>OX101756.1:850942-3749651 GCA_944452675.1 Tachina lurida
AAAGAAATACTAGATTGTGCAAGCCGAAAGATAAAATTGTAGATTAAGTGAAACATCCTAAATAAAAATTAAAAAAAAAATTATTTATTTTTATGTATTAAGAAAATTAAAACAAAACTATTTTGCTAACTACTCTCTATTATTCAATCTAATCAATTAATGAATAAGTTTGCGAGCTCTACAAATTTAATTCAGACATCAATAGAGGTTTAAGATAAAATACAATCAATGTGTTACCTAATTTCTTTGGTTTCCAACAGTGAGGACGAGTTAACGTCACTCACAGCATTTATCATAGACGTGGGCGAGAAAGGTAAATGATACATTGAAGTAGCGGCATCCAACGAATATGTGTCTGAACTTTTTATCAGTAACTCGTTTTTCAATTCCATAAACTGATGATGCGATGCCGTCAACGAAGGCAGCTGATGATGCCCTGCTTGGTGATGTTGCTGAATGTTATGCTGAGTGGAAGGATTTTGTTGGTGCGGTTGATGCTGAATAGACTGATGTCCATTAGAGCTTGCAGTTTGCTGGTGATGTTGCGGATGTAATATAGGATCAGAACTCGAAGTTAAATGACTACTGTACGTATAATGCGGTGTCGTAGCTGCCATACTGTAGGGACAAATTTCAATTTCACCAGGTTCAAGTTTACTCGCTGTAGTTTGATAGCTTTGAAGGCCGTCAGGTGTCAAAATTTGATAGCTTTGGACAGTACCAATGACGTGCTGTTCAGCAGCTGCATGATTAGGAACTGTTTGAGTTGAAACTGAAGACGGAATATACGAAACATTTTCAAGCTCGTAATGCTGAGGATGCTGCTGCATGGAATGACTAGATGTACTATTACTATTATTTGTTCGCTGAGTTTGCGGAGAATTTGGTTCAACCTTAACATGCGCAGGATGATTTGTAATTAATGTTTGTTGCGTAGACTGAGGGGTTTGGGCTTGAAGAATTTGTTGGCGTGGTGTCACTGGGGCCGTAGCGTAAATTGTTTGTGTACCATCTAAAGTTTGTAATGACTGCAAGGGTACCAAATTGCCGGCTTGATCTTGGATCATGATACTTTGCCCTTGCAGTTGTTGTTGCAACAGAGCCTGTTGTAAGTCTATTTGATTAGAATAAATTAATGTTGTAGTTCCAGCACTAGCTGGAGAATGGCTATGTGCAGCCATTGTTGTATGTTGCATTGGCTGATTATTTAAAACTCTTTGTTGAGATTGCAATATACTTGCAGTGGTACCTGGATTTGCTAAAGCTAATTGGGCGCCGCCTGGTAAAATCATTCCACTAAATTCTAAAGATGGTAATTGATGCTGATGGCCGGGCTGCTGGTGCTGCTGTTGCTGTGTTTGAAGAGAATGTACGATATTTTGTTGTTGTATTTGCAAATTTCCTACGGATTGATTGGAGTCAGCATTCTGTACTTCATCCAAAACGCTATCAATTTTGGCCAAACGTTTTTGTGCGGCTACATCTTTACTGGGGCTATTAGAGGATATTATTTCATTATTGTTCATATTAGCCAATGTACTTCGAGGCTTTCTAACTCTTGGAGATTTATTGACTGTGGTCCGCGGCTTTTTGGCTGAAGGTGGCGTTTCTGAGGTTTTTGAACTATTTTTCGCTGGCGTACCAGTGACGCCAACAATACTTGGATCCGCTAGTAAGTCACCATGTTTGTCTTTTTTGTGCATTTTCATTTTGTCCGGGCGAGAAAATTCTTTATTACATATAGGACAAGCAAAAATTTTACGATTATCACCCTCATGAAAGAGATATGCATGTCGTTGGAAACTATATTTATTTTTAAATGTCTTGTAAATATCATTTTTAGCACAAACCAAACAATATGAAACGCCGTCAATAATGTGTTCATACCTTTGTATGTCTAAACCTCGGACCGACATTTTTTCCAAATATTCACCCTGTTCATAGGCCGCTACCGAACGCGTTTTACGTTTACGTTTTTGTTTAGCATTGGGTAGTGTTGCTCCCGCAGGTATGACTATGGTGTCAGTAATCGTTTCGTTTAATTCTTTATCGTGAGTTATGGTTTGATAAGTTAACACCTGTTGCTGATCAGTTTGGGGAGATTGTGAGACTGTCTGGAATTCTTCATAACTTTCATCATCTAAACTCTGATCTTCATATTTAATAATTACATCTTGTTGCTGTTGGGATTGCTGATGTTGTAAGCTGCTTGTCGATGTTTGTATATTGTGGTTGTCGTTGACTTCACTCTTAATTACTTCATATTCGCCACATTCGAATTTAATGATTGTACTGCCGTTCGGGGCAACGTCATCTTCAAAGTTTTCATATACAATTGTCGTTGTCGGAGCCTGGTGTTGTGTAACTTCATCTCCTTTTGTGGGACTGGTTGCGGTGGTTGCAATATAGCGGTACTGAGACTGCGTTGCCTGGGGCTTTGCTTCGCTGATGCTGTTGTTTGATATTGTAGATGCCGTTGTTGTTGACAATTGCGGCGGAGGCGATGTTGCGGAAGATGTGGTAAGCAGTAGGGGGGACGAACTAATAGTGGTGACCACATTGTCTTAATTTTAAAAATTTTTGTTTTAAAAATTAAATGTGTATTTTTGAAATAAATATAAAAGATTTTTTTAGAAAATCAAATTAAAATAAGTACAAAACTAAAAAAAATAATTGCTATTAAAGATTCATTTGAAATAACCATGAAGTAGCTTTCCATAGTTGTAGTTGCAAATAAAAGTATACATATGTATGTAAAAAAATATATATAAAAGTCTACAATTAAAAATATGTAAAATGAAATAAAACGTATGCTAGATAAAAGTAGGTATCTCAAACAAAAAATATATCCCGGTTTTGTTTTAAAATTGTAAGTAGGTATGTTTTGTATATACATACAGTGAACAAAGAAAAAACTTGTACAGCAAACGCTCCGCTCTTCTAATCAAAATATCTCTGTTGCTTTGTAAGATTTTAAGATAAAACCAAAAGCAGTTTCAAGACAAATTAATAAGCTTTCTATAGAAATCTTTAATTTTATTAAGAAATTTATTTTAATACTAAAAAAATAACTTAACATAAAATAACACTATTTTCAAGAGCCAAAAAAAAACTTGTACACTAACTCTTCTTTCAGGAAGGAGCTATGAAATAAGGAATACACTAAAAATTAGTACTAAATGTGGCCACGTCTAGCATCTAATAGATTATTTTCATAGAATGAACTGGGTTTTTGGCAATTTTGGGAGCTATATGGTCCAATATGCCCTGGAGAGCACTTTTGAGTTAATTTTTACACATAATCTACAGCTCGCGTAATTTTTTGTTCACATACGCCCACAGAATTTCATTTGTACTAAGGACAAGGATCTAGGAAGGATGTGCCTGCAATTTTTTTCCATTGAATGGAAGCCATTCTCTTATTATTGAAGACGAAAGTTTCGGGTATTTAACTCTAACTAATCAATAGTCTCCACTTACATTTAATTTGGCAGCTAACTGTGCTAAATTATCTCTTATTATTTTTAAATAATTCATTTTATTTATTGTACGTTCCATAAAAAGCGGATTTCATACACCACTCGATCCCATTGGGCCCCATACCATCATATTACACCCCCCATGCTTCACCGTGTTATTCGCGAGCTGTAGATTATGTGTAAAAATTAACTCAAAAGTGCTCTCTAGGGCATATTGGACCATATAGCTCCCAAAATTGCCAAAAACCCAGTTCATTCTATGAAAATAATCTATTAGATGCTAGACGTGGCCACATTTAGTACTAATTTTTAGTGTATTCCTTATTTCATAGCTCCTTCCTGAAAGAAGAGTTAGTGTACAAGTTTTTTTTTGGCTCTTGAAAATAGTGTTATTTTATGTTAAGTTATTTTTTTAGTATTAAAATAAATTTCTTAATAAAATTAAAGATTTCTATAGAAAGCTTATTAATTTGTCTTGAAACTGCTTTTGGTTTTATCTTAAAATCTTACAAAGCAACAGAGATATTTTGATTAGAAGAGCGGAGCGTTTGCTGTACAAGTTTTTTCTTTGTTCACTGTAGGTAGGTATGTATAATAAATTTGTTCTAAAATATCGGTTCATTTAGCTAATCCTATAAGTACTATTCATTCAATATGTCTTCAATTAACTACTTACATAGATATTTATAAGTATGTATGTATGTATATGTACATGTTTGTATGTGTTTAAATAAACGCAATATTTTTAAAACAAATTATAAATACACACAAAATAAAATAGTAAAACCACAAAAGTTGCCTTTAAATATTTTCAAAACCCGAATAAAAACTTTTACAGGTTTCATTTCTTATACATATGTAAGTATGTATGTATGTACATATGTATGGATATGTACGAGTTGAATCCTCTATACACACATACATATTCAGTTTGTATGTATATGTGTATTCATATGTGTTGGGTATCTTTATACGTAGTATGAATTATTGTTTGTGAATAAATAATTTTTGATAATTTTGTGCATTTTATTAAGAATTTCTTTATTTTGACTTTAATGGAGGAACTTCTTAAGGATTAAATTATGACAACTATATTTACATATATGTATGCACATATATTTAGCTGTCCTCGGTTAGAACTGAATGTTAAACAAATATTGTTAAACAGCTGCTTTGTTTGTACTAAACGCTTGAAATTTGTAATTACATAAATAAATAAAAATAGATAAAAAGTAAAACAAAAAACAATATCAAAATACGCACATAAATATGTAAATATTATTCGGAAAAACATGAACGAGTAGTGCTGAAGATATGAGATGGGAGTATATAGAAGTAGATGAAGGGAAATGATAAAATATTATACTTATGTAACAAAATTATTTATAGAAAATGGGCATGTGTGTGTGTATAAAAGCAAATGTTAGAAATCATGATTCATGATGGTTAATGTAGTGATGCTGTTTTTTACATCAGAGTAAGAAAATAATTTGGCAAAAATTTAGCAAAATTGCAACAGATCAAATAAAATTGAAAATAAAATAAGCTAAAACGAACACAAAAAAAAACTTATAAAACATGTTAGAAAATTGTTGAATTTTTTCAAAAGATACACAATTATATTTGTATATTTAATAGGTATGTATGCATAAGTTGTGATGAGTTTAATACAAATAAAAACAAAAATTAAACTTTTAGTGAACTAGACCGATAGGCAACAAAACATTTGTTTAGTATTTAACATTCAGGTGTAAAACTCACCATGGCTGCTGCTATCATGAGATTGTGATGTTTGTTGTTGCTGCTGTTGATGGTATCGATGTTGTGGATCACAAATAATTTCTGATTTGTATTGGTAAACAGTTCCATCAGTTGTTGTAGTTGTATTGGAACTAGATGTGGTATGTGTAGTTGGGGTTAAATTTGTTTTTGGAGCCTGCATTGTGATATACTGGGGTTGATGGTGAGATGGAATGCCATTTAATGTCGTAGCGGCGGGCAACATGTTTGAATAAATTATAGCTTGTTCGTTTTGATTTTGACTAGAAATTATGGACTGGGTCGCTATACCTTTTATAATAACGGCAGCTTTATCAGTCGAAGATGTTGGGGTAGAGGAAGTTGCAGCAGTTTTTGTTGTGTCAACACTTGCTAATGTGGTCATTGGTATGGTTTGCTGATTAATTTTTGGTATTCTTCCTTCAAATTTACGTTGTTGTTGCATAAACTGCAATGACGGATGTTCACTATTTGTTATCGTTGGAATTTGTTTAAGAGTTAAATCTGAAATATGAAATAATTTGATATATGTATATTAAAATTGCCAATTGTATAAATATGTAAATAGGCCAAAATATTACAAGAGTTAGAGCATATATATTTATAGATGGTAGGTATAAAGAGATAATAAAAAAAATAATACCAATTAAATTCTTGAAACCATTGCCATAATTTTTCTTTAGAAGTAGTGGTGGAAGCTAGCTGGATTAAACGAAGAAAATTATTCTTTTTTAAGTAACGAAATGCAGATAGAATATAAACTGTATATGCAAATGAATAACAACTTTGAATTAAGTTTGATTTAGACTTCTTTTTTTTGCGAATTTTGGTAAAGTACAAACAAATAGATAGGTCAATTCGAGTTAGATACAGAAGTTTTCACTTCACCACCACCGATTCTAAATCACGACTTAAGACTCATAATGCCCAAATAAAATTCAGATGTAAAATGAATTTCAACATTTTGTGAAACAAATAGATGCCATAATTAAAACAAAAAATTTAAATTCATGACTCTTAGATATAAAATTTTTCTTTAGCTTTTCTAGTTACATCGTTTAATTGGTATTTGTAATAAAATATTTGTAAAAAGTCCAATTTGTAAACTCTTACGCACAAACATTAAAATATCATCTTTAAACTATGGCGCATATTCAGAAATCATTACTAGGTGCTAACTTTTTTAAATACCTATTTAAGTTATTCACAGACGGCTACGAAAGTTTAGACTTAATTATGAGTGAAGCTGTAACTAAATGTTAACTAACTTATACATGTTATACTTATACTTTACATGTCAAAAATTTTTTTTTGATAGTTTGAATAGTTTTTTATTTAATTGCAATTTATATCGATCATAGTATTATCGACATTTTATTTTCTTATTTCTTTTATCAGCTGGGAGTCGTTACTTCGTTAGTTTAGATTTGTGAATAGAACCTGTAACTACCTATCTGTTAACTATTTTTTAGTATCTGTTTAATAAATTTCGACTTTAGTTACGATTTATGAATATGCGCCTATATGTTCTATTAGTGTAAATAATACATATATGTATATATTGTTTTTTTTTAGTATTAAGATACATACATGTATATGTATATTTGTAAAAAGTCCAATTTGTAAACTCTTACGCACAAACATTAAAATATCATCTTTAAACTATATGTTCTATTAGTGTAAATAATACATATATGTATATATTGTTTTTTTAGTATTAAGATACATACATGTATATGTATATTTAACAAAGAAAAGTGTAAATACAAATAAAAGATAGGAAAAATACAATAGTAAAAGAATGATTTAATGAAAAAAGACATACATGGGAGGATAGAGACGAATATCTTTGAAATGAGCTATGAATTGACGCAAAATAGGTTAATTACTTAGGGATTTGAGTTTATAGTGTAGAATGGGTGGTGGATTGTTTTTTATTGTGATGATGTGATTTAAAAGCGATTCAGATTCAAATAAAAAATACACATAAAGTCCAATCACATAATGAAAGCTTAGAAGCTCTCACCTCCAACGGCATTACCAGTTACAGTTGTCTGAGAAGTTGGGGTTGGTGATCTTTTCAATATTGGACTGTCTAAATTTAACGAGTCTCTATCATCAGCTTTCTTTTTTTTAACTGGAGTTTTGCGTGGAGTTCTTACAATATTAATTTTTGAATTCGATTTATTTCCACGTCCAGATTTAATTGTTGCTGTTGACGATGTTGATGAAGCTGGTGATATTGAGCGATCCTCTTTTGACTTATCTTTGCCCCGAGAGCTGCGTCCTCTACTGCTATTACGTGAATTGGTGCGTCTTTTGCTAGCCAACCAGTCATCATCATATTCCGCATCGGTTTTCCTCTTATTCCTACGTTTCTTAAAGTTACGATCGTCTTCATCATCCTCATCTAATAAAAGTGAACAATTTAACTCGCATATATATAAAACTGCATCTGCATTTCGTATACCTGTACCATCGTCTATATAAGCTAACAGTTCTTTTTTTGTCTTTAGATCCGCTGGACCTTCGAAACACCTATCAGCTTCATTTTCATCACCTACTATAGCAGGTTCTTCCTCTTCTGCGTCTAATGTTAACACACTTTCTTTTAACACCGCCTTTATATCGTCAGGTATATTTGGATTCTGTTGTATTTCATCCAAATCCAAATCTGGATTTCGCTCTTTAAATGATTTTGTTTTAGTTGGGTTACATTGTTTTTTCATTCTTTTTAAAACATGTAAAGGTAAATCGTCAACAGCACCCCCAATGCTATAGGGGTACATAAAGTATTAAAGTGGTAAAGAAAAACAAGAAGATAGTTAAAAAAAACAAATATATCGAGAATAAATTCTAAATACTTTTTATTGCACATAACATCTAATTGTGTAGGTAGAGGTGCTGGGACTATTGCACTAGGAGGATCCTCAGGATGTAAACCAAAATCTGTTCCTTCGAGCCAGGCTTGATATCGTTCGGGTTGAAAACGCTTTACAAACGTGTCCATAGAAATCTTAACCATATCATTGCTATAAAAACATGTGTCATACACGTACGGTGTTGATTAAATATTTTTCTAGTAAATAACGAAATACAATTATGAACCTGCAGGTACATTGTGTGGCACGCTTGCCGTATTCTATCCAGCGTTCCATAGCAAAGTTAGTTGACTCGGCACAATTAAAACCGTGATTAAAACCAGCGTGATAACCAAAAGGAAAAGTAATCATTATCTCACCCGATTCTTGCGTAATCTATAATTGCAACAACAACAAATAATTGCCGCTCTTGATAATATCCATGTCTAAAAGCACCTGACTCACCTTATTAACAGGGACATCATGTTGTTTTAATATTTGTGGGCTTATTAATGTCATTTTATGTCGCAAGTAAGCATTACAGTTTTTATAACTAGCAGGGAAATACTGATTGGCAACTTTTTCTAATTTGCGGCCATATTCAGGTGGCACTGCATACCATGTTTTTGGTGCACCAAAGTGTAAATAATTTATAGAATACAAGTCCATGTCTTCTGTGTGCCAAGCAAATGTTGTCTTCCACATACCAAAGTAAAGGTAAGCTGTATTTACGCCATCAATTTGAATACCGTAATCTTCATTTACGTAATCGAGTATAGTGCCCAAACGGTTAATATTCCAACTCTATGCCAAACAAATTGCGTTATGTAGATATGAACATGTACAATTTAACTAACATATAATATGGGCGGTACCACATTGCACCGAAAGATAGGGAGTAGAAATCAAAGGTTTACTTTAAATAAAAGAATCAACTCTGATCATTAATTCCAACCATTGTATGTAAATATCGCCATATACAATTCAAAGCAACTTATCGTTTAAAAATTTGAAATGGAGTTTTGTATACGATTCACTGGATTATATTGGGCTTTAGGTTATTTTGTAATAACCTAAAGGACATTGCAACATTTTTTGTTTAATCTAGTACAAAATCGTCGTAGTCGTAGTTGAAATACGACACTCGTAATAAGGCCAATTGTACATACATATGTACATAAATATGTTTAAACAAATTGGAGCTTGATGAAATACATAACTTTCTTAAACAAAATAAATATCATCGCTCATGTTTTAAGAACACAGCCCAGGCAGAAAGAAAAACACAATCATCACGACATTGCTACGATGGTCTGCGGATACAACTAACATCATGTGATGGAAGGGATAAAGTATGACGCAAGCCAAACAAAGAGCTAGAAGACAAAAATTTAAGAAATACAGTCAAACATGGTGCTGGGTCGGTGATGCACGGCAGATTCAGGAGTTGTCAACTTGCATTTCATTTATGAAATAATGAACAAGCATGTTTATTCCACAATTTTATTGACCAATTTGAAAGAAAGTGTTAAGAATCTGGGCATTGAAGGTAACTTCCAATTTGATCAGGATAAATACCCCAAGCATTCAGCACTTGTAAAGAAGGTGATCAAAACACCAAGTCCCGATATTAATATCATTGAAGATTTATGTAACATTTGAAAATTGCTCTGCAGGAGGAGAGGAATAATAACATCCTGATGTTTGCAAAGAACTAGTTGAATCGATGCCAAGCCGGCTACGAGATGTTGAGAATCAAAGATGTGGAGCAACAAAATACTAGCTTCGCGTTTTTTATATTATTGATTTTTTATGTAATCCCCGACTTTCAATGTAAGACAGAAAAGTGTCCTTATCTTAGTTAAGCTTTGGTGGATATTGCGACTAGAAATGTTTTCGTGCGTTTGCCCGACTTTAAATGTGAGTGACTGTATATACAGCTGTGGACAACTAATTAGAAACGATTTGCAATTTTCATAAAGAGCTATTGCTTTTATTATTTTCTCATAGAAGTTTCCATATTTTTCATTGAATACATTAAATATTTATCAAACTAACAAAAACAACATATTTGTGTTAGTAAATACAATTGTATTTTTTAGCATGTAACTCTTTTTAAGATTTTATAATATTGTTTCTTCGAAATTATATCCTAAATACCTAAAATCACTTAATTAGTTGTTATTTTAATTTTAGGTGTGTTCCACAAGATTTTGTTAAAGTTCGGACTAATGAGAGTAAAAAGAAAATTACTCTCTGAATGTGCAAAAGTTATCCAAAATTGCTGGAACGCAAAAAACCAAAAAATTGACTTTCTTGAAATACTAGTGCTGCTTACTTTTTAAATTGACTTTTATTTTAGTGATTTTAGTCGCTTAAATCGCATAATATTATAAAAACATAAAATTTGCATCATTGGCAACAGCTGTAAAAAGTAAATGAAAAAAATCTCCAAAAAAGTAGCAGTTACGTGAATTATTTAAAAAATCATAAAAATAATTTTTTTTTATATTAAAGAAATATAAAAATATGCACAAATGTACTTACAACTTCAGCTTTATTTCAAAAACCTTCCATTTTGCTTTTTTTATAAATCTGTGTGTAAAAACTTTTTTTCTATATTTGCAAATTTTCTGATTAATATTTCAGTTTCATATGTAAACAAAAAACAGCTGATTATTCAATTCTTGTCCGAACTTACCCAGAGAAGAAAAAGTTTGTACTAGTTTGTACAGAAAATGAAAAAATTACTCTCTCATTCGCTCTCAAAATTGCACAAAAATTGCTATCGGGAACGCTTTTGGATTACTTTGTACAAGTTCGGACTGTTTTGTTATGAATGTGGAACAGACCTATTATTTGTCAAACTTTGTAACAACTTACATATTAGTGATGCACGAATTAGTATTCGTATTCGAATTGTCGAATATTCGGCCATTTTTAGATATTCGTATCCGTATTCTGAATTTGGCCTGAATTTGGCGAATACGAATATTTTTCCAAAGAAATTAAATAAATAAATCCATAAATCCTAAACGAAATTTTAATAAATGGCTAAAAATATTAGTTTGTACAAATCCATTAAATTTTTTATAGAAATTTGTGCTTTGTATCATTTTCAAATATTATTTAATTACGATCATTAAAATTTTGGGTAGTTTTTATTAACTTTAAATTATGTATGAAGTATGAGTATGAAGTCCATTTTCATAACAATTTTTTAGTATTTCATATTGCAGGCGTAAATAGAACCCCAATTTAATGTCTAAAAAACAATATTCGTATTCGCGAATATCAAAAATTGAGATTCGTTACACCACTATTACATACATATGTATGTATATGTGACCTTCTCCGAGAAAAGGGACATAGTGTGTCAAAAAACGGGTGTGTGTCAAAATCAATAAAAATGAGAAAAATATTGAAATTTTATTTTTTAAATGCGTTTATCTCAAAACTTCATTTTCATACACTAGGACCCTTTTCTCGGAGAAGGTCACATATGTATATGTAAATTGTCAAATAGTTTTGGATTCAAATGCCAAATTTAGACGATTGAAAAATTTAATGTCTTAGTGAAAAAATTTTTATGTAGGTATACATTTTTTGTCAAAGTGTATAAGCACTTTTTGTCTTGTCCACATTAGTACCTTAAGCATTTTAAATACTAACATCTCTACATACATACATATGTATGTATATAGTACATATGTACATATAGTAAATGCATGTATGTATATATGTATATATAATATACCAACTAATTTGATAATCAAAATTAACTTTAAAAAAATTAAAATAAAAGGCTGAAGTAACGAACGTAAACCTCTGATTTTGTATACACCCTTTTAAAATATTGATTTTAACTTACATTTTGGTCGGGATCTGTTATGCTACCACTAACATCAGCTCCATATATTGGAGCCACATATGTAATATTTTTCCAATATTTTCTTTCTAAGTCTTCATAATCAAAATGTTTAGGAGTCTGATATCTTTCGGTACTTGCTAATTCGGAGAACTGTTTAACAGTTAATGGTTTTTTTTGTATATTAATTTGTTGATACAGTCCCTGTTTTCCTGTAACAACTTGGCAAATTGGGGCTGGTATTGTTATTTTCAGATCGTCTAAGTCACTGTAACCAGACTTTCGAGGAACCCATTCTGGCGGTGGCACTACTTTAGCCAAACCAGCCTTTTGGGCACCTTGAGATTCCATGAAAGCTACATATTTAGGGAAATCTTTAAATTCTTCCCATGTTGGTCGAAATACCATAATACGCGGTATATCGGCAGACATTTTTATTATTTTTTACTAATCTTACCAAATGCAACTGGATAACGAATAATGTATGATGTACTCGCACTTTATATTTATACAGTTAAAAATATAAATCTGTAATAAAGTAAGATATAAAATAATTTCTTTTTTTATTAGATTTTAATTGTCGGTCTATTTCTGCAATTTTTCATTCAAAATTTGTTCCTGGAGAGATTATAACAAAACATAAGATGTAGCATGCATACATACACATGTACTACATACACTAAATGCCACAATACATATATGTATATGGTTGTAAATACACGTTCATATGTGTGTGTAACACTCATATGCACAATTCTAAAAAAACATTTTTTACTTGCTTTTGTTAAATCAAGAATTTCAAAATGGTTTTTATAACTACATATGCCACTATGAACACAATTTACAAGAGAAATAAATAGCAGCTGGATGCTTTCAACATTATTACATATACACTTAGTCGCAAAACTCTACATACGACTTAATATTTTAAAAAAATTGTACTTTTTAAAGGAAAATCATTAATTTTGTCAACTTTCTTTTATTCTAAGGTAGAAGTAATTTAAATTAAATAAAAATAACATATTTAATTTCACTAAACAATATTAAACAAGCAAAAAATAATAAAATTCAATATTTTATCCGATTGCAAAAGTGTACATACGATATATTGTTGAATGTATTGTGTAAAATTTTTTTAAAATTTTAAAAGTTTGTGTGTCAGCTTTTTGATCAAAAGCTTCTCTAAGCCTTTTAGGTATCGAAGAAACCAGGGGGTCGATTCTGTTTCTGTGAAATCGTGAAAATGAAAAATAAAATATCACTTCATTGAAAATGCGATTCTGATTTTAGTTTTTTATGAGAACTATCTGTCAAGTGAAGTGAAAATGATAAATTTTTTATCACTTCATTTTTATCATAAATTCAGAATCGACCCCCAGATCTTTAGTTGTTTTCGCAGATACATTTTCCCATTTTTCCTTTAAAATTTTAATTATTTGAGATAAGAGACTATGGCCGCTATTTTGACGCCTCTACTTCAAGAAAGTCCATAAATAATCGATCAGATTTAAATCTGGGGACTGTGGAAGATATTGAAGCTTCGCTCTTATCTTTATAAAAAAACATTCCTTAACCAGCCTTAAGTTATTCTTGGGGTCATTATCATGCATAAATATATATTTATCTTTAAGGTGCAATTTGTTCACATTCTGTAAAAAAATATATCTTTAAATATCTAAATTACCACGACGATCCATAATTCCATAAAAAAATTTTAATTCTCAAATCCCATAAGTACTTATTCACTCCAACACCCTTACGGAGTTCCAACCATGTTTGACAGCACTGCATACGTTTCATTATCCAAGTCAATATTACATTTTATCCATGGTTTTGGTCGTCCGTCGTTTCCAAATAGGTTGAATTTACGCTCATCCGTAAAAATAACTCTATCCCAAAACTTAGATTTGTTAAGATGGACGTGTTTGTACTCCAGATCATATGTATATCGTTTAGTTTTGTTTATGTGACTTATGTATGGTATTTTTCTGGCTATACACGTCTGTAATCCAACTTTCTTTAAGCAATGGCGAATTATATTAGCATCTACAAGAATTTTATTATTATTTTTAAGGTCCTCTTTCAGTTTGGTGCTACTTCCGTTTGTATTTTTCGCAATTTCTCTCACAATTTTGCGCCTTAGTCTTTCATCAAGCCTTGCTATTCGTTCCAATCGTGAAAAAGTTTAATTCTTTTGTAATTTTAATGATACTTATGATTGGAAATTTACAAAAATTTAAGGTTTGTGCGGTTTTTCTCATTTAATTCCCTTCATTTGAAAGATTGATGACTAATTTTCGAACGTTGGTTGGTATTTCCTTATTTTTCCCCATTTTTTCCAACTACTGCTAATAATTAAAGCAAAATCTAACACTTATTGTTAAAACAAGACTAACCCCCAGTTTTTGACTGGCTAATCAAACTGTAATTATTTTTAAGTTCTAATTAAATACGAAATTGTGTTTTTGAGTGCATAATTAAATAATAATTAAATACCCAACCTTGTGTAATTAAATACTACTTAAGTTTTATGAACGTACCATATGTTTTTATGCGTGTATGTGTTTATTGAAAACATACACATGACATCATGTGGTCGGGTTGCAAACATCATGTGGTCGGGTTAAGAAGAATTTCGTTTAAATTTCATAAATATATAACATATACAATACAAAGTTACATATTATGGAATAAAGTAATATAAAAATGTATTACAATGTTCGTTTGATTTAATAAAAAGAGTTTTAATGCAATTTTAATTTTCTACATGTTTATAACCTAACTTTTTTGTTTATGCTAAACAGCTGTTCTTTAGAAGTTTTGCAATGCTGCCGTACTTTCAACGAAATTTAATAAGAACTTTAATTAACCACTGAAAAAGTGAAATCGTATTTAATTACACCTTAATTTTAAATAAAAATTAGCTAATTACGTACTTAATTATTAAGTTAAAAACTGCGGGTAAATGAACACAAAATTATAAAATAAAACGTACTACTATATCTGTATTTAATACAATTCAAACGCGTATGTACACTTTTGCGACGTTGGCGAAGCGTCTTTTTTCAGCATTTTTTACTTTACCAAAAAAGTAACAGTGTTTTTTTAGGTTTTTTATCTCGAAGTTATAAAGTGGGTCCAATATAATACTCAAGAAACAATATTTTCAAAAATTAAACATTAAATAAAAATTAGGAATAAAATATATGAAATACATAAAATCGTATGTAGAGTTTTGCGAGTAAGTGTACATACATATATGTACATAAATACATATGTACATATGTATAAAAGTTCTGCACAAGACCATTTATAAGAACTTTCAAGACATGATGGATTTTTCAAATACTTTACTACAGAGAAATCTTCTAAAACAAACGCTAAATAACACTGTTTGCAATAATTTGTTTCAGTTATTGCAGGTGTAGGAGTAAAGCTTAAATTAGACGTGACATAGCCATAATGCCATAGCCATAACAAAACCAAAATTCAATTGGTTTATATGGTGAGAGTTATGGCGTTATGACGAGTCACCTATAATCAAATACATTGTTCCCCATTAGTTTGGTTCATACGGCTGTTTTTTATGGCTATGGTTATGTCACCTCTGATTGCACCTTAAAGAAGAAAATACTTCGTGACCAGAGCTCCAAGTCGTTCTGAAATTTTCGGCGGCGGCGGCGGCTTGGCTAAACATAACCGGCGGCGGTTCAAAGTCGACTGCAGCCGACGATTACGTAGAAAAGTATGATTTGAACTTTTTCAATTATGAGTCCTAATTTACACTCAGCAAGTCTTATTGCTAAGCTGATTAGATTTTTAGGAAAGAGAGACGAGGAGAAAAGAAACTTGTATGTTCCCCTCGTCACTCTCTCCTACAAACTAATCAGCTTAGCAATAAGACAGACTTGCTTAGTGTAAATTAGGACTGATTGTACATATCATTGTTAACAGGTAGAAAGGCCCTAACTCAAATAACTATAACTTTACAGGAGAAGGTAAAAACATAATAATAAACCACAAAAGTGCTTGTAAAAGCGTTATTTTTAAGTTATTGCAATAAATTTTTGTGAAGAGGTGTATTTGTGTGAAATGTATTGGAATCACTGAAAAACTTTATTTCGTGAAAATACGAGTTAGGGCCTTTCTACTTGTTAACAGCGATATGTACATATCGTCACCTTAAATGCAAACGGACGTAACTACAGAAATATTCGAAATCGAGTTTTTGATTGATTATGGTTCATTTTATCAAACTACATGTTCACGCAAATATTTAGACCTCTGCGATCAAAAATTACGACTTTATTAAAGGAATTCAAGCGGAGGTAATTACGAATGCATATATTTTTTACTGCAAGGAACGTAAATAAATAAAATATAAAAAGGAAATAAATGGTTAAAAACATATAAGTATCCATATTACAAGTAAATTGAGAAGAAAATGTTCAAGATTACTTTATTATTATTGATTTTGTAACGCTTTTTTCCTCCTGTATTATATATAAATGTGTAGTTAAGTCCGTTTGCATTTAAGGTGACGATATGTATCTATGCATAAAACAATGCACAAAAAAACGCCGAAGAGTTTTGCCATAAAACTTTATACTAAATATACATACGATTGCAAAGTTTTATATGGGAATTAAAACTAAAAACTAATAAAATTATTAGCCGATGTGAGCCGTCTTAAATCGGCGGCGACTCGAGCCCAAAAATAAGGTCTGTGAACCGCACGACTTGGACCTCAGTTTGTGACTGAAAAATTTGTGATGCTTGCTTCTTTCTACGCATGGGCGCGTATACAAGCGTCATACATGTACAGTGGATCAAACGTATAATTGGACACTATGTATTACATTAGTCAAATTCAGATTTTTACACTTCAATATAAATAATTTTAAAAAACTTTGATAAAGAGTGAATATTATTAAAAAAAATCTTTAAAATAATGTATAATACTTGGCATGCTTTATTCAAAATCGTTTTTAATGTTAAGAAAGAATATAAAATTAACAAATTTCAAACGCATATTGTTGTAAAACGGTTCTTTGGACCGTTATTTTTGTTGATGAGTGAGTTCATGTTTATGGTAATGCAAATGATGAATCATTATGCAATTGTAGTGTTAAAAGTGCAGAGCAAACTTACAATGAATCAAAGAAAAAAATAAACAACTTCGGAAACTCGGCATTTAATTCTAAGATTACATGGGGAGGGTAAATCAGTGCGTAAAATCGGTGAAATTGTTGATCGATGCCCGTCCACAGTTCATGCTATCATTCAAAGGTATCGACAAAAATTTCAAGTAGAAAATAAAAGTCGTATTGGCCAAGGAAATAAATTTAATAATTATGATGAGAGGCAGATTTTGAGGGAAGTGAAAACAAAACCATTTACAACGGCGAATGAATTGAAGAATATGGTTAAAACAGAGTTGAAAAAATATGTTTGTGCCGAGACCATTCGCAACCTGTTAAGGAATAATGATTTGCATGGGCGAATAGCCAGAAAAAAAACCATACATCAGTAAAAAAAATAAAATTGCACGGGTAAAATTTTGTAAAGAGTACTTGTTAAAAGATTCTGACTTTTGGAATACGGTAATATTGCAAAAACTCGGTTAATTTGATGATTTTTAACCTTTTGACTTATTTTATAGGTACTCTTTACTGATGAGAGTAAATTCAATCTTCACGGATCAGATGGAAAGCAGTACGTTTGGCGTAAACCAAATACTGAGTTTTTGCCTAATAGCACTCGGTCAAAGGTCAAGCATGGGTGTGGGTCGGTAATGGTGTGGGGGTGTGTTTCCAGTGCAGTAGGGAACATTAATTTTATAGAGGGTAAAATGAATCGATTCCAATATCTGGACATTTTGAAACAAAATGTGAAGCAAAGTGCCGATAAATTAAACATATTGGACACATTTGCTTTCTATCAGGACAACGATCCGAAACACGTTTCACACGTTGCGAAGATGTGGCTCATTCATAGTTGTCCAAAATTATTACAAACACCGGCACATTCTCCAGATCTCAATGTTATTGAGCATGTTTGGGAAGAGCTTGCCCGTAACCTCTATAAATCCACTTTCAACATAGTGGATCAGCTGAAGCAGGGAATAAGACGTGAGTGGAACAACATAACTTCAGAATTTTGCTCCAATCAGTGTGCAAAAAAAATTTTTTTATTCTTTCGAGGTTAATATCAATTGTTGCCTCTTTAAGAACATATTAGACCATATTTGGATGCCATTTCTTGACGGCTTGGTACCGGAAATCACAGAATTTTCAAACAAGTTGACGACCTCGAACATTTTGCACGTATTTTTTCATGTATTTTATGCCTGTATGTAGACTTTTTTCCTATGGATTTTGAATATTTTTGCTTTTATTGTTGTTATTATAATTATATTTTCATTTTTTATTCTTTGTATAAACATATTTATTAGCACCCTAAATATCGGCATAATTAATTTTTTGAATTTCTTCCCAAGTTTCCTCAAACCCCAAAAATGATGGGTGTATGTAGACTTAATTCCTTAACTGTATGACTGTCCAATTATGGGGTTTTTTATTTTAAAAATGATTTTGAATAAAACATTCCAAGTATTATACATTGTTTTAAAGGTTTTTTAATAATATTCAACTCTGTATCAAAGTTTTTTTAAATTATTTATACTGAAATGTAGAAATTTGCATTTGAATGATGTCATACCTAGTGTCCAATGATGCATTACCCTCCAGTTTTAAAAGTAGAAATTGACTCAAAATCGTTAGTGAATTCCCTAACGAATAATCTACTAACTATTACAGTAGCCACAAGTAATGCAAGAGTTCGCCTTTTGACTGTCTCACTCATGGATATGTTAATGTCTTTAGCCTCCAAAAAAATGTTTTGCCAGTGGATGTTTTGGCGTCAGTTACAACTGCAAGTTCGTGGTCAGTGAACGTGTAATTTTTAGTGAAAAAAATGGTTTTCTTTTAGAAAGTTAAAATGAGCAGCAGAAGTCAATTAAAACGTTGCATAAAAAATAAAAAGAATTGAAAAATGTATTAATAATTAACCCCCATATTCACAAAAAATAAATAAAATGTATTTGAAATCAATTTTAAGAAAATTTTGTAAGAAAAATTTAAATAAAATACATTTCAATCTCATTTTAAATTTTGTGAATATGGGGGCAATTGTTTTATCAGTAGAAAAATTAATTGTATTGATTACCGAAATCACTGACGAAGGGTTATGCAGATGGTGGCAGTTGACTACCGTCAATCTCATCCCTATGTTAAAATCGTCAGTCTTTTGCATTGCTAGTAGTTAGGCTGGTAGTTAATGGTAACGATTGGTAGTTAACGAAATAGCTAGACATTCGCTAGTCTCGTGGACTGCAGGGTAGTTGTGTGCGTTTGCTTTTACAAAAACTCCCTTAAACACTTAATAGCCTTGTAGGAAATGTCACTAGTGAATCAGTACTGATTCACTATTGACTTTGTCACCAGTACTACATACTAATTATACCCCATATAATGCTTTTTGCTATAGACATTTAACATGTGCGTGTCATTGGCCTTTCACACACGAGAACAATTGTAGATTCTACCGAATATGTATGTTTGTGAATTTAACGATCTACCAATTCTACCGAACAAGGCCTGAAATCTACCGAATATTGAACGAACATTTTGATTAACAATGTTGCTACAAGATCAAGTTGATCAGACATACAGAAAATTAATCACATGTATGTTCTAAAATGTGGAAAGCTTTCCGCGGAGAAGAGAATATGTTTAACGAATTGTTATTTAGTAATTTAAGCCGATGTATGTGTAAATTGGATATTTTGCCACATAGCAGTGCGGCCGCACAGCGGTAATTTTTTGCCATGAAAATCATTAAAACAGAACATAGAAATGTGCCTTGGGGTTGAAATATTTATTCCTCCCAATGATTTAATAATTTTTGCACAAAAGTTTGAATTCATAATGGATCTTACATATAATCTTTGTAATGGGTGTTTTTTATTGAGGTATAGAACTTTAAGTTGGCATCACTTTTTTAACTGGCGGCCATTTTGTCAGCTGTCAAGTGATTAATATTTAGTTTGGTTTGCCATTTCATCATGAACAGGTTGACAAAAGAACAACGCTTGCAAATCGTGCAAATTTATTTCGAAAATAATGGTTCAGTTCGCGAAGTTTACCGCAAGCTCCGTCCATTTTATGGTCGACATAATCGTCCATCAGAGCAATTAATTCGGTTAACCATGGATCGTTTTCGCACTACGTTTACTCTATGTGATAATACGCATCCGCAGAGACGTCGAACAGTGCGCACCGAAGAAACAATTGCCGCTGTAGAGCAAAGTGTTGAAGAGGACCCGAATGAATCGATTCGCCACCGTGCACAGCAATTGGAGCTTTGTCCATCAACTTTATGGAAGATTTTGAAGATTTTGAATGTGGATGAGTTGTGGTTCCAACAAGACGGCGCTACATGCCACACAGCGCACGTCACAATCGATTTATTGAAGGAAACATTCGATGAGCGCATAATTTCGCGGAATGGACCTGTCAATTGGCCACCAAAATCGTGTGATTTGACACCATTGGATTATTTTCTTTGGGGATATGTGAAGTCGCTCGTCTACGCCAACAAACCAGAAACGTTAGGGGACTTGGAAGCCAACATTCGTGGCGTTATTGCCAACATACGGCCCCATATGCTCGAAAAAGTGGTTGAAAATTGGACCTGTAGAATTGGCTTTATTCGAGCCAGCCGCGGCGGCCACATGCCCGAAATCATATTTAAACATTAATGGCATAAAATTATCCTTCCAATAAAGCCAAATTGATGGACATTAAAACGATTTTCTTGTGTTTTATTTCAATTCGAAGTTCTATACCTCTAAAAAAACACCCTGTAGTAGCAAATGTTTGTCAAATAAAATTTATTTTAGTAGCTTTATCAAGGTTGGAAACCGAAAAAAATAACGGTATCGGTATTGATACCGGTACAATTATTTTTTAAATTTCGGTATCGGTAGCGGTATCGGTATTTTTTTTTTATTTCGGTATCGGTATTACCGGTGCATACCGTTATCGAGTTTATAATACCGGTATACCGATATTACTGATAAATTTATTATTTCAGGCAGTGGACATAACAAAAAATCTTTTTTTATTAAATTACTTCAAAAAGGGAGTATTTTTACATTAACATATGTACTTGTATAAAAGCATACAAACTTATTTGTTTCTATATATGTTTTTATACTATTATTAAAAAATAATTTATTAAAAAAGTGAATCAAGGAGACTGCAGTCCAAACTTTGCATATACATACATATAAAGTATACATTTTGGTTAATTAAACAAAATAGTAAAACTAAAAGTTTTGTCTATACTGATATATTACACTGTGTGACAAATTTTGATGAAATCGAAATACCTGGGACATGTTACTATTTTTCTGCTAAGTATTGTCGAGTATTTGAAATTTTCCAGACACCTCCAAAATCTTGAGTTACGGGTAAAAACCGGTTTTTCATACCCGCAGACACTTATAAACCTCCAACTAAGTTAAATATCAACCGATTTTAAATTTATAAACGGATACAGAAAGAAGAGACTAAGACCTTTTTAACCATATAGATATATCTTGTTTCAGTAAATTTCAAATACGTGTTTATTTTTTCACCAAATATGATTTCTTCGGTTTTGTCGACATTTTTCTACTTTGGACACGTTCTTAGGCAATATTTTTGTTTATAACTTTGTTTATAAAATATAATTGAATAAGAGTAATTCACAGGACTGTTTTAAATATTTTGTTAGAAGACTTTTTGTTAAAAAACTTCCTGTATGATGTATTTCGCGTTCTATTTATACGCTTATACTACTAAATTGAAGAGAATAAGAATGTGTGTGATTTTAGTTTGCACAATTGTGCCATGAAACTGACATCATTGCATGAAACTGACATCAATGTCTTATTACGCTACAGTTACACGACCAAGATTTGCATTCAAGTTTTTCACACATACTGGTTGTCAAAAATAATTTAAATTGAAGGCTGTGACGTAGGTTGCACGCAATTTTCAAGCAAATTTATTTTCAATATGCCGTTGATATGAAAACAGCTTAAACACACAACTTCATGGCTTCTATTTAGGCCTATAAACCGCAACAAATCATTATATTCTTTACATATTTTTGTTCTTTATAATATTTATTTAAAGTTAATTAAAGTTTTTAGGAGGAATATAACATTATGTGTAATAAAAGAAAACAAAAATACTATCCCGCAGAATATTTGAAAACAAAAACGAAAAGTGTGCTCATTGAAATTGGTGTCAGTTGTTTTTTGCCTATAAATTTGAATACACAATTGGAAAGCAAATTGGAAGTCAAAGTCCCATCAAATTCTAAAAGTGTGAATGTATTAGTGAAAAAGTGTGAATGTATTGAATTTTGAAAGGCAAAACTTGATCGTGTAACCCTCAAGTTAAGCATCTAAACAATTCTTTTAACACTGGGTCTTCACGTAGCAATTTCATTGCTGAGAACAAGCAATAACGTCGGCAGAATAATCAATTTTTTTTTTTGCTTCTTGCTTGAGGCGGAGAACACGTACGGCAATTTTTTCCACAAATTTTACACATACATAGGGCAGGTATTGCCTAAACCATATATTTCCAATATAGAAATACAAACAATTTATATTTATATCTTTTTATATTACGTTTTCGCACAATGTCTTTTTATATTTTGCTTGAATTTACTGTTTTTCCAAAATTAATTAAAAAATATAACAAAAGTGGCAGCAGATTGCTTGGCAATAATTGCTCGAGCAATCAGCACAGCAATCATTGCTCAATGGATTGACACTTATGGCAATCGCTGTCTACACGCAGGAAATTTCATGGACGCAATCAAATTTGACAATTGCCTCAATCGATATTGCTACGTGAAGACCCAGTGTAACCCAGTCCGTTTCTGCAAAAGTAGTAGAATTATTGAATTACCACGTTTTAGCATTATTTATTTTGTAATAATTTGAATATTGCAGCAATTGATGTCCTAAATGCCAAGAAAAGTAACTTCGTAAATTATTTGTTTTACCATAGAAACATATTCTAGACTATATATAAATTTCATTTAAGCTTTCCGTTTGAATTAAAAATTAGTTACTTTATTGCAACACTGCTACGGATCAACGAAACAAAAGCTTTGATCAAATAGTTATCAAAAAGTCGCCAGACTGCTGCGATAAAAAATCTATGTAAACGTGCATGGATTTAACGGTGCAAAAAGAGGTGCATAACCATAGCCATAGAAAACAGCCGTAGGAACCAAACTAATGGGCAACACTGTATTTGATTATAGGTGACTCGCCAGAACGCCATAACTATCACAATAGAAACCAATTGAATTTTGGTTTGGTTATGGCTATAGCATAACGGCTATGTCACGTCTAATTTAAGCTTAAAAAGGGACTCCATAAGAGAACGTAATTGTGTTTTCGCAACTACATTACCATTCATATAAACATTCTCTTTCTATGTGGAAGCAAAAACAACTTTCTTTCAGGGACGCTCGCTATCATATTCAATATATAAATAAAAACTATACGCAACTTTAGTAGACACAATATTAAAAATAATTCAATAAGTATAAAAATAAAAAGAAGACAAAATATCGGCTGAGTATTAAGCCGCCGATAAGCCGAGTGGTTCGGTGGCGGCTCGGCTTGTTGGAAAAAATCGGCTGAACGGCTAGCCGCGCCGTTACGGCTTGCTACTCTGTCGGTAACCATAACATAGATTAACTCACTTGAATAAACTTTACTTGTCTTATGAATACCGAAAAGGAAAAACGTGTTATAAAAGTGGCGACGAGTAAAAAAAATATGAATTCCGGGGTGCAATTCAGCTTTGAGGCGTTTGACTCACAAATTACATCGTGGAAACGATGGGTACAAAGATTAGAGGCTGCTATTAATATTGTAGGCAGTGAGAGTGTTAATAAGCAAAAATATCTGCTACACTACATGGGAAGAGATTACAACGGTCTTGGAGGAGCATTTCCATCCAAAACCAAACGAAATTCTGGAAATTTATGGTTTTCATTTGCGGAAGCAAGAAGAAAGAGAATCTTGCTCTGAATACATGGTGGTGCTGAGACGTATGGCAGCAACTTGCAATTTTGGCGAATACTTGGAAAAGGCTTTGCGAAACCAGTTTGTATTTGGACTGAAAAACCAATTGATTCAGAGCAGGCTCTTGGAAAAAGCAGAGTTGACTTTAGAAATGGCGCTAAACCTGGCAGAAGCAGCAGAAATGGCAGAAAAAGGCGGTATGGAACTAAATACCAACACATACAACGCACTAAATGCAGTAAAAACGTTTAACAAGAGAACTGATGCACAAGGTAAAGCAAAAGAACAAACGAAAAAAAATTGTTTTAGATGTGGCAGCACCACTCACATGGCGCACAAATGCAGACACAAAGAAATAATTTGTAACTTTTGCGGCGTTAAAGGCCATTTAAGATGTGTATGTATGAAAGAAAAAAATCAATTACATATGGTAACTACAAATGACGTCGGGCCAAACGAGGAAATCGAAGATTGGTATGGTAGTGTGGAATTAATCAACAATATCCAGGACAGGTATGTTGGTTCCAAAATGTTTCATTCATTATTAGTAAATAATAGATGTTTCAAATTTGAGATTGATACAGGGGCGGCTGTGACGGTTGTTGGTTTCGAAAATATTACAAAAATATTTGAGAAAATTAAAAAATACAATACAGACACTAAACTATACAGCTATTGTAATCGACAAATGGACTGTGTGGGTTATACTTGGGTTCGGGTATCTACAGATAAAGGTTCTGAGATTGTATATCGTACGTGGAAATCGTTCAGCCCTGCTGGGGAGAGATTGGTTGAGGTGCGTTAAGTTGAATTGGGCAGAAATTATACAGCAACATCTTTCAGTGAATAAAGTGGAAGAAAACGGAGTAAATGGTGAAGTTGATGAAAGGATACAGTGCGTTGTAAATAAATATCCAATGCTGTTTGATAATTCCATGGGGAAAATTACTGGTTTCCAGGCGCGGCTACATGTAAGACCACAAACAGCGCCGAGGTTTCTAAAAGCACGCAGAGTACCGTTCGCACTAATGGAAGCAGTAGAAAACGAGCTACAGCAACAGGTGGATGAAGGGATTTTGACAAAAGTCAACCACAGTGATTGGGCCACACCCATAGTTGCGGTGAAAAAGAAAAACAACACAGTTCGTATATGTGGTGACTATAAAGTCACACTCAACCCACTGATGAACACCCATTACCTACCGTGGACGAACTATTTGCAGCAATGGCCGGCGGTACAAAATTCACAAAAATTGATTTGTCCCGAGCGTACCTCCAGCTCGAAATACACCCAGATGATAGAAAATATCTAACGATGAACACGCATAAGGGTCTGTACCAGCCAACACGGTTAATGTTCGGTGTAGCTAGCGCGCCTGCCATATGGCAGCGTTTCATAGAGCAATTACTTGCAAATATTGCAGGAGTGACAGTTTTTCTAGATGACATAAAAATTACAGCAGAGAACGAACATCTAAGTAGAATAGAAGAAGTATTTAAAAGGCTAAATGCACATAATGCGGGTCAATTTGTCGAAGTCGGTCTTTATGAAACAATCTATAGAATATTGCGGATTCTTAATAGATAAAGAGGGGATACATAAAATTAAATCTAAGGTAGAAGCTATTCAAGATCTTAAAGCCCCAAGAAATGAAGATGAGGTCCGATCATTGGTAGGCTTGGTAAATTATTATGGTAGATTTTTTAAGAATCTAAGCACAGTATTGTACCCAATTAACCGCCTTCTACAAAAGCATGTAGAATTTGTATGGAGCACAGAATGTGAGCAGTCTTTGCAAGAAGTAAAGAAGCAGATGCAGTCGGACGTAGTTTTAACACACTTTAACCCGAAACTACCGCTCATTTTGGCTGTAGACGCTAGTCCATACGGAGTGGGTTCAGTACTAAGTCACCAAATGCAAAATGGAACGGAAAGGCCTATCCAATTTGCGTCCCAAACCTTTTCAAAAGTGCAACAAAAGTATACTTAAATTGACAGAGAAGCATTAGCAATTGTGGTATGTGTTCGTCGTTTTTATCAATACCTGTTTGGTAGGAAATTTATACTCGTAACAGATAACAAACCAATTGCACAAATATTTTCGCCAAAAAAGGGATGCCACTATTGTCAACCTCACGCATGCTACATTATGCTATTTTCTTGCAATCATTTGATTTCGAAATACGCGTAAAACGTCGAAGGATAACGGTAACGCTGATGCTATGTCACGTTTAGTGGGTGATGAAAAAAGTGGGGCAGGTTGCACGTCGAAGAAAATGAAATTAAGGAGGACATAAATGCTATAGAAGTTAATATGATTACAACCTTACCAGTAACAGTATCTGAATTAAGCGGGGCCACAGAAGCAGACAAGGAGACCAAAATATTGCGTGATAGTTTAAAAGTAGGCCGCGAATGCGACCGTAAACATAGATTTAACATCGAACAAACAGAGTTCGGACTACAACAGGGGTGCCTTTTAAGAGGAATTCGTGTCTACATTCCAAAAGAGCTTCGACAGCGAGTCTTATCGGAAATACACGCCGCACATTTTGGAATAACTAAAATGAAGTCGTTAGCCCGAGCTTACTGCTGGTGGCCCTCACTTGATCGTGACATTGAAAACGTAGTGTCAAACTGTATGGAGTGCCAATCAGTTCGTCCGTCAGCACCAAAAATTATGCCAACACATATGTGGAAACCACCAACAAGAGTTTTTGATAGATTCCACGTGGACTTTGCTGGGCCTTACAAAGGAGAATATATTTTTATTTTAGTGGATGCTTTTAGCAAATGGCCCGAGGTTCACGTGGTGCCAGATATTACAACAAAATCCACAATAAAGATATGTCGCGACATTTTTGCCACATTTGGCCTACCAAATATCATGGTACGCAATTCACAGCAGAAGAATTTGAGAGGTTTTTGAAAATTAATGGTGTTGTGCAGAAAATGGGGGCGCCGTATCACCCGGCTACAAACGGACAGGCCGAAAGATTCGTTCAAACCATTAAAAACAAATTAAACACTGTGAACTGTAAACCTTCAGAAATTAGAAAAGAAATTGCCAACATTTTACTTGCCTATCGCCGTGCAATCCATCCAGCTACAGAAAAGTCCCCTTCACACCTGATGGTCGGTCGACAAATCAGAACCAGATTAGATATAATGTTACCGAGTGAAGAAGGGGACACACCCTCTGCACAAGAACTTTTTCTGGTGGCGATAGAGTCGCTGCTCGTGACTACTTAACTAAAGAGAAGTAGAGATTCGGTACAATCGCAAGAACATTCGGTAAGCTACATTATGAAATTAAATTAGACGACGGAAGAGTATGGAAACGTCATGCTGACCAGTTACGCCGAGTTGGAAATAATCTAAGGACAAACCCTATAAAAGATCAAACATCAATTACTCAACAAACAAACGATGATACACCCCAACGTATATTAGTCGAGCCAACAACCACAACAGAAACTCCTGCTGTCAAACTACCAACATACATTATGGGTAACACCACTCATACGAATTCGCCATTATCCACGAACGTACTTCCAGAGTCAGCGAATGATGACCACCAGACTACGTCCACAAATCGTGAAGAAATGCAACCTGAGAACTTGCCCCATAGGCCTACACGAGCGAGAAAAGATCCAGCATGGTTAAATGATTATATTAGAGAGTAAGCAATTATTGTAGAAGGGAAGAGCTGTTATATATTAGATAGTATATATGTATCATATGGCAACTCTGTTACGATTACCGGTAACCATACTAATCGGTAACCATAACATAGATTAACTCACTTGAATAAACTTCACTTGTCTTATGAATACCGAAAAGGAAAAACGTGTTATAAAAACCCTGTAGGAATATTTTAGCGTAGCAGTTACATTAACCCTGTTGGAATATATTTGCATAATGCTGCATTAACCTTGTCGACGGCCATTTCCGTAACAATATGTATTTGAAATGAAATACACTAGTTACCAAATTGATCAATTCTGTTTTGTTTGAAATATACGGACATGTTTTTTTTTGTTTGGTTGAGTCAGCATGTTTCTGTAGATAAATTTTATGTGAACTTAATGCGATTTTGCATGCAAAGCACCACGATGTATTCATTGGACTGCTTGTGGTCTGATAACTCAATGGAGCGTCTGATATTTGTTTCAGTCAAACTGCAAATTGTATAACATTTTAATAAACCTTAAAAACTTAAAGTATTATATTTACCTTTTGCCCGGTTTTTATTTTCCCATTCCTTTTTATGTCGACGATCTATTATTGCACTTTTCGTTGAGGATACCATTATAAAATTTTCTTTTATATAAACTTTACACACAACATTTATAAAATGCCTTCTGTTAGTAAAAAAGCTGCCGGATTACAATCACCCTTATTCTCATTGTCGACATCGACGTCACTTTAACACAACACCAAAAAAATTAAGGCTTGTGTATCCATTGGCGAAAACAACTGACTCCTGTTGGCAGGTTTATGCTATTTTCTAGACCTTAGGGAACGGAAATAGATCGCCAGTGGCACAACATTTTTCTCGAGAGCGAGTAAACAAGCCCCAATTTTTTGGTATTGTGTTAAAGTGACGTCGATGTCGACAATTAGAATAGGGGTGAATATTTATGTATATAAGAAAATACGCTAATTAAAATATTCTTAGCACCCCATTTACACTAGACAAATACCAGAATAAAAATAACATTTAACGATTTTCAAGCCAATTCATGGCTCATAAAAAATAGCCAACAAAATCGCCAACTTTTTTATAAAACACCAAAATATCGCCATGTCACCAAATCGAAAATTAGGACGCCAAACTATCTTTAAAATCGCCACATCTGACAGCCCTGATAGGAATATACATAAATATATAATGAATATGTTACGTATACATATGTATGTATGTATATCAGAGCTGGCCAGCGAGAGAAACAAGAGAGAAATTAATAAGCGTATGTGTATTCCAGGCTTGACATTTTAGCACTTTTAGTCCTAGATTTGCACTTTTTTTCTTCGTTTAGCACTAAAGATTTTTAAAATAATGCTAAGTGCTAGTTTAGCACTTTCTTAAAACTACTTGGCATTTTTTGCACTTTTTTATTTCATTAAATTTATAAATTTTTTTTCATATATAATTCCTTAAGACAAATTGTGAGCCAATTCAAATTTATTTATCTTCATTAAGTGTTTAGTATAACAGTCAGTAGTCATACAACTGAACCGCTCTGATATACATATATGGGTACAAATATATTAAAGTACACGATTTGAAATACTAAAGTAACAACACTTGTTTTAAGTTTTATTCTTTTTAAGAGCTTGTAGTGTTCGTAAGGTTATTGGTCAGCTTAAACAAAAGTACAGTCAAAGCTAAATTGAGCCCGACTTTAGTTGTAGGTTATACAATTATGTTGAAGAAAAATTATACGTTAGGCTAGAAAGGGTGGTGCTATACCGCACCTCCACTCGGTGACCCAATTGGTCCATTGTGATTCAGTAAAACTACACAACGTGTGCAATTGGTATATCTGGTTATTAAATCGGTTCATCTGATTTAACTATGTAGAAAATAGCTATTCTTGAATAGTTTGTTGTTTTCATTTATTTTCATTTTCATTTATTTTCTTTAAATACTTCTTACAACTACAATTCAATTCGAGATTTAAAAAAACACCCAATGCAGCAATGGTAAAGTAAAAAAAAACATGTTGATTATTAAGATCTTGTTTCATTTTTGATATTTGTTAAATGAAAGTTTAACATAATAACTAGTTTTTCTAAGAAACTTTTGGGTAAAGGTTTCCTGATGATCTGCAATAGCAACAGTGAAATTCACATAAGATCCAGCTAAACCCCTCAGTATTTTGAATAAAAAATATTTTACTGAATAAGTAAAATAATAATTTCGGATTATTAGTGCGTTAACAAATGTTAAACTTTACTTAACTAGTATATTTAACACGCTTACGTCCCTTTTCACAATGTATGGTTAAGAGTTAACGTGAACTTTAACTGACAGTTCTTCACAGAAAACTTTCAGTTAAAGTCTTTGTTATCTTTTAACCATACATTGTGAAAAGGTACGTTAAAGATTTCTTCTTTTGACAATATTATTAAATATGTTATTGTTCACATCATTGGGGTTACGTAAAAAGGCCAAAACTCACACAATTTGCTATGGAATTTTTAATACAAATCTTTCAAAAAATATGACTACATTTTCTCACAGTAAAAAACTTAAACTCAAACTCAAAAAATTCACAATTGTATTGCAAGTGTATGGGCCACTTAAGAAATAAGGGAAACTAAAAATGTTTACTGATTTAGCACTTAGTTGTGTGGTGAGCTGTAAAACATTTTAGCATTCTTATTTCTGCGATCTAGCACTTTTGCTCTTCCATCTTATGGCAACACTGGTGTATTCATTTGTATAAAAAGCCGATTGATGTTCGGCACTCTGGCGCTTCTCTGGGCAGCCTAGATATCAGCGTTGCCATTTTGGTGCTTTTCGGGTATTTTTTGGTGATTCTTTCCTTTCTAAGTACCCGAAACTTTACTAAATACCCGTTTCAGAAACGGCGGGTATTTATAGTAAATAATAATAATAATAATTTCTAGCAATGCTTTTCAATACTTTTTTTAAAATCAAAATTTTTGCAACTTAAACAAGGCAAAGAAGCAAACGCTTCGACTTGTCTCAATAAATTTTTTTAATTCCTTACTTTGTGGGCCACATGTTAAATTTTTGCCTTTCAATTCCATTAAATTTGCAATACACTCACACTTTTTTTACTAATATCCATTATTTCTACAAACAGGTAGTTTACCTAAAGTTTTTACCTACGAGTTTGCCCTATAAAATTTAACTTACATGATAGATATCTGTAGACTAATAGATATCTATGGCTAAAAATAACGGGCATAACACAATCAAATTTTTTAAATTGAAAACTAGATTGCTTTCAAATTCACCTATCCATTAATATGGCAATTTAATTTTCAATTTGAACAGCTGATTACAGCACACATTGATTGAAGCTATGAATTTGAGTTTGTTTCTTCGGTGGCATAGTGCAAATATGGCCGAATGCCATCAAAGTAAATCTGCAATTCGCGGTGAAAGTGGCTTAATGTGCGAAGGTGTTTGCAAAAAAAGTATATCATTACGCAAGTAATGATATACAAAGTGCTCTGGCATAGACCAATACTCGCGGGGAATACTTGAGTCTGGTGGTTTCATACGCTTTATTTGTAACGACTGCCTCCAATACATTCATAATGTTGATTTGGTTATTGGAGAAGTCCAACAAAGTGTTAGCAAAAATAAAGAAAATCTAGCCGAATACAAAGGCGAATTTAAAGCTGCTCTTAAACCAGAGCCCACCAAACGTGACTGAGCGCTTTTGTGCGCATGTGTATGTTCTTTCTGCTTTTTATGTGTGTTTGTTGTTCTTTTTGCAGTTCGAGTCATCATCATCACACACACTTTGTCCGAAGTAGTGCTGGGATACTATCGATAGTACTATCGATAATATCGATAGCTTTAAAATATCGAAAATATCGATAAGAAAAAATATCGATATCGATATTATTTAAAATGCAGTTTTGAAGACGTCAGGTGTTATAAAAATTTTTTATCTGCCATCAGCACAATTTTTCAAAAGCTGTCACCTAAAATAACGTTTGTATATACATTCATAGATATTAAAATAAGCATAAGAATAAACTTTCAATGAAGTGATAAAAAAAATTTACTGTAACCTGGGGGGCTACCGTGTATTTCGATTCGAAAAGTAAAATTTTTCGAAAGAAATTTCCGAATCGAATGCTAAACCGTACTGCGTAACTCGTTCGAAACGATTACAGAGTTGTATTTAGAAACGAATGGGATATTATATGAAAAGTTGGTAGCACTACTGCTAAAGTACAAAAATGGAAAAATATATCCCATAACAAAAAAATCTTTGCCTTGTAAAAAAATTTAATGTTATACATATTTTGTGTGAAAAATTAAGTGCTCCTTGTAATTTTTATAATGGATTGTGTTTGCTGTGGTTGGACGAGTATGATTATTATACGATTTGTATTTAGCATCTGAAACATTTAGATGCCCTCTTGCGAGGTATGGATGCAGAGACATATAGTTTACCACTTCTTCATATTGCTTTTATTTGTGTAATTTTTTTAGTATTCCTTGAATGTTTCAAAATCACAAATACTAAAACATTTATAACAACATAAATAAGCAATATGTTTTAGCAAATCAAACATTAATTATAATTTGTTTATAACACCTTTTATTTATATTGAAATATTTAAATAATTACATTTTCTATTTTTGTCTCAAGTTGTCACTAACAAAATGTCTTTCGAACCATTTCCGAACGCTTTTTGCATAACTGACACTCGTTTTCGTATTACAGAGTAGCCCTTTCGAAAGGGATTTTTATTGTTCGTAATGCAGAGTTGCTGTCTCGAAAGGGATTTTTAGTTTTCGATAGAGTACAAAAACCGTTCGTAAATTCGAAACAAGTAGTACGAAAATCGTAATAGACAGTACAATTCGTTCGAATTCGTAAGTTATTTCTTTCGAAACGAAATACGCGGTAGCCCCCCTGATGAAAAATTATTTATATATTTCTTTCTCAAGTACAAACATTCAGTCGATAGTAATATCGATAGTGAAATCTGAGCTATCGATATATATCGATAGTAGAAAATATCGATGGTATCCCAGCACTAGTCCGAAGTAGCTGACGAAACAGCCAAACACACAACATCACACATACTTTGTACGAAGTATACGTGTGTCACCAAAACGTCGACTGCGCAAGCCCATGGGCTTGCAAATGAAATTTTGAGTGGCTATGTCTTAAACACAATGAAATTGAAATAAAAAAACTACATACTTGAAGCCATTGAAACAAGATATTATGAAAGATTAAAAAAGTTAGATGCAGCTCTAAAATCCTGTGATACTTATGTTAAAGAAATAAAAAATCTATATGGCGCCATAAATGAATATCAAGACAAAAACAAAGAAATGTATAATGCAATTGAAGAAAACAACAAAACAATTTGCAAAGTTATAAAGAAAACAATTGAAGAATCAACTGTCAAATCTACCAAATTATCATATGCAGGTGCAGTAACGAAGAATTTAGCGTTGCCGGACTAAAACGATATTGTCGTTGTGAATTCTCAGCAGGATGAAATTGCAGGTGCAGTAAACGATGTTGCCAGTCTTAAACGATGTTGCCGTTTTTAATGTTCAGCATGATGATAATGTACCAACTACTAGTAAACAACAACAGTCTTCTGCCCCGACTTCACACCTTGATATTGCTGATGTTAATCCGCTTGCAGATTAAGGGTGCATACAGAGTAGCCGCTTGTTGCCGAGCCGAGCTGGTTGACGCTTATTGCGAAAATTTTTCATGCGAGAAACAAGTTTGAGTGTGCATAGTGGATGCGAGAATCAGCACTATTTTATCAATTATTTGTGTTTTATGTATGTTTGTACCAGCGTTGCCGATTTCTGTGTAATTATCCAAAAATGGGACAAAAATTTTTTTCTTGAACTATTTTGGGACTATAGAATTTTTTGTGTAATTTCGCCCCAACATTATACACAAGTAAATTTTTTAATTAAAGATCTTCATTTCAACAATTTTACTCTGTAAATTTACTACCAAACATTTTTATAGTATTTTCGTATTTATGTTTGGCTGTACTTGTCTTGAAAATTTTCTTTTTCTTTTATTTTCGAACTTTTTATTCAGTGGAAAGAATTTTCAGCAAGTTAAAATTAACAAAAGCTTACATGAAGAAGAAATTGCAGTCTAGTACCATCGTGCCAATATTTTTTGCATATGAAGGTATAATAGGCCAATATTGAAGCGACCTTTTTGAACCAATCAATAAAATGTTGGAAAAGAAAATTTTTTTAATTTGTTAACAGGAGTCCTGAAAAACAAATAAGATCGAAATAATTTGCTGAAAATGCTTCAGAGATTCATGTTATGTAATTTTTTGTAAATCACTCTCTTCTATAGCGCTACAATTAGCGAATAGAAAAAGTTTCGTGCAACAAATTTCATTTCAAAATGCATAATGTAAATTAGTTATAAATATACTAAGTTGTAGGGATGGGCAAAAAATATCGATATATCGAAATATCGATATTTGCGAAAATAAATATCGATATATATAGCCGATATTTCAAAAACCGATATATCGATACTTATTTACGAGTATCGGGTTTCGATATTTTTAAGAGCTCTACAAATTTTAGCCGGTTTTTAACTGTACGATATTGGCATCACTGCTAGTGATGCGAAGAAAAAAAAAGAGACATTTCATAATAACAAGGCTCATCTATAAGGTGACCCCACTACGCCAGGTTACTTTTATTTGTTAACTAAGCTAAATGCCAAATTTGGTTTGTGTGGGTATAAGCCTGAAGACAGAGTTAGTTTTTACTTTCTGTTCTCTTACGAATCAGCTAACTCTTTTTTGTTTATAGAAATCTTATACAAGCCGCTAGTTTTTCTCTTTCATTTTGTTCTGTTTCGGTTCAACCTCTGAAAAACAAAAAACTGTAATTGTAAGTGGCAACATAAATAAAATAAAAACATTTCAAAATAAACTGTGATTGTGCTTTAAGAATTTAAAAAATTTAATTTTTACCAGAAAAACGTAACGAAGCAAGACTTTTGTGGAAAACTGTGGCCATTCTGGTCAGTAACACCTAATTTATTACAGAAAAAGTAGCTATTTATATATTAAAATTTAGAAATAGAACGGCACAGCACAGGACAGCAACATAAAGTAAAGACTAAGGAAGCGTTAAGGAGCTACAGTAGGTTACGTATAACTTAACATATGTAGTTCCTTTGTATTAAATTTCTTAAAGTTACTAATTGTGCATTCGCAATGAATGCAGTTTTTCAGAGTTTATCCTATAATACAAATTACATATACAGATGTATGAATAAATTTATTTCCTTTTTCGATACCAATATCAATTTGGGTTTTCTACACTCATGGAGTTCATTAAGTTTTAAGTTAGTTGTTCGCGATTTCTTTAAATATTATTGTTTGGGTGCAAAGTGGATATTTCTCGTATTCCCTAATGATGAACTTTGAAGTGTTAAAAACGGGCATTCATTAATCAATGATTAATATTATTATTTATAAAAATTATTAAGGCTTTCTTAAGGCTTAATCAGCAACATGTTTTATGGAATCTTTTTTAAAAACCCTTACAACCCATAAGGTCTCAATAGTTGTTCCATATTATTCAAAATACATTATGTCTGCAGCAAACCAGAAACCAACCGATGATTTGAAGCCCAAAAATATCGATGTTTTCGAAAAATATTTATCGATACTGTTCAAAAATATCAATACCGATATATAGGTACATTTTCAAATGGAGGATAATATCTTTGACATTTGTGGCGCAAAAAGGTGCAAAATATCGAATATAAGGCATGATTTGCTATACTTTTCAAGAGCGCGGAATATTTTTTTAGATTTAATGCACAACTTTTCATCGAAAATTATCATGAGCGATTAATTGCGATTATTATCATGAATGCGAATTGGCATATCGCTATCTTTATTGACACTGGCCCCTATATAACAGCAGCACTCTTTGCATACAGGTTGGTGGATTAATATCCAAAGAAAAAATAAAACTGGTGCAAAAGAAAGCTTGAAAAGTCTGGCCGATGGGTCAATTATGACGACCATAAAATGCACGTAATTTACGAAACACATTTCTCACACAGCACAAATTTTGATAATAAAATTCAATCGGGTATGTTCTGCATTCCACGTGAAATTAAAACGAGTGGAATTGCCATAGAATTGTTGTTATAATTACATATTTCAAACAACAATTTTATAGCAATTCCACTCGTTTTTATTTCACGTGGAATGCAGAACATGTCCGAATGATTTAAAAATGTTGTTTGTTTGTTAGTGTATTCATGGTCAAATGGAATTGCCACAAGTTATGAATCTTTTCTTTACACTGAAAAAAATTCACACTGAAAAAACAAATAGTAAAAAAATCACTAGATATAATTCTTTTATAAAAAGCAGTAGGTACTTATTATCAAACACAAAATTTGTTTTGTGTAATTTGTAACATTTTGGATAATTTTGAAGTTTCCTCTGTGTAAAATTGAATTTTGATTCCGGCAACACTGGTTTGTATGCATTTGGGTTTGATGTTCATTCGTGTTTGTCTTTATAACGTTTCTTAGCAAATAGTAATTATCAAGGCACATTCACAAGGTAGTAGCGGAAATGCAGCTGAGCTATTTTTTTTTAAATTAAAGTTCATCTGAAACTTAAAAAAAAATTTTACGAAATAGAAATTAAAAGAAAATGTAAAAAAAGTTCAATATGAAAAATAGTTATTAAAAAAATTCTGTAAAAACAAATCTAAAAATATGAAAAAAAAACTATTAAAAAATTGTGAAAAGTGCTAAACGTTGCAAATTTTGTTAGTGGTATCTGCGTGGAGAAATATTTTCAAATTTATGTGAATAATTTTTATTATTATTATGTTAAACAAATTATATTTTTGAAGTTTTGGATGAACTAAAACCCATGTTGTTTTTTTCATTGTTTTTGTAATCCTGATATTACCTGGAAATGAATCCGCCTTGGTAATTATGATTTGAGTTTTATCAAGGCAAATTCATTTCCAGGTAATATCAGGATTACAAAAACAATGAAAAAATACAACAAAGAAAAAAACAACATGGGTTTTAGTTCATCCAAAACTTCAAAAATAGAATTTGTTTAATATAATAACAATAAAAATTATTCACATAAATTTGAAAATATTTCTCCACGGCAGCCATTACTAACAAAATTTGCAACGTTTAGCACTTCTCACAATTTTTTAATAGTTTTTTAATATTTTTAAATTTGTTTTCACAGAATTTTTTTAATAAAATATTTTTCATGTTGAAATTTTTTTACATTTTCTTTTAATTTCTCTTTCGTAAAAAATTTTTGAAGTTTCGGATGAACTATAATTTGAAAAAAAAATAGCTCAGCTGCATTTCCGCTACTACCTTGTGAATGTGCCTTGAGTTTTATTTTGTTGAAAAAAAAACTGAAATTTTTATTATTTTTTTTTTTTAATTTTTTTATTGCATGTTTTATTTACTTTTTCTTAAAATTTTGTTTTTAAATTTTCAAACACGTTGAAATCATAACAACATAACATAAACAATGTTTTCGGCGCTGAAAAACGCTTTGGAACTGTTTTATCGCATTCAATCAGCTTTGTGCTCTGACCAGCTCGGTGCTCACTATGACCGGTTCGCGCTTATTTGTACTAATTTGTATAGTACCAGTTTTCTCGCATTGGTTCTCGCAACAAGTGTCAACCAGCTCGGCTCGGCAAAAAGCGGCTACTCTGTACGCACCCTAAAGGCGATGTCAGATAAAACTTTTGCTTCGCGTTGCGTTGAAGATTCGCTTTGACATCTAAGATGAAATGTACATGCTTATATGAAACATGTCACATAAAGTACTTTTAACGCAAAGCGAAGCGAAAAGATAGACAACTCTCAACTTTTTGCGTGCTTTGACAATCAGTTGGTATACTTTTCTTAATTTGTTTGACCAAACTCACATGTGATTATAAAACTTTTATTAAAATTGCTGTAAATTTACATAAAAAATGATTTAGTGGCATCAGAGTAATCGAATTGATCTACTTTTTAAGCATAAAACAAAACAGTGAGACAAAAATTGAGTGTTGTCAATGTTTTCATTATACACATTTTGCGTCACGCTTTTTTCCCAAAGTTAGAAACGTCACCCAAACGTTGAAGTTGTATCTGACACCGACTTAAGTTTTCAAATATTTTTGAAGTTTAGCTATTTTCTAGTCTGCTCTAGGGTGCGTACAAAGTAGCCGCTTGTTGCCGAGCCCAGCTGGTTGACGCTTATTGCGAGAAGCAATTTGATAAAACTGGCGATATTTGTTGGAAAAAGTTTGCAACAGTGGTCCTCGTCCAGACTTGCAATTTTTTAAAATTCTGCTTTGAAATTGCATAAGTGTCCGCATTAGGAAATTCTAGATATGCAATTAAGTATTAAAAAATTCTATTTCACAACAAATTTGCCTGAAAAATTAACAAATATCTTTGCTTTTTGTTACATTTTATGTTTTTCATAGAACTGAATAAATAAAATATACCTAACAAAAATTCAAAATTTTAAAAACCCCGCATATACCTATCTAGAGAAGATGTGATATCTTCTAAACGGCTGGACAGATTTTCTTAAAACATCTCGATCAAGTCACCTTTCAAACAGAAAAAACTAAATCGAAATCGGTCGAGCCGTTTGGTCTGTACGTGGACACGGACAGACACACTACAAACTTGTAACACCACTTTTTTTAGTCGGGGATTAAAAATGAGACGTCAAATGTACCTACAGAATTTAAATTAACAACTGCGAATTTCAAAACAAAAGAAAATTGCCGAGCACATGCAACTGTGTTACCCCTCCCACCGACAAACTCAAGAATTGCTGCAACAAAAATTGCAAGTCTGGACGAGGACTAATTTGGATTTGTACTTAATACACAGAATGAACTTTGGGTTTAATAACAAACTTTTTCATTTAAACGAAAATTTTTAATTTCTTATAGGTAGGTACTCGTATCACACCAATGTCCAATAAGAATACAGATGCAAAAAAGGTCGTTTGTTGTAAGTATGTATGTATGTACATACACTACATAGACGCGCTTAAGCTAGGGCTGCCATGCGTCCTGGCTTTCCAGGATTTGTATTGGATTTTGACAAATTGTCCTGGTGTCCTGGTCCACTCTTAAATTGTCCTGGTTTTGTTGTACCGGAAAATGTACCACCAACTAAAATAAAGTTAAACGGGAGCCACTCTCATTAAATTTTTGTTTTCACTAAGTGCCATAGAAAATTGCACCGTGTAAACAACTGATACAAGTAATCGAGAGCCGATTACAAATTTTTTTCCCTAACATGTTAAACATATGTTTAATTTGTGAATTGCTGAGTTTCATAATATTATTTTATTTGTTTAAAGTATTAAGAGTTTTCATGAGAATATTCAAAAGTCTCGCAAACTGTGCAATTGTGCATTTTTAGGCTCTCGTAAATAAAATGTCAAAAATTTTATAGAAATTTACACAAACCTGTTAAATGCATTTAGTAAACCACAACTTCCTGCATTTTTGGCTACCTTTAGGCATTTTTAGAGAAGCACACACACACTTTTTATTTGTTTTTAAATTAAAAATTTCTTGACATTTTCTTATTTTATTATTAATAAATGAAGTAATTAATTGACGTATGTTTAAAATTTACATAAGCCGTTTGCACAAAAGGTTAAAAGAGCCTTCTCGCAAGTTTGCCCAATTGCACAAATGGCAATTTTAAGAGTTCTCGTGAAAATCCCCATGTTTTTATTTTTCAGGAAATGCCTAAAAGAAAGCATGAGTGTATGAATGTCCTGGTTGACGGGCTCATACTTCTGGCAGCCCTCGCTTAAGCTAAAATTTTTCTATCCAATAGGTACATACATACATATGCACATACATACATACATATATGTATGTATACCTATGTATTAGTTATTTATTTAAATAACTAATTGCTTGCCATTTTTTATGTAGTTCGTGCAACAAATTTCATGAAATTGTGTGAAAATTTATGAAGAGTCAAAATTCGTATTTTCAGTTCCGTTTTCCTACGCAATTTAACTGTAAGACATATGTACATATGTATGTATGTACTATGTATGCATGTTTATGTATATCCATATTTAAGTGTAATTTGCTTCACCACAGAAAACTGTACCCATCCATCCACCCGTTCTATGCAGAATAGGAAAAACACACATGCACGCAAATACATATGAATGCACATGGGTATGTGTGTATAATCATTAAATTCATACATACATACATATCTATGTAAGTATATATGATACATACATATAAATTAAATGAGAAAAAGTAATTCGCATGCGATGAGTAGAAAATGAGAATAATAATGCAAAAACAGGATATAGGAAATAAGGATACATGACGAGGCAGAAAATTTAATGATGAATACATACAAAATCAATAGTAAAAATAATGTTGCCACCATTTTAAGATACAAAATTTCAATTCAAATTTTCTTTTCTTTTTTACATCTTTTCTATTACAAAACAAAATTCAGTTTTTATCCTCCGGATTTGAAAACATCTGCAGATGATAGAAAAAAATGGTTATGCAACTATAGTTCATTAGTTGCTCAGACTGGATACACACATACATATGTATGTGTGTGCGTATGAATATAATCATAAAATGGCGATAACATTGAATATATACATGTATGTATGTATGTTTACCGCCGTATTCATAAAAAATATTTTAGGTTTATTACAGGTTTAATTGACAAATTTCCCATAGAATTACGTCAAATAAGCGCTTAATAAACCTAAAATATTTTTTATGAATATGCCAGTTATTCTTTAAATAAGTGAGATAGTGACTAACAAAGAGAGAGAAGTTAAGGAAAAGCTGTTAATAATAAATGTGTATACTATACACCTTACATACAGACATATGTACATATGTATGTATGCATACGTACTAAGTAAAAAAAACTGAACACTCACAACAAATTGGAAATACTGGTGTGTATCCTTCAACCGCAATAGGTACATGTAGTATGTATGTATGCAGATTTGATTTTATCCAGTAGGTAATATTATTTATTGCACCCTGTTTTTCTTATATCCATAATTTTTTTTATTAAAAAAAAGGTTTTAGCAATTCACTGATAAATTCCATGTTAGCATCCTTTTGGCAATTTTTTTCTAAATAATACATATTTTATTTTATACTTATTGCACAGATTCAAATATTTAGCAATCTTTTGAGTAGTATAATTAAGGTTTATACATACATACATTCTTATGTAAAAATTTAGTTGTATTTATAACTTTGATATCAATTTTATGTTCATGTCGTCCTGCAACAAATAAAATATTACTTTTTTTATATAATTGCATATATGTATGTTGTAGCTTTTTCAATTCATTATGTGACCAAGCCGTATTTTATAATGCGCACTTCCGAAATAAAAAAGTAAACATAACACGTTTGACAATCAAATTAATACAATTTTGTGTTACGTGTACGAAGCTACGTGCCTGAGATCTGAGAGTAAACTAAAATTTCAAATCCCAGCGTCACAACCACTCAGTTATACATGGAGTGTACATTTTTAAAGAAAACTCAATCAAAAGGAACAAGAATAAATAGACACGCATACATACATATGTATATAGATACACTGTTACATGTATTTACATATCTAGCTGTACTATATACACACATCTACAAGAATAAAGCAATACATATATATGTATATCTACAGTAGTGTTGTCAGTGTAGATTCTACACATCCATATACTATATTTCGTTTATAACAGGATGTACGCATTTTTGGTCATTATCCTTTTCGACTTTAAGAATATTGTACATATATATGAATGTAGCTTTCACAATAATATGTATGTACATATACATATACATACATACGTATGTATGTATGTACTCACATCAATCAATTTTTGAAAAATAAAATACATAAGTTGAATCATATCGGATGAGGATTATTTGCTGGCTTTTGTATACATAAGTTTCTAATCCTACTACCACTGTTGCCAGATTTGCAGATTTTTCATTGCAAAAATTATAAAGTGGGATTTGCAGATTTTCACTGCCAAATTTCAGATTTTCTGAAATGCTTGGATAACATCAATATTACGCGTTTTTTTTACTCCGTAAAAGAAATAACCATGGTGTTACTGTCAGAAACATACAAATAAGAAACACTAGCAAATACATACATAAGTAGTTTTTGGCGTTTAATTTTGCAGTAACCATACTACCAACTACAATGTTAAAGCGACAATGAAACGCATATAGACAATGCTTAGCCACCAGCAAATACATTTCACTTATAAAAATATATAAAAAATATATGTAGGTACATTAGGGCGGGTCGATTCTTTTTTTGGAAAAATTGTAGGTATAGCAAAAACATAATCTACACGAAATTATGAGAAAATTCTCCGAAGAAAAATGTATGTACTGAAATAAATGCTAATAAAGGTGAATTCACCCATTGTTTCGGAACAAAAATTTTGTTTGGAGAAAATTTTTTTTACTGAGAGTTTTTTGCAAGACGATTCATCCATTTCGAACATTTTGTCTGGAAAATCAAAGCTACCATATGAAATACGTGTGTAAACGATGCGTATTAATTTTGCAAGTGGCAGCACAGCGGCAAATGATTACAATTTACTGTGTCATACACATCTTTTTAATTGTTTACTGCAATGGTTTCGTTCAACTCCATACATTTGGATATGTTTTTCTTAAATTTTATTTACTTCTATTGCAATAAATACAAGTACACTCTGTGCTTTTATTATTCATATAACATGATGTGGCAGCTCAGTTCAACTTTGGCTGAAAAAATTAAAAAAGTTGGCAGCTCAGTTCGATTTTGTCCGGACAAAAATTAAAATTAAACCAATTCAAGTAGAAAATGTTCCGAACAAAATTTGTTCTCTTCTTTTCTCTCTCTCAAAAAGAGAAACGTCAAACTCAGGGTTACCGTTCACCCGACTAAAGTCGCAATTTGACCCTTTTTTAGCGGTCTGCGACTTTTTGTGAGACTTTTTTTGTCACCGACTTTTCCGAAATTTTTTAATTTTGTTGCGACTTTTTACCCTTTTTTGTGAAACTTCTCAAAAAACAGTTAATTTGCAGTAAATTAAAAGTTTTTTGATTATTTTTATCAAAAAAATTGTCAAAATAACGTCGGCAAAATTTAAAAGCAATTCACAGATTATTGTTCATTTGGAAACAATTTTGTCACTTTTTTGCAACATGCATGTCATGTATAAAATGTATTCAAGAAATGTTTCACAAATTTTCAGGAGAAGTTGCAAAGAATAGTTTTAGCTAAAATCTTCAGGGTACATGAAAACATGTACATACCCAGAAAAAAATTTCAAAAAAGGTAATCGGGTTTGGAATGAAGCATTTTTGGTGGAAGGTGTTCCTTACTGGATTACCAACTTAACTATTTTAACAAGAAGTGAGACTAAAATAATCGATTCTTGAGAAGTACTTACTTTTTTTATTTGGCAACTTGTTCACGTAATCTATTTAATCTAAAAAAAATTATTCTCCTCATTTAGCAACTTGTATATAATTTTTTTAAATTTTAGGTAATGTGATTTGTAAGCGAGTAATGAAATTTGGTAATCAGAAAAGTAAGTCATTAAGTTTTGCTGGGTACATATAAGCATGTATTATGCAACTGCATGTGTTGTGAAATATGATAAAAATCGATTCTGCAATAAGCTTTTTGTTTTGTTTCAATTGTTTTTTTGTTTTGTTATGCTTTTTATTAATAAAAAACGTTAAAAAAAGAGGTGCAACTTTTATTTTCTCAAACGACTTTTCTGTGTGACTTTATTTTCACAAAACGACCTTTTGTGCGACTTTTCTAAAATTCCTAGCGGTAACCCTGGTCAAACTACATATGAAAAAAATTTTGTCCGGACAAAAATTTTGTTCCGAAACAATGGGTGAATCCAGCTTAAATTCGAATCATTATTTTTGCTCCCACGTACTTACAGTGGCCGACAAAACTCTACATACCTACGACCCCTATTTTTGCGACTGGAGCATTTTAAAGCCATAATGGACCAAATTAATGATGCAGTTTTGTGTGAAATATTTTTTTATTGATATTCCCAAAAAAAAGTTTATTTCAATGTACATAAATTATAAAAATTATTCAAGAAAAACATTAAGAAAGCATTGACAAAAGTCTACATACGACCAGCGTGCACTAACTTTTGTTGTTGAATATTAACAGGAAAGTGCCGTTATTTATTTTTTACTTCTCTGGTTGTGTTAATAATGGCTTCTCGTAAAGAAATTTCAGCTAATGTGCGAAATTTAGTTGTGAAGTGCAGAAATGAAGGAAAATCATTTGGTGAAATATCAAAGCTTTTTAATTTAAGTAAATCTACAGTTCAAACAATATTCGACAACTTTGAAAAGACCGGTACAGTTGAAAACAAGCTGCGTAGTGGTCGCCCAAAGAAACTAAGTCGTAGAGACGTTGGTTTCATTTTAAAAGAAGTGGACAAAGATCCAAAAGTAAATGCCACCAAATTAGCCAAAGATATCGCAACAAGATCGGAAGTAAGTGTACATAAACGAACTATACAAAGAAAATTAAATTAATTAGTGAAAAAAATCGTAAACTTCGCTTGGAATTCGCCCAACAGCATATAGATATAGACAAGGACATGGATTTCTGGAAGAGAGTTTTGTTCACTGACGAGTCGAAATATAACATATTTGGAAGTGATGGTAGAGAAAAAGTATGGAGAAAGCAAAATACAGCACTAGATCCGAAGAACTTAGTGGCTACTGTTAAGCTTGGTGGAGGCAGCGTGATGGTTTGGGGTGCTGTCGCTGCTTCTGGAGTAGGAAAATTAGTGTTTATTGAGGGTAATATGGATCGTTATAAGTACAAATCAATTTTGGAACAAAATTTGAAACCATCGGTTGATATTTTAAATCTTGGTCAGAGTTGAATTTTTCAGCAAGATAACGATCCAAAGCACACCGCTCAAATCGTCAAAGATTGGCTGCTATACTATGCTCCCCGACAGCTGTACACACCACCCCAAAGTCCGAACTTAAATGTTATTGAGCACGTGTGGGAAATTCTACAACGAAAAGTCCGAAAACATAAAATTACCAGTGCCCAAACGCTGAGAGAGAAGCTTCAGGTTTTATAAAAGGTTTATTAATCAAATTTCCTTACAAAATTTCTTTTATAAACCACAAATATTTTTTATGAATAAGGCACAATGTCTTTATACTACAATTTGGTGGCCTAATTCCGAGTATGAATAGTACCAAAAAAGGCACAATTGTACCAACTTTGCCATCCCTGTTTCACAAAATGTATGAAATTTATTGAAAGTATGGTAGCATTGTTGAGAGAATGTTACTAGCGGTCTCCACTAGCCATGAACTTGGTATGGGCATCATGTCGGACATCGCAAATGGCTAATGGAGACCGCTCTTGTCCAACTTTCGTCCATGCTCTGACATCAATGCCCGAGCATATGTCTGAGCAACAATGTTCGCCATGAGGTTGGCCATGAAATGTCATTTTCTGTTTGACAATTTCACCGTCAAAATAATACTGCAGCCAAGACGTTTAAAATTAAAATAATTTAATTTAATTTTTAAATTAAAATAATTTATATTGAGAAAACTGATAATTTACCAATTTTTAAAACAATATATTTACAATAATACATAGAGATGTCACGCATCAAGTTAATAGAGCAGGATGTATATAAAATAATAGCTCTGTACCGCCAATATCCCTGCCTTTGGGATTACAAAAGTCCGCTTTATAAAAGAACGGACCTGAAAAGAAATGCCTGGGAAGAGATAGCGAAGGAGATGAGTAAAAGTGTGGAGGAGGTGAAGAAAAAAGTGAGTACTTGAGATCTGCATACGTTGCCGAAAAGAAGAAAGCTGAAGAATCCAAGCATTCAGGTTCAGGAGCAGATGATTTATATAGGCCTCATTTATATTATTATAATGAGTTGAACTTTCTGGATTGTGTTATTGCGTTGCGTCAAACATCCAGCAATTTGCCGAACGTAAGTATTCAAAGAAATTTAATGTGTACAGCATTAAAAACATGTTTCAATACAGGAGGGATCCAGCCAGATAATGAACGTTTGTCCAGAATATATTTCTCAAGATAAGCTGGAAAATAGCCTTGAGTGTACTCAGGACAGTAGCTTCTCAGTGTACAACAGAGCCCACTAAACGTGACTGAGCGCTTTTGTGCGCATGTGTATGTTCTTTCTGCTTTTTATGTGTGTTTGTTGTTCTTTTTGCAGTTCGAGTCATCATCATCACACTAGAGATCGACCGAAGGCGTTTTTTTTGGCCGAAGCCGAACTTCGGCTAAAATCCTAAACTTCGGCCAAAACCGAAGCCGAATGTTTTAAATTTTAAAAATGATACTTGTTTTATATGAATTAAGAAAAAAGTTTCCTTTTTTGAGATCACTGAAATAGCTGTAATATCTATTGGATACATAATAAGAAAAATAAAACTATTTTGCAATTTCTAGATTGCTTTTTCATATGATCACTCACAAGAACGTCCAAGTAAAAGAAAATAGAAAGCAACTGGGTTGTATTTCAAAGCAACCCTTTCAAAACGTTAAGCACAATAGAAACTGTCGGCGAGCAACGACCAAACATAATGTTATTTTTCAAGCTTGGAATGAAAAATATTCGGCTTCGGCTAATCGGCCGATTTTTGCCGTAGGCCGAATGTTGGCCGATTACCAATTTTTGGCCGAAGGCCGAAGCCGAAGCCGATTAATCGGTCGAACTCTACATCACACACACTTTGTCCGAAGTAGTTGACGAAACAGCCAAACACACAACATCACACATACTTTGTACGAAGTATACGTGTGTCACCAAAACGTCGACTGCGCAAGCCCATGGGCTTGCAAATGAAATTTTGAGTGGCTATGGTGTACAACGATAGCATGCAATATTCGACTCCAAATCAAGAAAAAAGTTGGAAAAGTTTGAAAAGGGCAAGATCAGAACGAGATAATAAATTTAACGATGCTTTCGATGCTATTATAGTAAAAGTTAAGGATGGTAAAGATGAGCAGGAAACCATATTTTCTGCATTCGGAAAGTCTATTGCTATGCAATTGTCAAAACTGCCATTAGTTGACGCAACAAATGTAATGGCAGATATTCAAAAATTGTTAGCAATCAGAATAGTTCTAAAAACAATATTTTACAGCCTGCTCTGAATGAAGCTAATATAATTTTTGAGCAATAGCAACGCACATTACAATTATCGAGCCGATAATTTTTGAATTTGAGGGAATTTTAAACAATTGTGGCAATAGTTCGAACACTATTATATATTTAAAATTTATAAAAAAAACTAGTACAACAGTCTGAAGTTGATATTTTTAGTACAAAAAATCCATATACATATATACAAATTCTTTTGTTATTGTTATATGTACATATGTATGTATATAGAAAAGTAATATATACATAGTTTAGTATTTAATTTTTATTCTTCTATGATTGTAGTTTTGTAATTTTCATGACATACAGAAGGGGGTTTGTAAGCGTTTTTGAATTGCGGCTGGAGTCAACTGATGTACTGCTTTTGTAGCAATGAAATATATCTGGACATAAATAACCAATAACAAATAATTTGATCTCAGAAAAGTACTGTGCAGTATAATCTAGTTTCTTTCTTGGTACGTAACCACTAAGTGCGTAATATTTTAATAAAAAACATTAATGAAATGACAAAATTTGTTAAACTTTTTATTTTATTTAAATACTTTTGTATTTACGCCCAATAAGGCATGCAGTAGCCAAACAAGAAGCAGCTAAGTAAGAGGAAATAAATTTTCATGTCGAGAGGAGAGTTATAGGGTTTGATTTTAAACTCATGACTTCTTCGCAAAATTTTCTTAAAATTATATGTAGATTTTGTTTTTACTATACGATTTTTTAATTTTTTACCGACTTAAAAAAAGGAGGAGGTTAACAATTCGTTAGGTGTGTTACTTTAAAACTCGGTACATTTTAGACCGATTGTAAATTTTTTTGTAGTCTGAGAGGATATAGCTTCCCATTGGTCCCATTGTAAAAAAGTGAGCGGGGACACGTCCACAATTTTTTTTATATAATTTTATGATATTCTACTTATTTGATTACTGAGAAACCTATAAAACACTTTTGGTTCTTGTAAATACACAATTTGAAAGTTAAAAAAATGGGCGGAGTTACGCCCATTAAAATGTATTATAATATTTCATCCGGTTCTAATTAACCGATTTTTACGAAACTTACCACACAAATTGAGCTCTAAAATAGACAACATCTTTTATTAAAAAAATGGACGAAGTCACTCCCATTAAAATTTAATATTTTATTTTACGTCGTTCTACTTTAACGATTTTTACAAAACTTAACACACATCCTAATCCCTGAAGAACACACGATCTTGCATTTAAGAAATGGGCGGAGGTACGCCCATTAAAATTTAATTTTATATTTCTTATCTTCTTCTATCAGATCTTTGCGTTGCAGTCGGTTTTTTTTTTTGGCAGAAAGAATTATTTTTCATCCATACGAATCGACCCGGCCTAATGTAAATACATACATAAAAAAAAACTTATTATAAAAACAATAAAGGTACCAAATACATAGAGGGAAATGGACAGAAGTATACTTTCAAAAAATATATTCTTCCTTGGATATGACAATATCAAATTGTTAAGTTTTTTTTTGGTCGGGGGTTAAAAACCGAAACGAAATTAGTTAAAAAGTATAGGTATTTATACAAATTTACTAAAATTTTTTAATATGTCATTGATTTCTTTTAAAAAATCATTTAAAAACTTCAGATCTATCCACTTTTTACTTGTAGGTTGCAGACGATTCTTTTTTACTTTTAATAAAAGAACAAAAAAGAAAAGTTTCTTCCGCAAAATTTCATAATATGTATTTTGATTCTACAAAGTCGTAATAATTTGTAGGTATTACCATGTAAAGATACCTTAAACTTGAATGCTACATACTCGTATCTACATACATACATATGGGCATTTCCATATCAGCGTACGTGACATTTGCACGCCTACAAAGTGGAATAGACTCTGAAAAAAATAGAGGTAACTCAAAAACATTTTGTTGTTATGTTCCATTCAGGGCGTACTATATGCGATAAATTATTACATTTGGAACCCTGTTGTCGAAAATATCAAGGGAAATTGGGGCATAGCGTACGTGACATAAAACGGAACTGATATCAAGGTGCATGTAAAAGTATACGAAAATCTGCGAATTGTGAAGTTTTTTTTCTTGTTTTAAATTTCTTACACGAAGCCAACTATTTTTCCTTTATTATCAGTAATTTTGAAATAAAAAAGACTTTTGGCTGATTTTATAATGAATGAAGTTTAATAGCGTACGTGACATAGCGTACGTGACGGATTTTTCTCTTATAATATTCTTAAGTAAATTTTTTTTTTTAATCTGTGGAAATAAATAATAATGGCTTAAGTCGAAATTTCGTGTTTTGAGATATTATGGGTTCTGTCTAAAATAAATTGTGTTTGGTTTTTATATAAAATTTTATAATTTTTTTTACCGAAAAAAATGCACATTTATTTATAACAAAACTGTTAATTTTATAAAAAAAAGAAACGATTTTATTAGTTATTATTCGTTGTTTTTTAGTTAAGATGTTATGAAAAAATCCATTGGCAGAAAAATTAAAACTAAAGTGAACTTATTATATTGAAAGGCAAAATACTTTTTATTGATAGTAAGTCGAGATAAGTGCTTTAGGTTAAATTGAAAAATACGGAAAACCTGAAATAAGATAATTTTTTAAAAGCTTACCCCCCGTTGCCACATGCCAGTAATTACTTGCAAGTAGTGTATATATATTACTAACGAAAATCAGGAGAAATGTAAAAAACCCAAAAAATTTTCGAGTGGCTACACAGCACAGTACAAGTTCATTTTTAAAATGTTGCTGACTCGCAAGTGGCAAAAGTGTGGCAGTGTTAGTAAAAAAAATGTGAGTGTATTGAGTTTGTTTCACTTGCACTTGCATGTGACAACGGAGGGTTATGTGCTGGTATGAAAATCACTCAAAAAGATGAGTGCTTTCCATACAAATTTTATACTCAAGTCAACCGTCTGCGTTAGTTAAATATAACTCCCTGTTTCTACAACCCAGACGGTCAACTTGAGTATAAAATTTACATGGAAAGCACTCATTTTCTTGAGTGACTTTCATACAAATTTTCTAGACGAGTCGTTATTATTGAGTTATTGAACTCAAGTGTATACAAGTTTTGATGCTCAAATATTTTAATATTGATGTAGCTACCTTACAAAAATTAAGTTGAGTTAAGATGTTATGGCTTATGTATTATTTTCCAAGAAGACTTAAGTTAAAATATAAATGGGTATAGTTTAAATGATAGATCTTGAAGAATAGAATTAGAATGTGTAATAAAATGAAAAAGCACTTATGTCAACTTAAGCCATTATTATATATTGCCACAGAAATTTATGCATACAAAAACTTAAAAACAAAACAAAAATATGTATTCAGTGAAAATAGCAATAAAACAAGAAAGAGTCAACTTCATTTCTTACTACATACTGTTTACTTGGGCGCTGAGTTTTCGCCGCCATCTTATACAGGCATGTTCTGGAAATCACAAGTTTTCAAATCACTTGTGATTTTAAAATCACAATTGTGATTTGATGGTGTTCTGAATATCACAAAAGTTTTAAATTTTCTGTGTGATTTTACCCTTTAAAAATAGAAGAAAACAGCTGACGTTTTGTTTTGTAAATGCAATATCACAAATGTAAATCACAAAGCAAATAACAACATTTTTGCAAAATTAAGAGTTTTAAATTTTTTCGTAATTTCATAAATTCTTTCGTAGAAAATTGCTCATTTTGCTATAAAAATCAATAAAGAAGATATTAAGTTATTCATTTAATTAATCTATTGAGAATTTCAAAATAAATTGATTGAAAAAATAACCAGGTGATTTCAAATCGGCAGGCATTTAGGTGACCGATTTAAAATCACAAAAATTCAAAAAGTTATGTGTGCAGAACACCTTTCATGTATTTTCAATTCACTTTCACAAAAAGTGATTTTCAGAACATGCCTGATAATTATCAAGTTAACGCTGATACATTTAATTGCAATTTTAGTACTTACAATAGCGTACGTGACAAGCTTTAAATGCTTATAAAATTTTTATTACACTAAATTGAGAAAAAATTTTGAACAATATTTATTTGCGACAATTATCCTGCTTTGAACTTTTATTTTGAAACAGTTGCGACCGGTCAAATTCAAATGATATAGACGAATACGGTTTTTGCACCCCGTACGTGACATTAGAATAGCATCCAAAGCAAACCAAAAAAATACCGCTTATCGAACTCTAAATTTTCTTTTTCCTCATGGATCTTGTTCATTGTTGTTGTAACATTAATTTTAAAGTATAATTGTAATGTTACAAATACCTGAATCGAGTCGCAAGTTAAGAAAAAAATAGGTGATTGCAGTTTCTTAACATTAATCAAAGAGATGGTCAGTTTAAACTGCTATTTTTGCTCTTGAAAAATTTTTATAAGCTATTAATGCCTCTGCATAGTAAAATTTGAGTGATTTTTTCCTCTTTGGCATATTGAAAAAAAAAAATTCAAGGTTTTTTAATTTTTCAGTCGTGGTTGTCATTTTCATGGAAATGCCCATATGTATGTATGTACCTATTTGACGAAAGCAAATGCTAAATCTAGGAGTGAAGTAACGTTTAAGGAGCATAAATAATATTCATATGTATACCTATATTGAGTTTCTGTCAACTTCTGAAAAGTTCGTTATTTTGAACATGTTCATATAATATCCAAGGATATTTTGCATCTACATAGTAAATACATATGCACATGCATCACACATACATACATACATATGTATGTATGCAAGTTTTAATATAAATTAAAAAGAAACAAAATATGCGTCCCCTTTTATTTTTTCTTTAAAGTATGTAGGTATGCATTTATGTATGTACATATAATCTGATACGATTATTTTATTGTAACTATATACCTAGTAGTTATGTATACTTATGTATGTATATACCAACATGAATATTTCATACCCCACTTATCATTTGGAATGTTATTTCGACAACAATCACCCAACTAAGTCTTCCTCGAGTACTTTTGATTATCAAGAAGAATAATTGAATATACATAGGTATGTATACATGTAATAAATGCCTCGAAAATTAGTCAAACTGGTCTGGTAAGCGGGTAATAGGACTCTTTTTTAAGAAAATGGGTGCATTTCTGTGCCTATGTTTTGTAAATTTAAACTTTTAATAAAACTTTTGTAAATTTTTAAATTTTGTTTTGTTCAAAATGTACATACGTACATAAGTGTGCGACAAGTCGAACGTTGCTGACGTCGTAGGACAGGCCCTTATTTCTTGTACCGTTATTTCACTTTTTATATGAATCATCCTGTGGAGAACAGGACAACAAATATAATTTGCTTGACTTTTGTCGACGCAAAAACTTCTTACAAGACACTGGTAGTCCCAGTTCACACTAGTCAAGTCTTCTCGCTAAGCTTATCAGTTTTTCTTCTTTGAGCTATCATCGGCGTTCACACATATGGTTAGGTTAGGTTAGGTTAGCAGGCTGCTGGTAAGGAAGGGTGAAATTTTTTAGAGTCCAGCTCACTTGGGTCCAATACAATGATCCCTTTGTGCTACCTGTTAATTGAAGAGATGATAGTGAGAGAGGGTGATAGGGAAATGATAGTGATAGAGAAGACAGGACAGGTGAACGAAGAGATAGAGGAAAGCTTCATTCTTTTACAACTCTGCCGTTTGCACATTTTTTGATAATGCAGTGTTGCAGCGCCATCTGGTGTCAAATGAGGCGTATTACATTTTTGAAGCCATGTTTAGTAGCCATTTTATTAGTTGTTTTACTTCGCCGATGATTCCGCTACACAACGAAGGAGGGCGCTCTGATGTTACATTAGGATTAGTATCTGATGAAGTCGGAAAAATGCGTGGTGTTGTTATTTTTGATGACTGTCGGAGACCGGGCCCGAACCGAGGACCTTCGGTTTTTGTAGTCAACATGCTAACTACTTCAGTCAACGCCACCCTCGAGTTTCATTGTTCAAAAGTGAAAATTTACATATGCAATCATTTGAAAAGAAATACGAAGTGAATCTGGGGAGATTCCTTATATGTACCAAATTAGTCATAGTTTGAATAGTACCAAAAAAGGTACAATTGTACCAACTTTGACATCCCTGATTGACAGTACATGAAGCTGAGTTTGCACACTTCATTTTTTTTAATTCGGAGAATCGACAAAATAAAATCGGTATATTTGAATGAAATTCGAAGAAACATAAAAAATAACAATTCAAAGAAACATAAAAAATAACAAAATACCTATATGTACTTATATATAAGGAGTAAGTGCGAGGAGTATCAAACTAAACAGGTTCCAAAAGCGCATTTAAAACTTCACATGTGAATGGAAATTAAACTGCCATAATGAAGAATTTCAAATAAAAAAAGTGTCATCTCCAGTTATTTTCCCTTAAAGGGCTATTAGACAGGCATACTTGTCTTAAGACATGTACGATGGCATACTTTGGGTTTTGCTATTAATACATGTGATGAATTTTCCGTATGTGTGAATATCGGTAGAAGTGAGCACATTGCAGAGTACTCCTATATTTCCCCCTCGTCAATCTCTCTCTTTCTCGCCAACAAACTAATCAGCTTAGCAATAAGCAGCGTTACCGTTGTAAAATTTCAATAGTGGCAAAAGTGGCACAAAAAGGGGATTTAAAAAAAGGTGGCATCAAAAATGGTATTTGAAGAAAAAATGGGCAACCTTAAAAACAAGACAAATTAACGCAAATCTGCTTATTTTGAAAGACATAATGAATAAAAATCAGGTTTTGCATATATAAAAACTTAAAAAACCATTTTTATGATAAAGTAAAGCCACAAAATATAAAAATAGTTCACATAATCTGTGCTTATAATAATAAATTACTTGAATTTTCTGAAGATACATACATATACATATATGTTTAATGCTTTTTTGGCATTGGCATATATTTATAAAAAAACTCATGCTTAATTACTTTAGATAAAATTTATTTAACTTTTGCTAAATATCTGAACATTTAATTCTGAAGAGACAGGCACAATACAATTTTATAAATTTTTTGTACATTGAATTTTTTAATTTACTGAAAAAGGTCGTTTTTAGAGATTTTTAATAGTTATTAAATACCAGTTTTTGAATAAGTTCATCATTTGGAATCCAGTCTTCCAAATCACTTTGATACAAACTTCGGTAGAGTCGACAAATAAATCGGTAGATTTGAATGAAATTCGGTAGAAATTTTTTTATTCAAAGAAACAAAAAATAACAAAATATATGTACTTATACATATATAAAGGGTAAGTACAAATTTACAAATAAAAGAAAACAAATTTTACTCTTTACCTTCTTAAAAATTTATCCATTGTAAATACTTCGATGATTCTAAATATTCAATTGTAACAGATGTAAAAACATACACACAATATGGAAAACTAATGGCCTATTTCCCACCTGCGAAAGAAAACGTAGGTATGACTTAAAATTTATAGGTATTGAAAACAACAATAAAATATGAAAATTTGTTTTTGTTTTAAATATATATTTTAAGTCGAACGTTTTCTTTCGCAGGTGGGAAATAGGTCATATAAGTGTTTCTTAACGCCATTTAACAAGAAATGAGAGTGATGCCAGACATTGTTTTAAAAAATTCGAGTATGTATTATGAGAGTGTTCCCACAAAGAATACTAACTGCAAATGATAGTTGCCACATATAATTAATAAGCGGCTACATGATTCAGTTTTGCCTTTCAATTCGAGATACACTCAAACTAACAACCTCACATTTTAGGACATACATGTGATGAATTTTCCGTATGTGTGATCAACTTTATCTTGTAGCATCAGTGTTAATCAAAATTTTCGTTCAATATTCGGTAGATTTCAGGCTTTGTTCGGTAGAATTGGTAGATTGTAAAATTCAAAAACATATTCGGTAGAATCTACCGAATATTGGTAGAAGTGTGCACACTGATTGACGGTCCATGAAGCTTCGTTTCTTTTCCCCTCGTCACTCTCTGCAACAAACTAATTTTATTGCTCTTGCATAGTGCGAACGGGGACGTACTGTTTTATGTCTCGAATATGACCAAACGTTTAAACGTGAATTCATAAAATGCTAGCTGTGAAACGAAAATTAATATACACACATACATATATGCATAAGGATCTATTTATGTGTGCATATGTGTTTACATATATAAATATGTACATACATACATACATATGTATGTATGTATGCATGGATATATACTTATAGTATATATTTGCTTACGTATGTAGAATCTACATTTTTATATTAATACTACGTATCTACATTGTAAATATGTATGTACCTACATATTAATATAAAAATGTGGTCCCTAATAATGCGCATGCTCCCTATTCCTTTTTTATGTCTCTCTTCTTGAGGGCTTTAGTCCTCGTCCACACAATGAAACATTTGCTACAAAACTTTTGAGTTTGTTGATGAACCGAGAAAGAGGAATGGAAAATTGTACTTTGTTTTACGTCATTCTCGTCTTATTCTCATGAGAAATAGCTATATGAGAAAATGTATTAAGCTGCAAATCAAAAACTTCACAGTGTGGACACGAATGCAGTTTCAAAAGAGAAATAAAAAATGTTTCGCAGCAAATGTTTCACTGTATGGACGAAGACTTAAGGTAGAATCAGGGTTACCGCTAGGAATTTTAGAAAAGTCGCACAAAAGGTCGTTTTGTGAAAATAAAGTCGCACAAAAAAGTCGTTTGAGAAAATAAAGGTGGCACCTCTTTTTTTAACGTTTTTTATTAATAAAAAGCATAACAAAACAAAAAAACAATTGAAACAAAACAAAAAGCTTATTGCAGAATCCATTTTTATCACATTTCACAACACATGCAGTTGCATTATACATGCTTATATACCCAGCAAAAAATTACACATTACCATCAGAACTACTTGCCATATAATGACTTACTTTTCTGATTACCAAATTTCATTACTCGCTTACAAATCACATTACCTAAAATTTAAAAAAATTATGTACAAGTTGCTAAATGAGGAGAATAATTTTTTCAGACTAAATAGATTACGTGAACAAGTTTCCAAATAAAAAAAAGTAAGTTCTTCCAAAGAATCGATTCTTTTTTGGTCTCACGCCTTGTTAAAATCATTAAGTTGGTAATCCAGTAAGGAATAGCTTCCACCAAAAATGCTTCATTCCAAACCCGATTACCTTTTTTTAAATTTTTTGATGGGTATGTACATGTTTTTATGTACCCTGAAGATTTTAGCTAAAACTATTCTTTGCAACTTCTATTGAAAATGTATGAAACATTTCTTGAATGTTGCAAAAAAGTGATAAAAGTGTTTCCAAATGAACAATAATCTGTGAATTGCTTTTAAATATTGCGGACGTTATTTTGACGATTTTTTTTTTATAAAAATAATCAAAAAACTTTTAATTTACTGCAAATTAACTGTTTTTTTGAGAAGTTTCACAAAAAAGGGTAAAAAGTCGCAACAAAATTAAAAAAAGTCGGAAAAGTCGGTGACAAAAAAAAGTCTCACAAAAAGTCGCAGACCGCTAAAAAAGTGTCAAATTGCGATTTTAGTCGGGTGAACGGTAACCCTGGGTAGAATTAGTAAAATCGTATCGTGAAGTTGCGTGTCAGCTGACAAAAGCCGTACCATATGCAATGCATGTTACTAGTTACAAAATATGTAGTGGTAGCACTGCTGACGTAGAAATCTACAGAAAACAGATTTTTCTGTAGCGAATGTCAAAAAAGCCGCATTCAAGGCCAGACAAAAAAAAATGTGCTGTGCAAACTGTTACATTTTCTATAATTTGTACACAAAGACGCAATTTACACTGTGCCTTTTCTGCTTGCATGTGTAGGCAGGCTTTTTGAGTTCGTAGGTGAGAGGTGTTGAGAAGCATGCGGAGTAAAACAAAAGGCACGAAATGAAAATTCGAGGGGATTTTTGACATTTCTCTTTGTTTTTTCGTACTCTCAGCACTAAGAGTGTATACAAACGTCAAAAAGTCATGAAGAAAAAAGTCTTAATGTAAATGTGCTTGACTTTTCGTAGGGGGTTTAAAAGAAAATTGTCGAAAGAAGGCAGGCTAAAAAGGCATAATGTGAATAGGCACAAAGCTGAACGATACGGCAAGCTGTAAAGTAGAACGATACGATTTTACTAATTCTACCTTTCAACTGACATATTCGAAATTACTTAAAATTGTCAATTTCTATTCAAAATAAGTCCTCTTTCACACACGTCAGGTTTACCTGAGCAGTTTTTGTTCATTTTTCTTTTGAACCTGCATTTGCGGTTGATACACACCACACCGTCAAGTTTGTTTCATCAAGTTTAATCAATTTGCGTTGTCGTAGAGTATTACGAATGACAAAACAAAACGAAAAAGCAAACTTGACTGGTACGGTCAACAGCGATGCCAATTTAGCGCTTTTCGCGCTAGTTTTAGCGTGTTTTAATTATGCCAAACGCGCTTTTTTTCATCTAAGCGCGTTTAATAAAAAAAGCGTTAAATTAGCGCGTTTTGATTAAAGTAAAAATATCATTTCAGTTCAATATCTTTTTACTTTTTTGTATAAATTTAACATTTGTCTAATATCCAAAATTTAACTTTTTGTTTAAATTTGTTAATGATTCAGATGTTGCAAATAAAATTCCCTTGACTGTGGTTAGAATTAAAAACGCATTTTAATATTGTAAATGGCAAATATTTTGAAATTTCACAGTTAAAAATATGTACTAGTACTCGTGACTCAAAATATTTATATAACTTATTAAGCATATATTCTTTTTGTACTTCAAAAAGCATTTGAATCGCAACACTATTCGACAATTTATATAAGTTATAACAAAGTTTGACAAATAAAATTAAAATAAAAACTAAGAATTTCGAATATTTGGAAGGCGAGACCGATTCTGTATTAAATGATTTTAGTTATTTAGGATATAATTTCGAAGAAGGAACATTGCATAATCTGAAAAAGAGTTACTAAAAAATTAATTGTGCTCGTATTTACTAATATGTACATACATCGACCTTTATTAAAATTTAATTTAGCGCGTAGTTAAATAGCAATTTTAACTATAAATTGTTGATAATGCTGTAACTTTGAGAAGGGGTATAGCTAACGTGACCAGAAGCTTTTTACAAAAAGCGGGACACGATCGTTCAAAAAGCGGGATTTTGACGAAAATACGGCCAAAAAGCGGGATTTTTAAATAAACAACTATTTGAAAGCGGGATGTGTAATACGCACATAAAAAGTTTCGTATGTACTAAGGAAACACAGTTTTTAACTCAAAAGAATCGATTTTAAATAAACAAAAGTTTTTATTAGCAAAAATTTTTATTTAGTAACGTAAAATAAATAAAATTAAAGATTTTTTGACTTCATTTACAAAACTAAATACGATTTTTATACATAAAATATTTTATGTAAATAATTTTATAATAATTTTATGTATAAAATTTTGATTTACATATGTATGTATATAATCAAAGAATTTTATTACGAATTTTATTATTTATATATATATATATATATATACATATATATTTATGCGTATTAGTTTTTATTAAAATTTGTACTTTTAATAGGTGTTAAACTATTTTAATATATTTAATTAAACTATTTTTTGAGCTTGAGGTCTGTTTGTATTTTTCGTTCAATATTTCGTTAACCTTCGGTAAACTTCTTCAGGATATATATTGTTTTGATTTTTATGTTTTTCTTTTCCCTATTTTTTCTTTTTTCAATTATACAATTTTCAAATAATTTTCAGTTACATATTAATAAAAATATATTAAGAGATAAGAAATTTCAAAACTCTAAAAAGCGGGATAAAGCGGGATAAAAATTCAAGGCGGGATCAACCTCAGAAAAGCGGGATAATCCCGCCTAAAGCGGGATGTCTGGTCAGGTTAGGTATAGCGCGTTTGGGTTACAAATAGTTGGCATCGCTGACGGTCAAGTCTGTACCCCTCTCCATTCTCTTTTCCTCTCTCCCCTAAAAACTCAATACTTGACGAGTCAGACCTGACGTGAAAACTGTGTGATGCTTGTCAATATTTTCTTTTAAAGATTGTACCTATAAAGTTCAGAAATTTTTATTTTTATAAACCATCTACATACTTATATTGCAAGCACTGATATAGGTACATACATATAAAGGGCTAATTGTAATTGTAACAACAACACAAGCCACCCGATTGAAAAACTGGGTTTACGTATAGCTCATTTATTTCAAAAGCGAAACAACTAAAAAAAACAGTTTTGCAGAAAACGCCTTTTAAGTTTTCAATTTGCATACAACTCAATGAAGACATAAAAAATATTCTTCTCTCAGGAGGTGATAAAAAGATCGAATACGAAATGTCGCATTATTCTGCATTATTAATCCAAAAAAACTATTTTTTGAGTTATGACACTATTGAAGTAACTGATCAATATGTATTTTTCCTATGGATTAAGCCATCCCAACATCCTCTCCAAAAGATTTAAGCTATTTTCCAATTAGTTTTCGATTTAGACGTTAATTAACTTTTTACCTTTCAAAGTTTTTGTTTAATTTTTTTGTAATAACATCATAAACCACACCATTTTTTCATAGTTTAATTCAAAATTTTTAATTTTGAAGAAGTTACTTGCGGTCTCCACTAGCCATGAACTTGGTATGGGCATCATGTCGGACATCGCAAATGGCTAACGGAGTCCGCTCATGTCCACGTTTCGTCCATGATCTGACATGGATGCCAGAACATATACAGTGGGGTGCAAAACCGTCAAAATGTTCGCGAAATTATTTAAATATTGTTATATTTTCTGTTCTCTCAACAATATTAGCAATTTTTCTACATCAATAAAAAGGTTATATTCTATGTTTTTTAAATTGATATACGTTTTCGTTGTATTTTTCCCTTTAACGAAAATATACTTAAAAATTTGTTTCAATGTCATTTTGACAGTTTTGCACCACATTGTGCAATTTAAAAAATCCCGTTACTTTTCCAGACACGAATGGAATATTGATATTGCTCTGAGCGAGGCAAAAGAAATACTTTGTTTTATTTGACTTTTTATTGTTGTATCGACAAGTTTAATTAATTCAAGTTTATTTCTTTGCAACAAATTAAAAATGCGCAAATTACCTCGTGACGTCGAACAAAAAGTTGTTGTTTTGATAGAAAAAGGTTACTCAACTAGAAAAATAGCAGAAAAAATAAATATAAGTCGACAAACGGTTGTAAATGTAAAAAAAAGACAAAATGTTGTTGGCGATGAGAACCCTGGAGGCCGATGGAGACGCCCGTGCTGTTGAACGACTATTGCGGAAAAATGAATGTAGGACCCCTCGGGAAGCTGCTGCTCAGTTAGAACTTGACGCAAGTGTGTGGACATTACGACATTCCTTGAAGAAAATAGGCATGGTTGCTTCTGTTAAACAGAAGAAGCCTGCTTTGTCTGAGCGAAATGATAATGCTCGTCTTAAATTTTGCAAAGAACGAAAGAATTGGACAATTGAGGACTGGAAAAGGGTTATATGGTCTGACGAAACGAAAATTAACCGATACCAATCAGATGGAAAGGCTTATTTTTGGCATCGTCCTCAAGAAAAACTTCAGCATGGACAAGTAAAGCAAACAGTTAAGCATGGTGGTGGTAGTTTAATGGTTTGGGGTTGCTTCACATGGTGGAATATTGGTCCCCTATATAGAATAAATCAGATAATGAATAAGGAGTTATATCTGCATATTTTGAACACACAGTTGCCTGATTTTGTTGACAAATGTGCCTATCCAACCGAAGAAATTATTTTTCAACAAGACGGAGACCCGAAGCATACTGCGAAAATAGTCCAAAGCTGGCTCCAAAATCAAACTTTTCAAACATTTAAGTGGCCAGCACAAAGCCCTGACCTTAACATAGAAAATTTGTGAGCATACATTAAGCGTCAGTTGGCTAAGTACAGAAGTCCACCTACCAACATGGACGAACTGTGGCACCGAGTACAGACGGAGTGGACAAATATACCACACTCAATAATAGAAAATTTAGTGGAAAGTATGCCCAGACGTATAAAAAGTGTTATAAAAAATAAAGGGTTGTGGACAAAATATTGAAAGCAATGATAAAATTAATTTTGAGCAATACTGTCAAAATGACTTCAAAGAAGATTTAATTGTTTAATTTTGTTATTAAATTGAATAAAATAGTTTTGTTTTTGAATATGAATTGTCTAAACACGTATCTTTATTTTGGTGTATAAATGTTTCTAATATTGATGGTTGAATAGAAAATATATTAATATATGTATATGCAATTTCGGCAAAAATGTTGACAGTTTTGCTCCCCACTGTATATGTCTGTGCTACAATGTTCGCCATGAGATTCGCCGTCCGCAACCATTCGTAATAGAAAAAAAGAGACAGAACAAAATTGGTAAATATTCCATCTCAGTTGCGCTACCACAAAATACTTTGGCCCAGTTCATACGAGGATTTAAAAATCTTGTTTTATTTTCAATTCTCTTTAAAAGTTGCTTCTAAAAACATTTTAAATTCGTACGATGTTTTTCCATGTTTCTAGTTTTGATTTTTTTTCTTCCGAAAATCATATCAGTGTTGCCAGTAGATTTAAAAAAATCCGTTTTTTCCCTACATGTTCAAAATTTTCCGTTACGAAAATCTCAACATTTTAGTCATTTTAATTTAAAGGAACATAAACTAGAAACAGGTTACTTAAAGCTTAACATATGTAGTTCTTTTGTATTAAATTATTTAAGCTGACTCCCCGTGCATTCGAAATTAATGCATACTTTTCTACAGTTTTTCAGAAATTATTTTATAATACAAATCTAACAGCTATATTTGAGATTTCTCCACTAAAGGATTTTATTAAGACTTAAGTTAGACAGATGCAACTAATTTCTTTAATTATTAAATCATTGTTTAATTGATGCCCATTTTATATTTTTTAAGGTGGCAGCCATTACATAAATGTCGAAGTAATTTTGAGCAAAAACAAAATTTGAAACGGTTTATGAGCAAAAATATATTTTAAGTACATATAGTTCTTTTTATATTTATAAAAAAAAAAAATCAATCTGAGAACAAAAAATACCTATGTTTTGGCCAAAATTTGTCCGATATTCCCTACACTCCTATAAATACCTGCATGTAGTGATCTCCCCCTACTTCTGGCAACACTGTTTTGTATTATAAAAAGCTGTTACATTGAATGAAAAAATAAAATAAAGCAACATACTAAAAATTAAAATATGTGTAAAGGAAAATTAAAAAAAAAGGTCGGAGAACGGAAAATGTGATTTTTTCTACCCCTTTTGCTTTTCTATACCGTTCGCCTACAAACTCCAAAAATCGTGTTTCAAAAAATCATTGAAAAATCAACGTGTGAATCATGTATTTAGGTTAGGTTAGGTTAGCAGGCTGCTGGTAAGGAAGGGTGAAATTTAGTCCAGCTCACTTATGTCCAATAGAATGATCCCTTTGTGCTACCTGTTAATTGAAGAGAAGATAGTGAGAGAGTGCGATAGGGAAAAGATAGTGATAGAGAAGACAGGTGGCGAAGGAAGAGATAGAGGACAGCTTCATTCTTTTACAACTCTGCTCTTTGCACATTTTTTGATAATGCAGTGTTGCAGCGCCATCTGGTGTCAAATGAGGCGTATTAAATTTTGAAGCTGTGTTTAGTAGCCACTTTATTGGTTATTTTACTTCGCCGATGATTCTGCTACACAACGAAGGAGGGCGTTCTGATGTTACATTAGGATTAGTATCTGATGACGTCGGTATAGTTTTTAGTGACTAGTGCCTTATGCCTGCATCACCAATCAGAGAACTGCGCCGACCGGCTAACAGCCGGCTGAGCCGAGCCGCCGAGGGCTTTGCATCAGCCGCCGCCGCCGATTTTTTCTTGGCTTAAAATCGGCTAAGATTAGCCGCCGATTGATAATTTTTTTTATATTTTACGTGATGGTTTTTGGTTTTTTCACCAATAAATTCACACTTTTAATATGAATTTACTTTGACACAATTGTAAAAATGGTGAAGCCAACCCAGCCGAATTTCAGCCGATTTTCAGCCGCCGCCGAAGAATATCTCATGAGCCGCCGCCGCCGACTAAATTGCTCGGCGCAGGTCACTGACACTAATGCACATCCGAAAAATGCGTGGTGTTGTTATTTGTAATGATTGTCGGAGACCGGGCTCGAACCGAAGCTTTTTGTAGTAAACGTGCTAACTACTTCAGCCACCCCACACGTGTTTGATATGCCTGAAAATGGACATCACACGTGTTCACCGGAGAATGACAAAAGTATCGTTTTAAGTACTTTTTGAGTGTTGGCCGTCAAACACACGCATTAATTTTAAACCGAATACGTATAACTATAAACATCCAACAACTATGTGTATAAAATTTCTTAAATTACCCAGCACAAACGACAGCTAAAATTTATAGACTGTGTGAATATAAAAATGTTCTGAATATAAAAATATTCTGAATATTAAACCGAATACACATGAGTAATACAGAGCTATTTTATATACACACGCACATAAAGCATGTTTTCAAACAGCCACACACAAATGATTGTATACAATGGCGAATGATGAATAAATATTCCGAGTATGACAGTATTTATTCTTTTGATTGAATATTAATATTCTGTGTGTAAAAATATTCAGACTGAAAGTATGAGAGAGAGTCAATTAGTTTAATACTCATGTGCCATTTTATTTGTAGTTGTAGCGTAGTTTCGTTTTTTGCATAAACAAAGTAGAGATGCTCTTGTATGTTGGAATCGGCTTTAGTCATAGTTGTTCGAGAGAAAATATCTGTGCATACGAATTGTTTGTGCTACAACTTGGATTATGCGCAGTTGTTAAAATTAAGACCATTTAATTATGTATATTTTTTGAGTACTCATTGTCGTTCTCTGACTCCGCGAGATATAGTGATTTTTTTTAATTTTGGTGCCTTATGATGTTATTGTACAAAAAAGTCTAGTAATTCAGTTTATATGGCTTATAATGTTTGCGCCCTTTGTTCCCAATATTAACTGTTGGACATAATATACATATACATATACATATATGTACATACACCACCTGGATAACTATCTTGTCGTGATGTGGTGGCTTAAGTACAAGCTGTGGTTACTGCCCTTGCTTTAGGGGGTCGCTGTAATTTTCTGAATTAAGGGCAGTAACTATAAAGTCATGCATACTAAAGGTTAACCAGTTACAACAAGTGTCTGGTACATAGTTATGCCTACTGTTGTATTGTGCTAGAACACTGAAACACTTTTTAAGGTCAAGGTAGTAGGGCGCTGTGCCGATGATCTGAATGGCAAATTTAGTGGATGAATAAAATTCGTCGCTGGCAGTAACCCTCCTCCAACACCTATGGCACGGGTTGATTGCAGACAATTTTGCCTAGTCCGCGCACGCCGTCACTGCGCGGATGGTCCTCTTATTTACTGGCATACTCGTGGGAACATAATAGACAATTCAAGAATACATTTTCCAAAGGACGATGACGTCGACTCCACGGACGATACGTTGGGGGGAGACGAGTGCTGACTCTCGTACATGAGAATTTGCTCCACGCAGGAGAGTTAGTTACTCAACGAACTGGAGGGAGTTGATGAACTTAGCTGCAGGCGTCAGTAAGAAGCCAGGAGATCTGTCACTGGTGTCGGACGACGAGAGGGAAATCGCACTGATTTCATCTAGCCGTCGGATTTCAGGAGCGGATCTCTTAGACTCTGGATCTAAGCAGATAAATGACTCGGTGGGTAAGGGAGGGTATGCATCTTCTTCAATTAAAATTGCCCGACAGGACGCCTTGTCAGGAAATATGGACAAAATTGAATAAGACCAAGAACGGCACTAGGAAATATCTGGACTTTCTGAAAAAGATGGCCAAGAGAGATCCGAAGCTGTATACGGCAAAGGAGACATTTTTTAAGGATGTTAAGAAGTTCGAAAGAATTTACGGCCCTTGTTAGTGTTATCCTGTATAGATCATCTGCTTTGTGAGTGTCGACGGAGTCCAGGCTATACCTCGCAAAAGTGCAGGGGCAGAGAGCGAGATCTGGCGATGACATGACCTCTACGTCAAAGAAGATGCAAAAGTCGACGAGCCACGAAGGTGACCTTAGGGCGACTGTCATAGATAGAAATGATCCGGATGAGGATCAATCCTGAACTGTGGGAGCTGGTTGAAGGTAGGCTCATCGATGAAATCGGCCTAGAGGGGGTAGAAAAGGAGGAGGAATTACAATTCCATGGGGTGGACTGGACGAGGGGTGTCAAACTTGTCAACTGCGGTAATAAGAAATCATTGATTTTCTTAAAACCTTCGTTGTTGCAGCTTTCGCCCGGAGGCGAAACTGGAGGTAATTTCAGTCTCAGAGGAAGCGCAGAACTTGCCTCTCAAGACAGACCAATGGAAGCCTTTGGCCTCAATGGATTATAGAGAGAACGCGGGAAAATATCTTTGTTTTGCCGTATATCAGGAATATCTAAAGAGGTTGCAATTAGTGGGGGGTGTTGTGAGGTTCGGCTTGGGGACTGTTAGATTTATATTTACTAAGTCCGATAATCCCAAGAAGGCTGCAAGTGGTGCAGATAAACCTGCAACATAGTGTGGCAGCCTCGGCCGAACTAGTAATACACATCAATAGGTCCAAGTAGACGTCGCTCTTATCCAAGAACCCTGGATTAATGAAAATAGGGTTTGCGGATTAAAAGTCACGGGCTACACATTGTATGTCCCTATCACAAGATTAACTTTATTTAATTCTTTCAGTAACGGAGACATTACAGTCGTTATTGGAGAGGTCAGGGGTAAGCAAAAAATTGTGCTTGCATCGGTTTACATGCCCTATGATGCTGTTGATCTTAATTTTGCAGGGGAAAGGCGCGACCCCTATGGGAGTCCAAGAAAGACTAACTGGTATACCTACAGGGCCACTGTTAATATTAGAGCAAAGTTCACTCCGCAGCGTGTGGATACACAAAGAGCAGTGGAAGAGGAGGTGGAATATTTCACTAACACATGTAGGAAATGTTTTGAACAATCCTGTCCATTGGTGGTGTCCATTATTGTTACGTACACAATAGGCACTCAGGTGGCTTCCACCAGCCAGCTCATACGCGGATGCATTTCACGGGTGTGTTCTTAACCCTCACCTGAGCCCGAAAACACGTCGCAATTTAGTTTGTTTACTTTAATCTTTACTCTACCTATCTCGTGACATTTTGTTGTTAGGGAAGTAAGACGACACTTCCAGCTGCCCTTGCCCTACCATGGCCATTTTCGTTTCCTTGTACCTTGTTTTTATGACCCGTTTTTGCTTGTATGGGCAATAAATACATTTGGACCCACTGTTGCCAGATTTGCAGATTTCACTGCCAAATTGCAGATTTTCTGAAATGCTTGTGTAACATCAATCAGGGCAATTATGAATAAAACTCCCGGGGAAATTTCTCCCTTTTCCAATTAGAATTTTTTGTTTTCCCTATCACTTGCCATTAGTTGGAATTGTTCCCTGGGAAAAATTTCCCTGGGAGTTTTATTCATAATTGCCCTGAATATTTCGTGTTTTTCTTTACTCCGTAACAGAAATAACCATGGTGTTACTGTCAGAAACATACACATAAGAAACACTAACAAATAAGTAGTGTTGGACGTTTAATTTTGAAGTAACCATACCATCAACATAACAATGTTAAAAAGAAACTCAGGGCTATCATGAATAAAATTCCACGTAAACTATCTCCCTTTTCCAATTAGAAATTTTTGTTTTCCTTATTATTTGCTATTAGTTGGAATTTTTCCCTGGGAAAAATTTCACGTGGAATTTTATTCATGATAGCCCTGACTAACTAATCTGTGCAAAGATGTATGTATATACATACATACATATCGCACACTAAATCATAAACAGTCACAACTCAAAATTATGAAAATGGTTTTGTTTTTCATGGCCCGAAAATGTTTCTTTTGCAGCAAAGTCTTGAAATTTTTTTGCCACTCCTAAACATCTGCGATTTTTTGAGTAGTGACTGTTCATGATTTAGTGTGCGACATTTATGAATATGTCTTTGCACATATTTGTAGGTATATGTCCCATTATTTTAAAGAATTTGTACAGCAAGATAATTTATGTTAATTCGAAAAAAAAAAAAATAAAAAAGTACATGCATGACGAACATATAACCTCCTCCTTAATTAAAATCGGTTAATAATTCGAAAACAAAATGAAAAACAATTCAAGATATAGGTTTTTTTATTGTAGCAGATTTTTTGCCGATTTTTTTAAATTATTTTGCAGATTTTTCAGATTTTTTCGACCGTATAAATCACCGGGCGCAGATGGTGTTTTTCCGGCCATGTTGCAGAATGTCCCAGAGCGCATACTACTGTCTGTGGTGGATATCTTTAAAATATGCTTAAGCAGGAGGTTTATACCGAAAGGCTGGAGAGAGGTTAGGGTCATCTTATACCCAAAACGGGTAAGGCAAGCCACTCAAAGCCGAAAGATTTCAGGCCAATCAGTCTTTCGCTGTTTCTTTTGAAAACATTAGAACGACTGATTGATCTGCATCTAAGGAACACAATTGATACCCGCGACAGGTCTGTTGAGCAGTGATGCCAACAATTCAGAGGCAAAACGAGCCAACGGAGTAGTCAAAAAGAGCTAAAAAGAGCCAAATCTAAAAATTTTAGATTTTTCCGTTTTAAATCTATGAATGTATGTATTTATTATTCAATTTGTACTTCAAGATTTTTTAACATTAATAAATATAATAGTAAGAAAAAATAAAAGATCCATTGCTAAAAACGGTGTATGTACTGAAGCATATAATGCAAGATTCGCTTGCGCAATTTGCGTTTGTGTGGGAACTTCTGGTGAAAATGATATACTTATATGGCTAGGATAGCACAATATCGTTAAATGCTTTCGAACGGCGTACTAAATCAAAATATTTCGATATTATAGTTGAATTTCAACATTTGCACAAAGCTTCAGAAGGATCTTTTGTTAATTTAATCCAATTGTTAAACGAGGAATTTGATTTCTAAGCTTTCCTATATTTTTGGCAGTAAGAATCCATTACAATAATTTGTCAAAATTTTTTTAATTATTTAGAAATGAACACACTCAATATATCTTACATAGTTGCAAAAAAGTATCTGCATTTGCAAAAAACATATTTACCAAAAATGTAAATGCCTCAAACACGAAACAATAGGGTAAAAACGAGAAAACTTACTACAAGATGCGAAAAGTGCTAAACGTGCTGTTTTTACAATTGAAAAGAGTTGTGTTAGCTCTTTTTTTAAAAAAAGAGCTAAAGGGAAAAATTTCGAGTTAGAAGCAATCTAAAAGAGCTAAATCTAGCTCCAAAATAGCTAAGTTGGCATCGCTGCTGTTGAGAGTGCGCTTCATGCCGTGGTTGGTGTTATAGAGAGAATACTGCACACTGACTGCATTCTTAGACATAGTCGCTGGAGATACTTAGGGTTCACAACTTTCTAGTAGAGTGGATAGTTATCATGCTTAGTAGCAGAATCATCAACTCGAGTATGGGAAGGGGAAAACTAATGAGATTAGTGACAAGAAGTACACCACAGGGAGGAGTTTTATCACCTCTATTGTGGTTGTTGGTAATGAACGCAATTCTTAGGCGTTTGGACAGGAGCGTACGAAAGATAGTTGCATATGCGGATGACATGGTTTTACTGGTAACGGGAAAGTTTATTCCCACTATCAGTGAAGTCATGCAGTCCGCGTTGGGCCCCTCCTGGGCCAGCAGTAAAGGACTGGGAGTCAACCCAGAGAAAACCAAGATAGTCCTCTTTACTACGAGATACAAAGTAGATAGCTTTGTACTGCCCAGGATAGGAGGGGTGGAGCTGAGACTAGCAGAGGGATCGAAATACCTGGGTGTTTGCCTAGATAGCAAGCTTTCTTGGAAAAAGAACACGCAGGAAAGGCTATAGTAGAAAGGGCTTAATGCCTACTACGCATGCATGAACTCCATAGGAAGGAACTGGGGTCTGCAACCGAAGATAGTAAACTGGATTTACACATCGGTTGGCCGGTTACTTCCTGAGGTTCAGAGATGTGCCTCGCTAAACACACAGGTGGTCAGAGGAGCACACCTCAGGCTGCCTTGGACGTCATTCTTCATCTACTTTTTATAGAGGACTTTGTGGTGGGTACGGCGACTAGAAGTCTCCTTAGACTCGTAGAAACAGGTTTGGTGAGGACAGGAATAACAGGTCACACATCAATCTTAAATGAAATCTGTTTTAGTGATGAGGGATCCGTAACCCCTGGGTTTACGGACTACAAGGTCGCTGAAATTGATTTTAGTAGAACAACCTCACTGGTAATTCCGGATATGGACTATTGGGTCAAATCTGATAAGCTATACAGACGGATCGTAGTTCTTTCACACCCTCAACTTGCTCGACTTGGATAAATATAGTTACAGACTATGTTGGGTTCCTGGCCACAGCAGTGGTGAGGGAAATGATATTCCCGATGAGCTGGCAATAATAGGGTCGGCATTAGATGAGGGAATGTCAGACAAATTGGTTAAAGTGCCGATAGGTCATTACTATATAGAGTTTTTCTTTTCCCGGACTTTTTCATTTCCCGGGAAAGCGGGAAAGATTTTTTGGTTTCCCGGGAAATCCCGGGAATTCCCGCCCAGTACAAAACAATACAAAATATTCTTAAATTTAATTTATTTCAACAAAAACATATTATAATTCATGAGATCGATTAAATAATAACGTTTTATACACACATTAGTCAAAAATAATACCGTTTCCGTTCTTTATATAATAGTAATACATATCGCACCTTATCAACAAGAGGGTATTAACTCAAAATTTTTGAAATTTCACTTTTTGCAAGAAATCAACTAACAACATCAATATCTATCTACTGTAAAAATGTATTCCGATTACTCTTTCACCTCGAAAACCACATTTGAGACCATTTTTGTGATAGTGTAGTGACTACCTTTATATAATAAAAAAGGTATTATTTTGAGTTAGTACAAAAGTGGACACAGAAATGTATCTTATATTTTCATAAAAAAGGTATTATTTTGATTTGAGCCTTTATTCAAGTTAAAAATAATCCAATTGTTTTATTTAAATTCTGTTGTATTTTGAGTTGGTACTGTTTTGTTGAAAAATATATTTTGAAACTTTATTTAAATTTCAACTAAAGCGTCGTATTTCAAAATAATACAAAAAAAAAAAATATCGAGAAAATTCAGAAAAATGGTATTAACTCAAAACATAGAATTTTTTCCCAAGAATTCCAACATTTTGAAATAAAAACAATGCAAATATATTTTCAAATGAAATTTAATTACTACTATGGATTCGGATTTTCAAATTCTCTTGTAATCTAACCACAAACAGTTTTTCGTCTCTACTGAACATTTTAAAATTTTGAGTTAATACCCTCTTGTTGATAAGGTGCGATATATAGATACCAATATTATAAAACAGAAATTATACGAGTACTATTAAAAAAAATATTACAAAATATCCCCCTTATGAAAAAATCATTTGTTAAACTTAAAGTTGGTTTAACAAACGAATTTTGTATGGCAAAATTAGTTTTAACGCATGCTTTAACTTTAACAATCGTTTTTGCATAAGGGCATATTTCTTTGAAAAGATGACTATTTCCCAAATAGAATCTGTAATTATTTGTATTTTTTTTTTATTTCCTTGCTCATTTCTGTTTTTTTCTTTTATGAATTGTTGTAGAATTAAATTTTGAACGTCGCGTTCTGCTTTTCCAAATAAAGGCATCTTAATCTCAGAACGCATGCGTGCCAGATGAAAACTCGGCCTTAGTTGATGTAAAGCTTTAGCTATTGTGATAATGCCATCACCTGATTATTGCACCACATAAAGTGAATAACGACACTCATCAAGGAATGTGTAAATACAAATTAAGTTGCCATAACAAAATCAAAATATCCCGGGAATTCCCGCACAAATTTCCCGGGATTTCTTTCCCGGAAAATGTTCGGGATCCCGGGAAATTTTTCCCGGGAAATCCCGTATGAAAAACACTATTACTATATGGAACTCAGTAATTGGGTAGAAAACAGTACCAACGGTTCATGGCGAAAAAGGGGCATTGTAGAGTCTCGAGGGCTATGTGACCAAAACTTGACTCAGGAAGATACAAATTGATACTGGACTGATACGTTGATAGGTCACTGCTCTGTCAGAGCAAGAACCAGCATTTGGCACTCCAGATTTTTTGTAGAATGTGCGGGGATGAAGAGGAACTAGAAACCATTGATCATATTATCCGTCACTGCCCGAAGATGCAACGTCATAGGCTTAGATGGCTGAGCAAACGTTTCCATGAAAGCATTACTGATATCGGGAAGTGTAAACTACAGGACATCAGGTGCTTCATAATGTTAATTCTGTGGATCAATGACGGATAATAGGGTCACTTCTGCCTACTAATGTCAGTAAATATTACTTGGTTTTTTTAATGGGCAATAGAAGGGAATCACAATGGACCCAATTGGGTCTCCGAGTGGAGGTGCCGTATATCACCACCCTTCCTAACTTAACCTAACCTAACATATGTATATATACATATATGTATAGGTTGGGCCAAAAGTTACCATGGGGTTTAAAAGTTTAATAACTTTTTCGTTTATATATGTTTTTATTTTTAATTTTTAAGATTATATAAATAACACTTGGAGAAAAAATAATGGAGAGATTCACAACTGAACAAAGAACCGTTGAAAATTTGATTATGGGTGATGAAGCTAATTTTCATTTGAATGGCTTTGTTAATAAGCAGAACTGTATGTTCTGGGGTTCTGAAAATCCAAGAGCCATTCATCAACGCCATTCGCCCCATTAGGTGTACAATATGGTGTGGGATCACATCTGAAAATATCATTGGGCCTTACTTCTTCGAGAATAAAGATGAAAGTGCTGTAACCGTAAATGGAGAGCGGTATCGGTTTATGATAGAAAACAGACCTGGTATGTGGTTTCAGCAGGACGGAGCCACTGCCCACACTGCCTGAGACACAATCGCACTTTTAAGTCAAAGTTTTGGAGAGCGATCGCCAGATTTGACAGCACCTGACTATTTTCTTTCGGGTTATTTGAAAGAGCGAGTGTATGTGAACAATCCAGGGACAATCCTTGAACTCAAGGCAAACATTGTTGCAGAAATTCGAACACTACAGCCACAAATTTTGAAAGATGTTATGGAAAATGCTCTAAAACGAGCCCAGCAGTGCGAATCTGAAAACGGTGGTCATTTAAGAGAAAATTTCCATTTTGTATATTATATAATCAGAGAAAAAAAAATTAATAAACTTTTAATCCCCATGGTAACTTTTGGCCCACCCTGAATAATGTTTTCGCTGTAATAAATGTTTTAAAAGTATTTGAACATGAACAAGAAAGTTGAAAAATAAAATTACATAAATTATAATAAATTTGGTCGGAATAAATGCAAAAAAAATGAATTTTAGACAAAGAAAGAACAATGATATAAATATAGAAGAAGAAGAAGAAGATGATGAAGAAGAATAAAAATCGTGTTACCGTATTAATTTAATATTTCCCCTCTGTTTACTGTTTGTTTGAATATTTTATTTAAAAGTTATTTCAGAATTGTTTTTATGAAACTCAGAATGTATAAATTAAACAATTAAGTAACGAGGAAAAATAAAAATTTTAAAAAACCCCGATATTACCAGAAAAGATGTGAGATCATCTGGCTGGACCAATTTTCTTCTGTATTCCACGTGAAATTAAAATGTGCGGAATTACCATAGAATTGTTATTGAAAATATGTATTTATAACAACAATGTTATGGCAATTCTGCACGTTTTAATTTCACGTGGTATGCAGAACATAACCGATAGTACGCTTTTACAATTGGGAAATTGAAAGGCAGACATTTTTCTCATTTTCCTTTGAACTTGCCTAAACCTTTTACAATTGTAAAATTAATAGACAGAAAATTTGTATTTTGTTTACTTCTTCGCATTTGCTTTACACCAATTTGTTTTACAATCAACAAGTAACGAATTATGTAGATTAAACAAAATGTAATATCAATTAATATTTGTTAAACTTAATGAAAATTCTCTACACCAAATTTAGATGAAAATATAGTTAAAAGATTTGTGTTAGGTCTAAAACTTAAAAATATGAGATAAGTTATTACATAACCACTTTTCAAACTTCACAGATATATAGTTATGTATGTATATCACCTTATTTATTCGCAAATTTTTATTGAGAAAATTACACATTTTTGTAAAAAAAAATTGTAGGGAAAAACTTCTATATTTATATCATGGAAAGAACTAAAAAAATTATTCATGATTAAATTAGAAATTTAATTTACGCTACATTTACACATGAAAGTACTTTCTTGAAATTTTTGTATACGGATTATGAATAAAAATTTTAATGAAAAAAATTACTTTCATGAAAATTTCTTGTTCGTTTTCATAGGAAAGTGAAAGTTCATTTTAAAAATGTCGTCGAAACGAAAAGTTGCAAAACTTTGCTTTGTTTATTACTTAATTAGAGTTACCCAGATTATCGCATACACACATTTATAGGGCAATAAGTTGGGAATAATTACACTGTGATACAAAAAAAAAAAAAAAATATTCAGGGATTCTAATGTACCAATTCGATTTTGTTGGAGTCCATGGATGACGAAAATACCGTTGGTTTTTTTAGGTCACTTCATAAAGTGATTTTATAACGGTAAATGTAGTGAAAAACGGGGTTTCAGTTTTAAACAGGTGTAACTTCTTTGTTTCCTAACGGATTTCTTTTAACTTTCCGTTGGTGTAAAGGACCGAATATTATCTTTCAACCAAGATATATTTTTTGAAAATCGACTCACAAATGGCTAAGTTACAGTCGTTGAAGTGTAGAAAAAACCCATTAAAAAAGTATTATTTTGTAACTCATAAGCAACTTATGGCCTGAGGAAAACAAAAGAATACTTTTTCAATGGGTTTTTTCTACACTTCAACGACTGTAACTTAGCCATTTGTGAGTCGATTTTCAAAAAATATATCTTGGTTGAAAGATAATATTCGGTCCTTTACACCAACGGAAAGTTAAAAGAAATCCGTTAGGAAACAAAGAAGTTACACCTGTTTAAAACTGAAACCCCGTTTTTCACTACATTTACCGTAATAAAATCACTTTATGAAGTGACCTAAAAAAACCAACGGTATTTTCGTCATCCATGGACTCCAACAAAATCGAATTGGTACATTAGAATCCCTGAATATTTTTTTTTTTTTTTTTTGTATCATAGTGTTATTATTGTTAATATTTTAATAATATTATTGTTTTAAATAGGCACGAATTGTCTTCTTATGTTATTTGTAATTTTGTTTAATTTCATAACTTTGTTTATACATACAAGTTAGCCTTCATTATTTTTTTGTTTATCTTTTACTATTTATATAAGTTATTTATCCCTAGTTAAAATATTTTACCTTTATATCGTTGTCTGAAAGGACTTTCTGTCCATAGACTGAAATAAATAAATAAATAAATTGAATTGTCTTCTTCATGTATATTTGAAGATACGAAATTACAATTATTTAAATATTTATACAAAATAAGAATAATTTATAATAATTATTTTCCACAATCCTATATATTTGTATAAATTTTTGATGTGGGTAACAGTGTTCACGTCTTTGTCATTTTACTTTCTGAAAACATCAAAAATTTACTTTCTTGAAAAAATCGTTGAAAGCTGAGTGGAAATTAAAAACTACGTGAGTGTGGTAGTGAAAAAATGTGATTGTATTGCTACTTTCTTGCAATTAGTTTCATGTGTAAATGGTAGGTTAAGGAAGAATACAAGGAATTCTAAAAAAGTAAAAGCAAAGCAATTACAATTATATCCACACAGAAATACTAAATCTATTTCATTATAATTGCAATTCATTTCCTTAAAAGGTATTGTGCTGCTTTGACCAATCCAAGGCGGAGATATCAATTAAAAAATTTACATATGTATGTATATTAAAGCACAGAAAACATTTACTTACTAGCAACCTATTTATCATGCATTAGGAAAATAGTTTGCATGGATTTTCTTAGTACCTGCTGGAATCCCGTAACCACAACTACACCGTTTATTTTAATTTTATATTTAACAAGCTTTCATACCCTGTTTTGGTCTTTTTGGCCATTAAGCCTGGTATTCGGTTCACAATTTCGTGCGAAATGCTGTCAAACTACATGTAAAAGTATTTGCTTTGAAATATTTGCGAAATAGATTCTTAACAACTGATCATAAACAGAAATATGTATTGTGAAATCTCGAAATCTACCGAAATTATGGATTGACTATCTTACGACATCTATGGGATTCTACATATTTATACACATACACACCCACATCATCGTGAAAACAGTCCAACCGAAGAAAACGTCGAAATATGATGACAATTCGTTTTTTTTACTTCTTTATACATACATACATATATTTGTGTAGGCCATCAGCAGCTCTACGTTAGGCAAAATTTTAAGAAAATTCGAGTCACGTTGTTCAGAAATACATTAAAGAGAAAAATCTGCCTAATAGAATCAAGAAGATTTTCTCTATGAAACCTTTTAAGGCTAAGGGGTATCCCAGCAGAAAGAAGCAAAGATTTTTTCATAGAGATTCCTTATTGTTTTTATGTGGTAAATCTTATTAATTTTATCAAGAAGAAACCCACATAAAATCAAGAAGAAATCTTATTATTCACAACCTTTTTTACTCAATTTCCGCTATTTTTAACACACAAAAAAAAAAAAACAGTCGATAGAGAAAAACTTCTTGATTCTATTACGTTTTCTTATAAATTGTAAACTATAGGGATTTCTTATTGATTTTATTAGGTTACCTTATTGATTTTTTTAAAAAGGTTTTCTTCTTGATTTTATTAGGTTCCTATATGATTATGTGTAAAGCATCTTATTAATTTTTTTAATAAGGAAATCTTGATTTTATGAGGTGTCTTGTTATTTCATATCTATAAATAGACATACAGACAATTTTTTTCATGATATTTTTCGTTTTTGTATAAGCATGTTTGCACCATTATTTCAATGGTTTTTCAGGGTGCTTGTTAGCATATTGGTTAGAGTGCTTGTCTATCAGTCAGAAGTTTGCTGGTTCAATGCTTGGTGAGTAAGTTAGTTAAGAATATAACATAATGTGTATGTATGTATGTATAAATAAATAACATCTACAATATACTACATACATATCGTCACCTTAAATGCAAGCAGACGTAACTACACGAAAATTCGAAATCGGGTTTTAAATTGATTATGGTTTATTTTATCAAACTATATGTTCACGCAAATATTTAGACCTCTGCGTTCAAAAATGACGACTTTATTAAAGAAATTCAAATGGATGTAGTTACGAATGCATTTATTTTTTATTGCAAAGAACGTAACTAGCATAAAAGCTTGAATATACATACATATATAAAAAGGGAATAAATAGTTAAAAACATATAAGTATCCATAATACAAGTAAGTTTCGAAGAAAATTTTCAAGAACACTTTATTATTATTGATTTTGAAACGTTTTTTGTTTCCCCTGTAAAAAATATAAAAGTGTAGTTACGTCCGTTTGCATTTAAGGTGACGATATGTATGTATTTTACAAAATTTTTTTTATATTTTTTATTAGGTCGCCTAATAAAAACAAGAAAACCTTATTGAAAAAATCAATAAGATAACCTAATAAAAACTAGAAGATTTCTTCTTGATTTTTCAAAAAAGGTTTTCCTTATTAAATTAATAAGATTTCCTTATTGAAAAAAACAATAGATATCTTATTCATTTTGTTCTATTTTATGAGGTATTTATTAGGCACTGTTTTCTCTGAGGTTAATTGCTTGCTGTCACACGCGACAAAAAAGTGAGTGGAATTTTTCGGAGAAATGCCCATATGTTTTTGTACGAAATTGTCGCTTACGATAAAATTGTACAGCCTGCATATTCAAAGTTATCAACAATAAAATTTGAATTTCAGTAAAAAAAGTCTATTTTCGATAACATGTCGCTAACGATATAATCGAAAATAAGGCTCGATGCATGTAACAAAATAAGATGTTGTTTGATTGTATGTGTTTCATTTTATTTTTACGTTTTTAGGAAAGAGAGACGAGGGGAAAATTAACTTTTATGTTCCCCTCGTCTCTCTCTCTCCTACAAACTAATCAGCTTAGCAATAAGACTTGCTTAGTGTAAAGTAGGACTTTCCGAGTTCGTTATAAAGAATGTGTGAAACTGAACACAGCTGGAAGGGTTGATGTGATTGTACTTTCCTGATACACATATTTATATTATTACCAGTGTTACCAAAATGTATATTTAAAATTACACCTCGAAGGAGCTAAAATTACCCGATTTCAACGGAATTACACCCAATATTAAAATAAATATTTGACACATTTCAAAAATCTTGTTTAAGGTCTACTTATGATATGGTATCAGCAACAACGAAGTGCAACATATCGAGCTCGTATATTCAAAATACGTCAACTGAAATTTGGTCAAAATAAGTTTCCGATGGCAAAAAGCTACCCTATGTAATAGTCATCTGTAATATAAATTTCGAATCAAAAATTTTATTTTTTCTCGTTTTGTATAAATATTTTTATTATGCTATCTCAAAGTATAATTTTTTTGGTGGAAATAAATGCTAACTCTCATGCAAATTTCCAAAATTGAACAAAAAAGTAGTTCAATATCAATCTATCTGATATGTTTTTTCATTTAGCATGTTGAATACGAATCAAGTAAGGATATTTATATCCTATGGCTAGTTTTTTATAAAAGAAATATTATTTAACAGTAAATAAATACATTAAAAGTAATTCAATATTTGTTATTCTATACAGTAATTAATGAGAAATATACAAAGAAAAATTACAAAATAAAAAGCAACAGAAAAATCTTAAACTAATAAGGTCATTGGAACTTTTTTACTATTGTTTAGGAGAGGTTTAAAATTATTATTGCCATTTTTCTGTATATGTATGTACCTTCTTTAGCAGCAACGGTATCAGACAATAATTTATTATCGGGCCTGTTCTGCAAATCACGACATGCCAAATCACGGTGATTTGTAAAAATTAATAAAAGCTAAATAATTGCTTTTGTATATTTTACGCTTTATAGCTTTGGAAGTTGGAAGAAAATATGCTATTATAAATGAAAAATACTTAAAACGCAATAAAATCCCATTACCAAGTCAGCTATTTATATTTTATTTTATTTATTTATATATTTATTATAGGTGTGTTCCACAAGATTTTGTTAAAGTTCGGACTAATGAGAGTAAAAAAAAATTACTCTCTAAATGTGCAAAAGTTATCCAAAATTGCTGGAACGCAAAAAACCATAATTGACCATCTTGAAATACTAGTGCTGCTTACATTTTAAATTAAATTTTATTTTAGTGATTTTATTCGCTTAAAACGCATAACATTATAAAAACATAAAATTTGCATCATTGGCAACAGCTGTAAAAAGTAAATGAAAAAAATTTCCAAAAAAGTAGAAGCTAAGAGAATTATTTAAAAAATCATAAAAATCATTATTTTTATATTAAAGAAATGGAAAAATAAGCACAAATGTACTATATTTCTATATTTGCAAATTTTCTGATTAATATTTCAGTTTCATATGTAAACAAAAAACAGCTGATTATTCAATTCTTGTCCGAACTTACCCAGAAGAAAAAGTTCGTACTATTTTGTACAGGAAATGAAACAAATTACTCTCTCATTCGCTCTCAAAATTGCACAAAAATTGCTATATGGAACGCTTTTGGATTACTTTGTACAAGTTCGGACTGTTTTGTTATGCATCTGGAACAGACCTTATATTATATATATGTTTATTATATAAAACAAAAACATTTCAAATTACCCGTGAACTACACCTGAGAGCAATTACCCACGCGCTACACATGAACATAAAAATTACACCTGATTCGGGTAATTACCCGCGATTCGGCAACACTGATTATTACTCATATTCAGAAGATTGAGGTAGTTTACACGAGACTAATTTTTATGCAGCACAATTTTTGTTCTTTTAAGAATACACGAGACTAATTTATCCGGCATAAAAATGTATACGTATAAACAGCTTTGTGTGTGTTAGTGGTTTTCGTATTCATTTAAAATTTGCAGTTTTTTAAGTTGTGTGTGTATTGGTTTTGTGCTGCTAATGCGGGGTTGTAGCTGGTTGAAAAATTATGCCAAACACAAAACCCCTCTCTTTGTCTCTCTAACCCACAAACTGGCATGTTATGCCAGCACAATTAATCCCGTGTAAATCAGCGCATTGAACTGTTAAACGTTCTCAACGATATAAATAAGAATCTGTGGTTTTTGTGTTGTCGAAAAAATGAATATGTATTTTTATTAAAAGTAAATAATAATAATATTAAACAAAGTAGTCCGTCCCGTCCCGTCCCATCTTCTTAAATGACCACTTCACCTTTTTCTGTAGGTCTACTAAATTGAGCATATGTATGTATGTATGCATGTAGTATGTATGAATGGGACATACTTATGTGCGCATAAAAGATATCACATCCATGGTTGCAAATTTAATGTTGTAGACTTCTTGGTTTCTTTAAGATCTCTGCATATGTGTTCCATTTGTAAAATTTAGGTCAACAAAATCACAACTATTGTGTTTTATATACAAATTGCGTATGCACGGCATGAAAACTCTCAATGAGACAATTTTAAAAATTTGGGATGAATTCCGGCAAGACTACTTATGGGGTTGAATGTTTTTCTGCTTGTGAATCAGTGGTTCAAGGACAATAGACGTCCTTGCACCTAGAAAACATGCGTGATGATTTTCCACCCTTTCTTGTAGGCGCTACTTGGAAGACAACCAAATAGTGTACGAATGTTGCACCACGAAAATTACATGCCACTTTCAATCATATAAACATACTAAAAGCTTATTATGGCAATGGAGCAAGTGCTTAGTTCTAAAAGCAAGAATGGTGGATGATGATGAAATCGGGGAATTCTTATTAAATTGGTGGTGGATGAAGAGCTAAAACTGCAACATATTGGTGGTAGTTCCAGCAATTCTCTTTACAAATAATCATAACACAAAAAATAAATAAATAACACTAAATTTATAAATAAACAAGAGTATTTAGAAATCAGATGATTTCAAAATAGTCAGCTGTTTATTAATAATAATAATAAACGTTTTGAAACTATTCAATGATCAATATTTATTATGTTCTCATATCAATAACGTAATTGTTTGTTATATGTATCTTCAAATTTGATAGTCCTTTAAGCATAAAGAATGCTGTAAAAACTAAGCTCAAATTATTAAAATGTTTTAGTGCGTATTCCTTGATGTCAGCGACCCTAAACATAAAAAAACATAAGGCGTTGTCCTACACTATAAACAAACCTACATCCATACTAATGTACATACAATACACACATACATAGATAAATATTTTTATATCCAGATGTTCAGTCAACTGCTGTCGAAATGAATTCACCAAGAAGTATTATATTGAAATCAACGAAAGAATAAATAAGCACATACTTTTTCTCCTTTTAAGTAAATACATAGTTATTACGAGTATTTTAATAGTACACTACAAATGGTTAGTTGAGAACATCTGGCCCTTTTTGTATACATAAATGCATACATACATACATACATAAATATACATAAATACATTCATACATATGTGCATATATGTAAATATGTATGTATGTAAATAAATATGTGTGTGCATTGCAAAAAATTCTCTTACACCGGTTTTTTGTTTGAACATCCTTTTAGTTTTATTTATCATAAAGGTTCTCTTTATTGGATATTAGTTTTTTTTTTAAGGATTTGTAAACCTTTTCTATTTATTATTTTTCAGCTGTTAATAACACTGCGCTGCAAAATATATTATAAGTATGTATGTATGTGTTTGTGTAAATTTTGAAAGGACCTGGCATACTTGAGAAAATAATATAATTTTATGAAATACATACGTATAAACGCAACAGCAAAAACTGAAGTTTTGGATAAAAACTATCATTTGGATATTCTGTGCTAAATTAAGTTATTTTTTGCTCCGAATTTAAAAATTTCGAACGGGCTTCACAATACATAGTACCTATACATACTTCATTTAACTATTTAAACGATGGAACAAATGCAGTTTAGTGAATCAGCTCCAAATAAAAGTATCCTATGTGATAGAAAATAGAAAAATAAGAAGAAAAATTAAATAAAAAAGGGCCTCTGAATTTTTCACAGGAAACTTCGAAGAATCGCCCAAAAAAAATTTAAATAGCTTGTCTGATAGAAAATTATAAATATACATATGTATGGAAAAAAAACATACATACATATACGTATGTATAAAAAATAGCCGCGACCCATATTTCCCAAGTTATTGGCTTCTGAAGTTTTCATAGAAAATTGTGAAGCGTCTCAAAAACAAATATTTTGTGTGATAAAAAAATTTAAAAAAGAAGTTTTCATTACAATTTTGATTCCGATAGTGAATAATTTTTAAATTTAACTTTTTAACCCCCGACCAAAACAAGGGGTGTTGTAAGGAGAAGGTTTTTTTCAATTATCTTCGCTGTTATTTCATTGAATTTTGGTATTGAAGTGTTATTATGCTAAATATAAGTAACGCAACGAATTTTAACGAAATATTACACATAATAACGGTATTTTTTGTTGGTTAAGCTTTTTTTGCTGTCTCCCTGAAGACCTCGTGTAAATATTTTTGTGTTGGTTAAGCTAAAAAAAATTTTTTTTTAAGAAAAAGTAAATATGTAACATTTTTTTACGTAAACTTGTCTACAACTTGCTTAATTATTGTCTTATTGATCGGGTCCAGGTAGTGAATCTTCTACAGACTGATCACTTTTCAAAGTAAATAGTTCGCCACTAAATTTGTTGTGGATAGTTATCCGACGGAAAGTATTTTCAAATCCATATACTTTTGTGAAGACATTTTTATTAAATAACTACGTATCTGAACTGGCGACAATTTTAGTTTATCTTCTGGATCGCGTTATAAAATTTAAATCATAATAAATTGTTTCAGATTTATTCAAATAACCATATTTAGGACTTATAAATAGATGATTTTTTCCAGTTGGGAAACATACATAGCTTTTAAAATCATGCTAACTTACCTCAATGCAATCATATATTTTTGGATAAGTTGTAGAGCTGAATAATGGGCTTAATCGAGATTCGCGTATTTCGACTTCGACTACAACAATTCGGTTCTAGATTCAAAACCACTGTATTTATTTTTTTATATTTTTTTTTAGAAAGAATCCTAATGATTTGTTCGTGATTTAACAAAATATATACAAGTATGTAAGCAGATTTTTTTTTATAGGAAAATATGTTTTAATCTATCGTGGGTAGTTTTGTTGAGATATATTCAATGGATCACGAGCTGTAGGATTAATTACAAATACATAACAAAGCCTATAATAAACTGTTATGTGATGTTTTCATCCTTATATTATGAAATTATACATATTTGGTCCAAATGTAATAAAATGTAAATAAAAATGTTACACAAAATTTTTCCGAAAAACGCCGCATTTAAAAGTTATGGTGCCAAAAGTGTTTATAGTGAAGATAGGAAATTTTCTGGATGAAAATGCAAATTGCATGGCCGATATGCACGCTATTAGTGCAATTTTTACACGCATGTGAATTTTTATAACCAGTCTATCAAAAACTGCCGGTCTAGCGAATAAAATAAATACTTTCGGCAATTTGGGTAGTCTAATGTGCTTTCAAGTTTTTTAGATGTGGGTGAATAAATTGCTATCAGAAAGCGCTGATCTATGCTTAAATCCTTTCTAATTAATTTATTTTCAATTATTTTAAAATAGAAAAATAATAATAATATTGTAAAAAATGCGAATAAAATAATCAACTATTGCTAATAGTTGAATCAAGTTGGTTAGCGGAAAAATTGCAATAGACCAAATAATAAATAAAATAATTTTCTTTTACAAAACAAATACCTGTATATCGTCACCTAAAATCCAAAAGGCCGTAAGTACACTTTTTACTTTTTTACAGGAGAAGCAAAAAACCTAACTCTAACTTGCTTTATTTTCAAAAGTAAATTTTAGCTTAAATAACAAGTTGCTGTTACAAAAACTGTAAACAAAAAATATTTTGCACTTAAGCCTAAATTGTTTTTGCTATAAAATTGAAACGGTGTATCCTATGGCTATGAAATTTTGACAGAGTGCCTGTTTAAGTCAAATTTCTATTTAATTTTCTTTATATAATTTTATATGCAAGTTGGCTGGTTTTGGTTATTTTACTCCTTTTTTTGGAAATGTAGATTTTGCTCCTTAAGCTTAAAACTTTGTGCTTTCGGAGTAACTATTTATTTTCCAACGAGTAAACCGCTAACGGTTCACTTAAATATTGCTTTTGCCATCTAAAATCAAAAATCTTACTTATCGTTGGTTCTTTGAGTGCGACGAACAGTTATTTCCTTCCATTTTATAAAGTGAATTATAAAAAAGCGAATTAAAGATTTACCTCTTCTTCGATACTTACTAATTTAAAGGTAAATAAAGAAAAAATTAAATATTTGTATAAGAAAATTTTATTGTGTTTTATTTCCCGACATTTCTCCCTTCTCGCCCAAACAGTGCCGATGATAACAAGTTAATGATTTTTATAAAAAAACTAATTTCGAATATCATGTTGTTTAAGCTTGTCTGGCGGTAATGACTCGATATGTGTGTCTGTACGAGTCCACGTACAAACCAAACGGCTGCACCGACTTTGATTTAGTTTTTTCTGTTTGAAAGGTGGCTTGATCGAGAAGGTTCTTAACTATGGTTTAAGAACAACGGTCGAGTCGTTTAGAAGATATCACATCTTTTCTAGATATGTTCGGGGGTTTTTTAAATTTGTAATTTTTGTTAAAAAGCATTCTTAAAACAAGAATTTTGCGTTTTTGTTTTAAAAATGCCACATTTTTCAAAATGATTATTAAAATAAGAATGTTTCTTATAATATTAATATAAGTATGTATAACATTGTTATTTTTCAAAAATAAAATCAATAAAAAAATATGTCAGTATCCAGTAAAAATGTACTGAATTCTGCAAAAAATAATTCAGTAAGCAGTAAATTTTTACTAATAATAATAATAATTTTGCCATTTTAAAAATTAGAAATATACCCTCAAAATCGGAAGTTATCGACTAAAATCGATTTTAGCGTTTTTTTATCGATAACTTCCTATATTGGGGGTGTATTACTCAACTATGTAGGTATAGCAACACTTGATCGCTTTTCACGAAATAATATTTCCTATGATAAAAGTGCCCTATTAGTAAAAATTTACTGCTTACTAAATTTTTTTTCAGTATTGAGTAAATTTTTACTGGATACTGAAATATTTTTCAGTAATCAATAAATTTTTAAAAGATACTGAAATATTTTAGAGTAATCAGTAAAAATGTATTGCTTACTGGAACTTGCAATGCAGTAAATAAATAATACGATATGCCCATGTATGTTGTTTTTATAACGAAGCAGTTTTATTTTTTAAAATAAAAAATTTTAATTTTCGCCGGGTAATACATTTGTGTCGTGGTGAAAAAGGGAACTAATTTATTAAAATGAGCAAGTGTATTTTAATTTCGATTACTGTATGATTATTGAGCACAAAATCTTAAAATTATTGCAAATTTTAAAAATTATGGTGTTCATAATATCGGAATTTTTTGTTGAATGCTCTTCATAACCCAAATGAAAATTCATTCGATTAGCGCTTTGGAATAGAGTCGAAGATCAAAAATTGCTCATAATAAGGACATTTTGATAAAAAAATTTAACATTTTTAATTTTAAAACGAACCATCGGTAATTTGAAAATTCTCTATTATTAGGGCCTGTTTCTCTAAATGCGAACGATAGATTCGATCGAATATTAATATTAAAATCAAAAACAAAAAACTGAAATTTGTTGTTGTTTCTAATATTAATATTCGATCGAATCTATCGTTCGCCCTTAATTTAAAAAGTTTCATTCTTAATTTAAAAACTCTATATTATTTTGAATTAAAAATATTTAATTTTTGATATGTATAACAAAAATTAAAAATTTTAAAAACCCCCGATATATCTAGAAAATATGTCATATCTACAAACTTATAACACCCCTTTTTTGGTCGGGGGTTAATAAAAATAATTAGCTTCAAAATAAATACATAAAGGGCTATTAGACAGGCATACTTGTCTTAAGACATGTACGATGGCATACCAAGTCTCACTGTCTAATAGCATGTATACGAGTATGTTAGACATGTGTGTTGGTTTTCAAAAATTTTTGATTTTCTGATGTCTGTCGCACAATTAATACTAAGTATGCCGTCAGGGTTCGATAGTGTAATAGCAAAACCCAAAGTATGCCATCGTACATGTCTTAAGACAAGTATGCCTGTCTACTAGCCCTTATTTGCTTCATTTTTACTTCAAAAATATTTCATTATTAACTCTAAAACATAAGTTTTCAATTTGAATATGTTCAACTTTTTAAACCGAAACCCAAGGGAGATTCATTTCCTTGACAAAACCATTTTTTTTCTATTTGAAAATAGTTTTACGGCCTGTCCCACGATGTCACCAGAAATCGTTTGAACGACAACTTATATTGCAAACGACAATAACATTAGAAAATTTGTTGTTGTTTTCAATATAAGTATTCGATCGAACAATTCCTGGTGACATCGTGCGACAGACCGTTAGTTTTTAAAAGAAGAATGAAATTTTTTTAAATAACACAAAACAAACTTCCTATTTCATAGAGTTTCGTTTTTAAAATGGAATTGTATCTTGATTTTAAAACTTTTTTTGGGTGTACGCAAACAGAGGAAAGTTTGTTTCATTTTTAGAAAAAAAGTTCATGTTATAAATGTGATAAATTAAAACATTTTACTTTGAAAAATTATTTTTAAAAATGCAGCATTTTTAAAGTCCATAAAATACATACATATGTATGTATGAGCACAATTTTATTTTAAGAATAATGGTCATCGTAATTATACCATATATGTAACATAAAAAACCATTCACAAATTTTAGATATTTTTTATTTTAACAGTAAAACGCTACTAAATGATACTATGTTTATAGACAATTAAAGATTACCGCTAATGATGTTTTTCTTTTTATTTTTTAATTAAGTTAAGTTTAGTAAGTTAATTTTTTTATCTTACAGCCGCTTTTTATAAGTTTTTAAGCATATTTCTATAAAAAAATTCAAACACCATATAATTTCATATAATTTGCAACTACAAAAAACAATTAGCCGGCTGCAATTTTGAGCCGATGCAAGCCGGATGCATCGGCGACGGCTTGATTTTACATTGAAAGTCGGCGGCGGTTCTTGAGCCGGCTGTGAGCCGATCGGCTTGTTTCTCTGCCATGAACATGAATTTGTTTTTCCAAAAAAATTTTTTTCATAGACGGAAAATTAATACGAATGTACAAAAGCAAGCAGAAATGTTTCTAATAAGATTAGTTTCATGAAACTACACAAATGCAGATATGCATTATTTCCAACGGAATGCATTTACAACCGACAATATAAAATCTTTTTAGATTCAAAAGTGATAAATCGATTTTTCACTATATACTTATATTCTCATAGTAATGAAAAATTGCAGAAAATTTTCTTCATATATTTCTTATACCATGTTATACTTACGTAAATATTTCAATTTTTATTTAAGGATTTACTTTGAAATGTCCTCCATTAATGTGTTTATAATTTGTTACAGACTCATTGGAATATCCATATATGTATATATCTATAATATATAATATAATATATACATACATATAATGTATCTACAGATGCCGTTTGGTTTTTTTTTACAAATATAACTTGTTTTTGGTCCAAATAATGTTTAAGCAAAGTCAAAATATACATTTATACTCAAAAGTTTCTTTCACATGTTCAGTTAATTATCTTTTATGTAAAGAGACATATATATTATTCTTAAATTTCCACTAATTATTTATTATAAATTTCTCGTCCACACAATATAAATTGGTGTACGTGACGGAAAAACAAATTATTCACAATAGCACTTTATGTATATAATATTCGTAATAATAAAACCTACTACTGTGATTGACTAAAACAAAAAATTATGCAAAAATCAACTTTTTTCACAATATATATATATATATATATGTATTTATGCATGTATATATAATATTAATATTTAATTAATTGATACAAATATATATAAGTATGAAGATTTCTTCTGAATTAATATTGCAATTGAAATTTTTTAAGGACCACAAATAAAATTTTAAACACCTGTATTATGTATCTATAAGTATTTTCAGGGCTGCCAGATGATTCTGCTGAAAAATGTGCACATTTTTGAAAAATCATCGGCTTTTTCGGCATATTAATTTCGAAAATGGCATGAGTTTTTCATTAATTTTTATTAAGCCAAAAATTAACACAAACAAATTTTTTTTACTAAAAGGGCTTTTAGACATGCATACTTGTTTTCAGACATGTGCGTAGGCGTACTTTGGGTTTTGCTATTACACTATCGAACGCTGACGGCATACTTTATACAGTGTTTACATGCATAAAAATAAAATATATTTGCATATACGTGTTCACCACCTCTAAATACATCAAATTGCTCGTGTGGTCGTAGTGTTAAGACATTTGCAAGGCAAATTTACTACAGGTACACGCATTAGGGAAAACACTGCGGCAACTCTGTGCTTCTACCATAGTTTTACAAAGTAAGTCATGTTTTACACTCGGCAGTTTTACTTGAAGCAAGTCTGAGTTTATAGGAGAGAAAGGAAAGAAGAAAGAAGAGGGGTACTGACTTGCCTGTACAGAAAAGTTACTTCAATTCTGTTTTGTTATTTCATTCGCTGCATTAAAACAATACGAAAATTGAACAAGAAACCGTCTGATTGTAAACAAATGGGCAGTTTTAAAAGAGAATTGAAGAGAACTGCTTCAAGAAAAACTGCCAAGTGTAAAACATGACTAATTGTCAAAAAATTGTACGCATCAAACCAAGGCGCATTTATTAGGTGGCAGCACTACACCAGGTGACTAATGTCATTATACCAAGCCAAATGTCAAATTTGTATTGTGTAGGTATAAGCCTAAAAACATGCTGTTATTTGTGTATCCATAAACACCTAACGAATACTCAGTTTTGTATGGTGTTTGACATTTCTTATAATAAACATATAATCTGACGATGCTACCCTGTTTTGAAAAGTAAGATGGTAATTTATAGCAACAAAGTACATGTGGTTATTGGTATTGTAATATTTGTTGTAGAATTGCGGGTACCTGATTGATGTGCCTTGCATCAAACAAGGCACAAAAGTAATTGTCAAATGAATTCTTCGTTATAAACGTGTAAACAAAAAATCAGCGGATGAGCAATTTGTCTGATGCATGTACCTGTTTGATATGCCTTGCACATTTGCAACTATTTTATGGTAGATACTGACTTTGCAACTTGCTTACGCAACACATTTTCGAATATTTTGATACAGACCCTGCAACCTATAATGCAACCCATAAACATCAAAACATTTTCATGTTTTCGAAACTTCCAATGCAACTTCGAATGCAACCATAAGCAAGGCTACAAACTATGCGACCGACAATGCAATCTGACTGGACGATCTATATGATGTAGCGATAAAAAAACAACACTGCACCACCAATGCCAAAATGAGCCCAATTAGTTTCGAAACTAGGACTACCGCGTATACTTTATATAAATATACCTTGCAAGGCGAAATCACAATTCACATTGCCTATGGTTGTTGTACAACACTTCCTATAAAGTCGCCTTGTATCTGTGGTATAATTGTACCCAAGGTACATCAATCAGGTACCCGAATTTCTACAACAAATATTATAAGACCAATAACCAAATGTACTTTGTTGCTATAAATTACCATCTTACTTTTCAAAACAGGGTAGCATCGTCAGATTGTATGTTTATTATAAGAAATGTCAAACACCTTACAAAACTGAATATTTGTTAGGTGTTTATACACAAATAAAAGCATGTTTTCATTAATAAAGTATTTTCCATATTGACATTTTTTTAAATTTTCTTTTAATTTCTCTTTCGTAAACAATTTTTGAAGTTTCGGATGAACTTAAATTTGAAAAAAAAAATAGCTCAGCTGCATTTCCGCTACTACCTTGTGAGTGAGCCTTGACTGCAACTGTGAATTACACAGTGTTTCCAAGTCGCAGGTAATTACCCGTCTCAGGTGTAATTTTCATGTTCATGTGTAGCGCGTGGGTAATATAATAATATATTAAATATAATAAATTATCGTCTGATACCGTTACTGCACTTTTATTATTTAAAGAAGGTATCTATGTACATATACATAAAAGTGGCAATAGTAATTTTAAACCTCTCCTAAGCAATATTAAAAAAAGCAAGTTCTAATGACCTCATTAGTTTAAGATTTTTCTGTTGCTTTTATTTTGTAATTTCTGTTTGTATATTTGTCTTTAATTACTGTATAGAATAAAAAATATTGAATTACTTTTAATGTATTTATTTACTGTTAAATAATATTTCTTTTATCAAAAACTACCCATAGGATATCAAAATCCTTACTTTTTTGCTCAATTTTGGAAATTTACATGAGAGTTAGCGTTTATTTTCTCAAAAAAAATTATACTTTGAGATAGCAGAATAAAAAAATTTACACAAAACGAGAAAAAATAATTTTTTTGATACGAAATTTATATTACAGATTACTATTACATTGGCGAGCTTTTTGTCATCGGAAACTCATTTTGACCAAATTTGAGTTGACGTATTTTGAATATACGCTCTCGATATGTTGCATTTCGTTGGGGCTAATACCGAATCATAAGTAGACCTTAAACAAGCTTTTTGTAATGTGTCAAATATTTATTTTAATATTGGGTGTAATTCCGTTGAAATTGGGTAATTTTGGCTCCTTTGAGGTGTAATTTTGAATATACATTTTGGTAGCACTGGAATTACACCACAGAATACAATTACACCACGATCGTGGTGATACAATTATAACAGGTACATCCAGAAGCCCAGCCTGTTACTGTATACATTGCAGATAAATGTCAAACTTTGTTTACAAGCTGCAAAAATGTTAGTGTATGTGTGTAAATAAAATGTTTATAGTGTTGCCAATGAATTTACACAATGCTGTGTCTGCAATAGCACATTGAAGAAAATTACACTACACATCTTTTGTGTATGTTAAAACTAAAAGAAAAATAAATAAAAATAGAACCCAAAGTAGAATTACACACAGATTATACAAAAATTTAATTCCATGGCCTACACATGTGAGTAGAAATTACACACGATTTAACTACACACAGGTTGGCAGCACTGTATAACTATAATCATGCAGGAATGCCGCGTCTGCAATTGTACTTTAGTTACCCTGTAATTGCTATTTTTATAAACAAGACCAAGGCCTATTTATCAGGTCAACGCAACTCTCACGATGATTTTTGTTTTTATGGTTTGTTTTCTTGTTTGAGGTGTCAAAAGTTATTTGCACCATATACTTTAGTTCATGTTTGTGTGTGTTTCTGACAACTTAAACATAAAGTTGTTTTTTGTATTGCTGTGTTTTTGTAGAGTTGCGTTGACCTGATAAATAGGCCTTGAACAAGACATTTGTTTCTGACAATTTTTCGTTTGATTATACCAACAAAATACATGTGTTTTTTGGTGTTGGAATTTTGTTGTAGTCGTGCATGTACCTAGTATAATTGTATCATGCCTATGACCTTGTAGTCCCGTAAACACCTTGCGTAAACACACATTAACATCCTGGCAGAGACCTGCGCCGAAGGATTTTCATCGGCGGCGGCGGCTGGCATGAAAATCATCGGCGGCGGCTCAAATTCGGCTGTCAGCCGACAAATATATCGGCTAGCCGCTTTTTGCACGGCTCTTACAAAAAGACGGCTAAGCCGGCTTAAATCCAGATATTAAAATTTACTTACGGTATAGTTAGTTTTTGATTATTTAGCAATTTTAACTAAAAATATGTATATGTATATATGTTGATAAATGGCATAAATAGGGAAAGGAAACACCAAATGAAATAATTGGGAGTGAATGGAGTAACCCAGTTCTATTATCGTTTATAATTTGGCCGTTACTTTTGTACTAAAGTCTCTAAAATTTGGAAATATGAAAAGCATTTTCTTTTACATTGACATCAAAGCTAGTTTATACAAAGACAAAGACACAAAACATTATTAAATCTGAAATTCCTTTCATTCAGCTTAAGCGGTTGCTCTATACTGTCTCAAATAAAAATAAACAAATAAAAACTTTAATCAAGATTAGTTTCTAGCTCAATTAAATTTAAATATGTATCACATAAATAAAAACTGTTAAATAATTAGGTTTGTTTTATTATAAATGTTTATTATTAGAAGTAGACGATATATGTACATATAATAACAATAACTATGACGATTGAAAAAGGATTTAGAAAATATATTACGTATTTAGCGCGTATAAGTGGTTTTAAATTCCAAAGTGAGTGGGAGTGAAATTTAGTGAAATTCTATTTATTAGCTCTATGCAATTCTTAAAAAACACAGCAATACAAACAACTTTATGCTTAAGTTGTCAGAAATATACACAAACATGAAATAAAGTATGTGGTGCAAACAACTTTTGACAGTTTAAGCACGAAAACACAGAATATCATCAGGACGATTGCATTGACGTGATAAATAGGCCGTGATTTATTGTATTAAATGCATTAAACTGCGAAATAGCTATACTAAAAATATAATATAATATTGTTATAAGTACTCAAAAAATTGGAGTTCAAATACATACTTGAAAATAAGTGGAAATAAACATAAATGCAAACATACAAACTCATTTGTATGTTCCATTCCAACCTTCGTTTCTTTTGTTTGTCAAAAAAATTTTGAATATAAGCAAATAATTGTACATATATCAATGTACACAAGACCGATATATAATCTCCTTATTTTTTGAGAATATCGTTGACTAAATCATAATTGTCGTGAACAAAAAGAACTTGCTTCACAGTTAAGGGGTTCAAATTTGACCTTTTGGCCGTTACTAGCGATCCAGCGCTAGAAAAGGCTTCTTCTGCAGATGCACTTGTAGACGGTATACTTAGAATATAATAATAAAATAATGTAAACAAAACTATAAAGTTATTGCGAATTTGCGAACTGAAAAACATTTACAGCCGTATTCATAAAAAAAGTAGATTGAGTTTTAAAAAGCTTATTAGTTAAACAACATTTTAAGGCTAAATAAGGTTTTTTAAATATTGGTATTCATAATCAATATTTTAACTAAAAATCAATTAACTTGATTTTCTATAAATATCGTGGCACCCCTGTATTCTGTATTTGTCACTTGCATCTTAGTTCTGCACAACAGCGATTATTAATTCACAAAGTACTCGTGTTTATAATTGTTTGTTTGTCGGTTTTCAGAGAAATATTGTTTTTATAAAATAAAAAATGTGTTCCAATTTGTATTTAATAAAAAATGAAAGCAGTTCACAACGAATCTTACTAAAAAGTGCTTTTTATATACATCTTTTTATTGCAAATTAAGAAGCACTAGAATAACGAGTTTTATTTTATTTGTTTTGAGTGTTTATACATCACTAGTTAATTTTCTATAATTACTATTATTTTTATTAACACATAAAGTTAGAAAATAATTACTGGGAATGGAAAGTGAATCGCTCCTTATCTTTTAAATATTTTTTTGGAGTCCATTTAATATTTCGGCAATAGTTTCTATAAAATAATTAAATTATTTTTCTAAACAACACTGACATATACATATGTAAGTACATACATACACACAAGCAAAGCAAAATTACTACAACAACATCTTAAAATTGGTTTCAACATGGGGGTTGGCAATTTTAAAATTTGCTGATTTACGCAAGGTTTAAAAAACGTTTTTTAAGCTAAAAATCTATTATGAATACAATTTTAGCAAATATTGCTTAAACAACTTATGAAATGCTGTTTAAAAATTTTATGAATACGGCTGTTACAATATAATAAATAAGTGCCGACATATTTTACCCACAATGGAAACGCACTATAACATAGTGTCCACACCTGATGAATTTATATCATGATGAATGTCAAATTGATATCATGATGAAAATTCATCACGTATATACTCAATTTATTAATATTATAGCAGCCTTATGATATAATCATCAGAGCTGACGGCCTGATAATTTCATTTTGATATCAAATTTAATTTCAAAGACGGTGGGCCTGGTTCACGATATCGACAAGTAGAACGTTGTCGCACACTTACATTGAAAACAACAACAAAGTTTTAGAATTTGTTTTTGTTTTGAATGTAAGTGTGCGACAAGTCGAATGCAGTCGATATCGTGAATCAGGCCCGGTATTTTTCAAATACTTGTTTGATTCATCATGATATAAAATCATCAAATTATAAAATCATCATCATATTTCTAAATAGGATAACAACACATTCATTCATATGTATGTATATGTACTTACATACTGTCACAAAATTGTTACCAAATTGTGATAGTTAATTACTTAATTTTAATCGTCTGACTTAAAGCGGCGGCTAATTTTAAGCCGATCCTTAGCCGAAAAATTAACGGCGGCGGCGGCTGCCAAAAATCATCGGCGGCGTGGCTTGAGCCGGCTAAGCCGTCACGGCGCAGATCTCTGCATCCTGGCGCATAGCAAATAGCACAAAGTGGAAAATAACTTTGTAAAATCACAAAGCAAATCCCGAATGTTCAGGAGCAGTACAAAAAAGCAAGGTACACATATTATTTTAACGGCTTTTACGTTTGTTATGAAAAATCTTATTTTTTTTAAAACGGAAATAGGTATGTAAAAAGTATTTTTTATATTGAGTTTTGACTTTAAATAGTACCCACCAAGGCACATTCATTTCCAGGTAATATCAGGATTACGAGAACAATGAAAAAATACAACACCGAAAAAAACAACATGGCATTTAGTTTACCCAAAATGTCAAAAATAGGGAACAAATCAAGGGCTTAAATGCATTTTATCGAAGCAGCTCCAAACAAAAGTGATAGAAAATTAAAAAAAAAGTAAAAAAGCTGGTGGCGACGCCTATTTTCAGAGTTATAGAGCTCTGAACTTTCTATAGAAAACTTCCAAAAATCTCAACAAAAAAATTTTTATAACTTATCGCGTAGGAAATTAGAATTGTAAGAAAAAAATTAGCTGCGACTCTTATTTCTTGAGTTATTGTCCTTTAAATTTTTTATAATTGATTGTGATTTCTATTTGCATTTCTGAATGTGATGGTCAATATTTGAAGCAATTAAGAACTCTGCAGAAAATCATTAACAAGCGGTGCCGTTTTGTGCAATATAAATGGAGAAAATGGCTGGCAGATCATTTTTATTAATTAATAGGCGAACACGTTTTTTGTAATCCCTTTTACGCCGGATCTACTGCACCGATTTTGGAAAGATTTATATCATTTTAAAGGAATTTCTGCACAGATGTGCAGAATCTATATTTTATTGAAATCGGTTTAGTATTTTGGGAGCTATAAGCGTTTAAAGTTGCTATTACTACATGCAAACATAGTACACACGCATTTGTTAGCTTACACTGTGTGTGTGTATATTTGTGTAGTATTTTTCTTGCTATTCCAATTTTTTTTTTCTTATTTGTTATTGTATGAAAGCCATAAAACCAGAGTGACCGATGACAATTTTCAAAAAGTTGCATCAAATAGGGGATTTATCAAAAAAAAGGGGCAAAATTAAAAAAAGACGTGAAAACTACACTACAGTCGAAAAAGTGGCAATTTGCCACTTTAGTCGGTCAAACGGTCACGTTGCATAAAACTTATAGGACGAGAGTTCAATAAATTGAATTAGGTTTAATAAAGAGATTTTGTTTCTGTTTATAATACGGACGATTGTGTCGTCCGTTTGGTATATCTAGTTTTTATTAATCTGCGCCGTGTCGGGTAACACTATGGTGGAGGAAATCCTAAGCCCGGCCAAAGGCCGGCAGTGCAGGAAAACGTCATTAGACAAGAAAACTGCAACGCAGAAAATCTTTATTAAGCTGCTAAATCATACCTTTTATATTCAGAAATGTAATCCACAACAACAGTTTTATATGAAAACTTACTTTACAATTATCTAGGTACCACATATAAAAATTTTCTATGAAGAGTTCAGAGGGCTATAACCCGGGAAAATAGGGTCAAGCAAATTGTTTTACTTAATTTTTTTATGTTAAATTAAACTATTTTTTTGAGCTTTAGGCCAGTTTATATTTTTATTTATTAGTACGATATTTCGTTAACCTTCGGTGTTAACTTCTTCAGGATATTATTAGTATTCGGTTTTTTGACATTGATATTTTCTTTTTTTCTTTGAACGTAAATTTTTGAATATTTAAAAAACCCCTTCTGAAAAATTTAATTTTGTCGCTTACGATAAAATCGAAAATAAGGCTCGATATTTGAATATTAAAAAAGAAACCTTCTCATGAAAACTTTAGTTTTTGTCGCTGTAATTTTGTATAATTAAAGAATTACTCTACTTGAGTTTTGTTAATGTCAACTTGAGTTAAATTTCAATATGCGTATCGGTATCGGCGATATTTCTTTTTGAATATCGGTATCGAATCGACAAAACGGCGTATCGTTACATTCCTATTTAAAAGATTTAAGCTGAAAGTCCATACCATCCGTTCTATGCATATGCGTTTTATGGATTTCTGTACGTAATATGCGATTATAGATTCCTGCCAAGGCGGATTCAGTATCAGGTGAACTCTTCCCTACAACACTAAAAACATTGAAAAGTTGTATCAAAAAGGTTTATAAACAAGTGGTGAACTAAGTTTTATCAGTTTTTATGTAAAATTAAGGAACAAAACGTTCTAGTTATGCCACAGCATGTAAGTAAACGCATGCGTGTGTATGTGTGTAAGTATGTATTTATTTGTGCTTTGGCTTTTGGTAAACATTTTTGGTTTTTCTTGTTCCCGTACTTTTGTAAATTTTTTGTATTATTGAGAGAAATTATAGCTTGTTCTTATTTTACCGAACTTTGCCCAAAAAGTACGGGACCAAACTTTTTATGCGCCAAGTATTTTTATTGTGATCAGCTGCAGCGTGACCGTTTGACCGACTAAAGTGGCAAATTGCCACTTTTCCGACTGCCTTGCCACTTTTTTGACTGCCTTGCCAATTTTTTTCTCGCTTTTTTTTAGAGTGAATTATATAAAAATACATTAAAAATAAAAAGTATAATGTAGTTTTCTCGTTTTTTTTAATTTTCCCCCTTTTTTTTGATAAATCCCCTTTTGGTGCCACTTTTTGAAAAATGTCATCGGTCACCCTGATCAGCTGTAGTGTAAATATTTTTATCAAATACAATTTTTTTAGTCGCTAAGCAGCTTTGGGCTGAAGACAGTAATGCAAAATGTGGCACAATAGGGCCATTTGTGGCACTTTTGGATGTTTGATGGCCCTGTGGTACTCTCGAGGCTATTTTGGCCCTTTCAGCTCAAAATTCAACTAATTCCTTCAAACATTAGAGTACACTTTTTAAATGAGTTTTCTCCGTTTTAAAAACTACTTTTATTTTTGGAGATTTTTATTTAAACTGGTTTCCGAAATCTGCGCCAGATTATGTTTTTAGTGGAAAAGCCAATAGTGTTGGACGACTTGCTATTAAACTTTTTCGAAAGGAAACAGAACAAGTAAATAATGAACATAGGGCAGTATCGCAAGTTCCAGAATTTAAAAAGGTCAACGATTTAAGTAAAAGTAAATTTTGCAAAAACCATTCTACCATTAAAATCGTTTAGGTAAACCTTTGCATACAAATTTATACAGAATTATTCAAGGAACTCTTTCTATTCCCCATTCCTCAGCATGTGTGGAAAGAATCTTTTCTTTCGATGAAAATTTATATTTTATATAAAAAATATGAAAACTCGCTTTTGTTTTCAATATACATTTTCAGTCGAGAGTTTTCTTTCGATATCGTGAAACAGGCCATAACAGAAGAAATCGTCTTCATGTAAAAAATACTTGTCAAATTTATTAGAATTAAAAGATTTAATGAAATCTAATTCTATCAATTGTTATGATGAAGATATTTTAAAACTTAACACAAAAAAAAATGCTTTTAAACAGGAGTAAATTCAGGAACTATTGGACTAAGAATTTAGAATATGAATAATAAAACATGAATTACATATAGAATGTTTTTCAACTAAAATTTAAGTTTTTTTAAGCGAGATACATACATATATATAAAATATATATGTATTTACTTTAGTTTAACAAAAAGTACTTTAAAAAGTTTGAATTTTTGTCGCTAATTTCTGTTTTTACTCTAAACAAAATAAATCACATGTATCATATTATTAATACATATTTGTGTTTTTATTTAAACTAGTGTTCGCCCAGTGGTTGAAAATCAACCATTAACGCACAGAGGTGGAAAAGAGAATGAAACTATTTAAAGTTTGATGAATTTAAAACACAATTTAAAAACTATATTCAAATATACATATGTATAAACTCCAAGGTAAACCACTCTCTTAAACCACTTTCTTAACTACTAAATACGAATTTAAAATTTCATTTATCGGCATAAATAAGAATAGATTTTAAGCAAACCATTTAAAAAAAGTTGTTCACTTTTTGAACTAAATGTAATTAGATATTTGCTCCTAGTGTTTTCACTTCATATTCATTATTATTGCCCAAAACAAAAATATTCGTTTATTTTTTCATTGAACGCTTTTTCTCTAAAGTTTTAGACTCCCCATTAAAACGTTTGTTACAAAAAAAGTTTCTATTCCCTATTCTTTGAGAAAGACCCCATATGTACATATGTACGAATATGCTAGCCTAATAATATAAACATTCCATCATATTCCAACATTCCAGTATGTTCAGTAATTTAAAGCACAGAAAAATAATGAAAACAATGAACAAAACGCACACAAAATAAACCAAAAATAAAAAACTTACTTTGTGCTGTAGGTGAATTTAACTTTAATCAAAGTTATTAATAATTAAAAAAATATATTATTTTTAAGCATCTAAAGAAAAATAATACAGTACCACTCGTTATTTAAATATCCAAATTTTATTAGTTTCAGCAATAATCGTTTAAGTACATAGAAAGATGGAAATAAGAATAGAATGAACAAATAAAATACGTTTTTCCTTCTGAGTGTTTATGGAGTTGCCAAGCCAAATTGTTGTAATTTTTTTTTAGCAAATTAAGAGAGAAAGAGAGATCATGGCTTTATGATTGGCTAATATTCTTAACTGTTTTTAACTATCTTAGACACAAAAATGTAGAAGAAAAAATACATTCTGCACTGCTCCTACTGTCAATCTATCTAAAAAAAAAAAAAATCAAGCGAATACGTTGAGTTTAAGTCAGTTAAAATGGTTCTTAACTTCTTTCACTTGCCTATTTATATATAGATTAAAAGATTATAGTCAAGTACATTAAAAAACTGGTTGACTGATCTGCCAACGGATAACCGTATAATCTTGCGATTATTTTGTCCCGGTTCACACGTTTTAACTTTTGTTGCTCAACTTGTAATTCAGCTGTAATAAAAAACGAGATATTTGTATTTCCGTCTCCGTCTTTTTTACAGCTGAATTATGAGTTGAGCAACAAAAGTTGAAACGTGTGTAGGCATCCACGTAAACCAAAGCCCATTAACTATGCTAAATGTCGTTTTTGTTGCAACATTTAAAAAAACCATTCGACACTATCGATAGTTTTACATCAAAATATCGAAACTATCGAGTGGGGCGACTATCGATAGTTTTGCAGCTCTAATGCACGGACCTAAACAAAAGGAATTATTTGTGAAGAATCACCAAGACAACTTGAAGATGGGTGTACATCACAATTATGTGCGAAAAGTCCATTGCGACATTGTTCTATGTTTTCCGAAGAAAGTTGCAAGGAAATATTTGATAGATTCTGGAAAATGTCTTAATTAAATTAAATTTTTAATCCCGGCTGATTGCCACAGTTTTTACGATAATACACCCTATTCCGATTAAATGCATCGTGTTCTTTCCATTTATGCAATAATGAATTTTCGTTGTTTATTTTATTATTTTTTGATTTCTGAAGCAAAATAATTTTTTTTCGAATTTGTAAATAAATGTGTTATCTTTCATATTAAAAATACAAAGGATGTATTGAAAAACATAGTTTCACTGGATAGCTATTTAATTACGTTTGAAGACCAATATTTTTCAACCTAATTATAACTTTTATTTAAAAACATTAATGTACCTACGGTTTTTTGTTTTGAGAAAAAACGATTCCAAAAAGCGCTAAGAACCATTACTAAAAAACTACTATTATTTTATAAATTTTTTTATTAAATCAAATCCGCGTTGATGTTTTAATGATAATTCTGAAATTTGACACCAACAGTTAAATAGTCTTAAATTTACAAGGTTTTTTGCTTCTCCTGTAAAAAAAAATAAAAAATGCACTCACTGCCTTTTGGATTTAAGGTGACGATATGTACATAACATAGTAGGTTTTAATTTTAAGGGATGTATACAATAGGTCTGTCTGCGTACACATATTTTGCATCATTTTGTGCAAAATGTTGTCTGCGTACTCCAATTCTCTTGCAGCGAGAGAGCCAAAAAGAGAATTTTTTGACAGTTGGAAGTTAGATAACTTGCAAAATGTTGCTGGAGAAAGTTCCGCTTGCAAGATTTTGCAACTAGTTTGAACAGCTGTTTTTATTTACTGTTTGAATGAAATAATTTTTGTGAAATGAAAATAAAAATTGAAATTTAACAATGGTAGAGGTAAGTAGTTAGAATTGTGTTGATTTTTAACGTTTATAATAAATTATAATAAACAAAACCAAGGTTGGCAAACGGTATCGTAAAAATACCGATACCGATTCAAATACCGCTAAAATTAGATACCGGTATCGTTACCGATACCGAAATCCATTTCGGTTAGAAAATACCGGTATCCAGACTACCGTTTACGTCTATACCGGTACGTACCGGTATACCGATTCTGGCCAAAAAATAAATGATAGTTGCCAAATTTTTATTATATATTACAACTTTTTTCACCATGAGACAAGTGCTTTTTATCAGTTATGTTTTGGTTTTTATTTCGACCATTGTGTTCGTTTTGCTGTACTATTCCAGACGCCAACCAATCCCATTTGTCAACCAATATTATTGCCATGTTCATAAAACATAGAATCTCAAGAAAAAATACCAAGGCCAAAACTAAAAATATTTAAAATGTTTTGTAATGGATACTATGGTTTCAAAAAATATAGCATAGATAAGAACCTTTGTTTTTTGTGCATTGTTTCGATGTCAACTAAAATTAGTTGTTATTCAGAATACCAAAAAAACAATTGTTTAAAAGTTAAGTTGCTGCAGTTTCAATCCAACTTAGTTGAGCTGTAAACCATAATATGGGCAAAAATATATTTCAATTAACTTTCTTTCTTTGGTGTTGGTCTTGTTTATACACTTCCCCGTAATATATAAGGTTGGTAGAGGAAAAACTTCTAAACTTTTATATTTGAAGTTAAAGATTCCTCTCTTGAGGTGAAGAAAAGTACTTTTTTGTACCAATTTTGTAGCTCGTTTCTATATTTCCCGCATCGTAAAATTTCCCGCATAAAACGAGGGAATCGTAACAAAAACATTGTAAATTGAAACAAAAAATGGATTTTCTCACATAAGTGGTTCTGTATATTTACTTTGCGAGAACTATCCGTGAAAACTATTGTGAAAACTTTCTCGCAAGAACTGTCAAAACAACTCGTATTTTGAATTGGTGCGAGAACAACCAAATGTAAACAAAAACATATGAATTTTTGAATTTGTGTGTAAAAATATGAAAAATAATTTAGTCGAAAAGATACGCAAAGAATTGTTGAACTAAAATAATTATTAACGATTCGATATGATAATGTTTATTTAGAATTTATTTTGTATTATATTCTTATGTAGAGACAATTGATAGAAAAAACTTATTTCAAGCATTTTACATTCACTTTATATTCATTTTCATTATATTATTTTCATTTTCTTGTAAATTATTTAATTTTTTTGTTATTAAATAATATTTTTGTTACATTTTGTTTTCATTTGACTCTTGATTACTGGAAATATTCCAATGAAAACAGATTCAGTGTTGTCTGTTTTCACATTCAAATACAGAAACACTTTTTTCTCACAAATCGAGAGGCGATGGAATTTTGTGTTTCACACTTCATGTGAGAAATTTTGCTATGCGAGAAATACAGAAACGAGCTACTGTACATCTATTAAATCGTACTTTCATAATCCTGGAAGCTTAAATACACCGAAAACGTATAAATAGAACGCGAAATACATCATATAGGTAGTTCTTTAACAAAAAGTCTCCTAAAAAAATATTTAAAACAGTCCTGCGATTTACTCTTATTCAATTACGTTTTATAAACAAAGTTATAAACAATATAGGTCCAGTACAAAAATATTGCCTAAGAACGTGTCCAAAGTAGAAAAGTGTCGAAAAAACCGAAAAAATTATATTTGGTGAAAAAATAAAGACATATATTTGAAATTTACTGAAACAAGATATATATGCTTCAAAAGGTCTTAGTCTCTTCTTTCTGTATCCGTTTATAAATTTAAAATCGGTTCATATTTAACTTAGTTAGAGGTTGATAAGTGTCTACGGGTACGAAAAGCCGGTTTTTTAACCCGTAACTGAAGATTTTGGAGGTGTCTGGAATATTTCAAATACAATTTGTATTGTTATACTCGACAATACCTAGCAGAAAAATAGTAACACGTCCCAGATATTTCGATTTCATCAAAATTTGTCATACAGTGTAATATAACAGTATAGACAAAACTTTTATTTTTACTATTTTGTTTACTTAACCAAAATGTATACTTTTTATATGTAAAGTTTGAACTGCAGTCTCCTTGTTTCACTTTTTTAATAAATTATTTTCTAATAATAGTATTAAAAACATATATAGAAACAAATAAGTTTATACGCTTTTATACGAGTACATATATATGTTAATGTAAAAATACTCCCTTTTTGAAGTAATTTAATAAAAAAAAAGATTTTTTGCTATGTCCAATGCCTGAAATAATAAATTTATCAGTAATATCGGTATACCGGTATTATAAACTCGATAACGGTATGTACCGGTAATACCGATACCGAAATAAAAAAAATACCGATACCTCTACCGATACCGAAATTTAAAAAAAAATTGTACCGGCATCAATACCGATACCGTTATTTTATTCGGTTTCTAACCTTGAACAAAACATTTTATTTTATGCTAGAAACGTCCAAATTAATAATTTTTTAATTTACCGCGAGAATTCACTTTTGCTTACACATATGCTAAAATTCTTTTGCTTTGTTATTTCAATTATTTACACACCGATCAGCTGTTTTCTTGCAAGATTTCACTGGATACTGTCTGTGTACTTTTTGAGATATTTTCAGCCGACAGAGTAAAATTGGTCTTACTCTCCCAAAAAAATTTACTGAGTATTTGCTACTGGAAAAGTACGCAGACAGACCTAATATCAGTTAATGTTAAATATATACATACATACATATGTATGTACTTATGTAGGTGCATAAAGAATAAATACCAAAAATGTCTTGTACAAAACGCTCCAATTATAAACGTTTCGTAAACTGTAAGACTGCGTTCGAGGGAAAAGTGTGCTTCCGTCTTCAATCAGCCAATCCGCCGTCAGCTCTGGTCTTTTCAGGTTCAATACCAAAGGCTAAGCCCCGTTATGTTCCTCCATTTTCAATACAATCAACACAGAAGAATACAATTGTACAACATGGTCCCTTAGGCGATACTTTAGAATCGACCGGAGAACAAAAAAATGGTAACAATATACATATACATACTTAGAGAGCTTAGAGTGTTAATTTGCTAAATCCACTTTTTATAAAATATGACATTTTAATGTCATTCGAAAGAGAAAAAGATGTCGCATCGACTGCCTAAAATATTTATCTTAATTTGAAACTCTACATGTTGAAAAAAATTAATATATTAGGCTTATTTCTTAAGCTATGTATAGAAAATGTTAACACTATTTTGTCTCTCCTGTAAAATTTGCTGGAAGTGAGTTAGCAGGTTTACACTCTAAGCCGACGATATTTCAAACTATGAAATAAAAAGTTAATAAAAACTAAATATGTATGCACATAAATACATATGTGCATATGTATATATTCTTTTTGCAGCTTTAAAATTATGCAATGGTTCCAGTTATTGTTGCTCTGAGAAGCCCCACCGTAGTAATTCATTTCGCATGTATTTTGATCGCGGAGATCTGCCTATTAAAATGGAATACTTGTGCGGGAGCCCCAAAATTGGTTGGACCGTAAGTAAAATATAAATATTAAATCACAAAATATACATATGTACATACATACCTATGTATGTGCCTATAATTATGAAAGTGGTATAAATCATAAGAACGGCATTGAGAATTTCCAAATTGTACCAACAACGTTCAAAATGGTACTTATTTTAATCTTATTTGCGGTCTCCACCTGACATAAAATTACTGACTTTAACATTAACCTCAAGTTAATGCTTTTCTCAAGTTATAAAATTATTGTTAGTGCATTTTTTGTTTTAACAACTCAGTTATAACTTCAAGTTACAGCAAAATGTCATGTCAGGTGGAAACGTATAGTTAATTGTACTAAAAGAAGTTTTGGTCAAAATCTTTCATTTGTGTGAATCTTTCATTACCTTTCAGAAAGGTTAAGTAAAATAATTCTTTCTTTTCATTTACCTTTCTGAATGTTGCACAATTTTCTTTTTTATTTTTGAAAATGTTTCAATTTGCGTGAATTGTTATTTTAAAAACAAAAAATTTTTTATTACTAATTTGAAATTGCATTTTCTCGAGGTAAATCTATAGCTGAAAACACAAAAATGAAAGAAATCAAGAATACGAAAGTAAACAGAAAAATCAAACCGAAGGATGAAAGAAATATAGAGAAAATATAGAATTATTTCATTCCTTCACTTGAAAGAATCATTCAGTTGAAGTAATTCATTCAAAAATGACACAAGCCTAACTAAAACATTTTTTTTAGTTCAAATTACATACTATTTTTATTTGTTTTTATTAAAATAATCTACTTTGTTGTGATTACCGAATCGTTTTCACAAATTTGTTTGTAAGTTGGGATGTTAAAGCATATGGTTACAACTGTTGAAATTTAAAATTTGCCAATTAATAGAATGAGCTCTAGCATCCGAATTTATAAGAAAAATGATTTGGAAAGGGACGAGTTCAAATTTTTTGATTTTCTCGCTGCGTTTTGCTTTCACAAGACAGTTTTCAAGTGTATGAGTTTCATTGTTCAAAACTGGGGAGATTCCTTAAATGTTTGAATAGTACCAAAAGCAGTATAATTGTACCAACTTTGCCATAGGCAGACCAAGGCGAATATTAGGTGACCTTATCGCTACAACAATACTAAAAACAATATGCAATTCGTCTGGCTTTAAAAAACCTCATCTGTCAAAAACAGTTGTCTAAAATACCAATGCATACATACAAAGTTATAAAATACATACACTTTTCACTTTAAATGTAAACTAGCATTAGATAAAAGAAGAGATTTTGACAGTCGGGGATTAAAGCAGTTCAATTAGTCTTCGAACGCCTGATAATCATATGGACTGTTAAGGTCACCTGTTGTCAATTCGCATTGAGGCAGACGAGAACTTTTACATGGCTTTTATTTACATGGCTTTTACCCTACGTCTACACCTGATATATTTTTATCATCACAAATGTCAAATTCCATATAAAAATAACAAAAATTAAAAATTTTAAAAACCCCCGATATATCTAGAAAAGATGTCATATCTTCTAAGCGGCTGGACCGATTTTCTTCAAATATAGTTAAGAACCTTCTCGATCAAGTCATCTTTCAAACAGAGAAACCTAAATTAAAATCGGTCCAGCCGTTTGGGCTGTACGTGGACACGGACAGACACACAGACACACACTAAATACTTATAACACCCCTTTTTTTGGTCGGGGGTTAAAAAGAGCTAACATAGAAGGAATTATTTTTCAATATAAAATTGACTTTTTTATGATAAAAATATATCAGGTGTAGAAGTAGGGTAAAGGCTGGCAGCAAGGCAGATTCATTTCCAGGTAGTATCAGGATTACAAAAACAATGAAAAAATACAACAATAAAAAAAAACAACATGGGTTGTAGCAAGGCACATTCACAAGGTAGTAGCGGAAATGCAGCTGAGCTATTTTTTTTTCAAATTAAAGTTCATCCGAAACTTCAAAAATTTTTTACCAAAGAGAAATTAAAAAAAAATGTACAAAAATTTCAATATGAAAAAATATTTTATTAAAAAAATTCTGTGAAAATAAATCTAAAAATATGAAAAAACTATTAAAAAATTGTGAAAAGTGCTAAACGTTGCAAATTTTGTTAGTGATAGCTGCCGTCCAGAAATATTTTCAAATTTATGTGAATAATTTTTATTATTATTATGTTAAAGAAATTATATGTATGTTTGAAGTTTTGGATGAACTACAGCACATGTTGTTTTTTTCATTGTTGTATTTTTTTCATTGTTTTTGTAATCCTGATATTACCTGGAAATGAATTTGCCTTGGGTTGTAGTTAGGGTTTCTAATTTCCCGGACTTTTCCAGTTCCCGGGAATCGAGAAAAAATATGTTCTATTCCCGGGAATTCCCGGGAATTTCAAATACATATGAATTTAATTAAATGGGTTCAATAAAAAATATAATTTTATAAAAAATACAAAAGTTTAAATTAAAAACAAAACAACTTCATTTGTTTGAACGAAGAATAATAATATTTCAAAAACAAAACAAAAACAAATAAATTCATACCGCCGTATTCATAAAAATTACTTTAGGTTTATGAAAGTCTTATTTGACATATTTCTATGGGAAATTTGTCAAATAAGCCTGTAAGAAACCTGGGGGCAAATCACGGCACTCGATATGAGTCGTAATTTAAAAATATTTCCATATAAACTCTATTGAAATATTTTTAAATTACGAGTCGTATCAAATGTCGTGATTTGTCCCCTGAAATATTTTTTATGAATACGGCAGATATGCTTTGAGTTATAGCATGGATGGAAATTCCACCAGCATTTGCCAATATATATACTATTGCATATAAAGAGTTTTTAGGTTGAAAATATTTCGTAACGCTTGAAGTTGTTGGGAGTCTTATATTATGCATCGTTACAAAATTGTATTTTTAAGTAATAAAACAACGAACAGCAATGTAAAAAAAGCAAATTCCAAAAATGTAAATATTAAATTCCCGAAAATTCCCGTTGAAAATTTCCCGGGATTTGTAAAAAAATAATACCCGGGAATTCCCGGGATTTTTTTCCCGCGTAGAAACTCTAGTTGTAGTTCATCCAAAACTTCAAAAATATAACTTGTTTAACATAATAATAATAAAAATTATTCACATAAATTTTAAAATATTTCTCCACGGCAGCTACCACTAACAAAATTTGCAACGTTTAGCACTTTTCACAATTTTTTTAATAGTTTTTTCATATTTTTAGAATTTTTTTAATAAAATATTTTTCATATTGAAATCTTTTTACATTTTCTTTTAATTTCTCTTTCGTAAAAAAATTTTGAAGTTTCGGGCAGTGTTACCAAAATGTATATTTGAAATTACACCTCGAAGGAGCCAAAATTACCCGATTTCAACGGAATTACACCCAATATTAAAATAAATATTTGACACATTTCAAAAATCTTGCTTAAGGTCTACTTATGGTTCGGTATCAGCCCCAACGAAATGCAACATATCGAGAGCGTATATTCAAAATACGTCAACTCAAATTTGGTCAAAATGAGTTTCCGATGGCAAAAAGCTCCTCTATTTTCTAATGGGGAATAGAAGCTGTGGGCTTCTATCACTTTGCAAAAATTTAAAAAGTCTACGGACATAGTCTGGACAATCTGTGAGCATAACATTATAGAAGAAAAGTAGTGATCTAATCTGTATGAAGCTTTTAAAACTACAGCCCAAAAAATCATTAACATACATTGAAACATGATCGTTAATTCTTAGTTGGTATATAAAGCGTATTATTCTGTTAAAGAGTAGGGCACACCTATTTAAATTTTCAGCGCTACAGCCAGAATATACCTCAATACAATACAATAGATTAGACATCAATAAGGAATGAGCTATGCTCTTTCTAATATGTAATGGCAGGTATAAATTCATTGCATATAGTCTTCTTAAGGTGAAGTTTATTTTAGAAAATAGTCCACTAATGTGGTGTCCGAAACTAAGAGTGTTGTCTAATAAAACACCAAGACATTTCATTCAATCGACAAAATCAATAGGTCGGCCATGGATCATGATAGACAGGTTAAACGTAGCACTAGACGGTTTAAAAATCATCGCTTTGGTCTTAGAAGAATTTATATTAAGTTTGCTGTTACTCATCCAACGTGAAACATTGGACATTAAAGTGTTAATATCATATTCGAAAACATCTATAAGCTGCGTATGACCCTTAAATAATAGTTGTATATCGTCGGCAAAAACGAAGGCTTCACATTCAAAGCCGTTAAGTAAAGAAAAGAAATCATTCATATATATCATAAATAATAAGGGGCCAATAACAGAGCCCTGCGGCACACCACTAGTGACTGGTAGGCACGTCGAATTAAGGTTACTGCATTGATTTTTTCAAATATAATCTACTAAATATTTCGAAATAATGTTAAATAACTTAGGCCACTTTAATAATTATGGGCACATGAAATATATCATATAATAAGTTTGAACAACAATTGTTTACAATTTAGCACTTATGCAAAGTAGTTGTACATACGTACATATGAGCAATTCCAGGCGACGGACGCGACATTCGTACACTTTTATTTGAGCAAAAAACAAGAAAGGAATGGAAAGATACAATATATACATATCTTAATTGTTTTATAGCAATGAAGGACTAGTATATTTAAGAAAAAATTATTGGCGATATCAATAATATAGTAAAAATAGAAGTTATTTTTGTGCATTTATAGAAATATACATAATTCAGAGAAATTTTATGAAGATTTCTTTTTTTTTTTTTGTAAATGTGGAAATGAAGGTGAAAGATGATCGTTTATGTGTAGATTTATGAAATATGAAAATTTTGTTTTAATTCTTTTTTAAATGGTTAAAGTACGCGACAAGGCGGACGCGACATTTTTTTCCCGAAGAGAACCAAACGCATTAACCTTGCTAATATTGATTGAATTTTAATTGAAAAGTAATTAAACAATAACAAATGATTATTTACTGCTGAAAAAAATTAATAAATATTGATTTTATGCGACGTATGCGATATGAAGGTATAAATGGAAGCAAACTCAAACAACTTCCCTTATTAGAACTCCATTCTCTTTCTTTTCGGCTAATGCGTAGGTTGTTGTTAGTAGAAAATTTGCAAATTACAAAAAAAGAAAAATAATACAAATTACTTTAAATAATCGCTAAAAAAGGCTCAGCAAAGAAAACATTTCTTTTAAAAATCCCATATTTCGGTCAAAATGTTTCAAAAATTAAAAATGATTTTACATTTGTAAAGTATATGGTGTAATTATACAGGTGACTGCGTAACGATTTTTTATACAAAAATGCGGCAACCATAGCTATGTAAAGAACCGAAGAATGTCAAAAGCATAAAAATAATTGTACTAAAACCAAAACAAAATCGAAGTTTTTGACATTCTTCAGCTACAAAGCACATAGAGCAAAAAATTATCAGCTGAAGTAACGCTGCCACCTAGTTAGATACACCTTTATGCTTTATTATTTAAAACAAAACAAAAATTTTTGAGCAAAAAAAAATTTTCTTGTATGTATGTATGTATATATCTGCAAAGTATATTTATATAAAGTATATGCAGGTCTACAACAACTAAGAAAATACAAAAACAACGCGCTTTATTTGTGTAAAAATAATGGATGAATGTCAAAATCAGATGATTACCACCAGACCTGGGCAACTTGCATTACTTTTCATAAGCACTGATTGAAAAACAAAAATTTTAGTGAAAATTTAAATTTCTCACGAAGTGTGAAACACAAAATTCTCGATTTGTGAGAAAAAAGTGTTTCTGTATTTGAATGCGAAAACAGACAACACTGATTCTTTTTTACTGGAATATTTCCAGCGATTGCGTGTCAAATGAAACAAATGTCACAAAGAAAATAATATAAAATTAATGTAAAATTCTTGAAATAAAAAGTTTTTTCTATCAACTGTCCCTACATAAGACAATAACACAAAAAAATTATAAATAAACATTATCATATCGACTCGTTAATAATAATTTTAGCCCAACAATTCGTTGCATATCTTTTCAACTAATTTATTTTTCATATTTTCACACACAAATTAAAAAATTCATACTATGTTTTTGTACAAATTTGGTTGTGCTAGCTCAAATTTAAAATGCGAGTTGTTTTGACAGTTCTTGCCAGAAACTTTTCACAAAATATTGTTACAGAAACACTTTTTCTCACATACTTCCAATAACTACTGGAAATTTATTTAAATGACAGAGAGTTCTCGCAAAGTGAATATACAGAAACACTTATGTATGTGAGAAAAGCCATTTTTTGTTTCAATTTACACTGTTTTTGTTATGATTCCCTCATTTCATGCGGGAAATTTTACGATGCGAGAAATTCAGAAACGAGCTACAGAGTTTAAATTTTCGTTTATTTTATTGTAAAGTTATATCTTAAAAAATTGTTATTTTATAAACGGAATATACTAACGCTTGGAACAATTTAATCAAGTTTTGTCTTTCTCTTGCAAAATTATAAAAATGGTAGTGATATGATTTTTGCCTTAAGTGGAGATATGTATGTATGTATGTATGTACATAGAAAAAAGTTTACATATTTACATATGTATGTACGCATGTTTTTTGTATGTACACATTTACGTTCTATTTTTCGCCATGTGATTTGGTGCTAGCGCAATATTAATGTATTACTTTGAAGAGATTTTAGTTTAATACCAAACAAAATTGCACTATAATTATCAAAGTTAGTTCTAATGTAATAAATTTGATTTTTATTGATTTGGTTTAGTGTGGGAAAATGGTCAATGCATTTGCTTATTTAATGCAAGTCCCAGATCTGCATACAACAAAAAGGAAATGCATGAATAGACAAAACCAAAGTAAATTTATTAATTGATAAACCTCTATTACGTGAAATAAATATAATTAAAGCTACATATTTATTTTAATAATTAAATATAATTATTTTTAAATGTTTTGTAACACCTTTTTAAGTAAAAATTTATTCCAACTTTTTCACTACACACAATTGTGTATAACAAAGCAAAGCAAAACAAAATGGCGTACGAAAATTGTAAACAACTTTTGACATTCATGCATTGACACTACACGAGAAAAAAATTAATCACCTGAGTACTTCCATATACTTTATATAAATTTACTTTGTATATCTGCATCTAAAAATTATATTATATATTCAATAAAACTATTTCTTTAAGCTTTAGGTCGATAAATTTTATATATTTTTAGTTTTTTTTTATTGATATTTCGTTAACCTTTGGTTAACTTCTTCAGGATTATTCTTATTTAATTTGTTTAAAAAAATATTTCGTTAACCTGTGGTTAACTTCTTCAGGATTATTCTTATTGAATTTGTTTAAAAAAATAAAATAAAAATAATCCTGAAGAAGTTAACAAAAGCTTAACGAAATATCGGTAAAAAAAAACTAAAAATATATAAAATTTATCGACCTAAAGCTTAAAGAAATAGTTTTATTGAACATATATAAAAGGTCGAAAAATTAGATAAACAATTACATTATATATTTAAGTACGTTTAAAAAAATCAAAATGACCCTATAATAAACTACACAATTTTTCATTTAAATTAAGAATTTTCAATTTAAAATTGAGAAAATTCCAAATAAAATTTAGAATTTCAATTTGAAATTGAGAATTTTTAATTTCAAATTGATAAAATTCCAAATGAAAATGAGATTTTTTTTAACATTAAGAAATACTTAATGAAAATTATATACATATGTGCCATAACCGCCAAAAAAAGCCAGAACTAACTCTCAGTAAATTCGTCGAAAAAATACACTCGCATTTTAATAAACAATTTCATCACAACTGTACGAAGTACTCTGCGCGGAATGATGTACTCCATAAAAGTTGCTCATGTGAAACCAGTACGTGGGAAGAGCTGGGAAATTAATTTTCTCAATTCTAAATTGAAAATGTCATTTATATTTGGAAATTTCTCAACTTCAAATTGAAAATCTCATTTTCATTTGCAATTTTCTCAATTTTAAATTGAAATTCTTATTTTCATTTGGAATTTTCTCAATTTCAAATAAAATGAAATTAGTTGTTTCCAGTTAAAAAATTTATAAATGGACTAGTATAAAAAATAGGAGATACTTAAGCATTTGTATGCAAGGAAAAGTCGACTGATGATCGAAGGATGACTGATAAATCAATTAATGCGCTGTCGCACTGTGCGGTGATCAGTGGGAATAAATAAAAAATTTTTAAATTACAAAAGCTAACAAATTATATGTTAAATGATAGATAAGACTTTAATTAAGAAGAATCCAAATTTTCACTGCAATATAAGAAGTTTTGAATAAGCTACAGCCTTTTAAAGTTCAAACTTTTTATGGTTTTTTTTTGTGAACTTTTCGATTTTGCGCATCTTGGATGATGAGAAATTACTGCTTTTAGCACATTAGCACGTCAAGAAAAAAAATTTCCAAATATATCCTGTTTCATTTAAACATTTTATTTTTGTATAATTTGTTATCTTTTAGAATCTTATTTCACTTCATCCGACTTTTTCCGATTCTTCGAGATATCGCGTTTTGAAAAATGTTCTAAAATGATATTTTGCAAGTTATTTTTTGAAAATATAGATTAAAAGCATGCATATTGTTATAAAATAAGCTTAATTTTTTTTGTTTTCTTTTATTTAATTTTGTGAACTTGGTTAAAAAGAAAACTTCAACAATACAAATATTTTTTTAACACATTTTTACATAAAATGCTACATTTTGATAGAAAAAGTGCATAGAAAATTATCGGCCTGTTTCACAATAACGAAACGAAACTTTCGACTCGCAGTTTATATTTTCAATATACATTTTCAGTCGAAAGTTTCGTTTCGTTATTGTGAAACAGGCCATATATGTATATCTTAAAAAAAAAAGATATTGACAAACGGTTTTCAATATTAAAAATTTAAAGCTTCCTTCTTGCAAAACCAATTTTTCTTTTGTTTTTTTTACTGGTTTTAATACTTTAAAATTAAGCTCAAAACGAGAAATATTGATTTATTTTTAATTTTGACTTATTTTTAAGCGCAAATAATTGAGTTACGTAAAATCCAATTTGATTTTTGAAATCAGTGACCCAGATATTATAATCATGCAAAATTTCATAACAATGGTATTTTTTCCTCACTTTTGTATGGGCTCACCGCACTGTGTGTCGTTTTTAAAAACCACTATAATAACACTATCATATAATATAACACTGTCAAATAATAATCAAACTGAAATCTCATAACTTTTTCGTTTGACAATAGTACATAAATGAACGTACGTACATACCTTTTTATATTTTATTTACTTCTTTCGTTTTTGTTAATAATTTCTTGATTTTTTACTTTTGTAAGTTCGATTTCGTTAAAGTGAATTTCAAATAATATGTACGTTTTAAATTAAAAAACAAATTCAAATTATTTGTTTGAAGCGGGAATCCGGCTTGTATTTACAAGGTTGATATCTTCTCTATATAAAATATGAAGCAAAATTTCAACAAAACTAAAAAAATACTTTTTACAAATGGATTTTGACATCCATTGCACAACATAAGGCTAATTTAATTCGCCTCTGCTACCACCTCATAATATAATTTCGTTTTATTTTCATGTTTCAGTAATTGTTGCCATGCTCACAAACGCCTAGAAGTTTTACACTGAAAAAAATACTTACTCTTAAATTGTAAAAAACCGGAATATTCGACATTAGAAAAATCAACATTTTGAAAAAACCGACACCCGTATTGCGAAAAAACCGGGTTTAAAACCGGTTGAAAGACCGAGTCGATCACCCTATTTGTATGTAAATTGAAAACTTTAAACGCGTATCTGCAATACTAGTTTTTTTGAGTTGTGACAATATTGAAGTAAATGAGCGATATGTACATACATAATTAGAAGACTCCAATTGATTATTCTTTCATATACATGTACATATGTATGTACATACATATGTACCTGTATATGGCATTTTATAAACAACGCACTTAATTATGGAATTATGCCAATTTCTTTGCAGGTCGATATAAAAAAATTGGACTATAGTATATATTTGCCATTGTTTTTCGACGGTCTGTGTGAAACTGAACATCCTTACAAAACTTATGCTCGGCATGGTGTTTCAGATCTTTTATTAACGGCAGGCGAAAAAGTGCACGCTGTGATACCATTATTAATATTACCACTAAAAAGTGAGTATATGTATTGTATGTATGTATATATGTATGTATGTATATTCATATCGCACTTGATCAACAAGATATTATTAACTCAAAATTTTTAAATTTAAATTTTGCCAGAAATCAACTAACAATAGAGATGTGTTTTTTTACTTTTGTAGTAAAATGCAGTAAATGAGTAATTTGCCATAGCCATAACCAAACCAAAATTCAATTGGTTTCTATGGTGATGGCTATGGCGTTATGGCGAGTCGCCTATAATCAAATGCAATGCTGCCCATTATTTTGGTTCAAACGGCTGTTTTCTATGGTTATGGTTATGGCACGTCTGATTGCACCTCTACGCAAACGAACGCAATTTAATAAGTCCAGGTTCACACGTTTCAACTTTTGCTGCTCAACTCGCAATTCAGCTGTAAGAAAGACGGAGACGGAAATACAAATATCTCTTTTTTTCTTACAGCTGAATTACGAGTTGAGCAACGATAGAAAGCAGTACGTTGTTAGTGGTGGTTCTAGTTCCGGGTTGCTTAATGTATATAGTGGTGTACCTCAGGGTTCGGTCCTTGGACCCTTGCTTTTCATAATGTTTATTAATGATCTCTTTCAAACCGTAGCTAGTAGCATGTGTCAACCATTCGCATTTGCTGATGATGTGCAGTTACTATTTAAAGGTTGTTCCGATTTTCCAAATGTTTTACAAAATATGATTGATTACACTGTTGGTTTATTATGTAGCTGGATGTCAGACAATGGTCTTAGGATTAATGCTAGTAAGACTAAAGCAATGTGTTTTGGTGGCAGTAGCATTGACAAATTCACTGTTGTTTTGAATGACAAATTTATTGATTTTGTGGAAAAAATTAAGTGTCTTGGTCTTATTATCGATTCAAAATTGAATTTTGAAAGTCATGTTGATTCAGTTGTTTCAAAGGTTTGTTATACTTTGAGGAAGCTATATAGCTTGGATTTACTTTTACCCTTACATGTCAAGAAGAGGGTTGTTTATGGGTTGATTATGCCAATATTTTTATATGGTCTAGAGGTATACTGTGGCACCTTGGGTTACGTTCTCAAGAAAATAAGACTTGCTTTCAATAGAGTAGTAAGATACCTTTATTCTCTTGGATTAAGGCAGCATGTCTCGTCGTTTGTAGTAAAATTTTTAGGGTTATCTTTTGCCGATTTTATAAAATTGAGAAACTTGTTACTGTTCTATAAGTCATTTAAGTTACAGGTGCCTGATTACTTAGTTGACTTATTTGAATTTGGAAGATCTATTAGAAATAGACAGTTGAAAATACCAAAGCTAACACACCTATCTTGGAGCGGTCGTTTAATGTGAGGATAGCTAGAGATTTTAATAAATTGCCACCGTCTCTAAGAACATTAAACTTTTCTACTGATAGTTATAAGAGGAAACTTTTAGAAGTGCTTTCGTCAATATAGTCTGCCGGTTATGAATAAATTGTTATTCTGGTTAGGTATATGGTATTATGGTAAATGTGTTTTTATTGGGTTTTGTTAAAGCTTTATCATTGTGCAATATAGTTATTACTTTATATTATATATATTTTTATTTTTTTATTTTGCACAATATTAAATGTATACGTATAACTTATATAATTTGTTAAATATTGTAATTATTTATTTACTACTGCCAAATTGGATTTTTGAATGTATGTAGTTAATTCGGTATTTTGTATATATATGTATATTTTGTTTAAAAATTCATTACTATTTATTATATTAAAATTGTATGTAGACAGTTTTCGAGTAGTATGATGTGACCGACTATGGCCCACAGGCTAGGTATACATAATGAATAAATAAATGAAATGAAATGAAATGAAATGAAAAGTTGAAGTGTGTGAACCGGGACTTACTCTCATAAATAATGCTACCGTATTCATTTTTGAAATCCGAGCTTTTTGTTTAGTTTTTTGACTGTTTGTTTTGTTAATTCAAAAATTAAAAATACATACATACATATGTATGTATGTAAATATTTTTTGATAAAAAACATTTAACAATTTTAATTTTCTTTGATTTATTATTAATGAGCTGCGTTGGTTCAGCCGCCTGCGGTGTGTGGTGAAGAATTAATCGGTCTAACAATTTGGAACAATTGGTTGTGACGTTCAAGAATTGGTTGGCGTAGTTGCCAGTGAAGGAAAGTGCACAAACAGTTTCAATGTGCACAAAGGCACAGGCATAATCGGCAGCCTATTCAATGAAGATTCCATAAAGAAATAGAAGTGTAACTTTTTTTTTTTTTTTTTTTTTTAAAGAGAAGTAACACTCAGGCAATTAATGCCTACTGCTAATACTAGGTGTTACCTTCTTTAGGAAAGGGATAGTGAGAGAGAAGACAGGTGGTGAAAGAAGAGATACAGGAAAGCTTCATTCTTTTACAACTCTGCTTTTCGCACGTTTTTAATAATGCAGTGTTGCAGCGCCTCTCTGATGTTAAATGGGGCATATTAATTTTTTGAAGCTGTGTCTTGTAGCCATTTTATTGATTATTTTACTTCGCCGATGATTTTGCTACACAACGAAGGAGGGCGCTCTGATGTTACATTAGGATTGGTATCTGCTGAAGTCGGTATAGTTCAGTGACCAGTGACTATGCCTTCATCACTTGAACTTTCCTACAACAACTGACACAAAGGGACACTAATGCACATCAGAAAAATGCGTGGTGTTGTAATTTTTTAATGACTGTCGGATACAGGGATTGAACCCAGGACCTTCGGTTTTGTAGTCAACGTGCTAACTACTTCAGCCAACGCCACCCTCAATACCCTTGGGTATTGGCCATACACGTTACTCTACTTCCGCTGCATCGGAGGTGGTCAATTGTCAACCATAGCGTTGGCACGCATTGGAGAACTGGTAAACAGCGAATTGGTAAGGCGTGAGAGTTTCTTCCGGGGTGTCGGCTTATCCACACACAGTGGCAGTGAACTTATTGCTCAGAACTTTTGTTTCTGCCAACTACCATATCTATCTTACTCGCTGGTAATTATGCTCAAAGATAAAATCTATGCTGTAGGCTATGTTTACGGAAATCGTCCTTTATATTTACGCAAAATAGTGCCACTCTACTTCGGCATCACTAGAGTTGAAGATGCAGCCGCTGAGGGTTGGATGATTTCAAGCGAGTCTTGTAGTTTCTATCGATAGGCGGCCACAAAGTTACCGAAATGAACTTACCCGGGAATGTTATCGTACCGCAAATATTGTTTATTTTGCCAAAGTAATTTATTCAGTGCATGTGCGGTGCGACCACCAATTATATAAAATAATTAACGAAATAACGTTATAATAACGTACGAAATAGTAATGTACATGGAAATAACGTCTATGGAAAATAAAATAAAAAATATTTCTAATATAGTATAATGACTTGGTGGTTGTATTTTGAGTGGTCTTATATATTTTCTGCTTAAAAATTTTCTATATTAAACGCTTAAGAAAAGCTATGCAGAAAATCTGTATTCAAAGAAGCCACTATTCAAAACAGAAACACAGAAAACAGTGCTTATTAAATACCTCATAAAATAGAACAAAATTAATAAGAAATCTCGTATGTTTTTTTTTTCAATAATCAAATCTTATTAATTTCAAGAAGAAATCTTGTAGTTTTTATGAGGTTATCTTATTGATTTTTTCAATAAAAAATAAAAAAAATGCGTCTTTATTCTCTGTACTTACATATGTATTTTCATTTAAATTCTATACCATATACATATGTATGTATGTATGATTGTAGATGTTATTTATTTATACATACATACATACATACATACATACATACACATTGTTATATTCATAACTAACTTACTCACCAAGTATTGAACCAGCAAATTTCTACATGATAGACAAGCACTCTAACCAATATCCTAACAAGCAGCCTGAATAACCATTGAAATTATTGTGCAAACATTCTTATACAAAAATGAAAAAGATCATGAAAAAAATTGTCCCTATGTCTATTTATAGAAACGAAATAACAAGACAACTCATAAAATCAAGAAGATTTCCTTATTAAAAAAAATCAATAAGATGCTTTACACATAATCATATAGGAACCTACTAAAATCAAGGAGAAAACCTTATTGAAAAAATCAATAAGATAGCCTAATAAAATCAAGAACAAACCCTTTTGAAAAAAATTAATAAGGCAACCTAATAAAAACAATAAGAAATCCCTATAGTTTACAATTTATAAGAAAACCTAATAGAATCAAGAAGTTTTTCTCTATGGATTGTTTTTTTTTTGGTGCCAAAAATAACGGAAATTGAGTAAAAAAAGTTGTCAATAATAAGATTTCTTCTTGATTTTATGTGGTTTTCTTCTTGATAAAATTAATAAGATTTACCACATAAAAACAATAATTTATTTATTTTTTTTAACACAACACAACCCGCGAAGCGATTAGCTTGTCTGCGGAAAACACCCATGGTTTATGGCGGGAATCGAACCCACGACCTCTGGACTGAGAGGCTAGCATCGCTACCACTCAGTCACTGGGGCACCCTCTATAAGAAAATCTTCGCTTCTGCTGGGATACCCCTTAGCCTAAAAGCGTTTCATAGAGAAAATCTTATTGATTCTATGAGGCAGTTTTTTCTCTGTGTACTTCAACAACATCACAACTCAAAAAATGCGATTAATAAAATAACCTCAGAGCATAAGCAATTATATTTACTATTCAAAAGCACAAATTACACACTTTCTAAAAATACTTCCTCTCTATTTTAAAAAAATCAGTAATCAAATAATCGGGACAAAAGTCAAAATTAATTTTATACATCGAATGTGGTTGTACTTTTATATTATTGTATTATGCAATTATGTATTCGGATATTCAAATTAACTTAAAATGTAAGCACAAACAGTTTTTCGTCTCTACTGAAAATTTTTAGTTAATACACTCTTGTTGATTAAATGCGATATGTAAATATACAACATAAAAAATATTTATATCGTTGTAATTATGTACACAAGTCAAAATTAATTTTTTCATGTCTGCAGTTAAGAAAATACTTAATTTTTTTATTAAACAAAATATAATAATAAGGATCTTATCAAAAAAAAAACTATTTTTGATTTACAAAAAGTTAATAAATAAAACTTGATAAATTTATATAAAATTGAAAGGAAAAATAATAAAAATAATAATAATAATAACTTAGTAAAAGCATTCGTGTTAAAGGTAATGTTAAATTAACTAACTGATACTCGTGGTATTAAATACACTCCCAAATAGTTAAATCATTATATAGCTCCTCAAATAATTAACAGAAATTACATAAAATAAGACGCAAGAAAATGTGTTGTGTAAAGTCAAAAATAAAAATGGAAGAAAAAGGCCATTTACTCTGGAATGACATACATATGTACATATGTACTTCTTAAAAATTTTCATTAGTCCTAGTTTACACTAAGCAAGTCTTATTGCTAAGTACCGGTTCACACACTTCAGCTTTTATTGATCAACTCGTAATTCAGCTGTAAGAAAAAAAGATATATTTGTATTTCCGTCTCCAACTAAGCTGATTAGTTTGTAGGAGAGAGAGCCAAGGGAAAAACGAGTACTCAGCTTATCCCGGTTCACACACTTGTTGATCAACACGTAATTCAGGTCCCGTGTGAACCGGGACCTTCATGTATTGTCAATACGTTTTGCTTTCTCATTCGTAATATTAAAAAAGCGCACATGCATACACAAAACTATGCATAAAAAATATAAGCTGAAAAATAAGACTTGAATTGTGTGAATGCCGATGAAAGTTCAAAGAAGAAAAAGTCATAAGCTTAGCCATAAGACTTGACTAGTGTGAACTGGGACTTATTAATGTTAAAACTGAACTGCGTTTACAGAAATAAAAAGTTTTTTTAATTTAAATTTAATAATCATTTTATTTTTAATACATACATACATACATAGTTAAACATTATGTCTAACGACTCCCTCCTTGTGCTTTCATAGATGCTTTAGGCACAAAAAACTTGGAAGTGACGTGTACAACTTTGAAAATTATACAACAACTGGTATTGTCGTCGGATCTAGTGGGGCCTGCATTGGTACCATTTTATCGGCAATTGCTTCCAATGTTCAATGCTTTCAAAGTCAAAAATTGTGAGTTGGTGCATTTAAATAAATACATATCGCTCATTTACTTAAACAACGTCATAACTCAAAAAAACTAGTTTATCAAAAAACGAATTTAAAGTTTTCAATTTACAGCCAACTTAATGGAAAAAGAATACTTGATTTTGATTTCAGCAGTTGTGTAAACAATTTGTGTATGCAATTTTTACACAATACGGAGAACGATATAAAGATTAATTCTGCTGCATTAACTCAAAAATTCCACTTTTTTACTTCTAACGTTCTTTGAGTGTAAATGAGCGATATGCACTTTACAAAAATATTCTTATTTAATATTATTAACTCAATATGATTATAGTGAATTGTGGGGATAATATTGACTACAGTCAAAAACAAAACTTAAACTTGGGCGATCTAATTGATGAAACACTTCAAGTTTTAGAAATACATGGTGGTGAAGATGCCTTTATCAACATTAAGTACATGGTACCTACGTACGAGTCATGTTATTTAAACTAACTAAATGTCAATATCCGTTAATTAAGTGTAAACAAAAGAAGTTGTTGAGGTAACAAATTAAATATTAAATTTATTTAAACATCTGAACTATTAGCACTTAAAATACAAACATACATACATATGTATGTATGTATGTATGTGACGTACACTTCAAATTTTATTGATCAACTCGTAATTCAGCTGTTAGAAAGACGGGGACGAAAATACAAATATATCTTTCTTTCTTACAGCTGAATTACGAGCTGAGCAACAAAAGTTGAAACGTGTGAACCGGGACAACCGGCACTTACATTCATCTACACATAAATATGCATATGTATATGTATTTGATGTACAATAAAAATGTATGTTTATACCCATATACAGTGGTGTACGCTACCCTATAGGAACTCAAACCCATTTGTAAGTAACTTCAAACTGGTTTTTTAATAACCACAACTGGTTGATTAAGTGACTTTTTTCCTTGTCGCCAACTCACTATTTTAACATAGGCATGTCATAGGCGGTAGTCAATTGGTCATATCTGCATGACTTTTAAATTGACTACTTACTAATTATTTTTCAACCAATTTGTAGTTAATTAATATTATAGCAAAAAAAAGATATATGTATATTTATATTATGTATTATATATACATATATGTATGTACATATATATTCATATATATCTATGTAAATATATAAATACATATATGTCTATATAAATATTTATTATTATTATTATATTCACTAAAAATTAAATATTCGTACATACATATATATGTACATAAATATATCTATACATACGAACCGCTCATAGAAAATATTATTGAAATTATTTACGGCCTGGCCCACGATGTCACGAGAAATCGTTCGATCGACAACTTGTATTGCAAACAACAACAAATTTTCTAAAGTTATTGTTGTTTGCAATACAAGTTGTCGATCGAACGATGTCTAGTGACATCGTGGGCCAGGCCGTTAGTTTTTTTTTCAACACAAACATTTGGCATTTGATTTCATGGCATGCTTTCTTTTATTTTTTTTTTATTTTCTTTTCATTTACTTATTTTGCTTTTATTTATTCCTTACGTGTGCTTCTATTCAATATGTTTGGTTGATATCTGCATGATATTTAAACCAATTTGTAGTCACTTGCAAAATAATTAATTTATAAGTTAGTGTTTTTTCTTAACTGATTATTTTATTTACTACAGGGTAGCAACAAAATACATACATACATACATACATACATATGTAAATATATAGAAATATAGAAATGTGTATTTCAAATATACCTTTGTGTGCATATGTACATAAATAATTTATTTAATTTATAACGAAATGTGTTATTTATGTAATATGGTTTATACTTGTAAATACAACGAAAAACGTTTGTAACGAAGTTAAACCGTCGGATGCATCAAATTCGCTGTAACCACATCCCACTGTAATTGAATTTAAAAGATAAGCAACGAATTAAATATATTTTCCTAATGGTGAAAGTACATAACACGCGTTAGGCATCTGTCAAAAAAAGTCGAAATAGTGCTTTTGCATACAACAAGTTATTTATACTCCTTTTAGACACAGAAAGTTTAGTTTACAAAATCTTAATTCAGCTGTGTGAAAGACAGAGGGAGGAATACCGTCTCTTTCTGTCTTTCTCCCAGCTGAATTAAGACTTTGCAAAGTAAACTTTCCGTGTCTAAAAGGGTTACATACGAAACTCTTTGACGCGTTTGCCGCAGAAAGTTGGTTAACTTTCAACTTTTTAAGGCGTTGTATTATTTTGACAACCAATCACCCGACAAGAAATTAGAAAAAATTATAAAAAAATACAATCATGGAGTAAAAACTTATGGAAGAGTTTGATAAACATACAGTATTGGATAAAAAAGAATTTGAAAATGTTCCAAGTTCATTTTTCAATGTAATACCCCTTTTAGACACCCAACTGAATTCAAACTTTGCAAAGTAAACTTTCCGTGTCTAAAAAGGGTATAAAAATAAGTAAAAAAAGCTGATAGAAAAGACGTTTATAACTCGTGTTGTGTAACTTGCCATTTTTCATGCGGTAAAGTTTTCAAACGCACGATACTTGTAGACGAACTGACGCGTGCTATGTACTTCTACCTTAAGACCTCTTTTCCGTTAAAATCCATTCCTTTCCGGTTGGTATAGCCATTGCAATTTTGTGAGCAAAGGCTTGATTAGCAACAGCAAATCTAAAACGATAAGAATAATGATGATTCAAATTAAATTATAGACGTTTTCAATTGAAATTATTCTTAAAATATATGAATTATGATGCGCCATTTTTATACCCATTACCAAAAATGGTAAAGTGTGAATAAGCGATGTCCATCTGTCCGTCCGTCTGATGTAGGTGAAATCGGGTTTCCGAAGCTCTCTGAAAATCTAGAGACTTCGTCTTGGACTGGTGTCTCAGAAATGGTCTAAAATAGATTAGTATTGAAAATCAGCGAAATCGAGCAGAACTGGAAAACTTAAACTTGATTTTGCCATATAAAAGTAACTACCTAACACTATTTTTTTATTTTTTTTGCTAAGTAAACTTATTTTTTTGCTAAGTAAACTTATTTCAGTACGAATAAATTTGTATTACAAATATAAAAAAAATCAAAAACACGCTTCCAGGGTTGGGAACTTTAACTTTTTTTTTGTTATAAAAATAACCTATTAAAACTAATTTTTTCTTTTTATCTATAAATTAAAAATATCTTAGTCCTCGTCCAGACTTGAAATTTTTGTTGCTGCAATTTTTTTAAATTCTGCTGTGAAATTGCATAAGTGTCCGTCCACATTAAGAAATTCTAGTTTTGCAATTATGTATTAAAAACTTCGATTACACCACAAATTTCCCTGAAAAATTAACAATTCTATTTAAATTTTGTTATATGTAGTCTTTTTTAATATAACTGAAAAAAAAAATAAAATAAAACATCAAATACATTTAAATTAACAAATGCGAATTTCAAAACAAAACAGAATTGCCGAGCACATGAAACTGTGTACACTTCCCCAATCTTTTCACCTCTCTCACCTATAAACTCAAGAATTGCTGCAACAAAAATTGCAAGTCTGGACAGGGACTTACATTCTGAAAATAAATAGATTGGTGCAAGAAGTCAGAAAAATTTTAAATTATGATTTCAGGGTTGTGAAACTTACACTTTTTTACTTTATATATACATATATTATGTTTTGGAAAGAAAAGTTTGGTATAGAGAATTAGAAAAATAAAGACAACTGAGCTAGAAAATTTAAAAATTTTTTTGCCATTAAAATAACTAAATAAAACTAGTATTTTCCTTATTTAATTTTTTCTTTGTTCACTTAACATATTGTTACGGAAATGGACGTCGGGTTACCATAAGTGTTACGCAAGAATATTCGAACAGGGCCAATATAAAGAAACATCCAGAAGTATTTAAATAGATAACTAAACGTACACTCGTATTCACATACAAGCACTATAGCAAACAACTATATACACATGCGTAGCACATACATACGTGATTAAACGTAAACAACCAACAACAACTACAAGGGTCTGCTTGTTATGAAGATAGACATAGCTACATGCATACATACATACATGCCTGGCAATTCTAGCGAAAGGCAAAAATAAAGTAAACAACCACTTAATGATGTATGCATATACACACGTATGTACATAGTTACCACATGAACTTAATTACGCGCTTTGTAAACAACATTGAAGGTAATGATCATTCGGTCTAGACTTTGCATGAAAATTCTAGTGGTTGTTGTGCGAAGTATAAAAAGGGGTTGACGCATCCAACAGCAGTTCAGTCGCGATCAAAAGTTAGTTGGGAATAAATCAGTAGCGAAGAAGCTCAGTTGCTAATAAGAATTCTGTTGTTAATCAAGTGAGTTGACAATTAAGTTGTGCGCAGTCCGTGATTTGTGATACAACAGTGAGTTGATATTTGAGTCTGTGCTTTACAATACGTGAGTTGGAAATTAAAGAGACTATAGTACAGTCTATAGTGACAGAGTCTGTCGTGATTTGAGGTTATTGTGGAGACCCTCGAGTAAAGAGTAAGGGAGCAGTGGAAGCTGATAAACGTGTGTAAGTGAAGCCAGCGAGTCTTGATTAGTGTATCAACTGTGAGAGTCTGCCATAGAGTTGATCTAGGGTGTATCAACAGGAAGTAACGGCACAGTGAGTCTTGTATGTGACGAGCAGCAGAGAAAGCAGAATTGTGTCAACACTAGCGCAGCCAGTGGTCTAAGACGTGCGTATACAACAGCGAGGAAGGAGTAGTGGTAACCAGTTGAGAATATTTGAATAATCTTTGTGTTTGTATTTAAGCTCTTGAATTAGATTTGGATTAGTGTTATTTATTAGTAAATAAAGATTGTATCATTCTTAACCCTAATTAGTACACTGGGGTCTTTTATTTATTGCAAATCTACGAATCTACGGAAAAGCGTTTTTAACAGAGAATAAAAACGTAACATTTGGTGTCAGAAGTGGGATTTGCAAATAAAAGCGGCACGTTTAAAAAAAAGGTTAAACGTAAAGTAAGAGTGATACGAAAAGGAGAACCTCACACGTTTGAAAAGGTTAAACGTGAATAAAACCACATACGTTTGAAAAGGTTAAACGTAGCAACAATTGGTTTTTGAGGAAAAATGAAACTTCAAGAGCTTAATGTGAAGCAACTGAAGGAAGAGTTGAATAAGCGGAATCTGTCAACAACTGGTAACAAAGTACAACTACAGGAGATACTACTGCAAGAGTTTCAGCGGCGCAACATCGACATAGAAAGTTATGAGTTCGATGAAACTGAGGTATGTACTCGTGCAGCAGCAAACAGTACAGACATTAGCGCAATGTTTGCTGCTATGATGAGCAAAATGGAGAAGTTTCAAGAGTCTTCTGCCAAATTGAAAGCTGAAGTTAAGGCCACAAATAAGAAACTTCTAGACCAAATGGATAAGATATTTCAGAAGTCTGCTAGAGCTATGAAGGCTGATTTTCAAGAAACTTCTAAAGCCAACAGCGAGAGAGTTCTAGCTGAAGTTAAGGCCACAAATGACACACTTGACAAATGGAAGGCGAAGATTATGGTGAACGTTCAAGAATCGTCTGAAGCAATCTATGAGAAACCCCAGGAAATTGCTGAAGCCGTAAACAGACGGACAGATGGTGCAGAAATGCAAGTCAGTAAATTGAACGAAGAGATTTTTGACTTGAGAAACAGTGTCAACGAAGACATTTCTGGCACAGAGGAAGGCGCTGACGAAAAACAGAAAGTTGAAGATGAAATCAACAGTGGTCAGTGTCAACAAGTTGGACATGAGCGAAGTTTGCCAGAAGTTTCCAGCACAGTAGGGGACGTTGGTCACTTAGATGATAGTCAAGCTGTTTATGACACGGCGGAATTAGCTATGGAAGAAATGGTCGCGTTTGCTCAGGGTAAAGAAACTGCTACCGTATATGAAGTACGCAGCAGAAAAGCAGTAAGGAAGAAGAAGACAACTTCTGTGCAGAGCTTCAAGCGTGTGGTAAGGCCAACTCTAGTCAAGGGACAAGGTAGAGTCGCAGCCAAAGGCCACAAATGTGAAAGGAGTAGTCATCTCCAGGGTATGGCAAGGCAAGCTCTAGTTGAGAGACAAAAAAGAGGCAGAGCCAAATACCACAAATGTGGAAGAAGTTGTCATCTCCATCTTAAAACAAGGCAAGCAGTAAAGGAAATACAAAACAGATTCTGTACCAAGGGTTGCAAGTGTCAAGGAAGGTTTCAGCTCCAGCATACGGCAAGGCAAGCAGTAGAGGAAATGCTAAGCAGAGTCAGTGCCACCAAGGGCCGCAAATATCGAAGAACTAATCTCCAGCGCATAGTATTACAAGTCCCAGTTGAAAGCCGAGGCAGAGCCAGAACTAAAGCCAACAAATCTGGAAGAGGTAGTCGTCTCCAACGTAACTACAAGGCGTATAGAAAACGAAGAAATAGAAAGGCGATGATGTGCCTATTCGGGACGAATAGGCTTAAGTGGGCGGCAGTGTTACGGAAATGGACGTCGGGTTACCATAAGTGTTACGCAAGAATATTCGAACAGGGCCAATATAAAGAAACATCCAGAAGTATTTAAATAGATAACTAAACGTACACTCGTATTCACATACAAGCACTATAGCAAACAACTATATACACATGCGTAGCACATACATACGTGATTAAACGTAAACAACCAACAACAACTACAAGGGTCTGCTTGTTATGAAGATAGACATAGCTACATGCATACATACATACATGCCTGGCAATTCTAGCGAAAGGCAAAAATAAAGTAAACAACCACTTAATGATGTATGCATATACACACGTATTTACATAGTTACCACATGAACTTAATTACGCGCTTTGTAAACAACATTGAAGGTAATGATCATTCGGTCTAGACTTTGCATGAAAATTCTAGTGGTTGTTGTGCGAAGTATAAAAAGGGGTTGACGCATCCAACAGCAGTTCAGTCGCGATCAAAAGTTAGTTGGGAATAAATCAGTAGCGAAGAAGCTCAGTTGCTAATAAGAATTCTGTTGTTAATCAAGTGAGTTGACAATTAAGTTGTGCGCAGTCCGTGATTTGTGATACAACAGTGAGTTGATATTTGAGTCTGTGCTTTACAATACGTGAGTTGGAAATTAAAGAGACTATAGTACAGTCTATAGTGACAGAGTCTGTCGTGATTTGAGGTTATTGTGGAGACCCTCGAGTAAAGAGTAAGGGAGCAGTGGAAGCTGATAAACGTGTGTAAGTGAAGCCAGCGAGTCTTGATTAGTGTATCAACTGTGAGAGTCTGCCATAGAGTTGATCTAGGGTGTATCAACAGGAAGTAACGGCACAGTGAGTCTTGTATGTGACGAGCAGCAGAGAAAGCAGAATTGTGTCAACACTAGCGCAGCCAGTGGTCTAAGACGTGCGTATACAACAGCGAGGAAGGAGTAGTGGTAACCAGTTGAGAATATTTGAATAATCTTTGTGTTTGTATTTAAGCTCTTGAATTAGATTTGGATTAGTGTTATTTATTAGTAAATAAAGATTGTATCATTCTTAACCCTAATTAGTACACTGGGGTCTTTTATTTATTGCAAATCTACGAATCTACGGAAAAGCGTTTTTAACAGAGAATAAAAACGTAACAATATTTTATATATTTTTTAAAGAATAAGGAACCAGAAAAATATAAAAGGGTTAGGAAACGTACACTTTTTATATATGAAACTAAAGCTAGTTATTTCTTTGGTAATTAAATATATTTTATATTTTAGAAAGAAATACAGGCCTGTCACAGAAATCGATCGAAATTGTTTTCATTACGAATTTTCATTTCGATCGATTTTGTTTTACCTTCTCCAGTTTTCGATCGATTTTATTCAATCCGAAAAAGCTTTAATTCGATTCTTTGCAGTTTAAATGTGGCAATATTGAGCAAAAAAAACGAAAAATTCATGGTTATTAGAAGAAGAAAACTAAATACCAAATGTGAATTTTTTTTAATTGAACTGAACAAAATTTAAAAATTAAATTAATTAAATTTTGGTTTGTACTGAAAAGAATATTTACATTTTTATGATTGAGGAATTTTCCTATAATTTGATAAAATAATAAAAAAATTAAATAAAAACAAATTTTAAAGAAATTGTTGAAAAACATCATTCTTAATTAAATTAAGTTGTTTCAAACAAATTTTTGTACTTACACATACAGAAAATTACAATTCCGAGCATTAATTTTAAAGTGGTTTCATTTCGAGCAAATTCTTTGTTTTTCGTTTTCTGAAGAACCTAATTACGGATTTAAATAATTTCGATCGAATTTGGTTTCTGTGACAGACCTGATAAATTAGTATTAAAACCAGAAAATTTTAAATTATGGTTCCAGGTTTGGAAGTTGAAAAAAAAATTTTTTTTGGGTAAAAAAATAATTTTTTTTAGTTTAACATATTTCATGTTTTAGGAAGGTCTTTAACTCAAGCAAATTCTTTAGTGGAAAAAAACGAGAGGTTACTTACTAAAAATTGCACTACACACCTTTTCCAGGTGTAATTCAGAAAGCGTCAATTGTAATTTATATTTATCAATTTAAATTCAGAAAGCGTCACTTGTAATTTGGATTTATCAATTTAAATTCAATTGTAATTCAGAAAATAGTAAATATTAGAAAAATCACTACATAAAAATTGTATGGCCAAAAGTTATATGAAAACATACGCCACTGTTGTAGATAGTGCTTGTCGTATCTGCAGAACAGTAATTATTGGAAAAGAAGCAATTGAGAGGAAAAAAAATAAATAAAAACATAGGGTCTAATTTTCTAAAACCCAACGCTAAGCGTTGATAAATTTTATATTGAATAAACTTAAATTACAAAAGCTAAACTCATATATAATTTTTCAACGCTTGGCGTTGCGTTTTACAAAATAAGGCCCATAGTTTCCGTGCTATAATAAAATTAAAATAAGTTTATAGTTAATAAAATTTGTTCTTTTTCTGAATTACAATTGACCACTTTCTGAATTACAATTGATGCTTTCTGAATTTAAATTGATAAATCTAAATTACAGTTGACGCTTTCTGAATTTAAATTGATAAATCTAAATTACAATTGACGCTTTCTGAGTTACAACTTAAAAAGGTGTAGTAACAAAAAATAATAAATTTGATCACAAAACATATATGAAGGGTATAGAAGCTTCGAAAAAGTCGAATATAGCAATTTTACTTGTTTACGTCACTGTACTGATTCTCTATCGAAAAATTTTCGTGCAACAAATTTTTGCTGTAAATTGAATTGTGACTATTCGCATCTTAATTTTCTTTTAATTAAATTCAATGGCAAAAATTGACCACAAAACTTTGGTTTTTCGTATCTTTTCGATTTTGTCAAAAACTCACTTGATTGTGCATAAGTCCTAATACAAAAATAATGTACATTTATACCTGAGCTCATTTCCGGGAAGTATAGAGGGGCTGACACCAGAACCATCTGCAAGACTTAGATTGAACAAAGAATCCTGGGACGTTGCACGGAAACTATGCACCGAACAACGCATAGAATGGGCTATTCGAACCTTTCAACCGTACAAGTCTCCAGGGGTGGATGGTATTCTCCCTATATTTCTCCAGCAGGGGAAAAAGGAGCTAATGCCCCACCTAATAAGGTTAACCAGGAGCAGCTTAGCTCTAGTTTACATACCACATGCATGGAGCAGTTCAAGAGTGATCTTCATACCTAAGATATGTAGGAGGGAGGGATATTACACTTCCAAAGTCATTCCGACCCATAAATTTAAACGCCTTCATACTTACTGATGGAGAAAATTATTGACAACCATATCCGGTCAACTACCTTGTGTAGGGCGCCTTTACATCCGCGGCAGCATGCATACAGGGCGGGTCGTTCAACGGACACTGCGCTGTATCAACTGACGAACACAATACGTAGCTGTCTAGACGCTAAAGAAGTCACGGTCTGTGCATTTCTGGATGTTGAAGGAGTTGAGAACACTATATCCTAATGGATATGGGCGATGCTTGAGAGTAGGACTGCGAAGACCCAAGTTGGGGAGGAGTATCTGGCAGTAAAGACGACTAGAGGATGACCCCAGGGTGGTGTATTGTTTCCACTTTTGTGGAGCCTAGTGGTTGATGAACTTTTGCACATACTAACGAGCAATGGCATAGAATGTAAAGCATATGCCGATGACATTGTTATCATTGCAAGAGGAAAATTTGAAGAAACGTTGTGTGATATAATACAGAACGGGTTAAGGATAGTGAAGGAAGGGTGTCTGTCTGTAAGACTGAACATCAACCCTGCAAATACTACCATTGTTCCCTTCACAAGGAGGAGAACACTTCCACGCTGGCAAAACATCCGGGTCGGCAACGTGCAAATAGAAGGCTCATCGGAGGTCAAGTATCTGGGAGTGATATTAGACTCAAAGCTGTTATGGAAACAGAATTTAGAGGCGACTGTTGACAGGGCAACAAAGGCACTAATGGTTTGTAGATCTGTTGCAGGGAGAACATGGGAATGCACACCCAACATCTTGAGATGGTGCTATCTACAACCAGAAATCTGTTAGAGAAATTACAGAGGCTATCATGCGTTTGTATAACTGGGGCTTTGAGCACGTGTCCTACCGTAGGACTCCTACGTCGGCTATTGAAGTCCTCATTGAACTCACACCTCTGACGATTGTGATAGAGGGTGCTGCCAGACAAAAAGTAATCAGCATCGCGGGGAAAAGCACAGACAGGGACTGTCTAATAAGCCAATGGGAGCAATCATCTCTGGGAAGACGATTTCCCCTACTTGCGCAACCCTCCGAGATGATCAATAAAGTGTATGACTTCGACAAGAGGTTTGAAAATGTTCTGGCCAATAGAAGGGAATGGGGGGAAATAGAACACCGGTATTCCTTTGAAACTGGCACCATCAGGTGGTACACTGATGGTTCCAGAATGCCGGCAGGTTCTGGTGTGAGAGTTGTAGGACCAAGGACTAACTACCATGAGTCGTTGGGAAAATCTCCTACCATTTTTCAATCGGAAGTTTATGTCATTGAGAGATGCGCACAATTCAATCTTGATAGGGGCTACCGAGGAAAAGAAATAGCCATTTGTTCGGATAGTCAATCTGCCATCAAAGCGCTCAGCTCATATGAGTTTACCTCTAAGTTAGCGTGGAAATGACGCATAAACTAAATCAGCTAAGTAGGATGAATTAGGTCACACTCTGCTGGGTTTCTGGACACGCCGGGGTGTTAGGAAATGAAAATGCAGACAAAATGGCCTCGTACTAGACAAAATTCGGGAAGATATATCGACGGAGATCAAGAGTAATAGGGAACACCTCTGGCTCAATCTCCCAGGATTGAGGCATGCAAAGCTAATAATTGGAACGTGTAACCAAAATCGTTTCATAGCTTTCATGTCACTGAGTAAAGACAATATAAGAATGCTCACGGGCTTCCTCACAGGCCATTGTAGACTGAGCAAACACCTCAACAGACTTGGCATTGAGATTAACAGCCTGTGAAGATTCTGTGATTACGAAGATCAAACTCCAGAGCATATTCTGAAGGACTGGGAAGTGTTATGCCACAGAAGATATAGCCAATTGGGCAAGCACCTATTGGAAGATTGGGAACTGCCAACTCTTGACCCACTGGCAATCTTGAGATTCATCAGGAGAGTAGGCCTAGATGAGGTGCTCTAGCACCTGGCAGGGGATACAATAGATCTATTTTGGTCGCAGTGTCCTGTGCTTCCCGTTTGACTTAATTCATTCATTCATTCATACCTGAGCTGCTCAAAGTAGCACCAGAGTGCCGAACATCAATCGGCTTCTTATACAAATGAACACATATACGCAAATACATTTCTCTCGTGTTTCGCTCGGTGGCCAGCTCTGACTTATACATATATAAATGTGTATGTATCTATGTAAGTACTAATTATGTACATACATACATACTATATGCATATATTTGAAGTACTTTCAAACAGAGTAGACGTTTTTTGTTGAGCTCTTGCAGAAACAATTTTTTTACAAAACGTATACAGATAATAAATAAATAAACGAATATATGTGCATACATATTTGTATGAATTGCTTAAATTATCTAAAACAAACAAAGAAAATGCGAACTGCTCTGTATTTTGAAACGAGAGAAATTGCTTTCGAACTTTTATGTTATTAACATTACAATTCGAAACCATTTGTATGTTATTAACATTACAATTCGAAACTATTTGTTGCCGTTTCGAATTACAGAGTGGACTGGGGGTATTGGTTTTCATCGGTAGCAGAAAAGAAATCTTGAGTTGTAGTGGAAGAACTTTTGACTTTTTCGTTTATTTTTACCTATTACTGTTGTATAAACGTGTATGTATGTATGTATACATACATAAAATTTAATATTTACTAAATGCTTTAGAAATTCCACCTGTGTCTTCATATGCACTCATCAATGCATCCCAGGCTTGTTTTGCTGCTGTAGTACTTGCGATGTGCCCATAATTACTTGGATGAACTATTAACGTTATTCCCGCTAATGCCCGTTAATTTAGAACTGTATCACCTGCTTCAATCTCTGCTTTTTCTAGAACATTTCAGCATTCTTTGATGATCAAACAGGCAAATTATTGTAACACTTAGTCTAAAACGTAAATGGTGAAAATTTTAGTTAAATCGGACTACTCTAACCCGTGCCCCAATAGCGTCAAATTTCAAATATTCCAATATTCGCCATTTACCAACAATCCAATTGAAATATTTTAGTCCCAAAGTGAAAAATAATGTTTTCGTTCATAAATTATTTTTAAAGTTTTTAGGGTTTACCAAATCTCTGGAAAAATAACTTTGAAATATTTGTAATAAAATTAAGTGTAATTTTGACCCACATGACTCACAAGGGTTAATTTTCTAAAAAAAAATTTAAGTATATAATACCCCATTTAGACACGGAAGGTTTACCTTGCAAAGTTTTAATTCAGCTGGGAGAAAAACAGAAACAGATAGTATTCCTCCCCCTCTTTTTTACACAGCTGAATTAAGACTTTGCAAAGTAAACTTTGCGTGTCTAAAAGGGGTATTATACCGCTTTTAGACACGCAAAGTTTAATTTGCAAAGTCTTAATTCAGCTGGGAGAGCTGCGTGTCTAAAAGGGGTATTATACCGCTTTTAGACACGCAAAGTTTACTTTGCAAAGTCTTAATTCAGCTGGGAGAGCGACAGAAAAATATAGTATTCCTCCCTCTGTCTTTCACACCGCTGAATTAAGACTTAGTTAACTTCGCGTGTCTAAAAGGGGTATAATTTAGAATATAATTAATTCAGCTGGGAAAAAATTAGAAAGAGATAGTATTTCTCCCTCTTTCTTACACACAGCTGAATTAAGACTTTGCAAAGTAAACTTTGCGTGTCTAAAAGGGGTATTTCTTATAATGGTAGGTACTGTCTTAGCAACGTGTTTTTGCAACCAGGTAGGTTGTATTGTCGGTCGTATAGTCTGTAGTCTTGTTTATGGTTGCGTTCAAAGTAGCATTCGAAGTTTCGAAAATATCAAAATGTCTGCAGCAAACCAATAACCAACCGATAATATGTATGTAGTATGTATATAAGTATTTAATATAAAATACTTACTGCTGTTGCTGATTATTAATAAGACTGTTGAAAACGATTTCGTTACTTTTTATGTTATGAGGCGAATAACGATTGTAAAATCCCCATATTGAATTCATTAGTTTTTCGTTGTATTTTACTGGACTATATTCCATTACTAAAAAAAAAGAAATAGGTACATAGTATATTGATTAAAATGGAAAAAAATTTTTGTTTTGACAAAAAAAATCATAGGACATACGTTTTTTATTGCCACTGAAAACTTTGGCTTCGTTTTTATCTCCGTTTGATTTTAATCTCGATATTATCAAATCTCTTTCACGATTTTTTTCACGCAATTTACATGCTGCAAATGCACCTTGAGGTAACGCTGCCATATTTTTACAATCTTAATAAAAAAAGAAATTGCAATTAAAAAAAAAATAAGAGATGTTTGTTAATACCTAGTTAAGTTCATATGTATGTATGCATGTATTTGTATGTATATATATGAGGGGATAGGGAATGTCAGTTTAGCGAATACGAATGCAAATAATAAATTTTAATTTTAGTTAATTTAATTATTATTTTTCGAACTGTATTTGTTTCTATATTCTTATGAATTGAATAGGCTAACGCTAACGCTTTTTAAGCCAAATTATATGTGATAATTATTAATGAACAAATAACATCAAAGTTAGTTGTAAATATTCTGACAACAACACATAGTTGAACGGAACAGCCAGCCGTTTTCGAAGGCCACTAAACCTTCCTCATCAGCGTTCTTTTGTGTTTTGGTCCACTGTGTGTGGTGTCAGTTGATGTAGATGTCTGCCTTATATACGAAACTTTATTGCAAATGGAATATGTGAATTGGTTTGATTCATTGCATTTCAATTTGCTCATGTGTTTTGTAATGAATGCTCAAAGTTATGTTGTGAATCATACTTGAACAACCCTCGTATTCAAACATTACACTAATTGGTTGACGCAGCAGAAACTAGTTCATTGACTCAGTTACTTCTTATTTTGTTGGCGCTGGCAAATTGTGCAATATCGATATTTTGTAATTGGGTCAAAAGCTAAGTAATACTTATGAAATAAGTTATTGTCTAGTTAGCATAAGAAAATTAATTGTAAGTAAAATATTGAAAAGAAAATTAATTGTAAGTAAAATATTGAAAAAATATATATTTTGTATAAATAGCAGATAGAAAAATAAAAAAAGACACAGTCTGCAAGTGTGCAAGGAGCGACAGCAACAAGAATTGTTATTAATAAAAATACCTATACTTGCGATTCCCAAGGGACCCTCCAAGTAAAAGATAGAAATACACCATAACATATTTTGGCGCAGCCGGTAAAGCTTTGCATGCTATTACTCCGCTTGTTTCTGGCTTGGAAAGTTTCTGTTGGTACAGCTTTTATAGCTCGCCTTGGAAGCAGTGAAAAGCAAGTGCAGTCGGTTTAGTAGCCGCAAAATTGATCTTTGCTTCCATGTAATTTCGTCTGTTTCTGACTTGGAAAGTCTCTGTTGGTACAGCTTTTATAGCTCGCCTTAGAGGCTGTGAAAAGAAAGTGCAGTCGACTTTGTGGACACATATAGATCATTATTACAATAATAATACAATAAAAATAAAAGTGTATTTCTCAATCAGATTAAAAATTAAACCTTGCACTGTGGAAAAATTTTTTTTTGTATTTATAAATTTTGTGCCACGAAACACTACAACGTCCGGGTTTGGTCAAGTCGTAAGGATGGTAAGTATAAATTTAATTAAATGGACAGTCCACAAAAACAAACGGACAAACTAATACTACAATTAAACGACTACAACATTAACGTTGACAGTCTTCAAGTACATGTATGGTCGGAATTAAAAGCCTTTAATCATTGGAAAGCACTCATAGACCTTTGGCAGAGTATTTGAGAAGTTTCGTTAAGATGGATGGCACTAATTGGGATGAATGGTTACATCATGCTATGCATGTACACAATAATACGAGGCATATGTCTACCAAACAAACACCTAATAGAATCCTATATGGATTCGAGTTTGAAGTACCTACTAAACTAAAAGAAAAACCGTCACCAGTATATAATGCAGATAATTTTAGTAAGATCCTAAAATACCAGATACAACGAAGCTATCAACTAGTAAAACAAAATCAAGATCAAGCCAAGGCCAACTCCAAGAAACATTACGACAAGAGGACAAAGACAAGGACATTCAAGGTAGGACAACAAGTATGGCTGAAAAACCAAGCACGGAAGAACAAATTTTCACCCATTTGGTTAGGACCTTATGAAGTTTTACACCTGTAAATGTTAAGTTAAAAAAATTAGAAATTACGAGAAGGTTTACCATAACAATTTGGTAAAACCATGTGTAGGTTAATTATTTAGGTGTCTTAAGAGTGGAAGATGACATGAATGTAGATGGAAAAACACAAGATTCCAAAGGGACGACATTTGACAAGACACAGTAGAAGTTATGAAACATGAAACAGAACACAAAACAACCACAGATATAGAATACATTAACAAGCAACCTCTTCCAAACTGAAAATAATAAAAAAGAAATGCTAAAAGAAAATGAAAACTCTAAAACTAAAAGAACTAAGGATAGTAGCTACTCAGGAATAGCTTAGAACTAGTTCAAAAGAAGACCTATCACTTTATTTCCAACCTTAGTGAACTTTGGCTCGAAACCAAATGTTCAAGGCGAAATAGAAGTGCAAGGCAATGTAACAATAATAATGAAGAAAAGCAGAAATTTAAAGTTGCAAAAAATACATATGCAGGCGCATATAAGAAGAAAAAGAGGGTGAGGGTGGCGTTGGCTGAAGTAGTTAGCACGTTGACTACAAAACCGAAGGTCCTGGGTTCAATCCCTGTATCCGACAGTCATTAAATAACAACACCACGCATTTTTCTGATGTGCATTAGTGTCCCTTTGTGTCAGTTGTTGTAGGAAAGTTCAAGTGATGAAGGCATAGTCACTGGTCACTGAACTATACCGACTTCAGCAGATACTAATCCTAATGTAACATCAGAGCGCCCTCCTTCGTTGTGTAGCAAAAATCATCGGCGAAGTAAAATAATCAATAAAATGGCTACAAAACACAGCTTCAAAAAATTAATACGCCTCATTTAACATCAGAGGCGCTGCAACACTGCATTATTAAAAAAAAACGTGCAAAAAAAAAAAAAAAGCAGAGTTGTAAAAGAATGAAGCTTTCCTCTATCTCTTCCTTCACCACCTGTCTTCTCTCCCACTATCCCTTTCCTAAAGAAGGTAACACCTAGTAATAGTAGTAGGCATTAATTGCCTGAGTGTTACTTCTCTTTAAAAAAAAAAAAAAAAAAAAAGAGAAGAAGATAAGAAAATAAATAAATATGGAGGATATTCAAGCTCCAAGGAAGACCTTTTATTCCATTTCCAACCTTAATGAACTTTGGCTCGAAACCAAATGTTCAAGGCGAAATGGAAGTACAAGGCGTTATAAGAAAATAACAAGAAAGAAGAAAATTAAAATATAAATCACACATATGCAGGCGCATATAAGAAGAAAAAGAGAAGAAGATAAGAAAATAAATAAATATGGAGGATATTCAAGCTCCAAGGAAGACCTTTATTTCATTTCCAACCTTAGTGAATTTTGGCTCGAAACCAAATGTTCAAGGCGAAATGGAAGTACAAGGCGTTATAGGAAAATAACAAGAAAGAAGAAAATTAAAATATAAATCACACATATGCAGGCGCATATAAGAGAAATAAGGAGGAAAATACAATGTTAATTAACTAAAATCATGATCACTGGTTTACAGCAAGGGAAGAGGAATGCAAACACTGTAGGAAGATGAAACAAAATTTTTTTTTAAATCACAAATATACAGACAAGTTGTATGTTAGTGTTTAGTAATACGTTAATGATTGTCTTATATTACAGAAAAAGAGGTCACAATGATTTAAATGCATACTATTAAACTTTCATTCACTGATTGTCTTGCATTATTACAAAAAAAAAAAGGGTTTAAATAATTTTCATAGCTTCATATTTGAAATTAAATTTAATTTTTGTGTTTTGTTTTATTTGTTAAAGAATATAAAAAAAAAAAAATTGTTGTCTTTCGTCATATTCAAAAGTAGAACATTATTTTGCAACTACAACAAAATTACGGGCACTAAAAAAAAAATACAAAAATAAACCAAAACATTAAAAGCTTGCTACGTAAGCATAACATACGATACGTACATGCATACATATGTATATGTGAATTCATTTTTTTTATTTATTCAAAACAAATTAATTAAAATTTTTTTTAAGTAATTTGAGTTTTCAAGGTTGAAAAATCTTAGGCTAGGTCAGTAAATTTTACACTGAAATTTCAAATTTCAAATTTAATTTGCCATAAAAATATTGAAGTTTTCAAATGCAGCAAAAAATAAATTTGTATTGTAAACTATAATGTTTTTCAAATTTATAATTTTAGTAAGAATTGTCTTTGTAAGTACACACATATACATATATATGTATATAAAAAACACATTAATATAACAAGTAGAGCTATAAAAGGGTTATAACATCATATTATAAATAACTAACTGGTTTTATACGAATTAAGCATATATTTGAAAGAAAGAAAAACAATAATAAAAACAAATGAGTAAATAATAATATTCAACTTTTTAAATTTTGCTATTAAAATTATAGGTTAAGAAAAGAATAAAACATATGTATAAGAAAAAATTTATGTCATACTATATGTGTTTGAGTACACATCCAATAACAATTATTAAGTAAGTTTGGAATAATTGGTCCACAATTGAAATTAAACGTAACAAGCGCACAAATTGTCACAATTAACGAGTACTCAAGCACAGCTTTTAAAAGTGAAATTTTAGTTTTTGGCATTAAATTAATAGTAAATTGAAATATATAAATAATGATTACGTATAAAAAAAAAAAATAATAACACTAAATAAATTGTTGATATTTGAAACATAAACACACAAATTAATTTTATTGTTAGCCGATGCCCTTGGCAGTCAGTGTTATCAATATATATATTAATGTTATATTTCAAATAATTTTAATACTAAATAAGTAATTTTATTGTATGCTAATACTAAACTAAATAAGTGCAATCGCGGCTCAACTACAATCCCCAGAACTAGAAAGTTGGCATACAGTGAAGACAACAAACGTAACAACAACATCAAAACAACAAAAGAAATTGCAACCATCATCTAAATTTAACAACACAAGGCGTATAGTCTCTTGCAGCCAAAAGTTAATATCTGAAGCGATAACTTTACCTCAGCAATAACAACATAACCGATGAATTTCTAAATCAAAAGCCTGCAACACACACCAGAAAAATAGCAGCTGAAACATCAAGTAATACTCTTATCTAACGAGTGTAGTACATTGAGATGAATTATTGTAGCCACAACAGGACTCCCAATAATATGCACGATCAGATTATTCCGGGAAGTCAAGGCCCAGCAACACTTAAAAAAATCTTTGTATAGATTACAACCCTTTGAAATCAACTATACCGCATTGACATTTATCTATCCATCCACACGAAGTGCTATCATCAATACTATACACGGTTTGAGTACAGCTTAACAGCTTACATGCGGATTTGTAATCCAATAAACTAAGTGAGATAGTTCTTCGTACTGTTATCCAAAATTTTTAAAAAATGTATTGTATTCGTTCCACGATGGGTGTTCACGTTGTGATACCGATGGCCGTCATTTTACATATGAACTGGCCATCTTTTACACAAGTCGTAGTCTTTGACCATTAACACATCTCAGCTCAAGTGAGAACATCTTTATTGGCGATGCTGGTTTATTGATACACCCTTACTCAGCCGAAGACATTAGTTCGTGATGCTTGTGATTTGTTTTTTTTTTTAAACCACAAGCAACTACGTCCCTGCATAAAGAAGAAAATCACAGAATACATAAAGGTGCCACAAAATTCAACACATAAGGATAAACAAAAACCACGTCAACCTAACTTAGATGTCAAGAATCAAAACATCAACAGAAAATGCGGCGCATTTTCTTTCCGCCAAGAGGGGAGGTATGTTAGGAGTCGGAGGCACTTACTTATGTCACCACCTCTGAATTCATTTTTCTTTAATCGTATGTCTGGCATCTCTTCTGGCTGCTGATGTCAAACCGCGAAGCCTTGTTGATGTTTAGTTCTCTTTCAATACGCGCCGGCATCAGATCGACAACATAATCTCAATACACACTTACACTTACACATTGATATACTTTTATATAAACTTAAATAAATAACTATTACTTCTTAATTTCGGTTCCTCTTATTAAACCTTGGAACAATTAGGTAAGTTACCCTCCCACTCGACCATCCAGTGACACTTATATATTTTTTATAATGGAACATTTATTTATACTTCTTATATTAAGATTACTTATATATTTTTTATATAATGGAACATTTATTTATACTTCTTATATTAAGATTTAAGCATTTGATCCAATTACTATATTTAGAAAACATCTATAGCTAGATGTTTTCTTGTGCCGAGTGGGGAGGGATGTTGTGAATCATACTTGAACAACCCTCGTATTCAAACATTACACTAATTGGTTGACGCAGCAGAAACTAGTTCATTGACTCAGTTACTTCTTATTTTGTTGGCGCTGGCAAATTGTGCAATATCGATATTTTGTAATTGGGTCAAAAGCTAAGTAATACTTATGAAATAAGTTATTGTCTAGTTAGCATAAGAAAATTAATTGTAAGTAAAATATTGAAAAGAAAATTAATTGTAAGTAAAATATTGAAAAAATATATATTTTGTATAAATAGCAGATAGAAAAATAAAAAAAGACACAGTCTGCAAGTGTGCAAGCAGCTACAGCAACTAGAATTGTTATTAATAAAAATACCTATACTTGCGATTCCCAAGGGACCCTCCAAGTAAAAGATAGAAATACACCATAACAGTTACCATCTCTATATTTACAACAGTCTTACCATTGTCGTTTGTTCTTTACTAACCATGCACATGTTTGTTAATTTGCTTATTTTTGTTCTACTTAAGACAAACTTTTTTGGTTTGTTAAATTTTCGTTATAATGTTTTTTTTTTTAATTTAACACTCGTGAATGAAGATGACTGAAACTTGTTCACGCACCTATCTCTATTGAAATTAAAATTCTCCGACAACAATGCGCTGATTTACACGGGATTAATTGTGCTGGCATAACATGCCAGTTTGTGGGTGAGAGAGGCAAAGAGAGGGGTTTTGTGTTCGGCATAATTTTTCAACCAGCTACAACCCCGCATTAGCAGCACAAAACCAATACACACACAACTTAGAAAACTGCAAATGTTAAATGAATACGAAAAACACTAACACACACAAAGCTGCGTATACGTATACATTTTTATGCAGGATGAATTAGTCTCGTGTATTCTTAAAAAAACAAAAATTGTGCTACATATAAATTAGTCTCGTGTAAACTATTTCAATTACAACAATAGTAAACATTGAACGAATGACTATAGCAAAAAAAAAAAAAAATACACGTCATAATAGTCATTGGCTTGTGGCAAAAATTAAATAAAAATATACTTAATAGTAACAAACCAAAAAAGTTTGTCTAAAGTAGAACAAAAATAAGCAAATTAACAAACATGTGCATGGTTAGTAAAGAACAAACGACAATGGTAAGACTGTTGTAAATATAGAGATGGTAACTTTGAGCCTTCATTACAAAACACATGTGCAAATTGAAATGCAATGAATCAAACCAAGTCACATATTCCATTTGCAATAAAGTTTCGTATATAAGGCAGACATCTACATCAACTGACACCACACACAGTGGACCAAAACACAGAAGAACGCTGATGAGGAAGGTTTAGTGGCCTTCGAAAACGGCTGGCTGTTCCGTTCAACTATGTGTTGTTGTCAGAATATTTACAACTAACTTTGATGTTATTTGTTCATTAATAATTATCGCATGTAATTTGGCTTAAAAAGCGTTACGAACAGTAGCCTATTCAATTCATAAGAATATAGAATAAATTTTAATTTTTGCGAAAGCGAATGCAAATACGTACAGTACAACAGTTGCCTCAGAGGGAGGAATACTATCTCTTTCTGTCTTTCTCCCAGCTGAATGAAGACTTTGCAAAGTAAACTTTTAAAATGGGTATTTTAAACAAACTTATACCTCTTTTAGAGTCTTAATTCAGCTGTGTGAAAGACAGGGAGGAATACTATCTCTTTCTGTCGTTCTCCCAGCTGAATTACGACTTTGCAAAGTAAACTTTATGTGTCTATACCAATAAATATAACATAATTGTTTAACTGAACTAAATTTTTGTAGCGCAAAAAGTGAGTGGGTGAAAAATGTGTTGACCTCTCTTGTAATTAGCATGATGTGATTTGATCATTATTATCACTTTAAGTCCTTTCGGAATGGAATTGAACAAAATTTCACATGTAATTTTGGACAATTCTTTCTGGAGAGCAAATATCTATTCACTTTTTCATGTTACACTTCTTTCTTTAACTTTTCCGTTCCAGTAATCCCACGATTCTGAATGGAACTATTATCAGGCAATTGAGTACCATTCCCATCCCTTTTGGGGCGATGTACAAAAGCCTCACCTTGGTGTTGGCCAGTCTTGAGAAAATAAAATGCTTCGGCATTCCTATTTTTCTGAGGTTAGAGATGGGCTTTCAAAATCGATATATTTTTGATGGTTCATTATTCGATCCATTATATGTAAATTTCCGAGTCTAGCTACACTCGTCGATACCCAAACTAGCACTTACCTACCCCCCATGTTTAAACGTGTGCAACACATTGGCGAGTAGTCATAGTCAAAACAAAGTACACTTTAAGAACTTAAAACCAGTATTTCCATACAAAATACTGGTTTTAATTTCTTAAAGTGTACTTTGTCTTGACTATGACTACGCGCCATTATGTTTTTGTATGGAAATCAAATGCCAAAAAACGAAAAATATCGGGAATGACAAACGTTGTGACTACTGCTATGTCACAAAATGCCACAGTGTGTGCTCGGCAGTAGTTCAATACTTTTCGGGAACAAGACAATTATACAAAAAACAACTAACACATATGTATGTATCTGTAACATTTATGAGTTAGTTCAGAAGCTAGTTGTAAATCAGTTATCAAAAAGTCGCCTATATTTTGAACTAGCTAATAAAAATCCAACAGGGAATATGGGAACAAAAGAAGGAAAAATTATTGTACATAATGATGGAAATATTTATATACATACATCCTAGCTTTTTCCCGCGACTCCGCCCGCGTGAATCTATTTAAAAAATACATAAAAACCGGGTTTTAAAGTGGTTAAACATCAAACTCGAAACTAAAATTGCTTAAATTATGGGTTCAAGTCAAGGGTGTGAATTTTCATCACTGCAATAATGACGAATTTATGCGGTTTTTGGAAAGCGTTAAACATGAATTCAATTCATGTAATGATTAACAAGGCGTGAAAAAGACAAGCTCTTGGAACTACTAACCAGGGTAGGTAAATGCGCACTCTTTTGCTCTTTTGCTCATTGCGTACTTTTGTCTTGCTCATTAAAATGTGGAGCATGCTCAAAGAGCGGAGCACAAAAAAAGAGCAACCACTGTTTGCGCTTTGCGTTTGCTCCTTACCTGTAGGAGCATGCTCTTTGAGCAAGTAGCAACATGGTTTATCTTTTGCTCTTTTGCTTCGCGTATTGCGTACATTTAGTGAGTGGCTCATTACGTATGCTCTTTTTGATATTATAAATAATAATGGCTTAAGTTGAAATTTCGTTTCTTTTGAGATATTAAGGGTTTTGTTTAAAATAAATTATGTTTGGTTTTTATATAAAAATTTTAGCCACCGAAAAAGATGCCCATTTATTTAGAACAAAACTGTTAATTATATAAAATATAAAAAAAAACGTTAATATTCGTTGTTTTTTAGTTATGATGTTACGAAAAAATTCATTGGCAGAAAAATAAAAACTAAAGTGAACTTAAGCTACTATATTGAAAGGCAAAATAATTTTTATTGATAGTAAGTCGAGATACATACAGTAGTGGTCAAAACATTTGCAACCAAATTCATATCCTCAAGAATCATTCATATGATAAATATAAAACTAAATTAATATTTTTTTTTAATATATTTAAAATAAAAACCTTTTTCAAAAACTAAAACGTAAGAAACCGTTTTAATAAAGTAGTTCAAATTTCAATTCTTAAAAACATATGGAACTCTATGAATAATTAAACGAACACAAGGGAACAACTTCAGTTGGTCAGTATTTCGTTGCATATCCTTTATTTTTTATTACTTCTGAACATCTTTTGGACATTGAAGCTATGAGTTTCTCAATATAATCCAATGGGATTGAATTCCAATGCCTTTCCAACTCTTGGAAAAGTTCATCACCATTACGGAACGCCTTGTTCCCAATACTACGTTTTGCTATCATCCACATATTCTCAATCGGGTTGAGATCAGGAGATTGAGGTGGTCACGACATCACATTAATTTTATTTGCTTCTATCCAAGCTTTGACAACCTTCGAGGTATGCTTGGGGTCGTTGTCGTGCTGAAATGTCCAAGAAAGTGGCATTTCCCATTCAGCATATGGAAGCATAATTGATCTTAAAAGGTCCCTGTATATTGTTGCTGTCATCGTTCAATCAATGCGGTGAATTGGTCCGATCCCTTGCCCCGAAAAACATCCCCACACCAATATGTTTCCGCCACCATGTTTCACTGTGGCTGTCGTGTATCTGGGGTTGAATTTTTCTCCTCGTGGTCTTCGAACACCGACTCTTCCATCCGATCCTCTGAGATTGAATTTAGACTCATCAGACCATAATATAGTTTTCCACTGTTGTGAAGTCCAATTTAAATGTGCTCGGGCGAAGCTAAGACGAAGTTTTCTGTTTTTTTCGGATATGAAGGGTTTTTTGGTACTTTTATAGCTTATAAGACCATATTCCCGTGCTCTTCGTTTTATGGTTGAAAGACTAGTATCAATGGGAATCTTTGATTTTGCTTCTCTAGGAACAGCTTTGGGGTATTTCATGAACAAATTCTTGATTTTTCTATCTTCTCATACAGTTGTAACACGTGGTCTTCCTCCCTTGTGCGCGGTAATGGTACTGCCACTATTGACTATTCGACAAACTGTTGATTTTGGAATGGAATACTTTAACCCAATTTCTTTTTGTGAAGTTCCACTGCGATAATCATTTAAAATCTTTGATTTAAATACAGAATTGTATTTGTTTCCCGCCATTTGATTAAAAATTTCGTTATACCTATTAGGAAAAAAAATTCAGAAAGTGAATTTAGACCAATATCACTTGTTCCAGTTTTTTTCAAGATCTTTGAACATGTTATAAAAGTTCAAATCTTACAATTCTTAAACCAAAATTTTTTGCTAAACCCGTATCAGTCAGGCTTTCGCGAAGGATATAGCACAACTTCTCTTTTAATTGGTCTCTCCGATTCTATTAGAAAAATTATTGATAAGGACGATGTAGCTGTTTTACTTTCCTTAGACCTATCAAAGGCTTTTGATAAGGTTGGTCATGCTATTTTAATCAACAAACTTTGCACATATTTCGATTTCTCTATATCCGCTTGTAGATTATTATACTTTTATTTTTCAGGTCGCTCACAATATGTTCAATGCAGTAACCTTAATTCGAGGTGCCTACCAGTCACTAGTGGTGTGCCGCAGGGCTCTGTTATTGGCCCCTTATTATTTATGATATATATGAATGATTTCTTTTCTTTACTTAACGGCTTTGAATGTGAAGCCTTCGTTTTTGCCGACGATATACAACTATTATTTAAGGGTCATACGCAGCTTATAGATGTTTTCGAATATGATATTAACACTTTAATGTCCAATGTTTCACGTTGGATGAGTAACAGCAAACTTAGTATAAATTCTTCTAAGACCAAAGCGATGATTTTTAAACCGTCTAGTGCTACGTTTAACCTGTCTATCATGATCCATGGCCGACCTATTGATTTTGTCTATCGAATGAAATGTCTTGGTGTTTTATTAGACAACACTCTTAGTTTCGGACACCACATTAGTGGACTATTTTCTAAAATAAACTTCACCTTAAGAAGACTATATGCAATGAATTTATACCTGCCATTACATATTAGAAAGAGCATAGCTCATTCCTTATTGATGTCTAATCTATTGTATTGTATTGAGGTATATGCTGGCTGTAGCGCTGAAAATTTAAATAGGTGTGCCCTACTCTTTAACAGAATAATACGCTTTATATACCAACTAAAAATTAACGATCATGTTTCAATGTATGTTAATGATTTTTTGGGCTGTAGTTTTAAAAGCTTCATACAGATTAGATCACTACTTTTCTTCTATAATGTTATGCTCACAGATTGTCCAGACTATGTCCGTAGACATTTTACGTTTTTGCAAAGTGATAGAAAGCCACAGCTTCTATTCCCCATCAGAAATCGTCTTATTAATGAAATATCATTTACTTTACGAGTCGCCAAATGTTTGAACTCATTGCCACGATCCTTAAGAGCATTCCATCTTACTCATAATTCACTCAAAGGTAAACTTGGTGAACATTTTTCACAATTGAACTGATTTAGATTCTGAATACATATACATAGTTAATTTCATGCGCAATATATCTTCCAATTTATAAGTAGTAGTATCATCTAATAATTTTATAACTACTTATTGCTTTTTTTTACGAATATTGTGTCTAGTTTATTTGTTGCCTAAATGTTTAATTATTCTTATGCTATTCTTGTAGTCCACCAACTATATATGGCTCTATGGGCTCGGTTGGTTATTATTATAAATAAATAAGTAAAAAATAAAAATAAATTAAAAATTTTAAAAACCCCCGATATTTCTAGAAAATATGTGATATCTTCTAAACGGCTTTACCGATTTTCTTCAAACATAGTTAAGAACCTTCTCGATCAATTCACCTTTCAGACAGAAATCAAAATCGGTCCAGCCGTTTGGGCTGTACGTGAACACGGACAGACACACAGATACACAGACACACACTACAAACTTATAACACCTCTTTTTTTGGTCGGGGGTTAAAAAGAATAGATGCTTAATAAGTTATATACAGGGGTGCTCTGTAAACCGCGCGTTTTGAAATTGGACGATTTAGTGCATTCAAAGTTAAGTTCGTATAAAATGTATTAAACATCTAAGACATTAAAACCAATTAAAAATCTGCAATAAGTCACCTTTTTAATTGAGCTCTTTCAAGGAAATCAGGCGATTTCAAATCGCGTGACTTGCAGAACACCCCTGATAAATTTTTTGGTTCACGAGTACGAGTACATATTTTTAGCGTTTTTAATTCTAACCATAGTCAAGGGAATTTTATTTGCAACATCTGAATCATTAATGAATTTAAACAAAAATTAAAATTTTGGATATTAGAAAATTGTTTAATTTATACAAAAAAGTAAAAGATATTGAACCGAAATAATATTTTTGACTTTAATCAAAACGCGATAATTTAGCGCTTTTTTATTATAGGCGCTAAGAGGAAAAAAGCGCGTTTGGCATAGTTAAAACGCGCTAAAACTAGCGCGAAAGGCGCTGAATTGGCATCGCTGCGCTCAGCTCTTTGCGTAAAAGAGCCAAAAGAACTGCTCTGCGTATTTACTTACTCTTACTTACTAACATATATTTTTTGCTGGGTATGTATTAGGGACGCACAGTGCGGTGAGCCCATACAAAAGTGAGAAAAAAACACATGGAGTCGTCCGATTGTTATGAAATTTTGCATGATTATAATATCTGGGTCACTGATTTCAAAAATCAAATTGGATTATTTGCGCTTAAAATAAGAGTCAAAATTAAAAATAAATTAATATTTCTCGTTTTGAGCTTAATTTGAAAGTATTAAAACCAGTAAAAAAAACAAAAGAAAAATTGGTTTTGCAAGAAGGAAGCTTTAAATTTTTAATATTGAAAACCGTTTGTCAATATCTTTTTTTTTTAAAGATATACATATAATTTTCTATGCACTTTTTCTATCAAAATGTAACATTTTATGTAAAAATGTGTTAAAAAAATATATTTGTATTGTTGAAGTTTTCTTTTTAACTAAGTTCACAAAATTAAATAAAAGAAAACAAAAAAAAATTAAGCTTATTTTATAACAATATGCATGCTTTTAATCTATATTTTCAAAAAATAACTTGCAAAATATCATTTTAGAACATTTTTCAAAACGCGATATCTCGAAGAATCGGAAAAAGTCCGATGAAGTGAAATAAGATTCTAAAAGATAACAAATTATACAAAAATAAAATGTTTAAATGAAACAGGATATATTTGGAAATTTTTTTTCTTGACGTGCTAATGTGCTAAAAGCAGTAATTTCTTTGGATGATGCGCAAAATCGAAAATTTCACAAAAAAAAAAACCCATCAAAAGTTTGATCTTTAAAAGGCTGTAGCTTATTCAAAACTTCTTATATTGCAGTGAAAATTTGGATTCTTCTTAATGAAAGTCTTATCTATCATTTGATATATAATTTGTTAGCTTTTGTAATCTAAAAATTTTTGATTTATTCCCACTGATCACCGCACTGTGGGACGTAACGCTTTCGCATTCGCAAAGTATTCGCTTTTACATTTCCTAAAATGTATGTGAATATTTCAAGCGAATAGTAAAGACAAAAAAAATTTGTGTACTTCTTTTATGAAAATAGGAAAAACACCAAAATTATTTTAAGCCAGCTTGAAAAAGTTACATACATTTTTCAAAAGTTTGAAGTAGAGAATATATTCGTGCTAATCAAACACTCACTGCCTTTTCTTTTTCAAAAACTGAAAAATATGTCCAAACATCGCAGGATTTTGGTTTCAGTTTGATACTTATGAAAACTTATTTATAGAAGAGTTTTCCGCTAAAATTTTAAAGCTTTGATTAGAATGCTTTACTTGTAAGTATGTGTATCTTTTTCATGCTGACTTAACATAATATTGGTCTTTTTGACGTTTAAACAATTTTGTAAAATAAGAACACAATTTTTTTGTCTTCAGTATTCGCTTTAAATATTCGCATACATTTTAGAGAATGCAAAAGCGAATGCAATTAGCAAAACTAAGCGAATAATTTGCGAATGCGAAAGCGAATGCGAACATTGTTACTTCCCTAATTATTATCATACAATTTATTTTTAATTACATATTATCTAAACCTTTTTTAATGTGATTTCATATATATGTATGTACATTAGAGTGGGTCAATTTGTATGGACTTAAAAAAATTCACGATGCGGTTGTCAAAATTGTAATATACGATGAATTCTAAGAAGGTTTGCCCAAGGAACCATGGGTCTAAAATCAAAATCGAGCTTCCCATATTTAACGAGAAGTTTTTCTTTAAGTATTTAATATTCAATACAATTTAGGCAAATTAAAAAACATTTTCATATACGAAAACAAAAGTTTCTCGTTAAAAATGGGAAGCTCGATTTTGATTTTAGACCCATGGTTTCTTTGGCAAGCCTTCTTAGAATTTGATGTAGATTACGATTTTGACAACCGCTCGGTCGAGAAAAAAATTTGCCCACTCTAATGTACATATGTAAATCTTTCTGTTTAAGAATTTTTATTTTTAATAGATTAATAAATATTTGCTGAATTCAACTCAAGTAGATCAATGTATGTATGTAAGTATAAAACACAACTTCATGTTCTTATACAAATTCATTTTCATGTGCTTTTTTTAAACGTATTGTAATACATACATATGTATTTGCATTCGCTTTCGCAAAAATTAAAATGTATTGATCGTTTTTGCATTTGCTAAACTGGTATGTATGTATGTACATATACAGTATGTCAAGAAAATGTTTTGACATAGTTAAAATCGTTATAAATTTTGATTTTTATCATAAATATTTTTATTTTTCTTTGCATTATGAAATTTTTGGTTATGGATTTCATTTTATTTACATTTAAGTGAACAAATAGTAGTAAGTTATACGCAAAATTAAAAAGTGAGAGCATAAAAATTACATGAAAGCCAAAAAAACTCAAAAATTTCTCTGTCAAGAAAATGTTTTTACATCCTTGTATTATATAGTAAGAAAATAGGAAAATAAAAAAAATAATTTTTTTTTGGCCCCATTGGTATTAAATCGGCTTGTAAGACGACTTCTCATGGAAAAAAATTTTCTTTTCCAAATATTCCGCTGAAATTTCTCATGTTCCCCTCGTATTACTGTTTTAAGTTCCATTTAGTTCTTGAAATACCCTTTGGAAATACTATTTTTCAAATAAACCCATAAGTTTTGAATAGGGTATAGATCTGGACCTTGAGATGGAGTATCCACAACCTTACCGCAATTGAAAGGACACCATGTTCTTACCCAAAGTGCCTCATGTTTGAGGTCAATACATTAATAAAAATTTAAAACTTCCATATTTACCAGCTGTAAAGCCAACCTTACTCGCGCTGTCAACGAAAAACCATTTCAACGTATTGATGTACCACTCACACAGTTTCCCATGAGACAAAGGCAATTGCTCAAAAGAATCGACTGTACTACAATAAATGGTCGGAAATCCCCGCTTTCTAGAGTGTAGCCCAAATAGCAACAATTGTCTTTTGTGATTTTGCATACTTACAAGCTTGATGGCTTCTACGATAATGTGATTTTCGGCGACGAAATCAAACTGCTTTATTAGAATGATGGATCTAACAAAGTATGGAGGAAAAAAATCTTTAAAAATATTGGAAAGTGAAACCGTAAACCCATCTGTAAAACTTAAAAGAGGTTGGTTGATGGATTGGAGGTATATATACATACATATGTATATATATGGTGTAAAACGTGGGATAAATTTGCTTTATTGAGAACACCATGAATGCGGGGCAGTGCCTTAATATATTGAAGCATTTTTTTGGATGACAGCTCGAGTAAATTTGGGTTTATTGCTGGAAAACATGCAAGTTTCCAGTTGTTATCAATCTAATAACACCAAAAACAAGGCACTTTCGGTAAGAACATGGTGTCTTTTCAATTGCGGTAAGGTTGTGGATACTCCATCTCAAGGTCCAGATCTATGCCCTATTCAAAATGTATGGATTTATTTGAAAAATAGTATTTCCAAAGTGTATTTCAAGAACTAAATGGAGCTTAAAACAGTAATACGAGGGGAACATGGGAAATTTCAGCGGAATATTTGGAAAAGAAAATTTTTTTCCATGAGAAGTCGTCTTACAAGCCGATTTAATACCAATGGGGCAAAAAAAAATTTATTTTTTTTATTTTCCTATTTTCTTACTATATAATACAAGGATGTAAAAACATTTTCTTGACAGAGACATTTTTGAGTTTTTTTGGCTTTCATGTAATTTTTATGCTCTCACTTTTTAATTGAGCGTATAACTTACTACTATTTGTTCACTTAAATGTAAATAAAATGAAATCCATTACCAAAAATTTCATAATGCAAAGAAAAATAAAAATATTTATGATAAAAATCAAAATTTATAACGATTTTAACTATGTCAAAACATTTTCTTGACATACTGTACATATATGATGGTCACAAGTAGAAAGGTCCTAACTCGTATTTTCACGAAATTGAGTTTTTTAGTAATTCCAATATATTTCACACAAATACACCTCGTCACATAAATTTATTGCAATAGTGTAAGAAATAACGCTTTTACAAGCAGTTATACAAAGCAGTTGCACTGTTTATTATTATGTTTTTACCTTCTCGTGTAAAGTTGCAGTTACATACATATGTATGTGACCAACGATAGGTCTACTTACTAGAGCCATATAATTTGTTAGTAAACAAACTGAATAAGTTGCGAATAGAGAAACATTAAAAAAATAAATTTGCAGAAATATAACACTACTCTTGCTCAAATAACAAAAAAAATCAAATCCAAAAGAATTGTTACCATTGGCGTAGCTTTAATTTTTTTCTGGGGGGGGGGGGTGGTATTACGTGATTTCCATTAAAATAAATAAATACATGCAATTTTTAAGCATTCAATGTGGGGGCAGCAGCAAATTTTTGGGGGCAATGAACCACCGGAATTGCCATTCTTCGCTTGTCATTGTAAGAAAAAATCGTTTTTTAATCAGAAACGATTGCTCTTTTTTGATTGTTATAAAATTATACTTATGACGATAAATTGGAAATACTTGTGTATGTATACACAAGAAATGACCCTGCAGTCAGACTGGGGCCAAATGCCTCTATGTCAACACTAAAACTCTATTAGTAGTTACATTGTCTACAATTTCTCTTCTATTCGTCAGTATAAAAGAAAGAGAGAAAACAGATGTGGTGTATTTCTGGTGGATTTTGCAACAACTTGTCAATATTCATATATTTGTATGTACGTAAGGTATAGAAATGTACCACTTAATGTCTGGTTGGTATGTCTCCATGTTCCCATAAGAACTATGTAGTCACTATCTAATCAATTGTTTTAGTGTTACTAGTAGATTTTCAATGACAAGCACATGCTAAATGTCTATAGCACAAAGTATTGTATGGGGATTAATGAGAGAGTAGTACTGGTGACAAAGTCAAAAGCGACTCAGTACATTTTCACCATCGACATTTCCTTCAGGGGAATAACCGAAACTAACACAAACGAAATTTTTTCACTAATACATTTGCAATAATTTTATAGTGAATTTAAGAGTGCCAGTCAATTGACTGGTCATTTGACTGGTAGCGATGACCGACACATTTACCAATTATAGTTGCTCTTCTCTAACATGTATGTTAGAGTGAAACATCTAATGTACATAACAAAAAAATTTTAAGACAACGCATTTTATTGTAAAATATACAATTCGTTCGGTCTGTGAAGTGAAAATTTATTAAAGTTTTAAGAAAGTTAAGTAACAACAATACTGCATAAAAGAAATTGAAAAGTTTAATTTAATTTATACATTTGTGTATTTTGTTTTTTAATTTTAGATATTTACAAAAAGAAATGTGTGTACGACCTAAAAAAAAAGCGTAAAGAAGACTGATTGGTGCCATCTACATTATTTTGGACTATTTTTATATATGTATATTACTTATTTATTTATTTTCTTATAATAAAAAACAATTAAAATAATATAAAAATTGTTTATTTATTTAAAAGTTACATTTTTCCAGTTTCTATGTAAAAATTGACTAGTAACAGGTGACCAGTTGCTTTGTAACCACTTACTAGTCATAGTTCACTAATGCTTATGTAATCTGTGACTGGCAAAAAAGTAGCAGAGTAAGCAGTTCAGATATATGTGTTTAAATTAAGTGAAATTAATGAGTTAGAGGGAGAGAAAAAATCACACGTACACAAATGTTTTGGTCATTTTTTTCACCAAGCCCCTAACAAACTAACTGGGGACGGTGACCGAAGTTGTGGTCGTCGCTACTAGTCAAATGACTAGTCAGTTGACTGGTAGCCTTCTTGTAGGTATACCTACTATATGGGAAAATAAATACATACATACATACCTACATACATATCGTTGGTATCAAGTAGAAAGGCCTTAACTCAAACAATTGTAACTTTACAGAAAAAGGTACAACTGTTTGTAAAAGCGTTATTTTTTACACTATTGTAATAAATTTTTGTGACGAGGTGTATTGGAATCACTGAAAAACTCAATTTCGTAAAAAGCACAAGCTAGGGAGGGCCTTTTTACTTGAGACCATCGCGACATGTACAATACGAATATGTTTGTATGTACTGATTCAAATAAATTTAAATAAAACAAAAGATCAATTTGCATGACCTTAAAAACTGATAAGAAAATAAGAATGGAAAAACGTTGGTTCATTATAGAAATTATTTACAAATCGTCGTTTGCCGCAGTATTAATATATTTTTAATATACTGTGCGGCAAACCAGTAACCACCCGACAATATGTATGTGAATTTGTTCGTGTATACTTATACATACATATTTATGCATATGAATGTTAGGTTGAGTTAGGGCCTTTCTACTTGCGACCAACGATACATAAGTTCGTATTTACATATTTACATTATTTGCTATTTATTTGTAACGTCTTTTAAGAAATATTTAAGTACAAACATACTATGTATGTATGTATGTAGGCATAAATTCTTACCTCGGCAATTTTCAAACGTATTTATCACTTTCTTCAAAATTGTATTTCGTTTAAAAATGTCTTTAAACTGTAAAAAAATTTCCAAATGTTGTAAATCCTTGCGGTTTGTATAAAATTTATTTCTTTGAAAGCACACCATTCAAACAAAGCACTGTATGTTTTATAAAAAATAGCAATTATGTTCGTATGTAGCACATATGTATGTATGTACATATGTATGTAAATGATTAATCCACTCGACTGTTTAATATAAGTATGTACATATGTATGTAAGTATGTAGACAGACTATTTATTGCACGACTTCCGAAATTATTGTGAAAGCTTTGGTCAATAAAACCCTTTATATTGCTGCCTACAAGGTGATATTATACTTGGTGTTCGCAAAGGATCAGGTGACTATTTTCGCCGCTTGTAATTTGAATATACTTTGGATGTCAGTAGATGTTTTTGACATTTCAAGTATAAATTTCTCAAAGCGAATTTAGCTGAGTACACCTTACATGAAACTGCCTTGGCTGCCTCAGTTTGAAAAAAGTGATAATCAAGGCCATGATACAATTATACAATTGTATCATGATCAAGGCAATTTCATCAGCTCAATTCGCTTTGAGAAATTTATACTTTAAATGTCAAAAAAATTACTGAAAAATGTGTGTTGACATCCAAAGTATATTCAAATTACAAGCGGCGAAAATAGTCACCTGATGCCTTGCGACCACCTAGTATGGAGCTTGCCTTGTGCCTTGGTGATAATTTGAGAGATTCAGAAAATTAATTTGAAGGTACCAAGGTTTATTTATTAGGTCTATGCAACTCTACAAAAATACAGCAATACAAGAATCAACGCTATATTTAAGTTGTCAGAAACACACAAACTAATTTATATGGTACAAACAACTTTTGACAGTTTACACACAAAAACACAATATCTTCAGGACCATTACATTGACCTGATAGCAAGGACTAGGTGCAGCGCTACTTCAGCTGATAATTTTTTGCTCTATGTACAATTATTTTCGTGCTTTTGACATTCTTCGGTTTTTTACACAGCTATGGTTGCCGTATTTTTGTATAACAAATCCTTACGCAGTCACCTGTATAATTACACCATGATTTATAGCCCGTTTAGATGAAGGGTGGCCTACAGCGACAACGCTTACGTTCTCTTTTGGAGTCCCTTCTTAAATCCACGCGCGTTTACATTAGCCGAGTTAACTTGCGAGTAAACAAAACAAATAAGAAATCGGTTGGTTATATCTTCTCTAAGCAATTTTGTATACCAAGGATAATTTAAAACTAAATAATTGTAATTGCTTTGATTTGAAAGTATTAACTGATCTAATAGAATTGTTCAATTCCAATATATAATTGTCTGAAAAAGTGCGTTACATTTTTGACGAATTTTGGACGTTCTCGGATAATTATATTGACGATATTTCGATCGAAATTTGACGAATTGACCCATCTTTCGTCTGGCAACTATGGATATAATGTATTTTTGTTATTGTGTAGTTGCAGATGTGTGGTGCATCCATATGTTAACATTGTTAATCGTTTGAACCCAATCAAGGCATCTAATGTTAAATACTGTTTGAATCCGACCAATTTATTTATTGAAAGACGACATACAAAGAAAAGAAACATGTAAGTACTTATTTTGTAGATATTAATGATCAAAAATTAATTAAAATTATTTATTACAGGAGCCGCAAGTGCATAATGTCTTGCCTACATGTGGAGAAGCTCCATTGGGTCCCTAAAAACCCAGAAAGGTTAGTGTGTGATATTTTGAGTGTGGTGAAACATTTATTTAATGAGTGCCGGATACTGTTTGGAACATTTATGTTAAACAGTATTGGCTCTCAATAATGGTGTGGCCGGCAGAACCATAATTGTGTTGTTGTGTGAGATAGTGTTGTGTGTGGTTAGGTTTTCTTTCTAACATGCAGACAAATTTCCAAATTTATAAGTGTTCATTTTTGTCTGTATGGAAATAAAGAAATCAAAACCATTTAGCCGTTTTTCCAATCACACATCCGCATAGACCGGCCGGCAGACACACAAGTACATATGTACACACAAAAGTGAAATACGTGTTTTTAAATTCCTTTGACTAAATGTTTAATACGTATGTATATTTTCAGATAGATGTTCTGTCTCCATCCAACAATATTTTTGCAGAAGGGTTTTGCGGAAATAATTGAAGTCACTAAAGAAATCTCTGAAGAATCCAACAAGGTAAGTGCTTGTGAAATAGTTGTGTTTAATAGATTTAATGAGTGCAGGAAATGTTTGTCTGTTTGGAAAAAAAACCCACCCAAACACATAAATATAATTTTTTGGCCGGCAGACACAAGTAAATGTGTACATACATACATACATATGTATGTAGACTCGTCATTTGGACAATAGATCTATGTACATATATGTATGTACATGCGAGTGCGTAAGTAAATTGTGTTATTTGTATTTTTGTAAATACTGTGTTGGTTTTTGATATTTCATTCTGCTTTTTTTAAGTATAAAAAATATCCCTTAATCAGTATTTCTAATACATATTAACACAATTGTCTGGCCGGCAAATGTACAATACGGTAGGAAACAAAGGCAAATAAATGACAAAATATATGGACTCCAAGATAAATTTTGCTATCATAATATTGGATGTATTTTGAATTATGTTTGGAATACATTTTATATATAATTTTGTATACAAACAATATAAAATACAAATAAGCATTTTCCATCGTCCATTCTTCGTAATTTTTTGCAGAGTTTGCATATAACACCTGTAAAATAAAATTCAACTGTTTCAATTAAATATTTTAACATTTTTCTTTTCAGATACTTACCAATGATTCACATTCATTTGCATCTTGGTGCTACAGTTTTGTTTCCCAGTTTTGGCCAATAGGGTATGCAAGTGCCTTGGCGCCAGCTACATCCATGAAGAGTTCCTGTTTTGTTTGACATGGTTTTGCTGTTGTATGGTATGTATACACAATGTTTATAATAAATACATTTGTTATTAAATTTCTTGTTTTTATGTATTAAGGAGTTCTTACCATCTTAAAAATTGTGTCCAGCGGCAGTATTTCTAAAAAAACAAATTTGGGTGCGTGCATCTGTGTTCTACCTGTAAGTCAACAAAAATTTTGTGCAATATAGACTTATTTAAACATTATTTCTTGTTTTTCAGATTGTACTTACCATTCCCATGCTCAGCCAACGCGTTGGAACAAATTTAAATTTAATAAAAATGTATTTAATCTTTAAATTTTTTTAAATAAAAACAATGAAAAATTTTCTTTGCATTTTGTTTGTTTACATTTTTTTGGCAAAATTCTTGGTAATGTATAGTTTTTTCTTCTATCACATTGTTTTTCAGGATGCCACCTAGAGTTTAACTCTTCGAAATATGGGGTTAACTAAAATCTGATATGGGCGTTTGACATACGTCAGTGCTGCCATATCTGATTATATCTGTGGTAAAAATGGTTTTTGTTTAATTTGGAAAGGGTTAAATTTTATGTCTTGTTATTAGTTTTAGGATATTGCGTTCACCAATATTTGATTGAAAATAAAGCAAACGAAATGAGTTCTTTTATACAATTTCATGCCGATCCGATTGCTCTTAACTTTAATGAAACTTGTTTACGAATGTCGGATATACAACTGTTGCAAGGTCCTCATTGGTTAAATGATCAAATAATTTCATTTTACTACGAATATCTAGAACATGTTAAATACAAAAATAATCCAGACTTGTTGTTTGTGTCACCGGAAGTTACACAGTGTATGAAATTTGCTGATGATGGTGAGTTAGAAACAATGCTAAACCAGTTAGAGGCACCGAAAAAGCCATTCATATTTTTTGTATTAAATGATAATGAGTCTACTCAGGCCGGAGGAACTCATTGGTCTCTGTTGGTATTATCAAGGCCGGAAAAGGCGTTCTTTCACTTCGATTCATGGGGAAATAATAATTCTAATGCCTCACATCAGTTTGTACATCGTATAAAAGACGCTTTAAATTGTCGCATTTGTCAAATTAAGTCTTTAAAGTGTTTACAGCAGACCAATGGTTACGACTGTGGTATCCATGTGATCTGTATGACTGATAATATTGCTGATAACGTTAATCGTTTTGAATGTGTCGAAGGCGTGGATCCTTTACATCAGGATATAATCTCTGCTAAACGGTCAGATCTTTTAAAATTGATACAATCACTCGGCGGAAAAATATAACTAATTATTTTTCTTTGACTCGTCAATGATTTATGAATTATTTTAAATGTAGCTGTACATTTAATACAGGCTTGGTTACGTGTTAATCATAAAACACACGCCTAGAATAAATATTCCTGTTTTTAGATTTAAACGTTTTTGGATATGTTAAATGAATCTGAAAAAAAAGAAACTGAAATCAATTGCAATGCTGTCCTTTCGAGTATTTACGTAGATCTCTATTGAAAGTAACAACGTTAATTTTCAGATTATAGATTGCTGTTTTACGAGGAGTACTAAAACATTTTGAGGTGTATTCATAGCATTTAGTGAGCTGAACAGAGTTTTGAAAAAAGGGTGTTTTAACATTTTTTAAACAAAGATACTAAAGTCAATCCCTCGCAGCTCTCAAGGTAAGTTAAAGCTAGTTCTTCCATTTTAGGTGAGGCGTCCCTGTCAAAAGCATATTTATGTGTTATACCTATGCATTAAAATTTAAAAATCCTAACTAAATTAAAAAAATGTTTAAAAATTCTAACTCAGTTCTAAATATCTTATCAAGAAATAACAGTTTGGGCCAACATAGGTGTCTACTCTTCAGTTCGAAACGATTTAAAATGTGTGCATTTGTATAGTAATAATGTGGACATAAATTCGACAGCATTCTCATTCATTTGGAATTACAGAGTATTCTTGTATTACACACCAAAATAACTGGACTATCACCCACAATTGCCGGACCACAACATAATTGAACATTTCTGAAAGAATTTCGGCAGACACTCCAGAAAAAGAAACATAACCATCAAAAACCTTCTGAAGGAAATTTAGCGGGGAGAGTGGCCAAAAATGTCAATGGAAGTAATAAATAAATTTATGGAATTGATGCCTAGAAGGCTACAAGCAGTTCTAAAAGCAAATGGAAATCAAACAAAGTAGTAGCCATTATTTGTTTTTGCATATTGTAATAATGTACAATTTCTTTTGACGCATTAAAATTGCAGTGTTTTTGATTTTGTTTCAATTGTTGTTGTTGGTGTTAAGGAATTTTGAATTTTTATTCATTTATTTTAAGAGCATTATATAATGTTTTGAAAATGACAAAAAGGTTTCAAAAACTTTTATCTTCTAATACCGAAATAAAACTTTTGATATAAGAGAACCAGGGCAGTCGTAATTTAACTCTGCGTGGGAGAACACCTTTTTCGCGTCGTCGTAGTTATTTTTTAAATGCGGCCAGGCATTTTGTTGTTGTCTTGCCTTCGAGAATTTTGCGGCTGTCGCATTGTTAGTGGTTTTTTCCTTGATTAACCGTAATTATTGCGGCTATTTCTGGAATTTTTCATTGGCATATGCAATCGTTTTGTTATGTATTATGTATACATATGTATTATGTATAACTGTTCGTGATGTGTTACACTTTTGATGTTTTTTTCTACGGCTTTTACTGCGACTTATATATAACCAAACTTTTTGATGGCTTTCGTGACACTGCAAGAAATTTAATGAAACTTAATCAATTGTTGAAGACTCTGGTGGAGACCAAATATAATACTCAATTTAAGAGCAATTTGTTGGAGAACCTGGTGGAGACCAAATAGAACACTCAAATGTGCCGTACTTATCTGACAAAAGGGATTTGATATAACTTTTTAATATTTGGAGACTGACATTTCATATTGGAAGGAACTGGTGGAGACTGAATTAAAAGCATTTTGTTGAAGAACCTGGTGGAGTACCATATATAACTCAAATGTGAAGAATACTAACTGGTGGAGACCATTTTTTGTTGAAGAACCTGGTGGAGTACCATATATAACTCAAACTTGAAGAATACTAACTGGTGGGGACCATTTTTTGTTGAAGAACCTGGTGGAGTACCATATATAACTCAAACTCGAAGAAGACTAACTGGTGGAGACTATTTATACTCTAGGAGTGGACTCTTGGATTCTCTACTTCCTACGTGAAGGCGTGGGTCGAATGGGGCCTTGAGAAAGCTTCTATTTGTTGTAGAACCTGGCACTTTGCTCTAAGTAGCTAGCCAAATTATACTAAACCCCAAAGAGTCTTTTGACTCTCACAGTATGTATTTACATATTTATTAATTTACTAGTAAGTGATTAAATTGTATCTTAAGACGAGATTGCTGTGACCAAAAGTAAAACCCATTAGACGAATTTTACTTTGCAAAATAAACTTTCCGTTTTTTTTCCTTATAAAAAACAAATAATAAAAGCACAGGACCAGTGATGCTCGCTTTTAGTCACTCAAAACGCGAAAAACATTTTTTGGCCCCAAACTGAAAAACGCGCAAATCTAGAACTTTTTTCAATTCTCTTTCAACTCTTTTAGCCCCTTTTTACTTTTTGCTCGATATGGCTGCATTTTAATTTTGGGGAACTTTAATCTAGCCACAGAATACAATCTATCAATATCGACTTACGAAATAAAGCTGCAGTATTGTTTTACTAATTTCCTTTTGTTAGTTTGCGTTACCAATTTAAAAAGAACCAAGATACAATAATCTTTTATTTCTTCCAAATTTTTTGTATTTTGAAGGTTGTTGTACGTTAAATGTGTATTAACTACAGTTTTAATATACACAAGTACATATGGATGAACAAGCACATTCAGTATTCCCTAAAAAGTATGTTGTTTAAATTACAAAATACCTGACGAAGTGTGCTCTAAAATTAATTCAAGCAAGACTTTAAGTCAAATTATTTTATAAGAATGAGGAAGAGCAAGAAATCGAAATTTTATTTAATAACTATCGATTTTAAATGCAGAAAGGCCCTAACTCATTATATTTTTGAATTTTTCGACATAAGATGTTTTTCTATCAAAATATAAAAAAAAACTCGATTTCCAAAAAATAATGAGTTATGACCTTTCTATATTAAGGTAACGATATGCATGTATAATACTACATATCGTCACCTGAAATCCAAAAGGCCGTAAGTACACTTTTTACTTTTTTTACAGGAGAAGCAAAAAACCTTATAAATTTAAGACTATTTATTTGTTAGGCGCCAAATTGAATAACGAATAAAATCGGTATTTTTAAACATATGTGAGCAATATTTTAAGGAAAGATGTATTTTCGAGAATCACATCATAATCAATCAAAAAGTATATTTTGCATTTTGGATTTTAGGTGATGATACATACTATATACTGTTACTTTATTAAAATATAGGATAAAATGTAAATGATATACATACATACATACATACGTATGTTTGTAAATGTGTATAAACTTCTTAACAGCGGGATGATAACAAAGTCTAATATTTTTTTTAAATCAGAAAAACTGCCAAGAAGCTTAAGACATGTAAAAAGTCGCTTTTATCGCGATCTTTGCAAAAAACCGCGAGAAGTTGCAAAATTAAAAAAAAAACAAATATAATATGGATTAAAAATCGCCAAAAATGTAAGGAATGCAAAAAATTCTATAAAAATCGCGAAAATTCGCAAAAATTTAATAACAGGGGGATGATAAAGTCTAATATTTTTTAAAAATCGGCAAAACTGTTAGGAAATTGAAAGCATGCAAAAAGTCGCTTTTATCGCGAAGTTTGCAAAAATTCGCCAGAAGTTGCAAAATCGGAAGCAAGCTGGAATAAGAGCGATACCCCTTTTTAGACACGGAAAGTTTACTTTGCAAAGTCTTAATTCAACTGTGTGAAAGACAGAGGGAGCAATACTATCTCTTTCTTAGTTGTATCTATCTCTTAGTTGTAGCTAATACAATCTACATATAATCTACAGTAGGTTGTGAATTGGGTATATGTGTTGATGTCATGGTAGTTATTTTGTTTTCTAATAAATTACTTTATAAAAATGTGTTTGTTATTTTGATTTTCAACAGAAACATTTTACAAGATGCTGCCTTTTTCCCGCTTTTTTGAAAAGTTGTGACTTTATGTTGCGTATCTTTTTCAATCTAGCCCTTTTTTCAAAAATATTTACGCGTTTTTAATCTCAAAAGTTGGCATCACTGCACAGGACTGATGTAATTAGCGGTAAATTTGAGGTTTCATTTACAAAAAGCTTCAAATAATACCCCTTTTAGACACGGAAAGTTTACTTTGCAAAGTCTTAATTCAGCTGTGTGAAAGACATAGGGAGAAATACTATCTCTCTCTGTCTGTCTCCCAGCTGAATTAAGACTTTCCAAAGTAAACTTTCCGTGTCTAAAAGGGGTATAAGTCTGCTACGGCGAAACAAAACAATGAAAGTATTATCCCTTTTAGACACGGAAAGTTTACTTTGCAAAGTCTTAATTCAGCTGTGTGAAAGACAGAGGGAACAATACTAGCTCTTTCTGTCTATCACCCAGCTGAATTAAGACTTTGCAAAGTAAACTTTCCGTGTATAAAAGGGGTATATGTACAAGGTTCGCTGGCCACCGAACTTCAAATTCATATGAGAGTATCGAAAATTAAGTTGAGTAGGAGCAGTGGCTGGTATAACCGCTGATTTGTATGTATGTATGTATGCATGTATGTACATATATAATTGGGAACTCGAAAATAAAACTTTTGCTTCACACCTATTATTAAATAATAAAGAATTTTCACGCATACATGTACAAAAAATTAAATTTTATTCTCAAAACGTAATAGTTACACGGTAGTATTTCTACAAAACCCAAAGAAATCTAGTCACATGAAACGATCAAAAAATATATGTACCTATATATCGCTTTAAAAGTAGGTATAATGTAGTCCATCATTTAAGGAAGACTAAATGCATATCGTTGGTCTTGGCCACCCTCCAAATGCTTTTTCCAACTCTTCGGCCACAGCCAAACATAGCCGATCTTCATTAAAATTAGATATAATTTGTACGCCAATAGGTAAACCTTCTGATCCCAGTATTCCCAACGGAACAGCTGTTGCCGGAAATCCTAATACATTTACAATGCCAGTATACGAAAAGTTTATAGGTCTAATTATAGGCTCATTATGGTAAGGAGCTACGGTGGGGTGAGTAGGGTATATCAGAACTCCATTATCGCCAAGAAGTTTTTGCATCTCTTCCCGTAATTCATCACGTTTCTGAACTAAATGATAATATTTTGAGGATCCAAATTGACATTGAGATTTATCTAAAATAGCAGTAAGTAGTCCAATAAAGGTGTGTTTAGATTGTCCTATAAGCCATTTAAATAGTTCAGTATATGGATTAATGGCGCATTTTAAATTTCCCAATTGATGTTCAAAACCATAGCCGGAATCGTCCTTCATATTAGTAAACCATATAGTAGCAGATTGTTGAAATTGTGGTAAATTCGCTTCTTCAACTTGAGCTTTTAATTTCGTTTGCAAATAATCTACAATGCGATGAATACCATTTATTATATCCTTATCTACTGGGGATACTAAACGACCACCGCCATCATTTTCCTTATAAAAGAATTTCAGCTTTTGCAAATCGATTGGTTCATCAAGTTTCAACAAACCTGCTTTTTTGTCCGCTATAATTTTTAAAACTAGTTTCAAATCTTCAGCGTGTCTTACCATAGGTCCAATGCCTAGAAATGAATTTTGTTCCTCAGAAAATGGAATGGGAAATTGGCCATCATTAGATACTACGAATTTCGTTGGTTTGTGACCAAATATGCCATTAAAAAAGGATGGCATACGAATGGAACCACCTATATCAGAACCTAACCCAAGAGGCGAAGCCGCAGCCGCCTGTATACATCCTTCGCCACCACTAGAACCTCCAACAATACGATTTGTATCGTACGGGTTGCGAGTTCGCCCATGTACTGTATTGTTGCTTTCCCACCACATACAAACTTCTGAAACATTTGTTAAAGCAAAGGGAATAGCACCAGCATTACGCATTAAGGCAATAGCATCAGCATCTTTTTCAGCTCGATGATTTCGTCGTTTATACAGGCCAGATGTGTGCAGCATTCCTGTAAAATGTAAAAATCAATTACTATAAAATAACCCAGATAGTTAGTTAATGCTAGAAAATTAAAACCCAAAACCCTTTATGAGCAGGCTGGGGCAATTTTTATTTATAATCACAAAAAAGTAATTATAATTGAAAAAAAAAAATTACAATTTTTTTTATAATTGACTTTGGAATACATGAAATAAGGCCCAATGAAATAAGGCCCAAACACAAAAATGAAATAAGGCCCAAATAAAAAATGAAATAAAGCCCAAAATAAATGAAATAAGGCCCAAAACAAGGCGAATTCAGTATCAGGTGACCTTATCAGCCCAGCTGATTATCAGCTGTTGCTACCAAATTGAGCATTTTGAACCAAAACGTCAAAATTTGCTTAGAAATCTTCTGACAGATTGGTTTTGTAGCATAGCAAACTACGTGTTGTTTTTTGTGTTGTAAAATTGTTGTAGCGATAAGGTCACCTGATACTGAATTCGCCTTGGCCCAAAACAAAAATAATGAAATAAGACCCAAATAAAATGAAATAAGGCCTAAATAAAATATGAAATAAGGCCCAAACATTTAACTTATTTTTTAGAATAAAAATTTTGGAACAAATCTAGTTTAGGGACACCTCCCCAAAATTAAAAAAAAAATATCCCATCCGTATAGTAAATTGAAAAATAAGAAAAAAAATTAAATAAAAATATTGGCGGCGAGGCTTAGTTTCCGAGTTATGGGCCTTCGGCCGGGCTTAACGATTTTCTCCACCATGGTGTTTCCCGAGACGGCGCAGCCTAGTAATAATTTTCTGGATTGCAAAGTTTTCTTGCTTAATAACATTTTTCTGCATTGCCGGGCTTAAGGGTTTTCTCCACCATGGTGTTTCCCGAGACGGCTCAGCCTAGTAATAATTTTCTGCATTGCAAAGTTTTCCTCCTTAATAAAATTTTTCTGCATTGCCGGGCTTAAGGGTTTTCTCCACCATGGTGTTTCCCGAGACGGTGCAGCCTAGTAATGATTTTCTGGATTGCAAAGTTGTTTTTTGAATTTTCTATAGGATAGCATAACTTTTTTTAATTTTTGAAATACTGTATGTAATTTGTACTTGTTAAAAAACATTAAGTAAGTATTGAAAAGCTTGTAAATCATAAATAAAAAATACTGACGTTGGACTCAAAAAAACATAGAGAGTATTTACAATCGGTTTAATAAGAAGTATGGAGTACGAATTTTTATGTGGTCGCCGCAGAAACAGTAACGCTACAGTTACACGACCAAGATTTACATTCAAGTTTTTCACACATACTGTGACGTAGGCTGCACGCAATTTTCAAGCAATTTTCAAGCAAATTTATTTTCAATATGCCGTTGATAAGAAAACATCTTAAACGCACATTTTCATGGCTTCTATTTAGGTCTATAAACCGCAACACATCATTACATTTTTTACATATTTTTGTTCCTAATAATATTTATTTAAAGTTAATTAAAGTTTTTAGGAGGAACATAACATTATGTGTAATAAAAGAACATAAAAATACTTTGCCGGCAGAATATTTGAAAACAAAAACGAAAAGTGTGCTCATTGAAATTGGTGTCAGTTGTTTTTTGCCTATAAATTTGAATACACAATTGAAAAGAAAATTTGAAGTCAAGGTCGCATCAAATTCTAAAAGTGTGAATGTATTAGTGAAAAAGTGTGAATGTATTGAAATTTGAAAGGCAAAACTTGATCGTGTAACCCTCAAGTAAGTTGTTGTATTCAATTTCTGAACAGCAACTGTATTTCATAAAATCTGTGTACAAAAATACATCGTTTTATTGCTGCAAAGAAAAAAATTGCAAGTCTCGAGTATTTTTGTCAAATAATATATTATTAAAGAATGATGATTTTATAGAACACAGTCATGGTGTTCAAAAGCAGCTATATGAAGAGTTAAAGGCACTTAATAAAATAATAAAAAGTGAGTGTTTAAATCTAAACAGTATTGGCGATATTAATGCATTAACGAGCATAAGAGATACCTTTAGAAGTATCAGCTATACGTAAGTAAAACTTATTTTATGCATTTTATACCAATAAATCGCCTTCATTTATTTTACATGTATTCAACATTCAGTTCTCCAGAAGCAACAAAAAATATAGAATTTCAAAAAATACAACGTGGTTTGCAGTATATATCAAGTACGGTGTACATGAGCTCTCCTAAGTCTTCGACTGAAGTACAACAAGTTTTCCAAAAGGAAGAAGTTTTTAAAAAGCTTGGTCTAACGCGATACAGTGATGGTAACGAAACGCCTTTTTTTAAAGTGTGCTACGTAGAACAAAATTTTTCATATTGCGTATTTGCATCTGATAAATGTGTGAATTTAATTAAAGAAAATATTCCTACTAATGCAAATAAAAAAATTTTGTTTGATGCAACATTTGCCGTCGTTCCCCTTGGTTGCTTCAAACAATTACTTATTATGTCTATTGAGTATATCGAAAAGGTAAGATATAAAATACAAAAATATAGATTCTGTATATTTATTTCCTAAAGTGACGTTATATTTTAAGAAATGTGTTTTTTAGCATAGCAAGAAAAGATAACTTCATTTACTAAATATATTAGCGCATAACTGTAAAAAACCGCTAAAGTCGGCTTTTTAAAATTAACCGGGCTAACTTTGTTTTAATACTATAACTCAAAAATTTCTAACGCATTTATGTATCTGATTTTCAATAACAACCTACTTGAGAATATTGGACAAAGATAACTTTGCCGACTTTAGTATTTTTTATAGTTATGCGCGATTAATTTTAAATAATTCGTATAACATATATACATGATTTAAGTATGCTTGTATTTTTTTCTTCAGATTTTCCCGTTTGCTTTTGTTCTAATGGACAAAAAAAGTTATAGAAGTTACACACATCTATTCAAATTTCTAAATGAAAATATTTTAAATCTAGATGGTGCTACATTTATTACTGATTATGAGCAAAGTCTTCGAAAGTCTGTAAAAACTACGTTTTCGAATTCAAAACTATTTGGATGCTGGTTTCATTACTGTTAGGCAATACGACGACAATTAACTTTAAAATTAAAAGACTTAGCTAAATTTATCAGAGAAAACAAGAAAGCGTCTACACAATATCACAAGATTTTTGTCTCTTCCGTTATTGCCTCCTAGTTATATACTTACTTCTTTTGAAAACATTAAAAAAGATACTGAAAAATTTGACCATCAACTTAAATTTGAACTATTTTTCGAATATTTTTCTAAGCAGTGGCTACAAAAGGTAAACATTTTAATGATTAAAATAAAAGAACTGTTTAAATAATTTTCCTCCCTAGATTCGTCCTGAAGGAATATCAGTTGCCGATACATCCACTCGGACGACTTCAGCTTTAGAAGCTTATAATGGAGTTTTAGGAAGAATAATCCCAAAGCATTCAAATTTTTTTAAATTCGTGCAAGTTTTACAAAATGAAGATTTCATAAGGAGTCGTGATTTTGAACAATTTGCTAGTAGCGGTGAATCTTTTGGCAAACTTAAGCGTAGAAAATTGTATACTGAAAAAGACATGAAAATTAAAAAAGCAATTGAAGAATTACGAACGGGAACAATGACATCAGATGCATTTCTTAATAGAATGGTTTTTCCAGCAAACAAAACATGTACAGATATGGAACCGGATGACGACTTGTTTGAAAACATTTCGTATTTGGATGAAGAGTTGGATGAAGAGCTGGATGAAGAGGAATCTACAATGCTAGAAGAAGAGGACAACCATCGTATAAAGTTATGTGTTATTTGCCTTCTGGAAGAGCCAAATATTCTCTATTTGACTTGCAAGCATTTGAAAGTATGTATGTGCTACATGTACTCTTAGATTAAAAGAGAAATTGAGGGGTGAACAAACATTCAGTTGCCCAGTTTGTCGCCAATCCGTTAAAAAAACAGTGGATATTTTTCTATAAAACGTTAAGATTTTGCTACCTGAATGTATGTATATAAAAACATACCAATGCTTTAATATAAAACGGACGTAACTATATTTTTTATAAATTTAGATGAGAAAGAAAGTACTATAATCCGCGAAATGGTAGAAGCGAAAAAAAGCTTAAATTATATTTATAATAAACAAATCTTAGTGCTCATTAAAAAAAACGTTTTTGCATGTAAAATTTTACGGGTTTTCAAAGTTCTTTCGTCGTCATTTGAAGAAATAAAAAATGAGTTATGTTCTATTTACATTAAACTATCGATACATATGTATGTAAAAAGGTGTGTATGGAATAATCTACATACATATTTGTATTTATTTAACTTAATATACAGTATTGTTCGAAACCTAAGCAACTTTTTTTAAGAAATAAAAAGAACTTTTGTATTTACGTAAGAAGTTCCTTTATTCGAAATAAACCACTGAATTTTAATATTATTATGTGCTCTCATTTTAATTATACCAACAACAATTTTATTTCATTTCTTTTCAATTAATAGTAAAACAAAAACAAAACTAACTGCATATTTTTCTGTTCGAAACTTAAGCAACTTTCAATATTTTGTATGGTATCCTTTGTTTCTGGTGAAGTCCGCACATCGTTTCGGCATTGACTCTACGAAATTAGTTAAAACTGATATTGGTATTGATTACCATTCCAGTTTTAAGCAGCTTAAAAACTCCTGTTTAGAACTAAAATGGCGACACCCGATCCTGCGCTGCAAAATGGCGAAAAGATTCTCAATGGGATTCAAATCCGGAGATTTCGATTGCCAATCCCAGATTTAGAGATGCCATTATTTAAAAACCATTATTTAACCATTTTCGATAAGTGCTTATGGTCATTATCATGCTCAAACACCCACTGACGTGGCATTTGCGACTCGGCATGGCTCAGCATGTCGTTGGATAAAATATCCTTATAAGCAAATAAGTCCATTTTTGTTGTTATTTCGACAAAAGGGCCAACTACACTCCCTAAAAAGCAGGTCCATACCATTACATTTCCGTCTTCATATTTTATTGTGTCTTTACAATAACGCAGATGTAATCGTTGTCCTTTCGGTCTTCGGACGTGGCCGGGCGAAAGGATTTTCTCCTCCACAGTATAGCAAACACCCGCGATGCTTACTAATTACTTCTTGCATAGTCGGCAAGAAACAGATACATAATTGAATATTTGGGGTGTTGCTTTAAAATATTAAAATCAAATTTTTGTTGAAATGAAATAACACCCAAATAAAATGAAATAAGGCCCAAATGTTTTTATGAAATAAAGCCCAAAAATGTTTTAAAATGAAATAAAGCCCAAAAAAATGAAATAACACCCAAATGAAATTATTTGGGCCTTATTTCATTTTTACGTTTGGGCCTTATTTCATTGGGCCTTATTTCATGCAGCCTTGACTTTGCTGCCAAGTTGATGGTATTGCCGATAAGTTGTATTAACAAAATTCACATAAATTTTTTTTTACATATGTACATACATAATGGGCTTTATTATGAGTGTCGTATTACGACTTTGACTACGACTATTTTGTATTAGACTAAAGAACATTGCAAAATTTTTTCTTTAATAGAAATACGACACTCGTAATTAAGCCCAATACATACATACACACATATACATATATGTATGTAACCATTATAACCATTATTAAATATACATATCGCTCATTTACTCAAAGAACGTCATAACTCAAAAACCAATTTTACCAGAAAACGAGTTTGAAGTTTTAAGTTTACACACAACCTAACCCTACGTCTACACCTGATATATTTTTATCATGACAAATGTCAAATTCCTTATTGAAAAAAGAGCTAGCATAGAAAAAATTATTTTTCAATATAAAGTTTGACTTGTTATGACAAAAATATATCAGGTGTAGACGTAGGGTAATGGAAAAAGCAAATTTTATATGTATCTGAAGAGTTGAGTATACAGTATGAAATTATTACACAATGTGAAGAACTACATGAGGATTAATTCTGCATCACTAAAATTCGACATTTTTTAAATTTTCAACTTCGAAAACTGTCTATTTTTGAGTTAAGCAGATACATACATATATTTCTATCAAATTTCGTTTGTGAAAAATTTTTGTAAATAACTCTTTTTTTCATGCTTTTCTTTCAGTACTCATAAGCTAATATATTGTTGATATAAGTTTTTCGATCGTATTAGGTTTTGTTTTTATCGTTTTAAATTGTGAAAATTGCTGTCATTCTGAAAAAATATTTGAACTAAATAAACGTTACTTTTATTTTAATTACTTATTAATAAAAACTTTTTGTGTCCTTATTTGCGTATATTACTAGAATATATAATATTAATTCTTTCTTGTAAATACTTACAGTTATATTTTTATCCTTACAATACATTTTATATTGGCCATGAAGGCTTACATTGTATTGATATTAATAAACAAATAAATAAATAATTACGAAAATCTGCTGAATTTTAGATCCGTCATCGACATTCTACACATATGTACATATCGTCACCTAAAATCCAAAAGGCCCTAACAACCAGAAAATTCAAAATATACTTTTTGATTGATTATGATGTGATTCACGAAAATACATCTTTCCTTAAAATATTGCTCACATATGTTCAAAAATATCGATTTTATTCGTTATTCAATTTGGCGCCTAACAAATAAATAGTCTTAAATGTATAAGGTTTTTTGCTTCTCCTGTAAAAAAAGTAAAAAAGTGATACTTTCGGTATCGGTAACGATACCGGTATCTAATTTTAGCGGTTTTGAATCGGTATCGGTATTTTTACGATACCGTTTGCCAACCTTGGTAATACATTGAAATTAATATCCAGCAAAAAAGGCATGCAAAAAACGGAATTAAATCATCACATTGACACATTTTCATAAAACAAGTTTTATCTCCAACAAATAACAAGAGTACAATAGCTCAGTGGAACAGAGTATGCCTTAACAGTCAGAACAGCACATTTCGTATCCTGGCTGCGAAAAAAAAACATTTTTTTGTTCGTTTTGTATTTACGTGAAAAAACTTCATCGAATCAATTCAATGATTCAATCAAGCAATCATTTGAATGATGAGCAGTTTTGATAAATGTGATCCCATGCTCGTCAATGACACGCCTGTGTTAAAATCATGCGTTCTGTACCTAAATTGAAATTTTATTTTATAATGGTCTTAAACTTTGTAATTCAATTCCGTTAGAATTAAAATTAAAATCGAAAGCAATTTTTATGTCTTTAAGCGTAAAACTACAGATTATGTTAGAGCAATTTTTTAATTGCGTATTCAACAAATGTAAAAATTATTAATTGTAAACTTAATTATTTTTTAAATAGCAAATTTTGCTAAATAAATAAATAAATACAATAAATACAATGCAAAGACTTGAGCCAGAAAACTTGATGCATGTAAACCCGGTCTAATATAAAATTCATTATTTTTTCGGGATATAAGCTTTAAAGCAGTCTTGTTATTTTTATTATATGCTTACCTCTAACTGCAATACAATCCTTGGTTGATAATGGCACACCTAACAATGGCTTTTGTTTTGCTAAATCATCTTCGGAAAATCTACCAGATTTTATTAATTTGTCAGCTTCTAGAGCTTCTTTCATTGCATCTTCAAATCGTTCGTCTACTACGCAGTTCAATAAAGAATTAACCTCTCTGATACGTCTAATGAATGATTCCATAACTTGAACACAAGTCAACTTAAAACAAAATGAAATATAGAAATTAATGTGCAGTTTCTACAAGTCAAGTAGACGACTCGTCTAGAAAATTTGTATGCAAATCACTCAAAAATATGAGTGCTTTCCATAAAAATTATATACTCAAGTCGGTCGTCTGCGTTGTAGAAACGTGGGGTTAGTGTCTACGCCTGACGATTAATTAATATGAAGAATTTATAAAACTCTCAAAATTTTATTCTTTAATTAAGATTATCAAAATTCACATTTAAAAAAGTAAGTCGCGGTTCACACATTTCAACTTTTGTTGCTCAATTCATAATTCAGCTGTAAGAAAGACGGAGACGGAAATACAAGTATCTCTTATTTTCTTACAGCTGAATTACGAGTTCAGCAACAAAAGTTGAAAAACAAACAACACACACATATTTGTGGTTTTAAAACAAATTTTTAAGTAAAAAGCGAATACTTTTTTTTATTTATATTACCCAATGTCGAGCATTAAAAGCCAATTAGGATTTTTCAAGACGATATTTACATTTCATATTTAATGAATTCATTCCAATAATATTGAAGTTTATCTTGTTGTCAAACTAATAGATAAGGTTTGTCTTCCGCATTGTCCTAAAAATTATAAATATACGGACCTTTCTGAAAATCACGGTGATTTCAAAAACAAACTACTAAAAGCTGACTTGTTAGTGGATTTTGATTGTATATTAAGGTTTTGTCATGTATAATAGAATATTTCATTCCAACTTCCATCCCTATAAATCGTGAAATTTGCAAAAGAAATGATGTAGCTTTTATTAATTTTATGAAATCACCGTGATTTGAAATGTGATTTGCAGAACAGGCCCGTATATATGTATTCTTACTTCTTTTTTTCGAATTTTTCTTGCTATTGAGCTGGCCGATTCTAAAAGGATTGGATCTGTAATAGCGGGCATTGACTTTCCCTTAACACCATAAATTAGTTGAAATACAAAACGGGCGACTATATTTATCAAATGAAATCCCCAGCTTTCAATTCTTCGCGCAAATGATTTTGGGCACTTGGTAGGTACATTTAGTTGTTTTGACGCACTTATCTTCGACATTTTTATAACCAAGTTCGTGATATTTCTGAATGTTTATGGGAATGTGCAGAATACACTGGAATCTAGAAGTAAATTGGATTAAAATTAATGAGAAGTACAATACATAATGGTTATAAGAAACTTGAGAATTTTCAATAAAATTTGTGTTATAATCGATGTTTCCTTATAAGCATTTAGTTAATTTCTTTGTAATTCGACGCTATCTTGTATGAAATTAATTATTTTTTTTAAACTAAAATTTCTATTTATCCACTCTGAAAAATACAATCGGGCCAACGATGGTAAGTCCCGGTTCACACACTTCACCTTTTGTTGATCAACTCGCAATTCAGCTTTAAAAAAGAAGGAGAAGGATATACATGTATCTCTTTTTTTCTTACAGCTGAATTAGGAGTTGATCAACAAAAGTTGAAGTGTGTGAACCGGGACTAACAAGAGACTACACATACGAAAGTCCCGGTTCACACACTTCAACTTTTGTTGATCAACTCTCAATTCAGCTGTAAGAAAAAAAGATATATTTATATTTCCGTCTCCGTCTTACAGTTGAATTACGAGTTGAGCAACAAAAGTTGAAAAGTGTGAACCGGGACAAAGATTAAACAAAATTAAGACATTTGCTCTCTTCATTGTTGTTGTAGCAACCTCAAGCGTGCGCTACTTTATGGGGGTCTGTCATAAATGCATGTTTTAGTAAATGTGTCAAAAATTCAAAATAACAACCAAAAAATTATTTTTGGGAAATTATTAATCCAAATTATTTGATGGGTTTTCGTTTTCGCAAATTTATTTACCAAAATGTAAATTGTATCTAATGTATATCAAGGAAAAAAATTCATAAATATATATTCATTAAAAATTAACAAGTTTATGAGGTTTATTATATGGTTTAAAGAGATCTTCTAACACAATCTTTTAGAAAAATAATTTGGTTTAAATGTTAAGGACTTATCGTAGATGTTTTTATTTATCGTAGATGTTGAGGAAATCGAAACCAATTCATAATACAGAATATCTAGTTTATCAGTCCTCTTCCTGCATTTTTCAAAACATATAAAATCATTCATTATGCCACTATAGTCCTGTTTTATTGACTTTTGCAGTTTTTCTTTGACCTTTTATTATTATTAATCAACTTTTATTAAGCTTGAGGTCTATTTATAAATAAATATTGTTAATTTGTTTATAAAATTACCTCAAGCTTAATAAAATAGTTGATTTGTCCTGTTTTTTTTTTTAATTCTTAGCACTTCTAATTGTTTCAGTTAATTTTGTTAGAACATTTCTTGTACATATTACTATCGATAGTTCCTTCTGACTGATAGTGGCAGACCCCAGCGACGAATGTTCTGCAAACAAATTCATTTATGATTTTCTTAGCTTCGGTTTTTGTACTGTATTTTTTGCTAGAAGAAAATATTTCAGAGTGTAGGTGTAAAATAGTTGAATTCGTCTCTCATTAAATTTAATCCTTAATTATGTATATCGTTGGCAACTATTTTTGGCTTTTATTAAATTATTAAACAAAAACTTATAAATTCCCTCTAGTTAGAGTACCAGAGTCTTTAATATACTCTTTTACAGCCATGTCCATAGATTTTGAAGATTAACTTTAGTTATGATCACTGAACATACTTGCTTGTTTGTATGAAAAATAATTTCTTAACACTCGTCTTTTGTAAATAAGACGAAACAAATAATTCTTCGCACAAAAAATAAGTTTTCATACTACAAAATATGAGAAAACCGTTAATCGAAAAATGCAAATTTTAAATTAACCGATCAGTTAATCGGGTAGTAATTAACCGGTTAACCGATTGAATACCCTGGTGTGTAGATAAAAAAAAGTATTTTTAAGTCCTCGTCCATTTGCTGCGAGACATTTTTGATTTCTCTTTTGAAACTGCATTCGTGTCCACACTGAGAAGTTTTTGTTTTGCAGCTTAATACATTTTCTCATATATTTCTTATGAGAATGAGGCGAGAATGACGTACTCAACAAGAATTTCGTGTACATATATGCAAATTGACTTTGTATAGTATGTTAAATAAATAAATAAATAAATTCGAAAAACACTTAAACACACAAAGCTGTGTATAAACTACATCATTCAATATATGTACATATGTATGTATGTACTGCAAAAGTTAAATTAGGTGCATTTGAGTACTTTTCCAGTAAAATCCAGTAACTGAGTAATTTAAAAAATTACTCTCAATAAAAACGTTTGCATATAAAAGTACGCGAACGGAAAAATTGTAAAATGCGGTAAAATATGTACAACAGCCGATTGACAATTTTAGCGCTAAAAAATTATACATATCTATGTATGTATATGCATGTATATGCAATCCTGCACGTAATATTGGAATACGTGGTCCAATCTAGATGAAACAGACTAGTTACATCATGTTCCCATGTAATGCAGTCATGGATCATATCGTTTTCACACAAGCATTCAATGCTGCACGATAAATATTCGTGTTTAAACGATTATGATCGTAGTCTATAACTATTCTATATGGAGCAGTTTTGGGGTTAGTCCGATGTAATGCAAAGCTGGACCATTTATTCCAATCGTAGGACATCAACCTCCTTTTTTCATATATTTGGAGTATTCCTACTCCTCTTTGGAGTATTTACATACATGTATGGACTAGTCGCATTATCTGCAGGGCATATACAAAACTATACATACATATGTACATATAAAATATATACATACATACATATCGTCGGCTACCCAGCTAAAATTACTGCTTCCTAGAAGCGTTTTCGTAAGGGAGACAATGTTAGAGAATCACTTGCTGTTGCGCATGAATAAGGAGTTTAAGTTAAGTATAAAAAAAAGAACAAATCTAGTTTAGAGGCACCTCTTGAAAAATATGTATATCAAATAAAAAAATTGGCGTTGAGGCTTAGTTTCCGAGTTATGGGCCTCTGAAATTGTAGTACAAAATTGTGATTATATGGTGTATTTATCAACGACTGCGACTGTTTTTTCGTCTAATGACAAAACAACACAATTGTCGAACAGAATTAGGCCATAAGAATTGTCTCCATCATGGTATTTATCAACACGGCACAGCCAAGTTCTCCTAACTATAAACGTGTTTCGGCACTGCCGGCCTTCGGCCGGGCATAAGGATTTTCTCCACCATGGTGTTTCCGTACACGGCGCAGCCTAATAGATATTTTCTGCCTTGCAAAGTTTTCTTGCCTAATAACTTTTTTCTGCACTGCCGGCCTTTGGCCGGGCTTAAGGATTTTCTCCACCATGGTGTTTCCCGAACCGGCGCAGCGTAATACAGATTTTTTACCTTGCAAAGTTTTCTTGCCTAAGGGCTTAAGGATTTTTCTCCACCATGGTGTTTCCTGACACGGTGCAGCGTAATAAGAATTATCTGCCTTGCAATGTTTTGCTGCTTAATAACGTTTTTCTGCACTGCCGGGCTTCGGCTGGGCTTAAAAATTTTCTCCCCCATGGTGTTTCCCGATACGGCGCATCTTAATAAGATTTTCTAACTCATAAAATTTTCTTGCATTTTACCATTTCATGAAAGGTATTGTCAAGAGCTTTAAGATTATATGGTCATTTCCGTTGGAAAACACCGTATAATCACAATATTGTACTAGAATTTCTGAGGCCCATAACTCGGAAACTAAGCCACGCCGCCAATTTTTTTTTTCTTATATTTAAATTTTCTATAGGATAGGATACTTTTTTCTTAATTTTTGAGAGGTGCCCCCAAACTTGATTTAAGCAAAAAAACTTTAGAAAACTTACCATGGAGTTAATGTCGACGTCGTCGACGGCGTCAAATGTCAAAAAAAAAGTTGAATCGTATGAAATTGTATGAGAGCAGTTAATCTCAACGCGTTGCAACGCCGTAAAAGTTCAATCTGTTTCAACTTTTTCGTCGTTAAAACGCCGTCAACGACGTCGACATTAACTCCACTATTATATTTTCATCATATTGGCATCTCAAAAAACTTCAAAAAAAAGGGAAAACGACAAATGGAAACGCTGCTTGGAAATGAATCTGCCTTGTTAAGTACCTTATATATTTATATCATGGAAGTACTTCCAATATTTATGTATGTATATCATGGTATTAATATAGAAATTTATAACGCATACATCGTGACACGCTCGAAAATTACACATCTTGGTAGAGCAATGCCAATTTGAATTTTATCATACGTTTAACCCTGCATGCCTAATCATATTTTTTATGCGTTACGTCGTTAGTCGATTCGACTAACATCCGATAGGTATCAATTTTATGGAACCGGCGGTATTCCCAAATGCTTAGAAGTTACTGAAAAAGTAAAAAGCTGTACCTTTTTGTAAATAAATATAAAAAACATTATATTTGGTTTGGTTTTTGATGCTTTTTTAATACTATCACTTGCTCTACTTTGCAATCCCAGCAACGTCACCTGGTGTATCGAAAAAATTAAAAATAAATAAAATAGACTTTAAAAACTTGAAAGGCTTTCTACCGTTATAAAATTTAGGCATTAAGTTGGGTAATTAAAATAGATAAAAATTTTCATTTTAATGGTTTGCACAAAAAGCGCAAAGCTCAACTTTGTGTTTGCCTTATGTAATTTTTTTGCATTTTGTGCATAGTCTTCGAAAGCGATGTTTTTGATAGGACCAGAATGCGCAAATTTTGCTTTTGTTAACTATTTTTTGGGGCTGTATTCTCAATATTTGTCTCCTGAACTAACAGCGATAAAATTCGTTGTATGTTTTGCATCATGCAAGACTGTAGACGCTTTAAGCCTTAAAGTTTAAGGTTACTACGATGTGGGGCGTGACCCCAAGTTCTTTTTTGTCACTTGGATTTTCAGTAGCAAGGCCTTCATTAGCACTAAGTTTCTTTTTTTTCCAATTTCGATATTGTTATAGTGAATTATGGTATTTATGTTTTTGTCTGTGTTAAAAAGTTTGAACACTTCTAGGCAATCAGTAATATCCTTTGCCGGTCGTGATGGACCTATAGCATGATGAGATACATATTTTTAATGCTGAAGGATGCCATTTTCTTTTAGTTGTCGACCACTTAAAAAATATAAAATGTTATAATAGATATCATTATCATCGGACATCACCAGTATTCTCCTAATTTCATAATCAGCTAGTCTGTTTGTAGTAATTTTGTCATCTGAAAAAGTTACATTAACTCCAATGTTAGTCGATACGACTACGTGGTTTTTACAAAGTCATATGTATATACTACTCAAATGACTTACACAAAACGTAAGTAGTGCTCGACAGCAGCTTCACAACTTAATCAGTTCTCTCAACATAAAAAATGACAAGGATACAGAGTAAGAAAAAAAATGTTGCGACGGGGAAGATTAACATTGTTAGTCGAAACGACTAACATTGGGCATGCAGGGTTAATCTACCTTATAAAGTCCTCTCAGTACTCCTTCTGACCGAAATTGTTTTTAGAAAACTTCGCGAAACACGATCAAGTATATTTACATATGTACATACGTAATTTAATAAAAATTACAAACAACTCTTTTAGAACAACAAAATAAAACTTGTCATGGAAATTTTCCATACATAGTACATACATATGTATGTGCATTTTTTTTTGCAGATTAGAATATATACATTCATATCGTCGGTTGATAATTTAAATGTCGTATGTGGTTTTTTTGCGGTTTTAAGTTAAGATCGATTCCTTAGGGTTTCGGACCTGATCTTTCATTTGGCGTATCAGTTTTTCGATACATCATACGGTTTTGGAGATATGGAGTATTGAGTTTGTCGTATGTGGCACTTGCTGATAAAATTTTTAAACTTAAAACTCAATTTACTCGAAACTATCAAAATCCACATACGACAATTAAATTATCAATCGACAAGATGTATACATACATATATGTATGTTTGTCGATAGGTACGTATCCATACTTAATTTACATTTATTTCAATATATGTACATACACACATACGTATGCATACTCAAGGAAATTATACTCCCATAAACTTACAATTTATCTCAGACCAGCAGATATTTCTTTCTCCGGTTACCTCAGGAACGGAACATTAGAAAGTCAGAAATTAATTACAAAAAGTTGCAAAACACTGTAATTTGTGGGTGTTTTACATCCGTGTTAATGTTAATACTGCATATCTCGAAACGGGGTTACCCATAATTTTATGCATTCAACTATGTTATAAAAACATCGCTCCTTTATTGCAACACAGTCATAACTTAAAAAACAAGTTTTCCAGAAAATGTATTTAAAGTTTTCAATTTTCATGGAACTCAATGAAGACATTAAAAAATTGTCTATTCTCAAGACTTGGGTGTACAAACCATTTGTATACAAAATAAAATAAGATAAAAGCATATAGTATGCATTATTTACCCTAAAAATTTAGTTTTTGAGATAGAACTATGTTGCAATAAAGAACACATCGCATCGACTGCAAGCACAAGCAAATATGTTGCTTAGGTGGCACCCCTGAAACGATTGGTAAAACCAAGGCGAATGCAGTATCAGGTGACCTTATCAGCCCAGCTGATTATCAGCTGTTGCTACCAAATTGAGCATTTTGAACCAAAACGTCAAAATTTGCTTAGAAATCTTCTGACAGATTGGTTTTGTAGCATAGCAAACTACGTGTTGTTTTTTGTGTTGTAAAATTGTTGTAGCGATAAGGTCTCCTGATACTGAATTCGCCTTGGGTAAAACCAGAGTTGAACATGGTCAGGGTGACCGATGACATTTTTCAAAAAGTGGCACCAAATGGGGATTTAGCAAAAAAGGTGTAAAATTAAAAAAAAGCGAGAAAACTACAGTAAAACTACTACAAAAGGGGTAATGTTTCAACTTTTGTTGCTCAACTCGTAATTCAGCTGTAAGAAAGACGGAGACGGATGTACAAATATCTCGTTTTTTCTGACAGCTGAATTACCAGCTGAGCAACAAAAGTTGAAACGTGTGAACCGGGACTTATTTTAAAATTTCCTGAGTATAAAATTCTGAGTATTTCCAAAGTCATGTTTTACACTTGGCAGTTTTTCTTGAAGCAGTTCTCTTCAATTCTCTTTTAAAACTGCCCATTTGTTTACACTCAGACGGTTTCTTGTTCAATTTTCGTATTGTTTTAATGCAGCGAATGAAATAACAAAACAGAATTGAAGTAACTTTTCTGTACAGGCAAGTCAGTACCCCTCTTCTTTCTTCTTTCCTTTCTCTCCTATAAACTCAGACTTGCTTCAAGTAAAACTGCCGAGTGTAAAACATGACAAAGCGAATTCAATATCAATACGCCTTGAGTATTTCCTAACGTTTTGGTTGATTTGACAGCAGAGAAGTTATGTCAGCTGGTGAATTAAGATCACAGAGACCTGCACCGAGCGACTGATAGCCGGCTGAGCCAAGCCGCCGAAGGCCTTATGTCAGCCGCCGATTTTTTCTAGGCTCGAAATCGGCTAAAGCCGGCCACACACTACACAAGTTCAGTGCTCAAGTCTGGCACTGCTTAAACTAATTAGTACAAGTAAAAAGTGCAGTTTTTATTTTGATGCGCCATATTGCAGGTGATTTTTCATATAATTCTAGGAACTATGTCCAGAATACTTTCCTAAGGACGGGCTTACATCAGTGTGCCAAATGCTACACAAGCGTAAAAAAGCGTAACCACAAATTACTAATGAAAAACTGTTTGATTCAGACATGTATTTATTAAGCCATCATGATTGGAAACTGTTTAAATCAATAAATACATGTCTGAATCAAATAGTTTTTCATTAGGAATTAGTTGGTTGCGCTTTTTTGGCAAATGACATACAAGAAATGCCAGATGTAAGCTCAGCCTTATGGTAGAATTAGTCGATTCGTATCGTGTTACTTTTTAAGTTGTCGTATCTTTTAATTATGGATGTTAGTTAAGGCCGTTTCACACTATAATACAAGTATTAATACTTTTGAGGAAAATGCAACTCTGACATGTTGAGTTGTTATTGTCTTTTGAAACTCTTGAAACAGAAATTAGATTAGGGATGCATTTACGTCAAAAGTATTAATACTTGTATTATAGTGTGAAACGGCCTTTAGTAAAAACGTGAGATTTCCAGCTAACGTGTCAGCTGTTATTGTATTTCTCTTTGTCTTATACATGTGTGTGTATGTATTACTAATGAAAAACTGTTTGATTCAGACATGTATTTATTAAGCCATCATGATTGGAAACTGTTTAAATCAATAAATACATGTCTGAATCAAATAGTTTTTCATTAGGAATTAGTTGGTTGCGCTTTTTTGGCAAATGACATACAAGAAATGCCAGATGTAAGCTCAGCCTTATGGTAGAATTAGTCGATTCGTATCGTGTTACTTTTTAAGTTGTCGTATCTTTTAATTATGGATGTTAGTTAAGGCCGTTTCACACTATAATACAAGTATTAATACTTTTGAGGAAAATGCAACTCTGACATGTTGAGTTGTTATTGTCTTTTGAAACTCTTGAAACAGAAATTAGATTAGGGATGCATTTACGTCAAAAGTATTAATACTTGTATTATAGTGTGAAACGGCCTTTAGTAAAAACGTGAGATTTCCAGCTAACGTGTCAGCTGTTATTGTATTTCTCTTTGTCTTATACATGTGTGTGTATGTATTACTAATGAAAAACTGTTTGATTCAGACATGTATTTATTAAGCCATCATGATTGGAAACTGTTTAAATCAATAAATACATGTCTGAATCAAATAGTTTTTCATTAGGAATTAGTTGGTTGCGCTTTTTTGGCAAATGACATACAAGAAATGCCAGATGTAAGATCAGCCTTATGGTAGAATTAGTCGATTCGTATCGTGTTACTTTTTAAGTTGTCGTATCTTTTAATTATGGATGTTAGTTAAGGCCGTTTCACACTATAATACAAGTATTAATACTTTTGAGGAAAATGCAACTCTGACATGTTGAGTTGTTATTGTCTTTTGAAACTCTTGAAACAGAAATTAGATTAGGGATGCATTTACGTCAAAAGTATTAATACTTGTATTATAGTGTGAAACGGCCTTTAGTAAAAACGTGAGATTTCCAGCTAACGTGTCAGCTGTTATTGTATTTCTCTTTGTCTTATACATGTGTGTGTATGTATGTAAGAGAGAAGTTGACGTAGAAATCTATTTTCTGCAGATTTCTACCTCACATACGTTACTATACATATTAAATAAACAGCAACATGTTTTATTTGTGTTACAGATTTTGTCATCTGATCCGTCAACTCACGATACGAACAGGGAACGAAGCCGATCGGCTGTGAGTCGCCTAACAGCCGCCGCCGGAAATTTTCAAAGACCCTCAGCCGCCGCCGACCCATGCGGCTCATTTTCGGCTGCGGCTTAGCCGCTGTGTTAATCAGAATTTTTTTTCAAATTATGTGTTAGCTTCTATTAATAATGATAATTTTTTTTTTTTTGAAAAATAGTAGTTTTTTCTGCAAACAATTTGATATGACTGAAAAATAAAGCTACGAGATATCATTGAAAAATGAAGAAGGGCTGCCAGATGTGGCGATATATCGCCAACTTGGCGATTTTAACTACCGGTCTCCACTAGGCATGAACTTGGTATGGGCAACATGTCGGACATCGGAAATGGCTAATGGAGACCGCTCATGTCCAACTTTCGTCCATGCTCTGGCATGGATGCCCGAACATATGTATGTCTGAGCAACAGTGTTCGCCATAAGGTTCTCAGTCTGCAACCATTTGCAATAGAAACAAAAGAGACAGAACAAAATTGTTAAATATTCCATCTTTATTGCACTAGCGCAAAATACTTTGATATGCCTGAACATGGACATCGCACTTATTCACCACAATAAAGAAGTTGGTGATTTTTTTACAGTTGCTCTGCCGGCGTCATGTTCATGTCATGCCCAAGTCGAAGGCTAGTTGAGACGTAGGGTACAATTTGGTGTCCTAATTTTCCTATAAGTAGATGTGTATATATAGAAGTGCTACGTCTACAAGGAATTTACCAAGATACTCCATGTTACGTGGACTACCTATATATGCAATGATTTTTATTTTCTATTCACCAAACATTTGCGATTCGTTTTAAATAAAAATTAAATTAAATATAAACATATTTCAGAAAATTTTAATGCTTCGGATTAAATTTACATACTCTCTATTATTTCTATGTAGATGGAGGTAAACTACACCAAGTAACATTTTGAAAATTTTTGCGGGAGACTGCTAAAACATGTGGAAAATGGCTAAGGTCGCCCATCCATTATACAATATTTTTGCATATGTTATTGTACATATTATTGTATTTTTGACCTAGACTATGCAATAAATGGCACAATATTTTCTTGACAGTGAAAATGAACAACACTGAACAATGCTGCCACCACATTACACAAATGTCTTGATTGCACAATAAAAATAAAGTCTTGATAATTTCCAATATATTGTGCCACCTTCGAATATGACATACATATTGGAGATATTATTGTACAATTATATTACAAGTGGCTGGGGCGATCAATGGCTCAATCCCGGCAGGATTAAATGCCGGTCACAATGAATCCGTCATACGTTAAACTTCGCCTTTTTCAACTGACATTAACGCAACGACAGAGAAGGTTGGCACAATGAGTACTTTATTGACGAAAGCATTTGAACAGCTTCTAAAGGTCGATTCTCCATTTTATTTATTAAATTCAACTTTTTGTATATATTTCGTTTAGTTCTTTTGTTTAGTTCTATTTTTGCTACCACAAAACACAAAAATCTAAATTGGAACATACCAAAAAACCAACCAATATCTGTCAAACTACTCAACGTACGCAAAAAGTTAAAAGTTGACCAAATTTTGTACTTTGCGTTGACGGACACGTACTGAATGTAACCGACCTCATAAGAAACCTTGTATTCCAACTTAGCTGTCAGTTGAAAGAGGGGAAGTTTAACGCACGACGGATTCATTGTGTCCCAGCCTTACCAGTTTGACCTACCCCAAATATTTTATATAACTCTAATATCTTTTTTATATCTAATATTTGGGACATCAGAACTTACTGGATTTCAGCTATCGATAGAGAAAACAAATTCTGATTCCAACAATAAAAAAAGTATTTAAAAAATGTGGCTTGGTGTAGCTTACCTCCTACCTACAGATTTATAAAAAAAATTTTGTTTAAGATTTTTTAAGTTTAATTTTACAACCATAGACCTATCATGAAATGCCTAATTATAACAGTAACTTCATGTTAGTGCTATATATATTTCCAGTAAAAATATCTTTGTCTGTAAAAATACCTCTATTTAGAATTTCTACATGAAGTGATGTCCATAAACTGTTCTGTGGTGGTGGTTTTCTTATAAATTAGCCGACTCTCAGCCGTTTTGTACTAGCCGCCGACGGTTTTATTTTTTAGCCGGCGCCAACGAGATTTCTTCGGCGCAAGTCACCTTTTAGCCGCCGCCGATGATATTTTTGGTCAGCCGCCGCCGCCGACAAATCAGTATCGGCTTCGTTCCCTGGATACGAATCTACTAATTCTACCATTTATCTTAAAAAATGACGACACAACTGAGCGCAAGGCATATCAAACAGGTACATGCATCAGGCAAATTGCTCATCCGCTGATTTTTTGTTTACACGTTTATAACGAAGAATTCATTTGACAATTACTTTTGTGCCTTGTTTGATGCATACAATTTTTTGACAATTACTTTGTAAAACTATGTGAGAAGCACAGAGTTGCCACAGTGTTTTCCCTAATGCGTGTACCTGTAGTAAATGTGCCTTGACTGAGCGTTTGCAACATACACTACACAGCTTCACTGTACAGTTTTACAAACTTGAGCAAATATCAAGATCGTTTCGATATTTACTCTAATTACTGCGTAAATAGCACAACCACCCCCATACACTACACAAACGCAATGTACAGTGTCAGACTTTTGCAGTGAACTTGTGTAGTGTAGTTTAAAAGATCGCACGAAAATTATCATGTAACAAAAGAAAACAATTCAATTTTATGATTTTATGTGTAATAAGAAGAGTGGTTCTTTTTTGATATATGATAATTTTCTAGCAATTTTTTCCGCTTTGATTGTGGCAACGCTGATTAAAGCAGTTTTTCCCCGAAATTTAGCTGGTAAAAAAGTATCATCTCTAACTTTTATCGCAGTTAATCGCCACTTTATCTGAACTAGCTATCAAAACAAAATAGGTATATGCGTGTGTGTTTGTAAACAAATGAAAACAAGCCAAAAAAACATAGATGGGAGTTTAATATAAATAAATTTAATTAAGTTATGAATAATATAAAAATTAAAAATTAGAAGAAAATATAGAGATGCCTTCAAAAACAAGATTTTGAATGAATCGAATTTATGTATGTAAGTATGTATGCATGTATACACGTGCGTATAATATGTATGTTGTGTGAATATAAATAAAAAAAAATGCCACGCGAACAGTGATGCCAACTTTTTCAGAGCAAAAAGCACTGTGTGTTCATATAAAAGCACTAAATGCAATATACTAGAGCTGTGCCAAATCGTTCATTCAAGTGACCGCTCATTTTCGTTCATTTTCTAAAAAAGAACGAGTTCGTTCATTTCGTTCATCCGCTCTTTTAAAGAAATAGAACGAAGTGAAAACAAACAAGCAGTTGATTTTGTACATAAAAATCAGTGTGACCAGATTTTAAAATAATGTTAAGCTAAATCACGTTTGAAAAAAAGCTAAAATAAGCTAAAAAGTTACATTTTAGGCTAGAAAATAAAGCTAAACTTTTTTCCACTTCTTTGATCACTTTTCAATAGTTTCTTATTGCTAAACTAACGTTACACAAACATATTTTTTTATTATACATATAGAATATTTGCTTAATGAAATTATTTATTAATTATTATATTTTAGATCAATGATAAGCAAACACATACATCTCTAATGTAAAAGAGAGCAAATTGCATACTTGTACGAATGTACGTGTAAAAAAGAGCATAACAAAGTGCCCACGGGCGGCCTTTTGATGATCAATGTTTTAGATTTAATGAAGAACAAAACAAAAACTTCCCCAAAATAATTTTAAAATGTTTTTAAAAATGTAAAAATGGTTTTAAAAATGTAAAAACATTTATACTAAAATACGAAAGCTTTTTAAGTGAATTAATCAGTGATGGTATTTTGGTGCGTTTCGGGTATTTTTGGTGCTTTTTGCCTCTTCATAAACGCGAAATTTTGGTTAATACCCTTTTTTAAAAAGCGGGTATTTACAGTGCTTTTTAACAATTTCTCACAGTGCTTTTGGTGCTTTTTTTGTAAAATTAAAATATTTTTAATTTTAATAATAGCAGCATATCTCTTTAATTAATTCTCTGCATAATATTTGATTGATAGTAGTACGCAATAAGCATTTGTTCAAGTTTACACAAATATTTAATCATCCTAGAACAATTGACAGGATGAGGTTGTCAATAGCAGTCAGTTGTTTTAGACAACGGGTAGCCAAATCCCAATTTTTTGGTATCGTATTGACGTGTTGTCAATGTTGACAACTGGATTAAGGGTGAATATCGCAAAAAAACAAAAACTTTTAAGCTAGTTAAGAAAAAAGTGTTGCTTTTAATGCATTTTGCATGTGTAAATGATTTTTCAGTAACATCTTTATCCTAATCTAGACCTAAGCTTCACTTACCAAATGACTAACACAGATCATATAATTACTAACATTTTGAAAAATTAATATAATTAATATTAAATATTTTGAGACAAAAACTTGAAATTATATAATGAGGTTTTACACCCCAAACTCTCCTTTTTTTAAATGGCTTAATGTATTAAAATGAAAAAAAGTGTTGGTGCTTTTTTACCCTCTTTTTCGTATTTTTTTCCGCTTTTTACCCTTTTTGCAACAGCTTAATGTGCTTTTGCTCTTCTTAGAGATATCATCACTGGAATTAATGCTATTTAAGGTAAATAAAGTGAAATAAAGTCATAAGTAAAGATTTTGCTCTTATTTATCGACTACTTGAAATACAAGGACATAATTGAGCCACACTGCATTGGTTATAAGCCCATATAGACTTATTCCAGAATTAATTGAGTAATAATGCCATTTTGGCTTAATACTTATGACTTTATTGAGGTGGCCCGACGAAAATCGGTACATAGTGTCCAGGCTTAAGGCTATTTCAGGTTTTTGTTTTAAGTTAATTGATGCCGCTGAATGAACGTTCAACTCAAGTCAAATAATTTTATACCCAAAAAACTCAAAAAGTGTTTTGGCCACTAATATGAATTTAACTTTTTCCATTGGAATTCTAACCATTCTGCCATTATCTACTATTTTTCTTCTTTCCATTTCTGTTATAAAATTGTCGTATAATTTACATTTTGTATTTTTTGTAAACTATTTTGCAATGCTAAAAAATTATAATTTTTATAAGTTGTTTATGTTTTTAATATATTTTATAGAACACGCAATTTAGACTAAAAAAAGGCTAAAAAAGCTAAATGACTTTTTAAAAAAAGCTGAAAAATAAGCTAAGAGCTAAATGAAAATTTTAAGGCTAAATCTGAAACAAATAAGCTAAATTTAGCTCAAAATAAGCTAATATGGTCACGCTGATAAAAATGGAAACATGCACAATGCATTTTGTTTTGAATTGAAAGTAAAGAAATTAAAAAAGATTCATATCGCCAAAATAGCCACATACTTATACACAATAATGACAATGAAAATAAACTAAAATATCTAAACCAATTTTGCTAAAAAACTATTAATACATATGTTCTAAAAACTTAATAAATATGAATGGTAATTTAATTAATTTCATAATGGCCACAGTGTTACTAAAAGTATATAAAAAGTCAAATGAAAACAAGAATATGACAACAAATCTCACATGAACAAAGAAAAAGCCAAGGCAAATTCATTTCCAGGTAATATCAGGATTACAAAAACAATGAAAAAATACAACAATGAAAAAAAAAACATGGGTTTTAGTTCATCCAAAACTTCACAAATAGAATTTGTTTAACACAATAATAATAAAATTGATTCACATAAATTTGAAAATATTTCTCCACGGCAGCTACCCACTAACAAAATTTGCAACGTTTAGCACTTCTCACAATTTTTTAATAGTTTTTATCATATTTTTAAATATGTTTTCACAGAATTTATTTTAATAAAATATTTTTCATACTGAAATTTTTTAACATTTTCTTCTAATTTCTCTTTCGTAAAAAATTTTTGAAGTTTCTGATGAACTTTAATTTGAAAAAAAGTAGCTCAGCTGAATTTCCGCTACTACCTTTTGAATGTGCCTTGGAAAAAGCCAAACAAAACAAAAAAGAGCCAAGTGTGCTCGGTCGTTCATTTCGTTCAATTGTAACACAGTTTTGAGATTGTACTTTTTATCAGTACTGCTGAGCCAAAACAGCTCAGTAAAGTGACCGGCTCACTTCGTTCATTTCACTGATTCGTTCAATTGTACTCGTTCGTTCATGAACGACACAGCTCTACAATATACATCAGTCGTAATTTAACTCTGGGTGGGAGAACACCTTTTTCGCGTCGTCGTAGTTATTTTTTAAATGCGGCCAGGCATTTTGTTGTTGTCTTGCCTTCGAGAATTTTGCGGCTGTCGCATTGTTAGTGTTTTTTTCCTTGATTAACCGTAATTAATTGCGGCTCTTTCTGGAATTTTTCATTGGCATATGCAATCGTTTTGTTGTGTATTATGTATACATATGTATTATGTATGACTGTTCGTGATTTGTTACACTTTTGGAGACTGACATTTCGTATTGGAAGGAACTGGTGGAGACTGAATTAAAAGCATTTTTTTGAAGAACCTGGACCTGGTGGAGTACCATATATGACTCGGACTTGGGGGGTACTGACTGGTGGGGACCATTTTTTGTTGAAGAACCTGGTGGAGTACCATATATAACTCAAACTCGAAGAAGACTAACTGGTGGAGACCATTTATACTCTAGGAGTGGACTCTTGGATTCTCTACTTCCTACGTGAAGGCGTGGGTCGAATGGGGCCTTGAGAAAGCTTCTATTTGTTGTAGAACCTGGCACTTTGCTCTAAGTAGCTAGCCAAATTATACTAAACCCCAAAAAAAAAAAATGCAATATATTTTTTATTTATATTTTTATATTTATCTATTTATTTTCAATACAGAGAAAGCCCACATGGCTAATTATATATGTATTGAATGAGTAGAAATTAAAAATTTAAGTTAACTACAATTTTAAATTTACTACATTTCATAGGTTTTATGTAATAATTTCAATTATATCGAGCCATATTTCGATTTTGCTTATAAGTAGAATATGAGTAGGAAAATAATGGAAGTTCATTTGGCAAGACACTGCAATTATGGTGTATTATTTTAAGAAAAGAGTGATCAACGAGAATTATATCCTCGTTTCAGGAAATGCAGTTTCATTTTTTTCCTCTGGCCATAAAGCTGTTTTAATAAAACAATTAAATTTTAGGTGTTTCATCTGAATTAAGCCTTACATGAACATGGTTCAGTATGTTACATTCTGTAGCTCGTTTCTGTATTTCTCGCATCGTAAAATTTCCCGCATGAAACAAGGGAATCGTAACAAAAACAGTGTAAATTGAAACACAAAATGGCTTTTCTCACATAAGTGTTTCTGTATTGTTACTTTGCGAGAACTATCTGTCATTTAAACAAATTTCCAGCAATTATTGGAACGATGTGAGAAAAAGTGTTTCTGTAACAATATTTTGTGAAAAGTTTCTCGCAAGAACTGTCTAAATAACTCGCATTTTAAATTGGTGCGAGAACAACCAAATTTGTAAAAAAACATGAAACATGAAAATATGAATAATAAACTAGTTGAAAGAATATGCAACGAATTGTTGAACTAAAATTATTATTAAGGAGGCGATATCATTATATTTATTTACAATTTTTTTGTGGAATTTTCTATAATAGAGACAGTTGCTAGAAAAAACTTATTTCAAGCATTTTACATTCACTTTATATTCATGTTCATTATAAAATTTTATTTTTCTTGAAAATTATTATTTTTTTGTTATTGAAATATTTTTGTGACTTTTGTTTTCATTTGACACTCGATTACTGGAAATATTCCAGTAAAAACAGTTTCAGTGTTGTCTGTTTTCACATTCAAATACAGAAACACTTTTTTTTCACAAATCGAGAAACGATGGAATTTTGTGTTTCACACTTCATGTGAGAAATTTTACGATGCGAGAATTACAGAAACGAGTTACTGAACAACATAAGCCTTTTCTTTTTAGAACGTATTTTATATGAATGAAACAATTTGATTTATAAAATCATTATTGTATTTCTTACTTACTTTAAAAATAGTTATAAGCCTTAAAATTTATTTCTACTTCAACATTTGAACATGGTAATGTTAATAGTCTTAGAGGAAATATTGACAGTATTAGAAATGGATTATGATTAGTTGAATTTCTATAATTATAAACTTCAATGCAAAATTGATCAGTTTTGATCAAATTTTTCCATTTATGTATTCTTAAATTTCTGATACCATCCATCTGATTTCACCATCCCAGCAAAAATTACCGCTTTCCAGAAGAGTTTTTGTAAGCCAGCTAGAAGCAATGCATTCAGTTTCCAAAAAGCCATTCTTTTTTTGCTTTACTAGTTTGTTTTACAGAAGTAATAATGTGTAGTTTTTGTGTATTCAGATGCAAAAGTTAGTTACTGGTTCACATTTTTTTACTTCTGTCCACTTTGTTAGAGAGCCTTACGTTAGTACTTTTCAGAAGCATTTTTGAAAGCTTTCGTTATCAAGAAAGCAATACATTGCTTCCCTCAGTGGTTAGTAATTAGATTATTGTAATTAAGTTATTTTATAACGTGTTTCGAACGTGGTATCCTCTGTAATTTCTAGAAATATATTCTTTTTTCTCACTATGAAAGATAAAGTTTTTCTTCCTTCGTATTTCACCCAGCTGAAATAACATTCTGCAAAGGAAACTTCGCATGTTTAAAAGTGGTGAAAGCAGATAGTTTTTGGAAAGTGAAAATAAAGCCACCACACTTTAACAAATTAATATTTAGTAGATTCGCAAAACGCACTAAAATCAAAGGTGAAAAGCAACAATTTAGTGCCTTTTTTTAAGCAACAATTTGAAAAATTCCGCACTGTTATGACTTAAAAAACTCTAAATCTAGTATGAAAAGCACTAAATTGGCACGCTGCACACGAAGCACGAATGAGTAGTCTAAACAGCATGATTCAGAGAGCGAAGCAGGTGATTTAACTAGTCGTCTAATAATGCTATGTTTAGACGACACCTGCTTCGTGCTCTATTCATGCTTCACACCCCAATCATGACCGAATCAACTTGCTTCGCCATACAAAATTATGAGAGCGAATCAAGTAGATTCAATACGAATCTACTTGCGAAGCACGTAAAATTGGTATCTTCTCTAACTTTTATCGCAGTAATCGCCACTTTATCTGAACTAGCTGTCAAAACAAAATAAGTATATGTGTATGTGTGTGTTTGTAAGCAAATGAAAACAAGCCAAAAAAACATAGATGTGAGTTTAATATAAATAAATTTAATTAAGTTATGAATAATATAAAAAGGGAAAATAAGAAGAAAATATAGAGATGCCTTCAAAAACAAGATTTTGCTTGAATCGAATTTATGTAAGTATGTATGCATGTATACACGTGCGTATGATACGTATGAATGTGTGAATATACATAAAAAAAATGCCACGCGAACAGTGATGCCAACTTTTTCAGAGCAAAAATCACTGTGTGTTCATAAAAAAGCACTAAATGCAATATACATATTTTTTATTTATATTTTTATATTTATTTATTTTCAATACACAGAAAGCCCACATGGCTAATTATATATGTATTGAATGAGTAGAAATTAAAAATTTAAGCTAACTACAATTTTAAATTTACTAAATTTCATAGGTTTTTGTAATAATTTCAATTATATCGAGCCATATTTCGATTTTGCGTATAAGTAGAACATGAGTAGGAAAATAATTGAAGTTCATTTCGCAAGATACTGCAATTATGGTGTATTAAAAAAACAATTAGATTTTAGGTGTTTCATCTGAATTAATTTTTACATGAACATAGTTCAGTATGTTACATTCTGTAGCTCGTTTCTGTATTTCTCGCATCGTAAAATTTCCCGCATGAAACAAGGGAATCGTGGAAACAGTGTAAATTGAAACACATAATGGCTTTTCTCACATAAGTGTTTCTGTATCGTTACTTTGCGAGAACTATCTGTCATTTAAACAAATTTCCAGCAATTATTGGAACGATGTGAGAAAAAGTGTTTCTGTAACAATATTTTGTGAATAGTTTCTCGCAATTTTTGGATTTTAAATTGTACAAAAACATGTGAATTTTTGAATTTGTGTGTGAAAATATGAAAAATAAACTAGTTGAAAAGATATGCAACGAATTGTTGAACTAAAATTATTATTAACGATTCGATATGATTATATTTATTTTGAATTTTTTTTTTGGAATTTTCTATAATAGAGACAGTTGCTAGAAAAAACTTATTTCAAGCATTTTACATTCACTTTATATTCATGTTCATTATTCAATTTTATTTTTCTTGAAAATTATTATTTTTTTGTTATTGAAATAATATTTTTTTGTGACTTTTGTTTTCATTTGACACTCGATTACTGGAAATATTCCAGTAAAAACAGATTCAGTGTTGTCTGTTTTCACATTCAAATACAGACACACTTTTTTCACAAATCGAGAAACGATGGAATTTTGTGTTTCACACTTCATGTGAGAAATTTTACGATGCGAGAATTACAGAAACGAGTTACTGAACAACATAAGCCTTTTCCTTTTAGACCGTATTTTATATGAATCAAACAATTTGATTTATAAAATCATTATTGTATTTCTAACTTACTATTAAAATATTTATAAGCGCTAAAAGTCATTTCTACTACAACATTTTAACATGGTAATGTTAATAGTCTTAGAGAAAATATTGACAGTATTAGAAATGGATTATGATTATTTGAATTTCTATAATTATAAACTTCAATCCAAAATTAATCAGTTCTGTCAATTTATGTATCCTTAAATTTCTGATAATTCGTTCTATTTCTTCAATTTCACAATCCCAGCAAAAATTACCGCTTCCCAGAAGAATTTTTGTAAGCCAGCTAGAAGCAATGCATTCAGCCATTCATTTTTTGCTTTACTAATTCATTTTACAGAAGTAATAATGTGTAGTTTTTATGTACTCAGATGCAAAAGTTACTGGTTTACATTTTTTTTTACTTTTGTCCACTTTGTTAGAGAGCCTTACGTTAGTACTTTTCAGAAGCATTTTTGAAAGCTTTCGTTATCAAGAAAGCATTACATTGCTTCCCTCAGTGGTTAGTAATTAGATTATTGTTGTAATTAAGTTATTTTATAACTGTAATTACTAGAAATATATTCTTTTTTCTCACTATGAAAGATAAAGTTTTTCTTCCTTCGTATTTCACCCAGCTGAATTAACATTCTGCAAAGGAAACTTTGCGTGTCTAAAAGGGGTGAACGCAGATAGTTTTTGAAAAGTGAAAATTTCTTATTTTCCACCACACTTTCACAAATTAATATTTAGTAGATATGTAAAACGCACTAAAATCAAAGGTGAAAAGCACCAATTTAGTGCCTTTTTTTTAAGCAACAATTTGAAAAATTCCGCACTGTTATAAATTAAAAAACTCTAAATCTAGTACGAAAAGCACTAAATTGGCACGCTGCACACGAAGCGCGAATGCATAGTCTAAACAGCATGATTCATAAACATGATTCAGAGAGCGAAGCAGGTGATTCAACTCGTCGTCTAAACATAGCATAAACATAGCATAATGGACTAAGTTGAAAAATCTGGTATCACTGTTTCATATCGATTGGCGTAGCTATTAATTTTCAAGGCGTATTTATTAGGTGGCAGCACTACACCAGGTGACTAATGTCATTATACCAAGCCAAATGTCAAATTTGGATTGAGTAGGTATAAGCCTAAGAACATGCTTTTATTTGTGTATCCATAAACACCTAACGAATATTCAGTTTTGTATGGTGTTTGACATTTCCTATAATAAACATACAATCTAACGATGCTACCCTGTTTTGAAAAGTAAGATGGTAATTTATACCAACAAAGTACATGTGGTTATTGCTGTTGTAATATTTGTTGTAGAAATGCGGGTACCTGATTGATGTGCCTTGATTAATTTTATTAAGGAATGTATGCAACAGCAATTCCATGGAGCAATTCTTTTGGGTGGGAGAAATAAACATATAAAAAGTGTAAAAAAATTAAGGTGAACATTATTTGTGAGCATGTCTTAAACGAATATAAAAAACTATTTTTCTAATATTTCAAATAAAAATAGTTCATCGGACATATCTCAGCCGCCGCCGCCGACTTTTTTCCTTCGGCTTCGTTCTCTGGTCTGAACCACAGAATATCAGCTGCGAGGTACATTCACTTTGTTTAATATCACAGAATACATTTAATATTATTACAGAATAATTGTATTCTGTGAGAATAATAAATAGTTATTAAAATAAGTTATAAGTCTCTGTGTCTGAACAATTTAAATGTCGTTAATTACAACAGCGTAATATGCCCTTTGTAAGTAAAAATTGTAAAAGGAGTACTGTCTAAGGCTAAGGTTGCTGAAAATTTGGGATTAAAGTTAGTTAACATTATTGAATTGGTTCATTTTATGTTATACAGCAAACTTGTTACTTTTGTTTATTGTTCTTTTACATTCAAATCAATATTCACACATATGTGTATATCGTCGTGTGGTTACTAGTTTGCCGTAATGAAAATGTATTCTTAAAATACTGTGCGGCAAACCAGTAACCAACCGACGAAATGTACATACTTACATACGTGAAACTGAGTTGATGTAATTTAGGCTCAATTGTTGAAAGATAAATTCAACTAGTTTCCTTATCTAATTATTAATTTTTATTTTTAATATAAAATCATATTTACACACATGTACATATCGATGGTCGCAAGTAGAAAGACCCTAACTCGTGTTTTCACGAAATTGAGTTTTTCAGTGATTCCAATACATTTCATACAAATACACCTCGTCACAAAAATTTATTGCAATAGTGTAAAAAATAACACAAGCCTTGCTTACAAGCAGTTTTACAAAACAGTTGTACAAGCACTTGTACTTTTTATTATGTTTTTACCTTCTGTAAAGTTACAGTTATTTGAGTTAGGGCCTTTCAACATGTAACCAACAATATGTATGTATGTATCGTCACCTTAAATGCAAACGGACCTAACTACACAAAAATTCGAAATCGAGTTTTTGATTTGTTATGATTCATTTTATCACGCAAATAGACAAATTACGTCTTTATTAAAAAAATTCAAACGGACTTAATTACGAATACATCAATTACATATTTATACCCCTGTTCCACACGCAAAGTTTACTTTGCAAAGTCTTAATTCAACTGTGTGAAAAACAGAGGTAGTAGTACAGGGTCTTTCTCCCAGCTGAATTAAGACTTTGCAAAGTAAACTTTGCTTGTGGAAAAGGGGTGTTATTGCAAAGAACGTAACTAACATAAAAGCTTAAATGTATATAAAAAGGAAATAAATGGTTAAAAACATATGTATAAGTATCCATACTACAAGTAAATTTAGAAGAAAAAATTCTAAAATACTTTATTATTATTGATTTTGTAACGTTTTTTGTTTCTCCTGTAAAATATATACATAAATGTGTAGTTACGTCCGTTTGCATTTAAGGTGACGGTATGTAGATACATATGTATTCATTGTATTTATTTATTTATTTTAATGCTACATACAAACGAGGAGATACTGGTGTTCAATATCGTGCTTATTTTATATTATTATTGACGAATTCACTTGTAAATGGACAAAAAACTTCCCGATAAATTACTTATTAGCCCTTTGACCCGCGCAGTGTCATTATCGCCAGAGACGTCGCAATGTGTCAGCTCTGCTACTGGAAATCCGCGAAACAAATGTGCATTGAAACCAGGACATTCCTTAATGGACTGGATACGACTGGGGAATTCAGGAGCTGATTTATCTGGTACTGGTGGTTGTTTAATACCGGTATCAAACGAAGAATTGGTTAAACACAATACAAGAAATGATGCGTGGATGGCAATAAGAGGAGTAGTATACAACGTAACAAAATATATGGACTTTCATCCGGGAGGTATGCTATTTTTATACATATCGCACTTAATCAACAAGAGGGTATTCTATAGTAGGGAAGTAACGAATGTTCGCATTCGCAAATTATTCGCTTACTTTTGATATTTGCATTCGCTAAATTGTATGCGAGTATATCAAGCGAATACTAGAGACAAAAAAAATTATTTCTTTTATGAAAACTGTTTGCAATTAACAAACGTCGAAAAAAAAGAAAATTATTTTAAGCTACTTACAAGTAAAGCATTCTAATCAAAGCTTTAAAATTTTACTGGAAAACTTCTATAAATAATTTCTCATAAGTATCAAAATGAAACCAAATCCCAGCGGTGTTTGGATATATTTTTCAGTTTTTGAAAAAGAAAAGGCAGTGTTTGATTTGCGCGAAAATATTTTCTGCTTAAGACTAGTCAGTTCAAACTTTAGATAAAATGTTGAGCACCATTCATTACTTCATAAACAAATTTGTAATCCAAAGAATATTAACTAGTCTTTGTTTGTTGTAAATTCCACGCGAACTTGTTTCCACTCATATTATTTCTCATGAAAACTTAAAATGTTGAAGATATACATATTTGAGGAGCCGCAGAACAAAAGATGCTTTTTCGCATTTCTCAAAAAATTGGTTTTTTGGTATTTTTATAATATTTAGGTTGAAATCTTGTAGAAACAATCAAGTTAGCATTATTTTTTTACAAAGTAAATGGGTTCTAAAAAATTTATGCTTAACAAAAGGTGCTTTTTTAATATATTAGATCAGGTTGAACCATATTCAGTCAAAATTTTATCGTCATATATGTGTAACAAAACAAAAGGTGCTTTTTTGCTTTCTTTTTTGCAAAAGGTGCTTTTTCCGAAATAAAAATGGAATTATATCAAACGTTCTTAACATTTAATGGGGTGACTTATGACAGTTAGATGCATCTGTAGATAAGTAAAAAACTTATTAGCATTTCCAGGTTCTTGCAGTTTTTTAAAAGGGCGAAAAAAAAATAAATCTCGATTTCCCAAAAATTTTAAATGTGCAAAAATGCACCTTTTGTTCTGCGGCTCCTCATTTCATGTTTTCCCAAGATAAACAGAATATACTTCTGCAAGATTTTTTCAAGAAAAATGCATTCCAAATTTTCTTAATATGTATTTTGACAGCATTTCATATGAAATGTTGAACAGAGTACCAGGCTTTTGGGGCCAAAGTGCGAATGTGTTGATTGCCTACCATTCCATTTTGAAAAATTATTAATTATTATCTATACTTACTCTTATATAAATTTAATTGCATTTGATATTTTAACGAAATGTAATATTTGCATTCGCTTTAGCAAAAATTAAAATGTATTATTCGCTTTCGCATTCGCATTCGCTAAAGTGGTATTCGTTGCATCCCTATTCTATAGTTAGGTTTGTCTACAGTGTTCGACGTCGTGATCATTGTTCATAATTTTCTTGATTGCTCTTTTGAAAATTTCATTAAACATCGTAATATTTTTTTCCTTTACAAAGTAATTAAAAGTTGTAGGCCCAAGGCCTCATTCGACTTGTTTAGTTACTCGCGTTCGACTAAGAACTAGAGATCGACCGAAGGCGTTTTTTTTGGCCGAAGCCGAAGCCGAACTTCGGCTAAAATCCTAAACTTCGGCCAAAACCGAAGCCGAAGCCGAATGTTTTAAATTTTAAAAATGATATTTGTTTTATATGAATTAAGAAAAAAGTTTGCTTTTTTGAGATCACTGAAATAGCTGTAATATCTATTGGATACATAACAAGAAAAATAAAACAATTTTGCAATCTCTAGATTGCTTTTTCATATGATCACTCACAAAAACGTCAAAGTAAAAGAATATAGAAAGCAACAGGGTTGTATTTCAAAGCAACCCTTTCAAAACGTTAAACACAATAGAAACTGTCGGCGAGCAACGAAATGAATGAAAAATATTCGGCTTCGGCTAATCGGCCGATTTTTGCCATAGGCCGAATGTTGGCCGATTACCAATTTTTGGCCGAAGGCCGAAGCCGATTAATCGGTCGAACTCTAGTTCACAACTGCGAATTATGTATGTAGAAAACAAAGATAATTTCCAAGCACATGAAAGCATATTCTTCTCTCGCCTCTTATAGTGTGAACCGTGACTTATGTACATACATACTTCAATCGAACTGAAATAAAGTCAGGAGGTATACTCCGTAATTCGAACTGAAAGTAAATGCATTTTCTTTCGATTTGAAAGACACTGTAGCCCCCCAGACTAATTAGAAACAGCAGAGTAACAAAATAAAAGAAAATGTTGATTATTGAGTTTTTTTTTCACCCATTAAATTAAATTTAAATTTTCAATCTGTAGTTCTTCTAAGATTTTTTTGGGAAAGGTTCGCTGATGATCTGCATTAGCAATAGTTAAATGCTCATAGGAACTAGGCAACCCCTCAGTAATCAATTTCAATGCATTAAGAAACAATATTTTACTGAATAATTCAAATAATAATTTGGGATAATTAGAGCCTTAACAAATGTTAAACAAATGATAAGCTCAATTTATATCATAGTTGTAACAATAACTCAATAATCAACATGTTTTTTTTTTTTCGTTTCTACATAGGTTGACTTTATTTTAGCTTGATGGTTCTTTTGAATAATTTTTGGCAACATTTTTTATCTGATTTGCTTCCCTGTTTTTCCTATCGATAAAAAGTTTCATGAAAAATCAGAATAACTATAGTTCCACTAAAATTTAAAATATCTAATTTCATGAAAAATTTCATATTGTAATGTAAAGATTTTTTGCTGACCTGCATTAGCAATGTATTTTTAATAAAAATTATTTTACTGAATAAGTAAAATAATAATTTGGGGTTATTAGTGCATTAAAAAATGTTCAACTTAATTGAAAGAATTAAAAAAAAAAAAAAATAAAACACCAAAAATAAATATTTATCTTGGCAAATATTTTTCTAAGACATTTCAAACCTACTAATTATTTGTATCTTCTTGTAAAGGTATACCACATCCATACATATACATACATATGTACATTTTTGCAAAATTTTTCCCTGAAGAGGTACGGTATTAAGATGTTCCGCAAAAATGTTCTTACCATATTAGATAAATATTCTAAAATATAAAGTTTTGCGTTTCTCTTGAATGCGTTGGTTAGGAAAGCAGAAAATATAATTTTTATTTTTATTTTCTTTTAACTTACAAAATTTATGAACTTTTATCAAAAAGGTGTTGGAGAACTAATGCGTGGTGTAGGATCTGATGCAACTAAACTTTTCAATGAGACGCATGCTTGGGTAAACTATTCGCAGCTATTAAATAAATGCCGTATAGGACCACTTACGAGCCATATTAAATTTGACACTGGAACTGAAAAATCACCTACTCTTCCCAACAGTAATCCTTTTGCGAAACTTCCAGAGCCGATGCAGCGGGCTGATATATTTCCCCGTTTAGACTGGATACAAAAGCGTGATAGCATAACTCTATGTTTTTATACAAAGCAATTTTGTAATCCGGGGTCATTAATACGAAACCTTTTTCACGAAGACGGCCGCATTGAAATATGGATTTGTATTGGTCTTTATGTACATAAATTCGATTTTGAATTACAAGGACGTATTAAGTGGCCACCAAAAAAGGTGCAGATTTCAACGGAAAGTGGCAAGATCGAAATAAAATTTAATAAACATGACGACTTCATAAATTTGTGGAGTGACCTGGGTAAATATAAAACATCAAAAATGTCTATTCATCTAATGCCAGATGCACTTTGGGAATTTCAAATGTTTTCGAACAATAAATTCAATGATGATTCGATAATTATGTTGTTGAAAAATGAAAACATTATATATTTTCCACCAGTCGGTTATCACCTAACGATTCAAGATTTCGTAAATGATATAAAAATTAGCAAATGTTATACACCCGTTCCCAAAAATTACACATCAAGATATATAAATATTGAAATGAACATTAAATATTTATATTTCCTAATAAAACATTATCCAAATTCGAATAGTTTTACGCAACACTTGTGCAATTTAGAAAAGGATGCAACAATGAAAGTTTCATTGCCAAAGGGAAATTTAAATTTATCGACCTTAGTAACTCATAGAAGATTTTGCTTTCTCGCAGCGGGCAGTGGTTTGACACCATTTTTAAGTCTCATAGACCATCTACTTAGAAGAAACATGAACCGAGTGTAAGTGCAGTTGATCTTAAATAACATTTCCTATAGCATATACCATGGTATAATAGATAAGGTAAAAAACTGTAGTAGTATTGATAGTATTACTTCAATTGAAATAAATAAATACATACATATGTATGTATGTATGTACATATCGAGCCTTGAGCGCAACATTATCGTAAGCGACAACCTGTCAAATTTTTTTATTTGAGAAATTAAGATTTCAAGACATAGCTCAAAATTCGAAATTGCCAAAATATCAAAATTGTTTGTAGTTTTAAAAATACGCCGGTTGAGATTTTATCGTAAGTAGATGTTTACTTTAAAAAAAAATTAATTTATCGTAAGCGACACATTTATTGTAATATTTTATTTTTAACCCCCGACCAAAAATAGGGGTGTTATAAGTTTGTAGTGTGTGTATGCGTATCTGTCAGTGTCCACGTACAGTTTTTTCTGTTTGAAAGGTGACTTGATCGAGAAGGTTCTTAACTATGTTTGAAGAAAATCGGTCCAGCTGTTTAGAAGATATCACATCTTTTCTACATATATCGGGGGTTTTTAAAATTTTTAATTTTTGTTATTAATTGTGAAACATGTAAACTAGTAGAGGAAACTAAATGAAAATTTATTCACCTTAAGCAGAAGTGTTAACGATTTTTATTACTGAATAAGAATTTAAATGAAAATGAACTTGCAATGTGTAGTGTAGCCTCTCAAAATAGAACTGTTTGGGCACCTTCTCAATGGGCATCACTAATTTCTAATTCGCATACAAATTCTAAAGGCTAAGAGTGCATTGTACTAAATTATACTAATCTTCAAAATTGGAAGACATACTCCAAACAACATTCAAATAAAATTTAATAATTTACGATAAGTTAACTTTTAACTTTAACAAAAATAAGTTTTGCGCACAATTAAAGTACGGATACAATGATGATAAAATAGAAGAGTTAAACCTTAATTTAGTAAAGCGCTCAAGAAAAAATACACATCTCCTTGAAAATGGACCGGAATTTCTTTATTCACAAAAATTAGAAATATCATTTGCGGACATTATGTGACAAAGGAATAATCCCTGAAAGATATCATCAAGAATATATTAATATTAAAAGTGATGATAAAATTGAAGATGTACTAGCAGAGAGTGACGATGATGATGATTACATTTAATTGTAATTAGATTTAAAAAAAACATAATGTACCAATTTATTTTTCTATTAAATAAAAAACACAAAAAGCCAAATATGAAAATACAAAGTTGTGTTTTTTTCCAATCACTGACCAGAACCAAATTATAACAAACTGCATTAAAACATTTTTCAATTTTATCCATAAATTTGGAAATAATCGAAAAAAACGTTCTCCTGTAAAGTTTGGTTATTGTCCCTTACGATAATGTTGCGCTCAAGGATCGATATGTATGTATAAAAAAGGTGAATGTATTCTGTACACATCTACATATCGCTCGCTCATTTAGTTCAATAGTGCGACAACTCGAAAAAAACTAGTTTGGCAGAAAATATGTTTAAAGTTTTAAATTTGCATACAACTCAAGGAAGATATGAAAAAATATGTATTTCTCTCTCAGGAGGTGGTAGTACAAGCTATTTATTTATTAATGCCTATTTTTTGCCTTGTTCATTATACCACGGTATATATGTACATATGTATGTACATATATCAAGTACATGGAAGTATTTGTATTTCTTATGTATTTTAATGAACTAAGAATCCCAACAAACCAAATGTCTTGATAAAAATATTATAATAATCTTACTAACAACATGCAACCAAGGCGAATTCAGTATCTGAATGCAACCAAATGTAGATATGTATATCGATGGCTTAATATAAGAAAGGCGGAACTCGAATTTTCGATATTTTATAGGAGAAACACACTAAAGAAAAACTAAAGCATTTACATGCAGAAATAAATTTTTTATGTTCCCATAAGTGCTTGATTTTGAACTGTAACGTACTAAGATCTTCAAGGAGGATGCAATTATACGTTGTCTCCCAGAAAACGTTAAAAATGCGATTTCGAAAAAAATTGAGATACGCCCTTTTTATACTCGTATTAAGCCATCGATACGCAGCATACTTTATAGTAGGTACGGACTAAGCAGCTTGTTTATGCAACCAGGCAGGTTGAATTGTCGGTCGCTGTTTATGGTTGCGTCCGAAGTTGCATTTTTCAAAAATATCAAAATGTTTTGACGTTTATAGGTTGCATTGATGGTTGCATTGTAAGTAGCAATGTGTCCAAATATGCAACACGTAATATGAACGTGTTGCGTAAACACGTTGCAAAGTGTGTACCCACTATTAGATTCTTCTAAAAAATTCTTATTACACACAACTGCAGTATATATAGGTTCAAACTAAACTTTATAAGTAGTTGTGTATAAAAAGTTTCTCAAGCATTGTTAAAAACTGCTTCTAAATTCACATTATTATAATAATGTGATAATATTATTATAATATCACATTATAATAATAATAATAATAATAATAATAATAATAATAATAATAATAATGGTGACAACAAACAAAAATGAATATAAATAATAGTGAAATGCGATTGCCCGAGGAGGGCGCCCCTACTGGAGCTGGTCATGGGATGGGGGACAATGTGAGCGGCCAGCGGCCGGGGAGTAGTCGGCGACCCGGTCGGGGAAACCCCGAATTACAGTAGATGACACAAAGGAGTCAAATTACAACTAGAACCCCACCTACTGAAAGTGCTACTCATGGTGTAATTATACAGGTGACTGCGTAAGGATTTGTTATACAAAAACACGGCAACCATAGCTGTGTAAAGAACCGTAGAATGTCAAAAGCACAAAGATAATTGTACCAAAACCAAAACAAAATCGAAGTTTTTGACATTCTTCAGCTACAAAGCACATAGAGCAAAAAATTATCAGCTGAAGTAGCGCTGCCACCTAGTTAGATACACCTTGGTGCTACTCAGAATTCAACTGAGCTCACCCAAGCAGGGCTGCCACGGCGTAGAATAAAATGGACCCAAGAAATGAACGTGTCCGTCTTGAGAGCCTACTATATGGCAACACGCAACAATAGTTTAATAAAATACAGGCAGGAAATGTATGATATTTTCATCCAACAAAACCCGCATCTAAGTCAGCTAACACAACAAAATCTAGCTGATAGAAGAGCTACAATAGTAAGAACCAACTTAATACCCTCAACACTACGGGAAGAAATACGATTGAGCGTAATCAATCAACAGTCTCAACAACCCATGGAAATAATATCAAATCAATTACATATACCGACAACACCGACAACACCAACAACATCAAATCAAACAATATCCAACCAAAACAGAATAGAAGTGCAGAGCGACTCAGCCATTCCTTCCATTAGTACTCGAACACAAGAAGATGAAAGTTTAATAACAACAATTAGCACAACTTTCACCGAAGCAAAAATTCTATTCTTAGAAATGGAAGCACAATACATGCCATCCCTCCCAAAACACAAACCGAGCAGGAAAATGTTTCAAGTAACTGAGATAACTAATAAAGAAATACTACCTGGAGAAATAACAACAGAATCCAACTACAGCCACATAGTTGGACTAGCGTACTGCAGTGCATACACGGTAACACGACTAATAAAACCCCCAAGACATGATCCAGGCGAAAGGGAAAATAGTCAAAGAACATTCCAACGGAACTTGGAAGGCCAACCCCCGGGTGAACAACGATATACAAGGAAAAATAGACAATATAAGAAAATACTTAGGCTTCCTCACCGGCTACAAAACTAATAAAACCGGCAGAAAAACCCAAATGAAACTAATGAATATTAAACGGAGACATTTAATACACACGCAATACGACCCACTGAACTGTACCATGGAGCAAGTGCGAGATACCGTTCGGCAAAAACTGGCAAAATATACGGAAAGAATGCGTAATTATACAAAAAGTTACATCAGAGCAAAACACAACAGAGTCTTTCAAATGGAAGAAAACCGTTTTTACAATATGATCGAAAAACCGGCCGAAAGCTCAATAAACCAAGTTAATAATGTTGATATTAACAATATTGAAAACTTCTGGAAGGAAATCTGGAGTAAAGAAGAGACGCACAATCCATCACCAATATGGATTGATGCTATTCGCGAAAATGTAGCCACGAACACACCGATGATTTCTAGTGTAATTACTAATGACATCTTCAAAAAGGCAATAAGAAAACTCCACAACTGGAAACAGCCAGGATGTGACAAAATACATAATTACTACTATAAGTATCTCACATCACTTCACAGCCAAATGGTCATCATATTTAAGGATCTTATAAGCCATCCAGATCATATCTCACCAGGAATGTGTGTAGGTGTGACCTATCTGAAACCCAAAGTTAGCAACCCGACATCTGCTGCCCAGTATAGACCAATAATGTGCCTTAACACAGGATATAAAAATTTCACCTCCTGCATTGCCTTAACAATCAGCAATTTCTGTGAAAGTAATAACATCCTCGCAGAGGAGCAAAAAGGATGTCGTCAAGGAACAAAAGGATGTAAGGACCAGTTAGTGATCGATAGCATAGCAACCAAACAAGCTATACGAAATAAAAAAAACCTGTACACAGCGTTCATCGATTATCAAAAGGCGTTCGATTCAGTGCCGCACTCCTGGCTTCTAGATGTGTTAAGAATATATAAAATCGATACCACGTTAATAAACTGTATTAAATGGCTAATGAAGTTTTGGGAAACCACATTGCACATCAAAGACGGAAGCAATATCATTATATCAAACCCAATTAAAATACATCATGGTATATATCAGGGCAATTCTCTCAGCCCTTTACTGTTCTGTATTGCGCTAAATCCACTCTCCATACTCCTCCAACAAAGCCAAAGTATGGATACAAACTTGGTGCGGACAACAGCAAAATCTCGCATTTCTTCTATATGGACGACCTAAAAATTTACGCGAGCACAAAGCCAAGCCGAGACAGCCTTCTAAAAATAGTTGAGATGTTTTCAGTTGACATAAAAATGAAATTCGGAATAGATAAGTGCAGAACACAGAACATCACTAGAGGAAGATATGCATCAACTACAAACTTCACAACTACAGAGAACGAGCAAATAACTCCACTTTTAATAGGCGAGCACTATAAGTATCTTGGAATATGGCAAAATATCACCATTGATCACAAAAAGCAGAAAGAAGGCATCAATAAGGAGTTCATAAATAGACTCAATAAAATATGCAAGAGCAAATTAAGTGGACGGAATTTGGTAAAAGCAATAAATACCTACGCTATCCCATTACTCTCATACACAGTCGGTATCATTTCTTGGTCGGATACGGATTTAAACAATTTGGACATGAAGATCAGAACTACTCTAACGCAAAACAAATATGTATCACCATCCAAGGGCATCATTAGAAAGAATAAATATACCCAGAAGATTAGGAGGAAGGGGAATTATAGGTATAAAATTGCTATGTGATCGTCAACTACATAAACTTAAAAACTACTTCACAACCAAAGCAACCACATCGGAACTATATAGAAACGTATTAAATGCTGATGATAATATAACGCCGCTAAATCTAAAAAACAGTAGTAGAAACCAACAAACAACAATAGAAAACCTAATGCAAAATTGGAAGTCAAAAGCATTACACGGGAAGTACCCAAACATGATTACTCAATCATATATAGACAAGATAAGAACAAACAACTGGCTAATGTACAGTAATATCTTTGCCGAAACTGAAGGTTTTATAATAGCTATTCAAGATCGAGTAATACCCACAAGAAATTGTAACGACACGATTCCGCTCTTAGCTGGGGTAGACTCAGCGGAGGCCAGGATCGTGTGTGGAGTAAATAAAAAACCGATCTGATTTCCTTTACGTTACAAAACTTCACTTTATTTACAATTTATATTGAAAATTTTATTGCCAAATGCAATTTACTTAAGCCAAACTAGATTTAATTCTAAAATACAATTTCCACACTTTTGGTTTATTCTTTAAATCCAAATATAATTACAACAATTTAATTAATGGCAGAAGGCCCTAATTTACTAGTATGGGGATTCGTCTTGGAGCCCGGAACCGGGTCACCAGAGACAGCCTCCTCTTACTCGTAAATTTTCTAGTGATGAGATTCGTCTTGGAACCAGTAGCCTGGACACCAGCGACAGCCTCTCCTCACTCGTGGAATTACTAGTGATGAGATTCGCCTTAGAAGTGTGTGTTCCAAGGTAGCCTCCCTTCACTCCTAGTACTGGACCTTATCGAGAGTTTACTCCAGGTTATAGAGATTGGATTCGTAGCCGAATTCCAATATCTACTCTTGCTCCAATGTGGCTATAGAAAGTCAAAATATTAGACAAGTAACCGTCGTCCAATATTCGTCTTACCGTAGCGAGCGCTGCAAGCAAACTCTTCTTTGTTCTGTATTGAGTCGCTTGTTATACCATTTCTATACCATGCACAACAATACTACAATCACACAAACGTTAACCAGAGTGTGTGTTGATAATGTGGTGTGGTGCCTAACAGCCTTTTATGCTCTTTAAGTACCACACATACAAGTATACACCCATACGAACGTTACACGCAGAGAGCGTCTGTGATGTCTCTTGTTCTCATTCTATGTAACTAATATAGGAGATACGTAGACAATTCATTGCTTGTTTAGCATAAAAGATAATAATGAAATTAAGAGTATAAATGTAATGATAATTAAAACCTGCTTCTTGCGGTTGAATAAAAATAAATAACAGAATTAAATATAAAATTCATTGCTTATTAACGGGTAAGGTAATAATGACAATGCACAATAATCAGTATTAATAATAATAACTACATCAGTAACGAACTTCAGTGGTTGTGGGCCAAAACGAGCCTGAGACTTTGGCCGTCACATTACCTCCCTTCTTCGAGTGGCGTTTTGAGACATGGGTTGAACAATTGTATACGCACCTCCCCAGTTCGCCTGATGATAATCCGGTATCGTTGCTCGTTCACTACCATTAGCCACCGGAAACCCTTTTTTCCTCTGGCCCGTTCAAGATTCTTTCTTATTTCCGCCTGCACAGTTTCGGGGGCCTTGTTAACGGGGATGTCCGTCGGTCCCGTATTTGCCGATGTGGCCGGCGACGTTACTGCGGAAACGTCAGGGGTGACGATGTCGGCCTGTAGTGTTGCAGAACGACTTTGTGTCGGCATCATGGATTGTGTGGCTGGCGACCGCCCCGGACCCTTGATGTAACTTGTTGTCTGCCGTACTTCACTTCTGTCGTAGCAATCGGGTGAACGGTTGTGCCAACCTCGCCCCGGGATTACGGATAACGGTACTCCAGTTACGATCTCGTTGATGTCCAACGGACTCGGGGATTTTGATACACCACGTGGGCCTGCGGACTGCCGTATTAACGTCTGCTGTTCCTGGTGGCCGGTTATTCTTGCAGTGGGATTTTGTGACGCATAACGTACCTTGATGGGTCGTTCGTCTTTCATCACTATGCTATGAGTTGCGGCGCAGGACCGTCCTTGCATTTTCTGAAGTTTTGATAATTCTTCGTCACGAAACTGTTTAATTTGTCGTTGTGGACTCATCTGGTCGATACGACGTATGGCAACCTTTCGACGACCACTTATTCTAGCTTTATTTTGGCTTACCTTTTTCTTTTCCGCCCTCTTGGAGTTAGCATGTGCGGCTCGCCCAGCACATGTCACTGTGGTGTTGAAGGACTTCAAGAAATCTACGCCTAAAATCATGGGTTCTGTTGATGATTCCATTACCAAGAAATCGTGGCTGCCAGTTTTGTTGCCCAGTGTTACCCGGCACTGCACTGCGTCTTTGATGGTGGTTTTAGAGCCATCAGCCATGCGCGCATCGATTGCTACGGGCAGAAACTGGGGTTTGTTGAATAGTTTTGTTACCAACCCTGGAGTAACGAAACTGCGAGTTGCACCTGTATCTATAATGGCAGTTGTCAGCTGATTCTCCACCCTGAGAACTGCTTTTAATTTGTCTGCTTCCCATGTTAAATATGTTGCGTCACCATTGGCCCTTGAGACACGTACTGCGCTATGCTCTTGCTGTGGTACGTTCCCTTTTACTTGTGTGGTGTTAGTTATCATACGGTGCTGTTCTCCACGCGTATGCTGTGGGCCACTCGGGATACTCTCTAAATCGGCAGCAAGTGCCATGAGTTCATCCAGAGTTGAAAAATCTTTCCGCCGGATGTACCATTGGTAATCTGCATGGGCATTGCGGAATATGCGCTCCAGTTTTTGTTCTGGGCTTAGCTGAGCGTGGCGCATAAGGTCTTGTAGGGCTAGCATGTAGTCCTTGAATGCCTCACGCGGCCGCTGAACCCTTTTCCGAATTTCGTCCTCTAGTTTCTCGAAGTATCGGGTTGGGAGGAAAAACTCGTAGAAGTTACGTTTGAACTCTGACCACTGCTCCCATTGCTTATTGTTGTTCCGATACCAAATGAGAGCCCTGTCTCGGAAAAGCTCGGTCATGACGCGTAGTATAAGATTTAGGTCGAGCTCGTACATGCTGGACAGTTCTTCTACCCGCTCGATGAATCCTAGTGGATCCTTCCCTCCATCATAACGTAGCCCCCATTTGCGGACGAGCTCAATAGCTGCTACTCGGGTTTCCGTGGTTGGCCGGCTTATAGCTAGTGGTGCTGTCGTTGGCTCAGGAATTTCTGCTTTTGATGGTGTGGAAACTGTTTTGGTAGTGTCAGTTTCTGGCAGGGATAGGCAGGTGTTTGACGTACTCGGAGCATGAGAGTCGTGTCTGGCCTGCCACTCGAGGAACCTTTTAGTATGCTCTTCGTCGTGGTCTAGGCTCAAATATTTCGCCAATCGTTTTCGTAATTCTTCTACAGTGCCGGCTGTGCTTTGCTCGCACTGGTTTAGGTAGCTAACCAGCTCTTCCTTTTTCAGGGAGTATACCCACGTGGTTTTAATCATGTTGGACGTGTACAGAAAAATGGCAATCTTACAGTTCGTAGCCGTGTGTATGTGCGTATTTTATAACGTTTAGATCAGTACTTTTATTAATGGTTAGATAACAATCAAGATGTTGCCTTTATAATTTGGAACAAAATAGTCCCTGCTCGGGCGCCAATGTAACGACACGATTCCGCTCTTAGCTGGGGTAGACTCAGCGGAGGCCAGGATCGTGTGTGGAGTAAATAAAAAACCGATCTGATTTCCTTTACGTTACAAAACTTCACTTTATTTACAATTTATATTGAAAATTTTATTGCCAAATGCAATTTACTTAAGCCAAACTAGATTTAATTCTAAAATACAATTTCCACACTTTTGGTTTATTCTTTAAATCCAAATATAATTACAACAATTTAATTAATGGCAGAAGGCCCTAATTTACTAGTATGGGGATTCGTCTTGGAGCCCGGAACCGGGTCACCAGAGACAGCCTCCTCTTACTCGTAAATTTTCTAGTGATGAGATTCGTCTTGGAACCAGTAGCCTGGACACCAGCGACAGCCTCTCCTCACTCGTGGAATTACTAGTGATGAGATTCGCCTTAGAAGTGTGTGTTCCAAGGTAGCCTCCCTTCACTCCTAGTACTGGACCTTATCGAGAGTTTACTCCAGGTTATAGAGATTGGATTCGTAGCCGAATTCCAATATCTACTCTTGCTCCAATGTGGCTATAGAAAGTCAAAATATTAGACAAGTAACCGTCGTCCAATATTCGTCTTACCGTAGCGAGCGCTGCAAGCAAACTCTTCTTTGTTCTGTATTGAGTCGCTTGTTATACCATTTCTATACCATGCACAACAATACTACAATCACACAAACGTTAACCAGAGTGTGTGTTGATAATGTGGTGTGGTGCCTAACAGCCTTTTATGCTCTTTAAGTACCACACATACAAGTATACACCCATACGAACGTTACACGCAGAGAGCGTCTGTGATGTCTCTTGTTCTCATTCTATGTAACTAATATAGGAGATACGTAGACAATTCATTGCTTGTTTAGCATAAAAGATAATAATGAAATTAAGAGTATAAATGTAATGATAATTAAAACCTGCTTCTTGCGGTTGAATAAAAATAAATAACAGAATTAAATATAAAATTCATTGCTTATTAACGGGTAAGGTAATAATGACAATGCACAATAATCAGTATTAATAATAATAACTACATCAGTAACGAACTTCAGTGGTTGTGGGCCAAAACGAGCTTGAGACTTTGGCCGTCACAAAATTACAGAAAATTATAATCCGCGATCAAACAGTAATAAATGATAGTTGCCGCAGGTGTAATAGCACTTCGCTAGTTGTCCAACATTGCTTCAAAGTTACTATAAGCAAAGACATGACAGTGTCGGAAAAATAATGCATATCAACGTATTAAAACAGCTAAAAATAAACGAGCACACAACATACTACTACAAATACAACCCCAAACCAATTATAGAAAATAGCCACCATATCTATTGGGATAGATCAATACTAGTTAATAATCATACCGAAACGACTATACCTAATAGACCAGATATGATAATAATAAACAAACACAATAAAATAGCCCAAATAATAGATTTTGCAATACCATACGATAACAAGATACAAGAAACAATAGCCACAAAACAAGTATATACCTTTAGCTCAATATATCAAGAACACATGGGATTTGGTTCGAGTAGACATACTGCCCATTATAATAAGTTCCATAGGAACAATTCCTGAGGAAACCACAAGTGCAATAAATAGGTTAAACCTGGATTTAAAAATACTCACGGAAATGCAAAAGGCAGTCCTTATAAACGCAACAACTATAATGAGGGAAACAATACAATAACGGATATAAAACATGGATTATATCCCCACAGAGCGTAACCTTTGGTCTAAGACCCGGTACGTGAATTCCAGCCAAAGCTGAGAATGTAAAATTCTATAATAATAATAATAATAATAATAATAAACAACATCAATACACTCGAAAGTCTAAATACACTCGTTTATGCCACTGCAAATACCATAATAGAAATAAACCAACAAAAGAAAAACAATAGCAACAATAGAAACAACAACAACTTTAATGTACAGGGGAAACCAAAATGGTAAACAAGACTCGAAAATAAAATAAATAGTATCCGAAAAGCACTCGGAAGACTTACACAATACAACAGGGGAAACCGAACTAGGAATTTGCTCAAACATATAAACATCCTAACAGAAAACAGAACGGAAAACATAATTGATATCACAGACAAATACAGGCAAAGACTAGCAGTTTATTCATCTCTTCTACACAGATACAAAGAAAGTTATCAACGCAGGAAAGATAATAATATGTTTAATAAAAATGAAAAGAAATTCTACAGAAATCTATCTAATAAACCAAACATGCAGGAAATAACACCCCCATCAAAAAATGAAATTACAGGTTTCTGGGAAGAAATATGGTCACACCAAACAGAGCACAATGCCAACAGCAAATGGTTAAAAGATGAAGAAGAAAAATCTAGAAATATCCAAGAACAAGGCTTTATATTTACAACTGAAGAACTCAAAGATGTCATAAAATATACACATAGCTGGAAATGCCCTGGAATAGATTGTATTTCAAACTTCTGGTATAAGACTCTTACCGCTATTCATCCAAAGCTGACATCACTAATAAATGCAGTTTTTCACAATCCCGATATGATGCCCGAATTTCTAACCGAGAGTATCACTTTCATTATACCAAAAAATGAAGACACCCAAAATCCAGCAAACTACAGACCTATAACATGCCTACCTACCCTTTATAAAATTATAACGTCAATCATCAGCAATAAAATATATGAGCACCTCATTCTGAACAATATTCTCACAAATGAGCAAAAGGGCTGCAGAAAACAGAGCCTAGGGTGTAAAGAACAACTCACAATAGACGCAGTTGTTATGAAACAAGCAATCAAAGAGCAAAGGAACCTCCATACATGCTACATTGATTATAGAAAAGCATTTGATATGATACCACATTCATGGCTAAGGCACATACTTAAAATGTATAAAATAAACCCGATTGTCATAAATTTTCTCGAAACAGCAATGAAAAAATGGTCTACACATATACAGCTCAACACAGGCACTGAAATAATCAAAACCAGGAAGATATGTATAAAAAGAGGTATTTTTCAAGGGGACTCACTAAGTGCACTGTGGTTTTGTATGTGCATCAATCCACTATCAAATATTCTAAACAACTCACCATATGGCTTTAAAATCAGACATAATAAAACAACGCAACATAAAATAAACCACCTACTTACTCTTCATGGATGATATAAAACTATATGCTGCAACACAGATTGAACTTGTAATGTTATTAGTCAGGATGTGTGTAGAAATGTAAAATAATGTTTTCAATGTTTGCTGATTGAAGAATCGGGGTTCCTTTTGGTCGGCAGGATCGCCATGTAAAGTTATTTGTAGGATGTGCTCAGTATGGCCCTATCTCAGTATGTGTGTGTTTAAGTGTGGCCCTGTAGTCCCTTGTTTTGTTTATACAGCTGTCAGGGAGACCAGCTTATCAGTAGGCGCTCAAAAGAGGTGCCAAAAGATTTTGAGAATTTAATTGAAACAAGGCAAGTTGTTGCCAGTTTATGTTCACAAATTAAAGTCTGATTTATTGAATGTTTAACTCTACTTATATACTATTTTACATTTTATTATTTTTGTTTTTCTTTATGTCTTTACTTTTGCTGACCATCTATAATAGCATAATTTTGTAATGAAAGCAAAAGTGTGTCATTTAAATTTAATAAAGTAAGCGTTTTGTTAATTAATACAATAAACTGTGTTGCAATGCAATTATATTATGATACAGTGTATTACAGTAAGTGAGGTACACTACAAACTAAATAGACTTTTAAATATTACATCCCAAGTCACTACTGACATTAAAATGGAATTTGGCCTCAACAAGTGTAAAACCCAACATGTCGAAAGAGGTCAGTGGATAGCATCCGAAAAAATATCAACAATCAACAACGAAACCCTAGACTGCATGGAGAAAGAAGAAACATACAAATATCTGGGCTTCCAACAACATGTAAAAATGGACAATGGAAAAGTAAAAGAAGATCTGAAAGCCAAATATAGGAAACGCCTCAAACTAATAACAAAAACACACCTAAACTTTAGAAACATGTTTAAAGCAATCAACACGTATGCTGTATCAATACTCACCTATTCTTTTGGAATAATAAAATGGTCAACAACAGACCTAAATAATATAGAGCTTGATACCAGAAAAACATTAACTTTGCAACGTAAGCACCATCCTAAATCGTGCAAAGAACGTATAGCCTTACCAAGGTCTATCGGAGGTAGAGGTCTACTTAATATCCATAATTTACATGCGAAACAGCTAATAAGCATGAGAAAATACTTCCACTGCAACTTAAATAGTTTACATAAAGCCGTAAGCATAGCGGATAAAAACTACACGCCACTTAATCTAAATTGCTCAACAGAACATATAGCAATCTCTCCCCTTCAAGAACAGTTAACAACATGGTACAATAAAGAACTGCATGGGAGACACCCAAAGATTGTACAAGCACAAGAAATTGATAAGCAAAACACATACACATGGCTAACTCGAGGAGAATTACAACCTGAAACGGAAGGATTTGCAATTGCAATTCAAGACAACGTCATTGCCACCCGAAACCACCTAAAATACATAATAAAAGACTCCAACGTTATAGATGATACATGCCGAAAATGTCACTCAACAAAAGAAACAATAGACCACATAACAGCAGGATGTTCAATTTTAGCAGGAACCCAATACACGGAAAGACACAATATAGTTGCCAAAATAATACACCAGAAAATCGTCTACAAATTAAACCTAGATACTGATAAACAACCATACTACCAATACAACCCAAAAAATATCCTGGAAGATGAAATTCGTAGAATATACTGGGATATAAGTATACAAACAGATAATACAATAACAAACAATAGACCGGATATAGTAATTTTAAACAAACCAAACAAAATTACATATCTAATCGAGATAAGTGTGCCAAGCGACAACAACATACACAAAAAATACGTGGAAAAAATTACAAAATATACAGAGCTAGCTACAGAGATTAAAAGGATATGGAAGCAGAGTGAAGTTCTTATACTTCCAATAGTAATAGGAACCACAGGTATTCCGCACAAAACTCTTATCGACAACTTAAGCAAGCTTGATCTCGATGAAAATATACTACATACAATACAGAAAGCTGTGATACTTAAAACGTGCAATATTGTACGATCGTTTTTAAATACAAATATGTGATAACGATGAAAACAGAAATATAAAACCGACTTGACTTGCAAAACACTTGCCGTCATGTTCGTGTAAAGGCCCCAACTCAACATTTTATGTTGGGGGGTGGAGGAGGGATAATAATAATAATAATAATAATAATAATAATAATAATAATAATAATAATAATAATAATACCCCTTTTAGACACGCAAAGTTTACTTTGCAAAGTCTTAATTCAGCTGTGTGAAAGACAGAGGTAGAAATACTATCCCTTTCTAGTTAATTATTATTTTTATACCCTTTACCAAAAATAGAAAAGGGTATATATAGGTTTGTCATGCCGTGTGTAATTTCCATAATATTCATATGCGACCCATAAAATGTATATATTCTGGGTCCTTATGAATATGGAAGACGAATAAGCGATGTCCGTCCGTCCGTCCATCTGGTGTAAGTGAAATCGGTTTTCCGAAGCTCCCAGAAAAGCTAGAGACTTCGTTCTTGGACTGGTGTGTCAGAAATGGTCCAACTTAGATTGGTATTGAAAATCAGCAAAATCGAGCAGACGGTTTCAGAGCTGGAAAACTTAAACTTGATTTTGCCATATAAAAGTAACTAGATAACACAATTTATTTTATTTTTTAATTGTTTTGTTAAATACGAGTAGAATTATTTTATGTTTCAGTACGAATAAAATTTGTATTAAAAATATGAAAAAAATTAAAAAAATCAAAAAGGTGTTCCCAGGGTTGGGAACTTTAACTTTTTTGTTATATAAAAATAACATACAAAAACTAATTTTTCCTGTTTATCTATAAATTTAAAATATCTTAAATTCTTAAAAGAAAAAGATTTGTGTAAGAAACCAGAAAAATTTTAAATTATGATTCCAGGGTTGGGAAACGTACACTTTTTGTGATATATAAAATTAACTAGGTCTAATAATTTTTTTTTTATATTTTCATTTATAAATATAGTTTATGTTTTGAAAAGGAAAGTTGGGTATAGAAAATCTGAAAAATAAAAACCACAGCTCCACAGCTGCAAAATTTAACCTTTTTAGGGTTCCGTACACCAAAGGTGAAAAGGAACCCTATTATTTTCGCTACGCTGTCCGTCTGTCCATCAGGGTATTTTCTCGGGAACCGTAAGAACTACGGACCTGAAATTTGGACACAGTATGTACACCTTTGGCCGCTACAACAGCAAATACCTGGGAGTTCAAAATTAAAGGGTGTTCCAAAACGAGCAACGAAAAATTTTAAAATCCCATGTAGTATATATACAATTGTATGTATGTATGTATATACACTTGAAATTTGTAAGGTTAGTGTATTTTTATACAGACTACAACAATTAACACTAAAATTAAAAAAAATTTAATTTAAAGGGTGTTCCATCAGTTTATGCAATTTTGACAACTTGCTGTATCTTGGAAAGCATAAGAGCAAAACTCTTGAAATTTTCAAAAACGGTAAAACTAAAAAATCCAAAAATTATAAAATCGCCAAACCGAAAAAAAATCGTCCGAAACAAAAAAAAATTGCTAAAACAAAAAAAAGCACCAAATTAAAAAAAAGCTCTAAGACTAAAATAAATCTCGAAAAACTGGAAAAATCGCCTAAATAAAAAAAATCGTCGAAATGAAAAAACCCAAAAACAGGAAAAAATCGCCAAAATGAAAAAAACCCAAAAAACAGAAAAAACAGAAAAAAATCGCCAAAATAAAAAATCGCCAAAATTAAAAAAAAACCCAAAAACAGAAAAAAATCGCAAAAATGAAAAAAAAGAAAAAAAAAATCGCCAAAATAAAAAAATCGCCAAAACTAAAAAAAAACCCAAAAACAGAAAAAAATCATCAAAATGAAAAAAATAGCCAAAATGAAAAATAAATCCCTAAAAACAGAAAAAAATCGCCAAAACGAGAAAAAAGCGACAAAACTAAAAAACATCGTTTAAACTGAAAAAAACTTCAAAGAAGCAAAAACGCCACATTAAAAAAATTCGTGCGCGAGTCAAAGTCGCACTTTACTGAATTAATTTTTATGTTAAAGTAACTAAATAAAACTAGTGTTTTCCTTATTTCTTTTTCTCTTTGTTCACTTAACATATTTTTTAAAGAACAAGATTGATACAAGGAACCAAATAAATATAAAATGATGATTCCAGGGTTGGGAAAGGTACAATTTTTTTATATATAAAACTAACTAAATAAAGCTACTTATTTCTTTGATAATTAAATATATACTATATTTTAGAAAGAAATAAATTAGTACTTGTATTAAAACCAGTAAAATTTAAATTATGGTTCCAGGGTTGGAAATTAAAAAAAATAATTGGGTAAAAAAATATCCAAAAATATTTATTTTTTCAGTTAAACATATGTATTTCATATTTTAGGAAGATCTTTACTCAAACAAATTCTTTAGTCGAAAAAAAAACCAAGAGGTCACTTACTAAAAATTGCACTATAACAAAAAATTATAAATTTAATCACAAAACAAATATGTATGTACATACGTACATATGTACTTATGTATTGCATCTGTATACTACATATACATCTCTGTATATACTTGGTAAAGGGTATATAAGATTCGGCACAGCCGAATATAGTACTTTTACTTGTTCGAACTGTATTTGTTTCTATATTCTTATGAATTGAACAGGATAATGTTCGTATCGCTTTTTAAGCCAAATTACGTGTGATAATTATTAATGAACAAATAACATCAAAGTTAGTTCTAAATATTCTGACAACAACACATAGTTGTACGGAACAGCCAGCCGTTTTCGAAGGCCACTAAACCTTCCTCATCAGCGTTCTTCTGTGTTTTGGTCCACTGTGTGTGGTGTCAGTTGATGTAGATGTCTGCCTTATATACGAAACTTTATTGCAAATGGAATATGTGACTTGGTTTGATTCATTGCATTTCAATTTGCACATGTGTTTTGTAATGAAGGCTCAAAGTTACCATCTCTATATTTACAACAGTCTTACCATTGTCGTTTGTTCTTTACTAACTATGCACATGGTTGTTAATTTGCTTATTTTTGTTCTATTTAAGACAAACTTTTTTGGTTTGTTACTATTAAGTATATTTTTATTTTTTTCATTTTTGCCACAAGCCAATGACTATTAATTTTAGTTAATTTAATTATTATTTTTCGAACTGTATTTGTTTCTATATTCTTATGAATTGAACAGGCTAATGTTCGTATCGCTTTTTAAGCCAAAAAAGCGGCTGGCTGTTCCGTTCAACTATGTGTTGTTGTCAGAATATTTACAACTAACTTTGATGTTATTTGTTCATTAATAATTAATAATCACATGTAATTTGGCTTAAAAAGCGATACGAACATTAGACTATCTCTTTCTGTATATGATTTCTCCCAGCTGGATTAAGAGTTTGCAAAGTAAACTTTGCGTGTCTAAAAGGGGTATAACAAAATTAAGAAAATCTTGTCTTAAATACAGTTTAGTGAAGCAGCTCCAAACAAAATAAAAAGTAACTTATGTGATAAAAAATTGAAAAATAAATATTAAATATTAATAAATAAACAAGTTGGCGGCGACGCATATTTTGCGAGTTATGGGTGTCCTTAACATTCCAACTGCGAAAAATCTAAAAAAAAAAAATTTTAAATACCGTTGGTTCCGTTTTGGGAAACATCATGGTAGAGAAAATCCTTCAGCCCGGCCGAAGGCCTGTCGTGCAGGAAAACGTTATTAGGCAAGAAAACTTTGCAAGGCAGAAAATATTTATTATGCTGCGCCGTGTCGGGAAAGACTATGTTGGAGAAAATACTTAAGTCCGACCGAAGGCCGGCATTGCAGGAAAACTTTGCAATGTAGAGAATCCAGTGTTGCCACCGGAGGAGTTGGGAAATGTTCAGCAACTTATCAAAAAATATTCAAAAACGCTTGAAATTACACAAAATTTTATTTTTAATTAAAAAACGTTTTTTTATATAATTCCTATATACATGTCTATTTTTTATATTAATAAACAAAAGAACGTATTTTTATACATTTAGAAAAATAACAAAATTCAAAATTATATATACATTTATTATGTAAAAACAAAGGAAATCATATTTCTAATTTTTACAAATTGCCTTTTATAAAGAACTTGTATTGCTGTTTATTTTCCAGCTTTTTTGCAACATTTCAATAGAAGGTTCAAAATTATCACCTCCATTTTTATCAATTCCTTCTTTGGTAAAAATTATTGCTGCAATTGTATCTGAAGACAATTTATTTCTAAGGTCTGTTTTAGTTATTTTTAATTTACTAAATACTCTTTCTACAGAGGAATTAGAGAATGGCAATATTAAAAGAAATTTGATAACAATACTTAAATTTGGAAAAATGTATTTGCCAACACAATTTAGAATTTTCAAGACTTTTGACCAATAAGTTTCGACATCCAAACTATCATAAAGTCCTAATTTATTATGGTCCAACAAAGCATGTTCACGCCATTCATTATCTAATTGCTGACAATCGATTTCAACAAAAGGAAATCTATTTTTGAAAATATTTAATGATTTTTTTTCAAATGATTGTGCAAATTTGGGTCTAATATACATATCTAAAATGTCATAAAACCCATCCTCAAAATTAAATCTTTTTTTAATTTGGACAACAGCTTCAATATAAAAATTTCTAAAGCTTTTATACATTTCGACTTGCTCTTCATGAGAACACAATGAAATGGTATTTAGCGCACTTAAGCCAATATATGTATATTTCATTTTGTTGTACAAAAAACGATTCATTGGTTGGATCAATTGACCATAAATCATTTTGTTTTAAGATATCAAGTTTAATATAATTTGACAAAAATATTTGAAGAATTTTTGTCACTTCTCTTCTTAATTTATATAGCATTGGACGTTCTGATTGAAAAATTAAGTTGAAAGATGTTAAAATATTAAGTGCATATGCTAGGAATTCTAAGTATGCTCTTGTAGATTTGTTATCCAATGTGAATAGCATAGAGTCGGTTACTTTAGAAGGGTCTTCAAATACCTCTAGCCTAAAAAATGATCTTAAAACTTCGTATTGCTCAAGAACTCGATCAATGCAAGATTTTAATGACAGCCATCTAGTTATAACAGGTGATAAAATTTTATGAACATCTTTTTGAAAATAATATTGAAATTCCTGAAGTTTGACCTGTCGCAAATAACTGCGATTGAAGTAAGCTCCAAGATTTCGCAACAAATCTTCTAAATAGGTTGGCATTTTTAAAGTACATTTAGAAGCCACTAAATGAATCAAATGAGAAGAACACTTTACCAATACAATTGATGGGTTTTCTGATTTTAAGTGGCTACAAACAGAGTTATAGTTACCGAACATAACATTTGGTGTGTCCGCAGCAAATCCAACTAAGTTTCCAAATGGGATTCCCTTATCCAAAATCGTTTATTTTAAAAGCATGAATATTTCTTTAGCACTTGAAGCTTGACTTTCTTTGAAATCAAAAAAAGAATGTTGAATTTTAGAACAGGCATCGTCATAAAATACTACAATGAATGCAATTTGTTTTTTTACGCTGATATCAGTCGTTTCATCAATTATGATTGAAAAAAAAACTCTTTTTTAACTTCTCATACAATTCCGAAGAAAAACACGGCCCGAGAACATTTTTTACAATACCAGTCGCTTTCGTTCGATTCATATTTAATTGTTTTAAGGTATCCGAGTCAAGAAGTGACTGCTTTAACGTTGGGATTATGTTGTCAATACATAGGAATGACAGGTTATTAACAGCCAACATTCCAACAACTTTCAGTTCAGCTCGTTTAATTTTGTCTTCAAAACTCCTATATAGTCAAATTACAAGCGGAGAAAATAGTCACCTGATCCCTTGCGCTTTGGAAGCAAAGAAAGAAATACAAAAAATAACTGTCACTACAAATTACATGAGTAAATTTGTTCTTTTATTTTTAATGAGTTAAAAAAGGATAGATATATACATACTAGATATCTATGTGTTGAAATGCGAAAAAAAAAGCAAATAAGTGTTGCATATTTATGATAGTTAACAACAGTGGCGTCTATGCATAATTACCACGACAATTTATATACAATTAAGAAAAATTTATAATATATAAAAATTTATAGTGAAATTACACAAAAATTACACAAAAATTTCATTATCCAAAAATTATCCAAAAAATTTTAAATTGTCTCATTTTTGGATAATTATCCGGAAAGTGGCAACACTGAGAGAATCTTTCGTTTCATTTTAAATTTTCTATCACATTTCGAGAAATAAGGGTTGGAGTGAATTTTTCTACTTAATTTTTTTCTTATTTTTTAAATTTCCTATCAGATAAGCTATGTAAATGTTCTTTTATTTTGAAGTCTTTTTGAGTTAGGGTTGCACGTTGGTGGAATTGGTAGCCACTATCATTACGAATCTTTTCTCATTCTAACAATGTTTTCCGTCCAAAATTTTTACAATTTTTTCAACTCTTTAATTAATTTTTTGGTTATTCCAAACTATATTGGATTTGGAACCATTAATTGCATAATGTTCCTATTTTTGTTACTGATGAGGCCATTTACCTTTTTTCTTTTTCAATTATTTTAAATGATTTTCTCTTTACTTTCAGCTGGGGAGCTGATAAAGTCTATTTCTTAGATAGAAATACTTTTTAATTTACTTTTTAAATATTATTATTTTTTCTTAATATTTGAATTTTGTGTTTTGAAATACTTTTAATTTTGTATTTACATACACATACATATATTTTTATTTATACCCTATTTCTACAAACCAAGCAGACGACTCGTCTAGAAAATTTATATGAATATCACTCAAAAATATGAGTGCTTTTCCTAAAAATTGTTTACTCAAGTCGGCAGTCCGCGTTGTGGAAACAGGATGTTAAATTACTTAATTATTTGATTACCTGAATTTGCTCAAGTAGAAAAAAATATAATAAGCTTACTAACGTAATCCTCAAGCTTGAGAAAGTATTACAAATACATACATATTTATGTTGAGAACAGTTTTCGTAACAATTGTAGAAAAATCAAAACGGAACCCTCGGGATAATATTAAATGTGTATTATTACTATAATATTATCCTTGCAATTATAAAATAATACTTTTTTATTTTGGATTTTTGATAAATAAAAATTTCAATTATTTACTTCAATTTCAGTAAATTTTAATTTGAACAAATGGTTTTCATGCCATGACTTACATATCGTTACCTGAAACGCAAAACGCCCTAACTAACATTTTAGTAATTTTACAGGAGAAGCAAAAAACATTCTCAAACGAAAAGTAAGTATTGTAGTAAGGGCTTTTTATTTTGTCAATAAAATTGCTATTTGTGTACGTGGAAGTATGATTTGTTTGGTGGTGATGTATTTTGATCAAGTACATCGGAATTTGTAAAAAAGTAGATTTTGAATTTTTTGTTAGTTAGGGCGTTTTGCGTTTTAGCTAACGATATGTTTAAAGGGCTATTAGACAGGCATACTTGTCTTAAGACATGTACGATGGCATACTTTGGGTTTTGCTATTACACTATCGAACGCTGACGGCATACTTCATATTAATTGTGCGACAGACGTTAGAAAATCAAAAATTTTTGAAAACCAACATACATGTCTAACGTACTCGTATACATGCTATTAGACAAGTGAGACTTGGTATGCCATCGTACATGTCTTAAGACAAGTATGCCTGTCTAATAGCCCTTTTAGATTTTTTCGCAATTTGATTGATACACAAATACCCAAAATTGCACGATCACTCACTTTGAAATTAAAAACCAATTGCCCACCCGAAATACTTATGCCCTAGTTCATTAAGAAGATTTAGGACGTTTTTGATTGAAAATGCTTCTGAGTTCTTGTCTTTGAAGTCTCTAAATTATTTTCTTCAAAAATGGTTGTTGTCTTTGACAATGAAAAATATAAATATTATTGTCATGTTTTTAAAACATAAAAATCCAATTAAATTATTATGCAACAGTTTGAAAAATATATGAAAAAATATGCGTTGGATATAATGTTTAGAACAAAATTACAAAGCAAATACACGAACCTTCTAGCATAGACAATAAATTATATTTGTTTTAAAGAATCAAAACTGCTTCTTTTTTTCGTCCATAGACAAGACGATACATTCGTCGAACAGAATTAGGGCATTAATAAATTTGGGAAGTATTCTTTAATCCTCATAGTTATTGTGTAGTGAAATATATCGGCACTATGTATAAGCAAAAATTGGCATGAAGTTAGCAAAAGTGACGAAATTGAATTAGGTATTAACGAGTTCCTTCATACAATTAGACATTAGAAATGGTTGCATTACCTAATTTTAACCCACCTCTACTCCCTAGCATAATTTTTAATGTGAAGCTTCATGGCAAAACTCTTTAAGATCATGTTCAATTTTGCCACTTATGTTAACTTCATGCCAAATTTTGCTTATACATAGGGCCGTAAGTATGTATGTATGTATTAGGGTGATCGATTATTCGACTTTTTCCAGAAACCGATTTTCGAATAGTTCGAATATTTGAAATTATGAAAAACCCGGTTTCGGTTTTTACAATTCAGGAAAAACCGGTCAATCGCGTTTTTTAAGAAAGAAAATTATTATACATATATATATATATATATTTTGATTTTAAATTGCTTTATTAAAAAAAAGAGTTAAGAGTTGATGTAAATACTATAAAAGAATACAAAAATTAAAGGTAAAACATAAAAATTAACTTCATATACTCATGTATATGAAAATATAAATAAAAAATAAAAATTTCAATAAGAAAAATTTTTATATTCGAACTATCAACCTACGGCATGGCAGGCTTGCACACAACCTACCCGATCATAGGGGCACTCATATTTCAAAAGTATAAATACGTAACAGTTACGGACTTGTTCCAGAGTGACTTGGCAGTCTATTTATATTGATACATTGTTTAACCACAAAACATACAGAAGTGTCACGAGACGGAAGATTATGGTATTTTTCTGTTTGTCTCGTTTTCCCTAAAATTTTTTCGGCGTTTTTGTTTTGATTCTTCTTTCTAGTGCAATAAAATTACAGCGCTTTTTATTAGCTGTGTTAATTGGTAAGTAAAAATACACTACATTATCAAATACACTATGCCTTTCTCTTTTTTCCACTAATTTAAAAAAAAAACCTGATTGGAGCTTTTTTTACCTGTCACTTTCTTCACTTCTGTGTATTCTGGAGTTTAACCTTCATAGTGAACAGATGGCCCAGATAAGTCTTTCTTATATGTATTTACATACTAAACAAAAAAAATATTCGTAGTACATAATACATGTCCCAGAGGAGCCTTTCTTATATAGACAAACTAAACCAAAAAAAAAAAAAAAAATTCGGAATACATACAAGCGTAATATTAGTAATAGTATCCTATTGAATTATGGATGAAGCTATGGAGAATAAACGTGAACGAACAAACGTGTATCCATGTAACATTTACGCTATGAAGAGAGAGAGAGAGAGAGAGAGTTGTTCCTCAACATTCACAAGTGAAATACCTTGGTATACACCTTGATCGACAGCTTACATGAAACATGACTCTTAGCTAACACAAATGAAACTTCAATTAACTCAGATACAACATTGGCTGATTGGCTGAAATTTAATTCTCAGTCTAGATCAGCTACGTCCAAACACACATACTCTGACAATTGCATTTGAGGTAAAGCTCTTACAATTTGTTCCTGTTTCTTTGCAAAGTAAGCAGCAAGCATTGTTTTGATTGGCTGTTGTGCTCTCGTCGGTGTGAAATCACAAAGCTCCTTTGTAAAAGTTTTCACATTGTGCATATGGCTTGGACGTAGCTGGTCTAGATGGTAAACTTTTGAAACCTTTATGGTGCTACGGAATTCAGTTACATGTACATAGGTAACCCGACCAGACATCCCACTTTTGAAATTTTGAAAGTGACTGGTCCGCTTCATAGGAAGTGTTGGAACTCGGACTGGTCCCTATCACTTGGGGACCGGTGACGTGACTAGTCTTGTGTCAGTTCGATTTCCTGCAGGTATATATACATATGAATGTATGGACAAGTTGGATATCTACCTCTATATAAAATATGAAGCAAAATGTCAACAAAACTAAAAAACAATTTTTTCAAATGGATCTTGACATCCACTGCACACCATAAGGCCAAATTAATTCGCTTCTAATATCACCTCATAAAATAATTTCGCTTTTGTTTCATGTTTCAGTAAGTGTTGCCATGCTCAAATAATGCTTAGAACTTTTACATTGAAAAAAAATCTGAGGAAAATCAGACTCAGCCGGTTTATATATTGTAAAAAAAAACCGGACTATTCGACATCGAAATAAAAAAAAACCAAAAAAAAAAAGCAACAGAGAAACACATAATAAGAACTTTAATGTTCGTATGCGAGGTTCGCATTGTGAATCATACTTATTTTGCATCGTCCATAGGCATTGCGTTAAGGAGAATCGAAATCAACGTGATAAATGTTCCTAAGTTTGAGTTCAATGCGCACTTCAAACTTTTGAGTGAATATGATTCATAGACATGATTCAACTCTTACTCACTTTTTCGCTACTCGTTTCTGTTCTCTGAGATGTACGTCGTCTGTATGTCGTCTATTAGCATATTTAAGAAAAAGTTGTGTATGATAAGAGTTTTTCAAGCATTGTTAAAAACTGCTTGTGAATTCACATTTTGTAAACATTATTGTAAACGAAATTACAAAAAGCTTAAAATTCACTATTTGTATAAGCTTATTCTCAAGTTGCATTGAAGTTCGATTATTATGTGGTATACTGGGATATTAGTACCTTGATGTAAGACTTTATTTTGGCCTTTTAGGCTTGTCTGTTTTGAATAAATAAAAAAAATCTTTTGTTTTTTGAGATTTTTCGCTGTTTTCTATGGAAAGTGCAGAGCCTCATAACTCGGAAAATATGCGTCGCACCAACTTTTTTATTTAATATTTTTTTTCTTATTTTTCAATTTTCTATCACATAGGCTACTTTTTATTTTGATTGATCTGCTTCACTAAACTGCATTTTTTCCAAAATCTTAAAACCAACTATTTGTATATAAGCTTATTCGCAGATTGTATTTTAATTGTCATGTTGGGATTTTTCTTCTTAGTTTAGTTGTCGGTTTTTTAAAAACCCCCGTCATTTTTACACAAACAATATATGCTTTAGTAAATATAATCTATTTCCTATTTCAGAGAAGCTGTAACATTACTTTATTTCAATAAAACAATACAAGATATTTGGTGTAATGAACCTCTTACGAATATATCTTCAAAGGATGACAGGCAAGGATGATTTTATCCCGAAATGTTTAGTGTTTTAATGTGTATTCTTCAATATTATTATTTTCAGATTTGATTTTGTCAATATATTGTCAAGTGCCGATGAGTCCTGGCTTGGTCTAAAAGGGAGAGTGAACTCAGAACTATTGTTTCCCTTTGTAAATAAATCAAGTACTTACATTGCTGCGTGTGGTCCATGTAATTTTATTACGTGTGTGGAGAATATATTAAAGGAATTAAATTTTCCTTACGAAAACTTATTTATTTTTTAAACAGTTTGTAGAGAATGATTTTGCAGTAATACACAAAACTCTGTTTTCAAAAACGGAACTCCTGTTGCTATTTTTGACGCTTTTATTTTGCTTTGACGCGTAATACATACATACATAAATAAAATGTGAGTTTTAAACTTCGATAGCCGGTGATAGTACAAAAAGCTTATATGAAGAGAATAATGGCAATTGTCCAAGTGAAAGATTATGTATATTTGTGCCAGCAACCGTTACGAATATTGAATAAATGTAGATTCAAACTAAAATGCGCATTCGCTAAAGTATGCTGTCCTTTTAGCTAATACCAAAACTGACGAAATCCCTACTATGTTATATAAATAAAAGTATGTACATATTCTTACGGTAATAATACGAGTTTGGACTGATTACAGCACGATTAGAGCATGGCTAAGCAGATGGAGGGCTGGGAGAAACACTGGAACATATTCTGCCTTATTTCGACTTCCGACACTTTGGTCCGGATTAAAGTAAAACTGGAGAAGTCTACTTTTATCTATTCCAAGAACGAAGTCAAAATACGCCGGCGGAAAACAAAATAAAATAATATATATATATATATATATATATATATATATATATGTATATATTGGCGGGTCCTATATGTTTAAGGAAAGGGGAAGTTGCGTTTTAGTCGGAACGTATTCTTATAGCTTAATTCTGTTCGACAATTGGGAAAAATTGCGTTTTTTAGGGACTTTTAACCAAGTTTTCAATCTTAATTATTTTGTAAACATGAGGTAACCTAAAAAAAAAATGATAGCACCACTGAATTCAGCGTAGTCGAATTAGGTTTACCCACAGGGTGCTCGCTTGTTACATTATGGAACTAGCACAGTGCTATCATTAAAATACAATTTGGTTGGATGTGATGTTTAGATATTTATATTATTTTTATAAAACTCCACTGTTTATGATTGTTTTTATAATATCTTAAGTGTGAAAAACAGAATATTGAAATAAATAAAATAAAATTACTAACTTTAATTAAATAAGTTTAAATAAAAGTTTGTGTATTTCGTTTCACCATATTCTCGTCTCGTAGTCTGTAGGATCCATATTAGGATTAAAAGTATTAAAGTCGTGTGTCTTAGTTTTTAAGATTAAGAAATTAATCAGGTTTAATATGAGCGTATTGCAGGTGGAACAGTTTGCACAGTACCGTCCAATGTTGAATCAATAACAGCTCGGTATTTAATATCGACTGATCCTTGATCATCTGCAATCCACGTAAGTGTATGTTTGCGCCAATGTTCTTCAAAAGATTTCTTTTGTTGACCATCTAAAGGTTTGCTGTAGTCAAACTCATCAATGCGAGTTTTATAATCTTCACGTGCATGAGCACCACGGGATTCTTGACGATTCTCTGCAGCTACAATAGTCATTCTAGCATTCGATAACAGGTTTTGTAATTCCAATGTTTCAACTAAATCGGAATTCCAAACCATGGACCTAAAATTTTAAACGCAAAACAAACGTTTGTGATATTAGATTTAGAAAAAATATATGTATATTTTTTATAATCTAAAGATAAAAATAAGTAAACATACTTGTCGACAACTTTGATATCCTTAAATTGCTTATAAATTTCAGACATTTTTTCAACACCTTTCTTAAGTACAGGGCCATCACGAAATACAGCAGCATGTTGCTGCATAGTTTTTTGCATTTTTAATCGTAAATCAGCGGTTGTAATACTTCCATTTGCATTGCGCAGCTTATCTAAGTTGGCAACAGATATTTCACCAGCATTCTAAAAGCAGTCATATACATATTTACATATCGTCATCACAAAGACCTAATAACCTATCGGCAAAAATTTCAAAATTGAGTTTTTTTATGGATTGTTATTCCCTATATCATAACGTATAAGTGTGCAAAATTTGAACATTTAATATTAAAAATAACCAAGTTATTACCAATTTTTGTACCTAATTTTCGTTTCAATATTGCAAATACATAATTAAAATTTTATAAAGTTTTTTCCCTCTCCTGTAAACTTTTGAAAACTGCAGATAGGTTATAGGTTGAAATCTGTACAATATAAAACTTACATCTTTTAATGACGGAGGTGTAGCGCCGGGTTTGTTCTCTTCTGCAATAGTCTTAGCACAAGCACGCCCAAAAACTACCAAATCCAGAAGGGAATTAGCACCAAGACGATTTGCACCATGCACAGAGGAACAAGCAGATTCACCAGCAGCATACAATCCAGGAACAACTTTATCAGCGCCGTTTTCGTCAATGGTAAGCACTTGTCCTTTGTAGTTTGTAGGAATACCACCCATATTATAGTGAACCGTTGGTAGTACTGGTATGGGTTCGCGGGTTACATCAACACCGGCAAAAATCATTGCGGTCTCCGATATGCCAGGCAACCGTTGAGCTAACTGCTCAGGAGGCAAATGATGCAACTGCAAGTAAACATGATCCTTTTCGGGACCGACGCCACGGCCTTCCATAATTTCAATTGTCATTGAACGCGACACAACATCGCGAGAAGCCAAGTCTTTGGCCACTGGCGCATAACGTTCCATGAAACGTTCACCATTGGCATTGACCAAGTAGCCACCTTCACCTCGACAGCCTTCAGTAATAAGACATCCTGCTCCATATATACCAGTAGGATGGAATTGAACAAATTCCAAATCTTGGGAAGGCAATCCTTGGCGGGCTACCATGGCCGTGCCATCGCCAGTACATGTGTGAGCAGACGTGCAGGAGAAATATGCACGACCATAACCTCCCGTAGCAATAACCGTATTGCGTGCTCGAAAACGATGAAGTGTGCCATCTTCTAAATTGAGAGCGATTACTCCGCGGCATTCACCATTTTCAAAAAGCAAATCAAGTGCGAAATATTCGACAAAGTAATTGCAATCATAACTTAAAGACTGACCATAAAGTGTATGGAGTAACGAATGTCCAGTTCTATATTATAAAAAAAAAACAAAACAAATGCGGTACAAAAAGAATACATGCTTACGTAGATCATGCATACATACATATGTATGTATGTCGTCAGCCCATTATTGGATTGACCCACCGACCATTTTTTAAAAAAATGAGTTAGGTATGGGGTATATACATATATTTTGAGTATCCCCTTTCTGAATCCAAAACAAGATTTGCGAAATTAATTATGGTTTCCGAGATATTTAGCAATAATTTTGTTCCATATCAACTATTTTAAGGTTTAATAAATATTGTTTTGTCGTTTTTCTCCATTCTGACTTTTTGGCGTATGCTCCAAACCAATAATGGGCTGACGATGTACATATGTATGTACATGAATGGAAAATATTTGTGAGAAAAAATTTTAAGATTTTGATCCTGACAATATGTAAGTAAATACATACATATGTATGTTTCGACTTCGACTACGAAATTTTGGTCCTAGATTAAAGAATCCGAAATCGAAATACGCTTAACACGATAAAGGGGAAAAACGACCGTTGACTGAAAAAACTAACCAAGGCGTAGCGTACATACTCGCATAGGTTCTACATTCGTAAAATGAAATGAAAGTGAAACTTTCTCTTGGTTTGTGTTCTCAATTTCGTAAAAGTGATTTAAAAATACACCTTTTAGACACGGAAAGTTTGCTTTGCAAAGTCTTAATTTAGCTGTATGAAAGACAGAGGGAGCAATACTATCTCTTTCTGTCTTTCACCCAGCTGAATTAAGACTTTGCAAAGTAATCTTTCCGTGTCTAATGCCCGTAATGTCTACCCATAGATATCTGCTAGTGTAAAGATATCTATCGTGTAAGTCAAATTTTATAAGGCAAACTCGTGAGTAGAATATGAATCGTATTTGGCCTTAAAGGCTTGAAAAAAAAAGCTTACGGGACCGAATGGCACTGGGATGTGTGTGCCTCAGCTAGCTCAATATCTTTCTCTGGGAGCACTTCGGGCAGTGTTCTCAACCCTTTTCCCAGTCCACGGACTCGCAGCAATTATATAAATAACAAAATTTTTATTTTATTGAATTCCCTACGACGCATGACCTAGGGAAGATGGATGTTCCTTCCGACGGCCCAATTCCCAACCATGGTCACCTCGCTTGTTCCATATTTTATTTTCACTGATGACCCCATTTTTGTTCTACCACACACTTACCTTATCTGTGTGTAGAAATTACGGGCATAAAAGGGGTAAAAGTAAAATTTAATTTTCAGTTTGTTTCAAAGGAAATTGAAGTGTTCCGCAATCTAATTTCACTACAAAAAAAAAAAATTTGAAACCGGCGGCAAACAACATTGTGAAAGAGAATACTTTTTAGTAAAAATAAAATTTTTGTACTAAATATTTGCAAAAATACGAAAATGTAGCAAATAAATAACACTTTTATATAAAATCTTCTTTTTTTTTAACGATTTTATTTGTGTTTTAAAGGGGTAAGCACAAAAACCTTGAACAAGAGGAGGCTTTGCTAAAATATATGGATAAAAATCCGGATTTAATATTAGTGATTTCTCTAATGCTTGCGATTTTTTCACGAACATGCGATTTTTTTCGCGTTTTTTCCGAGTTTATTTTATTTTTAACAGTCGGGCCTGTTCTGCAAATCACGACATGCCAAATCACGTTGATTTCTAAAAACTAATAAAAGCTAAGTCATTGCTTTTGTAAATTTTACGTTTTATAGCTTTGGAAGTTGGAAGAAAATATACTATTATAAATGAAAAAAAACTTAAAACGCAATCAAATCTCATTACCAAGGCAGCTATTAATAGTTTACTTTTGAAATCACCGTGATTTTCAGAACAGGGGGGAGTTTTGGCGATTTCTAATGAATTTCAAGGCTTGTTTCCGATTTTGCAACTTCTCCCGAATTTTGGAATTTTTCGCGAATAGAGATGTAGAACCTGGGCGACAATGTACATATTTTGAAAATATTACCTGTCAGCTACAGCGCAACATCTGTGAGCTTGCCCGCCTTTGCCGAATTTCAAGCTTTGTCCGCCAAAAGCTCGCTGGTAAATTTTACCATCCGGAGTTCGTGAAAATGGCATACCATAATTCTCTAATTCAATAACTGCTTTTGGTGCTTCACGTGTCATGTAGTGGATGGCATCTTGATCTCCCAACCAATCTGAGCCCTTAATAGTATCATACATATGCCATTTCCAGTCATCTTCCTCCATATTCCCTAAAGCAGCGTTTATACCACCCTGAGCCGCAATTGTGTGAGAGCGTGTTGGAAAAAGTTTTGTTACAACTGCAGTTTTAAAGCCTTCAGCTACCAGACCGAAGGCAGCTCGCAAACCTGCACCACCTGCACCAACTACAATAGCATCATAGGCATGGTCTACAATTGGATATTCCTTAGCAATGACATCTGCTCTAGCAGATGCGTTACAAGTTTCATGTGTAATATGTAAATCACGTTGTGGCGCAACTGATGAAATTCGAAGCTAAAATTATAAAATAAATTAACATACATACATACATATCGCACCTTATCAACAAGAGGGTATTAACTCAAAATTTTAAAATGTTCTGTAGAGACGAAAAACTGTTTGTGGTTAGATTACAAGAGAATTTGAAAATCCGAATCCATAGTAGTAATTAAATTTCATTTGAAAATATATTTGCATTGTTTTTATTTCAAAATGTTGGAATTCTTGGGAAAAAACTCTGTTTTGAGTTAATACCATTTTTCTGAATTTTCTCGATATTTTTTTTTTGTATTATTTTGAAATACGACGCTTTAGTTGAAATTTAAATAAAGTTTCAAAATATATTTTTCAACAAAACAGTATCAACTCAAAATACAACAGAATTTAAATAAAACAATTGGATTATTTTTAACTTGAATAAAGGCTCAAATCAAAATAATCGTGTATGTTCTGGCTTCCATATCGTTTTCACATGTTTTCTTGTGAGTTCGGATGTTAAAACACATGATACGACTGTTTAAGTTTAAATTTTATTAAATACAAATTAATAGTGTGTGCTCTACCATCCGAATTTAGAAGAAAACAATTTGGAAATGGACGATTTAAAAATTTTAGATTTTTTCGTTTTCACTTTTGAGCAAAAAACTCGTATTCTTTTCACAAGACTGTTAACAAGTGAAAAGAATACGAGTTTTTTGTTCAAAATCGAAAACGAAAAAATCTAAAATTTTGAAATCGTAAATTTTTAAATTGTGCTCGTCTAAATTCGGATGCTAGAACACACACTATTAATTTTTATTTTCTAAATTTCAACTTAAACAGGCGTAGCATGTGTTTTAACATCCTAACTCACAAGAAAATATGTGAAAACGATGTGAAAGCCAGAACACACACGAATACCTTTTTTATGAAAATATAAGATACATTTCTGTGTCCACTTTTGTACTAACTCAAAATAATACCTTTTTGATTATATAAAGGTAGTCACTACACTATCACAAAAATGGTCTCAAATGTGGTTTTCGAGGTGAAAGGTTAATCGGAATACGTTGAAATTTTTACAGTAGATAGATATTGATGTTGTTAGTTGATTTCTTGCAATAAGTGAAATTTCAAAAATTTTGAGTTAATACCCTCTTGTTGATAAGGTGCGATATGTACATATCGTCTACACAATATTATTATGTAGAGGAATCATTTAAAATGTATTTTTTTTTTGGATTCTAAAAATCGTCGGTTTGTTTCTGCTTTGATGTATGGAACAAAAATGTGTTTTCGAGAAAATCGATGAAGAATGTCTAGTTCATTAGTTTTATAAAAACACACGATAGAATTTTTTGTTTAATAATAAAAGAGAATTTGAAAATCCGAATTCATAGTAGTAATTAAATTCCATTTGAAAATATATTTGCATTGTTTTTATTTCAGAATGTTGGAATTCTTGGGGCAAAAAATCTATGTTTTGAGTTAATACCATTTTTCTGAATTTTTTCGATATTTTTTTTATTATTTTGGGTTATGACGCTTTAGTTGAATTTAAATAAAGTTTCAAAATATATTTCCTAGCATCCCGGTTAACTTAGCCCTTGGAATAATAGAAAAGAATTGGAATATTTTACAGAACTACACGACCATGCCATATGAACTTTTCAAAGAGATTTTAAACTTCTGTATAAAAGAAACGAGATATTTTAAATTTGATGATAAGATTTATGAACAAAGGAAAGGAATGCCCATGGGATCCCCAATATCACCAGTCGTAGCAGACATCGTAATGGAAGAACTTTTAGACGACACTTTTAAAGGAATGGAAATAAAACCTAAACTTATCACCAAGTACGTAGATGATATATTCGCCATAATACAGAAAGATATGTTAGATGTTATTATAAGAAAATTAAACATGTTTAATAAACAAATTAAATTCACAAGCGAATTGGAGATAGATAACAAGTTACCCTATTTAGACTGCATAATAATGAGGGATAAGGAAACATTACATGTAGATTGGTACCAAAAACCAACGTCTTCCAACAGACTAATAAATTTTTACTCGAAACATCCTAGGCGTATGATAATTAATACCGCAACAAATTTCATAAGAAGAGTGCTGGATATTAGTGATGAAAAATTCCATGAAGTAAATAAAGAGAAGATAATAAATATACTACGGGAAAATGCATATCCAAGTAGAACGATAGTTGAACTTATGAAACATGTGGAATTAAAACGTAACAGAGTGACCAACAATGGCAACAGTGGCAAAATATATAAACCAATGTCTTATATAACGGGTTTATCTGAAAGAATAAAGAATACTGACATTTATGACAATAACAAATATGAATTAGCTATGAAAACCAACAACTCACTAAATAAATTATTTAGTAAAACCAAAGATGTAATAAAAAAAGAAGAAAAAGCTAACGTGATATATGAAATTAATTATATTGGAGATGGTAAAAATAATTGTAATAAAAAGTATATTGGCACTACTAAAACAAAACTAAAAACAAGAATTTCCTCACATAAATCAGATTTGAAACAAAAGAATAAACCCCTAGAGCAAAAAACTGCCCTCGCTGCCCACTGTGCAGTAAGCGGTCACAAACCTGACTTTGATAGTGTTAGAATATTACAAGAAGAAAATAACTACAAGAAGAGATTTATATTGGAAATGCTACACATAATTAATGTACCAACAAATAAACTTCTCAACTACAAGACTGACACAGACAAGTGCGCGCAATTATATCGGCACATAATAAATAAACACAAACCAAATAAATAATAATTAGTTACTTAATAACTCGCATAAAGGACGGACGGTTGTACTCGTAATTCTTAAAACTTTTACATATTTTTTAAATAACTTTTTATGTATGTATATAATATAATGATCTGCACAAGTATGATTGAAACGCTGTTCAACACATTTTCAAATTTTCAAACAGTCTTCCTATTCTCATTTGTAAAAGCGAAACGAGCAATGCAACTGAAAAAATGGGTGTTGCTGTTAGAGAATGGAAACATGAGAGAATGGAAACATGAGAGAATGGAGACATGAGAGTAATGAAGCATGAGAGTTCGAATAGAATAGTACATCAATCTAGTTGTCGTTTGTTTCGTTCAAAAAAAGCGAAGCAAACGAAACATGGATGTCTTTGCCAGAATGACAAACGAAACACACATTTACTCTCATCTTTCCAAATTATTATGGAAACATTCGAATGTTTCGTTTTAAAAAGCGAATCAAAGGAAACATGCACATCTGTTTGGAAGTAAATGCGGTAGTTTGTTGTCATCGTTTCTGAAAGAAGGATACTCAAAAAATGGATTGCCAGGACGTAAGTGAAGCTTGTAGGCGTTATACTATTTTAAAATGTTTTTAACTGAAAATATAGGTTTTATAATCAAATTAAATGAAAATTTTTGTTTTGATTCATATGTGCATTGGCTTTTTTCCAATTTTACTGAAACAACAAATTTCTATGTCTGTCAAAAAAATTAATGTAAACCCGAATTTTTATTTCAAACAAAACAAAAAATTTTCATTTAATTTGATTATAAAACCTATATTTTCAATTAAAAACATTTTAAAATAGTATAACGCCTACATATGTATTTACAAGCTTCACTTACGTCCTGGCAATCCATTTTTTGAGTATCCTTCTTTCAGAAACGATGACAACAAACTACCGCATTTACTTCCAAACAGATGTGCATGTTTCCTTTGATTCGCTTTTTAAAACGAAACATTCGAATGTTTCCATAATAATTTGGAAAGATGAGAGTAAATGTGTGTTTCGTTTGTCATTCTGGCAAAGAGATCCATGTTTCGTTTGCTTCGCTTTTTTTGAACGAAACAAACGACAACTCATTACTCTCATGTCTCCATTCTCTCATGTTTCCATGTGTGTTTCGTTTCGTTTCGATTGATTGCCTCCTAGCGAATAGAGTAAATATTCGTTTCGTTCGTTAGATGTATTCTCAATTAGAGTTCTGTTTTCGCTTCATTCTCAATAGACAGAAAATCAAAACATTCATGCAGATGTTTAGTATATAAATACTTGTTGTTTTTTTTTTTTTTTTTGTGAAAATGGTTTTATATATGTATGTATAATTTGTTTATAGATTCCTTGAAAATGGTTAACGACGTTAACCGAAATATCGGAGATAATTAAAATATAATTAAATAAAAATAAAGGAGTTTTATGGAAATAAAATTAATTGTTTTTATTTAAAAACACGACCTTAAGCCGAAAGAACAATTCCCGTCGTTTCAAAATATATTTGAATCAAGGCAGATTCATACTATGCAAGGCAGATTCATTTCCAGGTAATATCAGGATTGCAAAAACAATGAATAAATACAACAATGAAAAAACAACATGGGTTGTAGTTCATCCAAAACTTCAAAAATATAATTTGTTTAACGTAATAATAATAAAAATTATTCACATAAATTTGAAAATATTTGAATTTTTTTTCAATAAAATATTTTTTATATTGAAATTTTTTAACATTTTCTTTTAACTTCTCTTTCGTAAAAAATGTTTGAAGTTTCGGATGAACTTTAATTTGAAAAAAAAAATAGCTCAGCTGCATTTCCGCTACTACCTTGTGAATGTGCCTTGATACTATGTATACATAGTATGACATATGCATGAACCTCACTAAACAGTCACAGCAATCTGATATTCATAAAAAACAATAATATTCAAAAGTATGTAAACAAATTGAACTAACTTAAAGTCAACTTAAATTGCAAACACACTTAGTCATAAACGCTGGAATTTCGGTAATATAATATTCTTATAATTATCGGTCAACGCTCGCTATTGCTAAATAGTTTGAATTATGCTGACTTGAATAAACTGTTACTATGAGTAAAGCGAAATGGTACTGAACGTATGCCTGGTACAATCTATAGTTATTTAATACAATGTACATATGTACAGTGGTGGCCATATATTTAAGGATAAGAATTCATATCACAAAACACGTAAACTTTCATAAATCTCTTAACTATTTTTTAAAAATTTCACTTCCAATTTTGTTTTTGTCGTAATAAGATATAATTGGCGACAAAAGTTTTTAATAAGTTTCTTGCGAAAATATTTAAAAATGTTGTTGGTAAGTTTAATTACATTTGTAATAATTGAGCAAATGCACATTAAAAAGTAATTAAAAAAAAAGTATAGAAATGGCACGCCAGAAGACATGTGCACCTGATTTCCGCAAAAGAATTGTTTGGAAGTATTTAAATGAAAAGAAAACTAGAACTAGTTTGCTCCAAGACGATGGTACATAATGCTATTCAACATTATAGAAAAAATGGAACAATTGAAAACACAAAAAGAAAACCAAGACACAAAAAAACAACAGCACGTGATGACCGTCTTATTTGCAAAACAAGCAAAGCCAACCCCTTTATGAGCTCGAGACAAATAAATAGCGAATTATCTGGACAGCTGAGTAAAAAAATTTCAAATCGCACTATAAGACGTCGACTCCTACAAAATGGATTGCGGGGATGCATTCCTAGAAAAAAAACCAGATGTATAAAAGTGAAACCCAGATCGTCGGATGAATTTTGCAAAAGAACTCTTACAGAAACCACTGGAATTTTGGAAAAAAGTACTCTGGAGTGATGAGTCTAAATTTAATTTATTCGGTTCGGATGGCAAAAAGTATGTGCGTCGTCCACCAAACCAAGATCTGAACCCTCGCTACACTTTAAAAACTATAAAGCATGGTGGAGGGAATATTATGGTTTGGGCAGCATTTTCCTGGTACGGCCTTGGTCCCATTTGTCGTATAAATGGTCGTATGGACCAAAACTTGTACGAAAGCATATTATTTAATACAATGAAGCCTTACGCAGATAAAAATATGCCAGAAAATTATATTTTTATGCAGGACAATGATCCGAAACATACGGCCCGGACCGTAAAAGAATGGTTTTCTTCGAAAAATATTAATATTTTAGATTGGCCTGCGCAGAGCCCGGACTTGAAAACCTATAGAAAATCTTTGGGCAGATGTGAAAACAGCTTTGGAGAAGAAAAACAAAAAGAATGCTGATGAACTATTTCAAAATGTGGCAAATATTTGGAATAATATTCCTGCCGAAAGATGTCGCAAATTAGTCGAAAGCCTTCCAAGAAGATGCAATGCAGTCATTAAATCTAAAGGTATTCCTACAAAATACTAGCTTTAAAACATTTTAGAAACAATTAATTTAATTTTGTACGCAGTTTATTCATGATTTTTAGCTAAGCGCCTTTGTCCTTAATTAAATGTCCATGCAAAACTTGAATTATTTAATTTTTGATTAGAGTCATTATAAGAAGTTTGTTACTTTGTTATATTATCTTTAACAATTACATATATATTTCCATAAACAATTTAATATGTGTTTTAGTTATTAAAAACAATTATTAAAATAGCTGAAAATTTCGCCCCAATACACAACAAAAAATTGTCCTTAAATAGCTGACCACCACTGTATATTTAATGCAATATAATATAAATGTATAAATGTATGTATATTAGAATAAGTAGAAATAAGAAAAGCGAACTTCTCATTGTAACGTCCCTTGTCACAATGTATGGTTAAGAGTCAACGTGAACTTTAACTGACAGTTCTTCATACGAGTACAAAAGTTGCCGTTAAAGTCCCTGTTAGCTTTTAATTGTAAATTGTGAAAAGGGCCGTTAGTATATAAGCTGAAGAAATGATTAAATAAATGATCAATTGACTTTGATCACGCTGGTGTATCATTCATTTAATACATTACATGGCGATCCTGCTCTAAATTAGATACAAACAGCAAAAAACCTTATAAATTTAAGACTATTTATTTGTTAGGAGCCAAATTAAATAATGATTAAAATCGGTATTTTTAATCAATCAAAAAATCTATTTTGAATTGTTCAGCTGTTACGGCCTTTTGGATTTTAGGTGACGATATATAGCTTAAGCTTAGCTGGAATATATCAAGAATTTTTTTTTAAATCAGGACACCATCCTTATAACTCATGAACCATCCTAATAACGTGGAAGGCAACAAATTCCTACAAGAACTGGATGAAGGAAGAACAAAAATAAATAAAAGACCAGAAAGCCAAATGGAAAAAATAGTTCAACAATGTTAAAAATGGATGCCAGAATTTTTGATTTAATGATTTTAATGATGACAACAATGCAGATGTTAATGCCCCAACTTTATACCAATATGATGATAGTGAAAATTTTAAAAATTATGAAGAAGAAGAGGATATAACATAACCATTATAAAATTTAAAATATATATTTTAATTCCATTAATATTAAATGACTATTTATTTTGACAGCGTTTTTTCTTATGTTCTCACATATAAATTAATATTCTCCCAAACATGTTACCATACTTTCAATAAATTTCATATATTTTGTGAATAAAACTAAAAAGAAATATAAGCACAAAAGAAAATGAAACAAATATTAGAGAGCATTTGAAGTTACTGCCGTAGTTTTTATTATGGGCCAAGGTGTATCTAACTAGGTGGCAGCGTTACTTCAGCTGATAATTTGTTGCTCTATGTGCTTTGTAGCTGAAGAATGTCAAAAACTTCCGATTTTTTTTTGGTTTTAGTACAATTATTTTTATGCTTTTGACATTCTTCGGTTCTTTATATAGCTATGGTTGCCGTATTTTTGTATAAAAAATCCTTACGCAGTCACCTGTATAATTACACCATGTTATGGGCTTTGGTAATTTGACAGCGATTTTTCCTGAAGTTGTAGATTTATTCTGTTTAATCATTAACAAACAACTTTTAGACTTTTACATAAACAAAAAAAAATTTAAATGTATATGGTAGATATTTAAAAACTTCAAAAAAAAAAAGAAAATATATACATACATATATAACATTTTGAAAAATTTTAAATTTTAATAATGATTGACTTTAACATTAAAAATGTATTAATACTAATTATAATTTTTGTTTTTCACTATTTTTGAAAACAATGAAACACTGTCTTAAAAAAACCACTTGTTCGTACAAATGAAATACATTAAGTCATTGGAACAGATTATTATTAACGCTAAGAAATCACGAGGAAGACCATACACTGAGAACACAATAAATGAGAAAAAATTTACAAAAGAAACTTGAAACCTGTTTGACATTGGCAGAAAAACCAAAGATAAGTAATAGATTTGCTACATTAAAAAAGGAAGCAATAAAAAATATAAAAGTGTAGTTACGTCCGTTTGCATTTAAGGTGGCGATATGTATCTATTACTTTTATTATTAAACAGAAAATTCTATGGTATTTTTATAAAACTAATAAACTAAATATTTTTCATCGATTTTCTCGAAAACACATTTTTGTTCCATACATCAAAGCAGAAACAAACCGACGAGATGCGAATAACAATATTCGGCCATGTCACAGAGTTCAATTCCGTTGGGAATCGGAATTAAAAAAACCTCAAAAACATACCATCGCCTCCCACAGTCTGGAGACACCTGACAAATTTCCGTATTTAAGTTTTCTTTTTTATACACCATCTCCTACAAAAATGGTGTGGATTGAATTCTGATTCCGAGCGGAATTGAACTCTGTGACATGGCCGATTAATACTTTTACGTGGGAAATGCGCGACATATCCCAAAAATTTTCCATTGCCGTAAAACAGATTTTAAAATTTTCAACAATGACACAATATTGCAGCTCTATATCTTTTTATATATTCAAGATATCGGAAAACTGATAACGAGATTGGAAAGAGGACACATTATTCATATATAATCAGTCAATAACTAAATTTTTTAAAAATGATCCATACATCAAAGCAGAAACCAACCGACAACGGCAGAGGCCACAGCAAAAGAGGCCGATGTCAGCAAAAGAATTAATATGACATCACAATATTTTGTGAGGCAGTGAAAGTTGACAGCTTGATTCCAATTCACAGATGAAGGGACAGCAAGCAGATTTATTATGAATTTAAAACACAGCGGCAATTGAACGATTCATTTAATTAGCTCATTATTATAGTATGCGATAAAAATTTTGGGCATTGAAAAATGCCTACTTCCGCAATAGTCGAGAGGTAAATCCTGGGAAAGCGTTATTATGAAGGTCTAAATCCGATCGGCAATATTAGCCTCATCAATAAATTTATAATGTATGTACATATGTATGCATATATCATTTTACAATTGCCACCAAAAAATATTTTGAGCTAATAGATTTATTAAAAATTTGTTGGTCTTTCATTAAATTATATTGTACAACGTTTTAAGAACGTTAATACGTTAACATTTAATAAAATATAGGTCCATTTGTTTCGGAAAAAATTTCATTTTTCATTGCAATTGGGGTATCTAATTTTTACACTACGCAGAAAAAACAACATCGTCGGCTGGTAACTGGTTTGCCCGACGATATGTAGTATGTAATATAAATAGGCCATAACTCATTATTTTTTTGTAATGGAATTTTTTGTAATTTCGATATCTAGTAGAACATTTAAAGAATTCGTAAGTAAAGTTTTAGGGCCTAATTCATAAAAAATATTTTGATTTTATAAAAGGTTTATTAATCAAATTTCCATAGAAAATTTGTTTCATAAACCTCTTATTAAACAGAAATATTTTTTATGAATAAGGCAGTTAATGTTTAAAAAAAATTGTTCAGAAAAACTACCGAAATTTCTTAACGAGTTCGGTACGAAAAGTCTGAGTTCAGACAAACTACCGAAATGTCTTAACGAATTCGGTACGACAAGTCTGACTTCAGAAAAGTCGAAACATTTTGTTTGGGGGGTATGTATATTTGTTGATATTTTTTTGTAAGTTCTAAAAGCTACTACACCATTTTTCATTGAAATTGAGAAAATTCAAGATAATATTGAGAAAATTCCAATTGAAATTGAGAATTTCAATTTGAAATTGAGAAAATTTCAAATGAAAATGGGAATTTCAATTTGAAATTGAGAAAATTCCAAATGAAAATGAGAATTTCAATTTGAAATTGAGAAAATTTCAAATGAAAATGAGAATTTCAATTTGAAATTGAGAAAATTCCAAATGAAAATGAGAAAATGCCAAATGGAAATGAGAAATTTTAATTTGAAATTGAGAAAATTCCAAATTAATCTGGAATTCTGAAAATTTATTTATTCGAGATCTTTTTAAAAAGTATATGTACATATATGATTTAAAAATAATATATAGGTGCGAGTATGTATTATTGCCCAACAGGCATATCCTCCAGATCCATAGTAGACTGGTAAAACGTTGTAGTGTGCTGTATAGCTCTACTGCAATCGCCAACAGTTATACTTGCCTTTGAAATATTAATTGTCTCTTCTAAAAACAGAAGCCTCTGCTCTCCTACATTTGGGGGACTTACGTTTGGTACATTCAGCTTTGTTTTTACTATACTTTTTATTTTTGACCAAATACTTTCGATAGGATTAGGCATCGGTGAATAGGGGCTCAGTTGTAAGAGTGTAGCTGGAGAGTTGTCGAAAATATTTTGTAAACGGTTGTGGCAGGGAGCGTTGTCACATAACACCACAAGCTCGGATAAATCGTTTCCTAACTCTTCCCACCTATCAAAAACACTCTTTACCCACTCATTAGCGGTGTTAGCTTTGAATGAACCCCTACGGTTGTCCAATTTAATAATGCCTGATGTACTAATAGCACCTATCAAATGTATGTTTGGTCCACGAGATGTAGGCATTGACTGCACCGTTCGGAGACCAACATGGGGCCAACCATGTTTCCTACGACAAAACAAGTTGAAGTTAGTTTCATCTATCCAGATAACTTGTTTTACATTTCTCACAAAATCGTTAAGTTTGCGTACATATGTTGCACGTTTTTCTTTATTAAGTTGGGTGTTCATTGACACTGGTTGCATATGAACACCTTTTATGGAATACATCTTTACATGCAGAGTATTTCCTACAGTTGTGATGGAAACCTGTTTATTAAATAGCGAATGTTTTTTGTCGACGATTTCACGAAGTGTTCTTTCTGGCCTTTCTTCTATCCAAGCTAGAATATTATTTACTTCTTCATCATCTAAAGACCGGGGCTTCTTACCACCTCTTTGCATAGGTATTACGTTTAATTGCGAGGCCCATCGATGGGCAGTTTTATAGCAAATATTTAAGGATGAAGCTAATTCTGCCCAATCCATACCTTTATTAGATGCATCAATGATTCCTGGACGATCCGTATCAGAATATCTTTTGTAACTTCTTCGTGTAACGCGTTCTGACCCTGAAGGAAATCAATTACATTATATGTACATCTTGTCACACATATGTTATGTCACACCTACTTACCTTCTATTTCACTTCTACATATAGGGCAATTCGCCATTACCCCAGTTATACATTTTTGGTGAAATAAGTGACGACACGGAATGAGTCGATTTACTTCACCGCGTATCATGTTGACTAAACATATTGCACAGTTATCATTAAATTCCATGTTGTTGGTTCCAGTGCCACATTAATTTAAATAATCTTATTGCTTTTCAGTGACATTCAATTTAAAAAGCCTACTTGTCCTAAACTCAAAACAAAAATACATACATATGTACATATGTATATGTGCATATGTAGCAAGTATGCAGAATTAAATCTCATATTGTTATTTATATTGCGGAATAATTTAAACAAATATCTCTTAAATCAAGTTGTGTGTAAATTGAAAACTTTAAACTCGTTTTTTTATGAAAATCTCATTTTTATTTGGAATTTTCTCAATTTAAAATTAAAATTTCTCATTTTCATTTGGCATTTTCTCATTTTCATTTGGAATTTTCTCAATTTCAAATTGAAATTCTCATTTTCATTTGGAATTTTCTCAATTTTAAATTGAAAATCTCATTTACATTTGGAAATTTCTCAATTTCATTTTGAAATTCTCATTTTTAATTGGATTTTTCTCAATTTCAAATTGAAATTCTCATTTTCATTTGGAATTTTCTCAATTTCAAACCGAAATTCTCAATTTCATTTGGAATATTCTCAATTTAAATGAAAAATGGTGTAGTATAATTACTATAACAGCAAGAACTACACCATTTTTCATTTAAATTGAGAATATTCCAAATGAAATTGAGAATTTCGGTTTGAAATTGAGAAAATTCCAAATGAAAATGAGAATTTCAATTTGAAATTGGGAAAATTCCAAATGAAAATGAGAATTTCAATTTGAAATTGAGAAAATTCCAAATGAAAATGAGTATTTCAATTTGAAATTGAGAAATTTCCAAATGAAATTGAGAATTTCTATTTGAAATTGAGAAAATTCCAGTTGAAATTGAGAATTTCAATTTGACATTGAGAAAATTCCTGTTGAAATTGAGAATTTCCAAATGAAAATGAGAAAATGCCAAATGAAAATGAGAAATTTTATTTTGAAATTGGGAAAATTCCAAATAAAAATGAGATTTTCAATTAATATTTCAAAGGCAAGTATAACAACTGTTAACGATTGCAGTAGAGCTATACAGCATACTACAACGTTTTACCAGTCTGCCATGGATCTGGAGGATATGCCTTTTGGGCAATAATACATACTCGTAGCTATATATTATTTTTAATCATATACATATGTACATATACTTATTAAAAAGATGTCGAATAAATAAATTTTCTGAATTCCAGCTTAATTTGGAATTTTCTCAATTTCAAATTAAAATTTCTCATTTTCATTTGGCATTTTCTCATTTTCATTTGGAATTTTCTCAATTTCAAATTGAAATTCTCATTTTCATTTGGAATTTTCTCAATTTCAAATTGAAATTCTTAATTTCAACTGGAATTTTCTCAATTTCAAATAGAAATTCTCAATTTCATTTGGAAATTTCTCAATTTCAAATTGAAATTCTCATTTTCATTTGGAATTTTCTCAATTTCAAATTGAAATTCTCATTTTCATTTGGAATTTTCCCAATATCAAATTGAAATTCTCATTTTCATTTGGAATTTTCGCAATTTCAAATTGAAATTCTCAATTTCAATTGGAATTTTCTCAATATTATCTTGAATTTTCTCAATTTCAATGAAAAATGGTGTATTGCGAAAAGGGTTAAAGTTGTTGTAGTTCACCTATAAATAATTATAACCAAATAATTCCATTAACTTTTTGTGTTTTTGAATTTTGATAAATAATTGCGAATTTTAACTAGCAGTTCTCACTGGGTAACAAAGGAATAAAACCACCAATTTTATAGAATTTTTCTTGGCAAAAGAACTGGTAATTAACTAGTCCTAAACTAGTACCAATGGTACTACACCATTTTTCATTTAAATTGAGAACATTCCAAATGAAATTGAGAATTTCGGTTTGAAATTGAGAAAATTCCAAATGAAAATGAGAATTTCAATTTGAAATTGAGAAAATTCAAATTAAAAATAAGAATTTCAATTTGAAATTGAGAAATTTCCAAATGTAAATGAGATTTTCAATTTAAAATTGAGAAAATTCCAAATGAAATTGAGAATTTCCATTTGAAATTGAGAAAATTCCAGTTGAAATTGAGAATTTCAATTTGACATTGAGAAAATTCCTGTTGAAACTGAGAATTTCAATTTGAAATTGAGAATATTCCAAATGAAAATGAGAAAATGCCAAATGAAAATGAGAAATTTTATTTTGAAATTGGGAAAATTCCAAATAAAAATGAGATTTCCAACTTATTTTTTTAACATTAAGAAATACATAACGAAAATTGATATATGTATGTAAGTCTACATATATATATATATATATATATATATATATACATACATATATATAAGTATATTCATACATGCAAAAATACATACATACATGTGTTTTTAGAAGAGACAATTACGGCCTGGCCCACGATGTCACTAGAAATCGTTCGATCGACAACTTGTATTTCAAACAACAATAACTTTAGAAAATTTGTTGTTGTTTGCAATACAAGTTGTCGATCGAACGATTTCTCGTAACATCGTGGGCCAGGCCGTTAATATTTCAAAGGCAAGTATAACTGTTGACGATTGCAGTAGAGCTATACAGCATACTACAACGTTTTACCAGTCTGCCATGGATCTGGAGGATATGCGTTTTGGGCAATAATACATACTCGTAGCCATGATATAAATATAGAAGGTACTTCCATTCTCTCTTTGTTTTTAAAAAATAAGTATTTTTGAAGTTTGTTTTTGAGAGAAATAAAAAAAATGTTCCCATATCGTAAACAATTTAAGTCTTCCCCCATCTGTGATGTTTAAAAAGTGGTTATGTAATAACTTGGCGCATCTTCTTAAACTTTCTGCCTAAAATAAGTATTTTAACTATATTTCCATCCAAAGTGATTGGTGATTTTGATTAGTTGACAATGAATTTTCATTAAGTTTAACAAATATTGATTGATATTACATCTTGTTTAATCTATATAATTCGCTTCTTGTTGATTGTAACATGTTTTCTATAAAAATGGCTTAAATACCCGATCAGATAATTTTGGCAAGTATATTTCACAGATTTTGCAGGCTCTTAGACACTTTTGGCGAACACCAGATAGTGTAGAGAACTCAAAGAATGATACATTCATATTTTTACAATGATATTTTGTACGTCCACAGTTTGTAAAATGCAGCTCATTTCCGCTTTCCTTAACACAACAATACATTTACAATGCATTTCATTGCTTTTCAAGATAATAAAACATTTATCATCACAATTTTTTTTTTAATTGTTTGAATTTATAAAAAAACTTCTGAAATAATTTTTCAATAAAATTTTGAAACAAACAGGAAACAGAGGGGAAATATTAAATTAATACGGTAGCACGATTTTACCGGAAACTTCAGAATACCTATCCTTGTCAGAAGGTGAATGTCAAGAAAAAATGAGAGAATGGAAGTACCTTCTATATTTATATCATGCTCGTAGCTATATATTATTTTTAATCTTATATGTACATATACTTATTAAAAAGATGTCGAATAAATAAATTTTCTGAATTCCAAATTAAAATTAATGGCCTAATTTTGTAAAACTAAACGAATTTTCGTTTTCGTTTCTGGTTGGAGCGAAAACAAAAACATTTTAAATTTTGTAAAACGCTACGTTGTTTTCGTTTCTTGTCAAAATGTTATAATTGAAAAATATATTATTCATCATGATACAATAATATAAAGGTATAACCGTTCTCTCTTTTCGTCGCCATATTAACCTTCTGACGCTTGTGCCGACAATTTTTTACTCTCAAAATTAATGCTACCTTATTAATTTATAAAATCTTATTAATTATGGAACGCACGTGGAGTTCGTAATAAAAAAGAAGAACTGTTCCATTTTATGCAAAGCATAAATGCTGATATATGCCTGTTGAGCGAAACATGGCTTAACAATAAATGTTCAATAAAAAACCAAAACTATTTTATCTATAGAAACGATCGACGAAACGGTCGTGGAGGAGGTGTAGCAATTCTTGTTAAGAAAAATATTAAACATAAATTATTACCTGTGCAAAACACGTCATTAATCGAAAACATACATAGGTATCCAAATTCAAATGGGAAACGAATTTCTAAATATTTATTCTTGTTATTTTCCTGGTGGTACAGCGGGGAACGACCAAACAAAACTTAGGACTTTCACTTCTGACATTCGTAAATTAATCTACTCAAACCAGAAATATATATTAGGCGCTGATTTCAACTGTAGACATAACTATTGGGGCTGTTTAAGAAATAACTGCTGGGGAAATATATTATATGGAAAGATACAAATAAATCAAACCCAAATAGTTTTCCCACACGAACACACATACATACCAGCTGATCCAAATAAACAAGCATCCACGTTAGATTTCTTCCTAACGAATATAGCTCTAAATATGTCGGCCGTTAGAGTGAAAAATGACCTAAGTTCTGATCACCTCCCAATTTATAGCGAGATCAACCTAAGTTGCGTTAGATTAGAAAAACTAAGCTATAACTTCAAAAAGGCTCATTGGACCCGTTTTGCTAAATTTTTAAATAGAAATCTACCTCTACCATACGATGCTAATACAATATATAACACAAATCAGATTGATGACATGATAAATATATTTAACGAAAATATAAAAGGGGCAATGGAAAATAGTATACCTAAATGCAGAATTGCACCTAATTCGATAACTTTACCCAACAACATTAAAATAAAAATACAATTGAGAAATGCCTACAGACGAAATTGGAAGCGCTATAGAAATGTTATGGATCACCAACAAATGTCTATATTAAACAATGAAATCGCAAAGGAATTAAAACATTTTAAAAATATATCCTGGAACAATATGCTCTCAACATTGGAAAAATCTTCTTCCTCCTTTTGGAAAATTTCAAAAGTGCTAAAGAAGAAACATAAAAATGTACCAATATTAAAACAAAATAACACAATGTATTACACCCAGCAAGAAAAGTGTGAAATCCTGGCTCATAATTTCAAAATGAATCATTGTATTTCTACTAATCTCAGCGATTTAGAAACTATTTCAGAAGTTGAAAGTACAGCAAACATGGTTCGATCACTAAACACGTTCTCCCAAAACTCTTGCTTTATAACACAAGCAAAAACTTCAGAGATTATACAAAAATTGAAAAACAAAAAATCTACAGGGTTGGACGAAATCAGCAATATATGCTTGAAAAACCTACCAAAGAAAGGTATAACCTTTCTTACCTCTATAACAAATGGATGTCTGAAACTATGCTACTTTCCAAACTCATGGAAATTGTCAAAAACAATTGCAATACCAAAACCAAACAAACCTGACAGCTCACCCCTTTCATATAGACCTATCAGCTTGCTCTCTTCAATAAGTAAAATATATGAAAAAGTAATAAAAGAAAAACTTAATCTATCGGGCCTGTTCTGCAAATCACGACATGTCAAATCACGGTGATTTCAAAAAATTGATAAAAGCTAAATCACAGCTTTTGCAAATTTCACAATTTATAACGATGCAAGTTGGAATAAAATATTCTATTATACATGACAAAAACTTAAAATACAATAAAAATCCACTAACAAGTGAGTTATTAATAGTTTGTTTCTGAAATCACAGTGATTTAAATCACCGTGATTTTCAGAACAGGCCCGTATTTCTAGAGTCAAACAATATTCTTCCAATACAACAATACGGATTTAGGAGTGAACATAACACGTGTCAACCACTGCTAAAAATAAGAAAATTAGTTAGAAACAATTTCGGAAATGATAAATCAACAGGCATGGTTCTGCTGGATATAAAGGCCGCTTTTGATTCTGTTTGGCACGACGGACGCATTTATAAAATGAAGAATCTAAACTTTCCTAACGAAATTATTAAAATAATCCAAAGTTTTTTAGAAAACAGATCTTTTAAAGTATATCTAGGCACTGTATGCTCCCAACAAATAAATATTACGGCGGGTTGTCCTCAAGGGTCGTGCCTTTCCCCCATATTATACAATATTTTTACTTCAGATATACCAACATTCATAAATTGTAATACAACAATTTTTGCCGACGACACATCAATACTTAGGTCCGATATATATGCTACAAATGTAATTACAAACCTACAAACTGCCTTAACTGAATTAAACAAATATTTCAACAAATGGAAAATATTATTAAACCCAAAAAAAACTCAAGCCATTTACTTTTCAAGGAAAAGAAAAGAATTTTTTCTCCCCCAGCAACCGTTAAGATTTATGAATCATGATATTTCATGGGAAAACAAGGTCAAATATCTAGGAGTTATACTTGATCCTAAATAAAATTTCAACGATCACATACCCTACCTAATTGACAAAATAAATAAAACAACACGGTTACTATACCCACTAATTAACAGAAATTCGGATCTTAACACTGATAACAAAAAACTAATATTGAAATCAATTCTGCATCCCATAATGTTCTACTGTGCTCCAGTATGGTCCACTTCCGCAAATTGTCATCGTAAAAAATTACAAATATCCCAAAACAAACTACTAAAGATGATATTTAAGCTACCTTGGCATTATTCCACCAGACGATTACACTCTCTTGCAGATGTGGATTTAGTAAATGATAAAATAAATAGATTGACACACAATTTTACAAGAAGATGTGAACTTTCCCAATACACACATATTAATGATTTAATATCAGCATAATTTTAACGTACTACTCCATTCCAATTCTTTTATCTTATACCCCTGCTTCATACAGGTTTTGTAAATTTTTTCCTCCACTATATACATATATTAAGTTAAATAAAATTAAAATATTAATATTATAAATAAATTTCTAAGTAGAAAAGGAACATCGTCCCTAAACTCTTAAAACTTTATAAGTTAAATGTAAATACGAAGAATATTATTAAATGCAAATAAATAAAAATAAAAATAAAAAAAAAAAAAAAATAAATGTGAAAAAAGGCCAAGTTCCTATTCAAAATTTCGGCCATCAAAAGTAGTGAGATAATTTTTTGTATAAAGTTCTTGTTTGGCGCAATACTTATCACAAAATTACATACATATGTGTATTAATTTATAATCGTTAGGGTGTCATGTTATTTCTATGCAACCTGCATACTTGGCAATATTTTTACCTTTATAATACAGAAGATAATAGCGGATATATCTTTATTTCTTTATGTGGGGAAAAATGTTATGAAGTAAGCATGTTGCCTAGAAATGATATGAGACCTTGTCGATTGAACTTGTGAGATTTTGGATAGGAACTTAACTGAATCCATGTGTATGATGAAAAACATATCCATATACATTAACATTTTACTCCAGCATTGAAATATTGAACGTTTCAAAGTTTCACAAACATCCAATAAGTATTTATGGGCCCTTAAAGCTTAAATTAGACGTGACATAACCATAACGCCATAGCAATAACCAAACCAAAATTCAATTGTTTTCTATGGTGAGAGTGAGAGAGACTTGGCATAACGCCATAACTCTCACCATAGAAACCAATTGAATTTTGGTTTGGTTATGGCTATGGTATTATGGCTATGTCACGTCTAATTTAGCTTTAACTAACGCCGCTGATTTAGAATTTCTTGTTTCGTTGGTGCTCATTCCATAATTTAATAAAATTTGACTTTGAAAATATTTTTATATTCAGCTTTTTATAATGAATAACATGATACAATAATATAAAGGTACAACCACATTTGACGTATAAAATTAATTTTGACTTTTACCAAAATTGTTTGATTGCTGTTTTTTTGTAAAGAGAGAGGAAAACGTTGCCACACGAAATTACGGGGAACTTTTTTTTAGGAATGTTTTTGGAAATGTGTAATTTTAAGTTTAGAAATTATGGTTTAATACACATTTTTTTAAATGTTGTATTAATTGGATACGTGGATAACGAAATATGCATGTGTATAATATGATGTAGAATGGATGAGCGTGTTTCATGCATGTAATACACATTTACATACACTTCGTGTGCAAATTTATTGCAGCTTACAGTAAGAATTAATGCTTTTTTGATGAGCTACATCTGAATAATCTGAACAAAAAAAGACATGCATGGGTTCTATTGCTAATGAATTGGTTCAATTTAGGTGCAGAACGCATGATTTTAACACGGGCGTGTCATTGACGAGCATGGGCTAACATTTAACAAAACTGCTCATCATTCCAATGAGTGCTTAAAACCCATGATACGTTTATTCGTTTATATATACATACATACATATGTATGTTTAAAACAGAGCATAACGAAGTGCCCGCGGGTGGCCTTTTGCTTATAATTTTAGGCTCTAAGCAGGCATACTCTGATGATTGTATTTGAGGCAAACAGCTTTGAAAGCTGTTAAGTGTGCTGTTGTTTCCTTGCAAATTAAGAGGAAGCATTGTTCTCGCCGAGATCTGATTGGCAATTGTGCTCTCGTCGGTGTGAAAGCTCAATAGCTCTTTTAAAAAAGTTTGCACATTGTGCATATGACTTGGACGCACCTGATGTAAATCAATAAGCCAGAGTAGTACGAAGAGAAAGTCCCACCATTGATTCAGAGGCTTTTCCGTTGGTAATTTCCCTTGAATTGTTTATGCTGATGTAATTTTTTTTATAATTATAATTTAAATACATATTCTTCAATATTTTTCAATAAATAAAAAAGAACGTCAAAAAATTAATAAAAAACTCGGATTTCATAAATTAATAAGGTAGCATTAATTTTGAGAGTAAAAAATTGTCGGCACAAGCGTCAGAAGGTTAATTTGGCGACGAAAAGAGAGAACGGTTGTACCTTTATATTATTGTATCATGATGAATAATATATTTTTCAATTATAACATTTTGACAAGAAACGAAAACAACGTAGCGTTTTACAAAATTTATGGCCTAATTTTGTAAAACTAAACGAATTTTCGTTTTCGTTTCTGGTTGGAGCGAAAACAAAAACATTTTAAATTTTGTAAAACGCTACGTTGTTTTCGTTTCTTGTCAAAATGTTATAATTGAAAAATATATTATTCATTATAAAAAGCTGAATATAAAAATATTTTCAAAGTCAAATTTTATTAAATTATGGAATGAGCACCAACGAAACAAGAAATTCTAAATCAGCGGCGTTAGTTTAAGCTAAATTAGACGTGACATAGCCATAATACCATAGCCATAACCAAACCAAAATTCAATTGGTTTCTATGGTGAGAGTTATGGCGTTATGGCGAGTCTCTCTCACTCTCACCATAGAAACCAATTGAATTTTTGTTTGGTTATGGCTATAGCGTTATGGTTATGTCACGTCTAATTTAAGCTTTAAGGGCCCATAAATACTTATTGGATGTTTGTGAAACTTTGAAACGTTCAATATTTCAATGCTGGAGTTAAATGTTAATGTATATGGATATGTTTTTCATCATACACATGGATTCAGTTAAGTTCCTATCCAAAATCTCACAAGTTCAATCGACAAGGTCTCATATCATTTCTAGGCAACATGCTTACTTCATAAAATTTTTTGTATTATAAAGGTAAAAATATTGCCAAGTATGCAGGTTGCATAGAAATAACATGACACCCTACGATTATAATTAATACACATATGTATGTAATATTGTGATAAGCATTGTGCCAAACAAGAACTTTATAAAAAAATTATCTCACCACTTTTGATGGCCGAAATTTTGAATAGGAAATTGGCCTTTTTTCACAATTATATTTTTCTGAATATCTAACTACTTTTTGTTTTCTTTAATAAAAAATTGCAAATTAAAGATTTCTAGTCTGTTATATTTCTATTAGTGATCACGGCGCCAGTTTAAAAGTGCATAGTTAAATAATATAATGGGTTAAAGAGAGATACATAATAGTATAACATCACGTTAAATTTTATGACCAAGGCCCAGTCTCCCTGGTTTAACAATCGATGCTTTCGAATTTTTCTTCTAGGCCTACTTGTGTAACAAAAAATAGCTCTGTAGTTAGAGCTCAAGTGCTTCAACAATTTGATGACTGTATCAGTGGTCAGTGTCAGTGAGTATGTCTTAAGAAACGCACTTTTTGCATCTCCATTTATCAGGAAACTTTCATTACACACTTTCAAACTTCGCATTAAATTTTATCATTTTATCATTGACAGGAACAAAGTAGTTATGAGGGTGTTAAAGCGAATGTATGTGTAAATATAGGTACTAAATCCATAGGCCGAGCTGGCCTGGAGCTCTATCGTGCACCTAGATCAAAGTCGGGCAAACGCATATATATATATATATAAAAAGAGAGTAAAATGCATGCTTGTACGAATGTGCGTGTAAAAAATATCATAACGAAGTACCCACGGGCGGCCTTTTGCTTATGTCTGACCTAGATACTAATTTACTCATTATTGCAGCAAAACTAATGCAATAATGTAGTTAAAACTTTTAAAACGAATACAATTTAATAAACGTTTTCATATGACATTTATGTCGTTTGAAAACGTTTGCAACTGTTTTATAAAATACCAAGGCACATTCACAAGGTAGTAGCGGAAATTCAGCTGAGCTATTTTTTTTTCAAATTAAAGTTCATCGGAAACATCAAAAATTTTTTACGAAAGAGAAATTAAAAGAAAATGTTAAAAAAATTCAATATGAAAAATATTTTATTAAAAAAAATTCTGTGAAAACAAATTTATAAATATGAAAAAACTATTAAAAAATTGTGAGAAGTGCTAAACGTTGCAAATGTTGTTAGTGGTAGCTGCCGCGGAGAAATATTTTCAAAGTTATGTGAATAATTTTTATTATTGTTATGTTAAACAAATTCTATTTTTGAAGTTTTTGATGAACTACAACCCATGTTGTTTTTTTCATTGTTGTATTTTTTCATTGTTTTTGTAATCCTGATACTACCTGGAAATGAATCTGCCTTGATAAAATACATTTATTTTACGTAACATAGAATTTTCGTTTTCAAATGTTTTACAAAATTCAAAATTAAAAACAAACCAAAAAATTCTGTTTAAAACGTTCTGTTTTACAAAATTAGGCCATAAAATTTCTCATTTTCATTTGGCATTTTCTCATTTTCATTTGGAATTTTCTCAATTTCAAATTGAAATTCTCAGTTTCAACAGGAATTTTTTCAATGTCAAATTGAAATTCTCAATTTCAACAGGAATTTTCTCAATGTCAAATTGAAATTCTCAATTTCAACTGGAATTTTCTCAATTTCAAATAGAAATTTTCAATTTCATTTGGAATTTTCTCAATTTTAAATTGAAAATCTCATTTACATTTGGAAATTTCTCAATTTCAAATTAAAATTCTTATTTTTAATTGAAATTTTCTCAATTTCAAATTGAAATTCTCATTTTCATTTGGAACTATCTCAATTTCAAACCGAAATTCTCAATTTCATTTGGAATATTCTCAATTTAAATGAAAAATGGTGTAGTTCGATCTCCTGCAGGGTATAGTATACATACATACATATGTACATATATCAAACCCTATTTTCGACAAAAACTTAATTTTTCACGGGAAGGATTTCTATAATATTCAAATATGTTTTGCATACAATTACAATTTTACCGCTTACGATAAAATTTTATAGGATGTATCTTAAAAGTTATCAACAGTTTTGGCACTTTTATAATTCTAAACTATGGTTAGGTCCATAAAATTTAAATTTCAATACAAAAGTTAATTTTTTACGTCAAGTCGCTTACGATTAAATATAATGTTGTATATGTAATATGCGCACATCTTATTGCTTCAAGTGCACATTTTGCGTTTTAACGTCATATTTTAGGCGCCTGAAATACCTATTTCAAATTCATATGGACATCATCCCTACTTTATTAGTGACGCATATATACAGTCGTAATACTAAATTAACTACTTGCATTAACATACTTAAATACGTCGCTTTGCAAAATTATCTCTTTATTATTTTATTTTATTTAGTAATATTGATTAAAATATAGATGGAAAATCGAGATATTTGTTGCTCCAGTCAATGGGCGAAAAAGTAAGCTTTCAAATGTTTCTGGGCAATTATATATATTATATACATACTAGTGATGCACGAATATTCATATTCGAATTGTCGACAATTTTTAGATATTCGTATCCGCATTCGCTCAATTCAGGCGAATACGAATATTTTTCCAAACAAATTAAATAAATGAATACATAAATCAGTGATGGGAAATGAAATTTGTATTTCGGTACAACAAACATTTTTTTAAGTACTTTTTTGATGCCGAGAGTACCAAAAATTATTATTATTTTTTATTCAAAACTAATATAAAATTCATTTACAAAGAAATAAAAAAGGAACACAAAGCATATACTTACATGTTCAAAATCAAGGACTTAGGCAACTTAAATAATTATTTCTGCATGTGTGTAAATGCCTTAGTTTTTCTACAGCTTTTTCCTTCTCCTATAAAATATATATCTGAGTTCCGCCTTTGTCATATTAAGCCATCGGTACTCACATATCGTTAACTTAATATAGAAAGGCCCCAAATTTTTTTAAATCGAGTTTTTTGTATATTTCGAATGAAATAATTTTCCACTTAATTTTTTCTGAAACTTCGACATCTTTAGAGTACTTAGGCTTTATAATATATACATATATATATATATATATATATATATACATATATATATATATATATATATATATATATATATGTATATGTATATATATATATATATATATATATATATACTATATAAGTCTTGACAGCTTTCTGGCTTAAGCCAGAAGTTCTAGATATATTACCATTTATTTTGCAAAAGTCCCCACTGTGCACTGTAGATCAGAAGCTGCATATATTTTCTGTTGTTAATGGTTTCAGTTCATCCATATCAGTCAATACCAATATAGAGCATTAATATTGGTTGTTAATATTTTCAAAGTATTGCTTTTCGCTGGGAAACATTTTAATTTAAAGTGGTGGTTGAGTTTAACTGAGAAAACATTTTATGGGAAAAACTTACTAAACCAAACTAACATTTCATTTTCAAAGCACACTTTTGCCCTAAGAACTTTTTACAACTTTCTTTAAACTGATTTAAAACATGAGTTCTGTTTAAATATAGATCAATTTCTGTGCCGCAGAAAATATCATTGAGTGAAATTGGTTTTCGTTTATATATAATTGTGAAGGATTACACTTTTCTAACATATCCTTACTAATATGACGATCATAAAAACTTGGATAACTTTAAAGTACGCCAACAGGAGTATGAAGTACTTTTTCATAACAATTTTTTAGTATTTCATATTGCAGGCGTAAATAGAACCAAAATTTAATGTCTAAAATTTCACATACAATATTCGTATTCGCGAATATCGTTTCAAATATTCGTATTCGCGAATATGGTTTCAAATATTCGTATTCGCGAACATCAAAAATTGACATTCGTTACATCACTAATACATACATATTTTGTTTACAATTTCACAACAATTTACAGAAAGAACAAATAATAACTTTTTATGCCTTACATTTAAGGAAATAAAATATGCATTTTATTTTATGCTAAAAACAATCAAAACTTTTTAATATACATATGTATATATATACACATACCAATTTCTTTAATGAAAATGTTACATAACCGAAAAATTAACATTTTCCAGGACAATAACCATCAACTCTACTTTTGAATTGAAATGTTAGATTTTTATTGCGTCTGCTTCAATTTGGTTAAATTTATATTTTTTATCAATGGATAGCGAAAATATTTGGAAAATAATGATTGTGTAATTAAAAGAAAAAAGATTTTTATAGAAAAGTTTATCATCCAAAATGCACGATGCACCTACCATAGCAGCCGCATTTTTAGTCAAAATCGATGGCACACGTATTAAACTTGACATTATTTCATAACACACCGTAATGAATGTAAATATTTCAAAAGTAATTGCAAATTTTTTAATTGTTTTCCGTCACCGTCAAAAAAATAGTCCAATTTGATAAATAAATCGTATTTATCTCAGAAAATTCTATTAGCCAATAGACTCACACACAGGGTTACCACAAAACATTCTGTGGGGTTACCGTTCACAAAAACATTATTTATGCGAAAAACGGGATTTAGATAATCCCCGAAAATCCCGGGATTTCCGGGCTCGGGATATCCCGTTTAGCATCTCTAATTGTAAATGGTTGCTGACAACGAATCTCATGGCGAAAATTGTTGCTCAGATATATGCTCGGGCATTGATGTCAGAACATGAACAAAACATGGACATGAGCGGTCTCCATTCGCCATTTTCGATGTTCGACATGATGCCCATACTAATTTCATGGCTAGTGGAGACCGCTAGTAAACAGCATCCCGGCATAAACACATTTCCCATACAAATTGGCACAAAAAAAGAAGCCCCAGAAAGCAGTCGAGAGATAGAATCTATTTTATTTTGACACGGTTTTTTCTTATGATCTTATATATTTATACTCATTCTCTCAACAATGCTACCATACTTTCAATAAATTTCATACATTTTGTGAATAAAACTACAAAGGAATATAAGCACAAAAGAAAATGAAACAAAAATTAGAGAGAACTTCATATAAGTTACTACCCAAGGCGAAATCACATAAGGCCTTGTTACAGCCCTAGATTTTATTATGGGCATTGTTAATTTGACAGCAAATTTTCCTGAAGTTGCCGACATATTCTGTTTCGCGAAGTGCCAGCTGTTTTGCATGTTTCGTGATATGATCTGCCATATGTTGTTTTTTTGGTTTACCAACACAAGCGCACAGTGCCTATTAAAACTTTACTAATACAAACAAGCTTTGCAAAGCCAAAAGAAAACGCAAGTACATGTATCTTGTCTTCTCTTGGTTTTTTGACAGTTGTCATCACAAAACAGCAATAAAAATCACTGTTGTTTTATTTGTTGTAGATTCACGGCTACCTGTATTATTGTATCATGGTTTTGGTAGTCAGAAACAAAAATCCTTGCAACTCTGTTGTTATCTACTTCGCAAGGCATATCAAACAGGTACATGTATCAGGCAAATTGCTCATCCGCTGATTTTTTGTTTACACGTTTATAAGGAAGAATTCATTTGACAATTACTTTTGTGCGTTGTTTGATGCATACAATGTTTTGACAATTACTTTGTGAAACTATGTGAGAAGCACAGAGTTGCGACAGTGTTTTCTCTAATGCGTGTACCTGTAGTAAATGTGCCTTGCTACGTCGGTAACATACTTTGTGGTTATTCTTTGTACAATGGTCGGCGGTTGCTTTTTATTCGGCTTCGTACTTTGGTATTAAAATTCTGGACAAAAAGAAAAAAGTTAACAAATGTGAAATAAGGAAAAAAGAAATGTCTGAACTCTGCGGTAAATATTGTTGAAGTTATTTTCATTACCCACAACTTTTTTAAGCGTTGCCCAGGACTATGAAGTACCGCCTACATACATATGTATGTATATAAAAATTTCTGTTATTGCCATGAAATTTACCCAGTCACCCCCCGTATTTTTACTCTTTATAATTTAAAACGTTGGAACTACGTACATATATTGAGGTCATCGGTTTGGCCGTATAGAAATCGACTAAAGTGTTTTTATCACAAAACTTTGGAACTCGGAATCGGGAGTATATGAAAATGTTTTTAAGATGTTCCCAAATCATTTTTTATTCTTTAAAGGCGTGTCTCTGTGCAACTGCAAAAGTTAAAAATATGTAGTGGTGGAATACATTTTTTTTGTATATGAGTAATATTCATCAAAAGCTACTTATGATTCGTATTTTTTATTATAAAACATTTATATATGTATATGCTAATATGTACTCTTAAAATAGAATCTCTCGAAGAATCCTCCACAAGACGCTTAAAATTGCTAGAATCTATAATATTGGAAAATGGAATGCCTCATAGCATGCTCCTGGTGGCTGATAGCAAGGATACCGAAGATGAAGTGTTACCGCCTCTTGGCAAAGCGATTTCAGTTGAAACATTATTAGATGCTCTACTACTGTTATATGATGAATGTTCAAATTCGTCGCTAAGAAGAGAAAAGACAGTATCAGATTTCATTAAAATTGGTATGCAGAGTTAAATTAAAACATTCTTGTTAGGTATAATCATTTTTTAAATGCCATTTTTACAGCCAAACCTGTGGTATCCTTAGTAAAAAAATTACGCTTGTCCCGCGATGACTTTGAAATTATAAAAATTATAGGCCGCGGTGCCTTTGGAGAAGTTTGTGTAGTTCGTATGATCAGTAGCCAAAAAATTTATGCCATGAAGATTCTTAACAAGTGTGAAATGCTAAAAAGGGCTGAAACAGCATGCTTTCGCGAGGAGCGTGATGTATTGGTCTACGGAGACCGCCTGTGGATAACAAATTTGCATTACGCCTTTCAGGATGACACAAATTTGGTTGGTACAAAAAGTCGTAAAAATTAAAATAGTTCTTTCAACATTTAATAATTTTCAGTATTTAGTCATGGATTACTACTGCGGAGGTGATCTGTTGACACTGCTTAGCAAATTCGAAGATCGCTTGCCAGAGGATATGGCCAAATTTTATATAGCTGAAATAATATTAGCAATACATAGTATTCATCAATTACGATACGTTCATCGTGACATTAAACCTGATAACCTAGTGATCGATGTAAATGGACACATACGTCTTGCTGATTTCGGTTCATGCTTGCGCTTGGGGAGTGATGGAAAAGTTCAGTCAAATGTAGCAGTTGGTACCCCCGATTATATATCACCGGAAATTCTTCGAGCAATGGAGGATGGGCAGGGCAGATATGGTGCTGAATGTGATTGGTGGTCGCTTGGAGTATGCATGTATGAAATGCTTTATGGCGAGACACCTTTCTATGCCGAAAGTTTAGTTGAGACCTACGGAAAAATTATGAATCATCAAAATTGTTTTGATTTTCCGCCCGAGGAGAGTACATACAAGGTATCAGACTCTGCCAAAGATCTGATTAAACGCCTTATATGTGCTCCTGAATTCCGTTTAGGTCGTAATGGGCTTGGAGATTTTAAATCACATCCTTGGTTCGATGGCGTTGATTGGGATCTCTTAAGGATGGGTCCAGCTCCCTATGTGCCCGATGTATCTAGTCCAACTGACACATCAAACTTCGATGTAGATGATAACGCTATAAGGCACTCTGAAAGCGTGCCACCAACATCAAACCCAGCTTTTTCAGGGTTTCACCTTCCTTTTGTTGGCTTTACATTTACCCAACACAGTTGCCTCTCAGATTTGGGAAAACTTGATATTAAATCTCTTGTTCCTCAGAAAGAAATTTGTGATGGTATGGATATTTCTTTCTTGAACGCCTTAAAGAAAGAGATTCTTAATGAAAAGAATTTGTCCCCAGATAGTGTACGAAAAATTATTAATGAAATGCAAAATTGTAACAAAAATGTTCAAGAAATTGACGACGTCAAATCGGTGGAAAACAAAAGCAGTCAATCATTATATATGGAATCCATAGATCTGGATAATGGTTCTAAATCAAAGCTGCAGGAACTAGATAATGAGATTGGTGAACTTAAACGAGAAAAATTAGATTTAATTAAAGAGTACAATGAAGCCATGGAACGTATAAGCCAACAGGATTCAGAATTAAAAGATGCAATAAGCCAAAGAAACTTAGCAATGATGGAGTATTCAGAAGTAACTGACAAACTTTCCGAGCTTCGGAGTCAGAAACAGAAACTTTCACGACAGGTGAGTAATTAAACAATTTATTAAATACAATATCACAGTATTTATTAAATATTTTAAAGGTTTGTTTTGTTTCTTTTTTTGCAAACAAATGTTTTCATAGGTTTTCATTATTCGCAGTCTGTAATAATAAAATTATATGTTGTTTTAGTAAATTATTGATGTGACTTTCAGTAGCGCATACGACATACATACATACATAGTATATCGCATCTATGAGTTTCGTTGCAATATCTTTTTATGATATGCCGTTTACAGTTAATTATTAGAGTTATAAATTGATGCTGCCGAAAACCGTAACGTTTATTATAAGTTTATTTATTACAATGAAATAATATTAAAAGACAAATTTATAAAACCTTTTAAGTGAAATTCGAAGCCTATTATTCACTTTGTTTTTATACAAAGTTATTTATATTTTTATACAGTAAGAAATAATATAGTGTATGAAATAATACGTGAATGTTCATACTCCAACATTAATTTGGCTTTTAAATAGTAGATCTCAATTCGTTTCCTTTTACTCAAGAGGAATAGAGTCCCAGCAAAAAAGACATGCAAAAGAAATAGTTAATGCATGGGTTCTACTGCAAATTAATTGGTTCGATTTAGGTGCAGAATGCATGATTTTAACACAGGCGTGTCATTGACGATCATGGGTTCGCATTTAGAAAAATTCTCATCATTCGAATGAGTGCTTAGAACCCATGGTTCGATGACGTTTTTTCACGTAAATACAAGAAAAAAAATTTTTTTTTTCGTAGCCAGGATACGAAACCGTGCTGTTCTGAATGTTAAATCATACTCTCTACCACTGAGCTATTGCACTCTTGCTATTTGTGTCAATGTGATGATTTAATTCTTGCCATTTTTGCTGGATATTAATTTCAATGTTCGTCGCATGCGTTCCAGAATGTATCTTTTTAGAAACTAAAATGTAACTTTCTCGAAATTTCACTGGCAACACTGGTATTGACAGTAAATGAAGCAGAGTACTCGTTTCTTTTCCCCTTGTCTCTCTCGCCTACAAATACCGGTCATACACTACACAAGATCAGTGCTTAAGTCTGGCACTGCGTAAACTAAGCTTGTGAAAGACACTATACAAGTAAACTGTGCATTTTTTACTTTAATTCGCCATAATGCTGGAGATTAATTTAATAATTCTAGGGACTCTGTCCAGAATATTTGTCATGCGCTCATTTCTTGTTGTGAACTCTTAAAAAATCACTAAACAACAGAGCGTTTGCAACATATACTACACAAGTTCACTTACAGTTCTCAAACTTGAGCAAATATCAAAATCATTTTTATATTTACTCAGTTCACTGCGTAAATAGACAACCACCCCCATACACTACACAAACACACTGTACAGTAAAAGGTTTGTTCATTTACTAAAAACTATTACGAATTTGTAACAATTGTTACTGAAAAGTGTTCATTAACTCAAAAAATTTGCAAGGAGAGAGCGCCAAAAGATAGAAAAAAATTGAGAGACAAAAAAATTCCTACAAATTATTACAAGTAAAATTTTTACTTCAGTCGTAAAGCAGCTCTGGGCGAGTCAACATCACGCGTCGTTGGCAATTATTTCATAAGTGCAACCAGGCCACTGTTGTTTATTGGCCTTCGAGAGTTTTGCGTCTCACTCGCACTTGTTAATGGTTACCGCAACTAACTGTATCGCTTACAGTTGGTTCTTTGTGGAATTTTCCATTATCAAGTGCAACGATTTTAATAAGACATACTGGTGGAGACCATTAAAACTCTGGGTGTGGATTTTGGAATCTCTTATTTCCTATACGAAGGTATAGGTCGTTTGCAGCTCCCGAAGGAAACGCCTAATGTGGGATACCCTGGCAATTGCTTCTGCCATTTAAATTAAACTAAACAAACGAACAAACAACAAAGTATTAAAAATTACTATATTAATTGGAGTTTAACCTGGCATTTGAGAATGATTTATTCCGCCAACCTATTTGATTAATTGTATGGGTTTGCAGTTGGCGTCGACTACCTGTACCGCGTTACGGTTGTTGGTTGCTTGCTGCTAACCACATGAAAAGGATTCAACATAACCCTACTTTTGGGATGACTATATAATTACTTGGAGTTTAACCTGGCACGATTGGATTCAGACCCTGGAAATATAAGCCTTCAGGCTTGTCCAACAACTGAACTTCTGTTCTTCATATTTCAAAAAAAAAAAAAAAATTTTACTTGCAAGAATTATCCAACCACCTGTTGTACAATTTGTTGTCAAATAAATTATTTAAAAAATATTTGAAAAAGGAAAACTGAACTGAACTTTGTTTAAAAAACATGTAGACGTATTAGAGACCTGCGTAAATAGTCTTGAAATGTAAATACGTCTTGTTTTTTAAATGTATTCTCGTGGCTGTATTATACTAAACCAATAATAAATGCTGTCGTATTATAAGCAACGCACGATAGATGCATTGGTGTACGTATATATGAGTGCTAACGAGCAATGTCGTGAAGACTTCTTGTTATGAACAAACAATCAACAGAAGTAGTGTTGATGCGTGTATGCTTGTTATTTTACATATTGTACGTTTGAGTGTGTGTGTAATATGTAGAAGGTAAGCTATTGTATTGCTATTATATATTGAGAGAAACAAATTGTTTCTTGTTCTTCTTCTTCTTCTTCTTCTTCTTCTTCCTGTTGTGCTGACATACTATGTAGTATTTCAAAAAAGGTGACTTCGGACACTTAGTCCATGGTGTCACCTTTGTGGTGATAATTTTTTGTTGTTGTGTAGGAGCTTCCTTCGGTTGCTGCGAACGACCTATACCTTCGTATAGGAAGTAGGAGTTTCCAAGATCCACTCCTTTGTGGTGATTGTTTTTATAATTGTTTTTGTTTTTGCATGTGGTTAATGGAAACCAACGGGATATCGCGGTGATACCGTTAACCGACGCCAACCATTAATCACATGCGGTGAGACGCAAAACTCTCGAAGGCCAATAAACAACAGTGGCCTGGTTGCATTTAAGAAATAATTGCCAACGACGCGTGATGTTGACTCGCCCAGAGCTGCTTTACGAATCTTGTTTCTTGTTGCTAAACTTTTTTTTAACGAGAATGTTTCGAGAATTGTCCACGTCGACGAATTCGCCGATGAGAGTTCGCTGTATAAATTCGTCGTTTGAAGCACAAGAACGACGAATTTACTCAGCGAATTCTTATCGACGAATTCGTCAACGTGAACGAAATTCGTCGTTCGTCCCAATTGTGTTCCTAGTATTATTTTTTATGACGAAAGTTCGCACCGAAATATTCGTCGTTCGTCCCAGTTGTGTTTCTAGCATTACTCTCTCGTTGCTAGTTTCTGCTGGGAAAATATTTCATTCAATAATAATTGAAATTGCTGAACTTAAGCCTGATTAAGAAATTATTTCTGATTAAAAAATAACTTTTAATATAAATGTCTTTTAATTTATTTTATTAACTCATTTGTTTTGCAAATTATACTAGGTGTGTTTCTTTACTCTACATTTTTTTTGCACGAAAAGCGTTCCCGTACTCGAAAATTGGGTAAATGAGAGAGGTTTTGTGAGAGTAATGTTCTTCTTCTTGTACGAGACAGCTCGTACTTTTGCTTCGTGCTAGTTTGGGCAAACCCAAAATCAATCAGCTGTTTGAAAAATAAACAGTTACAAAGAATAACAAAAATCAAAATTTTAAAAACTCCCGATATATCTAGAAAAGATGTGATATCTTCTAAACGGCTGGACCGATTTTCTTCAAACATAGTTAAGAACCCTCTCTTTATCAAGTCACCTTTCGAACAGAAAAAACTCAATCAAAATCAGTCCAGCCGTTTGGTCTGTACGAGGACACGGACAGACACACAGATACACAGATACACAGACACACACCACAAACTTATAACACCCCTTTTTTTTGGTCGGGGGTTAAAAATTACATTTACCTAAAAACTAAACAAATGAACAAATGTATGAAAAAATGTTCAGAAACTAGTAGTGAACAATGTTTTATAAATTTTTATATGAAATTAAGATAAAAAACCTATATAAGTATACTGAATCATGTAAGTAAATACGTGCGTGTGTATGTACAAAAGTATGTGTTTAGTTATGTGCATACGTATTATTGACCTGCACAAGACCATTTATAAGACCTTTCAAGACATGCGACATTTTTCAAACGCTTTACTACAGCGAAATATTCTAAAATAAACGCTAAACAACACTGTTGGCAATATTTTTTTTGAGTTCTTTGTCTTGCCAACAGTGTTTTTTAGTGTTTGTTTTAGAATATTTCGCTGTAGTAAAGCGTTTAAAAAATGTCGCATGTCTTGAAAGGTCTTATAAATAGTCTTGTGCAGGACTTTAATACGTATGTATGTATATCCATACTAGAGATCGACCGAAGGCGTTTTTTTTGGCCGAAGCCGAAGCCGAACTTCGGCTAAAATCCTAAACTTCGGCCAAAACCGAAGCCGAAGCCGAATGTTTTAAATTTTAAAAATGATACTTGTTTTATATGAATTAAGAAAAAAGTTTCCTTTTTTGAGATCACTGAAATAGCTGTAATATCTATTGGATACATAACAAGAAAAATAAAACTATTTTGCAATTTCTAGATTGCTTTTTCATATGATCACTCACAAGAACGTCCAAGTAAAAGAAAATAGAAAGCAACAGGGTTGTATTTCAAAGCAACCCTTTCAAAACGTTAAACACAATAGAAACTGTCGGCAAGCAACGACCAAAAATAATGTTATTTTTCAAGCTTGGAATGAAAAATATTCGGCTTCGGCTAATCGGCCGATTTTTGCCATAGGCCGAATGTTGGCCGATTAGCAATTTTTGGCCGAAGCCGATTAATCGGTCGAACTCTAATCCATACATGCATTGACGTACTTTTGTGCATTTTTGTGTATTATTATTATTATTATTAATTAATTAATTATTATTAATTATAGTTTCCTCTCATTTTACCGAACTTTACCCAAAAAGTAAAGAAATTACTCAGATTTGTAAGACTGTAAAGTAACTGTAGTGCGATTCACTAACTTTTTATAGAATTTCGTATTCAGTAACATTTTTAACGATATTCGCTGTAGGTTAATGTCAGCTGTGTCGTTATTTAAGCGACAATAATTTATGTGCTGTTAATTTTATCGGCAAAAATCAACAGAAAATATCAGCTGAGCAGTATCGTTAAAAAGAAGTTACAGAAGCACACAATCGTTTTTGCAATCGATAAAATGTATAGACAAAAATTACGATTGTCGGATCGTTAAAAGATACTGAATCGCACACTGGTTACCTAGTATTACACTTGCTTTTAAGGTAATCAGTAACATTACAAAATAGTTAGGTTAGGTTAGGTTAGTCTGGGTGGTCAAGACCAAGATTGATCCTTAGCGATACCAGAATGTGACAAGAAATCTGTAAATATGGCGGCCTAGTTCGCGGTGCCTGTATCGAATGACTCCCACACAGATTTAGCAAACCATAGGTTAGTTAGGTTAGGTTAGCAGGCTGCTGGTAAGGAAGGGTGAAATTTAGAGTCCAGCTCACTTGGGTCCAATACAATGATCCCTTTGTGTTACCTGTTAATTGAAGAGAAGATAGTGAGAGAGGGTGATAGGGAAATGATAGTGATAGAGAAGACAGGTGGTGAAGGAAGATATAGAGGATAGAGGAAAGCTTCATTCTTTTACAACTCTGCTCTTTGCACATTTTTTCATAATGCAGTATTGCAGCTCCATCTGGTGTCAAATGAGGCGTATTAAATTTTGAAGCTGTGTTTAGTAGCCATTTTATTTTATTGATTATTTTACTTCGCCAATTATTCTGCTACACAACGAAGGAGGGCGCTCTGATGTACATTAGGATTATTATCTGATGAAGTCGGTATAGTTTTTAGTGACCAGTGCCTTATGCCTGCATCACTAGAACTTTTCCCACAACAACCGATACAAAGGACACTAATGCACATCAGAAAAAATGCGTGGTGTTGTTATTTTTAATGACTGTCAGAGACCGGGCTCGAACCCAGGCTACAGGATTTTGTAGTCAACGTGCTAACTACTTCAGCCAACGCCACCCTCTAGCAAACCATAACAGCCTACACATTTCTATTCCCGATACAAGATCAAGGCTACGAAAAGTGTGATCACCAAGACAGTCATATCTAGTGCGGTTTAGAGCCGGACAGTGGCACAGTAGATGTTCTACTGTTTCAATTACCACGGGTTCCTTACAGGTGCCGTCAAGTATTTGTCCTATTTTGACGGCATACGAAGCCGTCCAGCAGTGTCCAGTTAATATCCCCACTAGAAGTCTACAGTTGCTTCTGGTTAGTGGTAAAAGGAATTTGTTGTAAATGAATTTGGAATGATAATATTCACTTTAGTATTATTCTACAGGAAATGTTTATTTATATATTTTTATTGTATCGACGTTGCCTTTGATATTGTAGTTTTTATATTTTTTCAATATTTGATAGCTCTTAAATAAAACTCAAACTAACAGGTTATCAAAGCCGAAATGACACGAATTCAATGTGTTGGTATGTGGACAGTGGTGCAAGCAACCATATGGTGGGTACCAATAGTTATATGTACAACAAGCAGAAGATAGAAAATAAGAAGGTAATTATAGCTAATAGCAGTGAATTTTCTGTAGACTCTGCTGGCGATATTGATCTAGAAATATATTGTGAAAACAAGAAGAAGGAGATTACAATTAAGAACGTAGAATTTGTACCAAACTTGTGTGGAAATTTGTTATCCGTAAAACAAATGACAGATGCCGGCAAGAAAGTTATATTTGATGAATAAACATGTAAAATCTTTGATGAAAACAATAATCTCGTTGTAAGTGCTACAGTTTTCAATGATCTTTATTGTTTGGATAGAAAGATGATGGTGAGAAATGAAAAAGCTTTCTTAGCAAAAGAAAATTTTAACCTATGGCATAGAAGAATGGGCCATGTCTGCAACAAAATTTTACATAAAGTGAAAGAAACAAATGTCGGTATTGATTTTGGAAAGGAGAATAAAGATCATTGTGTTAGGTGTGTAAAAGGAAAGCAGACTAGAAGACCAACAAGAGAAAGTGATACTAGAGCAACACAACTATTGCAACCAGTTCACTCAGATGTTTTGCGTCCTTTGAACACGAGTTCATTTTCCGGTTCAAGATTCCTTGTTACTTTTGTAAATGACTTTTCTCGAAAGGTTTTTGTATACCCTTTGAAGAGTAAATCTGAGGTATGTAATACATTTATAAAATTTAAGAACATGGTCGAAAATCAGTGCCCTACTAAAATCAAAACTTTACGCAATGATAACGGAGGGGAATATGTAAACAACAAGTTTTCTAGTTTTTTAAACAACCATGGTATTGTCCATCTGAAAACTTGCCCGCATACTCCGGAACAAAATGGTGTCGCGGAAAGAATAAATCGAACAATTTTGTAGAGAGTTAGATGCATGCTTATTGATAGCAATTTAGATCAAAAATTCTGGGCTGAAGCAGCGAACACAGCTTGTTTTTTGATAAATAGGACACTGTGTAGAGGTCAAGATTGTACTCCTGAAGAAAAATGGATCGGTCGGCGACCAAATTTGAAATTTATAAAAGTTTTTGGATGTCCTGCTCTTGTGCATATCCCAAAAGAAAAACGTCACAAGCTAGATTCAAAATCAATAGAATGTATAATGGTGGGATATAGTTTAGAGAGCAAGGCCTACAGATTGTTTAATCCGCAAACCGAGCAGATTTTGATAAGTCGTGATGCAGCATTTTTTGAAGAAAAGAGATTGAATCTTAAAAAGATTAATAAATATTTTTGGTCGGAATTGTTCAGTGATAAAGGAATTGTCAATTCTGGGGAGAGTAATAACTATAACAAATAATCAAATTAATGAAGAATGGGTTCCAGGATCTTACGAAGTCAAAAATTTACAGGCGAATGAAGTAGTTCGACGATCAGAACGAATTGCAAACAAAAAATAGCATTCTCACAATTTTTGTGCAATGCAATTTATTGCTGGGGAACCGGCAAATGTTCAAGAAGCCATGTCGTCAGAAAATCAACAGAGTGGAAAATCGCAATGAAGAGTGAATATGATTCTCTAATCGCTAACAACACGTGGGTGTTGACAAAACTTCCAAAGGGAAAGAAAGCCATAAAATCCAAATGGGTTTTCAGAACAAAGCAAGCTGAAAATGGTTCTCAACCTAAATTGAAAGCGAGATTGGTAGCAAAAGGTTTCTCACAGCGTCCAGGTATAGATTTTAATGAAACTTTTGCTCCAGTTGTGAGATACGAGTCAATTAGATTTTTATTAGCTTTGGCTATTAAATTCGATTTAAAAATACATCAAATGGATGTAGTAACCGCATATTTAAACGGAACTTTAAATGAAGAGGTTTTCATGGAACAACCCGAAATGTTTGATGATGGCTCTGGTAAAGTTTGTAAATTGAAGAAATCAATTTATGGTCTCAAACAATCTGGCAGAGTATGGAACCAGACAATTAATAAAGTTTTCCTTGAAATGGGACTCGCGAGAAGTGAAGTGAAGAAGTGCATTTACTACAAAATGACCTAAGGCCAGATAATATACGTTGCTTTATATGTTGATGACGTTTTATTATTATCAAATGATTTGGCATGTATCCAATCACTGAAGAGTACACTCGCATCTAAATTTAAAATGAAAGATGTGGGTGAAATATCATCTTTTCTTGGTATGAAGATAACTCGTAAGAAAGATACTCGTACGATAAAAATTAACCAGTCAAAGTATATATCAGATGTTTTAGTTCGATTTGGTATGAATGATTGCAATCCGGTTTCAACACCTATTGATTACAATCAGAAGTTGACTGCAAACATGGTTCCTACAAATGAACAAGGTAAACAAATGATATCAAAGATACCATATATGGAAGCTATAGGGTGCTTGTATTTGCTGCGCAAATCTCAAGACCAGATATATGCTATGCGGTAAATCTTTTAAGTAGATTTAGTTCGAATCCTGGAAACCCTCACTGGGAAGCTGTTAACAGGGTAATGAGATACATGAAAGGTACGATAAATAAAGGTATCGTATATGAAAAACAAGTATATGATGAAATAAAAGCTTTTTGTGATGCTGATTGGGCTGGAAACGTAGACGATCATAAATCAACAACTGGCTACGTTTTTATTTTTCAATCGGGTGCATTAGCATTGGCTACTAAAAGGCAAAAGACAGTAGCACTATCTTCTACGGAAGCTGAATTCATGTCTGTTACTGCTGCAATTCAAGAATCGATTTGGTTGAAACGTTTGGAAGCTGAAATTAACCCCGATAGCAAACGAAGCATGACTCTATTTTGCGATAACAAAGGCGCTATACAAGTAGCCTTGAACAATAACTATTCAAACCGAACAAAGCATGTGGACATCAAAGCAAAATTTATCCAACAAAAAATCGAAGACAAGGAAATTGTACTGAAGTATCTGAACACAAATGAGATGATAGCTGATGTTTTAACTAAAGCAGTAACCCCACAGAAGATGAAGTTCTTTGCGGACCACTTTGGTTTTCTTTAATATTGTTGTTATTTTGTTATTAATTATTAACTAAATCATTTAAATTTATTTTAATTAATATTTGGAAATTTATCATTCTCGGAGAGTGTTGTAAATGAATTTGGAATGATAATATTCACTTTAATATTATTCTACAGGCAATGTTTATTTATATATTTTTATTGTATCGACGTTGCCTTTGATATTGTAGTTTTCATATTTTTTCAATATTTGATAGTTCTTAAATTAAACTCAAACTAACAGAATTTGGTCGATTTAGGATCATATTTATTTATATATTTTTATTGTATCGACGTTGCCTTTGATATTGTAGTTTTCATATTTTTTCAATATTTGATAGTTCTTAAATTAAACTCAAACTAACAGAATTTGGTCGATTTAGGATCATAGGAACTCCACATGATTTTAGAAGTTTTGCAAGTTTTCGTCGCACGCCAACTTTCCTACGCCTCTTCCTTCATCCCCTTTTGGCCAGTGTATCTGCCATTTCGTTTCCCTCAATCCCTATGTGTCCTCGTACCCAAAAAACATGTACTTGTCTGCCAGCACATAACCTATTTAGGGCATTCCTACTAGTGTTTTTCATACGGGATTTCCCGGGAAAAATTTCCCGGGATCCCGCACATTTTCCGGGAAAGAAATCCCGGGAAATTTGTACGGGAATTCCCGGGATTTTTTGATTTTGTTACGGCAACTTAATTTGTATTTATACATTCCTTGATGAGTGTCGTTATTCACTTTATGTATGCGATGGTGCAATAATAAGGTGATGGCAATATCACAATAGCTAAAGCTTTACAACAACTAAGGCCGAGTTTACATCTGGCACGCATGCGTTCTGCGATTGAAATGCCTTTATTTGGAAAAAGCAGAACTCGAAGTTCAAAATTTAATTCTACAACAATTCATAAAAATAAAAACCAGAAATGAGCAAGGAAATAAAAAAAAATACAAATAATTACAGATATTTGGTAAATAGTCTTATTTCCAAAGAAATATGCCTTTAGGCAAAAACGATTTTTAAAGTTAAAGCATGCGTTAAAACTGATTTTGCCATACAAAATTCGTTTGTTAAACCAACTTTAAGTTTAACAATGATTTTTTCGTAAGGGGGATATTTTGTAATATTTTTTTTAATAATACTCGTATAATTTCTTTTTTGTAATATTGGTATCTATTTATTACTATTATATAAAGAACGGAAACGGTATTATTTTTTGACTAATGTGTGTATAAAACTTTATTATTTAATGGATCTCATGAATTATAATTTGTTTTTGTTGAAATAAATTAAATTTAAAAATATTTTGTATTGTTTTGTACTGGGCGGGAATTCCCGGGACTTCCCGGGAAACCAAAAAATCTTTCCCGCTTTCCCGGGAAATGAAAAAGTCCGGGAAAAGAAAAATTCTAATTCCTACACATGAGCACAACCGAGGAGTAGTTACAGTCTACTGAAATAGCCTTAATTGCTGCTTGACTGTCTATATATGTATATATTCACACGCGCATTCATGGTTTGAGGGGTGAACGCTAATTCTGCAGCCATTTTGGCTGAGCCATCAGTGAAGAAATTGAAACTATAACCCCTATAGTTAAGACCTTCGAGATAGCCTTCTTCCCTTATAGTGATCTGTGGTTTTTCAAGAAAGCTAATTTCTGGAATGATGTAGTCCGAGCTACACTCCATGTCTTCCAGCAATTTACCGTGACCAAATGGTTTGTACGACATCTGTCGTACTCAGTCGGATTACGGACTTGCATGCCGCGTTCAGAACGGTTAGTTTTATTGGTTTGAGGTCCAACATAACATCTAAGGCTGCAGTAGGTGTACTTTTCAGAGCTCCAGTGATGCAGAGTTCTGCCAGTCTCTGGGTGCTTTCTAACTTTTTTAGGTATGCTTTCGTTACAAAATAGTAATGTAATTTTTATTAATTTAACCAACAACAAATCAAGGAAATCAAGAAGAAATTAATTACAAACATTACATAAAATGAATTACAAAATTTATTATTATAAAAAATGTTCAGGTATGTGATGGAAAACGATCGTTTTCAAAACGATTTCAAAACAATCATTTTGTAAAGGTGTGATGAATTTCGATTGATTTTAAGTATAATTTTTGAGCTTATATTAAACTACTGACTTCTAAAAAGCACACGAGAAGATAAAATATAAACCATATTATAGGGCTAAGAAAAGAAACGTATCAAAAATGTCTGGAAAAGCTATTGAAAACATGTTTTAAAATTATTGAAAAAACGACTATGGGAAACATATCACACCTTTTATCGTTTTCAAATTGGTTTTGAGTCTAAATCGTTTTTCATCACATACCTGATTGTATCGAGTATCAATAAGAAAAAGAGTTGAATAGTTCAAAGTTTATATATTTTTCAACACTATATATGAATATGTTGGGTTGGAGTCAACTGTTTCCTTAATCTTACTAATTTTTACTATTTTTCCGTTCGTAAAATTTTTGCAGTAACTACTCATTTACTGTAGCGGAATTCACAGTTGGCCTTGTATATCTTTTACATCTTGTAGCTTTGATAAATTGTTGTTGCTTTGCTTTAAATTTACCAAGATTTACTAAAGCTACAATATGTAAAAGATCTACAAGGCCAACCGTGAATTCCGCTTGTATCCTAGTAGTTTTTAAGTTATTTCATTATAAAACTTAGGAAGTTTATATATTGATATTTTTTTTTATTGAAACACTCCGGTATTTTACTATTTGTAAAATTTTATTGGCCTTGTAGGGTTCTATTATAAAAACTAAATAAATGTATGGAAAAACCAATCAAAAGTTACATTCACTTTAATTTATTGCTCCTTGATTCATTCCATAATTCTCGGTTGAAAAGATTTTTTGTTTTGTTTTGCTGATAATAAAACTTGTATTATTATTTGGCAGGTACGAGATAAGGAAGAAGAACTTGAGACAGTCATGAAAAAGATAGATAGTCTACGGCAGGACCTTAGGAAATCAGATAAAAGCCGTAGAGACCTTGAGCTGCGCATGGAAGATGCAATGACGGACATAGCTACGGAGAAAAAACAAAGAGAACGCACGGAAGATTTTTGCCGCCAACTGCAAGATGAGTTAAATAAGAAAAAAAATTCAGATATACCGTATTCTGCATCTAATTTCAACTCGGATGCTTCTCGATATGAAATCGAACGCATTGAAATACAGTGCACCGAAAAATTAAACCAGCAGCAGGCGAGATATAATATGGAAATCTCAGCTCTCAGAGAGCAACTTAAAGAAGCCGAAAAATACCAAGAAACTCTTCTTAACGAATTGCAGCACAACAGGGAGAAATATGAATCAAGCAAGCTGGATACCTTTAGTGATACAACAGATACAATATCCGAACTAAAGGAAGATTACGATAAGCAGAGAAATATTTGGATGGAAGAAAAGCAGAGACTTCTTTTAGAAGTTGAATTACAAAATCAAAAAAGTCTTCAAATGCAAGCGAAACAAAATGAATTCGAAGATAACTATGAAGAACTTAAGTAAGTCTATATAAGAATTTAAAAAGGACTCAATATTATTATTTAAAAAAAAATTCTGTATAAGATCTAAACGTCAGGCAATAAGTCAATGGGAGAAGCAAATGTCTGAGATTATACAATGGGTGTCTGATGAAAAAGATGCAAGAAGCTATTTACAGGCTTTGGCAACAAAAATGACCGAAGAATTAGAATATTTAAAGCATTCTGGTAAACAAAATTTCGAATATCAATAGGTTTTTATATACATACATACATATGTATGTATTTATTACTCATAATTTTTAGGTCCTTTTTATAAGAAAAATAATGACAACAACAAGAACTGGAGAAATAGAAGATCACAGAAATTAGATAAAATGGAATTACTTAATTTGCAATCTTCATTGCAGTCAGAAATACAAGCGAAGGCAGCTATATCGGATGAATTAAGCAAAACACAAGCTGAGTTGATTGCAACACAAAAGTAAGTTTTTATACACATATGTATGTACTATATAGGGTTCGTAAATTTATTTCAACAAAGTGCAAATTAGTTTAACCCAAACGCAAATTAATTTAATAAAAAATACAAAGAGATTTACCCCGGAAGCAAAAATGAAACAACCCAAGCACAAGTTTAATTAAAACAAAATTTTAAATTACATACATACCAGAGCTCGCAATAATTGGTCTCTCTCGTGCTTGTTGTCAGAAAAAAAAACACTCGTCCACTGACACGATGCGACACTGTCGCGTAAAAAAACCCTCAAACTTCGTTCTTCTTTGGCTTGCTCTTCGCTCAACCAACGACCGTTTTTGTTCGATCGCTCGGCTCATGTGTTTACTCGAGACCATTTATTTCGTAAAAGCTCGGCAAACGGTCTTTTGAGCATGTATGTATGTGTGGATAGGTAAACATTTACATACATGAAGATTAATTTTGTTTTTGTTGTACACATATTTTTATTGTTATTTATTATTATATTCTCCCTTCGTATTTAATGCTTTGCCTGTGACGAAATATTTAACAACAACATAAAGCAAACGCAACAATAAAAATAAAGACCTTTTTTTTGCAAACACTTTGCTTGTTTTGCTCACTTGCTGATCATCAGTAGCTGAACAACGAACGATTCTGCTCATATCATGCGGTCAGTAAGAGACCGATTCGTGTGTTACGCTCAACCCATAACCAGCGTTACCGTTGTGCGACTAAAGTCGCATTTTGCCCCTTTTTCGAATGCCTTGCCACTTTTTATGCCCCTTAGTTTTAAATCCCCTTTTAGTATCATTTTCATTATTTTGTGCCCCTTTTTGCCCCTTTTTGTTCAAAGTCAACTTAAATTTTTATTTTTATAATAAATGTACGCAAATTTATTTATTTATTTATTTCTACCACATTCGTCAACAAGATTTTGTTTATGTGTACATATATATGAAAAAAGAATTTTTTTTTGGGAAATTGACAGTATGGCGCAATATTATTTTCTGTGGGAGTATATGGTGTTAAAAAGCCTTGGTATGAATCTTTTCATTTGTTTTTCCACAGCCAAATTTGATAAAAGTACAAAATTTTCTAAGGTGAAAAACTTTATGCTAAGGGAAATAATATTGCATGAAAATACCACACTGAATTGCTATCATCAAGTAATGCTTTTGATTTAAGTTCCCATGAAATTAGTTCATCATGTGGGCCTATTGTCTTGGAAAAACCAGTAAAAAAGAAAAAAGCAAGACGAAAGTATTCCAATCATTAGGAGAGACGGCATAAGTGGGTTCAGATGGATGCAGATACCAAAAAACCCATTTGTGTTTTCTGCAATCAGTTGTTCATCTGCCGAATGAATCATTGAATCTCATGTTAAAACAGCCACACAGGTAGCCAATTCCCAATAATAAATGATGTAAAAATATCCGAGCTTTTACTACAAAAAATACCGATTTTCCGAGGAAAGTGTATATTGCTCAAATTAAGCTTTTTTGAAAGATGATAAGATGAACCCACTCGTTTAAGTCAATGGACAAATGGGCCAAAAGAAATGCAAAAATATATCCATATTCACCAGTTGCAAAGTCTTCATCTATATAAAGTAAAATTAAAAAAACCCACAAAGCAAAAACATAAATTAGTATTACGAAAAAATTATCAAATGACACTTGTCAGTTTATGCTGTCCGCTTTAAATTTACATATGTATTTCAAAACGATTTAGAAGAATGGATTCTAAGTAAAAACCTTATTATTAAATACAAATGTACAATTTCAAAAGAAAGGGTATTTAAGGTATTTAATAACTATGCATAATGCCTAAAAAGAATAATATTATCCTTCTCAGAATCGAATTTTAAAATTTTTATTAAAACTTTATATGGTTAAGTAAATTTTTTGAGTTATGCTGGTTTTTAAATAATTAATTAGTGATATGAACCATGACCCAAAAATGATAAAAAATATATTTATGTACTCAGCCTTTTTTCCCTTTTCTGCTATTATGAATTTGTTTTTTTCCCTGTTTTTACCAAATACACACAGAGGGAAAAAGGGGTTCTAAAATTGTTAACGGACGGTATTAAATTGAGAACAATTTGTTATCAACAGTTTGTTAACTTTCGGTATAATATTAAGCTTAATGCGTTATCAAACTAAGAACAAAGGGCCCAAAAATACCATGTGGTAATAAACCAATAACGATTTGTAGTAAAATCGTGAACAAATTGTAAAAACTACCATAATTTAATAAATTAAGAACGATCTGTTACTACTTTAAGAACGAACCAAGAACGACATGGTATCAAATTAAGAACAAAATGTAGTATGTTATCACATTAAGAACGGGGTGGTATCAAATTTAGAACAATGCGTTATTAAAATAAGAACAATTGGTAACAAAACAAGAATAATTTGTTATCAAAACAAGAACGGTTGGTAATAAAATGTTACCGAGCTGGTCTTAAAATATTGATACCAAACGTTATCAAAGTAAGCATAAGCGGACTTAACTCAATTTCGATACCAAATGGTATCAATTTCGGTACTTTTCTACCGCTTTTTTCCCTCTATGCAATTGAACACTTTAAGAAGTTAAAACCAGTATTACCATACAAAAGTTAAAACCAGTATTACCATACAAAATACTGGTTTTAATTTCTTAAAGTGTACTTTGTTTTGACTATGACTACGCGCCATAGTTAATACTCCATTAAAACACATTTTATATACCTAAACTTGTATTTTATTCTTCTTGTATTTGGAAAAACTCAAATAATGCTCAAATAAATCATTTATAAACTTTTTTATAAAAAAAAATTTTCAAGTTGGTGGCAGTTAGTAATTTGTTTACTCTCTCACTCAAAAAAAAAGGGAGAAACAAAATATCAACAAACCAGCAAAACAACGAGCTTCGTACTGCGGTGATGCCACGTATTACTCTTTTTTGTTCCCAAAGAATTTTTGATTTGAAGAATGTTTTCTCGAGAAAATTATTTTCCGTGAGAAATCAATTCCGGGAGAATATTCATGATTGGGCTGATTCTTTAACTTTTAGTAAATCTTAAGAACTGGGGCAAATTACTGCATTCGATATCAATCGAAATTTCCATTTGGAATCTCGATCGATATTAAAATAGATTTTGGAATTTTTTTTATTTAGTAGCTATTTATACTGCATTTATACTGGTCTAATTTGCAAATAAAAGTATATATGAGGACTGTGAGTAAAATAAGCAATTATAAAACTAAAAATTTATTTATCTGTATACATATACATCTCATCCCCAGTAATAACCCAGTAAAAAAAATTGGAAGTCATTCTAAAGGAAGTACATTTTCATTGCTTCCAAAAAATCGATATTTTTAATTTGCCAATAGTTAGCAGAACACCAAGTAGAAGTTAATTTTAGTCATACAAAACCTTGTAATTCCTCTCTAGTTTTAGAAATTACTCACCAGAATTTTTAAAAAATCGATTTTTTTGAAGAAACTTATGAACTAATTTTGGTCTAAAATTTTAAAGTTATTTGCTTAAATTTACATTAAAACACTGTTTCGCGTTTAAATTCCTATAAAAAGAAACTAATTGTTAAAATAGGTAACTATTAGCCATTTTTCCTAGATGAAAATATTATCATAGAACACAAAAAAGTTTATTTTTCTTAAAATCGCTTCCAATTCGGTGACCAGGTGGCGAAAAAGAGAACTTCTTGCAATGACAACCCCATGTAAAAATCATTAGATCGGATCGAAATTTGCACTACTTCCAGATCGCAAACTCTACATTTTCATGACTTTTTTGGAGTGTCTTTTTTTACTGGGAAGTAATTGTTCTCGTGAATTAGTAAGTTAGAATTCTTACTTGCAAATAACACGTGCTTATAAAAGTACATGAGTTCTCATAAAATGAATGTTTTTGAACTTCTTATACATGAGAAATTTGTTTATATTGTTTGTTTTAAATAAAAATAACTTATCAAATATGCTTGTGTCTTAAATTTTTCTTGATTTTGAAGTTGCCCCTTTTTTTCCTTGAAATCCCCTTTTTGTGCCACTTTTTTTTTGAAAATCCCCTCTTTGTGCCCCTTTTCGAAATTTTTCAACGGTAACGCTGCCCATAACCCGTGAGCGAGAACACGATTGAAACGAAAAAGAGGGTTGCTGTTCAGACACTGAGTGATTCCGTCTCATTTCTTTAGGTCTTTTGAGTGAGAAGACCGCACAAAGAAATTTGGTTGAGCATATTTTGCGAGCTCTGATACATACATACATAATATATTAATGTCTAATTTTCAGCAAAAAATAAATTAACAATATACATATGAAATTAAGTCAAAATTTGTGAAGAGGAAACGTTTAGAATTTGAAAAATAAAATTCTTTAGACTGTGAATTTTCGAAAGATTTCCGTGCAGTCGTTTTCTTAGTATAATACCAATAGCCGTGATAATTTAATATTTATTGATGAGCGCACGTATGTACGACGATGCACTTAAGACGACCCCAAGTCTGTTCCAATGCAGTTAGCAGTTTTCAACGATCGTTAGAATCAAAATATCCAAACGATTATTGAAATGTATAACGGGCATGATTTTAATGATTACAAAAGCAGTCTCCTCAACAATTTTGATTTCTTTTCGAATTATAATAATAATTCCTTTTATGCTATATATTCATAAAAATGTACATACATACATATGTACATATGTATATATTAAAGTGTGGCACAAGCCATAAAAAATGGCTTACAAGCCATCTCATAAAGTTCAAAATGTGTGTGTATGTATTGATGCGTTATTGTAAAACAAATACTTCCAAAAGGCATGTGGTTTGCTTTTCGATACGAATACTGAAGTACAGAACAAAACTGCAGTAGAACAATGTTGAAGTAAAATCAAGCCTTTCAAAACAAAAATGAAATAGAACATCAAAATTCACACAGAACATTCAAAACATGCTAGAATGTTCTGATAGCAAAGACAGTTTTTCATATACATAAATATGTACGATATTATTTCATTGTAAATAAAACCTCTAAAAAGAGGTATGCATGTATGTATACATATGTATGTATATTAGAGATGCTAAACGGGAAATCCCGAGCCCGGAAATCCCGGGATTTTCGGGACTATGCAAATCCCGGAGCCCGGGATTTTTTAATTTTAAAGCCCGGGATTTTCGGGATTATCTGAATCCCGGTTTTTAGCATAAATAATGTTTTTGGCGGTCATCTTCTATATTAAAAACTATAAGAAACTCCTTGTTAAAATAAAAAATTTGCTTTGAATAAATATTTTCGTAGATAATATTAAATGGTAGATATCAGTGGCAATAAATAATAATGGATTAAGTTGACATAAGTGCTTTTTCATTTTATTACATATTCTTATTCTCTTCTTCAAGATCTATCACTCAGCTAAATTTCAATTTTAAAATGTCATTAATATTAAAACTATACGCATTTATATTTTAGCTTAATTCTTCATGGAAAATAATACATAAGCCATAACATCTTAACTCAACTTAATCTTTTTATAAGGTAGCTTTATTAATATTAAAATGTTTGAGCATTAAAACTTGTAAACATTTAAGTGCAATAACTAACAGCCCATAAGATATATCGCGTTTTCTTTTCGAGGAAAAATGTTTACATACATTGCACTTTTCAATTAAAATTTGCAATTAAATGTCTGAATTATATAAGTACTTTTAAAATATGCAAAAAAAAAATAATTGTTAAATTAAAATATTATAATTACTATAAAGACGCACATTTGTGCAAAATTTTTTCGGGATTTTGTAAGTCCCGAAAATCCCGGGATCCCGGTTCGGGATTTCGAGACTCCATCACTAAATCCCGAAGCCCGGGATTTCAAAAAACCTGTCCCGATTAGCATCTCTAATGTATATACATACATGTTTGCATGTTTGTGCTCGTGTTCTATTGCACTCGATGTTTCTGCTATGAATTACTGTTGTTTTGTTTCGTTCTCGCTTTTTGTTTTGATGTTCTACTTGTTTTGAAAACACAAGCATTAACAAAACTGCAGAGAAAAACTTTTCGAATGATGCTTGATTTATTTTAGTGAGAGTCATGTTTTGTTAGATTTGTTTTGTTATTTATGATGACACTAGAACACAGTGCTTTGAAGTAGTGTGAAATAGAATACAGAACTTTTAGAACGGCTTACGCAGCACTTTAATATATATATATATATATATATATATATATATATATATATATGTATATATAAAAAATGTACTTGGGAATCAATTAATTTGTTAATGATTTTAAATTATATTGGGTTTGGCTCAATGCAATTTTCGTTTAATTTAATTTTTTTGCGTTTGGTTTATATATATATATATATATATATATAAATTGTATATATTTATACAGTGAACAAAGAAAAAACTTGTACAGCAAACGCTCCGCTCTTCTAATCAAAATATCTCTGTTGCTTTGTAAGATTTTAAGATAAAACCAAAAGCGATTTCAAGGAAAATTAATCAGCTTTCTATGAAAATCTTTAATTTTATTAACAAATTTATTTTAATGCGAAAAAAATAACCTAAAATATAATAACACTATTTTCCAGAGCAAAAAAAAAACTTGTACACTAACTCTTCTTTCAGGAAGGAGCTATGAAATAAGGAATACACTAAAAGTTAGTACTAAATGTGGCCACGTCTAGCATCTAATAGATTATTTTCATAGAATGAACTGGCTTTTTGGTAATTTTGGGAGCAATATGATCCAATATGCCCTGGAGAGCACTTTTGAGTTAATTTTTACACATAATCTACAGCTCGCGTAATTTTTTGTTCACATACGCCCACAGAATTTCATTTGTACTAAGGCCAAGGATCTAGGGAGGATGTGCCTGCAATTTTTTTCCATTGAATGGAAGCCATTCTCTTATTATTGAAGACGAATGTTTCGGGTATTTAACTCTAACTAATCAATAGTCTCCACTTACATTTAATTTGGCAGCTAACTGTGCTAAATTATCTCTTAGTATTTTTAAATAATTCATTTTATTTATTGTACGTTCTATAAAATCCGGATTTCATACACCACTCGATCCCATTGGGCCCCATACCATCATATTACACCCCCCATGCTTCACCGTGTTATTCAGGTTATTATCACTAATGCTGGAATTCCTCTTCGCCACAAAAATCTACAACGATAACATCCAAATAACACGGTGAAGCATGGGGGGGTGTAATATGATTGTATGGGGCTCAATGGGATCGAGTGGTGTATGAAATCCGGTTTTTATAGAACGTACAATAAATAAAATGAATTATTTAAAAATACTAAGAGATAATTTAGCACAGTTAGCTGCCAAATTAAATGTAAGTGGAGACTATTGATTAGTTAGAGTTAAATACCCGAAACATTCGTCTTCAATAATAAGAGAATGGCTTCCATTCAATGGAAAAAAAATGCAGGCACATCCTCCCTAGATCCTTGGCCTTAGTACAAATGAAATTCTGTGGGCGTATGTGAACAAAAAATTACGCGAGCTGTAGATTATGTGTAAAAATTAACTCAAAATTGCTCTCCAGGGCATATTGGACCATATAGCTCCCAAAATTACCAAAAACCCAGTTCATTCTATGAAAATAATCTATTAGATGCTAGACGTGGCCACATTTAGTACTAATTTTTAGTGTATTCCTTATTTCAAAGCTCCTTCCTAAAAGAAGAGTTAGTGTACAAGCTTTTTTTTTGCTCTGGAAAATAGTGTTATTATATTTTAGGTTATTTTTTTCGCATTAAAATAAATTTGTTAATAAAATTAAAGATTTTCATAGAAAGCTGATTAATTTTCCTTGAAATCGCTTTTGGTTTTATCTTAAAATCTTACAAAGCAACAGAGATATTTTGATTAGAAGAGCGGAGCGTTTGCTGTACAAGTTTTTTCTTTGTTCACTGTATATGTATACACATGTACTTATATATATATTTATACTATTCATACATATTGAGCATTTGCTGCAATATAGTCATAACTCAAAAAAAAAACTTTTTTTTTGCAGAAAACGAGTTTTAATTTTTTGGATTTATGAATATTGCAGCAAAGTCTCAATATATACACATATACATACATACGTACAGTAAATACATATTTCAAACCATAGGGACTTAAACGAATGTCGCAAACGTTGCGAGTCAGCAATTTACGAACTTCACTACAAGGAAAATCAATTGAGGGACATTCAAAGGGGTTTGGAGTCGTCTAAGAGCTGTAAGTTATATCTAATCATTTTGTAATTGTTTAAATTTAACTTTATATTCGTTTAATTTTAACCCAAATGAAGAAAAATAATTGGCATTAAATGTAAAAAATAGCTTGCTCGAAGTTTCAAAGTGTCTCACTGAGCTTAACATATGTTTGAGTAATAATAGTAACAATTCTAATTCTGTTCTGATCAAATGAATGTTGCATGATTTTCACTATTTAAATTGGTTAATTTCTTACGTTATACAAATTAAATAGTTTTCTATTTCTTAACTTCACTTAAAGCCCATGTAGACGTTAATATCAACGAGTTAAATGCTGAATTTCGAAGTTTGGAAAATTTCACCTTATCGGATAGAAAGCAAATTCGTTCAAAATTTACTAGGTGTGGCAAATGTTATCAGTTTACCCGTACTAGTGAACAATTCAAAGAAAGTTTCAAATCCGAAAAGGAGCTGGAAACTCAGCAACAAATTATAAGTCAAAGCCAAAGTACCAGCAGCAATTCCAGACCGATCTTAAGTTCCAGTTGTAAAAAAAATGATGACGTATCAAACGATTCGAATTTACCATTAATGACGTCTGGAGCCAAAAGCAATATAAAAGATATAAAGGCACAAAATAAAGTGTACACCTGGGTTGGATTCACTTCATGCTTTTTGGGCATGCTATATTTGTTCTTTCGCAATAACGCAATGCAATAGAGAATTGCGCAAAATGCACTTAAGTACAATATTAAATACATATACAACGTTACACATACATATGTATATTAAAATTGATGTTAAAACAAAAGTATAGTTTTGTCGAATATTTATTAGTCAGTCGATCCAATCGTTCACATCAGCTTGGGGAAGAACCACATATGTACATACATATTATTATTATTATTTTTTTTTTTTGTGATAAAAGCTAAAGACACAACTTCTTTCTCTTTTACGGTAATGTATTTCCTTTCGATTGGCCGAAACGGAGCTAAACCCAACGAAACGAAGTTTAACTCAAATACATACATACATATGTATGTAGATTGTACATACATACATCCTCTCTCTTATACATAAAATAAATATTTTCAAAACCTTTTGTGCTTGCTTATTGTTACAATTACTACTAGGTATATGTTTATAGTTGAATGTTTCTCTTTTAAAATGTTGAAAGCGTGTTCGTTTACTTTTTGAGTATTCAATTTGTTGTATTTGCATTAGCTTCTATTCAGTTTTTCAATTTGAAATAAGTTCAAAAATACGTTATGCATACCCAATTTTGTGCCCACACTTATAACCAACTGCTGTATTCCCTTATATGTATAGATAAATAAAACAAATGTACGGACAATAACACAATATCCAATCATTAACATCGCGAACTAAAACATCTGCGTCAGATTTCCTGTCATATAGGTACATACATACATATGTACATATGTAATTAAATAAAAAACATAAAAAAACTTCAAACTTAAAGAACGGGAAGATGGATTCGACACATTTTGTTGTAGCAAAATTGTAATACTAAAACATTTTTTAGCGAATTTAAAGAGTTGTATTGACTGATTGCACTAGTTCAAGAAATTAAACCTCGTTTTCCGTTTACTGAAAACGATTTTTTTTGTTCATATGTACTTACATATGTACATATATTTTAATTTGAAATTTATTTGCTGGTGGTTCAGCGTTGTCTATATGCACCACATTGTTGCTATAACAAATCGTCAGTAGACTTCAATCACATATGTACATATCTAAAACAGTCACAAAACTTTTATCTTATGCACAGACTTTCAAAAACTATTTGAGAATTCGCAAATAATATTTTTGAAAATCACAAAAGAAAAATAAGCGTAGTAGGCTTAAATTAAAATAAACTTATGACAAGTATCTGCAAAATTGTTGAGATCCAGAAAAGAAAAAATAAGAAAGCTCTAACATTATTTAGTGAAAGTAACTTAAATTTTAAATTTCCATAAATTATATGCTACATAAACTAAAAAACAAGTCTTTAAGGAATATCTATCTCTAAAGCGCTTCTTTGGAAAATAACTTTTTTTTTTTGTTTTATGGAAAAATTTTCAAAATTTGTAAACTATAGTTTTATTTAATCTGGAGATCTACTCTGCAATTCGAAACGAAAGAGAAAGCTTTCGAATTTACATGTTATTCAGATACAAATTCGAAATTGCTTTCTTTCGTTTCCAATTACAGAGTAGACCCCCTGTATTTAATATTTGTAAACTTAATTTTTTTTGTCTAAATCTCATACATTTTTATTTACTGATATATTTGTTGTATTGTCAAGAGGATCTAACCTATTCACTTTGCATGTCCGAATACTTGCTCGTTTCAAGTGCTTCACGCCAAAGAATAATCATATCATTCATTCTTCATTATAGGCCAAATATTATATTACTTTCTTTTTGATTTATTATTTTAACTTTAATTCTATTGTTATATTCTTTGTAACTAAGTATGTTCCTGTATTTTACGCTACCTTATTTCTTATTGTTTACATTCTTCTGCATATACCAAACACATGCTTGCACATAACGTTGCGTTATTTTGCAATATATTCATATCCGTACACCAATAAAATCATCATGCCGCAGTTTTGGAGAGATCAAATTCGCAGGTATCTTATAATTATTTCAATAAAGAAGCAGCGGCTATCTTCAAAGAATCGGATCCAAATATTTGTGGTATGTCACTAGGCGATACGATGGTAAGTATATTTTGTACATACTTTTTGTTAAATTTGCATACATACACACATACATATGTATGTATGTATGTATATATGTATGTACTTATCGCACACTAAAATACAAAGAATCACAACTCAAAAAATTTCAGATGCTGAGTAGTTACTGTACAAATGACGCAAGTATGTGACATAAAAACAAGAATAACGGTATTTTTTTTTTGAGTTGTGACTTCTTATGATTTATTGTGCGATATGTTGTATACTATATCAAGTATATGCGACTCTACAACAACCTCCAGCAATGCGAAAAACAAGATTAATTTTATTTTTATATACATACAGTTACTCTCAGAAATATTTTGCCTACATTCTTTAAGCAAAAAAGTTAAATAAATTTATTAAAAATAAAAAATTTAGGCAACATCTTAAATTTATTTCTTTTCTAACTGAGAAAGCAAAGCCTATAGAATGGAGAATACAAAAAAACAAAACAATCACTTTGAATTTAATTGTTATACTCTTTTAGCCTTTTCTTGTATCAACTACGCAATTTCAACATCACAAAAGTATTTTGCTTCTTTTAGCGTTCCCGTTATTTTTTAAATATTTGTGTTGTTGCATGTTTTTTTTTTGCTATTCGTTTGTAATAGTAATTCTTATCCTTTTTTGTCATAATTGGTTCCAATATTTTCTTATTGAACACGAAGTTTTTCTTAGAAAAAATGCCTAAAGTAAAGGAATTAAATTGATATGGGAATAAGATCATTCTATATCTGTATAATAGGAAAATCAATCCAATATATTTGTGATATGTTTGGTCGATGTAGACAACCAAGAGAAAATACTTTTAAAGGTGCAAAAGAGCGCAGATATGTTGAAAATATTCCACGAAAAAGTCGAGCAAAGTTGTTAACGGTGAGAAATGCAAGAAACACTATTAAAAAAATAGGGAAAGCCACCATTTATATGTTTCAAGTCTTAAAGAAATGCTAAAAGGGACCCTACGGGCATACTACGGACACACCTAAGTGGCAAGTCCATCAGTAAAGATCTAAAAGCCAACAATACTAACGGCAGCGTAGCTAGAAAAAACTTTGATTTCGGAAGGTAATAGACAGAAGCGTTAGTTATATGCTGAACTACATAAATTTCAGACTTCTAATTTCGGGAACACGATAATATTTAGCAACGAAAGTAAATTTATAATTTTTGGGTCAGATAGACAGCATATGGTGCGGCGCAAGCCAAATAAATCACTAACTATTAAGAATATAAGGCCAACAGTAAAACATGGTGGTGGTTCTCTCATGGTGTGGGGCTGTACGTCGGCACTAGGAGTAGGATAGTTGGTGTTTATATAAAGCACAATGGATAAACATCTATAGTTGTCCATTATTAGAAAAAACCTATGTACATGCCAGTGCTTAAAAAAATGGATCAATATATCAAAGGGTACTACTTCCAACATGACAACGACCCAAAACATATTTCCCTGGACATTAAATTATGGCTATTTTATAATACCAAACATCCGCCAATAAAACCACAAAGTCTCGACATGAGTCCTATTGAAAATCTATGGGCTTATTTGGGAAACAAAATCCGGGAAAATAGCATTTTATCAAAATGCTAGAACGAGTATTGGAAGAAGAAAGGTATAAAAAAAGTATCTAAACATTTTCGAAATTTAGTGGAATCTATGCTAGGACGTCTACAAGTGGTCATCTCTAACAATAAATATCACACAAAACATTAAAGCATAATACGCTGGTTTAATAATGAAAAATCTGTGTAAAAAATTCAAAAAGCAAAATACTTCTGTGACCTGATAAATAAGCGATTTTTTCATTATTTTTTAAAAATTTCATAAAATCAATTTTTTTTTTTAATTTTAAATTTAATATTTGTAGTTAAGACTTCTCTTATTTAATATGTAAAAAAATAAACATGAATTTTTCAAAGAAGACATTTTTATATAGCATTCTTTTTGCAAATTTGTGGATATTTACATATGCAAAATATTTCTGTGAGTAACTGTACAATCTCGATAACTGCAATATTTTCTCTTTTTTTTAATTTAAGGCAATTTTTCTCTGAACTTTGTTTGATCAGAAACGTAGTCCTCAACAAGTACCTATCAAAAATTGGTTGCTATTTGAGAAATTAAGGAAACCTCAATTAAAAATAATAATCTTATGTATAAATACGGTACTCATTTGTTTGTCGTACACTTTTAAGTATCTTATCGTCCACCAATATTGGTAAAGCATACATATGTATATGTATATTTGACCTTCTCCTAGTGTGTGAAAATTAAATTTTGAGAAAAACTCATTTCATCTTGTTCTACACCCTTTTAGGTACCAGAATCCACTCGTTAAGTCCAAACCCGTTTTTTGACACACTAGGTCCCTTTTCTCGGAGAAGGTCACAGCTTTAAGAGGTATTTTTGTGTAGATACCCTGTCGGCGAATGTGTGGTTGACTACAAAAATAGATAACTTATAGTTAGCTTTTCTTACACTGACTAAAAGCTAGCTGCAAAGTTATCCAGAACAAACCCAAAATTAATTTTTCAGTTGAGTATGTAATCGAGTTTGATGAGCGCCAACAAATTTATTCTCAGCTACTTTAAAACTCATTTCAGTTTTATATTAACATTTTGCTGTTGTTATTTTAGATGGCAGCTTAGCCGAGTGGTAGCGAGTTGAGTTCACAACGTGTGATGTTACATGTTCGAACCCCAGAAATTTTTTTTTTAATTTACTGACTACCAAGTGATTTAAAAAAGTCAACTTTAAGTTAGCTGAAAGTAGTGCAGAGTGAGACAATTGACTACCGCCTAGGACATCGCAATGTTAAAATAGTCAGTTGATTACATTGCAAAGTAACCCAAGTGTCAGTCAGTACTAGTTGCGAAATAGTTAGCTTAAAGTTAGTTTAAAGTTAGAAAAAATTCCGACAGGGTATGCACAATATATATTTTTTTAACAGTCACACACACATGCACACACATTTTTTCCATTCCATTTAATGTACAGAAATGATTGTGTAGACTGGCGAATGATGAATAAATATTCCGAGTATGACTGTATTTTTATTTTTTATTGGATAAACATTAATATTCTGTGTGTAAAAACACTCAGACTGAAAGTATAAGATAGAGTCAATGGCCTTTCACACACGAGAACAATTGTGCTGGCATAGCATGCCAGTTTGTAGGTGAGAGAGGCAAAGAGAGGGGTTTCATGTTTGGCATAATTTTTCAACCAGCTACAACCCCGCATCACCAGCACAAAACCAATACACACATAAATTAAAAAAAAAAACAGCAAATATCAAATGCATACAAAAAACACTAACACACACAATGCTATGTATGCGTGTACATTTTTATGTCGGATGAATTAGTCTCGTGTGTTCTTAAAAAAAAAAACAAAAATTGTGGGGCATAAAAATTAGTCTCGTGTGTGACAAGCCAATTAGTTTAATGCCCATGTATCTTTCTATTTGTAGTTGTGGTGTAGTTTAGTTTTTTTTTGCATACACAAAGTAGAGATGCTCTTGTATGTTGGAATCGGCTTAAAAGTGCAATCAGGCGTGACATGGCCATAATGCCACCCACAGCCATAACCAAACCAAATTTCAATTGGTAAAAATTCAAATTGGCAAAAAGCTACAAACAGCAGAATGATAACAAAGTCTAATAATGTTTTAAAACCTTCAAAATTGTTGGGACGCTAAAAACCATGCAAAAAGCCGCTTTTATTGCGAACTTTGCAAAAAATCGTGAAAATTTGCAAAATTTTAAACAAGCCATAATATAGATTAAAAATCGCTAAAACTGTAAGGAATGCAAAAAATTCGGCAATAATAGCGAAAATTACGTAAATTTGCAAAAATTATTAACAGCGGGATGATATTTTTTTTAAATCGGCCAAACTGCCAAGAATCTGAAGAGATGCAAAAAGACGCTTTTATCGCGATCTTTGCAAAAAATCGCGAGAGGTTGCAAATTTTTAAACAAGCCATAATATTGATTAAAAATCGCCAAAAATGTAAGGAATTAAAAAAAAAAAAATCAATAAAAACCGCGAAAATGACGAAAATTCGCAAAGAGTTACTAACAGTCTAAAATTTTTTAAAAATCGGCAAAACTGTTAGGAGGTTGAAATCATGCTAAAGTCGCTTTTATCGCGAATTTTGCACAAAATCGCGAGAAGTTGCAAAATTTTAAACAAGCCATAATATTGATTAAAAATCGCCAAAAATGTAAGGAATGAAAAAAAAATTCAATAAACATCGCGAAAATTCGCAAAAAGCTACTAACAGCGGAATGATAACAATGTAATATTTTAAAAAAATCGGCAGAACTGTTAGGAAACTGAAAGCATGCAAAAAGTCGCTTTTATCGCGAAGTGTGCAAAAATTCGCGAGAAGTTGCAAAATCGGAGGCAAGCTGGAATAAGAGTGATTGCCTTCTTCAGAATCGCCTGAAATTTTTTGATTTTTATGAAATTGTAATTTTCCTTATTTTTTAATCACCCGAATCCACCATTAACATTTCTGCAGTATATATTTCGCATAATGACGAATTTTTTTTTGTTTTTTTTTTTCTTTTATTAATTTCAAACTATTTTCGTTATTTTTATTATTTCTCTTCTTATTTTTAAATGTTCGACATTTTTAAAAGTCTAACAATACTTACAACAGTCCGTTCACAACTAGCACAGTTGTAGCTAATACAATCTACAGTAGGTTGTGAATTGGGTAATTGTCATTCTCTGACACACACTATAAATAATACTGGCGAATTATACATATCTTGTGTGTTTTATTTGCGGTCTCCACCTGACATGAAATGACTAACTTTAACACATTAACTTCACATTAATGTTAAGTGTATACTGGTCAATTTCAATTTATAAATTATACTAGTGCATTTGTTTTAACAACTCAGTTATATATATGGAGACGTAGTGTTAACTAACTGATTGACCTAATATTTGAAAAATTTTACAGGAGATCACCTTTTATAATTGTTTTATATATACAGTGTCGGAAAAAATAATAGGGCCGGTACATTCATTCCGAATAACATTTCAATAAGTTTATTGTGGTGAACTTTTATTTATGCAACTCACTGTGAAATTCTTTCAGACATAACGGGTTTTCATTATCAGTTTACTTTTAAACCATGTTCTTTTTAAGTTTTTTGCTTTTTAACAAAAAGCTAAAATAGAAGTAAATGAATACGGAAATATTAATAGGGACAAATTTATTTAAGCGTGTTAAAATTAAAAATCTTTAAAATTTGTACAAAAAAGGTATAAAGGTTGCAAACGTTATTAAATTAAATCAAATAAGATATATTTTTGAGTTGAATTTATTGCGAATATCAGGAAAAAATGGGTCGTGGTGCTCATACTACTGTCTCTGAAAAAAATCTGATTCTCAAATTAAAATCTGAAGGTTTTTCAATTAAACAAATTGCTCAAAAAATGAATTGCTCCAGAAACAAAGTGTTTAACGCAATTTATTCAAAAAAAACCATCGAAACCAGAGGCAGGAAGCGTAAAACATCAGCACGCTTTGACAAGCTTTTAGTTAGGTACTCAAAGAGGAACCCCTTCGATTCAGCAAATGACCTTAGAAACAAGTTATGTGCTCCAGTAACAACTCGTACAATACGAAACAGACTACGAGAGGCTGGTCTTATGGGTCGCAGTGCAAGAAAAGTACCTCTTCTTAGCAAGAAAAATGTTCAAAAAAGATTGCAGTTTGCTAGACAACATCTCGACCGACAAAATTGGAATAATGTGCTGTGGTCCGATGAGACAAAGATCAATTTGTTTGGATCAGATGGAAAATTGTTTGTACGTCGCCCTGCCAACAGTGAGTTTGTCCCGAAGTACACAAAAAAGACCGTGAAACACGGTGGAGGGTCACTGATGATTTGGGGTTGTTTTTCTGCGTCTGGCGTCGCACAGTGGTTCCTTTTTGGGGTTTGCGTAGCTAAAATCTGTAACTTTTGATTTAGAAAACATTTTTGAGTTTTGTAAAAAACCGATTGCAGACAAGAAATCAAGGATTACTACGACATATCAACATTGAAAATCGCACAGTGGGGTACATTGTAAACAAATTTCCAAAGTTGATTTTTTATTTTTTTTTTGATTTCCAAGAAAACAAATATTAGCTTTTTTGAGATTTTTTTGAGATTAAAATTTAAAAATTATTTTTTTTTATTTTTATTTCCAAGTAATACTTGTTTTATTTCTAATAATTCTTTATGATAACATTTGACATTTAAAACAAAAAATAAAAACAAATTTTGTTTAATTTTATTGGAAAAACTTAAAAAAAATCATATTCCGAAATGTAGTAGTTAAAGTATTTTGTAAATATTTTGCTGGCTAGCAGGTATTAGCAGCTAAAATTTTTAAGACAAATAAGTGAAACATATAGCAATATACCTGTGCTAATATCTAAGTGGAGGGGAGTGGCGGCAAAATTGTAGGTCCACCTTAAAATCTAATTCTTAAAATTTAAAGATAGATCTAAAAATTGGTTGAAATTTTTTTTTTATTAAACCACATTGATAAAAAATTAATAAAATTTTATTTGCAATAAAATCACCTTTTCAAAAATATATAATATGTAAGTGTGACTCTTATACTTTTAAAGTTATAGGTCTTCAAAACTTTAGTTGTTATAAGTCAACTTTTTTGATTACGCATATATAGCTACTTTATGCAAGAATATTTCCTAAAGAAAAATAAAATCTATTGATGAACGTAGTAAAATATGTACATTTGGACATATTTTTATTGAAAAAACAGAAAAAACATTACGTCTCAAACACTTAAAATTTTGAATTTATCTACGCTCTTACACTAGCAGGAACCATTGTGCGTCGGTCCAATTTACTGGATACAAGGAAAAATGACAGCTGTAGATTATCTGGATATACTGCGGAATAAAATGCTTCCATTTGCCGAGGAAGAAATGCCGTTAAAATGGGAGTTTATGCAAGATAACGATCCTAAGCACTCCGCCCGAAGTGTGAAATCGTGGTTTGAACAAAATCAAGTACCCGTTATGGAGTGGCCATCCCAATCGCCGGACTTGAATCCCATAGAGCACCTGTGGGGGATTCTAAAAAACAAAGTTGGTGCGTACAAATAAGCAGATAATGTGGGAAAAAATTCAGGAAGCTTGGTATTCCATTTCCCCGGATAATTGTGTCAATCTTGTGCGTTCAATGAAAAAACGATGCGAGGAAGTAATTAAAATGAAAGGAGCTTCTACCAAATATTAACATAAAATTTGGATTTGATACCAAAAAATATTTGTTTTCTATGATATATGAAATGTCCCTATTATTTTTTCCGGACATGATTTTTAATTTGACTAATTTTTCGAATACATCAGGACTGTAATTTTTATTTTTTGCACTTTTGTGAAGAAAAATTTAATATCTTTAATTTTTTGATTTTATATATATGAAAATAAAAAACAATTTTCGAACAGAGAGAAAATTTCATGCGTCCCTATTATTTTTTCCGACACTGTACGTATGAATGACAATGAGTACTAAAAAAAATAATTCAGTAAATAGTCTTAATTTTAGTAACTGCACATAATCCTAATTGCAGCGCAAATAATTTGTACGCTCACATAATTTTTTTCAAGCAACTAGGACTGTAACCGATTCCGACATACAAGAGCATCTCTACTTCGTTTATGCAAAAAATTAAATACGCTATAACTAAAATTAAAAAAGGCACATGTATGTATATCAAACGCATTGACTCTCTCCCATACTTGTATTCTGAGTATGTTTATACTCAGGCTATGGATATTTAACCGGACAAAAAAAAATACGCTGATACTCGAGACATTTATTCATCATTCGCCACCGTATACATACATTTGGGCATATAAAAGCCCTATCGGAAATTTAAATAACTTTAAACTAACTTTAAGCTAAATTTTTCACAACTAGTACTGACTGACACTTGGATTACTTTGCAATGTAATCATCTGACTATTTTAACATTGCGATGTCCTAGGCGGTAGTCAATTGTCTCACTCTGCACTACTTTCAGCTAACTTAAAGTTGACTTTTTTAAATCACTTGGTAGTCAGTAAATTAAAAAAAATTTTCTGGGGTTCGAACATGTAACATCACACGTTGTGTACTCAACGCGCTACCACTCGGCTAAGCTGCCATCTAAAATAACAACAGTAAAATGTTAATATAAAACTGAAATGAGTTTTACCCCCTGTTTGTGTAAGACGTTTGACTTGTACAACTTTTCTTTAACCTATTACAGAAACGCCAAGATGTTTAACTCAAACGTCTTACACAAACAGGGGGTTAAAATAGCTGAGAATAAATTTGTTGGCTCTCATAAAATTCGATTACGTACTCAACTTAAGAATTAATTTTGGGTTCTTGATGACTTTGAAGCTTGCTTTTAGTCAGTGTAAGAAAAGCTAACTACATATAAGTTAACTATTTTTGTAGTCAACCACACACACATTCTCCGACAGGGAGGGAATGGAAAATATGTATTTGAGTGTGTGTGGCTGTTGTAAACATGATTTATGTGTGAGTGTGTGTGTGTGTGTGTGTGTGTGTATGCGCCTGTATAGCCGATTAATAGTCTAGAGTATTTTTATTATCATGCGTGTAGTTGTTTATGCTGCGTAATTTAAAAAGGTGTGTAAACAGTTCTTGAATGTTTCTAATAATACATATTCGGTTTAAAAATAATACCCGTGTTTGCTTAGTCCTCGTCCATACAGTGAAACATTTGCTGCAAAACATTTGAGTTTGTCGACGAGAGGGGAAAGAGGAATGGCAAAGGGTACTTTGTTTCATTTACACGAAGTTCTCATGAGAAATATATCAGAAAATGTATTAAGCTGTAAAACAAAAACTTCGCAGTGTGGACACGAATGCAGTTTTAAAAGAGAAATCAAAAATGTTTCACTGTATGGACGAGGACTTACAGTCATAGAAATTGTAGGCATACACATTTTTCAAAAAAATTTCGGTTAGATCAGCGATGATATGTTGTTGTATGTGTGCATGCATGTACATATGTATGTACGTATGGTTGTATTATTGCATATGGAATATTTTAAATACGAATATGTACATAAATAAATATTTTTATTTGTATATCAGATGAATTCCTCATCAAATATTTTCTTTTCGGATGACGAACAACGACAGCAACAATTACAACACATGTCATCAATGTTTAGTGCTAATAATTATCCAATGAATTTGTCGCCCGAGCACAATTTGTCTTATGGTGAAGAGGGTAAAACTCGTATTAGTAATTCAAGTTCAAAAAGTAATTTGAGTTGTAAATCAACAGAGCTTCATCATCAGCAGCAGCAGCAACAACAGCAGCAGGCATCAGGTGTACACAAGCAGAAGATTCATCAATTTTTAGTTCGAACTTTTAGCAGTCCTACCAAATGTAACCATTGCACATCATTGATGGTGGGTCTGACAAGACAGGGCGTCGTGTGCGAGATTTGTGGTTTTGCCTGCCATACAAACTGTTGCCAGAAGGTTCCTACTGCATGTCCTGTACCAAATGATCAAACCAAAAGGCCATTAGGCATCGATCCAACCCGTGGCATTGGAACCGCTTATGAGGGCTATGTAAAAGTACCCAAACAGGGAGTTGTTAAGCGCGGATGGGTGCGCCAATTTGTGGTAGTTTGTGACTTTAAGCTATTCTTATACGACATTTCGGCAGACCGCAGCGCTTTGCCATGTGTAAATGTATCACAGGTGTTGGATATGAGAGACACCGAGTTCGCAGTGACAAGTGTAAGGGAAAGCGACGTTATTCATGCAGCTAAAAAGGATGTGCCATGCATTTTTAAGGTATCTATCTTCAAATATTTCGAGGCATTTTAATGTTCTGCTAAGAAGTCTTTATTCTAGATAAAAACGTCATTAATTGATGGCGGGCCATGCTTAAATACTCTAATGTTGGCGGATAATGAATCGGAAAAAACCAAATGGGTTGTAGCCTTAAGCGAATTACATCGAATTCTAAAGCGCAATAATCTCCCAAATACAGCTATATATAAAATTAATGAGATTTTAGATGGCTCCTTGACCCTAATGCGCAACGCACTTAGTGCCCTTATAGTTTATCCCGATCAACTTTTACTGGGTACGGATGACGGCTTATTTTGTATAAATTTTGAGCAATACGAGATTGCACGAATCGGGGATAGCAAAAAGATTATTCAGATTTGGTACATTGAAGAGGAACACATATTAGTTCTGCTTTGTGGAAAACAGAAACATATACGTCTTCTTCCTATTCGCGCTCTTGAATGCAGTGATGTCGAATGGATAAAAGTAGTCGATTCAAAGAATTGCGTTGCCGCTTGCACGGGAATCATCAAGCGTATGCCCTCTATAGTTTATTGTTTTGTGGTTGCGCTTAAGAAACCAACAAATCAAACCCAAATAATAGTTTATGAAATAAATCGGAATCGTTTAAGACACCAAAAAATGTGCGAGTTCACTGTGGCCTATACGGTTCAATGTGTTCAAATATTGTCCGATATGAGATTGGTTATAGGCCATCAAAGTGGTTTTACCGCATATTTATTGCAAGGAGAAGCAACAGCCATGTGTAAGATATTTTATTTTAAAGATACTGATGAATTTGGTCTGTTTTCATAAAATATTACTAAAGATAAAGTTTGCTTCAAACTCGCTTTTTTCATATAAAATTCATACATATAAATTAAGAACAAGTTTAACATTAATTAATTATTATTATTAATTTTATGAATGATTGAGCGGTCGTTCGACTTTTTAAATAAATTATTTCTATGTTTGTATTTGTTTCTACTTCTATAAATTAGCATTAATTCATCCTGAAAATCAACTTTGTGCCTTTCTAAATTATTCTGGAGTGGATGCGATACGTGTTATAGAAATACAATGTGCCGGAGGAGGTTATGGAGAATACCTCTTAGTCTTCCAAACTCTAGCCATATATGTTGATTTACAAGGTCGTAAGTCACGCGACCGTGAAATTATGTATCCCGCTGTTCCTACAAGCATAAGTAAGATTGACATATAAACATTTTTGCTTTAATTTCTTTTTTTTTAATAATTTTGATTATTTTCAGCATATTCGGAAGGGCATTTATTAGTGTTTTCTGAAACACATCTAGATATATTCAATACACAGACAGCTGAGTGGGTGCAGTCTATTGGTCTTAAACGCTCTTCGCCTCTGAGCCAACAAGGAAATATAGTTCTGACACATGTCAACGACACTCCAAACGTGGTTTATTTAGCCAACATTCACACAAGTAAATAACATTATCTGTTTATTTTTCTGATTTGTAATGTGTACTGACAGCACTTTTGCACGCTGCTCTCTTTTACGCAAATTCATTTAATTTTTTTACTTGAATATCCCAGCAAAAAATCTTTGTAGTTTTGGAAGACATACATATGTACTCGTACATACGTACATGATTGCTTTCTGAATGCATTTCTTTAGTATTTAACTAAAAGAAATCCGAGCAGAGTCTACATAGTACTTAAACAAGTTAATATGCATACGTAATAGACTAGCACTGCTATCGAACGGTTGTATTTTTCTGCTGCGTTTATTTTCTGGCTCTCTTATTACAAGTAATAAAAGTTCTTTTCTTTCTTTTGTGTTAACAAGTGTGAAAAATTTAGTTTTATTTCGTTGTTGTAATTTTTGCATAGTTACACATAGAGACAGGCACTAGGAAAAAATGGCTACGGGTCCGCCATACAAACTTTTCAACAACAGATTCAGTGTTCTAGGGGATTTCTTAGAAAATCCTCCCAAGAGACATATATCAGAATAACAAAAACTCGCTAAAATATGTATTAATATCATCCACGGATACAAACAAACAAATATCTAAACTAAGCCCTTTCGATATTAAGAAAGGAATTGAAAACATCACCACCGAAATAGATTCCATATCATTACTCCTTGACGGAAGTCTGTTGATTCTCGACCGCAGTTCACGTATAGCCGACAAATTAACCAAATCAAAGTCATTAGCAAACTTATGTCCAATTTCGTGCAAACTACACAACACACTCAATTCAGTTAAAGGAGTAATTATTAGCCCATTCCTAATTCACGTCCCAGAAGAAGAAATCATCCATGAGATGAAAGATTAAGGAGTAACTGGTGTCTTCAAATTTACCCGGTTTAGCGAAGATGGAAATTCTAGTACACCAACTGGCAAGATGATAATTACCGCTTACCTACAATAGTAGACGTAGCATGGTACAAATGCGAAGTAGACCATTATATACCCAATTCAATGCGATGCAAAACTGCCAGCGACTTGGACATACTAAAAATCGCTGTAAGGGTAATACAACCTCTCCTATATGTAGTCTATCTACCGCCACATATGCCAGAAAAATACAGTCGCATATTCTGCCCCAACTGCTCCGGAAATGATTCTTCAGCTGATAATAATTGTCCTCGATATATACAAATGAAAGAGATTTTAAAAATCAAAACCAAGAATCACTGGAGTATGGGGGAAACCCGCCATAAATACAGTGAAAGTAAGCCGACACGCTCAAATATCCAAAGATCTTACGCAGCCAACACAACGGAATCTCCAACAAAACGCAAAGAAACTGCAGTCAAGCAACTAAATCATCCTCAAAAACTCTGAAACCAAATAAACAACCTACAACAGAAACATATTGTTAAGGCAACCCTTATAAACTGAAACTTTATCTTATTCTTTTATTCATTTACTTTTCATATTCACTTTTGTCATTCTAAGTACGTTAGAACACAGTTAGTTTTATATAGATTCATTCTTAGCTTGGGTTTTGACTAATAAAGAACTATAGTACTTTTTTTATTAACTGAAAAATACAACAATTGTGGCGACGAGGATTTTTGTTGTTCCAATTAACACAACTATACGTATCACAAACTGCAGGTCCATCAAGCAATAATACGCCATGTACATCAAGAGCCACCCTCATGGAGTCATTGCCAAACTCAATGACCGATTTGATTTATGAACCGGAAAGCGGTTTAGTTTTCGAATTGTGGTATCATCGGCAAGAAGCAAGAAGCCGACACACTCAATGATAAAAACAGAGTATCGTTGCTATGGAGAAATATGTCCAATCAAGTACATTAACGTTTTAAAAATAATGTTTTGCCTAAGCAGCCTAAGGACGTTACCTTTGCAGAAACGATTGAAAAACTAATCAAACTTTTTGCCAGAATGGAAACCGAAGTCAGTCAGCGATACAAGTGTCTTCAACTTACTAAATCTGACAACGAAGATTTTAGGGAATATGCAAGCCGCGTCAATCTGCAGTGTGAACTTTTTAAACTGATATAGTCCAAGCTAGATCAGTTCAAGTGCTTAACTTTTGTGCTGGGGCTTAAGTCCACCAATGATAGTGACATTCGTATGCGTCTGTTAAGGCACCTTAATGAAGAAAAAGAGTCAACAAATTTAGAAAACCTTGTAGACGAAACGCAAAAGATTGAAAAGAGACTCATCAATGATTGAACAACAACCACACACAATCAGTGCTATAGCCGTACCAACCAAACAACAGAAAACGCTTCCCAAGACACCATGCTGGTTTTGCGGTGACGTTGACTACGTGAAAAATTGCCCATTTTCTCAACATACCTGCGCAAAATGCAAGCAGAAGGGCCATAAAGATGGCTACTGCAGCGCCTTCGGTAAGCGTAAGCCAACCAAGTCAAAAGTGAATATTTTCGTCCAAACTCAAGTTATCATACAAAAACTACGAGTATTTTCAACGAAAATTACAAATTTTCGAGAACTACATAAGTATGTCACAGTGTCAATTAATAATTACCCCATTCAATTACAAATCGATACAGCTTTCGATATAACCATCATTTCAATTTCGACGTCGAAAGAAATTGGTCAACCTAAAGCTTAGGAAAGCAAAGACACAGCCAATGATGCAAACTCTAATTCAATTCAACTTTTAGCAGAATTTACAACAACAGTTTCTATCGGAAATGCCATCAAAACGCTCCAATGTTACATCTCGAACATAAACAAACTCAACTTTATGGGAATTGATTGGATTCAAGCATTCAATTTGTGGGATACTGCTTTATCATCGGATAAATTTCGAAAATGACATAGTACAAAGGTACACATTCCACTGTTAGCCAACGCTAAGGAAGTTTTCATACCAAAACGTCCTGTACCTTATGCCGCACGCGCGCACAACGGCTACAAAACGCCGGCATCATAACACCAATAGACACATCAAAGTGGGCAACACCCATCGTCGTTAGCAAACGTAACGGAAAAATCAGAATATGTGGCGACTATTCAACGGGTCTAAACAACGTTATTGAATCAAATCAATATCCACTACCATCACCAACACCATATCCATTCAGGATCTGAAAATGTCTCAGAGGTAAGATCGTTATCATTATGGTAAATACGTCCCAAATATGTGAAAACTAAGAAAAAACCACTTGATGATCTCCTTAGAAAGGAAAACGTTTTCAAATGGAAATCAGAATGCCAGGAAGCTCTTGACAAATTCAAAATGATTCTCACCTCAGACTTGCTTCTTAGTCATTACAACCCAAATCTTCCTATACACGTAGCAGCCGACGCTTCAAACCACGGTATCGGTGCAGTTATTTATCATACATTCCCAGACAACGGTTTCACGATCATTGACTATAGCTGAAAGGAATTATAGGCAGATAGAAAAGGAGGGTCTCGCTCTAATTTTTGCAGTTCAAAAATTTCACCGTATGATTTTCGGTCGCAAATTCAATTTACACGCTGACCACAAGCAGGATTTTGGTCATACGATTTTATTATCGCTGCGATTGACTGGGAAAAGGATTTTCAGAATAACATCACTGAAACGCTCGAAACGCTTCCTATCACTCACAACATGATTGTCCAAGGCACTAAAGACGATGAGCATCATTAAAAAATCATACATTTTATGAATTTTGGCTGGGCGTACAATGCAAAAAATTTGGATTTGGAAATTGTGCCATATTTTAATAGAAAAAATTCCTTATCAGTTGTAGACGGTTGTCTACTTTTTAACACACGCATAGTTATACCTAAATTTTATCGTAAACGTGTAGCACACAGTTACGTTTATTGGCCTAATATCGACAAGGACATAGAGGATTTCATTAAAAGTGTGAAAAATGTCAACTAGCAGCAAAAACTCCAATTAAAAAGGACCTATATTATTGGCCAATTACGGCTCGAAGCCTTGAAAGACTTCATATAGACTACGCTGGTCCGGTCAAAGGAAATTATTACCTAATTATAATAGACGCTTACTCGAAATATCTGGTGATTTATGAGACAAAAACTACTACAACATTTGCCACTCTGAAGTTCCTTAGTGAGTACTGCAGCCAATTCGGAAACCCTGAACAGATCATTTCCGACGATGGTACCCAATTCTGCTCCGAACAATTTGAAAATTGGTGCAAAAAGCGTGAAATACAACACAAGAACAGTTCGTTATCATTCAAGCTGAAATGGTCAAAGGGGAAGGTCGTATACAAGTACGAGTTTAAGTCGACTGAAGCACTTATTCCTTTTTGCCACAGATATTCGGAGTCTATGTATGAACCGTTGATTCCTATAGGTTGGGATTAAAACTAGAGATATGTGTAGGTAATATCAATAATAATACAATATACTATTTACCAGACACCACGTCCATTCTTCTTGCCCACTTTTCCCATCTTATGATGGGGACTCAAAGCGCTTACAGAATTAAATGAAATAAAAGTACATGTAGAAAAAATATGATTACATATCGCTCATATTTACTATATAAAGTGTCATAACTCAAAAAATGCGTTTTTTGAGTTAATAATGCATAATAATTCGGCATTTCAAAATTAATCTTATATACAAATTTCATATAAATAGCTTTTACTAACGTGAGAGAAGAATATTTTTTCATGTCTTCATGGAGTTGTATGTAAATTGAAAACTTTGAACTCGTTTTCTGGAAAAGAAGTTTTTTTTTTGAGTTGTGACACTATTGGAGTAAATGAGCAATATTTACTTTTTATGTCTAGGCAGGAAAACGGCTTATTATCGAAAGCCGTCTGTGTTTCAGTTTTCATGGAAATAATTTTATTTGATACATTGTTAGTTACACGTGAATCTTAATAAAATCATATTAAAAATGTACATAAGTAAAGAGTCTAAACACAATGTTTGCGGTGCGGTGCGATTTCTCGTTGCGGGAAAGAAAAATAAACATAATACAACGGAAGACGGCTACGGCAATACTTGTCATTGTTTGTTTAAATTTTTATTAATTTTTTTTTGTGTATACATTTTTATAAAAAAATACTCTTTGTGTTGAATATTTTGTATTGGCAGTAACTAAAAACAAAAAATGATTAACATTTTATACATTCGCAGATATATTTGATATATTTTTTAAACTTTTATATATTATGACAAATAAAAATCATGCTTTTTGTAAAAACAATGTTGTGAACACCGCCAATTATTCAAAAACTGTGGCAACATCAGAAAGAGAAAGATTGTCAAAAATTGAGAGAATAAGAAAGTCCGCAGAGAAAATAAAATAGATTTTAATTTTATTCCGTTCCGCACTGCGGTTTTTAACTTCAAAATCGTATGAAAAACCGCACCGCAATAAATTATCGTTGCATTGTGTTCAGACTCTAATGTTTTTATTTTATTTTATATTATTTTTTCATTTTAATAAATTTAATATTTCAGAGGGACTATTCCAGTCTAGAAACTTGAAACGCATTAGTGGTGTGAACACAAAACGTCGTTTTTCAATGAGAGAAATTAATAAAACTATCAAAAAGTTCGTATACATACATATTTGAATATTTTTCAATTTAGTTATACAATAAGTATTAAAAAATATAAAATTTCTGTTTTTCTTTTTAATAAAATAATAATAGTACCGATAGAAGATCAAAAATGATTTCTGCACCTACAAATTTCAATCATATATCACATATGGGACCTGGGGATGGAATTCAAAACCAACGGCTTTTGGATTTACCAACGTCTATAGAGAGTCCTAATGAATCTCGAAATCAATTGTTAAATATAATACAACCGGATATGGCTTCCTTAAAACAGTTTAGGCATCTTAAAATCGGTCACAATAATGGTAAGTTCAAACTTATTTATTTATGTGTGTACATTTTTGTGAAGAATTTTTAGTCTTGAACAGGGACCGTAACAGTTATAACTTTTATTTTAAAAATCACTTTTTAATCATTATTTCTTGATTTTTATTTATTCCTCAGAAAATAACAGTTATTTCTTGATTTTTATTTATCCCTCACAAAATAACAGTTACTGTTTGATTTTTATTTTTTTGCTTAATTTTTAAATGTAAAATTAAATTAACCGATTTAATTTAATTTAATTTAATTTAATTTAATTTAATTTACCGCCAGAGTGTGTAAAAAAACTCTTATATGTGAAATTAAATTATATTTTTTATTATTTATTCATTATAAAAATTAAAATTTTTTTTAAACAAAAATTAAAATCAAAAAGTAACTCTTATTTTGTGAGGGATAAATAAAAATCAAGAAATAATTATTGTTTTGTGAGGAATAAATAAAAATCAAAAAAATAAAAGTCATTGCATCTCTAGGTAGTCCATGTAACATAGAGTATATTGGTATATTCCTTTTGCACGTAGCACTTCTCTATTATTGTGATTTTTTCAGCTTACATTTGGAAAATAATCGTTATTTGCGATCCCTGGTTTTGAATTTAACACATTTTTGAAGAACCTTTTTTTTAGTCATTAAAATATCAGTTTTAGCGATTGATACAATTTTTACAATTTAATTTATATTTTTTATTAACTGTTATTACGATTGCAATTACATACAAATTAATTTCAACGAACATCGGTTAGGTTAACAGGTTGCTGACCGAGAAAGGGGTGCTCAGAAGAATAAAAAGGAGAAAAAGAAAGTTTTAAATATGCAAAGACTATTTATAAGTGGTTAAATTAATTTATAATGTACTTTTATTTAATTCACTTATAATGTACATTCTGCTTCACGAGAAAAAGAAAGAAGAATAAGAAAGTAAAAGACAAAGTGTTAAAGTTACAAAATGAAGTTAACAAAAACTAATAATAAGAGTTGCCATATAAAAGTGTTGACAACGTTGTTCTTTCATATATAACAATTTTCCCCTCTACGGAGAGAATAGGACACTGGGTTTGCGAGTTCTTGACGAGCGCCGTAACTGACCTTGGACCCTTAGTCCCGTACTGGATGGTGTTAAAGATGGGTCACTAAATCCCTCAAATGGAGTTGATGACGCTGAAGTCCATAATTCATCCTGTCCTTGCATCGGAGCGGGTAGTGTTGGGGTTGTTGGTTGTTCGTGCTGTACCCCCGTAGTCGAATTTCCATTTTGCAAGGAACTGTCATTCAGTTGGTGCTGTACGTTGTTACGAGCACATTCCGTATGTTGAAAACTATCGTCCATGGCATATCTTGTGTTGCTCCCGCTGATAACCTTATTTTCAGGTTTGTTATCTGCGCTATTGCTGTTCAGTGAACATTTTCCATACTGGTCTAATCCACGAATTTGATCAATGTGCCTCTTGTAATATTTCCCTCGAAACTCGATTTCATAGTGCACATCTCCTAATCTTCTAGCGACTCTGCCCTTCAACCATTTATCTGCCCGTGGATTTCCGGATACAAAGTAAGCCATTGGGTTATTCTTCAACTGTCTGTAGTAGGTTTTCTCTTTCAGGTAATTTTTTGAGGACACCCTGATTTCAACTTTTTCTGGACGAACGAGATCTAGTCGTGTACGAAGTTGACGGCCTAGGAAAAGCTGTGCTGGCGACTGGCATGTAGTATAATGTGGTGCGTTTCTATATTGTCTCAAGAACTCGTTTAGATTTTGCCTCAAGGTCTCCTTCGTAGTGCACATTGCCTTCAAGGCATTTTTCACCGTCTGCACATTCCTTTCGGCTTGACCGTTCGTTGATGGGTGATATGGGGCGGTATATTTGTGGTACTTGACACCTACTCTTGTCAAATAATTGTTGAACTCGGCTGAAGAAAAATTTGTTCCATTATCGGATACAATTATCAGTGGTACCCCATATGTTGCGAATACCTCATCCAGTAACGCAATTGTTGCGGCTGCTGTAATGGACTTAGTAGTTTTAACTTCTAGCCACCTCGAATAAGCATCGGTTATAACAAGTAGCATCATACCTTCGAAGGGACCCGCATAATCGATATGGATTCGTTCCCAAGGCGATTTTGGGTATTCCCAGTGGTGATCCGTAAACTTTTTAGGCATATTGGCATACTTGGCACAGCGATCACACTGATTTGCAACCATTTCTATATCCTTGTCGATCCCCGGCCAATAGACAAAAGATCGGGCAATGCCTTTCATCTTAACCATCCCTAAATGGCCAGCATGTAGCTCCTTCAAAACATCCTGTTGTAATCTAGCAGGGATTACGATGCGATGCTCAAACGTTATACACCCATTCGACAGTTTGTAGTTCATTTGAGGCGATTTATATCCAGCCCTAGACAAACAAAGGCCTTTCTCTAGCAATTGCAGTACCTTACCCAATTGAGGATCCTTTCTGGTTTCCTGCGCAATACGTTCAGCCGTCACCGGTAGCTGGTTTATCTGTCTGATAATGAAGTTGTCGAACGCATCGAATTCGTCATATGTGGTCTTCGCAGGCATAAGTTTCTTAATCATATTTGCTGACGGTATTATACGGGATAAGTAATCAGCGTTTATATTTTCCTTTGAGGTCTTATGTATAACTTTAAAATCGAAATTAGAGAGAAAATCGGCATAATTAGCCATTCGCGATATACATAAAACAGGCAGTGACTTACTTGGTTGTAGTATTTGTACCAAGGGCTTATTATCTGTAATTAGTGTCCAATGCCGAGCGTATAGGTATTTAAAGAATTTTTGGACTGCCCATACTATAGCTAGCGCTGCTTTATCTATTTGCGAGTACCGCTGCTCCGTTGGATTCAAGGTACGGCTTGCATAGGCAATAGGGCGTTCTAGGCCATTATGCAGCCGATGGGACAGTACCGCCCCCAAACCCGTTTTGCTGGCATCCGTTGCCAACAACAGCGGTAATGACGGGTCGTACGGAATTAAAACCCCTGGCGACAGTAAAATTAGCTTAATTCTCTCATAGGCGCTATCCGCATCCTTGTTCCAACAAAAAGTTCCCTTTTTTAAAATATCGCAAAGTGGCCTTTCTAGAGTGGATAGATTTGGTATGAAGTTCGAGTAATATGCAGCTTTGCCCAGAAATAGCTGTAGGTCCTCCATAGAGTTAGGTTTTGCTGCCTGAGAAATTGCATCGATGTGCTTGCTGGATTTGTGGATGCCCTGTTTGTCGATCTTGTGACCCAAGAACTCTATTGATGATGCCACAAAAACACACTTTGCTTTGTTTAATTTGAAGCCCAAATCTTTAAGCTTAGTTAGAGCAATTTCTAACGTTAGAAACAGTTCATCCACATTCTTAGCATAAATAAGGATGTCGTCAAAGAAATTAAGAATGTTGGGAATATCACGTATAGCTAATTCCATTGTTCTCTGCCATATAGCTGGAATATTAGCAGCCACATAGACTGCACGTGTTGGCCTTATCAACCCGTGCGTTGGTGTGTTTAGCGTTAACACATGAGCAAATTCCTCATCCAGCACTAGATGCGAATATGCGTCTGTGATGTCCAGGTGTGCAAATACTGTAGACCCGTTCATTTTGTTGAATATGTCTTCAGCCTTAGGTATGGGGTGCTCATCTATTACTATTTGTGGATTGACGGTTGGTTTGTAATTTCCCGTAATGCGAATGCCGCCATTTTTCTTTGTTACCACATGTGTCGTCGAGGCCCACTCAGATTATTCCACTCTTTTGAAAAAGCCCGCTGATATTTTGGCATCTATGTCTTTTGCGTAGGCGTCTCTTAATGCGAAAGGAATTTCTCGAGGTCTTGCAAACTTCGGTCTAGCATCTGATTTTAGGTGAACTTTTACTAACGGCCCTCTGAATGTTCCCGCTACTGTATTAAATATATCATCATGTTTAGCTAGTAGCCTCTGTAGCTGCTGCTGTTGATCACAGGACAGATTTGGTGTTTCCATGGCAATAGTATTTACTTTATGGTCTATATCTTTGGAAGGACTCGTACCCGTTGGCGGCTGAAACAGAGCAGTGAAGTTTATTTCTCGAGCAAATTGTGCTATCCACTCGCGGCCGCACAAAATGTCGAAATTTCCGTCTACTATGTATAAATTAAGCCTTCGACAAACTCGTCCGAGAGACACGTTCACAATTGTGCGTCCAATGCATGTTATCGTATGACCTGTGTAGCTTGAAAATTGTCGGTCAGCTTTTTTCAGATAAAATTTTCCCTTCAGCTTACTAAGATCGTTTGTACTCATAATACTGCATGGCGCTCCCGTGTCTAGTTCCATATTTACTTGTTGGCCCTCAATATTCACCGTTAACATTTTCCGGTCGAATACGCCACCCGTTCTTACCAGTGCCACTTGCTCAAATGTTTGCATACATTCACACCCCTCCGTTTCTATTTCGTCTGATATTTTGTTTGTATTCGATCGACATACTTTGCTAATGTGGCCTATCTTACCACATGAAAAACACTTTGCGTTCTTGAACTTACATTCCCTACGCGCATGGCGACTGCCACAGCCGTAACAACTCGTTTCAGCTGGTTTTCCCTTTGAGTTATTCTTGGTTTTTATTGGTACAAACCCTAACTTGCATGTGGGTTCTGTTATTGCATATGGGTCCTGTATTAACAGCACTTGCTGATGATTGTGTTAATTCTTTGGAAGTTGCTATTTCATAGGCCTCTGCAAAACTTTTCGGTTGATTCGCAATCACTTCATCACAAATAGCACGAGATTCAACTCCAAAAATCATTTGCTCTATTAGCATCCTGTCCAGAAACACTCCATAGTCACAGGCTGTGGCTGCTTGTTTCAAACGTAAAGAAAATGTTGACAAAAGTTCCCCTGCGTTTTGTCGTATTTGCCGAAACTTGTAACTTTCAGCGTATTTGTTCTTTTTTCCATCGAAATGATTGCATAGTATGTCCTTAATTTCGTTGTATGTCAACTCCTCTGGTAGCTTTGGGCTGATCAGTATTTTCAGAGCCGTGTTCAGTTCGCCACCCATGTGTACACGCGCATAATTATGGTAGTCCTCTTCTGTAATTTTGCTTAGCTGTAAAGCCCAGTCGAATCTAGCAAAATAGTCTCTAACCGATGAACCCTCCGTACTTCTATATTCGGCCACAGAAAATGAGGGTGGTTTAGACGAACCTTGTGTAGAATACACTGACGGGGCTGATTGTGGTCGTGACGCTTGGACCGCTTCTGTCACAGCGGAACGAATTGCCTCTGCAAGTGAGCCAAACATATCCTTCATTTGTACCTCATCCATCGTTTTCACTTCTGACACCACTTTTAAATATGCAAAGACTATTTATAAGTGGTTAAATTAATTTATAATGTACTTTTATTTAATTCAATTATAATGTACATTCTGCTTCACGAGAAAAAGAAAGAAGAATAAGAAAGTAAAAGACAAAGTGTTAAAGTTACAAAATGAAGTTAACAAAAACTAATAATAAGAGTTGCCATATAAAAGTGTTGACAACGTTGTTCTTTCATATATAACAGAAAGAATAAGTCGTTTAGAAGAGAGGAAGATGCTTTTTATTTTTATACAAAGAAAATCGATTGCACTTTGCTAGAGAGCATGCGAGACATTTAAGAAGTATGATGTAATGTTAATGATTGGCGTACTGTGGTTTTGATTGACGAAAATAAATTTAATGTGGCCGGCACAGATGGCTTCAATTATTATTGTCACGGTATGAGTAGATCGGGTGGAGTTATTATGGTCTGGGGTGAAATAACGTATTACGGCTCAATTGTGATTCATTAAGAAGCCCTTATATGTATTTCAAGTTATTTTAAGCAAATGAGGTATCACCCACTATTCAAATGTGGAAAATATCAACAAACTTAATATTAATAGCTATTATTATTAAAAAAAAAAGTTTGTAGTGTGTATTTGTGTGTCTGCGCATCCGTGAGTCTGTACAAGTAAGTCCACGTACAGACCAGATGGCTGGAAGGATTTTTATTTATTTTTTTTTTTATTTGAAAGGTGACTTGATAAGTTTTGAAGAAAAGTGGTCGGGCCGTTTAGAAGATATCACATCTTTTCTAGATGTATGCAGTTGAATATATGTTTCTTTGGCGCCGTAGCTTCCAAACGAATTGTTTTTTTAATTAATGTCTTTTTCTGGAAAAGAAACTTTTAGTATTTTTATTACTATTGAAAAAAAATTTTAAATACTTATAATCATCTGATCGGGAGTGTATTTATTTATGTCTGTATATGCATGCATATATAATTAGCTTTAATAAACCTGCTAATTTATTAATTAATAACTATGTATCTACAAATGTATGTATCTATGTAAGTAAAATATTAATAATAATGTGTTTAATGTAGGAATGATGCAAAAAAGTTCAACGAATGATCAACAATCAGAACATAATTATTCCGAGTCTCGGTCGCCGAGTCCATTTGGAAATGAATCGTCGTCTTTTAAAGACATGTTTGAGGTAACTATATTGTATGGGATAATCGTCCGTTTTAATTTTAAAATTAAAATTGCTTAATTTAAGGACGAGCTATCTTTCAGTGCTCAACTAATGAACGATGGAACTCCGCAGTGACATTCACTACGCTCGATATTTTCTGTATTTTCTGAGCAACATACCTAAACTTGTGCAATAAGTAAAAGATTGAGGGAGAACTTAACTTTAATGCTAACGAAAAGAGATTATTTTTAAAACTGATCTCATCGTGAAATAAAGATGGAAAGGAATGCAACGCAATCGTATATAATCGTATATTTATATATACAAACATACATACATATACATACATATATACATATACATATGTATGTATAGGCAAACATTCAGCGGTGTTCTACAAATTGTGTAATTTCAAAACAAATAATTTCGAGTAACAAATACCGAGTGTAGTTGATGTGCAAGTTATCTGTTTCTTTTATGTTTTAGACTCCAATGCACAAAAAATATCTATTGATAAGCACTAACAGCCTTATGCATAACGAAAAACTAGCAAGAAATTAGCATAAGCTGCAAAATTTAACATGGACTTAACTAGTTTTGCCATACAATTTTGCGAATTAAAACTAACTTCAACACTTACATATGCATGTACGAGTATGTACATGGTTCAATTTCGTCACTTATGAAAGTTTTTCGTTATGCATAAGACTGTATTTTCAATTATGAAAATGGGACAATTTCCAGAACACCCCTGATTAGTACATAGTTCATTAAATATTGTATGATACTGAGTTCAACATAACATACACAACATAACATACATACATAATTTACATTATAAATACATACATACATACTTCAAGTGAATACTACTTACATACATACTTACATACATATATACATACTTAACAAAAAATCATTATATATATTATATTAATGGTACATAAGTATCTATATGTACTCCATTCTATACTTTATTAGTTATCGTATTTTTTAACCATATTAGATTATTGTGACTCACTGGGCTGTGGACATGAAAATTGATATCGTAAGGAGAACAAGCGGTTAAAGTTAATGTTTTAAAGTTAAATGTTCCACTACTTTTTGCAGTCTTTAAATTCAACCTTTTTTTATTTAATAACAACAGTTCAATCAGCTTAATATATGATGAAGAATAAAGTAGACAACGTATACATTTTAATGATTTTGGTTTTTAAATATACTACGTAGTGAGTACTACATACATACATACATACATATGTATGTCCATATATCCAGGCTGCCCAGAGAAGCGTCAGAGTGCCGAACATCAATCAGCTTTTTATACAAATGAATACACATACGCTTATACATTTCTCTCTTGTTTCTCTCGGTGGCCAGCTCTGCCTTATATACATATGTACATATATACATAACGTCGTTTGTAAGTTATTGTGTTCTATAATGTTTTTTGCGAAATCACTGTTAAAATTTAGGTGTTAAGCTTAAATTAGACGTGACATAGCCATAACCAAACCAAAATTCAATTGGTTTCTATGGTGAGAGTTATGGCGTTATGGCGAGTCTCTCACTCTCACCATACAAACCAATTGAATTTTGGTTTGGTTATGGCTATGTCACGTCTAATTTAACCCCCTGTTTGTGTCAGACGTTTGAGTTAAAAATCTGGGCGTTTCTGTAATAGATTAAAGAAAAGTTGTACAAGTTTCATTTAATCTATTAAAAAACGCTAAGGTTTCTAAATCAAACGTCTTACGCAGAGGGGGGGGGGGTGGGGGAAAGTTTTAGTTACAAAACACTGAACGGAAAAAATTGTCGCAACTGTTTTACAAAGAAAACTTCTAGTTTCTGGGCTTTTCTGCAAAAAAAAATTCGTCCTTGGAAAAGATTCTAAGAGTTAGATGAGTTTTAAAAACAAGTGTTGTATTTTAAAAACTTTAAGTATATCCTGCAGGAAATGGACTAATCACGTGATCGGGCCCCAACTGATAGAGAGCAGTCCGAGTTCTACCACTTCCTATCAAGCGGACCAGTAACTTTAACATGGGCATGGCCTAGGATGGTGTTAATAGATACTTTGTATGCACCTTGTGACTTGTCACTGAACTACATATCTCATAGGGACCTAAACGGTGTGGAATAATCCCCCTTATTGCGAATGGCGTCGCCGACGTCACATCTAGACGACAGTAAAAATTGTAACTTGTCTACTCTACTCTACTTGTCAACAGAAATAAGTTATTTTATATAATTGTATAAGAGTTTGCGCGGAAGAATTGCTTTTGTATATGCATCGGAACTTTTGACAAAAGGTCATTGAATACTTCGTCTGACACTCCACGTGTAATTTTTATAGTCCATTGGCTCACTTTCTTTTAATATTTCCAAAAGTTTGTTATTAGAATACGTTTTTTTATATAAATCACTCCTTTAACCAAATTCTTTTTTCTGTCCTTTTTTACGTCCTTCTTATTTTGTCACCAAAAAAAAACATCCATTACAATACGCGACATCACACCCGATGTCATGTTTACTCCAAAAAAAAAATTAAGAAATGAAGTTGTGCTCAGGGGGGTTACTCTCTATTACGATGCGAAAGAAAAATGGTACGAAATCGCTCGATTGGTACTCTCTAATGCGTTTGCGCATTTACCTTTCGCATCTTTTATTTTTCGTTTCGCAAGTCTGGTATCACCGTACTCTATAATGCGAAAGCGCCTGTCAAAATCGCTCGATAAGCGCAAATATCTTGCGTTAGCTAAATACCAAACGCAAAGTGAGAAAAACATGTAAATACGTTGAAATAAATATTTATATATTGACTGTCTTATGCATAAAAAATATTTTTGTTTTATAAAATGTTTATTAAACTAATTTTCTATGGAAATTTGACTAATAAACCTTTTATAAAACCAAAATATTTATATTTAAATCGTAGTTTTTAGGGAAAATGCAAAAAAAAATTAAAAACAAAACAACGGCAGATTGAAATTTTAGTGGATTGCATGTGAGCAAATAGCAAATAAGCCGCAAATAATTTGTGGACAAAATTGACAGACGGCCTAAATTCTAATGGACCTCCTGTAAGGGATGTAGCTGGTTGTTTATAATGAAATGTGACACTAATAGTACTTATAATATTACACATGTATGTTTGTATGTATGTATTCATATTTGATTTTAAAAATCACACCAAGTGAAAATGCGTAAAAATAAATTAAGCATTTCCAGCACAGGTGATGGTCCCTCTCAGTTTTGTATTTTATCAATCGCTACGTAGAGCTCTTTTAAGCGACGGGACATTGACTGCTTCTATATTCCTAAGGTATGGTCCTGGCCAATTTGATGTTGGTATCCAGCTTGGCCAAGTAATTTTAAGGCAGCGGCTAGTTTTATAAACTTTTAGCTGGTGTTGAACAGCGTTTAGAACATACAGAAACGCAAAATTTGTACAAAGTTAAAATAAAGCAATATGTATTTAATAACATATTCCGCTAGATTTTTTCTTACCTGCGGTCATTTAAGGAAAGTATACCGGAACTATCTCTTAAGCTTAAATTAGAAGTGACATACCCACAATGACATAGCCATAACCAAACCAAAATTAAATTGGTTTCTATGGTGACAGTTATGGCTTTAAGGTTGTATGGCTATGGTTATGTCACGTCTAATTGAACCTTTAAGACTCGTCTTGCAACTCGTTATACATGGACGTTTTCTTCATAAAACCATAACGCTACAAAATCCATAACTTTATTTTCAATTAAAAGCTGTTACACTTCACTTTTTCTTAAATTTTGATTTTAAATGTCGTTTTTTTATACATATTTTGACATTTCAGTACTGCCAACCTTTGCCATATTTTCTTTTGCAATGTCCGTGGTGCCACTTTTTCAAACAATTTTGCGAAAGGTTTTGCGAAAGTAATAGAGAGTACCAAATTTGCATATCAACGCATTTAGCTTCCGCATCGTAATTGCTTTCGCATCGCAATAGAGAGTAACCCCCCAGAGCATAGACTATTCTGTTACAAAGTAGACATTCTGTGCTCAGAGCACGAATCCTATGTCCAATGGTGATCGGCGGCGGCTAAGACCAAATATCGTCGGCAGCGGCTAATAGCCGGCTGTGAGCCGAAAAAGTTTCGCCATCGGCGGCTAACACAATAATTTTGTTTTGTTGCTTATATGCAAGGACTATGGATAACGCACCTTATTAACACAAAAGTCTGAATCTTATATGAAAAAAAATTTTAATGTGGGTTGAAAAATTATGCCAAATTTTTCACAGATGACAAGAAAATGCTGCCAGATACATTTCATACACAAGCGGTCGGCTGAGCCGTGTGCCGATTACAGTCGCATGCACCGGAGGCGGCGCAATTTCGAGAAAAAATCGGCGGCGGCTGTTGAGTCGGCTATGTGCCGAACAGCTTCGTGCTCTGCTCCAAGTTACATGGCCATTATGACAATAAATAAATCTTATGCTACTCACCCTGTTTTCAAATGTTTACTCTACAGCTACGATTTTATTTGCTTTGCAGCTTTGTTACTTTTGAAGTGTGGTATTCACGGCTGCCAGATGTGACGATTTAAATTCATTTTGACGATTTTTGTTGCCGAAAATAGCAAAATGACGATTCGACGATTTTTGTCTTATTGCTGGGACGAACTTTCGTCATAACAAATAAAACACATTTGATATGAAAATGAGCACAACACCGTCGTACTACGAAATTCGTCGTGCGTGACGAATCAAAAATACTGAGACGAAAACTTTGACTTTCTAACTTGAGAGTATATTTCATGATGTTACCACTGAGGCGAACAAAATTAAAATTCTTGTATGCTAATAATACATATAAAATAAAACATATAGTCGGTTGGTTTCTGGCTTGCTGCAGACATAATGTATTTAGAATAAACTGTGCCGCAAACCAGAAACCAACCGACGATATGTATACATATTAATAAAAGAACATTTTGATTTGTCTGATTTTTCAAGTATGAAATGACTTAAGGCGAATTCACATAAGGTGATCTTAATTCACCAGCTGACATAGCTTCTCTGCTGTCAAATCAATGAAAACGTTAGGAAATATTTTGACAGCAGGAAATGTTACACTAACAAATATACAAGGCGAATACGCAGAGTTGCAAATTAAAACCACCTTGTGTCAATTCGCCTTGAAATGACTATTATTTTATATTTTATCGGTATTTTGACGATTTCTCGATAATTTTATCTGGCAGCCCTGGTGATATTATTCATGGTTTAGTATAGATAAATTAATATATATTGAATGTTCTAATTATGAGTACGAAATTAAAAGATAATTCATTGGCAACATAATAGATGTTATACGATTTATAACAATATCAAATATTTGTAACAAATGCAATTTGGTGGAAATGAATTTATTTTTCATAGAAATAAAAGAATATGTGCATAAAAATTTATCTGATTTATTAGATGTGTATATAAGTATACTTGGAATGTGTGTATGCATTTGTCCATAAATATGTATGTATATACATTAGAATGTATTTATGTTGTGTATAAATATTTGGATGAACAAAAATAACGATTAGGAATAGTGTAACCATATGTGTGTGGATGCGTGTATATTTCTATTGTACATGACTACATTAAATTTAACCAGCATCTATTTAATAACGCGAAAAATCATAATTATTTGAATTATAATTGTTTGTATCTCACATACAAATAATTTGAGTAGGAAAATAAAATAAAATAATATATATAAAAAGTACCAACGCAAATAAGATGGCAGATTTGGAAGCAGTTTTGGCAGATGTCAGTTACTTAATGGCAATGGAGAAGTCCAAATGCACTCCGGCGGCTAGGGCTAGCAAGAAGTTAATTTTGCCTGACCCAAGGTTAGTATAAAAAGTAAATCTTCATTTATATTTACACATGTCTATATGTATGTACATATGCACATACGTATATAATATATCTATGTATGTACATATTTAAAAAAAGTATCCTATCACATAGGAAAATGAAAAATAAGAGAAAAAAATGTGATATCTTCTATACGGCTAGACCGATTTTATTCAAACATAGCTAAGAAGAGTCTTGATCAAGTCACCTTCCAAACATAAAATCCGTCCCTCCGTTTCGTATGTACGTGAACGCGGGCAGACACAGGTATACAGACATACACTACAAACTTACAACACCCTTTTTTTGGTCCGGGGTTAAAAATACAATAACAAAAATTAAAAATTTTAAGAAATCCCGACGTACTGACAACGGCAGGACCAATTTTTTTCAAGTAAAAGCAAGATCAAGTCACTTTTGAAACGAAAAAAAAAAATTAAAACGGTCTAGCTGTTTGGGAGCTTTTCAACTAAATATATCTAGAAAAGATATCTTTTAAATATGTACATATTTCTTCAAACACAGAAAAAACTAAATCAAAATCGCTCCAGCAGTTTGGTCTGTACGTGAACTCGTACATGCACATAGTTTCACAGATGCACAGGCACACACTACAAACTTATAACTCAGCTTATTTTGTTCGAGGACTAAAAATCAAGGTTGGCAAACGGTATCGTAAAAATACCGATACCGATTCAAATACCGCTAAAATTAGATACCGGTATCGTTACCGATACCGAAATCCATTTCTGTTAGAAAATACCGGTATCCAGACTACCGTTTACGTCTATACCGGTACGTACCGGTATACCGATTCCGGTAGTTATTACAATTATTATTTTTCACCATGAGACAACTGCTTTTTTTAAATTATGTAGTTGTTATTCAGAATACCAAAAAAAAACAGTTGTTTAAAAGTTAAGTTGTTTCAGTTTCAATCCAACTTAGTTGAGCTGTAAACCGTAATATGGGCAAAAATTGTTCACACACTTCACCGTAATATATAAGGTTTTTAGAGAAAAAACTTTTAAACTTTTATATTTGAAGTTAAAGATTCCTCTCTTGAGGTGAAGAAAAGTAGTTTTAAAAGGAAGGAAAACATTTTGGTGACAACTGTTGTACCAATTTTGTACTCTGTGTTGATATAAATCTATTAAATTGTACTTTCATCATCCTGGAAGCTTAAATACACCGAAAGCGTATAAATAGAACGCGAAATACATCATACAGATAGTTATTTTTTAGCAAAAAGTCTTCTAACAAAACATTTAAAATAGTCCTGCGAATTGCTCTTATTCAATTATGTTTTATAAACAAAGTTATAAACAATATAGGTCCAGTACAAAAATATTGCCTAAGAACGTGTCCAAAGTAGAAAAGTGTCGAAAAATAAAAGACATATATTTGAAATTTACTCAAACAAGATATATGTATGTGGTTCAAAAGGTCTTAGTCTCTTCTTTCTTTATCCGTTTATAAATTTAAAATCGGTTGATATTTAACTTAGTTAGAGGTTGATAAGTATCCACGGGTACGAAAACCCGGCTTTTTTTGGAGGTGTCTGAAAAATTTCAAATACAATTTGTATTGTTATACTCGACAATACCTAGCAGAAAAATAATAACACGTCCCACGTATTTCGATTTCATCAAAATTTTTCACACAGTGTAATATATCAGTATAGACAAAACTTTTATTTTTACTATTTTGTTTAATTAACCAAAATGTATACTTTATATACATAAAGTTTGAACTGCAGTCCCCTTGTTTCAATTTTTTAATAAATTATTTTTTAATAATAATATAAAACATATATAGAAACAAATAAGTTTACATGCTTTTATACGAGTACATATGTTAATGTAAAAATACTCCCTTTTTGAAGTAATTTAATAAAAAAAATTTTTTTGTTATGTCCACTGCCTGAAATAATAAATTTATCAGAAATATCGGTATACCGGTATTATAAACTCGATAACGGTATGTACCGGTAATACCGATACCGAAATAAAAAAATACCGATACCGCTACCGATACCGAAATTTAAAAAATAATTGTACCGGTATCAATACCGATACCGTTATTTTTTTTTTCGGTTTCCAACCTTGCTAAAAATACAAAAGAGCAATTTCTAAATATTGAATTATAATAATTGTTTAATACAATTTTTCATTCAGTACAAGGACAATTTTAGACTGGCAAAGCTTAATTTGCAATTTGGCGAATTTCAACTACTCATATATTATTACTCATCAGAACAAATTATTTTCTACATCAACTTTTAACTCCTTTTGCACTAAATCTTGTTGTTCTAATAATAGTACTTATAGCTTTTAGGAAATTAATTAGGGATTGCCGTTCGGTTTTAACCGAAACCGAAAAAAAGCGTCGGTTTTTATGTTTTATATATATATATATATATATATATATATATATATATATATATATATATATATATATATATATATATATATATAAATATATATATATATATATATATATATATCCGTGTCCACGTACAGACCAAACGGCTGGACCGATTTTGATTTAATTTTTTATGTTTGAAAGCTGACTTGATCGAGAGGGTTCTCAGCTATGTTTGGAGAAAATCGGTCCAGCCGTTTAGAAGATATCTGGCCCGTATTCTGTAATTCGCTAAAGCTAAAGCTAAATTCGATCACTAAAATGCTGAACAAATATAAAATTTAAAATTTTTTTTAAATCAGTAAAATTTCCGCAGATTATATTGCTAAAGGTACGGTGTCACACTTGACAAACATTTGCCCAAAAAAACGTAACCAGTAAATACTAATGAGAAATCTTCTGATTCAGACACGTGTTTATCAAGTTCAATAGTTTCCAATAATATTGTATTCTATAATTTTGTCTATTTGTTAAATACGAAACTAATTACGTTAATAAACACTTGTCTGAAGCAAAAAATTTTCCATTAGTATTTACTGGTTACGCTTTTTTGAGCAAATGTTTGTCATGTGTGACCGTACCTTAAGTAATTGTCTGATTTAGCAATACACGTTTGAAAGTTGGATTCGTAGTCAAAAATCGATAAATCGACTTTATAGATTTTTAGCGATAGAGATTTAGCTTTAGCGAGTTACAGAATACGGGGGCAGATCTTTTCTAGATATATCGGGGGTTTTTAAAATTTTCAATTTTTTTTATTATACACATACTCGTCACTAAATGTTCATTTTCTAATAAAAGTACCTGAATTGAATACAAACAAAAGAAACTTCATCACCCCTACAGCAAAAATTTTTTCCCTCGAAAAATTTTTCCCAGAAATGTTTTCCCTTTTTTGATTCCCCTTATAATGAATGATATTTTTCAACTGAATTTTATCACTTTTCCCTTGTTTTTGTTCACTTTATTTTTGCATGCAAACTGAATTATTACATTAAATAATTTCGATATTTTTCCTCGAATTATACATTAAAAGTTATAAATATGCATTTATTTTTCGGACAAGATTAGTAAGTAAAACTTACGATTGTTAACAATAATTCCCTGCAACGCCTTTTTTCATAGAGTATGAATCTTTTTGGTGCACAAACACAGTAAATTTCATGGTGATATACTAAACAATTTTTTCCGCTGCACCTAGAATATTTAAAAACACAAATTTAAAGTAAAAAAATGCATTTAGAACCTAAAATTGTTTTATAAACTTAAATCCGATTTTCAATTAATTTTTAAGCCTTACAAATCTTCTTCCCTTTTTACATTCAGGTGGACTGATAGCGGGGAAAAATTTTACAGGAAATTCACGATAGCATTTTTCCCTTTGAGGGGAATTACAATCGTGTTATTAACCATAGTGGTGATTATTTTTGTATCAGCATTAATCTTTCCAGCATACACACCTATTTATATATATACATACTTTTAAAAAAGGAAACCGAGTTTTTTTCATTTCCACTGTTTTTGGCAAACCCTACAATTAATGCCTAATCTTATGCATGGTATGCACTAGGGATGTAACGAATGTTCGCATTCGCTTTCGCATTCGCAAATAATTCGCTTACTTTTGCTATTTGCATTCGCTTTTGCATTCGCTAAAATGTATGCGAATATTTAAAGCGAATGCTAAAGACAAAAATATTGGAAATATTTTCCAGTTTTTGAAAAAGAAAAGGTGTGTGAATTGTGCGAAAATAGTTTCTACTTAATACTAGTCTATTGAAACTTTTGAAAAATGGAAAGCACCATTCATTACTTCGTACAAAAAATTTGCAATACAAAAATATTAACTAATCCTTCTTTGTTGTAAATTTTTTGCGAAACAACTGCCACTCATATTATTTCGCATGAAAACTTAAAATGCTGAAGATATATTTTATGTTTTTCCCAAGATGAACAGAGTACTACTTCTGCAAAAAAATTTCATGAACAATTCATTCCAATTTTCCTTAATATGTATTCTGGTAGCATTTTACAGGAAATGCTGAACTTAGTACAAGGTCTTAGGGCCAAAGTACGAATGGGTTGATTGCCTAACATTCTGTAAATTTATTTTTAATTATTATCTATACTTATTTTAATATGATTTCATATATCTTTCAGTTTAACAATTTTTATTTCTAATAAATTAATAAATATTTGCTGAATTCAAGACTCAAGTAGATCTATGTATACAACACAACTTCATGTTCTTGGACAAATTTATTTTCATGTGCTCTTTTTAACGTATTGTAATATTTGCATTCGCAAATTCGTTTTTCGCATTCGCATTCGCAAAACTGGAATTCGTTACATCCCTAGTATGCACATATGTATGTACATATACATTCATACATGCAGATATACATATATTTATTTATTTACATACAATACATAATATATGTCCATATATACCCTGCAGGAAATGCGAATACTGAAATTGTACTGATTTACTACTGACAATGTCAGTAGTACTACTGACCAGGTGCACCCCAGCCAATGTAATCATCTATTGACATTTAATATTAGCTTGTCATTGAAAATCCACCACTAGACTGTAGCACTACTGATTAAGTAATTCTTTCGGGTTCATATGGAGACATTTGAACCAACGATTCACTAGTAAATTTTAGGGGCTCTAGTCTACAATATCGATATTCCCTCGCTCGATGTTAATAGTAAAATTGTAGTGATTTACTAGTGACATTGTCAAAAGCACTACGAGGTATACCCAGCCAATATAATCGCCTATTGACATATAACATAGGGTTGTCATTGAAAATCTACCAGTAGACTTCAGCAGTATTCCTTTACGACCATATGGAGAAATTTGAATCAAGGATTCACTAATACATTTAAGTGACCCTGGTCAACAATTTTATAGGGATTGAGGCAACAAACTTAAACACAAAAATACATATGTATTTTGTTAACATTATTGCACAGCATAATAAAAATTAAAACCAACTTTTGAGGCGTTCATTGACAATGTCACCAGAAATACACATGAACTGTTGTCTCTAACGTATCTCTACTCGCGTATAAAAAGAAAGCTTTTGCCATTTCAAGTAGAGCAATTGACGGTAGAGAAAAGAGTGTTGACATAGAGACATATGGGTCTAGGCTGAATAGAGGGTATCATCTAGATTCATATACAAATGTACATATACTATGTATATATACATTATATACAAATGCACATAAATATTAACTTTAAAATATTTTGTGACTTATTTTTCAGTGTTCGAAGTGTTATGTACAAGTATCTGGAAAAAGAAAATGAATTGGAGTTTTACAAAATTTTCAATCAAGTTATAGGTAAGTAAAAATACAAGTAAAAATAAAAACTAGTTCATTAAAATAATTTCTTGTTTTGAAGGCTACAACTTGTTCAAAGATTTTTGTGAAAATGACTCTGAAGAACCAATACAGCAATTTAAATTTTATGAGCAGGTAAATATGTATATATTCATAGAGCAGGGAGTCTGCTCTCTAATTCGAAACGAAAGAAAATCCTTTCGAAAATTCGAAAAATATTTGTTTGAGAAACATAACACAGAGTGACAAAAAAAATACCTGTCACGTGTTACTATTTTTCTGGTAGCTATTGTCGAGTGTAACAACAATATGTATTTTTAATTTTCCAAACACTTCCAAAATCTTAAGTTACGGATAAAAAACCGGGTTTTCGTACCCGTAGGCAATTATCAACCTCTAACTAACTTAAATATCAGCCGATTTTAAATTTATAAACGGATTTAGAAAGAAGAGACTAGGACCTTTCGAACCATATTTATTTTGTTTCAGTAAATTTCAGATATATGTACATCAGAGAATGACAATAAGTACTAAAAAAAATATAGATAAGTAAATAGTCTAAGGCTCAAGGCTCAGTTACCCGACTGTAATGTAATGTAACTGCAATGTAGGAAACAGCTGATCGATATTGTTATGTGAAAAGTAATGAGAATGTTTAAGGCTCAGTTACCCGACTGTAATGTAAAGTAACTGCAACAGTAGGAAACAGCTGATCGTTAGGCGGGAACCCTAAGGAATCGATCTTAACTCAAAACGCAAAAAATCCACATACGACATTTAAATTATCAACCGACGATATATGTCTATATAAATATTTATTCTTATGAATTGAACAGGCTAATGTTCGTAACGCTTTTTAAGCCAAATTACATGTGATAATTATTAATGAACAAATAACATCAAAGTTAGTTGTAATTATTCTGACAACAACACATAGTTGAAGGGAACAGTCAGCCGTTTTCCAAGGCCACTAAACCTTCCTCATCAGCGTTCTTCTGTGTTTTGGTCCAGTGTGTGTGGTGTCAGTTGATGTAGATGTCATTTAGAAGAAGGTACTTCCATTTTCTCATTTTTTCTTGACATTCACCTTCTGACAAGGATAGGTATTCTGAAGTTTCCAGTAAAATCGTGTTTGAAAATTTTATTGAAAAATTATTTCAGAAGTTTTTTTTTATAAATTCAAACAATTTAAAAAAAAATTGTGATGATAAATGTTTTATTATCATGAAAAACAATGAAATGCATTGTTGTGTTAAGGAAAGCGAAAATGAGCTGCATATTACAAACTGTGGACGGACAAAATATCATTGTAAAAATATGAATGTAGCATTCTTTGAGTTCTCTACATTATCTGGTGTCCGCCAACAGTGTCTAAGAGCCTGCAAAATCTGTGAAATAGGCTTGCCAAAATTATCTGATCGGTTATTTAAGTAATTTTTTAGAAAAACATGTTACAATCAACAAGAAGCGAATTATATAGATTAAACAAGATGTAATATCATCAATATTTGTTAAACTTAATGAAAATTCATTGTCAATTAATCAAAATCATCTATCATTTTGAATGCAAATATAGTTAAAATACTTAATTTAGGCAGAAAACTTAAAAAGATACGCCAAGTTATTACATAACCACTTTTTTTTCGCAACTTTTGTTAAGATGATTACACATTTTTGTAAAAATTTTATGGGGGAAGACTTATATTTTTTACGATATGGGAACCTTTTTTTTATTTCTCTCAAAAATCAAACTTCAAAAATACTTATTTTTTAAAAACAAAGAGAGAATGGAAGTACCTTCTACATATATCAGTGATGTGCACTAACACATTAACACACACGCGTAAAATGTTTAAAGAAAATTACGAAAGCGAATTCTTCTTTAAAGAAAATGTTGATGGTAATGCACAATGCTTTATATTTTATTGTGTTGTACATTTACCAAGCCATTTTTGTAATAAAAAGACGTCAAAATATAGATAAAATTTAAAAATACTTGTTATCCATCCCTGCTCTATGCTAAAGAGAAGCCAAAACCTAAAGAGAGTAACATTTTTTTCGTGTACGTATTTGTTTGCTGCGTAAGCAGAATTTGTTTTTTTTCTTGCTTTCCTATAACGCGTTATAGGGAAAGAGATGCTTGAACATCTATGTTCTATATCATAGACAGTGTGACCAGATTTTAAAATAACACTAAGCTAAGTCACGTTTGAAAAAAAGCTAAAATAAGCTAAAAAGTTAACTTTTAGGCCAGAAAATAAAGCTAAACTTTTTTCTACTTCTTTGATCACTTTTCAATAGTTTCTTATTGCTAAACTAACATTAAATATTACACAAACATATTTTTTTATTATACACATTGAATATTTGTTTAATGAAATTATTTATTAATTATTATATTTTAGATTTAATGAAGAACAAAACAAAAACTTCCCCAAAATAATCTTAAAAACTTTTCAAAAATTTAAAAACATTTATACTAAAATACGAAAGTTTTTTTAAGTGCATTAATGCTATTTAAGGTAAAGCATTGATCACACTATCGGCACAATGTACCGAGTTTCGTCAGGAAACGGAATGCAATCCACCCCATTTTTGTAGGAAATAGTGTCTAAGAAAAAAAACTAAAATATGGATATTTGTCAGGTGTGTCCAGACTGTTGGATGCGCTGCTATTGTGGGGTATACTCCGGCTAGGAGTTGTTGGTTTTTGTTGAACAAAGCACAGTAAACACACACGATTCAATTACAATTGAACACACAAAAAACAAAGTAAAAAAATAAAAGCTACACGTCTACGAAATGAGATGTGAACGGTATTTTATGATAAATGATGCTTTACATAACATTCAATGCCTTTTATGCTACAAAATATTTAAGGCTGGAAATGAAAACGTTTTGAAAAGACATTTTTATTCATATCATTATGAAATTGAAAAAATAAATTTTAAAGAGAAGGAGGAGCTTCTTAATGAAAAGAAGAAAATTTATTTTTTCCAATTAAAGGAATGGCATAATGGAATTGAAAAAAATTCAGAAAATCAGAACCTAAAAAGTGGAATATCAAGCTTAGTAAGTTTAAATGTCATCAGGCATGGAAGACCTTTTTCTGATGGGATCTTCATTAAAGAAGTTCTTATAAAGATTTTTGAAAAGCTAAGTTACAGTACTGACTTCATTAAATCTATTCCTTTATTCCGATTTACTCTAGTTCGGCGCACTACACAAATAGGAACTTCTTTAGAACATTTTATTACTGAAAAATTGAAAAGTTGCGAATTCTTTGCAATCTGTCTAGACGAAAGTACCGACATTAACGACGTTTGTGAACTTATAATTTGTATTCGTTGTGTAGATGCCAATTACAACGTTTTTGAAACAATGTTCACCCTTGAAAGTTTTTATGCAAACGTAACAGGCAAGTTATTGTTCGACATCGTTAGTGACAAACTATTTTCAATTGTAGACACAAACAAGTTTGCAGCAGTTTGTACAGATGGTGCCAGCGTAATGACTGGTAGATATGAAGGCTTTATCGGACAAATACAAAAACATGGTTTGTCAGTTCAAAATTTTCACTGCATAATCCACCAAGTAGCTCTTGCATCAAAATTTCTTTCAGAACATTCTGCTATGAAATCAGCAGAGCGCATAATTAATAGAATACGTGGTGGACATAATTCCCTTACGCATAGGAAATTTGTAACTTTTTTAAAAACTAGAAAAGCTGCACATCATGACCTTAAAATGTACACTGACGTTCGATGGCTTAGCCGAGGTGATTGCCTAAATAGACTGTTTGACTTAAGAAAAGAGGTGGTAGAGTTTTTAGAGCTAGAAAATATAGATATATGTGAAGTAAAATTACTAAAACAATATGAATTCACCTTAGATTTAGCATTTTTGTCAGATATAACTAACTTCTTGAATGAGTTTAATTTACAACTTCAAGGGAAAGATAAAAGTATACTTGATATGTCTGAATTTCTGTTGAATTTTAAAACAAAATTATTTTTGCTGCTAACAGAAATTCGATCTGACGATTTCTCTAGTTTTACCAAAACTTCTCTTATATATAACAAACAAAATTATACTAAAAAAACTTCATTATGTATCATTATTAGAAACCCTTTTTTTTAATTTTGAAGACCGATTTAACGATTTTGAATGTATACAGCCTTTGCTTGATGTATTCAAAAACCCTTTAAATTGTGACATAAGCAAGTTCGATTTACACATTCAATCAGAGATAATCTACCATGTCACAGAGTTCAATTCCGTTCGGAAACGGAATGCAATCCACCCCATTTTTGTAGGAAATAGTGTCTAAGAAAAAAAACTAAAATATGGATATTTGTCAGGTGTGTCCAGACTGTTGGATGCGCTGCTATTGTGGGGTATACTCCGGCTAGGGGTCAAGATATTGAGGTAGATTCAATTCCGTTTCCGAACGGAATTGAACTCTGTGACATGGCCGAATAATACTTAGATCTGAGGTAAAAGCTTTCGATAAAATTAATTCTCTTGAGTTTTGGAAAAATGTAGATGGTGCCTTATGTCCTCAGCTCAAACGAATGCATTTAAAATATTTATCATTTTTTTCCTCAACATACTTATGTGAACAAATTTTTTCAGACATGAAAAACATTTGCTCCAAGCAGCGCAATCGCATGACCTCGGTGAACTTAAAAAATATTTTGCTAATTCGCAATTGTCATGCAAGTTTTAACACGGAAAGTTTAATTTAAAAATTGTAATAAAATTACGTTTTAATAATCAGAGACCGAAAATAATCATTATTGAATTCATTTTACAAAACAATACAATACAATATTACATCAAAGCTATTCATTAAAAAACAATTTATTTGAAAAAACATTATAGTGGTTACTGTCTCTGTTAAAAACACCTTTTTATTCATATCATTATGAAATTTGTTTTAGGTGTTTGCCAATATGTTTGCTGGGAGTTAGGGTTGCGAGAGCGAGCGCTAATACATCTCATTTTTATTTTTGATCATCTATGTTCTATATTTATATCATGCTTAAAACGATACTTTTGTCATTCTCTGATATACATATGTACATATGTATGTATGTGCGTATGTTTTCACCAAATATAATTTTTTCAATTTTTTTCGACACTTCTACTTTGGATTCGTCCTTATTCACTATTTTTGTACTGGAAACATACTGTTTATGATTTAATTTATAAAACATAATTGATTAAGAGTAATCCGCAGGTTTGTGTTAATAAATTTCTTAGAATCTGACTGAATTATTAAAAATTTTATTATAAGACTTTTTGTTAAAAAAAACTACCAGCATGATGTTTTTCGCGTTCTGCGCTTTCGGTGTATTTAAGCTTCCAGGATGGTGAAAGTACAATTCAATAGACGTATATCAACACAATTTGTAAAATCATTACAACAGTGGTCGCCAAACTATTTTTTTGAGAACCAAATTTTTCACATACACCAACCTTAATATTCCGGAAAACTATAATTATGTAGTTATATAATTATATAATTATAATTACGAGTAGTTATATTATTATATTTATAATTATTCTTTCTGAAAATTTTTAATGCCATTTTAACTTGAATTTCGTATAACAGTGATTTGCGGCACTCACACTGTACAATTCATATTACATAATTCTTATAGGTATAGGGTACTAACTAGATATAAAGATGCAATGCAAATAAGATACCAGTTATTTTCCATTGTACTATATTAAACAACGATAAACACAGAGAAATAATTTGATGCTACCTAGCGGAATGTATGGTTGGTGTATGTGAAAAATGTGGCTCTGAAGGAAAAAAGTTTGGCGACCACTCTTGTATAAATTTTATAATTTGTGTTGATAAACGTCTATTAAAGTGTACTTTCATCATTATGGAAGCCTAAATAAAAAGAAAGCGCATAAATAGAACTCGAAAAATATAATGCAAGAAGTTTTTTAACAAAAAGTTTTCTAAAAAAAATATTTAATAATTCAGTAAACTTTTGAGACATTTTTTAACACAAACCTGCAAATTACTCTTAATCAATTATGTTATATATTTATTTATTTATTTATTTATTTCTCAAGAAAGTAATATGGAAGCCTATCGGCCAATTAAAGTATATTACAAAGATAATTCCTGAATTTAAATGAAATATAATTAAGCTATACTTAATAATAAAAAATAACTAAAATAACTATTTAATTCATTAATAAAAAATCAAACAAAAATGCGAAAAGAAAAAAAAAAAATCATGAGAATAGTTCGAAAAAGAAAAAAGTTGCAACAGTGGCTCCCCAGCCAGAAAAGATTAACTTAGAAAAAATTTGAAAAATTTGAATCCCAAAAAGGTGAAATCAGTAACAAGAAAAAAGAAAAAGAATAAAGAATAGATAAAATAAAGTAAGACGAATCAATGAAATCTATCCCTAAAATCTCTCGATCAATCAATGTAGGTAGCTAGACAAGTTCAAGGGAATGTCAAGTCACGATGGAGGTAATCTGAAAAATGTTTAAATATTTTCACACGAAAAGCATTATTAGAGCAAGAGAATAAACGAAGGTCATTAGGCAAGTAGTTCCAACATCTAGCAACCCTAATCAGAAACGAACGCTCAAATAACCCACAACGTATTCTAGGAATAATTAATTGAGGATTTCTAGTAGAACGAGAAAAAACAAACCTCGAGCAGAGTTGAACGGGCTGCCCACTCTTAACAACTCTAAAAAGCTGAAATAAAATCCGATAACTTATGTAATTATGGAAAGAGCAACCAAGAAGCAATATCACATACCCAGATATGTGCATCCTTCTACCTACATTATATACGAAGCGAGCTATAGAATTTACCAAACGTTTTAACCTATCAAGTGTGTACCCAAAACACCCAGATACAACTTCTAAACCATAGCATAAATGCGGTATTAATAATGCATGAGCTATCCTTGCTTTTACAAAGGATGGAAGAAAGATATTGTTACAATAGATCCTACGAAGTGTCCCAAAAACTCTACGATAAACATGATTTACATGAGTCTCAAACATCAGCCCCTCATCGATATAGATGCCTAGACATTTCATGCAATCAACTAATGAAATCTTGTTTCTTCCGATATAAATATCAAGTAGCGGAGAAATACTCAAAGAAGCTCCAAACGACATAGCCTTCGACTTTGAAGGATTTATAGTTAAACAATTTAAGGATGCCCAACGCGAAAAAAAATTCAAGAGAACGGTTTATACCCATCACAAATGTTTCAATAGTATCACATCCAGTATTAAACAAAAGAAAAACATCATCGGCAAACATAAACAACGAGCATATCCTGCTATCAATGTAATTGGAAAGGTCATTAACGTATAAAATAAAGAGAAGTGGTCCCAAAACTGATCCTTGGGGCACACCCGAGTTCAATTAAAGATCACCCGAGCGGACATTATTAATTTCAACAAACTGTCGCCTCCCCGATAGGTACGAGTAGATAAGTCTACAAGCAGACGAAGAGAAACCAAAAATTTGTGCCAGTTTTTTAATTAAAATACCGTAATCAATTGACTTAAATGCTTTGCTCAAGTCCAGGGACACTAAGACAGACCCTATGTTATCATTAATATTATTGCGTATAACATCAGTCAAACCGATAAGTAATGAGACAGTACTGTGACCTTTACGGAAAGCATATTGAGAGGGAGAAATACATACAGTCGGAGACAAAAGAATCTGATCTTTCAAGATATGCTCAAAAATCTTAGAAAGTGCAGGAAGGATAGAGATAGGCCTCAAATCGTCAGTGCTGTTTACATTACTGGTCTTCGGAATAGGGACGATACGAGCCAGTTTCCAAGCAGAGGGAAAGTTGGACGTGGTTAATATCGTATTAAAATGGTGTAGAATAAGATGCGATATATGGTTGTATATAATTTTGATAAAATTGATAGGAATATTATCCACGCCAACAGATTTAGACTTTACTTTACAAATTGCTAAAAATAATTCATCTTCAGTAATATTGCGAAAAGAAAAGGGGCCAGACATCGCATCAAAATCAATAACTTCCTCATTGCAAGATTGAGACATATCAGCAAAATATTTATTAATATCGTCAACATTAAGTCTATCTATCAGTGTGGCCTCACCCAATAAACCACCTTTTCTCAATACCCTCCACATACCTGCCGAGTCAAGTCCAGAAAAAATACTCGAAAAGTAGTTCTTTCTTTCACTACGAATAACATTTTTCGCCCTATTACGGTGACGACAGTATATTCTCCAATTTTCATCCGTAGGGGCAGCTTTAAAAGCAGTAAAAGATAGATCTCTCAAAGAAATAGCTAGTAACACAGACCTTGATTTCATCCACCTATCCTCTTCACCTTTAATTTTCTTACGAACGACTGGGACGAAAGTAAAAAGTTTTGCAATTAAAGAATTTAGGTAAGACGACTGGATATCAACACAATTTGAAAGAAAGAAAGGTAGATATATGTAAATAAAGTTCCAGTACAAAAATACTGCGTAAGATCGAATCCAAAGTAGAAAAGTGTCGAAAAAACCGAGAAAATTATATTTGGTGAAAAAATACAAACACTAGAGTTTTTCTGTTCCCGGACTTTTTCATTTCCCGGGAAATCGGGAAAAATTTTTAGGTTTCCCGGCAATTCCCGCCTAATGTAAAACAATAAAAAATATTTTTTAATTTAATCTATTTCAACAAAAAATAAATTATAATTCATGATATCGATTAAATAAAAACATTTTATAAACACATTAGTCAAAAAAATAATACCATTTAAGTTCTTTATATAATAGAAATACATAAATACCAATTTTATATGTAAATGCAAATTAAAAAAAAATATTACAAAATATTTCTTTGTAAACAGGATTTTAGTACAGAATATAAGCATTAATAGAATCGTTATTTTTACCAAAGAGAATCTGTAATTATTTTGACATTTTTCTTTCATTTCCTTGCGCATTTCTGTTTTTACTTTTATGAATTGTAGAATTAAATTTTTAACGTCGCGTACCGCTTTTTGGCAAATAAAGGCCTCTTAGTATCAGAGCACATGTGTGCCAGATTTAAACTAGGCCTTAGTTGTTGTATAGTTTTAGCTATTGTGCCAGTGCCATCACCTTTTTATTGCACCATCGCATTTAGAAAGTGAATAACGACACTCACCAAGGAATACAAACATACAAACTAAAGTCTCCATAATAAAATAAAAAAAAATCCCGGGAATTCCCGCACAAATTTCCCGGGATTTCTTTCCAGGAAAATGTGCGGGAACCCGGGAAATCCCGTATGAAAAACACTAACAGACATGCATCTGAAATTTACTGAAACAAAATGTATATGGTTCGACAGGCCTTAGTATCTTCTTTGTGTATCCGTTTATAAATTTAAAATCGGTTGGTATTTAACTTAGTTAGAGGATAACTGCCTACGAAAAACCGTTTTTTTTACTCGTAACTCAAGTTTTTGGAGGTGTTTAGAAAATTTCAAATACAGATTATTGTTATGTTCGACAATACCTACCAGAAAAATAGTAAAACGTCCCAGGTATTTCAATTTCATTAAAATTTTCACACAGTGTAATCTACATATTTACTATTCAGAAATGAACGTGTAGACCACGCAAATAGACGTAAAAATTTTGTAGTACAATTCTTTGAGTGGTGAATAAAGCAAGTTAATTTTGGACTAGACATGCACCCATTTTTTTAATAGTGTCTGTGATATTATTCAATATTCGAAAATCATTATTCATAGTACTATATAATACTAGTTTTAAAACCAAAACAATTATCTATTATTTGATATAAGAAGTAGAGGTGGAAAACTATCGATAGTGTCACTATCGAAAGTTTTCGACAGTTTAAAAAACTTTATCGATATATCAATTCAAGACTATCGAAAGTTAGAAAACTATCGATATATCGACGATATCGTGATAGTATCGAAGTTGTATGGTTCTCGTATAATGTACATATTTATTTACAGTAAAAATTAAAAACAAAATATTTTTAAACAAAATAAAATAGAATTTTATTTGTCAGTTCAATAAATAACTAACCTAAAATAATAGTGTGATAAAGAAGTGAGATCAGCGGAAGAAATTTTCCCGTCAATGGAACAAATGCAGTTTGGCGAAGCAGCTCCAAATAAAATAAAAAGTAGCCTATGTGCCAGAAATTTGAAAAATAAGAAGAAAATATTAAATAAAAAAGTTAGCGGCGACGCCTATTTTCCGAGTTATGGGGCTCTGAACTTTTTTTTTATAGGAAACTGCGAAAAGTCTAAAAAAAAATTTAAATAGCTTATCTGACAGGAAATTAAAAAAATAAGAAAAAAATTAAATAAAAAAAATTTGCTTTGACCCTATTTTCCCGAGTTATAGCCCTCTGAAGTTTTCAAAGAAAATTCTGATATGTGGTAGATAATTGTAAAATAATAAGTTTTCATATAAAACTGTTGTTGTGGATTACATTCTGAATATGAGTCTAAACACAATGTTTGCGGTGCGGTGCGATTTCTCGTTGCGGGAGAAAACAATAAACATAATACAACGGAAGACGGCTACGGCAATACTTGTCAGTGTTTGTTTAAATTTTTATTAATTTTTTTGTGGATACATTTTTATAAAATTCTCTAAAAAATTTACTCTTTGTTTAATATTTTGGAATGGAGGCCCTATGTTCCTTATAGGAACGACGGGAACATATATATATATATATATATATTTTGTAATATCAGTAACTAAAAACAAGAAATTATTAACATTTTATACATTGGCAGATATTTTTGAAAAATTTTTAAAATTGTATATTTAATGACAAAAGTTTTTAACCCTTAAATGCATGAGGTCAGAACCTTTGACTTATATCAAGTAATTCTAATGCAAATTTGGCCCCTAAACACGAATATAGGCTTTATTTTCAAGAAAAATTAATTGTTTTCGTGAAAAATTGGAAAAACAACTCTTTATGAAAAATTAAAAACGAGAGAAAAAACTATTTAAAAAATTTAACTTGATCCAAATTTATTAAAATTCGTTAAAATAGTATCCCATATACAATATGATAATAGTCTCCACAAAAATGGCACACATACTAATTATTTATTTACTATTGAAAGTTGGTTCACAAACTATATTTGTTCAAAAATTTCATACGACAACTTTGGTAGCTTGCTGATGATATAAACAAATTAAAAACAAACTTAAACGGCGTTTCAAAGAACACTTATACAGTATTCTTTATTTTAAAGGGTTCCTTATTGAGTTTCGGTTACATTTAATATATTATTTTTATCAAATAAGTAATCTACCATTTATGGTACGGTATGCATTTAAGGGTTAAACCTCAAAATCATTTTTTTGTTCACAATAATGTTGTGAACACCGCCAATTATTCAAAAACTATGGCAACATCAGAAAGAGAAAGAGAGTAAAAAATTGAGAGAATAAGAAATTCCGCAGAGAAAATAAAATAGATTTTAATTTTATACCGTTCCGCAATGCGGTTTTTTACTTCAAAATCGTATGAAAAACCGCACCGCAATAAATTATCGTTGCATTGTGTTCAGACTCTATAACAGGTATGATTTAGCAGCTTGATAAAGATTTTTTTTTTCGTTACAAAGTTTTCTTGTCTAATAACGTTTTTCAGCACTGTCGGCCTTCGGTCGGGCTTAAGGATTTTCTCCACCATGGTGTTTCCCGACATGGCGCAGATTAATTAATCATTAAATTTCCCAAAACGGCACTGCTTGTTAATGATTTTCTGCACAGCTCTCAATTGGTTCAAATATTGACCCATCACATTCAGAAATGCAAAGAGAAATCACAATCGTCTATGAAAAATTTAAAGGCCAATAACTCAAGAAATAAGGGTCGCAGCTAATTTTTTTACTTAATTTTTTTTCTTATATTTTTAATTTCCAATGCGATAAGATATAAAAAATTTTTTTTGAGATTCTTGGAAGTTTTTTCTAGAAAATTCAGAGCCCTATAACTGAGAAAATAGGCTTCGCCGCCAACTTTTTTATTTAATATTTTCTTCTTATTTTTCAATTGTCTATCACATAGGCTACTTTTTATTTTATTTGGAGCTGCTTCGCTAAACTGCATTTAAGCCAAAAAAAATTTACAAAAGCACAAAACAACAATAAAATTTGTAAAAGTGTTGTTTTGTGTGTATTTTATATGTAGATTTGTAATTTGTAGTTTTGAGAAACGGGCCCCTGAAATACAAATAACTTTTTTTTTAATACGGCCGTGTTAGTCTTCAGTTAATTAGAAATTTTTGTTTGTTTTTTTTTCTCTTTTGTTCCTACTTATGGAACTCATCAGTATACTTTCACCCAAAAGATTTTGAAATAAGATTCTCTTAAATAGCATACCATACAAAATCAAAGCAGTGATAAAATTCCGTGGAGGCCATACCAAATATTAAATTACTTGGTCTTTCGAACGGGGGACGAAAGTGTTCCCACTAAATATAAAATTTGTATGAAAATTATTCAAAAAATTTTGTGCTTTTCATAATGTATTTGAAAAGCACATACATTTTTTGCTCAAGTCGACCGCCTGGGTTGTGGAAATAGGGGGTAAGTTTTTTTTACCGTTTTACAAACTCGTCTGGAAAATTTATGTATATGAAAATTACAAAAAAAATTTGTGCTTTTCATATAAATTGTCTACTCACATCGACCGTTCGTGTTGTGGAAACAGGGGGTGTTAGTATATTGACTTTTCTTTGGAAGTATATTAAACCCCTGTTTCCACAACCCAGACAGCCGACTTCATTAAAAAATTTATATAAAAAGCACTACATTTTTTCGAGTAATTTTCATACACATTTTGTAGACGAGTCGAATGCCTAATTCGTGGAAACAGAGTTTAATACTTTCTATATCTGTGCATAATTAACATGAGAAGAAACCTAATTTTGTTTGTTTGTTTTTAAGCACTTTTTTTTTTGTATAAAATAATGACCTAAACTTGTAAGAAAAATTAGTGAAAAAAGAACTACACATGTATGTATGTATATATGAAAAATTTGACAAGGCGTGCAGAAAACTACACAAAAAAAAAATAAATCACATATTTTATTATTTAATAGACCTTGAACACAACTTACGCCCAGTGTCCACAACTCAGGCAGCCAGAAGACTTGTGTCACTAAAAAACTAGTGTATACTTAAGTCGACCGTCTGGGTTGTAGAAACAATACAAAAGTATTATGTAAAATTAAGAACAACATAATTTATGAATTTTCAAAATTAATAATTATAACAAGCCACTCTTGTATTAATTAGTCTAATATACGTATGCATGTCAGTCAACTATAACTATAGTTATAATAAAAAACAAAACAGTTCAAATTTGATTTTAGCACAAAGAAATATTTGAGAAACAAATTTTGGTTTGTGTAGTCCAAAATGTAGCATACCCGTTTTATTCACCGATTGAAAAATTCTAGCAAACAATATTAATGCGGAATTGTGTGGCCTACAAAATTTATTTATTTTGTAATATCTAATTTACATTATGTATTTTTTTCATGAAATTTGTTGATTTAAACTTTATTTTTATTAATTGCTGCGCTCTAGAAGAGAGTGATGTATAAAAAATTATATAGCCTGAGTCTCCGAAGCATTTTTGCCAGCTTTTTTATATGATTTGTTTCTTTAAGTTTCGTATTGGCGAATGAAAAAAATTTTGTGAAATTAATTTCATGATAAAATGTACATTAATTTTAAATTTATTGTAAAATATATGCATTTAAAAAAATATTATTATTATTAATATTATTATTATTATTATTTTTAGATAAAACAATTTGAAAAGACCGAATGCTATGAAGAACGAAAAAAAATGGCGCGAGAAATATATGATAATTTTATAATGGAAGAGCTGCTAACACACACATACGTATGCATATTATATTTTTACTTTTGTTTTTCGCAAAACTGACTTAAAAAGGTAGGAACATCTGTGAATTATATTCGTTCTTAGTGGATTTATCTTCTTTCGAGATAACAAATACATATGTATCAGAGAGCTGTATGAGTTGATTCACTTTCGCTCTCCACTCACTATTACCGTGCTTTTGTTTTGTTTTTTTGTACTGATGATATTGCTTCAGTGTTGTACCCCTTTTCCATACGCAAAGTTTATACCCCTTTTATACACAGTTTACTTTGCAAAGTCTTAATTCAGCTGTGTGAAAGACAGATGTAGAAATATACACCTTTTCCACACGCTAAGTTTACTTTGCAAAGTCTTAATTCAGTTGGGAGAGAGACCGAAAGAGACTGTACTACTACCTCTGTCTTTCACACAGCTGAATTAAGACTTTGCAAAGTAAACTTTCCGTGTGGAAAAGGGCTAATACTATCTCTTTCTGTCTTTCTCCCAGCTGAATTAAGACTTTGCAAAGTAAACTTTGCGTGCCTAAAAGGGGTAAAACTTTACTTTGTAAGGTCTTAATTCAGCTGTGTAAAATATAGAGTTTTACCCCTTTTAGACGTTTGCTTTGCAAAGTCTTAATTCAGCTGGGAGAAAGACAGAAAGAGCTAGTATTCCTCCATCTGTCTTTCGCACAGCTTAATTAAGACTTTGCAAAGTAAACTTTGAGTGTCTAAAAGGGGTATTAGGAATACTATCTCTTTCTGTCTTTCTACCAGCTGAATTAAGACTTTGCAAAGTAAACGTTTACCCCTTTTAGACATGGAAAGTTTACCTTGCAAAGTCTTAATTCAGGTGTGTGAAAGACAGAGGGAGGAATACCGTCTCTTTCTGTCTTTCACACAGCTGAATTAAGACTTTGCAAAGTAAACTTTCCGTGTCTAAAAGGGGTTTATTTTTCTGTGTGTCTGAAATCGGTATTTCCGTGGGTATTACTTTGCAAAATCTTAGTTAAGCTGTGTGAAAGACGGAGGGAGGAATACAATCTCTTTCTGTCTTTCTCCCAGCTGAATTAAGACTTTGCAAAGTAAGCTTTCCGTGTCTAAAAGGGGTATTTGCATATACATATGTATGTAGTAAACGAAATGGCGAATTCATTCAAGTAAACTCAAAACAACTAAAAAATAAATACTTTTGACCAAAGCAAATTCATATGTTATACTCAGCTCAAATCGCTTTTAGAAATTTATACTTTAAATGTAAACAAAAAATTACTGAAAATGTGTGCTAACATCCAAAGTATATTCAAATTACGAGGGCCGAAAATAGTCACCTGATCCTTTGCGACCACATAGTATGTATTCGCCTTGATTTTTGACTGACTGGCCTGTGCTGTACATATTGTGAATAATTTTGCATTATTGCTATCATTTCCGGTGTTTATATACATATTTTGGTTATGAAAAATATTCTGGTGGACCGGTAGATAGACTTAACAACTGAGAATAATTCTGTTTAGCCGATTCTGCACAAGAAATTCAATTATGTATTCTCCAAAAGGTTTCATGGTTTTCTCTGGTGATTCACCATAATAATTGCAAGAAAGAAGGATACACGATACACGTAAATTATATATTTAATCAACTCTGGTGGTTACTGGTTTGCAGCACAGTATATTAAAAATACATTGCTACTGCGGCAAACCAATAACCATCCGAAGATTTGTCGTTAAAAGTTGAATTTAATTCACAATTGCCATTACCTTGTTTAATCTACTTTGCTATGTACATATTGAATATATGGGCATTTCCACAGAAAAGTCCGCCTATTACAAAAAAATACATATATAAAATACAAGTTTTTTTTTTTGAAAACAAGATACATCACATATGTATACTATTTTTTTTCTGTGGAAATGTCCATATACAAAAAAAAAATACTTAATATTATAAAGTTTTCATCATACCGTTTAGACTACACAAAAAAAATCGACCTGCAAAAAATATTCTTACTACCATATGTGATTATCTATGGTTCGCTACCCCACATACTATATAAAATCATTCGCCTAATACCCCTTTTAGACACGCAAAGTTTACTTTGCAAAGTCTTAATTCAGCTGTGTGAAAGGCCGAGGAAGAAATACTATCTCTTTCTGTCTGTCTCCCAGCTGAATTAAGACTTTGCAAAGTAAACTTTCCGTGTCTAAATGGGGTAATATTTAAAGCCGTAAATGATTTTTTAAACAAAATTTAATAAATTCTTATGAATTGAACAGGCTAATGTTTGTATCGCCTTTTAAGCCAAATTACATGTGATAATTATTATTGAACAAATAACATCAAACTAAGCCTTCATCATCAGCGTTCTTCTGTGTTTTGTCCACTGTGTGTGGTGTCAGTAGATGTAGATTTCTAATTTATATACGATACTTTTTTGCAAATGGAATACATGAATTGTTTTGATTCATCGTATTTCAATTTGCTGAAAGGTGTTTTGTAATGAAAGCCCAAATCTACCATCTCTAAATTTACAACAGTCTTATGCTATGTTTAGACGACGAGTTGAATCACCTGCTTCGCTCTCTGAATCATGTTTATGAATCATGCTGTTTAGACTACGCATTCGTGCTTCGTGTGCATCGTGCCAATTTAGTGCTTTTCGTACTAGATTTAGAGTTTTTTAATTCATAACAGTGCGGAATTTTTCAAATTGTTGCATTAAAAAGAAATTAGTGCCTTTTTTTGGTGCTTTTCACCTTTGATTTTAGTGCGTTTTACAAATCTACTAAATATTAATTTGTTAAAGTGTGGTGGCTTTATTTTCACTTTCAAAAACTATCTGCTTTCACCCCTTTTAGACATGCAAAGTTTCCTTTGCAGAATGTTAATTCAGCTGCGTGAAATACAAAGGAAGAAAAACTTTCTCTTTCACAGTTAGAAAAAAGAAAATATTTCTAGATATTACAGAGGATACCATACACGTAATAAAATAACTTAATTACAATAATCGAATCTACTAACCACTAAGGAAGTATTGCTTTCTTGATAACGGTGCTTCCAAAAATGCTTCTGAAAAGTAATAACGTAAGGCTCTCTAACAAAGTGGACAGAAGTAAAAAAATGTAAACCAGTAACTTTTGCATCTGAGTACACAAAAACTACACATTATTGCTTCTGTAAAACGAATTAGTAAAGCAAAAAATTAACCGCTTTTTGGAAACTGAATGCATTGCTTCTAGCTGGCTTACAAAAACTCTTCTGAAAAGCGGTAATTTTTGCTCAGATGGTGAAATTGAAGAAATAGAACGAAGTATCAGAAATTTAAGGATACATAAATGGACAAATTTGCTCACAACTGATTAATTTTGGATTGAAGTTTATAATTATAGAAATTCAACTTATCATAATCCATTTCTAATACTGTCAATATTTTCTCAAGACTATAAACATTACCATGTTCAAATGTTGTAGTAGAAATGACTTTTAGCGCTTATAAATATTTTAAAAGTAAGTTAGAAATACAATAATGATTTTATAAATCAAATTGTTTCATTCATATAAAATACGGTCTAAAAAGAAAAGGCTTATGTTGTTCAGAATGTAACATACTGAACCATGTTCATGTAAAAATTAATTCAGACGAAACACCTAAAAATCTAATTGTTTTATTAAAACAGTTTTATGGCCAGAGGAAAAAGATGAAACTGCATTTCCTGAAACGAGGAGTATAATTCTCGTTGATCATCTTTTGTTAAAATAGTACACCATAATTGGAGTGTCTTCCCAAATGAACTTCAATTATTTTCCTACTCATATTCTACTTATAAGCAAAATCGAAATATGGCTCGATATATGTAATTGAAATTATTACAAAAACCTATGAAATGTAGTAAATTTAAAATTGTAGTTAACTTAAATTTTTAATTTTTACTAATTCAGTACATTTATAATTAGCCATATGGGCTTTCTTTGTATTGCAAATAAATAGATAAATATAAAAAAACAAATAAAAATATATTTATGTACATACATACATATGTACATATATACGAGTACTTATTTCATTTAGTGTTTTTTTATGAACACACAGTGCTTTTTGCTCTGAAAAAGTTGGCATCACTGTTCGCGTGGCATTTTTTTATGTATATTCACACAACATACGTATCATACGCACGTATATACATGCATACACATAAGCATACATACTTTACATAAATTCCACTCATGCGAAATCTTGTTTTTGAAGGCATCTCTATATTTTCTTCTTATTTTGTCTTTTTATATTATTCATAACTTAATTAAATTTATTTATATTAAACTCACATCTATGTTTTTTGGTTTGTTTTTATTTGTTTACAAACACACACATACACATATACCTATTTTGTTTTGATAGCTAGTTCAGATAAAGTGGCGATTAACTGCGATAAAAGTTAGAGAAGATACCAATTTTACGTGCTTCGCAAGTAGATTCATATTGAATCTACTTGATTCGCTCTCATAATTTTGTATGGCGAAGCAAGTGGATTCGGTCATGATTGGGGCGTGAAGCATGAATAGAGAGCGAAGCACGTACCGTCTAAACATAGTATTACCATTGTCGTTTATTCTTTACTAATTATGCACATGTTAGTTAATTTGCTTATTTTTGTTCTACTTAAGGCAAACTTTTTTGGTTTGTTACTATTAAGTATATTTTTATTTAATTTTTGCCACAAGCCAATGAAAATTAATTTTAGTTAATTTAATCATTATTTTTCGAACTGCATTTGTTTCTATATTCTTATGAATTGAACAGGTTAATGTTCGTATCGCCTTTTAAGCCAAATTACATGTGATAAATTAACTAACATGTGCATAATTAACACCACACACAGTGGACAAAACACAGAAGAACGCTGATGATGAAGGTTTTAGTGGCCTTCGAAAACGTCTAGCTGTTCCGTTTAACTATGTGTTGTCAGAATATTTACAACTAACTTTCATGTTATTTGTTCAATAATAACACTGTGATACAAAAAAAAAAAAAAAAATATTCAGGGATTCTAATGTACCAATTCGATTTTGTTGGAGTCCATGGATGACGAAAATACCGTTGGTTTTTTTAGGTCACTTCATAAAGTGATTTTATAACGGTAAATGTAGTGAAAAACAAGGTTTCAGTTTTAAACAGGTGTAACTTCTTTGTTTCCTAACGGATTTCTTTTAACTTTCCGTTGGTGTAAAGGACCGAATATTATCTTTCAACCAAGATATATTTTTTGAAAATCGACCCACAAATGGCTAAGTTACAGTCGTTGAAGTGTAGAAAAAACCCATTAAAAAAGTATTCTTTTGTAACTCATAAGCAACTTATGGCCTGAGGAAAACAAAAGAATACTTTTTCAATGGGTTTTTTCTACACTTCAACGACTGTAACTTAGCCATTTGTGGGTCGATTTTCAAAAAATATATCTTGGTTGAAAGATAATATTCGGTCCTTTACACCAACGGAAAGTTAAAAGAAATCCGTTAGGAAACAAAGAAGTTACACCTGTTTAAAACTGAAACCCCGTTTTTCACTACATTTACCGTTATAAAATCACTTTATGAAGTGACCTAAAAAAACCAACGGTATTTTCGTCATCCATGGACTCCAACAAAATCGAATTGGTACATTAGAATCCCTGAATATTTTTTTTTTTTTTTTTGTATCATAGTGTAATTATTACTTGTAATTTGCCTTAAAAGGCGATAATAAACATTAGCCTGTTCAATTCATAAGAATGTATATAGAAACAAATGTAGTTCGAAAAGTAATAATTAAATTATTTAATTAATTCTCTTTTCAAAAAACAGTACTAAAGGTAAATTTTCAAAAATTGTTTAATTAAAAATTATTACTTGACAGGATTATTCTAAGGATGCTGTTGGAAGTGTACAGAAATACCTACTCAAAAATGAAGTACCAACAAATTTATTTGAGGTAAATCTTTGATTTTATTACTCTTTGCTCATTGTATCTGAAATTTGTTGTATTATATTATGAATTGTTTCTTAATTCATAGCCATACATTGAGGAAATATTTAGTTATTTAAAAGGAAAACCGTTTAAAAAATTTTTGGAAAGGTATTATTTATCTTTAAAGACACTTGAAGTACGTATGTTAACGCTTGTGTTCAATTTAAATATTTTTAGTGAAAAATTTACTCGATTTTGCCAGTGGAAGAACTTAGAACTTAACATACAGGCAAGCTTTTTAACATAGTGTATAATTTATATGTATAAATTTTTATATTATCTGTATTTAATCTGTTTTTCAGTTAACTATGAATGACTTCAGTGTTCACAGAATAATAGGTCGTGGAGGATTCGGAGAAGTGTATGGATGTCGAAAGGCTGACACAGGAAAAATGTATGCCATGAAGTGTTTGGATAAAAAACGAATTAAAATGAAACAGGGAGAAATGTTGGCATTAAATGAACGATCAATGTTACAAGTTGTTAGCACTGGAGTGAGTAAACAAATATTTCAATCACTATTCTTAAGTTAATTTTTTCATTTATAAATGATGTTTCAAAATGATACATCAAGTCTGTTTCTTTTTTCTTTTTTGGTACGGACCACGTTCACACTTGTGCAATCCTTTGGAAAAAAAGCGTAACCAATAAATACTAAGGAAAACCCGTTTGATTCAGACAGTTGATTAGTTATCAATTTCAACACATTTTCATATATAACTAATAGATATGCGCGTATCTCTTTTTTGTTCAAATGTTTGCAGAAGTGTGAACGTACCTTTAGGTATTATTACTGCTTAAGTTTATAAAATATATATTTTTGGCCTCCGTGGGCTTAAAATGAATTGAAATGAAAACTTTCGGGATTGTCATAGCATTGTTGTTATAAATATGTATTTCGTAAAAGCGGCTCTTTTATATATCTTAAATTTTCGCCAATGTAGAATGACTGCCCCTTTATTGTATGTATGACATATGCTTTTCATACGCCAGACAAATTGTGTTTCATATTGGATCTAATGAATGGTGGTGATTTGCACTATCACTTATCACAACACGGTGTCTTCAATGAGGACGAAATGAAATTCTATGCTGCTGAGGTAATTATAATTAATAAACCTTAAAAAATATAACGTTATTTGAATCTACATACGGATTTACATAAATAGGTAATACTGGGCTTGGAACATATGCACAAGCGTTTCATTGTGTATAGAGACTTAAAGCCAGCAAATATTTTGCTGGATGAAAATGGACATATAAGGATTTCGGATTTGGGCTTGGCTTGTGATTTTTCAAGGAAAAAACCTCATGCTTCTGTGGGAACACATGGTTACATGGCACCCGAGGTCTTGTCCAAGTTTACAGCTTATGACTCCTGTGCAGATTGGTTTAGTTTTGGTTGCATGCTTTACAAATTGCTCAAAGGTCATTCTCCGTTTAGGCAGCACAAAACCAAAGATAAACGCGAGATCGATAAAATGACTCTTACCATGGTAAGTAATATAAATTTGTTGCAACAGAACTTATTCATAAACTACTATTAGTAAAAAAATATTCGACAAACATTCGCTTGAATTTGACAAATACGCATACGAATTCGAGCATTCGTTACATCACTAATAACCACATGAATACATAGATTTTTTTTAATTCTATCTTAAATTGTTAACTGGCTTAGAATGTAGAACTTCCTGACACTTTTAGTCCAGAACTGAAAAATCTATTAGAATTACTGCTACAGAGAGATGTTGATAAACGTCTTGGTTGTATGGGAAATGGGTAGGTTATAATGTATTTGCTAAACCTAATATATACCATCAAATTCAATTATATAATTTCACACTCTTTAGGACTGAAGAGGTAAAATCTCATCCGTTCTTTTCCGGCATAGATTGGCACCAGGTATATATGCATAAATACACACCGCCTTTAATACCACCACGTGGTGAAGTAAATGCAGCTGATGCCTTTGATATCGGATCATTTGATGAAGAAGATACAAAAGGCATCAAACTCGCAGATTCTGATCAGGAACTGTATAAGAATTTTAATTTAACAATATCGGAAAGGTAAACGGAATATGAAAGTCTAGTCAATTGTACATACATATGTACTATATGACCCATTCATTATTTTAGATGGCAGCAAGAAGTGATAGAAACCGTTTATGAAACAATTAACCAGGAAACCGACAAAATTGAACAAAAGAAGAAATCCAAACAGAAATTGCACTTCGATGCTGACGAAAAAGAATCGGATTGCATTTTACATGGATATATAAAAAAGTATGGTGGTTTATTTGGTTCTGTATGGCAAACGAAATATGCCAAATTGTATCCAAATCGGTAAGAATATTAATAAAAATTATTTTAAAATTGAAAGATTACAATTAAGGAACGAGTTCTTCTTCTTTTAAGGTTGGAATTGCACGCAGAGAGTGGCAATAACAAGCCAGAGTTGATATTTATGGATCAAATAGAAGATATATCTTCAGACTTTGTAACATACAGGGGTGAACAATGTATTGAAATACCATTCAAAGGTGGCTTACGTGATGGTTGCATGTTTTTAACAAATACAGTAAGTTGAAATAAATGTTACAGGTCTATTATAAATTAATATGCAGCAACTAAACCAGGGTGACTACTCCGTAATTCAAAACCAAAGCAAATGCTTTCGAATTGTAATGTAAACAACATACAAATTCTAAAGCATTTCTGACGTTTCGAAATATAGAGTAGAGCCCCTGTTTTTGACACCATAACAAGATACAGATAAAGAGAAAACTGGTAATTGTCTGATGTGACTAAGCGTCCAGCAATAAATATCATAATTAATTTTCAAAATTAAAATATGACTTCCTCAAAAAAAAAAAAAAAAGAAAAGTAAAGTGCAACTGTGACTCGCACACAAAGAGTTCCGTTCGGACACTACATATCGACGGCTCCATTCTAAAACATGCTAAGTCAAAAAAGCTAGTTTCGAGATAAACACCTTCAAAGTTTATTGATGACATCTCGGGAATGTTATGAGATAGAAACTTGAGACTTTTTGTAATCATATAATAATTGCAATAGAATTTTTTTATTTTATTTGAACTTTATAAATTTTTTGTAGATCATAGTTAAAAGTGACTTAACATATTCGTATATTACTATACGAATTTTAGCTATATAATGGAATATCTTACATGATGTGGACATAAAAAAAGATTAGGTACCCGATAAACTTTTTTTCAGTTTTTGGCGATTTTGCTAGTTTTGGCGATTTTTCTTATTTTTTGCGTTTTTGGGGTTTTTGCAATTTTTTGTTTGGCTTTTTTTAATTTTGGCGATTTTTCGTTTTTTTTACGATTTATTTTAGTATTAAGGGGTCTAGACACGGTCAAAATGCTTGATGAGATTGGTTATAGTATGAGTGAAAATTTGTTAGTATGTGTGACACCAACGATGCTTGATGGAAAATCAAAAAATTTTGATTTTTGGCATGCTTGCTGTCACTTTTTATATACGTGTATGTGTTAACCCGTCAAGCACGAACAAATTTTCATTATAATTATATTTTCATTGTGAACAGTTGTAAAAAAAGTCGGAATTTAAGAGAAAACAGAAAAGTTACTAATACAAAAACTACAAAAAAATACATTATTGTTATTAACATTTCTTTATTTAGAGACATTTTATAAAATAAAGCCCTTTAGAGATTTTTGCTAATTTGGCGCTTTTTTCGTTCTGGTGTTTTTTTCGGTTTTGGAAGATTTTTTTTTCGGTTTGGCGATTTTTTAATTTTGGGATTTTACATTAACTTAAATTTTGATTTTTTAAATTTTAGTTTTATTGTTGTTTGTATAAAAATACACTAACTTTGCAAATTTCAAGTGTCTATATCCAGGTTGCCCAGAGAACCGCCAGAGTGCCGAACATCAATCGGCTTTTCATACAAATGAATACACATACGCTTATACATACATTATACATATTACATGGGATTTTAAAATTTTTCGTTGCTCATTTCGGAACTCCCTTTAATTTTTATTTCATATTTTTGTTGTATCGGCCAAAGTTCTACATATTTTGTCACAATTCCAGGTCCGTACCTCTTACGGCTCTCGAAAAAACAGCCTGTGACAGACAGACAGCGTAGTGAAAAGAATAGGGTTCCTGTTGACGTTTGGTGTACGGAACTCTAAAAACAACCACATTTAAATTGGCGTATTTTACGTTTATTTAAATATTTTTTTTTTTTTTTTTTGTAAAGAGAAGTAACACTCAGGCAATTAATGCCTACTGCTAATACTAGGTGTTACCTTCTTTAGGAAAGGGATAGTGAGAGAGAAGACAGGTGGTGAAAGAAGAGATAGAGGAAAGCTTCATTCTTTTACAACTCTGCTTTTCGCACGTTTTTAATAATGCAGTGTTGCAGCGCCTCTCTGATGGTAAATGGGGCGTATTAATTTTTTGAAGCTGTGTCTTGTAGCCATTTTATTGATTATTTTACTTCGCCGATAATTTTGCTACACAACGAAGGGCGCTCTGATGTTACATTAGGATTAGTATCTGCTGAAGTCGGTATAGTTCAGTGACCAGTGACTATGCCTTCATCACTTGAACTTTCCTACAACAACTGACACAAAGGGACACTAATGCACATCAGAAAAATGCGTGGTGTTGTTATTTAATGACTGTCGGATACAGGGATTGAACCCAGGATCTTCGGTTTCGAAGTCAACGTGCTAACTACTTCAGCCAACGCCACCCTCAATATATTTGAACTTTCTCTTTTCATCCGCAATTTTCAATTTAAATATTGAAGACAGTCGTAAAGCAGCGCTGGGCTAAATAACAGCTTTCCCATCATAGTGATTATTTTTTTATGTGCGGTCAGGTTTATGTTTGTTGTTTGGCCTCCGAGAGTTTTGCGTGAAATAATAATAAAATAATTCTTAAAAATAACCGACTTCAAAATAATTTTTTTCTCAAAATAATTTTTTCGGTCGTTACTTCCGATTCCACCGGCAGAACCCACTCGCTTTCACTTTCACTGCCATTACCCTTTATTAAAACAAACTTTACACAAATGTAATAAACTTTTTTATTTGTTAATTTTTTTTATTTTATTTGTTTTATTATTCAGTTTTTATTAACGTATTTCTCACGCGATCCGTGATCTGGATTCCATAATTTAGGACTTTCTGCGATATGGATCGCGATCCATCAATACTGCATGCTACACGTTCAATAAATATCACGATACTGGATCGCGTTCAATATATATTGAACGTGTAGCATTTTCATGATATTAGATCGCGATACTTTAATAAGAATTGAAATAAAACAAATAAAATAAAAAACGAGGTGAAAAAATTTAACAAATAAAAAGTAAAAAAGTTTATTACATTTGTGTAAAGTTTGTTTTAATAAAGGGTAATGACCGAAGATAGTGAAAGCGAGTGGGTTCTGCCGGTAGAATCGGAATCAACGACCGAAAAAATTATTTTAAGACTTTATTTTTAATTTGGAGGCATTGCCGTAGTTGTGGGACTCGTCGGATAAAGGCTGGAACAGAATAGAGTAGTTGTAGTAGTAGCTGAAGCTGACGACGTAACTAGTAGCGCAGCAAGAAAAAATGTGAACAGAATATTCAAGCTTTCTGCATGGTTACCAAATATGTAACTTCTTAAAAAACTTGTAAGATTATACAAGAATAATATGTGAATTTGTTCAATTCACGAATTAACGTCGTATGTGTTGTCTAAAAATCAATAAAAATTGCTAAATATCTGATAACTAACACCAGAAAATACATTCTTCATAAAGTGCGTTTTCTTAAGCAACGAAATTTCGAAAATTCGCAAAAATCGCAATATTGGAAAAAAACACTAAAATTTATTAAAACTCGGTAAAACTGTAAGGCAAAGACGCGAAAATTATGAAAATTTGCAAAAAAAAAACTTGCTAAAATTTTAACGATTGCAAAGCACAATATAGATTAAAATCCCTAAAAATATAAGATGGAAAAAAATTTTGGGAAAATTACGACTATCGCGAAAAAAATCGATAAATCGCGAACAGTTGCAAAATTTTAAACAAGATATAACATTGATTACAAATCGGTAAAACTGTAAGAAATGCAAAAAATTCGGTAAAAATCGTTAAAAAGACGAAAATTCGTAAAAAGTAGCTAGCAGCGGGATGATAACAAAGTCTAATATCGCTTAAAAATCGGCAAAAATGTTAGAACTCAGAAAACATGAAAAAATTCGCTTTTATCGCGAAGTTTGCAAAAAATTGGATCGATTTCTGCGATATGGATCGCGATCCATCAATACTGCATGCTACACGTTCAATATATATCACGATACTGGATCGCGTTCAATATATATTGAACGTGTAGCAGTGCCCTTAGGGATATAACATTAAATTTTAATTCCGCCCATTTTTTAAATGCAAGTTTTTGTGTTTTCAGAGCTCAGGGTTTGTGCTAAGTTTTGTAAAAATCGGTACAGTAGAACATTTTTTCAAATAGAAGACTATGTCTATTTTTGAGCTCAAGGTGTGTGATAAGTTTCGTAAAAATCGGTTAAGTAGAACTACGTGAAATATAATAATAGATTTTAACGGGCGTGGTCCCGCCCATTTTTTTCAACTTTAAAATTGTGTAATTACAAGAACCAAATATGTTTGTTAAGTTTCGGAGCAATCAAATAAGAATAGAAAAAATTAAAATCAAACTCAAAAATGTATCTCAATTTTGTAGGACATATTATAAATTTAATAATGGTGTTCCTCCGTCCTAGTAATTCCGTTTTACGATTACGCTTCCAATTTTGTTAAATTTTAATTTACATTATCTTGCAAAATATTTATTTGCAGGATGAAATCGGACTAAAAGAATGGGCATATTCCTTGCGTTCGGCGCACAAAGTATCTCAAGAACTTTTAGGTTCATTGGCGAAAAAAGCTGGAAAAATATATGGAAGTGAACGAGATGGAAACAAATCCATGTATATAATAAGTGGTGGTAATTCAGTCCAAAAAAATGCAAATGGGGGAAATTAGCACCAACTTTAGTATTAAAAATAACAGAAAATTGTACTTTTATGTTTGTAACGTGAAACTTATATGTATTCATATAACGCATAAATCAAACCATTTGAATATTTTATTGGTTATCTCAAAATTTATAAAAAAGAAAAATAGAAAAATTGAACAAAATTAATGCCAATTAAATGTGTGGTTAAAACTAAATAATACAAAAACCCCTTTAAAATCCTGTACACTAACAAATTCTTGTAAAACACGTAAAAACGCATTTGTGTGAAAAAAAAATAAAATTTACTATCCGGTAATCTTATAAATTTTTATTTATTACTTTTTGAAAAAGGTACATGGTTACATAAAATCATCGGAATCGTTGCCATTATCATAATTGGTGGTCATATTTTCAGCTTTTAATAATGATGTGTAGCTTTTTAGCTCTTCCTCTTGTTGCCGTTCCTTTTCGATTCTCTTTTCGAGTTCCCTCTGTGATCGCATGTGTGACTTTTGTTCTTCTTTTTCCAACAAATCGCGCTTTTCTCGTTCTTGCCTAAGATCTGGAAAATCCTCCGTTTTTGTTCTGTTTAGCCGGTTTATTATTTCATTACGCCGTTTTTCCACTCTTATTTTTTTAACTGCTTTTTCATTGTGGTAGGCCACTTGACCAGCTTCCATGTCTGGTGTCTTTTTTAGATTCTCCCACATTGTATAAACAACATCTATGTTATTAAGTTTATTCCCTTGTATACTATTGGCCTTGACCAACTGAACTGCATCATCTATAACTGTCGTCGGAACATCCTCGACGGTCTGACCCTAACATAATGCATAAAACTATTTTTCACTGAAATGTTTTAGATACTCAATAAATTTTCGAACCTACCTTTTCCAACCGGAGGTAAACATGAGCTGATGAATAATTGTGCACATGGAACCAAACATCTTCAGGCCAACCCCATTTGATCAAGTCTTCATCTGCACACAGAATTGTTCAAAAACAGAATTAAGATATGCTTACATATATATGTATATTGACATACTCTCATATTTGTCGCGACCCATATACAACACAGCTGGTGGATCAACCACATTACTTCTAAAGTAGAAAACCATATTAATTTCCAATTTTATTTAATTAAACGATTTTAAACCGCAAATCATCACAAAAAGCATACATATGTATACCAGAGAAACAAGTCGGGGCAAAACTATCGGCGGCAGCGTGATACACAGAAATATAACCGGCGGCGCCGCGCTGTCGTCTTCGAGCCGATCGACTTGTTTCTCTGATGTATACACAAACAAGCGCATGTAAAATTATACTAGGTACATGCACGACTACAACAAAATTGCAACACCAAGAAACACATGCATTTTGTTGGTAAAAGCAAACGAATAATTGTCAGAAACATATGCCTTTTGTTTTTAAAAATAACAATTACAGGGTAACTAAAGTACAATTGCAGACGCGGCAATCATGAATGATTATAGTCAAGGCGCATTTATTAGGTGGCAGCACTACACCATGTGGCTAATGTCATTATACCTAGTTAAATGTCAAATCTGGATTGTGTAGGTATAAGCCTAAGAATATGCTTCTATTTGGTTATCCATAAACACCTAACGAATATTCAGTTTTGTATGCTGTTTGACATTTCCTATAATAAACATACAATCAAACGATGCTACCCTATTTTGAAAAGTAAGATGGTAGGTTTGATCCCGTACTCCACATTGGGCGCCCGCGGGATCCCAATTTTACCGAAAACTGTTCCCGTACTCAAAGTTTGGGCAAGTAAGGGAGCTTTTGAGAGAGTAATGTTCTTCTTCTTCTTGACCGAAACAGCCCGTAATTTTTCTTTGGGCTAGTTTGGGCAAGCCGATAAACGATCAGCTGTTTGAAAAATAACCAATTACAAAGTAAAATTAAATTGTCCTAAACACCAAAAACATTGAAAATTTTTATCAAAAAGGTTTATAAACAAGTGGTGAACTAAGTTTTATCAATTTTTAAGTAAAATTAAGAAACAAAACGTTCTAGATATGCCACAACATGTAAGTAAACGCATGCATGTGTATGTGTGTGAGTATGTATTTACTTGTGGTTTGGCTTTTGGTAAACATTTTTGGTTTTACTTGTTCCCGTACTTTTGTAAATTTTTTGTATTATTGAGAGAAATTATAGCTTGTTCTCATTTTACCGAACTTTGCCCAAAAAGTACGGGATCAAACCTGGTAATTTATAGCAACAAAGTACCAAGGCATATTTATCAGGTCAACGCAATCGTTCTGATGATATTCTGTGTTTTCGTGTTTAAGCTGTCAAAAGTTATTTGCACCATATACTTTAGTTCATGTTTGTGTGTGTTTCTGACAACTTAAACATAAAGTTGTTTTTTGTATTGCTGTGTTTTTGTAGAGTTGCGTTGACCTGATAAATAGGCCTTGCAAAGTACATGTGGTTATTGCTGTTGTAATATTTGTTGTAGAAATGAGGGTACCTGATTGATCTTCTTCTTCTTCTTCCTGTTGTGCTGACATACTATGTAGTATGTCAAAAAAGGTGACTTCGGACACTTAATCCATGGTGTCACCTTTGTGGTGATAATTTTTTGTTGTTGTGTAGGAGCTTCCTTCGGTTGCTGCGAACGACCTATACCTTCGTATAGGAAGTAGGAGTTTCCAAGATCCACTCCTTTGTGGTGATTGTTTTTATAATTGTTTTTGTTTTTGCATGTGGTTAATGGAAACCAACGGGATATCGCGGTGATACCGTTAACCGACGCCAACCATTAATCACATGCGGTGAGACGCAAAACTCTCGAAGGCCAATAAACAACAGTGGCCTGGTTGCATTTAAGAAATAATTGCCAACGACGCGTGATGTTGACTCGCCCAGAGCTGCTTTACGAATCCCGTACCTAGTCTTGTGTAGTTCATGAACGAACTAGTTCAAATGAACGATTCAGTACTTTGAACTATGTGAACTAGTTCAATTGTTTTACGATCTCTAGTTCAATTTTTGAACTAGTTCAATTTTTGAACTAAGAACTAAGACACAAAATGAACTAACACAGAGGATATGAACTAAATGTTTTCAATGTTTTGCTTTACTGTTTGTGTGCTTTGCTTCTATACTCATCCATATGTATGTATGTATGCATGTATATTTAGTTCTTTTTATCGATGGCTACTACCACAAATGCAATAAACAAGAAAACACAAGTAAACACTTAAAAATATTTTAAATTTTGAAATATTTAAAGGTTTTCACACTAAATATGTTTTATAAACTCATAATAAAGCAAATTTATTATTAATTAATTAGTTTTCGTAGTTTTTCACATAATCTGTGTTTTAAATTTTTCCAAAGACCACACAAACATACATATGCATGTAGAATTGTATGTAGATGTAAAATCATTGAACTAAAAAGACCTAACCAATTCATTGAACTAAAAAGACCGATTGAACTAAATGAACGAACTAGTTCATTTATAAATAATGAACTAAAATGACCGGTCACTGAAATGAACTAAATGGCACAACTCTACCCGTACCTGATTGATGTGCCTTGATTATAGTCATTCAGTGTTGCCAATATGTGTATAATTACGCAGAGTGTGCATGTGTAGCTAATGATGCTAAATAATTCGGCAGTTCATATTTTATCTTTCATATAAATAGCTTGTATTACCACCTCGTGAGAGAAGAATATTTTTTCATGTCTGCATTGCGTTTTATGTAAATTAGGTGTATTAAGATCATCTTATGGGACTTCGCCTTGTTGAAAACTTAAACCGCGTATTCTGTAAAACCTAGTTTTTTTGAGTTGTGACACTATATATATACTTCAATATATTGAAGTAAAAGCTATATGCAGTGTTGCCGAATCGCGGGTAATTACCCGAATCAGGTGTAATTTACGGGTAATTTGAAATTCGTTTGTTTTATATACAGGCATGTTCTGAAAATCACATTTTTCAAATCACTAGTGATTTTAAAAGTAATAATGGTCCTGTAGACGTTTTTAAAATCATATAATATAAATTTCTTTCAGAAACGGTATTTGATGCTCTTTAAAATAGAAAAGTTTTAAAAAAAGAGCGAACAAATATATGCATGGCCATAATTACTTTTAAAATCACTAGTGATTTGGAAAATGTGATTTTCAGAACATGCCTGATAATAGATCGTGTGTGTTCTGGCTGCACATCGTTTTCACATGTTTTCTTGTGAGTTTGGATGTTAAAACACATAAAAATTTGATACAAAACAAGAAAAAATAATTTTTTTGATTCGAAATTTATATTACAGATGAACATTATATAGGAGAATTTTTTGCCATCGGAAACTCATTTTGAGAAAATTTGAGTTGCATTTCACTGGGGCTGATACCAAATTATAAGTACACCTTAAACAAGATTTTGGAAATGTGTCAAATATATATTTTAATATTGGGTGTAATTCCATTGAAATCGGGTATTTTTGGCTCCTGTGAGGTGTAATTTTAAATATATATTTTGGTAACACTGTATGTACAAATGTGCCTAAAAATGAGAGCATTACTGTCAAGTACAAAAAATATCAACCGCGTGTGCAAAAGGTACGTGTGAAAATAAGATTTGTGAAATTTCTTAACTACGCTGTTAAAAAATCATTAATTATTCAGAAATAAAAAAGTTTTTTTGAGCAGTCGAAAATAGAAATTTGAACTAATAATTAAATATCTTTGAAAGCTCAAAAGTGTAAAAAACAATGGTATATATCGTAGGATACATGTGAAAATTTTCCCTTGGCAGTTTTCTTCGTCATATTCATCGTTCCCTCTGTCGTCTACGTTCTTTTTCGGTCTTTTAATTACATATTGCTCCTTCAACGTAGCCGTATTAAAAAATATTTTTTGGAGTTAAAATTTCGACATATTAAAAATATACTTTGAACTTGTGTAAACATTTTATGCAAATCTCCTGTAAAATTTTTGATAGAATTGAGTTGTATGTGAGTTGAAAACTTTAAAATTATTTTTTGCTAAATATGTACGAGTACATACGTACATATGTATGTATGAATGAATGAATGTGCCTTGTGTATGTAGGTCTTTTCGAATTACGACCAAGATGTTAAATAGGGTAAGTCGGCAGTTTAACTATTTTTTCGTTTTCAAACTTGTGCCATTTCTGATGTGAAAATGATATTGCGATGATAGGTACTTATAATTCTCTTATTGTATTGTCTTATGTTCTTTTAACAGTTTTTCAAAACAAAATTTGTAAACGGATCTATGGTCGTGGCCAGGCTCCCGCTTTCCGACCAAGCATCAGCATCCTAAGTGTTGATAAGTGTCACTATCATAGGTGTATATTAGGGCGGACACAATTATAAGGAAAATCGTATTCTAGGGATCAAAATAAGAAACTTTGCCGAAGGAACCATACCTCAAAAATGTATTTCGATGTCCCGACTTTTGATCCGAAAGGTCAAATTTTCTTGAAGGGTCAAATTTTGAAAAATCTCACTTTGACCCATTTAGAGCTCCTCAATCGTGTCAAAATGTATGACCGACTCCCACTAATTTTGGAGGGCCGACCCACCTATGCCAGTGGCACACCCCTGGGCGGTTCCCCATACAAATATTAAAAAAAATCACATGTTTGTATGGGAACCCCCCAGGGGTGGTTCCAGGGGGTTTTTTGCCTCCATACAAATCGACCCGCCCTAGTGTATATTCATCTCCTGCTTTCTAATAGCATGCTATCAACTCCGATGGTTTGCTAGAGTAGGAGTGTTCTACAACTGCTGAAGGGAACAATGAAAGCCTTTGCGGGGTTGATATTAGTCAACCCTACTATTACGCAAATTTTCTTCGCAGTTCTTAGTCCGTTCTGTGCAATGTCAAAGGAAAGTCTGTTTAAAGTGGTCATATTTACAATTATAAATACAATTACAAAATTTAAATTTTTCTAGAATCCTCAGTTCAATAAACTTATAATAAAAGTTCATACAGACCTTAGGAAACACACTTCAACTTTTGTTGACCAATTCGTGATTCAGCAGTAAGAGGGAAATAGAAATATCTCTTTTTACTTACAGCTGAATTACGAGTGGAGCAACAAAAGTTAAAGCTTTAGTGAAGCTGCTCCAAATTAAAAAAAATGATCTTAGATGATAGAAAATTTAATTCTAAAAAAAACTGGTATGTCCGAAAATCCTCGGAAAGCCGTATTTACGGAGTTACGGACCTCCAAAGTTTTGAATGTCTTTTGGCATTTTCGTGGTAAGTTTCTGATTTAGTATAACAATATGGGTATGATATGAAAGATTGTCAAAATTATGACATGGTAAAAAAATTTTCAAGGAAATCACATAGGGTCTCCACCTAACATAATATGTAAGATAAGAGCGTCAAATTCAATCGCAGAGAGAATTATGTTACGTGTAGACTTCAAATTAGTGTTATTTCAATCTTATAATATTTTTTATAAGAGCGTTGTCATGGTGTAATTATACAGGTGACTGCGTAAGGATTTGTTATACAAAAATACGGCAACCATAGCTGTGTAAAGAACCGAGGAATGTCAAAAGCACAAAAATAATTGTACCAAAACCAAAACAAAACGAAGTTTTTGACATTCGTTAGCTACAAAGAACATAGAGCAAAAAATTATCAGCTGAAGTAACGCTGCCACCTGTTTAAATACACCTTGAGCGTTGTTATAAGAAATCCTATAACAACAATCTTATGATATGAACTGTCAAAAAACTACACGTACATGAAAATAAATGAGTATGCATGTGTGAGTGTTTAATAATATATATGAAAAAAAATGTTTTTACAAAATTTCTGGCATTTTTTATGTTTAATTGATTTATAGGTTAAAGTTTGTGTGAAAAAGTAAAAACAAAATAAATAATTATATAAAATTAATACATGTTAACTTGATGAGAATTTGAATAAAATGAAATGTTGTATGAAAAGTAAAATTACGTTGTCCTATTGTATGATATGAAGAGAAATATCGGCATTTTATTTTTGTTATTCTGCCGAGGTTCTCTCACATATTATATCAGAGTTAGTAGCAGTTGTAGACGCTATGTCAAGTAGAAGTTAAAGGAAAATATTTATAATAGTAAAGATGTCCTGCATAGCCGGCCTTCGGGCGGGCTCAAAAATTGTCTCCTCTATGATATTTCCCGATATGGCGCGTAATAGTAAATATTTCTTGCATAGACGGCCCTTAAAGATTTTCTCCTCTATGGTATTTCCCAATATGGTGCGTAATAGTAAATATTTCCTGTATAGCCAACCTTCGGCCGGGCTGAAAGATCTTCTCCTCTATGTTATTTCCCGATATGGAGCGTAATAGTAATGATTTCCTGCATACCCGGCCTTCGGCCGGGGTTAAAGACTTCCTCCTTTATGATATTTCCCAAATGGCGTGTAATAGTAAATATTTCCTAAAAACCCGTCCTTTGGCCGGGCTTAAAGATTTCTCTTCCATGATATTTCCCAAAATGGCGCGTAATATTAATGATTTCCCGCATAGCCGGCCTTTGGCTGGCATTAAAGATTTTTCTCTTCTGTGATATTTCCCGATATGGCGCGTAATAGGAAAGATTTCTTGCATAGACGCCCTTTTCTTGGCTTAATGATTTTCTCCTCTATGATATTTCCTAATATGGCGTGTAATAGTAAATATTTCCTAAAAAGCCGGCCTTTGGCCGGGCTTAAAGCTTTGTCCTCTATGATATTTCCCGATATGGCGCGTAATAGTAAATATTTTCTGCATAGCCGGACTTCGGCCGGGCTTAAAGATTTTCTCCTTTATGATATTTCCCATTGTGGCGCGAAATACTAAAGATTTTGTGCATACAAACTTTTTTTATATGTAATTTTGTTCATTTTTTTGTTTTAAAACAAAAGTAGCACCTCGACAGTAGCTTTGGCTTCAAAAAATAGGAAAAAATACTTGATTTTCCTTAAAAATTTATTAGCCATGTTACAATTTTGATAATCTTTCATATTGTTACGGAAATGGCCGTCGGGTTAACATAAGTGTTACGCAAGAATATTCGAACAGGGCCAATATAAAGAAACATCCAGAAGTATTTAAATAGATAACTAAACGTACACTCGTATTCACATACAAGCACTATAGCAAACAACTATATACACATGCGTAGCACATACATACGTGATTAAACGTAAACAACCAACAACAACTACAAGGGTCTGCTTGTTATGAAGATAGACATAGCTACATGCATACATACATACATACATGCCTGGCAATTCTAGCGAAAGGCAAAAATAAAGTAAACAACCACTTAATGATGTATGCATATACACACGTATGTACATAGTTACCACATGAACTTAATTACGCGCTTTGTAAACAACATTGAAGATAATGATCATTCGGTCTAGACTTTGCATGAAAATTCTAGTGGTTGTTGTGCGAAGTATAAAAAGGGGTTGACGCATCCAACAGCAGTTCAGTCGCGATCAAAAGTTAGTTGGGAATAAGTCAGTTGCGAAGAAGCTCAGTTGCTAATAAGAAGTCTGTTGTTAATCAAGTGAGTTGACAATTAAGTTGTGCGCAGTCCGTGATTTGTGATACAACAGTGAGTTGATATTTGAGTCTGTGCTTTACAATACCTGAGTTGGAAATTGAAGAGACTATAGTACAGTCTATAGTGACAGTTAGAGTCTGTCGTGATTTGAGTTTATTGTGGAGTCCCTTGAGTGAAGAGTAAGGGAGCAGCGAAGCTGATAGACGTGTAAGTGAAGACAGCGAGTATTGATTAGTGTATCAACTGTGAGAGTCTGCCATAGAGTTGTTATTGGTGTATCAACTGTGAGTGACGGCAGAGTGAGTCTTGTGTGTGACGTGCAACAGAGAAAGCAGAATTGTGTCAACACTAGCGCAGCCAGTGGTCTAAGACGTGCGTATACAACAGCGAGGAAGGAGTAGTGGTAACCAGTTGTGAATATTGAAGTAATCTATGTGTTTGTATTTAAGCTCTTGAATTAGATTAGTATTAGTGTTATTTATTAGTAAATAAAGATTGTATCATTCTTAACCCTAATTAGTACACTGGGGTCTTTTATTTATTGCAAATCTGCGAATCTACGGAAAAGCGTTTTTAACAGAGAATAAAAACGTAACATTTGGTGTCAGAAGTGGGATTTGCAAATAAAAGCGGCACGTTTAAAAAAAGGTTAAACGTAAAGTAAGAGTGATACGAAAAGGACAACCTCACACGTTTGAAAAGGTTAAACGTGAATAAAACCACATACGTTTGAAAAGGTTAAACGTAATAATTGGTTTTGAGGAAAATGAAATATCAAGAGCTTAAGGTGGAGCAACTCAAGGAAGAATTGAGTAAGCGGAAACTGTCGACAACAGGTAATAAGGCAGAACTTCAAAAAAGGTTAATAGACGAGTTCCACCGACGTAACATCGACATAGAAAGTTATGAGTTCGATGAAAAAGAAAAATATGAGATGGAAGCATCCACTCCTTCTATTAGCACTCCAATCAGTACAGACATTAGCGCAATGTTAGCTGCTTTGATGAACGAAATAAAAGAAACCTCTCGAGCAACCAATAAAAAAATGGAGGCAAACAGCGACAGAGTTCTAGCTGAAGTTAAGGCCACAAATGACACACTTGACAAATGGAAGGCGAAGATTATGGTGAACGTTCAAGAATTGTCTGAAGCAATCTATGAGAAACCCCAGGAAATTGCTGAAGCCGTAAACAGACGGACAGATGGTGCAGAAATGCAAGTCAGTAAATCGGACGAAGAGATTTTTGACTTGAGAAACAGTGTCAACGAAGACATTTCTGGCACAGAGGAAGGCGCTGACGAAAAACAGAAAGTTGAAGATGAAATCAACAGTGGTCAGTGTCAACAAGTTGGACATGAGCGAAGTTTGCCAGAAGTTTCCAGCACAGTAGGGGACGTTGGTCACTTAGATGATAGTCAAGCTGTTTGTGACACGGCGGAATTAGCTATGGAAGAAGTGGTCGCGTTTGCTCAGGGTAAAGAAACTGCTACCGTATACAAAGTACGCAGCAGAAAAGCAGTAAGGAAGAAGAAGACAACTTCTGTGCAGAGCTTCAAGCGTGTGGTAAGGCCAACTCTAGTCAAGGGACAAGGTAGAGTCGCAGCCAAAGGCCACAAATGTGAAAGGAGTAGTCATCTCCAGGATATGGCAAGGCAAGCTCTAGTTGAGAGACAAAAAAGAGGCAGAGCCAAATACCACAAATGTGGAAGAAGTTGTCATCTCCATCTTAAAACAAGGCAAGCAGTAAAGGAAATACAAAGCAGATTCTGTACCAAGGGTTGCAAGTGTCAAGGAAGGTTTCAGCTCCAGCATACGGCAAGGCAAGCAGTAGAGGAAATGCTAAGCAGAGTCAGTGCCAAGGGCCGCAAATATCGAAGAACTAATCTCCAGCGCATAGTAATACAAGTCCCAGTTGAAAGCCGAGGCAGAGCCAGAACTAAAGCCAACAAATCTGGAAGAGGTAGTCGTCTCCAACGTAACTACAAGGCGTATAGAAAACGAAGAAATAGAAAGGCGATGATGTGCCTATTCGGGACGAATAGGCTTAAGTGGGCGGCAGTGTTACGGAAATGGCCGTCGGGTTAACATAAGTGTTACGCAAGAATATTCGAACAGGGCCAATATAAAGAAACATCCAGAAGTATTTAAATAGATAACTAAACGTACACTCGTATTCACATACAAGTACTATAGCAAACAACTATATACACATGCGTAGCACATACATACGTGATTAAACGTAAACAACCAACAACAACTACAAGGGTCTGCTTGTTATGAAGATAGACATAGCTACATGCATACATACATACATGCCTGGCAATTCTAGCGAAAGGCAAAAATAAAGTAAACAACCACTTAATGATGTATGCATATACACACGTATGTACATAGTTACCACATGAACTTAATTACGCGCTTTGTAAACAACATTGAAGATAATGATCATTCGGTCTAGACTTTGCATGAAAATTCTAGTGGTTGTTGTGCGAAGTATAAAAAGGGGTTGACGCATCCAACAGCAGTTCAGTCGCGATCAAAAGTTAGTTGGGAATAAGTCAGTTGCGAAGAAGCTCAGTTGCTAATAAGAAGTCTGTTGTTAATCAAGTGAGTTGACAATTAAGTTGTGCGCAGTCCGTGATTTGTGATACAACAGTGAGTTGATATTTGAGTCTGTGCTTTACAATACCTGAGTTGGAAATTGAAGAGACTATAGTACAGTCTATAGTGACAGTTAGAGTCTGTCGTGATTTGAGTTTATTGTGGAGTCCCTTGAGTGAAGAGTAAGGGAGCAGCGAAGCTGATAGACGTGTAAGTGAAGACAGTGAGTATTGATTAGTGTATCAACTGTGAGAGTCTGCCATAGAGTTGTTATTGGTGTATCAACTGTGAGTGACGGCAGAGTGAGTCTTGTGTGTGACGTGCAACAGAGAAAGCAGAATTGTGTCAACACTAGCGCAGCCAGTGGTCTAAGACGAGCGTATACAACAGCGTGGAAGGAGTAGTGGTAACCAGTTGTGAATATTGAGTAATATATGTGTTTGTATTGAAGCTCTTGAATTGAATTTAGATTAGTGTTATTTATTAGTAAATAAAGATTGTATCATTCTTAACCCTAATTAGTACACTCGGGTCTTTTATTTATTGCAAATCTTCGAATCTACGGAAAAGCGTTTTTAACAGAGAATAAAAACGTAACAATATGATACCCATATTGTTATAATAAATCAAAACTTATTACGAAAATGCCAAAAGACATTCAAAACTTTGGAGGTCCGTAACTCCATAAATATGGCTTTCCGATGATTTTCGGACATAACAGTTTATTCTTAAAATTAAATTTTTTATCATCTAAGACAATTTTTTTTTTAATTTGGAGTAGCTTCACTAAAGTAGATTTAAGCCAATCTAATTTTTTTTAATAAAAGTGGTAAGAGAGATGACTAATGTGTAGTTTCCACAATGCAAGCAAGCGACTTGTCTAGAAAATTTGTATAGGAATCATTCAAAAATTTTAGTGCTTTCCATATATTTTTTCTAGACAAGTCGCTTGCTTGTATTGTGGAAACTACATATAACAAACTATTTTGCAATATTTGAGCTTAATATGAAAAATACTCATTTGGATCCAATACTTCACATTTGGTTTTTGTTGTTAAAGTTTTAGTGTGATTTCTTATTTGTATAAGACAAGATAATTTTAAATACATATTTGAAACTTTAATAAACTTAAAGCAAAATTGTAAAAATTCCAAACGAAAAACTTAGTACTAGTACTCTGATCAAATTTGTGAAAAATGTTGAGCAACATTCATTATCTGAAAACTTGACCTTCGAAACTATGGTACAATATATTACGTTGATAAAAATACCATATTTTTTTGTTGTAAATGTTGAACACAGTACCAGGCTTAGCGGCTATTTACATATTACTTAAAGCTCCAAGGGTGCGGGGAGAGGTCGGGTTAACGATTTGTTGATGGATTATAAAAACTCCGAAAATAACGTTACGTAATATGCGAATGATTACGTTTAGATGAAACATTTCCTGCAAAAATTTTTAGTTAGTCGATGAGTGGGGAAAGACGAATGGAAAAGGGTACACTCTCTTATGTACATGCAGTTCTTGTTGAGTATATCATTTTCGTCTCACTGAGGATTCACACACGAAAATAATTGTGCTGACATAACGTCACAGCTTGTAGTTGAGAGAGGTAAAGAAAGTGGTGTTTTGTTGGCGGAAAGTTTCAGCCCACTACATCCCCATATTAGAGGCACAAAATCAATACATGGACAACTTAAAAAAAAGATGGGGTCTACCCTGTAATTCGAAACAAAAAAAAAATGCTTTTGAATTTGCGTGTTATTAACATACAAGTTCGAATTACAGAGTAGACCCTCAGATCAATACTCATTCCGTGTGTTATGAAAAGAACAAAAATTGTGCGCTTAAAAATAAGTCCAGTGTGTGAAGGCTCATTCTCATGAGAAACTATATTAAGCAGCAAAAAAACTTCACAGTGAGGACACGAATGCAGTTTCAAAAGATAATGGTGGCTATTCTGGAAAAGAAGTGAAACTTAACATTAAAACAAAAACAAAATTTAAATTTTTTTTGTTTGCCATACATTTATAAAACTAAATAAACGTGAGAATTTCAACGCGTTTCACTCTCCTTTAAAAACGGTTAATTTTGTATGAGAAATAAAAACAAATTTTTTTCTTTTATACAATTTTATTTTTCTTTTCCATGTAACTTTCACCAAGTCGACGCGTATTCCAGAATAGACACCATTATAAAAATGTTTCGCAGCAAACGGTTTGGAGTTAATAATGCAAAATAATTCATATCGCATTTTCTCTTGTTCAAAAATTTCATACAAATACTTGTACACTTGGTTTTGAGAGCATTAAGTTTTTGATATTCATTGAGTTTCATGTAAATTGATCATTTTCTGCAGAACTTAGGCTGAAATGGCAGATTCATGTGTGGCATGTGCCAAAAAAAATCGGAACCACTAATTACCAATGAAAAACTTATTCAGACACGTATTTATTAAGTTAAACAGTTTCATACATAACTAATAGACAAATTTTATAGAATCCAACATGATTGGAAACTGTTTAAATCAATAATTACATGTCTGAATCAAACAGTTTGTAATTAGTAATTAGTGGTTACGCTTTATTTGGCACATGGCACACAGATGTAAGCCCGGCCTTACTTTTTTGTATTATGAGTGTGTTGGAATAAAGAAGCCTTTTGAAAGCATCCATATGAGACCTGAAACCACCAACGGACTTCTTCAATGAATATTTTGTTTTAAAATCTCACGTTAACGTGGATTTTTTTAAATTTTTTTGAGGACATCCGCCAAATAGTTCGTGGCACTGTAAACTATTCTGTTTTTTATTTATTTTGCTGATGATTCTGAGTGATCCGTTGTCTTTGCAGTTAAACGATAAGAAACGTAATTTTGTATTTCTTCTAGGATGCTTCTCTTTAAATCAGAGTTCACATACAACCTTTCTTACTTTAAATAAACTGATAATTTATTTAACTACATACATGTTTTATGTGATCAGCTGCACACAAACTGTTTTATAATTTTCCCATAATTTTAAGAAAAACCCACGATTTCTCCTGCTGATTGAAAAAATTGTTAAACCTGATTTTTATTTGATTTTAGTACAAAAATTAGTTCTTAGTACTTTTTTTTTGTAAATTATACTTGCAACTTCTTTACCAGAAAAATAATTCTAAATCAAAATTTATACAATTGCTTGTGCTTTGTGATCAAATAATTCTAAAGCAGGAAAATTCTGAAGACAAATCTTAAAAAAAGGAAGGAATGCATTCATTCAGCGAGACGGGTGCAGGAGTGCCAGCCTTTTTAGCAAAGCTTTGGCGGTTAGTCGAAGATCCGGAGACTAATAACCTTATTTGCTGGAGCAAGGTATGTATATATGTTTGTATAAGACAAATTTGGTTTATATTATTTGGCACAAAAAAAAAAAAACCCCAATAAAAAGTGTGGAAAAAGAAATAGAAAAAACTAAAATTAAATTTTACGTTAGTGTTATTGGAAGTAAGTAGTTGTGTGTTGCACATGTGTTGTATACATATCGTCACCCAAAATGCAAACGGACGTAACTACGCAAAATTCGAAATCGAGTTTTTGAATGATTGTGGTTCATTTTATCAAACTACATGTTCACGAAAATATTTAGACCTCTGCGATCAAAAATGACGACTTTATTAATGAAATTCTAACGGACGTAATAACGAATGCATCTATTTTTTATTGTAAGGAACGTAATTAAAATAAACGCTTGACTATACATATATATAAAGGAAATAAATTGTCAAATACATATAAGTATTCATACTACAAGTAAATTTCGAAGAACATTTTCAAAAATACTCTATTATTATTGATTTTGTAACGTTTTTTGTTTCTCCTGTAAAAAATATAAAAGTGCAGTTACGTCCGTTTGTATTTAAGGTGACGATATAAGTGTGTACATTAGAGTGGGTAAATTGTTTTGTCAATAAGCATCTAACAAAAATGAAATCTACACAAAATTCTGAAAATATTACCCTAATAGTATTTTCACACTGAAAGTAAAAACTGGTTTTGACGCTAAAACTATAAACAGCTGATTTTGCATTCACACTGCAAGATTGTTAAATTCAGATTTTAACTCACAGACTGTCTAATAACTTTAATATAAAATAATAAATAATAATAATAATGTGTTTTTTTCTGCTTTTTATAACACTTATTTAACAAACTATACAACAAACTGTTTTTGTTTGAATAAAAAGCTCGGAAATTTTTATATTAAAAAAAACTTTTATTAAAAATGCACAAATACATCACAAATTAACTGCCGGGATCACGATGTCGACAGGAAATTTTCGTTCGCTTATTTATATTGAAAACAAAAACAAATTTTCTTATTTTGTTTTTATTTTCAATATAAATAAGCGAACGAAAATTTCTTGTCGACATCGTGAGCCAGGCCGTATAACTTTTTTTATCGGCGGATCGATGTAAGCCATATCGACTATTTTCAGTTCGCAGAGGTCAATGAAAATATTTTCGTTGTTTTCCTTCCAAAAAACTCTTTTTTTCTATTTTTTTTTTTAATTTTTATTAATTAAGAATCAAGCTTTTAAGGCCAAATACGATTCATATTCTACTCACAAAATAATAAATAATGATTTGATTATAAGAAAATAATAAAATAACAGGAAGCAAAATTACACGGTGAGACAGTCCAAAAAACCTGGGACCGCATATTATTTTTCTTGTAGGGCTTGTCGAGTTAAAGAAGAATCCAATAGTAAAATATGCCGGACACCTCCAAAATCCGGATTTATGGTTAAAAAACCGGTTTTTTTACCTTTGCGCACTTATAAGCCTGTACCTTTTTTGATAACGATCATATTTTCAATTTCTTACTAGATTTGGAAAGAAGAAACTGAGATCTTTCGAATGATATATAATTTCGTTAAGAAAACTTGAGAAATTTTGGTGTTATTGTCCAGCAAACACAAATTTTGTAGATTTTTCAAAAATTTTTCAACTTTGGTGACGTTTTTATACACTATTTTATTAAGAAACTATAATATTATTGAATTTATTCAAAAAGTACATTTAGTTACGATTACAATGCATATTTAGGGTTAAAAATAGATACGCAATTGACTGAGTTATTTAACTTTTCATGAAAACAAAATTTTTTCCAAAATGCCTGCACAATGTTTTTGGTGTTGTTTTTATGCACCTTCTATTAAGTTACAAATCAATGTTATCCTAAACACAAAAAAAAAATTGTAATGAGAGTTTTAGTCATTCAAAAATATTGTCTTTTTCGTGTTCTTTTTATGCACTTTCCTTAAAATTACAAATCACTATTAGCGTAAACACAACAAAAATTATAGTTTTTTATTTTAATATGACGTTTTGTTAATGTCTTCTTTTTCACTTTGAATCTGTGTATTTAAAAAAATTTTCACAATTTAATAAAAATCGTGTGCAATTTAAATTAAAATTAATTAAAAAATGTGTGGATGGAAGGAACTCTTCTTGTTCAAAATCTTTTTCTGTTACATCGACACATTTGCTCGTTGTCGGTAGATCATTACTTGCAGGTATCGGTTTTATAACAGTTGCAACATTTGCATACTTAATGTTTTTGCGCGTTTAAAAACAGTGACCTAAACCATCGGTTTGACAAAAGTAGCAATCATTTGGTTTATGATATGGCTGATGATGCCAAATCATAGGCGTAGAAAAGGGCAAAACAAACGAAGGTTGAATTTTCTTTTTTTTTAATGTATTACAGAAATATTGACAAACAAATTCTGGCTCGTACCAGCGACTAGTATCAAAAAAACGATTAAATACTTTATTGTACACTTCTACCACTCCAATATTGTTTTTAAAACCACGCCGGTGACTGATATCAGTAAATAAGCCACAAATATAGCAAAATTTGTTACGATTGTCACACATTTTTTAATTAATTTTAATTTAAATTGCACACGATTTTTATTAAATTGTGAAAATTTTTTTAAATACACAGATTCAAAGTGAAAAAGAAGACATTAACAAAACGTCATATTAAAAGAAAAACTAAAATTTTTGTTGTGTTTACGCTAACAGTGATTTGTAATTTTAAGGAAAGTGCATAAAAAGAACACGAAAAAGACAATATTTTTGAATGACTAAAACTCTCATTACACTTTTTTTGTGTGTTTAGGATAACATTGATATGTAACTTAATAGAAGGTGCATAAAAACAACACCAAAAACATTGTGCAGGCATTTTGGAAAAAATTTTGTTTTCATGAAAAGCTGAATAACTCAGTCAATTGCGTATCTATTTTTAACCCCAAATATGCATTGTAATCGTAACTAAATGTACTTTTTTAATAAATTCAATAGTATTATAGTTTCTTAATAAAATAGTGTATAAAAACGTCACCAAAGTTGAGAAATTTTTGAAAAATCTACAAAATTTGTTTTTGCTGGACAATAACACCAAAATTTCTCAAGTTTTCTTAACGAAATTATATATCATTCGTAAGATCTCAGTTTCTTCTTTCCAAATCTAGTAAGAAATTGAAAATCGGATCGTTATCAAAAAAGGTACAGGCTTATAAGTGCGCAAAGGTAAAAAAACCGGTTTTTTAACCATAAATCCGGATTTTGGAGGTGTCCGGCATATTTCACTATTTGATTCTTCTTCAACTCGACAAGCCCTACAAGAAAAATAATATGCGGTCCCAGGTTTTTCTACTTCATTCAAATTTGTAACACTGTGTTATTTACATAGTGCCGTATTTAAATTTCAATATAGGTATATAATTATAAACAAAAGAGAAACATTGTATGTGTAGCCATATGTATGTAATTATATGTTTTATATATTATACAAATTTACTTATAAAAACAGATAACAGCAAAAGAAGATATTAATTGCAGCGGTCATAGTGTTGAAGCAGAGAAAAAAAATTTTAACTTATTTTTAAAGAGTGCATTTGAGAACGAAAACAATTTTAGATATATGGGAAGGGGATTCCAAGCTCTAGTAATTCTCACATGCAGCGATCTTTCATATATTGAGGAAGTTATGCGGCGACATACTATCTGCGGATTTCTACTTGATCTTGAAAATGTAAAACTATCCACCAAGTATCTAGGACAATTCATCATTATGGTCTTTCGAAACAGACATAATATTCTTAACTTAATGAAATTTTCAAATGAAAAGCCAATAAAGTATATAACATAAGCAGAGACATGAGTTCTAATTTTCAATTTATATACAAATCTAATAATACGATTAAAAATCAAATGAATTTTTCTTAAGATAGTGCTGTTGGTACCCGAAAACACTTCTAAGGACTAGAGCACTTGGGACATTAAAAGTGCATTTGCAATGTTTTTCCTCACACAAAGTGGTAAATACAAATCCTGCATATATAGTCTCCTGAGGGTGGCATTCACTTTAGCGCAGACATGATCAATATGTTTCGAAAAATTAAACTTATTATCCAGAACAACACCAAGACACTTCATTTCCTCAACAAATTTCAAATCAAACCCATTAAGAGAAAAAGTAAAATCTTCAGCATTACACCCGAAACACATGGCTGTGGTTTTTTCTGGATTAACATTCAATCCATTATCAGCCATCCATAGCGATATCTGGCCTAAGACAAAATTTACGTTATTCCTCAAGACATCTAAATACTGCGAAGAAAATACAATTTGAATATCGTCAGCGTATACATAAGGTTCAACAGAAGTTTCATCAAATAAATTTTTAAGTTGAAATTCTTTCAAGCGACATCTATTCACTGGCATAAACATTACCAACTTCTTCCGGTAATTTTAAGTTGGCAGAACTGAATTTAGCACAGCGAAAACAAGGTTGCATTACACAAAACCAATTCAAAAATGGTTTTAAGTTGGTTTTAACAAAAACAATTTGTATGGTAAAACCAGGTTTTAACAGTTGCTTTTAACGTTAAACGTTATTAAAACCATGTCAGTGTGAAAACGCTATAAGAAAGTAGGGGTCTAAAATGAAAACCTAGCTCCCGCCGAGAGACATCAAAATTCAAGATATTCGTTGGGTAAAAACATTTCTAGCCAAATAACAAAGTAACGTTTTAAAAAATTTTGCATCCGATTTTAATGAAATTTTGTAGGAATGATGACTTATGCACAACTACCATTAGTCCTAATTTACACTATGCAAGTCTTATTGCTAAGTTGATTAGTTTGACGTAGAGAGAGAGAGAGAGAGACGAGGGGTAAAGATAAGTTTCCTTTCCCGTCCTCTCTCTCTCCTCACAAACTAATCAGCTTAGCAATAAGACTTGTATAGTGTAAACTAGGACATAGTGCAAAATCTTGAATCATTAAATGTTCTAGTTTGCGAAATATAACGAGTTTGTTAAATCTTCCCATTTTTAGGATATTATTCTTAGAATTTTGTGTATATTTAATTTTTGCTGGACGCCTGTTGCTTTTTTGCTCACGCGAACAAATCGACCCACTCTAATTTACACAGATAATTGTCATGAAAAAAGACCGTAATATTCTTTTAAGTGACCATCTTCAACGTGCTTATGTCCAGAGAACATCAGATTCGCAGCAAAAAATAAATGAAGGCGTTCAAAATGAAATAATGTTTCATGCTTTCTTGAGCACTTCGAATGCATTCTGCATATCATCGCAAATCGTAAATAATGCTATAGTTTTTGAACTCATTAAAACTGCATGCGATATTACTGGGTAATATATTGAAATTGGGTTGTGATGAGAACTGGAAAGAAATCATCGCTTGTGTATGTTTTAAAAACTAAGTGCATTGCATGAAAACTAAAGAAAACGATTTTGGTTGTTCAAATTATAGAGTGTAGAAATCCCAAGCTTAAAATTATAGAACGTTGGCGCAAGATGACATTACAACCCAGCAAAAAAAAAGACATGCAAAATAAATGGTTAATGCATGGGCACAGAATACACTGAAGTGAAGAAAGTGACAGGTAAAAAAAAGCTCCAATCGGGTTTTGTAAAATTTGTGGAAAAAAGAGAAAAAAAAGTATAGTGTATTTGATAATGTAGTGTATTACTCCTTACCAATTAATAAAGCTAATAAAAAGCGTTGTTATTTTATGGCACTAGAAAGAAAAATCAAAACAAAAACATTGAACAAATTTCAGAGAAAACGAGGCAAACAGAAAATATCCTTATCTTCAGCCTCGTGACACTTCTGTAAGTTTTGTGGCATGGGTTCTACTGCAAATGAATTAGTTAAATTTAGGTGCAGAACGCATTTATTTGAGCATGGGTTCACATTTAGCAAAACTGCTCATCATTCAAATGAGTGCTTAGAACCCATGCAAGAACCAATGATTCAATGATGTTTTTTCACGTAAATACAAAACGAACAAAAAAAATTCTTTTCGCAGCCAGGATACGAACCGTGCTGTTCTGACGGTTAAGGCATACTCTCTGCCACTTGTTTTATGAAAATGTGTCAATGTAATGATTTAATTTAATTTAATGATGCTGGATATTAATTTCAATATATTAACCAGCCATTCAGAATGCATTCGAAGAAACAAATGCTCAAGAAATCATGAAAAACTACTTCATTTTGAACGCGTTCATTTATTTTTTGCTGGGTATATATAGAAAAATGCATATAAACTGTTGTAACTCTAATTTATATTAATATAGCAACGTTTCAATTGTCTGTCAATTCTATAAAATATATAATTAACATTCATTCATTATTTTTCCAATCATAAATATAGTTCTTAATAAATAATTAATTTTATTACATAAACCAAAAACCAGTGTTATATATTAAAAACACAACAGTTTGGCGACGAGGATAAAGCAAAGCGTAATTTGTGAAATCTTAGATATAAAAAAAAACATGGATGAAAAACAATTTGCAGAATTTATGCAAATGCAGCAGACAATGGTGTCTCACATTTTACAAATGGGGCCATCGACGTCGAGTGCAATGCGGGATCACAGTATTAACACAGCCTTAGTTCCAAATTTTGAGCCCTTCGATGAAACGAAGGAAATGTACAAAAACTACATACAACGTTTTAAAAATTATATCGCAATGAAGAACATAAGTTCAAATCAGGATTACTGTGCAAAATTATTACTGAATTCGATTGAGTGTAGTGTAGTTCTTCAGTTGCTGATCTGTTTTTGAGAGCACAATTCATTCGAGGTATAAATGACAATTATATCCGAGAGAGACTTTTACAGTCAAATACCTCAAAGTTCGATGAAATTGTGTCAAAAGCGATATCTATCGAAGCTGCTAAAGTAGATGCCAAGGAACTTTCCGGTCAAAATACAAACAACACACCAGAAGTAAATAAAGGGTTCACAACCGCAAAGCCAAATCGTTTCAATAAAAATTTTCAGAATGCAAGATCACAAAATAAAAATGTAAATTACCAACAACTGGGAATAGCGGGCCTTTGTCTCCGATGTGGAAAAAATAATCATTTCGCAAAAGATTGTCGAACAGATAAATCAAATTTAAAGTGCAGCTCTTGTAATAAAAATGGCCATGTGGCAAAAGTTTGTATTTCTACACTGTTAGCAAACAGCACCAACGTTATTTCTGAAGTCTTGGAGGAACAAACTGAACAACCAGAATATGGTGTCTACAATGTTGTGAACGTTTACCGAAACAGTAGGCATTCCGACTCAGATCGCTATTATGTAAACGTGCAAATAGAGGGGAAACCTGTTATATTCGAAGTCGATTCCGGCTCTAAATATACCTTGATACCCCAGAATAAATTCAATGAATTACAATTGTGTAATAAATTGTCACCGTCTCATTTAACATTTAGTACATACCTACATGAAAAATTTGTATCAGATGGAAGAAAAAAAGTCAACGTAAAATACAACAGTACATCGATTAAAGATGATATGTATATTGTTCCTGATGGTTGTGCGGCCCTTATAGGAAGATAAGGGCCGCACAAGGAAGATAAGATAAACTCGACAGTGAACTCTACAAATGTTTTAAACAAATCACATGAAATCGATCGCCTAAGATCAGAATTTACTAGCGTGTTTGAGGAGAAAATTGGATGTATTCCAGGCTACTGCGTTTCACTAAATTTACGTAAAAATGCTACTCCAGTTTATACAAAAGAACGTTCAATTCCTTATTCTTTAACTGAGCGTGTTAATAAGGAACTGGAAACATTAGAAAAAGCAGGTATCATCACGAAAACGTCACATAGTGACTGGGGTTCACCCCTGGTTGTCATTCCAAAAGCCGATGGTGGCGTACGTCTATGTGTAGACTACAAGGTAGGGGTTAACCAACGTCTGATAGATTCACACTACCCTATAAGGAAAATAGATCACATATTTAATAGTCTTAGCGGCTCGAGATATTTTTGCCGATTAGATCTGTATAAGGCGTACTTACATGTACCTTTGGACGAGAATTCAAGCATTGTTCAGACAATTTCAACACATAAGGGAACATATCGTATGAACAGGTTGTCATTTGGCATCAAGACGGCTCCAGCTGAATTTAACAGGATAATAGATCAAATTTTACGCGATGTTCCAAAAACTGAATCTTATTTCGACGATATTGTCATACATGGAGAATCGATGGCCGAATGCAAAGAAAATTTGAGAAAATGTTTATCACAACTAAACAAATTTGATCTACATCTAAATGTTTCTAAGTGTTCATTTTTCGAAGAAAGAATCGAATTCTTGGGGCACATAATCGAATATAATAGTGTAAAGAAATCCAGTTCGAAGATAAAATCAATTTTAGAAATACCAGTACCCAAATCAGTTGATGAATTGAGACGTTTTCTGGGGATGGTGACGTATTACGCGAGGTTCATTCCAAATACATCAACTATAACAGCGCCAATGCGATACCTTTTACGTGGAAATTCAAAATTTGTCTGGACATCGCAATGCCAGAAAGCTTTCGATACATTAAAGAAAGAAATAGCAAGTGATCGTGTGTTGATACCGTATAGTCCAAATTTACCAATACAGCTTACGTGTGATGCCAGTCCCAAGGGTATAGCATGTGTTTTATCGCATTTAGTCAGTGGTAATGAAAAACCAATTGCTTTTGCGTCCAGAGCTTTAACAACAGCAGAGCAAAACTATTCACAATTAGATCGCGAAGCCTTAGCCATCATTTTCGCTGTCCAACGTTTCCACGAGTATGTTTTTGGCCGACCTTTCAAATTAGTCACAGATAACCAACCACTATCAAGAATTTTTCACCAGAATTCGAAGCTTCCACAAATTACTTCATCTAGATTACAACGTTATGCTGCATTCTTAACAGGATACAATAATGAAGTAATATCAAAGAAAAGCGAGGAAATCGCTCATGTCGACTGTCTTTCAAGGGCAACCGTGTGTTCAACATCTTCTATACAAAATTCAATAGATCAGGAAGTACATTTAGTTTTCAACTCAACAATAAATCAGATTAATTCAAGATTATTAAATTTTAAAACAGTTCAAGAGGAAACAAGAAAAGATGCAATTCTTTCGAAAATACTACATGATCTACGCACGAACACAAATATTGAATCTGAATTTACAATAGATTCCGATATTCAATTTAGAGGACAACGTGTAGTAATTCCGACATCTTTACAACAAATAGTTCTTCACGAGTTACACCACACTCACGTGGGAATTACAAAAATGAAACAGTTAGCCAGAAGATATGTTTATTGGCTATATGTAGACAAGGACATAGAAAAATATTTACGCTCTTGTTCTTCATGTGCTTTGATTCAAAACAGCCCTCCTAAAATTTCACTTCATCCATGGGAAGAGCCAGAAAATAATTGGCAACGTGTGCATATGGACTATGCCGGGCAATATCAAGGTCATTATTTTTTGGTGGTGGATTCGAAATCAAAATGGGCAGAAGTAGGAGTTTGCTCAACCGCACCATCATCTTCGTTAACGATCGATATTCTTCAAACAATATTTTCGAGGAATGGGTACCCAGATGTATTAGTATCAGTAATGCCACAATTTTTACGAGTAGTGAATTCACAACCTTTTGTAGCGAAGCGGGGATTTTTCAAAAATATATTGCTCCTGGCCATCCAGCGACGAACGGCTTAGCAGAAAGAAATGTTCAAACGCTAAAAAAACGTTTAGCAGCTATGACAGATGAAAAAACACCAATCCAAAAGAAAATCAAGCAAATTATGTTCCGATATAGAGCTACTCCTCTCCAGAACGGTAAAACTCCAGCAGAACAATATTTAGGACGTCAAATTCGAATCCGCTTAGACGCAATAAAGCCCATAACTACAAACCAGTCAACGACCCCCTGTTTACCTTCGAGACAGTTAAATGTAGGAGACAGAGTCCAAGCGCGTTATTATACGGCGAACAAAGAGCAGTGGAGGTTTGGTAAGATTACTAAAAAAATGGGTTATTTGCATTATATTGTACAGTTGGACAATGGATACTTATTTAAACGGCATATAGATCAGCTACGGTTAACCAGTGTTCATCACAATTTAGACACAAACCTTGTACCTAAAGAAACCCCTGAATGCAATAGTCAGCTTGTAAATCAAGAAGATCAGCAAGCTCTTTTATATCAGTCGGTTCTTATACCTTCCGGATTGTCAACTAACGTAAATTGTTCCAGTAACGATTCTCCAATATCAACTAACGTAAATTGTTCTAATAATGACTATCCACTAACAGAAGAAATTGCAGCAGAACCAACAACTGCGGCTCAAAGTACTGATTTTCAAACACAACAGTTGTCCCATAAAGAAATTGCAACAGAACTAACAACTGCGGCTCAAAGTACTGATTTTCAAACACAACAGTTGTCCCGTAAAGAAATTACAACAGAACCAACAACTGCGGCTCAAAGTACTGATCTGCAAACACAACAGTTGTCACGTAAAACAACCAGGCAACGCAGGCTGCCTAAGCATTTGCAAGACTATATCATTGGTGATGAAGTGGGAAGCCAAGATTAAGTGTGGGAGAATTGTTGTAACTCTAATTTATATTAATATAGCAACGTTTCAATTGTCTGTCAATTCTATAAAATATATAATTAACATTCATTCATTATTTTTCCAATCATAAATATAGTTCTTAATAAATAATCAATTTTATTACATAAACCAAAAACCAGTGTTATATATTAAAAACACAACTTAAACTATAACAAATGATTATTTATTTTTTAGTTTTTGTTCTTATTTTTTCATAAAACGCAGCACATTAAAATAATTCAAATTAAAATTATAATAGAGTACTGTCGAAAAAAATTCTATTCAAATAATTTTTAATTTTTTCAAGGGACCTGTGAAACACTTCAAATTATCGAGAGATTCAAATTAACGAGTTTCAAATTATTAAGAGTCGACTGTATACATACGTACATATGCATGTATTTATATCCAAAAATATATATTAATTAAAAATGATTAATTACAATGTTTTGAAATAAGTTGAAAACCGCTAATATTTAACAAAGTTTTAAAAATGTTGGGATATAACAAGTGCGAAAATTTATTTTATTCCATTTATGGAACTTCGATCTCGAGACCCACTACAAATCTGCAATTACATAATTATACCACAAATCAATAACTCCATTTTCGCAAGAACGTTCTTATTAAACATGCATACAACTTAATATGTATTTTGTTTGCCTGTCCTGGAAATCCACAACTGTGGATATGACCACAAAACATACAGAAGTGACACGAGACAGAAGATAAGGGTATTTTTCTGTTTGTCTCGTTTTCCCACAAATTTTGTCGGCGTTTTTGTTTTGATTCTTCTTTTTAGTGCAATAAAATTACATTTCTGTGATATGACTCGAATTACCTAATTATCCGTTTTCTAGGTCTGTATTTATTTATAGGCTGTCTTTAGTGAGAAAGTGACTCTTAGTTAGTTAGATAAGCCTTGATGGCTACCAGTATGTAGCCAGTATGTGCACACTAAGTGTAGGATGTGTTCTGTATTTAATTTTTGGTATAAATTAAACACTTTGCCATTACAAAAATATTAAATAAGTTTCTATCATACTTTTTTGCAGGATGGTCGAAGTTTTATCATTCAAAATCAAGCCCAATTTGCTCGGGAATTGCTACCGCTCAATTACAAACACAACAATATGGCTTCCTTTATAAGGCAACTGAATATGTGTAAGAAAAAGCCAATAACTACTTATAATAATATTTTAATACTGGAGCTGTGATTTTCTTTTGTTCTTGAATTATACAGACGGTTTTCATAAGATAACATCCATTGATAATGGTGGTTTAAAGTTCGACCGAGATGAAATGGAATTTACGCATCCTTGCTTTAAGCGTAATTGTCCGTATTTATTAGAGCATATAAAACGAAAAATAGCATCAACTAAATCCATTGATGAGAAGTCTGCTTTAAAGCCGGAAGCAGTAACAAAAGTATTGCAAGATGTTAAAGCAATGCGTGGCCGCCAAGATTCCTTAGATTCGCGTTTCTCTGTAATGAAACAGGAAAATGAGGCTCTTTGGCGTGAAATTGCATCATTAAGGCAAAAACATGCAAAGCAACAACAAATTGTTAATAAATTAATACAATTTTTAATAACGATCGTTCAGCCGCAACGTAATATGACCAGTGTAAAGCGGCATATGCAGTTAATGATTAATGACATACCAGATAAATCAAAGATACGTAAGACCAGTGAATCGGAATCAAAATGTGGTCCAGTTATTCACGAGTTAAGCGAAGAGTTGCTCGATGAAGTTACTTCTGAAACTGAGCCGGAATTAATGGTACCAAATAGCCCTTTTGTTCGAGTTACTACACCAGCAACACCTACTAATGATGCCGAAGTCACTCATTCACCACACAATCTGGAACGTCCTTCGTCAAGTGTTAGTATCGTATCTCAAAATCTTGACATTTCCAATCAATGTGCTGAAGATTCGAGTGAATATATAAATGCAGCGGCTTCAAGAGGTGTCGTCATTAACGATGGGCTCATACAGACTGTTAATAATGATGGATCTAAAATATTTTACCACATAACTGAAGTGCCAGATGCACATCCTCAAGAAACAACTGCTAGTCCATTTAGCTACAATGAAGACAATGTATTGACAACTCCAATGGTACGTGAGCAAAACGAACGTAATAAATTTTTAAAACTGAAAAATCGTCAAAACCGTTTGAAAGGGTCTAGTGTGGTAAATGCTAAGATACGCAAAACATCACCAAAAGAACAGCATACAAATATACAGCACGTCCCTCAATCAGTACAAATAAAATCAGAAAATGATTCCTCCATTGATCATATACTTTTCCGAAACATTTATCCTAATAATCGTAGTCTGACACCGGATCCGAATTGCAGCGAAGATTCACATCAGTCAAATTCAAATACTGCTGGTAGTTATTTGATTAGTTCCACTTCAGCTGCAAAGACATCATCGCCAACGGAAAATAATTTTTTGGTCAACCACAGTTCCGACTTGTACAATCCAAACAATTTCATTGCCAATGATATACCGGCTGATATATTTGAAGTAAGTAAATATCCACATACATACATACATACATATGTATGTATGTACATTAGACCGTCTCACTTTTAATTTTTTTAATTTTCGAAATTCCTTGAACATAATGAACGATTTTCTTAATCTACTCTAAAAACCAAGAATTTTGGTGTATAACTCTTAAATATTGATGAACCGGAAGTGGTCTCTCAAATCGTTTTTTTTTTTTACAAAAATGCCATTTTTCCAAAAAGTTAAAAAATCTTGCTTTAGTAATTTGCCTCTAACTCAAGCAGTTCTTAACAGATTTGAACATAATTACATGCATTAGAAAACTTATTAAATTTCCTAAATATTTCTTAAAGCAACGTTACTATTTTGTTTGATGGTTTTTTATTCATAGCATTTATTAACTACCAATTCAGATTTTCAAATACGAACTTATTTTTTTTTAATTTTTGCTTACCTTTTCTTACATAAAAATTAAAGGAGAAAACATTTTTATATTCTACAAATTCAGTGTGGTAGGATATTTTAAGATAAAAATTTTGGTGTAAATAACAGAATTTTGTTAAGAAAAACTTTTTTTGTTTTAATACATGTTTTTATTTATTGTATCTGCAAATATGAACTAACAATAAGTATTCAAATCTTAAATCTAATCTATAATTATTAGGCCCGACCAGTGTCGGACATAAACTTAGTGATAGTTATTAATAGTACCATACATAAGTAGTGATAAGCAAAAAAAAGTATTTTCAAGCAGTTTCATCTGGAGTGTTGAGTATTAGAGACCTTGTGTCCCTCTTTTTTAAGCGGATGTGTTACTGGACACAAAAACAGTAGTTAACGACCCTGCTGATCGCATAATTGGCCTTCTAAAAACCGTCAACAATACACTAGTGACGGAAAACAGTGACCAAAATGATTTGATTCAAGTCATCGAGCAATTTCACAAAACGCATCCAAAATCCAACAAAAGTACAAATTTAGCAAATTTGAAAAAATAAAAAACCAACATCAATCTTTTCTTATTTATAATAATGTACTCGTACTTACGAAATTGTAAATGAAAAGTAAATTGAAATTTCAGTTGTTTGTGTTGGAAAAATGGAAAAATGAATTTTTTTTTTACAAAAAACACAGGAAAAAAATTAAATTTTTCCAACAAAAAAAAAACTGAAATGAATACCTTTAATGAGTTGCTGCTCATATTGTAATTTGAAAAAAAAATTTAATGGGGCAGCTTGGGGCAGGAATTTCATATAAAGTCTATAGCAGCGAGGTTGAAAGATTACAAAAACGTTTATGGATGTGGTGAAACGGGTGGATATCAAAAGATTTCGTCTGACAAAGTTAGTTTGTTTGGTAAAAATTAAAAAAAAACTCACTTAGCTTAACACTTAATAAAAAACTTATCATTTATTAGAAAATAATGTGTTTTTGTGTGTTAGTTAAAAAAGAGTTAAAAGGTACAATTGAAAAAAAAAATTAATATCGCCTCTACAGCGCCTTCTATTTACTTTTGAATTTGCATAAAACACGCATAGTATTTTTGTGTTTTTCTTTTAACATGTCATTTAGAGTACCGTTATAAGCATATTACTGAAAGATATACAAGAATAATATAGTTTTAAGCTAGTCTGGGTCTTCGCTAAATTTTTAATTAACTTTATTTTTTTTATTTTTGTCGTCCTAATTTCTGAAATCGAACACTGTGCGTTGCTTTAAAAAAGATTTAGGAAATTTAATAAGCTTTCTAATGCATGTAATTAGATTCAAAGCCGTTAAGAACTGCTTGCGTCAGAGGCAAATTACTAAAGCAAGATTTTTTCATATCTTAGAAAAATGGAATTTTTCTTAAAAAACAAAAAATCGATTTGAGATACCACTTCCGGTTCATCAATATTTAAGTGTTATACACCAAAATTCTTGGTTTTTAGAGTTGATTAAGAAAATCGATGTTCATCAAGGAATTTCGAAAAAAGTAAAAAAAAAACTAGACGGTGCAAAAATATAGTTCATATTTATACGATATTACGCATTTACTCAGGATAGTGATCTAACATCAATCGAACAAAAAGGTCACCTTACCGAACATGACAATTCCAAAGAAAGTCAACAACAACAAGTTGGGCAAACTACTGTTAGTAGTGGAAAATTGTCAACATATTCTCCGGAGCCATCTACTTCTGCTGCTGCTGCTGCAGCTGCATCTATTTGTTTGACCAATAACAACAATGGCGCTCAAGAAACGTTAGCTACATCGCCATCAACATTTAAAGACAAGAATTTTGGTAACATGGCCCTCACCAAATACGAAAACAATCAAGATTTAATGCGGTTGAGTACTGCGTTAGTAACTGAGAGAAATCTTAGTTGCATTTTGGAATTATAAAAATATTAAACAAGATTTTTTTTATTTATTTCTTTTCAAAATATTTAAAGTGATGAAGTCAGTGGTCACCTAGATATCGTTCATGATGAACTGGAAGGCTTAAAAGATTTACTTCGCAGTGATGTTTACTCTTTAGATAACAATACTTTGCTGGGTGTAAGTTTATCCGCTTTAAGTTCATATGTTAATGATGAAGAAACAATTATGACAGTAATAAAATGTCTAATTCGATTACAAAAAAAAAAACAATAACGACGACATTGACCAACAAACTCGTTACAAAATTTTACAATTTGTAAACGATATATTACTTAATGGTATAGGCTAGAAGTAGCTAAAGCTATTGAAAACTTGTATACCTACCTAAGTACATTCATATGCACATATGTACATATGTATGTACGTATGTACATATACTGTTGTGCTTTTACTATCGAGATAGTTGAAATAAAAGTCAACAAATTAATATTTAAAAATTAAAGAAACATTTAATTAATGGAAATTAGCAAAGCGTGATGTCGGTTTTACGGTTAAGAAAAAGTAATGAAAAAATTAAATGTAAATATGACATAACAGACAGTATATAAATAAGAATACTAGATTTTAAATTAATTGTAAGGGTTACCCCTAACATCTCCCTTCTGCGGGCAACAACTATACGTTTTGGATTTGTCTTCAATGGTGAAGTGGGAGGTGTAAAGAAATTATCTCTTTCCCTTGGTGTTGCAATCTGGAACTCGTTAAGTATTACCTCTAGTGGTAATTGAAATTCTTTTGCTTCTGAAGGAACTTCTAATGAAGTTCTCAATCTTAATTGATCTGCATGAGCTTTTACCAGAATCTGACGATCATCAATTGTAATTAAAGTGTTGTAAATGACGTTTCCGATCCTTTCTATTATTTCTCCTTGCACCCAAAAACTTTTATTAAACTTAAAGTGTTTTGCATAAATCAAGTCACCGGTACTGAAACTTCTGGTTTTGGTTCCGTGTTTAATATTGTATTGATTTTCCATTTTAGAGTCTCGTATTGGATAGTTTTGTAATGGTTTTAATAAGATATCAAAAACGGTTCGCATTTTACGTCCTATAAAGGATTCTGCAGGTGAGAGTTTGTTTGGCGCTTTGGGTTTGGAGTTGAGCGGTAGACTTCTAAGAAGGTCTGAAGGGCTTCGACGGATGTTCCTTCCTTTTCTAATTTTTTTAAAGCTCGTTTGAGTGTGTCAACAAATTTTTCTGCTTGTCCGTTTGAACTTGGATGAAATCTTACATTGTATGTTGAATACCTCGCTGTTTACACCAACATTCAAAATTAGCAGAACAAAATTGTGTTCCAGGTCAAAAATACTTGTGTGGCAACACTCTATTCTTATATAGCTGTTGTTGTTATTTACATTTATTTTCTTTACATACTTTTTACAACTACAACTAGAGCTGAAAAAAAAGTCAGCCAATGTAGTAAAGTAAGAAAATAAAAAACATGTTGATTATTGAGTTCTTGTTTCAACTTTGTTATTTGTTGAACTTCTCATTTGTTTAAATGAAAGTTTATAACATAATAACTCTAGTTGTTCTAAGATTTTTGGGTAAAGGTTCCCTGATGATCTGCATTAGCAACAGTGAAATGCGCATAGGATCCAGCTAAACCCCTCAATAATCAATTTAAATGTGTTTTTAATAAAAAAGTTATTTTACTAATTAAGTAAAATAATAATTTGGGATTATTAGTGCGTTAATAAACGTTAAACTTAAAATTGCGTTCCGTTGTCGGTAACAATTTGTTCGGGATTACCGAATTGTGAACAAAATTCGTTAAGCAATTTAATTGTAGTAGATGTTGTCATTGAGCTCGTTTCATAAATTACTGGATATTTTGAGTAAGCGTCAACGATGACTAGATAATATTTACCTTTCACGGGTCCAGCATAATCGATATGCACTCGTTCAATTGGGTGTGTAGTCAAAGGCCATGAACATAGATTTGTCTTTACAGGATTTTTAGCATTGAGTTGACAATTTGTGCAATTTTTATTGTAGTCTTCAATGTTTTTGTCGATGTTAGGCCAATAAACGTAGCTGGCTATTGATTTGCTTCTTTCAGACGATATGTGTCCTCTATGTAACTGTTTGAGGATTTTGTTTCGAAAAATGTCTGGAACTACAATTCTTGTGTTGAAAGTTATGACATTGTCAACTTGTGAGAGTGAATATCGTCGGTTGTAGAACGAAAGTAATGATGAATCCATGTTTCTACTATTTTCTGGCCAACCATTGTTTATGTTGCTTAAAACGTTTTGAAGAATAACATCTTTTTTTGTTTCTTGCACAATCATATCAAATGAAACTGGAAGATTTGATATAGAGTCACCAAGGTGACTTCTCATGTCGTTTTCCATAGAAATCGATGCTATTATGAAATTATCTTGAATTTTCTCATGTTTATCGATTAGTCTTGAGAGAACGTCGGCGTGCCCGAAATCTTGTGTGCTTGTATACTTTATATCAAAGTCATATGCGAGCAAAATTAGTGCCCATCGTTGTAGACGGTTAGCGGTGTAAACTGGAATACCCTTTTTTGAACCAAAAATGCTGAGTAATGGTTTATGGTCGGTATGCAGTGTAAATTTTCTTCCAAATACCATTTTATGAAAACGTTTTACAGCAAATACAAGTGCTAGCCCTTCCTTTTCTATTTGACTGTAATTCTTTTCAGCTGAAGTTAAGGATCTCGATACGTGATGTATTGCCTTAATATTATTGTCGGAAAAAGTGTGGTAGATGACGGCTCCAATACTATGAGAGGATGCATCGGCTGCAACGTGTATAGGCAAGTTTGGGTCATAGTGCGTAAGAAGTAGATCCGATGTAAGAATGGATTTAAATTTATCCAATGAGTTCTGGCATTGTTGTGTCCAGTTAAATGATTGGTCTTTTTTTAATAAATCGTCAAGGGGTTTACGTAACATTCTCATATTGGATACAAATTTTGCGTAGTGGTTAATAGAACCTAACAAAGATCGCACCTCAAAAATGTTTTCTGGAATCTTGAGATTCTGTATCGCCTTGATTTTTTCGGGGTCTGGACGTACGCCTTGACTATCGATGATTTGACCCAAATATTTGATTTGCGTTTTAAAAAATTGGCTCTTCTCGAATTTGAGACGAAATCCGAATTCTTGAATGCGCTGCAATAATTTGTCAAGATCAGTTTTATGTTCAGAAATAGACTTACTTGATAACATTATGTCATCTATGTATGCTTTTGAACCATTAACACCGGCACAGAGTTGGTCCATTATACGCTGGAACGCACCCGGAGCGGATTTTACACCTGGTGTAAGGCGGTTGAATTTGTATAGACCTTTGTGCGTGTTGACAGTAAGAAGTTCTTTACTTTCGTCGTTAACTTCAACTTGCAAATATGCATCAGATAAATCCAAATTAGTAAATATGGTGCTACCATGGCAATCTGATAATATTTCTTCGGTGTGGGCAAAGGATATTGATTTGACTCAATAGTATTGTTGAGGCCAGTGGAGTAGTCCCCACAAATTCGTGTCTTACCATTTCGTCTGCTGACAACGATTGGTGCGGCCCATTTTGATGTATTGACAGGAGCAATAATGCCTGCTTTTTCAAGTCTATCAAGTTCGGTTTCAATTTCGGTCCTGACAGCGTAGGGTACAGGTCGCTTGGGAATGAATACCTCTTTACTATCTGGTAGTAATTGTATATGAACTTTGGCTTTCGTGCAAAGTCCTAACTTAGAATTGTCAAACACAATTTTGTATTTTTCTTTGACCTCGGATATATAATCTTCAAACTTGATTTGGCGACACCATGCGGAAATTGGTTGGTCCCAAAGTTGAAATGATTCAATCCAATCTATACCCATTATGTTTAAATCTGTGATGTCAGTAATATAGCATTGAACCGCTTTTGTAATATTTCCAATAGAAATGTTGCAATCAAATTTAGCAACAAGATTTATTTTATTGGTGTTTACGTCATTTGCAACGTCGTTAGTTTTAAAAGCGTATGGTTCACCGATAGCTTCCCAAGTTGTTATTGATATGATTGATATGTCGGAGGCAGTATCAATCTGTAACCGAACTGGTTGTTTATTAATTTTTACATTAATATACTTACGTAGGTCTTGAAAATGTAGCTGCTTTGTAGAAAATACAGCGTTTGTGCGGTAATTTGACTTTGAAGTATTGAAATTCTTATAAGTTTTGTTTTTGTTGTCAGAGTACGACTTTTTTTGAACGAATTTATTGTTAGCACTAGAACAATAATTATCTTTGTGGCCTATTTGATGGGATTTAGAACATTTGTGTTCCTTAAATGTACAGAACTTGACGTAATGTAAGTCTCCACAGAGCCAACAAGGGGTCTTAGGAATTTTGCTTATAGGCTTGTGTTTCTTCATAGGTTTAGTAACTGCACCTACTATTCTTTGGTGTTCAATCATAGTGTTGTCGGTTTTGAGATTGAGAATCTTTTGCGTTTCATCCACTAAGTGATCTAGATTCATGGAATCTCTTGCGTCATCCATTAGTCTGAGTAAACGTATGCGAATGTCGTTATCTTTACTCGACTTGAGGCCCAGAACAAAAATAAGACACTTAAATTGGTCAATTGTCATTTCACTCAATTTAAATAGTTCGCACTGCAAGTTCACTTTGCTGGCGTATTTTCGTTAGTTGTAAACACTTAAAGCGTTGACTCACTTCCGTCTCGACTTTGCCGAAGAGCTTGTTGAGTTTTTCTACGGTCTCCGTGAGAGTCATCTCAGTGGGTTTTTTTGGAAGTACGTAGTTTTTGAAACGCTCGTGTACTTGGTCCGACATTTTCCTACACAGCAGTGCCACTTTGTCTTGCTCTTCAAGGACACTAGCTTCTCTTTCAAATATGTGCGTAAACCTGTTGTACCATACTTTGAAAAAAAATCCACTTTCTGGATCGTACACAAAATCTGTCATGGAGTGCGTGAGCGACTCCATTAATGATGCCTTAGTGGTTGCTTGTTGATTTGTTTTCGTAGATCTTGTAGACTCCTGGTTCTGCATAAGTTTAGACAAGAAGTCCATCATCTGTGCCTGTTGTTCCATTAATTTGATTATCTTGTCGTCGGACATGATTTTTCTTTTTCGTATTGTCAAATTAGACAAAAAAAATTGGCTTGTTGCACAATTAATGTTTTAGTTTTACCCTTTTAAGTATTTTTTCACTCGTCGCCACTTTTGTTGTGCTTTTACTATCGAGATAGTTGAAATAAAAGTCAACAAATTAATATTTACAAATTAAAAAAACATTTAATTAATGGAAATTAGCAAAGCGTGATGTCGGTTTTACGGTTAAGAAAAAGTAATGAAAAAATTAAATGTAAATATGACATAACAGACAGTATATAAATAAGAATACTAGATTGTAAATTAATTGTAAGGGTTACCCCTAACATATACATATGTATATATTTATTTATCACTTTTGTACATTTTTTCATAATTCACTCAAGATTTGTTTTGTTTTTTCATTCGAAAAATCGATACTGACTAACTCAACAACTAACTATGTAAAAATGTTTTACATTTTAACCGTTATTTTGCTGAAAAAATGCAGATATTCCAGTTATGTGATGGAAATCGAATGACTTTCAACTATTCTTTTTGAAAATGTATGATGGAATGTGAACAATTTCCAAAATGATTTTGAGCCAATCAAAATATAAATGTTAACTTGCAAAAAGTAAAAGGTTGATGAAATCCAGCCAATATAGAAAAAGTAGAAAATGTTTTTTGTTATTTTTCTAAATTCTGTATTTGGTTGGCGAATAACACATTCACAAACTGAATTCAATTGGAGATCGGTAGACGAGAGTGATGAGCACTCTAAATTCGTGTATCTTTAAAAAATTGTGTGTATGCTTCGTATATGCTGAAAACGTATGCATTTAAAAATCAGGTGATCTGGAGTTTCAAGGACATAACAAAGTTGACATAGTATATCTGAGTTCACTACTTTTGATTTTTTGAGGTACAAAAACTTTCTTCTATTCGAAATTGTTTGTTTTTTAAAGATTGATATAAATAATTTTACTTATCTGGATTAACATTTTCCTGCTGTAAAATTTTTCTTTTTAAATTATTCTGCAGATATTGCTTGAAAGTATATATATTGGGACTGGCTCAGAATTAGTTCTGGATATGGTCCGTTGTTCCTTTTTGAGAAAAACTGAAAAATACTCCCCATCAGATTTTCCTATCTCTGATATTTTTATTTTTGTATGGGCTTTTTTCATAATATATTTCATAACACATATGTACATACATACATACATACATAGATATATATGTTCATATGCATCCTTCAATGAGAACCCAGTGTCGAAAGTCATAATCATTGATGGTGATAAACGCTGACAATGTTAAGTCATTGATGACAGCTGCTGAATTTTCTTTGGTGTCATATATGAATTTTTGAAGTGCGTCCTCGTGTTAGTGAGTCCTAGCAGACAATATCATCGTTATTCGTTATCAAATTTGTATGATATGTGTGGGTAATTTCGAGACGTCTGCGACATATAGCAGAGATTAGCTGTTTGTCGAATCATAACAGAGAATATCGTTAAGTTTCAACTTTTTTAAGTACTGTGACACTTCAATAACATTGTCATGCATAACTGATTTTAATTATATCATTGTCATGTGGATTAACCAATGAAATTTTTATTCAAAATAAATTAGTTCGAATTACGACTTAGTAGTGATTTTCTGATAATGATGCATCCATAAAAATGTCATAATGGCAATGTCGCTCAAACACGCCACCGGGAATAATTAAAAAGCTGAAGTGTTTGTTTTTTAAACTGAATGAAAAAACTTTTTCGATAGTAATTTATGAGTTACTAATGTGCAGTTTCCACAATACAAGCAAGCGACTTGTGTAGAAAAAATATATGAAAAGCAGTAAAATTTTTGAGTGATTACCATACAAATTTTCTAGACAAGTCGCTTGCTTGCATTGTGGAAACTACACATAAGAAACCGTTGATAAACTCAAAAAAAAATCATTTTCAATCTTTCGAATTAGATTGAAATAAAATGATGTATATGATGTCCAATATTAAATAAAAAAAAAACTGTAGCAAATAGGAAAAACCTGAGTACACATTATTTTTCAGTGCACCGAATGAACAGCTTAAAGATTTTATGTCAGTCTGTGTAATTAAAAGAAAACAAATCGAAAACGAAATACTTTCATTCTTATTATATTATTGTTTTCCTATTATATTATTGTTTCATTTTGCAAATTGTTTAATATAATTTTTTTATTCGTTTTCAATTATTTATTTTATATACATAACTAATTACAATTGGACTTAAAACGATATAAAAAATGTTTGTTCTTTAAAAAAATAAGTAAATTCAAACTATTAACAATAAATGCAACAAAAAAAATTATTTTAAAATTAAAGATGCCCTTAATCGAAACCAACTCTATACAGAATCGAAAACTCAGTACTTTTGAGAAGAATAATCAAGTAATATTTTACCCGCCGGCTGTGGAAGAGGATATTCTAAATAAGGTCAGCAAAAACAAAAAAGTTATAAAAAAAATTTTTAATGTTTAAAGTATTCAGTATTAGCTTCTTTCCAAACTTAACAAAATATATGCACAATTGATATTGTGTCCTTTGTAAAGGATAATTGTTATAAATATGTTCTTTTTTTATGGATCATTCAATTCTACAAAAACCAGAAATCTCAAACCGGACAGCAAAACAGGTGTGTTTTGTTTTGAAAACTCGATTTAATTTTCGGGAAAACAAAATATTAAAATATTTACATACATATGTACATATAAGTTATTTTCTAAGGAAATAATAATTCACCCCTATTCTGCGTTTCGATTACGTTTCCAAAAAAATGAATCGAAAGAAAAAGAAGAAGAGAATAGTATGTTAAAACCAGTTGTTTTGCTATGAAACGGGTGAAAAGAACAGAAAAAATAAGCAATTTTGCAAAATTTTTAGCAATAAGTTACAACTTGGTGCAAAAACAGTGATTTAAAAATTAAAACAAATAATAATATTAAATATGTATAGTGAAAATTTTTATTAAATAAATTGCTAGTTAAGTACTGAAAGTCCATAAAAAAGCAAGAAGTATTTGTGGCCAAAAATTATTCAGTGTTAAGAATCCTGTCGCGCCGGTGGTGATATTTTCATTTTTATACATGATTGTATTACAAAAATAAAGTTTCTTTATTTTAATCTAATTTAATCCGCAGACAATATCGTCCTTCGGTGCCATTAAATTTGCCAACTTTTCATACTTTTCGGGTGTTGTTGCTTTCTACCGGTAATAAATTAAATAAATATCACATTTAAATAAAAAAAAAAAAAAAGAAAAAAAATTTTGTACTTCATTAATTAAACCTTCTTTTGAATTTAATACTTACTACATTCTTTTTTTAATTAATCATTTTTTGAAGCTAAACAAACAAAAATCGAAAGACGCACCGTCCTAAAATAACAACTTACAAATGTAGAATACATACAATCGAAATGTAGAATCGAAAGAGAAATCGTAGAACGGAACGCAGAATACCAAAGTTGCCAAACGGAGAAAATTTCGATTCGAATCGAAACGCAGAATAGGCGTGATTATTTTTTGAGTTTTTTTTTAGCTTAGAAAACAACAATTACTTTTGAATTGTAAAGTTTTCTTTTCGCGTTTGGCGCCATAAAAACAAAACACACCAGCTTAAAATTCTCTTAACACGAAAAGATATATGCACTATAGTTTCTGTCTTTTAATAATAATATTTCCTTTTCCTGCATGAAATAGTTTAAGAAACAAATCGAGAAATTTGCAAAAATCTAAAAAGAAATTGTAGTTCGATCAATCACTAAAAATTTTAATTTAATTAGTAATTTATGTTTGATTGTTGGTTAAGCGACGTTATTGTTGGCTAAGTGACGGATATCAATTCCAAAAGAATTTTGAAATAAGGTAAAAAATGTCGGCTGTCCGCCCCCATCTTCACTGTTCTCTTGAATGCATCTAAATTGTGGCCTATTTCGTAATTTCAAATAAATTTCCAATCCTTATTGAAGCTATTTATTATTGTTATTGAAGCTATTTATCCGATAGTGTATTTTTTTTTTCAAAGTTAGATTATTTCGTGCAGTCTTATTAGTGTTTATAACGAAATATCAAAATATAAATTGAAGAATATAATTAATTTGTTGACTAAAAGCTTGAAGATTTAATATTTCATTAGTGATAAAGATAAATAATTGGCTACTTTAGATAAAATAGGCATTAATGTTAAATATTTACTTGGTTCCATTAAAAAAAAGTTTGTGTGTATACATACATACAAGTTTCTTGATGAAACCATTCTTAGCGAAATAAACTTCGTTTAGTTTTTATTAATATTAGCAGTAATATAAACATACATTAATATCTACTTAACTTTTGTATAAATATTATTTAGCTCTTTAATGATGCGGATATTCTAGGACCTTATGGATTACACTTGGTTAACGATGGAAGTGGTAGCAATGATAAGAAGGGTAATTATGTAATTATGCAATAATAAACCTTTTACTAAATATGTAATTTCTTCTCACTAGGGTCTGAATTGATGACATACCAACCTATGTATGACCTATCCGATATAATAAGTGATCAAAATGATTTAGATGGTAAGACAAATTACACATTTATCTACATAATAATCAATAATAAAATGCGTTCATTGTTTAATAGTACTCATCATTTAAAAAAATAAATTACATACAGTGGACCAATAAAGCTTAACTACACATTCAAAATTTTTTAATTAAGATAATAATTAACATACCTTTTGTCTGAATAGCTGATAAAGAGAGCTTTATCTTCATAATACAGCTTGTTTTATCTACTTAGCTTTTGCAAGAAAAGATATATTTAAATAATAATACTATACTATAACTATAAATGACGCAAACAAATTACGTACATCACCAGCATTACCTAAAATATTTAAGTTACTGCTTTTATAAAAGTAAGGTAAATTGTCACCTTCATTTGGAACGTTCCTTCCTCCACCCATTTCTAGACATTTCTATTTACGTTTACATTAAAATTAGAAAATAATGCGTAATAACGTTATTTAAAATACATTTTTAGAATTCAGTTTCACTCAAAAATACGAATGCTTTCAATATAAATTTTATACTCAAGTCGTCCATCTGGGTTGTAGAAACAGGAGGTAAGCTAAAAAAAATATATGAGAATCATTACTTTTATAAAAGCAATAACTCAAATAATTTATATAAGGCTGGTAATGTACGTAAATTTGTATGGCGTCATTTGTTTAAACTTGCATATGTTTCTTATGAACACGATATGAGAAAATACAATTTAAAAGTATGTAAATATAAACGAGGTAAATGTTAATCATTAGATTAGGTTAATAGGTTGCTGATAAGGAGTTAACTTTTTCGAATTATTAAACAATTGGAAGGCGTACTTAAACTTTATTGCGCCAATGTACATACAAAGACAAAATATTTTTCTTTCCAGGTGATGCCAACATACCAACATCATCGACATTTCAAACTCAACAGCAACAAAAGGAGGAATTTAATAGTTCCGTCCTGAATACACCGTATCACGAGTAAATTTTACCCGTTAGCTGATATAAAATCAATACATTTAGGAGGGGTATAACTTTTCATACGTTGTAACTATTTTCGTTTATTCGAAAATTAATATGGGTACGCATACATTCATACATAATATATATAATATATGTACATACATATGTGACCACACAGCAACAAAAAATTAAATAAAATGAGATTTCATTTTACAGAATCAATTTTTGACTTTCGGAAAGTATGTATATCGGAACTAAAAATAAAAACAATATACTAGATAAACTTTGAAAACTGGTCGCTTTTTTAAAATAAGGTAATGAATGTTATGACAAAATTCCCTGTGTCGATAAACATCAATATGGAAGCTGCGCAAATTAAGAGGATTCTTAGGAAATCAGCCAACGAAACTGTACCCCAGAGCAAGAATCCCAAATTAAATAATTCTATGGCATGGTTTATTTCATCTATTGCAAAATTAATAAAATATGTGCGTTAGGCCGGGTTTACATCTGTGTGCCATGTGCCACAAGCGTAATTACTAATGAAAAACTGTTTGATTCAGACATGTATTTATTGAGTTAAATAGTTAAATACATATGTACATAACTAATAGACAACTTTATAGAATCCAAAATGATTGGAAACTGTTAAATCAATAAATACATGTCTGAATCAAACAGTTTTTCATTAGTAATTAGTTGGTTACGCTTTTTTGGGCAGATGACACACAAGAAATGCCAGATATAGACTCAGCCTTAGTAAAGCGGGAATCTCGAACTGCAAAGCGTCAAACATGGAGTAATTTTTTGAACTCAACCCAATGTTGGACACTAAAACGCTATGGTCTAGGATAAAGGCGTAAAAAATTAAAAATTTAATAATTTTCCAACTCTAATTGATGGTGATACTATTTTTTCCAATCCAGTTGATATTCCCAATAAATTTGCGCAATTTTGGTGCTCAGTTGGATCTGATATTAATTTCGATGACAATATCGTATCAAAACAACAGACATATGAATAATCGTTAAGTCGTTAAGCAGCTCTGGGTCGGAAAACATCTCTCAGGTCATCGTAATTATTTTTTAAGTGCGGTCAGGCTTGTGTGTGTTTGGCCTTCGAGAGTTTTTCGTCTCGCTCGCACTTGTTGACTGATCTGCCACAGATAACCGCATAATCTTGCCATTCTTTTGTGGAATTTCTTTAACAACCACGTTGCTACTTCCTATGTGAAGGCATATGTCGTGTACAGTCAGTCACGGAAATTTTTTTTTTAATACTGTTGATAAAATCTTGGGCATATGGTCTAGTTACTCCGCCCACATTCGTGCAACACCATACTGTGCAAATTTACTTTGCACAGTATGTTACAATAAATAAATATGAATAATACCGCAGGGCAGGCCACTTTTCTTGCCGAGGTTATTACACCTGACGATCTCAAGCTAGCACTTACCAAGGCCTAAGGCACTACACCATCGCTGGATATAATAAGGTTTTGGAAAAATACTAGAGATAAAATTTCATCATTGCAACATGCCTTCTTGCCCAAGTATGGAGTTTGTTCTTTGATCCACCAACTTGAAGATAAACTTCGACAAAATCTATCCAAAAGAAAGCACAACGTGATATTGTCAGCAGACATTGAAATAGCTTTCGATCGAGTGGTTTCCATTTTTGTTCTGGATGAATGACACAACTGGGGTATCTCTTTCAGTTATTAAGCTTCTCCGTTCCTTTTTGTCTAATCGTCAAATTATAGTTAAAATTTATGGATATTTATCAAAATCATATTATCTCGATAACGGTATTCCCCAAGGCTCACCTCTGTCGGTTGTTCTTTTTACTATTTATATGAATTCTATATGTTTTAAGGAAAAAGGGCCTCATATTGATATTGCTATTGATATATGCAAAGCCTTAGCTCACGGTTTGATTCAGCACTGCATATCCCTTTATGGTTGGACTTCGGAAACAAATATCACGAAAATAAATGCAGCGTTAAATAACTGCTTTCGAACCGCTTCGGGTCTCTTGAGGGTAACTAATAATAATAATAATAATAATACTTTATATAAGATCAATAAATATGGCTGCAAGATCTATTACAGATACGAAAGATGGTTTACATGATACTTTTTGGCGGATCATAACTTCTGATCAGAAGGGTTTTTGTGCAATACATAACATTATGCTTTTCCATGTTCAGGCATATCAAAGTATTTTGCGCTAGTGCAATAAAGATGGAATATTTACTACTTTTGTTCTGTCTCTTTTCTTTCTATTGCAAAAGGTTGCCGACTGAGGACATGAGCGGTCTCCATTAGCCATTTTCGATGTTCGACATGATGCCCATACCAAGTTCATGGCTAGTGGAGACCCCCAGTAATAAATCCAACACCAGCCCTGAATTTTTTAAGAGTATGGTAGCTGAGAAGATATCAAACTTATCAGCTGATGTTGAACTCTATGCAGACGGCTCTTTTCAAAATGGAATAAAATCTTATTCAGTGGTTCAACATCAGACCGGTTCCGATTGGGTTGTGATTAAACAGAGTCAATTGCCTCCATATTCTGTTATTTTTCAGCTGAACTTGCTGCAATCACTTCAGCAACCAGATATGAAGATTAAGCTCATCCAGCATTGTCCTCAAGCCGGAAGAATTTTGCCAAGGAAACTCAGCATGCCAAGGAGAAGTCGCCAATAAATATGGAGAAAAATTGTAAGAACGTTCAAATTCTTTATTAGTTAAGAGCCAAAGGCAAAATTTAATAATTTTAAAATTAACTCAAAATTGTGCCTTAATTTTCAAGATATATTGTTTCTTTTTAACTCTTTTTAAATCTAAATTCCACTTTTTTTTTATAATTATACTAAATTTGTTTCATACATAAAATTATATATATACATTTATATTTGGTTCTTGGGGGAAAAACATTAACCGTAAAGGTCAGTCCTTTTGCCCAACTTGAGGCAAAAATGCGCGTCCAGCAGAACCGTATTTTGAGCTCAAAGTAGGGTAGCTCCGCGTAAGGGTTCCGTTAGCCCGCGGTTTAGGAATGTTTTTTTTCCAGCAGAAAATATTTCGAAATATTAATAATTTAATGTAAAATTTGAATTATAGTTTTTAAAGTAATATATTGTTTTAAATGAATTAATATTAAATAAATATGTATGTATGTCACAGACATTTGTATTGATCTATTGAAATTTCACGCTTCCCAAATAATGGAATAAGTTCATAAAGAGAGGAGGTGAGTAAGGGGTAATTTTTTAGCAATGGACAGATGTATTGGGAAGTCTAATGAAACATATAAGAGATGTCATGGTAGGGTGGGTATAGAGCCTGGCACAACATCAGCCAGGTCATCTTGCTAAAATGACGGGTTATGAAGGAGAGACAAGGGAAAAGGTGTTTGCTTTGGCCCTCATACTTTTTGTTTAAATTTTATGTCTTTAAAAAGCTGGTATGATTTTTTGTTGTTAATGTCGTAAGCAGCAGTAAACACCAGATTGGCTGGCAAGAACTCCACCCAAGACGGCGAGCCCTAGCCGGTGCATGCGCCAGCATACCAGCGCTGCCAACAATCTGGCCATTCAAATATAATGTGTTTGTTCTTTTTATCAAACAGCTGCTCGCTTTACATAACACCTGACGACATTACACACTGCATTATTAAGATAGTTCAAGTTCCCCAATGTGCAATTTCTGTGGGTTGCTGAATAGCGTATATCACATTATTGTGGATTGTCCAATTTCCTGTCTATCTGTTCTACTTGAGAACTCATTGGATTGCTCCAAACCTCACCAAACTGCTGTAATTTTTAAATCTTTTACTAAACATAATATAACTGACGGCCAACCCCCAAAAATGTCGACAGCGTTCGACTTGTCCCACGCTTGCATTCGAAACAAAAACAAATTTTAATATTTTGTTGTTTCGAATGTGGGTGTGTGGCAGGTCGAGCGTTGTAGATATGGTGGGTCGGGTCGTTAACTTTTCTTTTCTATATTTTAACTAACTTTTTTTTTAATTTTTTGTATGTATAACTTTATCTAATTTAATATTCAGGGCTATCATGAATAAAATTCCGCGTGAAATTTCTCCCTTTTCCAATTAGAATTTTTTGTTTTTCCTATTATTTGCTATTAGTTGGAATTTTTCCATGGGAAAAATTTCACGTGGAATTTTATTCATGATAGCCCTGATTATATACGGAGAGCACGTTTCCAAAATATTGTAATTCATTTACGGCACTATGTATAAGCAAAAATTGGCATGAAGTTAGCAAAAGTGACGAAATTGAATTAGGTATTAACGAGTTCCTCCATACAATTAGACATTAGAAATGGTTGCATTACCTAATTTTAACCCACCTCTACTCCCTAGCATAATTTTTAATGTGAAGTTTCATGGCAAAACTCTTTAAGATCATGTTCAATTTTGCCACTTATGCTAACTTCATGCCAAATTTTCCTTATACATAGGGCCGTTAGTTTCTAATCTAGTAGTTGTGTAGTAGTATAAGCGAAACCGATTATGGCCATGAGGCTAGGTTTTTTGGATGAATAAATGAAATGAAATGAAGATCTTCTATAATTCTTCATATGTATATATTTTGTATATACATATATATTTTGCATTAATAATCTATATCATAAGTAATCGATTTGTTTGAATTAGACGCGCAATATGGTCTTGTTACCATGCGCTTTATTTGTTTGTATTTTATATATAAAATATATATTGAATAAATAAATAAATTTATTAAAATTCTTCATTTGGCGGTATGTCTCTTAAGTCTTTGCAACTAGGTACTAAGGTGATCGATTATTCGACTTTTTCCAGAAACCGGTTTTCGGATAGTTCGAATATTTGAAATTATGAAAAAAAACCGGTCAACCGGAATTTTTCAAGTAAGAAAAAACAAAACAAAAGTTTTGATTTTAAACTGCTTTATTAAAAAGAAAGAGTTAACAGTTCATTAGTAAATACTATGAAACAATACAAAAATTAAAGGAAAAACATAAAAATTAACTCGTATACTTATGTATATAGAGTACATATGTATAATATACATATATACATATGAATGTATGGACAAGGCGGATATCATCTACCTCTATATAAAATATGAAGCAAAATGTCAACAAAACTAAAGTACACTTTTTGCAAATGGATTTTAAAATACATTGTACATCAGAAGGCCAATTTAATTCGCCTCTGCTACCACCTCATAAAATAATTTCGCTTTAATTTCATGTTTCAGTAAGTGTTGCCATGCCCAAAAAATGCTTAGAACTTTCACATAGAGAAAAAAATACTTAGGAAAATCAACCGAACACGTTGGTCTAAGTTTTAATATAGTAAAAACAAATTTGATTGCAAAATATACGAATCGAAAAGTATTCGACTCAGCCGGTTTTTAAATTGTAAGAAAACCTGACTATTCGACATTCGAAAAATCAACATTTTGAAAGAACCGACAACCATATTGTGAAAAAACCGGGTTGAAAACCGAATCGATCACCCTATTAGGTACCCAAAAAAATTTACAACGAAATTCAAAAGACTTAAGAGACAGCAACACACAATTGGTCAATTTTTGGAATTTTTAAGTTTTTTGCATTTATCTCGGAAATGCGTGGCCGAAAATGGCCGTTTGACCCCATACATACGAATTCCACCCGCTCAATCCGAAAATCACCATTAAATTTTCCGAGTTTGGTTCTTAAGTCTTTTGTGATTTTTGGGAGAATTCAAAGAAAATCAACCTCAAGTTGAATATTTTTGGTTATTTTCACATTCATCAGCGATATGCAATTTTAAAATTGCTTTAAATATTTTGGAATTTAAGTATTTCCAATGTTAATTCAGAATTTTCTTAAGAAAATAACTGTTTTTTGCTCCTTTAATGAAAACACATATTGGCGTTATTTCGATGTTTGATGCAAAGTAAGTACGATAGCACAGATATACAGCTATTGATAGTTTCACCTGCCCGAATCTGAAAAGATTAAAAAGAATTCATTTGAAGGCTGATTTTCTTTGGATTCCTGATGATTTTAACAGCTAATTTCTAACTAATTATGTTGTTAAAATAAAGAAACAAAGAGCGGCATCGGTTATGATACGGATTTCTATCTGGAAGACGTTACGAATTCTTCGATATAGACACCTCCAGCAACACTCGTAACATATCTTGGAGCCGTATGCAAGTATGACCCCTCCTATTCAGGGTTGTCAGATTTCTTCAGGCCTATTTCGCCAAATTGATTTTAAAAATCGCCGAAATCACTTTTATGTAGTTTTTTTTAATAAATATTTGATAATAAATTTGATTTTATATAACACTTTTTTTAATATAAATTTTTACAAAATAATTGTATACAAATTTGGCAGAAAATCGCCAAAAAAAAATAGAAATAAAGTCGCCAAAAATTATTTTTTACAAGTTTTTCTCATCCAAATTCCAAATGAATTAACTAATATACATACATATGTAGATGTATAATATAAGAAAACTCATCAAAATCAAGCCGATTTTATTTCTTGCAGACAAGTTTTGGTAGAATTTATTTTTTTAAACTACTCCTTCAACAAACTAATTTTGCTGAATTACAAAAATTTTGAGTTAAAATTTTGTTAAAAAATAGCCACAAAAATCTTGCTCTTCATATTTTTTTCATGAAATTTTTATTAAAATCAAGACATTTTTTAATATGTAATTTTGAAATTTTATTTTCCATATATGTAATTGGTCACTAAGGTTAGGTGTTTTTTTCAAATATTTTCTTCTGGCTAAATACTCGTATGTAAGTATATACTCATAAATTTGAACATTCAACCTTATGTTTTTACCAACTGCATCTAGTTTAAATTTTAAGTTTAGAACTTTCAGCAGATCTCAACGTTTGTGTGTGTACGTATGTATGTAAAACTCTCATAACTGATCACATTCAAATTTGGAAAATTTTTAACACATTGAACATCGACAGATAATGGATCTATTCGGTTTCGTAGAGTAAGAATTTTCTAAAACAAAATTTTCAAAACAATTCTAATTTATGTACTAAATTATAAGATCATAAAACAAGGGTGGCTGGCTGTCTTACAACTCTTTTAGTTTTTTGAACTTGAAATTCTCCCTCTTCAAAAATGTTGTCGAAAAATCTAGAAATTACGTTATGCATGAAAGAAACAATTTTAAGCCGAAGTATGTAATTAATTTACAATTGATCTTTATACTGTGCATCTTTGAGAATTTTTGCAAATTCGTACTTTACCCTTTCTCTTTCTGAACGTGGCATTGCTCGGAAACAATCAACTAGAGAAAGACAGTACAATTCGATAGGATCGCTGTTAATATGTGTTGTTGTCGGAGTATGTTGGCGACTTCCGCTGCCTGACGATACATGATCATTGAGGTATAAATTTAATTGACGTTTGGATGTAGAATCATGGGGTAGTAGTAATGGCTGTATTGTATCCGTGCCATTTCTTGTTATTGTTGAAATAGGTGTAAGCAGTGGCGATGATCGGTTTGAATCAGGAGAACTTATCGGTGAATTCGATAGATTTTTAACTGAGTTTTGTAGACTTTGCTGTATTATCAGATCCTTTGTATTATTTTTGCTGGTGCCAAAAATCTTATCATAATTTTCAGGTTTTTCATATGGTGTTGTCGGACTCTTTTGGGGTAAACCATTCATTGGGGCTAAAAATGCTGAAACATCAGGCAAGAAATTATCGGCCTCATCTTCACTATGGTCCAGTTCTATAACTTCGTAGGTATTACTGACTAATGCCAAATTGTCCGAGTTTATGCAGCTATTGCTATCATCACTACAAAAAGGTTACATATGTATATGTATATGTATATATGTTTGTATGTATATGTATGTATGTATTATAATTCGTTTTCTAAAGGTATGGTCACACTTGACAAACATTTGCCCAAAAAAGCGTAACCAGCAAATACTAATGAGGAATCTTTTGATTCAGACGCGTGTTTATTAAGTTCAATAGTTTCCAATAATATTGTATTCTTTACCTTTGCGTATTTGTTAAATACGAAACTAATTAACTTAATAAACACGTGTTTGCAGCAAAAGATTTCTCATTAGTATTTGCTGGTTACGCTTTTTTGGGCAAATGTTTGTCAAGTGTGACCGTACCTTAAATTATAAATTTTTACTTACGACCCATTGCAATTCGATTTTGATGGAGTTATGCCATCCCTGCGGTAAGCCGTATACTTCAAAAATGATAAATCTTCCGTGAATCGCCTCTTCCTTATATTTGGGTTTACGGTGCCAGTTTCCATACTCTTCAGTTCCTGAAGATAATTGTAACGTATATTCTTCCATTTCGTTTGCAAAAAGCGAGCTAATTGTGTAAATATACATACATACATATGTATGTATGTAGATATGTATGTACATATGCATTTAAATAGTATGTATGGTTTAATATAGTTAGTGTTTGGTCCAAACAAATTATTAAACAAAAAAAACAATCAAAAGAAGAAGCACGCAGTACATTAATTCAACTATTCCTTAAACATTTGTGGCCATGACTACTGTATATGAACACACATACATACATACAGGCAGAAATTGCCAACCGTACAAAAATTGTAGCACTGGGAAATCACTTTTACTCAAGAAACCCAAACGGTTTTCAAACGTTACGGTTTACAATCTGAAAAATTATATGCCAATGCTTTTACACAAATTTTTAGTTTTTATTTCTTTTCGTTTTTATTTAATTTTGGCATTTGGTAAGAATACACTTAATACCTTCCTTAGCTCTATTTCAGTTTTGCCTGGTCTAAATATTTAACGAGATATAAATCTACGTCCCTGGATGACAGTGGATACGTAAGTTTGCTACTAAAAATTTCTGATGTAACCATGACATTTACATTACTTAGTAAACAGACCTTAATTTTGAAAAAGAAAGTAGTGTTTTCGATTCAACTGTGTCCATTTTTTTCCCAGTGAATATTTTCTATTTTTAACACGATTAAATACTAATGGTATATTATTTGAGAAACTGTTAGTATGGAAAATTTGCAATTTCCTTTGAATTTGGTTTAACAATTGACTTTAAATACCCCAAACTAATTTCAAAGTCAAAAGCTGAATATTGTGATAAGGGAGCTCCTATGTTAACTACATCATCTGGTACCTATATGGATTAGATTATGTATGTATATACATAGTTTGCGAATTAGGCCCCTAATATCGAGGCATAAGTTCCACAAATGATTTTAACAATCCTTGAACGTATTTTGATTTTCACGTGGCTAACTTGCTTGACGACAAAATACGACAAGAAGTTAATAAAATTAAGAAATGTTTGTAAGTACATTTCAATATCTAATAAATTTTTTAAAGTAATTATAGCACCAGCAATATAACGAAGAAACAGAATTGTGTTGCTTTTAAGTTTGCTTAATTCATGAAATCGTATGATTTTCTTTAAAACTCAAAAGGTACATTTTTAGATACCATTAGTAGGTTTTGTTGAAGCGCTGATACATTTTCTTGTGAAATATAAGAGAATGAATTCCTTGCAATTAGCTTTTGTAGTAATTGTTTGAAGTATTGGAAATATATTACACTTAACAAAAAAATTATGTTGGGAAAGCACTTAAATTGTGGTTTTCGTAGTGTGTAGCCAACGACGTAAAAAATAGTTGGCCAACCCCATCATAAGGTTATCATTTGTGTGTTGGCACAGCACTCCAAAAGTATAACTTATGATGTTTTGCCAACGTTTGAACCACCTTAGGAAACGCTTTGCCAACGTTATCCCAATTGTATTTTTCTGCGAGGGTATGTACACATGTATGCATACATACGTATATGTATGTATATATGTATGTATGTATGTATGTACATAGGTGTGTACTGCATGTTGTGCAAATTAGTTTGTAGGATAAAATTTCATTCTACATACATATTAATATACATATTTTGTTTTTACTTACATGGCACTCCCAATTGTTTAGCAATATTGTCCCATATTGCTATGCGAACCGGTGTTCTTCGATAATGTGGATGACTGACATCATAAATGGCAGAATTTTCTTTTACTAATTTTATCAAACGATCGTCTGAAATACGTATGTATATATGTACATAGCATGTATTATATGTGTATATGCATATGTATGTAGACAATTATTTACCAATATAAATCAAGCACTGTTGTAAAAACTTAAAAAATTTTGTCAGCTTTTTCAACTTACCAAATTCAGGTCCATATCCTTCGCGATCCATTTGTCCTAAATGTAATTCATCAAGACTTTTTATGAGCTGTATTATTGTACGGACTACTATTAATCGATCCTGATAAAAAACATAAACATATATATAAATGTGTCTGCGATGTAGGTATGCATAAAACCTATAAACGTATGTAATACATACATACGTACATACTATGTATGACGTACATATGTACATGTGTTTTCGTGATTCCCGTATATGTACTTTCTGTCTATGTATGCGCATGTCCTTTATCCTTTTACGTATGTACTTATAAGTACATACATATGTACATACATATGTACATCCATATTCAAAAATAACTAAATATGTAAATACAAATAGAAATAATTAGTACCTACACAAGTAAATATGTATAAACATACATATGTATGTACATATGTATGTATCTGCGTATACATTTCGTTCCAAAAGATTCAAATCGGCCTATCTAATTTTTTGGAATTTATTCATTGTCAGAGTTTACATTTTTTTTCTATGTTTGTAGGTACATACATACTACTGTGAGCGTCAAAAAAAAGTGTACAAAGTAATTCGTTAAAATAAGGTTTTTATTTCAGACTTTAAACATAAGATTAAATTTAACATTTTATGTTTTTGAAATCAATATTTAATTCTCTACTTTATTCTAGAAAAACAGCAAAAAAAATTTACTGCTACAAAAGTTGTAGCACAAAAACTAAATCTAATCCATATTTTACGCGCCAAAAAAAAGTGTACAAATTTTTTTTTATGAATGTGATAGCGATTTAGTATTTTGTTGCTTTTACTTTTGCTTTAATAACAGCTTCAGTCTTCGTGGCATCGATTCTACAAGTTTTTTTGTTATGTCAGAAGAAATTTTCTGCCACTCCTCTGCTATAACAGATTTCAGCATATCCTTATTGCTAATTGTCCTTTTACGGATTTGGTGGTCTAGATGTTCACAAATGCTCGATTGGATTTAAGTCAGGTGATTGGGGGGATGATCAAGTGTTGTAGGAGTGTGATACAGTATCCATTCTTTCACTATTCTTGCAGTATGTTTGGAAGGCCCAAGATCCGTGTAAGCCCAATTTCTCCACACTGGCTAGCAAATTTTTTTTTTCAAAATATTCAGGTAGTCAGTTTTATTCATCGTACTTTCAATAAAAACAAAACTCCCAACTGGGCTTGCTGCCATACATCCCCACACCATCACCGAACCCCCTCCGTGCTTAACCGTGGTTACTAAATTTTGGTCGGCATACTCATTGTTTTTGCTTCTCCATACTTTTTTTTTTGGGGTTTGGTATAATTTGGCTAGCTACTGAGAGCAAAGTGCCAGGTTCTACAACAAATAGAAGCTTTCTCAAGGCCCCATTCGACCCACGCCTTCACATAGGAAGTAGAGAATCCAAGAGTCCACTCCTAGAGTATGAATGGTCTCCACCAGTTAGTCTTCTTTAAGTTGGAGTAATATATGGTACTCCACCAGGTTCTTCAACAAAAAATGGTCTCCACCAGTCAGTATTCCCTACATTTGAGTTATATATGGTACTCCACCAGGTTCTACAACAAAATGCTTTTAATCCAGTCTCCACCAGTTTTTTCCAATATCAAATAAGTTAGTCCCCAAGTATTAAAAAGTTTTATAAATCTCCTCTGTCAAATTAGTACGGCACATTTGAGTGTTCTATTTGGTCTCCACCAGGTTCTCCAACAAATTGCTCTAAAATTAAGTATTCTATTTGGTCTCCACCAGATTCTTCAACAAATCGTTAAGTTTTATCAAATTTCTTGTAGTGTCACGCGTCATCAAAAAGTTTGGTTATACATAAGTCACAGTAAAAGCCGTATAAAAAATCTTCAAAAGTGTAACAAATCACGAACAGTTATACATAATACATATGTATACATAACACACAACAAAACGATTGCATATGCCAATGAAAAATTCCAGAAAGAGCCGCAATTAATTACGGTTAATCAAGGAAAAAACATTAACAATGCGACAGCCGCAAAATTCTCGAAAGCAAGACAACAACAAAATGCCTAGCCGCATTTAAAAAATAACTACGACGACGCGAAATAGGTGTTCTCCCACCCAGAGTTAAATTACGACTTCTTCTCCATACTTTAACGGGTTTTTTCTGGCCAAATACTTCAAACTTACTCTCATCGCTAAAAAGAATATTATTCCAGAAAGAAACATCTTTATTTTCGTGTCTTTATGAAAACAAAGACGTCCTTTCTGATTAACAGACGATATTAGCGGCTTTTTTCTTGGGAATCGACCATGTAACCGATTTGCATGTAATGCTCGCCGTATTGTGTTTGCACTTACGTTAGTGCCTGATGTAATTGAGACTTCCTGCGATATTTTAACAGCGCTTTTAAATGGGTTCTTCTTTACATTACGCACTATAGACATAATGACAGCTTCATTTAAGATCTTTGGTCGCCCTGCACCTGGCCGATTTTCTATTTTGCCGAAGTTTTCATACTTATCAACTACTTTCTTCACAGTATTATGACTTCTGTTGATAATGGCACCAATCTCACGAAACGTCTTAGCTTTATAGCAAGTTCTCTAACATCAGTGGAAGTTTGTTTACCCGTTTTAAACAAAATAATAATTTACTTTACACTGAACCTTATTACTCTGCCAATCACAACTAATTAAAATAAAATATTTACAATGCTTCAATAGAATGCAAGAAACAAGTAAACAACATAACGGAATTTTTTATAGAACGACATCATTAAAATGATGCAGAAGTAAGCTGTACCCTTTTTTTTGACGCGTAAAATATGGATTAGATTTAGTTTTTGTGCTACAACTTTTGTAGTTGTAAAATTTTTTTGCTGTTTTTTTTAGAATAAAGTAGAGATTTAAATAATGATTTTAAAAAGTTAAAATGTTGAGGTTGGTAGTATATTAAAAGGCTGAAATAACAACTGTCATAACAAATGCTTTTGTACACTTTATTTCGACGCTCACAGTATGTACATAAGTACATGTCGCTCATATACTTCAATATTGGCACAACTCAAAAAAAACCCGTTTTGCAGAAAACGCGTTTTAAGTTTTCAATTTGCATACAACTCAATGAAGATATGAAAAAATATTCAAAAACGTGTTTTTTGAGTTATAACACCATTGAAGTAATAGAGCGATATGTACATACATACATATGTATGCATTTTGACCACAATACATGACCATAATAAATGGCCTTTCACACACGAGAACAATTGTGCTGGCATAACATGGCAGTTTCTAGGTGAGAGAGGCAAAGAGAGGGGTTTCGTGTTTGGCATAATTTTTCAACCAGCTACAACCCCGCATCACCAGCACAAAACCAATACACACATAACTTAAAAAAAAACAGCAAATATCTAAAAAAACACTAACACACACAAAGCTATGTATGCGTATACATTTTTATGTCGGATGAATTAGTCTCGTGTGTTCTTAAAAAAACAAAAATTGTGCGGCATAAAAATTAGTCTCGTGTGTGACAGGCCAATGAAACAAACCTTGTTCTCCCTATTTATTAGATAGGGCGGTTGCATTTTCAATTACGATATGTATGTATGTATGGAGTTATTGATTCCACTGATTTTTTTTTTCTATTTTTGAAGCTCATGAAACTGTTCACACATACAGACACAAAAGGGGAACAATTTCAAACAATAGCAATTTGCTTTGGCTGAAGTAATTATCACGTTGACTACAAAATCGACAGTCACTAAAACAAACAACAACACCCATTTTTCTGATGTGGATTAGGGTTCCTTTGTATCAGTTGTTGTAGGAAAATTCAAGTGATGAAAGCATAGTCACTGAACTATACCGACTTCAGCAGATACTAATCCTAATGTAACATCAGAGCGCCCTCCTTCGCGAAGCTTCGTTCGTTGTGTATAAGAATCATCGGCGAAGTAAAATAACCAATAAAATGGCTACGAAACACAGCTTTAAAAAAATTAATACACTTCATTTAACATCAGAGCCGCTGCAACACTGCATTATTGAAAACGTGGAAATAGCAGAGTTGTAATCTTTCTTCATCTATCACTATCCCTTTCCTAAGTCATGTTTTAGACTTGGCAGTTCTTCTTGCTCAAATTTTGATTTTATTATGGGAAAGAAAAAGATAGGTATACAAAAGGTATATATTACTTTCTCAACTCTCTCATACAAAATCAAAAGTTGAGCAGCTAAAATTGAAGAGTCTAAAACCTGACTAACGAAAGTAACACATAGTAATAGTAGTAGGCATTCATTGCCTGAGTGGTACTTCTCTTAAAAAAAAGTAATGAGGAAAACAAAAAAATGCTAATTGGAAAAGAGAGAAATTTCTCGCGGGGAATAATTTCAAACAATAGCAAGTAATAGGGAAATCAAAAAAATTTAATTGGAAAAGGGAGAAATTTGCCTTGTATGTTGTTTGGTTGAGCTTGCCTAGATAATTTATACATACGTACATATCGTCACCTTAAATGCAAACGGACGCAACTACACAAAAATTCTAATTTTATCGAACTACACGTTCAGACAAATAATTAGATCTCTGCCATCAAAAATGACGACTTTATTAAAGAAATTCAAACGGACGTAACTACGAATGCATCCATTTCTTACTGCAAAGAGACGTAACTACTCATGTATGAAAAAATAATTTGCACAAATTGACTTCAGCTTCAAGTTTTGTTTGACATATTAATTACTTACATGCATAAAAAACGGCGCTATGAAATAAGGCCCAAGGAAATAACGCCCAAATAAGAAAATGGAATAAGACTCAATAAACACAACTTATCGGTATAAGATTTTTTTGTATTTTTTTTACATAAAACTGAACCGATTTGGGGGGTGAGAGTAGAAGAAATAAAAAAATAACGGCCACCCTAATGTACATATGTATTTATTTACTACTGCATTGAAATGACTTGGCCAAAAAGTTATAAAATAAGGGAGCATTTTTATTGAGCACAAAAATCATTGGCATCTCAAACAAGAACTTTTACATTAGGTTTGTTCATTTACTCAAAACTATTACGAATTTGTAAGAATTGTTGCTGGAAAGTGTTCATTAACTCAAAAAGTTTGCAAGGAGAGAGCGTCAAAGGACAGAAAAAATTGAGAGACAAAAAAGTCATACAAATTATTACTAGTAAAATTTTTACTCGCAAGAATTATTCGACCACCTGTTGTATGTTTTGCTGTCAAATTAATTTTTTCAAAAATATTTGAAAAAGGAAAACTGAGAAATTTGCATTTCTTTGTTAAAAAAAAACATGTATACGTATGTAAAAAGGAAACATGTTTTCTTAATTTATTGTTTTTCATTCATTAAGCCACATAAATTCAATTTTAATGTCAAAGAATTTTGTTTGTTTCTCATACAAGGTGTATTTAAACAGGTGGCAGCGTTACTTCAGCTGATAATTTTTTGCTCTATGTGCTTTGTAGCTAACGAATGTAAAAAACTTCGTTTTGTTTTGGTTTTGGTACAATTATTTTTGTGCTTTTGACATTCTTCGGCTCTTTACACAGCTATGGTTGCCGTATTTTTTTATAACAAATCCTTACGCAGTCACCTGTATAATTACACCATGTTTCTCATACATATATGATCAGAGATGGAAAGTGGAATTTATGTATTTGTTAATGAATAAAATTAAAAAATTATGAAAAATACATAAAAATAGTTAAAATACATGAAACTGTGTAAATAATTGCATATTAAATGTCAATTTAAAAAAAATGAAATTAATATATTATCAAACTAAATACATCAGAAAAGGACAATTGTATTATGATTTCCATCCATGGTTCTGATATGAATAAAATTTTCTTGCAAGTTTTTACAAGTAAAGCGTTTATTTACTTTTTCATATTTAGGAGTAATTTTGTAAATTTCTGTCTTACTCTCTCGTTGCTAGTTTCTGCTGCGAAAGTAAATGAACAGACCTATTATATTTAATATACATATATATGTATGTATGCATGTATGTATATGTATGTATATGTATATGTATATGTATATGTACATATATAGGCTTTGATGTTTCTTTCATTGTTTTTTTTTTTTAATTTTCACTTTTTTTATAATATATAGTAGTTAAAATTTAGAATTAAGGCCTTATTCAGAAAAATTTAATTTATATTTACAAAACGCTTAACAAACAAATTTTGTAAACCAACATTATTTTTTCTGAATACGGCAGTTATTGTTTAAATTATTTAAATAGTAATATTCAAGTGTTAATTATGTATTCATTTTAAATTTTTTATATTTTTAAGGACATAGAATAATATATGAGAAAAATGAACATTCAATCAATTATACACAGAATATTAAATAGTTTCAACTGAAATAAAATAGCAAATGAAAAACTAAAAATATTAAATTACAAATTTATGTATGCATATGTCAAATTAAATATGTATGTATTTATTAAATGATACGAACATAAACTAAATACTTCACAGACTTTGAGAAGTAAAACTTAAAATTGAATGCAATGGATCTCAGTTTTCTTCAAGTTTTTGTAATAATCCTAAGATATTGGTTATCGAATGTTTAATTGTAAAAAATTTAGTTTTCATATTTTCTTCTTTTTCTTCCTAAAGAGTAACTTTTTGCAGTTTCATGTTTTCTTTTTATAAATTACATATAGTACGTATGTGTGCATTATGTTTAAATTGTGTGTGAATGTATGTAGGTAGTTGTTGAAGGGTAATTATTTTTATCCAATTATCAGTCTAGTTTTTCACCTGCCAGAATTAATATTGTACAATAATTTTATTTTTCTTTTGTATTAAAAAATGTCCAATATTCGTTAAAATTTTAAGAACTAGCAAGGCAAACGGAAATACCGAAAATATTAAAATGATTTTAAATTAAAACTTTCGTTTAATTTCATAATAGAATCTTATAGAGTAAAAAAAGAAGTAGAACAAATAAAGAAAACTATGGTAACATGTGTACGCGTTGATTTGAAGCAAGTGAATCTAAACTTGTAATTATGTATATGTATGTATGTATGTGGCTGCTGCATTTTGTTGTTTTTTTATATTTATTTTTTTATTATGAGTAAGGTAGACATTTTGTATATGTTTAACACCATCAACCTTCCCTTTTTATTGAACTGGGTGTCTCTGCTAACCCCTTCACTTTTAGGCGATCAGCTGTCTTAAGGAATGCAGGTAACTGTTCTTGTGACACATTCACTTCTCCAGCGTACATAAATTCTAAAATAGCTTGTAGATGTATATAGGAAACATCTTTGAGTATTATAATAGGATGTTTTGATGGATTTTCCTGCGTAAATTATAAAACACATACAATAAATTAAATAAACAAGAAAATATATAGATCCTAAACAAACTTTTATTAGCTTATAAGAACCTTTTGTAAATAAAATTTTTTTATACTTAAGACTTTTTACGCTAACTTAAAATCGGTTGAGGCATAGTAAGATGTGAAAATTTTTCCACATAGCATATTATTAATTTTGAAAACAGATCAATTTTGCAAACTGTCCATTGCACAATTTCAAAACCTAGAAAGTCTAATTTAAAGTTAAAGGCAGGATTTTTTCGGACCGATAAAAGTCCCTTTGCATTAGAAAATCTTAATTTATTATTTTTTTATCCATTAAATATTATTATTATTAATAATAATAACAACAATAAAAAATGGAAGTTGTAATAATGTAAATCTGTTTATCGGGCAGTCAAAATCTTAATTTAACTAACGGCAAATTGTAATAATGGCCCTACGCCTTTTTGATTTTTCATTTACTTTTAGGGACCATAAAATTTTTTTTATTTTCTCTTTTTCTTATAAATAACTTATTTTTAAGACTTAAGCTGGATTCACCCATTGTTTCGGAACAAAATTTTTGTCCGGACAAAATTTTTTTATATGTAGTGTGACGTTTCTCTTTTTGAGAGAGAGAGAGAAGAAGAGAACAAATTTTGTTCGGAACATTTTCTACTTGAATTGGTTTAATTTTAATTTTTGTCCGGACAAAATCGAACTGAGCTGCCAACTTTTTTAATTTTTCAGCCAAAGTTGAACTGAGCACAATGGGTGAATTCACCTTTATATACTCGTACATACATATGTATATGCAATACTTAAGGTGAATTCACCCATTGTTTCGGAACAAAAGTTTTGTTTGGAGAAATTTTTTTTTACTGAGAGTTTTTTGCATTTCGAACATTTTGTCTGGAAAATCAAAGCTACCATATGAAACACGTGTGTAAACGATGAATATTAATTTTGCAAGTGGCAGCACAGCGGCAAATGATTACAATTTGCTGTGTCATACACATCTTTTTAATTGTTTACTGCAGTGGTTTCGTTCAACTCCATACATTTGGATATGTTTTTCTTAATTTTTCTTTACTTCTATTGTAATAAATACAAGTACACTCTGTGCTTTTATTATTCATATAACATGATGTGGCAGCTCAGTTCAACTTTGGCTGAAAAATTAAAAAAGTTGGCAGCTCAGTTCGATTTTGTCCGGACAAAAATTAAAATTCAACCAATTCAAGTAGAAAATGTTCCGAACAAAATTTGTTCTCTTCTTCTCTCTCTCTCATAAAGAGAAACGTCAAACTACATATAAAAAAAATTTTGTCCGGACAAAAATTTTGTTCCGAAACAATGGGCGAATCCAGCTTTACTGTCCCAACAAAAAATAAAAGAAGTACATCCTTACGAAAGACTTTTAAACTACATACTTCGAAAATATCTAATGCATATTTTCAGATGGTAAAGAAGTTAATTTTAGCCACATATCAAATGGAATTTTTTTTGGCTCAAGCCAAATACAAGTGTTTTTTTTTTTTTATTTGAAAAGCCTTAAATGTCTTTTCAAATCAAAAATTTTTTCTTCTTAAAAATATCAATGAAATAAAATAAAAAATTAAATTATTTAACCACATTTTCTTTTCAAACTATATAAAAGTCATTTTACTCACTGCATAAAAAGCGCTTTTTAACTGCTATTGTGAAGTGAATTATTTTCACACCCAAATTTCGGATTTTTTTTAGCACCAAAAACATGATTTTTGATGAGTTAAAAAAATGTCAAAAGCAAACCATCCAATGACACGGCAATGTAAAATTCATTGGTTTTTAACCTGAATTTTAAGTGGTTTGATTCAGTAGATGTGGTACTTTTTGTACTTCTTTTTCCTCACTTTTTTTGCTGGGGTATAATACATATGTATATTAGGGTGCAATCAGACGTGCCATAGTCATAGCCATAGAAAACAGCCGTTCGAACCAAACTAATGGGCAACACTGTATTTGATTATAACGCACGTATTTGATCACAATAACGCCATAGTCATTACCATAGAAACCAATTGAATTTTGGTTTGGTTATGGCTATGGCACGTCTAATTGTACCTTTAGTTTCCATAAGGCTTCCTTTGTATTGATATTCATAATACAATTTTAAGAATAGCCGGCATAAACGGGCATACATAACTTTTTAATAATACATATTACCCCTTATTGTGAACGCCGTCGTCGAAGTCACATCAAGACGACAGTAAAAAGTGTCACTTGTCTACTCTTTGTTGACAACAATTGACTACTATTAACATGCTACAGTAATTTACAAAGCCTTAGATATTAGTAAGAGATTGTCAAGAAGAGCCAATTGTTGCCGATAGAGTAGACAAGTGACAAATACCGCCGTCTTATTGCCTGTTTGTCTAAATGCGAACGAACGTTTCTGTGGAACATTTATATTAAAAACAAAAACAAAAAAACTTAATTTGTTTTTAGTTTAAAATTTTTAAACGCACTAACCTAACCCCTCAGGTTCCCTGATGATCTGCATTAGCAACAGTGAAATGCGCATAGGATCCAGCTAAACCCCTCAATAATCAATTTCAATGTATTTTTAATAAAAAATATTTTACTTAATAAGTAAAATAATAATTTGGGATTATTAGTGCGTTTAAAAATTTTAAACTTAAATTTTAACAATTCCCATAAAAACACTAATTATTAATTTGTTTTTGTTTCCAATGCTAATATTCGATAGAAACGTTCGTTCGCATTTAGACAAACATCTCCTTAATGTGACGTCGACGACGGCATTCACAATAATGGGTATTATATTTTTATTGAAAGATATTCCTCGAAATACATCTCATATATGTACATATACTTTAGGAAGTACCGCAGTGTTAAATTGTTTTAGTATAAAATCTACTTCAGTGTAGTCATCAGTAATATAATTTTAATGCGAGAATCTGAAACAAATTTTTTAAAGGGCTGATTTCCGAGGGGTATATTTGCTCTTTTCCAATCGAAAAAACTTTTTAATGAATGAAGCTTTCCTCTATCTCTTCCTTCGCCACCTGTCTTCTCTATCACTATCCCTTTCCTAAGAAGGTAACACCTAGGAAGTCATTGCCTGAGTGTTAGGTCGAGTTTATCTGTGTGTCATGTGCCCAAAAAAGCGAAACCACTAATTACTAATGAAAAGCTGTTTGATTCAGACACGTATTTATTAAGTTAAACAGTTAGTTTCATACATAACTAATAGACAATTTTATAGAGTCCAACATGATTGGAAACTGTTTAAATCAGCTACGTCCACGGCATATGCACAATGTGCAAACTTTTATAAAGAGATTTTTGTGCTTTCACACCGATGAGAGTACAACATCCACAACAACAACACAACAGACATCAATGCTTGTTCTTACTTTGCAAAGAAACATGAATAAATTTAAGAGGTTTCAAAGCTGTTTACCTCAAATGCTGGTTTAAATCAATAAATACATGTCTGGCACACAGATGTAAACCCGGCCTTAGTTATTAAAAAAAAAGTATATTCGAATTATTTCGAGATTTAGGGGCTTATTTTACGAGTATAAAACACAACGCTAGGCGTTGACAAATTTTATATAATATATCTTGTTTTTGTAATTTAAATTTTTGCCATACAAAATTTGTCAAAGCTTAGCGTTGCGTTTTATAAAATTAGGCCCTTAGTCATCGTCTCTTTCAAATACTTGTGGCTTACTAGGTTTTGAAATTGTGGAGCCGAAATGACCATGAGTAGGTGAGAAGCAAATTTTTTGCTTTTTCATTAGCTCACTTTTTATGACCATATCTAAAACTTCATTGTATGAATTGAGAGTTTCTTTGTAATGTAATATAAACAATAAACATTTCACAATAAACATTTAAAAGGAAAATAAAAAATAATAGTTATGTTGGGGACATCCAAAATCCAAATAAATAATTAACAGCCTTATTTACAAAACTTTTTAGGCTTTATAAAAGGTTCTTAAAACAAATTTTGATACAAAACTTGTTCTTAAAAACCCTTTATAAAGCCTTAATAATTTTTATAAATAAAGTTGTAAATAAATAATAAAAAAAGTATATAGACGATTTCGGGTTTAGACTTACAAATATTGTATTATAACCATGTATAATAAAAATCAATGATTTACAAATATACGCAACTAAAGTATTACCTCAAGTAATGCCTTAAAATACGGACTACAAGCTGATAATACCATTTTATGTGCTTTACACGTTTGTCCTTCACAAGCAAGAGTAACCTAAAATAAAACAAATATTGATTTTAAATACATATTTTTATTCTAAATTACATGTTTTTTTCAATATAATTATAATTGTTTGTGCCCAAAAAAAGCGTAACCACTAATTACTGATGCAAAACGGTTTGATTAGACATGTATTTATTGGTTTGGATTGTATAAAATTGTCTATTAGCTATGTATGAAACTGTTTAACTTAATAAATCCGTGTCTGAATCAAACAGTTTATTATTAGTAATTAGTGGTTACGAGTTTTTGGGCACATGACACACATGAAATGCCAGCCTTATAAATAAGATATTTTACTGCTTAAAACAGATTTACACTCACATCTGTAAAACTTTTTTCATCCCTTAGGTGCCGAAATGATGTCACCATATTTGTTTGGAAATCGTTCCATTTTAAAAAGAACTGCTGATCAGACGACATCATTAAAAGGCTGTTGTCAAATATGTAAAGTCGTGTACGTTTCCTCCTTTGTATTTATTGTAAATTTTGTACAATAATAAAAACGATAAAATACTTATAACAATAAATCGTTCTTTCTAACGTTGTAAAAACCTCGTTCAATAAATTCTGAAAAATAGCTCAACAATTTTGAAGAAATCGATTATCTTTGGTTGCACTTTGGTCACAAGCATTTGCTGAAATTAAATTTAATAAAAAGAACATTATAGATTTGTTTAATTATTTAATTTAAATAAATTATTGATATTGGTTTGAAATCTTTATTATTTAATCTCAGATATATAATAAAAAAATGTGCTGCTTTGCATGATCAACTAAATATTCATGCATACATATGTACATAAGTTTTCTTGATCTTATCTTTATTCCTGAGTCTCTTAAACACCAAATTTGTGTTCCTTTACTGTATATATCCCCGCCAAATATTCAAAATAAACCTCTAACTATTGAAATTTCTAATTTAACGTTTTTTAAAAATTCTCAAATTGCGATTGTTAATGATTTTAACTTCAAATTATGTAATTTTGATGTGCTGAATTCCATAATTGATTCTATTAATTGGTTTGATCTTTTTGCTAACCTAACTACTTGTGAGTGCTTTGAAATATTTTTACGGAAAGTTATTCATATTTGTCGTAGTAACATTCCAAAAAAGAATATTAAGCCCTATAAATTGCCGTGGTATACTAGTGGTCTAAAAAAGCTAAAAAATCTGCGCAATAAATTCCATAAAAAGTTTATTGATATGGGTGATCCCGAATCTGAAGCTAAATTTATGCATTATCGTCGTGAATTTAATTTTTTAAATAAATTTCTATACAATCAGTTTATCTTGTCTAAGGAGCAGGAAATTAAAAGCAACCCTAAGGCGTTTTGGTCTTTCGTTGAGTCTAAGAAACAATCATCAGATATACCATCAGTAGTTCGTTTAGATGGAACATTTTCTGAATCTTGTGATGATGCTGTTAATTTGTTCGCTTCATTTTTTAAATCCAATTTTGAGCCGTTCATAAATAATATACCCACGCCAGCGGTGTCTCCTAAGCTAAGTTTGGACTTACTAGTCCTGTCCGAGGCTGATGTGTCGGAAGCAATTCTTGAGGTAAAAAACTCATTCATCATCATGTGATGGCTTATGTACGCATCTTTTAAAAAAAGCTTCAAAATCCCTCGTACCAGCTCTTACACTTATTTTCAATTTATCGCTTCAGGAGGGTGAGTTTATTGATAGGTGGAAGGTTGCCACAGTTTCTCCTATTTTTAAGGAAGGTAAGAGAGACGATGTAAGTTGTTATAGGCCTATTTCTAAGTTGTCATGTATTTCAAAAATTTTTGAATACATTGTCCACAAAAAATTGTTTTTCCTTTCCAAGCCATGGATTTCTCGCTATCAGCATGGTTTTTATTCTGGAAGGTCTACCGTAACAAATTTGACTCTTTTCAGTGAATATTGCTTAGACGCGCTTGAACATGGTTCCCAAGTAGAAGTAATTTATACTGACTTCTCAAAAGCTTTTGATAAGTTATCGCACTCCATGCTTATATCTAAGTTGAGATTAATGGGCTTTCATTCTAATTTCCTGGCATGGATTCAGTCCTATTTATCCAATAGAATTTGCTCTTTGATGATTGAAGGTTTTAGATCTAACCCTTATCTGCAAACGTCGGGTGTACCCCAGGGAAGCATACTTGGTCCGTTGTTATTTAACTTGTTCATTAATGACATTGGTAGCTGTTTCGTGAAATCGAGGTATCTTTTATATGCCGATGATTTGAAATTTTTTATGAAATTGGAATCAATTAATGATGCGTATATTCTGCAAATTGAGATTAATAATCTAAGTGATTGATGCCGGCTGAACAGTCTGAGTCTAAACATTAATAAATGTTTACATGTCTCCTTCCATAGGTCTCTGACTCCCACTGTTGTCTTTAATTATTATGGTATAAATTTGAACACGTCAAACTCTAAGTTGGACTTAGGGGTGATGTTTGACAGCTCGTTGTCTTTTGCAGCTCACATTGATTACATACTTCCCAAGGCATATAAAATGTTTGGCTTCTTGAAAAGAAGTTGTTGTGAATTCGTTGACCCATATACACTCAAGCATATCTATACATCGTTCGTAAGATCTAAGTTAGAATATGCTTCTGTTATTTGGAGTCCTCACGTATTTAATCTGATTTCTCGAGTTGAAAGACTTCAACGTATTTTTATCAAATTTGCCTCACGCTCGTTACCTTACTTATCTTCCGTTCCGTATGAGTCTAAATGCTTGTTTATAGGCTTACGTACTCTAGAAGCACGTAGAATAGTTCAATCGGCACTTTTTGTATATGATATTATCAATGGTTCTATTGATTGCCCTGATTTGCTTTATATGGTACCGTTTTATATACCTCCTAGAAATCTTAGATTGGCTAAGCTATTTAATGTACCCTTCCATAGGACTAATTATGCACGTAATGGTACTTTAACACGTGCCTTTGTTCAGCTTAATGAAATTAACTTCAATTTACAAAAAGTTTCTCAATCTTTTATTGAATTCGGCACTGAGAAATCTGAGTTTAAACTCCTACTTTTTAGTGTAATAAAATAACTGTTATAATTTAGAATTTAGCTGTGATTTATAAACTGTAAGTTAATTTTGTATATATGTAGGTTTTACACATACTCTATTGTTAATTTAAATATTTATACAATATAATTATAGGTATTCTGTTGTCTTAGTCTGTAAGGATTTTTTGTCCATAGACTGAAATAAATAAATAAATAAAATATGTATTCTCTTTTTCGTCGTTATCCAACCTTACATCGAATATTATTTTATATTGAAAAATATGTAGTTGTTAAAAATCATTTCTAATTAACTTTTAATTTTTGTAATCACCCTTATCGCGAATAAAAGGCGAACATTTTGTTCACGTGAAATATTTCAGGTGAACAAAAAATGATGAACAAAATTAGAAAATAGTATACTGACAAAACAACAACGCAAACATTGGCGATCACAACTTTAGGGAAAGGGAACACTTATCACGTGAACTTTTATTCGCGATAAGGGTGAATATATATGAAGGGCTTATGTAATGACATCATAAGCCACCCGAATTGGAAAACTATGCTTATGTGTTTTTCCTATTGTTTATAAACATCCTACCATCCCTTCAAAAGATTTACCCCCTGATTGTGTAAGACGTTTGAGTTAGAAATCTTGGCGTTTTTGTAATAGATTAAAGGAAACTTGTACAACTTTTCTTTAATCTATTACAGAAACGCCAAGATTTTTAACTCAAACGTCTTACACAAACAGGGGGTTAAGCTATTTTCCAATTAGTTTCTTTAGACGATAAAAGTCAAATATTTTTAAATGCTTTTATTTTTTCCACGCCTAAAATTTTGCTGCTGTCGGAAATAAAAAATTTTTAAGATCAAAAACTAACAACAATAACAAAAAGGTTTAATGCAACAGTATTTTAAAGGTCCGTTTCCAAAACGGACAAAAAATCTCATTTTTTTTTCAAGTACATAGTCGGATTTTATTCACTACATGGTAAACTATTCGTAGAAGAAAAATGTTACCTTTTCATAAGTGTGGAATTAAGCTAATTTGAAGTTAATGGCACCTCTGTAATCTTCATAATCAAAAGTTCCCATGGGCAAAATTTTAATCGTTATTTAAGATTTTTCAGAAAGTTATAGCGGAATCACTTGTTTCTTATCTTTTTTGTCTTTCTAATCTTATATGGAATAATAGCTTAATTTTGCTCATACATATTTTGATATATTTCAAATTGAACATATACACATGTATGTATGTATATATAAAATACATACAGCTACTCACACGTAAAATGGGACACAAAAAAATTATGATGTTGCTATGTTTGGAACCCAAAATTTAAGGACTTGGTTAAAATTGAAAACTTCCATTAAATACCTATTTTTTATTTTATTAAAGAAATATATGTGTAGTAAAACCAAAAAACATAAATTAACAAATGCAATAAAAACAACATAAAACTAGCCAGGCAGAAATTGTGACTGCTCAAAAAATATGTACCACCACAACACTGTAAATACAAAATTACAACTCTTCCAAAATTTTTGTACCACCACAGTCCTGTAAACACAAAAATATGACAACGTTTGCAAATACCGCGTTATTAGTAATGATATACCACTACAACACTGTATATACAAAAATTCGAAGTTAGTTTCCCAATACCCCGTTTACAATAATTCTATACCGCTACAATATCGTAAATACAAAAATTTGTCTTTAGTTCCCCAAATATCCCGTTTACAATAATTATTTACCGCTTCAACACCGTAAATACAAAAATTTGACTTAAGTTGGGAAAATTCCATTGTGGCTACCTTATAAATTTATATTTAGAGTATTGTGACAAAATTGAAAACAAGAGTCGGAGGATTGTTTTTTTTTTTTTTTTTTCTTTCTAGGACCAGCACTCAGGGGATAAGCCCTACTCATGCAATGCATTGTGCTAGAACAAGGAAAATAGGTTATAGGGAAGGAGGATAGAGGGAGTAGTGTTTGTGGACATTTGATTTAAACTTTCCCACGCTGGTAGTGACAGGAAAGACCTCCGCAGGTAGTTGGTTCCACATACGTACAGTTCGGCTAAAAAAGGAATTCTCTCTGAAATGCGTAGTGCGATTCATTGGCCAATCGACCACAAAGGGATGTCCCCTTTTTTTTTTTTTATTTCAACTGCTTAAAGCGAAGTTCACACTCAAAGTGGCCCACTACAATTTCCATATTTGTATTTAGTGTTGAATACATTTTTAATACTTGTAGGTACTTGGTTGACTTTCCCATCGCTTGGTATCACAGCTTGAAGACTCCGTGCTATAATTCGGGTTCCTGAACTTTAGAAGCTATACCTGAGTACATACATATATATATAAAGATACATACATACATTCCTATGTATCTACACATGTATGTACATAATAAATTTCGATTTTGCCCGAAAGTCGTAATCTTAAACCGTTTTATACATATATACTTGTGACATAAATTATAGTTTATTTTTATAGTTCCACCCACTATTACTAAAGGAAGTTTGAACATCTCTTTTCATATTGTAAGTATGTATGTATTATTCAATCTTGAAATTCTTATTTAATATATTGTTATAAACGACATCAATTTTATAAAAATGTTTTCGGCACTATATACATAACACACACACTTCTACAAGCAATGTGAAAAACATAAAAATGCCATTTGTTATACCGTGAGCGTCAAAAGAAAGTAAACAGTTATTTCATCTGTATAATATCTTTTGTTACAGTTACAATTAATAAAAATTAAAAATTTTAATTGTAGTTGAAGAGGCCTATATAATAACGGCCGTATTCATAAAAAATATTTAAGGTTTATTAAGGGCTTATTTGACACATTTCTACAAGAGTTAATTTTGTATAAAGAGTAAATGAAAAGAAAATAATAACAAAAATTATTCACTATATTTATGATTTTGAACGGGCTAAGGTTCGTATCACTTTTTAAGCCAAATTACATGTGATAATTATTAATGAACAAATAACATCAAAGTTAGTTGTAAATATGCTGACAACAACACATAGTTGAACGGAACATCTAGCCGTTTTCGAAGGCCACTAAACCTTCATCATCAGCGTTCTTCTGTGTTTGGTACACTGTGTGTGGTGTCAGTTGATGTAGATTTCTGCCATATATATGAAACTTTATTGCAAAATGGAATATGTGAATTGATTTGATTCATCGTATTTCAATTTGCTGATGTAATGAAGTCTCAAAGTTACCATCTCTAAATTTACAACAGTCTTACCATTGTCGATTGTTCTTTACTAATTATGCATATGCTAGTTAATTTGCTTATTTTTGTTCTACTTAAGACAACTTTTTTGGTTTGTTACTATTAAGTATATTTTTTAAATTTTTTATTTTTAATTTTTGCCACAGGCCCATGGCTATTAATTTTAATTATTATTCGAAGTTCGAATAATAATTCACTTTATTTTAAAATACTGAAAATACTACATTACAATAGAAAACTATGTCAATAAGCTAAATTACTGTTAACTTTCAACATTTGGTTTGTTTTTCATTTGCATTCAGCAATACATTCATTGATTCGACAAGGTTTTTCGTTATACTTGGAAATATTTCGTTTTATTCAATTAGAGCATTTTTCAAGTCCTTATTGTTGGAAATCATTCTCTGCCTGATTGATATTTCTGTCGAGATGCTTCCAGCAATTTTCAATTGTATTAAGGTCTGGAGATCGCGGTGGATGATGTAGAGTTCAGAAATAATTATTCCGCGTGGAGACGTGGAGTAAGGCGTTCGGTATAACAATAGTTCCTTAGCAATTATCGTCGTATGTTTTGGATCGTTGTCATTTTGAAAGACCAAGTTGCTTAGAAGTCACAATTTTTCAACGATGGGCAGAACATTTTTTTTCAGAATATTTAATTAATATATTTTATTCATTGGAGACACATTGCAGCTCCAGTTCATAACCGAGCCTCCGCCATGTTTAACGTTGCTGGTAAAACACTTTTCAAGAAAAGCTTCATTCTTTGATTGCAATATTTTTAGAAGCTTTTTCACTCCAAATATATCGAATTTTCTCCCGTCACTATATAAAATGTTTTTCCAGAAGTACCTATGCACGCTGCTGATTCACTTTATATATGTAAGGCTTATTCTGTGCCACTCTGCCATGTTTTAAGTGCTCTTCTAACTATACTGGTGTTAACTGGTTTTCCAGATGTCTCTCTGATATTTGAACAGCTCCTGGAAATGGATTGGTCCTTACTTCTCGTACTACTGCTCATACTTCAGTGCTACTAAGCTGTTTTGATCGTCCCAATTTTGGTAAATTCTCTACCGTATGATGATTCACATATTTAGCTATAATTTTTTTATAGTGCAGTGATTCCTTCCGACGATTTCTCCAATTTTGCGCAGTTTTTTTTATACATACATATATATAAATCTAAAATTATTTCTTGCGTTTTTTTGGTGGTAGAGTAACTGTACGTCTCCACCTGACATGAAATTTTGTTTAAGTTGAAGTTATAACTGATTTGTTAAAACAAATGCACTAACAATAATGTTATAACTTGAAAAAAGTATTGACTTCAGCAGTCTACACTTTAGATTAGTTTGAAGTTAATGTTAAAGTTAATCATTTTATCTCAGGTGGAGACCGCAAATTAGAAAATTAGAAACTAAACTGCCAAAAATATTTTACTGCTTTTCAAACAATTTTAGATTTTATCCCCAAATATTTGAAGAAACTCAAGGAATGCTGCCTGCAACTGTTTACTTTTTTTGACGCGTAAAAATCATCAGTATTTTAAGATAAAGTGAATTATTTTTGTTACTATTTTCTTTTCATTTACTGTTTATACAGAATTATACTATTATTATAAAAGTCTCTTATAGTGCAATTAAACTTTTTAATATTTATTATTTACTGTACTGTTAAATAAAAGCTTTTAAACAATCAAAAAAACCGTTTACTTTCTTTTGACGCTCACAGTATATTTTAATATTTTAACACAAAGCAGGTATCATCTAATCAGATTAAAATCTTTTTTGTTAATACATTTACAATAAGTAATTACTTGTTTTTGCGTGCTAACATCAATTAGCCAACATTTTCAGAAAATCAACTTAAGTTTATTTAAATGAAATAAGTGATTGTTTTCTGTCTCGAATTTACCAAATTATGCATTTTTGTTTGTATTTCTTCAGCTATGTTGCCATATTTTAATTTGCAATCCAAATAATTTAAATACATATGTAAATTATATATTTTGAGTTATACATATAATACATATAATTATATAAATCCTAATCAACGTCTACTTTTTTATAAATTATCTTGGAATTGTTATTTAATTATTTTATACATATAAAAACCTAAACTTGAAAGAGAATTAAGTCTGGTAGCATGAAGGTATTTGTTTAAGATAATCTCTTGTTCTCTTTCCCACTTATTTAGGGCTTAACTTTTTATATAAATTTTTCCTTTTGCGTACGTATTCCAAACTTCAAGAAACAAATAAATTACACTCACTTGTTTTACACATTTTCTGTTAATAACAACAAAGTGCACAAATTATTGAAAACGGTTCATTTCTTTCGCAACTGCGAAATACATACATATATATGCTACGTATGTATATGCTTTCGTTTTTTATTTTATTCAGTTATTAACCTCTTACCTTCACAATTCTTAATATACTTTTTAATTATTTGTAAAAAATATACAAAAATGTATATCTAGTTGTTGTTGCTTGCATTTATTATTGCTTTAATCACACAATCACCAAAGGTTTCCTCTTTCTACAAAAATTTCACTATACTTCGCCGTGTGCTTGTCAAATTCTTGAATTTTTTCACTCGAAATATTTTCTTTCTGATAAAAGAATATCCTTTTTTATGCTTTTCTCGAGAAAATCTTGTTTTTATGTTTTTTTTTTGTTCTATACACTTTCTATTCTATTTAATATTTTCTGGTGTTGACCACAAGTCGTTCCGTTCCGGCTATTTCTGCTTGAAGAAGAAAAACAAAATGAAAGTCGTTTGTTGAAAATGAATTTGCCGTTTTCACTGGTGCTGCCAGATTAGAAGCTCTGACCGCAAATAAGGGATAGTTTTCATTGCAAAAAATTATGACTTTTAATATGGGATTTGGGCGTTTCAGTGGGATTATAAAACAACTGGGGATTTCTTGAGGAATACTAACCTAAGTCCTGATTCACACACGTCAGGTCTGAGTCGTCAAGTCTTGAGTTCTTAGGAGAGAGAGGAAAAGAGAATGGAAAGGGGTACATACTTGACCGTACCAGTCAAGTTTGCTTTTTCGTTTTGTTTTGTCATTCGTAATACTCTATTTGATGAGACTTGATGACTGTAAACCTGATGTATGTGAATCAGGACTAACCTAAGATCTACATGACAATTTGGTATGTTCAGAAATAGTTAAATATTTTGGATTTACTGGAGGGCCGCCGCAGTCTTTGGATAAAAATGAGTGTGCATAGTACAAAAGTCTATTAATTATATGATTTTCCTTTGACAAGGCATTTTTTGGGGAGATATCTTTTTTTTAATTTTGGGGAGGACAAAAAAGTATGTGGCAGCCTTTGTTTTCGCTCTTCTTTTTATTGTCAAATCTCTGGTTGTCAAATATATCGTCAGCTGAAATAAAAATATTCTTAACTTAGAAAAAATTCAAAACAATATTTTAATCTGGTAGTTTTAGTCTGGTAGTAAATTGAAGTGCATGTCCCTACAAATTTTTATCCCTTTACCATGACATTCATTTGAATTAAAAATAAAAATAGTCACTTTACTTCAGACAGTTGAATCATTTTCCTAAGGTTTTTCTCCTATGAAATTTAAATTTGTGAGACTACTGTATTTTGCTTTTCAGCTAAAGGTATGAACAACAGTGTGCATTAAACATAGCACCACCTATTTTGTAATAGAACATTAATAAACATGTTTAATAAAAAATTAGCTTTACTTACTTTCAACTTTTTAAATAAAACAAATTTAACCAGATTTATAGCTTCAGACTCAAGCAATATATTGTTAGAATTGAGCTTGCGCCAAAAACTATGGACACTTTCTAAAAATAGATATGAAAACCATCAGCACATTGCTTACAGTTCACATTTGGAGCTCCAAGAAGCGCATATGGACTATGGCCTAAAAAGGAGTTCTAAAAATAAAAGAAATCATTATAAACTAGAAACATCAAGCCGGGATGTTCATAAACTGACCGAAAACTGGATGGAGGATTATGAATATTATAGCGGTACGATCGAGACAAATATAAAACATAAAGATGGCACTGCTGATCCCATATTCCCCCCTTCAAATATTCCCTGCAATGGCTGCGGTGCTTTCTTACACTGCAATTATCAGAAAAGTCCCGGTAAGATAATTTTATATATAAATAAAATATATGTATACAACTGTATATAATATATAAATTCACTTGTATCTATGTACATACATATGTACATACATACATATATAAGTACATACCATGAATCAAAGAATATTCTTTGATTCATGAGTACATACTACATATCGAGAGCATATATTCAAAATATCTCAACTCAAATTTGGTCAAAATGAGTTTCCAATGGCAAATAGCTCCTCTATGCAATATTCATCGTTAATATAAATTTCGAATCAAAAAAACTATTTTTTCTCGTCTTGTTAAAATTTTTTTATTCTGCTATCTCGAAGTATAATTATATGCTGAAAATAAATACTAACTCCCATGTAAATTTCCAAAATGTTTAATAAATCTACATTATATCGTATTGCATTTGGCATGCTGAACACGAATCAGGTAAGGATTTTGATATCCTATGGTTCCGATAAAAAAAATTTGTAATATATTTATAACTTTTAAACTGTTAATCAAATAGAAACATTATGTATGGACCGATTATAGTCACTGATATTAGCTTCGGAAATTGAAAATTTGAAGTGACTCTGTTACAATAGAGATTGAGTTAGAGACTGCCAAACCTGACCACCTCGAGAAGGAAGACGATTTCAGTCAGGCTTAAGTTATTTTTTATGGTATTTATTTTTATTTTTTTATTTATTAAAAAAAGACCAACCGAGCTCATAGATCCATATATAGTTGGTGGAGTAATATAAAAATTTAAATATAAATATGTAGGCAACAACTAGTATAACAACAATTGTATCTTCATATTTTAGTTTATTTCTTGTAGCTTTTCAATTCTTATATAGGTTATTGAGCAAAATATTTCACAAATTGATAAAAAAATAGATATATTTAAAAAAAACAATTTCTTGTTTTCCGACAAAATATCCTTATCTCTAAAAAAATATTTGTTTTTTGATCGACTAAAATATGATATCTTAAAAAAATACGCAAACCAGTGCAAAATAAATTTCTTTTGCATACCCATAAATTAGTAAGCATATTTAAACCATCTTATGGAAGGCACACCATCTATTTTAACGATAATGAGCGAATTAACTAGTTTTTTCGCTCCACTGAAGTTGCTTTTTTTTAGTTGGCGTATATTGAATATAGGCTCCTGATATATATATACATATATCGTCATGTGAGAACTTAAGTGTCCAATATCCAATAGTTTATAATGGCGTATTGGTCACTTAAGTTTTCACATGACGATATATATACATATATTTATGTAGTTACTCATTTAAATGTAAAAATTTAAATTTTCAATCATATATACATACATACGTAGTACATGCATATCTATAACCATTGCAGGATTTTTACCGTCTGAAATTTTTAAGGGAAGAACAGAAAATGAGCTCAAAACAGTTATTTGTCAACGATGTCATTTTCTGAAATACTATAATCAAGCAATAGACCTAGAAATATCACCGGAATCCTACATAGAAACAATATCTAGTATAAAGGACAAATTCGCTTTAGCGATTGTAATTGTTGATCTTCTTGATTTTCCTTGTTCGATATGGCCAGATATGCATAAATTATTGGGATCTAAAAGGCCAGTTTTTGTTGTCGGTAATAAAGTTGATTTATTACCGAGAGACAGCAACAGCTATTTAAATCATATAAAGGAATGCTTGAAAACGGAAATCATAAAAATTGGTTTCGATGGACTAAATATAAAGAATGTTAGCTTAATTTCTGCAAAAACCGGTTATGGAATTGAAGAACTTATAACACAGTTGCAAAAGATATGGGCATATAAAGGAGATGTTTATTTATTGGGTTGTACAAATGTGGGTAAAAGTTCTTTATTTAATATACTTTTAAATTCAGATTATAGCCGTCCAGAATCGGATAATTTAATAAGAAAAGCAACTACCTGCCCATGGCCTGGAACAACGTTACAAATGCTAAAATTTCCAATCCAAAGGCCATCAGAAATTCGAGTTTACGAACGCTTTAAAAGGTTAAATTCCGAAAAATTCATAAAAAGCGAGATGGAAAAGCTGCGAGCAGAAAGTGCAAGAAAATTGGGAAATACAACCCATGCTACACCTGCGGGATCAATTTTCCGCACTCCTGTTAGAAGTGCAAATGATGTTGATGATATTTTTGCAATGAGCAGGGGAACACAACCCATAACTACGTTTAATGAAAGGAGCAAAGAGTATCAAAAGGCTAGATGGGTTTATGACACTCCAGGTGTTTTACAACCTGACCAAATAACTAATATTTTGACTCCGCAAGAGCTGGAAGAATTACAACCAAAGCAAATGATTTCTCCTCGTTGTTATCGGCTAAAGCCTGGAATGAGTTTATTTGTAGCTGGTTTAAGTCGACTAGATTTTATTAAATGTGATTTGAATAATTTTAATTGGATAAAAGTATTTCTATTTGCTTCATTCGATCTTCCTACAATGATAGTTGACACCAATAATGCTGCAGATATTTATAATAATTATTTAAATACTCCGCTAATAAAAATTCCAATGGGAAACGAAGAGCGGCTAAGAAAATGGCCTGGCCTGCAATGTCACCATGAAGATATAACTGTAAAAGGTGCTGTTTTAAAATCGAAATTCAATGAATTGAATTGTTCGGGAGATATTACACTCTCATCTTCTGGATGGGTTGGTCTACAGATACCGGTTGATTTTCATTGCATTTTTAAAGCTTGGACTCCAAATGCGAAAGGTATATATTTGAGAACTCCGTCATTAATACCATACGCGGAAAGATTGATTGGTAAGAGAATTCGAAACTCTTTAGCTTATAATACTGCAAAACCTTTTGTATTTAAAAAATAATGGAAAACCTGCTATAATCAACAATATATTGTTATTTATTTATAAAAAAAATAAAACTGTTTTATGCAAAAGTTGCAAACTTCATACATATGTATGTCCATATAATACAAATCAAGATACATACATACATATCGAACCATTGCTGCAAGATAGTCATAACTCAAGAAATGCGTTTTTTTGTTAGTCGTCATATCGTTCGTTATAAAAAGTTCACGCAAATATTTTATACAACCAGCTCTTGAGAAAAAATTAGATTTTTATTTTACCTCTTTTCATTTAATTTATTCATCTAAAATAGAAAAACCTAGCCTCATGGCCATAATCGGTTTCACTTATCCTACTACAAAGATCTACATCAATTATCACTAAAGTGTAATATGTATGCAATAAAATAAAAAAATAACAATATTGGGTAATATGAATAAAAAAAGTATTTGCTTTTTACTTAAAAGTTTGTTTTAAAACCCCAAATATGTGTGTGTTTTTTGGTTTTTTAAACAAATTTTTAAGTAAAAAGCAAATACTTTTTTTATTCATACTACCCATTATTTATTAATAATTTGTAACGATATTAAAATCTATAAAAAAAATAAATTTAATAAAAATATTTAGTATCGAATAAAATAGATAACATTATAAATAACAAAAATTAAAAATTTTAAAAACCCCCGATATATCTAGAAAAGATGTGATATCTTCTAAACGGCTGGACCGATTTTCTTCAAACATAGTTAAGAACCTTCTCGATCAAGTCACCTTTCAAACAGAAAAAACTAAATTAAAATCGGTCCAGCCGTTTGGGCTGTACGTGGACACGGACAGATACACAGACACACACTACAAACTTATAACACCCCATTTTTGATCGGGGGTTAAAAATAAGAAATTTACTGGCAGTTTACAGAAGCCATGTAAAAATTCTCGCCTGCCTGTTTATCGGGCATGTTCTGCAAATCACGACATGCCAAATCACTGTGATTTCTAAAAATTAATAAAATCTAAATCATTGTTGTTTGTAAATTTTACGTTTTATAGCTTTGGAAGTTGGAAGAAAATATCCTATTATAAATGAAAAAAACTTAAAACGCAATAAAATCCCATTGCCAAGTCAGCTATTAATAGTTTACTTTTGAAATCCCGTGATTTTAAATCACCGTGATTTTCAGAACAGGGGGGTATATTGAAAACAAAAACAAAGCACTCAAAATTTGTTTTTGTTTTCAATATAAATAGACAGCCGAGAATTTTTAAATGGCTTCTATAAACTGGCAGTTAAAATTCAACAGAATATTAAACCTCATACGTTTGATTATCCAGAGTTTATTAATGAAAATGATATCTACACACTGCCTAAAAATTTTATTTAGAATTTCATTCAAGAGATTGGGCATAAATAAACTTTTGATGTAGGTTAACGCATTCGTCCATTCCGATAAATATGAATCTACTATTGAACAATCTTCAAAAATATTCCTAAATAAATAAATTTATTCGCTTATGCATGTTAGAAGAGCAAATAAAAATTATTTTGTGAATTGAATTCTTTTTATTTAGCTGGTGAGGCCTATCATGTCTTATGTCAATAAAAACTAAATTTTTATTACATATTTTTCCCAACGTTTCGTGAATTTTATGTTCACTTATTCAGGGGAAGAAAAAAAAAGAATTCAATTCACAAGAATATATATTTTATAAATTGATTTTGTAAAGTATATCTTAAATAAATAAATAAATAAATAAAATTCACAACAAATTTGATTCGGCCAAAAAAAAAAAAACAACAAAAATTATTTTGGTTATGCGTGTGTATAACCACAGTGGATAAACAGGTCAAATGAAACAGGTGAATTCGTAACTAATACGGCCGCCAGTCGAAAGCAGGGGGGTTATTATGTAATCCGAATCGAACGGAAATGTGTTCGAATTCCAATGCGCTGATTTATACGGGATTAATTGTGCTGGCATAACATGCCAGTTTGTAGGTGAGAGAGGCAAAGAGAGGGGTTTTGTGTTTGGCATAATTTTTCAACCAGCTACAACCCCGCATTAGCAGCACAAAACCAATACACAGACAACTTAAAAACTGCAAATGTTAAATTGAATACGAAAAACACTAACACACACAAAGCTGTGTATACGTATAAATTTTTATGACGGATAAATTAGTCTCGTGTGTTCTTAAAAGAACAAAAATTGTGCGGCATAAAAATTAGTCTCGTGTAAACTACCTGAATGTTAATAACACACAAATTCGAACAGTTTTCGTTTCGAATCGAATTACATAATAACCCCCCAGCTCTGGGCGAGTCAACATCACGCGTCGTTGGTAATTATTTCTTAAATGCAACCAGGTGGAGACCATAAAAAACAAGGAGTGGATCTTGGAAACTCATACTTCCTATACGAAGGTATAGGTCGTGCGCAGCAACCGAAGGATACCCTGGCTTTTTGGCTACATGCTTTTGCCATTTTTTGTTCCATTTGGAACACAGAATACAACAAAATAATACGGCCGAAAAATATTAAAATTATTAAATTCGCGTATTTTCACTGTTTTCGTGTGGTGTTTGACAGTAGGCAAGAGATCAGCTGACGCATACTAATGCGAATGCAATCACCTTCTGGATTGGTCTCGTATGAAATATTTTCCACGAATGAAACAATTTGACAGTTTAAAGAAGAAAAAAAAAACAAAAGGTGAAAAGGAAAAGTCCTGCAATTCTTTCGCATAAAGTAAAAGTAATATACACATGTAAATATGAATATATTTAAACAAATTATTTAAATAATCGAAAAATGTTATGAGAAACTATTTGAGTGAGAAATTAAAACCAGGGGTTGAAATCACAAATTCATACGTATATACATATCTACTTACAAACATATATGTATGTATGTACATATGTTTGTATAGCCGACGTAGTACAGAAAAGACATCTGTATATTAAATTATAAAAACCACAGATAAAAACTACAAAATATAAAGAGTTTAAGATATATAGAAGAAAAGCATAAAAGAACGGATCGAAATGGAACAGAATGTAAACGATCCATTTGCATCTGAAAATAGTGGTACTGCTAGATTTGTAGGCGGTGGAGTGGTTAGTGGCGACCACTCCCTTGATAATGGTGCTATTGCTGGTAGCTCTATAATTGTGAGCAGCAATGCAGGTGGTACTGCGAATGCTGCACATGAGTTTCAGACCATGAAGCCGGGTGCAGGTGCTAGCTTCAAACAAGGGGCTCGCACTGAAATACCTCACAGCGAATTGGTGAAAATGTTGTACTATCTTGAAGGAGAATTGCAGGCCCGAGATGTTGTAATCGCAGCATTGCGCAACGAACGTGTGAAGCAATATATATCTCAACTTAAAAGTAAAAGGCTTCAACCAATTGATCCGCATGTAGCAATTTTTCGCGATAAAGTTGCATTGTCTGGTAATATAATATCAAGGGAGTCTGCTTCACAGGCTGCTCAAGCTGAAATGGAGGTACGTCAAATAATCGAGCAACAAATGGAACAACTTTATCAAATGGTTAATAAACAGCGGGCTACACACTTAAGGATGGTCAGCATATTAACTGAGTCGTTGGAAAACAATCAGCGCATGTTGCAGGAACTGGAAGACGAGAAAAGAAAACATGAACATGATACTGCACAAGGTGATGATATAACATATGGATTAGAAATGGAGCGGACAAAACTAAGGCAAGAATTGGAAGAAGAAAGATCTCAGGTTAAAAAATTAGAAAAGGATCTAAAAAAGTTGCAAGAAACATTGGAATTTGAGAGAAATCGTCAAAAGCAAATAGTACTTTTATTAATAGCCGAAAGAAAAAAAATCATGATGAAATATTATGAGGAAGGTAAGTTGCTTAAAATCTAATTCAAAATTAAATTGGAGCGTTGAGCGTTAGGTAAGCAGCAGAGTTCGCATTTTATGTACATTCAAAGTAGATTTTATTACATATACAATCAGCCTTATCGTGGTTGGCGTATTTCAAATACGACTACGACTGTTTGGTAATATATTAAAGAAGACTTCAACAGTTTTTATTATGGAATGGTATCGTGGTTGGCAAAAACGCCAGTAAATGCGACACTTTAAATAGATTAAATAGTACCGCGTTTGGCGTTTTTGCCTGTCAAAAGTGGCGAAAACAGTCGTTAAGATTTTTGTTACCGCCATTACAGAAAAAATAAACAAAATTAAAAATTATTTGCATATTTTGTTAATTTTGTCTTTTATAAAATACATTTTGGTATAAAAATAACTTTATTTTAAATAAAATAAACGTGGAACAAGAATGGAACGAAATTGCTGATGATTTAAATAGTATTGGACCTCCATTATGCATGATTTACTGAAAAAATTCAATTTTTAGAGATGACGTTTTAGTAAATGTATATTATACATACATACATATGTATGCTTCAATGTGCTGTAAATCAGCAATGCAACTTAGCTATTTTGGAGGTAGATTTAGCTCTTTTTGATTGCTTCTAAGTCAAAAATTTTTCCTTTAGCTCTATTTTAAAGAAAAGAGCTCGTTTCAATTGTGGATATATGTAGCACGTTTAGCACTTTTCGCATCTTATAGTAAATTTTCGCGTTTTTAGCCTATTCTTTCGTCTTTGAAGCATTTACATTTTTGCAACTATGTAAGATGTATTTATTTATGTATTTAGTTCGTTTCTGAATAATAGAAAATTTTTGACAAATTATTGAAATGGATTCTTTAATGCAAAAAATATAGGAAAGCTTGGGAATCAAATCCCGCGTTTAAAAATGGATTAAACCATCAAAAAATCCATCTAAATCTTTGTGCAAATATTGCAATTCAGTTATAAAAGCGAAACATTTTGATTTAGTACGCCATTCGGAGACTCAAAAGCATAAAAAATGTATGACTCCATTTAAAGATATTGTGCTATCCTAGCCAGACATCTTGAATTATATTGATGCAGTACATATGTACATCGTTTTTAGCAATGGATCTTATATTTTTTTCGGCTTAAATCAAGTTTAGGGCACCTCTCAAAAATTAAAAAAAGTATCCTATCCTATAGAAAACCGAAAAATTAGAAAAAAAATTAAATGAAAAAATTGGCGGCGAGGCTTAGTTTTCGAGTTATGGGGCTCCGAAATTCTAGTTCAATATTGTGATTATACGATGTTTTCCAACGAATATGACCAATATTGGTATCATATTAAAGCTCTTGACAATACCATTCATGAAATGGTAAAATGCAAGAAAATTTTATGAGTCAGAAAATCTTTATTAGGCTGCGCCTTGTTGGGAAACAGCATGGTGGAGAAAATCCTTAAAGGCCGGCAGTGCACGAAAACGTTATTATACAGTAAAACTTTCCAAGGCAGAAGATCTTTATTACGCAGCGTCGAGTCGGGAAACACCATGGTGGAGAAAATCCTTACGCCCGGCCGAAATCCGGCAGTGCAGGAAAACGTTATTAGGCAAGAAAACTTTGCAAGGCAGAAAATCTTTATTAGGCTGCGCCGTGTCGGGAAACACCATGGTGGAGAGAATTCTAATGGCCTAATTCTGTTCAACAATTATGCTGTGTTTTCATTAGACATCATATAATCACAATTTTGTATTACAAATACAGAGGCCCATAACTCGGAAACTAAGCCTCGCCGCCAATTTTTTTTTATTTAATTTTTTTTTCTTATTTTTCAATTTTCTGTAGGAGAGAGGTGCCCCTAAACTTGATTTGTTCCATTTTTTCTACCTATTATTTTTATCAATGTTAAAAAATCTTGAAGTACAAATTGAATCAAAATCGCAAATTTTTAAATTTAAATTTTTTAGCTCAAAGACTTCTCGGTTGGCTAGTTTTTCTTCTGAATTATTGGCATCACTGCTGTAAATACGTACACTTCTGCTAACACAACGCTCAATGTTCTATTTCAGATTTGGCTGTAAGTTCGTTCTCTTTCACAAACGTTTCGTTTTTACAATGAAATTGTTCATTTTTGATTTTAAAACTTTTTTTAACGTGTGTGCAAATAGTATGCGCATACTTATTATGTATATAAATAAGTGAATTTTGTGGATTTAAGAAGAATAATCACAAATATTCCTATTTGGTAAACCACTTCTTAAAACTAATTCACCAAAAATAATTAGGTTTCTTTGTGGTACCCCTATCCACAATTGGCATCTTGGATAATGCTGTAGGTTTGTGCATACATACTTGCAGTTCCCGAAACAAAGGAAGGTGTGAAAACCACGGGTATAGGCCTGGACACAATGAATCCGTCATACGTTAAACTTTGACTTTTTCAACTGACATTAACGCAACGACGGAGAAGGTTGGCACAATGAGTACTTTATTGACGGAAGCATTTGAAGAGCTTCTATAGCTCGATTCTCCATTTTATTTAATAAATTCAACTTTTTGTATTTATTTCGTTTATTTCTTTAGTTTAATTTAATTTTTGTAACCGACCTCATAAGAAACCATGTATGTATGTATATCAACTTAGCTCTCAGTTGAAAACGGCGAAGTACCCCGGCCTCATCTAATTGCTATTTTTTAACGCAATCAGGGGACGACTTTCCTCATTTCTCATCCTGCGGTGTGTTTGTTATCAGTCGACCGTATATTAGTTTGTCCAGGTATATCCACCATACTGATTTGATCTACCGTGGTCCGTTTCTTTCCGTCCCATTCTATATATACTATTGTCCGTATTGGTCCAATTGTTTTTGAAATGTAAATTTTTGTTCCACCAACTGCGTGGAGAAGGCTGTTCTCTACATGCTCCGTTATAATTCTGCTTTTCGCTCCTGGCTGCAAAAATACGATAGACACGTGTCGCTTAACATTTCGGTTTAGTGGTTGGATGACATTTACTATATGATCTTTCTAGCCAGAAAGAAGACTTCAGCTAGGTATCCGATAAAAAGGCTTTTCAATTCCAATTTCCGCGCCAAGAAGAAACTTGCTTAAAATAATATTGTTCAACATAAGTTATATAATTTAATTTTCCAACACTTTTTGCATTCATTTTGGCTCATTAGGCCCTATTAAATAAGGTATAAGGCAGAAATATTTGTTTTTATTTGTCAGGAAAACGTTCAGAAGATCTTGCACAGATATTAGCCGAAGAGAAACAACGTTCCGATAATATAGCTGAAGGTTTGGAAGAGGAAAGCAAAAAATCTTTGCGTATGGAAGAAGAATTGGAAATGCAGGCAGCTGCTTCTGAACAAGAGCGTAAACAAATTAAAGCTAACCTAGCTAAGGAAGAACTTCGGTAATACTATTTACATAGAAATTGTCCATACTCGTAGTTATTGCATAAATCTTATTATATTTCTTATATATTTAAAGAGTAAAAGAACTGGAACACGAACTTATTACGTTGAGAGCTGAAAACGAGGCATTAAAAAAATACCAAATGCAACAAAATATCAACAATAGCATTACAACTTCGAAATCTAGATCTTTTACTGGTGAGTTTGCAAACTTTCAGTTTTTATTAATGTATAAGAAAATTTTTATACTTTTACTTACTTAAAGCTTTTTAATTTTCTTTAATACAGAGATATTTTGTTAGAAAAAAAGCAAGAAACTTTGAAAACAAATTAAAGTCAATAAATAACCATAATTAATATACTTCTTGTGCTTCTTCACCTTCTATTTTCCTTAAACTAAAAAAACAAAATAATTACTACATAACAACAATTAAAAAGATATCTGAAAAATATATCAAAAACAAGGTGATTTTTTTTTGTTTTTTAAATTTTATTATTTTAAATTTTTGTTATTTATGTCTGTAAATTTAATTTTTTTAATAAACACACATATTTACACATGAAATACAAAACACAAATATGTCCGTGGCAATAATTGCGTTCGCGTACCCAAAAGTTTTTAAAATTTTTTACTGAACTTTACTGCATTTTACTAAATTGCGTTTGTTTACCCAAAATACAGTAAATGAGAATACAAAGTGAGAGAGTAAAGTGACAGTTCTTGTCTCTTTTTGAGAGTAAATTTCGAAATTTTCGCAGTAGAAACTCATTTACTGTATTTTACTGCAAAAGTAAACGAACACACCTATTGTTTATAACTTAAAGCATTTGTTTTTTGTTATTTTAAAAATTTCATTAAAATCTAAAAAACTTTGTTGTCCTTTGCTGTTGTTTGTGTATATTTAAAAACATATGGTTTAATTTTACTGGATCTTACTGGCAAAAATTTGTCGAGTAAAAATTTGCATTTACTTAGTAAATGAACTGTAATTTTTCTCTCTCAACTCGCCCTCTCATTGCGCTGATTTACACGGGATTAATTGTGCTGGCATAACATGCCAGTTTGTGGGTGAGAGAGGCAAAGAGAGGGGTTTTGTGTTTGGCATAATTTTTCAACCAGCTACAACCCCGCATTAGCAGCACAAAACCAATACACACACAACTTAGAAAACTGCAAATGTTAAATGAATACGAAAAACACTAACACACACAAAGCTGTGTATACGTATACATTTTTATGCAGGATAAATTAGTCTCGTGTATTCTTAAAAAAACAAAAATTGTGCTGCATAAAAATTAGTCTCGTGTAAACTACCTCATTTACTGGATTTTTTGTGTACGTGAACCACGGATGGAAATCATGGTACAGTTGTACTTTTTATGGTACATTTTTGACCTCGTTGGCAACGTGGTACTACCGCGAGTTACTTGGGTACAATTTAAAAATTCCAATGTTTCACTATATGCGAACATTAATTTTGCCTATGTTGTCTTTAATTTTTTTGTGTGTGTTTTATTTTAGACGGCCAGCTGCTCTGTTTTTGTTGCAAATTCATGTACCAGGTGGTGTCAAGTCTGCAACAAAAAAATCTGTCTATTACTTTAACATTACTTTTTAACTTGACAGCACCTCGTACAGGAACTCGCCTTGGCTGTGGTTATATTTATTTTCGTTCCTTTACTTCAATAGTGTGTTTTAATAAGTAAAATTTTGTAAAATAACCAATCTCTAACAAGTCTAATCTACGAATGTACGAGGGCAGTTCGGAAACTTCTTAGCCTAGCACAAAAAGCGCGGTATAAACAGAAAAAAGTTAAGTGTTTTGGAAACTTCCATCTCTGCTATGAACACATGTTAAATTTTGTTTCGATCTGGCAACTCCTTCATATAGAAACAGGGGGTCGATTCTATTTCTGTGAAATCGTGAAAATGAAAAATTAAATATCACTTCATTGAAAATGCGATTCTAATTTAAGTTTTTTATTAGAACTACCTGTCAAGTGAAGTGAATATGATAAATTTTTTATCACTTAATTTTTATCATAAATTCAGAATCGACCCCCAGGTGTTCACAAAAGACGCATCCGCGATTTTTAAACAATGGAAAAATTAGAAATGCGTGGTGTCATTAAATATTTACATAAAAAAGGTTTATCGGGACAAGAAATTCATAATGATATGGTGAATGTGTTAGGTGAAAGTGCTCCTTCATATGCAACAGTAAAAAATTGGGTTGCTGAATTTAAACGTGGTCGTACAAGCATTAAAGATGAACCACGTAGTGGACGTCAAAAAACAGCAACAACAACAGAAATTGTAGCCAAAGTGCATGATGTGGTATTAAATGATCGACGAATAAAAGTGCGTAAAATAGCTAATATCATGGGCATCTCAAATGATCGAGCCCATTTAATTTTGCATGAAGAACTACAGATGAAAAAGCTTTCTGCCGCATTTGTTAACAGTCGACCAAAAACGCATAAGAATGAACATTTCTCAAGCCTGTTTGGATCGTTTTAAGCGAAATAAAGTGGATTTTAAGCGTCGTTTCATAACTGTTGATGAGACATGGATCCACCACTATACTCCACAGACAAAAGAACAATCCAAACAATGGACTGAAGCTGGAGGAAGTGCCCCAAAGAAGGCAAAAACAATTCAATCGGCTGGTAAGGTCATGGTAACGGTTTTTTGGGACTTTAAAGGTATTTTATTGATTGACTATCTGCAAAAGGGTAAAACAATAAATTCAGAGTACTATTGCAACCTTTTGGATCAATTACATGTACAAATTCGAGAAAAACGTCCTGGCTTACAACACAAAAAATAATTTTTCATCAAGACAACGCACCAGCGCACAAGAGTGTTTTAACAATGGCTAAAATCAACGAATTAAAGTACGAGTTGCTTGACCACCCACCTTATTCTCCTGATTTGGCTTCCAGTGACTTTTAGCTGTTCCCAAATCTAAAAAAATTCCTTGTTGGCAAGCGTTTTACCTCAAATGAAGATGCAATTACAGTTGTAAACCACTATTTTGAAGACCTTGAGGAAAACTATTTTAATCAAGGGATAGAATTGCTAGAAAAGCGTTGGACTAAGTGTATTGAAGTTTCAGGAGATTATATTGAAAAATAAAAATATTTTTGAAAAACTTACTATTCTCTTTCATTGATAGGCTAAGAAGTTTCCGAACCGCCCTCGTATCCTTATGAATGTAATATTTAATATTTTTTATGTTATTTTTTATACTGAATTTTTATACACATTTTTGTTAAGTTTCTGTTTTTTATTGTTTACTTCTGAATTTTTGCACATTTTTTTACGTTTCCGTTTTTATTAATAAATATTAATGGTTCAAAAAGTACATTTTGTTTTCACAGTTGGCACAAAATCCAAGAAGTCATTTTCCTTCCCTGACGTGAACGCAATCTAGTAAAATACAGTAAAAAATTTAAAAAAAACTTTTGAGTTCTCGGTAGCACTTTATGCTATAAACACAATTGGGACGAATGACAAATATTTCGGTGCGAACTTTCGTCATAAATAATATGCTAGGAACACAACTGGGACGAACGACGAATTTTTCGGTGCGAACTTTCGTCATAAAAAATAAAACACATGTGTGCATATGAAAATGAACACAACAACGCCGTACAACGAAATTCGTCGTGCGTGACGAATTCTTAGATAGATTTATTTCTAATTTGTACGCCGACGAACGACGAAAAAACAATTTTCTCTCTCTTTTGTAATTATTATTTTTGGCCAATCGAAATTTTATGTTTTGTTGTGTTATATACTTCAGCTATTAGGCCTACCATCTTTTATGTAAATAAAAATGCAAATATTTATTCCATATTTCCCGACGTTTCGTGAATTGTATGTTCACTTTTTCAAGGGATGTTGTCTATTTAGTTAAATAAAGAAAAAACAACAACAATATTCTAAATATATGTACATGAAAAAATTTTTAACAAATATAAAAGAAACTTACTATGTCTTAAAATATCACATTAAAATTTCTTCATGATACGTATGTATACATATAAATATGTCACATTAACACTTTTTTATAAATATAATAAGAATTTTAATTTTAAAAAACATTTTTTCCCAATTAGATTGTTTGTTTTATTGCCAGTTTATAATTCGCGCTCAAATTATCAGTGTCATCTTTGATGTTCATCGTTTTATTTATTTTTTGTTGAATTCGTAAACTTTCTGTCACATATCTTTTTCTATCACTGTTTACTTTGTCCAGTATTTTTATATTGTCAAAATCAGGTTTGTGTTTTGTATTAAGTATATGCTGTGATAATGCAGTACTTTCCTTGTTTTTATTAATATCAGCTTGATGTTCATTAACTCTAGTTATTAAGTTCCTCTTTGTTGTTCCAATGTAAACAAGATTACAGACATTTTGATCATTACCTTTGCAAGGTATCTCATATACAACATTGCTTTGTTGTAGTTTTTCTATTGGTGTTTTTGTTTTAGTGAAAATTGTGTTTAGGATTTTATTTGGTTTGTAAGCAAAACATATGTTATTGTTGTCTATTGTTGTTTTTATATTTCTGCTGTCTGTAAGGCCGGGTATATATTTAATACTGCAAAACCGTTTGTCTGTGATAGGGTTTTCAGATCTGTTATTATGTTCGGGTTTATAGGATGATATGCAGGATTCTATTAGTTTTTGGGGGAAACTATTATTTTTAAGAATTGTGGTAATTTTTTTGATATTATTCGCGTGGAATTGCTTGTCACTAATATCCAAGACCCTGTGGACGAAATTTTTCGCTGTATTTATTATTTGGCTTCTTGGTTGCGTCGCATTAAAATTTATTATTCTCCCTGATGATGTATCTTTTGTATACCAATCAAATATTATTTTGCTATTACCTCTGTATAATTTGGTGTCGAGATATGCGATTTGTTTATTTTCTTCCGTTTCCATTGTGAATTTAATTTTCGGATGATATTCGTTGAACGTTTTTAAAATATCATCTTTGTCATTAATGTTTATAACCGCTAAGATGTCATCTACATATTTTGTTATGTATTTTATACTTATATTTTTCAGTTTTAATTCAGCTAATTTTACATCTAATAGATTATCTAACACTATATCTGCTATTGTGGGGGAAAGGGGGTTTCCCATAGGCATACCGAATATTTGGTTGTATATTGTGTCCTTATATATGAAGTAATTGTTATCATATAAGCAAAATTTTAATATTTCTAGGAATTTAGCTTTAGGAATTGTGGTGACTGTTTTTATTTTATCCCATTTATTCATTATGTTGCTTATAGCTGTGTGTATTGGAATGTTAGTAAAGAGGGAGATTACATCAAGTGATATTGGTGAGTCGTGTTCATCTATTTGTATATTTTGCAGTTGGTTTTTCAATTGTAATGAATTTTTTATGTTGTATGTGTCTGATATTATATTTTTAAGTATCTTTCCCATATACTTACTAAGTTCATAGCAGGGAACTTGTGGTGATGAAACTATGGGCCGTAATGGTGTGTTGACTTTATGTATTTTTGGCAGTCCGTAAATTCTTGGTGCATTAGCGGCAGAACACATAAGAGTTCTTTTTAATTGGTTATCTATGCATTCCCTTTTAAATAGATCAGTAACGATGTTGTTGTTTGTTTTCACCAGCTTATTGGTGGGGTTTGTCCTCAAAACTCTCTCACTCTCTGTCTTTGTACACACAACAACCAACTTTATCAAATACAAGAGAGGAATTCGCTGAGTAAATTCGTCGTTGTTGTGCTTCACAAGACGAATTTACGCAGCGAACTCCTATCGACGAATTCGTCGACGTGGACGAAATTCGTCGTTCGTCTCAATTGTGTTCCAAGCAATAAAACACATTTGTGCATATGAAAATGAACACAACACCCCCGTAGAACGAAATTCGTCGTGTGTGACGAACTCTGAGATAGGTTTATTTCAATTCTGTACGCCGACGAACGACGAAAAAACAATTTTCTCTCTCTCTTTGCATACACAATAACCAAATTTATAAATTATGGAAGCAGAATTCGGTGAGTAAATTCGTCGTTATTGTGCTTCATACGACGAATTTACTCAGCGAATTCTTATCGACGAATTCGTCAACGTGAACGAAATTCGTCGTTCGTCCCAATTGTGTTCCTAGCATTATATGATAATTTTCTCAATAGTCATGTACATATGTATGTGCATATCAAGAAATACATATATATATATATTTCATACAAGTGGCTGGCGTGTACACTCTGAGCCAGTGATGGGAAATGTGGCACAATTGTGCCATTTTTGGCACTATTAGATGTCAGCTGGCACTGAGGCACTCTCATTCTTTTTCTGGCACTTTTTCTCCATTCGAACCAAGGCGAATTGACACAAGGTGGTCTTGATTTGCAACCCTGCGTATTCGCCTTGTATATTTGTTAGTGTAAAATTTCCTGCTGTCAGAATATTTCCTAACGTTTTGGTTGATTTGACAGCAGAGAAGCTATGTCAGCTGGTGAAATAAGACCATTCGCCTTAATTCGAGCCATGATACAATTATACAGGTAACCGCGAGGCGCCAGCTGTTTTGCTTGTTTCGTGATGTGATCTGCCCAATGTTGTTTATGTTTTACCAACACACGCGCCCAGTGCCTATTAAAACTGTACTAATACAAACAAGTACATGTAAACGCAAGTACATGTATCTTGTTTTCTCCTGGTTTTTTTACAGGTTTCATTACAAAACTGCAATAATAATCACTGTTGTTTCATTTGTTGTACACTTGTTGTAAATTTGCGGCTACCTGTATTATTGTATCATGATTCGAGCCATAACCATCACAAAAGTTTAAGCGGCATATTTTTCCACTTCGTCTTTTTGACGAAAATCGATTATCTGCGATCGTGACTAATCGATTTTCGTAAAAAAATTTAGCGTTTGGTGAACAGCCTGCTTACTTTAAAATATCTTTTTTTCTTTTGAGTAAACTATTGCTTTAAAAGATCTTTTCTGAAGTAATAATTAATATTTTCGGAGTATAGAAGGTTTAGCGCCCGTGGGCTCTTCTTATTTAAAAAATTTTTTAAAATCGGATCTACCAGATCAGATATTTATGGAATTTTCCATGATATAAATATAGAAGGTACTTCCATTCTCTCTTTGTTTTTAAAAAATAAGTATTTTTGAAGTTTGTTTTTTGAGAGAAATAAAAAAAATGTTCCCATATCGTAAAAAATATAAGTCTTCCCTTATAAATTTTTTACAAAAATGTGTAATTATCTTAAAAAAAATTTGAAAATATATAAAGTAATATGCATGACTATACATCTGTGAAGTTTAAAAAGTGGTTATGTAATAACTTGGAGCATCTTTTTAAATTTTCTGCCTAAAATAAATATTTTAACTATATTTTCATCCAAATTGATTGATGATTTTGATTAGTTGACAATGAATTTTCATTAAGTTTAGCAAATATTGATTGATATTACATCTTGTTTAATCTATATAATTTGCTTTTTGTTGATTGTAACATGTTTTTCTAAGAAATGGCTTAAATACCCGATCAGATAATTTTGGCAAGTCTATTTCAAAAATTTTGCAGGCTCTTAGACACTCTTAGCGGACACCAGATAATGTAGAGAACTCAAAGAATGCTACATTCATATTTTTACAATGATATTTTGTACGTCCACAGTTTGTAATATGCAGCTAATTTTCGCTTTCTTTAACACAACAATACATTTACAATGCATTTCATTGCTTTTCAAGATAATAAAACATTTATAATCACGATTTCTTTTAAATTGTTTGAATTTATAAAAAAAAAACTTCTGAAATAATTTTTCAATAAAATTTTCAAACAAACAGGAAACAGAGGGGAAATATTAAATTAATACGGTAGCACATTTTTACTGGAAACTTCAGAATACCTATCCTTGTCAGAAGGTGAATGTCAAGAAAAAATGAGAGAATGGAAGTACCTTCTATATTTATATCATGGAATTTTCTATCTTTACACAATAATGTATTTTTCAAGAACCATAGTATACTAAACGAACATAAAGTGTCAACATTTAAATTACATAAAAAGTGGTTTGGCACTATTCGTGATTTTGGCACTATTTAGAAACAGATTCGGCACGAAATCAAGATTTCCAATTCCCATCACTGCTCTGAGCTGCATATACATTAAAGGGTTGCACAGTTGGAACTGTTCACAACAGTTTTGCGTGTGTATTGGTTCTGATATGTTTAGCTATGTTAATTAGCGTTTCTGTCTCTAGTAGGTATGGTTGTTTTTCAAAACTGTTGTTGTGTGGTTGTATAATGAGCAAATGAGAATAACATGTTTGTTTGGATCTGTTTTTTTGAAACCAATCAAATACGTAAAACTGCTTTCAACATAAGTAACACATGGTGTGTTGCAAAAAAATAGGCATAGTTGATGAATGAAAGACTGCTTTATGCTACTTTGATTTTTTTCATAACGTTTATTTAATATAATTTGTTTAAAAAAACTAATTGAGTGCTTTGAAGTTAAACACAAATATCTTAAATAAAAATAATGTGTTTTTTTTTTAATTTAAGTAAAAAGCAAATGCTTTTGTTATTCAATTTAACCATTAAATAAAAAACTCATATATCATTCAAGAATGAGTTTCACAAAAAAATTTAAATAATTTAATAAAATAAGGTAACAAAAATTATTCTTTTTTGTACTTATGTACATATATAAAAAATAAATAAACACAGGTACATACGAATTTAAAAAAAAACTCAGGTAACAATAATTATTGTCTTTTGAATTTTAACATACTTTATGTAGTAAAAAATCAATTATTCAATAATAATATAACAAAAATTAATGTGATATAATTAAAAAATTAAGCAACAAAAACTATTAAATTTTTGAATTTAGGCATAGGTACATCATTAAATTAAAAAATCAATTATTCAAGATAATCATATAATATATATGTACATATATGCATATACATACATATATATTATATCGAGTTTCTTGTATGCATATTTCATAGAAGAACATCTAATGAATCGCAAAATTCAAGTCTCGTTTGCAAAAATGAGTTAGAGCTTTCTACATTAAGGTATCGGTATGTACATATGTACATATATACATATCTATATGATAGGCTTAAACGAAATTCAGTTCTTTGAATTTATATTCACAAATAAAATTTCATTGAATGATTTTTCATTAGTACCAATTTGTGATCGTTTATCTGTTATTAGTGCCCGAGCTACAGAAAATATCCTTTCGGAAGGAGCACTAGATGCTGGTATAGAGAAAATTCGGCAACTTAGCTTATATAACAGCGGAAACTAATTTTTTCTATCATCCCACCATTTCAAAATATTTAAATCACACTGTAGGTGTATAGTAGTATTTTTATATTTATTAACTTCCTTTTCAATTAAATTTTTGTTAGAATCAGTCTTATCTATAAGTTGTATATAAAATATCCATAGGTTGTAAAAATAAAATATTCTTTTCGCAATTTTTTAAACTTTAAACTTGCAATTGATTACAAAATTGCCTAGACACGTTCAGGTTATATTGATATGTTTACAAAACTAGTTCAGGTCTAACTTAGTTACAACTTTGTCAAATACTGTTAGCAATACGTTAAAAGTCCCTGTTTGTTATTCTAAAAAAAAGGGAAATAGAAATGATTTTTTTTTGTAAAATATTAACATTTAGGTCCTGACCCACGATATCGACAAGGTCGACTTGTTACATTTGTTTTTGTTTTGAATGTAAATGTGTGACAAGTCGAACGTTGTCGACATCGTGGGTTTGGCCTTTAGTGAACTCTTAGCTACATTATGGTATGTGTAGTCACATATGTATATAAGTACTACCACCAAGCCTGAATTAGCTGTTGGGCAAAAACTTGAGCGTGTACTGATTTTCAAAGTCTATGGAGGCCCATAAAGTTGGTCACCAAAATCACTAATTGAGTGTATAGTTTTATTAACCTTTGATAGTATAATAGAACCTATACTGTCAAGTAGGTTCTATTGTGTTCAGTGTTCCTTTCACTGTTTTACATCTTAATTAATCAAGAAAAGCTTCAAATACCTGCGTAAAAAAACAAACCAAAAATAATTGTAATAATTATTTACTTGGCAAGTGTTAATAACATGCACAAATTACACAAATTATTAAAAATACTGACTAAATCCAATTAACTTGAATTTTCTATGCATATTTTGTAAAATTAGAACCATTTTTTGCATATACAATATAAAATATTATGTGTACAAAAAAGTGTCATTTTACATAGTAAAATTTCCTATGGCTTTCTGCTGCTCATCATTTATTTGTTGTACCGGTGTTTATTTTCATATACCTGTGTTACAATATGTTTTTGTAAGCAAAAACATATACAAACAGTTCCTAAGCAGCAATACAACAAGCAATTGTTATCTGTTTTAATTGTATTGCCATTTCGAAATGCAAACACACACAAGAACTGTTATATAAGTTCTCTCGCTCTCACCACAATTACATGGTACATACCATGGTGTATGTGGTTTGTCTATACTTATAAGTATACAAATGCAACCCTTTAATATACATATGTACATACATACATATTTATTTATGTATGTATGTATGTACATAAATTGAAAACTTCAAACTCATTTTGTGCAAAATTATCTTTTTTAAGTTATGGCGATATAGCAATATTTGTAAGACGTTTTCCTATCTAAAAGTTCTATACAGATAATTTAATCCTTTCAATTTTAATCTTTGATTTGTTATATGTGTTTTAGTTATAATATGTTCCGTTTTATGAAAATTATGAACATTTATGAAAATATTTCAGAAGACGGATGTGTTACACCAATGGTGAATATTGCTAAAATTGTACAACCTACAGCCACAGTTTCTAGTGTCCCTGTATCTGGACCCACAACCGGAATAGCTCTATCTCTTACTCAAACAACAATTAACTTGCGTACGGGTATAGCAGCAGCTACATTAAATATGGCGCCTTTACCTCAAATAGCAGGAACGGCAACGCTAGCGGTGCAATCTGCTACAGTTGCTAATGATCCTTCTTCATGCACACTAACACCAGGCGCTGTCTTAGCTCCTATATCGTCAGCAGCTATTGCACAAAAAGCACAAACGACATCACCTTCATCACCGTCACCAGCTAAAATGCAACCAACAGCAACAATTCAACGTGCTCCAGGCGGTAAATATTCAGCTTTGGCAGCTGCTGCAGCGGGAGGGCACTCGTTTGACCAAATTCCATCGCCTCATCCCGTACCCATAGCCGTACCACCTGTAACAGTGCCACCAGCTGGTGCTAGAGGTGCCCCACCACCAATACCTCCAAACAAACCAATAGTCCCTCCAAAACGTGAACCATCATTATCACGTTTGGGCTCTATAACTGGTGCTACAAGTATAGTGACTGTCGCTTCATCAGCTTCTACCGTTGCAAATACAAAAAATTAATTCGATTCTATTAAATTTATTTCTAGTAATAATTATAATACATAATATTAAATCTTCGTATAAACATACATACATACATAAAGTACGTTAATATCCCTGCAGGAAATGTCACTAGTGAATCAGTACTAATTCACTATTGACTTTGTCGCCAGTACTACTGACTAATTATACCCCATACAATGCTTTTTGCTATAGACATTTAACATGTGCGTGTCATTGAAAAGCAACTGCTGACGTTGGAACTACTGATTAGATAGTTCTTTAGGAACCATATGAAGACATTGGAAACAGATGGTCACTACTACATTTTAGTAATTCTAGTATACACTTTTGATAATGAAATTCCATAGTTTTTTCGCATTTTGGTATTTTATTAAACAAATATATTGTTACGTTTTTATTCTTTAAAAAAAAACGCTTTTCTGTAGATTCGAAGATTTGCAATAAATAAAAGACCCCAGTGTAATAATTAGGGTTAAGAATGCTACAATCTTTATTTACCGATACATGCCACTTATACTAATTCAATTCAAGAGCTTAAATACAAACACAAAGATTACTCAAATATTCACAACTGGTTACCACACGCCTTCCTCGCTGTTGTATATGCACTTCTCAGACAACTGGCTGCGCTAGTATTGACGCAATTCTGCTTTCTCTGCTGCTCGTCAAACACAAGATTCACTTTGCCGACACTCACGGTTGATACACCAATAACAACTCTATGGCAGACTCTCACAGTTGATACACTAATCAATACTCGCTGGCTTCACTTACACACGTTTATCAGATTCCACTGCTCCCTTACTCTTCACTCGAGGGACTCCACAATAACCTCAAGTCATGACAGACTCTTAACTGTCACTATAGAATGTACTATAGTCTTCAATTTCCAACTCACGTATTGTAAAGCACAGACTCAACTATCAACTCACTGCTGTATCACAAATCACAGACTGCGCACAACTTAATTATCAACTGGGTTATTAACGACTCACAGACTTCTGATTAGCAACTGAACTCATTCGCAACTGAACTTATTCGCAACTGAACTTCTGTTGGATGCGTCACACCTTTTTATACTTCGCACAACAACCACTAGAATTTTCAAGCAAAGTCGAGACGATCATTATTATGCATTAAACACATTCACCACAGCAGGCTACACGAACACACGACTTCAAATGCCGCTAGCAGCATTTGTCGCCTCGTAGCCAGCTACTTAATTATTTTGGAGACGGCAGCAGCACCATCTGCAGCTGATATTCAAGTACAAATACATAGTTCAGTATTGCCACTTTCATATATTTTGCATTTATAAAAATTAAGTTTTCTTTTAAAATGTACTTATTTCACATAAAAGTACAATAATGAATCAATTTATTCTTTACATCAATTTTTGGATATTGTTTCTAGTAAATAGTATGAAATAATTGTACGATATCATTCATTCACCATTTTGTATTATACTGGTAACACTGCATTTGCTCATTGTAGCCAGAGAAATAGAAATTAGTTTAAAGTTGGCGACAGCTACAACGGTGGTCGTGCAGTCGTGTAGCCTGCTGTCGTTAAAATAATTGTTACCATAAGAATGTGTGTATTCTATTTTTGACAGATTGTAGCCCGTAGCCTGCTGTGTCGAATGTGTTTAATGCATTATTTTGAAAACAAAAGAAACATATTTGCTTTGGATTCATAAATCATCATTTATATTCTTCACAATTTATATTATTTGATACAAGGCAAGTGAAAACTTTTTGTTGTCCGGTTGACGTAAAAGCGAGAAATATTTATAGAATAATGCGGAGTATTTTGTCTAAAATACTGCTCGAGTGTGTGTGTATGTTTTTCACATTGCAGTTCAAAATTATTTTATTTTTTACTTAGACCGTTTAGGTAGTTTTTGACACAAACCTAAGATCAAAACCATTTAAATTACATGGGTTTGATAAATAGTTTTAGTCAAAAATGACCGACTGAATGAGTTCGACCAAAGAATATAAATCATATAGAATGCGCATCTCATACAAGCTAAAATTTTCTATGCGGGTATTTCCAGTAGAACCCGTCAGCATACGTGCTCTCATTTCTTTCTGCAGTGTATGCTGCGCTCGCATTGCTGAGAGCGAAAGCATGTGTGTATTTATGTTTGATTTTTATTATTTTGCTTTTTTACAGTCTCGTAGACAGCGTATGCAATGATCAGCGTTGCCGTTTTAGTTACTTGTAACAAAAATTGGTTACTTTTTTTCGAATGTGTACTTGTGTACTTTTTTCCATTTTGGTTACTTTTTTTAACACAAAATTAACAATTTTTATATGGTATTTAAATTAGAAGAGAAGATTATTTTTATAATATTCAAATTTGTTTCACATAATTAATTTTCGCTTACGATAAAATTTTACAGCCCGTACTCGTATCTTAAAAGTTATAAAATATTTGGCATTTTGATAATTCTTAACTATGGATAGGCCCATAAAATTTTAATTTAAATAAAAAGGTCTATTTTCAATTAAATCTCACTTACGATAAATATCGAAAATAAAGCTCAATACAAATATGAAACTGAATTACAAATTTAAATGTAATAGCTTAAAAACATTGCATCCTAAACAAAAATTGTGTGTGTATTTCTCACTATCAAACATAAATTTGTTTAATTTTCTTCCCGTTTTTTACATTCACTACGAATCAATAGCGGGAACAAACGTTCCCATGAAGTTCCCGATAGAAAATTTCCCCTCATGGGGAATGAAAATTTCATGGGTTCAAAAATTTCACATTTTATTCACGATAGGGGTGAATGTTTACAACGTCAAGCACTGGTGCCAGAAAATTTTACAAAAAATCTGAAAAAATTGGCTAAAAAATCTGCAAAATTATTTTAAAAAATCGGAAAAAAAATCTGCAACAATAAAAACACCTATATTTAGAACTGTTTTTCATTTTGTTTTCGAATTATTAACCGTCTTCAATTAAGGAGGAGGTTATATGTTTGTCATGTATGCATTTTTTATTTAATTTGCGAATTAAGATAAATTATCTTGCTGTATAAAAACATATACCGATATTACAAATTCTTTAAAATAATGGCACATATGCGTGACTGTTTATGATTTAGAGTGCGATATGTTTATATGTATGTACATCTTTGCACAGATTAGCTAGTTTTTTTTACCATTGTTATGTTGGTGGTATGGTTACTGCAAAATTAAACGTCAAACACTACTTATTTGTTAGTGTTTCTTATGTGTATGTTTCTGATAGTGACATCATGGTTATTTCTGTTACGGAGTAAAGAAAAACATGAAATATTGATGTTACACAAGCATTTCAGAAAATCTGCAAATTTAATTTTATAATTTTTTCAATGAAAAATCAGCAAAATGCTGAGAAATCTGCAAAACTGGCAACAGTGACGACAAGCTGTAGCAGAACTCGAAGCTCTGTCGCTGTATCGTACAGTGTGACCGTTTGATCGACTACAGTGGCAAATTGCCACTTTTTCGATTGCCTTCCCTCTTTTTGTCCCCCTTTTTCTAAAGTAAATTATATAATAATACATTAAAAATAAGAACTTTAATGTAGTTGTGTCGATTTTTTTAATGTTGTCCCTTTTTTTTGATAAATCATCCCCTATTTGGTGCAACTTTTTGAAAAATGTTATCGGTCACCCTGGAAGCAAATGGTCTCTCTCTGCGTGTTTGCTTGCGCTTTATACTTTCCCCCGCATCAGTAACGAAATCAAAAAATGTTTAATTTTTTAGCTCAGATGCGCATTCTATATAATTTATATTCTTTGGTTCGACTCAATTATAGTTTTATTCGAGTTGCAGAGGAAAAGGCCAGGACACTAATAAACCATACTCCTCTAAGCGAACGTATGAATACATATGTATCGTATCTGTTGAACTTGTAGAAAACAACCTACACTATGCCACAAAAGTCTAAGGACGATTATTAATTTCATTATAATTCCAAAAATTAATGATGGATTTTCATATAATTCTATATAATTACGTACAATGTTATGGAAAACAAAGTGAACTTTAAAAAAATTGGGCAACGCGGTCTTATACCATACTTAAGCAACAAAACCAAAAAATGCTTGTTTGGAAACGCCGCAAAAGTCTCCGGACGGCTTTGGTTTCATACTTTTAGCGTTATAACGGAATTAAAATTAAAATTATTTTGTATTCTTCTACAGAAATCAGGTCTTAAAAAGTTACAGGCAATTTAGTTTTATAAGGATTTTGTGTTAAATTGGATAAAATGTGTGAAATAAGTGAAGATATCCGTAAAATTGCTGTTAAGCTAAACCGCGATGGAAAATCTTTGTCGGAAGTGGGTAAAATATTAAATTTGGCAAAGTCCACAGTAGATACTATAATAAGAAATTATAAAGCAACCGGTTCATACGCAAGTTCTCCGAGATGTGGACGTCCAAAAAAGATAGATGAACGAATTAAACGAGTGATAGTTAGAAGAATAACTGAAAATCCCAAGTTAAGTGCGGTAAAGTTATCTAAAGATGTATTAAAATACAACGCAATTGATGTTCATCCAGAAACCATCAGACGTTGCCTTAAAAGAAACAATTTGCGTTCGCACGTTGCCAGAAAAAAACCATTTGTTAGTGAGGTTAATAGGAAGAAAAGATTGGATTATGCACTGAAGTACCAAGACATACATTTAACTGATCCAAACTTCTGGGAACGCGTTATTTTCACGGAAGAATGTAAATTCAATGTTTTCGGAAGTGATGGTATATGCAAGGTCTGGAGGAAACCGAATTCTGCCTTGGCTACTAAAAATCTTAGAGCTACAGTCAAACACGGAGGGGGGTCTGTCATGGTACGGGGGTGCATGTCGGCAAATGGTGTGGGAAACTTGAAGTTCATAGATGGAATAATGAATGCACGCATGTATTTGGATATTTTAAAATACCAATTTCTTCCAAGCATCACAAAATTGAATATGGATACTGCCTACACATTTATGCATGACAACGATCCGAAGCATTCTTCTCTACTGGTAAGGGAGTGGTTATTATATAAAGTTAGCTCAAAGTTGGAACATCCACCTCAATCCCCTGGCCTTAACGTTATTGAACATTTATGGGCGTATTTGAAAACGCAAGTGCAAAAGTCAAGACCGTCATCAGTTCAGGAGCTGAAATCGGTTTTGGAGGGAGAATGTGAGAAGGTTTCTCCAGAATTTACGAGAAAGCTGGCTTATTCAATGCCTAATAGGCTAAAGGAAGTGGTAAAATTAAAAGGAGGACCAACTAGTTATTGAGTGACAAGTAGAACATCATGTAATCTTATCGTACGCAGACTTTTGTGAGACCAAAGATTTTAAAGTTTTTTGATTTAATTAGTATTTTTTTATGAAATTATATTTGAGTTTAATTTTTAATTACAGTTTCTAATTAAAATATAAGTAATAAAGTTATTTTTGTTTTAAAAATAAAAATAAATTAAGTTTTTGATGTCGTCCTTAGACTTTTGTGGCATAGTGTATGTATGAATTAAAAATTTTTCAGTATAGCGAAAATACTGTTCAAGTGCTCACGCAAACTTTTAATATACGTGCCAATAAAAATGTGATCGTTAGTCGTAATTAATCGAATTTGATTAGAATAGTGTATACATTTCTTTTAATTTTTCGACATGTTCAGCTTTATTATCGTTGTCATAGTCGTAACGAAAACGATACAAAATTATATAATGCTTGGTATACATACATACATACATATGTATGTATGTAACAGAAATGAAAGTGAATCTAAAAATTTTCGTAAGTCAACTTAAGCGGTAGTGCTAAAAGTCCACAGATACATTAGTTTTGGTTTAGATTATAGTATAACATTTATATTGAAAACAATATAATTAACAATATATTAAGTTATTGTTTTCACTATAAATTCTCTAACATCAAATGTGATTAATCAACTTAAAAATAGATGAGAAAAATTCTTTTGATTTTTATTTTCATACTCGTATTAGAAAATTGTTCACTTTAAAGACAATTGTGGAATGATAAATTCAAGCAGAAGCTTGTAGTTGTTGTTGGTTGTTTACGTTTAATCATGTATGTATGTGCTACGCATGCGCATATACATAGTTATTTCCTATTATATATTATTCCAGATAATTATTTTTTTATTGACCCTGTAGGAATATTTTCGCGTAGCACTTACATTAACCCTGTTGGAATATATTTGCATAATGCTGCATTAACCTTGTCGACGGCCATTTCCGTAACAATATAAAAAATGGAACTTATGCATAAAAAACATACATTAACAGGAACTAATTCATTCATTCGTTCAGCGTATTGCCAGCAAGTAGGGATTTTGTTTGTCATTTCTATTAAATACATGTATGTATGTAAATCATAAATTTTATGTTTCGCAGAATTAGTAAAGACAAACACTTACGTATGGAGCTGAAAGTGTGACAAATCTTTAGCTGATGGCACAAACTCTTCCATAGGGACAAACAAGAATTTCCATAATTGGCAACTTTCACTTAAAATCGTTTAATTTTTTATATATTCCTTTTGTGTAATTTTTCTAATTATCGTTGAATACGTTTAAATTAATCGTTTAATTTGATTTCTTAAACTAATTTTGATAAACACTTAAATTTTGCTTAACGTCACTTTTATTTTCAACAAACCAATAAAAAATTAAGAAGAAGCATAGTTGTGTGTATTTGAAAAACTGTGTTCTACGCATTAAGAACAATATTAATAGACGCTCCGTTGACAATGTCGTAAACCTAAAATAGTCGACAAAAGTGGTTGCTTGGGGACACTTAATCCCACTTTTCCTTCAGGGATGTAATAATAATACATACTCTCTCAGATTAATTTTAAAACAAATTTATATTTAGTACTTTATAAAACTACATACATACATACACACACACACATTAACGTAACAAAAAAAATTCGGAAATATTTAATTTTACCCTGCAACCCAGAGCTGGGGTAGTATACTAAATTAGCATTTCCACTATCGCTTCAATAGGTGTGTTCATTTACTTTACTAGTAAAAATTAGTAACGAGAGAGTAACAAGAAATTTTTCAAAACTACTCTCAAAAATGTGAAAAAGTAAATGAACACTTTACTAGCTAAAATTTGCAAGTTAAAGTAGTGTTGTAATGTATAGGTATATATGAGTACTCAATAAGTACCCCTTTTCTAGACATATTATACATATGTATATGTATATTATAATAAAAATGATGTGATTATGGTCATTTATATTCACCATTGTCGTGACTAATAAATTATGTGTTAATTCAAATTTATTTGCAAATATATATCTGAACTAATTGAATTATTTGCCTGCTTAGTGCCTATTCAAATTATGCGTTTTTAGCCTGCCTTGCTTCGACAGTTTTCTTTTAATCCCCCTTCGAAAAGTCACGCACATTTACATTAAAACTTTTTTCTTCAAGACTTTTTGACGTTAATATACATGCTTAATGCTGAGAGTACGAAAAAACAAAGATAAATGTCAAAAAACCCCTCGAATTTTCATTTCGTGCCTTTCGTTTTACTCCGCATGCTTCTCAACACCTCTCACCAACAAACTTAAAAAGCCTGCCTGCACAGATAACCAGAAAAGGCCCAGTGTAAATATCGTCTTAGTGTAAATTACCGAGTAACTAGGTACTCATAATATTTACAACACTAAAAATAACAGCTGGTCTGTGAAAATTAAAGAAAAACAAAAACATTTCAGAGGCTGCAGAAAAATATTAATGCATATATGTACATTAGTTCAATTTCATTAGACATATTATTTTGCTTCTGTTGTTGCTAATTACACAAAAATACATTTTTTATCTTTTTAATACTTTTTATCGTCTTAAAAGTTTACAATTTCTTAAATTTTCCAAAATATTTTTATTTTCAACTTAATTTAGAAAATTGTTTTGCAAACACAATCATAAAACAGCTGTTTGAAAAATTATTACAAGTAAAAATTTTACTTGTAAAAACTTGCAAGAATTTTTCTGTCTCTCAATTTTTTACGCTCTTTCGACGCTCTCTCGTTGCAAATTTTTTGGGTTAATGAACACTTTCCAGTAACAATTGTTACAAATTCGTAAAAATTTTTAGTAAATGAACACAACTAATAATAATACAAAATGCTTACAGCCTTATTTATAAAAATTATTAAGGCTTTATAAAGGCTTAATAAGAAAATTTTTTTATGAAAATTTGTCTTAAAAACCTGTTATAAAGCCTTTTATTAAGGCTTTATAAAGGCTTAATAAGAAAATTTTTTTATGAAAATTTGTCTTAAAACCCTTTATAAAGCCTTAATAATTTTTATAAATAAGGCCGTTAATATCTATGTACATATGTACCACTATGGACGTGTAGTAGTGAGTTGTAAAATACGAACCTTACTTAACAAACGATAATGATGCTGATGATGTTAAACATTTTTAACTAGAATAAATATTCAAATAGTTCGAAATTTCTTTCATTTATTCAAGTGACATTGCACAAAAAGAAAGATTACTGCACAAATTGTGTGGACAGTTTAATATACATATTAGGTGTGTTTCTTTACTCTACATTGGGATCCCGCGGGATCCCAATTTGCACGAAAAGCGTTCCCGTACTACAAAATTTACCCAAAGGTTTCGTGAGAGTAATCTTCTTGGTTTGGGCAAACTGTTTGAAAAATAAACAATTACAAAGAAAAATTACCTTTTCCTAAAAACTAAAAAAATGGGAAATATATGAAAAATTGTTTAAAAACTATTGCTAAAAAAAGTTTTATAAGTTTTTATATGAAATTAAGAAAAAAAAACCTATATAAGAGTCTAAACACAATGTTTGCGGTGCGGTGCGATTTCTCGTTGCGGGAGAAAACAATAAACATAATACGGAATAACGGAAGACGGCTACGGCAATACTTGTCAGTGTTTGTTTAAATTTCTATTAATTTTGTTGTGGATAAATTTTTATAACATTTTCTAAAAAATTTACTATTTGTTTAATATTTTGTAATGGAGGACCTATGCTTCTTATAGGAACGACGGGAAAATATATACATATGTATATACATACATACATATGTATATAATATTTTTTAATGGCCGTAACTAAAAACACGAAATTATTAACATTTTATACATTGGCAGATATATTTAATATATTTTTAAACTTTATTTTTTTGTTTGTTTTGCATTTACTCCGTACCCCTTACTTTATCGTATTTTTCCAGCACCGGGAAGTTTAAGCGTATTATATTGTACTGTGGACATTTAAATAGATAGTGTGCATCATCCATTGTCTCGTCACATATCTCACATTGGTCATCGTCTATGACATGTAGCCTCTTCATAGTATACGGGCCGAACGAATGCCCTGCCAATATTCTATTCAGACGTCGCATATCTATCGCATCCATTTTCAAGTTCTCATTCAAGTACCAAGGCCTAAGCCTCACTTCTGGAAAAATGTTGCCATATTCTTTACCTTTCGCCCTGCATCTGGAGCTGTATTCCCTTTCCCACTCTTTCCATAGTTTGTTCTCTATATGTCTGATAGCTTCCGCTTTGGGGAATCTGACCTGAAGTAAGTTGCCATCTTGGGTCGCTTCTTTCGCCGCTCTGTCTATAGTTTCATTTTCCTCTATGCCAAAATGTGATGGAATGTAATGCACCTCTATCGCATTGAGGGTTGATGTTGATTCGATTAGGTCATGTATTTTATAACAGATTTTGTCCATTTTTTTTTTATTTATTTATTTATTTATTTATTATTACAGTTCATTATGAACCTAATTTAAAGCTATCTAATAGGTATGTTCTTACAATGTTGGTATAATAATTTCTTAAATTTATTTATATTATCACAATTTTTAATTTCATAATTCATTAAAATGTTTCAGTCCTTTATAATAAAATGTTTCAGTCCTTTTTGCCCTTTTAAGGGCCAAGGCCACACTCTTGCTATCTGTCATGATGGCCACTCTATTAATTTTCATCTCCTTGATGAATTCTACAGCTTTTAAAATGCTATATAGCTCTAGCGTCATGGATGAGAAACACTTGCTTAGCTGGAATTTTTTAATCGTGCCCGTTCTAGGATGAAATAATGCGCCACCCGCTCTTCCTTCTATAATGGAGCCGTCCGTAAAAACCAATTCCAGGCCTCTGCTCTTTATATACTCTTTTTTGCCCTATATATTTGCTCAATTATCTCCCTACTCAGATTGCTCTTCACCTGATGGTGGAAAACCTCCCTTATCTTCAATTTGCTGGATTTTTTTTATCAATGTTGGGTATTTCTCGATGTCCATCAAAATGTTTTTAAATTTGTTGAATATTTTGTAATAACTGGTATCAATCGCTCTTTCCAAATTTCTTAGCGTCTCAGCCAGTGGTAAGTTCAGGTGAAATATCTTTACCAGATCCTTTCCTGTTGCCAACTGCAATCTGTACTTCGGAGGTAGTTCATCTGCCATATGATATAATATGTGCGTTGGTGTAGACTTTATCAGCCCCAGCGACCTTCTAATCAACCTGTTGGTCTGCACTTGGAATCTTCCCAATGTTCCTTTGCCCACGTTTGCAAAAGTTGATGCCGCATACTCCATTTTCGATCTTGCAAACGCCTTGTAAAAGTGTATTCCTCTTGTGGGATGTATGCCATATAAGCAACCATTTATGGTGTTTAAAAAAACACGTGTCCGATTCACCTCTATTATGGCCCTGTTCACATGAGGCAGCGGTGAATTGTTGGCTGAAACAATTCTGCCAAGATATTTAATCTCTTTCACCTCCTTCAGTACTGTGTTGTTTAATGTGATGATGAGTTGCCCCGGTTTTTTGCCAAAGGCCGATACCGTTGTTTTGCCAAGATTTACCGTCATGTCCAATGCATTACATGCCTCCACAAATTCATCCAGTTTATGCTTCAAATGGTCTATGGCGCGGCACCATATTTCATCAAAAGTAACGATGAAAAAATCGTCAGCAAACTGAAACATGCATGATCTGTCATCAACTATGTCGTGTAATATTGCCGTATAAATGTTAAATAGTAGAGGGTTTAGTCCGCTGCCTTGCGCCAATCCATTACTGCACATTTTTTCCTCCTCCTTAATACATAACGTGGTCCCCATATTTTTCCTGAATGCGAATGACCTGTCCGGAAGAATTCCCCTTTCCGCTACGAAATTGTCCATATATGGCGTCAACATACCCTCAATGCACTTCAAAAAAACAGGAAATAGACATATGGGTCTAAAATCGGTTATGTTCGTCGATTCTACTCTTTTTGGGATAGGTTGAACCCTTACCCTTCTCCATTCATCTGGGAATCTTCCTGAAACCCATATCCCATTCAAAACCCGGAATAACTTGTTCCTCCCATTTTCCGACAAACTCTTAATCATACCGTACTTTATACCATCTACCCAAAAACTGGTCAAAATCCTCATACTGTAATTCAACATCTTCCATTACATTCACAGGTGCGTTCCCAGGGCTTTGGTTCATTGACATATTTTCGAGAAATTCTTTGTTCTGGTCCGAGCTCCAACAGCTGAAAACTCTTTTCACCTGCCCATACTTCTTCAGCCTGTTCACTTGTTGCCACATATCACTAATAGTTGTCGGGTTTGATAACTCTTGTAATTTTTTGAAATTTTCACATTTCCTTTTCCTTATATGCTCATGTAGCTTTTCGTTGGTTTCTGTTGCCCTTCTGCTGTTTTCCCAGGATCTACATCTGAAATAGTGCATTCTTGCTGCGCTACGAATTCTGAAAAGCCTATCCGTTTCTTTGTCCCACCAATTCTTGGGTTTGAAGTTTTTCCCCACCCCCAAGATCACCGTGCTCTTTCTAATGGACTCTTGAAAGTTATTATTTATTTCATCTAAATTGTTGCCCATTTCTATCACCTTCAGTATATTATTCAATTTGCTCTGGATAAGCTTACGCATTCTTGTAACGTTTTCCACTGCACTGCCTCTCTTCGATTCCTAGTCAGAGTCACATCAATAGCTGACTCCCCTCTCGGTCCTGAAAATGTTTTTGTCCCATCGTTCGCCACCATATATCCATAGTCCTGTATTAAATTTTCCAATGTCATTCCTTTCCTGTCTGATGTCGTGTTTCCCCATAGGGATGATTTTGCGTTCATGTCTCCAGCGAGGATAGTGAACAAGTCCGAGTTTTCAAAAAACGCCATGGTTCTATCTATTGTTCTTTCGAATGCGCCAATATCCTGGTCAGGTAGGTTATACATACATATGACATTTATATTCTTCCTGAGGTTCAGTATTGTAATCGAAATCACCTCACCACTAGTGTTTATTTTATTAATCGTATACCGAATACATTTCCTTATGTATAGGCCTACACCGCCATAACCATCATCCCTGAATTTCGCCACAAATTTGTAGTTCAAGAGAGATGTATTCCTATTGTCCTTTAACCAAATTTCATATAAAATTGCTATGTCTATTTTTTATTTTTCCATATAAAGTTCAACCAATTCTTTATTTCCTTTTTTCCCCAAACTTTGTATATTGTACTGTAAAAATCTCATCGATTACTACGCCGACTAAATATCGCACCACTGGTTGATGCGGCTATGTCATATCTGTCCTTTGTAATTAAAGCTCTATATATCGATTTTGCAATTTCTCCTAAAAATCTTATATCACTGTCCGATAAGGATTTATCCCCCCATCTACCGAAAAATTAGTTTACCACCGTCTTTAATTGCGATGCCATTCTCTCCACTTCCGAGACTGTGTGTGGGTTGTTTATGTTCCTTTTTTCCTTTTGTTCCAATTCGTTTTCTCTCGTTATTTGCCGCCACTGTTTCATATTCTTCTTCGCATTTGCCTCTTCTTTCTCTTTATTTATATTCAACTTCACAGTTCTGGCGAATGATTGGTTTCTATGCATAATCTTTGCTGATTCTTTCACATTGTTAAAAGTTCTATCCGGTTTTGTTCTTAAAGCTGGGAAGGATTCCTCTATATCCTCATCGCCCAGTATTTCGAATCTATTACCTCCTATTATTCCAGCATACTTCAATCTTGCCTCCCTAATACTAAGGTTTTCCAAAATCATAATTCGCTTTCAATTAAGGGCTTTTTCTCTAGCCGGGCATTTTCTATCCGTGGGCGGGTGTAGCTCTTTACATTTCGAGCATACAATCACCGACGGGTCGCATGAACTACTTTCTAGATGTCTTGTAAAACACTTACCGCATGTCTTATCCTTTTGCTTGCAATTGTCGGCCATATGGTTGAATCTGTAGCAGTTAAAGCACTGTTCAAAAGGTATAAATGGCTTTGTCTCCAGTTTTGTGAAGGCAAAATCCATTTCCTTCGGTATGCACAATCCTTTGAATACCACCTTCATAGTTGTTACTCTTCCATTATTAAATTTTCTCGTCATTCGTACTAGCTTCACTATCGGCACCTCTGATGTCAGCATACCGAACAATTCACCCATTGAAATCTCGAAAAGTGCTAAACGTTGCAAATTTTGTTAGTAGTAGCTGCCGTGGAGAAATATTTTAAAATTTAAGTGAATAATTTTTATTATTATTATGTTAAAGAAATTATATGTTTGAAGTTTTAGATGAACTACAGCCCATGTTGTTTTTTTCATTGTTGTATTTTTTCATTGTTTTTGTAATCCTGATATTACCTGGAAATGAATTTGCCTTGAGTAAGACAAATAACAAAAATCGTAATCGAAAGATATTGACGTTTAAAATTAAACTTAAGTCTTAAGTGTTAAGAAATATTAAATTAGATTTGAATGAATGAATTTTGAACAGAACCGCTTACGCAAACATGTAATTTGAACAATTTATTAGTAAAAGATATTAAACATGACAAAAAAATCAAAAACTTAAATTATGAAAATTTATCATTAATAAATTAATATCTTCAACCCATCATAGTGTTTTCTATAATAATTGCTCGCGAAAGATTACGAGCACAAGCTAAACGCAGCAAATTTATGACTTCTTCAATGTTTTCTATTCTATAATCCTTGAGAATATTAACAGGTTCCTATAAATTCAATGAAAAAAAAAAATCAATTTAATATGAAAAAAAAAATTATATGTGAATAATAATTTTATTTAATTACATCTGGATATTTCTCCAATCTATTCTTTTTCTTTTCAATCAGTGGTACCAATTCGGACTCCAAGTGGTATAAAATGGCACTCGTTTCCTTTGAAAGTATTTTTGGATCCTTTGACTCCAAAAGTGGTATGGTATCAATCAACAAAGACGGCCAAAAGCTTAAACGTGTAAAAACTCAATATTATGGATAAATCTATAAAGTTTTAGCGTAATAGAATAACGAAATTTCAAAATCATGTACACATACATACATGTACATATGTATATATCGTCACCTAAAATCCAAAAGGCCGTAACAAACAAAAAATTCAAAATAGCTTTTTTGATTGATTATGATGTGATAAACCAAAATGCATCTTTCCTTAAAATATTAATCACATATGTTCAAAAATACCGATTTTATTCATTATTTAATTTGGCTCCTAAAAAATAAATAGTCTTAAATTTATAAAGTTTTTTGCTTCTCCTGTAAAAAAGTAAAAAGCGTACTTACGGCCTTTTGGATTTTAGGTGACGATATGTACTTACAATTCTGGGGTGATCTTTGATTCCAACAAACTTATGAGCAATTCAGCGGCAGGTAAAAAGTCTCTTTTACGATAGAATTGATAAAAATCAAAGTATTTAACTAAGAATACTAATCTAGGGGAAATAAACATCTTTGCTCCAATATTCGCTAAAGCATCCGGACATAACATGTCTCCCGTACTGGAATAATGCTAATAGAAAATTCATTTCAAACAATATAAGAATTTCAATCGGTTGCATATATGTAAATGTGGGTACATACATATGTATGTATGTGTATTTAAAGACGTACTTTTAGTAAGAAGTCGGCGATTGAAGTGACATATAAGGTATCTTTAGATCTTATGGCCCATTCTAAAGCATTTCCATAACGATGATTATCTAAAGATTTTTTCGCTTGAACTTTGCATATTTCCTGCTCAGCATTGAATAACTTTTTTTTGTTACAAGCTTCCAAAATTTTCAAAGCATTCTTTTCGCATTTGATGGGAATTTTAGTAAGACATAATTCTATAGCAGCGTATCCTATGAAAAGGAAACAAGTGATTGCGAAAACGTAAATGAGAAAGAAAATTCTTGCTCACCTTCCTCCGAACAAAATTCCAAATAATCCATACCTAGTTGCCATAATGAATTTCTTGACATTAGACAACTACCAAATTCGTAGAGTAGTGAGTCTCTCAATTTAACGCAGTCACTGGAAGTAATAATAAATATAGCATTTGATTTATGTGTGTATATTCTACAACAGATCGAATGCAAACCTCATTAGATGCTCTCCATATATTTGTAACTGGCCACAATTGAAAAGCAAGTCTGTGAGGTGTGTAACGAACCACTTATTGTCTGCCATCAACTGTATAGAATGAAGAACTTGATGCATTTCGCTTTCCATAAGCGACAATATAACTTTATCTAAATGTTTAAGTTTTGGCTCTTTTCCCTCTTTAGATTTAAATCGTGCCCACCGATCTAACCAAGAGTTTGCAGCTGCACCTAAGTCGAAACGTTTGCAGGCAGGATTGGTGTAAAAAAGATAACCGGGCAGATATTCGTACCAAAAATCTGAATTTTGTGCCAATGTGTTCCACACAGTTGTGTTTCCGACAACGATTTGGACAAGTTCCTCCAAGAGAGGTTCGATGCTCAAAATGTTTGCACTTAACTTGCGCTCCGTATCTGTAATCCAATATTGCCATTGGGATCGAAATTTTTGCATTGGGACTCCACCGTAAATCTATAGTTAAAAAGCAAAATGTACAGTCAAATACATACATATGTATGTATATATCTATCTATCTGGCATGCAAAAACACCTCACATAAGTATTTCTTATACATACATATGTATAAATATAACTACTTACGTTGAAAGTTGGCATGGCTTTAAAAATTTGGTCGGCCATTTGATATGCTGAACTTTCTGATTGAGGATGAAGTTGAAGAATTGCTCTCGCTACATCAACCTGCCCTTGCATTATTAATCCTTTAAGTGTTGGCCAGTATTCAACACTATCACTAGCATCATTCCTAAGCAATAATAGTTCGGTTGCCATCCGCTCTGATGTTGGAAAGTGGAAACGAACCCATTCAAGTAATTGAGGCACTATAACGCTTGAAGATGTTTGGTCCAAGAAAAGTATTTCACTTAAATGCCAAACACACTCGATAGAGTAAAAAATGGATATATAATGCTGATATAGTTCATATTTTTCTGGAATTTTGGTTTCTGTGTTGCCAGCTGCATCTTGCAACTTTTCCAAACAAGCTCTTATTATACTTCGATACGTCCTGGATATTTTTGTATACTCCGCCTTTGAACCTTTTCTTTTCAGAGACTGCAATGCTACGAATGTTGAATTGGATTCAGCTATTAGACTTCTTAGAATCGAATCGTCAAATATAAATTCGGGCTTCAAGAAATGAATTTGCGTAGAATCGCTCCCAGCATACTCAGTTGGCTTGTCAAGCGTACTTGCTGTAACTGGCCTAAAGGCGTGTAGCGCTATTGTACTTCCATTAATAAATTGACCAGCCAACGTGTTCCCATAGCGTGTGCTCAATGCGTCGACGATGCCCTACAAAATATTAATTTATTTCATCTGATGAAATGATTCATTTACTTACAAAAACTGGCACTACACATTCCTCCATGTTTATAGGCTCGAAACCTTACTCCAGTATTATATTATATTTTAAGTTGGAAGAAAACATACACTAGAAATGTTAGAAACAGCTAGAAATAAACAGCGTATGTGAGGACTGCATAGGTGCTACATAGATATTACGTCAGTTGGATTCTGGTTTGCTGCAAACATATATGTATATTGAATAGTCTGTGCCGCAAACCAACCAATGATTAGTAACATAATTTGTGCACAGGGCTGCCAAAAGTTTTGCTGAAAAAACTGCACTTTTTTGAAAAATCATCGGCTTTTTCAGCATATTAATTTCGAAAATCGGCATGAGTTTTTTATTAATTCGACAAAAATAACAATCAACTGTAGTTTCACGTATGAATTTTATAAAATAATAATAAATAATTTTTACATTTATTATTATATGTTTTAATTTATGTGTCAAAATGAATAAAAATTTAGACTGCAACCATAATTTCGAAAAGCTTACAAACCCCCAATGTTTATAGAAAAAAATTCAATTCATTATTAAGAATTACAAATCTTCAATCATAGTTGGCTGCTCGATGTAACAACAGTCTTCTACTAGAAAAATAATTTAAATTAAAAATATTTTTAGCAAAACATTATTAAGTTTACCACTATCTTTATTTTGCAAATATCTTAATTCTTTTTTGTAATTGATTTTCTTTCATCTTTAAAAATTTCCCACAAGAAGAATACTAGTCAATTGACTACATTTGACTAGTAGCGGAAACCGACACTTCGGTCACAGTTCCCAATTAGTTTATTAGGGGATTGGTGAAAAAAATTACCAACACATTTGTGTACATGCGACTTTTTATTTCTCTCTAACTTATTAATTTCACTTAATTAAAACACATATATCTTAACTGTTTCATCTGCTTCTTTTTTGCCGGTCAGTGATTACATAAGCATTGGTAAAGTATGATTACTCAATAGTTACATAGATACCGGTCAACTATTACTAGTAAATTCTTACATAGAAATAAATGAATTTTTTTAAATGTTCCATACATCAAACCAGTAACCAACCAACGATTTGTTTGTTTATTAAGTCCTAATTTACACTAAGTAAGTCTTATTGCTAAGCTGATTAGTTTTTTGGGAGAGAGAGACGAGGGGAACATAAACGTTTATTTTCCCCTCGTCACTCTCTCTCTCCTAAAAAACTAATCAGCGTATGCCAGCCACTACACAAGTTCAGTGCTCAAGTCTGATACTGCGTAAACTAAGCTTGTGATACACACTATACAAGTAAACTGTGCATTTTCTATTTTAATTCGCCATAATGCTGGTGATTCTTTGTATAATTCTAGGAATTATGTCCAGAATATTTGTTCTGCGCTCATTTCTTGTTGTGAATTCTTAAAAAATCACGACACAAATGAGTGTTTGCAACATACACTACATACTCAGTTCACTGTGTAAATAACACAACCACTCCCATACACTACACAAACGCACTGTACAGTGCCAAACTTGTGCAGTGAACTTGTGTAGTGTATGGCCGGCTGACTAATGAAAAAATCGGCACTTTTGGCAGACCTGTTTGAGCACAGCCAAGGCCTATTTATCAGGTCAATGCAACTCTACAAAAACACAGCAATACAAAAAACAACTTTATGTTTAAGTTGTCAGAAACACACACAAACATGAACTAAAGTATACGGTGCAAATAATTTTTGACAGCTTAAACACAGAATATCATCAGGACGATTGCATTGACCTGATAAATAGGCCTTGAGCACAGCATTGCATGAAGCCGATTAGGGATGCAAAACTATCGATAGTTATTTTATCCGATTGCAATACTATGGGAAGATGCACATCCCTTGCACACCAGAAATATAAAGGTGCGAAATCACGAACGTATATATCAGTGTGTGATCGAGTGGCCTTATCCGCCTTGGGCCTTATCATTACAACAATATTCATACAAAATTGTTGCAGGATTATTTTTATTTCTATGTTGACAGTTCGGGTAAAGATTTTAGTAAATCACAAAGTATACGAAGTACTTTGTCGCAGAATACAAATAGAAACAACGGATATTATTTGATATTGAACATTCTGTAACATATGCTAAACTATCCAAAACTTTATATTATGCTTGCGCCTGTACAACAAAAATAGCAATGCCGATGTTCGCAGAGCATAATATGCTGAGGAATGCCTTCAGATCCATGAGGAAAAGTCATAATGTGAATTGCATGTACATATGTAAGTAAAATACTTTTTAGAAATATGAAAAAAATACATCCATACGTATGTGTGATAGAAAATTTAAAAATAAGAAAAAATTGGCGGCGCATATTTTCCAAGTTATGGGATTTTAAAATTCCGATGGATTTTGAGCAATAACTAAAACAAATCCATGTCCAAGGAAATAATAAAGTTGGAAAAACAATGAAGTCCTTAATCAGCAATTTAGAAAAAGCAAACAATGAATATCAAAATGTTTACTTCCTTAAATTAAATCCTTAAAACCCTTAATTCTGTAAGGTTTTCTGATAAACGTTTGTATAATTGGTTGTTTTGCAATGAATCTGGTCAAAATGAATTAGACGATGAATTTTAAAAGAAAAACTATATATATTATTTTTCATTAAACGTACCTACTACTTTTTTTTACATGTTTTGCAGTACAAATAAATTGTTTTATTGATTATAGGTACATATTAAACTACATTTTTGATATATTGATTTTTGTTTATTAATATAATAAATCAAATACAAGTACATGTATGTCCTTTTCCATTGGATAAAATTGCTTTAAAAAATATTTTAATTACTCGAATACATATGGGCAATTCCCAGGCGACGGACGCGACATTCATACACTTTTATTTGAGCAAAAAAAAAAAAAACAAGAAAAAAAATGAAAAAGTAATGAATGAGTAGTATATTTAAGAAATTTTTTTGGCGATATCAATATAGTAAAATATAATATAGATATAAGCAAATGTCGGCGAGAAACGGACGCGACAAAAATAGAAGTTATTTTCGTGCACTTATAGAAATATACATACATAATTCAGCGAAATTTTATGAAGATTTTTTTTTGTAAATGTGGAAATGAAGGTGAAAGATGATCGTTTATGTGTAGATTTATGATATATGAAAATTTTGTTTTAAATGGTTAAACTAAACAATAACAAATGCTTATTTACTGCTGAAGATAATTAATAAACATTGATTTTATACGTCGTATGCGACATTAAGGTATAAGTGGAGGCAAACTCAAACAACTTCCCTCATTAGAACTCCATTCTCCTCCTTTCGGCTAATGCGTAGGTTGTTGTTAGTAGAAAATTTTACAAATTACAAAAAAAGAAAAATAATATGTACATATTACTTTAAATAATCGCTAAATAAAGGCTCACCAGAGAAAATATTTATTTTTAAATCCCCCATATTTCGGTCACAAAATTTCAAAAATTAAAAATGCTTTTACATATGTAAGGTATATATGTATGTAGTATATACCTTTATGCTTTATTATTTAAAACAAAACAAAAATTTTTGAGCAAAAAAAATTTTTTTTGGTTGACCTTTTTTTTTGGAATTACTCATATGTATGTAATTTAAATACCTTACTCGATTAAGTAATGTTAAAATCTCAAAAATTGATTCCTTACTCGAACAAAATCAAGTCAATTAATTGAACACTTTTACTTATAAAATAATTTTGTTTTTGCTCGGCTCCAAATAGCCCATTTCAATAAGTACATCTGGCAAAGGATACGTTTTTCTGTCTACAAAAGAAATAAATAAATCTTCATAGTGGGAAATAACTTTTGCATCCATCGATTTGTTAAGAATCATTTCACACAACATTTCTATGCACTTTTTTCGCTCTTCCATTGAAATAGGTTTTTCATTAACATTTTCAAATCTGCACAAAACAGCTTGGATGGGTAATTGAGCCATGCTGGCGTCAATTGATGCTAGGTTGCTCAAGTGCACAACTTGTGTATTGCCATAATCAACGTAGAAAACTTTAAACATTTTATAGTCGTCATCGTGGGACATAATTTTGGCTCGATACCATAGCCCGTCTATGTAGCGGGATAAAACTAGCTCAAACATATGAGGCGGCTTACTTAGTAGCTTCCAGGAAGGAACGTCTTCTTCATTCCATACTAACGGAGTACCAGTTTTATGATATTCATTAATTTGTGCGTAAAATCTATCCAGTTGACCGACATAGGTTGGTGTTATATTAATAATACTATCGGGAGCGAAAATTGTTATAGGATGCTGACAATCAATTATTGAAGATGTTGGTAAAATATCTTTAGTCCAACCATCGGGTTGCCTTAATGTATGTTCGAGTTTGCAATTCACACCTTTAAAGCATCCGCCGGTTGATGGGTTGTAAAAACGACATATGCGTTTGTCGTCTTGTGGATCATATCCCATTACAGCTTTCATCGCATTGCTAGTACTTAGCGGTTCCTCGTAAATCATATTTAATTCTTCTTCTGTTAATTGCAATTTATCTACTTTGCTTAAGCTTTTTTCTAATAACACATTGTCAACGACATGACCCTGTAACTCATTTTGTGTAGTTTCCATATTGGGATTATCCATTATCTCCACGAGTAAAGTATTATTCTCTATTGCTACTATTTTAAAGTAACATTTTTTATATTCTATTTTCTTTAATTTATCTTGAGCTGCCTCTTTAGTCATAAATGGATTTTTGTTTATTGTTACAAGTTTACAAGGCAGTGCCAATGAAGGAAAATTTTTTTGATCATCAGTCAATTTATACATTATATGTCCCGATTTAATTGGCACAATTTCACCAGTATCTAATATATATGAAGGAACAATTTTCTCGTTCATTTCATCATCGTAGAACGTCTTAGAGCTAAGCACCGCTCGAAAAATGTGATTATCTAAAACGCAACCAAAAACTTCGAGTGTTGAGGGCATGGTATGGTATTGAGGCAATTCTAAGCACTTCGAAAGCTCAACCACCAATGCCGTGTATTTAGAAGAGTTATCGAATATATAAAATATCATGTCACTTAAATTCTTAATGTATGTAACTGTGCCACTAATTACATCATTAGTTTTATAAACTTCGCTTAAACATAATGCAGGGTATACAAAGTCTTCCACAACTTCCGAATTTATATCATACTCTTCGGCCGGAAAAAAGTAGCTTCCATTTTCTTTTGATGTTTCAGTGTGTCCAATAGCACATTGTGATTTTTTTGGTTGTTTTTTAAATGAAAACATTCCTTGCACCTTAGAAAGTTTCATACTGTTTAAATGCAAATTAAGATTAAACTTTCTGGCTGCATCCATAATAATTGTAATATTAGTTATTAGAGAATCATACTCAGTTAAAAAACAGTTGACGTCTCGCCAATTCGCATTTAGATTTTCTGTCAATGCCGTCATATGGGATGAATATCGTTCACAATTTTCCTGTGCTTGCTTCAACTCCTTTAGGCACATATTTTTGATTTGAAGCAGTTGTTCCAACCTTTCGCACATGTTAATTTTTTTTCTCTTAAACTATTAAAAAGGAAATCCTTGTTATATGTTTAGAACCAAAAGCACAATATTAAAATTAATTAAAAATAATAATTATTGTTAGTCTATGCCAAAAGTCAATGATCAACCTAATGTCAAAAACGTCTATTGCAATAAATGTGTCAAATAAGCAAGTTCATGCAGAGTTACCAACTATTTTTAATGTAAATAAACTGGGAAAATCCCAGAGAAATTTGAAAAAAAACTACGATTTTATTAAATGCTATCATGGTGTAATTATACAGGTGACTGCGTTACGCTACAGTTACACGACCAAGATTTGCATTCAAGTTTTTCACACATACTGGTTGTCAAAAGTAATTTAAATTGAAAGCTGTGACGTAGGCTGCACACAATTTTCAAGCAAATTTATTTTCAATATGCCGTTGCTTGAACACACAACTTCATGGCTTCTATTTAGGTATATAAACCGCAAAACATTATTATATTTTTTACATATTTTTGTTCCTAATAATATTTATTTAAAGTTAATTAAAGTTTTTAGGAGGAATATAACATTATGTGTAATAAAAGAACACAAAAATACTATGCCGGCAGAATATTTGAAAACAAAAACGAAAAGTGTGCTCATTGAAATTGGTGTCAGTTGTTTTTTGCCTATAAATTTGAATACGCAATTGGAAAGAAAATTTTAAGTCAAGTCCCATCAAATTCTAAAAGTGTGAATGTATTAGTGAAAAAGTGTCAATGTATTGAAATTTGAAAGGCTAAACTTGATCGTGTAACCCTCAAGTAATGATTTGTTATACAAAAATACGGCTACCATAGCTGTGTAACACTATAGTGTCCACACCTTCTTCTAAAGGAGTCTTTTATGACTCGCGAGTTACGTACCCACTCTATATCTAATAGTAATTGCTGGTAAAGTGTAGTGAACCTAATAGCTTCAATTACATCTTTAAATTCCGTTCCCACACTTTGCCAGACAGTAACATCAGCATTTATATAAATATGTTTATGTTGCTTACCTTTAATTAAATATAAGTTTAAAGTTACATTTTTGGAATCCCACATTTTGGTGGAATGATTTTATATTATTATATTTTTATATTTTAATGTTCAGTCTTAAGATTCATTCAATAAAGGACAGTTGTTCAAAAGAACATCCGTCACTAGAAATCAAATGTTTGCTTTAGTTTTATATCAAAATAAATACAAAAGGCAAATATAATTCGCGCTTCTGATTAATTTCGACTCATTTTCGAGACAGTTTGTGGTAGTTCTTACAAGCAGTTGCGAATCTTCTTCGAATCATTTTTCAGTCATATTAGTGATCATTTACGAGTCTTTTTCGAATCATATTATACGCGCATTTCTAATTGAATTTTTGCTGTATCAATACAAGCATTTATTATTGTCTTATTTTTAATATAATTTACAAATAACATATAACAACAAAAATAAATAAAAAATTATACATAATGTGCATATAAATATCAATTTGTGCGTTTTCTTTTTGTAATACGGTCTTTGGCATGAACAAAATGCTTCTGCAGTACTGCGTTCATTTCTTGATCCGTGCATTTGAACTTTGTATGTCAAATATCTAAGACGAAAAAATTTACCGTTATTTAATTTTTTTAATAATGCAATTTTGTACCTACTTTTAACTATTGTTATAAGGAAGCACTTTTCGGCACTCTGTTTACAGCTGGTCCCTTCCAACTGTAAAGAGATGCTACCTCATCCGAAAACACTTCGTACCGCGGCTCGAATAAATTGTGTGGGTCCTATCCCACCTTTTTTTGTTTAAAATTTTTGTATGAATTCACTCACAAATGTCTACATATTACATTTTATATATTTTATATTTTTATTTTTTTATATATATTTTTATATATTATTTATATTTTTTTTGATTTTACTGCACGAGCATGCTGTTTGTTTTTGTTTTTTAAAAAAATCAGTTTCTAAGTATTTCTGTGAATCATTTTCAAGTCTTATTTTAAGCGCAGAACTGATTAATCAGTTTCTGATCATCTAGGGTACTCGAAAAAGACTCAGTTTGGTGAAACAATCTTCCACATGCTGACTGGGTCATCACGTATAGACTCAATTTATTAATATTAGGATTGATACCGTACTTTTTGGGCAAAGTTCGGTAAAATGAGAAAAAGCTATAATTTCTCTCAATAATACAAAAAATTTACAACAGTACGGGAACAAGAATTGTTTGTGACCAAAAAATTAAACAACACGCAAACTAGATATTTTTGGCAAATATTTTTCAAATATATTTTTGATTCATCATGATATAAAATCATCAACGTCTACCCTTTTGTGTTGATATTAATGAAAAATGACAGTTGTTCTGCCGGCGTTATATTACGCGTTATGATATAAAATCATCAGTGTCCCCACCTGTAAAGCATTTAAATCAATTTTAAATGTCAAGTTGATGTATATAAAGTTCACATTACAGCTGTTGCGCCCACCTTATAAAGTACGTGCATAAATTGAATACGAAATCACAGAATACATACGAAATTTCGAAGAACAAATCACCCACAAGCTCGGTGGAAACACTTTGAAGTGATCTACTTAAACCTTGATTTAAAGTCGGTGGAAACATACCAAACATACTATAATAGCCCATTCAGTCTGACGCCAAGTAGTTAAGTAATTTCAAGCTCAAATTACGAAAGAAATTAAAAGTGTTTATACAGGTACTGAATGACATTTGATTTGATTTCGCAAACATCTTATTCACTGCGGCAGACATTAAAGTACTTTTTCAGTTGAGTAAATACTTTCTTACACTCAAGGCGAATTCAGTATCAGGTGACCTTATCGCTACAACAATTTTACAACACAAAAAACAACACGTAGTTTGCTAGCTACAAAACCAATCTGTCAGAAGATTTCTAAGCAAATTTTGACGTTTTGGTTCAAAATGCTCAATTTGGTAGCAACAGCTGATAATCAGCTGGGCTGATATGGTCACCTGATACTGAATTCGCCTTGCTTACACTTATACAAATTTTTCTTTCAAAAATTGTCATAAATGAATATTAATTTTTAATCTTCTTTTAATTTCATATTGAATTTGAAAATTTGTGTTTCTTTTAATTGTTGTTTCTCATATATCCCGTTTATAGTATGTTTCCACCGACATGATTTAGACAAATCATGATGATTTGTGCAAATAATGATGATTTGTGCAAATCATGTTAATTTATACATGATTTACCATACATTTTGCATATGGATAAATGAGGTAGTTTACACGGGAACAATTTTAAAGCCGCACAATTTTTGTGTTTTTCCAAATTACACGAGACTAATTCATCTGGTATAAAATGTGATTTTACCATGACCAGACAAGAACATGCGAAAGACAAAATAAAATTTTTTTTAACAAAAACTATGATGCAATAATTATTATTGCTTCATGTAAAAATTAAGTCCCGGTTCACACGTTTCAACTTTTGTTGCTCAACTCGTAATTCAGCTGTAAGAAAGACGGAGACGGAAATACAAATATCCCTTTCTTTCTTACAGCTGAATTCCGAGTTGAGCAACAAAACTTGAAGTGTGTGACCTTGCTTTATTTTAATTTACAATAAAGGTATTCACGTCAACTCTTGCAACTGTGTAAAAATGCATAATTGCACTTTCTGGCGTGAGCAACCCATTTTGTTTAGTTGTCTATAAAGAAACACAATATACATAGATATTAAAGTCCTGCACAAGACTATTTATAAGACCTTTCAAGACATGCGACATTTTTTAAACGCTTTACTACAGCGAAATATTCTAAAGCAAACGCTAAAAAACACTGTTGGCAAGACAAAGAACTCAAAAAAAAATATTGCCAACAGTGTTGTTTAGCGTTTATTTTAGAATATTTCGCTGTAGTAAAGCGTTTGAAAAATGTCGCATGTCTTGAAAGGTCTTATAAATTGTCTTGTGCAGGTCAATAATAGATATATTGTACTCGTATGTTTCTTAATTGTTAAAATAGTTTGTTTAAATTCTGAAACGATGTGTTGGAACTTTGCTGTTTAATTCTGTAATTAATTCACTAATAAAAATATCAATATTAATAAAATTGGTATTATTGTTATTATTCTAATAACAATTTGAGACATACATACATACGTCTTTTGAAAATAACAAAATTATGTATTTGTTGTCCTAAAATCGAATTTGAATTCTTTATAATTTCTAGTTAAAAATTTTTAAACAAATTTTATAATTTTTTGCGTTGACGGACACGTACTGAATGTAATAGACCTCATAAGAAACCATGTATTTCAACTTAGCTGCCAGTTGAAAAAGGCGAAGTTTAACGTATGACGGATTCGTTGTGTCCCGGCCTTTACTCTGATAATCTTGCACTTACTCAGACCCTGACAATTTTTCAACCCAAAAAAACATGCAAATTAAATTATATACTTTTTCGTGAGCGTGCGTGATCGTGATAAGTTCTAAACCACTCGTGCGTGATTAAGAATATTTTATTCGTGAGCGTGCGTGATCGTGAAAATTTTCAAAATCATTCGTGCGTGAAAGTGCGTGAGTAAAATATTTTTCTGCGTGAGCGTGCGTGTCGTGAGTCAGAAAACACTCACGTGCACATCTCTAGTTTAAACGATAATTAGCTTCAAATGTGCAAAGCAGCTTTTAACATACATACATACACTTGCACTATCTTCGGCAGCTCAGGTGGATTGATCCAATCTATGTATATCTGACCAGTGCCAATGGAGTGCCGAAGTGCAATCGGCTTCTTATATATAAATGAATAAACATACATACACGAATACATTTCTCTCTGTGGCCAGCAGTGATGCAATCCCTCAGAATATTTCTCGTCACTTTTTCTAAGCACTCTTCTAATAACAAAAATGTATCTAGAAATGCAAAACTCTCGATTTCAAAAAAATAATTAGTTAAGGCCTTTCTATATTAGCATAACGATATGTATGTATTGTTTCTTAAAATAAATATTTGCTACATAATTTTTTTATGCTGTTTTGATTAAATTTTGACAGTGTGATTTAAAGTAGGGAGGTAACGAATGTTCTCATTCGCAAATTATTCGCTTACTTTTGCTATTTGCATTCGGTTTTGCATTCGCTAAAATATATGCAAATATTTCAAGCCAATACTAAAGACAAAAAAATTGTACTTTTACGAAAATAATTTAGAATCAATAACCGTCAAAAACACCAAAATTATTTTAAGCCAGCATGAAAAATATACATACTTATACTTACAAGTAAATCATTCTAATCAAACCTTTAACATTTTAGCGGAAAATTTTTCTATTAATACATACATACATAAGTTCTCATAAGTATCAAAATGAAAAAAAAATCCAGCGGTGTTTGGAAATATGTTTCACATTTGAAAAAAAAATTTAGTATTTGGTTTGCGCCAAAATATTTTCTTCTTTTTCAAACTTTTGAAAAATGTTAAATGTTGTAAATTCCACGCGAAACAAGTGCCACTCATATTATTATCATATAATTTATTTTTAATTATTATCTTTACCTTTTTTACGTACCTTTTCACAATGTATGCTTAAAAGATAACAGAGACTTTAACTCCAAGTTTTGTATGAAGAACTGTCAGTTAAAGTTCACGTTAACTCTTAACCATACATTGTGAAAAGGGACGTTATTAATGTGATTTCATATACTTATGTACATATGTACGTATCTTTCTGCTTAAGAATTTTTATTTTTAATAGATTAATAAATATTTGCTGTGTATACAACACAACTTCATGTTCTCACACAAAATTATTTTCATGTGATTTTTTTAACGTATTGTAATATTTGCATTCGCTTTCACAAAAATTAAAATGTATTATTCGTTTTCGCATTCGCTAAACTGGTATTCGTTACCTCCCTAATTTAAAGTTAAGCGGTTTTTAAATAGTAACGTATCTTCCACTTTTGTATAGAAATATTATCCTTTTTTATCAGGTTTTTTTTAATACGGGGTTCTTTGGAACGCATCTACCGCACAAAAAAAAGTTTGAGTGTACTGCATTTTACTGCAAAAGTAAAAGAACAATCCTATTTTTGAAGTTTAGGTGATAAATAATTATGAAAAATATTAATAATGTCAAAACATCCAAAGCCAATGAACGAACAATACAAGACATGATACAAAAAACTTTTTTTTTTATTTCTTGACTGTCTGTTCTTCATAGCAGATTTGTGAATGGACTTAATGAATAATCGCCCTTATCTTGGTCGGCGTATCACGACTTTGAATACGACGTTTTTGTAATAGATTAAAGAACACCGCAACATATTTTTCTTTAATCTAGGACCAAAATGTCGTAGTCGAAATGCGACCCAAATCATTCATTTTTCAAATTTTGGCCATTTCATCACAGTTTTCATTACAATCTTAAGTTCATTGGACAAAAGCACATTGAAGCTGGTAAAGAAGGTTCTAAATAAACATTCAAGAAATTTTGATCAAACTCTTGTTCATTTGAACTCTCGATTATTTAAACTTTTTAGGTGGTTCCCTGATATTCACCTGTTGGCAAAAAAAAAAATAAAAAAATATAAAGATATATGGCTAATGTACATACTGATGGCTTAATATAAAAAGGGCGTATCTCAATTTTTTTCGAATTCGCGTTTTTGAGGTTTTCTGGTAGCCAACGTATAAATTACATACCTACTCCTTCAAGAATGAAGTAAGTAGCAATAAAAAATAAAAGATTTATTATTGCATGTAAATGCTTTAGTTTTTATTAATTTGTTTCCTTCTCTTGCAAAATATCGAAAATTCGAGTTACGCATTTCATATATTAATTAAGCCATATAGTACGAGTATATTCATATCGTTGCTGTTTTAACTAACTGACCTAAATAACATTCTAAAAATTTAACAGGAGAGCAGCTTTTACGGTTGTTTTATACATTCGTTCTTACGGCTGCGTCAGAAATCTTTGTATTTATATAGGCACAAAAGTAATACTTGCAGTCATGAAAATTGTAGACAATGTGTATTATGACTTATAAGTCTAGTAAAACAGCGACGATATGTAATATAGAATATTTCATCTTATGGTCATGCGATTTGTTCAGTTTCTTGCGGGTAGAGTTAAGAAACTCCTTTAGTGATGTAAATGAAAATTTAAAGTTTTATGATTAAATTTGACTTAAATTACTACTTCTAATTATTTGCCTCATTGTTTGTAATTCATCTCTGAGTGCCATCACTTGTGCCCTCAATATGGAATTCTCTTGTTCCAAAAATGCAGCTCTGAACGCAATACGGTCTTCTCTAATTTTACGAGCATCTCGCGATTTTTTAGCTGCTTCATTATTGCGCTTCCTTCGCTCATAGTATTTATCATCTTTTTGTTCTTCTGGGATTGGCCTTTTTTCTCCCCTTGGCCTGCGATGAAGATATGATGGATATATGCTGCCAACCCGATTTAGGTCCACTAGTGGAAAATCAACTGGGCTTATGTTCTTAGCTCCTGGCGTCAAATATTCAAATGCTGGCAAAGCTGTCTGATGGTTTAAAAGTGATGCTGATGCTGCTGACAAAGGCAGTACACTTATATTGGGTAATATAAATGTATCATTGCTTGAAGTCAACTTTGAGGCAATGAACGATTTGAAACTTTTTTCCGATTTGTTTTCCAAAATTTCTTTTTGGAGCAAAGAGCATGTTGTCTTTTCTAACTCTGTTGGAGATTGTTCTAACATCGATCCCTCCATTACATCCAAAATTGGAGATGCTGGAGGCGTTCGCTCCATTTCATAGTTGTGCGACAGTATTGTAGACGCATCCAATTGTGATTGTTGAATTTGTAAATTTTTTATCGCATTGTTATAAGTTGGCGAATCTGAAAAAATATTTTTAATCAAGAGCAAATTACGGCACTCGATATCGATCTAAATCTTAAAAAAATTCCACATAAACTCCATTCAAATGGTTTGCAATCTCGATATCAAGCCTTATATTATTTTGTAAATACATACATATGTATGTATGTATGTATGTATGTACGTACATATGTATGTATGTACATTAGAGCGACTCGTTTTATATAAATTTTTTCTATTCTGCTATCTCAAAGTATAATTTTTTTTTGGTGAAAATACATACATAAATGCTAGCTCCCATGTAAATTTCCAAAATTTAAAAAAAATAAGTAATTTATTACAAATCTACCTCATCTCATATCTTATTGCATTTGGCATGCTGAACACGAATCAGCTAAGGATTTTGATATCCTATGGCTAGTTTTTGAGGTATGGTCACTTTTAACATATGTATGTATTAGTACATAGGGGGTCCGATAAAAAAAAATTGGTAATATATGTATAACTTGTAAGATGTTAATCGAATAGAAACATTATGTATGGACCGATTATATACTACGTTTATACGCAGGGCTTATTTGCAAATAAAACAGTAAATTGTTGTCATATTATTGTTTTTATTGCGACTTACTAATTCAGAAAACTATTCACGATTAACGCACTATTTGCAAATAAAATGCCTAAGGTTGCCACGCTTACAAATGTTTGATAACAAAAACAATAAATGGACAAATATTGCAACAAAAAACATTGATAGAAGCAAATAATGACAATTAAAACAAATAATTATTTAATATTTTGTGCATTTACACTATTTTTTTCTCAACATAAGTAAGCTTTCTATAGAAGTGCTACCAAGTTTGTGTACTTTTGCTAAGCCGTATAAACAGTGAGTTAATTTATTTGCAAATAATTTTATTTGCAAACAGTGCGCGTATAAACGTAGTAATAGTCAATGATATAAGCTTTCAAAATTTTAAATTTGGAGTGACCCTGCTACAATAGAGATTGAGTTAGAGAGTGCCAAAGCTGACCATTTCGAGATGGAAGAGGATTTCAGTCAGGCTTAAGTTATTTTTTATGGTATTTATTTATATATTTTTTTTTATTTATTTATTTAAAAAAAACCAACCGAGCTCATAGAGACATATAGTATGTATGTATGTATGTATATGTACATAGTATATATAAAAATTTAAATATAAATATGTAGCCAACAACTATTAAAACGAGAAAGATTTTAACAAGCAATAATAAGAAAAATTGTATCTTCATATTTAAGTTTTTTCTTGTAGCTATTCAATTCTTATATCTAGTATTGAGTAAAAGGTTTCACAAATTGATTAAAAAATAAATATATTTAAAAAAATCATGTTTTGCTATGTTTTAAGTTTTTATAAACATAAAAAAGTAAAAGCAATAAAAAAACAATTTCAATGTTGGATTCGGCTCAAAAACAAAGTGGTTCTAATTTTCGATCGTCAATTGTAGTGACCAGGGGGTCTACCGTGTAATTCGAAACGAAAGAAAATGCTTTCGAAATTTTATGCTTATAACATATACATATGTATGTAAACTCGAAAGCATTTTCCTTCGTCTCGAATTACAGAGTAGACTCCCAGAAATAAATTTCCAACCAATGTTAAGTGGATTTTCTAATTTTAGTCCCTCAATTGTATGACTGCCATATCAGAGGCACATACATATATATTGACATAATATGTCTATAGTTTTTACAGAGATCATATTCAAAAATAGATGTTAAACAATACATAATTATTTCTAAATTTATGTATGTATGTATGTATATATGTACATATGTACATATATTAGAGCGACTCAACTTGTATGGAAGGGAAAGAAGTGATTTTGTTACCCCTCTGAAAATAAAGCTTGATATGTTTTATGATGATTCCCAAAATATTTTGGTTTTAGCATTGACCATCCGTGAGCTGGACCATTTTTAAAAAATGTCTTTTTTCAGTTTTTTGAATTTTTTGTACTTTGCTCCAAGACGACATACATACATAAAATTTGGTATCATCGAAAATAGTTTTTTAAGCAGCATCCAATGGTATATAAAACTTGACCACTTGCGACCTGCTAATTGAGATATTTAACTAAATACATATGTATGTATTTTCGTTTCGGGTTTTCATACAAATTCTACGTATTTGGAAATAATGTTTTGCTTTTCAAATTGAATCTGTTTTAAAATAATGTTAATTTATATTTATAGCTTAGTTAACTAATTTAATTTGTTCTGTTAGTAACTATTTTTCTCATTTCATAAATGTATTCAACTAAAAAATTAATATTTGAAAAATATAAAATTTGATACAAATATTGCCTATATTAAAAAAAGATAAAATATATCGCGATTTTCGCGTTTTATGTGAATAACTAAAAAAAAATTAATTAAGATTATTTTAAAACAGATTCAATTTCAAAACATTATTTCCAAATACGTAGAATTTGTATGAAAACCCGAAACGAAAATACATACATATGTATTTAGTTAAATATCTCAATTAGTAGGTCGCAAGTGGTCAAGTTTTATATACCACTAGCTTAACCCGGTGTGCTTCGCTACTCCCCACAAAAAAATAAATATATATATACATATATACATATATTATGTATATGTATGTATATGTCTCCGCCCGCAGACCGAAAATCAAAAATCAGGCTTCACAGTGTCATCCGCCTAAATATTCTGAAGATTCCCTGAAAATTTCATCAAAATCGGCCCAGCCGTTTTGGAGTCCATACGTTACATACATACATACACACATCCTGTTTTATATAAATATATAGATAGATACATAGATTGGATGCTGCTTAAAAAACTCTTTTCGATGATACCAAATTTTATTTATATCGTCTTGGAGCAAAGTACAAAAAAATTCGAAAAACTGAAAAAAATAAATTTTTTAAAAATGGTCAATGCTAAAACCAAAATATTTTGGGAATCATCATAAAACATATTAAGCTTTATTTTCAGAGGGGTAACACTTTTTTTGAGTCGCTCTAACCGTACGTCTCCACTAGACATCGACTTGGGCATGACATGAAGATGACGCCGGCAGAGCAACTGTGAAAAAATCATCAACTTCTTTGTTGTGGTGAATACGTGCGATGTCCATGTTCAGGCATATCAAAGTATTTTTCGTTAGTGCAATAAAGACGGAATATTTACTAATTTTGTTCTGTCTCTTTTCTTTCTATTGCAAATGGTTGCTGACTGAGAATCTCATGGCGAACATTGTTGCTCAGACATATGCTCGTGCATTGATGTCAGAGCATGAACAAAACATTAGCCATTTTCGATGTTCGACACGATGCCCATACCAAGTTCATGGCTAGTGGAGACCCCCAGTAACATATATACATACTATGTTATGTCGATGACAGTGGGGTAAAGCTATACATACCCTGAAGGAAATGTCGATGGTGAAAATGTGCTGGGTCGCTTTTGACTTTGTCACTAGTACTACTCTCTAATTATTCCCCATTCAATAATTTGTGCTATAGACATGTGCTTGTCATTGAAAATCTACTAGTAACACTAAAACAATTGACTAGGTAGCAGAGTACGGATAGTGCTCGAATTAAACTCGCTCGCAAACGAATTCAATTCGAACGAGTTTTATTTTTTGTATTGAAAAGAGCTACTCTTGTCTGCTCGCGAGTTAAAAAATAAAACTCACGAGCGCATTTAATTTTTGAGAATCGAAAATAGGAGTCGCGAGAAGAATTCAAGTTTTAAGAGTCAAAAATTAATCTCGACTCGCGAGTCGAGTTAAAAAGAATTATTCGCGAGTTTTATTAATTTCGTTTGCTCAAAGTCTGTTTTCTATAGGTCGCAATGTTGAAATTATATTTTATTACTGACAGGTAAGCATTTGCACAACTTTTCATGAAGCAGAAGCCTTAAAACATTTGAAAAATACCTCATAACCTGCAAGTAAGAACATATATTTTTATATATGTATATGCATTTGTAAGTACTATACTTTTCAAATTCGCATATAAATACATGTACTTTTTCGAATAAACAAAAAAACAAATTTTTGAATTCGTTTATGCTCGTTTTGCACTCTTTTAAAATTTGTGCTTACGAGTTTTAAAATAAAACTCGCGAGTACAAATTTTAAGCCGAGTCATTTAATGCTTACGACTCCAGCACAAAAGGAGTACGAGTCTTATAAAATTTGTGCTCGCGAGTTCTAATTTTGAAAATGAGCGAGTTAATAAAAATTGTTTTCGCGAGCAGAATTTTTCCCTACCCTGCTAGGTAGTGAGACTACTTAGTTCTTATGGGAACATGGAGACATACCAACCAGACATTTACTGGTACATTTCTATACCTTACGTACATAAAAATTTATGTATTTATGTACATATATTGTGACAACTTATTGCAAAATCCACCAGAAATACACCAAATCTGTTTTCTCTCTTTCTTTTATACTGACGAATAGAAGAGAAATTGTAGACAATGTAAGTATGTACCACTAGAATTTTACTGTTGACATAAATACACTTGGCCCCAGTCTTACTGCAGGTTATTTACATATGTATGTATATTGAAATTTGATTTGAGTTTAATATCAAAAATAACTACTATTTCCATAAATTGTATTTACCTGCAGCAGCACTAGGCATCACTAAATGATTTCGAGTGCGTAACAATTGATATGTGGAAAATGAAAATGGTTCTACTAAATTGCTTAAACTTCTTGGAAGCATACTAGATGTATTACACATGCTTTTTTATTTTTAATAGGTATGTTTTGTGGTTTTTGAAATAACATAAATCGTCACTCGCTACCAATAACGTCTAAACAATAACTGAAGCTTTTTGTTGTTAATAAATTGCTTGATATGTAACTTTTTTTGTTAATAAAAATGTCTCCTTTATTCGTCTAAACTATTGCGTAGTCTTAAAGTTTATTTTACGTATGCAGAAGTCCAAAATACAAACATACATACATACATACATATGTAACTGCATAAATAAATCATACATACATACATACGAGTACCCCCATTCCCACCAATAACTCTGATTCAACCAATCACGTAATGTTGACTGGTAATTACCACATTTATAGCGTGGCGCTTTACAAATGTATCTGCATTCATGCATACATACTTATGTATGTATGTATGTATGTATGTATGTATGTATGTATGTATGTATGTGTGTGTGTGTGTGTATGTATATATGTGTGTGTGTGTGTGTGCGTTGAATATGGGGTTTCCTGGACTTTTAGATTTCACAGGACACGGGAGCAAAAAAATACCACATTCGTGGGAAATCCACGGTAAAATTATTCTTAGCTAAAAAAATCTCGTTAAATAAAATAATGAGTGAAAATTCATTCGTAGTCATCGCTTGCATGGAGTGTTTTTGAGCTCGCACAACCAATTTAACTATTTTCATCATCACGCACCGCGGATATATAATTTCTTACTGTCACGCACGCTTACGACAATATATGTATGTACCTACTCGTATGCATGTGCCGTTATTTGTATGGATAATTTTTTTTTCGACTTCTTCTACTCTCACCCCCCAAATCGGTTCAGTTTTATGTAAAAAAAAAACACACAAAAATTTCATACGGATGAGTTGCGTTTTAGGGGGTGCGTCCGGTCCGGTCAATGTAATTTTTTTTTTGGATTTAGTTTTCTTTTGACTATATGTACATACATACATATGTACATATGTATGTATATGTATGAAATAATTTAATATCTATAAGCTCTTATCGTACATGCTTAAAATAAAAAATTTCGACATAAATATAATTTTGTTACATAAAATGTTTGGTATTTTGTTGGCTATTTTCCTCATTATTTTCTAAAATATTAATTTTAGCAAAAAACTTTCTTTGAGACTAATGTTGTTGCCTTGAAGTGCTAAAATATTGCCATATGTCATATTCTTGTAAAATGATTTTTTTAAAAAGATAGTCATATGCAAAAAATTACATTGAAAAATGGGCTTCAAGCCAACTTTAAGGGCCGGACGCACCCACTAAAACGCAACTTATCGGTATGATTTTTTTTACATAAAACTCAACCGATTTGGGGGGTGAGAGTAGAAGAAATAAAAAAAAATAATGTATAAAATTTCGAAAATTTCGAAACTTATTTAGCAAATATTCACATTTGATACTTCTCCATAAGGAATTTTAGTTATCCTAATAGAATCGTTACTTATTACTGGAAAATTTAGACATTTTTATCTACTTACCTACTGGAATAGGTTTCATAAAAAACACAGTTTTTCTTTTTTTTGTTTTAGATGTCGCCTTTTTATTTTTTTTCTAAAGACACATGTTAATATCTCTAATTAGAAAAACCTAAAATCTAATTTTAAATACGAAAACTGATTATTCGATTAATTTTGTTTTTTATGGACAAGGAATTGTGCAATAAATAATAAAATGCGAGTACTTTTTATTTTCAACCGTTTCTCGTTTGATCTTGATAAAAATTCTCCGGGAAATTGGGAGTGTATTCCCGGTTCAGAAACCCTAGTAGAATATGACATGAGTTTTGTAAGTTTGACATCATGGGTGTATGAATGTGATTCAGATGATTGTAAGGACTGCATGTAACTGGTAGTTTTAAAAATTTGAATTTGTATACTTACATACATACGTTATAATTATCATACATACATATACTCGTACATTTGTATATAACATATACAGACATACTACATATGTATGTATGTACATAAATACATACGAATATGTACCCTCCAGTCAGCCCAGAACCATATGTCTCTATGTCAACACTCTTTTCTCTAGCGACAATTGCACTAGTTGAAATGTCGACAACTTTCCTTTTATGCGCGAGTAGAGATACGTTAGAGCCAACAGAGCTAGTGTATTTCTGGTGACATTGTCAATGAATGCGTCAATAGTTTGATTTTCTTTTTTATTATGCTATGCCATAATGTTAAAAACTTACGTACATATGTATGTATGTGTGTATGTATTTAAGTTTGTTGCCCCAACCTTTATAAAATTGTAGACGAGGGTAACTAAAATGTACTAGTGAATCTTTAGTTCAAATGTCTCCATGTGGTCGTAAAACAATAGTGCTAAAGTCTACTGGTACATTTTTAATGACAACCCTATGTTATATGTCCATAAAAATTTACTAGTGAATCTTTAGTGCCAATGTCTCTACGTGGTCCCAAAAGAACTACTTAGTCAGTAGTGCTACAGTCTAGTGGTGGATTTTCAACGACAAGCTAATGTTAAATGTCAATAGATGATTACATTGGCTGGGATACACCTGGTCAGTAGTACTACTGACAATGTCAATGTCACTAGTAAACCACTACAATTTCATTATTCGCATTTCCTGCAGGGTATGTATAAAAAAACTAAGAATATGTTTGTATTAGATGTGCTCAAATTACATGTTGGGAAATTACTCGTATTCTTACATGTTTAAATGTTCAAATGTTATAAAATGGAACAGGTGCTGCAAAATTGTATCTAAATTGACAAAATATTTTTTTTAACCGATCACGTCAGAGCAACGTCGATATACTCGTATTTATTTATTGTATCTTCAAAAATGAACTAACAATAAGTATTCAAATATTAAATCTAAATATAATTATTAGGCCCGACCAGTGTCGAACATAAACTTAGTGATACCTATTAATTAATGATAATAATCTCAAGCAGTTTCATCAGGAGTGTTGAGTATTAGAGCCCTTGTGTCCCTCTTTTTCAAGCGAATGTGTCCAGTAAAGTTCAAAATATTACGAGCGAGCGGATTAGGGTGTGACTGGAGTTTTGTTAAATATTTGCTTGCTTATTTTGGAATTTCTTTAGTAACTTGTGGCATATTTAAATCACGATGCAAATTTGACTTTTTAATGTACCATGTAGCCGATATTATTAACCGTAAAATCTTGTTTTGCCTTCGTTTTATTTTCCCAACAATCCACAAAAAAAAAATCCACAGATTTTAAATCACAAGTTTACTGTTGTTAAACTGCTCAACAAAATAATTTTTGTATTGCAAAATACAAAAATTATGTGTGGGTCTTCTTTGTTCCTCTCGAAGAAGCGGGCGAAAACGGCATCCGAAAAGTATACAAACTTTGTATTGAATTGTTTAAAATTATGACACATTACATCGCCGTTTAGAGAGTTAAAATATTTCACAAAAATGTTCATCGTAGTTTTTTTTTTACTTAAGACCGCCGAACACATTCTATATGTGACGCGCAAAATAGAAATGGAAAGGGGAAAGGGTAAAAACCGGTTTTGTTCAGGAGAGCCATTTTAAAGATTTAAATACGTGTATCTTTGGTGTACCATCACTGAGCGTGTTGGTATTGGTCTCATTTGAAAGCGACACACCTCGTGACGTCAGGAACGTTGTTAAGTTGGTCAACCTTGAAAACGCGCGTAGGTCGTCCCTACCTCTTGTTTTGTGTAGTTGGTTTTTACTGTTTTCTACCTAGCGCGCTGTTTCCATGAGTTTGATATCAATTTTGCTCGCGTTTTTTCGAATCCAAGTTTATTTTCTGAAATTATTAATTGTGAATTATAATAAATACTCATTTATAATTCTTTTAAATCGTGAATATCACTCTGTTAGTACGAAATTTTTTTCACATAACCTTATATATTATATAAAACAAGTATGAAGTTATCCCTCAAGCGCATTTCAAGTTTTGAATGATTTCTGCTGTTTAAGTTTGATTACGAGCTTGTTTATTTGCATTGTATTTTCTGTTCTTAATAATTCAGCGATTATCGGCGGCCCCAAAGTCCAAAATGAAAAACTTATTTACTTACTTACCAAACTTACATACTCGTAGGTTCATTTCGTTTTAAGCAATAAGACCCAACATTTTTTTTATCAATAGCACCCCAATTAAATGAAAATTTGCCACAAAATAATGAACAGTATTTGAGATGTTATATTTGAAAGTGGCATAAGTCCATTTTTTCATGTATGGAGATATTTAAAGGTTTGTGTTTGACTTAATTTAGAACGATTATCTACAAGAGTAATGTTTCTACGACGCTACGCCCTTTCAATTTTATTATGAAAAATTAACCATTATAATTAATTAGAAAACTATTAGATTTTTCTTAGCTCCAAATAGAGTTATACCACTTTCAGAAATAACATATAATAAATAAAAACAGTAGTACACCTTAAGTCCATATTTTAATAGACATTTGCTTTACTCAAATGAATTTTTAAAGTAAAAAATAATTAACATGAAGACATTTAAATATACGATACGATCAACCAATTTTATTAAGAAAAATTAACCATTATAATTAATTAGAAAACTCTTAGATTTTTCTTAGCTCCAAATAGAGTTATACCACTTTCAGAAATAACATATAATAAATATAAACAGTAGTACACCTTAAGTCCATATTTTAATAGACATTTGCTTTACTCAAATGAATTTTTAAAGTAAAAAATAATAATAATAAGAGTAATGTTTCTACGACGCTACGCCCTTTCAATTTTATTATGAAAAATTAACCATTATAATTAATTAGAAAACTATTAGATTTTTCTTAGCTCCAAATAGAGTTATACCACTTTCAGAAATAACATATAATAAATAAAAACAGTAGTACACCTTAAGTCCATATTTTAATAGACATTTGCTTTACTCAAATGAATTTTTAAAGTAAAAAATAATTAACATGAAGACATTTAAATATACGATACGATCAACCAATTTTATTAAGAAAAATTAACCATTATAATTAATTAGAAAACTCTTAGATTTTTCTTAGCTCCAAATAGAGTTATACCACTTTCAGAAATAACATATAATAAATATAAACAGTAGTACACCTTAAGTCCATATTTTAATAGACATTTGCTTTACTCAAATGAATTTTTAAAGTAAAAAATAATTAACATGAAGACATTTAAATATACGATACGATCAACCAATTTTATTAAGACCTACTCGCAGTTTCATTTAAATATACTATAAAAAACTGTTATGGTAACATAAAAGAAACACTAACGGCCCTACATATGTATAAGCAGAAAATGGCATGAAGTTAGCATAAGTGACGAAATTGAATTAGATGCTAACGAGTTCCTCCATACAATTTGACATTAAAAATGTCCGCATTACATAATTTTAACCCACCTCTAAGTCCTAGCATGATTTTTAGTGTGAAGCTTCATTGCAAAACTCTTTAAGATCATGTCAATTTTGACACTTATGCTAACTTCATGCCAATTTTTACAGTAAGTATGGCCGACTTCCTAAACGCAAGTTGCAATGCATAATTAAAAAAATGAGTATGTCTTAAGCCGAAGGTCCATACCATCCGTTCAATACGTAGTTGCGTTTTATGCATTTGTCAAAAAGTAGAATCAAGGTATTTGTATGTGGCAAGTTACAGAACAAAACGCAAAGAACGTATAGACGCATAGGACTGATAAAGTAGGTTTACTTTCTAAAGCCGAGGGTCCATACCATCCGTTTAATGCGTAGTTGCGTTTTATGCATGTGTCAAAAAGTAGAATCAATGTAATTGTATGTGGCAAGTTACAGAACAAAACGCAAAGAACGTATAGACGCATAGGAAGGATAAAGTAGGTTTACTTTCTACTTTTGTATCCGTCGCATGCATCATGTTCTCTTTTGTAGCCAAATGTTCGTGTGGAGAGTTTAAATTTTTTCTCTTTTTGCGTTAAAACAACAAAAATAATTGCGCATAAGACGTATTGCATGTAACTTGAATTTAGAATCGGAGAGAATGTACATAAACGCATACCACGCATATGCAAAGAACGGATGGTGTGGACCTTCGGCTTAATTTTGTAGCCGTCGCATGCATCATGCTCTCTTTTATAGCCAAATGTTCGTGTGGTGAATTTAATTTTTTTCTCTTTTTGCATTAAAACAACAAAAATACTTGCGCGTAAGACGTATTGCATGTAACTTGAATTTAGAATCGGAGAGAATGTACAGAAACGCATACAACGCATATGCAAAGAACGGATGGTGTGGACCTTCGGCTTTAAGTACAACCTTGAGTTGCAGAGACAGTTTTTGCATTTTATCGGCATTTAGGAACGTCGCTATGCAACTCATAGATATGTATGTTTGCATTCAAAATTAAAATGATGCGGGATTTTGAAGTGTATGGATTTTAAATATGAATTGCAACTTGCGTTTAGGAATTAATTATCACATGTAATTTGGCTTACAAAGCGATACCAATGAAATGATAGCCTAATGAAATCGTAAATATAGAAACAAATCGCACTTGATTAACAAGAGGATATTAATTAAAAGTTTTTAAATTTTCATTAGAGACGAAAAACTGTTTGTGGCTACATTTTAGGAGATTTTTAAAATCCAGCTCTGATGTAAATCAATGCTGTCCAGCAAGAGAAACACGAGAAATGTATACATTTGTATAAGAATCCGATTGATGTTCGGTACTCTGGTGCTACTTTGGGCAGCTATGATGTAAATAAAGAACTCAGGAAAAATTTTCTTGTATATTCACATTCTATTAAATTTTTCAATTACTTTCCCCCCTTTCATATTTTCCAATTGGGTGTATGTATTACACTGATTAATTTTTTTACAGTTTGAATAAGGAAATCATTATTATGTATACAATGTTATGCATGAAGATATTAAAAAAAAACTGTTGTAAGTACATATATACATATGTATGTATGTATGTGTATTTATAGGGAGGGGCAAAATATGTAATAACCAATCACAATAAAGCTTAATTGCACAAACACAAATATGTATGCATGTATGTATGTACATTAGGGTGGTTCTAAAAAAAAGTCGTTGTTTTTTTCTCAGAACCAGGTTTCAAAATTTTGTTTAGGTAAAAAATAGGTATGTTAAAATATCAGCTCATAATATTAATGATGGTGCGGTTTGACAATAACCCTAATGTACATATGTACGTACATGTATGTGCATTAGCTATGGCATAGTGTTATATGAGAATTCTTGGTATCGAGATTTGAACTTGCAAGAACCCATCATTTTGTGAGGTTTGAAAAAAAATTTTGAGCCAAACAATGGTGGCGGTCAGATCGAGGCAAAGGTCGCCTCTTCGTGCTCAAAGTTGATGGTAAAAGCAGAAAAATTACAAAAAATCATATAAGTTTCCCGGGATTACCGCTACAAGGGTCAAATGTATGACCAGCACCCACCGCCTAACTCCTCTCCTTAAGGGTGCTCCCTTACAAAGGGGATATTTTTATAGAATTTACTCGCAGGGCTCTACCTTCCCCTAGGGCGTACATAACGAAGTCAAATGTTTGACTAACCTCCAATATATTTTCAATACAAAGATTTTCTCTAAACGTAGTTATCGTCTATCTTCAACCATTAAGGTTGTCCCCATATAAAAAAAATTTTTTTTGAATATATTTTTTAAGAAAACCGCTTCTTCCGCTTTTATGGTGCCTCTCAGGGGGGTGAAATGTAAGACCGACCTACAGTAATTTTTTATCTTCAACATTTCCTCCGAACATACCTATGATCTATCTCGACTAATTAAGGGGGGTCCCATACAAAGGGGAAATTTTTATAAAATTTGCTCGCAGGGCTCTAACTGCCCCTAGAGCGTTCCTATCGAAGTGAAATGTATGACCAACCAACCTCCAATATTTTTTTAATACAAAGATTTTCTCTAAACATACACATACTAATCGTCTATCTTCAACCGTTAAGGTTGTCCCCATACAAAAAATATTTTTTTTAAATCATGTTTTTTAAGAAAGCCGCTTGTTCCGCTTTTATGATACCTCCTAGAGGGTAAAATGTACGACCGATCCCCAGTAATGTTTGTCTCCAACATTTCTTCCGAACATACCTAAGCCCTATCTCGACTCCTTAAATTTGTATAAAATTTACTCGCAGGGCTCGAACTGCCCCTAGGGCGTACCTATCGAAGTCAAATGTATGATCGACCTAGAATATTTTTTCAATGCTAAGATTTTCTTTAAACACACTGGTCATCTATCTTCAACCATTAAGGTTGTCCCCATACAAAATAAATTCTTTGTTAAATCATTAATTTATTTTTGGTATGTGTTGGATATATCTTTTTTATCAAGAAGAAAACCACATAGAATCAAGAAGAAATCTTATTATTCACAATTTTTTTACTCAATTTCCGTTATTTTTGGTACCAAAAAAACAATCCATAGAGAAAAACTTCTTGATTCTATTAGGTTTTCTTATAAATTGTAAACTATATTGATTTCTTATTGATTTTATTAGGTTGCCTTCTTGATTTTTTGAAAAAGGTTTTCTTCTTGATTTGATTAGGTTGCTTTATTGATTTTTTCAATAAGGTTTTCTTCTTGATTTTAGTAGGTTCCTATATGATTATGTGTAAAGCATCTTATTGATTTTTTTAGTAAGGAAATCTTCTTGATTCTATGAGGTGTCTTGTTATTTCGTTTCTATAAATAGACATAGAGACAATATTTTTCATGATCTTTTGCATTTTTGTATAAGAATGTATGCACAATAATTTCAATGGTTATTCAGGCTGCTTGTTAGCATATTGGGTAGAGTGCTTGTCTATCAGGTAGAAGTTTTCTGGTTCAATACTTGGTGAGTAAGTTAGTTATGTATGTATGTATGTATAAATAAATAACATCTACAATATACTACATACATACGTACATATGTATATGGTATATAATTTAAAGGAAAATACAACGTACAGAGAATAAAGACGCATTTTTTTTTTATTTTTTTATTAAAAAAATCAATAAGATACTCATAAAAACTACAAGATTTCTTCTTGATTTTTTCAAAAAGGTTTTCTCTATGAAATTAATAAGAATTCCTTACTGAAAAAAAACCATAGAGATTTCTTATTAATTTTGTTCTATTTTATGAGGTATTTAGTAGGCACTGTTTTCTCTATGTATAAACTCTATTGAAATATTTCCTAATTTCGTTCGAGTGTCGAGTGCAGTAATTTGCCCCCTGAATTGACTGTTTAACTTTATTTATTTTGTCATGGTACAATGTCATATTTCAAAAAATATCAAACAAATCTATATACGAGTATGAACAGCATAATTTTTTTATACTTACCCCCCCAAACAAAATGTTTCGACTTTTTCTGAAGTCAGACTTGTCGTACCGAATTCGTTAAGACATTTCGGTAGTTTGTCTGAACTCAGACTTTTCGTACCGAACTCGTTAAGAAATTTCGGTAGTTTTTCTGAAAATTTTTTTTAACATTAAAACGTTGATTTTTGAGTACATAAGTAAAAGTCTGTGAACATTGTTTTTAAATAAATATGTGTATATGTTGATAAAAACAGGATTGTAGCAAATATTAAAAAGTGTGAGTATGTGCAAATTATTTCGACAATAGCAGCAGCATAACGGTGAAGCGGTACTCTGCTATAAAAGCAAAAAGAAATCGTATCTACATGTCGTTACGAATTCGTACCGACATATCGTTACGAAGTCGTGTCAACCATTTCATACAAAAATTGTTACGATTTCGGTAATATTTCGGTTCCGAAATCGGAAGATTTTGTCGACCAGTCGTTACGAATTCTTTACGAATTCGGAGCATTTTGTTTGATGGGTACATACATACATACATATGTATGTATTTGAAAAGTAACAAATACAAATGGTTGCCAGTAAAGTTTGTTAATACATACTCCTATTTACAAATTTTGTTTCGTCATACCCCTTTTAGACACGCAAAGTTTACTTTGCAAAGTCTTAATTCAGCTGGGAGAATGACAGAAAGAGATAGTATTTCTCCCTCTGTCTTTCACACAGTTGAATTAAGACTTCGCAAAGTAAACTTTCCCTGTCTAAAAGGGGTATTATACAGCACATTAGATTAAAATAAAATCGAATAAATGCATACAAACATACAGTACATACATACATATGTATTTGCATAAGTATTTATGCATGCATGTACCCAACTAGCCAAAACATTCGTAAATAATATCGCATTCGAATGTTGCGTAAACATTTCTCGGACAAAACACTCGAGAACGACTATCGCAAACGGAAAGAGTAAGTGCTGCTAGAGCTCACTCGTCGCTCAGTTTGTGGCAGCAAATCTTTCGATTTCGATGTTTCGCTCTCGAATCAATAGCGAACCTTTAGCAATATCATTAGCAATCGATTTCATTGCTTCTAAATAGCAAAAAACGTTATTCCTCTTTTGTTGTACATACAAAAAAAAAATATAAATAAATTCAGTAAAGTGCGACTTTGACTCGCGCACGAAGGGTTCCGTACGTTGGCTTTGAGCATTTTTTTAATAGTGTTGTTTTTACGTTTTTTCAGCTGAAATAATTTTTTTTTATTATTTTTCGCTTTTTTCTCGTTTTGGCGATTTTTTTTAAATTTTGGCAATTTTTTTCATTTTGGCGATTTTTTTAATTTTGGCGATTTTTTCATTTTGGCGATTTTTTTTCATTTTGGCGATTTTTTCATTTTGGCGATTTTTCCGGTTTTTTGCGATTTATTTTCGATTTAGAATTTTTTTTTAATTTGGTGCTTTTTTTCGTTTTGGCGATTTTTTTTTTGATTTTGGCGATTTTTTTCGGTTTGGCGATTTTATAATTTTGAGATTTTTTTGATTTACCGGTTTTGAAAATTTCAAGAAGTTTGCTCTTACGGTTTCCAAGATACAGCAAGTTATCAAAATTACATAGTCGAAATTACAATAACTGATGGTACACCCTTTAATTAAATTTTTTTAAATTTTAGTGTTAGTTGTTGTAGTCTGTATAAAAATACACGAACTTTACAAATTTCAAGTGCATATACATCCAATTGTGTGTATATTAGATGAAATTTTAAAATATTTCGTTGCTCGTTTTGGCACACCCTTTAATTTCCAACTCTCATGTATTTGCTGTTGTAGCGGCCAAGGGTCCCATGTAATATACATACATACATACAATTGTATGTATATTACATGGGATTTTAAAATTTTTCGTTGCTCGTTTTGGCACACCCTTTAATTTCCAACTCTCATGTATTTGTTGTTGTAGCGGCCAAGGGTCCCATGTAATATACATACATACAATTGTATGTATATTACATGGGATTTTAAAATTTTCCGTTGCTCGTTTTGGCACACCCTTTAATTTCCAACTCTCATGTATTTGTTGTTGTAGCGGCCAAGGGTCCCATGTAATATACATACATACATACAATTGTATGTATATTACATGGGATTTTAAAATTTTCGTTGCTCGTTTTGGCACACCCTTTAATTTCCAACTCTCATGTATTTGTTGTTGTAGCGGCCAAGGGTCCCATGTAATATACATACATACAATTGTATGTATATTACATTGGATTTTAACATTTTTCGTTGCTCGTTTTGGCACACCCTTTAATTTCCAACTCTCATGTATTTGTTGTTGTAGCGGCCAAGGGTCTACACACTCTGTCCAAATTTCAGGTCCGTAGCTCTTACGGTTCTCGAGAAAATACCCTGTGACGGACAGACGGACAGACGGACAGACGGCCAGACGGACAGACGGACAGACGGACAGCGTAGCGAAAACAATAGGGTTCCTTTTTCACCTTTGGTGTACGGAACCCTAAAAATTGAGAGAAACAAATTGTTTCTTGTTGCTAAATTTTTTTTACGAGAATGTTTCGAGAATTGTTGGCTATAGCAAACATTCGTTTATTTTCGAAACTCAGGTTGGCTGGGCAGAAAAAAATTTGCCACGATAGCAGTGGAGATACCATGTTCAAATCCTGCAGCGTATAACTTAAGGTGTTAAAAAAATTAAATAAAATAAGTAAGTTAAAATAAATAAATTAAAAAATTAAAATACTTTTTACTTTTTCTGCTGCCTTTTTGCGATACCGAAATTAGTTCGATATTCTCTCACTTCTGATGTTGCTAGCGAAATTGGAGATCGAATTTTTTTTTGGGACAAAACTGAGCGACTGGTGACCTTTTTTCGATTCATTTTTGAGTGTCACTCTCGAGTTTTACACGATAAATGTTCGAGATATATTCGAAATCGATATCATTAACGAAAGCCGTGGTCAACTGGGTACTCGTATGTACATACATACATATGTATGTGTGGTAATTATTACAACTTTTGTATATTTAACAATTTTATGCCGTGACCTAACTTCTTCCATTATTTGAGTAAACAAGTACGAATTGTATTAGGCATAAAAACAAGTTGTTAATGACACCTTCAATTAGAATACATTAATAGTGGTCGATAGAGACCCTAAAAGGATTCATTAAGTTCAGTAAAATTTTAAGCAGAGAGAACATCTGGAGACATTTTTCCCCGCAGACCCCATTAATATTTAGTACGTTTTTTATAATTATATTATTAAATTATATTAAAAATAGTATAATTCTAAAGGGTTTTTGTTTCATATTACCCAGTGTGCCAGATTTTTATCATTTTTATGTACATACATACGTATATATGTATGTAAATATCTAACTTCAAAAACTTCTTAAAAATAAAATATTTTGTTCGACACGCTGCATTAGATAGGGAGCATGTTGTAGTTCCCTGCAGGGTTACCGTTCACCCGACTAAAGTCGCAATTTGACCCTTTTTTTAGCGGTCTGCGACTTTTTGTGAGACTTTTTTTGTCACCGACTTTTCCGACTTTTTTTAATTTTGTTGCTACTTTTTACCCTTTTTTGTGAAACTTCTCAAAAAACAGTTAATTTGCAGTAAATTAAAAGTTTTTTGATTATTTTCATCAAAAAAAAAAAATCGTCATAATAACGTCGGCAAAATTTAAAAGCAATTCACAGATTATTGTTCATTTGAAAACACTTTTACCACTTTCTTGCAACATGCATGTCATGTATAAAATGTATTCAAGAAATGTTTCATAAATTTTCAGTAGAACTTGCAAAGAATAGTTTTAGCTAAAATCTTCAGGGTACATGAAAACATGTACATACCCAGCAAAAAATTTCAAAAAAGGTAATCGGGTTTGGAGTGAAGCATTTTTGGTGGAAGCTGTTTCTTACTGGATTACCAACTTAATGATTTTAACAAGGCGTGAGACTAAAATAATCGATTCTTGAGAAGTACTTACTTTTTTTATTTGGCAACTTGTTCACGTAATCTATTTAATCTAAAAAAATTATTCTCATCATTTAGCAACTTGTATATAATTTTTTTAAATTTTAGGTAATGTGATTTGTAATCAGAAAAGTAAGTCATTATATGATAATGTGTAATTTTTTGCTGGGTACATATATAAGCATGTATTATGCAACTGCATGTGTTGTGAAATATGGTAAAAATGGATTCTGTAATAAGCTTTTTGTGTTTTTTCAATTGTTTTTTTGTTTTGTTATACTTTTTATTAATAAAAAACGTTAAAAAAAGAGGTGCAACTTTTATTTTCTCAAACGACTTTTTTGTGCGACTTTATTTTCACAAAACGACCTTTTGTGCGACTTTTCTAAAATTCCTAGCGGTAACCCTGGTTCCCTGTAGAAAGAGCGACTAGCGTGTAAGCCCTTAATTCACCGATCACTAGTGTAAGGTATGCCTCATAGGGGAGCAAAGTACTGCTAAACTAAAACAATTTTATTACATGACTATTCACACACGAGCATAATTGTGCTGGCATAACAATGCCAGTTGGTAGGTCCAAGTTTACACTATGCAAGTCTTATTGCTAAGCTGATGCGTTTGAGGGAGAGAGAGGCGAGGGGAACAGAAACGTTTCTTTTCCCCTCGTTTCTCTCCTAACAAACTAATCAGCTTAGCAATAAGTCTTGTATAGTGTAAATTAGGACTAGATAAGACAGACGAAGAGAGTCCGCACTAGCAGCACATAACCAATACATATATACACAACTTAAAAAAGAAGCAATCGTCAAATGCATACAAAAAACACTAATGGACACAAAAAAAATAAGTTTGGATTTTCGTAAAACTTGAACCTTGACCACAGTGGGGCACGGATTAGAGTAGTCGGATTAAGCTCAAATTTTCACCATTTAGGTGTTACAAAATCCAAAGTTGGATTTTCAGTGCCACTCTACTGTGTATCAGTGGTGGGAATTGGAAATCTTGATTTCGTGCCGAATCTGTTTCTAAATAGTGCCAAAATCACTTGAATAGTGCCAAACCACTTTTTATATAGGGCCTGTTCATCTAAATGCGAACGATAGATTCGATCGAAAATTTACATTAGAAACAAAAACAAAAAACACAAATTTGTTTTTGTTTTCAATATAAATATTCGATCGAACCTATCGTTCGCATTTAGATGAACAGGCCCATAATTTAAATGTTGGCACTTGATGTTCGTTTAGTACACAAATGGTGCTTGAATAATACATTATTGTGTAAAGCTAGAAAATTTCATTTTAGAAAATATCTATTAAAGCAATAGTTTACTCAAAAGAAAAATAAAGCTATTTTAAAGTGAACACGCTACGCTGTTTACCATACATTCCGCCTCCAGTCTATCTGTCCGCTTGACCGTCACCTGATCGACCGCCAAAAAAGCTTAAGCAACATAATTTTCAGGCTTAATTTTTTGACGAAAATCGATTAGTGACGAGCGCAGATAATCGATTTTCGTCAAAAAAAGAAGTGAAAAAGTGTGCCGCATAAACTTTCTTTCGCGGCCCTATGCTCCTTGTAGGAGTTAAAAGAAACAAATATATAATATATAAACTTTTTTGACGGTTATGGCTCGAATGGACAAAAAGTGCCAGAAAACTAGCGAGAGTGCCACAGTGCCAGCTAACATTTAATAGTGCTAAAAATGCCACTGGCCCATCACTGCTGTGTGTACGTATACATTTTTATGCCAGATGAATTAGTCTCGTGTATTCTGGAAAGATCAAAAATTGTGTGGCTTAAAAATTAGTTCAGTGTGTGAAAGGCCCCATCGGATTAACCACAAAACTACTCCATATACATATATTATCTAGTTTTGGGCCTCTCTCGTAAACATTATGATTTTTAGGCGATTTCTTTAAAGTTGGAATCCAGCATAAGGTTACCGTAAATTTTGTGATATCTAGGGTACTTCCCTTAAAATCGCCAATTTTATCCAAGCCACAAGAAAGCACAATTAAAACTACGTAGTAAGTAAGCGTCAGCTAAAATGCTAACGGACGTAACTGCACAAAAATTCGAAATCGAGTTTTTGATTGATTATGGTTAATTTTATCAAACTACATGTTCACGCAAATATTTAGAACTCTGCGGTAAAAAATGACGATTTTATAAAAGAAATTCAAATGTACGTAATTACGAATTTATCTATTTTTTATTGCAAAGAACGTAACTAACATAAAAGCTGAAATATATATAAAAAGGAAATAAATGGCTAAAAACATATAAGTATCCATACTACAAGAAAAATTTCGAAGCAAATTTTCAAGAACACTTTATTATTATTGTTTATGAACGTTTTTTGTTTCTCATGTAAAAAATATAAAAGTGTAGTTACGTCCGTTTGCATTTAAGGTGACGATATGTATGTATATGCGGTTCTAGCTTGTATGCATGCATATCGATGGTCTCAAGCAGAAAGGCAATAAATCGTATTTTTTACGAAATTGAGTTTTTCAGTGATTCCAATTCATTTCACACAAACACACCTCGTCACAAAAATGTATTGCAATAGTGTAAAAAATAACTCTCAGAAGCAGTTTAATTACATTGTGCATATTACAGTTTCTATTTTGTTTTTAACTTCTCCTCTAAAGTTACAATTATTTGAGGTAGGGCCTTTCTACTTGAGACCAACGATATACATACATATGTATAATGTTAATTACACGTACAATAAATTATTCGTACCTATGGAGTATACACAATAAATATTGTTTATAACGTATACGGTCTTGTTATGTTGGCTGCTAGAGCTGTGTCGTTCATGAACGAACGAGTACAATTGAACGAATCAGTGAAATGAACGAAGTGAGCCGGTCACTTTACTGAGCTGTTTTGGCTCAGCAGTACTGATAAAAAGTACAATCTCAAAACTGTGGTACAATTGAACGAAATGAACGACCGAGCACACTTGGCTCTTTTTTGTTTTGTTTGGCTTTTTCTTTGTTCATGTGAGATTTGTTGTCATATTCTTGTTTTCATTTGACTTTTTATATACTTTTAGTAACACTGTGGCCATTGTGAAATTAATTAAATTACCATTCATATTTATTAAGTTTTTAGAACATATGTATTAATAGTTTTTTAGCAAAATTGGTTTAGATATTTTAGTTTATTTTCATTGTCATTATTGTGTATAAGTATGTGGCTCTTTTGGCGATATGAATCTTTTTTAATTTCTTTACTTTCAATTCAAAACAAAATGCATTGTGCATGTTTCCATTTTTATGTACAAAATCAACTGCTTGTTTGTTTTCACTTCGTTCTATTTCTTTAAAAGAGCGGATGAACGAAATGAACGAACTCGTTCTTTTTTAGAAAATGAACGAAAATGAGCGGTCACTTGAATGAACGATTTGTCACAGCTCTATTGGCTGCATATTGCATACAAAAAATATTACTAGATATGTATACCAAACGGACGACACAATCGTCCGTATTCTAGATGTAAATAATTTTATTAAGATTGAAAGAAAAATTATCTAAATGTCATAAAAAATTCATTAAAACACAGTCACACAGTATGCATACATATTTACATAAATAATAACTCGTACATAAAATTAAAAAAAAAACCAAAATCCCTTTATTAAAGATGATTCAATTTATTGAATTCTCTTCATATGTACATATATGTGAGTTTTATGGCTTTCATACAATCACAAATAAGAAAAAAAAAATTGGGATAGCAAGAGAAACCCTACAAGCAAAGTAATGCTAGGAACACAATTGGGACGAACGACGAATTTCGTCCACGTCGACCTCTCTTGTATTTGATTGGTTGTTGTGTGCAATGTTGCCGTTTGAAAAAAATTTCCGAACAAAATTTTCCCAAAATCCGACCAAAATCGCCTGCTTCCGACCAAATTTGAAAATTTAATTAATAATTGCGTTTTTTGATGTACATTTTATTTAATATTTAAGTAAAATAAAAATTTCAGATATAGCATATCAGTGTTGGTATCTCTACGAAGAGCAAACACACAATGAGCAGTTGCGAAAAGAGTAAAAAGAGCAAAAAAATAAAAAAAGAGGGTAAAAAAGCACAAAATTTTTTTTTTAATTTTAGTACATTAACATGCCTATTCACAGAAAGTATTGTACCTGAAAAATAGTCATAAGTTAAAGTTATTGTGACTAAAGACTAAAATTTCCGATTCTCAAAACAAAATTGTATTTATATAAATGTTTAAAATAAAGACTAGGAATGTATACAATCATAGTAATTGTGACAGACATTTTAAACGAAAATAATTAAAATTACAAACTTTAAACAAGAAACTAATTTGGAAATGGTAGAAGATATTTATGTAATATACATACATACGCATATAAATTTGACTGAACCACCGCCGAAATTAATTTATTAAAAGAGAAATGTAGATAAAGCTAAGAAAGCAATATGTTTACTTATAGGAGTCCACATTAGAAAAGTTTTATAATTTTTATTGTATGCCCATGGAGGATACCAAAAACATATTTCAAATAGCTTCTTGATGCCATTTGTGAAATTTTTGATAAAAGCTCATTTCGGTGGTGAAGTAAAGTTTCCGCAAACAATCGAAGAACAAGCTGTGCTAGAAACTGAGTACAACAGCATGCATGCGGAATCAGTGTTTGTGCCAGTAGTTTGGTCGTGTATGGGCATTTTGTGCGATGGTACATTTTGCTGTAGCGATGTGAAATATGTATAGTTTGATATTTTGCTGATGTTACCAGCTTGCTGGTGTAGTATATGGTGAAATTAGCTCAGTTGAGGAAAGTTGTCATGGAATAAACATACATTTAAAAAATATAATTTGTTGAAACATAATTTGCAAAATATCAAGCTCTTGACATCGCTACAGCAATACTTACGTTCCTAAAATCCCAACGATGTCTCCTTGGGCACACAAAATGCCCATAGTGCAGTGTATGACCCCTTAAGAAATAATAATATTGTATCAGCTTGCTGGTATGTTATGTGGTTCGAGCATGATTGTTCAATCACTTGATTGCGCGACCAAGCTGTTGTAGTGTATGGGCCGCTTAAGGTTTTTCATTATTTACTAAGTTCGTAGATTTTACCCTTCAATATTATATTTTTAGACTTTTTTATTAATTTGAAATTTATTATTACTTTTTTTTATATTTATTTGTTCAATATTCAAATGTCATAATTTTCGTTTAACATAGAATATAAACTGTAAAATTTGGATTTTTGTGACTATGTTACGAGAATACAAAATTAAGACCGAGTCACAAGAGTAAATATGGAACTGAGTCATAACAAAAGTTGTGACTGACTTAAGACTTTTTCTGTGAATAGGCATGTAAGCCACTTAAAAAAGGAGAGTTTGGAGTGTAAACATCATAATATAATTTCAAGTTTTTGCCTCAAAATATTTAATACATACATATATGAAATATATGAAATTAAAAACTGCTTGAAATTTTCTTGTGTTATTTTTATTAAACAAATTTTTTTTTGACATTTCATTCAAATTTCCTTAAAAAGTTAAAGGGGCTTCATGAAACATATTTCCCCAATTGCACAAATGACAATTTTAAAAGTTCTCATGAAAACCCTTATTAATTTCTCAAAATGTTAGTAGTTATATGATCGGTGTTAGTTATTTGGTAGGTGAAGCTTAGGCTTAGATTAAGATACATATGTATGTTACTGAAAAATATTTTAAGCATACAAAAGCATTAAAAGCATCACTTTTTTCCTTAAGTAACTTAAAAGTTTTTGATTTTGCGATATTCACACTTATTCCAGTGCCCAACATTGACAGCACGTCAATACGATACCAAAAAATTGGGACTTGGCTACCCGTTGTCTAAAACAACTGACAACCTCATGCTGTCAATTGTTCTACTATCAATAAATTATTATGCAAAGAATTATGTGGTACTTTCCAGTTACTTCCGATTTCTATTTTGCAAGAAGTATTTTAATTTTTTTTCCATACATAGTTTCCGTTATTGACATTAAAAACAATTTAAGAAGGCTCAGTCAAAAGATGCTGCTATTAGCTCTTAAAAGTACATTAGGTTTGTAAATTAAAAATATTTTTATTTTACAAAAAAGCACCAAAAGTACTGTGAGAAATTGTTAAAAAGCACTGTAAATACCCGCTTTTTAAAAAAGGGTATTAACCAAAATTTCGCGTTTATGAAGTGGCAAAAAGCACCAAAAAATAACCGAAACGCACCAAAATACCATCACTGTAACATATTATTATATTATATATTATTGTTTATTATTGGAAAATGGCAAACAGTGTGAAAAAAATATTTTTAAGATAAAATATATCAGATTTTAAATAAATTACGCGAAGAGAAAAATAATTTGTGATTAGAGACAAAAACCGACCAAAATTTAAATAAATTAAATATTTTAAATTTTTTCCGACCAAATTTGGTCGGATTCGACCAAAACGGCAACACTGGTTGTGTGTACAAAGACAGAGAGTGAGAGGAAGAAAATTGTTTTTTCGTCGTTCGTCGGCGTACAAATTAGAAATAAATCTATCTAAGAATTCGTCACGCACGACGAATTTCGTTGTTCGGCGGTGTTGTGTTCATTTTCATATGCGCACATGTGTTTTATTTTTTATGACGAAAATTCGCACCGAAAAATTCGTCGTTCGTCCCAATTGTGTTCCTAGCATAATACGAAAATGATTCGAAATCGTATTGGTTGGAAGAAATACATATATTATTGCGGCAACAATCATATTCGTATTGCGGAAGTTTCCCCCTTCGGGAGAGGTTGTGCGGGCATCATCTCTTTCATCTCTTTCATCTCTTTCATCTCATTTTTCAATCGTAAATTGCATATATAGTGTTTGATTATACGAGTATTTAAAATAATTCTTTCATCACTTTTGATCAGCTGCATAATCTTTCCGCGATTTCTTTACACTTTGAAATGATTTTTTGAGCATATGAATGAATCATATCGCTCATTTACTTCAATAGTGTCACAACTCAAGACAACCAGTTTTGCAGAAAACTCGTTTTAAGTTTTAAATTTGCAAACAACTCAATGAAGACGTGAAAAAATATTTTTCTCTCAGGAGATGATGGTGCGTGCAAGCTATTTATATGAAATTTTTACACAAGATAAAGATAAAAAGATAAACGAAATGTTGCATTATTCTGCATTATTAACTCAAAAAACTCATTTTTTGAGTTATGACACTATTGAAATAAATGAGCGATATTTGAATCCTTTTTTTATCCCCCAGATGATAAATCAGTTTTTAAACATCAAAAGTGATCATAGAAGACCCATTTACTTGGGGGCCACACGTTCAATTTTTGCCTTTCAATTCAATTTGCAATACACTCACACTTTTTATACTAACACAATCAAACTTTTTAAATTGAAAAGTAGCCCAGCCAGCATTTTTTGAAATTTTCAATCAATTTCGAGTCTTTTTTGACTCCTCTGCGCGATTAAAAAGCTAGAATATGCGCTCATTTTCTTATCATAAATGATACTTTTGTCGGTAGAAAAACGTGAAGACCCGCGACTCCTCTTAATAAATCATTTATGAGTCTTTTTCTATATTAGTTTAGAGTCATTTTCGACCCTTTTCTAATAGTATTTTAAGTCTTTTTAGAATCGTTTTCTGATCATTTAATAGTCGTATTTCGCTTCATTTTTTACTCTTTTTCGAATTGTTTTTCAGCTGTGTTTCTAATCGCTTACGAGTCATATTTGAGAAATTTATCAGTCTATTTAGGAGTCTTTTTATTGTCATTTATGACTGTAATTTGAGTCATTTATCAGTCGCATATCTAATCGTACTTGTCTCTTATTCGATTATTTTTTTTAGTCAGCTTTCTAAGTCCTACGTTTAATGGTCAAACAGAATTACGGCACAAACACATTTTCCCTACAAATTGACACAAAGAGGAAGTCACAGAAAGCAGTCCAGAGATTGAATATATTTCATTTTGACAGCGTTTTTTCTTATTCTACCACACTTCAACCAATTTCATAGATTTTGTAAAGAAAAATAAGCAGAAAGAAAATAAAACATATATCAGAGAGCAGTTGAAGTTACTGCCGTTGATTTTATTATGGGCTTTGTTAATTTGACAGCGATTTTCCGCAGATGCAGACTTATTCTGTTTCATCATTTCATATTCGATTTAACTTTTATAAATGAAAAAAAAATTAAGTTTTTGACACTATACGTAAATATTGCCCCTTTATACTTAAAAATAACATATCAAGTAGTGTTTAATCATCTATCTGCGTGAAATATGATCATAAATACATAATTATAATCACTTTTAAAACACCTTTGTGATTTGTTTTTAATTAAGAATTTTCAAATCTTCCAGATGAATAAAATATGATAATAAATAACGGAAATAATAGTCACATTTTACACGTCTGGATGGTTAATTTTCGTTTGCTATACAATTTGTTGTTGTATTTTAAATCGAACTAGTTTTAGCCATTGGCGCGAATCATTTTGGAGTCCTTTTCTGATCGTGTAAGTGATTAATCAGTTATTGCTCACGAATAGTGATCTAAAAAGACTCAGCAAGGTGATTTTTCAAAAAACAATCTTCCAAATGCTAGATGGGAGATTTCTTTCACAATCCCAGCTAGCATTTTGTATCATAACCGAATCTTTTCCGAATCAGCTCGACGGGAAAAATAACCGCATATGAGCTCATTTTTCGATCATAAATGATACTCCCGTTGTGAGAAAATGGTGCCCTACAGATGAATCATACTAAAGAATCATTTATGATACGATTTGCTGTTTAATTTTGAGCAATTTTCTGGTAGTATTAAATCATGAAATAACCTTTTGGCGGTTTCTTTCAATTTTGTTCCTCTATTTTCAAGAAATCAAAATTTGATCATATAGATGAATCATAAGTGAATCCTTTTTCAATCACCCAAGTGATAAATCAGTCTTTAATCATCAAAAGTAATCTGAGGAGAATCATATAAGAGATTTCTGCAAAAAATGATCACCACAATGCTAGCTGGGATTCTCCTATCCATTTATATGGCAATTTAATTTTGAATTTGAACAGCTGGTCACAGCACACATTGATTGAAGCTACAAATTTGAGTTGTTTCTTCGCCGGTGGCATTTAAAAAATGAAATTGACTATCAATTTGACCAAGAGCTATCACACAGTATATGTGGTGCAATTGAAAGCGATTTATTGAACGTGTGGCTGCAGCGTTAAAAAGGAAAAAGTACTAAAGTAGAGATAGCCTATATTTGAGTTAATGTCATCATTGTAATCTTCATTTTTAAGAGTACCTCTGAAAAAAAATCTCAATCAGTTTGTGCGATTTTTCAAGAAGTTATATCGCCATGAAAATAGGTGCTTATATTTTTCAGACTTATAACATCTCATATGGAATAATAGCTTAATTTAGCCATACTTTTGTGAATACAAGTATTTCAAATTGAATGCTTTACTCATAATTACAGTCTACGGAACGATGTTTACTACCTAAATAAAATAAAAGCGGAAACCGAATTTCCCAATTTAACTGAAAAAGAAGTAACTAACACTCAAAATAAATTAGTGCTTTTCATATGAATTTTCTACTCAAGTCGATCGTTCGTGTTGTGGAAACAGAGGTTGAAAGTTTAAAAGTGCTTTCCTGCAAACCAATAAAACATGACTTAATCACTTTTTCCTTATAGCCACAGAAACAATCACCCAAATGTTAGCTGGGTACATACATACATACATACGCAAGAAAACATTTTTATTTTAATCAAAATTTTTAAATAAATATGTCAATGGTGATCCGCGACATACGCGATATAGAATCTACGACTTCCAGCTTGAGACGAAATGAATACCATTTGCACATACCATTATTTGTGCTCGATGTCGTACGTTTATTTCAAGATCATCCAAAGTTTATAAGGGGAATCAAAGATAGTCATATTGTGGAATTACTAGAAAAAGAGTAAGTGAGAACAATCTCGCTACGACTTCACTTTGTTTTATTTTTTTTTGTATTATTTAGGGATATCGCTTGTGGAGATGTCGAAGCTCAAGTAAAAATGGCTTTAAAGGAATTAAGCTCCCATGGCTTCGTTCGTTATGTTCGTCAGGGATATCGCACGATAGGGCCTTTTGCGAAGTTAGCATTAGCTCGAACTACTAATCAGCTGAATACAGCTTGGGAACGTTTGAATAAAATAGAAAAACTTGATTGTCCAAATTTGGTCGTATGTTCTAGAACGCGGTGTTACAATTAAATATAAAAATACATACATATATACCACACATATAAAATTTATTTACTTGATTTTCAAAGTTAATGTGTACTCGTATTCGAGAAGCGCTACAAACGGACAGAGCGGAGAATTGCCTTCGAAATTGAAAATAATGAATGACAAACATGCACACATACGTATTTAGATTAGAGTTGGGGTGAGATAGTGAACGATTTTTCCATTTTAAAACTAGAACTCTTAATTTTGTGAGGTTCGAAACGAAAATGCATGAGGCATCGAGGTCGACGATGGGTGGGGCTGAAGACCCAAAAATTTACAAAAATTCTCACAACAGCACCGAAACCTGCCCTAAAAACATAAAATGTATGTACAAATCGTCACCTTAAATGCAAACGGACGTAACTACACAAAAATTCGAAATCGAGTTTTTGATTGATGATTGTTTATTTTATCAAACCACATGTTCACGCAAATATTTAGACCTCTGCGATCAAAAATGACGACTTTATTAAAGAAATTCAAACGGACGTAATTGCGAATGCATCTATTTTTTATTGCAAAGAACGTAACTAACATAAAAGCTTAAATATATGTATGTATATAAAAAGGAAATAAATGGTTAAAAACATATAAGTATCCATACTACAAGTAAATTTCGAAGAACATGTTCAAGTTTACTTTATTATTATTGATTTTGAAACATTTTTTGTTTCTCCTGTAAAAAATATAAAAGTGTAGTTACGTCCGTTTGCATTTAAGGTGACGAAATACTCGGTATGTTCAGAAAACATGTTAGGGATGAAAAATGTATGGAGTTTGGTCGTACACTTGACTTTCCTAGAGGCACTGTTAGGACAGCTCGAGTTATGGCAGAAAATTTTATAAAAATTACATATTTGTGTGGCAGAGAAGGAGTAGGTGTGCTCGGAGAAAATGTTGGTACGTTCCCCAGTACTATTCTGGGTTCTGGTCCACAAAATGACGCATTAAATGTTTGTTTTGCAAGTTCGATTGCTACCTTGTTTCCCTTAATACGTACTTATGTACTCGTTAAGGGCCATACCTTAACTCACATCAGATTTAGTTCTTAAACATTTTTTTTTTATTTTCTTTTAAAAATTTCAATTTTAAATGTTGTTTATATGCAGTCAAGCATTTGCTAACCACAAAAGCTTAAGAATTATTGTAAATTACTTTAATTGTGGGTGCCTGTTGTGGTCTAATGTACGAGTACATTATGTGGTTGTTATATATGATACATATATATTTCGTACTGATACATACATAAGTATGTATGTACATTATTGGAGTGGCCGTTAATTGTATGGAGAATTTTTTTTTATTTCTTTTACTCTCACCCCCCCAAATCCGTTCAGTTTTATGTAAAAAAAATAAAAAAAAAATTTTTTTTCATAGCGATAAGTTGTGTTTTAGAGGGTGCGTCCGGCCCTCAAAATTCAATGTAATTTTTTTTTTGTTTAGTTTTTTACTACTATACCTAATATATGTATGAAATAATTTAATAGATATAGGCCCTTATTATGAGTTGCATTCTGGCTACCGAACATCGAAAAACGAGTGTTCAATTCATATTATGAGCAACAAGCCCTGGTTCACTCATGACATAGAACAAGCGATTAACCGTAGAGATTTTCTATATTCTCGATGGAAACGTTTCAAAACCCCAGAATTGCATGAAGTATATCGGGTATCACGCAACATAACCAACAATTTGATTAGGAAAGCTAAGTCTGACTATTATGCTTCAAAGTTCTCTGCTGCTATAGACTCGAAGAAAACATGGCAAACAATTCGCGAAATTGGAGTTGGCAAACGTTGTAGTCAAGAGCCATGTACTGTGGATGCTAACATTTTAAATAACCAATTTTTAAATATTCCAAATGTTCAACCGAATTCTCATTATTATAGTTTTTCTCATGATATTATAAGCAACAATTTCAACTTTTCAAACGTAAGTCAGTCTGATGTCTTATCTAGCCTGCTGTCAATAAAATCCAATGCAATTGGTGTGGATGGGTTGGATCCAAGGTTTCTAAAAATACTTATTCCAAAACTTCTTCCTTTTATAACATTTGTTTTTAACAAGATCTTTACTACCAACCGCTACCCCAAAATTTGGAAACTTGCTAAGATTATACCTATACCTAAGTCTAATTCCGATTATCGGCCCATATCAATCTTACCATTCTTATCTAAAGCCTTTGAAAGATTAATTCATATCCAAGTTACACAGTATCTTGAAATGAATAATATGCTCACTGACCGGCAATCCGGTTTTCGTAAAAATCATAGTTGTACAACGGCCCTCGTAGATGTTGCTGAAGATATAAGACAACAGGTAGACTGTGGTAAAGTTACATTTTTAGTTCTCTTGGATCATTCTAGAGCGTTTGATACTGTTGACCATAACATGTTGTGTCTTAAACTTAAGCATATGTTCGGATTTACATCATCTGCCACAGATTTCATATATTCATATCTAGTTGATCGAAGTCAATATGTTGAAACACCTACCTCAGTTTCCAGCTCTTTGCCATTAATTCGGGGTGTTCCACAAGGCTCGATCTTAGGCCATCTACTTTTTAACCGACTTCAAAAAAAGAAGGAGGTTAACAATTCGTCACTATTTTTTTTTAGGTATGTAGGTCCATAACTCGGTGCATTTAAGACCGATTGTAAAAATTTTTTTGTTGTCTGAGAGGGTATAGCTTCCCATTGGTCCCATTTGAAAAAAGTGGGCGGGGTCACGCCCACAATTTTTTAAATTTGATTTATTGATCTTCTACTTATTTGATTGCTGCGAAACCTAGCAAACATCTTTGGTTCTTGTAATTAGAAAATTCTTGAGTTGAGAAAATGGGCGGGGCTACGCCCATTCAAATGTATTATAACATTACACGTGGTTCTACTTAACCGATTTTTACAAAACTTAGCACACACCTTGAACTCTAAAATAGACAACATTTTCTTTTAAAAAAATGGGCGGGGTTACGCCCACTAAAATTTTATATTATATTTCACAGGGTTCTATTTCACCGATTTTTACGAAACTTAGCACACACCCTAAGCTTTAATCAAGGCACAAAATTGCGTTAAGAAAGTGGGCGGGGCACGCCTATTAAACTTTAGTATAATATTTCATGTGCTTGTATTTAACCAATATTGACGAAACTTGGCACACACCCTAAGCTTTAATAAAGCCAAAAAATTGCGTTAAAAAAAGTGGGCGGGGTCACGCCTACAATTTTTTAAATTTGATTTTGTAATCTTCTACTCATTTGATTGCTGGGAAACCTAGCAAACATCTTTGGTTTTTGTAATTACAAAATTTTTAAGTTGAAAAAGTGGGTGGGGCTACGCCCATTAAAATGTATTATAACATTACACGTGGTTCTACTTAACCGATTTTTACGAAACTTAGCACACACCTTGAACTCTTAAAAATACACAATCTTGTTAAAAAAAAGGGGCGTAGCCACGCCCCATAAAATTTAACACTTAATTTCACGTGCTTTTACTTCATCGATTTTTACGAAACTGGACCATATTTCCAAATAAAGAAAGATACTTACAAATAAATTTTTTTTGAATTGACCAGAGTTTAAAAAAATTCACTAAAAAGGTAAAAATAAAACTTTTAAAAAAAAAAAAATTAAACCGACTTCAAAAATAAGCACTAAAAAGCAACAAATAATATAGATCTAGTTAAATAAAAGATTTTTATATATGTTACCTACAGTGCCGTTTGAAGTTGGTGCCAGTAATACTGGTACTAAGCACATAGGAACATGCCCCGTAAAAAAACTGCAAGTAATTTTTATGTACATATGTATCTGCTTAGTTACCAATGTTGCTGGCACCAACTTCAAACGGCACTGTAGGTAACATATATAAAAATCTTTTATTTAACTAGATCTATATTATTTGTTGCTTTTTAGTGCTTATTTTTGAAGTCGGTTTAATTTTTTTTTTAAAAAGTTTTATTTCGATATATGTGAATGATCTTCAAGGCAAAATCGAGCAATGTAAGCTTAGATTATATGCAGATGATGTTCAGCTTTACATTAGTTGTAGCATCACGGCGGTTGATGAATGTGTAAGGACTTTAAACCAGGAACTTGGTCGTGTTTATGAGTGGGCCACCGCGAATGGGCTAGTAGTTAATCCTACCAAGTCCAAGTGCTTGATTATTAAAAAGAGGCTATTAAAACTTGATTGCAATCCTATTATAACTTTAAATAACCAGTCCATAGATATTGTAAACTCAGTCAAAAATCTCGGCACATACTTTAACAATACCCTCACTTGGTCTAACCACGTTAACTTTGCATGTGGTCGAACGTTCTCAATGTTAAGAAATCTCTGGCAAACGCAATATTGTACTCCAATTAAAATTAGAATACTTCTTGCTAAATCGTATTTAATACCTATCTTGTTGTATGGCTGCGAACTATTTGCCAGCTGCGATAGTGAAAGCAAAAGAAAACTTAATGTTGCGTTTAATAATATTATTCGTTATGTATATGGTATAAGAAGATATGCACATATTTCTCCTTATGTAACATTGCTTTACGGCATTAGTTTTGATGATTATCTAAGAGTGCGTACTTTATTGTTTATGCACAAAATTATATATACACAACAGCCCGCACATCTCCATGAACGTTTAAACTTCTCTACACTTAATAGAGGCAAAAGAATTTTATCATTTGGCCATCGCACACTGATTTCTAAATACCATTTCTTTATTCACGCCATCAGTCTCTGGAGTGGAATCCCTTATAGATTACAAATCTTGAATAACGCACGACAATTTAGGAAAAATATTTTTTCTCATTTTTCAAGTTGAATATATACAAATTCTGATTGAATAACAATGTACTATGTATGCTTTTAACTTTTCAGGTTAGATATTTTATGGGTTTAAATAGTTTTTGTTAACTTTTCACTAGCTTTATAATATTAAATTTTATTAAATTTTAAATTTTATTTTATATTTTATTAAAATTACCTACAATTTATGTCAAAATTACTTAATTAAATCTTATAATTTTTTTTTTTTATTGTATCTGATTTATTGTATTTGCATATGCTCAGTTCCATACTGCAATATAAGACTTTTAAGTCTTGTGTATGGGACATCGAAAAGAAATAAAATAAAAAAATAAAAAAAAAATAAAATACGGCCAAAAAGCGGGATTCTTAAATAAACAACTATTTGAAAGCGGGATGTGTAATACGCACATAAAAAGTTTCGTATGTACTTAGGAAACACAGTTTTTAACTCAAAAGAATCGATTTTAAATTAACAAAAATTTTTATTTAGTAACGTAAAATAAATAAAATTAAAGATTTTTTGACTTCATTTACAAAACAAAATACGATTTTTATACAAAACAATGTACAAAAACTTAAGGCGAATGATAGCAAGTGGCCTTGTTAGTCCATATTATCATCAACTGACTACACCAATGTGTCAAACTCTTTATAAAAAAATAAGCAAGAACTTTTTATTTTATTATTGACAGTTTGGTGAATGTCAGTTGTTATTCTCCTAATAAGCCCTCTTGGTAATAAATTCCCAAAGCAGCAGAATGTCTGCACATATAAAGCACTGTAACAAAAGGATCTTTGAGTGTGTACGTTTGTATTTTTATTTTTTTCATTTGAGGAGCTGCCAGATCCAAAAAAAATAAACAATAACTACACTAAAAAATATTTGGAATAAATGTTTATCAGTTACATATTAATAAAAATATATATTAAGAGATAAGAAATTTCAAAACTCTAAAAAGCGGGATAAAGCGGGATAAAAATTCAAGGCGGGATCAACCTCAGAAAAGCGGGATAATCCCGCCTAAAGCGGGATGTCTGGTCAGGTTACGTATAGTCCAAATTTTTATTTCGTTTGGTAATTTATTTCGGTAATGACGCTAAAAGAACATATTAATTCTGAGCCAATTCTGTAGTGTTAGAAGGATATTGAATTTCCGCATGCATTGGTTGTTTATCCAGTTTTTGATTTAATCGGCCATGTCACAGAGTTCAATTCCGTTCGGAAACGGAATTCAATCCACCCCATTTTTGTATGAGATGGGGTCTAAAAGAGAAAACTAAAATACGGAAATTTGTCTGGTGTGTCCAGACCGTTGGGGGCGCTGGTATGCTGGGTTATACTCGGGCTGGGGTTCGACATTTTGAGGTGGATTTAATTCCGTTTCCGAACGGAATTGAACTCTGTGACATGGCTGAATGTTATGTATTCTGAAAAAAAATTTTAACTAGGATATTTGGGAAAAATTTTCCAAGTTTTTGTTAATCTGTTCTCGTCATTACATGCTTCCTCACAAATCAAGCTTGCAACAGCAATCATTTATTTATCTGTGTGGTATAAATAAATTCAATAAAGTGTGCGAGTGACGAAAGGTTCCGTACGAACACCTAAATATGTATGTAATTATTATTGTTTATTCAGTTAAGATATAAATTGTAGACATTTAAAAAAAATTAAGTATCCGGTAAAGTTTTATTCGGTTTTTGGCAATTTTTTATGCTTGGCGCTTCTTCTTAATTTTGGCGTTTTTTTTTCTCGTTGGGGATTTTTGTAACTTTGGCGTTTTTTTTTAATTTTGGGATTTTTTAGTTTTAACGTTTGCGTTTTATGGTTTCTAATATACAGCAAGATATCAAAATTACATTAATTACATTAAATTTCAGTGTTACTTGGTGTAGTCTGCATAAAAATACACTAACTTTGAAAATTTCAAGTGTCTATATCGCTGCTGGCCACCGAGAGAAATGTATTCGTGTATGTGTATTCATTTGTATACGAAACCGATTATATAATTGTATGTATATTACATAGGATTTCAACTAGGGATGGTCAAAAAATATCGATATATCGAAATATCGATATATGCGAATATAAATATCAATATATGTATATCGCCGATATTTAAAAAACCGATATATCGATAGATCGATTCTTATTCACGAGGATCGGGTTTCGATATTTTTAAGAGCTCTACAAATTTTAGCCGGTTATTGGCATCACTGCTAGTGATGCAAAGAAAAAAAGAGAAATTTCATAATAACAAGGCGCATCTATAAAGTGACCCCACTAAGTCAGGTGACTTTTATTTGTTAACTAAGCTAAATTTGGTTTGTGTAGGTATAAGCCTGAAGACAGAATTAGTTTTTACTTTCTGTTCTGTTACGAATCAGCTAACTAAAATTTTTAAAAGTGTTGTTGTTTTGTGTCTATTTTACTCGTAAATTTGATCAGTGGGAATAAATCAAAAAATTTTAGATTACAAAATCTAACAAATTATATATCAAATGATAGATAAGACTTTCATTAAGAAGAATCCAAATTTTCACTGCAATATATGAAGTTTTGAATAAGTTACAACCATTTAAAGTTCAAACTTTTTATGGGTTTTTTTTTTGTGAATTTTTTGATTTTGCGCATCATCCAAAGAAATTAATGCTTTTAGCACATTTTTTGCACTATTCAAGTAATTTTTTTTAAGCTTTTAAAAAGATAATAAAGAAAGATTGTTTATTAAATTTGTTGACAAATAAATGGAAATTATCTATAAAAAATATGTTAATATGATCAAAAAATTATGAAAAAACATGAAAAATATTTTGTCAAGAAAAAAAATTTCCAAATATGTCGAGTTTCATTTAAAAATTGTATTTTTGTATGATTTGTTATCTTTTAGAATCTTATTTCACTTCATCCAACTTTTTCCGATTCTTCGAGATATCGCGTTTTAAAAAATGTTCCAAAATGATATTTTGATATTAAAAACGCGCATATTCATATAAAATTAAAAAAAAAATTTGTCTGCCACAGACAAGCTCATCGATATATTATAATTTAATATCTGAATGTAAATACTGAAGCTATGACAAATTTGAAAAGGTGACCCCTACGGTCTGCAACAATGAATTTATAAAAGCATTTTTTAAATAGTTGTGCTGTAATTATCAAAATACTTTCTTAGCAAAAGTTTTATGATTTTTCGCGAGCTATAAATTTCTAACATTAGGGGGTCACATTAGGGTGGTAGAAAGTGAGATTTGGGGGTAAGTACTAGAACGGTACACTTGAGGTCAATGAACCTCAGAGCAAAAATATTGGTCTCCCTGACACAAAAAAATTCTTTATATCAAACTTTAAGATCGGACTGTAAATATAGAAGATATAACGAAACAACTAAAAAGGCACCCCTACGTTCGGCAAAAAAAAAAATTTTTTTTTTTAAATATCCTTGGAACAATACTTTATATTCGCTGGTGTACGGAGAACTTTTTTTTGTGATACTGGCTAATGTACATACTCGTATGTAGTACAGTAATTTCCGGTTAATTGATTTCCTAAAAATGCGCGGTTTTTAGTGCAATTAAATGGAAAAAATCATTTAACCGATATTCTGTTAATTGATCCATTAATCATTCAGATCAATAATCCGAAACATGTTCCAACACTCTGCAATGATTATATGTATATGTATGTATGTGTTTAGACATGTGCATAATTAATGAAAAAAGTAAATAGAAATATGTGATTTTAAGAGTTGGCACATCTATTTTTATCTTTTGTGAAAATTTTCAAGTATCAATTAACCGGCACTTTGCAATTGTTTGGGATTTCAGAAGAGAGATTTTATTTAAGAGTGAATTAAAAAGGTAACGCAATTAATTTTAATTTTATATGGAAAATTTCCATTCAATGTGTTTTAGAGCAATTAACGAGGTAAATCAATTAAGCGGGGACGAATTAAGCGGAAACTACTGTATATATTTAATAGTTAAGTACGAGTATGAATTAAACTTTTTCAAAAGCCCACATCGCCATTTCTTGTTGTACCAACTTAATTCTTTTCAGAAGTATGGACATTTGTAGTCATATTTCTGACATTGTGCCCGACGCTGACCCACAAGTGGATAAAATATGATATTTTGTTATAAAATAGTAAACAGTGCATGACTATAATTATAATGTGATCTTTTTAGGACCTCCTGAACAATTAATATTTGAACTATGACCAAATAATACGCACCAATTACCACACATTAGCACATACAAAACAAATAATAAATACTGAGGCAAATATTGAAAACACCTTCACTTTCAAAAATGAAAATAAAAAAATTAAATATGTATTACTGGTCGTACATACATACATACATACATACATAGTATTTACATTAGACCTGGCGCAGCTTATATGGTTTTTTTTTTTTTTTGGAAGGAATTTTGAATGTGGGTAGCGATGAAAATATACGATTTGATGCCAAAACTGATGTAGCAACTTTTGAGGCTGATCGGATGGTGCCAACCAGTTCTAAAATGAATTCAAAAATTTTTTGTCAAAATTTTTAAAAACCACCGAAATATTTTTTTTGCGTGTTTGAGCTGTGCCGGCAATGGTGAGGAATTCCCTTAGAAACCTCGCTGTGGGTGTAAGCAATCACACCTATGGCGTAAGAACTTGGAGAATCGTACGTGGTGGCTGTGGTTGCTACCAAAACGCTGGCAGAATAGTCTTGGCTTCCTAGTATTAAATCAATGCTAGTGATTGGCGTGAGTCGGTTAGCCAGACACTATTCTAGGTGCTGTTGCCATATAACAGATAGTACTGTTATGACAAAGCCATTACTTCAAAGAGTTAAGATAACTCTAAGTACCTCAGCAAGGTACTTGAACATAGTACAGGGATAATTTTATTAAAAAATTGCAACCTATTTGCCTTGTGGAGTGGGCACATAGTTCATTCTAAAGGGTGAACGGGGGCGGTAGTATGGCGTCTTACCTGCACCCGGTGTTTAGACCACCCATGAGATTAGGCCATAATGGCAGGTACTCGCGATAATCTAGAACACATCTGCCTTTTTTAATACCTACACTCAAAAAAAGACATGTACTATTATTAAGAAAATTTTTTTTCCTAAATTCAAGTAACAAAAATTTCTAAATTTAAGTAATTTTTTCTAAGTTTAAGTAAATTTTTACAAAAATCTAGTAAAAATTACTTAATATGAGTAAAAAATAAAAAGTTCATTTACTTAAAAATAGTTCATAAAAATTAAAAAAAAAATTCTTACATTTAAGGAAATGTTTACTGACTTAAAGGAAATATTTACTAAGAGTAGGAAAATTGTTATAAACTGAAGGAAATTTTATACTAAAGACTATGTAGTAAATTTCGTCTTAAATCAAAAAATAAATTTTAGGAAATGAATTACTCCTGATTAGTTCATGAAATTTTACTAACTTAAAATATGTAAAATGGTATTCTAAATTTTAGGAAAATATTTACCAGTTTTAAGTATTTTTTCTTTGAATTATAATTATAAATCTAAGTAAATTTTTCATATTTTCGAGGAACATTTGAACTTGAAATTTATTTTTTTGCAAATAAAATAAAATTTTAAAACTCAATAATTTTAATACTTAATGATTAAACAGAATAAATCCACAACTTCAGGAAAAATCGCTGTCAAATTACCAAAGCCCATAATAAAAACCATGATATAAATATAGAAGGTACTTCCATTCTCTCATTTTTTCTTGACATTCACCTTCTGACAAGGATAGGTATTCTGAAGTTTCCGGTAAAATCGTGCTACCGTATTAATTTAATATTTCCCCTCTGTTTCCTGTTTGTTTGAAAATTTTATTGAAAAATTATTTCAGAATTTTTTTTATAAATTCAAACAATTAAAAAAAAATTGTGATGATAAATGTTTTATTATCTTGAAAAGCAATGAAATGCATTTTAAATGTATTGTTGTGTTAAAGATTCGGAAATGAGCTGCATTTTACAAACTGTGGACGTACAAAATATCATTGTAAAAATATGAATGTATCATTCTTTGAGTTCTCTACACTATCTGGTGTTCGCCAACAGTGTCTAAGAGCCTGCAAAATCTGTGAAATATACTTGCCAAAATTAACTGATCGGGTATTTAAGCAATTTTTATAGAAAACATTTTACAATCAACAAGAAGCGAATTATATAGATAAAACAAGATGTAATATCATCAATATTTGTTAAACTTAATGAAAATTTATTGTCAATTAATCAAAATCATCTATAATTTTGAATGAAAATGTAGTTAAAATACTTAATTTAGGCAGAAAACTTAAAAAGATACGCCAAGTTACATAACCACTTTTTTTTCGCAACTTTTGTTAAGATGATTACACATTTTTGTAACAATTTTATGGGGGAAGACTTATATTTTTTACGATATGGAAACCTTTTTTTTATTTCTCTCAAAAAACAAACTTCAAAAATACTTATTTTTTAAAAACAAGGAGAGAATGGAAGTACCTTCTATATTTATATCATGATAAAAACTACGGTAGTAACTTCAAATGCTCTCTAATATTTGTTTCATTTTCTTTTGTGCTATATTTCTTAGTAGTTTTGTTCACAAAATATATGAAATTTATTAAAAGTATGGTAACATGTTTGAGAGAATATTAATTTATATGTGAGAACACAAGAAAAAACGCTGTCAAAATAAAATAGATTCTATCTCTCGACTGCTTTCTGGACGTACTTTTTTGTGTCAATTTGTATGGAAAATGTGTTTATGCCGCAATTCTGTTTGATCATTTATTCAGGCTGCCGTTTAGGCAATTGGTTAGAGTGCTTGCTTATCAATCAGAAGGTTGCTGGTTCAATACTTGTATCCTCTCAAGGAATTAATATGTATGTATGGTGAATTAATTAAGAATATAATATGAAAATATAATAAATAACATATCATTTGGTATAGAATTTAATTAAAAATAAAAATAAGTACCAGAATTAAAGAAAAAAAATTGGAAAATGTACTAAATTTGAGATCAAAGACGAACAAATTTTTTTGCAAAGCTCTGAATTTTATGGGAAAATTTTACTTAATTTTAGAAAAATTTTACTTAAATATGAAAATATAATTACTATAAACTAGTTCATTAATGAAATAGAAATTTAGTAAATATTTGACTGATTTCAAGTAAAAAACAGCTTTGGCGCCATACGACAACTTTTTTTTTATTCAAATTTAGAAAATTTTCCAAAGTTTTAGTTAATTTTTTTTGAGTGTGTATGTAGACTCAGAAATAAAGTAAATAAAGTCCGATGATGATGTTGATATTTTCTCTTCTAAAAAAATGTGTGCAAGCGTTGATGAATTACAATTATACACATCCAAGGATTTAAGCTCTTTTGTGACTACCACAACAAAAAAGTTTTTTCGCGTTTGGAAATTTCTATAGATTTCTTACACTTTGATCCGTCAAATTGGCCTAAGAGCGAAACATTTTGTAAAGGGTAACAGATCGCCAAATGCATTACTGTTGTAAATGATACCGAAAGAAAAGTCAAGCCAATAACGGACGTTAACAGATGCATAAAACACACAGCGAAGCTGATAAACGGTACTTGTTACACATTGTAGACTTTCCAGCTTATAAAAAATCTTCATTGATTTAAAATAAAAATAATAAATATTATATTAAATACTAATTAAAGAAAAACATTATAAACATTTCTTATTAAAATATATTGATAAAATGCAAAAAAAAAAAAATTCGGTGGTTTCGGCACCATCCGATTAACCTGAAAATTTGCTACATCAATTTTGGCATCAAATCGCATATTTTCATCGCTACCCACATTAAAAATTCCAAAAAAAAAAAAATGTTTTTAACGCCAGGTCTAATGTACATATCGCACACTAAATCATAAAGAGTCACAACTCAAAAAATTATAAAAGTGCTTTTGCTTTTTTATAAACCAGTTAATTGAAGAAAACCTCAACAATTTCTTTTGTAATACAGTCTTCTTGAAGAATATAAAATACCGTTATGCTTGTTTTTATGTCATTTTTTGAGTTGTGACTCTTTATGATTTAGTGTGCGATATGTACATACTCGTATTATATTTGTGCAGGCAATTGGTAGAATACATACATATGTATGTGTGTACGTATGTATGTGATAGTGTATGTTCGTATATTTAAATAAATTAATGGTAATATTTCAATACGAAGAATAATAATTATGTGGGTGCCGTTAAGAGAATAATTGTTATTGACGAGCTACGAGTAAAAGCGAAAGGATATACAAATACGCAAAATAGGGTTATGATTTAACAACAAGGGGATGATTTAATAACCAGAGCAGAGCAGAGCACAGCTATCGTTAAATTTTGTGCCTAATTTTTTCTTTTTTGAAATTAAACATGTGTTTTTAATGTACTTATTTATGTACATACAAAGTTAGTACCCCTGGCCTTTGCTTTCTATGTTAAATTATGTGACACATAAGGAATACACGCCAAAAGACATCTTCTTTAACGCTTAACCCTACAGGCAAAGGGGCATATTGTCTTTTAATTTTTTATTATAATTATAGGTTAAGTTCAGGCTTTACTATTCAAGGAGAGAGTGATAGAAATGTGTAAATACATACTAAAAAATTGTTTAAAGTCGAGGAGACGGTCCTTTGGTATGTGTACTCGTATCTTATATTCCCCACTAAAATGGTTTTTTCTATATACCTACTTAATTTTTCCCCTGAAACATTATTTATATTTTCAAATTGGAAAACAAATAAATTATATTCGGTCGCATTCTCGTTATACAGATAAGAAGGACAATTTTACCGTGTTTAGCATTTGAATATAAAATTATCGTTTCAAATCGGTATTCAAACAAGAATAGGCCTGGTCAAGGCAAATTCATTTCCAGTTAATATCAGGATTACAAAAACAATGAAAAAATACAACAATGAAAAAAACAACATGGGCTGTAGTTCATCCAAAACTTCAAAAATATAATTTCTTTAACATAATAATAATAAAAATTATTCACATAAATTTGAAAATATTTCTCCACGGCAGCTACCACTAACAAAATCTGCAACGTTTAGCACTTTTCACAATTTTTTAATAGTTTTTTCATATTTTTAGATTTGTTTTCACAGAATTTTTTTAATAAAATATTTTTCATATTGAAATTTTTTTACATTTTCTTTTAATTTCTCTTTCGTAAAAAGTTTTTGAAGTTTCGGATGAACTTTAATTTAAAAAAAAAAGTAGCTCAGCTGCATTTCCGCTACTACCTTGTGAATGTGCCTTGGGCCTGGTTATAGAACTACATATGTATGTCGTATTGTTTTCTAAATATTTTCTATTTTAAGTTAAAAACACCTATTTAACGGTGTCATTTAAGAAATTACATTGCATTCAGTTAATGAGTACTACGAGTTCCTTCACTTCCTAATTAACATGAAATGTCCCAGCAAGAATTAATGCTTCCCAGAAGCGTTTTCCTAAGGAATCACTTGCTGTTGCGCATGAATAAGGCATTTTTTTTTTGTTCGAGATGAGCCAGCTAGCAGCAATACATTTTTTGACTTACCAAAGTGCTTCACAGAAGTAATAATAGGTATATAGTTTTTGTGTACCGTAGAAGCTTTTGTTATCAAGTAAGCAATACATTGCTTCCCTAAGTTGTTAGTGCTTCAAAATCAGATTTTTTTGCTGGGGTTTTTCCTTCTTACGTAAAGCTAAGCGCGTTTTTCGTTTGTTCCTTTCATCCCAATTATAATGTTACTTGTTATACTACTTTTTAGGGTTCCGTATACCAAAGGCGAAAAGGAACCCTATTGTTTTCGGACAGCGTACGTCTGACCGTCCGTCTGTCACAGGATATTTTCTCGAGAACCGTAAGAGCTACGGACCTGAAATTTGGACACAGTGTGTAGATCTTTGGCCGCTACAACAGCAAATGCATGAGAGTTAAAAATTAAAGGTTGTTGAAAACGAGCAACGAAAAGTTTTAAAATCCCATGTAATATACATACATACAATTGTATGTACATATATACACTTGAAATTTGTATGGTTAGTGTATTTTTATACAGACTACAACATTTAACACTAAAATTTAAAAAAATTAAATTAAAGGTTGTTACGTCAGGTATTACAATTTTGACTATGTAATTTTGACAACTTGCTGTATCTTGGAAACCGTAAGAGCAAAACTCTTGAAATTTTCAAAAACGTTATAACTAAAAAAATCCAAAAACTATAAAATTGCCAAGCCGAAAAAAGTCGCCAAAAACAAAAAAAAAATCGCCAAATCGAAAAAAGCACCAAATTAAAAAAAAATCTAGGACTAAAATAAATCGTGAAAAACCGGACAAATCGCCAAAATGAAAAAAAATCACCAAAATTAAACAAATCTCCAAAATGAAAAAAACCCAAAAACAAACAAAAAATCGCCAAAATGAAAAAAACACCCCAAAAACTGGAAAAATTGCCAAAATGAAAAATCGCCAAAAGGAAAAAAATCACCAAAATGAAAAAAAAACCCAAAAAAAGAAAAAAATCGCCAAAATGAAAAAAAATCACCAAAATGGAAAAAAGCGCCAAAATGAAAGAAAAAGAAGAGAAAAAGCGACAAAACTGAAAAGAATCGTTTAAACTGAAAAAAAACTTCAAAAAAGCCACATTAAAAAAATACTCAAAACCGAATGTACGGAACCCTTCGTGCGCGAGTCAAGGTCGCACTTTACTGAATTTATTTAATTGTATTCTTGCATCATATTGTAACTGTAGACTCCACTATATGAAAACTTATCGTGATTAATTCATAATTAATTTTGTATTTTCTATATTTTATAATATAGTAATGCAATACCATTACGTACATATAACGCTACGCCACCGCCTCTCATACCAACACGATCATTCCTTATAATAGTGTAGTTTGGAATACATACAGTACCATCAGGTATGTAAGGCTTTAGCCAAGTTTCCGATACAGCCACTACATCCGAAAATGATTCATTAATAATATGTTTGAATTCGTCAAATTTTGAGTTCCTAGATGAAGATTTCATACTTTGGATGTTTACATGTACTAGTTTCAAACCGGTGTTATTCGCAAAGCTTTTCCTTAGTATACTATTATCATTGACAACAGGACCTAGATTGTCAAAAAAAAGATTATTTGTATTCATGAAAATAATAATAAAGGTGTGGATATAAAGATACAAAGAATTTAATTATAACTTAAAGGTGTTATTTACAATGGTTTGTAATAAAAAGTAAAAGAATTCGGCTATAGAATTCGCAAAAAACAAACAAAATAAATGGAAACAGTAATCCAATAAGCACTCAAAACATTAAAATTCAAGCACCTGAAATTTAACTGGAGACTGGAAACAAAGTTGAATTCAAGCATATTCCAAGTAATAATCAAGTTTTAAAATATTTTTAAATAAAAAAATCTAACAACATACATACATATGTATATGTTCAAAGATTGTAAAATACGTAAATTATTTTTAATAAAATTGAAATTGCTGTGAAGGTATTTATGCAGAAAATTATCGTAAGAAAACTTGTCTATTGCATTTTCTTTTATATTAAAAAAAAAATATATATACTTGAATTCAACTGAAATACAAGGTTTAATTACAGTACAATTCAAGGCCAGATTTCAACTGTAGTAGAATTGAATTGTTCGAATCAAATTCAAGTTGAATTGAATTGAATTAAAGTGTAAATCAAGCATAATTCAACCCATGACAATTGAATGTTTGACTTGAATAACACTTGCTTTACACTTGATTTCAAGCAAAATTGCTTATTGGGAAGTAATATATGAATAAACTATTTAAAATACAAACATGAAATAAAATAAATTTGATGTGCAATGGTGTTGAGATCACTAATGATGAGATTGTGTGGCGTCACTCAAGTGCGGGAAGTAGAGGGCAATTCCAAACGTACTGATGCCAAATTTTCATCATCCGATTCATTGGAATTTGTATTAAAAAAAGAGCAAAATTCATCCCAGTTGAACGTTTTTATGCTGTTTCGTCAAAATTCAAAGACATTCAGTCAAAATTCGAAGACATTCAGTCAAAATTCGACACCATACTATCAGAGGTGAAAGCCGAACTACAATTCAATTCTACTGAATTAAGAGGTGAAATCAACAATTGTAAGGATAGAATATTATCCATGGAAAACTTCATAACTAAAAAAGTCAACTCACTTGAATACCATAATGAAATGTTACAAAAACAACTGAATAGAGGCGATATTTTAATTAATTGTTTACCCAAATACCAATCTGATATTTTTCGTATTGTTTTAAAAATATTCAGTGAATTAAAAGTAAACATTGTAACTTTATAAAATCAGGAAATACGGTCCTTGTGAAATTCAATAACATATCTACGCGTGATCTCGTCATGAAAAGCTATTTTAAATCCAGTAAATTGTACCTTTCATCTATAATGGAAACGTCAATAAATAAGAGAATTTTTCTCAACGACCACCTTACTCCCAAATCCGACCGCTTTCTCTATATGTGTAGGAAACTCCGAAAAGCGAATACTATAATCAAATATAGTTTCATCAATACGAAAAATATCAGATTGGTATTTGGGTAAACAATTAATTAAAATTATTCAGTTGTTTTTGTAACATTTCATTATGGTATTCAAGTGAGTTGACTTTTTTAGTTATGAAGTTTTCCATGGATAATATTCTATCCTTACAATTGTTGATTTCACCTCTTAATTCAGTAGAATTGGATTGTAGTTCGGCTTTCACTTCTGATAGTATGGTGTCGAATTTTGACTGAATGTCTTCGAATTTTGACTGAATGTCTTCGAGACCTTTCCGTAATTCATCACGTACTGTTCCAGATTTAGAACCACTTTGGTTGTTTTTACAAGAGTCGCAAATAAAACTAATTGAGCCTTTGGATTTTTCAAGGGTAGCCAACTGATCTGCATTAATACCAACACAGTTGGCATGAAACCACTTAGTGCAAAGGATACATGAAATACTGCCTTGCGTTTTGGTTATGTTTTTCCGACAGGAATTAAGTGAACAACTTATATTGTCGGTGGATGGCATGGTGAACACAAACAGTTGCACTTTAAGCGGGTAAACGAATGACTAATTAGTTTTAGTTAGAAAAGTGAGGTTAAGTATTTGTGTAAAATAGACTCCTTGTATTAATAATAATCCAAACGAATTGTTGATTATCTGCAAACGTAATCCATTAACCGAGATAATGTCTACACTTTTTAAATTAATTTCGTCAGCCAAAGCACCACAAGAAAGGTTTTATTAAATAGTTTAATCATATTTTTGCAAATTTATATTAGCCAACGGAGAAAAATTTAACTTTTCATTACGGAGTTGCCAGATGGTTTTTAGCATTTTCGCTAATTAATGAATTTTGCACATTACTAGTTGTTATACTATTAAACATATATGGCCCATAAGGGCTCGGATTAATTTAATTAAATAAATAAAAATAAATAAATAACATCTGGGGACTTTTTCCTTATTCATTGTTCCCCCATTTTAAAAATTCATTTGCAAGCTTTCAATTCAAAAAAAAAACTGGAATCAAAATAGCTGGCTTCGAAAAATCGAAGTTCTCCCTCAAATTTAAATTTTTATCTTAATCTGCTTAGTGGATTTTATTTTTAGAAAAAAAAATTAGTTCCGTGGGAATTATTTCCCGGGGGAATATTTAGAATTGGGCTGATCATTTAGGCGAAAATACGATTTTTTTCAGCTTTGGGACAAAAATATTTTTAACTAATGCAATATTGCCTTAATTTAAAGTTTAAAGCAGCGTTAAAGAGAAGAGAAGTTAGTCCCCTTGAGTTCATTTAAATAATCAATATTATTTTTTTTTTTAATTTTTTAAAGTTTTACATGTTTGTCAGGTTGAAAATTTGCAATGATCAATAAAAAGTAGTACATGCTGAGGAAGGACTCCAACTTCAATGTGAAGAAGATTTATTTACAAATCGCTATATCGGTCTTGGAAGAGCTTTGCTTTTAGGATATACTCACATACATACATATGTATGTAGTTTGCTATGATGTCCCGGTTAAGTGCTGATCTCAAGCGAATTATTTTTTTTATATTTTGTGTGTTTGGAGCAAAAGTATTAGTGTTTTCAAAATATTTTTCGAAAGACCTTTTTCGAAAATTAGTTTTGAAATGGTGAACTGCATTGCGAACCATAATTTTAGATGCCTTTAAAGTAGCTGTAACTTGGGTATACGAGTATATATCATTAACTTGCTACTACTGGTATCACAAGTTGTTACAATATTGCCCGAATTCGCAAAAATATTAAAATATTATGGTGTCCGTAATTATCTTTGACACGCAACATCAATGGTCATTTGGATAGTACCAAAGTTGCCTTTTTCGAAAAAATATTGAATAGTTCCATTGTCCTATGTACATACATATGTATGTATATACTCGTATATAGTACATACATACATACATACATATTAAAGTCCTGCACAAGACTATTTATAAGACCTTTCAAGACATGCGACATTTTTTAAACGCTTTACTACAGCGAAATATTCTAAAACAAACGCTAAAAAACACTGTTGGCAAGACAAAGAACTCAAAGAAAATATTGCCAACAGTGTTGTTTAGCATTTATTTTAGAATATTTCGCTGTAGTAAGGCGTTTGAAAAATGTCGCATGTCTTGAAAGGTCTTATGAATGGTCTTGTGCAGGCCAATAATACATATTTATAACTGTTCATAACTAATAAAAATGTGATTGGGTGGATTAACCTAAAAAAACAACGAAATATGGAAGTTGACATTTTACAATATTATTGCTTCTTAATTGCAACAATTGTTTGATGTCATAGTTATTTTTATTCATGTATAAACTCAAGTCACACTTAACCCTTAAACCAAAAAAAAAAAAAAAACATAATTAAACACGCATGAGATTTGGAACAGGTGTTATTTATGTATTTTTAGTTGCACCACTAATCATTGCAGAATAATCTATTATAAACTTTATTTCACTAGGTTTCGTCCAAACATAAAAAGAAGAGTACAAAGTGTCAACAAGGGAAATCAATATGCACATAAGTACATACATACATACAATAGGCACGTTAATAGTTGACAATTTCACCTCAGTGCATTAGGGTGGCTTCTATCATTTGCAGGAAATATGTGTTTCTATGATATTTAGGTTTGTGGTTAGTATTAGGTTTAAAATTCCATTAATAAAATTCGGTGAATTATTCGGGTAATATGTTGTGTTGTAATATGCAAATGTTGTGAAAAACGTGTCGTCAATCGTGGTGACCACTTAACCTAAATCATGCTCAATAAAATGACAAAACAAATCGGCTTTTAACTCAAAGATTTGGATGTCTCTTGTATATAATTAAAAATATACTGGACAGTTACGATATCCAATGAAAGATTATGGGTTCAATCCTCTCAAATCGCCGTACATGTCGAGGGCATACATATCATACGAAAACCCGTTGACGGTGCCACAAGGCAAGCTATCGAATTGAATCCACAAGGAAGCCGCAGAAAAGGAAGACCATTACATTCTGGCGCAGCCAAATCTATAACCAAGACAAGAGCTGCAGCGAGATAAAAACACTTATATAAGTAGTTCAATAAGGCTGCACAAGGTCACTTTAGGCATTTTAGACTTGGGTCGAACTTGTTTACTAGTTAATTTTTGACACAAACCGATATGTGCATTATACACAGTGAGAACAGATTGGTTAAAAATTTATTGGAAAAATGAATAATTAACTATGTATTCCAATATTCCACATTTGCTATCAAACGTAGAAACATAATTGCAATAGAAACAGGATTCCCACAATACCTACTATTATTAGTAAACATAAGTGATTTCCTTCATTTCTTATAACCACTTCAACATATTGTTAGACACAACTGAATTAAATTCAAATTAGAAAGTAACGTAACTGAATATTGGATTTTGAAATGCAAAAATTAATTCCTGTAAACAATATTTAATTTGAAAAAAAAAATTAAAATTCAAACACTTGAAATTTAACTGAAAACAAAGTTGAATTCAAGCGTTTTTTCAATTAGTTTTCAAGTTTGAAAATACATATTGTGAAATAAAAAATTAAACAACATAGTTACATACATACATATGTACATATGTATATGTTCAAACCTTGTCAAATGCATAATTTATTTATTATTAAAACTGAAATTGTAGTGAAAATATCAAAAATAAATAAATAAAAAAAGTGAAGTTGGAAAACAAAGGTGAATAAAATCGTGAAAACAATAGCAAAGGCAGATGTGCGGAGAATTATTATTAGAATACAAAGGAATTTATATTTTTGAAGCATTGAATTCAATTGTAATAAAAATTGTAATTAATTGTAGTATAATTCAAGGATTGAATTACACTGTATTACAACTTAATTGTTCCAATTGAATTCAAGTTCCCTTTTCACTGGAGAATGCTATTGAAATAAATTGTAAGTCAAGCATAATTCAACACTTGACAATTGAATATGTGACTTGAATAACAATTGATTTACACTTGATTTCAAACAAAATTGCTTACTGGGTATTATTCTAAAGTGAAATTATTTGTGCAAATTATTTGTATTATTTTTTTATAGGAAAATGTCTCTAGAAATGAAAAACTAAATGTGTAATAAAACCGAACACCGGCAACGGTTGTTACAATGCACCACGCGGATAAAATATTTTCGAAATTCCCTTTAGAATGTAAGAAAATAATTTTTAAAATTTTTTTCGATAAATATAAATAAATAATGAACTTACTATTTCTATTCAGCACAAATCGTATTTTGTATGGGCAGTGTCTACCAATGATTCCTTTATCAATTAATTATTTCTATATTCACAATTAAAATTTTCTGTTGCAATAACTGAATCATTCTAAAAATTCACATATCATGTACTTATATTGAAAAAATGGTGTTTTCAAAAGCAATATTCGTTAATTACAACAGAATTAATTGTGTGTTAGTTGTTGGAACCGATAAAATTCGATTGGCTACAAATTCGGTTATCACAAGGCATCTGTTTTCTGTACATATTTTGCACATGTGGAGTAAGCGTCGCCCTAATATCACACATACAGTTTGAGACTCGTTGTAGAGGCCCTAGATGAATTACATACATATGTGGCCAGGAAAATGCATTGAAACATTATAGCCATTATTTTATGTGAGCATGGCATGTTAGTTGGTGTAAGTAATTACGTTTTATGTTCTAAGTTGTTTAATATTTCTAATACCTACATAATTGTTTCTTTTAGAGAAAACTGCGCAGCAGGTTTTTCATGTATGTATGTATGTATGTCCACGTATGAAAGCACGTACATATGTATGTATGTACTAAAGTGTGGCGCAACTAGAGATGAAAAACGGGAAATCCCGAGCCCGGAAATCCCAGGATTTTCGGGACTATTCAAATCCCGGAGCCCGGGATTTTTTAATTTTAAGGCCCGGGACTTTCGGGATTATCTGAATCCCGTTTTTTATATAAATAATGTTTTTGACTGTCATCTTCTACATCAAAAATTATTAGAAACTCCCTGTTATAAAAAGTTATAATAAAAAATTTGCTTTGAATAAATATTTTCGTATATAATATTATATTGTATATACATAATTACCCAATTCACAACCTACTGTAGATTCTAGATTGTACTAGCTGCAACTATGGCATTGTGAACGGCCTATTGTAAGTATTGTTAGACTTTTAAAAATGTCGAACATTTAAAAAAGAAAAAGAGAAAGAATAAAGATAACAAAAATAATTTGAAATTAGTAAAAGCAAAAATAAAAATAAAAAAAATCGGCATCATGTGAAAAATATACTGCAGAAATGTTAATGGTGGATTTGGGGTTTTAAAACATAAGGAAAATTGCAATTTCACAAAAAATCAAAAACTTTTAGGCGATTCTGATGAAGAGAATCACTCTTATTCCAACTTGCTTCCGATTTTGCAACTTCTCGCGAATTTGTGCAAATTTCGCGATAAAAGCGACTTTTTGCATGCTTTCAGTTTCTTAACAGTTCTGCCGATTTTTAAAAAATATTAGACTTTGTTATCCTCCCCTTGTTAGGTAGCTTTTTGCGTATTTTCGTCATTTTCGCGATTTTTATTGATTTTTTTGCATTCCTTACATTTTTTTTTGCGATTTTTGCTCAATAATATGGCTTGCTTAAAATTTTGCAACTTCTCGAGATTTTTTGCAAAGAGATTTTCTTGGCAGTTTTTCTGATTTTAAAAAAATATTAGTCTTTGTTATTATCCCGCTGTTAATAAATTTTTGCAAATTTACGTAATTTCCGCGATTCTTGCCGAATTTTTTGCATTCCTTACAGTTTTAGAGAATTTTAAAATTTTGCCAATTTTCGCGATTTTTTGCAAAGTTTGCAATAAAAGCGGTTTTCGCATGATTTTTAGCGTCCTAACAATTTTGAAGGTCTTAAAACATTATTAGACTTTGTTATCATCCTGCTGTTAGTAGCTTTTTGCCAATTTTCGTTATTTCGCGAATTTTTTTTATTTATTTGCATAGATAATTGCACTAATTTTTATTAATTTAATAAAGAAAAATCAAGATAAATGTAATTAAAAAACATTATCACTTTTATAAGCTTATGCGTTCCTGATGCCATTCTACGACATTCAACAAACATAGGGAAAAATGTTGTAGGTGTCGTAGCAAACTTTTCTATGAAAATTACCTACAACATTTTACAACTATTGTACAGCTTGACGACCTACTACACTTACAATAGGTTGTGAATTCAGCAAATATATCTTATGGCTTTTTCTTTTCTAGGAAAAATGTTACATACATTGAACTTTTCAATGAAAATTTGCAATTAAATGTCTGAATTGTATAAGTACCCTTTAAATATGCAAAAAAAAATATTTTGTAAAATTAAAATATTATTTTCAATATAAAGACGCACATTTGTGCACAATGTTTTCGGGATTTTGTAAGTCCCGAAAATTCCGGGGTACGGTTCGGGATTTCGAGACTCCATCACTAAATCCCGAAGCCCGGGATTTCAAAAAACCTGTCCCGATTAGCATCTCTAGGCACAAGCCATAAAAAATGGCTTACAAGCCATAAAAAATGGCTTACAAGCCACCTCATTAAGTTCAAAATGTGTGTATGTATTGATTCGTTATTGTAAAACAAATACTTCCTTTTTTTTGCTTTTCGATACGAATACTGAAGTACAGAACAAAACTGCAATAGAACAATCTTGAAGTAAAACCAAGCCTTCCAAAACAAAAATGAAATAGAACAGCAAAATTCACACAGAACATTCAAAACATGCTTGAATGTTCTGATAGCAAAGACAGTTTTTCATATACATAAATATGTACGATATTATTTCATTGTAAATAAAACCTCTAAAAAGAGGTATGCATGTATGTATACATATGTATATACATACATGTTTGCATGTTTGTGCTCGTGTTCTATTGCACTCGATGTTTCTGCTATGAATTACTGTTGTTTTGTTTCGTTCTCGCTTTTTGTTTTGATGTTCTACTTGTTTTGAAAACACAAGCGCTAACAAAACTGCAGAGAAAAACTTTTCGAATGATGCTTGATTTATTTTAATGAGATTCATGTTTTGTAGTTTTGTTTTGTTATTTATGATGACACTAGATTCCAGTGACTAGAACACAGTGTTTTGATGTAGTGTGAAATAGAATACAGAACATTTAGAACGGCTTACGCAGCACTTTAGTATGTACATACATACATACATATGTACATATGTAATCAAGCTTAAAATCGGCAAGATGAAAGAAATATATTTATTGTGTATCGTATATCTTGGCAACTGATTCATTCAGAGACCCACACTCAAGGCGAATTGATATATGTATGTGATATAAAATAATTGTATAACTTTAACCAAGGTTGGAAACCGAAACAAATAGCAGTATCGGTATTGATACCGGTACAATTATTTTTTAAATTTCGGTATCGGTAGCGGTATCGGTATTTTTTTTATTTCGGTATCGGTATTACCGGTACATACCGTTATCGAGTTTATAATACCGGTATACCGATATTACTGATAAATTTATTATTTCAGGCATAACAAAAAATCTTATTTTATTAAATTTCTTCAAAAAGGTAATATAATCTAAAAAATACTACCTACATATGTTCTCGTATAAAAGCATATAAACTTATTTGTTTCTATATATGTTTTTATACTATTATTAAAAAAGTGAAACAAGAAAACTTCAGTGCAAACTTTACATAATAAAGTATACATTTTGGTTAATTAAACAAAATAGTAAAAATAAAAGTTTTGTCTATACTGATAAATTACACTGTGTGACAAAGTTTGATGGTATCGAAATACCTGGGACGTGTTACTATTTTTCTGCTAGGTATTGTCGAGTATAACAATACAATTGTATTTGAAATTTTCCAGACACCTCCAAAATCTTGAGTTACGGGTAAAAAACGGTTTTCGTACCCGTAGGCACTTGTCAACCTGTAACTGAGTTAAATATAAATAAGACCTTTTGAACCATATACATCTTGTTTCGGTAAATTTCAAATATATGTATTTATTTTTTAACCAAATATAATTTTTTCGGTTTTTTCGACACTTTTCTACTTTGGACATGTTCTTAGGAAATATTTTTGTACTGGACCTATATTGTTTATAACTTTGTTTATAAAACATAATTGAATAAGAGTAATTCGCAGGATTGTTTTAAAATATTTCTCGGAGATTGACTGAGTTATTAAATATTTTGTTACAAGACTTTTTGTTAAAAAAAACTACTTGTATGATGTATTTCGCGTTCTATTTATACGCCTTAGGTGTATTTACCCAGGCAGAAATTGTGACTTTGCCCAAAAAATATGTACCACCACAAAACTGTAAATATAAAATTACGCCTCTACCAAAATTTTTGTACCACCACAGTACTGTAAACACAAAAATATGACTTTTTAACATTTACAAATACCGCGTTCTTAGTAATGCTATACCACTACAACACTGTATATAAAAAAATTCGACGTTAGTTTTCCAATACCCCGTTTACAATAATTATATACCGCTACAAAACTTTTACTCTAGATCCCCAAATACCCCGTTTACAATAATTGTTTACCGCTTCAACACCGTAAATACAAAAATTTGATTTAAGTTGGGAAATTTCCATTGTGACGACCTTATAGGACAGTCATTCGGCGTTATCATTTTAATGTTATGAGTACTAATATTGGCTGACAAATGGGATTGGTTGGCTTCTGGAATAATAAAGCAAAACGAATGCAATGGTCGAAATAAAAACCAAAATACAACTGATAAAAAGCAGTTGTCTCATGGGGAAAAAAATTTGTAATACATAATAAAAATTTGGCAATAACAACTCAACTATCAATTTTGTTGTAAATCATAATAGGGCCTTTATTTTTGACGGGAATCGGTATACCGGTACGTACCGGTATAGACGTAATCGGTATTCTGGATACCGGTATTTTCTAACCGAAATGGATTTCGGTATCGGTAACGATACCGGTATCTAATTTTAGCGGTATTTTAATCGGTATCGGTATTTTTACGATACCGTTTGCCAACCTTGACTTTAACTAAGTGAAAGGGTAGAATGGCATGTACAAATTTTTTTAGGTAATTTGAAAAAATTTTTAGTTGATTTCTACGAGTATGTTCGAAAAATCAACTAAAATTTTAGTTAAAACTCCGTAACGACTAGGTAAATTCATGTATTTATTTTCTGTGAATTATCTAAATGGCAAAGTAAGTTTATACATATGTACATATATAATTCGGCAAATTATCATGGATTTTAGTAAAAGTAACTCTTTATAATCCTATAATTGTTATGGACTTTCAAATTAAAGACTTTTTGCATTTGCTAATCAATTATTATTAATTATTATTTATTAATTTATTTAGATCTAGATACATATGTATGTATGTATATAAAACTGTTGTATGTATTTGTTAAGCTATGTACAGACGATTGTCAGATCTTACAATATTGTCAGATCTGGCATTGTGCTGACAATGTACTGGCAATGAGAAATTGCCAGCAAAAGGTAGATTGCCAGTTCACACGGTTGTATCAAATTTGTCAGAAAATCTAACAATATATTGCCAGATGGTTGTATGACAATAAATTCATCTAACAAAATCGCCAGTGGAAAATATGTCAGTTCAAGCGGTTGTATTACGCAAAAATTGCCAGACATGTTGTTACGCGTTGCCAGACTCAAAGCACTTGTTAGAAATTGTTAAATATCAATCGTTTGTTGTAGTGTTAAATGTAAAAAGTGAAAATATAAATTATTATGGACCACAAAGAAGCAACTGCAATGATTTTGGCTGCATATATGTTATTATATATTTTTTCTTTCAATCAAGCGCGTACAGTGTTGGCCATAGAAATAATTCTCTTACAAAGACGCCATTGTTAGATGCATAATCTTCGCGCATCTGACAATATTAAAATGTCTGACAAATATCTGGCAATAATTCTGCAATGTGTTCACACGATTGTAAGATGTCTGACAATTTGTTTGTCAGCTGCTAGTCTTGCAATGGACTGACAATGCTTTTTCTGTCAATGACATCTGACAAAAATTGCTAGTTCACACGGTTGTAAGAAATTTTGGGTACATTTTACTAGCAATATTGTAAGATCTGGCAATGTGCTGACATTGTACTGACAATCAAAAATTGCAAGTGTATGGCAGATTGACAGTTCACACGGTTGTATCAAATTTGTCAGGAAATCTTACAATTTATTGCTAGATGATTGTATGACAATAAAATCAGCTGACAAAATCGTCAGCAAAAATATTGTAAGTTCACACGGTTGTCATATGCAAAAATTGCCAGACATTATTATGCGTTGCCAGACTCAAAGCGCTTGTTAGAAATTGTTAAATATCAATCGTTTGTGGTGGTGTTAAATGTAAAAAGTGAAAATATTAATTATTATGGACCATAAAGAAGCAACTGCAATGATTTTGGCTGCATATATTTTATTAAATATATTTTCTTTAAAATCAAGCGTGTACAGTGTTGCCCATAGAAATAATTCTCTTACAATGACGCCATTGTCAGATGCACGAACTTCGCGCATCTGACAATATTAAAATGTCTGACAAATAGCTGGCAATAATTTTACAATGTGTTCACACGATTGTAAGATGTCTGACAATTTGTTGTCAGCTGCTAGTCTTGCAATGGACTGACAATGATTTTTCTGGCAACGACGTCTGACAAAAATTGCCAGTTCACACGGTTGTAAGAAATTTTGAGCACATTTTACTGGCAATATTGTAAGATCTGACAACCGTCTGTACATAGCTTTAGTAACGCACGATTGCCGGAATTATAAGAGCTGACGAGCTGAAATTTTAACATACCTACATATGTATGTAGGTTCGGGTCAATTCAAGTTAGGTTTTTGTTTTGTTTAATAAAACAACAGTCTCTCATCACACCAAGTATGGCCGCCTAATATCCGCACAAAGCAAAAATGCATACATTTTTACTGCTTTTGTATTTTTATACACACACATACAACGAAAATAATAAAAACTAGAAATTTTAAAAACCCCCCAAAAATATCTAGAAAATGTGTGATATCTTCTAAACGTCTGGACCGACTTTCTTCAAACATAACTAAGAAGACTTTCGATCAACTTTCAAACGAAAGAAAAAACTAAATCAAAACCGGTTTAACCGTTCGGTCTGTAAGTAGAGTCGTACAGACACATAGTCAGGGGTTAATAAAACATTATAAGGAAAGGCATTTGCTTTCATAAATGCAAGCAGGTCACTACTGTTGGTTATTGCCCTGAGTACTGTGGTTGGCGTCAGTTTGCGGTATCCCTTTGGTTTTGATTAACAACATACAAAAACAATTATAAAGAATAAATATTGAAAAGTGGTTGGAGACCCAAACAAAAACTCACTTTTAAACAAATAACGAGAGGATTTTGGGAGTCCCTGCTTCGTATACTACGGCATATGTCGTTTGGAATTTTCTCGGGTTAGGCGCCTTAATATAGAAATTTGTGATGGCGTTATAAACCTTGTATTCGGCCAAGTAAATTTCCCATGCACGGGGCACGGAGTAACTTCAAATCAGGAAAAATTACAACGTTTGCCGGCCACAGCTAGTTTATAATAATTAAAAAAAAATTATTATTATTTTTTGGAATAACAGCACAGTTTTTTCCAAGGCGAACTCTTGCATTACTTGTGGCTAGTCGATTTTTCGTTAGGGATATCTCTAACGATTTTGAGTCAATTTCTACTTTTAAAACTGGAGGGTATGCACATACATACATATATGTATACATGAATATGTATGTATGTATGTATATGTGACGCGCAAAATAGAAAGGGACCTAAGGGTAAAAACCGGTTTTGTTCAGGAGAGCCATTTTAAAGATTTAAATACGTGTATCTTTGGTGTACCATCACTGAGCGTGTTGGTATTGGTCTCATTTGAAAGCGACATATCTCATGACGTCAGGAACGTGTTGGTCAACCTACCTCTTGTTTTGTGTAGTTGGTTTTTACTGTTTTCTACCTAGCGCGCTGTTTCCATGAGTTTGATATCTATTTTGCTCGCGTTTTTTCGAATCCAAGTTTATTTTCTGAAATTATTAATTGTGAATTATAATAAATACTCATTTATAATTCTTTTAAATCGTGAATATCACTCTGTTAGTACGAAAATTTTTTCACATAACCTTAGAATCGTCGACTTCAATTTCATAAAACGCGCATATCTCTGGGAGGGATCACTTTTGGGGCATGGGATCGGTCTCATTCGATGCTCAGATGTTTTCCACATCAAAAAAAAAAATAGTGAAAATTGATTTTTTTACCCTTAGGTCCCTTTTTCTATGCGCTGTCACATATACCCATTTTGAAAATTAAAAAAAAAAAACGGTTTGTTATTATTGCTGACGTTTTTTATTGAAAATACATATTTTTTCTTATTGTTTATTTGATACATGCACTTCTTTCTACCTTTCTTTTAGGCCTAAGAATCATTAAATTATTTTCTCTGCAACCACATTTGCCGGTTGCTATACCAATTATTTTGGATGTTTCCTTAGACTCTTCGTAGGGAATTTCTTGATCTAAATAAAAGTCATATATTCGCACGAAGCCATTCACCAGTGCAAATAAATACCAGCCATCAGAGGAAAGCTCCAAGGATTGTATCAAGTTCTTTCTTAGGACCGAACCGCTCATAATGACCTGCTGGTCAAGTACCCATAACACACATATTTATTGTAATATTTTATTTTTAACCCCCGACCAAAAAAAGGGGTGCAGTGTGTATCTGTGTGTCTGCCCGTGTACACGTACAGCCCAAACGGCTGGACCGATTTTGATTTAATTTTCTCTGTTTGAAAGGTGCCGTGATCGAGAAGGTTCTTAACTATGTTTGTAGAAAATCGGTCCAGCCGTTTAGAGGATATCACATCTTTTCTAGATATATCGGGTGTTTTTAAAATTTCTAATTATTGTTATATTGAAAATACATACATATATTTTCTTATTATTTATTTAATACATGCACTTCGACCTTTCTTTTAGGCCTAAGAATCATTAAATTATTTTCTCTGCAACCACATTTGCCGGTTGCTATACCAATTATTTTGGATGTTTCCTTAGACTCTTCGTAGGGAATTTCTTGATCTAAATAAAAGTCATATATTCGCACGAAGCCATTCGCCAGTGCAAATAAATACCAGCCATCAGAGGAAAGCTCCAAGGATTGTATCAAGTTCTTTCTTAGGACCGAACCGCTCATAATGACCTGCTGGTCAAGTATCCTTAACTCAAACGGTTTTTTTCTGCTATCAATTAAAGCTATGCATTCAGCAGTGGATGGTCGATATTTCTGGTCGTAGTCAATATCTTCGTATGATTTTTGAACGTTCAATAGTATGTTCTGTATTGTACACGACTTGCCTATCAATGCATTGCTGTCCAAATTCGAATTTGTGTAGATACCAACGGATTCTTTTGCTTTTTTATGAGTTTGAGTTACTTTGCGGGATTGACAGTTTAAAATCATTACTACGCCGTTGGAAAGTCCAACAGCTAAAAAATTTTCGTTAGTTAATAGTTTAAGAGCAGTTGGAAATAAGAACTGACTGTCGTTTATTGTTATACGTTTTAGTTTTTCCATTTTAAGGGTTTTTGAGCACATCAATATGAAGTTTTGATTTGTGCAGATGAACAAGTTTTCTGAACCGCATTCTATGCCCGAAAAACGGATTCCTTGCTGCCCAACATCCGAAGTACATCCATGGAGCTCCTTTAAAAATTCATCACTATAAATGTTCTTTTGAAAGAAAGCCTTGATCTTATCAAACCTAGATTGAGAATGATGAGATCTCGTTTCCAAATATTCTTTGATATTTACTAACGCACTTTGCTTTAATTTTACTCGAGCCCACGGTGAAGTATATTCAAATTCTTGTGTGTAGTTTGAGGAACATTTGAGTTTTTCATATTTTTCCGTTTTCATGCGATCAGCAATTATTTCCGATGTTTCAGTAATTGTCCAAACAATGATAAACCCCGAATCATGTAGAGAAGCGAACTGAAATGCAAAAAATATTAACTTCTTAATGATTTACCAAAAATTAATTTTTTAAATGTTCTTCGAATGAAATTTGTTGCATTTACATTTGTACTCGTCAGACATGGGCATACTGCAGTAAATAATTACTGCAGTAAAAAAGCAGTATTCAGTAAAATTTTACTGAATACTGAAAAAAAGCAGTAACCAGTAAATTTTTACTGAAATTAAATTTTTTACAGTATTTTACTGATAATGAAATTTTGTTGCAGTATTTACATGAATGTAAATATCCGTACATAGTGTAAAGTGTTTGTCACAGCAAATTGAAATTTATAAACTTTCTTAATTTTGTCAGATATGTACATTAGGCTTATGGAGTCAAATCTTTTTGAGATTTTTTTTCGAATTTTTTAGAAGAGGTTTAGAGGTTGCACAAGTCGAATTTTTTGCCAAAAATCGAGTTTTTCCGGCCATTTTTCGAGTTTTCTTCATAACCACGATTTTCTTCACTTTTAAGAAAACAATTAAAAAGAAAAATGTTCTAGCTTTATTTGTTGTCAGCAATGAATGAATGAATTTTTGTTCTTTTAGCTATAATAAATTACAATTTTTCGTAATTTTTCCATATGTACATTAATTAACTTTTTGTAACTAAATAACTCTTAACTTTTAAAATGTTTGTAAAAATGAGAAAAAAAACTAATGATGTAGTTTGAAAGATCAATTAGTTCTAAATAATTTTTGAATTTGCTCTTACCGTTCTTGAGTTATACGCGTTTTCAGCTTTTAGATCCTGGGTGTTTTTTATAGACCTCGTTCTGCCACATGATTTAACACATGTAAATGTTGAACTTTGTGCAATTTTACGATTTTACGAGAAATGTTACGGACGGACCTCCATAACAGCTACAAGATTTTGCACACAAAAATTAAGCTTTGACATTTTTTTTTTAATTGTTTCCGCAAAAGTGAAGAAAATCGTGGTTATGGTTAAATTTATGAAAAAAAAAACACAAAAACGGTCGGCAAACTCGATTTTTGGCAAAAATTCGATTTGTGCGACTTCTAAACCTCTTCCGAAAAATCTGAAAAAAAAAATCTAAAAAATACTTGACCCTATAAGCTTTTAAATTATGCTTGAGCACACATGAAAATACACACCAATGTGCATTTTTTGCAAATATCAAAATTTTGCAGGTAGTGCTGAATGGTCTGAGGAAAAAATAGAACAATTGAAGTTTGAAGTTAGAATTTTTTTGATGGCAGTCTTTAAGATAATTTTTCGGATTTTAGTTACTCTTTGTTTCAATTCAGAAAGTGAATGCAATTTTTACTTTAATATCTAGGAACGTATGTATATCATTTTAATGAAGGTTTTTGTTCCAAACTGGCCTAAGATATCGGTTTTTATTATCAGTACAATATTCCACATAGCGCAGTACCTGTCAAATTTTTAGTAAAAAAAAAAGTTATATGTCTAATGTATAGAAAGGCCCTAAAATTTAGCTTTTTGTATATTTCTATAGAAGAACGAACATCTAATCATTCGATTCAGATGTATCGAAAAATGCAGACATCTCAATTTCAAAATTCCAATTCAATATTAAGGTAACGATATGTACTTATCCTATCCTACTAATCATTATTATTATTATTATTATTATTATTATTATTTTAATATTATAAATGTGAAAGTGAATTTATTTGTTTGCTATTGTTTCACGCCAATAATCTAATCCGATTTTGAAAATTATTTCACCAATGGAGAAAGCTGCATTACCAGCGTCAAATATAGGACATTTTTTATCCGATTCGGTACAGATTTTTTCCGAAAAACACAATTTTGGGCTGGTTAGGGTAATTTTCGTTTGATTGTTTAACCAGTTTTAAAACCGGTTGTTAGTTATATAGTTTTTAAACAGATCAACGCGAGCGGACCCGCGGGTAAAAGCTGGTAATATTATAAATGTGAAAGTTTGCATGTTAATACTCTTTGAATATATTTTGATGAAATTTGGTAAATGGACAGCGTATGGTCCAGATTAAAATAAATGGTACTTTTTGTTTTGGATAAACTTGATATAAATTCAGTTTATAGAACAAATTTCAGTTTCTTTCTGGATGCGTACGAAGTTGTGGGAAGATACTAGTATGTAAATAAAAAAAAATATGTGTAGACATCAGCTACGTCCAAACCAGCTACGTCCAAACACACATACACTAATATTTGCATTTCAGGTAAACAGCTTTGAAAGCTTTTAAATTTGTTCTTGTTTCTTTGCAAAATCAAAGCAACCATTAGGTCCGTTTGTTTACCCCAAACCGAGATCTGGTTGGGTATTGTGCTCTCGTCGGTGTGAACGCACAAAAAACTCTTTATAAAAGTTTGCACATTGTGCATATGGCTTGGACGTAGCTGGTATACATGCATACATATATTTAAATACATACATACATATCGCTCCTTTATTGCAACGTAGTCATAACTTTTAAAAGATCTAGTTCGTCAGAAAGCGAGTTTAAAGTTTTTAATTTACACACAACTTAATGGAAAAGGGAAATTTTATTTTTCTCTCAAGAGATAAGTAAACAAGATATTTGTAGGAAATTTTTACACAAAGTATTAATTCTGCATCACTAACTCGAAAAATTATTTTTTTAAGATATGACCGACCCTGCAAATAATATTGGACTACGTGGTCCAATCTACATGAAACAGACTAGTTACAACATGGTCCCATTTAATGCAGCCATGGATTATGTCGTTTTCGCACAAGCATTCGTTCGTGTTTAAACGATTACGATCGTTCTTCTTAGGCACTTACAAATTGTATGCGAGTAGTCTATAACCAAAGACTATAAATATATACATATAGTCTTTGCTATAACTATTCCATATGGGGTAGTTTTAGGGGTGGTCCGATGTAGTGCAAATTTGGACCATGTGGTCCATCCCTAGGACATCGCAATGTTAAATCGACCATGTTTTATACATACATTTGGACTAGTTTTGTAATAGTCCTGGTATTTTATGAAGTAGTCCTTGCATGCATGTATGGACTAGTCACGTTATTTGCAGTGGATATGTGTACATATGTATACATATATAAATACATACATATGTACATATATGCATGCATGTATGTACATATGTATGTATGAATGGAGTATGAGTATATGTACCTGTGTTTTTGGAAACGCCGTTTGCATTAACATGTTGTTAGTGTGGCTTCTGAAGCTTTTTATATCCAAACAGGCTCCCATATCCATTATTGATTTCGAATTATTTTTATCTCCACACCATGATGGTATTATTGACTGTGTTGCAGCAAAATGCGTTAAACAGCCATCCAACTTAGAACAGAACGAATGCGTTTCCCTTAAATCCCATAGCGCTATACTGCCATCTCTTAAAGCCGCCACTATTATATCCGAAGAATCATTAGATATTTCTACTTTGGAAACTTGACTCCAAGTTGTTAGAAGACGCAATGGCTTATCACAGGTGTTGGTGCACCAAACCATGAGGAGATTGGTAAAGTCAGAGATGTACACATTTGTGTCAGGCAAAGATTCATGTACAGTTATAAGTAAATTATATTTGTTATTAGAAAATAATTTTACAACGTGCAAAGTGTTGAGAAAGTTAGTTTCCATACAAAAATATTTTTCACACACTCGCGTTAAGACTTGATCGTTTTCATGCACAGGACTATGTATTGGTTCGTTTTTAGTTTTGCCATTAGAAAATCCAAGAATTTGATCAATAAGAATAGACGAGCGTAAAAGAAATGAACTTAAATTTTCATAGTCTATAGGCCTTCTATGTCGACTTGCATAGTTTTGCTGATCACTCTTCGAATTTTGACTATTAAGCTGTTTCACCATGTGTAGGCTTTGCTCCAGTTCGCAGTGTGATGGAATTCGAGCTTGGTAATCATCAATTACTTCGCCGCTGGAATGTTGATTATATATTCCGTTATTATTTAAATTTTGCGTAACTTCTAATTGAAGAAATTGCGCTGGATTTTGAGTCCACATCGAACGTGTGTCTTGAACTTCGGTCTGCTGTTCCACATTTATTTGATTGACGTCAGTTTGAGTGAAATTTTGATTTGAGCTGAGTGTACCAAACGTGTGCATAAATATTTCATAGGAAATGGGTTTAAGATCAGCCAATGTGAAACTTAAAACGTCAAGTTGGATTTTTGTCATTAGTTCTGAACCCCTTGTATTAATGATGGGTTTGGTATAAAAGTTCCTATAGCCACCGTATGTTACTTGTGCAATACTTTTGTTGTAAGGGACAGGAATAGAAGTTGCGCATGTTGATATGCCAGAATCCGCCTGTTCCGACATTCCCATACTTGAAGTTTCCAAGCTGTCCGTTATAGGTTGGCTAAATTGTGACGACATATCAGATGATTTGCTGGTGTTTAGTTTGCGATAGAGTGTTTCATAATGTCCAGAATCAAATTTGTTTTCCTTATATATTTGAATTTCCACGATGGGGTCTGCAATAACTTCAGAGTCATGTTTATGTTCACGTCCATTCGAAGTTAATTGATTAAAAGAACTCTCTTGACTTGCTACAAGTTCAGTCATTTCGCAGTGTTCAGTTTTTTCTGTTATTATATCAGGTATTTCTTTATTTGGCAAACATGACAAGTCACATTCTTCCAAGGAACCTGTCAAAGAGTCAGTTTCGAAGTCCGATTCATAGGAATCAAAATCATCCGAATAGTTAATTTCCTCGTCGTTTTCAGGAACGATTAATCTTTCCTTTACGTTATTGCCCTCGAAGTTGACTTCAAATGCTACGGGTGATTTTAATATACCAACCCTAAATGTACTTTCTGCTTGTAAATTTTCTTTTTCAATTGTTTCATTATTTTCGATTGGGTCAGGTTCTCTTTTTAGTATCACAATCTCGTCCGGAGCTAATGTCCTACTTCCTTTCCGTATTAATTTGGGATAATCACTTTTTTTGTCTTCATCGCTAACAACTTTAACTTTGCGGTAATCGTTCCTTTTCTTTGGAGGTGGTGAACAAACAGTTACATTATGAGGAGTATCTAAAACAACATTTTGCTTTCTATAAACTGGCGCCTTGTCTGTTGTGCTAGTCATATTTGTTGTGGGTACTTTATGATTTTGGCCGGGCGTCCTTATGACCTTTGACGTTGTCGGCACTTCTTTGGGACGTAAAGGTGCATGTTTTTGCTGTGAAATTGAGCTGACTTTTCGAACATTTTCAGATGTTTTCCCTTGCTTTTTTATTTTATGTACATCCACCTTGGGGTTTTTTGATTTGCTGTTTGCTGTATTGTCTGTTTGTTTCTTTTCGTTCCTTACCTTTTCATCGGTTACAGGAATGCTTTCGTTCAAACGAGTTGAGACTTTTATAGCACGAGATGCTGTTTGTCTTTTTAAAACTACATTTTTATTTAGTGCCAAATCTGACCTTATTAAATCTGGTGTTTCCTGAGAAACAGAAAGTTTTAAAAAATAAAAATATTAAATGCAGTTCCTTTGTCTTGTTAAAACTATTTTCTTACAGGTTTTTTCCTTTTTAATTTATCGCTCCTTAAAACTTTCGACATTTATTCATACGGAGGAGGTAATAATGTTATACCTATCTGTGGTAATAATTAGATTTTTTTTTTTAATTTTAAATGTAGTACACATTTGAAATCCAATGAAAATATTTTTTATCAAGTTTCTTTTGCAATATTTAATCAATGAAATTAAAATAAAAACGTATTATAAACATCATTGTTGTGGCAATAACTTTTAAGTTTATGCCTTAGCAACGGAATAAATTAATTAAAAAAAATCAGCTGCTCAACATTTTGTATAATTGGCCATAGATACACCTTTCCAACAAATATTCACTCTTAAGCTTATGAAAATTTCCAAATCGTGTTTTTGATTGATTAGTCGTAATTTTCTTTTCCCCTCGTCACGCTTTCCTAAAAAACTAATCAGCTTAGCAATAAGACTTGCTGAGTGTAAATTAGGACTTCTGATGAAATTAATGGAGGTCAAGAAGTTACTAAAGATTTGGTTTGCTTCTACTGTAAAAAAGTAATATGTTGTACTTACGTCCTATGTATTTTTTCAGGGACGACATACATATACAAAATATGAACATAAAGGAAATTCACTTAATAGTTTCTTTATTGAAGATATTAAATATTTTTTACAAATCTTATTTTTTTTAAAGCTTCTTATTGCATATATGTACATACATACATATGTACAAATACATATACATACATATTTTACAATTTGCTGCGAGCCCCTTTTGCTCTGATATCAAGGAAGGGGGAACATAACGGGTATAATTCCTTAGATGATTTGAAAGCAACCAAGTCCGTTATTTTTTCATGTTTTTTAATTAGATCGTTTATATTGTCGGTTTCATTTCCGATTTCGCTTTCTTCTTTCACATCCTGAGTTGATACTATATGAACTGCAACTACACGCCTTTCTTGGCTGTTTTTACCTATAAATGCCTGTAAGGAAATAATTTTTATTCCTCCTTGAAAGCCTCACATATACATACATATGTGTGTACATATGTATGTACATATGTAGATAAATATTCAATATAAATTTTAGGAAAAAGAAGAGTTACTAAAAATATTAATACATAAAAGATAAAACACTTGCAATTTTGAAATGAAATAAAACTTAAAATAATTTAGCAAACTTCTAATTTTCTTGACGGAAAATTCAACGAGTCGTAAAAATAACGCTAAAAGATAGAGCAAGGAATAAGAATGGTTAAGTACTTTAACACCGTTTAACTACGATTTCCGCATAAAAACTAAGAAAGCTATTCAATTTGTTGAATCTTTCAAAGGAACGATTTGTTTTTTTTTTGTTGCTGTTTCTATGACTTTGCATTATATGTGTGACAAAAAGGAAAAACTGCTTAAGTCGATATAAGCCGATTTTGAGTTAATGGCACTTCCGTAATCTTCACATTTCAAAGTATGCCTGGACAAAATCTCAATTATTTTGTTCGATTTTTCAAGAATGCGCAATGACTTGCGTATTTTTTTTGTTTGTTTTTTAATTATACTTATACATACTTTGATATATTTCATTATGGAATATACTATTAGTTGTAGTATGTATGTATGTAGAACGATTTTTTTTCTAAATAAAATAAAAGTGTAGACTGAACTTCAAAATTTAAATGCGATAGAAATACATTTCTGAAAATCGACTTGAAAGTTTAAAACTGCTCTCCTCCAGAGCAGTAAAGTATGATGACTCAGTAATATTTTCCTTATTGCCACAGATATATTGATTAGAGTATATTTCTTACTTTATAGCATTCAAGAAGCTCATCTTTTGTTATACTTCGCAGAATTTCAACTTCAGCTTCGCTGCGTTCGAAATGGTATTGTGATAAAGCAATTTCACTGTAAAACAAACTAAATTGTGAATTAACTGTTTTCGGCTTCTCCAGCTTTTTTACAACTAACGCCTCTTTGTGGCAATCAAACTCATCCTGGGGCATTTCTTCAATAACTTTCTGCATTCATAAAAAACAGACATTAATACAAGACTTTAATCTATACATATTTAATTTAACATTTTAATTAAAAAAAATGCATACCAAATAGTTATCGAGAAATGCTTCAATACGACCTTCAACGTAAGACGGATGTTTGGAAGACTGGACAATAATGCGAATGCCATTTGCTCCGTTGACTTTTCGCATTCCACTAAACACAATATAGCCCAATTGTTCCTATATACAAAAAATTAACACATTTAAATGGTATGTTAGAAAATTATGTACATACATACATATGTACATACCTTAGTGCGCAAGCAGTCGTAGCACGGTTCTGTTAAAATCTGAGCTATTAAATTTACCATAATATTACTATGATCTGTTTGAGGTCCACATTGAAAGTACAATTGAGCGCAAGAACTCTTGTGGAAATTATTATTCTTTTCGAACAAATAACTGTCACCTGCATACGAATGTTTTATGATGAATATAAATGTAATTAAATTTTGATTGAGGCACTCACCAGCACATAATTTGTATTCTCGTTTCCCAAGCATTTGTCGGGCAAGCAAGGGTAACACCATTGCATTTGTACCCTCCAAACGTTTGTTCACTAATCCAGCTATCTCCAGAGCTTGTTGTTTTGTAACGTTTCCATAAATAAAACATTCAGTGTGTAGACGAGAGAAAAATTCTTTAGCATAGCTGAGAACACGCTCGAACGTAACAACTGAAAAGAAAAGCTCTTTTAACATTCTATTTAACATTATATTTACTTTTGTTGTAAACGAAAGATCTTCGAATATGTACTAACGCTCCATTGCATCTAAGAGTTCGCTATTTGTCCAAGCATTTTCAGTTAAAAGAAGAGCCAAATAATAAATTGAATGTTGATATGGTTGTTCAGCACTAAAATTCTTCAAAGAGCGCTTGTATTCTTCTTTAAGGATGTGAAAGCGTTTTTCGTCTACATTGAAATCAAACAAGTGATCAAGAAGTTTCTTCAATAACACAACTTGTTTGTCGTTGTAACCTGAAATTTTAAGCTAATTAAAGAAAAAATAGAAGAATATAACTCTTTTCTATCACGAATCTCATCATCATTACATCAATTCCATTCGATCGAGGAGCAACTTGAAGTTTCAAATCTGCTAAATCGGCGTCATAAAGGTACTCATTCAGCTGATCTTTTATTAATGCCACCATCAAATAATTTAAATTGCAATAGAGTGGATCCAAATAAGCTATTGGATTTGACATATCAAAAGACATACAAGCTTTTGGCTTCAAATAAAAATTATCTTGCTTATACCAAACTCTTAAGATTTCTGTATCCATAATGATTAAAGGGTGCTTGGATAAGTCAACATCGAAAGGAGCCAGTTCAAAATTCTCTGGTATAAAAGCGTTTGGTAAGGGTAACTCCAGGTTCTCATTTAATTCGCATTTCTCCCATTTCTAAAAAATGGTAAAATTAATAAAAAAAAAAATATTCTTGCTCTTCATTAAACACTAGAACCTTTATAACATCTTTGTCTATTTTGAATGTTCCATATTTGGTCTGATAATATGGCTCGATTAAATTGGCTTCATCTTCGTAGCTCTGTCCAACAAGAATGACCCGACATTTATATGGCACTAACTCATCTAACAGTTTAGTTATCAAATCAGGACTCCATTCATTGTTTAAGTATGGCGCAGTCAGTACTTGCTCCAATGGATAAACCTAAAAAATATTTCGTGAAAAGACATATTTCTCTTATTGTATAATAATAAAACATTCTCTCAATACCTGCATACATGATACAACACCAGTAACTAATCTTTCGGGTTTTTCTTTTTCCTTAAAGCGAAAGCGCATTTCATTAATCTTGACACATTCATCAAAAATCCACCTTTGTGGCCCTAGTTCGCGCAGCATTCTTAAATACTGTGGTACAATTACGATGACATTTTCCATTTGAACATATGAATGTATGTATGTATGAGTGTGAGTGTGAGGATATGCATTTTTAAGACAGATGTGCATAAACACTTACTTGAAAAACTATCTCTATTATATCATTAACATGATCAACTCCTTGTTGAGTCAGATCTAAGGATATTTCAAAAAAACCAAATCCGTTTAATGTGTTTTGGTGACCTGCTAACAAACTTACACACGTTTATGCGAAACTATTAATTTAAACCAATCGCAATGTAAATATTATTATAAACACTTACTCATTACACCATCCCAATCGTCGTAATTCAGATAATATACTTCCTTTACCTTCATGTCCTAACAAGTGAGATAAATAACTATCAGGCTGCAAATATAAATATGTATGTACATATATTCGAAAACGAATACCAATATTTTATAAAAATAAAGACATTGACAGCACAAGACATACGGCAGATTTATAATATTGTGTTAGATCGTCTGTAGTAAAGCTAATGGTAAGAGAACGTAAATCTTTGACAGGTACAATCAAAACCTTTTGCCCATATTGATCGACATCGTAAGGTTCTCTTGGCCAATGTGGAATTTCAACATTTTTATTCTCAATTTGTGAAAACTTTTCCATCACCATATTTTCAAGCTCATCCAATGTCTCTGAAGATATCAATATGCATACATATGCATGTATTTATAAAATAAGTATGAACTATTTGAAAATTTCACAGCAGAAGCTGCATTGCCAAAATTTTACCTTTTCCAATAACCGCCAAACTCATGATATTTGATGAATACCAATCCTTGTGAAATTTGAGTAATTCCTCCCTCACTTCAATGTTTAGTTGTTTTGGAATATCGCAAAGTGTTGTTTTATTCCCACTACCGAATTTTTTGTAAGCATGGCCAGGTTTTGCCAAATGTCTTTGAACTTGTTTTATCCGCCACGTATCACTCGAGAGATTCTTCTCATGTTCCGAATTGACCTTGCAGTAATATAAAAAAAAATTTATAATAACACATTTGATACATACTTGCTTTAAAGAAATCAACAAAAAGCACACTGGAAAATTTTGCTTTTATTCTTATAATGTATTTGAAGTACATACGGGTCCTTTATTGCAACATAGACATGTGTCAAAAAATGCATTTTCAGGAGTTAATGCAGATAAAATCGTTATATCTTACTTTATCTTGTGTAAACATTTCACATAAAAGAGAAAACAAAATATTTTTATATCTTCATGGAGTTAGTTGTAGAATCACAATGGACCCAATTGGTACTCCGAGTGGAGATGCGGTAGAGCACCACCCTTCCTAACCTAGTTGTACATATGTACATATCGACTGCTTGAGATAATGTAATTGATGATATCTCAGGAATGTTATGAGATAGAAACTTGAGACTTTTTGTAATCATATAATAATTGCAATATAATTTTTTTGTTTATTTGCACTTTATAAATTTGTTGTAGATCATAGTTAAAAGTGACTTAAAATACTTAAGATTCTCCTCTAAGTAGACTTAGCATCTATCTGGTGGTCCTTTCTCACCTACAGTGGTCATCTAAGTACAAATAGCGTTTTAGGTGGGAGAAAAATTTAAATTAATTGTTTTTTTGAATACTTAATTTTAAACTAAATCATGCTAAGTGTACCTAAAAAATCATTTAAAATGGAGGTTTTTTAAACTTGACAAATTATGCTAAGTACATTTTTGCTCATAATTTTTGATAGAATGGTCCGATTACTATCAACATTTTACAGAATCTAAGTTAATAAACGATGAATTCAGAAATGCTATCCCCAACATAACATGCTATGTCGACTTAGCATGACCCATGGAATGGGACCGTCGATATGTAGATTGAAAACTTAAAAATTATTTTCTCCAAAATTAGCTTATTTGAGTATTTCTCTGTTACAATAAAGGGGCGATATGTGTGTGCATGTACACAATGTACGACTTATTTCGTTACTGCACTAAATATTTCTTTTAGAAAAATAATCAGGTATGTGATAGAAATCAGTTGTCGATACCTTTTAACACAGTTTACAATAATTTTCGTTATTTTTCTTTTCAAAATTTATCTGTATTATTAGTATTTTAACTTTCAGTCTCTCTTTTTGAAAGTCAATAGTAATTAACTCAAAATTGATACTGGAAATCGTTCGACATTTTTATAACATCTCTCCAATTGGATTTCCATCACATACTAATAATAGTGTGTATCAATAAATGAATAAAAGTTTATCTTTATAATAATTACAGCGTGAATTTCTCGTTCTGTAGCACTAGGTGTAAAAAGGGGTCCAATAAAGAATTGAGAAAAACGATCAAGAGCTTCATCCAGTTTGTCGGGAGCCACATAGAAATGATATTTAGTCATTAAAGGGTATGTAGCTGCATTACTACTACCTCCGCTTTGCGAGAGATACGTTGTATATCCATTTTCATGTGGATACTTTTCAGTTCCTAGAAAAAGCATATGTTCACAAAAATGTGCTAGTCCAGGCAAATTGTCCGGGTCAGACATATGGCTGCAATGGTTTTAAAATTTTATTCAATCTGAAAACAATTAGGCAATCATATAAGCCGACTTTACCCGACTTGTACCGCCAACGCTGCAGCTGAAACATCGGTTTTATTGTCACTAACAAGCAGCACCTTTATACCATTTTGTAATTGAAGACCTCTATAATCGCGTGTGTCTTGTTGACTTTTTTTTATATTGTTTAACCTATAAAAGATATATGTATGTATGTAAGTAGAAAAATTTTACTTTTACTTCAACTAAATAAATATTGATGCCTTAAAATTGGTTCCAAATCTAAAGGGTTTTTCGAATGCGTCTCATTCGCTCTAGACTCCCCGGAAACAGAAAAAATATTCCCTGAACTTGAATTACTCATCCTTCTGCAGCTTTTAAACTTCCAAAGAATCGAAGGAAAATAGTTTGCCAAAAAAAGATTGGTTGAAAAGTTTTTGCTAGCAATGAATTTAAAGTTATTTACAATCCGAAAGTAATTTTTTCCACTTAATTATAACATCGATTGTTGACTCACCTGCGATTTTTTAATAGAGCTGAAGGTATACAAGCGGTCGAGAGAATTTGTTTAATAAACATGTAAAAATATAGCGAATCAAGCTTAGTTGTACATATGTATAAATTAAAAAATAATAAGAATTTTTATAATTCTTTACTGAAAATTCGAACGCTTTGAAAATGTGTTTTATGTGCTGAAAAAAAAACAAACGTCAATAAAATGAAAATAAACAGCTGTTGACATGGCAGAGACCAAGGCACATTCACAAGGTAGTAGCGGAAATGCAGCTGAGCTATTTTTTTTTTAAATTAAAGTTCATCCGAAACTTCAAACTTTTTTTACGAAAGAGAAATTAAAAGAAAATGTAAAAAAACTTCAATATGAAAAATATTTTATTTAAAAAATTCTGTGAAAACAAATCTAAAAATATGAAAAAACTATTAAAAAAATTGTGATAAGTGCTAAACGTTGCAAATTTTGTTAGTGGTAGCTGCCGTGGAGAAATATTTTCAAATTTATGTGAATAATTTTTATCATGAATTTTTATTATTATTATGTTAAAGAAATTATATGTTTGAAGTTTTGGATGAACTACAGCCCATGTTGTTTTTTTCATTGTTGTATTTTTTCATTGTTTTTGTAATCCTGATATTACCTGGAAATGAATTTGCCTTGGCAGAGACCACGGTAAAATTATACTAGGTACATGCACGACTACAACAAAATTGCAACACCAAAAAACACATGCATTTTGTTGGTATAAACCAAGGCGGTTTGATAATTTGCAACTCTGCGTATTCGCCTTGTATATTTGTTAGTGTAAAATTTCTTGCTGTCAGAATATTTCCTAACGTTTTGGTTGATTTGACAGCAGAGAATTTATATCAGCTGCTGAATTAAGATCATCTTATGTGTATTCGCCTTGGTATAAGCAAACGAATATTTGTCAGAAACAGATGCCGTTTGTCAAGGTGTATTTAAACAGGTGGCAGCGTTACTTCAGCTGATAATTTTTTGCTCTATGTGCTTTGTAGCTAACGAATGTCAAAAACTTCGTTTTGTTTTGGTTTTGGTACAATAATTTTTGTGCTTTTGACACTCTTCGGTTCTTTACACAACTATGGTTGCCGTATTTTTGTATAATAAATCCTTACGCACTCACCTGTATAATTACACCATGCCGTTTGTTTTCAAAAATAACAATTACAGGGTAACTAAAGTACAATTTCATGCTATAAACACAATCAAAGGCTACCGACCATCGACTACCGACTACAAAAGTAGCTGCCTACGAAAATAGCCAAGTCGCCAGCTACTTAATTCTTTTAACGACTACCGACCACTAACTACAAAAAATAAACATCATTAGATTAAACATCATTACATTAAACAATATAATAAATACATATAAACAGTAAAAATGAATATTATATACTTACCAATTTCAATAAAAAAACCAAAAAATAAATATAAATGAAACAAATGAAATGATTATTATTTTTCAATGGTGCCACTATAATAGTTTTTCGCGTTTTTAATAGCGATATTTAATGTATTGAGTTTTTAAAACCACCATTTCATGCATTTATTGTATTGGCAGCACTAATCTGTTTTTCGTAGCCAAGAAAAATAGAAATTAGCCTAAGTTGGCTACGGGCTACAAAAGTAGTCGTGTAGTCGGAAGTCGTGTAGCGGCTAAAAGAATTATTCTCATAAGCACGCATGTATTCTATTTTTGACATCTTGTAGTCGATGGTCGGTGGACATGATTGTGTTTATAGCATCAGACGCGGCATTCATGAATGCCGCCATTCAGTGTTGCCAATATGTTTGTAATTACGCAGAGTGGCAATTACTCTCATGTGTGGTAGAGACCTGCGTAAATAGTATTGAAATGTAAATACGTCTTGTTTTTTAAATGTATTCTCTTGACTGCATTATACTAAATCAATAATAAATGCTGTCGTATTATAAGCAAAGCAAGATAGATGCATTTGTGTGCGTGTATATGAGTGCTAACAAGCAATGTCGTGAAGACTTCTTGTTAAGAACAAACAATCAACAGAAATAGTGTTGATACGTGTATGCTTGTTATTTTACATATTGTACGTTTGAGTGTGTGTGTGTAAGATGTAGATGGTAACCCTGCAGAAAATGCGAATAGTGAAATTGTAGTGATTTACTAGTGACATTGTCAGTAGTACTACTGACCAGGTGTACCCCAGCCAATGTAATTATCTATTGACATTTAACATTAGCTTGTCATTGAAATTCCACCACTAGACTGTAGCAATACTGACTAAGTAGTTCTTTTGGGACCACATGAAGACATTGGAACCAAAGATTCACTAATAAATTTTAAGGGCTTTAGTCTACAATATCGATATTTCCTCGCTCGATGTCAATAGTAAAATTGTAGTGATTTACTAGTCACGTTGTCAATAGTACAACTGAATAGGTGTACCGCAGCCATTGTAATTGCCTATTGACATATAACATAGGGTTGTCATTGAAAATCTACCAGTAGACTTTAGCACTATTCTTTTACGACCATATGGAGACATTTGAACTAAAGATTCACTAGTACATTTTAGTGACCCTCGTCTTCAATTTTATAAGGGTTGGGGCAACATACTTAAATACATACATACGTATATATGTACGTAAGTTTTTAACATTATTGCATATCAGAATAAAAAAGAAAAACAAACTATTGACGCGTTCATTGACAATGTCAGCAGAAATACACTAGAACTGTTGTATCTAACGTATCTCTAGTCGCGCTTAAAAGGAAAGTTGTAGACATTTCAACTAGTGCAATTGTCGCTAGAGAAAAGAGTGTTGATATTAGAGATAACTTCGGCTAAAATCCTAAACTTCGGCCAAAACCGAAGCCGAAGCCGAATGTTTTAAATTTTAAAAATGATACTTGTTTTATATGAATTAAGAAAAAAGTTTGCTTTTTTGAGATCACTGAAATAGCTGTAATATCTATTGGATACATAACAAGAAAAATAAAACTATTTTGCAATTTCTAGATTGCTTTTTCATTTGATCACTCACAAGAACGTCCAAGTAAAAGAAAATAGAAAGCAACAGGGTTGTATTTCAAAGCAATCCTTTCAAAACATTAAACACAATACAAACTGTCGGCGAGCAACGACCAAAAATAATGTTATTTTTCAAGCTTGGAATGAAAAATATTCGGCTTCGGCTAATCGGCTGATTTTTTCCGTAGGCCGAATGTTGGCCGATTACCAATTTTTGTCCGAAGCCGAAGCCGAGTAATCGGTCGAACTCTAGTTGGCATAGAGACATATGGTTCTATGACTAGAGGGAAGCTATTATGTGTTTAACCCTCATACCTAAATAAGAGCGGCAAGCGTCGCGTTAGCAGCAGGGTACGCATTTTCAGTACATTTAAATGTGAAAATTTTACTTGATTGTACTGAAAATACGTACCCTGCTGCTAACGCGACGGTTGCCACTCTTATTTAGGTATTAGGGTAAAGGAGGTTATTTTTAAAGCAAGCACACACAACTAATGTAAATGCATGTGAACGTTTGTATGTACGCAGAAAAATAAAAGAGGATACACACAACGTGTGTGTGTATGTACATGCATGACGCCTGTATACGCGCCCATGAGTAGAAAGAAGCAAACATCACAAATTTTTCAGTTACCCTAATACCTAAATAAGAGCGGCAAGCGTTGCGTTAGCAGCAGGATGCGCATTTTCAGTACATTTAAATGCGAAAATATTATTTGATTGTACTGAAAATACGTACCCTGATGCTAACGCGACGCTTGCCGCTCTTATTTAGGTATGAGGGTTACGAAGTATTTTCTTCTTTACTCCTATACCTGCAATACCTGAAAAAAGTTATTGCAAACAGTGTTGTTTAACGTTTGTTTCAGAAGATTTCTCTGTAGTAAAGCATTTGAAAAATCCCTCATGTCTTGAAAGTTCTTATAAATGGTCTTGTGCAAAACTTTAATGTGTATGCCATGTAATTAGATTCATGTATAATCTGTGTGTTCTATTTTTATTTATTTTTGTTTTCACAAAAGATGTCTAGTGTAATTTTATTCAATGTGTAATTGGAGACACAGCCATGTGTACCATCATTGGCAACACTGTAATCATTTTATTTACAACACATACCTACCATGATGAAATAAACAGGTGGCATTACTAGGGCAACAAATGTACGATTACAACAACAAAAGGAATTTTTGTTTGTGTAATGTCTTTGCTTATGTCATAAATTAATATAAGCAAAAACCAAAGTGACGCGTTTTAGTGGTGGTGAAATAATGTTTTATGAAATAAAATTTCATAAAAATGAATAAATAATAATACAATTCATTAAATGAAGAGGATACTATTCGTTAATCGCGTTGTGTATTTCATGAAATACGTAAAGGGCACATTGATAATGCCATGGCCTTATGAAAGTATTGTGGTCAAACCTGGAGAGCAGCCATCCTAGAAGAGATGTTTAGAAAAAATGTGCTTGGATGATGACAAAAGCAAGAAGAAAGGAACGAAGTTTCGGAGCCGGCGGCGTAAGATTGCCCAATCGGATGATAGTTCTTGTTATGATATAGAATCCGATATGTACACAGAATTTTCTACAGATGATGAAGACCACTGATTTTAGTTCTAATTTTGACACTGATATTAGTGACATTGAAGTAGCGGAACCAGGGGAAACAGGTCAAGAACGTAACCTTCAAGTTGAAAGCAAACATAAGCATAACAATTTTCGCAACTCGTCACATCATGGCTCAAAGGAAAGTGTTGAGTCTAATTTGTGCACTGCTGGGCCAAACTTCTCTGACAATGATGATATCGTTATTGAAGAAGAGAACATTATATATCCCGAAGACCAAGAAAAACTATTGCAAACTCAAGTCCCGAATTGCAATTCTCAAGAAAATGATACGGAAGAACTATTGAAAAGTTTTGAAATTCTTCAACTTCACACAAATAATGCAGTTTTAAATTTTACTAGTTGTGACAAAGAATCTTCCCAAAAGGTACAACAAACAAATATGAAAAAATCAAATGAAGATTTCTAACCGTTCAACGAAGAGCCACCCAAAAAAATGGTTTACCGCAATAAATATACAAAGATCAATCCAAATATTATTGTGGACAAACTCTTGGAGATCTGTTTGATGTTCGTGTTAATGTACCTCTGTCGGAAGATTTTGTTTTCAAAAGTTTTGATATATTCCAAAGTACACAAATAACTCTGGACTGGGAAAATACGATTCGTGAGAAAGTTACTACGCCGGAATAGTTCATTTTGCGCATTTTTAAAATGGTTGATTTCGGTTTCTTTATCTGCAAGCAAAAGAAGTTCAATTATCGCTTTTGTGTTAAGGCTAAACGTTTCACAGAAAATATTAAAAAGAAACGCGAATAGAAAAAGTCATCATCTAGGCGACGCGAAAGGCGTACTGCTAAAAATGCAGCTAGGAAACGTGCCGAAGGAAGAACTCGCCGTTATTCCGATCGTAAAAATGGCATAGTACGGAAAAGTTGGAACAAATTAAGTTTAGTGACATAACTCCAAAATTAATAAAATTAATTTGGCATCCGAATGAAAATTAAAAAATAAAAACAAAAACTTAAATAAAAAAAATTGCGGCAAGCCTTAGTTTCCGAGTTATGAGCCTTTTAAGTTCTGGTATAAAATTGTGATTATATGGTGGAATTGGCACAAATCAAGCTAAGGGCAACTCTAAAAAAATGCTATCCGATTGAGAATTTAAAAATAAGGAAAAAATATTAAATTAAAAAATTGTAGGCGAGGCTTAGTTTCCGAGTTATTGGCCTTTGTAATTGTAGTACAAAATTCTGATAACATGGTGTATTTTCCAACAAATGTTATCCAATATTGGTGTAATTTAAAAGCTCTAAGAAAACACTAAATTTGGAGTTCGGTTTGTATTTACTAACACCTGTGTGTGTTTGTAGCATTCATACATAAAAATGTTTTTCTGCACTGCCAGCCTTCGGCCAGGCTTAAGGATTTTCTTCACCTTGATGTTTCCCTACACTGCACAGCCTAATAAAGATTTTCTGCCTGGCAAAGTTTTCTTGTTTAATATTGATTTTCTGCACTGCCGGCCTTCGGCCGGGCTTAAAGATTTTCTCCACCATGGGTGTTGCCCTACACGGCGCAGCCTATTAAGATTTTCTGCCTGGCAAAGTTTTCCTGTCTAATAACGATTTCCTGCACTGCCGGCCTTCGGCCGGGCTTAAGGATTTTCTCCACCATGGTGTTTCCCGAGACGGCGCAGCCTAATAAAGATTATCTCCTGAAAGATATCCAAAGCTTTTAAATGATACTAATATTTTCGCAATACAATTAATTTTAAACACATAAAACTTTCACGAACCGATATATTGTTTCCACAAAAATTTTCTTATTAACAAACGTGGACATAAAATGTAAACATAAACAAAACTTTTGACATAAGATTAGACAAATAATGTAGAACAAAAAAACTGTCATCTGGCGTAGTAATGCCACCTGTTTATTTCATCATGATACCTACACTAAAGGTGAAGTTACATAACACGCGTTAGTGCGCGTGTGAACTGTAGGCATCTGTCAAAAAAAGTTGAAATAGGGTTTTTGAATACGACAAGTTACATACCAAACTCTTTGACGCGCTTGCCGCAGAAAGTTGGTTAACTTTCAACTTTTTAACGCGTTGTGTTGTTTTGACAACTAATCAGCCGACAATAAAAAAGAAAAAATTAAAAAAAATTAGAATCATGAAGGAAAATCTTAATAAAGAGTTTGAGAACTATACAGTATTGCACAAAAAAGGAATTAAAAATGTTCCAAGATAATTCTTGAATGTAAAAATAAACAAAAAAAGCTGAAAGAAAAGGCGTTTGTAACGCGTGCTGTGTAACTTTTTTATTCATTTTTACATTGAAAAATGATCTTGGAACATTTTCAAATCCTTTTTTGTGCAATACTGTATAGTTTTCAAACTCTTTATTAAGATTTTCCTTCATGATTCTAATTTTTTAAAAATTTTTCTCTTTTATTGTCAGCCGATTCGTTCTCAAAATATCAAAACGCGTTAAAAAGTTGAAAGTTGACCAACTTTCTGCCGCAAACGTGTCAAAGAGTTTGGTATGTAACTTGTCGTATGCAAAAACACTATTTCAACTTTTTTTGACAGATGCCTACAGTTGGCACGCGCACTAACGCGTGTTATGTAACTTCACCTTAACATTTTTGTAGCTTGTACCCAGCCAACCTGAGTTTCGAAAATAAACGAATGTTCGCTGTAGCCAACAATTCTCGTAAAAAAAAGTTGAGCAACAAGAAACAATTTGTTTCTCTCAATTTTTTATTTTTGTTGCATGTACAACAAAAGAGGAGTAACGTTTTCTGCTATTTAGAAGCAATGAAATCGATTGCTAATGATATTGCAAAAGGTTCGCTAATGATTCGTGAGCGAAACATCGAAATCGAAAGAGTTTCTCGGACAAAACACGCAACATTCGAATGCGATATTATTTACGAATGTTTTGGTTAGCTGGGTAAACAAAGTTTGACAACTGTTTGTATTGTATACATTAACAGGCTGGGCTTGTGCATGTACCTGTTATAATTTTACCATGGCAGAGACAATAAGGTGAAAATGGTAAAAAAATGAATTTACCATATATGATTTCCCTACAAGAAAGCTAATAGTCAATTGACTAGTCATTTGACTAGTAGCGACGACCACAACTTCGGTCACCGTCTCCAGTTAGTTTATTAGGGGCTTGGTGAAAAAAATGACCAAAACATTTATGTACGTGTGATTTTTTCTCTCCCTCTAACTCGTTAATTTCACTTAATTAAAACATATATCTGAACTGCTTACTCTGCTACTTTTTTGCCAGTCACAGATTACATAAGCATTGGTAAACTATGACTAGTAAATGGTTACAAAGCAACTGGTCACCTGTTACTAGTCAATTTTAACATAGAAACTGGTAAAATTTAACTTTTAAATAAATAAACATAATTTTTATATTATTTTAATTGTTTTTTCTTATAAGAAAATAAAGAAATTAGTAATATACATATATAAAAACAGTCCAAAATAACGTAGATTGCACCAATCTAGTCTTCTTTACGCTTTTTTTAGCTCGTACACGCATTGCTTTTTGCAAATATGTATCTAAAATTAAAAAACACAAATGTATAAATTGAATTAAACTTTTGAATTTCTTTTCTGCAGTATTGTTGTTACTTAACTTTCTTAACACTTGTACAAATTTTAACTTCACAGACCGAACGAATTGTATATTTTACAATAAAATATGTTTTCTTAAAACTTTATGTACATTAGATGTTTCACTCTAACATACATGTTAGAGAAGAGCAACTATAATTGGTAAATGTGTTGGTCATCGCTACCAGTCAAATGACCAGTCAATTGACTGGCACTCTTAAATTCACTATAAAATTATTGCAAATGTATTAGTGAAAAAATGTCGTTTGTGTTAGTTTCGGTCATTCCCATTTGGCCACGTCTTTAAGACATCTTTGACGACGGGTACAACACAATGGTAAGTCGTAGAAGACATATTGAAGACAGCACCATACAAATCGTCGACGAAATTTTCATACAAATGGCGCCGAAGTCACACAAGATGAAATGGGCGACAATGTCGCTCAGGTTGTCGTCAACAATGCTTTATTGAAGACAAAACTTATGTGACACTGTCGTTCAGATTGTCCTCAACAAAGTCTTATTGAAGACAAAACGTATGATACTGTCGCTCAGATTGTCGTCAACACGGCTTTATTGAAAACAAAACGATGGATATTGTCGCTCAGATAGTCATGAACGACGATTTCCTTTAAATTTTCGATTAGAAAACCTAATGAACAGGCGACATGTCGTACATTAATCGTCGAAGACAATATCGTCTGTGACGATTTGGCCAACAGGGTTAATTTCTTGTAGGGTTGTTTTTTATATTATAGAATTTGTATCAAAATGCCGAAAGATAGCACTTTTGGCATCCCTGCCCATATATATGGAATTTGATAACTACGGAATGCGATTTGGTGTATCTTCTGTGATTTTGTGGTTGTTGTATGCGCTATTAATCGTGTTTTTTTCTTCCATCATTACAGTGTTACCGTTTTTGCCATATGGCAAAATAAGTCGTAGTATTCTGATTTAGGTTGATGACAGTGCTAATCATTTTGTTGTGTGTGTTGGCATCGCGTTCTCTTTGGTCTTTAAGGTGGCTAAATAGTGAGTTACTAACAATGACGGTTGTTGATCTAGCTGAGCAATTTATATGGTGAATCAGCGTTAGCACAAAACTTTTAACCCTTTAAGCAAATTTATTTAAAGGGCCCATACACAACAGAGAAGCGCAATGAATCATGTTTTCGCTATTCATACTGACTCATAAAATTTTAAATGTAAGTGAGTAGACATCATTTAAAATCAACTACTCTGATTTACTCATACTCACCATGACATTGATCCATCATCCACACTCACACTCATAAATCACCTTAGTTAGATTTATAATTTCAGGAAAATACTTATACTACTCATGTTGATTCAGCTCACTCAACTCATGCATGTGTGTTTATTTAAAGTTTTAGTCATTAAAGAGTTTTGCAAGTATGTAGTATACAATAGTAGTAAATACGGTTGTTTTTCAATTCATACACAACGTTACCATATATATTTTTTAAAAAACTTGCTAAATCTGAAAAAAAAACTTTTTTTCCAAAACAAAAACTTTTTTTCTACAAAAGTACCAAAATTAAAAAAAAAAAACAGGTGATCGATATTGTTATGTGAAAAATAATGAAAATGGTTAGGCTACTGAGCCTTTAGACACTGTTGCAGTAATAAGGGAGTGAGAAAATATAAGATCGATTTATTGCATACAAACATTACTTAATATTTTCATTCAATATACTGCAAAAGTTCAATTATGGACATATTTATAAAAAAACTTGAAAATACTTTATGTTTTCAAAAAACTTGTTGGCATCTCAAAAAACTTCCAAAAAAAGGGAAAACTTGACAAATGGTAACGCTGTTCATACAAAACAAAAAAAAAAACAAGAGAGAAACACATACAGTAAGCAAAGAAAAAACTTGTACAGCAAACGCTTCCGCTCTTCTAATGAAAGTATCTCTGTTGCTTTGTAAGATTTTAAGCTAAAACCAAAAGCAGTTTCAAGACAAATTAATAAGCTTTCTATAGAAATCATTAATTTTATTAAGAAATTTATTTTACTACTAAAATAAATTCAGTAAAGTGCGACTTTGACTCGCGCACGAAGGGTTCCGTACGTTGGGCTTTGAGCATTTTTTTTAATACAGTGTTTGTTACGTTTTTTCAGCTGAAATAATTTTTTTTATTGTTTTTCACTTTTTTCTCGTTTTGGCGATTTTTTAAATTTTGGCGATTTTTTTTTTAATTTTGGCGATTTTTTTCATTTTGGTTATTTTTTTTGCGATTTTTTTCATTTTGGCAATTTTTTTAATTTTGGCGATTTTTTTAATTTTGGCGATTTTTTCATTTTGGCGATTTTTTTTCATTTTGACGATTTTTTCATTTTGGCGATTCTTCCGGTTTTCCGCGATTTATTTTCGATTTAGAAATTTTTTTTAATTTGGTGCTTTTTTTTCGTTTTGGCGATTTTTTTTTGATTTTGGCGATTTTTTTTCGGTTTGGCGATTTTATAATTTTGATATTTTTTTGTTTTACCGTTTTTGAAAATTTCAAGAAGTTTGCTCTTACGGTTTCCAAGATACAGCAAGTTATCAAAATTACATAGTCAAAATTACATTAACTGATGGTACACCCTCTAATTAAAATTTTTTAAATTTTAGTGTTAATTGTTGTAGTCTGTATAAAAATACACTAACTTTACAAATTTAAAGTGCATATACATACAATTGTATGTATATTACATGGAATTTTAAAATTTTTCGTTGCTCGTTTTGGCACACCCTTTAATTTCCAACTCTCATGTATTTGTTGTTGTAGCGGCCAAGGGTCTACACACTCTGTCCAAATTTCAGGTCCGTAGCTCTTACGGTTCTCGAGAAAATACCCTGTGACGGACAGACGGACAGACGGACGGACGGACAGACGGACAGCGTAGCGAAAACAATAGGGTTCCTTTTTCACCTTTGGTGTACGGAACCCTAAAAATAACCTAACATAAAATAACACTATTTTTAAGAGCAAAAAAAAAACTTGTACACTAACATGCCTATTCACAGAAAAAGTCTTAAGTCAGTCACAACTTTTGTTATGACTCAGTTCCATATTTACTCTTGTGACTCGGTCTTAATTTTGTATTCTCGTAACATAGTCACAAAAATCCAAATTTTACAGTTTACATTCAATGTTAAACGAAAATTATGACATTTGAGTATTGAATAAATAAATATAAAAAAATTAATAATAAATTTCAAATAAATAAAAAAGTCTAAAAATATAATATTGAAGGGTAAAATCTGCGAACGTAGTAAATAATGAAAAACCTTAAGCGGCCCATACACTACAACAGCTTGCTCGTGCAATCAAGCGATTGAACAATCATGCTCGAACCACATAACGTACCAGCAAGCTGATACAATATTATTATTGAGGGTGGCGTTGGCTGAAGTAGTTAGCACGTTGACTACAAAACCGAAGGTCCTGGGTTCAATCCCTATATCCAACAGTCATTAAATAACAACACCACGCATTTTTCTGATGTGCATTAGTGTCCCTTTGTATCAGTTGTTGTAGGAAAGTCCAAGTGGTGAAGGCATAATCACTGGTCACTGAACTATACCGACCTCAGCAGATACTAATCCTAGTGTAACATCAGAGCGCCCTCCTTCGTTGTGTAGCAAAATCATCGGCGAAGTAAAACTATCAATAAAATGGCTACAAGACACAGCTTCAAAAAATTAATACTCCTCATTTAACATCAGAGAGGCGCATTATTAAAAACGTGCAAAAAGTAAAAAAAAAGTTGTAAAAGAATGAAGCTTTCCTCTATTTCTTCCTTCACTACCTGTCTTTTCTCTCACTATCCCTTTCCAAAGCAAGGTAACACCTAGTAATAGTAGTAGGCACTAATTGCCTGAGTGTTACTTCTCTTTAAAAAAATAATATATATTATCATACACTACACTATGGGCATTTTGTGTGATGGTACGTATTGCTGTAGCGATGTCAAGTAAAAGCTTGATATTTTGCAAATTATGTTTCAACAAATTATATTTTTTAAATGTATGTTTATTCCATGACAACTTTCCTCAACTGAGCTAATTTCACCATATACTACACCAGCAAGCTGGTACCATCAGCAAAATATCAAACTATACATATTTCACATCGCTACAGCAAAATGTACCATCGCACAAAATGCCCATACACGACCAAACTACTGGCACAAACACTGATTTCGCATGCATGCTGTTTTACTCACAGTTTGTAGCACAGCTTGTTCTTCGATTGTTTGCGGAAACTTTATTTACTTCACCACCGAAATGAGCTTTTATCAAAAATGTCACAAATTGCATCAAGAAGCTATTTGAAATGTGTTTTTGGTATTCTCCATGGGCATACAATAACAATTATAAAACTTTTCTAATGTGGACTCCTATAAAGAAAACAGATTGCTTTTTTAGCTTGATCTATATACATATCTCTTTTAATAAATTAATTTCGGCGCTGCTTCAGCCAAATTTATATACGTATGTATGTATATTACATAAAAATCTTCTACCATTTCCAAATTAGTTTCTTGTTTAAAGTTTATAATTTTAATTATATTCGTTTAAAATGTCTGTCACAATTACTATCATTGTATACATTCCTAGTCTTTATTTTAAACATTTATATAAATACAATTTTTTTTGAGAATCGGAAAATTTAGTCTTTAGTCACAATGTTAAAGTTATGACTATTTTTCAGTCACAATACTTTCTGTGAATAGGCATGTAACTCTTCTTTCAGGAAGGAGCTATGAAATAAGGAATACACTAAAAATTAGTACTAAATGTGGCCACGTCTAGCGTCTAATAGATTATTTTCATAGAATGAACTGGGTTTTTGGTAATTTTGGGAGCTATATGGTCCAATATGCCCTGGAGAGCACTTTTGAGTTAATTTTTACACATAATCTACAGCTCGCGTAATTTTTTGTTCACATACGCCCACAGAATTTCATTTGTACTAAGGCCAAGGATCTAGGGAGGATGTGCCTGCAATTTTTTTCCATTGAATGGAAGCCATTCTCTTATTATTGAAGCCGAATGTTTCGGGTATTTAACTCTAACTAATCAATAGTCTCCACTTACATTTAATTTGGCAGCTAACTGTGCTAAATTATCTCTTAGTATTTTTAAATAATTCATTTTATTTATTGTACGTTCTATAAAAACCGGATTTCATACACCACTCGATCCCATTGGGCCCCATACCATCATATTACACCCCCCATGCTTCACCGTGTTATTCAGGTTATTATCGTTAATGCTAGGAACACAATTGGGACGAACGACGAATTTCGTCCACGTCGACGAATTCGTCGATAAGAGTTCGCTGCGTAAATTCGTCGTGTGAAGCAGGGCTGTCAGATATGGCGATTTCTCGCCAAACGTGGCGATTTTTCAACTTGTTTGGCGTCTAAATTTTTGGTTTGGCGACATGGCGATTTTTCTGGCGATAAATAAATTTGTTGGCGATTTTTGTGGCTATTTTTTGAACAAAATTGAAACTCAAAATTTTTGTAATTCAGCAAAATTAGTTTGTTGAAGGAGTAGTTTAAAAAAATAAATCCCACCCAAACTCGTTTGCAAGAAATAAAATCGGCTGGATTTTGATGATTTTTCTTATATTAATTAATTCAATTTGAATTTGGATGAGAAAAACTTGTAAAAAATAATTTTTGGTGACTTTATTTCTACTTTTGGCGATTTTCTGCTAATATTTTATATGATTATTTTGTAAAAATTTATATTAAAAAAATTTTATATAAAATCAAATTTATTATCATATATTTATTAAGAAAAATTACATAAAATTGATTTTGGCGACTTTTGGCGATTTTTAAATTCAATTTGGCGAAATAGGCCAGAAAAAATCTGACAACCCTGGTGTGAAGCACAACAACGACGAATTTACACAGCGAATTCCTCTCTTATATTTGATAAAGTTGGTTGTTGTGTGTACAAAGACAGAGAGTGAGAGAGAGAAAATTGTTTTTTCGTCGTTCGTCGGCGTCACTGTTGCCAACTCAGCTATTTTCTCGTCAAATCTAGCGATTTTTAAGTACATTTTGCGGGAAAAATTATGATTTAGCTATTAGCGGGTTTTCTAGCGATTTTTAAATTGAGTGTTTCAAGCGTGTTTTTAATAATAGAGTTTTGGTCAACACTGCTAAAGAGTTCCAACAAGGTGAGTCTCGAATAACGGTATTTATAAAATATTTGTTGTGTGTGTATTTGTGATCATTGTGCTAGTTTTTTCATTATAATTTTGATTTTAATGAAAGAACAAGGAATACGTACATACATACATAAGTACTTCTATTTGTGCAAGTTAAGTGAAAAATATTAAAAAATTAAATTTTAATGCAATGGCACCTAAATACAACCAAAAATTTAGACGCGAATGGCTAAACCATGAACAATTAAAGTCTTGGATCGTGGTAGATGAAAAAAACTACACAAAAGGATTTTGCAAATATTGCAGATGCTCACTTTCAGCAAAACTATATGACCTTCTAAGTCACGCTGAAACTAAAAAACACAAATCAGCCGCTTCAATTAGAGGGTCATGTTGGAGAAAATTGAATTTTGTGCCAAATGAAACTATTGTTGATAACGTTAAAAGGCAAGAAGCCGCATTAGCTTTATTTATATGTCAACATACGTCAAATAATTCCATTGACCACCTTAGTGACTTGTGTAAAAAGAATTTTGATGGAGCTGACAAAATTCGTATTCATAGAACCAAATGTACTGCAATAATTAAAAACGTTTTAGCGCCTCATTTTGAGCTCAGAAAGGATATTTCAGCATCTAAGTACAGTATATTAGTGGATGAATCTACAGATGTTGGTATTATAAAATTATTAGGTTAGTATTTTTTATATGAATACATCTGCATCTAATAGTTTCATCATATTCATATACATATGTATGTTTAAATGTAGGTATTGTAATAATTTACTTCAGTACTGAAAAGCAAAAGGTTGTATCAACATTTCTAAGTTTAGCCGAAGTAGCCGACACAACTGCTGAAGGAATCACGCATGTAATACTGGAGGTATTAAATAAACATAATTTGGAACCTAAAAATCTGTTGGGTATCGGCACTGACAATGCCAACGTTATGGTCGGCAACAAAAAGAGCGTATTTGTTGAGTTGAAAAAAATTTTTCCAAATCTTATACTTATAAGGTGTGTATGTCATTCAATCCAGTTGGCAGTTACTCATTCTTGGAAAATTTGTATGCCAAGTTGTCTTGAATACCTTATAAATGAAACCTACAACTGGTTTTCGAGAAGTTACATAAGACAACAAAGCTACAAACATATATTTGAAGCAATAAATGATGGGGAGGTATGTACATATGTGCACTGTTAAAATGTTTAATTATTTTATTATAGTGAAAATGGCGCATATTCAGAAATCATTACTAAGTGCTAACTTGTTTAAATACCTATTTAAGTTATTCAAAGACGGCTACGAAAGTTTAGACTTAATTATGAGTGGAGCTGTAACTAAATGTTAACTAACTTATACATGTTATACTTATACTTTACATGTCAAAAATTTGTTTTTTGATAGTTTGAATAGTTTTTTATTTAATTGCAATTTATATCGATCATATTATAATCGACATTTTATTTTCTTATTTCTTTTATCAGCTGGGAGTCGTTACTTCGTTTGTTTAGATTTGTGAATAGAACCTGTAACTATCTGTTAACTATTTTTTAGTATCTGTTTAATAAATTTCGACTTTAGTTACGATTTATGAATATGCGCCAATATTTTTAATTATTAATTATACAAGTTTTCGGCATTATGTGCATACAATGGAAAACTGGCATGAAGTTACGCTGCAGTTACACGTTCAATAAACAAATAAAACGCTTTAAATTCCATCACACATACTGTGTGTCAAAATTCCTCGTGCCATACACTTCTACATTAAAATCACGTTAGGATGTAATCTTGAGTTAAGACTACATTGTGCGCGGAATGTCAAGTTGTATGGAGGAACTCGTTAAAACCTAGTTCAATTTTTACAATTATGCTAACTTCATCTCAGTTTTTCATTATACATAATGTCGTTTGTTTTTAATCCCATGTTATTATTAAATTATAGGATCCTTTAAAAATCACAAATATTTGTGATACACGTTGGTTATCCATCGAGGTTTCAATATCAAGAATTATAGATCAGTGGATTGAACTTAAAACTCATTTTGGAATTGCAAAACAATTCGAAAAGTGTTTTATGGCCCAAAATCTCTACAATTTGTACAATGAAACAAATATGTGCTACTTGGTATTTCTTCGACCAATATTAACTCGTGTTCAATTATTAAACAAGAGTTTTCAAAGCCAGAATTGTGACCCAACGAAACTTTTAAGTGACATGGAATTGACCATCAATTTTTTAAAACAGTTTATTATAAGGCCAACAATAGAAATCGATGTTATCAGTTCGGACTTTCTAAAGCACATATCGTACGACTGCTACTTGGGATATACATTTGAAAATCACTTAAAAATTTTAAAAGATCAAGGACTAGTAGATGACGAAAAGGAAGCAGATATTCGAAATTCATGTATACAGTTTGTGGTTAATTTAATTATGGAACTAAAAAAAAGGTATAAACTAATACATATAAATATGTATTCCAACATAAATAATAATTCAAAAATTTTATCTTTAAATAGATTGCCTGAAAATCATAACATTTTAAAGTTAGTTAGTTTGCTTTCCATTGAGAACACACTGAAACCAAAAAATCAAAACCTGTTGCCTCTTTTATCACTGTTAAGTATTAGTAATAGCTTAACTGATACAATTAATAACCAGTATTTTAATATATGCTATGTCAAATGGTCTGAAACCACTTCAGCCTGTTCATTTTGGGGCGAAGTATTGTTTTTTAGGGATTCTGCTGGAAATAATCCATTTAAGGAACTCGCTCAATTTGCTATTAATGTGTTGTCTCTTCCATGGTCAAATGCTGATGTTGAAAGGGTTTTCAGCCAACTTAACATCGTTAAAACTAAGTTAAGAAATAGACTTATGACCGAAACAGTAAATGCAGTTTTACATGTAAGGTAAGATTCTTCCAATTAGTTTTTGTAGCTTTTGTATTAACTTATAATATTTAGGTACGGTTTGAAATTAACTAACAAGTGTTGCTGCAGCTACGAAGTTCCGAATTCAGTACTAAACAAATTATGTACCAATGCTACCTATGAAAATAGTAATGTTGAAGATTGGCTTAAAATTTTTGGTTAAAAATAATATCTTCTATAAATTTTTTTATATATGTAAATATGTATTCATGTAAATATATCATGCATACATATATTACACATATGTACATCTATATGTATGTAAATGTTTTTTTGTAATAAAAGACTCCTTTTATTAACCTATAACATTGCGTTTATTTGTTATTTTATAAAATTTTTAGGGAAATTTGGTAAATAATTATTTTAGCGATTTATCGCTAAACTTTTTAATATTTTTGAAATTTAGCTATTTTCTAGCTATTTTCTTACCTACTTTAGCGATATTTTTTGGAAAAAAGTTGGCAACAGTGGTCGGCGTACAAATTAGAAATAAATCTATCTCAGAATTCGTCACACACGACGAATTTCGTTGTACGGCGGTATTGTGTTCATTTTCATATGGACACATGTGTTTTATTTTTTATGACGAAAATTCGCACCGAAAAATTCGTCGTTCGTCCCAGTTGTGTTCCTAGCATAAGGCTGGAGCTTTTCTTTGCCACGCAAAGAAAGATTATATTAATTACTATGATGACTTTTGGGACACTGCTGAATCCAAATTTAATATATTTGGATGTTATCGTTGTAGATTTTTGTGGCGAAGAGGAATTCCAGCATTAGTGATAAAAACCTGAATAACACGGTGAAGCATGGGGGGTGTAATATGATGGTATGGGTCCCAATGGGATCGAGTGGTGTATGAAATCCGGTTTTTATAGAACTTACAATAAATAAAATGAATTATTTAAAAATACTAAGAGATAATTTAGCACAGTTAGCTGCCAAATTAAATGTAAGTGGAGACTATTGATTAGTTAGAGTTAAATAGTTAAATATTGATTAGTTAGAGTCTTCAATAATAAGAAAATGGCTTGCATTCAATGGAAAAAAATTGCAGGCACATCCTCCCTAGATCCTTGGCCTTAGTACAAATGAAATTCTGTGGGCGTATGTGAACAAAAAATTACGCGAGCTGTAGATTATGTGTAAAAATTAACTCAAAAGTGCTCTCCAGGGCATATTGGACCATATAGCTCCCAAAATTACCAAAAACCCAGTTCATTCTATGAAAATAATCTATTAGATGCTAGACGTGGCCACATTTAGTACTAATTTTTAGTGTATTCCTTATTTCATAGCTCCTTCCTGAAAGAAGAGTTAGTGTACAAGTTTTTTTTTTGCTCTTGAAAATAGTGTTATTTTATGTTAGGTTATCTTTTTAGTATTAAAATAAATTTCTTAATAAAATTAAAGATTTCTATAGAAAGCTTATTAATTTGTCTTGAAACTGCTTTTGGTTTTAGCTTAAAATCTTACAAAGCAACAGAGATACTTTGATTAGAAGAGCGGAGCGTTTGCTGTACAAGTTTTTTCTTTGTTCACTGTACTAATAATGAGAACTTTAATGTTCGCATGCGAAGTTAGCATTGTGAATCATACTTATTTTGCATTAGACTTGGGTCGTACTCGTTCACTAGTTAATAGACTTGGGTCGAACTCATTCAGTCGGTCGTTTTTGACACAAACCAATGATCAAACCCATGTAATTTAAATGGGTTTGATCTAGACTTGGGTCGAACTCGTTCACTAGTTCATTTTTGCCACAAACCAGTGATCAAACCCATTTAAATTACATGGGTTTGATCATTGGTTTGTGGCAAAAATGAACTAGTGAACGAGTTCGACCCAAGTCTGACACTAGACTTGTATCGAACTCTTTCAGTAGCTCGTTTTTGACACAAACCAATGATTAAACCCATGTAATTTAAATGGGTTTGATCATTGGTTTGTGTCAAAAACGAGCTACTGAAAGAGTTCGATACAAGTCTATCTGACACACATACTGCTCATGCTCATGCAATAAGAATGTGTTGGTAAATTTTAAATTTTTGTTAATGTCATGGTGTAATTATATTATTAGATACACCTTGGTTAATTAACAGACAATGCAGTATGAAAAATCAAAATAGTTTTGATTTTGAAATGAACTCATCCTGCGGACAGTTTTTCAAATGAACAAAAAATTAATTTATTCATTTTTCTGATATGTATTTTTTTTTTACTTGACTTTTTTCTGAAATAAAGTAAAACAAACAAAAAATAAGTTTAGAAATAAAATGTGTAAGGAAAATACGCTTTGTCTTAATTTCTTGAATTTTACCAATAATTTTTTTTTGTTCTCAAAAGCGTTTTTATTTTAAATGATGATTGATAAGTTTGTGGTAAAAAAATATGAATCACACACGTACATATACCAAGTGTTCATCGGCAGTAGCTGCAAGCAGTATGTGTCTATTTACAATTATTTATATGTTTGCTTTGTTAACAATCCCAACTGTCTTATTTTTTTTATAATTCTATAGAAATTTCAAAAATTAAGATGACTATTTTCAGCAATTTGTCTTTATTTTAAAATTTCACTAATGTATGTAAGTAATAAATAGGATTGCACTTGTGTTATTCAACTAGTCTAGGTATGTAAATCAGAGCTGGCCACCGATATTAATGTATTCATGTACATAAGAAGCCGATTGATGTTCGGCACTCCGGTGCTACTTTGGGCAGCTCAGACGTAAATACATACACTTGTATGTACATACGTACATACATACATATGTATATGGAAATAATTAGTTTCTTCTACATCATACAAATTTTCACAAGCAAAGTTAATATTAAAATATTTTGAATATTTGAACTAAAAGCTTTGTGACAAGAATTTTTACTAATTCCAAAACCGGCCATTGCGACATTTTCATTGCTCGGCTCATTACTGACTTCAACTGTATAAAAGAAATATCATTAAAAGTACATATATTAGATTTCTCTTTCTTAAACATATGGCACACTAAATCATAAAGAGTCACAACTCAAAAAAATTTCAGATGCTGAGTAGTTGCAAAGAACTGTTGATACTGTACAAATGACGCAAGTATGTGACATGAAAACAAGCAAAAGAAATTGTTGAAGTCGTTATAGATTTCTTCAATTAACTGGTTTATTAAAAATCAAAAGCACTTTTATAATATTGAGTTCTGACTCTTTATGATTTAGTGTGCGATATGTACTCGTGCATACATACATAAGTATACAATTTAGTATTTAGTCTAGTTCAAACTCATTCAGTAGATCGTTTCAATCAATTATCAAATCCATGAATTAAGAAAACAAGGTCCGTTTTTATTTTCTGCTTGTGACGTAAACATAGAATTTTGTTGTCAACAAAGTACATACCAGAAAATGACAATAAGTACTCAAAAAAAATATATATGTACATAGTAAGTAAATAGCTTTAAATTTAGCAACTGCGCATAATCCTAATTATATCACAAACAATTTGTACGCACACATGTTATTTGCTCTCGAACAACTATGACTTAAACCGATTCCAACATACAAGAGCAACAAAACTACCCTACAACCATGATATAAATATAGAAGGTACTTCCATTCTCTAATTTTTTCTTGACATTCACCTTCTGACAAGGATAGGTATTCTGAAGTTTCCAATAAAATCGTGCTACCGTATTAATTTAATATTTCCCCTCTGTTTCCTGTTTGTTTGAAAATTTTATTGAAAAACTATTTCAGAAGTTTTTTTTTATAAATTCAAACAATTTAAAAGGAATCGTGATTATAAATGTTTTATTATCTTGAAAAGCAATGAAATGCATTGTAAATGTATTGTTGTGTTAAAGAAAGTAAAAATATTGTAAAAATATGAATTTTAAATTCTTTGAGTTCTCTACATTATCTGGTGTCCGCCAAGAGTGTCTAAGAGCCTGCAAAATTTGTGAAATAGACTTGCCAAAATTATCTGATCGGGTATTTAAGCCATTTCTTAGAAAAACATGTTACAATCAACAAAAAGCGAATTATATAGATTAAACAAGATGTAATATCAATCAATATTTGCTAAACTTAATGCAAATTCATTGTCCACTAATCAAAATCATCAATCAATTTGGATGAAAATATAGTTAAAATGTTTATTTTAGGCAGAAAATTTAAAAAGATGCTCCAAGTTTTTACATAACCACTTTTTAAACTTTACAGATATATAGTCATGTATGTATGTATATTACTTTATATATTTTCAAATTTTTGTTAAGATGATTACACATTTTTGTAAAAAATTTATAAGGGAAGACTTATATTTTTATGATATGGGAACATTTTTTTATTTCTCTCAAAAAACAAACTTCAGAAATACTTATTTTTTAAAAACAAAGAGAGAATGGAAGTACCTTCTATATTTATATCATGCCTACAACTACAAATAAAAAGGCACATGCGTATTAAACTAATTGACTCTCTCTCATACTTTCATTCTGAATATTTTTGCACACAAAATATTAATATATATTCAGTAAAAAAAATACAGTCATACTCGGAATATTTTTTCATCATTCGCCATTGTATACAATCATTTGTGTACATAACAAAAATTAAAAATTTTAAAAACCCCCGATATATCTATCTAAAAAAGATGTCATATCTTCTAAACGGCTAGACCGATTTTCTTCAAACATAGTTAAGAACCTTCTCGATCAAGTCACCTTTCAAACAGAAAAAACTAAATCAAAATCGGTGCAGCCGTTTGGGCTGTACGTGGACACGGATAGACACACAGATACACAGACACACACTACAAACTTACAACACCCCTTTTTTTAGTCGGGGGTTAATAAAATAGAATGAAAAATGTGTGGCTGTTTGAAAACATGCTTTAAGTTTGTGTGTAAATAAAATAGTTTTGTATTACGCATGTGTATTCAGTTTAATATTCGGAATATTTTTATATTCACACAGTCTATAAATTTTAGTTGTTGTCGTTTGTGCCGGGTAATTTAAAAAATGTGTATACACATGTTTATAGTTATATGTACGTATTAAAGTCCTGCACAATACCATTTGTAAGAACTTTCAAGACAGGAGAGATTTATCAAATGCTTTACTACAGCGAAATCTTCTAAAACAAACGCTAAACAACACTGTTGGCAAGGCATTTGTTTCAGTTATTATACCTGTAGAAGTAAAGAAGAAAATACTTCGTGACGGAAGAATTTGTGATGCTTGCTTCTTTCTAAGCATGGACGCGTATACAAGCGTCTTGCATGTACATCAAAACACACGTTGTGCGCTTGCTTTAAAAAAACCTCCCTTAATCACATAATAGCTTACCATCTACATCTTACACACACACACACACACACACTCAAACGTACAATATGTAAAATAACAAGCATACACGCATCAACACTACTTCTGTTGAGTGTTTGTTATGAACAAGAAGTCTTCACGATGTACACCAATGCATCCATCGCGCTTTGCTTATAATACGAAATCATTTATTATTGGTTTAGTATAATACAGCCACGAGAATACAGTTAAAAACCAAGACGTATTTACATTTCAAGACTGTTTTCGCAGGTCTCTAGTACGTATTCGGTTTGAAATTAATGCGTGTGTTTGTATTTTGCGTGTTTTTTATTTTTCGTAGTTGTTTGACGGCCAACACTCAAAAATTACTTAAAACGATACTTTTGTCATTCTCTGGTACATACATTTGTTTGTGGAATGTGCTCTCTCTCTCTCTCTCACACACACACACTTTCTACAACAAACACACGTGTGTATTCTATATTGACGTAGATGCGCAGTAGAACTATTTTTTTTGTGCTGCTGAGTGCGCAATCTTTTTTTCTTGATTCATGGATCAAACCCATGTAATTTAAGCGATCTAAAGGCAGAATTACCCGACTGTAAATGTAGAACTGTAAATGTAAATGTGTCAGCTGATCGAATCTGTTGCATGAAAAGCTATGCAAACGCTTACCTGACTGAAATGTCACGTAAATGTAACGTCTGAACCTGTAGAAAATAGAATTTCATGACGACGTTACGTGACATTTGTAGACAGTGATGGGATGTATGTACATTAAATGAGAGTGTGGCACAATAGCCCTATTTTGGTACTTTTGTTTCTTTTGATAATCTAAGCTTTTGAGTTGCTAAATTTGTATACGTACATGACATATTTAATAAATTTATAGTTTTCTAATAAAGTTTTTTTCTTTATAAAATCTAACCACAGACTGCCAATCGTGTTTGTTTATTTTTTTGTTCATATACATATACATATATGTATGTATGAATATGTAACATACATATAGTACATTTGTGCGAACAAACATACAAGCGCACAAAAACTATTTTTATTTAATAATACCAAAAAAATTATAATATGTGCGTTTAATAATAACAATTATAATGATAATAATAAAAATATAAATATTTTTATAATTATAATACGTTGTAATGTATGTATGTATACATATGAAGCTAAAATTTTAATTTCACTAAATATCAAAGTCATAACACTGTTTGTAAGTATAAAGTAATGATTTGATACCATTTAAATAATTTTCGTACTTTTTGTACACAATCAAAAATAATGTGAAGATTTTGAACTCCCATCAATGTTTCGAACAGCTGTTGCGCATTTTATTTGAATTTGTTATACTGATAAACACCCAGCAAACAAAAAGTAGTATATATGTATGTGTTCTTGTTCAAAAATATACATATGTAAATGTATATAGTTTTTTGTGATTAAAATTAATTATTATTAGTAGGTACGGACATTAATAAGAAAAGGATAAAACGGTAAAGTGGATATACCTATAATAATGTTTTTATATAATTGAGGTGCTACTGAAACCATAGGCATTCCTGGAAATTAAGGAGTCAAGCACTTCGTTGTTCCGATGAAATTGCTCAAAATCTGTTTTGCTACTTGTAGTTACATATATGCAAATATTACGGTTAGAGGCTTAAACGTTACAGCTGCTATTAAAATTATTGCAATTGAGTTCTTTTACTTAAAATAATAATTTTTAAAACCTCTAGGCACATTTGTCTTATTTCAAAAACTCCATTACGTTTTTTCAACAGTATAAAACTTGCCATCAAAAGAAAGTAAATTATAATAGCTTCAGCAAAATTATTAAAGAAATCTTGGATTAATTGAAACATTACCATTTTATATATTATTAACTTATAAGCAATAATGCATATATACATATGTACATATGTATGATCACACAATCCATATACATTTCAATCACAATGAATTCCATGAATTTAAATATTATATGAACTTTCACGTTTGACTTCACATAACTCGCAATTTAAAATAAAAAATGAGTGTTTGCTGGGCACAAAGCAATTAGCATGTATGTATGTATGTGTGCACAAGGAAGTTTTGTTGTTTGTGTCGAAAACACATGACACATTTTTAAGCATTCTATAAGCGTTCAAACATTTACATTTACATTACATTTACATTTACATTACATCTACGATTTCTACAGTCGGCTAACGAGGCCTTAAGTCTAATAAACATTTGCTTATAAACAATGGTTTTGTTTAAATTACCAACAACTCATGACTTCGAAAATGAGTCATTTTGCAGCTTTTGTCTTCGCTGGCGCAATTTTACATTACATATGTATGTATGTATGTATGTACTATGTACAATAATACCTAATTTACATTAAGCATCTATTTCATGAAATTAATTGCATTTAAATTTTTCATTTGTCAATGGGAGGCCTGTAGAAGCAACTCAGATGAAAAAAAGTTGCCAAAAATGGATCAGAGATTCATCCTACGTCCTTTTTGTATATACATACAGACATACATACGAAAATAGGAAAAGTTTCGTGCAACAAAATTCATGAAACTTCATGGAAAAATGCATAATGTAAATAAGGTATAAGTACGAGTCTGTATGTACCTTTGTCTTCAATTTCAAAAATAAAGGGGGCGGAAAATTTCGACCATCCAATAATATTCTTAGTTCTCATACGGGTTTGCCATTCTCCTTCGATTAATTCCATTTCATGGGTTACTTTCCAAATACCGTTCTCATGGCGCTGAGTGTGTATAACCTTAGTTGAGCTCCATGTGTAAGACTGAAAAAATTAAATAAAACATCTCAGAATAATTTGCAGAATTTCCTCAATATGCACATATGTAAGTATATGTATATGGATGTATGTGTGTATGTATGTATGTGTATGTGTGTATATTGACAGCTTACACCTGACATTTTGTAATCCAATACTGCTTCCGACAATGGTTGCAGGCTGCGCACCAACCAATGCAGTGTTACTTTCTTGCCATCTATTATGGCATTTTCCAATTGTCCCTTTTCGGGCTCTAGCATTAAATGTGTTCTGAGTTCATTCGAACCTAAAGAATTCTAAATTAAAAAAAAAAAAAGTTAAGTAAACAGCTTCATTAATTTAGTTAATAGTAACTAATGTAAATACTTCTGCTCTACATATGTATTCCCCTAGATCGTCGATTGTGACATCTTTGATGGTTAGCGTGCTGCGATTAAAATGTTTTTCCATTGTATGCGTCATCATGTACTTTTCCGAATATTTAAGTGGCTGATTGTTTTTCAACCAAGTAGTAAAGGCAATGGGATTTCCTTTGTAATCACAATATAGTTCTGCATTTCGTCCAATTTCTGTATTAATATGATGTCGATGTGTCGTCACCTTTGGTGGATACAGTACATCGATATTAAACATGCCATGTCTAGGTTTTTCACTGCCATCATCATCCAAACATTGATAAATGCCGCTGTGATATTCCTCCACGGCATTTATAACAATGGAACCATGTATCAATTCCCCTAGACTGTCATCGAAACGATTACCCTAAAAAAAATCACCAATCCTATTTAATAGTCAATAAATGCATTTAGATTATGTAAATATGAACATACATATGTATGTATGTACATTAGGGTGATAACTTTTTGCATTTATTTTTTTCGAATTTCATAACTCCCAAGGTAAAATCGTGTAGGGCATGGAAAAATATTAGGAACTGAATTTTTAGTTTTTTTTTTGCGATCGTTAGAAAAGATGACGCACCAAACGCGATGAAGTTTTTAATAGAAAAAGTGTTTTTTGACTGAAATTATATAATTTTTATGTCTAAATACTTTTTTTTTAATTTTCGCATATCATTTGTAGTTATATTTATATACATAGGTATGTATACATATGTTCTATAGCATTACAAATACATATATTTACCATATTTTAAGAAAATAGTTACATATATAAAAAAATTAAAATAAAATACTAAATGCATCTTAAAAATCGCTTTTGGTGCGTGAAGTTTTTCTTTACGAAATTGAACTAAAAAAAATGTTTTTTATTATCAAAACAATATTGCCCGTAAGATACATCCTTGGGAGAAGGCCATATGTATGTATGTATGTACATACATACATATGTATATCGTTAACTAAAATGCAAAACGACGTAACTAACAAAAATATAATTTTACAGGAGAGTCAAAAAAGTCCCTTGTTTTTTTTTTTGTTAATAAAAGCGTCATTTTTGATTTTGTCAAGACTATTCATAATAATCAATCAAAAACTCGTTTTTGAATTTTTTGTTAGTTAAGCCTTTTTGCGTTTTAGCTAACGATATATGTATGTACATATGAATGTTCATTTCTTTTGTTTTTTATTATAGAAACATCAACAAATTATTGAAATATTTTTACAAATACAAAACTACTTACGTTAACAGACCACTTAATATTATCTTTTCCCGATCCACTCGTTTTACATTCACAAATATAAGACTCACCCTCTCGAGCAAGAACAGTTCGATCAATAACATCTCTGCCATCACATAGAATGCTAAGCACTTTGTTCACTTCAAGCACGATTTGCAAACGTATATTCTCGGGAAGAACATCACAATAATATACGCCGGCATCGTCCGGCTGAATGCTCTTCAATAATATTGAGTTGTTCTTTAAAGCTTCGACTCGCGGATTTGCTGTATATTGGCCATGAGAATAAACAGTTTGATCCTTGTACCAAATGACGACATTGTTCACTGCCAAATACAAAATGAAAATTTAACAAAAAAAAAAAATACAAAAACATATATGCATGTACATACATATGTACATACATACATATCGTTGGCATACAGTGTAAACCTTGCTAACTCCACTTTTTATAATATATGACATTTTAATGCCGCTCAAAAGAGAAAACGACGCCGCGTCGACTGGCTAAAAAGTTACTTTTATTTCTAACTCTACATGTCGAAATAAACTCATGTGTTAGGCTAATTTCTTAACCTACATACAGTAGTTTCCGCGTAATTGCTCCCCTCTTAATTGATTTACCCGGTTAATTGCTCTAAAAAACATTAAATGAAAATGTCCCATATAAAACACATGGAAAAATACCCGTTTCAATGGGTTCCGTTTAATTGCGTTACCCTTTTATTTGACTCTTAAATAAAATCCCTTTTCCGAAATCACAAATCCGGTTAATTGATACTTGAAAACTTTCACAAATGGTTGTTGTGAAATGCCAACTCTTAAAATCACATATTTCTATTTACTTTTTTCATTAATTATGCACATGTCTAAATACATACATACATATACATATAATCATTGCAGAGTTTTGGAACATGTTTCGGATTATTGATCTGAATGATTAATGGATCAATTAACAGAATATCGGTTAAATGATTTTTCCCATTTAATAGCACCAAAAACCGCGCATTTTTAGAAAATCAATTAACCGGAAATTACTGTACGTATCTATAGAAAATGTTAACAGTTTTTTGTATCTCCTGTGAAATTCTCTTGAAGTGACTTAGCAGGTTTACACTCTAAGGCACGGCTGTCAAAACTGGTACCAGAGGGCCGAACATCGATCACCTTCTTATACAAATGAATACATACGCGCATACATTTCAACTCACCATGGAAATTTCTAACGTCGCAGTCCAAGATGACATCGTCACTTGTGTCAGCAGAAATGTGAACAATCGTTTTTTCAAAATACGCCGCATTATTTCCTGAATATATTGTCAGTGATATTTGGCCGCTATTATCTTTTTCGTCATTTTTATTACTCGTATCACTGCCATTGTCATATCCAGTGTAATCATAGTCGATGTAATCATATACATCAGCTTCTGCTTTGTGAACTGCTGGCAATCGTTTAGCAATGCATTGCGCTAAAAGACATCGATCGAGATATGTGTAAATATGTATGTACATACTTATAGACGTTACTATCTAGCTCTGAAACTTGATCAATGGTAAGCATGATTTCCTCACGTTATAAAATAAATTATACGAACTACAATGAAAATCTATAATCACTCACTCTTGATGGTGTAAGTTGAGTCTGCAGCGTGAATAATTTAATATGAATGAGAAAAAAACACTCATAATTTCCTCCATCGCCTTCTTATGGGATAATTTAAAAAAAATCAAGTTGGATTCTTATTTGTTTGTGCGATGTTTGCAAGTGCAAGGTTGCAACGTGGATCCGCTTGCGTTGATCTTTTTAAAAAATATATAACAACCGGTTTTAAAACTGGTTAAACAATCACACTCAAACTTAAAATTACCCTAACCAGCGAAAAAAAAACCGGTTTTGAATCGGATAAAAAATATCCTATATTTGGTAGAAGAATTTTCCAAATCGGATTAGTGGTTTTGGCGTGAAAGCGTAGCAAACAAACATATCACATTTATGATATTATTAGTAAGGATATATATTTTTTTGGGAGCTTCATATTTAAGTTCTTAGGCCCAATTTTATATTCCATTAGGACTTACTTTTCATTTGGCGCTGTTTCATTTAAGGGAAGAGATAACAAAGAGAAAAAACTGCCTCATAAAATCAAGAAGATTTTCTCTATGAAACGTTTTTAGGCTAAGGGGTATCCCAGCAGAAAGAAGCGAAGATTTTTTTATTGTTTTTATGTGGTGAATCTTATTAATTTTATCAAGAAGAAAACCACATAGAATCAAGAAGAAATCTTATTATTCACAATTTTTTTACTCAATTTCCGTTATTTTTGGCACCAAAAACAACAATCCATAGAGAAAAACTTCTTGATTCTATTAGGTTTTCTTATAAATTGTAAACTATAGGGATTTCTTATTGATTTTATTAGGTTGCCTTATTGATTTTTTCAATAAGGTTTTCTTCTTGATTTTAGTAGGTTCCTATATGATTATGTGTAAAGCATCTTATTGATTTTTTAATAAGGAAATCTTCTTGATTTTATGAGGTGACATAGAGACAATTTTTTTTCATGATCTTTTTCATTTTTGTATAAGAATGTTTGCACAATAATTTCAATGGTTATTCAGGCTGCTTGTTAGCATATTGGTTACATTGCTTGTCTATCAGTCAGAAGTTTGGTGGTTCAATACTTGGTGAGTAAGTTAGTTAAGAATATAACATAATGTGTATGTATGTATGTATAAATAAATAATGCTAGGAACACAATTGGGACGAACGTCGAGTTTCGTTCACGTTAACGAATTCGTCGATAAGAATTCGCTGAGAAAATTCGTCGTATGAAGCACAATAACGACGAATTTACTCACCGAATTCTGCTCTCATAATTTATAAATTTGGTTATTGTGTATGCGCAGAGAGAGAGAAAATTGTTTTTTCGTCGTTCGTCGGCGTACAAAATAGATATAAACCTATCTCAGAGTTCGTCACACACGACGAATTTCGTTCTACGGGGGTGTTGTGTTCATTTTCATATGCACAAATGTATTTTATTTTTTATGACGAAAGTTCGCACCGAAATATTCGTCGTTCGTCCCAATTGTGTTTATAGCATAACATCTACTATATACTACATACAGACATACATATGTATATGGTGTATAATTTAAATGAAAATACATAAGTACAGAGAATAAAGACGCAATTTTTTTATTTTTTATGAGGTCGCCTAATAAAAACAAGAAGAAAACCTTATTGAAAAAATCAATAAGATAATCTAACCTAGGGTTTACACGAGCAGGTGCAAGTTCGAAAAACTCAATACACTCAAACTCTTTTACTAACACATCTACACTTTCGGCCTTTTCAGTCTACTTCCAACTCAACTGCCAAGGAATTTTACAAGACAGTGACTTGGTGAACTTGTAGCTAACAGAGTTGCCCTATTAGTACTTTAGCACAAATTAACTGGATTTCAGTGTAATGTTATATGAGTTTTTACTCATTTTAAATACTTTTAAAAGCTAATTTAATATTTTTTTCTTAAATATTCATAAATCAAGCATTTAATTAATTTTTAAACATAAATAACATTGAAACAATACGAATAAAGTTCAATACTGTCTGGTTCCCTTAAAATTTAACTTTTTTATGTTATGGACAACTCTGCACTAAAAGGTAAACATGCAAGTTGCAAGACAGTCGCCCATTTGTGCGAAATTTTCGTTGATAATATGTACACAGAGCTTGCATGCAAGGTACTTGCATGTGTAAACGCAGGGTAATAAAAACTAGAAGATTTCTTCTTGATTTTTTCAAAAAGGTTTTCGCTATGAAATTAATAAGATTTCCTTATTGAAAAAAACCATAGAGATTTCTTATTAATTTTGTTCTATTTTATGAGATATTTAGTAGGCACTGCTTTCTCTGTGAATAGTTTTTGAGTTCGGTACTAGGCGACACGCTTTGTTTTCATATTCTTTGCTACATATGTACACATACTATATATACAAATATAATATAATATAATTCAACAGTATTCGTCTGTGTAAACGCGAAGGAAACAATAAAAGTGAATTCCGGAATTTTTTCCTTCCAAATGTTCGCCCGTCTTAACTCAGACTTATGCTGTGTTTCCACTACGAGTTGAATCACATATTTCGCTTTCTCAATAATGTTTATGAATCATACCGTTTACACTGGGCATTAGTGCTTCGTTTTGGCATTTTCAACATATATGTATATACATGCGTTTGGTTTGTCTTTGTTTACACGCACACATACACTTATACCTATTTTGTTTTGATAGCTAGTTAAGATAAACTGGCGATAAACTGCGACAAAAGTTAGAGAATATGAACATGAATTTTTCAAAGAAGACAATTTTATATAGCATTCTTTTTGCAAATTTGTTGAGATTTACATAAGAAAAATATTTCTGTGAGTAACTGTATACATTAGTATGTACATACATATATACACACGTAATATTAAAAAATTTTATACATACATACCCTGCAGGAGATCAAAGTAGTGTCCAACTAGTATATTACTAGCACAGAAATCACCACCAGTAGTTCCCTTCTGTAAACTTTCTTATACCACCGTAATGCTCAATTTACGAGTAGCATTGAGTGTGCTTAGAAAACTACTAGTGCTATTGGTAATAGTTTAGGACTAGTTTATTTCCAGTTCTTTTGTAAAGAAAAATTCCATAAAATTTGTGGTTTTATTGCTTTGTTGCCCAGTGACGACTCCCACTCAAAATTCGTCATTATTTATCAATATACAAAAATACAAAAGGGTAATTTATAATTATTTTTAGATGAACCTAAAGTTTTAATAATTGTATGATACCAATTTTTATGCAGTGCAAGGGCTCTTTTAGACAAGCAAAATTTACTTTGCCATGTGGTGCTTTGGAACTACTCCATATGCTAGTACTCATCAGCACTAGTAATTTTACACAACAACTTTAACCCTTTCTACACTAGTTATTGCTGTTCTAGTAATTATTATACTAGTGGCTTTTACACAATTAACGCCTACTCTCCTCTTATATACAATATATGTATACATATGTATATGTATATGTATGTAAATAGCCACAAATAAATAATATACAGATAAGGTTTGGATAAGATAACAAATGATCACAATGTAATAAGTATATAAAATTTATATATTTATATATTTATATTATAAATACATACATATGTATGTAGTTGTATGTGGTCTGGTGAGCAAAATTGTTTCTACTCTATTTTTTTTTAATAAATGTTAAGATAAATAAAATTAAGTTCATTTTAATTTTTTTAGATAAAAAAAACAAGAGTGAAATAGATTACATACGTGTACATAAATAAGCACATTTACCAGGTAACAGCGATGACATAGCTGAGCTATTTTCTTTCAATTTGAATTTGGCGGGAGACTTCAAAAATTTCTTATGAAAACGAAATTGAAAAAAATTTTAAGAAAATTTCAACGTGAAAAATATTTTATTAATAATACATTTGTAAAAATATGAAAAACAAGTTGAAAACCTTTTGAAAAAATAAATTTTTTAAACTCAATGTGAATAATTTTACTTTTAAAGGCTGGTACAGCAGAGTTCTTACGGAAATTCAATTTCTCATAACAATTGTGTATAAAAACAAACTTACTGATACATATTCGATACGATTCGAAATTTAAAAATATTTGCATATAAACTCTATTCAAATATTTCGTAATTTCGTTTGATAACGAGTGCCGTAATTTGCCCAGCCCCCAGGTTGGTAAATTTCTTAAGGAAATTTCCGAAAAGCACGCGAAATGTTTGTGGGCCTGTCCCACGATTTTGGCAACGTTCGACTTATCGCACACTTACATTTGGAACAAAAACAAAATTTTGCGTGTTTTAAATTAAAAAATTAATGAACTTGTGTGTATGCACATATGGGTATTTTTTCCAGGAAAGTCTACTTTTTGTCGCGTTCGACACCAAGCAAATATGCTTGTTTTTTTTTTTTCAAAGGAAACGAAACTTTTTTATTACTTCTTTATACATTTGTGTAGGGCGTCAGCAGCTCTACGTTAGGTAAAATTTTATGAAAAATTTAGTCACATTGCGGTCGAACGTGACAAAAAATTTTAATTTTTCGGAGAAATGCCCATATGTACATATACACACATACGAGTACATACATATGTACATAGTTCTACACAAAAGGCTACACGACTATTTTTCCGTGTAGAAATAAATTTAAATTTACAAACGTAAAATTCCGTAAAAACTTTGTATTTTTTCTTTTAAAATCAATTTAAAAAAAAGTGATACATTGTACATGCACATATGTATGTATGTATGTACATACATGTACATATGTATGTATGTCTCTGTGTATGTGCTTGTTGGGAAATCATAAATGCTAAAAAATCAAGTATTCTATACGATTACATGTACATAAAAGTGTATGTACATACATTTACTTCCATAGTGTCACAACTCAAAAAAACTAGTTTTGCAGAAAACGCGATTAAAGTTTTCAATTTACATGAAACGCAATGAAGACATGGAAAAATATTCTTCTCTAACGAGGTGGTAGTACAAACAAATTTTATGAAATTTTTACACAATATAAAATACGAAATGCCGATTTATTTTGCATCATTAGTTCAAAACCCTATTTTTTGAGTTATGACACTATTGAAGTAAATAAGCGATATGTAAATATATATGTATGTATGTACGTACACCCACTATTGAAAACTGCTGAACAAACTTTATTATACAAGATACATACATACATACATATATATAAAATATTGCTGAACAATTTTGTATGTAAGTATGTACAGATGTACATATCGCTCGCTCATTTACTTAAACAACGTCATAACTCAAAAAACTAGTTTGTCAGAAAACACGTTTAAAGTTTTCAATCAACATACAAGAGCTTTCAAGAGTTGAGTAAACAAGATATTTGTATGAAATTTATACACAATATGGAGAAAGATTTGAGGATTAATTCTGCATCATTAAGTCATTAAAAATAAATTTTTTGAGCTATGATCTTCTTTGAGTAAAGGAGCGATATGTATGCACATACATACATACATATGTATGTTTACATATTCAGAATTCGTTTTGATAACATTGCTTTACATATTTTTACTTTACGAATATTAAAATGTTTATGGAATTTTTTAATCTTATCGGGGTGAACTGAACGCGATAAAAATATTTAAAAACTTTTTTCGGCTTTTCAGTGTATATGTACATCTCTTTAAAGCGACATCTAGAGTCAAACGCTATTAAAGTACACGTTGACATGGCTAATTTGCTATGACTGGATAAAAAGTGACCAAGTCTTTTCAGAAGCTGCTTCGTACAACAAATAATCCCCCTTATGTTGTATGTAACTGCCTGTCGACGTCAAGACAATATACATACATTTGTATGTATGTAATATAAAAAAGTTGTCGCTTGTGTACACGTTATCGAGATAAATTTTATGCTATTGACAGTATATTATTCATATTCCCAGTCGGCAGTCGGCTCTTTTCGACTAGCGTCAATTTTCTGGCATTGTATTGACGCTACGTCAAAAAATAGTTACATAATACGTGGGAATAAAACTTTAATAACAAAAATTAAAAATTTTTAAAACCCAAGAATATATGTATGTATCTAGAAAAGATATGATATCTTCTAAACGGCTGGACCATTTTTTTAAGCTAGTGTTCGCCCAGTGGTTGAAAATCAACCATTAACGCACAGAGGTGGAAAATAGAATGAAAATATTTAAAGTTTGATGAATTTAAAACACAATTTAAAAACTATATTTAAATATACATACATATGTATAGACTCCAGGGTAAACCACTCTCTTAAACAACTTTCTTAACTACTAAATACGAATTTAAAATTCCATCATATTCCAACATTCCATCATATTCCAACATTCCAGTATGTTCAGTAATTTAAAGCACAGAAAAATAATGAAAACAATGAACAAAACGCACACAAAATAAACCAAAAATAAAAAACTTACTTTGTGCTGTAGGTGAATTTAACTTTAATCAAAGTTTTTAATAATTAAAAAAATATATTATTTTTAAGTATCTAAAGAAAAATAATACAGTACCACTCGTTATTTAAATATCCAAATTTTATTAGTTTCAGCAATAATCGTTTAAGTCCATAGAAAGATGGAAATAAGAATAAAATGAACAAATAAAATACGTTTTTCCTTCTGAGTGTTTACGGAGTTGCCAAGCCAAATTGTTGTAATTTTTTTTTTAGCAAATTAAGAGAGAAAGAGAGATCATGGCTTTATGATTGGCTAATATTCTTAACTGTTTTTAACTATCTTAGACACAAAAATGTAGAAGAAAAAATACATTCTGCACTGCTCCTACTGACAATCTATCTAACAAAAAAAAAAAAAATCAAGCGAATACGTTGAGTTTAAGTCAGTTAAAATGGTTCTTAACTTTTTTCACTTGACTATTTATATATAGATATGGACATATCTAAGAACTTTCTCGATCAAGCCACCTTTCAAACAAAAAAAAAAAAACTAAATCAAAATCGGTCCAGCCGTTTGGTCTGTACCAGAGAGCTGCATGATTACGAATCAAGCAGCATAATTTTGCCTTTTTGTAAAATGAATATATATCTAGCACTTAACATTAAAAAAATTAACGGCCAGACCCAAGATATCGACAACGTTCTACTTGTCGCACAATTACATTTGAAACAACAACAAAATATTAAAATTTGTTTTTTTTTAATGTATAAAAATAAGAGTTAGTTAATGACAGTCAGAGAGTTAACACTGCAAGCAACATCATTAGTATGTAATGATGTTAAAAACAAAACAAAAGCATTGTAAATGTGAGTGGACAGCAAATGCGAATCAACTCATCCAGTTCTCTGATCTGTACGTGGATACACAGACACACACTACAAACTTATAACACCCCTTTTTTTGGTCGGGGGTTAAAAATACAATATACATATACATATAAAAACTACAATATATATACATATGTATATAAATAAGATAATTGACATTTCCCTGAAGGAAACGTGGGGTTAAGTATCCCCAAGCCACCACTTTTGTCGACTATTTTGGTGACATTGTCAACGGAGTGTCTATTAATATTGTTTTTAATGCGTAGAAGACATTTTTTCAAATACACACAACTATAGTTATATATGCTTCTTCTTAAGGTTTTATTGTTTTGTTGAAAATAAAAGTGACGCCAAGCAAAATTTAAGTGTTTATCAAAATTAGTTTAAGAAATCAAATTAATCAAATTTGACTTTACTAATTCAGCGAAACAGAAAATTTTTGATTTACATATACACACATATGTACATATGTATTTAATAGAAATGACAAACAAAAACCCTACTCGCTGGCAATACGCTGAACGAATGAATGAATTAGTTCCTGTTATTGTATTCCATTTTTTATATATTTGTTTAATAAAATACCAAAATGTGAACAAAATATGGAATTTCATTATCAAAAGTGTATAGCTACTAGAATTACTAAAAAGTACTAGTGACCTGTGATCTGTTTCCAATGTCTTCATATAGTCCTTAAAGAACTACATACCTAATCAGTGGTGCCAATGTCAGTAGTTGCTTTTCAATGACACGCACATGTTAAATGTCTATAGCAAAAACCATTGTGTGGGGTATAATTAGTCAGTAGTACTGGCGACATTTCCTACAGGGTTGTTACTGACAATCATATGTGGATATGTGTATGTTCATAAGTATGTGTGTATGTAAATATTTATTTAATATGCTCTAAATTTGTTAGAAAGTACCCACACCAAGCTAGAAAATGCTAAATTATTTAAAAAGTGTTTTTTATGTGTTTAAATCTTCTCAATTGTTTGACAGATAATTGCAGTATGAAAATGTTGTGGCATAATTTTGTTTTTAATTATGACTCAAGATCTAATTTTAACACTTACCTCTGCTAATTAATCCTAAAACCAGGCAAAATACTATGAACCAATTTTTAGTAGTTTTGCTCATTTTAAAAATTTATTTTTATTTGACTAAAAGTTATTTCGCTCGTGTACACATACTACATACTATGTAGGTATGTAATTTTTATTACATAAATAAGTAATTTATTTAGTTATGTACATACATACACATGTCTGTATGTATGTATGTATGTAGGTACAAAATTGCGTTATGAATGAAACTTATTTATTATTATTATTTGCTATTTGGCATGTCCAATATTAACTATGTATTTATGTATATTTGGATCGTTGTCTTAATTTTTTCGGTTATGTTAACTTCTCTTTCAATTACTATTTATGTATGTATGTAGGTACATACATACATATGTACACTTTCTTATTTAGTTAATTGATTAGCACACAAAATATTAGCTTGTATACATATGTATGTATGTAAGTATTTATAATTTTTTGTTTTTGCATATGCACTTTTACAATTGTTTCGCAATTACAATCAGATTGTTTTAAATGTGATTTCCTCTTTGAAAACACATTGTGGATGGGAATTGTATTGCGCCAATTTGACAAGTTTTTGAGTGATTTTTCTCTTGTCTTTATTGCTTTATTTTTTATTTATTACTCACGTGTGCAAAATGCACCCCAAAAATACCACTGGTTTCTCGCAATACCAAAACACAACTGAAACTCATTTGCGCCAATTATATTATTTCGAGTATTCCACCTTCTATAAATTTACTAGTCTATACTACAGATAGCAAGATCACTCACTTATGTAGTGTTTAGGTAAGAAAGCGCATACATACATACATATATATCGTCACCTTAAATGCAAACGGACGTACACTCAAAAAAAAATTAACTAAAACTTTGGAAAATTTTCTAAATTTGAATAAAAAGAGTTGTCGTACGTATGGCGCCAAAGCTGTTTTTTTTTACTTGAAAACAGTAAAATATTTACTAAATTTCTATTTCATTAATGAACTAGTTTATAGTAATTATATTTTCATATTTAAGTAAAATTTTTCTAAAATTAAGTAAAATTTCCCCATAAAATTCAGAGCTTTGCAAAAAAATTTGTTCGTCTTTGATCTCAAATTTAGTACATTTTCCAATTTTTTTTCTTTAATTCTGGTACTTATTTTTATTTTTAATTAAATTCTATACCAAATGATATGTTATTTATTATATTGTTACGGAAATGGCCGTCGACAAGATTAATAAGTGTTACGCAAGAATATTCGAACAGGGCCAATATAAAGAAACATCCAGAAGTATTTAAATAGATAACTAAACGTACACTCGTATTCACATACAAGCACTATAGCAAACAACTATATACACATGCGTAGCACATACATACGTGATTAAACGTAAACAGCCAACAACAACTACAAGCTTCTGCTTGTTATGAAGATAGACATAGCTACATGCATACATACATGCCGGACAATTCCAACTAAAGGCAGAAATAAAAGTAAACAACCACTTAATAATGTATGCATATACACGCGTATGTACATAGTTACCACATGAACTTAATTACGCGCTTTGTAAACAACATTGAAGATAATGATCATTCGGTCTAGACTTTGCATGAAAATTCTAGTGGTTGTTGTGCGAAGTATAAAAAGGGGTTGACGCATCCAACAGAAGTTCAGTCACGATCAAAAGTTAGTTGCGAATAAGTCAGTTGCGAAGAAGCTCAGTTGCGAATAAGTGCAGTTGCTAATAAGAAGTCTGTTGTTAATCAAGTGAGTTGACAATTAAGTTGTGCGCAGTCCGTGATTTGTGATACAACAGTGAGTTGATATTTGAGTCTGTGCTTTACAATACGTGAGTTGGAAATTGAAGAGACTATAGTACAGTCTATAGTGACAGTTGGAGTCTGTCGTGATTTGAGGTTATTGTGGAGACCCTTGACTGAAGAGTAAGGGAGCAGTGGAAGCTGATAAAGGTGTGTAAGTGAAGCCAGCGAGTCTTGATCTAGAGTGTATCAACTGTAAGAGTCTGCCATAGAGTTGTTATTGGTGTATCAACAGGAAGTGTCGGCAGAGTGAGTCTTGCGAGTGACGAGCAACAGAGAAAGCAGAATTGTGTCAACACTAGCGCAGCCAGTGGTCTAAAGCAAGCCACAGACCTTGCAACTGTTGGTACAACATGAGCAAGTTGTGTATAAGATTGTATAGTGTGTGGGGTCGTCGTATGAAGTTGTGTATCGGTTGTACGAAATATTAAAAAGATTTGATTTTTTGGCAAGTTGTATAGACAGGTTGTAAAATTTAGGAGTGTGTTGTACAACTTCATTTCATTTTGTTCTTATTTTCGTTGTGGTCATATGAAAAACATCGCGCTCGAATTCAAATTTGCGTATAAAATGGAGAATTCAACAGAAATAAGTGATTTTATATAATTGTATGAGTTTGCGCGGAAGAATTGCTTTTGTATATGCATCGGAACTTTTGACAAAAGGTCATTGAATAATTCGTCTGACACCCAGGTGTAATTTTTATAGTCCAGTGGCTCACTTTCTTTTAATATTTCCAAAAGTTTGTTATTAGAATACGTTTTTTTATATAAATCACTCCTTTAAGCAAATTCTTTTTTTCTGTCCTTTTTTACGTTCTTCTTCTTATTTTGTCACCAAAAAAAAACCATCCATTACAATACGCGACATAACACCCGATGTCATGTTTACTCCAAAAAAAAAAATTAAGAAATGAAGTTGTACTCTAATGTTGTACACGTTGTTGTAAAGTTTGTGGGCAAAACACACAACTTGTTAATCCAACGTGTTGTACCAACGGTCGCAAGGTGTATGGCTTGCATAAGACGTACGTATACAACAGCGAAGAAGGCATAGTGGTAACCAGTTGTGAATATTGAAGTAACCTATGTGTTTGTATTTAAGCTCTTGAATTAGATTAGTATAAGTGGTATTTATAGTAAATAAAGATTGTATCATTCTTAACCCTAATTAGTACACTGGGGTCTTTTATTTATTGCAAATCTGCGAATCTACGGAAAAGCGTCTGTATAGACCTGCGTAAATAGTCTTGAAATGTAAATACGTCTTGTTTTTTAAATGTATTCTCGTGACTGTAGAATGCTAAACCAAGAATAAATGCTGTCGTATTATAAGCAAAGCACGATAGATGCATTTGTGTGCGTGTATATGAGTGCTAACAAGCAATGTCGTGAAGACTTCTTGTTATGAACAAGCAGTCAAAAAAGTAGTGTTGATACGTGTATGCTTGTTATTTTCCATATTGTACTTTTGAGTGTGTGTGTAAGATGTAGATGCCCTGCAGGAAATGCGAATAGTGAAATTGTACTGATACACTAGTGACATTGTCAGTAGTACTACTGACCAGGTGTACCCCAGCCAATGTAATCATGTATTGACATTTAACATTAGCTTGTCATTGAAAATCCACCAGCAGACTGTAGCACTACTGACTAATTAATTCTTTTGGGACCACATAGCGACATTGTCACCAAAGATTCACTAGTAAATTTTAGGGGCTCTAGTCTCCAATATCGATATTTCCTCGCTCAATGTCAATAGCAAAATTGTAGAGATTTACTAGTGATATTGTCAATAGTACTACTGACCAGGTGTACCCCAGCCAATGTAATCGCCTATTGACATATAACATAGGGTTGTCATTGAAAATCCACCAGTATACTTTAGCACTATTGACGACGTAGTTCTGTTAGGGAAATATAGAGACATTTGAACCAAAGATTCAAAGTGACCCTTGTCTAAACAAAATTATATTATTATATTATTATTATATTATTCAACAAAAAACATTGGTTTAAAATTGATACAGCCAATGAAAAGTGGCAGCGGCTAGCCGACGATCGGCTTGCAAGTCTGCACAGCATAATATAAAAAAAACAAACTATTGATGCGTCCGTTGACAATGTCACCAGAAATACACTAGAACTGTTGTCTCTAACGTATCTATACTCGCGCATAAAGGAAAGTTGTCGACATTTTAACTAGTGAAATTGTCGCTAGAGAAAAGAGTGTTGACATAGAGACATATGGTTCTAGGCTGACTAGAGGGTGGTAAGCTATTATGTGTTTAAGGGAGGTTTTTTTAAGCAAGCGCACACAACTAATGTAAATGCATGTGAACGTTTGTTTGTGTGCAGAAAAATAGAAGAGCATACACACAACGTGTGTGTGTATGTACATGCATGACGCTTGAATACGCGTCCATGCGTAGAAAGAAGCAAGCATCATAAATTTTTCAGTCACGAAGTATTTTTTTCTTTACTCCTATACTTGCAATAACTGAAACAAATTCTTGCAAACAGTGTTGCTTAGCGTTTGTTTTAGAAGACTTCGCTGTAGTAAAGCATTTGAAAAATCCCTCATGTCTTGAAAGTTCTTATAAATAGTCTTGTGCAGGACTTTAATGTGTATATAGTTGTTTGCTATAGTGGTTGTATGTGAATACGAGTGTACGTTTAGTTATCTATTTAAATACTTCTGGATGTTTCTTTATATTGGCCCTGTTCGAATATTCTTGCGTAACACTTATAATCTTGTCGACGACCATTTCCGTAACAATTACCTATAAAAAGGAAACAAATGGTTAGAAACATATACAAAGTATCCATACTACAAGTAAATTTCGAACACAATTTTCAAGAATAGATACTTTATTATTATTGGTATTGTAACGTGTTTTGTCTCTCCTGTAAAATATATAAAAGTGTAGTTACGTCCGTTTGCATTTAAGGTGACGATATGTACATAGTATGTATGTATGTATATACAGGGTGTATCAAAAGAAAGTTTATATTTAGTGTTCATTACTTGTTTATTTCTCAATAAAAATATCGGCCCATTTTGAGAGCTACGAGCCCTGAAATCAGCGTATACGAGTGTGGTTCACAATGTGTTTAAAATTGAAATTTCCAAAATAATCTTGTTCATAAATGTGTATGCACATAAACTATTTCTGTGAAGCATATAGTACACGATATGTAATAGACATTAATGTCCTGCACAAGACCATTTATAAGAATTTTCAAGACGAGAGATTTTTCAACTGCTTTACTACAGCGAAATATTCTAAAACAAACGCTAAACAACACTGTTGGCAAAGGCATTTCTTTCAATTGTTTGTCTTGCAAACAGTGTTCTTTAGCGTTTGTTTTAGAATATTTCGCTGTAGTAAAGCAGTTGAAAAATCTCTCATGTCTTGAAAGGTCTTATAAATGGTCCTGTGCAGGACTTTAATAGACATCTGTATGAAACTTAATAATGATGTTCATAAAACCTTTTTTTATTAATTTCGTTTCTATTATACATATGTATATATGTATGTTTGTAATGCAAACAATATAACTGACTATACATCCTGTTATTTCTTAAAAAAAATTAAATGGACTAGGTATATGCATGTATGTATATCGTAAATTTTTCATGCAAAAAACATAAATGGACTATACATCGTCCATTTCTCATGAACAAATTAAATGGACTATACATTTTTTTTTCATGCAAAAAATATAATGGACTATACATTGTTTTTCAAGAAAAAAATTTTTATAGAGGTAGGTATGTATATACATCGTCCATTTTTCATGGGAAAAATTTGTTCATGCAAATTCATGTATTCATGTATTTCTGGTGGATTTTGCAACAACTCGTCAATATACATAAATTTGTATGTACATAAGGTATAGAAATGTACCAGTAAATGTTTGGTTGGTATGTCTCCATGTTCCCATAAGAACTAGGTACATACATACATACATACATACGTAGTCTCACTACCTAGTCAATTGTTTTAGTGTTACTAGTAGATTTTCAATGACAAGCTCATGCTAAATGTCTATAGCATAAATTATTGAATGGGGAATAATTAGAGAGTAGAAGTGGTGACAAAGTCAAAAGCGACTCAGTACATTTTCACCATTGTCATTTCTTCAGGGTACCAATTGATTACCAATTGATTAATTTTTCTGTGTTTCCTATAAATATGTGTGTATGTATGTATGTATATGTGTGTACATACATACATACATACGTATCTATGTGTGCATCTATCTTTATCCATTTATTTATACAGGAAATAAACATATGTACATATGTACATATGTACATATTAGTACAAAACATTAACCATGTTCGATGTGTATGTATACATACATACTTGTGTATATACCCAACATACATACATATGTATATACCCATACACATATATATTTACATATATACCCATACGTATATACATATATACCCATACATATGTAGATATACATACATACATATACAGCCAAAAAACGATTCCCTGCAAAGAAACGAAATCCAGTTTTGTTTTATACGTCCTTGACCTAATTTCGTTATACAAATGCATGTATGTATGTATGTATGTATGTGGCTACATATGTATGTATGTATGTACAAATGAATTAATACAGACGCAATATCACTAATATGTATTAAAGTCCTGCACAATACCATTTATAAGAACTTCCAAGGCATGAGAGATTTTTCAAATGCTTTACTACAGCGAAATCTTCTAAAACAAACGCTAAACAACACTGTTTGCAATAATTTGTCTCAGCTATTGCAGGTATAGGAGTAAAGAAGAAAATACTTCGTAACAGGCGTCATGCATGTACATACACACACACACGTTGTGTGTATCCTCTTTTATTTTTCTGCGCACATGCAAACGCATACATGCATTGACATTAGTTGTGTGCGCTTGCTTTAAAAAAACCTCCCTTAAACACATAATAGCTTAACATCTACATCTTACACACACACTCAAAAGTACAATATGGAAAATAACAAACATACACGTATCAACACTATTTCTGTTGATTGTTTGTTCATAACAAGAAGTCTTCACGATATTGCTTGTTATGCAAGCCATACACCTTGCGACCGTTGGTACAACACGTTGGATTACCAAGTTGTGTGTTTTGCCGCAAACTATACAACAATGTGTACAACATTAGATCACAACTTCATTTCTCATTTTTTTTTGGAGTAAGCATGACATCGGGTACTATGTCGCGTATTGTAATGGATGGTTGTTTTGGTGACAAAATAAGAAGAAGAACGTAAAAAAATATAGGAAAAAAAGAATTTGGTTAAAGGAGTGATTTATATAAAAAATGTATTCTAATAACCAACTTTTGGAAATATTAAAAGAAAGTGAGCCAATAAAAATTACACGTGGGTGGCAGACGAAGTATTCAATGACCTTTTGTCAAAAGTTCCGATGCATATACACACACTTTACAATCTTATACACAACTTGCTCATGTTGTAGCAACAGTCGCAAGGCTTGTGGCTTGCTTTAGAACTCATATACACGTACACCAATGCATCTATCGTGCTTTGCTTACGAGGGCGGTTCGGAAACTTCTTAGCCTAGCACAAAAAGCGTGGTATAAATAGAAAAAAGTTAAGTGTTTTGGAAACTTCCATCTCTCTGTTTCGATCTGGCAACTCCTTCATGTAGAAAGAGGTGTTCAGAAAAGACGCATCCGCGATTTTTTAACAATGGAAAAATTAGAATTGCGTGGTGTCATTAAATATTTACATAAAAAAGGTTTATCGGGACAAGAAATTCATAATGATATGGTGAATGTGTTAGGTGAAAGTGCTCCTTCATATGCAACAGTAAAAAATTGGGTTGCTGAATTTAAACGTGGTCGTACAAGCATTGAAGATGAACCACGTAGTGGACGTCCAAAAACAGCAACAACAACAGAAATTGTAGCCAAAGTGCATGATATGGTATTAAATGATCGACGAATAAAAGTGCGTGAAATAGCTAATATCATGGGCATCTCAAATGATCGAGTCCATTTAATTTTGCATGAAGAACTACAGATGAAAAAGCTTTCTGCAAGATGGGTGCCGCATTTGTTAACAGTCGACCAAAAACGCATAAGAATGAACATTTCTCAAGCTTGTTTGGATCGTTTTAAGCGAAATAAAATGGATTTTAAGCGTCGTTTCATAACTGTTGATGAGACATGGATCCATCACTATACTACAGAGACAAAAGAACAATCCAAACAATGGACTGAAGCTGGAGGAAGTGCCCCAAAGAAGGCAAAACCAATTCAATCGGCTGGTAAGGTTATGGCAACGGTTTTTTTTGGGACTTCAAAGGTATTTTATTGATTGACTATCCGCAAAAGGGTAAAACAATAAATTCAGAGTACTATTGCAACCTTTTGGATCAATTAAATGTACAAATTCGAGAAAAACATCCTGGCTTACAACACAAAAAAATAATTTTTCATCAAGACAACGCACCAGCGCACAAGAGTGTTTTAACAATAGCTAAAATCAACGAATTAAAGTACGAGTTGCTTGACCACCCACCTTATTCTCCTGATTTGGCTCCCAGTGACTTTTACCTGTTCCCAAATCTAAATAAATTCCTTGCTGGCAAGCGTTTTACCTCAAATGAAGATGCAATTACAGTTGTAAACCACTATTTTGAAGACCTTGAGGAAAACTATTTTAATCAAGGAATATAATTGCTAGAAAAGCGTTGGACTAAGTGTATTGAAGTTTCAGGAGATTATATTGAAAAATAAAAATATTTTTGAAAAACTAACTATTCTCTTTCATTGATAGGCTAAGAAGTTTCCGAACCGCCCTCGTATAATACGACAGCATTTATTATTGGTTTAGTATAATACAGCCACGAGAATACATTTAAAAAACAAGACGTATTTACATTTCAAGACTATTTACGCAGGTCTCTAATATGCATGAATGTATGAATGTGCATACTCGTACACATTATGCACGTGTTATGTACATACTCGTATGTATGCATGTATGTATGTATGTATGTAGAAAATAATGTGTGGTATTTTTGTCATCTTATAAATATTTGTCTTTCAATTTTATCCAAAAGAAAAATAACCAAAGTGTATCCCCAAAGCCCAACCTAAATCGGTGTGGCAGCCAGCACTCCTACACATTTAACTCAACCTCAGAAAAGAAAACAACCCTCTAGTCAGCCTAGAACCATATGTCTCCATGTCAACACTATTCTCTAGCGACAATTGCACTAGTTGAAATGTCGACAACTTTTCTTTTATGCGCGAGTAGAGACAGATACGTTAGATACAACAGTTTTACTGTATTTCTGGTGAGATTGTCAATGAACGGGTCAATAGTTTGATTTTCTTTTTTATTATGCTATGCAATAATGTTAAAACTTACGTACATATGTATGTATATACATATGTATTTCATTTTGTTGCACCAACCCTTATAAAGTTGTAGACGAGTGTCACTAAAATGTATTAGTGAATCTTCAGTTCAAATGTCTCCACGTGGTCGTAGGAGAATAGTGATAAAGTATATTGGTAGATTTTCAATGACAACCCTATGTTAATGTCAATAAGCGATTACATCGGCTGGCGTACACCGAGTCAGTAGTACTATTTACAATACCACTAGTAAAACACTAAAATTTTACTATTGACATCGAGCGAGAAAATATCAATATTGTAGACTAGAGTCCCTAAAATTTACTAGTGAATTTTTGGTGCCAATATTTCCACGTGGTCCCAAAAGAACCACTTAGTCAGTACTGCCACAGTCTAGTGGTGGATTTTCAATGTCAAGCTAATGTTAAATGTCAATAGATGATTACATTGGCTGGGGTACACCTGGTCAGTAGTACTACTGACAATGTCACTAGTAAATCACTACAATTTCACTATTCGCATTTCCTGCAGGGAAAATACAAGATTAAACAAGTTGAAGTACATTTCATCTTCATCTAAAGAGAGGAATGTCTTACTTTAAAAACAAAAGTTTAGAAGCTTTTTCTCCATCAAACCTATTACGATGAGGTGTGTAAACAAGACTAACACCACAGAAAATTTGATAGCTCGGAACACTTCTCGTGGGGTATGACGAAATATAGCCTACCTATAGGTATAAATATACTGTACTTTTCGCTATTTAGTTTAAAAAACGTTAGATAATCGACGTCATTTGCTATCGGATTTTCCGCCAAATAGTCTGCTATAGTTTTCCATATTGAAGGCTTTACTGAATTTTAAAAACTAAATATTATTTAATGGCAACCATTCAAGTTTTGAAATAGTTTTAATTTACTTTAATGTACGCGAACAGGAGTATGAAATTCTTTTTCATACAAAATTTTTCATATTTCATTTTCTAGCCGTAAATAGAACCCCAATTTACAGCCTGACTCATGATGTCGACAATAAATAAGCGAACGAAAATTTCTTGTCGACATCGTGAGCCAGGCAGTAAATTGTTTAAAAATTTCACATACCTATAACATTCCTATTCGTATTCGCGAATATCGTTTCAATTATTCATATTCATATTCGCGAATTTTAAAAATTGACATTCGACACATCACTAGTATATGTATGTTTATGTAAATATGTATTTGTGTATACCTATACATATATTTTTCATATACATACTTACCCTGAAGGAAATGTCGATGGTGAAAATGTACTGAGTCGCTTTTGACTTTGTCACCACTTCTATCTACTCTCTAATTATTCGCCATTCAATAATTTATGCTAGAGACATTTAGCATGAGCTTGTCATTGAAAATCTACTAGTAACACTAAAACAATTGACTAGGTAGTGAGACTACGTATGTATGTATGTAGTTCTTATGGGAACATGGAGACATACCAACCAGACATTTACTGGTACATTTCTATACCTTATGTACATACAAATTTATGTACATATATTGACGAGTTGTTGCAAAATCCACCAGAAATACACCACATCTGCTTTCTCTCTTTCTTTTATACTGACGAATAGAAGAGCAATTGTAGACAATGTAATGCTATGTTTAGACGACAAGTTGAATCACCTGCTTCGCTCTCTGAATCATGTTTATGAATCATGCTGTTTAGACTACGCATTAGTGCTTCGTATGCAGCGTGCCAATTTAGTGCTTTTCGTGCTAGATTTAGAGTTTTTTAATTCATAACAGTGCGGAATTTTTCAAATTGTCGCTTAAAAAAAGGCACTAAATTGGTGCTTTTCATCTTTGATTTTAGAGCGTTTTACAAATCTATTAAATATTAATTTGTTAAAGTGTGGTGGCTTTATTTTCACTTTTCAAAAACTATCTATTTCACCCCTTTTAGACATGCAAAGTTTCCTTTGCAGAATGTTAATTCAGCTGGGTGAAATACAAAGGAAAAAAAACTTTATCTTTCATAGTGAGAAAAAAGAATATATTTCTAGAAATTACAAAGGATACCATGCATGTTATAAAATAGTTTAATTACAATAATCTACCTATAATTACTAACCACTGAGGGAAGCAATGTATTGCTTTCTTGATAACGAAAGCTTCCAAAAATGCTTCTGAAAAGTACTAATGTAAGGCTCTCTAACAAAGTGGACAAAAGTAAAAAAATGTAAACCAGTAACTTTTGCATCTGAGTACATAAAAACTACACATTATTACTTTTGTCAATGGAAACAGTAAGGCAAAAAATGGATAACTTTTTGTAAACTGAATACATTGCTTCTAGCTGGCTTACTAAAACTCTTCTGGGAAGCAGTAATTTTTGCTGGGATGGTGAAATTGAAGAAATAGAACGAAGTATTAGAAATTTAAGGATAAATAAATCGAAAAATTTGCTCAGAACTGATAAATTTTGGATTGAAGTTCATAATTCTAGAAATTCAACTGATCATAATCTATTTCTAATACAATATTTGCTCCAGGACTATTAACATTACCATATTCAAATGTTGAAGTAGAAATAACTTTTAGTGCTAATAACTATTTTAAAAGTAAGTTAGAAATACAATATTTTATAAATCAAATTGTTTCATTCATATAAAATACGGTCTAAAAAGCAAAGGCTTATGTTGTTCAGAATGTAAAATACTGAACCATGTTCATGTAAAAATTAATTCAGACGAAAAAAACTAAAAATCTAATTGTTTTATTAAAACAGTTTTATGGCCAGAGGAAAAAGATGAAACTGCATTTCTTGAAACGAGGAGTATAATTCTCGTTGATCATCTTTTGTTAAAATAATACACCATAATTGGAGTGTCTTCCCAAATGAACTTCAATTATTTTCCTACTCATATTCTACTTATAAGCAAAATCGAAATATGGCTCGATATAATTGAAATTATTACAAAAACCTATGAAATGTAGTAAATTTAAAATTGTAGTTAACTTAAATTTTTACTAATTCAATACATTTATAATTAGCCATGTGGGCTTTCTCTGTATTGAAAATAAATAGATAAATATAAAAAATAAATAAAAATATATTTATGTACATACATATGTACATACATACATACATATATACGAGTACTTATTTCAATTAGTGCTTTTTTATGAACACACAGTGGTTTTTGCTCTGAAAAAGTTGGCATCACTGTTCGCGTGGCATTTTTTTATGTATATTCACACAAACATACGTATCATACGCACGTATATACATGCATACACATAAGCATACATACTTTACATAAATTCGACTCATGCGAAATCTTGTTTTTGAAGGCATCTCTATATTTTCTTCTTATTTTTCCTTTTTATATTATTCATAACTTAATTAAATTTATTTATATTAAACTCACATCTATGTTTTTTGGTTTGTTTTCATTTGTTTACAAACACACACATACACATATACCTATTTTGTTTTGATAGCTAGTTCAGATAAAGTGGCGATTAACTCCGATAAAAGTTAGAGAAGATACCAATTTTACGTGCTTCGCAAGTAGATTCATATTGAATCTACTTGATTCGCTCTCATAATTTTGTATGGCGAAGCAAGTGGATTCGGTCATGATTGGGGCGTGAAGCATGAATAGAGAACGAAGCACGTACCGTCTAAACATACTATAAGTCCCGGTTCACACGTTTCAACTTTTGTTGCTCAACTCGTAATTCAGCTGTAAGAATGACGGAGACGGAAATACAAGGATCTCCTTTTTTCTTACAGCTGAATTACGACGAGTTGATAAAAAAAAGTTGAAGTGTGTCAACCGGGACTAACTACTACTAGAATTTTAGTGTTGACATAAAGACACTTGGCACCAGTCTGACTGCAGGGTACATATGTACATATGTATGTATGTTTCTATAATGAACAGAAAACTGCGAAAATCCTTACTTGAAATGAGTCATCATATTTATTTGCACAATGGTAAACACAATTCTTTTTGTGATGCATGCGCATATGGTGTGTGTTCAGGGTCTCTTAAATTTTCACGAATTTTTGATGAACTTTTTAATATAAATAAGCTTGTGAAACTTCAACAACTTTCCAAGAAATTATTCAAAATTATTAAAAGTTATTTTTAGTTTTTTCTGCCGATTTTCGAGAAAGCGAAGAACACATTCATATGAACATATTGAAATTAATTTGAAATTAGTGGATTTGTTTATAAGATCCATTTTTTCAATCCGTCTCAATTAGTATCCCTAGTAAAATCGATAACTTTTTTATTCATAAGTATATCAACACCATATACATGCATACATACATACATAGGACTTACATATCGTTGGTCTCGAGTAGAAAGGCCCTAACTCAAATAATTGTAACTTTGCAGGAGAAGGTAAAAACATAATAGGAACTGTAGAACTGCTTTGTACAACTCCTTGTAAAAGCGTTATTTTTGAAATCTATTGAAATATGTAACTGAAAAACTCAATTTCTTAAAAAGTACGAGTTAGTTAGTGCCCTTCTACTTGAGACCACGATATGCAGTATGTGTAAAATAAATTATAAAATGTATGGCCGCTATTAAAAATTGGCGTTAGGTAAAGGTATGATTTTACTTACATTATTTTTGAAGTTTAAATTTTTTTAAATAATCGTTATATAAATGGTGTGCTTGCAGGTTTCATTCTACATTTGCAATACCAAAATCTAAAAAGGGTAAAATTAGATATTTTACTTATTTTTTATTTTAATAATGAAACTCCCTTTTATGGAAATGTTAGGAAAAAATATTAATTAGGTATTTTTTTCCTAATTATACCTATAAGTCGGATATTTTCAACCAGTGCCTCCTTCCTTTCTGTAGTAAATGTAATAACACTAATTTGATTAATATTAGAGCTGCTTTTTGTATACATATATGTATAAAAATGATATTGAGAAGTGACACGAAAGGCTAATTTTAGAGCTAAGTTTGATCATAAATTTCATGTTTTAATGAAATAAATATACAGGCAAATCCCGGTATAACGAACGATATAATGTCAGGCCCATTCGTTATACCGAAAAATTCGTTATATCGCAGTGTTTTTTTTAAGTGTTATTTTAACTTTTATTACTGTCTACATGTACAATACAATAACTAGAATGAGGGCAATTTCTTTTTGAAATAACCTACCAAATACAAACTAATGGTACCACAATATTCTTTGCAAAAATGCTGCTGTCGATTTTATTTAATATATTTTTTATTGCCGCTCGTTATACAGAGCACACCTTTATCAAAGCATTCGCTATATAAAGTAGAACTAAATGTTAAAAATATGTTGCTAGCAAGTTTTTGTTTTTTATTTTGCGATTTTTTCTTTATCATTCGATATATCCAGTATAAAATTAGGATATTATTCGCTATACAAGGTTGTTAATGTAAAATATTTGGACGTTCGTTATATCGGATTTTCGTTAAAGCGAGATTCGTTATACAATAAAATTAAAGTAAAATATTGAATACTTGGCAAGACTGCACTAACGCCATTTCTGGTAGAACTTTACTTGCTGACGACATTTTAAAAATGAACTTGCACTGTGCTGTGTAGCCACTCGAAAAATTTTTGATTTTTTTTTACATTTCTCCTTATTTTCGTTAGTCTCGGTTCACACGTTTCAACTTTTGATGCTCAACTCGTAATCCAGCTGTAAGAAAGACAGAGACGGAAATGCAAATATCTCTTTTCTTCTTGCAGCTGAATTACGAGTTGAGCAACAAAAGTTGCTCAACTCGTAACAACACTACTTGCAAGTAATTACTGGTATGTGACAACGGGGAGTAACTTTTCGTTTCGAAAAAAAAATTTTATCAATTTGTAAAAAAATATTTTGAAAAAGATTTTGGAAAAATTTACATCAAAAACAAAATTGTAGTTATGTATTTGGACAAACACTAGCAGAACGGAACAACATGCATTTAATAAATTTTTTTGCGGGTATTTAACTGCCAATTTGCAACACTTCCAAAAAAAAAAAAAAGCGCCCATATAGATACATAGGTACATACCTAGGAGTACTTTGGTTGAAGAAACACAGCTCACTGCATTTTGGACAGGGGTGAGTTTGTGAACGAATAAACAAAAATATTTCTTACAACGCACAGCTTGTTGTAAATGGACTAACAATTGCCAATATTAACAGGGTTGATGTGATCAATTCCATATCCAAATGTTCGAGGGAATTTATAACATTATGGATAAATGAATAAGCGCACATGCGACCCGCCACTGTCTCATTTGTTTCATTCTGTTCGAATCTGTTTTGTTTGGGCCTCTATAGCAGCCAACTACATTTCCACACATCAGTTTATATTTATGTCAAGTCCAGCGCGGTTGTTTTGCACCAGAATACATATAAATATTGTTGAAATTTTTCAAATATTGAAAGTAAATTAAAGTAGAATTAACACAATTGTGCAAAAATTATAAACACTGAAAATAAAAATAAAATTATACAAAATCAAATGAAAAGTATTCAAAATAATAATAATAAGAAAATGTATTTGAACAACATCAGCACCAGGGAAATTTTGCCATTAATATTAATTGTTGGATTACTTAAAATAACTGGTACCTACCCAAGTATAAATAATCAATAACAAATGAAAATTTTATTTTAAAATTAAAGACTATTTATTAATTATAATTACATACATATGTATGTATGTATGTATTATTAAAAAAGAAATACCAGCACTAAAAGTTAATAAAAATGGGGTGTTTGAGTTAAATTATTTGCAAATTATTGTATATGTGTGTGTGCGTGTGTGTGTGTGTGTGTGTGTGTGTTGATTTGTTGCGTGCCTAAAATCACATTAATTCATTTATACATTTACACCTATTTGGTGTCTCAGTTTTCCAAAAAAAAATTTGGTTGATGTCCACTGTTTTAAAAAAAAACAAAAGATTGTGGATATAAAATAACATAAAAGAAATAGAACAAATATTAAACATGAAAAATCAATATTTTATGTATTGAAAATTTTATATATTAAGTAAATATAGACATACAGCCATACATACATACATATGTATGAACGTACATACATATGTACATTATATTTAAATATGTAAATATTTTCATGTACGTATGAATGAATGAATTTCGTACATAAACATGTCCATATATACATACATACATACATATGTACATATGTATGTAAATACAATATGTATGGGCATGTGTATGATTATATATGTACAGACATATATATGTATGTATGTATGTATGTACATTAATGTTGTACGATAATAAAAATAATTAATAGGAATAAAAATGTAAAAACATATCGCTCATTTACTCAAAGAACGTCATAACTCAAAATACACAAGTTTTCCAGGAAACGCGTTTGAAGTTTTCAATTTACACACACCTTAATGGAAAGTAAAAATTTTATTTCGCTATAAAGAGTTGAGTATACAAGATATTTGTATGAAATTTTTACACAATATGAAGAGCGACATGCAAATTAATTCTGCATCATTAACCCAAAAAATCAATTTTTTGAGTTATGACGTTCTTTGACTAAATGAGCGATATTCATGTATGTATGTATATACATATGTACATATTTATTTTATAAGAACAAATGTGGCAATTTTATACACAAAGTCCCGGTTCACACGTTTCAACTTTTGCTGCCCAACTCGTAATTCAGCTGTAAGTCCCGGTTCACACGTTTCAACTTTGAACAACAAAAGTTGAAGCGTGTGAACCGGGACTAAGAAGAATAATGCAGTACCCCTTGTTTAATTACCCATTGGTTAAATACCTTTATCGCTTGTTTAACCCAAATATTGAATCCCCGTTTTTTTACACTCATTTTCACACAAAACTCCACACTTGCAAAGTCTTAATTCAGCTGGGAAAAAGACAGAAAGAGATAGTATTCGTCCCTCTGTCTTTCACACAGCTGAATTAAGACTTTGCAAAGTAAACTTTCCGTGTCTAAGAGGGATATTAGTTAACTTTCGTTTAGTTACCCATTTTTTGTAATTTTTTGTAATATTAACGTATCTTTTCACAATGTATGGTTAAAAGATAACAGAGACTTTAACTGGACGTTTTGTATCAAGAACTGTCAGTTAAAGTTCACGTTAACTCTTAACCATACATTGTGAAAAGGGACGTAATTGTTTTAGTAATTTAATAAATAATTTCATTTGAAGAAATACATACATACATATGTATGTAGGTATGTGCATTTTATTTCAAGTACTTATGTACTACATACCACAGTGAGTTCCGATAAATGCATTTCTAAAGTTACATATACTTAGGTACCTATCTGCTTCAATTCTTTTCTCGGATAATTACCCCAAAAACCATGAAATTTTCGATGAGGTAATTAACCGAGGTTTGCTGTACATACATACGTACATACATACATACATAAGTACATATGTATGTTGTATGTTGTTGTTATTTTAAAAATTGTTGGACGTGACCACCACAAGAGCTTATTTCGCATTCAAGTCTTTTGCAATTAGCAACTGGAGACTTTTAACAATGAGATATTTTCCATAGAACCACCAACAATAAATAATGCAAACACAATATTTTTAATTAACAATAATTAAACAGTAGTAGTATGCTAAATGTTCGATATTTTTTTTAACTCTACATTCATATTGTACGTACAATAGGTATAATTATGTACATACATATGTACATACATAAGAAGAATAATATTTTGATTCTGACATCATCGTTCGTCATTGTGTGGTAAAATAGGCAAATGTATTATATTAATGTTGTATATACATATGTATGTATATTTTAGCGTAATGTGGTGTATACACGGTGTATGACTGCATGCGGAACACTCCAGTGATGTAGTAATTTTTTTTAGTAATTTTTCAAGATAACATATAGGGAGACACTAAAGTCAATGCATATGTCCAGGCTGGCCAGAGAAGCGCCAGAGTGCCGAACATCAATCGTCTTTTTATACCAAGGTTGGAAACCAAAACAAATAACGGTATCGGTATTGATACCGGTGCAATTATTTTTTAAATTTCGGTATCGGTAGCGGTATCGGTATTTTTTTTATTTCGGTATCGGTATTACCGGTACATACCGTTATCGAGTTTATAATACCGGTATACCGATATTACTGACAAATTTATTTTTTCAGCCAATGGACATAGCAAAAAAATACATTAAAATGTGTATAAAAGCATATAAACTTATTTGTTTCTATATATGTTTTTATACTATTATTAAACAATAATTTATTAAAAAAGTGAAACAAGGAGACTGCAGTTCGAACTTTAAATATATAAAATATACATTTTGGTTCATTAAACAAAATGGTAAAAATATAAATTTAGTCTATACTGATAAATTACACTCTGTGACAAATTTTAATGAAATCGAAATACCTGCGAAGTGCTATTTTTCTGCTACGTATTGTCGAGTATAAAAATTTTCCACACATCTCCAAAATCTTGAGTTACGGGTAAAAAACCGCTTTTTCGTACCGTAAGCACTTATCAACCTCTAACTAAGTTAAATATCAACCGATTTTAAATTTATAATAAACGGATACAGAAAGAAGAGACGAAGCTTTTTGAACCATACACATACATATATCTTGTTTCAGTAAATTTCAAATATATGTCTGTATTTTTCACAAAATATAATTGTTTTTATACTTTGGACACGATCTTAGGCAATATTTTTGTACTGGACCCATATTGTTTATAACTTTCTCGCCAAATTCAGACGAAACGAACATGTGAATATTTCAATTCAAAGAATAAACTATATTCTTTTAGCCAACTTAAAAACAAAGAAAACAATCTTCTTGTACAATTAACATTAAAAAATTTAAAGCAAGCACTTTTCTTCACCTCAAGAGAGGAACCTTTAACTTCAAATATAAAAGTTTAGAAGTTTTTTCTCTACCCACCTTATTTATTAAGGTGAAGTATGTAAACAAGACCAAAAACAAAGAAAGAAAGTTAATTGAAATATATTTTTGCAATTTTTGTCCATATTACGGTTTACAGCTCAACTAAGTTGGATTGAAACTGAAACAACTTAACTTTTAAAGAACTGTTTTTTTTTTTTTGGTATTCTGAATAACAACTACTTTCATTGTCTTCGAATAAATGCTCGAAAAACAAAGGTTCTTATCTATGCTATGTTTTTTAAAACCATAGAATCCATTACAAAACATTTTAAATATTTTTAGTTCTGGCCTAGCTCTTTTTTCTATAATATTGGCTGACAAGTGGGATTGGTTGGCTTCTGGAATAATAAGGCAAAATGCAATGGTCGAAATAAAAACCAAAATATCTCATGGTGAAAAAAGTTGTAATACATAATAAAAATTTGGCAACTACAACTCATCTATCATTTATTTTTTGGCCGGAATCGGTATACCGGTACGTACCGGTATAGACGTAAACGGTACTCTAGATACCGGTATTTTCTAACCGAAATGGATTTCGGTATCGGTAACGATACCGGTATCTAATTATAGCGGTATTTGAATCGGTATCGGTATTTTTACGATACCGTTTGCCAACCTTGTTTTATACAAATGAATTCACATACGCTTATACATTTCTCTCTTGTTTCTCTCTGTCGCCAGCTCTGATGTACATAGGTATATTAAATTTAAAATTTAGAGAAGTTTACCTATGGCTCGATTTGCACGCCTGCAAAGTGAAATATGTACCTTTGTGGTTTTCATTAATAACAATATACATATGTGTGTTATATACTTAGGTATTCATCATTTCCAGTTTATGATATCAAATTGTTATAATTTAAATGCTTTTTAAGAAAGTCTAAGAAATTTTTGAAAAATATGAACGCATGTGCATCATATTTTTCTAAAACAACAACACAACCTCCTCTACCTTTTTAACCGACTTCAAGCTCGGTACATTTTAGAACGATTGTAAAAATTCTTTTTTTGTCTGAGAGGGTTCCATTGATTTTATAATATTCTGCTTATTAGATAGCTGCGAAACCTAGCCAGACACCTTTGGTTTTTGCAATTACACAATTTTTAAGTTAAAAAAAATGGGCGGGTCTACGCCCCTTAAAATCTATTATTATATTTCACGAGGTTCTAGTCAACCGATTTTTACGAAACTTACCACACACCTTGAGCTCAAAAATAGACACAATCTTCCATTTGAAAAAATGGGCGGACTCACGCCCATTGAAATTTAATATTTCATTTTAAGTGGTTCTAGTGTACCGACTTTTACAAAACTTAACATACACCCTGAACTCTGAAAAACACAAAATTTTACTTCTACTTTTTACTGAAGAAATTTTATTTTTGGGCATACGCTGTTATTAATGAAAACCAAGGAAATGTGTACATATTAAAGTCCTGCACAAGACCATTTATAAGATCTTTCAAGACACGAGAGATTTTTCAAATGCTTTACTACAGCGAAATATTCTAAAACAAACGCTAAACAACAATGTTGGCAAGACATTTGTTTCAGTTGTTTGTCTTGCCAATAGTGTTGTTGTTTAGCGAAATTTACTATTCGACATATTTTCATAAGTTTATTTTAATTGAAATTTATTTGCTGGTGGTTAAGCATTGTCTATATTTCATTGGTGCTTAGCCAAATCATCAGTAGACTTCAACCACATATTTTGAGTATGCACAGACTTTTAAAAACTATTTGAGAATTCACAAACGCAAAACGAACTACGCAAAATGAGGCTGTAGTGTATATATACATACATATATAATTAAAACTAAGGCAGCTCAATCAGTTACCACCAGTTCTACAAGTAAATTACGGGCCAAACCCACGATATCGACAACGTTCGATTTGTCGCACACTTACATTCAAAACAAAAATAAATTTTAATCTTTTGTTTTTGTTTCAAATGTAAGTGGTCGACAAGTCGAACGTTGTCGATGTCGTGGGTCAGACCGCACAACATCAAAAATACACGTACATAACTTCTGTTAGCAGAAACAAACAGAATAGTGTCACAATTGACAATTGATGCATTTTACGCAAAATCACATACACAGACAGACATGATTTTAATGCAAAATTTTAAATTTTCTATCTTTTTTTTTTGGTGGTATCAACCTAATTGATATGTCTTGATGCAGCACAAAAAAAACCCCCTAAATGTAAATGGTCACTTCTGCGTAGCAGCATTTCCACTACCACGCATCCAGAGAGTTGTTAGGTAACTATGTCCCGGTTCACATACTTCAACTTTTGTTGCTCAACTCGTAATTCAGCTGTAAGTCCCGGTTCACACGTTTTAACTTTTCTTGCTCAACTCGTTATTCAGCTGTAAGAAAGACGGAGACGGAAATACAAATATCTCTTATTTTCTTACAGCTGAATTACGATTTGAGCAACAAAAGTTGAAGTGTGTGAACAGGGACTGAGAAACACGAAGACGGAAATACAAATATCTCTTTTTTTCTCTTACAGCTGAATTACGAGTTGATCAACAAAAGTTGAAGTGTGTGAACCAGGTCTATGTCTTAACGTGGCAATTCGGTGCTGTAAATTAGAATTTTAGGTGTGTTCGTAAATGCATCACTGCTATGCATCATAAGTGCAAACTTTTATTTTAGTCCCGGTTCACACGTTTCAACTTTTGTTGATCAACTCGTAATTCAGCTGTAAGAAAAAAAGAGATATTTGTATTTCCATCTCCGTCTTTCTTACAGCTGAACTACGAGTTGAGCAACAAAAGTTGAAACGTGTGAACCGGGACTAAAGTGCAATACAAATTCGTCCCGGCCTAGCTATGTATGTTTGAAGAAAATTGCGCAAGCTGTTTAGAAGATATCACATCGGTTTTAGATATATTCTGTTGAATCTGTGTGTCTTTGACGCCGTATCTCCCAACTGCTTGATCGATTTTAATTTAGTTTTTTTTTTCGTTTGAAAGGTGACGTGATCGCATATCTACTCGATTGGAAGTCCTCATAAATTTACTATATATTAATTTACTTTTTTCTTTTTTGCGATTCTGTTACTTCAATAATAGTTCCACTAATATATTATTGACGTAACAGAATCTTAACTTATGTTATTTGTTTGTTTTTCTTGTGTAATGAATTATCTTTCGTTTGCTAATAAAAAAAAATTAATTTATACACATGCCTGTCGTTTTTGTAAACTTTTTTAAAATTATTCGAATACATTTTGTTATTTTTTGTTCGTTCGAATATTCGAACAAAAGTTAAAAATTATTCGTCTGTTCCAAGGCGAATTCAGTCAGTATCAGGTGACCTTATCGCGTACAACAATTTTACAACAATAAAAACAACACGTAGTTTGCTATGCTACAAAACCAATCTGTCAGAAGATTTCTAAGCAAATTTTGACGTTTTGGTTCAAAATGCTCAATTTGGTAGCAACAGCTGATAATCAGCTGGGCTGATAAGGTCACCTGATACTGAATTCGCCTTGGTCTGTTCGAACAAGAAAAAAAATCATGAATTTTAATACGAACAAATATATAAGACGAATAATTAACAACACTAGTCTACATATACACATTTTGTAAAATACTCAGCAGAAACGAATACAACTAAAATTTATAGACTGACTGTGTGAATATAAAAATATTCTGAATATTAAACCGAATACACATGCGTAATACAGAGCTATTTTATTTACACACACACACACACACACACACACACCTAAAGCATCCCTGTAGTAAATAAAATAATCAGTTGAGAAAAAACATTAACTTATAAATAAGTGACTACAAATTGGTTTAAATATCATGCAGATATCAACCAAACATATTGAATAGAACCACACGTAAGAAATAAATAAAAGCAAAATAAGTAAATGAAAAGAAAATAAAAAAATAAAAAGAAGCATGCCATGAAAACAAATGCCAAATGTTTGTGTTGAAAAAAAAACTAAATAATTTCAATAATATTTTCTATGAGCGGTTCGTATGTACGAATTTTTTATTTTTAGTGAATATAATAATAATATATATTTATGTATATAGACATACAGATATGTATTTATATATTTACATATATATATATATATATATATATACATATATATATATATATATATATATATATATATATATATACATATATATATATATATATATATATATATATATATATATATATATATATATATATGAATATGTATGAATATATACATATATGTGTATATACAATATATATAATATAAATATGCATATATCTTTTTTTTTTGCTATAATATTAATTAACTACAAATTGGTTGAAAAATAAGTAGTTAGTAGTCAATTTAAAAGTCATGCAAAGATGGCCAATTGACTACCGCCTATGACATGCCTATGTTAAAATAGTGAGTTGGCGACAAGGAAAAAAGTCACTTAATCAACCAGTTGTGGTTATTAAAAAACCAGTTTGAAGTTACTTACAAATGGGTTTGAGTTCCTATAGGGATGTTTTCAAACAGCCACACACACACAACTATACATTTTCCATTCCATTTTATGTACACAAATGATTGTATGCAATGGCGAATGATGAATAAATATTCCGAGTATAACTGTATTATTTCTTTTTTGACTGAATAAATATTAATATACTGTGTGTAAAAATATCCAGAATGAAAGTATGAGAGAGTCAATTAGTTTAATACGACTTTTTATTTGTAGTTGTAGGGTAGCTTCGTTTTTTGCACAAACAGAGTAGAGATGCACTTGTATGTTGGAATCACCTTTAAGGTGCAATTGGACGTGCCATAGCCATAATTGGTTTCTATGGTAATGGCTATGACGTCACCTATGATCAAATACGGTGTTGCCCATTAGTTTGGTTCGAACGGCTGTTTTCTATGGCTATTTTTATGGCATGTCTGATTGCACCTTTAGTCATAAAGGTGCAATCAGAAAGAAAATACATACATACTATGTGTGCGTACAAGTTGTTTGTGCTACAATTAGGATTATACGCCGCAGTTGCTAAAATTAAGACTATTTACTTGTACATATATATTTTTTTAGTACATACTTATTGTCATTCTCTTGTTTGCACACCATATTTGACATTAATTTGTGAGTTATTCACTTCAGTGAACCAGTTTAGAACATTTAAATTTATATTTGCAGCGCAGTGATGCATTTAGGAACAAACAGATCAGGAGAAGATGGCAATGATGTAACATACATAATCTCATAATTAAAAAAAAATGTTGTGTGCTTGAAGTGTACGTTAAAGCCGGTTTTTATATGGAAATTTTGTTTTAATGTACACTTCAAGCACACGTTATTTTTTAAGATAAGGGGGTTGGTTAGTGTTCGGAAAGCTGGAAACAAAATGGAAATTGTTTCTTTCTCAGCTTTTTGTTGTTGTTGATGTTGTTGTTGTTGTTGTTTATTTGATATGCACAGACAAGGACGGAATTTCTTTTTAGTGAAAAATTGCACTCACTAACTTATCTTAATTTATCTTTTAAGGAATTGATGCTGCCGGAGTGCAAAAAGTATCTGCAGAGAGTAAGCAAACGATTGAAACGTATGATTACAGTGACGAGGCTGATACATCGAATGGAGAAATTTCACTCCCAAGGTCTACAATAAAACCACATTTTGAAAGCAGTTTAATAACTGTTTACGCAACAAAAGAAGTTGAAAATATTACCATAGAATGTTTACCGGCAAATTTTAATGGTACGTACAAACTAATGTCGCGACGGCGCAGAACCAAAGAAAATCGAATAATTGTTCATTTTAAAATTTCTTATTTTAGATTCGAAGCATCAGATTCTATGGTACAATGAGGAACATCCCATAACTAATGGAAATACATCCTTGTCTGTTGGCAAATATGCAGTGGATAATAAGTATCGCCTGACCATAATTAACTATAATAAAAATATGGGTGGAAATTTCTCATGTGCTGTTTTGCCTACAGACATTCGACAATATGTCTCTATTGAGTTTGGCACTCCTCCCGAAAATATAACTCATCAGAGTGATGGTTCTTCCACAATTGCAGTTGAAGTTGTACTAATTTTAACGTCGTTAATAGCAATAGTTTCCTCGAACTATTGTAAATTTTAAATGAAATACGAGTCATTGGATGTACATATGTACATATTATGTATGTATGTATAAATAGAAAATAGGCAACAAAATAATGCGGTACTGATGAGGCTGATACTTTTATAACGTATGTACTTACATATGTATGTATTGTATTTATGCCTGATTTAAGAAATTCGAAAGAGAAAAAAAGTAGTAGTTTCCCTAAATAGAAATAATAGTAAATTAAAATTTTATTTGAGATCAGCTACATGCAAACATATGTATGTAGATATGTGTGTATGTAAGTACATAAGTATGTATATATTCTTAACTATTTTTTTTAAACTAATTGAGAGTTACTGAATGTACAAACGTTATGAGTTAAAAAAAACTTCAGCAGTATGTGGACTATAAAAACGAACAGAAAACGTACACTTGCTCGAACTCATATTGGTTATGTGACAAAAACTATGACCTGTCCAATATTTCCATTTTGTGCCCATATACATACATATGTACCTACATATGTATAATTGGTTTGTTTCTTGTGACATTTTCAATTTTTCTTCTCAAAATTGTTCGAATTTTAACTTCTAGTCCAAAACTTATCCTGGGAATAGTTGGAAATTTATCCAAGTGATTCCTTTTAAAACCATTCGATTTGCATCACATAATTTGGGGGAAATTACAGCATACGATATCGTAAGAAATTTCAAAACATTTTCATTAAAATTCTATTGAAATGGAATTTAGTTCGATAGCGAATGCCGCAATGTGTCTCCTGATTGACTTTCATTGAACAAATTAACTAAAGTATGTATTATACATACATAGGTATGTATGTATGTACATATCTTAAGTTAAATTAAAACTAAGGCATTTTCAAACGTTATGCAGGTAGCATATGCACATTGTATTTAATTTATATCATGGAATATTGGAAACCAAAAACCTACTTTATTCATAATTTCGATGCAGCACAGTGTAATTAAATCATGAACAACTCTTCAACTCGCTGGCCGAATTTGTGTTTAAGAACAATTGAAAAATTAGCACACAACAATTTTTCTAAAGTATCATGATATTTATTATAATTTTTTATATAAAAAAAAGTATTCTTCCTGACGGAAATTTAAAAAAATTAAATACTTATCTATAAGTTGTTAAATAGTATAAATTATAAATGTATCCATACAAGTGATTATTAGAGTGCCGCACAAGCCATTCTACAATATTTATTTCACTACTAGCAGTACTTACAAGCAATATTTCTAGTTCAATATAGTTTTCAGAACAAAACAAGTCCTATCTGTATCAGTTGGAAATTTTTCAACTACTTCAATGTCAATGCTTGTGTTCTGTTCTGAAAAAAAATAGCATAACAAAACAAGCAAGCAAGCATAACGAGTGAACTAGAACATAGAAAAATCTCAATTATTGTCAGTAGCAGAATTGATATATGTACATACTTACATATACCAGCAAAAAATTAACATACAAATTATTACTTGCAGCATTGATGAACTCGGCTTCAAGCAGTTTTATTTCTTTTAAAACATCAATGAATTTAACACATGCTTGTCATAGGACGGAAGTGATCCAAATTACTTAATGGTATGCGCTTCAAATGTTGTTTAGAACAATTTTTCATATAAACAACAGCCTTCGAAAATTAAATGCAGTACCTGTAGTGATTGGTGGTATGTAATGAAAGCGGGAAACCTTCGAAACCTAGATATTTTCGTTGTAAACAAAGTTTAAAAAAATGTGTAACTTATTGATATTTTTGTATACTAAAATAGGTTCATATTGACCAACCTTGTTCCATTTATTTTGCATGTCTTGTGTCATTAATGAGATTACTTATCAGCTGCTTTTTTTACACGTTTTTATCTAAAAATTCATTTGATAATTAGTTCATTGACAATTACTTTGTGAAAAGCGCAGAGTTTCGTCTAATGCGAGTACCTGTAGTACATGTGCCTTGGCTTGTGTTTTGATGATGTTCCATAGTTTTGATTTTTAAGGTAGAGTCACATAGACTCCCGTCATACGTTAACGTAGAAGGTTGACACAATGAGTACTTTGTTTGCTTCAATATTTTTGTTCTCCATTTTATTTATTAAAATTAAATTTTTATTTTGGCTGCCACAAAGCACAAAAAACCTAAATCAAGACATACCAAAATCCAAATTACTCATCATATGCTAGAAGTTAAAACTTGACCAGCTTTTGTAAGTTGCATTGACGGAGATGCTGAATGTGACATATCCCATAAGAAACCATATATTTCAACTTAGCTGTCAGTTTATAAAGACGGTGTATAACGTATGACGGATTCTATGTGGCTCGGCCTTTAGTAGTTCTTTGCACATCAAAACATTTAGAAGGCGAAGATGAAGAGAGAAGCGGCGCTATTTGAAATAAAATTGTATGCTTGTAATTCATTTGAGTGCAGCTTGTGCAGCGGTCTAGTAGTAGTAGTAGTATATATATATATATATATATATGTATATATAAGCGCATTTAATAGTTTGTTAATGGCTACAATTAAATTAAATATTTAGTTTATTAGGAAATTTTAGAGTATACAGATTTTGTTTTATTAATTGTCATTTCAAGTTATATATGCCAAAGATGATTTAGAGTGCCTCCATACGTATGTATGTACATATGTACATACATACATACATGTATGTATCGCATACTAAATCATAAACAGTCACAACTCAAAATCTCGCAGGTGTTCAGGAGTGGCAAAAAACTGTTACTGATACTGTATAAATGTCGAAAGTATAGGTGTGTTCTTTTAATTTTGTAGTAAAATTTTGAATTTTATTCGCTTTATTTCAAAAAGAGTTGTTGTTATACGAGTTGGTACTTGATAAATACAATATTTTTATAACACGAACAATCTAAGAATAAATTTTGTAATTTATTTCATTTAATATTTGTAATTAATTTCTTCTTGATTTCCCTGTTTTGTTGTTGGTTAAATTAATTAAAATTACATGACTATTTGTTAAGGTCATGCCAGATAAAACTTTTGCTTCGCGTTGCGTTGAAGATTCGCTTTGACATTTAAGATGAAATGTATATGGTTATATGAAACATGTCATATAAAGAACTTTTAGCGCAAAGCGAAGCGAAAAGTTAGGCAACTCTTAACTTTTTGCGTGCTTTGGCAATCAGTTGGTATACTTTTCTTAATTTGTTTGAGCAAAGTCGCATGTAAATATGAAATTTTATTAAACTTTTGGTAAATTTACATAAAAAACGAGATAGTGGCATCAGAGTAATCGAATTGTGCTATATTTTATGCATTAAACAAAGAAGTAAAACAAAAAGTGAGTGTTGTCAAAGTTCTCATTGTGTCATACACATTTTGCGTCACGTTTTTTTTTCCAAAGTTAGAAACGTCACGCAAAGCGTTAAAGTTGTATCTGACACCGCCTTTAATGTTACTGATTACCTTAAAAGCAAGTGCAACACTAGGTAACCAGGTACTTTACAGTTTTACAACGCTGAGTAATTAGAATAATTTGGATTAACAAAATAAATTACAATATACATACATATGTATGTATGTATGCACTCGTATATTAACAGTAAAGGTAGAATTAGTAAAATCGTATCGTTCTACTTTACAGCTTGCCGTATCGTTCAGCTTTGTGTACAAATTATAGAAAATGTAACAGTTTGCACAGCACATTTTTTTTGTCTGGCCTTGATTGTGGCTTTTTTGACATTCGCTACAGAAAAATCTGTCAGCAGTGCTACCACTACATATTTTATAACTAGTAACATGCATTGCATATGGTACGGCTTTTGTCAGCTGACACGCAACTTCACGATACGATTTTACTAATTCTACCTTAACTGTTATCATATTTTATAAAAATAATTATTTTTTTTAATGACTTTCACAATTTTAATTTAAACTTTTCTAAAATTTGTACACTTTTCGTTTGGTTACTTTTCATTTGTTTACATTTTGAATCATATGTTTTTATCTTACTAAAATGTTCAGACAAGAACTGCCACTTTACTCTCTCAATTTGTGTTCTCATTTAATGTATTTTGGGTAAACGAACGCAATTTAGTAAAATGCAGTAATAGTGTTTTCACACATAAAGTTAAAACCTGGGGGTCTACTCTGTAATTCGAAACGAAAGAAAATTCTTTCGAATTTGTATGTTAATTACATCCTGGTTTTAACGTTAAAACCATAAACAACTGGTTTGGCATTCACACTGCAAGTTTGATAAATTCAGGTTTTAAACAACACATTGTCTAATAACTTTGTTCAAACTGTACAACAACTGTTTTAACGTTAAAACCAACTTTTATTAAAATCATGTCAATGTGAAAACACTATAAAGTTCAGTAAAAACTTTTGGGTACGCGAACGCAATTAATGTATGTAAGGTTATTTAATATTTACAAAAGAAATTTTTGCGGTCGTTAGAGATTTTTTCATTGAACTGGTTTATGAAAAAATTAAACAATTTCGATAATTTCAAGTTGTGACTGTTTATGATTTAGTGTGCGATACATATGTATGTAATTTTATTTATGTATGTATGTACATTAGAGTGGCCGTTAATTGTATGGATAATTTTTTTTGTTGATTTCTTTTACTCTCACCCCCTAAATCGGTTCAGTTTTATGTAAAAAAAATAAAAAAAAAAATTCATAGCGATAAGTTATTTTTTAGGGGCTGCGTCCGCCCCTCAAAGTTAGCCCTCAAGCCCACATATTCAATGTGATTTTTTTTTGTTTAGTTTTTTTATTACTATACCTAATATGTATATGTATGAAATAATTTAATAGATATAAACTCTTATTGTAAACGCTTAGTAAAATAATTTCCATATACATATATGCAATTTTGGTATATATAATTTTTGATATTTTGTTGGTTATTTTCTTCATTATTTCCTATAATATTAGTTTTAGCAAAAAAAAATTTCTTTCAAGACTAATGTTGTATACTAGAAGAGCTAAAATATTGCCATACATCATATTCTTGTAAAATGTTTTTTTAAAAAGATAGTCATATGCAAACAAATTACTTTGAAAATAGCCTTGAAGGCCAATTTTGAGGGGCGGGCGCATCCCCTAAAACACAACTTATCGCTATGAAATTTTTTTGTATTTTTTTACATAAAACTGAAGTGATTTGGGGGTTGAGAGTAAAAGAAATAAAAAAATAATTAACGGCCAGTCCATAAAAAACTATTGCGATGGAAAATTCATAAATAAGTATGTATGTATGTATTGTCGAACAATTAGTATTAGAGCTATGTATGTATGATATAAGATATTTAATGTACTCTGGTCGAACCATAAATTTAATTGAACAAAAATGCCTAGATGAAATGTAAAATTTTAGTAAAAAAAATTAAAAAAAAAATCCAAATTACCCAAGTGTTATTTTAGTGCCTGTATTTCTGAGTTACGTTTACATGAAGACGATTGTACCTTTTAAAGCACACAAAACGAAGTGAATTGACAAATGTTATATGTATGTATGTATGCCTTTGCATACATGTATGTATATGTATAAATTTAATGTAGCGAATTAATAAGTAAAATGTACTTTCAACACGAATACCAATTTAAAATTTTTGCTTAAGGTTATCTTCCATACTTTATTAAATAAATATGTACAAGAAAAAAAAAAATATAAAAAATAAAAAATATATATACCAGTACCATTCTGACTTTTGAATATTTTTTTCTTTTGATTAACATTATTTTATGATCATATTACAAAACAAATAAATTCAGTATAGTGCGACTTTGACTCGCGCACGTAGGGTTCCGTACATTCGGTTTTAGTTTTGTCGCATTTTTATCGTTTTGGCAATTTTTGGGGTTTTTCATTTTGGCGATTTTTTTAATTTCGGCGATTTTTCCAGCTTTTTGCGATTTATTTTAGTCTTAGATTTTTTTTTAGTTTGGCGCATTTTTCGTTTTGGCGATTTTTTTTGGGTTTTTGGCGATTTTATAATTTTTTGATTTTTTAGTTTTACCGTTTTTGAAAATTTCAAGCGTTTGGCTCTTACGGTTTCCAAGATACAGCAAGTCGTCAAAATTACAAATATATATGCAAATATAAATATTGATGTATTTTCGTATGCCATTTACATTAGATTAAAAACTAAAAACCAAATACAAGCTAAAGCTTTCACAAAACTTCTATTTTAGAAATATATTTACATATATCGGTTCAAATTTATAATTATAAAAATGCATGCATCAATTTGCCAAAAACATGTATTTGATGGGTAGTCAAAGCAACACATATTATAAAAAACTATGATCAGCTGTTTTGATTAATCTGCAAATTTTGGCAATTTTTCCGTTCGCGTACTTTTTTGTGCAAGAAACATTCTTGAGAGTAAAATTTTCAAATTACCCAAAATTTACTCAACTACTGGATTTTACTGGGAAAGTAAACAAACGGACATATTGTGTTCAATGGCCTTTCACACACGAGAACAATTGTGCTGGCATAACATGCCAGTTTGTAGGTGAGAGAGGCAAAGAGAGGGGTTTCGTGTTTGGCATAATTTTTCAACCAGCTACAACCCCGCATCACCAGCACAAAACCAATACACACATAACTTAAAAAAACAGCAAATATCAAATGCATACAAAAAACACTAACACACATAAAGCTATGTATGTATGCGTATACATTTTTATGTCGGATGAAGTTAGTCTCGTGTGTTCTTAAAAAAACAAATATTGTGCGGCATAAAAATTAGTCTCGTGTGTGACAGGCCAATCACAGTAAAAAGCATTCGCACCATTTACTGAGTATTTGTTGCTTTTGACAAGACCAGTGAACATTTATGTACATATATAAAACAAGCAAGGCATGCAGTAATATTCGCCGCACTCATCTCTTTCAAACAATATGCAGGTTTTTTGTGATTGCATTCAAAACAACAAAATAAGGAACTTAATCTCACTCTTGAAAAGCCAACATACCAAAAAAATTACAACATATTAATTGCACACTCGATTATTTTTTAATATACATATGTACATATAAATATATAAAATCGTTGTGTGTTTTTGTTAGTAACGCATGATCTCTGGAACCATAAGAGCTGCGGAGCTGAAAGTTTCAACACAGATTCTGGTTAATACCCGGTAGGTTTTTGTTTTATTTCTGACCCAACAAGTGACCACTGTGTGGAGTAATTTGTAGTTAAACAAATAATAATTGAGGGTAAGACAACGCTGCACTTAAATAAATCTATAGCATTTTAAATGTACAATACTTTATTGATAAACAATAATGTTCCTGAGTTTTATTTTTCAACTTTTCGTTATCAGGTCTAGTTTGTAAAATGAATTGTTAGAAGTGCCGTCACTGTGACCATCAGCAAAGAACTGGACACAGTCACCATGGCTCCGCCTCCACCTTTTCTATCATCGTCACCGTCTTTTGAAATTATAGTGATTCTCTCTTCAAGTTCTGGGTAAACAAATTCCCGTTGATTCAGATATTGCAGCAAGGCATCATAATCATTTTTTTGCAATCTTTGTGGCTGACTGCCATCATTCTCTACAAATGTGTGACCGTCACCTCCATTAATAAGGAACTTCTGCACAATGACATTATATGATTTATTTTGCTGCAAGGGTTCATAGGTGGGTACTATGCATTCGGCACATCTGATGTGGGCTGAAACAACACGACTGCCAATATCTTTATTGTAGTCAAAAACTGTGTGAATTCCTGACATTTGCAGAAATCCTCCATTGGAGTCTTTTGCTTCCATACCAGCCGAATGCTCCAATGCTTTCAAAATTGTTTTACCCGTGATTCTCGTTATGTACAAATCATTTCCAAAGGGGAGAACAGACAAAACATCTGTGGCAAGAATTGAGCCATCTGATCTTTTTTCAATCGAACTACGAATTCCTTACAAAAAAAAATCAATAAATTATTATGTACATACATACATACATACATACATACATACAGTGAACAAAGAAAAAACTTTTACAGCAAACGCTCCGCTCTTCTAATCAAAATATCTCTGTTGCTTTGTAAGATTTTAAGATAAAACCAAAAGCAGTTTCAAGACAAATTAATAAGCTTTCTATAGAAATCTTTAATTTTATTAAGAAATTTATTTTAATACTAAAAAAATAACTTAACATAAAATAACACTATTTTCAAGAGCCAAAAAAAAACTTGTACACTAACTCTTCTTTCAGGAAGGAGCTATGAAATAAGGAATACACTAAAAATTAGTACTAAATGTGGCCACGTCTAGCATCTAATAGATTATTTTCATAGAATGAACTGGGTTTTTGGCAATTTTGGGAGCTATATGGTCCAATATGCCCTGGAGAGCACTTTTGAGTTAATTTTTACACATAATCTACAGCTCGCGTAATTTTTTGTTCACATAAGCCCACAGAATTTCATTTGTACTAAGGCCAAGGATCTAGGGAGGATGTGCCTGCAATTTTTTTCCATTGAATGGAAGCCATTCTCTTATTATTGAAGACGAAAGTTTCGGGTATTTAACTCTAACTAATCAATAGTCTCCACTTACATTTAATTTGGCAGCTAACTGTGCTAAATTATCTCTTATTATTTTTAAATAATTCATTTTATTTATTGTACGTTCCATAAAAACCGGATTTCATACACCACTCGATCCCATTGAGCCCCATACCATCATATTACACCCCCCATGCTTCACCGTGTTATTCAGGTTATTATCGTTAAAGCTGGAACTTTTCTTTGCCACGCAAAGAAAGATTATATTAATCACTATGATGACTTTTGGGACACTGCTGAATCCAAATTTAATATATTTGGATGTTATCGTTGTAGATTTTTGTGGCGAAGAGGAATTCCAGCATTAGTGATAAAAACCTGAATAACAAGGTGAAGCATGGGGGGTGTAATATGATGGTATGGGGCCCAATGGGATCGAGTGGTGTATGAAATCCGGTTTTTATGGAACGTACAATAAATAAAATGAATTATTTAAAAATACTAAGAGATAATTTAGCACAGTTAGCTGCCAAATTAAATGTAAGTGGAGACTATTGATTAGTTAGAGTTAAATACCCGAAACTTTCGTCTTCAATAATAAGAGAATGGCTTCCATTCAATGGAAAAAAATTGCAGGCACATCCTCCCTAGATCCTTGGCCTTAGTACAAATGAAATTCTGTGGGCGTATGTGAACAAAAAATTACGCGAGCTGTAGATTATGTGTAAAAATTAACTCAAAAGTGCTCTCCAGGGCATATTGGACCATATAGCTCCCAAAATTGCCAAAAACCCAGTTCATTCTATGAAAATAATCTATTAGATGCTAGACGTGGCCACATTTATTACTAATTTTTAGTGTATTCCTTATTTCATAGCTCCTTCCTGAAAGAAGAGTTAGTGTACAAGTTTTTTTTGGCTCTTAAAAATAGTGTTATTTTATGTTAAGTTATTTTTTTAGTATTAAAATAAATTTCTTAATAAAATTAAAGATTTCTATAGAAAGCTTATTAATTTGTCTTGAAACTGCTTTTGGTTTTATCTTAAAATCTTACAAAGCAACAGAGATATTTTGATTAGAAGAGCGGAGCGTTTGCTGTACAAGTTTTTTCTTTGTTCACTGTATGTATGTAAATGAAATTAAAAAAAGATTTAAATACCTCCACCCTGTACAAAAGCAACTGGTGCGTCGGTCCAATATGAACCACCTTGATTTTCCAGTACTCGAGAGTAAACCATTGAATCGGCTATCAAATTGCCAAGATTGCATTCAGTTCGGCGACAAATTTCTGCCCGACCTTCTAAATACACTTTAGTGTGGCCTACAACATTGGATTCCAGTGCGGTAATATTTGGTCTATAAATCTCAAGCAGCTGGATTACATCATCGTCTCTGGGTATATCGGCATTTAGAAGGATAGGAGTACCATCATATTCAATAAGATTTCCCGCTTTATCAAACTAAAATTAGCACCAAAGGTATCAATTAATGACTGTCATTATTTGAGTTTATGTGGTTAATCTTACCTGGACATGTAATTTTCCCAAGTATTTCGTGTATGCGTAGGCCTGCACCACAGGTACTTGCTTACCACCAGGCTGTTTAACCACCGTAGGATAGGGACCGTCAATTCTCTCGGCATCGGGCTGGGCACCGTTGTATAAAAATGTATTTGTATGTCCACCAATTACAAGATCCACATCAGGACACTTCAAAGCGATCTCTTGGTCCGTCATATAGCCAGAGTGACCCAAAGCAATGATTATATTGATGCCCAGTTTTTTAATTCTCTCAGCTTCAGCACTGAATTAATTCAATTTATTTAGACCATTTGACGATTTAAAGAAAATAAAAACAAAAACATACTTTATTGAGGAAATCTCATCCAAGAATGTGACATTGTTCGGGAAAGTCAACACTTTAGTTTCAGGCGTTAAGTAACCGATGACACCCACTTTAACACCCTGCACGTCCAGAATTGTTGAGTTGTACAAGTTTTTCGCTTTAGCTAATTCCGGTTCTTTCCTTAAATCCAAATTCGCTGCTAAAACGGGAAATGTGACTTTATTGAGAAAAGGCACCAGTCCCTCGACGTTCTCATCAAATTCGTGATTCCCTAGGGACTAATTATCATATTGTTAAGTGTAATCTTAGATATGTTCTCAGTTCAAAGAAACTTACAATCGCATCTGGTTGCAGCTTATTTAGGAAGGCAGCAGTTATGTTGTCTTTGAAAATCGTAAACCAGGGAGTACCAGTATATGTGTCACCGGCATTAAGATACAGTACTGGTGTACCGCCGTTGCTAGCCTCTTGTCGAAATTTGCGCACTCTGTTAAAATAATCAATGCGATCACATATCAATCAAATATTTTGTTGAAATATAAAAATGAATTGGGTGTTTTTCACATACTCATGTGCCACTCTAGCGAATCCTCCATAGCATTTGTTCGTATAAGCCAGGTCCTGTGTACATTTGCCACTAACCACGCTTGTCTGTTCGAACCGAGCATGCATGTCATTGTTGTGCAGTATTATGAATTCGGTTGCCACTTCCTTGTTGGCAATGGGATTTCCACTAACTTGGGCCAAATATGCCAAAAGACCACACACGTTCGCCAACCAAACTTTACCCTTCCACATCGTATTTTATGAGAACTAAAAAAGTTTAAATATTTAACCAAAGCACTTTTTTTTATTGATGATCATCTATCTACTCGTAAATGTCAGTGTTTACGACTTCCGAATGAATTATGTATAATATTGTTATTTGAATACAAATGCATTTGTATTACATATTTATATTTTAGTACCTTAAATATTATACATATCGTCCCTACCACGTCGTCAAACTATCCAATATGGCAAATTTGTACTTTTCAGAAGAGCTCAAAGAGTCATCAATTGTGAGTTTAAAGTCGGCGTATTCCTAAAAATGTCAGGATTAAAATATTTCTTGTTGAGTTATCTATCGTCTATGACAATTTCAGCATTTTGAAATGAGTCACTTCCTAGAAGTTAGGGTACCAAGCTAACGAATCTAAAAAACGAATTTTGCATATTGGATATTTTGACGTGGTAGGGACGATATGTATACTATGTATTGGCATTTTGGGAATAACACTGTACGACAAAATTAAACGTTTTCGAAAATAACAACATTCAAGTTACATACTGAGTCTGGAAGAGGCTAACAAATATATTCATATTGTATGTGTGTGTGTGTGTGAAGTTTGTTGTGACGAATTACCATCGGGAACCATGGAACCCTTGCATTTTAGGTCTAGAATTATTCAGCACTTTATGTAATTTTACAAGAAATATTTTTTCTGGAACATTTTAACGCTATTATAACTATTGTCATTTTTTGTACCTTTCAGAAAGGGGGCAAAACGTAACTTTAAAATCAAAAATGTTCTGCAAAACCCATACTAAGAAGAGTTAAAATATTTCGCTAAAACACACCCCGTACAATTTTACATAAAAGTGTTAAATATTTATGCCCTTATGCAAAAACGATTGTTAAAGTTAAAGCATGCTTTAAAACCGGTTTTGCCATACAAAATTCGTTTGTTAAACCAACTTAAAGGGGTTACACTTCATACATAAAATGTAAAATGTAAATGGTTTCATATGCAGCAGCGTGACCATATTAGCTTATTTTGAGCTAAATTTAGCTTATTTATTTCAGATTTAGCTTTAAAATTTTCATTTAGCTCTTAGCTTATTTTTTAGCTTTTTTAGCCTTTTTTTAGTCTAAATTGCGTGTTCTCTAAAAATATATTAAAGACATAAACACCTTAAAATAAAAAAATATTAAAGACATAAACACCTTAAAATAGTAAAATAGTTTACAAAAAAAAAAACAAAATGTAAATTGTACAACAAATTTATAACAGAAATGGAAAGTTGAAAAGTAGTAGATAATGGCAGAATGGTTAGAATTACAATGGAAAAAGTTAAATTCATATTAGTGGTCAAAACACTTTTTGAGTTTTTTGGGTATAAAATTATTTGACTTGAGTTGAACGTTCATTCAGCGGCATCAATTAACTTAAAACAAAAACTTGAAATAGCCTCAATAAAGTCATAAGTAATAAGCCAAAATGGCATTATTACTCAATTAATTCTGGAATAAGTCTATATGGGCTTATTACCAATGCAGTGTGGCGCAATTATGCCCTTGTCTTCCAATTAGTCGATAAATTAGAGCAAATTTAGCTCTTTACTTATGACTTTATTTCAATGATCTGACGAAACTCGGTACATTGCGCCGATAGTGTGATCCATGCTTTACCTTAAATAGCATTAATGCACTTAAAAAAACTTTCGTATTTTAGTATAAATGTTTTTAAATTTTTGAAAAGTTTTTAAGATTATTTTGGGGAAGTTTTTGTTTTGATCTTCATTAAATCTAAAATATACTAATTAATAAATAATTTCATTAAACAAATATTCAATATGTATAATAAAAAAATATGTTTGTGTAATATTTAATGTTAGTTTAGCAATAAGAAACTATTGAAAAGTGATCAAAGAAGTAGAAAAAAGTTTAGGTTTATGTTTTGGCCTAAAATTTAACTTTTTAGCTTATTTTAGCTTTTTTTCAAACGTGATTTAGCTTAATGTTATTTTAAAATCTGGTCACACTGATATGCAGATATTAATATTAAGATCATGGTCGGCATATTACAAATTTGACTACGATGTGTGTTCTTACACCGCAAAATTTGTTCTTTAATTTAGAACCAAAATGTAATAGTCGTAGTCGAAGTCGAAATGCGCCTACCAGTATAAAGCCAAATGTCCACAAAGAGGAGGGAGAGGGCGGGGACTTCGACCTTTTTAAAGTTCCGTACATCAAGGGTGTGTGTGAAAATATCGCTCATTTACTACAACAATGCAATAACTCGAAAAAAAAAATAGTTAAGTAATTCTTCTAATATTTTGACCTCTTTTTATTATAATTTTCTCTGATTTTATTAAGCTTAAGGTCTCTTGGATTTTTTAATTTAATTTTCTATGTATTTTTTTAATTAGAAAATTAAATTAAAAAATCCAAGAGGCCTTAAGCTTAATAAAATCAGAGAAAATTAAAAATAGTTAATTATTAGTTAGTAATAAGTGTTTTTATGGGAATTGTAAAAATTTAAGTTTAAAATTTTTAAACGCACTAATAATCCCAAATTATTATTTTACTTATTAAGTAAAATATTTTTTATTAAAAATACATTGAAATTGATTATTGAGGGGTTTAGCTGGATCCTATGCGCATTTCACTGTTGCTAATGCAGATCATCAGGGAACCTTTACCCAAATTTCTTAGAACAACTAGAGTTATTATATTATAAACTTTCATTTAAACAAATGAGAAGCCTAACAACAAATAACAAAGTTGAAACAAGAACTCAATAATCAACATGTTTTTAGGGTTCCGTACACCAAAGGTGAAAAAGGAACCCTATTGTTTTCGCTACGCTGTCCGTCTGTCCGTCTGGCCGTCTGTCCGTCTGTCCGTCACAGGGTATTTTCTCGAGAACCGTAAGAGCTACGGACCTGAAATTTGGACAGAGTGTGTAGACCCTTGGCCGCTACAACAACAAATACATGAGAGTTGGAAATTAAAGGGTGTGCCAAAACGAGCAACGAAAAATTTTAAAATCCCATGTAATATACATACAATTGTATGTATGTATGTATATTACATGGGACCCTTGGCCGCTACAACAACAAATACATGAGAGTTGGAAATTAAAGGGTGTGCCAAAACGAGCAACGAAAAATTTTAAAATTTCATCTAATATACACACAATTGGATGTATATGCACTTGAAATTTGTAAAGTTCGTGTATTTTTATACAGACTACAACAACTAACACTAAAATTTAAAAAAATTTAATTAAAGGGTGTACCATCAGTTATTGTAATTTCGACTATGTAATTTTGAAAACTTGCTGTATTTTGGAAACCGTAAGAGCAAACTTCCTGAAATTTTCAAAAACGGTAAAACAAAAAAATCTCAAAATTATAAAATCGCCAAACCGAAAAAAAATCGTTAAAATCAAAAAAACAAATCGCCAAAACGAAAAAAAGCACCAAATTAAAAAAAATTTCTAAATCGAAAATAAATCGCGAAAAACCGAAAAAATCGCCAAAATGAAAAAATCGCCAAAATGAAAAAAAATCGCCAAAATGAAAAAAAATCGCCAAAATTAAAAAAATCGCCAAAATGAAAAAAATCGCCAAAATTAAAAAAAAATCGCCAAAATTTAAAAAATCGCCAAAACGAGAAAAAAGTGAAAAATAATCAAAAAAAAAATTATTTCAGCTGAAAAAACGTAAAAAACACTGTATTAAAAAAATGCTCACAGCCCAACGTACGGAACCCTTCGTGCGCGAGTCAAAGCCGCACTTTACTGAATTTATTTTATTTTCTTACTTTACCATTGCTACATTGGCTGACTTTTTTTCAGCTTCAAATTGTAGTTGTAAGAGTGTGTAAAAGAAAATAAATGTAAATAACAACAACAGCTATTAAAGAATAGAGTGTTGCCACACAAGTATTTTTGACCGGGTGCAGTCAAGTTAAAATAGTTAAGACAAAAAACGAATTTGAATTGAAACCTTATCAATTTTAATCAATCAAGGTAAGGATGTATGATGATGATGACAGACCTTGTTGTCAGAACCGATACCACTTTTCTCTGGTTTCCTGCACATAATAACTTTATCGGAAATGAGTGGGCGGGCGAACTATCCAGGGCTGGATCCGCTTTGGACGTCTATAACGCATTGTCAGTTGTGGCGCTGATTGTCACCATCAAACACTATTTTCAGAAAGCAAAATTTAGATGGAATAGGCTGAGTAAGTACGTGTAGGGTCGCAAAGAAAATGTGGCCATGCTTCCACAATAAATGCTCAGAACAAATAGTAAGCGAAAATAGGAAGAGCATTTTGCTGTTGATCGCGCTACCACAGATTATGTAGTATGGGGGACGTAATGGGGTAGAGTGACATTTATCAAAAGGGAATCTCACGATTCTACTTGATTGCTTGTAGTTAACAAGCAGCCGCGTAAACCAATCGACCAAGCAATGGATTTAATTTATCAGCTTTTACTTTGACTTTGGATTCGTAAAGCAGCTCTGGGCGAGTCAACATCACGCGTCGTTGGCAATTATTTCTTAAATGCAACCAGGCCACTGTTGTTTATTGGCCTTCGAGAGTTTTGCGTCTCACCGCATGTGATTAATGGTTGGCGTCGGTTAACGGTATCACCGCGATATCCCGTTGGTTTCCATTAACCACATGCAAAAACAAAAACAACAATAATAAAAACAACCATCACAAGGGAGTGGATCTTGGAAACTCCTACTTCCTATATGAAGGTATAGGTCGTTCGCAGCAACCGAAGGAAGCTCCTACACAACAAAACAAAATTATCACCACAAAGGTGGCACCATGGATTAAGTGTCCGAAGCCACCTTTTTTGACATACATAGTATGTCAGCACAGGAAGAAGAAGAAGAAGAAGCTTTTACTTTATTTGTGATATAAACAACGAATATGAATAAAAATATAGTTACTCGTACATATTATGTACATACATACGTACTATTGACGCACGAATATTCATATTCGTATTCGAATTGTCGAATATTCGGCCATTTGTAGATATTCGTATTCGCCAAATTCAGGCGAATACGAATAAGAATATTTTTCCAAACAAATCAAATAAATAAATGTATAAATCCTAAACGAAATTTAAATAAATGGCTAAAAATATTAGTTTGTACTTACAAACAGTGATGCCAACAATTCAGAGGCGAAACGAGCCAACCGAGTAGTCAAAAAGAGCTAAAAGGAGCTAAAAATGTACTGCAGCATATAATGCAAGATTTGCTTGCGCAATTTGCATTTGTGTTGGAACTTTTGATATATCTGGCTAGGATAGCACAATATCGTTAAATGGAGCCATACATTTTTTATGCTTTCGAGTATCCGAACTCAAATCAAAATATTTCGCTCTTATAATTAATTTGCAACATTTGCACAAAGCTTAACATGAATCTTTTGTTGGTTTAATCCATTTTTTAAACGAGGAATATGATTCCCAAGCTTTCCTATATGTTTGGCAGTAAGAATCCAGTTCAATAATTTGTCAAAAATTTTGTAATTATTCAGAAACGAACACACTAAATACATAAATATATCTTACATATACTACGTTTATACGCGCACTATTTGCAAATAAAATTGTTTGCAAATAAATTAACTCACTGTTTATACGGGATAGCAAAAGTACACAAAGTTCGTAGCACTTCTATAGAAAGCTTACTTATGTTGACAAAAAAAAATAGTGTAAATGTGCAAAATATCAAATAATTGTTTGTTTTATTTGCTTCTATCAATGTTTTTTGTTGCAATATTTATCCATTTATTGTTTTTTGCTATCAAAAATTTGTAAGCGTGGCAACCTCAAGCATTTTATTTGCAAATAGTGTGTTAATCGTGAATAGTTTTCTGAATTAGTAAGTCGCAATAAAAACAATAATATGGCAACAACTTACTGTTTTATTTGCAAATAAGCCCTGCGCATAAACGTAGTAATAGTTTCAAAAAAGGATCTGCATTTGCAACAAAACATATTTACCAAAAATGTAAATGCCTCAAAGACGAAACAATAGAGTAAAAACGAGAAAATTTACTATAAGATGCGAAAAGTGCTAAACGTGCCACTTAAAATTGAAAAGAGCTGTGTTAGCTCTTTTTTTTTAAAGAGCTAAAGTGAAAAATTTCGAGTTAGAAGCAATCAAAAAGAGCTAAATCTAGCTCCAAAATAGCTAAGTTGGCATCGCTGCCTACAAATCCATTAAATTTGTTATAGAAATTTGTGCTTTGTATAATTTTCAAATGTAATTCAATGACAATCATTAAAATTTTGTGTAGTTTTTATTAACTTTAAAGCACACCAACGGGAGTATGAAGTCCTTTTTCATAACAATTTTTTAATATTTCATATTGCAGGCGTAAATGAATAAATTTAATGTCTATAAACTTCACATGTAATATTCGTATTCGTATTCGCGAATATCATTTCAAATATTCGTATTCGTTACATCACTAATACGTACATAGCAGAAAAAGTACACATTCACACACACACCCATCCACACACACACACACACCTCAACACACACTCACACATGAGTTTAAATAAGTAAATATATAATTGTTATAAACTTTTTATTTCACTTAACAAAATAATTGTTATAAATATTTTACTTCGGTTTAGATTAAATTTTAAAAATAATAACATGTTTATGAATTTTGTTTTATTTGAGTACATGTACATATGTATGTATGTACATATGTATATATTCATATATGTATATGTACATATGTATGTGTTCATTAATGTACCCTGTGGAAGAATGTGTGGTTTACTACAAAAATAGTTTAACTTATAATAATAATAATAATAATAATAATAAGTTGAGCACACGGATGGAAATCATGGTACAATTGTACTTTTTATGGTACATTTTTGACCTCGTTGGTACCGTGGTACTACCGCGAGTTATTTGGTACAATTTAAAAACGCCAATGTTTCACTATATGGTAACATTAATTTTGCCTATGTTGTCTTTAATTTTTTTGTGTGTGTTTTATTTTAGACGGTTAGCTTCTCTATTTTTGTTGCAATGCTGTTGTGGAGGCAAATTCATGTACGAGGTGGTGTCAAGTCTGCTGAATATACTCAATTTTTATACACATTTTTGTTAAGTTTCTGTTATTTATTGTTTACTTCTGAATTTTTACACATTTTTTTACGTTTTTGTTCTTATTAATAAATATTAAAAAAAAAAAAATGGTACCGTCATGGTCCAAAAATTACATTTTGTTTTCACAGTTGGTACAAAATCCAAGAAGTCATTTTCCTTCCCTGGTTGAGCACATAATCGAATTTGATGAGAGCCAACAAATTTATTCTCAGCTACTTTAAAACTCATTTCAGTTTTATATTAACATTTTGCTGTTGTTATTTTAGATGGCAGCTTAGCCGAGTGGTAGCGCGTTGAGTACACAACGTGTGATGTTACATGTTCGAACCCTAGAAATTTTTTTTTTAAATTTACTGACTGATTTAAAAAAGTCAACTTTAAGTTAGCTGAAAGTAGTGCAGAGTCAGACAATTGACTACCGCCTAGGACATCGCATTGTTAAAATAGTCAGTTGATTAAATGGCAAAGTAATCCAAGTGTCTGTCAGTCAGTACAATTTGCGAAATAGTTAGCTTAAAGTTAGTTTAAAGTTAGCCAAATTTCCGACAGGGTACATATGTACATGTATAGGTAGGCACACACGTCAGAAAATCTGATTATTTTGCAGGAAATTAAAAACAATCTTTTTAAGCTTTGTTGGATTAAAAGTAGCCTATAAATTAAAAAGAGTTAAGAAGTCAATATTTTGCAATTAATAACTTTTATTCTAGTATGTTTTTTTTTTTTTGTTTGTTTTGTTTTGGAATAAAGATAACTTTTTTATTAATTTGGAAATAAATCAATTTTTTTAACAAAAGATATGCAAAATATGTATGTATGTATGTATGTATGTATGAAGGTATACTTGTTTATCCGTTTCAGAACTTTTCAGAAATGTTATCATTGAATTTTTAAAAGTCGTGGTCGACAACCAATGCCATTACATTTTGCGATTGTATGAGCCGGTTTTGCCAGTGAAATTTCGTCTCATTTCCCTAATTTGAAATTTTGAATTTCTAAAGGCAAACTTGATTTTATCATGGTCAGAAGAAACACTCAAGTTTTGTTTATAAAGAAAGGCATCCTTTGCTTTGTTGTTGCTACGTCAATGTAATGGTGAGTAAAAATATGGTTTTGTAGAAAAATTTCTTAAAATAATTTAAATACCTAGGTATATGTATGCTTGAAAATGCTTTTGCATGTCACGTTTTTTTCATGCCTGACAATGCATGAATTTCCATAATAATTTTCTAAAAATAAAAAATTTAAATTCGATTTCAAAAAATGTTGGTAGACGTATTAACTGCCTGAGTGTTTATAAAAAAAAAAACATGGGAATCGGTTGTTCTTGCAGGCCATACCTGAAACTTTCCGCTAAGTTACCGATTTCGGTAAAATTTGTGGCAACGGATGCACTTTTTAAGTTTTTACAAATCATTGAATATCTATCTACTGAATTCATTTGACGAAGACTTTAGAAATTATTAAAAATAAAAACAATCTTTCGAAATTTTTCGTCGACGATATCTCTCGAACAAGTTACCCGAGTTTAGTAAAAAATTTCAGCTATAAACGTTGCCTTTTGACGTTAAGGCCTGATTATATTTTGAACTTGATCGGAATTAGTAGTTTAAAATTTGTTTAAAAATAACAAAAATTAAAAATTTTAAAAACCCCCCGAATTATCTAGAAAAGATGTGACACCAATTTTCTTCAAACATGGTTAAGAACCATCTCGATCAAGTCACCTTTCCAACAGAGAAAACTAAATCAAAATCAATCGGTCCAGCCGTTTGGGCTGTACGTGGACACCGACAGACACACAGATACACACTACAAACTTATAACACCCCTCTTTTTGGTCGGGGGTAAAAATAGTTTTTTTTAAATATTATTTTCGAAAATGTTCGAAATCTATCAAACTGAATCAATTCACTATGTAACGATAGAGATTTCGGTCAAATTTGTGGCATCTGTTGCACTTTTTAAGTCTGTAAAAACCATTGAATATCTACAATCGATTTGACAAAGACTTTTGAAATTATTAGAAGATTAAAATTTTTTCGACATTTTCCGTCAACGATATCTCTCGAACAAGTTACCCGAGTTTAGTAAAAATTTCAGCAATAGACGTGTCTACGTGTGAAGTGTCTTTTGAATTGCTACCGATCTGTTGACCCGGTCTTAAGTTATGAGATGTTTACATACACACATACATATGTACATATCGCCACCTAAAATGCAACACAAGGTAACATCACTTTTCATAAGTTTACAGGAGAAGCAAAAAAACTACATAAAATGGAAACTATTAGAGATATTAAGTCAAAATCTTTAAATCATGGCTTAAATAAAACAAGCAATTCATTTTGGATAAAAATTATCCGTTTATCAAAGTGAGCTTAGTGTTTGTTATGTGTCTTACGTTATTTTGAATTCAGGTTTTTTGAAACAAAATAACGTACTCGTACCATCAACTTTCTAAAGTTGAAAGAAACTAAAGCTGAAATATTATTTCTTATTATTTATTCATTAATATTGATATTATAGATAAATACAATAACAATACAAGAGGGGTAGAAAGAAGTACTAGGCTACTAAGGCCATCGGCTAAAAGCTGAAATAAAATTATAGTTTTTATTAATAATTTAAAATTTTTATTTGGTGTTTCTTGCCTTTGAGTATTATTTATGTTGACAATACTAATTAAAAAAAAAAAAGAGTTTCTTTAACGTTTATAAGGAGAACAAGAAAAAAGAAGTATTTTAATTTATTAAGAGAGAATAAGTTGATAAGAAAAATAAGATAATCAGCTATTAATTTACTAGTTACTCAAAAGGTAGACAGACGACTATCATAGAAGAAATGACAGGCTGCTGGAAGCAAAGATTTTTGTTTTTTTTTATTGCTATTTCTTTTTGGAAATGGCAAGCCTTTGCGAATGCAATCGCTTAGGTTGCTGACTTCCAGAATAACTGGTAGTCCTTTGTGGAAGAAGCTGATAGGCATCCTTAATATTGGTATTGTAATTAATATAGGTATGATTCATTCCATTTTATTGATTTCACAACAGTTTTTTTCCATTTCTTTCCACTTTTGAAAAAATACTCAGAATAGCTCAAGGCCTATTTATTAGGTCTGTGCAACTCTACAAAAACACTGCAATACAAAAAACAACTTTATGTTTAAGTTGTCAGAAACACACACAAACATGAACTAAAGTATATGGTGCAAACAACTTTTGACAGCTTAAACACGAAAACACAGAATATCATCAGGACGATTGCATTGACCTGATAAATAGGCCTTGGAATAGCTGATACAATTTTTTTTATTAAAACTAAGATGAAATTAAATTGAATATATGAATGTACATTGTACATAATAGGTTTGATCCCGTACTTTTTGGGCAAAGTTCGGTAAAATGAGAACAAGCTATAATTTCTCTCAATAATACAAAAAATTTACAAAAGTACGTGAACAAGAAAAACCAAAAATGTTTACCAAAAGCCAAAGCACAAGTAAATACATACTTACACACATACACATGCATGCGTTTACTTACATGTTGTGGCATATCTAGAACGTTTGGTTTCTTAATTTTACATAAAAACTGATAAAACTTAGTTCACCACTTGTGATGATAAAAATTTCCAATGTTTTTAGTGTTTAGGACAATTTAATTTTACTTTGTAATTGGTTATTTTTCAAACAGCTGATCGTTTATCGGCTTGCCCAAACTAGCCCAAAGAAAAATTACGGGCTATTTCGGTCAAGAAGAAGAAGAACATTACTCTCTCAAAAGCTCCCATACTTGCCCAAACTTTGAGTACGGGAACAGTTTTCGGTAAAATTGGGATCCCGCGGGCGCCCAATGTGGAGTACGGGATCAAACCTAATATAACTTCGGTATTTTTTATATAAGACATGCAAAATTTTTTGCACATACATATGGGCAAATCCCAGGCGACGGACGCGACATTCGTACACTTTTATTTGAGCAAAAAACAAGAAAGGAATGGAAAGATCCAATATATATCTTAAGTGTTTTAAAGCAATGAAGGAGAAGTATATTTAAGAAAAAAATTTTGGCGATATCAATAATATAGCAAAAAGATATAAGCAAATATCAGCAAGAAACGGACGCGACAAAAATAGAAGTTATTTTTGAGCACGTATAGAAATATACATAATTCAGCGAAATTTTATGAAGATTTTTTTTTTTTTTTTGTAAAAGTAGAAATGAAGGTGTAAAATTATCGTTTATGTGTAGATTAATGAAATATGAAAATTTTGTGTTAATTTTTTTTAAATGGTTAAAGTACAAATACGGACGCGACAAGGCAGACGCGAGTGAACTAAACGCAGTAACTTTGCTAATATTGATTGAACTTTAATTGAAAAGTAATTAAAAAATAACAAATGATTATTTACTGCTGAAGAAAATTTATAAATATGGATTTTATGAGACGTATGCGACATTAAGGTATAAGTGGAAGCAAACTCAAACAACTTTCCTTATTAGAACTCCATTCTCCTCCTTTTCTGCTAATGCGTAGGTTTTTAATAGTAGAAAAGTTGCAAATTACAAAAAAAGAAAAGTAATACAAATTACTTTAAATAATCGCTATAAAAAAGCTCAGCAAAGAAAATATTTATTTTTAAATCTCCCATATTTCGGTCACAAACTTTCAAAAATTAAAAATGCTTTTACATTTGTAGACCTTTATAGACCTTTATGCTTTATTATTAAAAAAAACAAAAATTTTTTGAGCAAAACAATTTTTTTTTGGTTGTCCTTTTTCTGGAATTACCCATATGTAATATGATGTAGTGAATCGTGAACAATAAAAAAATAAATTTTAAATTTTTTAATGATACGTTATTTTGCATTTTGGGTGACGATATGCATGTACATTCATAAGGACATCATCGTGAAAATAGTGAGTAACTTAAGGGGCCCATACACTACAACAGCATGCATGCGCAATCAAGTGTTTGTTCCAGCAGTTGGGTCGTGTATGGGCATTTTGTGTGATTGTACTAGAGTTCGACCGATTAATCGGCTTCGGCTTCGGCCTTCGGCCAAAAATTGGTAATCGGCCAACATTCGGCCTACGGCAAAAATCGGCCGATTAGCCGAAGCCGAATATTTTTCATTCCAAGCTTGAAAAATAACATTATGTTTGGTCGTTGCTCGCCGACAGTTTCTATTGTGTTTAACGTTTTGAAAGGGTTGCTTTGAAATACAACCCAGTTGCTTTCTATTTTCTTTTACTTGGACGTTCTTGTGAGTGATCATATGAAAAAGCAATCTAGAAATTGCAAAATAGTTTTATTTTTCTTGTTATGTATCCAATAGATATTACAGCTATTTCAGTGATCTCAAAAAAGCAAAATTTTTTCTTAGTTCATATAAAACAAGTATCATTTTTAAAATTTAAAACATTCGGCTTCGACTTCGGTTTTGGACGAAGTTTAGGATTTTAGCCGAAGTTCGGCTTCGGCTTCGGCCAAAAAAAAAACGCCTTCGGTCGATCTCTAGATTGTACGTTTTGCTGTAGTGATGTCAAACAGAGTTTGATATTTTGCTGATGGTACCAGCTTGTTTGTATTGTGTATGGTGAAATTAGCTCAGTTGGGTAAAGTTATCAAGAAGTAAATATATTTAAAAATCGTAATTTGTTGAAAAATAATTTGTTGCAATGGAAAATGGAATTTGAGCACTTTAGTTATGCATAGCTGCTAATATTAACAAAATATTAATAAAAATTGCAGCAAAAACTGTGTCACTATTTATAACCTCCCTTCTTGAATTTTTTTAAAAAGTGAATATTGTACCAGCTTGCTGGTCTGGTATGTTATGTGGTTCGAACATGATTGCTCAATAGCTTGATTGCGCGTGCATGCTGTTGTAGTGTATGGGCCGCTTTACTAAAGCGGATGCAATTGTATGGTATGGCCTTTGTCATTTAAGTTAACGATATGCATATACATACATACATATGTACATATGTATGTAAATATGCATGCATATATGTACATACATACATACATATGTATGTATGATACCTAAGTGCATAGTATTATGTATAAATCCGTCTTTATTATTGTCGTATTTTATAGTTGAACTCCACTTTTTCGTTCGCCATAGCAGAAATGACATCTGTTTCTAAAATTTTAAAATAGAATCGATTTTATGCACGAAATACATATGTATGTATGTATGTACATATGTACGTTTGATTAAATACGTTTAACAAATAACAATTTGTTGCTGCTAGCATTGTTAACTAATTATAATTATAAAATAAAAAAAAAACTATTTACGTGTTGTCTTATTCCATCATGGATGGCTTTGTGCGAATCTTAAAGGCATGTTTATGATACACATGTAATAAACATACATACATACATACATAAGTATATACATATCGCACAGTAAATCATAAAGAGTCACAACTCAAAATTATAAAATTGCCTTTTCTTTTTTATAAGCCAGTTAATTGACGAAACCTATAACGACCTCAACAGTGTTTCTTTTGCAATACAGTCTTCTTGAAGAATATAAAATACCGTTATGCTTGTTTTTATGTCACATACTTGCGTTCTTTGTACCGTACCAACCAGTGATGACAACAATTCAGAGGCAAAACGAGCCAACGGAGTAGTCAAAAAGTGCTAAAAAGAGCTAAATCTAAAAATTTTAGATTTTTCCGTTTTAAATCTATGAATGTATTTATTATTCAATTTGTAGTTCAAGATTTTTTAACATTAATAAAAATAATAGTAAGAAAAAATAAAAGATCCATTGCTAAAAACGGTGTATGTACTGAAGCATATAATGCAAGATTCGCTTGCGCAATTTGCGTTTGTGTGGGAACTTCTGGTGAAAATGATATACTTATATGGCTAGGATAGCACAATATCGTTAAATGGAGCCATACATTTTTTATGCTTTCGAGCGGCGTACTAAATCAAAATATTTCGATATTATAGTTGAATTGCAACATTTGCACAAAGCTTTAGAAGGATCTTTTGTTAATTTAATCCAATTGTTAAACGAGGAATTTGATTTCTAAGCTTTCCTATATTTTTGGCAGTAAGAATCCATTACAATAATTTGTCAAAATTTTTTTAATTATTTAGAAACGAACACACTAAATATATATATCTTACATAGTTGCAAAAAAGTATCTGCATTTGCAAAAAACATATTTACCAAAAATGTAAATGCCTCAAACACGAAACAATAGGGTAAAAACGAGAAAACTTACTACAAGATGCGAAAAGTGCTAAACGTGCTGTTTTTACAATTGAAAAAAAAATAGCTAAAGGGAAAAATTTCGAGTTAGAAGCAATCAAAAAGAGCTAAATCTAGCTCCAAAATAGCTAAGTTGGCATCGCTGGTATCAACAGTTGTTTGCAACTGCATACTCAGCATCTGAAATTTTTTGAGTTGTGACTCTTTATGATTTAATGTGCGATATGTACATGTGTATGTAGTATGACAGCGATAAACTTTAGCGAAAAATATATTAAAAATTATGTATATTTTATAAACTCGTACCACAGTTTATTTATTTATTTTTTGTTTGACAATAATAATAATAGCAATAACACACAGCAATGATATTTTGATATATTGACACTGGCACTGACTGACATTTCAAAACTTCAAAAAAAAAAAAAAAGTATCTTATAGGTACTTCTCTTAAAATTGCATTAGTTAAAAGCTTCGAATAATAAGCTTAGCACAACAATTAATTTGGTAAAAGAAAATCAATAATAATAACAGTAATGAAGTAGTAAAAAATATTTTAAATTGTACCCTCGAAATTGGGAGCGATTTTGTATATTCCGCGCTCGGTGTTAAAATTCGAACTGACACGATATAAACGACTTTTTCTATTTTCAAAAGCGGAGAAGAAATAGCGACAGACACTAAAATTTAACACAAACAAGATCATACAGCCGAGAATCAAAGGCAAACGAATACTGAAGCGTTATGTGTATTAGGTATGTTCATATGTACTTATGTACGTACATGGCACTATCTGAAATACATATTAAAGACCTGCGTAAATAGTCTTGAAATGTAAATACATACGTCTTGTTTTTTAAATCTATTCTCGTGCCTGTAGAAAGCTAAACCAAGAATAAATGCTATCGTATTATAAGCAAAGCACGATAGATGCATTGGTGTATGTGTATATGAGTGCTAACAAGCAATGCCGTGAAGACTTCTTGTTATGAACAAACAATCAACAGAAATAGTGTTGATACGTGTATGCTTGTTATTTTCCATATTGTACGTTTGAGTGTGTGTGTGTGTGTAAGATGTAGATGGTAAGCTATTATGTGTTTAAGGGAGGTTTTTTTTAAGCAAGCGCACACAACTAATGTAAATGTATGTGAACGTTTGTTTGTGTGCAGAAAAATAGAAGAGCATACACACACTGTGTGTGTGTATGTACATGCATGACGCTTGTATACGCGCCCATGCGTAGAAAGAAGCAAGCATCACAAATTTTTCAGTCACGAAGTATTTTCTTCTTTACTCCTATACCTGCAATAGCTGAGACAAATTATTGCAAACAGTGTTGTTTAGCGTTTGTTTTAGAAAATTTCTCTGTAGTAAAGCATTTGAAAACTCCCTCATGTATTGAAAGTTCTTATAAATGGTCTTGTGCAGGACTTTAATACATATGTTAAAAATTGTTTTTGTTACACTACCAAGTTAAATACACAACAACAACAACAACAACAATAACAACAACAACAACAATATTAATAAAATACCTGCTCGTGTTCTACAAGGTACAGAAACAACATCAGTGCTTCATTTGTTTGCTATTTCGGAAGACACTGACACACTAATGCTCAGTATGATTGGGTGGCTGGCTGGTAGGTAGCCTGGATGTCTTGATCGTTTTGTATCTTTTACATGGTTTTGTCAATATCACCCTACACTGGCTCATTAATTAAATCGTTCAAGAAACAAAGTTTGCATTGCAAATATTTTTCGATTTTTCTTTCTACTTGTTGCTAAAATGAATTTTATTTAAAATTTCTTCGAAAGTACATACATATTTTGAAAAGTTTGAAAATTAAATTTTTAAATTTCAGACAATAAGTATGTATAAGCGAATGTTATTCAAGTTTCCAAAATTTTTCAGTTTTTCGATAATGTAATCACAATATTTGGGCCTAATTATGTATGAGTGTTGTATTTCGATTTCGACAATTTTGTACTAGATTAGAAAGGGAACACATCTTGCAAAGATCTTTAGTCTAGTAACAAATTGTCGTACTAGAAATTGAAAAATTTCAAACAGAAAAATATATTACTGCACTAAAGAATTTTAATTGAAAATAACACGAAAAATATATTAAAAATGTATTTAAGTCAATTAAACTTTTGTTTAAAAATTTAATTAATTACAAAGTTCCATTGACTCAATTACACTTTTAATTGGTTTTTGGTCTTATTTTCAATTAAAATTCTTTATTGCAGGAATATTTTTTTCTCTGTATGGAACTTACATATGTAAATATGTATGTGCAAAATTAATTTTAAATAAAAGGTTTTTAAAAATTTTTAATTAGGTAGGAATTATTGATAAAATAATACTTAATAATGTAATAATTCCGGAAAAAGAGGACGATCTGTGTCTCAAGAATTTAACCCAAACCAAATGTTTAGACTTTTTCTGAAGTCAGACTTGTCGTACCGAATTTGTGAGGACATTTCGGTAGTTTGTCTAAACTCAGGCTTTTCGGTAGTGTCTCCGAAAATTTTTTTAAAAGTAAAACTTTGATTTATAAGTTTTGTTTTAAATATGTAAATGTAATAAATAAAAAATAATTTTAATAAATATTAAAAAATGTAAGTACGTATGTATGTAATAAATATGTACATATCGCACACTAAATCATTAACAGTCACAACACAAAATTATCAAAATTGTTTTGTTTTTCATAAACCAGTTCACTGAACAAATTTCCAAAGGCTTGGGAAATTTATTTTGCAACACAATTTTCCTGAATAACTTAGCCCTAATTCACACGTTGATTTTTCAATGATTTTTTGAAACACGATTTTTGTAGTTTGTAGGCGAACTGTATAGAAAAGCAAAGGGGGTAGAAAAAAAATCACATTTTCCGTTCTCCGAGTTTTTTTTCAAATTTTCTTTACACATATTTTAATTTTTGGTATGTTGCTTTATTTTATTTTTTCATTGAATGTGACAACAGCTTTTTTTAATAGGAAACAGTGTTACCTGTAGGTATTTTTTTCGCTAATATAGGAGTATAGGGAATATCGGACAAATATTTTATTTTGCCAAAATGTATATATATTTTTGCTCCGTTTAAAAATTTGTTTTTTCTCGTAATTACATAGACTTTTATCTAATTATTTTGGTGTCGCAGTGCCTGTATTTTGATAGGATCTTCCCTCTATTCTTCTAATGGCAAGCACCCCAGGAAATAGGAAATGAGCATCTATTAAACAATGATTTAATAATTAAGGATATTACTTACATCTATTTAACTTAAATCTTAATAAGTTCCATGATTGGAGAAAACCCAAATATAGGTATGTGTTATATTTGTATTATAAGACAATTTCTGAAAAACTGTTGAAAACTATGCATTAATTTCGAAGGCAGAAGTAGTGACTTTGAATAATTTAATACAAAAGAATTACATATATACATACATATGTCAAGTTTTAAGTTACCTACTGTAGCTCCAAATATTCAGAAGAAATAATTTTGGTTTACAAGAGGTTTACAAAACAAATTTTTTAACATGTACTCGTAGGGAAAAATGAATTTTTTTAAAATCTAATGGCAACACTGATACAATTTTTGGAAGAAAAAAAAAATCAAAACTAGAAACATGGAAAAAATCATCGTATGAATGTAAAATGTTTTTGGAAGCAACTTTTAAAGAGAATCAAAAATAAAACAAGATTTTTAAATCCTCGTATGAATTGGGCCTTAGAATACCGATATGCCTCTTTTTATGTCACATACATATTTGCGTCATTTTTAAATTATGTATAAAAAGTTGTTTGCCACTCCTCAACACCTATGATTTAGTGTGCTACATATCGCACACGTACTACATACACATACATATGCCTTGCAAATTATTTCACCAAAAGCATCAACATAACGGTGAATGTAGCTGCATGTCGTTGCGAATTCGTACCGAGACAACGTTGCAAACACAGAATATGAACCAGAAGACCCACCAGTGAGTTATGAAAAATCGCGATAACAGCTGATTGGTGAGAATTCTTAATTTTTACTAAGTTGTTGCAAGTGAGAGACAGAATTGTTTTCTACATGCATAAAAAGCAAAAGCTATATATTGCATTTGCAAACATATGTTCTTAAAAAAGTAGAAAATAAAATTGTTCAAAAGTGAAAAATTTTAAGTAAAAATTAAATTTTTGTTGAAAATAGATGTGTTTTTGATATAATAAGTTGTGTAATTGATGGTCAGTGGACTTCCTCAACTACTGACTGTAAATTGTTGCCCAAATAATGTAACAAATTTTCGTAATTACAAAGTTTTTACAAAAAAGTGGATAAGGGCATTGTGATACTTTCCCGAAATTTGGAAATATGGGTATGTAGCCACAAAGTTAGTACCGATGATGGAGACTCATCTAAAGCAAACGGCTTTGTACACTTCGGAAGATGTAGCAAATAAAACAATTGCTAAAGTTGTGCATGTTGTTTATACATAGTATATGGAGAAAGGATACGTTTGCAAGTTCCTTCCCCATAAGAAAATCGGCATTTGCTCAACGAAAATAAGTTTGGAAAGCTCATCTGGACTCACAATATGTGCATCACATGGGCGTTATGCGACCCATGCAACAATTTGGCCAAGTATTTAATATAATGCAACTGGAAGCTTCTGTGTGTATAACATGGGGCCCGGCCAATTTTTTTTTTGGATCCGCAAGTGTATACACAAATACGTATAACACCACGCTGACCTGCACATGTGCAGATATGATATAACTGGCCAGCAAACTATTCCAGCACCTTCTATTGCTTTGGCAAAGCCACCTGTAAAATCTGGCGTAAGGCACTTGCAAAAAGCGAACAAAATTGGATTCCAATTGATCCAAACACTTCATTTCATGTCGGCATGTTAACCAAAGTTTTTGTGCATTGGACAAGACAAACATCGTCTTTTCCAATGTACAAAATTTCACACTTTCAATTCACTTTACATGTACGCATTAGTCGTGTAGTTTACATTACTTAGCTCCTTCTAAAAGTAATACAAAGCGATCGTATTTTGGATCTTATTGATCGGAACACATCTTTTCTTCACTACATGTTAAGCAAAGCACTTGTACATTGGAAGGGACAAGAACACCATTGCCCCTTCCAATGTACACAACTCCACACTTAAATTTCACTTTGAAAAATTTACTTTTCACAGACGTTTTCATATAAATTACTTACTTAGTTGGCTCCGTCGGGAACAAATTCAGCTTCTATCCTGTAGGTCAACCCATAGTACATTTGTGGCTACTGGAAATAAAGTATATATTGTTAAAATCTATTATAAATAAGTAAAAGAAACAATAAATATATACTTACATTTTTACTTTTGATGTGTGATGCTCCCAGTAATCCATGTTTTTTTCACCATCACTTTTGTTTTGTTCACTTTTCTCACTGTTGGTAATATGTGGACAAGATAATCTACCAATTTTTGTCCACATATTACCAACTTTGGCAAGGATTTTGGCGCAAAATCATTTTTTATCCAATTTGCGCCAATTCCTGCCAAGAAAATTTTTATTTTGTAAATAACTAAATGTCATTTTACTAAGATGGTGCGATAGAGAAAGGCATAGAAATTAGTCATATTTGCTGTCTCTACCGCAAGAACTTAGTAAAGCGAATTCTCTTCAATTCGCCGGTGTCGCGTCTAGTTAGTAGTCTATGGTTGCAAAGTCGTGTCAACCATTTAATACAAGAATCGTTATGATTTCGGTAATATTTCGGTTCCCGGTTCCGAAATCGGAATATATTTGGCGAGTAGTCGTTAATTATTCGGAGCATTTGGTTTGATGGGTCATTTAAAAAATTTATTTTATTTTATTTTTATGTTATTTATTCCCTAGTAACGCACACCAGTTTGTATAAAATATAAATATTTCTCTATACGTAGAGTGACCCATATATACAATAATATATTAAAAAAATCTATTTGTAACCAATAAAATTCAAAGAAAACGGAACAAAAATGCTTTCAAATTGCCCCCAAAAACTATCAAATCGCCCACACTTTTCATCTTATTTTTATAGGAAAATTCTTGATAAAACTCTTCCATTTTATGTCATTATTAAAGTATGTATTATTTTTTTTTTTAATTATTATATTTCTTCATCTCATGAAACAGAAAATTGTTCAACTCATTCGCTTGGACAGGCCTGGTATCGATCGTAGTCACTATAGATAAAAATTTTATTTAAAAGAAGCAATAAATCAATATACATACATACATACATACATATTTACATATGTACATAGATCAGTATTTACTCGTGATTACATATTTCGTCTCTTCTCTTTTTAAATTTGAATTTCTTTCTGTCTTCAATTTTAGGGGGAAATAATAGTCGGTGCAGCCGATTGTAGGCAGCGTTTCGAGTTTGATTTTAATTTGCCTGTTTAGAGATACATATGTATTTGTTTTCTTTAAAGTGGTATTGATTAAAGTTTGTGTGTGTGTGTGTGTGTGTGTGTGTGTGTGTGTGTTTGGATGTGTGAATTTTTCGCTTAGTGTGTTTTAATTGTTAAGCAGCAAAGTAAATTGCAGCACATATACATACATGTACATGGTAAATGATACATTTGTTTCAGTATTTTTCATATCCATTTCACATCAGGCGTGTCAAGGAATGAAATCATTAGCAGCTCTGAAATAACAAACGTAAACATACTCGTATAATCGACTTGATAATCTGGCTTTCTAAATGTTTATTTTGTATACTAAGGCCCAATAATTGACTTCTCAATTAAATGTCATTTATCTTTAAGTGCCATTTAAGTACCGAATTCATTTTTTCAGTACAAAGTTGAGAGACATTTAAATGAAACGTATTTAAATGCCCAACATTGTATAATTACATCCTACTTACGAGTTTTACGAGCATACCATATGTTATTTTAATTGTGTGTGTTTATTGAAAACATGTACATGAACATCATGTGGTCGTGTTTAAAAGATTTTCCTTTAATTTTCATAAATATTTAACATATACAATACATACTCGTTGTTTCATACCATAGAAAAATACATAGAAAAATACGTTCTGATGCTCTTTTTGTTTCATAAAATGTGTTTTTGTATTATTTTAGTTTTCTGAATTTTGATAACCTAACTATCTTATTTATGATAAACAGCTGTTGTTTGAAAAGCCTTCCATAGTACTGGGAAATTTTTTAGTGCTGCCGTACTTTCAATGTAATTTAATGAGAACTTCAATTAACCACTGAAAATATTAAACTATATTTAAGTGCAACTTAAATTTAAGTGGCAATTAGCTAAATGACATATAATTGAGAACTCAATTATTGGACCTACGATGCTAGAAATGCAATTATAATTTGACGTATCAACAAAAGAAATCTTCAGTCACGAGGCACACAGGGACAAATTGAAAATTTAGTGCGACAATATTATTTACTTCATATCGATTTTAATAAAATTAGGCACCTCAAGGTTTTTAGGGTCGTTGATTATGAATATGATGTTAGTTTTTAAAAATTTAAGACGGCGGATCCAATAAGACGGACAATTTTTTAAAAATTTATCAAATTCGCTTAAAACTTAAAACACGGATTTTTTCCTGGTCGATGATTACGAATGTGATGTTAGTTTTGAAAAATTCAAAACAGCGGCTCCAATTAAAAAAAAAAATTATAGATTTCGCTTAAAACTTATTAAACGGGAATTAAGTTTACTAACTACGGAATATATGTATGTTCTATTTATTGAAAGGGGAAACGGGGGACCACCACTTGACTGACACTTTACACTTAGTTAATAGCTAAGTAGTCGTATTTTTTAACTTATAAGGAAAAGTCGTGGAACTGTTTGGAACTTTTTTTATAGCTCTAGCTAGAGTAAATTTTTAAATAAATTTCATAATAAAAACAGTATACTAACTATATCCACACTACATATAATAATAACTGCAAATTAAATTAGATATATCTGATGGTTAAAAATATATTTAAAAAACTTTAAACAGTAAATTTACAAAAAATTGTCGAGTGTAGCAACAATAAACGCAATAGATGTGCTGCTGACAGGTATGAGCGCGTATAACAGATAATGATATTTTGACTAATGTGATGCGTTTAAAAAAAATAAATACTTATAGGTTGATTGCGTACTGGTATTTAAAACATATTAAGTGCAAAAGTGGTTACATTTGACAAAATAACAAATTCCATTTTTGTTGTCGTAATGAAAATTTCTGAAGAACAATCGAAAATTCTAAGGTGGAATCAAAGTGTGCCATTATTGGATTTCTTAATCAATTTAAAAAATTTTTTTCTTCGTTCTTCTTTGATGAGTGAGTGCTTATTGCGTGACCGTGAGCTCTCGTGTTTAGTTTATATTCAAAAAGATGAAATCAATACGAGAATTCAAATAATGTCAATTGTTTTATTAAATTGTAAATTGTTTAAAAAAAGGAAACTATTTTGTCAGATATATCGATGGTCTCAAGCAGAAAGTCTTTAACTTGTATTTTCACGCAAATGAGTTTTTCCAATACATTTCACACAAATACATCTCGTCACAAAAATGTATTGTAATAGTGCAAAAAAATAACGCTTTTGCAAGCTGTTGTACAAAGCAGTTGTACTGTTTATTATTATGTTATTACCTTTTCATGTAAAGTTACAGTTATTTGAGTTGGGGTCCTTTCCACTTGTGACCAACGATATGTACATATTTTAAACCTCGATCCATAACTAGACGAACAAAGATAAAGTTTTTAAAATATTCCTTAATTTACATTTTTATTTGAGGCGTGTCAAAGTTGATACGAGTTCAGAAAAAATAAAAAACTTTTTAAAATATTTATTCCCCTTATCGGGGGGAAACCCCCCAACAGTTTATTCACGCGAAACTTTTCTTTTTGACGAAAAAAATATCAAAGTTTCACGATAAGGGCGATTATAAAGTTTTATGCACAACTAAAATCACTATCACTGCAAATTGTTCTTATATCATTTTTAATCAAATCAAGCATCTTTAAAATGGATCCACATTCGAACGAGTTGCGAGATTGGAAATTTTTAGCAACCCGAGGTACTCGAAAACTAAGTCTTATTATTTATGCAAACATACACCAATTTGTAGTGTCATCAGTATTTTAAATAATACAGATGGTAATAAATAAAATAAATAAATAAATAACACTTACGTACCTTTTCACAATGTATGGTTAAAAGATAACAGAGACTTTAACGGCAAGTTTTGTATGAAGAACTTACAGTTAAAGTTCAAGTTAACTCTTAACCATACATTGTGAAAAGGGACGTTAAACAAAAAAAATTCAATTCAATTTTATTATCAACCTCTCAATTCTTCAAGACTGTCTTAGAGCTCCAAGAAGTGCAGAATGTTGTATCAATTTCCAGTCCTACGCCTATAAAGATCTGAGTTTAGGGTCAGATTTAAAGGTTTGGTAGTTGTTGGACGAAAATTCAATTTATTTTCTGCAAATGTAAAAGTTATTGAAAATAAGTATGTATCACAATGCACATAGTACATATCGTTAGCTAAAATGCAAAAGGGAGTAACTAACAAAAATATAATTTTACAGGAGAAACAAAAAAACTAAACGAACGTGTAGTTAAGTCCCCTTGCTTTTCTGTTATTAAAAGCGTAATTTTTGAACGCATAAGTGTAAAAAATTTTGTTAAGACATGTATGTATGTAGTTTAATGGCATTCATAACAATCAATCAAAAACTCGATTTTGAATTTTTTGTTAGTTACGCCTTTTTGCATTTTAGCTAACGATATGTATGTATATATGTATGCATATTACTTACGGGAGGTTAAACCCAAAACGCACATAATGCTGGACAACGCAATAAGTGCAAGCAGAAATAATTTCAATTGATTCATCTTTTTATTTTTATTTTTTATTTTTATTTACACAACTTTGCTTGTCTGCGAAAGAATGCATAATTCGCGTTCTTAAACATGGGTTTTTATAGGTACATATAACCGGAAATTTAGTAATTATACATTACCAATCAATTTTTCCACACATATCGTTAACTTAATATAGAAAGGCCCTAACTCATTATTTTTTTTTTTGAAATCGAGATTTTTGCATTTTTCGATACATTAAATGTTCTTCTATCGAAATGTATACAAAAAACTCGATTACAAAAAAATAAAAATATGTATGTACGTCTGTATGTAAAATAAAAGTTTCCCTGCTGGAGATCGAACTACTGTCCAACTAATATTTTACTAGTACAGAACTGTTCGAAAACAGCTAGTTGTTCCGTTCTACTAGTTGTTTGTCAGAAGATTTACAATTAGCTTTGGTGTTATTTGTTCATTAATAATTATCACATGTAAATTAGCCTTACAAAGCGATACGAACTTTAGCCTAATCAAATCATAAATATGTATACCAAAAAAAAAAAACTTGTTTTAGTATTTTTGAAATCCATTTCACACCAGATCTGTCAATGCATAAAATTATGATTAATTTTTTTTCTGTTCTTAAATTTTTATAGTTTTTTGTGTCTTGGATGCCTAAAAACACCTCTGCAAATTTAACTTTCAATGCACAGAATGGTTAAATCCACAGAACATTACTTTCGAAATCAAGCGTTTTCAAATTGCGAATTTTGCAGGACACTCCCGAATGTTGCAACAAAACAATTCAAAATTGATAACTTTAAACTGAAATGGATAAAATTTTATGAGCATGACACCAAAAGATGATACATACATACATACATATATCTTTTTTAATCCGTCCACTTTAAAGCAACGAAGATAAAAATGCAACCTAATTTTAAAACCCATTGAAATGCACTTAAAGACTATGGGTCGTATTCAAAAAAACTTAATAAAGCTTTGCTATGCAATATTAAGTAAAGTTTTATTAAAAAAAAAAATTATTAAAAATTCAAAATTCTAAAGTAGGCACCTACGTTTGTTAAGGCTACTTTAAGTTGATATTTCCAAAATGTGTATTTTGTGTCACAATTATTTTTGTTCATATAGCACATCTTGATTCATGATACATCTGAAAATGAAGCTAGAATTGTTAGCTCTTATCTTAAATTTATTATTTCTGTCATGTTATGGAAAACATCACAAAATTATCCAAATGATTCGAAATACATAGCAAAATCCATAAAAAAAATATTAAAATAAATTCAATTATACAAAAATGTTTTAGTGATGTACATACATACAGTCAAAACGAATGGAAAAAATCTGGATATTCAATACTCATTTCATTCGAATAAAATAAATTGTGATAATTTTTCTTTATTCATCACATTATTTTTACTTTAACTTCATAGAAATGTTTATCTGTTTTCCTTCCATGTCAGAAGCTCATATTTTTTAAATTAGGTTAGGTTACTTTACTTCACGATAATAAAAATTTATTTAATAATATAAAAAAGTATTTGAATACTCGACCGAAATTCTATTAGATGTTGTACATCATAAACTGTGTGTGTGTGGTTGTTGAACACGGTTTCAAAAACTTGTTTTCTTGATATACAAATCAGTGGCCACCCCGTCATGATAGGTATTTTTTTTTTTTTTGGTTATACCCCTAATGTAGATATTTACATATGTGCCCTTAATTATGAACGTAGTTGGTCTAAGTCATACATATATTTTTTTGGTCGAGATATTTAGTAAATTACGTTTGAACAAATCAAAAAATATTTTTATGTTATGCAACATTTTAATTTAGAGTTGTACTAGTCTCGATTAACATAAATTTATTTAATATTTGTTAAAGTTTTTTTAAGATGTATTTAATAATTCGAAGCAAAAATGGATATGACTTAGATCAATTTCATAATTAATAATTACATTAGAGCTACTCACATTGCATGAAGTGATTTTGTTACGCCCTCTCAAATTAAAGATCGATCTTCTAAATGAGGATTCCTAAACATTTGAGGGGTCTAGCGATGACCGCTCATGAATTACACCGTGTCTAAAAAAGGTATATTTTTGTTTTTGCATATTTTGGTATTTTTTCCCAAGACAACATGTTCAAAAAAAAAAAAATAATCTGAAAGATTCTTTCAAGCATTTTTTTTTTTGCGGGAAGAAATAACAGAAATAAGTTAACAAAGACCCAAGTCGGTCTAATGTACTACATACACACATTATTGATTAACATATTTAAAAGTCTCGACGAATAAAGGTAAATAAAGTTTTAAAAATAAAAATAAGCAAATTGTAAGATACCAGTGAAGGCATTATGAAATAAGGCCCAATAAAATTAAGGAATTTTTAATTAGGCTTTATTTAATTTTTTTTATAGCTATGCTATTTATTTCACGACACAAGGAGTTAGGACAATTATTTATTTTTGTTTTGATTCCTTTGTACTTAAAACCAGAGTACGAAAATAAACAAAACAAATTGTTTGATCTTGTTTCGTTCTTTGAAGTGAGTGAAACCAAAAAAAAAAAAAAACAAAAACAATGGGAAAAATTGCTCAATTTGTTTTGTATTCTTTTTGCACATGACCGATCACAAACCGATGGGCTGTAAGACGGCTAACAGCCGCCGCCGGGCACAAACAATACATTAATTTAATCGTAGGCCGCTAGAAAAGAAGATAATGGGAAATAAATGGAAACATTTTGAAATATTTGCGGCGAATTTGACATCATTATGTAATATAATTTTATTGCATTGTTATTTAACACATTAATTTTGTTTTATATAGCTAAGCAGCATAGCTATAACCGGGTGTCCTAAGACAGCTCTATTCTTTTTTGCTTTATTTCATCTTAATTTTGTTTTCAGTAGGTTTTTTTAATTGGCCTTTATTTCATTTATATACATATTTTATATGTAATTTCATTTATATGTATGTACATATTGGCTGTTTTTTCATAAATTTTCTCTTGGGACTTATTTAATTCTTTTTTTTTTATTTTATTTCATTGGGGCTCATTTCATTTTTTATTTGGGCCATCAGTGAAACACCAAAACAAAAACAAGAATTTAAAAATGCAAAATTCCAATATCTTTTAAACTAACTGAGATAGAAAAATCATTGTATTTAACATTATCCTTTTTTTATATCATTTTCAAACAAATTAAACATATTTAAAATCGATCGCCATTTGTAAGAGTCACGAAGTTTGGAAATGTTTAGCATTGAGAGAAGATACCAGTACATGCATATATTTATTACCATTGCCCTTAAGGAATAACACTTTATTTATTTATTTTTTTTTTTGCAATTCAACTTTATTATCAATATTATGGACTAACAACACATTGCGAATTGAGCATATACTCTCCTCAATTCGTTGGGACAGATTTAGAGCTTTAAGAAGTGCAGAGTGTTGTATCAATTGCCTGTATATCCTTTCCCAACACTAAATTGATGTGGGTTTAAGGTCATATTTACGACTGAAAATAAAGAAAAGAAATTTATTATACATTTGTGCAAGTAGCGCAACAAAACAAAATCACCCTGATTCCAGTTGTCAACATCAATGTCACGTCAATAGCAAAAAAAAAAAAATGGAGCTTGTCTAGCCGATCTGGTGAACAATTTTGTGCTATTGACACACTATTTTTGTTATCCAAAAGCAGTCAGTTCTTTTCAACACCGTGCAGACAAGTCCAAAACTTGTTTGGTATTGTATTAACATGACGTCGATGTTGACAACTGGAATCAGGAGGGGTGAAAATACGCAAATACTTACTAGCAGGATAAGGTTTTCGAGTTGTTGGATGATTACCCTCTGTAAATGAAAGAAATTAAATTATGGGAAATGTGTATGTGATCACAATACGACTGAATTCACACACAGCAATTTTTTTTTTTTTTTTTGTGCAACTTCCTACTAAATATGAAAGATTTTTTCTTTCTCGCCTATAAACAAGAATAGCTGCTCAACTAAAATTGCTGCGTGTGAGCCCAGTCTACACACATGCCAAGTATATACTATGTGTGTGTGTGCGTGAATATACATATGTATGTACAGATTTATTTAAAGATTTAGATAAGTACATGCATATGTATGTGTATTTTACTTACTGCCCAAAACGCCCATAATGCTGGCCAAGGCAACAAGTGCAAGCAGAAATAATTTCCCTTGAATCATTTCTTTATATTAAATTTTCTTATCTTGAACAACACAACACAACTTGATAATAAATAACTTTGCTTTTCTAGCAAAGAATGCATAATTCGAGTTCCTAAACATGAGTTTTTATATGCATCCAACCGATAACTTAGTAATTATACAGCACCAATCAATTGTTTCCACTTTTAACTGCAGGTATGCAGATACATTTGCACACATACTACGACAAACATATCGCATTTACAAAAAAAACGACATAACTCAAAAAAAAAAAACAAAAAAACTAATTGGCCAGAAAACGAGTTTAAAGTTTTCAATTTACACACAACTTAATGGGAAAAAGAAAATTTTACGAGTATTTTTCTCTCGAGATAAGATATGTATTTGTAATGATCAGGGAAACCAGAAATATGCTATGTTTTATGCGCATTCAATATGCAGTAAAACTTGAAAATATGCACTAAAAACTGAAAAAATATGCTCTTAAAAATAAAATAAATTGTTTGTAAATGAAAATATATTTTTAATTAAAAAATTCTACATTTTCATAAAAAATACTCGTAAGACAAAAATTAAATAAATAACAAAAATTCAAAATGTAAAAAACCCCCGAATATATCTAGAAAGGATGTGCTATCTTCTAAACGGCTGGACCGTTTTTCTTAAAACAAACCTTCTCAATCAAGTCGCCTTTCAAACAGAAAAAAAAAACTAAATCAAAATCGGTCCAGCCGTTTGGTCTGTACGTGGAGTCGTACAGACACACAGATCCACAGACACACACTACAAAATTATAACATCCCTTTTTTTGGTCGGGGGTTAGCATAAGAAAGGAAACAACAAAAAAATCAACAAAGTCACATCTAAGTAAACTTTTATACATACATATGTATGTATCAATGTTCCTTCAACGTCTACTCGGGGCAGAGTCCGTCACAACTCGCAAATCGAATTTTTATTGAAACTAACGTACATAATAACTGCGTAATATAAATATGTATAAGAAAGATGTACGTACATATATACACATGGAACATTGGAAATTAGATTTAGATGGCGAAAAATAAAAATGTAAAATGTAAGCATATTAAAATAATAAAAAAAAAATCTACAAAGTATCAAAATATGCCCTAAAAGCGTAAATTATGATCTAAAAATTAAAAAATATGTATATGCAAAAACATGCTTTAAAGGGTAAAATATGCAAAAATATGCACTAACAAATCGATGCCAAAATTCATAAAAATTTCTGAAACGGATAAATATAATGGCCCTGCATTAATACGTCATACAAGAAAAAACATGCGATTGCATATTTGCGGTTTCCCTGGTAATGATGAAATGTTTCCGTACATAATATGAATAACGATATGAGGATTAATTCTGCATCATTAACTCGAAAATCCCATTTTTTGAGTTATGACCTTGTTTTAGACAATGAGCGATATACATACATATGTATATGTTTTTTTTTTTTTTGCCCTTTAAAAATGTTTAGTTATTTGGTTCGATATTGCAAATATCTAAAATAAAATTCACACGTATAAACTTTTAATTTTCTAAATATTTACCATTTAGAAAATAGGTAATACATATAAACATATATAAAAATCTTTTATTTAACTAGATCTATATTATTTGTAGCTTTTTAGTGCTTATTTAGAAATATGGTCCAGTTTCGTAAAAATCGATTAAGAAAAAATACGTGAAATATAGTATTAAATTTTATGGGGCGTGGCTACGCCTACTTTTTTAAAACAAGATTGTGTAGTTTTAAGAGTTCAAGATGTGTGTCAAGTTTCGTACAGATCGATAAATTAAAAGCACGTGAAATTAAGTATAAAATTTTATGGGGCGTGGCTACGCCCCTTTTTTTAAAACAAGATTGTGTATTTTTAAGAGTTCAAGGTGTGTGCCAAGTTTCGTAAATATTGGTTAAGTACAAGCACATGAAATATTAGACTAAAATTTAACAGGCGTACCCCGCCCACTTTTTTGAAAGCAATTTTGTGCCTTCATTAAATATTGGTTAAGTACAAGCACATGAAATATTATACTAAAATTTAATAGGCGTGACCCGTCCACTTTTTTGAACGCAATTTTGTGGCTTTATTAAAGCTTAGGGTGTGTGCCAAGTTTCGTAAAAATCGGTGAAATAGAACCCTGTGAAATATAATATAAAATTTTAGTGGGCGTGTCTATTTTAGAGCTCAAGGTGTGTGCTAAGTTTCGTAAAAATCGGTTAAGTAGAACCACGTGTAATGTTGTATTACATTTTAATGTAATACAACAACTTGAAAATTTTGTAATTACAAGAACCAAATATATTTGCTAGGTTTTGCAGCAATCAAATGAGTAGAAGATCACAAAATCAAATTTAAAAAACTTTTTCAAATGGGACCAATGGGAAGCTATACCCTCTCAGACAACAAAAAAAATTTACAATTGCTCTAAAATGCACCGAGTTATGAACCTACCTACACACCTAAAAAAAAAAAATAAAATAGAGACGAATTGTTAACCTCCTTCTTTTTTAGAAGTCGGTTAATAAAATTTTCTATAAAAGACCTCAAACTCAATTAATTAGTAATTTGTTTGGGATGTGTGACATGACATCTTCTTTTCTTTTTGCATTCCTTTCTGCACCCACATTTTAGTGAAAATAATATTCGGTGTACCTGAGTTTTTTTTTTGTCTGTTTGAGATACATATTTATTTTGTTTTAAAGTGGTATTGGTCAAAGTTTGAAAGTGTGTGTGTGTGTGTGTGTGTGTGTGTGTGTAGATGCGTGAATTTTTCGCTTAGTGTTTTAATTGTGAAGCATTAAGTTTCAGTAAATGGTGAATGAAACACTTCTATAATAATTTTAATTTTCATATACATACATTTCACAGCAGATGTATCAAAGAATGAAATCATTAAAAATTGCTATGCACTTCTTCTTTCTCTTTTAAAAGCAAAGATTGGAACAAATTGTCGTCAATTATAATTTTTGAAGACTTATGGATGACCAACGATTCGGGCAGCCCATAAGTGATGTTTCGGCAATGGCGAGTGGTAGACATGATAAATTCACAATTGTAACCCATAACTGTAAAAGAAAACAGTTCTCTCTCATCTGTCTTCGAAAAAATAGATATTTATAACAATAATAAAATGAAATATTTTTCAATATCCCGAAAAATATATTAATATAGAAAGGCCCAAACTTATTAATTTTTTGAAATCGAGTTCTTTGTATATTTCGATAGAACATTTAATGTATCGAAAAATGCAAAAAACTCGATTTAAAAAAATCTGTGGCAATAAGGAAAAAGTGCTTAAGTTGAAATATACCAAAGTAAAAGCTAAATTATATTATTTTGCTATAACTTCTTGAAAAATCACACAAATTAACTCAAATTTTGACCAGGGATACTTTAAAGTTTGCAGATTACGGATCTACCATTAACTCAAAATTAGCGTATCTCGACTTAAGCACTTTTTCCTTTTCGCCACAGAAATAATGAATTAGGGCCTTTATATGTATATTAAGGTAACGATATGTAGTATATGCGTACCAGAGAAGGCATTGACAATTTTAAAATTGTACATACTAACAACTTTCAAAAATTTTACTTTTTTGGCCTTAATTGTACTAAAGGATCTTTTTAGTTCAAATTACAAGTTTTTATTTTTATTAAAATAATCGACTTTCAAGTGGAAAGAATGTGGTCTTTATTGTTCAAAAGGGAAAATTGACATATCCAATCGTTTGAAAAGAAATGCGGAGTGAAAATGAAATGTTTGCATTCATAAAACACTCTGTTTCGATGTCATTCCTCTTAGAATCTTGGATAGTGTTTATGAATGTGATAAAGAAATATTTACGTTAAGAAATTAATTATGTGCATCTGTTGGCTGACTGCCGCTAACAATAAGTTGATTCACACTTATAAGTTGCTATTGAGTGAAAGAACCCTCTAGTCAGCCTAGAACCATATGTCTCTCTGCCAACACTCTCTTCTCTAGCGACAATTGCACTAGATGAAATGTTGACAACTTTTCTTTTATGCGCGAGTAGAGAGATACGTTAGAGACAACAATAATATATTCTAATATATTTCTGGTGACATTATCAATGAACGTACATATGTATGTAGACGAGGGTCACCAAAATGTACTAGTGAATCTTAAAAAAAAAATAATAAAAAATTGACAACCGTATGTTATATGCCCATAGACAATTACATTGGCTGGGGTACACCTGAATGTCACTAGTAAATCACTACAATTTCACTATTCGCATTTCCTGCAGGCAAGTGTTTGCCTTGTTATTTTTACTAATAGCTGATGTACAAAATTTGTAGATTTAATGTTCAAATAGATACATATGTACCCTACTCTAAAAGCACATTCATACATACAAACATACATTCATGTGTATGCACGTTCAAATATGTATGTAAGTATGTATGTATGTATATGGACAACGAAATTATAAATATTAATGCGTTGTTCTAGGCATCCATTATTAGAACGCTTTGTCTATAAAAAAAATTACATATTTAATAAAAATTTTAAATTTTCTAGACGTAGTGTTAGGAAAGATCCTAAATTCAAATACAGTGCTGCTTAGAAGTCGTCCCACACACTTCCAAACTCAGCGAGAATTTGGCGCTTTTTTCTTATTGTTCCTGCATAACTAAATTTTTTCAATTAACGTGCATAACCATTACAAATTTATTTACTGCATGTACAAAATAGTTAATTTTTAAAAGTTTGTATAACAACGGACACGGGCGCAGTGTATCAAATTGAACAAATTAGCCACAATCTGTTATTGGTAACGAATGCAAAAATCGTAAATACTTAAATAAGCGAATAAAGTAAATAATTAAAATAAAATGTCATCATTTAAAGGGGAAGAGTTGCAATAAAAATATTGTCGCTTCTAATCATTACATACTGTATGATTCACCGACACCAAACGCTGAGCATTGCCTCTGGGCTTTTGGAGTGAATTTAGACGATATATTCATTCCAGCCAAGCTCATAAAATTACAAAGCACGACTGCACATTTAATTTTTTATTTGCAATGCAACGTTTGAAATACATTTTGTTAGATATATCCACTTACATACATACATATGTACATGCATACATACATATATGCAAGTCCATAAATTATTTACTTAAATGTAGTTAACTTGAATATACATATGCATGTATGTACGAGTATGGACGTGTGCATGAACTACATTAGGGATATAACCACCAGAGAATGACAAAAGTATCGTTTTAAGTACTTTTTAAGTATTGAAAACAAGCTCATATGCATTAATTTTAAACCGAATACGTATAATTATAAACATCCAACAACTATGTTTATAAAAATTTTTTTAATAACGCAGCATAAACAACTATAACTAAACTTTACAGACTGTATGATGAGCTACAATCATACACATGAGTATAAAAATACTCTGCACACACACACACACACACACACACGTAAAGCATGTTTTCAAACACATTCCAAAACACATTTTAGATTCCATTTTAAATACGCAAATGCATGTATCCCGAGTATCATGCGTATATACTCATACTCAGACTATAAGTATGATAAGCATATGCCCTTTTATTTTTATTTGTAGCGTATTTTAGTTTTTCGCATAAACGCAGTAGACATGCTTATTTATGTATGTTGGAATTGGCTATAGTTGTAGTTGAGTACTCATTATCGTTCTCTGATAACCACATTAAAAGTCATCCAGTAAACTCCAAATACATATACTATGTTTGTACACTGTACGCATTTTGACATTTTAACTCTGAACATTTTCTATCACATAAATTTTTTCACACTGAAATAAAGCAGGTTTATAATTTTTATTTTGAATATAAGTAAGAGTTAATAATGCAAAATAAATCGTCATATCGTATTTTAACTCGTGTAAAAAATATTCATACGAACGCCTTGTAAGGTCACATCTTCCTTCAGGTTCTTCAGAGATGAAAATTTTTCAATGTCTTCATTTTTGAGATATATGACTATGTTTATCAAATTTTGAAGAAAGAAGTCACTCCCCTAATGTTAGTAACTACATAAATCGTCGAAAGAATAATATATTTCATCTAAGAATTCAGTTGAATTACCTCAAATTATTTATTTATTCGTTGAAATGTCATCAGTATTTTTTTTAACACGTCAAGCACAAAATATCTTAAATAGAGCAATTATAATAAAGAAAAATTTAACGAAAGCTAAAACGACTTTAATTCACTGATGCTTTTTCAATAATATTAATTAAAAAAGTCTCCATTTCTGAACAACAGGTTAGCAATTAGATTCCATAAAGAATACATACTTATTGCAGTGGCAATAGAAGAACAAAAAAGTTCTCAGTTTCTCAGTAGAGAGAGCACTTTTTAACTTTCAAGTCGATTTTTAGAAATTTATTTCTTTCACAGGTACATTGGAAATGGAATTTCCCAATTCACTTTTATTTATTTTTTATCATTTTACACATTACAAATAATTTAATTTGAAACACACCAAAGTAGTTATAAGCTAAATTAAGCTATTATTCCACATAAGGCTATATAGTATCCCTGCAGGAAATGGAACTGACACAAGACTAGCCACGTGACCGATCCCCAAGTGATAGGGACCAGTCCGAGTTCTAACACTTCCTATGACGTGGACCAGTCACTTTTCCATGGGGATGGCCCAGGATGGGATTAATTGATACTTTGTATGCACCTTGTGACTTATCACTTAACTGTCGTATAGGGACCTATTCCGTGTAGAACATAAATTATATATATGAATGTCATTCCGACATTTCTCTAACTGTAGCAAGGCACACTTGAACTTTTTTTATTTTTCAGTAAACAAATTTTTTATATTCAAACTATCACCCTACGGCATGGCAGGGTTGCATACTACCTAACCGATCATAGGAGCACTCATATTTCAAGAGTATAAGTACGTACTAGTTAAGCTTAGGTTAATATCTAAGTATAGTTACGGGACTTGTTCCAGAGTGACTTGGCAGCCTATTTATATTGATTCATTGTTTAACCTTCATAGTGAACAGATATCCCAGCGAAGTCTTTCTTATATGTAAGTATATATGTACATACTAAAGTCCTGCACAAGACCATTTATAAGAACTTTCAATACATGAGGGAGTTTTCAAATGCTTTACTACAGAGAAATTTTCTAAAACAAACGCTAAACAACACTGTTTGCAATAATTTGTCTCAGCTATTGCAGGTATAGGAGTAAAGAAGAAAATACTTCGTGACTGAAAAATTTGTGATGCTTGCTTCTTTCTACGCATGGGCAAGTATACAAGCGTCATGCATGTACATACACACACACACGTTGTGTGTATCCTCTTTTATTTTTCTGCACACAAACAAACGTTCACATGCATTTACATTAGTTGTGTGCGCTTGCTTAAAAAAACCTCCCTTAAACACGTAATAGCTTACCATCTACATCTTACGCACACACACTCAAACGTACAATATTGAAAATAACAAGCATACACGTATCAACACTATTTCTGTTGATTGTTTGTTCATAACAAGAAGTCTTCACGACATTGCTTGTTAGCACTCATATACACGCACACAAATGCATCTGTGGGGTTGTTCGTATTAATAGTCAATTATGTAATTACAAAATTCAATTTATTTATTTTTAAAATTACAGATTACTTATATTTTACACAAAAAGTTTTATTGAAAAGCAAAGGGAAAAAACGAGTCTGTTTGCAACGAGAGCTGGACGGGTAATAATCAAACTTAAGCTGTTTGCATTTCAGCGTAGTACACAAAGGTACTTTTTTAGCATTAGTGCTGTCGCTCACCACAATACCCTGCTCCTAGTTAAGACTTTAACGATACTTTAGAGGAATTCTGACGTGACGCCCGGATGACGTAAGGCGTTGTTTTTGCAAGGTAGTCTCCTGAGACGTGTCTGTGTCCACATGTGTTGAAACATTTTCTGAATTCTCGGATTCGTTTCCACCTTCTGTTGGTGGCGCTTCAGCTGGCACAGCGTCCTCGCTAAAAATATACGCAGCCTTTAGGCGATCTATTGTGATTTTCGCTTCTCGCTGGCGTATTTTTACAATATAATACTTATCATGTTTGTTTAAAACTTCGTAAGGGCCCTCGTAACTGGGCTCCAATGGTGTACGCACATGATCTACCCTCACAAATACAAACTTGCAGTCAGCCAATGCTGGTTGAACGAAACATCGTTGCATCCCGTGACGGACAGATTGGGTAGTTGGTAAGTTTGAAATGGTTCTACGCAGTGTTTGTACAAACTCGGTTTCCGTAATATTTCTTCCTGAAGGAATGAGAAACGCTCCAGGTATTCTTAAAGAAGCGCCGAAAACGATTTCTGCTGGGCTTAGCCCAATATCACTTTTTATTGTTGATCGCATGCTCAAAAGAATTAGCGGAAGTGCAGAACTCCAGTCGTTTGTTTCAGCACACTTAATGGCTGTCTTTAGTGTACGGTGCCATCGCTCAATTATGCCATTTGCCTGTGGGTGGTAGGCCGTTGTCCGCAAATGCTTAATTCCCAGTAACTTCGTTAATTCGCTGAAAATGGTTGACTCGAACTGTCTTCCTAAATCGGTGGTAATACGCAAGGGGACGCCGTAGACAGCAATCCATCCTCTCATAAGGCCACTTGCAACACTTTGAGCTGTTATGTCTGTCAGTGGTATCGCCGTGGGCCATCTCGAAAAACGATCGATACACGTGAGGCAATATCGGAATCCGTTTGATGATGGCAACGGTCCCACGATGTCTATATTTATATGTTCGAAGCGGGCATCGACTGCTGCATAATTACATAAGGGTGCTTTTGTATGACGTTGTACTTTTGCTCTCTGGCAAGAAATACGCGCGCGCACATATCTAGCGACGTCTGCAGATATAGATGGCCAAACGTAGTGATTTAAAACCAATTGTTTTGTTGCTCTTATGCCTGGATGCGAAAGCGAATGAAGCTTGCGTATGATTGCCTGACGATAATTTTTCGGAACATAAGGTCTTACTCTATCCTTCGAAACGTGACAGTAAATTTCTTTAGTCGACTGTGGGATGGCTAATTTAGTGAGCTGTAATGACGTGTTTGTGTTGCTGTCCAGCAGTGCCTGCAGTTCAATATCATTGCCTTGCTGCTCGGCCATTTCATCAAAATTTACTACTTGCTCCTCTATGGCGTTGATGCGGGAGAGTAAATCTGCTATGTTATTGTCAGCCCCAGGTAAATGTCGTATGTCCGTCGTATATTGGCTGATAAAGTCTAATTGCCGAATCCTTCGCGGTGATGCCTTCTCGCTTTTTTGCTTAAAAGCAAAAATGATTGGCTTGTGGTCTGTAAAAACGACGAATTCTCTTCCTTCAACTGCGTATTTGAAATGTTGAATTGCTTGGTATATCGCCGTGAGTTCTCTATCGTACGCGCTGTAGTTTTGTTGTGATGGTGTCAACTTTTTGGAGTAAAATCCTAATGGTTGTACTTGCCCTTCGACTATCTGATGCAGTACTGCGCCTACGGCGTCATCTGAAGCATCTGTCGTAAGCGTTATCAATGCTTTCGGAGCCATATAATTCAAAAAAGTAGCTTCTGCTATATCGTTTTTACATGCATTAAAAGCAGCCATTGCTTCAGGTGTCCATTCTATTATGGTGTTATCGTTTTTTTTATTGCCAGGAGTCAATTCTAACAATAATTTTTGATTTTTTATTGCATGCGGTATGAATGGGTGGTAAAAATTCAGCATGCCCAAAAATTTTTTTAAATTCTTCACAATCATTGGTCTTTCAAAATTTCGGATCGAATCGACCTTGTTTTCAGGCGGCGTAAGTCTTTTGGGGCTAATTTTGTGGCCTAAAAATACGAGTTCACGCTTACCAAACTGACATTTATCGAAATTAACGCACAAGTGGAATCGGCGAAGGCGATCAAATATGATGCGCAGATGCTTTGCATGTTCCTCCTCTGTTTCGGACGCTATGAGGATATCATCGATGTATGCAAAAGCGAAATCGATTCCCTTCAAGACTTCGTTAATATGACGTTGGAACGTTTGGGCCGCGTTCCGTAGACCAAATGTCATGAAACAAAACTCAAATAAGCCAAACGGCGTGATTATGGCTGTCTTAGGTATATCGCATGGCTCCACGGGTATCTGATGGTAAGCCCTTTATAAGTCGATAGAGGAAAAAATGTTCTTTCCGTGCATAATACTCGTTATGTCACGTAAAAATGGTATTGGATACCTGTCGGGTAAAGTGATGCTGTTAAGGGCACGATAATCGCCGCATGGGCGCCAGTCCCCGTTTGGCTTTTTTACCAAATGTAGTGGGCTGGCCCAATTACTTTTTGACGGTCTACATATACCCTTTTCCATCAAGTACTCAAACTCTTTTTTTGCAGCTTGGAGCTTATCCCCCGCGAGTCGACGTGCGCTAGCGTATGTGGGAGGACCGTTTGTGGTAATGTGATGCGTGACCGTAGAGTCCACTGGGCGCTTGTTGGCATTAATCGTACCTAACTCTCTATACTCGTATAACAGCTGGGCGTAATTATCTTTTTTGTCGTATGCTAAAATCTGAACATAGGCAGTACGTGCGGGACGTGCCCTTGCCTCAAGCAGCGTAGTACGATCGATAAGCTTACCTCTCTTGATGTCAACCAAAAGATCGTAATGCTTCAAAAAATCTGAGCCTATAATAGCACAGTTGACATTCGCTACCAAAAAAATCCATGTAAAATTGCGACGTAGACCCAAAGAAATGCTTAACGTTTTCTCACCGAAGGTTTTGATGGGGGACCCGTTAGCAGCAAACAATTTTCTAAAAATCCCTACACGCAAACCCTCAACACTACCAGCTGGTAACACCGAAACGTCGGCACCAGTGTCGATTAAAAAATTCTGTTTCGATATGCTGTCATTAATTATAAGACGGGCTATTTGGCATTCATCTCGAGATCCGCCCGCCAGATCGGAAGATGAATTTAGTTTTTTGACAAATTTTGTTGATATGAACATGGCTGACGACATTTTGTGGCTTTTTCGCCAAATGTCCGATGGTACCAGCAATGGTCGCTCACTTGCTTTGCTGGAGTGGCATCTGTTTTTTGTCGTCGTGTAGAACTTGATCGTGACCGACGTACATTTTTATTGTTCTTGTTACAAAGGCTATTTATCTGTTGCTCTATGCGATCGAGTCGTCTATCAAATTCGCTTTTAGAAGTTTGTGGCATTGTAGATACCACAGATAAATGCTGAAACTCTCCCACCTCCATAATTTTGTCTGCCAACTTCGCTAACTCGGTCAGATTAGCATCTGACGCTTGTAAGATTGCTCTGACTTGCGCTGGCAAACGCTGCAACCATAGCGTTTTCAAAAAATCAGTTGTTACCTTGTCCTTTGACAATGTGCTTAACTCATTTAAGAGTTGTGTCGGTCGCTTGTCTCCCAAATCAATTTCCGATAGTAATTTTTGCGTCTTTTTTTGTTCGCTCTCACAATAGCGTTCTATTATGCACTTTCTAAGATTTGTGTATTTATCGGTCTCCGGTGGATTTAAAATAGCGTCTGATATTTGCACGAGAACATTCGATTCTATTGCGGCGATGACTGTATTAAACTTCGATGTGTCAAAACTTATGCCGGCAACAGCAAATTGTGCTTCTACCTGCGCCAGCCAAATTTCAGCGTGATCGGGCCAAAAGGGTGGAACCTTTACAGCTACACGATTAACGGTTGTTGGCTCGGTACTTGATGTGCTCGGCGTCGGGCCTTGCTGCGTGCTGCCACCAATATTGTCTTGCATCCTGAAATATTCTTTAACCAATCGACGGGGTCACCACTTTGTGGGGTTGTTCGTATTAATAGTCAATTATGTAATTACAAAATTCAATTTATTTATTTTTAAAATTACAGATTACTTATATTTTACACAAAAAGTTTTATTGAAAAGCAAAGGGAAAAAACGAGTCTGTTTGCAACGAGAGCTGGACGGGTAATAATCAAACTTAAGCTGTTTGCATTTCAGCGTAGTACACAAAGGTACTTTTTTAGCATTAGTGCTGTCGCTCACCACACATCTATCGTGCTTTGCTTATAATACGACAGCATTTATTATTGGTTTGGTATAATGCAGCCACGAGAATACATTTAAAAAACAAGACGTATTTACATTTCAAGACAATTTACGCAGGTCTTTAGTACATACTAAACAAAAAAAATATTCGTAATACATAATAGATGTCCCAGAGGAGCCTTTCTTATATAGACAAACTAAACAAAAAAAGAAATATTCGTAATACATACAAGCGTAATATTAGTAATAGTATCCTATTGAACTATGGATGAAGTTATGTAGAATAAAAGTGAACGAACAAAAATGTGTTCAGGTAACATTTACCCTATGAAGAGAGAGAGAGAGAGAGAGAGAGAGAGTTGTTCCTCAACCAGGGTTACCGTTCACCCGACTAAAGTCGCAATTTGACCCTTTTTTAGCGGTCTGCGACTTTTTGTGAGACTTTTTTTGTCACCGACTTTTCCGACTTTTTTTAATTTTGTTGCTACTTTTTACCCTTTTTTGTGAAACTTCTCAAAAAACAGTTAATTTGCAGTAAATTAAAAGTGTTTTGATTATTTTTATCAACAAAAAAAATCGTCAAAATAACCTCGGCAAAATTTAAAAGCAATTCACAGATTATTTTTCATTTGGAAACACTTTTATCACTTTTTTGCAACATGCATGTCATGTATAAAATGTATTCAAGAAATGTTTCATACATTTTCAGTAGAAGTTGCAAAGAATAGTTTTAGCTAAAATCTTCAGGGTACATGAAAACATGTACATACCCAGAAAAAAATTTCATAAAAGGTAATCGGGTTTGGAATGAAGCATTTTTGGTGGAAGCTATTCCTTACTGGATTAACAAGGAGTGAGACTAAAATAATCGATTCTTGAGAAGTACTTACTTTTTTTTATTTGGCAACTTGTTCACGTAATCTATTTAATCTAAAAAAATTATTCTCATCATTTAGCAACTTGTATATAATTTTTTTAAATTTTAGGTAATGCAATTTGTAAGCGAGTAATGAAATTTGGTAATCAGAAAAGTAAGTCATAATATGGTAATGTGTAATTTTTTGCTGGGTACATATATAAACATGTATAATGCAACTGCATGTGTTGTGAAATATGATGAAAATGGATTCTGCAATAAGCTTTTTGTTTTGTTTCAATTGTTTTTTTGTTTTGTTATGCTTTTTATTAGTAAAAAAAGTTAAAAAAAAGAGGTGCAACTTTTATTTTCTCAAACGACTTTTTTGTGCGACTTTATTTTAACAAAACGACCTTTTGTGCGACTTTTCTAAAATTCCTAGCGGTAACCCTGTCCTCAACATTCACAAGTGAAATACAGCGATGCCAACTATTTATAACCCAAACGCGCTATACCCCTTCTCAAAACGCGCTACAACGCGCTAAGTTACAGCATTATCAACAAATTATAGTCAAAAAGCGCTATTTTCCTACGCGCTAAATTAAATTTTAATTGTACTCGTATTAGTAAATACGAGTACAATTAATTTTTTAGTAACTCTTTTTCAGATTATGCAATATTGCTTCTTCGAAATTAATCCTAAATAACTAAAATCATTTAATACAGAATCAGTCTCGCCTTCCAAATATTCGAAATTCTTAGTTTTGATTTTAATTTTATTTGTCAAACCTTGTAACAAGTTATATAAATTGTCGAATAGTGCTTCGATTCAAATGTTTTTGGAAGTACATATCGCACCTTATCAACAAGAGGGTATTAACTCAAAATTTTAAAATGTTCAGTAGAGACGAAAAACTGTTTGTGGTTAGATTACAAGAGAATTTGAAAATCCGAATCCATAGTAGTAATTAAATTTCATTTGAAAATATATTTGCATTGTTTTTATTTCAAAATGTTGGAATTCTTGGGAAAAAACTCTATGTTTTGAGTTAATACCATTTTTCTGAATTTTCTCGATATTTTTTTTGTATTATTTTGAGTTACGACGCTTTAGTTGAAATTTAAATAAAGTTTCAAAATATATTTTTCAACAAAACAGTATCAACTCAAAATACAACAGAATTTAAATAAAACAATTGGATTATTTTTAACTTGAATAAAGGCTCAAATCAAAATAATACCTTTTTTATGAAAATATAAGATACATTTCTGTGTGCACTTTTGTACTAACTCAAAATAATACCTTTTTGATTATATAAAGGTAGTCACTACGCTATCACAAAAATGGTCTCAAATGTGGTTTTCGAGGTGAAAGAGTAATCGGAATACGTTGAAATTTTTACAGTAGATATGTAGATATTGATGTTGTTAGTTGATTTCTTGCAGAAAGTGAAATTTCAAAAATTTTGAGTTAATACCCTCTTGTTGATAAGGTGCGATATGTACAAAAAGAATAGATGCTTAATAATTTATACATATACATTTTTTGGGTCACGAGTACGAGTACATACTTTTAACTGTGAAATTTCAAAATATTTGCCATTTACAATATTAAAATGTGTTTTTAATTCTAACCAAGTCAAGGGAATTTTATTTGCAACATCTGAATCATTAACGAATTTAAACAAAGTTAAATTTTGTTAAATTTATACAAAAAAGTAAAAAGATATTGAGCTCAAATTATATTTTTGACTATAATCAAAACGCGCTAATTTAGCGCTTTTTTTACTAAACGCGCTAAGACGAAAAAAAGCACGTTTGGCATAGTTAAAACGCGCTAAAACTAGCGCGAAAAGCGCTAAATTGGCATCGCTGGTGAAATACCTTGGTATACACCTTGATCGACGGCTTACATGGAAACTCAGGTACGGGTAGTTAACCCGACCAGACATCCCTCTTTTGAAATTTCCAATCTCTTATAAAATTTTTATTTAATAAGAGAAAAAGTAATGCAAATTTATTGACAAGCTCCTCCTCCTCCTCCTTTATTATTGCCCATGAATGTATTTCTGAATTTGGACTAGATATTCAACCCTTTTGAAACCGCACGATTTTAGAAAGCTAACTCCGACAATGGAAATATTTTATTAGATTTTTTTTTTTAATTTTTTTATTATATACATACATATGTACATTTCCAAATATCATATTGGAAAGAAAATTATTGTGTATGATTTTAAACACGTCTGCAGGACCACTATTGATTTTTTTAAAACGAGAAATTTACTCGGATTCGGTTTACAGAACAGTGCCGATTGCCAAGTTTTTAACTCACACATAGATTCATGTCCAAGTGGTCCTCTAAAAACGTGCATACTCAGAATTTATTGAAGTTCAAGGTTTCAGGAGTTCTTCAAAAAACTTTAACTTTTTCATATTTATTTTTAAATCCCGCTTTTTGAGGATATATTCTTCAAAATCCCACTTTTTGATGGGTAATGTCCCGCTTTTTGCCACATCCGGCCACGTTAGCTATGGGACACTGCTTCACCTTCCAATGTAGAGAAAATCCAACGAAAAAAAGATATATTTATACTATTTGATAGGTCGTGGATTCAGCCACATCAAACATGTTCAGTGCCGTTTACTACAATACTAGAACGAGTCCCAATTCAAGAAAAATGTGAATATGTAACCATTTACACGATATGTCTTCTTTTCACCATACACTCACTACTCCCTGCTTTTGTTAACACTCCCATTTTCTCAAGTCATAGGTTGAGTACGCTTGGTTCAATTGTCACCGAATTTCCTGCAGGGATGTAAGTCCAAAAAAGATAACCAGCAAGTCATTGCGCTATAACTTCTTGGAAAATCACACAAAATTATTGAGCGTTTGCCCAAATATATTTACTTTTGAATATGAAGATTGCAGCAATGATGCTAACTTAAAATTAGCTTATCTCGACTAAAACAATTTTTCGTTTTAACCACAGGTTTATTAGTTAATAATTTTTTTTCCGCAGGGACGGGACCATGGCAATCTTTACATAAATTTTAATTCTTAAATTAGAAGTACATACTGCGTGTTTTTTTTTTTATAACAAAAGCACACTTTTTGAAAAAAAAACAAGTTTATAAATACCGATTCCAGCACAAAGGGACCTATCACGACTGGCTGGGCTGCCAGCCAGTTTCACGACCTAAAATCCGATTCTGACAGAAGAGAACACAAAATTATAAACATACGTGTATCCGTTTGCGTCAGGGCCTTATTCAAAAGGAAGTTAACCTTCCGCTACTTCTCCTGGTTCTTTTAGGTGATTTGGCATCGAAAATCATGCAATATCCTTAGGCATAAAAAGTGCCCAACACTTTTATGTAAAACTTTCCGAAGAACTCTCTTTTAGAATATTTTAGTTCTCCTCTCTATATTGGTATTGTTTGTCCCTTAAACGATAATAGATAGATGTACATATTGGGTTAAAGTGTTCCACAAAAATATTTTTGCCATAAAATGTTAATTAATTAAATTCTTTGAATACAGAAATGATGATTTTATTTATAACGATATTTACATAGGTACCTGCACTTGAGGATATTTAGGTTACAAGAACATAAATTAAGGAAATAAGTGGGTGTTTTATGATCATGCTTTTTGCAATCATCAAATTTAAAAGCAATTTAAATTTCTTTTGCACCTTTTAAAAAATTTGGACAATTCAATATAAAGATTCGTATTTAAAAATCGATTAACGATACAATTTTAAATTTCGGTGTAATAGAGAGTTTAATTTTGTTACGAAGTTCGAACAATGATAAGTATTTTTTGCTGTGTCATAATCAAGGATCGAATTTTATTGACTTAAAAAATTCCCCAAAGACTAAAAAAAATACACTTAAAACTTGTTAACTTCAAATCAATTTGCTGTAAATAACAATATATTAATAAATGTTTTCATTTACTTTGAAAGCAAAAATATCACGATTATCTGTTAAAATATTTTTGTATATTCTTTACCATCTACAAAAATATTTTTTTTTTCCTCTCCACATCGACACTACAATTGAAGGTTAGCCGCGAAGCGAATAACTTTGCAAGTTACAAAATAATAATTTATCAGGAGAACAAAAAAAAACGTATGTATTTTAAAGCAAGATTGTTGTTTTCGTTTAATTTTTTTAACTTATCGAAAATAATGATAATTAGCATTAACTTTTTTTTTTTGTATCTCTGTTACATTTACCAATTGACAATTTCGTTTAAATGATTTTGTTAGATGCTTACAAAGTTCTTGCACTGACTAGCTGCTTGTAATTGTATTTTGACGACAATAAGATGCATAATTTTGGATGGTTTGATGTTTGAACAACGCAAGAGAGTCATGTTGACGGTAATCTGTAAAAAAACTGGTTTTGTAAAATATTTCTTTTAATTGTAACTTGTGGCTTCAAAATTACCTCTAGAAACCTCTCGATATATATGCTGCACAATGTTTAGAAATCCTGATTTGTTTCCACCAAATTAGTAAATTGCTTAAAATTATTTTTAACAATTTCACCATCAACAGAACTTCGACTATTTTTCAACTACCGCCGTTTTTAGGGACAACGATTTCGTTTGGAGCTCCTCAATAACATATGTACATAGTATGTATGCTATGCATTCAAAATTCCCTTTTAGGAATATGTACACAGCCTGTGTCCCTTAAAAAAAAATTTTTTTGGAATTCTTATCGAATATATTTTCCATCTTCCCCAAACAAATTACCAACAAATTGCTTAACCCAATACCCGCCATTGTCCCATTTTTAGGACGTCTTTTAAAAAGTGTTTATCTCAATAACTGCATCATACATTTTTAAAAACTTTTCTTAAAATAAGAAGAAAATATATCATCCTCTTTGGTAATGTTTAAAGTTTTAATCAGTTAGTTGTAAATGGTTGTCAACTTCACGGTGAAGCTGACCACTTCAACCGTTTACTAGTTTACTAGTTTTAGCATCTATGAATTACGGCGGGTAATGGGTTAAGATAATAGAAAATTACCTAAAAACATGACCAAACGTAAAAAAAGTGGAAAAATGCCCAAAAATTTACCTTAAACTAAAATATGAATAAATTACAACAAAATTTTTAATTTAATTTTGAAAACCAATTCGTTTATAAGGCATTTTTCTGTATGTACAGCACTATTGAAAACAACTGGGGAAAAAAAATATGACTTTTCATCGAAATCCGAGCCCTGCTGTTAACATTGTTGCCATTATAGCATTTTCACTGCTAGATTTTGCACATTCTTCCGTAAAAAATCATTAAAGTTTTTAGAAAATCTGCTAAAATAAAAAACCTGTGTAAATTTAAAATCTCACATTTTATTTTTTCTTCTGTAGCACATTCTAGTAGAAACTTTACACCAATTTAGCATTCTGCCATCATAAATTTCTGGCAACACTGCCTGACAATAACAGAGAGCGAATTGATTTTGTTTAAAATAAAATAAATTATATTCCAAAGCATATTTTTTGGCGCTTCGAGATTTGTTCATAATTTAAACGTTATTTTTTATTTTTTCGACATAATTACAGAAAATGCAGAAAATTCTGTGAACATTTTAATGATTTTGGTTTGTTCGTTTTGAATCGTAAAAAATGAAATCGTATAATAATAAAAATTTACTATGCATGCATATGCAAACATAAAAAGTGCCCAGTTGGCATTGTCTTAAAGACATCTTCAGCGATGGGTACAAGTCAATAGAAAATCGAGGAAGACATATTTGACGACAGCTCAAACAAATCGTTGACGAAATTTTCGAACAAATGTCCATTAGAGCATATCGTGGTCGTTCTCAAAATGATAGCGTGTGAGTTCTTGAGCGACAATGTCACTCAAAAGAACAGAGTTTAATTAATATTTTTAACATAAAAATTTAATTTTCTTGTTTAGGTCGAGTTTACATCTACATATATGCCATTTGCCAAAAAAAAGCGTAACCACTAATTACTAAAGAAAAACTCTTTGATTCAGACACGTATTTATTAACTTAAACAGTTTCATACATAACTAATAGACAATTTTATAGAATCCAACGTGATTGGAAACTATTTAAATCAATAAATTCATGTCTGAATCAAGCAGTTCTTCATTAGTAATTAGTGGTTACTCTTTTTGGGCACATGACACACAGATGTAAGCCCGGCCTTACTTGTTTTTTTTTTTGTTTTGTTTTATTTAAATTATTGACTAAATTAGCTGGGATTCGAACTGATGCATGCTGCATGTTTACAAGTTTTCGTGCTTACCACCTGGTACAAAGTCCAAAGTGTTTAATTAACGACAAGATGCAAGACATTGTCATTCAGATTGTTGTGAACGACGATTTCCCTTAAATTGTCGACTAGAAAAGTTAATAACAGATACAATAATCGTAGATGAGAAAGAGTCATGCAAGCTAATCTGGCCAACTGGATAAAAATACAAGATGGATGTACATATGTACATGTGTATGTATGTATGTATATGTATATGCATATATCGTTAACTTAATGCGAAAAGGCCGCAACTCATAATTTTTCGATATCGATATTTTTACATATTTCGATAGACTATTACTAGATACACCTCCTCCAAAAAAAATCGCATGAATTTGGAAAAAAATACCAAAGTTATAGCCTAAAAATGAAATTTTTTTTATCAATATTGCATCTTTTTTATTTAATTTTTTCCTCCTAATGTAAACTATGAAAAACATGAGTTAGGGCCTTTTCGTATTAATTTAACGATATGTATGTATATGTGCATATTTTTTAGAATCCCAATGAAAAATATTTAAGTTACGAAACATTTTTATAATTATGAAAATTGAGTAGCAAATTGTCAGTCATGTCGTCACCGAAATTTTCAAGGTGAAATTTCTATTTTCATTGATTTAGTAACATCAATAAGATACAGGCTTGCCATTTTAGCACTTTTAGTGCTAGATTTAGCACTTTTTTTCTTCGTTTAGCACTAAAGATTTTGAAAATAATGCTAAGTGCTAGTTTAGCACTTTCTGAAAACTATTTGGCATTTTTTGCACTTTTTTATTTCATTAAATTTATAAATTTTCCACAGATAATTCCTTAAGACAAATTGCGAGCCAATTAATATTATATGTTTATCAAAATTATTTATCTTCATTAAGTGTTTAGTATGACAGGAATCATATAACTGAACCGCTCTGAGATACACATATGGGTACAAATATATTAAAGTACACCATTTGAAATACTAAATTAACAAAACTTGTTCTAAGTTTTATACTTTTTAAGAGCTTATAGTGTTAATTAGGTTATTGAGCTTGAAGAAAGCTTTAACTAAGCGCTCACTTTAGGTTAAGCTAAGGTCAAATTTCTCACAATTTACGCAAAATTATCGATATTATTGTGGGTTTTACCTTTACTATTGAATGTCTGTTACAAATCTTTCAAAAAAATGGCGAAATTTTTCTCACACTAAAATACTTAACATAATAATTAGCAGGGAAACCGCAAATATGCAATTGCATGTTTTTTCTTCTATGACGTATTAATGGAGGGATAATATATTTAATAGTTTCAGAACTTTTTATGAATTTTGGCATCGATTTGTTAGTGCATATTTTTGCATATTTTACCCTTTAAAGCATATTTTTGCATATATCAGTCTTACACGCATATTTTTAGCATATTTTCTAAATTTTAGAGCATAATTTACGCTTTTAGGGCATATTTTGATAGTTTATAGATTTTTTATATCTTGTGACGGACTCTCCCTCGAGTAGAAGTTGTAGGAACATGGTCAATGTATAAAAAAAGTTCACTTAGATGTGACAGGCAACGAGTTTTATTTGAAAATCTAGGTCAATATTTCGTTGTTTATTGCTATAAAATTATAAATAAAAATTTTGTCTAATTTATCCAAAATTTTTACGAGTATCCAAAAATAATTAGTTTGTGTTAATTGGTTTAGTCAAAATTTGTATGGCAATTTTGTTTTAACGTGCACTTGAAACCCAAAATATGGTTTTTAATACCGCAGTTATTCTTTGTTATTTTTAATTGTTTCTTTTCTTTTGTTCATTTTATTTTTGTTTTATTTTATATGAAAAGTAGCTGACCCCGGTCCGCGTTGCTGGCCCTAAGCAAACATTAGTGTTGTATATGGCATTGGTGGTACAATATGAAAATTGGATTTTGCCACGAATAAACTAAATATTGCGCCAGAGCATGTATATGAAGTTTGGTCAAAATCGGTTCAGTAGTTCTTGAGTTACGGTGCAAAAACAGAAAAAAACTAAAAATTGCGCCATCTGTCGGACGAATCATTATTTCTGAAAGGGGCGTAGCATTTACCGGGGTAGAATATATATAAAAACACTCGCCGGTCTTTTACAAACATTTTGTGGGGTGGAAGGCGAAAATCTGTTGGGGCATTGAAGAGTTCACCCCTAACAAATAAACGTGTTTTTGATTTTTATATATATTAAGATATTGTTAAAATTTTTAATTAAAAATATATTTTCATTCACACATTAACCAATTTATTTTATTTTCAAGAGCATATTTTTTGAGTTTTTAGTGCATATATTAAAGTTTTTACTGCATATTGAATGCGCATAAAACACTTTTTTTAGAGCATATTTCTGGTTTCCCTGATAATTAGTATATATTTACATAATTTTGCCAACACATTACACAATATAATTCTACTTTCTTGGTTATGAAAAAATGTATTGTGCCGCCTATGAATATGATATACACGTTAGCGATAATATAGAATACAATAAATTCATAATTTTATTGCAAGGCCGCTTAAGAAATAAGAGAAACTAAAAATGTTAAATGATTTTAGCACTTTGTTGTGTGTGCTGTAGAACATTTTAGCACTTTTATTTCTGCAATCTAGCACTTTTCCTCTTACATTTTATGGCAACACTGATAAGATAAGAAATTTTTAATAAATCATTAAATATGTACTGCACTTATTTATTTTACAGACATTTTAATATTTATTTATGCATAAATATTTTAATATTTGAAAGTTATCAACGAAAAAACGGTTTTATTTCTCAATAAAAGTGTTGCCACATTGTTTTTATGTAAAAATTACCACACACTAGGGATGGAAAACTATCGATGGCACTATCGATAGTTAATCTTTTTTTTGTGACTATCGATCTTTTAATTCTGGCATCGATTTATACTTAAGAACAATCGATCTTTTTTAGTCACTTTCGATAGTAAAATTGATCGAAATCTAAAGAACGTAAAACGAAATCGATCGGAATTGAATTGAATTGAAAGTTGCAGTGCGTACTACTACAATGCTAGAAATGATAACACGAAAATAAAATCTAATCATAGTTAGAAATTATATATAGCCTTTTAATCTCTTAGCGCTAGCGTTTGTTTGATGTGTGTGTATGTATGTACATATGTATGTATGTATGTATGTATGTACATATGTATATTTAATTTCATATGAATATTTTTTTATAAATATTATTTCTAAAATTTTATTTAACTGCTCTGGTGTGTGTACAAAATTTCCTTTTTAATCAACTTGTTATTGCATTTTATAAAATTCCTTAACGTCTTCGTGTATGGGAATGGATTCTGGTAGGTACACTGGGGGCAAACTAAGATCTACGGGGGGAGCTGCTTGATTTTTTGTTCGCTCAAAACGCTTAAAGGAAGAAATAAAAAAAGGACAGATTATATAATATTGTATATTTATGAGTGCGTTTTGTAAAAACAAAAATTCTTACTTACCCCGCTTGGTCCAAGCAGCGAGCCCTGCTCTATTTGTGGCAAAGAGGTCGCGAGTTTCAAAACGGCGAAAATCAATACGACCACAAAGAATTTGCTCATGTTGATACTTTGCTTGAGCTTGTGTTTCAGTTGAATAACAAACATTACATTTTTCACCATATATATATATAGATATATATGTATAAACGATTTAAGATGTAATTACATTTTTTTTTTCAAGAAATTAAATCCATGCAATCATTTGCTTTTACATATTAATTCATCCGACATACATACACACATATCGTTACCTTAATATAGAAAAGCCCTAACTCATTATTTTTTTTTGAAGTCGAGTTTCTTGTATCATACGTATTTCGATAGAAGAACATCTAATGTATCGAAATATGCAAAACTCTCGAATTCAAAAAAAAAAAAAATAATTAGTTAGGGTCTTTCTATATTAAGGTAACGTAATGGTAATGTACATACTTTCACATGCTGAAGGAATGTTTGTATTAACCCAGTAACAGTAAGAATTCTTCAAATTGCCCAATGAAATGACTGACGAATGCATTGCACTCATTAATACACAACAAGAGCAGACAGAGGACATACAGGTGTGCTTTAAGAACAGGAAGTATTAATGTGTTGTTGCACTGTTGTTTAATTGTTTGCTTGCCCGCTTGCAGTGAAAGTAATTCGTAATACTCGTACATACGATGAAGAATTCGAAAGGTGTCATTCAAAGCGTTCGTTTGAATAAATTGATTCGTCAATAAAATATTAAATATTCATTTGTACTCTTGCATGCACGCACATTCACTACTGAAAATGATTAATCCTCCTTTCAAAGAACTGATATGAATATACTACTTATATACATATATATGTACATATGTATGTATATTACGAGTAATTAAGCTTTTTAGTAACTCTTGATCAAAAATATAAAATTTACGCAATGAAATTCTTTGGAAATGTTTGCATGTTTTAGTGGAGAATATGAAAATTTTAATAACTATGAAGTAATTGTCTAGAAAATGAAAATTTCTAAACACTTTATTAGTGTGATAGTATTTGTTTCAAACATCTTCTGTTTTCGAAAAAGAAACTTCTGGAAAATTAACAAGATGTGGTTTTTTTAATTCTATTTTATAAAAAATAAGAAAAAAACTAATAACACTGTCCCAACACACAAAAAAAAATACAATGTTTTGCCAACTGATTCTTGTAGAGGGGACTAAAAAAAGATATGCATATGTACGTGTATCGGCATTTTAAGAGTTTACATCTGAACCTAATTTTACGGCCTATTTAGAGTTGCACCCTGGTGTAGTAAAACAATTTAGAAAATCGTGTGATACTTAGATTTTTGTTATATAGTGTTGTAGTGACCGCAGTTAATTATTAATTTGAATATTTTTATTCAATTTTATTATATTTAATTTAGGTTAGGTTAGGTTAGTCTGGCTGGTCAAAGGACCTCGCATAGACCAAGATTGATCCTTAGCGATACCCAAAAGTGACAAGAAATCTGCAAGTATGGCGGCCTAGTTCGCGGTGCCTGTATCGAATGACTCCCACACAGATTTAGCAAACCTTAGCAGCCTACACATTTCTATTCCCGATACAAGATCAAGACTACGAAAAGTGTGATCACCAAGGCAGTCATATCTAGTGCGGTTTAGAGCCGGACAGTGGCACAGTAGATGTTGTACTGTCTCAATTACCCCAGGTTCCTTACATTTCATGCAGGCGCCGTCAAGTATTTCATATGCCTATTTTGACGGCATATGAAGCCGTCCAACAGTGTCCAGTTAATATCCCCACTAGAAGTCTACAGTTTCTTCTGGTTAGTGATAAAAGGAATTTAGTCGATTTAGGATCATAGGAACTCCACATGATTTTAGAAGTTTTACAAGTTTTCGTCACACGCCAACTTTCCTCCGCTTCTTCCTTCATCTTAGAGTCTAAGATCCCTTTCAAGTGCTGAATTGGTTTCCGAACATATACCATTTCTTCCACAGGTAATTGGATTCCCCTTTTGGCCAGTGTATCTGCCATTTCGTTTCCCTCAATCCCCATGTGTCCTCGTACCCAAAAAACATGTACTTGTCTGTCAGCACATAGCCTATTTAGGGCATTCCTACACATGAGCACAACCGAGGAGTAGTTACAGTCTGCTGAAATAGCCTTAATTGCCGCTTGACTGTCTATATATATATTCACACGCGCATTCATGGTTTGAGGGGTAAAAACTAATTCTGCAGCCATTTTGGCTGCATAGATTTCCGCCTGGAATATGCTACAGTAATCAGGAAGTTTATAAGTATTATTTAATTTAATTTAATTATAAAATATTATTTCAATATTGATGAATTCAAGTTTTAACAATTAATAATAAAAAAAATTCAAAACACAAAATGTTATTTAAAAAACAATGAACACTTAGAGCCTAATTTTGTAAAACGCAACGCTTAGGTTAGGTTAGGTTATACCATGTTCACACTTAAGGTCTTAAACGTGTTTAAGGCAAGTGTTTTAAAAAACTAAACACAACCGTTCACATTACATTTGAGATGTTTAAGGTTGACGTTTTGTGAGTAAATTATTGTATTTGTAAAAAATTACGAACAGTTATGCTTTTTTATTGGTTTATTATTTTCAAACAACAAATGTTTTTGTAAATAATTTAGTATTTCTTCACTAATTACTTGTTTACCAAATGATTTTTCACATGACGCCATTTAGTAAAAACACAAAGATGCCAGAGTTATCAAAAAACGCACTGAACATACTCCATTTGCGTGTTTAAGGCAGTGTTTAAATCTTAAACACTTCATTTGAGATGTTTAAAAAACAAGTCAATGTATGGTAAAACATCTCAAAATCGTGGTGTTTAAGCTCTTAAAGACGAACGAGGCGTTAAACACGTTTAAAAACATAAGTGTGAACATAGTATTAGCAGGCTGCTAGTGAAGAATGAAAATATAGGAGTCTAGCTCACTTGGGTCCAATACGATGATCCCTTTGTGCTGCCTGTAAGTTGAAAGTATAAGAATAAGGGGGGAGACCGGAAGTATAGGGAGAATATAGATGGACGCTTAGCGTTCAAAAATTTTTTATGGGAAAATTGTAAATTACAAAAACAAAATATATATAAAATTTTTCAACGCTAAGCGTTGCGTTTTACAAAATTAGTCCCTCAATTTCTAAATTATACAATAAAGTTAACTCTACCTACAAGTGTCTTCAGAACATTTATTCAGAACGTTACAAGCAACATTTTGTTGTTATATTTTAAACCTCTAACCCTCTTTTGGAAATGGGTATTTTTGCAATTTTTTTAAATCGGAAATCAGGTCATCAACAGGGATGAATGAATGCAGTCGAAATATTCTGCGAACACATTAGTTATGAAATTCTACTACAGGTCCTAGAACACAATTAAGTCGAAAACTCAACTCAAGTTTTAACACCGAAAATAGTCGGTAATAAAAAAAACTTGAAAGGTAGTTGAAAAATTAATATATGTATGTACATACATATGTATGTAGTTAAAATGTTGACAACCCTAAAGAACCAATTCGAACAATTATACAATTATTTTATTTTTGCTTATTTCTGGTAGGTATGTATTAAAGTTGAATTTTCGACTTGTGTGTTCTGAGACCTATTGTAGAATTGCATGACAAATAATTTCGTAGAATATTTCAACTACATTCATTCGTGTTTTGAAGCCGATTTCTGTCAAAAAGACCCATTTCCAGAAGATTTAGATGGTTAAAGTATACCAACAAAATGTTGTTTGTAACGTTCTGAAAAATCCAAGTATCACAGGATTTTCTACATTTTTTTACTACACAAGGGTGCAACTTCAAATAGGTCGTAAAATGAGTTTCAAGTGTAAACTTTTTTTTTATTCTACAAGAATCAGTTGGCAGAAGATTGTTATTTTGAAAAAAATTTAAATTTTGTTGTACAGTGTAACTGTTCAAAACTACTTTTTGGCATACACATATCGCTCTTTTACTCAAAGAAAGTCATAATGATGCAGAATTAATCCTCATATTTTTCTTCATATTGGGGGCAATCATGAATAAAATTCCGCGAGAAATTTTTCCCGGGCAACAATTTCAAACAATAGCAAGTAATAGGGAAAACCAAAAAATTCTAATTGGAAAAGGGAGAAATTTCTCGCGGAATTTTATTCATGATTATTGCCCTGATTGTGTAAAAATTTCATACAAATATCTTGTTTAATCAAGTCTTTAGAGCAAAACAAAATCTTCTTTTTCCATTAAGTTGTGTGTAAATTGAAAACTCAAAACGCGTTTTCTGGCACACTTGTTTTTTTTTTTTTTTTTTAGTTATGACGTTATGTGAGTAAATGAGCGATATGTAGAATGTGTCAAAAAAAAAAAAAGATGGGCCGAAGCGGTCATGCATAATATGACAGACAGTTTGGCGTATTTACATCGTTTTTAATACTTGCTGGACTACCAGCTTCAAAATGTTGAATTGAGCCTTTAAAGGAGTAGGTAATAACTTAACTTTTATCTTTTTTTTTTTTCTTTGGAATATTCTTCAGTATTCATAAACTTACATATGTATGTATGTGCATATGAGAGTTTTTGTTGTCTGTTGCATGATTTGCCTGAAGAACTCCACATTTTAAAAACTCATATCATATACATATGTATGTATGTAGGTATGAATGCATAGATTTTGTATTAAGACAGCTTTTATAATTAAAAATTTATTGAATAACACCATCCAGATGAATGTACGTACGTACCTATTCATTAATTCTTTTTTTCTTTGTGCTACAAAATCAAATTAAATACACTGGAGGCAAGAGAGGAAAGCAACAGCGACAATTGAGTAAATCTGATAACTTTTTAAATGAAATGCCACAAACAACTATTAACTTCTTTTTAACTTCTTCACTAATTATAAAGATTGTTCTTTAATTAGCTGACGGGAAGGAAAGTTCTTTGAACTCATCAAAATGCCCTTAACTAATGCCTCTCATTGATTGTATGAGTTTGAATGAGTCTCCCCAAACACACACACACACACACACACATACATACATATATATTCGTATATCCATATACATTTTCTATGAGTTTAGTTTGGAGTTATAAAAGTGTCTATAAAAAATAACTAGTAGGTATCATTCATTGTTATATAATGGTGCTCTTTTTTTCTAATTTTTTTTTTCGCTCTTTTTGCACAAAAGGGAAGTCTAAAGTACACATCTATCTATCTATAATACGTTATTCTTTCTTTCAATAAACCAGTGTCTGAAATTTTATTTCAGTAGCGGACAACATCTGGAAAATTTAGTAGTGAATCAGTTTAATATGCAATGCACGTTTATAATATTCATGGACATCTTTTCTATAGAAACATCCTGCAGTCGCACATAAAAAATGTGCTTCTAATGCTGAGTACAAATCTGGCATTTCTTATGTTGTCATTTTCAAAATGTGCGGAACGGAGTACACATTATGTTTTTTATATGGAAAGCAATGACACACAACGAAAAACATCGGAAATGACAAACGTTGCCACTGGTACACACACTATTATGGTGACACAAAATGCATAGTGTGTACTCGGCATTACGAACTACGAATGATTGTAATACGTTGCATTAAGGCCGATGTCTTTCCAACTTTTAACTGCTGCTCGGGCTAACTTTAAAACATGCGTACATATCTAAGTTTTTTTTTCGATGCGCTGTTTATTTGAAAAGTATATTTTATGGCTCTACAGACTTTATTCCTAAGGACTTTAGAGTTTTCCGATTTTTTGCATTTTAATACATATATGCATATACATACGTACATATGTATGTACATATGTACATCAGAGCTAGCCACCGAGAGAGACACGAGAGAAATGTATTCATTTGTATATATAAGAAGCCGATTGATGTTGGGCACTCTAGTGCTACTTTGGGCACCTATGATACACATTACACAGAATAAAATTTTGGAAAAAAAAATTTAAAAATGCCCAGCAAAAAATTACACATTACCATCAAAACTACTTGCCATATAATGACTTTCTTTTCTGATTACCAAATTTCATTACTCGCTTACAAATCACATTACCTAAAATTAAAAAAAAATGATGTACAAGTTGCTAAATGGGGAGAATAATTTTTTTAGATTAAATAGATTACGTGAACAAGTTGCAAAATAAAAAAAGTAACTACTTCTCAAGAATCGATTATTTTAGTCTCACGCCTTGTTAAAATCATTAAGTTGGTAATCCAGTAAGGAAGGAACAGCTTCCACCAAAAATGCTTAATTCCCAATCCGATTACTTTTTTTTGGAAATTTGTTGCTGGGTATGTATGTATGTACTGTTGAAAAAATTAAAAAAAAAATCCAACAAATGTCTGTATTTGATTATTCACACATCAATAACAATTACTCGTGTCATGGAAAATAAAATTCTACTCAAAATATGCAAAAATCGTCAACATAGAAAATTCAATATACATACATATTTTTTTTATTGAATCGGCGATTTCTCTGGTGTTTCTCTCGGTGGCCAGCTCTGCTCTAGAGTAGATAGATATACAAGCATTTTGTATGAATTTTTTACACAAGATCAAATATCATACGAGTATAACGAATTTTTCTGCATGTTCTGGATGTGTGCTAGCCTGTAGGTGCCGTGTTTGAATCCTGGTTTTTGAAACAAAACTGAGCACCAGGTAAACCTTTTTCGATTAATTTATGAGTGTCATTCTCGATAGTTTTACACGATAAATATTCGAGATATATTCTAAATCGATATCATTAACGAAAGTCTTGGTCAAGTGGGAAAGAAGCGATTATATAATCGTTGTCGAAGACAACTGACTCCTGTTGGCAGATTTATGCTACTCGTATTTTCTAGATCTTAGGGAACGAAAATAGATTGTCAGTAGCACAACACTGTTCTGGAGAGCGAGTAAAAAAGCCCCAATTTTTTGGTATTGTGTCAAAGTGGCATCGATGTCGACAACTGGAATAAGGGTGAAGAAGTTTGCGATTTCGTTTAGTCTTGAAATTGTTCGTTTTAGAGTTTTTTTTTTTTTGTTTGAACTTTGTACTGCGTTGGCGGAGTTGATCATCAACTCACAAATTGACGGGTTTTTTTTTCAACGAAAAGTTTTCCATAAATTCAAAAATTTAGATCTATATAATTATATACAGAAAATTGACCAGATTTCAGTAGAGAAAAGACTGATGAATTAAAAAAATATACATAATACTTCTGTCGCAGCTAATTAAACTTCTTAAAATTAATTTCAAATTCATTTAATTTTTTTTTATGAATATGGGGGATATATTATTATTAGTATGTATGTATATTAATAATTTTAACACAGGCCGGTTCAAAGTTGTGATCACTATGAAACCATGGTTTATTCGCATATACATATGTACGAGTATGCATACTTGCAAAAAGTTTGCCCTTGACCATAGAAATGTTCATGTATTTAAAGCCTATCGCGAAGCTTTCTTTCTCTATCGTTAAATCAACAATCAAGAAAGCGTCACCATTATTAATTAGCAACAACTTTGGCAGCAGCATCAGCTCTTTCATTTACAGATACCCAGCTAGCATTTGGGTGATAATTTTTTGCATAAATCTCTTATATGATTCTCCTCAGATCACTTTTGATGAATAAAGACTGATTTATCACTTGGGTGACTGAAAAAGTATTCATTTATCGTGAATAAAAGTTCACGTGAGAAGTGTTACCTTTCCCTAAAATTGCGATCGCCAATGTTTGCGTTGTTGTTCTGTATACTATGTATTTTGTAACTTTGTTCGCCTTTTTTTTTAAATAGAGTAACAAAATGCAAAGAAACCGCCAAGGAGGTGATTTAATGATTTAATACTACCAGAAAATTGCTCAAAAATTAATCAGCAAATCGTATCATAAATGATTCTTTCCCACAGCGGGAGTATCATTTATGATCGAAAAATTACCTCATATGTGGTTATTTTCCCCGTAAAGCTGATTCGGAAAAGATTCGGTTAGGATACAAAATGCTAGCTGGGTACATATTGTGACACTCATGCAAAAATGCCTTGTAGAAGACACATTTAAAATTTAAGACTTTTATTTAATGAAATGTTTCAAACTAGACAGGAGTTATCCAAATAAAGGGAGTAAATATAACAGAGATCAGATACCTGTGTACATATGTATGTATGTATCTGGAGAATACAACTTTTAGGCACTCACAAAGAATATTACATACCTACAAACTTTTTTTTCTTGCCATTGAAACAACAGTGTACTGAAATGATCATTGATTAATCAGAAAATAATTAAAAAGCCGATGAACTTTTTTTATGCTTAACTTTAACTTGAACTTATAAGTATGCATGTACATATCGTCACCTTAAATGCAAACGGACGTAACTGCACTTTTATATTTTTTATAGGAAAAACAAAAAACGTTACAAAATCAATAATAATAAAGAATTCTTGAAAATTTCTTTCGATATTTACTTATAGTATGGATACTTAAATGCATATATGTTTTAAACCATTTATTTCCTTTTTTATATAGGTACATACCTATATTTAAGCTTTTATGTTAGTTACGTTCTTTGCAATAAAAAAGTTCTCATTTTTGATCGCAGAGGTCGAAATATTTGCGTGAACATGTAGTGAACATGTGATTTCGAATTTTTGTCTAGTTACGACCGTTTGCATTTAAGGTGACGATATATATGTATGTATTTATGTATGTATATTACGCAGAATGTGTATCAGTTATCTGCATGATTACGAATCAAACGGCATAACGGCATAGCACTTAACATTAAAATAATAAATGATGCTATTGCATGATTCATATCAATGACACTGTTGTTAATAAATGCATGCCTCTGCTTCCAATCTCTATTCATTCATATGATTCACTAAAGAAATGGATCAGTATGATTGTTTTGAGTACTTCTTAAAACCCCTTCTGACAAATATAGTTTTATGTAATATTATAAAATAAAATAGCTAGCCCCATTTTATTTTATAAATTGATTTAATAAGAGAAAAACTATTAATGAATACGCCATGTTTTATTAACTTAAGACTTCATCTAGTTAACATGCTTTTGTGAGTTATTTGATTGCTATAAAAAACAATCAAACAACAGTAAGAATTTTTATTGATTTTTACTAACAACACTTAAAAAAAGAGAATGAGTTAATGACAGTCAGTTGTTAGAGAGGCAACACTGCAAGCAATATTATTTGTACATACTGATGTTAAAAAACAAAACAAAAGCATTGTAATAGTGAGTGGAGAGCGAAAGTGAATCAACTCATACAGCTCTCTGATGTGTATGCATGGATATTCACAACTGTGCACAAATGTATACATATACATATGTATCGTTGGTCACAAGTAGAAAGGCCCTAAAGGCTCAGTTACCCGACTGTAATGTAAAGTAACTGCAACGTATGAAAATTAGGTTACGTTACATTACATCTCTACAACTATTTGCATTACTTTTCACATAATAATATCGATCAGCTGTTTCCTACTGTTGCAGGCACTTTACATCACAGTCGGGTAACTGAGCCTTAACTCAACAAACTGTAACTTTACAGGAGAAGGTAAAAACATATTAATAAACAGTACAACTGCTTGCAAAAGTGTTATTTTTTTACACTATTGCAATAAATTTTTGTGACAAATACACCACATTTGTGTGAAATGTGTTGGAATCACTGCTAAACTCAATTTCGTGAAAATACGAGTTAGAGCCTTTCTACTTGTGACCATCGATATTTACATGCATATGTTCATACATGATCATATGAATGTACAGGGTGTTTTTTTTAGAGGTATAGAACTTTGAATTGAAATAAAACACAAGAAAATCGTTTTTATGTCCATCAATTTGGCTTTATTGGAAGGATAATTTTATGCCATTAATGTTTAAATATGATTTCGGGCATGTGGCCGCCGCGGCTGGCTCGAATAAAGCCAATTCTACAGGTCCAATTTTCAACCACTTTTTCGAGCATATGGGGCCGTATGTTGGCAATAACGCCACGAATGTTGGCTTCCAAGTCCCCTAACGTTTCTGGTTTGTTGGCGTAGACGAGCGACTTCACATATCCCCAAAGAAAATAATCCAATGGTGTCAAATCACACGATCTTGGTGGCCAATTGACAGGTCCATTCCGCGAAATTATGCGCTCATCGAATGTTTCCTTCAATAAATCGATTGTGACGTGCGCTGTGTGGCATGTAGCGCCGTCTTGTTGGAACCACAACTCATCCACATTCAAAATCTTCAAAATCTTCCATAAAGTTGATGGACAAAGCTCCAATTGCTGTGCACGGTGGCGAATCGATTCATTCGGGTCCTCTTCAACACTTTGCTCTACAGCGGCAATTGTTTCTTCGGTGCGCACTGTTCGACGTCTCTGCGGATGCGTATTATCACATAGAGTAAACGTAGTGCGAAAACGATCCATGGTTAACCGAATTAATTGCTCTGATGGACGATTATGTCGACCATAAAATGGACGGAGCTTGCGGTAAATTTCGCGAACTGAACCATTATTTTCGAAATAAATTTGCACGATTTGCAAGCGTTGTTCTTTTGTCAACCTGTTCATGATGAAATGACAAACCAAACTAAATAGTAATCACTTGACAGCTGACAAAATGGCCGCCAGTTAAAAAAGTGATGCCAACTTAAAGTTCTATACCTCAATAAAAAACACCCATTATGATCACATTTCTCGTTTGAATATTTTTTTTTGGGAATTGATAATACGAGTATGTATGTACATACATACGTACCGACAAAAATTTTCTGTTTAAGAAGAGCTTTTTTTTTATTCTTCAAAAACAAATAATCTTTTACTTTTATTTTTGAATCTTAAATATTGTTATTGTGGTCTATAGGAAAATAAGAATAAAGGAATAGATAATTATAGTTTACGGTCATCATTATCAAGCACCAACATCATCCATCCATATGCACCATTCGTTAGTTATTTAACTGTGAAGTTTTGTAAAGAGTTTTCACTACGTGTGCTTTTGTTTTCTGTTTTTGAAGAAGAATTTCTCGTCATACTGAAGAATTTTTTTGATAAAAAGAAGACAGGAAATTGTGTACACATGTATAAGTTGGAGGTCTTGTTTTAAAACGTAGTATGTACATATGTATTTATGTATAAATTAATTTTAAATTTCTAAGCAGGAGCTCACTTATCGAATTATTTAATAGTAATAAAAATGTACATAGATACATACATACATATAGGTATATAGATAAATACATATGTACATATGTATGTATGTATATACATACATACATACGAATACATAATAAATCATAAATCATAACAATAAGTCACTGAAATACTCGTATTGGAGATGGGATGTTGAGCCACTTTTCACTCACAAAATTATTATTTTATTTTTCTCCCATGTGACATTCAAATAAACACACTCATGGAAATAATAATTTAAATTTCTGACTTTTGCATTCATGTCGAAAAGGACATGACCATTAACCCATTATGGGAAAAGATGAAAAGTGAAATTTAGTTGCTACTTCACTTCACTTCAGCCATATGTTTTGAACAGTCACAAACCTCTCATCTTATGCACAGATTTTCAAAAACCATTTGAGAATTAACTATTGATATTTTTTTTTTTTTTTTTTTTTTTGATTTTCAAAAATATTATTATTTGGGAATTCATAAATGGTTTTTAAAAGTCTGTGCATGAGTTGAGAGGTTTGTGGCTGTTCAAAACATTTGGCTGAAGTCTGCTGACGATTTGGTAAAGCGCCATTTTTATATGAAGAATTTGACGCAATCGCCAAACTGTGACGTGTACAGCAAAACAATTCTTATTAAACCTTAAAATAGTTGAAATGGAGGAGAATTAATTTTTAATATCTCAAAAACGACAATAGATTTCGAGAAGGGTGTATTTAAAATATACATATACATATACCCCATACCTAACAAACTTTTTTTTTAATGGTCGTTGAGTCAAACAAATAATGAGGTGACGATATACCTTCTTTGATGTGTAATCTTGAAAATGGGCAGGATTTTAGTTGGTAAAAGAAAATTCCAGCCTCCGAATAGCTTTTCAGTGGAGTTCGAAAGACCCATATTTCGCGCAACTATTTGTGCAATGACGTCAGGATCTTAGACTTCTTCTTCTTCAATTCCCTACTTACATACATATGTGTATGAGAGCTAGCTCTCTATGTTGACATCAGCAAATAGGTACATTGATTCCAATATGGGTGGCGTGACAAAGTCGAGCACTGACCCATATGGCCACATACCGTTTGTTCCTTTGCTGTTAAACTGATCTGCAAAAGTTCATGTCCAAAATTAAGGCTTTATCTATTCTAATGGCGAGATATGTACATAGTATTGTATTCACACATACATATATACATACATACATACATACATAAACTGCATAGTTAGCCGTGCTACTTTGTTTGCCATTTTGAACAAATTTAAAACTTCCCAATTGTCTTGTGACCTTTTGTGTGTCGTATAAAATTAAAGTATACGGTTATAATAAAAACGAAACAGAAGAATCACACGATGAAAAAAAAACTCATTGAATTGCTAAAAATTACAGAAGATTTCAACGTTCTTTCTTTTTTCAAAAATCAAAGTTTAAGTGCTTTTCAATGATTTCTTCGATATTTGCTATTGAAGTCAGCAACATAACACATATGTATGTACATACATATGTATGTATGTATGTATTTATGTATCTATGTATGTACGAATCCAGTCATCTTTGGAAGCATTGAAATTAATGTATGTATGTATGTATGTATCTACGTCAAAGGAGCAGGCGCATATTCTTTTTATAAGCCTTCATACAGTTTCAATACACCAACAGTCGTCAGTCAGTCCATTCTAGCCAAACTGTTGGATACATTTAACGATAATGCATACTATGTACATATGTATGTATGTACTCGTATGTATACATATATGTATATGTATATATACTATGTAGTATGTATATCTATGGATATGTATGTGCATTTATACAGATGAACATATGTATGTATGTACATATGTATGTACAATGTACTTACGTACACGGACTTATAGAGATGCACTGGTAGAACAGCAGAATCACAAGAACGAATTTTGTATCATATTCCTTTTCTTTTGCGTTAAAGAAGCTTTTATAAGCCAAAGGCTAAAATAAAAACCTTTAAAAAAAGTTTATTTTTAGACAAAAATAAAAATTTAAAAAAAATAAGATATATTGAAGATGTCTACAACACATACATACATACATACTCGTATAAGAAAGAATTCCAAACAAGAATACAGTCTGCTTCAAAAGAATGGCGTTGCAAAAAGTATTCAAAGAAATTTAAATTAACTTTTTTTTCGCTACTTCGAAGTTCGAACGCTCGTAAGTCCATTCGTGTCTTCATTTTTATTACTTTTTGCCTAAGATACAACATTTAAACAAGCGAGCAATACGAGCAATACGAGCAAAAACTTACAGATAGACAAGCAAAAACAGCAAAAGTTGCCAAAACAACAACAATGACGATTACGATAAAAATAATAATGTCGAAAGAGTTGAAAGGCGTAAATCTTAATCCCTGAGAATTCATGATTTTCTGACATTCATTCTAAAGGAAATTGCAAAAAAAAAAAAGCCAAAACAAAAAAAAAATAAAATAAAAATAAATAAATATAAATAAATGCCTAGGCATAAGGCAAAAAATTGTTGAATAAAATAAAAAGAAGTCAACCAACAACGTATGAATGTACTTATGTATATGATGATGTCGCTGCGCATGAGTGGAGCCTTCTTGTATTAAAATTCAAAATTAATGCACACAAACATACATACTATAAATACATGGATACATGGATTTGTTGAAGCCGCAACAACGTTGCCGTTGAAAGTACATACATATTTGTTATGCCTTCAAATTTTTGTGAATTAATAAATAATAAACTACCAAAATTATTGGAGCCCCACCAAATTTTTCAAATTATATATACATATACTTGCATGCATATCGCTCTTTTACTAAAACAACGTCATAACTCAAAAAAACTAGTTGGCCAGAAAACGAGTTAAACTCTTTTTATTTTTCTCTCAAGAGTTGGTAAAAAAAAAAAAAGGATATTTGTATGAAATTTTAACACGATATGGGGAGTAATATTCCATTTTTTTTAATTATGACGTTGTTTGAGCAAATGAGCTGCAAGAGTATTATACTCGTTGCTATAAATAAATAATTTTTTAGTTAACCGAGTATGTTCTGTATTCCACGTGAAATTAAATGGTTCGAAATTGTCATATCATTGTTGTTTTACAAATACATACATACATATTTCCAACAACAATTCTATGGCATTTTCACACGTTTTAATTTCACGTGCAATACGTAAAATACCCGAATATCTACTATATAATTCATAAACAATTGCATACTGTATTCGAAATTGACCTCAGACTTAAAAACGAGTATGAATAAAAAAAATAAAACAAGATTTTACTATCCAAAGCTGTTCAATAGATTTTGTAAGTCGTAAGTAAGCAGAATGGAGTCCAAAAGTTGTACGTTAGTACAAGCATATGTATTTTTACAAGCATGATCATCATTAAAATAAGATAATTGTGCTAGTGAATTTAAGTTACACTGCTGTACAATCGTTTGGGCACCAAGAATTTTCTGCTCCAACTGCCACTCTTCTTGCAATCTTTTACCCAGCAAAAAAAAATTTTTTGGAGATTTTTTATGGCTTGCAAAGTAATGAGTGGTACTTATTTGTCTAAATATTTTATAGGTACAATAATGACATCCCCGTAATGAATAAAACAAGCATTTACATATATGTACGAGTATCATTATGCAAAGTAGTTATTTTAGTTATTAATGAAATATCTAGAGAAAAAAAAATGTAAAAAAAATAGTGGGTGGTATTTTTGATTCCGTACGGAAAGAAAAATTCAACGGAAATAATACCGCCCATACATTACACAAGTTCAATGCACAAGTCTGGCACAGTGCGTTTGTGTAGTGTATGGGGGTGGTTGTGCTATTTACGCAGTGAACTGAGTAAATATCAAAGCGATTTTGATATTTGCTCAAGTTTGCAAAACTGTACAGTGAACTTGTGTAGTGTATGTTGCAAACACTCATTTTCTCAGTTTTTCTGTCCTCATTTTTCACGATTCATTTACCACTTTTTATACCATACGCGCCTTTTTTTCTTTTTTTTTTCGTTTATTTTTTTATTGCCACAGAAATTAATAAAATATAGCAGTATTTGCACATGTTGTCTTTTTCACTTTTAGCTTTAAAATAAAAACTGCCCAGTTTACTTGTATAGTGTGTGTCACAAGCTTAATTTACGCAGTTCCAGACTTGAGCACTGAACTTGTGCAGTGTATGGCTGGCGTAACTATCGATCGATATTGAAATTGCAATTACTCATTCCTGGGGGGCAAATTACGGTAGTCGTTATCGAACGAAATTACGAAATATTTCAATAGAGTTTATATGGAAGTATTTTTAAATTTCGAATCGTATCGAATGCCATAATTTGCCCCCTGCTGTCTACGCTTTTCGCGTAATTGATTTAAACTTTCTGTTTTTATTAATTCTGATGTGGTATAGTGTCAGCTGTTGTTAAAAGACATTTTTAAAAGATATACACACCTAAACGCATGTGTAAATACGAGTACATAAGTACATACATACATACAAATGTACACATGTATGTATGTATTTTTGAATGGAAAAAAACAAAAAAATATTCCAAGAATAGTTTTGCGCTGTAAAACTAAAAACATGTTACAGATTAATGATAGAGAGTAAGTTGGAATAAAGAAATTTGTTAAATTAAATTAAATTTTATTCTCATAAAATTTGAGCGTAAGCAAAATCGAGAAAAAATACCACAGCAACGAAATGAAGAGTTGAAAATTTTGCTTCCGCAACCGCGGAACGGAATGAATAATTAGACCCAACGGATTATTCAGTCATATTGTAAGTTCTTACGACTGTAATTTTTTTTTATTCTAGTATGCAAAATGTTTGCTGAAATGCATCGTATAAAAAAATGTACATGTAAACAATAGGTATGTTTCTTTATTCTGCATTGGGATCCCGCCCGTATTTTTTCTTCAGTCTAGTTTGGGCACACAGCAAATCAATGAGCTGTTTGAATAATAAACAACAACAAAAAATGCATTTTACTAAAAACTAACTGCCTGGCTCACAATGTCGAATAGAAATTTTCTAACGCTTATTTATATTGAAAACTAAAACAAATTTTCTTATTTTGTTTTTCTTTTCAATATAAATAAGCGAAAGAAAATTTCTTGTCGACATCGTGGCCAGGCCGTAAAAGAAAATCTAAGGTTGTATCAAAAAAAGAATTAAAAAAAACTAGTGGCAAACAAAGTTTTATAAGTTTTTATATGATATTAGAAAAAACATATTATACACATGCTGAATCATGTAAGTAAAGACGTACGTATGTACATACATACATACATGTACATATGTAGTAGTGTATGCATTCATACTTTTCTTTTTATGTTAAAAATTATGGTTTTTCGCCTTCCCGTACTTACTTGCATTTTTATATTTTATTGAGCGAAATTATAGTTTGCTCTCATTTTACCGAACTTTGCCAAAAATAAAAAATAATATTGACTAGCCCTTGAAAATATGCTACAAAAATTGTCTGACGTTTACAAAAACACCCCATGTGTTTGTTGTAAACAAACACACTCATATTGGATGGTATCATTCATTCCGCACGCACGGAAAGGAAAATTGAACGGAAATAAAATATCGATCGACATGCAAACTGCAATTATTCATTCCTGCTGTCATTTAACATCCGTGTTGCTATTAATTCTGAGGTGGTATAGTGTCAGCTGTTCGTAGGGTGGTTATTGGTTTGCCCCAGTAATAATGTATTTTTAATATACTATGCGGCAAACACCAACCGACGTGTTGTTAAGAAATTTTTAAAACATACACATACATACATACATACATCCATACATATGTACATACATACACGCATGTGTAAATGCATACATATGTATGTACATATTTACATACATATCGTTAGCTAAAATGCAAAAAGGCGTAACTAACAAAAAAATTAAAAAAAACGAGTATTTGATTGATGTCTTAGACTTCTGCGATCAAAAATTACGCGTTTATTAACAACAAAAAAAAAAAACAAGGGAACTTAAGAAATTTGAATACGAGACATATTAAATTAAATTAATTTTTTCGTTCTTATAAAAATAAAACAAAACAAATAAATTTAAAATATGTAAATTTTAATTTTGCAAATTTTGTATATTTTCCTTACAATTTTTTTTCTTTCCGTATGCTTTCCCTGAATGAATATAATAAGACCCATTATTTCGCATGAAAATATAAAATGTTGAAGATTTCATATGTTTTTCCCAAGATGAACACAGTATTACTTCTGCAACATTTGTTCGTGAACAATTCAAGCCAATTTGACAGTTTCAAGTGAAATACTTGAAATGTTGAACAGAGCACATACTAGGCTTTAAGGAGAAAAAAGTTACAAAAATTTTAACATAAAAAATTATGCGAATTATATATAATGTTCCAACTTATTAAAATTAAATTTATACTAACTCCATTGGAGCGGTAACACTGACTGGTATGGCACGATTTAAATGATACCACATACATACATACATATATACATATGTAAATATGTATATTTATGTATATATAGTGAAATTTTACAATTATGTACATACATACATACTTACATATACATATACATACCCATACACATACATACATATTCATAAAAAAAATTAAATGAATTTGAAATCCATTTTATGAAAATTTTGTATGAACAAATACATTTCAAATTAATTTGAAATTTTATGATATGGGGGATAATTGTATACATACATACATACATATATTTACATATTTCATAAATCCATTGGAAGTTTGTTAAAAATAATTTATTTTATTTAAACATGTAAGTATATAGCCATATACATACATACATATATGTAAATATGTATGTATGTACATAGATGTATGTATATGAATATGAAGACTCCAAAAATTTGATGTAACTTGACTGAATTTCATATACATACATACATACATACATACATTAGAGCTTCACTTCAATGTTTGTGCAAAATATGCGTTATCTGGTAAGAATTGAAATGAAACTATATAATAATTTTGAGTCACACACGATCAGGATAAGCTCGACGATTGTATGAAATTAAAAAAAGTTTTGCAAATTTCATCACCATGCATGAAATATTTACATACTTACATACATACATATGTACATATGTACGTCTAGTTACGTTCGGTTTTAACCGAAACCGACAAAAGCGTCGGTTTTTATATTTTAGATATATATATATATATATATATATATATATATATATATATATATATATATATATATATATATATATATATATAATTTTAAAAACCCCCGATATATTTAGAAAAGATGTGACATCTTCTAAACGGCTGGACCAATTTTCTTCAAACTTAGTTAAGAACCTTCTCGATCAAGTCACCTTTCAAACAGAGAAAACTAAATGAAAATCGGTCCGCCGTTTGGGCAGTACGTGGACACGGACCGACACACAGATACACAGACACACACTACAAACTTATAACACCCCTTTTTTTTGGTCGGGGTTTAAAAAATAATAATTAAATAAATAAACGCCATACAGTATACAATTTTAAAAATATACTTCCATCATTTTGCTGTGATTTACGAGTGTTCTATTTCATTAGGTTTGTTCGAGTACTTTTTCAGTAAAACCCAGTAACAGAGCAAATACTGAGTAATGTAAAGAAATTATGGCAAGACTTTTGTAAATTTAGAGATGGTAAAATTGAGCTTTCATTATAAGAAAGCACAACACAAAAATAACGTAAATACTGACTCGATAAATATTGAACATGTAGCATACGCTCGTGATCCATCAATCCATTAAAATGAATTGCGATCCAAATATCACAATATGTATTGAACGTGTAGCAGTGCCCTTAGAGCGTTTAATTTAGTTTTTCGCCTATTTAGTTAAAAATTAAAAATAAAAAAATATTTTCTAGTGAAAACAAAACAAACACTTCCAGAAATTAGGTTAGGTTAAGTTAGTAAGGATGGTGCTATACCGTATCTTCACTCGGAGACCCAATTGGGTACATTGTGATTTCCTTCTATTGCCCATTACTAGTAATATTTACCCCTCCCATTTATACCCAGAAATTACCTTATTTTCCGTCATTAAGCCACCGAATCCCCATGATGAAGCCCCTGATGTCCTCCAGTTTACACTTCCCGATATCAGTAATGCTTTCATGGAAACGTCTGCCCAGCCAGCTAAGCCTATGACGTTGAAGCTTCGGGCAGTGACAGATAATATGTTCAATGGTTTCTGGTTCCTCTTTATCTCCGCACATCCTACAAAAATCTGGAGTGCCAGTTTCCCAAATGCTGATTCTTGCTCTGACCGAGCAGTGACCTGTCAACGCACCTATCATTATTCGCATCGCCTTCCTATTCAAGTCCAGTAGCAGTTTGGATCTTCCAGAGTCAAGTTTTGACCAAAAACCCTTGGAGACTCTACAATCCTCCCTACTTCGCCATGAACTGTTGGTCCAATTACTGAGTTCCCTATAGTAATGACCTATCGGTAATTTCACCGATCTGTCAGTCATTCCCTCATCTAATGCCGACCCTATTTTTGCCAGCTCATCGGCAGTTTCATTTCCCTAAACACTGCTGTGGCCAGGAACCCAACATAGTCTGACACTATATTTATCTATAAGCAAGTTGAAGGCGTTCCTACAGACACTAACAAGTTTCGATTTGACATTGTCTCCAGCGTTACCATTTATCAAGTTTTCCCTTTTTTTGGAAGTTTTTTGAGATGACAAAAAGTTTTTTGAAAATATAAAGTTTTTTCAAGTTTTTTATAAATAAATAAATAAAATAAGCTAAAATATAAAATAAATAAATAAAATAAACAATAAATAAATAAAATAAATAATTGAACTTTTGCAGTATATTGAATGAAAATATTAAGTAATGTTTGTATGCAATAAAACGATCTTATATTTTCTCACTCCCTTATTACTGCAACAGTGTCTAAAGCAACGGTTCTCCCTGGGGGTCCGTATGAAAATTCCAAGGGGTCCGCGAAGAGCTAAACAAATATTGTTATGATTCCTCAAAAGTTAATATTAATAAGATTTAGTAATATGGCTTTTGTATAATAAATGTAAAACGTATATTTCGCATTGCGGTAGGCCGTGCTACTATTAAAATTTCTGAAGGGGTCCCCGAAGAAAGAGCTTGTGAGAACCTCTGGTCTAAAGGCTCAGTTAGCCTAACAATTTTCATTACTTTTCACATAACAATATCGATCAGCTGTTTTCTTTTAAAATTTTTGTATTTTTGTAGAAAAAATGTTTTTGTTTTGGAAAAAAAGTTTTTTTTCAGATTTAGGAAGTTTTTTAAAAAATATATATGGTAACGCTGATTGTGTCCCTTCAAAGCTTTTAGCGCTGCCTGGCTGTCGACATAGAAGGTTACCTTCTCACCTTCAGCTACATTCCTGGCCACTATAACTATAATAGAACTACAGGTTCTAGTTGCAGACCGTCCAATACATTGAAATGGCCGGTTCTAATTTTTGGACGGTTCGACTTTCTGAGATTCTACTGTATTTGATTTATTGAATGTACTCCCCAAACCAAAAGTTTCGACTTTTTCTAAAGTCAGATTTGTCGTACCGAATTCGTTACGACATTTCGGTAGTTTGTCTGAACTCAGATTTTTCGGATTCGTACCGACATATCGTTGCGAAGTCGTGTCAACCATTTCATACAAAAATTGTTACGATTTCGGTAATATTTCGGTTCCGAAATCGGAAGATTTTGTCGATAAGTCGTTACGAATTCGCAGCATTTTGTTTGGTGGGTACATGGGTACTCACATATGTACGTGTGTAGATGTGTATGAGTGTATGTACATACATACATATGTACATAAATACGAAAAATATAAATAAAAATATAGGTATTTCGTAATAAGGAAAACCATTAACGCATTTCTTTATCTAGATACTCGTAATAAGAACTCCAGTGTTTGTTTAACTGTTGGTCTTCAATTGTTGTTGCAGTAGAATTGTTGATCTATCGCCGAAATAAAAATAAGTTTTAATTTATAGGTACTCTTTTTCCCTTTTCCCTTTTCCCTTTTCCCTTTGCCCTTTTTCGAAAATGCATGACAAAAACGAATACATATGTATTTATTTACGTATGTAAATATGTATGTACATATGTACAATCCCAGTCAGCATGTTGAAGATTGTTTCTCCAAACTGAGTCTTTTTCGACCACTTTAGATGATCAAAAACTGATTAATCAGTTATGCGCTTAAAATAAGGCTCGAAAATGATTCCTAGAACTGCTTAGAAGGTTATTTGTTTAAAAAACAAACAGCAAGCTCATGCAGTAAATTCAATAAAGTACAAAGTGTATTAAATTTGTGAACAAAAAATTGTAAATGTCTCGAAAATGAGCCGAAATTGATCAGAAACGCGAGTCATAAAAGACTCTCTTAGAAGAGTCGCGGCTAGGGTACCATTTTCTCCCGAATGAACAGTCATTTTCGACTCGAAAACGAGCGCATAAATGCTTATTTTAATCGCGCGGAGGAGTCGAAAGTGAGTCGTATATGATCATTAATTTCATAAAATGCTGACTGGGATGTACATACATATGTACATATATGTATACATATTTTATGTACATAAGTATCTATTGCACTAAAAGTTGCCACTTCAGAGCATAATCAATCAATCAATTTTTGAAGTGTGTGTGTGTGCATTGATATTTTTTCTTTTTTTAATAGTTTACACAATTTTATAGGCAAAAAGAATAAATATTAATTGGATTTTTGTTAATACCATGTCATCCATTGACTTGGTTTATAGCGTAGGATTAGCGATGCAAGGAAGTGATCATCAGTAAACAGTTTTTACCTGATTTCTTTACATTTGTGTATTTTTATGACTATTGACTATTGAATTCAAAATACGAGTATTCTAGAGGAAATTAGGAATTGGCTACAGTATTTTACTTCAACTATATACATATGTATGTATGTATGTATGTACATACATACATACGAATATTACTATTACGAGCAACAAAGACAGACCCCTTCCTTTCTTTACAAATGTGATTAAGGCTGGTTATAAAATATTTTTCACATATTCTTGCAGTCTTATTCTTTTTTACTACGTTTATTTTTTTATTTTATTTTTATTTTTATATGTAAGTAATCGCGCTAAGAACGAACCTATAGGGGCATGCATGTGCATACACACATACACACATACGAGTAAGTATGCACTAGTATGTATGTATGTATGTATGTATGTATGTATATGTTTGTATGTATGTATGTACTTATGCAACAGCAACAACAACACAACAAGAATATTCTAAAAATATAAATGTGTATGTTTGTATGTATGTATGTATGTATGTACTATATGTGTTCATGAATAGATTTGTATTGGTAGTTGTATTAGTGCAGTTGTGTTAGTGCAGCCTTAACGCTATAGTGTCCAACATACATGCATACATACAAACAGGCAAACCATGGTTGCAACGGACAGATAGACAATTGTCATGATCATCGTTATGAAGATGATCATCATTAATAGATATGTATGTATGTATGTATGCACTGAATATGAAACTTATTTGTGTACGAGCAGAAGATACAATCCGAAGGAAAAACAAGAGTTCTTGAAGTTTGTTGTTGGGTCGAATTGTTTCTTGGCTGTTTGGTTATTCAGTTAATACTTCTTTCTTTTTTTGGTAGTTATTTTTTTTAAGTATTTTCTTTACGTATTCTATTTAGATATGTATGTAGATATGTATGTATGTATGCATGTGCATATGTATGTATGTATGTATGTATATATGCATGCATGTGTGCGTGAGATTATAATACTTGTATGCACATGCATAGACGACGTTCTTGGTTATTATATTCTGCATTCTTTCTTGTTGGCTTATTTACTTTCCTACGGATGTCAGTTAAAAATTCCTTTTAAGCTTACAACGTATTCCAACTTCTGGCATTCGCGATCGAAAATTTGAATCGGAAACAAGTCGCGCTTAAAGAGCCACAAAATATACTACAAACATACATACATATATACACATATATGTATAATCCGAGTCAAAATAAAAAAAAGCGCACGTACTAAACAAAATATCATTAACACACAAACAACAAACTGTCGTGTATAGTTTAGACCTAAATTCTGGATGTGCGAGTGAGCTGGTAGTGAGTGCGTTAGTTGGTTTTAAGTGAAGGTGTCGTTCGTCAAATAAAAATTACATACATACATACATACAAACGAGTATAGTCTTCTTGACAAAGAAGAAGAAAAACAAAATATTAACAGAACTGATTAGAACCTGCGAGCCTTTAGCCATCAGCTTGACTTTGCATTTTTAAATTAACCGCCGAAGAGTTTAGATTAAATCTAAGCCAGACACCGCTGAGCACGAATACATATTTCGAAATTTTTCTTTTTCGTACCTACAAGAATATTTAAGCTTCAATAAAATTGTGTGAATTGACAAATACTTAAATTTTCATATAAAGCAAATAATATAAAAAAACACCGAATAAATAAATTAGACCTAATAAATAAGATAAGTAATAAAAATATATCAAAATGAATAAAGTTCTCATTTGCCTCATCGGTTTAGTGGTTCTTTCAACAGGTAAGTGTAGGAAAAGTTTTCAAATTTAGATATACACACATACATATCGATACCTTAATATAGAAAGGCAGGCAGGCACTAACTTTTTAATAATTTTTTAAAATTTAATTTTTTGTATATTTCCATAGAAGAATATATCGATTTCATAAAAATAATGAGTTGGGGCCTTTACATATTAAGGTAACGATATATGTATGTATGACATTTGCATGTCTATGTATGTTTTGTGTTTACTTAAAAAGCAAAAACTGCAAAACTTTTTTGTTTCATAAAGTGCAATTCCTTTTTTTTTCCTTTTCGCCCATTTTAAGAAATTATTTGCCAACTTTCAGGTAAAATAAAACAACTGGAAGCAAAATAGCTGACTTCGAAAATTCGAAATTTTTGCGAAAAAAATAATTCTCTAAAAACTATTTATCTATGGTGAATATTTAGAAATAGGCTGATTCTATAACATGAATTCATATTCAGAAAATGTTATCTGCAATTTGCTAGAAAATTAGTTTTATTTATATATGTATGTACATATAAAATAAATTATAAAATTATAGATAGAACTTTTTGAATATAAACCCTCAATATGGCGTACAGAAAGAAGCGCATTTTTAAAGAATTTTAAATAAAGTTTAAAACATATACATATATAAATTGATATGAAAGTATTTTTTTCTTTTAGAATCAACACTAAAATATGTATTGAGCCATAACCGCCAAAACAGCTTAAGCGACATATGTATTTTTCAAACTTAATTTTTTTTACGAAAATCGATTATTTACGATCGCAGATAATCGATTTTTATCAAAAAATTATGTTCGAAAATTATGCCGCTTAAGTTTTTTTTGGCGGTAATGGTACAATATTAGAATGTAGTTTCCACTGATTCATAAAAATATTTTTAATTAAAAAAATATATAAAAACAGAATCAAAATCACACGAGCATATAAATGTTTTTTTATGAATTTAAATGAATTTGTTTGAGTCCGTTTAGCTTACGAGTATTATTTTTTGTTTTAGCTTTTCTCAATAATTTTTTTGGTTGGAGTCTAGTGATGAGTTTCCTAAGCAGAAATGAAACGCACTTAAGCAACAACAAACTATAATTCGTCATATTTTATGAAATTCATTTTCTGTGAAAGTTTTCATGAAACAAAAATAGTTTTAAGCTGAATTCATTCACCTCACCCAACCCATAGACAAATAAATTTGTACGGACAAACATTTTGTCGGATACAAACGGGAGAATTCAGCTTTAGTGAATATGTACATATATGTACATATGTACATAAATATATTTAAAAAAATATTTTTTTATTTTAAAATAAAGCAGTTATTTTTTTCTGTATAACTGTATATCGTTACGTTAATATAGAAAAGCACTAACTCAATATTTGTTTGAAATCGAGATTTTTTTCCATTTTTCGATACATTAGATGTTCTGCTATCGAAATATACAAAAAACTCGATTTCAAAGATATAATAATATAATTACGTCCTTTCTATACTAAGGTAACGATATTTATTTATGCAGTAATCTATAGCTGTATGTATTTATCTAAATGTATGTATGTACATTAAAATATGATTTGTTTTTTCATCAATACCTACCAGAATACACAATTCTATTTTAAGAATAAAAAACGGTATTAAGTACTTATTTACCGAATAGTATTTTCGAAATTAACCAAGTTTGTATATTCTTGAAAAGTCCGTTTTGGTTTTTGTATTTCCATGTTTGAGAAATGTCTGTATATGAACTAACTAACCAATGCAGTTTAGGTAAAGTTTGAACGTGAAGTGAATTTTAATCACAGGAAGTGATTTAAACTACACACTCCAAAAGTAGAAGAGAGAAATGAAAATTAACAAAATTAATGCAAATGTATGTGCAGACATAAATACATAAATACATACATACATACATACATACATACACACATGTACATATGTACATATACATATGTATATTTATATACATATACATATATTAACACCCATATGTATGTACATATGTATGTATATATGTAGAAAGACAAAGATAATTAGTGAATAACAATATTAAAAGAAATATATGATTAGAAAGGAAACTAATTTCAGGATTACATAGATACTTCCTGAAGACATGGAAAGACGAACGGGCTTCGAAACAACACAATTTTAAATAAATTAATTCATTTTCATATTTAATTTAATTTTTATTATATTTTTTTTTTATTTTTTTATTCTCCTTTTTAAGGACAACGTATTACCACCATTCATTTGGATGGTGTGCAGTATTTCATCAGTCGCATGAATCCGTATTCTCCAGAATTAAATTATTTTTTGGCTTATCAGTACTGCCGTTCGTTGGGTTTACAGTTAGCTTCATTTGAAACTAAAGAAAAGGCCGAATCAATGACGACATATTTGAAAAATGCTGGTTACGGCAATTACGATTTCTGGACTTCAGGTAATCGTTTAGGGACGGGCATGTTCTTATGGATGAGCACAGGATTGCCTTTTAATGCCACATTTGACTTTTTTGAAAATACTGCTGATGCCATACAAGCTGGTCTCCTCGACCCCGTTGATCATAACAGTAATACATCTCCTCAAAGAACCGCCCGAGACAGGTAATTTATGCTTAATCTTATAAAAAAAAAATCTAACACTTTCTTTTTAATGTTTTGATGATGTACATTTTTGTTTAAATAAAAAAAAAATGCATTTCTCTTACTTTCTTTCAACAGCAGCAGCGGGGCCGAAAAAGGTTGCGTTATTTTGAAACAACCAACTTTAAAATGGATGCCAGAAGACTGTTCTGCTGTGAAAGACTTTATTTGTGAGCAAACGCGCTGTTACTACTATAATTATGGTAGTATTCCAGTCTCTTCAGCGCAGGGGTAAGAAGAGCCACCCCATTACAAAAGATTAAGGGGTTTCTTTTATTAAAATGTGAAATTGAACAATTTGAAATCCTCAAACATAAATTTTAGCCTGTAAATGTTACTTTAAGAATATAAATAAAACGAATCTCTAATGGATACAAAAAAAGAAAAAACAAAAATTAATCAAACCTATACATATGTATCTCAATCATAAAATGAAATATACTCAGCAAAAAAGATCAACTAAAGCTAATTGAAGCAAATAAATATATTGAAAAAAACACTTATTTTAGGTGAGCTAAACCCCAAGTCGCATTATAAAGTAATATAATATTGTATAAATAGTTAATACTAATATACATAAACAAGTTTTATTTAACTGAAACTAAATTATTGATTTGTATTGTAATTTTTACTCCTGAGTTGCTTAACCAATAACAAACTTAAAAAATAATAATAAGAATACTAATAAAAAAAATAATAATTACTAAACCAAATTCATTAAAATTAAATTAAAAAAATCTCTATTTACATATAACCTGCCTCCTCCCTCCCAATCATTTGCTATTAGTAGACGTAAAAATAATATGCATTAGTAAAAACAACTAACACTCTTATGCTTCATTCACGTTTAAAAAATTCAGATATCATAAATATTAACCATAATTTTAATAATAGCTAATAGCAATGTGGTGATTTGGGGCTTAGCTTTCCTAAAGTAGTTTAAATTGCACATACATACATATATACATACATACATCCATTTGTATATACATACATATATACATACACATGTACTATGTATGTATGTATGTATATATATATGTAAGTATGTATGTATGTAAGTGTTAATGATAGGATTTTCTGTTTTCTTGTGCCATTAAAGAAATACTAACATAAAATTCCCTTTTATAAACTCTTTCTTTTTTCTTTTTGTATATTGATAAATCCAGACGCCCTATTACCACCACCACTCCACGCAGCAGCATCATTGCCGATGTTGTAAAGTCGGAATTGAGAACAACAATAGCAACAACTACTACAACAACAACAACAACACCATTGCCACTGTTAATTTCATCCTATGTAACAGCCAAAAAATCAAACCAACCGTCTTACGTTTCTTTAAAGCTTGATCAAGAGCGCGCATTAGTGTCCAGCAAAACCGAAGATATTCACAACATTGACCAGAACAGCGAAGAGGAGGAACATGACGATGAAAAATTGAATAACAGCCTGGGAGAGGAAGTTCAGGGACGAGATTTAGAGAATGAAGAGTTTGAGCACGACTCTGAGATAAGTCTGCAAGAAAACTCTGAGGAGCAACATGATCGTGATGATCATGATGGTGTGCACGAGCACGATGATGGCAATAAATCAAGTGACCAACAGAGTGACGATGTAGGTAAGATCAATAGCTCACATTCCCATGAACAAGAAGAAGACGAATCAGAAGAATCAACAATTAAAGAAAAATCTTTGGAAAGTTACGAAATTGAACATACCCCGGAACTACCAGCAGTTGAAGTACGATTGAAGGAGATTTCACAAGAGGTTGAGAAAAGAAATAACGAGGAAAATAGACACATCCCATCCTTAACATCTGATCTCGATGACATTGGCCGGCAATCATTTCTTTCACTAACTGATCTCATTCGCACATTACACCCCAATGAAAAACAAATTATACCCCAAATTGATTCCGATTATTCAAACGCAATGCGTGTTTTGGGCGAAAAATCTGTGGTGGTCAATACAAATGAAGAATAGTTTAAGAATTTTTTTTTTCTTAACAATCTATAAAGAGCACTCAAGAAAAATGCTTATCCTCATCGTCTACTCAAACTTTAAACTCATCAAATTTCGGACAAGATCATAATAATTTTAAGTACTACTGCAAATTGCTTGTTAAATTTTGGTTTATCGGTCAGGCATTTTAATGGATTTTTTTGTATTTTAACGATAGAGAGAGAGAGAGAGAGAAATTGTTTTCAGCAACGGATACATGTCAAGTTCATTGAGTAGCAGCACTTCACTTTAGAACTTTCATTTTCTACATGTCTACATACATATGTATGTATGTAAATGTTATTGCTGGGTTTTTTCTCAAACTGACATTAAACAAAGTTTAGTTTAAGTTTACTCAATATGTACTATTTTATAAGTCTAATATTGCCATAAGCGATTGATTTTTGTATTATTGCATGTTTATAAAAGTCTAATAAAAATATACATACATACATATACATACATACATACATACGCCCACTTGACCTGAGATTCGATGAAACCGAATGCTCACTAAAGCGAAGAAATTTCGAAACGAAATTGTTCGATATTTGTTCGCAAATCTAAAAAAAAATTCGAATGTCCGCTAAAGCTCCGAACTGTGAACTTCTTTCGAAAGTTTTTCGAATGTGTGACGGTAGCTGCGTGGAAGTGTGTCAACCTGTTAGTCAAGTAGCAAGTTCAAAGCATGACAGTACTGTAAGTTAAAAAATAAATTAAGAACACACACCTTCATATCTGCAATAATTGAACAGAAACAAATTTGCCACGGTAGCCTAGTGGATGTGTGTCAGCCTGTTAGAATGGAGGTACCATGTTCAAAGCCTGCTGCGTAATTAATTAAATAAATAAATAAAATAAGTAAGTTAAAATATATAAATAAAAAAAATTACTTTTTACTATTTCTGCTGCATTTTTGCGGTATCGAAATTAATTCGATAATCTCTCACTTTTGATATTGCTAACGAAATCCGAGATCGAATGTTTTTTGAGACAAAACTGAGCGACAGGTGAACATTTTTCGATTCATTTTTGAGTGTCACTCTCGATAGTTTTACACGATAAATGTTCGAGATATATTCAAAATCGATATCATTAACGAAAGCAGTGGTCAACTGACAAATATTGACATATGCACACATACATACATACATATGTACATACTTTATGAACGGAAAAAATTCGAAGTAGTGATTCTTTAAGACAATTATTATTTATTGTCTATGCTAAGTGGTTGTGTACATGTGTCTAACACATCTTTTTTCAAATATTTTTCAAACTATTGTATAATACTTCAATTTAATTCTTGTGTTTTTAAAACATGTTAATAAATTTTTTTATTTTTTATTATCAAAAACAACAACCGTTTTTGAAGAAAACGATTTACCTCCTGTTTCTACAACCCATACGGTCGACTTGAGTATAAAATGTATATGGAAAGCACTAATTTTTTTAGTGATTTTCATGCCTGAAATCAAACGTCAAAAATATATTCAAACCAAAACGTCCAAAATCTTCTTCCTGAATTATGGCGTTAATGTGTAGTTCCTGCAACGAGAGCAAGCGACTTGTCTAGAAAATTTTTATAAGAATCACTCAAAAATTTTAGGGTTTTTCGTATGTATACGAGGGTGGATCAATAAGTCCGTGACTTTTTGAATGAAACACAGTTTTGTTTTGCAAAACAAAGGTTTATTTTTCAACATAATCTAATTTTAACTCAATACACTTACTGCCAGTATATAGAAGCCATGTAAAAAATTTGAATACTTTGTTTTTGTTTTCAATATAAAAAGACAGACGAGAATTTCTACATGGCTTCTATAAACTGGCAGTTAATCCAAAGTTTCTCCACTTTTTGTATCGCTTCCAAAAAATAGGATTTTTTGAGGTCCTTAAAATAGGCCTTTGTTTGTGGAATGATTCGTTCTTGGAGTCAAATCTCTTTCCTACGAGCCATTTCTTCAAGTTTGGGAATAAGAAATAGTAACTCGGGGCTAAATCTGAAGAATAGAGCGGATGAAGGAGCAATTAGTAGCCCAAATCATGGATTTTTTCCATGGAAACTGCACATGCGTTTGTAGTCGATTGTGAACGCGGCACCCATCTTGCAGACAACTTTCTTAAACCCAGCTGATCATTTAAAATCGAATCCACACTGCCATATGAAAAGCCTATGGCAACAACAATCTCACGGACTTGTACTCTTCGATCGGCCAAACCATATCGTGGATTTTTTCGACATTTTCGGATGTACTGACCTCAATTCGCCGTCCAGAACGTTCAGCGTCATTTGTACTTGTGCGATTACAACGAAAGTCAGTAAACCATTTTTTTGCCATTGAAATCGATGGTGCACAATCCCCATAGTATTTATCGAGCTTTTCCTTAGTTTGATTGACGGTTTTTTTTCGCAAAAAATAGTGTTTAATGAGCACTCGAAATTCACTTTTTTCCATTACTAGAAAAATACACAATGTAAATGACGACACTCGCTCAAAATTTGACAGTAGTCAATTAACAGGTGGTACTTGGTGGGAACAGTGTTGCATTTTATATAACTATGAGGGAAATTCGAAGTCACGGACTTATTGATCCGCCCTCGTATGTACATATTTTTTTTCTACACAAGTCGATCGCTTGCTTGGATTATGGAATCTATACCTAAATAGCAAATAACTACTAAGCATAGTCTTACTGTCAGTTTATAGAAGACAAGTAAAAATTCTCGTCTGTTCTATGTATTTATATTGGGCCTAATTAAGAGTGTCGTATTTCGACTACGACTACAAAATCGTAGTAGTTCTGGTCGAAATAAGAGACTCGTAATTAGGCCCGTTGAAAACAAATTTGAGTGATTCGTTTTGATTTTCAGTATGAATAGGTAGACGAGAATTTTTAATTGTCTTCTATAAATTTCCAGTTCATTAAAAAAAACTCAAATAAACTAAATATAATCGAACCAGCCTCGACTCTAGATGGCGAATCGATTTAAAAATATTGGAAGGACTCGTTATTTATGTATATTTTGAATATATTTTATAAATGGGTTTTAATACATTCCTCAATAAATATTGCTGAATTTATTTTCAAAATTGTTCTATTCGATGTATTTTAACTACTAGTCTACGTTTTGAAAGTCAATAAAGTGCAAGTGGTCGGAAATCTATCCCAGAAATCGTACGTAATTCATCACACTTTTCCAACAGGATCTATCAGTATCCGACTGTAAAACGTAAACTTAACCTTCCAAAACGATTCCATAGATTTTTTTTCTTTCTAATTAAGTAAAGCTTCTTATTTTCATTATAAATCTCGACAGTTAAGCAATTCTCAACTATCTTGAATTTTTCATTTTTATTATTTTTTTAATTTTTATCTGTAATGTAAGGAGTAGATTGCTAGAGTCTTCTCTATTGAGGTAACGATATAAGTACATACATTTAATACCGGTGAAATGGATTGATGATACGTCTTTGTGGTTAGAAATATTTAATGTTTTAGTTTACTTACTTTATGGAATGATAACAAAGTTATTGTAGGTTTTAACGTTTTATTCATCTTTTAAAGTTGAAAATCATCGCGTAAATCATTGTATGACATAACATGTTGTTTAATTTTGGAGCCATCTACCCATGTTACAAAGTCTTCAAGGTTACGAGAAACTAAGAACGCGATGTCTTTTATCATTTCAGTGCCTACTCTTACATGGCCACTCTCAACTAAATCTGTAGCGTTTTTAATATTTTCCGAAAGTTTGTCTGGACAAAATACATTTTATTAATTGCATATATTCAAAGATGCACACAATGCATTCATATATACTACATACATATGTATTAAATGCATATGTACATACACACATGTATGTATTATATTGAAAGAAATCTATATACATATATTTACTTACTTTTAACCATAACAACAGGTAAGCGGCGTCGACAAAAACTACTGGCGGACACTTTGCTCGCCGCTTCCAAGTTTGTTTTATCGTTAATGAGACCCATGCCATACAATTTCTCCAAAAGCATGTATGAAGATTCGGATTTAAAAGAATCACTTTTCTCTAGCTTCGCAATTTTTTCAACTAAATCACGCACCTGTCGCGACAATTTATTGTATCTGTTAAATAGTTAATACACACATCAAGTTCTGTGTTCATGTTTTAAAATTCTCACTTTACTTACTTTGTGTAATCTTCTCGTTTGCGTATGTGATAACGTCGAAGAATTTTATTTTCTTGTCCACCATTGTCAACATTCCAAGTTATAAAATCTACTTTTTTCAAAAGTTTTTTCTCGTGAAATTTCAATTTCCTCACCATGTTTTATTTTTAGATTTTTAATGTGATTTCAGATGCAGGAGTTACCAGAAGTTGTATTGACGATTTGTTGACAGCTGTTGAGCAGAGCTGCCAGATTTGAGGTTCTGACCCCAAACTAGGGTAATTTTCATCGCGAAAATGGATGAAAATTTATTCTATGGTTTGGGGTCGAGGTGGAAAACTATCGATGGGACTATCGATAGTTAATTTTTTTGTGACTATCGATATTTTTATTTCACAATCGATTATTACTTGAAAACAATCGATACTATTTAGTCACTATTGATCACAGGGTATGCTTTGTGCTATTGATATTGATGATTTTCATAAACAAAAATTTGCTGGATGACTTAAAATCTCTTCCACTTATATCACTTATTTTTAATACAATTATTTTAGTTTTGTTATTTATTGAAATATATGTAGTTCTGTTTGGTTTTGCTTAAAAAATATTTCACTTTGAATTTTCACTGTAAATATGTAAATACATTTTACGAGAACCATACAACTTTGATACCATCACAATAGTATCTTCGATATATCTATAGTTTTTCTCACTTTTGACACTATCGATAGTTTTCCACCTCTAGTTTGGGGCGCCATTGATGTTATTTACAAAAAAAATTGGAATTTTTTGGGGAAACTATTAAAATATATTTTTCATGTATTAACTTCCATTTACCAATTGAAATAAATATTTTGAAAATTATATTCCGCTAAATTTAATGGAATGCTAGTCAACGATTTTTAACTTTTGAGATTCAGCTCTTTAAGGAATCGGGTCAGGATATACTTAATATGCTTTCGAATCCAAAAAGTAAGGCAATGAATTTCATTGGACGCTTTATTAATTATTTCAGTATAAACCAAAATTGCTGTCAAGAATTTTAGTCAATGAAAGATTTGCTAAATTCAACTCTCAGTATATTTAAAATAGAAACTCTTTTAGTTCACAAGGTGGAGATTCAGTAGTTTATGAAGTATGTCCCGACTTTTTTAAATAAATTTGTGAATACATATGCATATAAAAGTGCACATCAATGTATAGTAAAAATTATCTCTGCAGGTACCTAATAGAAAAGTCTATGAATAGGTAATATATAAATTTAAATAAAAAAACGGAACAGGGAGCCTTATCCCTTAGGGCACTGCTACACGTTCAAGATATATTGTGATATTTAGATCGCGATTCATTTTAATGGATTGATGGATCACGAACCTATGCTACATATTCAATATTTATCGCGTCAGTACTTACGTTATTTTGTGCTCTGCGGATCGTTTATTAATAATAAATTTATTAATAAGCTTTAGCCGACGAGTCCCACAACTCCGGCAATGCCTCCAAATTAAAAATAAAGTCTCAAAATGATTTTTTCGGTCGTTAATTCCGATTCCACCGGTAGACCCCACTCGCTTTTACTATCTTCTGCCATTATCCTTTATTAAAACAAACTTAACACAAATTTAATAAACTTTTTTACTTTTTATTTGTTAAATTTTTTTTATTTTATTTCAGTTTTTATTAACGTATCGCGATATAATATCATGAAAATGCTACAAGTTCAATATTTATCACGCGATGTGAGATCTGGATTCCATAATTTAGGACTTTCTGCTATATGGATAGGGATCCATCAATACTGCATGCTACACGTTCAATAAATATCACGATACTGGAATAGCAGTGCCCTTAGGGCACTGCTACACGTTCAATATATATTGTGATATTTGGATCGCGATCCATTCTGACGGATTGATGGATCACGAGCGTATGCTACACGTTCAATATTTATCGCGTCAGTATTTACGTTATTTTAGTGCTGTGCGGATCGTTTATTAATAATAAATTTATTAATAAGCTTAAAAGCTGGAGCAGAATAGTAGCTGTAGTACAACGTAACGAGTAGCGCTGCAAGCTGTCAATCGCATTGGCGATTTTTAATAAATTGTAGGGCTTGCTTCCGATTTTGCAACTTCTCGCGAATTTTTGCAAAGTTTGCGACATTAGTAACTTTTGCACGTTTTCAGCTTCCTGAGAGTTTCGCCAATTTTTAAACAATATTAAACTTCGTTATTATCCCGCTGTTAGTAAGTTCTTGCAATTTTTTTGCATTCCTTAGAGTTTTTGAGATTTTAAGTCAATATTATGACTTATTTAAAATTTTGCAACTTTTTGCAATTTTTTGCAAACTTTGCGATAAAAGCGACTTTTTTCATGTTTTCTGAGTTCTAACATTTTTGTCGATTTTTAAGCGATATTAGACTTTGTTATCATCCCGCTGCTAGCTACTTTTTAGAAATTTTCGTCTTTTTTACGATTTTTACCGAATTTTTTGCATTTCTTACAGTTTTACCGATTTGTAATCATTATTATATCTTGTTTAAAATTTTGTAACTTTTCGTGATCTATCGATTTTTTCGCGATAGTCGTAATTTTCCCAAATTTTTTTTCTATCTTATATTTTAAGGGATTTTAATCTATATTGTGCTTTGCAATCGTTAAAATTTTAGCAAGTTTTTTTTTGCAAATTTTCATAATTTTCGCGACTTTACCGGAATGTTTACTTGCCTTACAGTCTTACCGAGTTTTAATAAGTTTCAGTGTTTCTTTCCAATATTGTGATTTTTGCGAATTTTCGAAATTTCGTTGCTTAAGAAAACGCATCTTAAGAAGAATGTATTTTCTGGTGTTAGTTAAAAATAAATAAATTAAAAATAAAGTCTCAAAATAATTTTTTCGGTCGTTAATTCCGATTTCACCGGCAGAAACCAGTCGCGTTCACTATCTTCTGCCATTACCCTTTATTAAAACAAACTTTACACAAATGTAATAAACTTTTTTACTTTTTATTTGCTAAATTTTTTTCACCTCGTCTTTTATTTTATTTGTTTTATTTTAATTCTTATTAAAGTATTGCGATCCAATATCATGAAAGTGCTACACGTTCAATATTTCTCACGCGATCCGTGATCCGGAATCCATAATTTAGGCCTTTCTGTGATATGGATCGCGATCCATCAATACTGCATGCTACACGTTCAATATATATCACGATACTGGATCGCGTTCAATATATATTGAACGTGTAGCAGTGCCCTTAGGAAATTTTTGTTTCATATTTAGGTAAGGCGAAAAAAGTGTCTGGCAGCCCTACAAGCCTACAACAACTAGGCTGCCAGATCGTCAGAATAGCACAATACTACACAAAAAATAAATGATAGCCCAAAATGGGTTAAGCTGATTTCACACGACATGATTTTTACACCTGACATGTCAAATTTCGTACTGCAAAATCTTATATAACTTTTGTGAAGTCTTACCCGCAGTTTTTAACTTAATAATTAAGTACGTAATTAGCTAATTTTTATTTAAAATTAAGTTGTAATTAAATACGATTTCATTTTTTCAGTGGTTAATTAAAATTCTTATTAAATTACGTTGAAAGCACGGCAACCCTGCAAAATTTCCAAAGAACAGCTGTTTAGCATAAACAAAAAAGTTAGGTTATAAACATGTAGAAAATTAAAATTGCATAAAAATTCATTTTATGAAATCAAACGAACATCATAATAAATTTTTCTATTACTTTATTCCATAATATGAAACTTTGTATTGTATATGTTATATATTTATGAAATTTAAACGAAATTCTTTTTAACCCGACCACATGATGTTTTCAACCCCACCACATGATGTCATGTGTATGTTTTCAATAAACACATACACGCATAAAAACATATGGTACATTCATAAAACTTAAGTAGTATTTAATTACACAAGGTTGGGTATTTAATTATTATTTAATTATGCACTCAAAAACACAATTTCGTATTTAATTAGAACTTAAAAATAATTACAGTTTGATTAGCCAGTCAAAAACTGGGGGTTAGACTGTTTTCGAATAGTATTTTTGTCCTCTAGGCGCGAAGTCTTGCTTATGAGTTATGAGCAAAGTTCAAACTGTTTTATTAAGTTAAACAAAGTTTTCAGCAGCTCTATAACTTTTTTCAGAAAGTCTCTAGAGGCTTTTCGTTATTTATTTTTTTTAAATATATAATTTATTAAAAAAACAAATTTGAAAATATTGCAATAAAATTGAAAGCAGTAACAAATATTAGAGCATTAATTTTAATAAAAAAATATATATAAATTTTGACACCAAACTTAAAGAAGGCAAAGATAATTTATTAAACAAGTTCGCGCGTGCCGAGAGTTCTAACTTAATAAACTGCTTCTGCTGTCCTAACTTAAGAAACTGCAGCTGCTGTTTAGTGGGGAAATCTTTTGTATTTTATTCCCAATAATAGAAATATCGATAATTTTTTTTATTTCTGATTTATTTGAAATACAAAATTATTTATTATTAATATAAATTACATAATGTGTGGAATTTTTATTACCTTTTTCGGATTTTATTATGTATGTATTTGTGTTTGAAACAAAAATGAAATACACAATTATTAGTGACTAAAAAAAAAAATAGAAATGAATGGTTCCATCCAATGTGTATGGATTACGATTTCCGGTTATTAAAATGTGTATGTGTTTTTTTTAAATATGTATGTAAATGTAGTATAAAATGGAGCAAGAAATTTTTTTTTTAGAAACGAAAATTAGAATTATAAAAAGCAAATTTTGTAAATAGAAACGTTTTTTCGTTTTGAAATTTGTATGGAAAAAATATTTTTTGAAACGAATTTTCGTTATTTTTCATACAAATTTGAAACGTTTGGAAACGAAATTTTTTACAAAATCTGCCTATAAGTGTGTATATTTTATTTGAAAAGTAAAGCACAAATTAAAAGCTAAAGCTGTCTTTACACTGAATTTCAGTCTGATATCAATAGCTAGAGGTGAAATAGCGACTGTAATTCTTTTTTATTTTTCATTTGAGCTCATTTGAAAGTAGAATACATATATGTATGTATTCTATTTTGATCTGATATACAATATGAAATTTTTGGTTTTAGAATTCTTGCAAGTTAGTTATTGAAATCAGAGTGGAACTCACGTCAAATGTAAAGAAAGGCAGCTTAAGAGATTAGTAAATGATAAAACTACTAGGTATATATTTTCAGAGTTTGTTATTTTTGTTTTTGTTTTAATCATTTAAATAATACATAGTTTGCATATACATACATACATATGTATGTATATATATATATATATATATATATATAATATATTTTATTTATTTTATATGCATTTTCAGCATAAATTAATAATTAGTAGAGTAGTATTGATTTGACTTTCGTTTTAAAAGCAAATTTTGTAAATAGAAACGTTTTTTCGTTTTGAAATTTGTATGGAAAAAATATTTTTTGAAACGAATTTTCGTTATTTTTCATACAAATTTGAAACGTTTGGAAACGAAATTTTTTACAAAATCTGCCTATTAGATTAATTAATTTTTTCGCTAGTATATTTTATTTTTATTTCAATTAAATTTATGCAATATACATAAGAAGAACGACATTTGTTGTCTTTCTTTTATATAATTAACTTTTATTTATTTTTTTTCATTTTAAATACCATACTATATTTTATATATGTAGGTATAGTTATAATATTTCAGTTCTTAATCAAGTTTGGTAGATAGATTAAAAGAGTATGAAAGTTATTAGGAGAGGATGCAAGAGATGTAAATATAACTTTTATGAGTTATAATATTAAATATTACTAACATAAAATGGTTATATATATGAATTATTATATGAGTTAAGGGTGTGTGTATTCGTAATGGTTGCATTTTTGTTCTTATTTTATAAAATAGGTTTATTATTCTTCATTAATTAAGCATTTAAAGAAGTTGCCTTCTTAAGCAATTTCAAGGCTATCCCTTATATTTCTATTTTAAATTTAATTTTCTTTACTTAATTCTGGTAAGACTCATCGTGTGATTTGTGATTAGATAACTAAAGCCATGTCTTTTTTACTTGGCAGATTCACTTTTTTGCCCTGCCACAGTGAATTATGTATTGTGAAAGCATCAATGGTGACAGTTAAATGCTTTGTATGGACTTGAGAAAAACATTTTCCTCCCGAATTATATCTAAATAAAAATTAAATGAAATGATTTATTTTTTTCTTCTAAGAATTATTTTGCGAACAATGTGTAACACTTACTTGAAGAATTTATCGAACATGACTTCATCTACCTGACTAGGTCCCGTGCCATACAATTTTACCACCTGCTCCGTGTCAGGAGTGTAACTGTATAGCGCTCGAAACTGGCAGCCTGCATCTCTAAAGAGTATAAGAAAATGTTTTGCTTCGGAACGGGCGATTTTTTCCAAAACTTTTTGCTTTGCATCACGGTTGACTGCTCCAGGGAACACGCAATATTCCACAGCGTTCAGAATTATTCCCCGATTCGATTTTGCTGCTGGTTGTTTATATAGTTTAGGCCCTAAATTACAATAACATTAAATTTTAATGCATGTACATATGTATGTATGTGTGTATGTGTTGAAAGCAATGCAAAATCCATCAAAAAGTATATGCTTACATGAAACGCAAAACACCCTAACTAACAGTATCATAATTTTAGAGAAGCAGGAACAAAATATTTTGGTGTTTAATGAGATTTTTCGTTTAAGTTTAGTTTTCTTTTTGTAGCCATTATTTTGTCAAAATAGCACAGAATTTTTAAAAAAATCGGTTTTAAATTTTTTGTTTTAAAGGGGGTTTTGCGTTTAAAAACAAAAAAAAAAACGTATACACATACATATATGCATTTGTATATATGTACATATGTACACATACCCAGCAAAAAAAATAAATGAAGTATGTAGTTCAAAGCGGTTGTCATTTTCACCCCTTCATAATCATTACAAATCCGAATAAATTCGTTATTATTGAAATGATGAAAATCAACATCAAAAAGCTTTAAAATCAGGGAACATGCCCAGGTTCATCACCCACTGACTTATAAAAAAGATTTATGTACATATTTTTTTAACCTATGAAAAAATTTCTTCAAATCAGAGAACATGCAGCAGCATTTCTTCGATTCATTCATTTTAATGAAGAGATAGAAATTTATTTAAATTCCTGCACAACGACATGATCTTCAATGGCATGCCAATGTAAAAAGTCACACATGTTTCCCCTAAATCGAACCGGTCCGTCATCACTTGAACCCATGATCCAATCACATTTGAGTAGTGCTTCTTTTTTTTTTTTTTTTGCTGGGTATGTACACATATATTATATACACATACTAAATGTATATAACATACATACATATACGTACATACTTATGTACCTGCATATGTATGTATGTATGTACATGCTTCATGCAATATGCATGAAAAAAGTATATTATTAAATGCAACAACGATTCTGTGCAAACTAACATTCCATCTTTTCAAACAACATGACATAGGTTAGATTTGAAAAATAATAGGAATATGTAATTAAGGATTATTTCAACAATCAACAAAACAACAAAACAAACATAATATTCAAATATACTGTAAATAAAATAATTAAAATAATGCACGTGGCTACAACTCGGATTAATATAATAAACTAAATTTGTTATTGAAAACTTAGTCTAATCTGTCGTCACGCATTCATTACATGTATGTAGATTACACAATAAGCTATTGTTGCAATTCAAATTTATATCAAATATCAACTTTGTTCTTGACTTACTACCCACAAGTTAGTTATACAAGAGCTACTTAAAATCGTAACGAGATCGAATCAGTTCTGAGTCTAAATCATATTTCAAAAAATAAAAATCATATGTATGTATGTACTATGTCAGAAAAAAAAAATAAAAAAAAATTAACGATAATTAAATAATAAAGAGTAACTTAATAGTAATTCAATACACAATTGAAATGGGAATTGAGGTGACTGAAGAGTATGTATATGAGTATGAATGTAGGATTTAATATGGATGTATGTAATTGGATAATGAGAAGATATTTATCTATACGAACCCGAATAGTCCATCATGGAATTGCCAGTCGATGATATATCGCTCGATCCATCGTCTATACCACGTCGTTTTGATATTAAACCGGGCGGCAAGGAGCCAGGGCCTGATGGAGAGGGCATATGCCTACTCAACGTGGCCATACCGGGCGATGGTGCTCTACGTGGAGGCGTAGCTCTTCCTATACCAGAATCTATTTCTAGCCAAACATCAAAGTTATCATCAAAGCAAGACAATTACAAAACAAACATTTATTTGGATTCGTTAAGCAAGCAGGTGAGTCAGTCGGTGATTGATGATAGCGAGGAATCGTGTTCAAATAGTTATTGATCACGTTTATTCAAAATATATTTATATGTACATTTTTATTGTTTCCCCGTTTAATTTTTGTTTTTTGTTTTTTGTTTTCGTTTAATGTATTTCAATTTAGAAGAAGAAAAGAAACAATAATAATTCAATTAGTACACTACCCAGTTAATGCATTACTACGTTTATACACTTATATAGTATTTGCGGAATTGTACTTTATACTTTCTCTTCGACAATAACAGTTTCACAAATACATAAATGTTGTTAAAAACATAAAAAAATAAGTAAAACATAACTGGAAAGAATGGCTTTTTAAGTGATAAATAATACAATGAGTTTTATACAGGAGAAAACAAAAAAAAAATTTATATATAGATATAGATATTTGGCAGTGCCGAATCCTATACTTGTATAGCCATCACCACCAACACAGGAAAACATATCGCTCATTTACTTCAATAGTGTCACAACTCAAAACAAAACCAATTTTGCAGAAGACGCGTTTTAAGTTTTCAATTTGCATACAACTCAATGAAGACATGAAAAAATATTCTTCGCTCAAGATGTGAAAAAAAATTTCATATAAATAGCTTGTTATATGAAATTTTTACACAAGATAAAATACGAAATGCCGCATTATTCTGCATTATTAACTGTTAACTATTAAAAAAAACTATTTTTTTGAGTTGCGTTACTTTTGAAGTAAATGAGCAATATGTACTCATCATACATGTTTAAAATAAAAAAATTCTTTTTGCATTTTCCAAAGTACTCGAATAATTGTTAAATGTACACACATACATTTTTTATTATATTGTGTAACGTTAATTTTAAAAAGAAAAATTTAATCAGAAAATTTAAAAAATCAAAATACCCGACTGCATAAAAAACAAAGGCAGATTTTTTTCTCTACTTTAAATTGGATACTCAGTAATTTACAGTTCTTATTTTATTTTTCAAATCGAGAAATTTGCAAAAACGAATAAATGTTTATTTGGTATTCTACAAATTACTCGATTTGGTGATATTCGAAATTAAGTTGAATAAAATATTTCAACGTCAAAGTCAGTTGTTAATAAAATAAATCACATTTTAATTCAAAAATAAGCATTTAAAATGCCCGGCTTTAAATATTTGACAGAAAAAGTGTTTTTCTTCATATAAATAATTTTTCTTCATTCTTGCAGTAAAACTGGAAACAAACACTGGAGTCTTTTTAAAACCAATTTCTATTGTCGAAGTTACCTTTTTAAAATCGTGCGATTTCAAATCGATCGGTTTGCAGAACAGGGCTAAATGTCTAGTTTTTAAAAACAGATCGGTTTACAGAACACACCCGATTTTTTTTTTTTTGGAAAAAAATTACATATTCATAAAATTTAAAATGATTTTGAAATGTATTTTATTTCAAAATTTCATATAAAATTTTCTTGAAAAAAAATTTAAAACATGAAGACTACCGAATATTTCCCCTCTGTTTCCTGTTTATTTGAAAATTTTATTCAAAAATTATTTCAAAGTTGTTTTTATAAAATACAGAATGTATAAATAAAAATTTTTTTAAAAATACGAGCGTAACATTTTTTAAATTCCCTTCATTTCCTGGTGTTCGTCAACAGTGGCTACGAGCCTATAAGATCTGTGAAATAGACTTGCCAAAAGATCTGATCGATTGTTAAACCAATTTTTTAGAAAATGAAACGAATTATGTAGATTAAACAAAATACCAATCATCTTACTATATGAGAACATTTTTCTTTATTTCTCTCAAAAAAAAAAAAACAAACTTCAAAAATTATTATTTTTCAAAACAAAGAGAGAATGGAAGTATGTACCAAGGCAGATTCATTTCCAGGTAATATCAGGATTACAAAAACAATGAAAAAATACAACAATGAAAAAAGCAACATGGGTTGTAGTTCATCCAAAACTTCAAAAATATAATTTGTTTAACATAATAATAATAAAAATTATTCACATACATACATAAATTTGACTATTTCTCCACGGCAGCTACCACTAACAAATTTGCAACGTTTAGCACTTTTCACAATTTTTTAATAGTTTTTTTCATATTTTTAGATTTGTTTTCACAAATTTTTTTTAATAAAATATTTTTCATATTGAAATTTTTTTTAATTTTTTTTTTAATTTCTCTTTCGTAAAAAATTTTTGAAGTTTCGGATGAACTTTAATTTAAACAAAAAATAGCTCAGCTGCATTTCCGCTACTACCTTGTGAATGTGCCTTGGTAGTATGTATGTAGTATATATAAAAAAGAGTTTTAAATTTAATACGATTTTTTTTATTTTTGTAATTTCTATTACCATCTTTTTTTATTATGACTTAATAATAATTGTTTGAAAATTGTTTTTTATATAATAGCACAATTAATATTTTTTATAACATGTACACTCAAAAAATATATTAAAAAAACAAAATTTTGATATTCTTCCTTTTTGAACAAAAGGCTTTTTTTGTTGAAAAAAAAAAATATTACGAAAAATGTTAAGTTGCTTTAAAGTTAAATTAAAAGGCTTATCCAACCTCTGTGCTGACTTTTATAAGGATAGTGATACAAAGTTTGATTTAATTTACAGTAATCGCAGTTCCGGTCTTTGGACCAGATCTTTCCACTATTATATTCTAAGGAAACATAATTTTTTAACAATCACAAACTTTAAGAAGCCATAACTATTTTTCGCATCAACTTTGTCAAGCGCCTTGGGGATTTTGTTTTTCAAATCTTTGAGGATACATTTTCTTGTTGCACTGTTTTATTAATTTGGAATTTTTTTTAGTTCAAAACAATTTTAATTGTGTTTGCATGAAAACATCGAATGCCATAATTTGCCCCCAATCTTTTTTGTGCCTGACAAGCCCAACTTGAGCAGAATCGTATTATAAAACATTTTTAGTCACACAGTGAAATTATGAGAGATCTTAGTCCGGTGTCCATTGATATCAGATTCATTAAAAAGATTCTAATGTTGTGGTGAATAGTTAATGGAATGTCTTAGAAATGTATGAATTTGGTAAATTTTAAACAAGATAATGATGTTAAGTTAAATTTAATATTGTAGTATATACTTTAATATATAAATTAAAAAAAAAAAAAAAACAAAAAAAAAAAAAGGGAAAACATCCACAAAAAGTATTACAAATAAGAAATAAAAACAAACAAGTTATTAGCCAAATACCAAGACTATATACTATACATACATAAATACATTATGTACATACGCATAATACATACATACATATATATATATATATATATATACATATGTACATATGTATGTATATGAATATGTATGTATATTTATACATATTTAACACAAAGAAAACTTAAAAATGTAGTAAGTATGTATAATGGTGACTAAAGCTCTTACCGCATAGATTCATAAGCGAATTTGATTTTCGCCCACGAAAATTTAGAGTACTTCCTTTGGCTACTGATATACGTGATAAAGTTCGACCTCGTTCAATATTCGGTTCTGGAAAAATGCCCACATTTTATGAGGGTAAATTTTTGTTTTTGGTAACATGTTTTTTTCTCTATTATAACTTTAAATTTATCTGAATAAAGCTTATTTGTGATATAAAGAAAACAACAACCCAATCTCCCTTTCGTTCTTAAATTAAAAATGTATTAAAAAATCCATTAACCATATGTAGTGTATGTATGCATGTATTTATATTATGTATAAACCTTAATACATAGAATTTTTTCTGAGCAAGTTTTCTTTTAAGAAAATATTATACATATGTATATAGTATATATATAGTATGTCTGTCTGTCTGTCTCCCTGTTCTTCATTCCCATACATTTGCATTTAGTATGTTATATTAACTCATTGAAAGCATGCTATCTTGAAGGATATTATAAACATATACATACATATGTACATATGTATGTATGTATGTATGTATGTATGTATATGTACATCCAGGCTGCCCAGAGAAGCGCCAGAGTGCCGAATATCAATCGGCTTTTTATACAAATGAATACACACACATACGCTTATACATTTCTCTCTTGTTTCTCTCGGTGGCCATCGAGAGAAACAAGAAAGAAATGTGTAAGAGTATGTCTATTCATTTGTATAAAAAGCCGATTGATGTTCAGCACTCAGACGCTTCTCTGGCCAGCCTGGACTTACTTACATACATACATATGTATGTGAATGTGTGTTATTGAAAGCGAGCATTAAGATCATGTGCAAAATAAATCGAGTGCCAGACAGAATTTGTATATGATGTTCTTGTACTGAAAGCGATAAAATCGTCAAAATCCTGAGTAATTGTCACTAAGATAAGAATATTGCATTGGAAACTTCTAAAATAAGGAGTATTAATTAAAGCAACTAGTAAAAAAAAGAAATAAATAAAATAGTACATAATTTGAATTAAATATAAAAATAATTTTGCAAACCAAACTAAAAAAGATGTAGAACAAACAAATGAAGTAGATATACATAAGAAGGCAGGAAGGAGGTTTGTTACAATCAAATTAAGCAGAACTGTACAAAAAACTATATTAACTTGTACATACATACATACATATGTATGTATGTACAAAATTTCCCACCACCAACCTTTAGAAAGTTTATATGATCCCCGACGTCCAATTGGCGTGGAACTTGTACTTGGGTACTCGTCCGGTGATTCTATTAAAAGAAAATGTATTATTCGGGGCCAAAAGAGGCTATTAGAAACCTTTCTCCATATTACAATTAATAATTGCTTTCATGCAAAACAAAAAACATTAACTTAAAAATGCTTATATGTATGTAGGTATCTACGATAAACCATATCATAATAAACTCAAAAGCATTCCTTCAACCAATATTATAAATATGTATGTATGTATATTGGATAAATTAATATAAATGTGTGTTGTGTATACTTGTACGTGTGTAAGAAAAGTAATGAAATTATAAAAATTAAAAACAAAACACAATTAATTACCTTTAACTGCCAGAGAGTCTTGAGAGCCTCGGTAATAATCTCTCCTCATTGAATTGGTATTTAGTTGGCCGTAGCCTTTTTGTTTGTTTTGCAATTAATGCAACATTATAAGGATCCATGCAACAAACATTTGAAAATCAAACATAAAAGAAGAAATAAACGAAACGAAACGAAACGGAAAAGAAAAAGCAAAATTAAATCAAATCAAATAAAAGGGAAATTAAAATCTATGTAACTCTAAACAACATTTATGAGGAATGTTTTCCGTTGAGACTTAGGTTTACCTGTGAGATTGGTACCAGACCCCTTTTTACCACGACTAGATATGCTGGAAGCCTCGCTTATGTCCACTGATCCATCGTCGACATGTATTGTTTTGGGTCGTGGACGTGTAGGCTTTGGACGTGTTCTAGTCACAGTATTTGTGTGGGAACTTGGTTTGTGTCCAAGGTCTGAACGATCCAGAGTCTTTCCCTGTAATGGCCCAAACAAGTTATATTAATTATATGTGATCTTTAAGTGGGAGGAAATAAATTTTATTTACTTCTCGTTCAGCCTCTTCGATGGCTTTTTTTAGGCGATGTTGTTCGAGAATAGCTGCTCTGCGAGCCATTTGTTCTTCCTTTTTACGCTGTTTCTCTTCCTCCTTTTCACGCTCGATTTCTCGTTTTCGAGCAGCTTCTTGTTCTTTTCGCTCCTTAGCTTCTTCCTGTTGTTGACGACGTTGTAGGGACAAGAGCATTATCTTTTCCTTTCGGCGTTCCATTTCCTCAGCTGATTCCGGATCGAGAGTAGTGGGATCAGAGCCGATCACTAAAGCTTTGCTTTTTATATCCCGGCCCTCTAGAGCAATGCTGCTCCTCAAATGTGTTGGCGAACTGGAAGCTACAGATGGGGGTGGAGTTAGTGGTTGATTATTGTTGTGCGACGATGAACAATTTTGTGGCTTATTTTCGTTTTTGCTCTCACCCATTAACATCACCTGGCTGAGATGGATTGGTGTGTCGGTATATTTATTATATGTGGCCTTATTTATGTCAGTTGAGTTTTTGTTTTGGTAAGTACTGGTGCTGTTGCTGTTGCTGTTGCTTTTGCTATTACTGTTATTGTCGCCATAGTTCAGTTTGTGAAATTTGGATCGTATTTTTGGTTCGGCAGTAACATCATTGCCGATCATTTCAGCGTAATCGGTTGAATCAGAATTGTTCAACAGCTGATTACTGACACTGTCGAGGCTCTTTTCTTTTTTCGGCGAACGTTTGGCTCGTAATGGAGGTTTGGGTCTTTTGGGCTGTTCATCATCGAACGAAATGTAAAAGCCCTTTTCGCTAGTGTTCTTTTCTGCTGACCGAGGATCCTAAAAGTTTACACATAAATGCAAAGTGAACTTGTTGGAACAACATTTGCTAGTTGGAGACTTACCTGGAAGCTGTTTGAATGAAGCTGTGGACGCTGAGGTGAAGGTATTCTGTAGGTTAGATTGCCACTGGTAATGTTTAGTTTTTGCGGTATCGTGACGTCGCCACCGCAACTGTAATCGTCATAGTTGTGCTCTCTGTCGTCGGATGGCATTTGCGTTACTTGAGAAATATGCGACTGTTGAGGATGGTGGTGGTACATTGGAAAGCTGTCTTCGGAAAGGCCAGTGGATTGCATTTTTTCAATAACATTACGTTCGATTTCGTCAATATCGTCCTGATCGCCAATAAAGCAAATACTCTGGGGTGCCATAACATCATCAGGTGGAGTGGGAGCGGATGAAGCTTTGGGAAAAACATTTGGTGATCTCGCTTCTCTTAAATTGGTCATAGATTGTTGTCTTTGAACCCCTAAGCATACACTTCCTCCGCTATTACCGCTTGACATCCGTTGACCGTGTAACGGAGAGCTGTGCACGTTGTACATTTGGTGGTGCTGGGCGTCTCCATTCTGGTGTATGGACGATCGGTGGACCTGAATGTTATTATCCATTTGAGGACTGCCCCAATTGGATCCAACCTCTCCGTCATTTGCCTTTTGTGATCTTCGCTGAACTTGCCAACTATTGCAGCCGCCATCTATCATCTGCATTGGATCAAATGAGGGCTGAGCCCACGTTCTCCTTTGTGGCGGATACTGTTGATGCTGATGTTGATTTTGTTGCTGCTGCTGCTGTTGTTGCTGTTGTTGTTGTTGTTGTTGTTGCTGCTGTTGCAACAGAGGTTCATGTCCGTAGTAATTGTTGGGTTGCGGCGACATATTCGGCTCTCGACCATGCATCGACTGCATTGGATAATCATCGTAAATACTTTGACGAGGAATGTACTGTTGATGCGAATGATGGCTCTGCATCGGTGGCTGATTGTTCGTCTGTGGCCCACCGAAGCTGTGATTGTTGTTGCTTCTGCTATAAGGCACGGCATTGCTGTTGTCATTGTAGTGTTGTGGATGCATTGTATTATATTGAGTTTGAGGCAACATGGATTGTTGTTGCTGCGCGTACAAATAGGGAGGAGTTTCATTTATATACTGCACAGGCATTGGTTGCATTTGCTGATAGGGATCTCTGCTAGGTGGCCTAGACCCGTAGGGATTAACAACACCGACATTAAAGGACTGTGGCAAGTGAGGTGACGATCCGAAGTTTTGCTGATGTTGTAAGGGTCGGTTTGGATAAGGATCTGCCAGATGTTGTTGTGATCCGAAATTTTGCTGTTGCTTAAAAAAAAGAGATAGTTTTTATGCATCCTGAATGTTGTTTTTTTTCCTGTACTTAAAGCGAATATGATTTATGTATTTCTCTATGTGAGAACGTGTTACTTTGCACACGATTTGTGTTGTAGAGCAACATAAAAATTGACTCATCAGACATGAATGAGGAAGAAAACATTTAACAGCCAATTATGGAAATGAGCTGAATGTGTGTAAGTGCGTTTGTTACATGTATACATATGTACATAATACATACATACATACATATTTATAGGTCTGTTCCAGATGCATAACAAAACAGTTCGAACTTGTACAAAGTTATCCAAAAACGTTCCAGATAGCAATTTTTGTGCAATTTTGAGAGCGAATTTTTACTATTTTTCCGTTCGCGTACTTTTTTCGGCAACAGCTCTTTTTGAGAGTAAATTTCAAAATTTTCGCAGTAATTACTCATTTAGTGCATGTTACTACAAAAGTAAAAATAAAACACACCTAATGTATTTTTAATACGTATGTATGTACTTCTATTGTGTGGCAGCACACCACCCGATGATTAGTATTTCAAGATGTGCAATTATGGTTTTTTTGCGTTCCAGGATTTTGGATAACTTTGTCACACTCAGAGAGTAATTTTCTTTTTACTCTCATTAGTCCGAAATTGTACGAAATCTTGTGGAACATCCTTATTATATGTATAAAAAAATGTTTTCATGTGCTGTATATGTATGTATTACGTTTACCTGATTCAGCATATTCGCGATTTGTTGGGCCTGCAGGAGCTGTTGAGCTTGCATTTGTTGGGCCTGTATTTGATTTTGTTGCGTAGCTAACCTTTGTATATCTTGTTGAATGTCTTGCAGATTCATATTCATAATAGCGATGCTTTGCTGTGTGATTTAATGATGTAAAGTATTAGGAGGTTAGAAATGCAGTTAATCACGTTTGCAGTGACAAACATAGTATGTATACATAAAATATGTACATATGTACATACAGACAAAATACATATATTTTTCTATGACAAAACTTGATATAAATTCATTAATTAAAAACAATAAACTAAATATGTAAATCGTAACCAATATCATCCGTAAAATGTGCCACGTCAGTTGATTTGAAAATACAAACTCTTAATGAGGGGAAACTAATACAATATTTTTAAAGCTTATTTTATTTAAAAAAAATGTGCAAATCTATTTGAACCGCTAAAAAATAAAATTACACATTTTTTATGACACAATATTGTTTATATACGTTACTGGGCTAAAGTTGTTTTTTTAACCATGACTTGACTCGTCACTTTTATCTTTATTTTGACGGTAGTTTTGAAATAAAAAAATAATAATAATAAGTCCCAGTTCACACTAGTCAAGTCTTATTGCTAAGCTTATCATTTTTTCTTCTTTGAACTTTCATCGGCGTTCACACAATGAAAGTTTTATTTTTCAGCTCAAATTTTTTATGCCTAGTTTTTTGTATGCATGTGTGCTCTTTTTAACATTACGAATGAGAAAGAAAACGTATTGACAGTACATGAAGGTGAGTACTCGTTTCTTTTCCCCTCGTCTCTCTCTCCTACAAACTAATCAGCTTAGCAATAAGACTCGTATAGTGTAAACTAGGACTAGAGAAAATACAAAGCTAATGTGCCATTCTACTAAATAGTATGTTTCTGTTTCAAGTTTCATCAAAATCGTTTAGATACATTCGCAGATGCATACATTGCCCCGCGCCGCTTCATGGGTAATTTTTTTTTATGAAGATATACATATCAGGGATGGCAAAGTTGGTACAATTGTACATTTTTTTGGTACTATTCAAACTCGGAAAGTACAATAGTACACCAATGACTTATTTAGTACATTTAAGGAATCCCCAAAGTTTCACTCCGCATTTTTTTTTTTTCAAACGATTGCATATGTCAATTTTCACGTTTGAACAATGACACTTATATTCTTCTCACTTCAAAACAGTCTTGTAAAAGCAAAACGTAGGGAGAAAATCAAAAAAATTTTAACTTGTCCATTTCGTAATAATTTTTCTTCTAAATTCGGACTTCAGCCATATGATTTAACATCCCAACTTACAAGAAAATTTGTGAAAATGATTCGGTAGCCAAAATAATGTCGATTTTTTTTATAAAAGCAAATAAAACATGTAATTGGAACTAAAAAAGTCTTTTAGTACAATTAGGGTCAAAAAAGTAAATTTTTTAAAGTTGTTGGTACAATTTTAAAATTCTCAATGCCAACCCTGATACATATAGCCTATGCTTCGTTTAAGCTACAGGTCGTTGCTTTAAATTTCATCAAAATGGATTTCTTAGGTTCAGGAAAAGTTGAAACAAGAACTCAATAATCAACACGTTTTTTATTTTGTTGCTTTACAATTGCTAAACTGGTATTTTTAATGAAAAATATTTTACTGAATAAGTAAAATAATACTTTATTAGTGCGTTAATTTTCATGTCAATGTTAAACAAAATTGTAAGAAAACACCCCCACCCCCGCCCCCCCCTTCAAAAAAAAAAACAAACAACAACTTGACTGCACCCGGTCAAAAATACTTGTGCGGCAAAACCTATTCTTGCAAAAGTAATGTATAGCCATGAATCAATAAAACAAGATTGCGCATTGCGCAGGTCCGTTATTTTATTTTCTTCTGCTTGTGACGTAGACATAGAATTTTGTTGTAAACAAAGTACATACATTTGTTTGTGGAATGTGCTCCCTCTTTCTCTCTCACACACTTTTTACAACAAGCACACGTGTTTTTTTTTTTTTTTTGTACGGCTGAGTGCGCTATCTTGTTTGTTTGATTCATGATGTATAGCTGTTGTTGTTCTTTTACATTTATTTTCCTTACATAAATACTTCTGACAATTACAATTGGAGCTGAAAAAAGTGAGCCAATGTACTACATAGGCAGCAATGGTAAAGTAAGAAAATAAAAAGCATGTTAATTATTGAGTTCTTGTTTCAACTTTGATATTATTTGAACTTCTCATTTGTTTAAATAAAAGTTTAACATAATATCTCTAGCTGTTCTAAGAAATTGTTGTGTAAAGGTTGTCTGATGATCTGCATTAGCAACAGTGAAATGGGAATAGGATCCAGCTAAACCCCTCAATAATCAATTTCAATGTTAATGTGCGTTAACAAATGTTAAACATATTTATGTATGTACATATATTAAATCCAACTAAACATTAACGCCGGTTTAACGAATGTTTTAACTTCAGCAATCGTTTATAAACACCGGTGTAAGAAGAGAAGAACAATATTTTGTATAAAAAAATACATTTTGAAAACTTTGTCTTCGTTTCCCATAAAAGATCGGTTTTCCAAAATATGAAAAAAAATATACTTATGTATGTATATACAGAAATGTTTTAGTGGTTTTAAAATTCAGTCGCTTGTGCACTTATGTATGTATGTCTGGTAGACTACTAAATGAGAAATGAGTTATCATCATTGGCCAAAAATGGATGGAATGATTTTCGAGTTAGTTTAGTAGAAAAAAAAAATCAAATAAAATGCAAGTTTAGCCACTACAACAACGAAATACATTAATTAAATAAAAATTTGCATTAATTAACTAAAATGTATGCATGTCACCAACCTGATACTTATCTAATTCATTCGGATCTATGTCTGAAGTACGCTTTGAATCATTACTCATTGTTTCCCACTTCATATAGTCTGCTTCCATATAATCATCCTGATTTAACTGCAAACAAAATAATGCAATTTTATTCACACATATCGCTCATTTACTTCAATAGTGTCATAACTCAAAAAATTCATTTTTTAGTTAATAATGTAAAACAGTTCGGCATTTTGTATTTTATCTTGTGTAAACATTTCATATAAAAAGCTTTTAATACCACCTCGTGAGAGAAGAATATTTTTTAATTTCTTCATTGAGTTGTATGTATGTAAATTGAAAACTTTAAACGGGTTTTCTGCGAAACTACTCTTTTGAGTTGTGACACTATTGAAGTAAATGATATTTATTTATAAGCACTTTATTATATACTTTTTCTTGGTAGCGCATTAAAGCCATCTCAATTCTTTGTTTGTCTTGCTCAATCTTTTTTCTCTTCTCCTCTAGTTTCATTCGAATATTGCTGAGCTTACAAGTGCTTTCCAATGAGCGCGTATCATCATCGAATGTGTCTAAAATAAAAAAAAAATTATAATAATAGATTAGGAAAATCAACAATTAAGCAACGCCGGAATATTACCGCACTGATTGTTTGGCCAATTGGAAGTTTTCACATGTGCGCTTGCATTTGAAGATTTTCTGGTTAGAGTAGCGTTTTGATCACGTGGAGAGTCCTCAGACACCAATTCTGGACTAGTGGAATGCTTTTGTGGGGTTTGAATGGCGTTACTGCTTTTATTTTGTGCACTGGATATAAAATTAACATTGTCGCAGCTGTAAACACACATGCATATGTAATTGTTCATTTTATGGTTTCGTAAACAAAAAAAAAGTAAAATTTATTTCACCTGGGTTGACGTTTAAGCGGCTCTTGCTTCTCAGTATCGCGGTCTTGTTTTTCAGAGCCCGAGTCCGTATCGTAGCCCAATTGTAACGTACCACGAGCATCGGCAATCGAAGATCTTACAGGAACAACATGTTCTGAAAAAGTTAAAAATATCATTTCTCATTATGCGAACAATTCTTCACCACAAATGTCTATTTATAATAATAATAATACCTATTGTGGTATTGGACAATTTACGCTCTTTGTCTCTTTCAAAGCGGTCAATGTTATTTAGTTGATCCTGAGATCCACCAAAATTTTCAATTGTCAATTGGGAATCTTCACTAGAGGAGTTGCGACGAGATCTCCGCCCTAGAAAACAAACAAAATGTGAAGTTAAAAACATTTGCGAACATTAAAGCAGTTCCGTTGCTTGCTTACCTGCGTAACTTGGTCGGCGATGTTGATCCCAATTGCTAGGCCTGCCAGCTGGCACATTGTCCCCTGTAAGGAATTGTATATATGCATATATCGTTGCCTTAATATAGAAAGGCCGTAACTCATTTTTTTTAAATCGAGATTTTTGCATTTTTCGATGCATTATAGATGTTCTTCTTCTAACGAAATGTACAAAAAACTCGATTTTAAGGGAGGGGGTGGGGAATGAGTTAGGGCTTTTCCATATTAAGGTCGTAATGTATATTTGAGAAGCAATCGAATAAGAAACAAAGTTCGTAAATGCCAAATGAGAAATGAAGTGAACAACAAAAAAAAAAAAAGGGAACAAACAAACAAACAAACAAACCTCTTTCGTCAGCCTTTGTTTCTGTATTATTTTTTTCTTTTGCCTGTCTTAGACGAGCTGGTATTAAGGGATCCTGTTGCTGCATATGCATGGAGGATAGTGTGGTAATACCACGTGATTTGTGTACAACAAATGCTAATAGAAAAATTAAAATCAAAATAATACCAATTCATTCACAAAAGAAAAATTTAAACATCTAACATAAGCAAATTGAAAATAATGATTACCTTCGTTATCGAAATGTATATTTTCTGCCAGTTGATTTTGATCGAATTGTGATGGTGGTGGTGGTGGTGCTGCTGCTGTTTGTATGAGTGGTGCTAATTTGTGTATGAGACCGCTTGAAGAATTTGAATACGCAACTAAAAAGTATTTTTTTTAATAAGGAGCATAATTTAACTAAACATTTTTAAATAAAATATACACAAGAAAGAAAATTCTTAACAAAAAAGTGTTAGAAAAAGGTAGTTGAAAAAGATGAGTAATTAATAAGTTTTAAGGAGCAATTGTTACTTTGATTCTCATCAAATACGCACAAAGTATTAGACTAATAATTGAGAAAGTTAAAAAAAAGAAACATATTCATCATATTAAAGAAACACACACACATACACATTTTCACTGGGATTTCTCACCTAGCGAATGGGAAAGCAAAATATATTTTTACTATTTATGTTACTCATGAAATGGGGACAAACTTATGTATGTATGGAAATTTTCAAAATTTAATTCAATGTACATGCTCATACATATGTAAATACATATATGTATGTATGTATGTATGTATGTATGCATCGGTGTATGGGTATAATGATTTGAGATGGAAACTCTATTGAAATAATTACAGAACAAGACATGCATCCTAATAATAAATAAATTACAAAAAAAAAAAAAACAAATGTATTAAAATGAAACCAACACGTATTAGACTAAAAAAAAAATAAGAAATTAATAATGAAGCTAATAGAGGGTTATGTATATTGTATTCCTTTTTGCGAAACGAAAATAATGAGAAATAATATATGTATGTATTCTAAAATCTTCCTTAATATTGACCTTGAAACTGAGGTCTTGTTGATGGCGATGTAGACGGTTGATCTAATTCACTTCTTAAGTCTGGTATCGGCGTAACAGAGGGCATAGTTAAACCACGTCGATGATAAATTCCATGTTCGTTGGCACCTGCATTCTGTTTAGCGATGATCTCTTCAAGGTTATTTTTTTTTTTTGTATATTTTTTAATAAATATTTTTTAATTGTGTAACAGAAACAGAAAGAAAGAAGATATAAAGAAGAATATTTTAAAATGTTTTGCATTTTTATAAAAACAAAATATGTTTGTAACTTTTATATAAAACACCTACATACTTAATGTAAACAAAAATAAGTGGACAAAACAGAGAAAATTTATGTATGTAGTTGTAAAATGTGTCTTGAGCCCATCATAAATCTGTATGCGATTCCTGGAGCACAGATTAAATTCCATACGCAAACGCAAAACAATTAAATGCAATTCACTAAATTGGACAGTCTTACAATGCGATTTATACAACATTCAGCACAAGCGGAGTGTTACAGTTCCTTTAAACACGACACGGATTACTCGTAACATTACATATGTGTGTGTTTCTTTATAAGCCAGAATACACAGTGATTTTTATTACACAATTTTTAAAAGAAGCAACCAATCATCCATGTTAAATGGATTCCTTTACCACATCACCCCTTTTTTTATTAATAACAACTGTTTAAGCGTTAACATAAAAAGCTTTATAAAAGAACTTTAGCTCAGTGACACTTGTACTTAGTAACTAAATAGTACATATCGCTCATGTTCTGAACAATGTCATAACAGAAAAAAAAATCCGAATTTTGTGTTAATAATGCAGAAATAATCGCATTGTCTAAAAAGTTCATTAAAATATCTTGAGGAAAATTAAATTAGTTAGTGAAATGAAAATTTTAATCTCGTTTTCTGTATAATTAGTTTTTTGAGTTATGACATTGTTCAATTAAATGAGCCATATGTATGTATGTATGTATGTATGTATGTATGTATGTGTGTATTAAAATATACCATTACCAAATTATTAAATGTACATACGTTTTCTTTCAAGCAATACAAAAGCAAAACAAAAAACAAAAGGAAAGGAAGCAGCAACTTCCAATTACGGGAAGCTTACCGAGAGAGTCCATGCCAGGATAAGTTACACAATTAGCTGGATGTATTTCGAAAAGATTGAATAAGTCGGCCAAAAGCACAAGCAAATTGAGACGCATTGACCTGCAAGGATTTCGTAACAAAAACGTTTAGCAAAATATCAAGATTGTATAACAAACTATTTATAAGTGTGTACCCTCTCATATAAGTGACATCTTCGGGAAACATATGGAACACATTGTATGGTAGATACTTCTGAGAAAAATTGCTTACTAGCAAAACATTATGAATGGAGTCCTCAACTGCCGGTAAATAATTAATGCGAACATCAGTCCAACGCACAACTTTAGGACAATAGTACGATATTAACAAGGCCAGACAAATTCCATCACAAAGATCTTGAAAGTCTCGAACAGGGGTTATATCTGGGATTTGCAAACGCTTACCCTGCAATAGGTTTACAAATGTGTATGTACAATATCACATAATAATCAACTCTGTGGAGAGTTTACTCACATTTTCATCTTCCGGATTCATTTGTATATCACGTTCTATACGTTTTTTTAAAGATGAACACGTGTGAGAAACCCAAGACAAAATTGTTTGCTCAATATTTCCACCGGCTGCGGCCACAGGTTGATCACTATTACCAGATATCCTCTTGATGGCGTTGGCAATTCGTTCGTTTGAGGTTATTTCCTTGGCATATAACATCATAAGCGCCTCTATAACCGCCATATGACCCACCTTTTTGTCATATAAAATTAATAGCATAAATTATACACTTCGTTATAATCAAATTGAAAGTATTACTTACTATTCTTAAAGGATTTGTTTGTATTAATACTGTTTCCGTTAGGGGCATGTCTGGCAATTCATTGACAGGTACCCCCTTACGTGCCAACGTTTGCAATATCGACCAGTGGTTAAGGCTTTGGTAATTTGGATCGGAATATAAATTCGATAATGTTTGGCAATACAATGTTGCATTTCCCAGATCGACAACAATTTTTGGTTTCAGCCGCTCTTGATTCTCATGATCTCGATAGAATGGTTCCTTTAAATTGTCTGGTACTCGATTATTATAGGCCTTGGAGAGTAACCATTTGACCGATGCACGGTAGCGAGCCTTTTCAAGAATTAATTTAATTAATAATTTCAATAAGAGATTATCGAAGGAAATTGTCGAAAATATTTGTTATTTAGTATAATTGTATATGTATTTCTATATCCCTGCAAATAATATTGGAGTACGTGGTCCGATCTAGATGAAACAGACTAGTTACATCATGGTCCCATGTAATGCTGTACGATATGTGTTCGTGTTTAAACGCTTATGATCGTTCTTCTTAGGCTCTTACAAATTTTATGTGAGTAGTCTATAACTATTCCATATGGTGTAGTTTTGGGTTTAGTCTAAGGTAATGCATGCATGCATGGACCATGTGGTCCATCCCTAGGACATCGCAATGTTAAATCAACCACGTTTTATCCATGCATTTGGACTAGTTTTGTAAAAGTCCTGGTCTTTTATGGAGTAGTCCTTACATGCATGTAGGTCCGTCAACACTAAGCCGAGACCCATTGAGATCAAAGTTCAAATTTAGCAAAATTCTCCGATGCAGATAATTGTAAAATTCGCCAATTTTAAACCAATTCTTCTGAAAATCGCCAAGGGTGCTGTTATAAATATTATAAATTATATTTTAAACATTTTTCTGAAAATTAAACCTTAGAGTTATGTGAGTCAAAATGACACATATTTTTTCTAAGATAGTGTAGTTATTTTTTCCAGAAATTTCGAAAATTTAAACATTAAAATTACTTTACAACCGAAAGGTACCAAAATAATTTGCAAAATTGTAAGATGTAAGTTTTTTGAGCTTCATTTTTGATCCAAAGCATGGATTAATACTTTCGTTCATTAAATATTTTTGCAGGTTTTGCCATTGTAGTCGAAGACTTATGTAATGCACTGTCTAAAATTAAGTCCAATGCCGCAGGCCATGATGACCTGCCTCTCAAATTTGTTAGGCTAATTTTTCCACTCATAAATCAACAACTCTTAATTTTGTTTAACAATATTATCACTAGTTCTCAATTCCCCATGGATTGGAAAATTTCAAAAGTTATACCTATTAGGAAAAAAAAATCAGAAAGTGAATTTAGACCAATATCACTTGTTCCAGTTTTGTCCAAGATCTTTGAACATGTTATAAAAGATCAAATCTTACAATTCTTAAACCAACATTTTTTGCTAAACCCGTATCAGTCGGGCTTTCGCGATGGATATAGCACAACTTCTCTTTTAATTGGTCTCTCCGATTCTATTAGAAGAATTATTGATAAGGACGATGTAGCTGTTTTACTCTCCTTAGACCTATCAAAGGCTTTTGATAAGGTTGGTCATGCTATTTTAATCAACAAACTTTGCACATATCTAGATTTCTCTATATCCGCTTGTAGATTATTATATTCTTATTTATCAGGTCGCTCACAATATGTTCAATGCAGTAACCTTAATTCGAGGTGCCTACCAGTCACGCAGCTTATAGATGTTTTCGAATATGATATTAACACTTTAATGTCCAATGTTTCACGTTGGATGAGTAACAGCAAACTTAGTATAAATTCTTCTAAGACCAAAGCGATGATTTTTAAACCGTTCAGTGCTACGTTTAACCTGTCTATCATGATCGATGGCCGACCTATTGATTTTGTCGATCGAATGAAATGTATTGGTGTTTTATACAACACTCTTAGTTTCGGACACCACAAGTTTTAAAAACTTCATACAGATTAGATCACTACTTTTCTTCTATAATGTTATGCTCACAGGACTGTCCAGACTATGTCCGTAGACTTTTTACATTTTTGCAAAGTGATAGAAGCCCACAACTGCTATTCCCCATTAGAAATCGTCTTATTTATGAAAGATCATTTACTGTACGAGTCGCCAAATGTTGGAACTCATTGCCACGATCCTTAAGAGCTTTCCATCTTACTCGTAATTCATTCAAAGATAAGCTTGTTGAACAATTTTCACAATTGAACTGATCTTGATTCTGAATACATATAGTTATCTCATGCGCAATATATCTTCCAATTTATAAGTAGTAGTCTCATCTAATAATTTTATAACTACATATTATTTTTTTATTTTATTTTTTGCAAATTTTGTGTCTAGTTTATTTGTTGCCTAAATGTATAATTATTCTTATGCTATTCTTGTAGTCCACCAACTATATATGGCCCTATGGGCTCGGTTGGTTATTGTTATAAATAAATAAATAAAATAAAAAAAATAAAATATTTTTAATATAATAAATAAATATTTTGATATACATACATATGTATGTATACTCTGTATTTCGGGTAGAATGCCGGATGTTTGTTACAGAAAATTATTCGACAGTCCCATTATTGGCAAAAAGTACTGAAATATAATTCGAGCATCAAACGAAAAATTATTTAAGAAACACAGCAGAATACATACCACAATATAAATCATAAACAGTCACAACTCAAAATTATTAGTTTAGTTTTTTCATAATCCATTTCCATTTCTTGAGTAACCATTTCTTTTGTAACACAGTCTTCTTGAACAATGTAAAACACCGTTGTGCCTCTTTTTATGTTACATGCTTGAGTCATTTGAACATCTGGAATTTTTTAAGTTGCGACTTTTTATGATTTGGTTGCGATATGTATTAAGTTCTTGTCGGACCCTGTACACACGATATCACATGTAAAGATACGAATGCAAAAATAATAATAGAACCTCCCATTTGTACTGAAAATCTCTGTAACTTAATTTCTAAATTTTTAAATACTTTATCTGGCCTCCGTTGTCATAGCATATTAATTCTTTGTTATATTAATTATATTTATTATAGGTAGGTATGTACCTATAACATGTAGGTATGTATGTAATATATTTATGTAAATTCTTTTTTGGTAACAGATGTAGGCGAGGAATACCAATATAAAAATTAATATTGTATACCTAACATATTTTTGTTGTAACTGGTTTGGTTTGTTCGATTTGTTGACAAGAATAGTACACTACATTTTTACACACAGTGAACTCCGAAACTGTTTTAAAATATCTGATTTGTATTGGTTTAATTATAATAACAGGTAGGATTCTCCATGTCCCATTCCTTTGAAAGTCCTAGTCAATTATTTTTCATAAGCATTTGTGGATGCCACTGTAAATACTAGGCATCTAACGTATGTATGTATATGCCAATACATGTACCTATGTACCTATATAAATATTTATAACATTTTTAAGCCAGGTATGTATATAAACAGTACATACATGTGTATACCCTCTAGTCAACCTAGAACCATTATGTATCTATGTCAACAATCTTTTTTCTACCGACAATTGCACTAGTTGAAATGTCGACAACTTTCCTTTTATGCGCGAGTTAGGGACAACAGTTCTAATGTATTTCTGGTGACATTGTCAATGAACGCGTCAATAGTTTGTTTTTCTTTTTTATTATGCTATCCCTGAATTAAATGTCGATGGTGAAAATGTACTGAGTCGCTTTTGACTTTGTTACCAGTACTACTCTCTAATTATTCCCCATACAATACTTTGTGCTATAGACATTTAGCATGTGCTTGTCATTGAAAATCTACTAGTAACACTTAAACAGTTGACTAGGTAGTGACTACATAGTTCTTATGGGAACATGGAGACAGACCAACCAGACATTTAGTGGTACATTTCTATACCTTATGTACATACAATTATAGGAATATTGACAAGTTGTTGCAAAACCCACCACAAATGCACCACATCTGTTTTCTCTCGTTCTTTTGTACTGACGAATAGAAGAGAAATTGTAGACAATGCACATACTACTAGAATTTTAGTGTTGAAATAGGGACATTTGGCCCCAGTCCGACTGCAGGGATGCAATAATGTTAAAAACTTGTACATATGTATGTATGTATGTATGTATTTAAGTTTGTTGCCCAATCCTTATAAAATTGTAGACGAAGGTCACTAAAATGTATTAGTGAATCTATAGTTCAAATGTCGAGTAAACAACAAGCAAAGCCTGTGTAAAAATAATTAACTAGTTTCTTTTTCATACTTTTAAGAAAGTGTTTAAAACGAAATCTACGAGGAAAAAGGCCAAGAAAATTTGTCATTAAAGTATTGAGTTAATAAACGAAGTTAAAAAACTAACAATTATTATTCCATAAATTGTAATTTTCTTTTGACAATATTTAATAAAATTATTTTCTACAAAAACCAGTATTTAAATGTGGTGACTGAAAACGGGAACTAACTCATTTACTTTTACATTTCAACATCTAAAATAAACATTAAGAGAAACAAATTAACCGTAACTTTCTCTTTTCAACGTTGAGTAGAACTTATATATTGGCAGTAAACAACAATTTGAAATCAAATATATAAAATAATAAAGCGGTGAAATGAGTGGAATGAAGTGCCGAAAGTGTGATAAGTCCATAACAGGTGAAACTGGAATAAGATGTATGGGAGTATGTGGTAGGGCCTATCACTCCACTACTCGGTGCTCTGGTCTGGACCAGTATTCTATGAATGTGTGGAATTCAAACACTTTGTTGAGGTTTATTTGTGATGATTGTATGCAATATATACATAATGTGGATTTTGTATTAAAAGGTTTGCAAGACACTGTGGATAAGAATTCTAGATATCTGAAAGAGTATAAAAATGAATTTGATAACTCTCTGAAAATAAATCAAAATGAGATTAAAAATCTACTAGTGGCGATAGAGGACCGTAATTTGAAAAGATTAAAAGAATTTGAATTGTTGCAAAAAAAATGGGAAGACAAAACGAATGAATTACAGAGAATAACATCTTTATTGGAAAATCTAAATTCGTCAGATAGTCAGATTGTGAATAAAATTGATGATTTAAAAAATGAGGTAAAGAGGAGCGTAATTGGAAAATCTGGTACACTTATTTGTGATGGTGCGCGTTTGAACAAGACTAACACTATCATATCAGATACTCTTCATGCTAATGAATCTCTTGCAGACATCGTTCAACTTAATACATGTAATAATAAAAGTGACGTTGTTGCTGTAAATTCTATTTTATCTTCCTCATGTATACACAATCCTTTGAATGATGACAATTCGCAGAGTTCGGATATAGCCATTTCAACGCAGGTGTCGGAACCTGGAGTTTCTAATAATAATGCGACTGGTTTGGAAACTGTGAGTTATAAAAAAAGCAAAGAAAGCAGAAACTCGAAAACTGTGTATGGTAATAATGGGGATATTAATCTCGATGTTGCTGAGAGAAAAAAATGGGTACATATTTCTTCGTTCAAGATATCAGTTAATGAGAACCATCTTGTGTCTTATATTGGAAATAAATTGGGTATTGACAAATCAGACTTAACTTGCTACAAATTAATCAAAAAGGACACACCAATTGAAAGTTTAAAGTTTGTAAATTTTAAGCTCGGTATTTCTGAACCATTTTATGATTCCCTATTTAATGCATCTATTTGGCCTTCAAATGTACGTGTTCGCCTTTTTAAGTTTTTTCCCAATACGGTGCCCAACAACAGAGATCTAAAATAAATATTCATTCTGTATCTCAATGTTCCAATAATAGCCTCAAATTGTTCTTCCAAAATGCTTCTGGTATTCGCACTAAACTGGATAATGTTTTTAAATTTACTGCGCAAGCGGATTATGATGTAATCGTTATTGTTGAGACGTGGCTAATAGCTGATATATGTGATGGCGAATTTTGTGATTTGAAACAATACCAAATATTTCGTAAGGATCGTGACTATGAAAATACTTTTAAGTCTCGTGGAGGTGGAGTTTTTGTAGCTGTTAAAAGATCTTTAAATGCTAATTTAATACGATTAATCGACCCAAATCCTGTGTTGGATCAACTTTGTGTATGTATCAACGGGCTGAATCAGTTTTATATTTGTGTTTCGTATATACCACCTAATAGTAATGATTCTATTTATGCGTCCCATGTTGAAAATGTGGCTCACATTTCAAATACTGTGGGTGCGGAAAATCTTTGTGTGCTAGGGGATTTTAATCTTAATGAAATTTGTTGGATTGACCTATTTGAAGAAGGTGTTCTAACTCCCACAAATGTTAATAAACCGCATGAAATAAATCTCGTAGATTCTTTCTTAAGTCTTGGTTTAATACAAATTAATTCATATAGAAATAAATTACATCGTATACTTGATTTATTATTTATTTCTGATAATTTAAAATATTCTTTGTCTATTTGTCCGTTTCCTATGTGTATGACTGACATGCATCATATTCCGTTAATTTTATCATTATCTTGCTTTAAATATATTTCTGTTAATAATAATAATAATAATATTAGCTGCTATAATTTTAAAGCTTGTGATTATATTAAATTAAATGCTGAAATTAGTGCTATAAATTGGGAATTTCTTTTCAGTAATAAAGAGACATCTGATTGTTATAGTATTTTTATAAATACTCTGAGTGATATTGTTTCACGTTCTGTTCCTCTTTTGTCAAATAAGATTCATAGGCTTCCTTGGTACACTAAAGGTTTAAAAAAATTAAAAAATCTTAGAAATAAGTGTTATAATAAGTTTAGAGTGACTGGTGATTTAAAACATAAAGTGGCTTACGAGCACTATATGAGGGAATTTAATTTTCTGGATAAATTTCTGTATAAACAGTATGTATTGAATTTTGAATCTTCGATCAAAAACAACCCAAATAAATTTTGGAGTTACATTAGATCTAAAAAATCTAGTTCAGACTATCCTTCTACCATGCATTTTAATGATACGCTTTTGTGTTCTGGAAATGACATTGTTAATTCGTTTGCTCAGTTTTTTCAATCGAATTTTGTAAACAGTAATAGTTCAATTGATCCTATTGTCGTAAAATGTATTGAGCCCATTGTTGATTTTGGCGTTATACAATTAACTGCGGATGATATTTTAAATGGAATCAGAAGTATAAAAAGTTCTTATGGAATGGACATTGATGGGTTGAGCTCGTTTTTTATAAAAAATTTAGCTGAAAATTTGGTTTTACCTCTTCTAGTTATTTTCAATAGATCACTTGCTAATGGCTGCTTTATTGACAGATGGAAAGTTGCTTCTATTACTCCAATTTTTAAAGCTGGAGATAAATCCGATATATCTAATTATAGGCCTATTTCTAAACTATCTACTATTTCCAAAATTTTTGAGCATGTAATCAAGGAAAAAATGTTTTTTTCGCTTAAACGTTATATATGTAATGAACAACATGGATTTTTTCCGGGACGTTCTACAGCTACTAATTGTGCAGTTTTCAACCATTTTTGCATCTCTGCTTTTGAGAGACATAATCAAGTGGATGCAGTTTTCATGGACCTATCTAAAGCGTTTGACAGGGTAGAACATGACATACTTTATCTTAAACTCCAAGCCTTGGGCTTTCATGGTGTATTCCTTAATTGGTTGAAATCGTACTTGTACAATAGAAAATATACAGTTGTATTGGAAAACTTTGTGTCTTTGCCTTATACTGCTACTTCTGGGGTACCTCAAGGTAGTATATTGGGCCCTTTATTGTTTTTAATATTTATTAATGATATTAGAAATTGCATTCCCGACTCTCATTTCCTATTATATGCAGATGATCTAAAAATGTTTAAGGAAATCCGTTCAGAAACTGACTCTTTTATTTTACAAAATTGTATTGATAAAGTATCTAATTGGTGTTTGCTTAATAAATTATTGTTAAATATAAATAAATGTTATCAGATGTCTTTTTGTAGGTCTAGTTTGCGTGTTCAAAGAGTTTCCCAATACAAATTATGTAATGAAAACTTGAAAGTTGTTACTAAAATAATAGATCTTGGCATTGTGCTTGATTGTGAATTAAATTTTAGGTCCCACCTTGATTATATGATACCTAAAGCGTATTCTGCATGTGCTTTTATTAGAAGGAATTGCAAAGAATTTTTGGATCCATGTACATTGAAAATGTTATATACTAGTTTTGTTCGTTCTAAATTAGAATATTGCTCTTTTGTATGGAACCCATTCTATAATGTTCATATAAATAGAATTGAGAGAATCCAGAAAAAATTTCTTAAATTCGCTCTTCGTGGCAATCCTGTTTACTTAGCGTCACCTTCATATTACTCTCGTTGCTTGCTTTTAGGTTTGAAGCCGCTTTATATGAGAAGAACTCTTCATTCTCTTATGTTTATTTTCAATTTAATTAATGGGATCATTGACTGTGAATATCTATTTAATCTGATCAGCTTATGTATACCTTTTAGATCACTAAGGTCATATAATATTTTCTTTGTACCTACGCATAGTACTAATTATGCTATGAATGAACCCATGTTAAGAGCTTTAAATATTTTAAATAAATTAAATAATATTGTTATTTTAGATTTTGCGCTATCTGTAAATGATTTTAAATTGTGTCTAGAGAATAAACAATTACTGAATGTATTATTAGAATAATTTTACTTATTGCTAGCCTGTAAGGACATTGTAATCCATTAGGCTGAATTATTATTAAATAAAATAAATAAATAAATGTCTCCAAATCGTGCGATAACCGCCAAAATAGCTTAAGCGTCATAATTTTCGAACTTCATTTTTTGACCAAAATCGATTATTTGCGATCGTAAATAGTCGATTTTCGTCAAAAAAAACGAAGTACAAAAAATGTGTCGCTTAAGCTATTTTAGCGGTTATGGCTCGATATGGTAGATTAATTGGCTGCGGTACACCTATTCAGTTTTACTATTGACAATGTCACTAGTAAATCACTACAATTTTACTATTAACATCGAGCGAGGAAATATTGATATTGTATTGATTATTTAGAGCCCCTAAAGTTTACTAGTGAATCTTTGGTGCCAATGTCTCCATGTGGTCCCAAAAGATCTACTTAGTCTGTATTGCTACTGTCTAGTGGTGGATTTTCAATGACAAGCTAATGTTAAATGTCAATAGATAATTACATTGGTTTGGGTACATCTGGTCAGTAGTACTACTGATAATGTCACTAGCAAATCACTACAATTTGAATATTCGCATTTTCTGCAGGGTATACATAAGTGTATGTATGTATGTATATACACTCGTACATGATACATGAATACATACATATGTACACATCTATATATCTATGCATATTGTATGTATGTAACACTGTTTGTATAGGATATTGATAAATCTAATGATTTTTACAACTTTTCTATCTGAAATTGTGTGTGTTCCTTCCTCCATACAAAGTAGTAAGTAATTCATTGAAAAATTAACCAATGACAAATCGAAGGAAATTAAAGTAGCTATACAAAGAGCTTGCAAGTTGTTGAATATGTAAAAGAAATCTAATATTTAATAACAAACATATTACATTATCGCAACATACCTGACGAATCTCTTGGGTTTCATCCATTCTGCGAATTTAATATTTTTCCTTCGCAAAATTTATAAATTGAACGATTTAAAATTATACAAAAAGTCGATTAGCAGCGTCTTGAAGCAGCTAACGTGATTGAAGACAGCTGTCGCGTCGCAGCGGCAGAATTAATGAAGTCAGTGCAGAGGAGTGTTTTTCGTATTCTTCTTCTTCTACTTTCCACCTTTGTTTTTTTGCTTATGTTCGTCTTTTACTTCTTCTTTTCTGTTACTTTTTTGGGTAGCTTTGCACACAGGGCAGCAGCAGGCGTTTCCACATCGAATGAAGTACATAAATAAAAATGTGTGCCCTCTTTCCACTTACTTTCACCACGGCTACTGATTAAAATTTTCAGTTTGATGATTCCTTTATTAACTTTTCCGTTTTTCCAATTCTCCTCAAGATTTTATCAAAGAAATGCTTGTCTTTGCGCTTTCAAGTAACTATTAATGTAATTTATTTTATCGTCATCAAGTTCACTGTCCATTACAAAGATGAAGAAAATAACTGCACTTTTAAAATGAAGAAAAATGTGTGTAAGAAACCGACGAAGCAGCGGCCAGAAAGTGATTCACTCAATCATAACCGCGGTGGGCGTAGGGGTTTTTTTTTAAGTAGCTTCCGACGTAGTCGTCAGCTGTTTACACTTTTGTAATTTTTGCCGTTTTATCAAATAGTTTCCATTGTAATTTTTGTTTAATTCTTTATAATATACTTAAATAAACATTTTTCTGTACTTTTTAATTAATTTGCACAAATACAATTTCTGAATAGCTTTTACAACATGCAAATAACAACACTTATCGAGTATTTTACTGGCAGACGACTGCGACTGTTGGTTCAACGATAAAAACTCTGATTCTTCTCTCACAAACTTCACTGTGCTAATGACAAAGCAAATTATTGCTCTCTTTACGATTTATTAACATAAATTCTTCGAACTTGCTTAACAAGTAAATGCCCACACATTTTTTATTTAGATTTAATTAATTTTAAATTAGACAAAAATCTTTTAATTTATTGCAATTGTAAGTAAATTTTTGCGATGGTTTTCTTCACAGACAATTTTGTTATTTAATTTCTATTTGTGTACAAGGCGAATTTATCAATTCGTCTTGTTTGTGTATACATATGTCCAGGGCTGCCAGAAGATTTTGCTGAAAAATCCTCGGCATTTTCGGCATATTAATTTTGAAAATCGGCATGAGTTTTTCATAAATTTTTATTAATTAGACAAATTTTTTTTATAAATTCATATGTAAATTTCTTTCTTATTTTAGTTTTCCTGAACAATCAGTAAGCATGTTAGTCATGTGTTAGACACATCAGTTTTTCTCGAAGCAAGCCTCTTCAATTCTCCTTTAAAACTGCTCATTTACTTACGGACATACAGTCTGTTTGCTAGATATACCTTATTGTCTTAAGCAGCGAATGGAATAACTAATGACTTTTCGGTGCAAGTAAGAATGTTATAGCCTCTTCTTTCTGCTTTCCTATCTCTTCCTTAAGCTCAGACTTGCTTCAAGAAAAACCGCCATGTCTAAACAAAAATTTTTGCCAAATCTCAAAAATGTTATTTGAAAACGAAGTTGACGCATTTTCAGTTGATTTGATCAAAATCGGCATTTGTTTACCTTAAATCGGCAAATCGTCATTTCGTCTGTTGGTTTCTGGCTTGCGGCATAGTATATACAGAATACATTATGTCTGCAGCAAACCAGAAAGCAACCGACGATTTGTTTGTTTTTTAATAATAATAACAAAAATTAAAAAAATCGGCCCTTGTGGCATCCCTGCCAGTGATGTATCTTCGACCTAAGTCATGTTTTACACTTGGCAGTTTTTCTTGAAGCAGTTCTCTTCAATTCTCTTTTAAAACTGCCCATTTGTTTACACTCAGACGGTTTCTTGTTCAATTTTCGTATTGTTTTAATGCAGCGAATGAAATAACAAAACAGAATTGAAGTAACTTTTCTGTACAGGCAAGTCAGTACCCCTCTTCTTTCTTCTTTCCTTTCTCTCCTATAAACTCAGACTTGCTTCAAGTAAAACTGCCAAGTGTAAAACATGACTAAGCGATTTCAACTTGCAAGGTAGCCATATTTCTTAGCAGAACACCCAAAACAAATCAGGTTGCTAATTTCTGCTGCTGGCAATTTGTTTGTTTCACGCTTGATTTTGCTCTTCTTCTTTATTTCAATAAAGTTTGTTTGCGCCACCGAGAATTGTTTACGCGCGGTTTCCCTTTAAAAGTGAAAAATAATAGTGTTTTGTAAAAAATTATAAGCGTTTTGTAAAAAATAAGTGTTTTAAATTGTGATAAAATTTAAGAATGTATACTTACATATAATTTATGTATTACAAAATAATGAAGCAAAGTGTTGGAAATATATTCTATTGTGTTTAAATATAAATCATTTGTTCTTGTGCTGCGTGAAAAAAATATATATACATATGAAATTCACCGTATCTATTTGCAACATATCTAAAGATGTGGTTGAAATTTGTGGAAACTATTTTGCTCCCACATCATTGCTATGTTCCGGGGACTTGCTCCCCAGCAGCTTTTTGAACACTTCAAATGAAATGATCAGTTTGGCTTTTTTGGAGCAGCGGAAAGGGATCGATGTTCCCGACAGTGATAGCGCTGATATATCAAACACGCAGTGAGTATATATCATTAAGAATATATGTATGACTTGTAACATTGAAAGTATGTCTGTATGTGTACATACAAACATATCGGTAGCTTAAACGAAATGTGATGTAAGTAAGTACGCCTTAATTTTACAAGAGAAAAATAGTCAGTGTAGGAATTGGTACACATTCAAATTCAAATATTGTGTGACTGGGCTAGTTAGATTTGATATTATATATAATATCGTAATCTTATACACATTCATTTGATTGCGCCTTGGGTACTCCCTAGTTAAATCTGAAAGTTTATTCTTGAAAATTTTCAAAGAAATGTAAAAGTTGTAGGTATAGTTTTTCTGTTAAAGATAAAAATACATACAAATGCATGTATGTATGTATGTGTATGTACGTACCACATATACATATATATTTGTTTAATAATAAAGCTGATTGATATCTAATCCTAATCATCGATCATGTGTTTACGATTAGCTTTTTGCTAAAATTGATACCAGCCTTAGAAAAGTTATCCCAAGTGTCTAAAAATTCGGCAAAATCAATGTCGAGCACCGATTATTGGCCCATTAACAATTTTTGTCCGATACAGAAGAGAATTAATCGAGCGGGAACTTCCGTTTTACGAAATTTACTTATTAATTTAAGTTTAATGATATTTTTTAAGTTGGGTACCACTTTTCTAAAGATTGCCATGACCGCTAACAGTTGTTAGATTGAGCCGTATGACCAATAAGTAACTACACTTTTTACTGATGATCAGCCCCCGAATTCTGTAACTCTAGCTTTTGCGAGTTACATAATAAAATAAAAATAAATTCCTAATCGGGGTAACTTTGTCATGTGTTACATAAACAGTGCATCATTTTAATCTAATAAATTTTTGTTTCTATCTCATAGAAATTTTTCATTAAATGAGTCGAGTCGAGGAAACAAAAATGGAAGACATCAGCGTAAATATGGTGTAACCCAAATTGTTGCCATTTCGTCGATTGATAATTTAATTTTTGTATGTGGATTTTGATAGTTTCGTGTAAATTGAGTTTTAAGTTTCAAAATTGTATCAGCAAGTGCCACATACGACAAACTCAACACTCCATATCTCGAAAACCGTATCAGGTATCGAAAAACTGATTACACCAAATGAAAGATCAGGTCGGAAACCCTAAGGAATCGATCTTAACTCAAACCGCAAAAAATCCACATACAACGACATTTAAATTATCAACCGACGATTTGCTGTGCTGGTGTTTTACATACATACATATGTACATTCTTTACATTACCAACTATGTATTATAATACAAAAGTAAAGTAAGCCACCTTTAGGTATTCAAAAGATCATTGAGCTGAAAATCGTTTTTGTACAGAATGGAATATAACAAAGTAATAGGTCGGGTTTACATTTGTGTGCCTTGTGCCCAAAAAAGCGTAACCACTAATTACTAATGAAAAACTCTTGGATTCAGATACATATGTATTTATTTAGTTAAAGAGTTTCCAATCATGTTGAATTCTACAAAGTTGCCCATCAGTTGTGTATGAAACTGTTTAACTTAATTAAATACGTGTCTGAATCAAACAGTTTTTCATTGCTAATTAGTGGTTACGCTTTTTTGGCGACATGGCACACATACATATGTAAACTCGGCCATAGGTAGATGAATTAAAAAATTAAATAATTAGATCACTTTTACGCTGCCTGCCTCAAATAGTTCTTCACACGTTTCACTACCCGAATCCATTCATATTCAGATTTAACTAAGCATCAAACATTTAACGGCTTGGATCGGAAATTTTCTTTTTTGTTTTCAATATACATACATACATACATATGTATGTATGTAAGTAATCTATCCAAAGTCTTCTGTCGACATTGTGAACCAGGATTCAAATCTGAGTACATAAGTTATTTTTGAAATTTAACGATATTAGTATAAGGTTTTCGCTGGAGGTCTCATTGCATCAGGTTACACGTTCCAGTTCTTCTTTAATACCTACATTTCCATCCTTACTTTCAATTTGTGTGCCAAGTTGCCGCTCAAGTTATTTGGCTGCCAAATTTATTATATTCTTGGAAGGCAGGTGTGTTCACAATAAATACATACATACATATTTATGTATGAATGTATGTATGTAAATATGTACTTACTAGTGATGTAACCTATTTATTGAAACTCGGTTGCGTATTCGAATTATCGAAATACACAATTAATTAAATAACAGAAAAAGTCATAAAATTCTTTAAAACTAAAGCCTGGAGTACACCGCACGTAAAAAGCCACATGAGCATGTAGCTCTGACGTAATTTTTACGCACCAATGTTTACCTCACAAATTGTAGATACTTTTTCACAATTTTTCAGATTGTATTGATATGCTCACAAAAGTTGTTGAGCTTTTACCGTAGCTTCAACTTTACCAAATATTGTTAATAGGAAAAAACTAGGAGTTCCTGTAAGTTATTTTGAAAAAAGAGAAAAAATGTTGCCTTAATTTTTGCAAAAAAAGAAATGCAAAAAAAATATTTTTTTGTATTCATTTTTTTTTCATTTCATTTCATTTATTTATTTAATTAATCGAGCCCATAGGGCCATATATGATTAAAAAGTACAAAAAGTGATGAACTTATGTCTAATCATGTGTGTGATACCATTATTTAAGTAAAATTGAATTGAGCAGGCTAATTAATGTTCGTATCGCTTTTTAAGCCAAATTACATGTGATAATTATTAATGAACAAATAACATCAAAGTTAGTTGTAAATATGTATTCTGACAACAACACATAGTTGAACGGAACAGCCAGCCGTTTTCCTTCCTCATCAGCGTTCTTCTGTGTTTTGGTCCACTGTGTGTGGTGTCAGTTGATGTATGTAGATTGTAGATTGATGTTTTTTGTTTAGTGGACTCTTGGCTAAATTATTGCGATATATAGTTTAAAGGTATCACCAAGCTGTTTCCCCAAAAACTGATTAACCCATTTTTTGAGGGCGCGCTGTGAGTGTGCGAGTATGTGGTATATGAGTGATATAGGCAGGGAGTGCTGTGAACGATAACGGAATACAAAAATATTATTGTTTTAAATTTATTATAATTTATACTTATATTCATTGTTTTCAAGCTTTCAAGATGCATATACTACGATTTTTATAATTACTTTGTAAGGGGGGTGTCCTTCCCCCCGTCCTATTGTACCAATATTTTGAATTACTTTTCACCTTGCTCTCAAAAGAGTCCGTACCAAATTTGAATACTCTGACTTCTATAGCTTTCAAGATATAAGACATTTCGTTCGTATGGGCATGGCACAGCCCACTTAGGGGGTATGAAAAGTAAATAACGACCTATTCTCATCCCTACCGAATCAACATACAAAATTTCATAAAAATCACTCAAGCCGTGACACTAAAATTTTATATACATAGTACATACATATCGCTCATTTACTAAAAGAACGTCATAACTCAAGAAATGGTGCAGAATTAATTCTCATATCGTTCTTCATATTGTGTAAAAATTTCATACAAATATCTTGTATATTCAAACTCAACTCTTGAAAGCGAAATAAAATTTTCTTTTTCCATTAAGTTGTGCGTAAATTAAAAACTTCAAATGCGTTTTCTGGCAAACTTTTTTTTTTTTTTGAATTATGACGTTCTTTGAGTAAATGAGCGATATATAGAAGAATATGTATATCTTAATTATTTCTTGAGTATATGATCAGAAAGAAGGGGTTTGCTCTCATTTTCAGCCATATTTTTTTCAGTCACTCCAAATCTCTAAAAGAATTTCATTCACCAAAAAATCAATCGTTTAAAAATGCTTTAATTTGATTATTATTTGTTTTTATTTAAATTTTTATCCATTTCAATGCGAAAAAATTAATTTATTAACTAAACGCATGTTCATAAAAACTAATATTTATAATATTGTATATATGTATGTGTGTATGTATTTTAAGATATGTATGTATGTAATTTATTTTATATATATTTATATATTTGTTACATATTATTCAATATTATTTTTTATTGGGCTTAAAGTTAAAAATTTAAAAAAATATCAAGTTTTGGATCGACACGATAAATAAGTGTGTATCTGTGTATCGTTGTTCTCATGTAGAAAGGCCCTGTCTTTAGTAATTGTAACTTTACAGGAGAAGGTAAAAACATAATGCAAACTGTAATATGTCAATATGTAACTTTTTTTTTTTTTGTACAACTGCTTGTAAAACCGTTTCTTTTACACTATTTTGCAATAAATTTTTGTGACGATGTGTATTTGTGTGAAATGTATTGGGATCACTGGAAAACTCAATTTCGTAAAAAAATACTAGTTAGGGCCTTTCAACTTGAGACCATCGGTATCTAAATATGTATGCGCAGAATCGTTAAATTTTGTAGCCTTATTTTAAGATGAGAGTTAAATGCTATTAATAAAATATATGATTAATTATTATTGAATAAAACAAATGCATATATTTTTTAAATTTAATTTAACAACATATTTATATTTTATTCCACTGCACACACATACTTATGTACTTATGTACTCGTATATATGTACATATGTGCATATGTATGTACATGCGTAAATGAATAACTTTGTACATACAAATTATGTAAATCTGAATGCATACATTTTAATTTTGACTTTTTAATTAACTATTACTAGAATTATTATTATAATAATTTTTTTCTTCTTCTAATAAATATTCGTTACATTTATTATTGGCGAACAAGATTTAGTGAAAATGAAACAAAAACATTATTTCTTTAATATGCATGTATGTATGTTTGTATGTATGTATGTATGTACATATGTATGATATGATATGATAACATATAGCTCATTTACTGAAACAACGTCATAAGTCCAAAAATGGAATTTTTGAATTAATCCTCATATTAGTTAGTCATATTGGGTAAAAAATGCATAAAAATATCTCTTTTGAAATTTTGTTTTTCCATTAATTTGTGTGTAAGTTGAAAGCTTGAAATAAAACTCTTTTTCTGGCAAACTATATTTTTTTTTTTTGAGTTATGACATTGTTATGTAAATATGCTTTCAGTCAACGATATGCGTTATAATGCTATTGTCTTAAAGATTATATGTATGTATGTATGTATATGTACGTAGTATGATGTTTAATTTAAATATGTATGTAACAATGTTGATTTATTTTGCTGCAAAATGTAGTAAAGTTGTTATTTTGTTTTTCTAAAAAGAAAAAAGCTTTCATTTCACCAACAAGAATTTGAAGAAAGATGTGAATGAATTAAAAGGACACATACGTGTGTATGTATGTATGTATGTATGCACACATCGGCTATTTACTCAAAGAACGTCATAACTCATAAAATAGATTTTTCCTCCTCATATCGGCATTTACATATATTGTGTAAAAATTTCCTACAAATATCTTGTATACTCAACGCTTGAAAGCTAAATTAAATTTTCTTTTTCCATTAAGTTGTGTGTAAATTGAAAACTTTTCTGGCAAACTTGTTTTTTTTTTGGACTTATGACGTTCTTTGAGTAAATGAGCGATATCTACACTCAACACTTTTTTTTAAACGATTTTGAAATAACAAATGATTTTTTTTTTTGCAAGAAGTTTTTGAACTTGAAATTAATTATGTATTTTTGTTATTAAATATACATACATACATAATATGTATATATACTCGTATGTAGTGTTTTTAATAAAACTTTTTGGCATTCACCTTTTTGCACGTTTTACTCAGTAAATATTTGTTTAGGGAATGTATCACTATATTATCCACATGTTGCATGTATTTTTTATCGTGTACAAAAAGAGTTGGGTGTAATGTATGCATGTATGAATGTACAGTATACGAAGTTCATATTCGTACACGCTCAACTTAAAAAAAAGAAAAACTTGTAATTAAATAAATAACTGTAATATTTTAATTTTTCTTGAATTTATAAACAACGGACTCTTTTTGACAAATCAAATAATCAAAATGACATTTTGATCAATAATTTTATAGAAAATTTATTGATTCACTGCATATCCTTTAGGAACAAAGCTTACATTCGTGCACTAAAATAATGCTAAACATTTACATATTTTAAAAACTATTTTTTTCTGTGTTGATAATTTGCTTCGACCTTAACTATTTAAAGATACATACATACATGTTTCTTTTCTGTTTATCAGGCTCAAGGTGCATGCAAATGCATGTTTTTCCCTTAACTTTGATAATGGCTAGAACGAAATATCTTTACGAAACAATGAATTTTCGTGTAAATGGCATCGATTTGTTAGTGCATATTTTTGCATATTTTGCTGTAAATGCATATTTTTGCATAATTTGGTCATAAATGCATATTTTTGTCTCATATTTTGTCAAAAATTCAAAATTTCAAAAAATATTATTGTTGACAAATTTTTAATGCAAAATTGTTTTATTTATTTATTTTTGGCAACTCGCTTGCATTGTTGCATAATTGTAGAACGATTGTACAAGAAATTGCCTGCTATTAAAGCCGAAAGTAGTGAAATAATTCTGCGGAAACTTGATATTGTTTTAAAAATGATAACGATTTAAAACAAAAAAAAAAAAAAAAAAAAAAAAACAACTAGAAAAGCTAATATTCAATTCATTGTAATGTTTGAGTTAAATAAATACAAATGTATATAACATTATATAAAAAAAATATCATTTAAATTTGAGCCGTTACAAGGTCTTTTTCAATGCACAAAATCTTTCTAAGAAAAAATGTATTGAACTTGTGTCCAAAATTCATGTTTGGGAGTTAATAATGCAGAAAGAATCGTTATATCATATTTAGTCTTGTGTAAAAATTTAATATAAAAGGCCTCTGAGAAAAGAAAATATTTTTATATTTATATTTACATAGTTGTATGTAAATTGAAAACTGTTCTTTTGAATAAAAAACTTTTAAAATATGTGCATATTTGATTGTTTTTAGTGCATATTTTACGTTTTTAATGTCATATTTTAGGCGCCTAAAATACTTTTTTTAAATGCATGAAGTTCTTGTCCAGGGTGACCGATGACATTTTTCAAAAAGTGGCACAAAATAGGGGATTTATTAAAAAAAAGGGGCAAAATTAAAAAAAAAAATGAGAAAACTACCCTAAACTTCTTATTTTTAATGTATTTTTATATAACTCACCCTAAAAAAGGAGGGGAAAAAAAAGTGGCAAGGAAGTCGAAAAAGTGGAAAAGTGGAATCGATATATCGAAAAAGTGGCAATTTGCCACTTTAGTCGGTCAAACGGTCACGCTGTCCTTGTCCCTGGTTACAACTATTTAAATAAATTAAAAAATAAACTCTAATTAAAATAGTTTTATTAAATTATTGATTTTGTAGGAATCTGACACTCAAAGTGGTCAGCTGGCGACCTTATTCGAAGGTGTTCGAAATATGTATTGAGAATATAAAAAGATTTTACAAAATTAATAATTTAATAAAACAAAAATAGTTTTATTTAAATAGTTATGACCTTGAGTCTGATAAACAGAAAAGAAATATCTAAAAAGTAGTTTTAGTTGTAGTCAATTGCATTAATTTCTTTACTGATTAAAAAAGTTTGTAAATTCTGCTATTCTTTAAAAAAAAATTAATAATCAGGGGTGTCATAGAAACCAATCTTATCGGAATTGGATTAGAAACCGACAAAAAAAAAATACTTTGGTGTCATGAAATCCAATGTTGTCGGATTTTTGTTCAAACTATGTCTAGTGTCGGTTTTAGGTGTCATAGAAACCAATGTTATCGCTTTGTTATTGGATATAAACCAAGCAGCTTACAGCTGTCTTTTTTTTTAATTGAAAATAAATAAAAAAGGCTAAAAGCGCCATTTTTCATATCTTTTTTTCAACAGTTTGATTTTTAGCGAATATTCAACCAAATTAATGTTGATAATTTTATATATGATCTAGGATATTTTCGCGAATTTGCGATTTTTACGCGTTATTTCCGAGTTTATAACATTTTTAACAGTTTTGAAGACTTATAATCAATTTTAAGGCTTGTTTCCCATTTTGCAACTTCTCGCGAATTTTCGCAATGATCGCGATAAAATCGAGTTTTTGCCAGTATTCTGTTTCTTAACAGTTTTCGCTATTAGACTTTGCTATTATTCAGCTGTTAGCAAGTTTTTGCGAATTTTTTCCATTTTCGCGTTTTGTGCAGATTTTTTTTTAGCATTATTTAGAGTTATAGCACTTTTTAATAAAATTATGGCTTGTTTAAAATTTTGCAATTTTTCGCAAATTTCTGTTATTCTTGCAAAAGATGTAATTTTTTCCAAAGTTTTTGGATTTCTTCATTCATTTTTACTTAAAAGCTTAACATTTAAAATTTTTGTATTTTGCTTTTTCTCTTACAGTTTTAGCGAGTTTAAGCAATTTTAGTTTATTGATTGCTTCCAATATGCATATGTATGAGTAATCGGCAATGAATAATTTTATCGCTATTCACACTGACTCATGAAATTTTAAAGATAATAAGAATATGTTGAAATAAATATGAATGCGACATATGACATCATAGTCATACCACACTCACACTCATAAATCACCTGAGTTTGATTTCTAATTTCAGGAAAATACTTATACTAACTACTCACATTGATTCAGCTCACTCAACTCATCCATATACATATGTATGTTTATTTAAAAGTTTAGTCATTAAACAGTTTGCAAGTATTATACAATAGTAGCAAAAAACAAAAAAAAAAAAAAAGCGAAAGCAAAACACATAACCTCATAATGAGAACTTTAATGTTCGTATGCGATATTCGGATTGTGAATCATACTTCTTTTGCATCGTCCATAGGCATTGAGTTAAGGAGGGTCGAAATCAACAACGTCTTAAATGTTGCTAAGTATGAGTTCGATGCGCACTTCAAACTTTCGAGTGAATATAATTCATAGACAACATTGCAATAAGTATTAGTGCGCATACGTACAAGAAATTATAAGTCAATATTCTACTCTACTCACTTTTTCACTACTCATTGCTGTTCTCTGATATGTATATTTAATCTTTTACATTTTTATCAAAATTCGTTCGTGTACAACTTGTTTTCTTTTTTAAAAATACACACTTTGTACATATACATATATGTATGTATACTGGACATTTTAACAAAACTATGTACATACATATGTATGTAAGTATGTATTTGATTATATTTATATGTACATATGTATGTATGTATGTAGTTCGTTTATTTGATATTACATTTTTATGAAATTATTCTAAATATTTACATTTTAATTTGCGTGCAAGTTGTAGTTACATACATATGCACAGCGAAAGTAGTCGTATACATTTATTTATTTATTATTATCAAATATTATTTTGTTTTTTAGTTTTCCCTTTATCGTTAGAATATAGAAAAAATTTACATAATATTTATTAAATTATTTTAACAAATTTAAACGAATATAATTAATCTACTTAGAATAATAGTAAGAAGGAATAAGAGAAACATTTTAAAACTATTTACAAATATTTGCATCATGTATCTACATATAATTACCGCTAATGTTTTGATCACGACTGTAACATGAATTAATCAACTAAATGTGTTAACTCATCTTTTTTTTTTTTTCTTTAAGAAAATAGAAACAAAACTTTGTGCGAGAATTAATACAATAAAATACGAAAATTTGTTTTTCCTTTTATTAATTACGTTTTCTTTTCACTGGATCGATCGCTCATTTAGTTGAAAGACGTTATGTTCTTGAGTTAATAATGCACAATTAATTCTCACATATTAATCTAAATATTGTATAAAAGTTGCATACACAAATTCTAAAACAATTTTTTTTGTGACTTATGACGTTGTTCAAGTAAATGAGCGCTGTGTGAACTCTCACACGAAATTTTGTTTTAATTTCTTAAAAACAAGCAATGCATCTGCATTTAATACGAATATGTATTATAAATTCTTAACTTATTCGAAAAATAATTGTGTATTTCGTTACCAAACTGAATATTTTTTTGAAATCGAGATTTTCGCATTTTTTTCTATATATTAGATGTTCTTCTATAGAAATATACAAAAATTTCCATTAAAAAAAAATGAAATAATGAGTTAGGGCCTTTCTATATTAAGGCAAGGATAACTGTGTCTATTTTGTTATAAAACAGCAATAGCAACACATTTTTAACTCCCGTTATGCGAAGTTGCAGATTTAACCCAATTTTCGAAAATTTAGTTTTCAGTTGGGCTCTTGGTAGTCGATTCTGAGTATTTACGCGATGATGTCCATATCAATTTACATATGTATGTGTATGTGTATGTGTGTGTGTGTGTGTGTGTGTGTGTGTATGTAAACATCTCACAACTTGAGAACGGGCCAAAGGATTGGAAGCAAATTTGACGCATCCGAAAGAATTTGAGCTCACTTAGATGTCGTAAGATAGTGAATCGATTCGATACACTTTAAACTACATATTAACTAAACCGATCAGATTAACTTAACCTCAAAAAGATAAGTCGATTACTGACAATTCGACTAAGATCGGGTGATTTGTTGGAAAAATTTTGTTGACTAAAAAATCGTTTTTCTTTTTTTTACAATGTAAGAAGTGAATCGGATTCTGGAAATCTGAACAAAATATGTAGCTTATGCTGAGTACACATCTGGCACTTCTTGTGTTGTCATTTTAAAAATGCGTGCAACGACGTTCACATTATGTTTTTTTATATGGAAAGCAACGAAAAATATCGGAAATAACGAACGTTGCCACTACTAAATACTATTGTGATGTCACAAAATGACATAGTGTGTACTCGGCATTGAGCTTAAATTAGACGTGACATAGCCATAACGAAACCAAAATTCAATTGGTTTCTATGGAGAGAGTGAGAGAGACTCGCCATAACGCCATAACTCTCACCATAGAAACCAATTGAATTATCATTATCAGAAGTTGTTGTTGTGGTCTGTGTTCCAAATGGAACAAAAAAAGGTAAAGGCAGGTAGCCAAAGAGCCAGGGTATCCCACGTGCAGCGTGACCATATTAGCTTATTTTGAGCTAAATTTAGCTTATTTGTTTCAGATTTAGCCTTAAAATTTTCATTTAGCTCTTAGCTTATTTTTTAGCTTTTTTTAAAAACTCATTTAGATTTTTTAGCCTTTTTTAGTCTGAATTGCGTGTTCTCTAAAAATATATTAAAAACATAAACAACTTATAAAAATTATAATTTTTTAGCATTGTAAAATAGTTTACAAAAAATACAAAATGTAAATTATACGACAATTTTATAACAGAAATGGAGAGAAGAAAAATAGTAGATAATGGCAGAATGGTTAGAATTCCAATGGAAAAAGTTAAATTCATATTAGTGGCCAAAACACTTTTTGAGTTTTTTGGGTATAAAATTATTTGACTTGAGTTGAACGTCCATTCAGCGGTATCAATTAACTTAAAACAAAAACCTTAAATAGCCTTAAGCCTGGATAGCACTATGTACCGATTTTCGTCGGGCCACCTCAATAAAGTCATAAGTAATAAGCCAAAATGGCTTTATTACTCAATTAATTCTGGAATAAGTCTATATGTCCTTGTATTTCAAGTAGTCGATAAATTAGAGCAACATCTTTACTTATGACTTTATTTCACTGATCTGACGAAACTCGGTACATTGTGCAGATAGTGTGATCCATGCTTTACCTTAAATAGCATTAATTCACTTAAAAACTTTCGTATTTTAGTATAAATGTTTTTACATTTTTAAAAACTTTTTAAGATTATTTTGGGGAAGTTTTTGTTTTCTTCTTCATTAAATCTAAAATATAATAATTAATAAATAATTTCATTAAGCAAATATTCTATATGTATAATAAAAAAATATGTTTGTGTAATATTTAACGTTAGTTTAGCAATAAGAAACTATTGAAAAGCGATCAAAGAAGTGGAAAGAAGTTTAGCTTTATTTTCTAGCCTAAAATGTAACTTTTTAGCTTATTTTAGCTTTTTTTCAAACGTGATTTAGCTTAATATTACTTTAATATCTGGTCACACTGCCCACGTGTCGAAACTGCCTCGGTTTCTGCGAACGATCTATACCTTCGTATAGGAAGTATGAGTTTCCAAGATCCACTCATAGAGTTTTTATGGTCACCACCAGTTACATAAATCTTATTAAAAACGTTTGCGCTTGATAATGAAAAATGCCACAAATAAGCGATACAATTAGTTGCGGTAACCATTAACAAGTGCGAGTGAGACGCAAAACTCTCGAAGGCCTGATCGCACTAAAGAAATAATTATGATGACGCGATAGCTGTTACCCAGCCCAGAGCTGCTTTACGACTCTATTATCAGAAGTAGTTGTAAGCTCAGCAACATACCCAGTTGTCAATGTCTTTCAAACATCTTGAAACACAGGTGCACGACAATGTTGAAGCGTGGAGGACCTGTTGGAGAAATTTCAAACACATCATTGAGGAAATGTTCGAAAAAATGGCCGCTAAGTTCCAACATGACAACAAGAGCGGCACTTTCACTCATCTTTTCTTTGTTTCAAGTAGTTTGATGCATGACCAGTTGAGTAGTTTGTTTCTCTTTTACCCAGTATTTGAGAACTTTTTCTGTTAGATTGTCGTGCATGACAAATGACGAAATTTCCTTAAGCAGTCGTTGATGAAATTGTCCTCTGCGACAAATTTACCAACTGGGTATTGTTGTACAGTGTGTGTTCATTATGTGTGAACATTATTCATGTATCTGTATGATGTACATATGTACATACCCTGTCGGAAATTCCGTTAACTTTAAACTAACTTTAAGCCAATTATTTCCCAACTAGTACTGCCTGACAATTGGATTACTTTTCAATGTAATCAACTGACTATTTAACACTTTTCAACTGACTTAAAGTTGATTTTTTTTTTTTAATGACCTGGTAGTCAGAAAATTACAAAAAAAAATTTCTGCGGTTCGAAGCTGTATAAAACTGAAATTAGTTTCAAAGTAGCTGAGAATACATATCTATAAGTATTTGTTGGCTCTCACCAAATTCGATTACGTACTCAACTAAAGGATTAATTTTGAATTTGTTCTGGATGACATTGCAGTTACATAGCTTTTAGTCAGTCTAAGAAAAGTTAACTATAATTAATTAATTATTTTTGTAGTCAACTACACATTCTCCGACAGGGTATGTATGTATGTATGTATGTATGTATGTATGAAGGAAGTATGCATGTATGTATGTATGTATGTACATATGTATGCATGTAACAAGGACTTAGAAATAATGTTTGTATGTGTGTATTTAGTTGGGTATTTATTTATGTACAATTTTATTAAAAAAAAAAAAAATAAAAAATAAAGATAACTATAAATGTACATATGTTTGTATGTATGTATGTATGTATGTATGTATATTGCACAGTGTTTATAAAATGTGTATGTATGCATGTACGTATGTATGTATGCGTCCATTTGATTAACAACTTAACGACATACATACACACACATGCACACATTATATTATTTAACATGGAAAAATCTTGAAATGATTTTCAGCTTTTCGCTATTATTCAAAAATGCCGTCCATTTTTAATTTAGTAGTAATATTATTTAGTTGACGTCACTAGCTGTGAACTGCTGTAGCCTTGTGTATTGCAAGTGGGCAAAGTGAAAGGATTAAAACTCAAACTGGCAACTCCTGCAATATAAAACAAATAAAAAACATAAAATAAAGTTAAATACCTATAAAATTAATAAAAACATACATATTAAAACTATAAAAGATTAATAAGACGAAAGGAGACTTGTGTAAAATTGCACTGAATTAATTGTTAATTGGTAATCTCATTCACACAAAAAAAAATTTTACACACACACATAGATATGTATGTGTGTGTGTATGTATATATCCCAGCAAAAAATTTTGCTAGCTTTCGACACAGTTCGTAATGTTTAACTTTTCATAATATTTTTCTTTTCATTCCGCTGAAATAAGTGAATGTGAGCAAAAGGTTATTTAGCAAAAGATATTAACTCTATATTCTTGGTATATTAATAGATCGCGTTCATCGGCCTCATCCTTTCGAATATACATAGGTATATATATATATATATATATATATGTGTGTCTATGGCGCCGTAGCTTCAAAATGGGTGGATCGATTTTAATTTGCGTATACACATTTACATATTTATTTGTTTGAAAGGTAACTTGATCTAAAATCGGCTAACCCTTCGGGAGTTTAATGTTTTATGTACAAATCTTTTTTTAGTTGTCTTTTTAAAATTTTCATAACCTTCATTGAATTTTGGGCTTGTGTTCTATCGAGACTGTATAGGACAGTGAAAATTATTTGGCTTAAGGCAGCACTTTTCATGTGCTTTCTTTTGAGTTAATTTTCCTGTTTACAAAAGGAACACTGCTTTGGTATCTAAGATCCTGTCCATCGTTTCTGTAACGAATGTGAGAACTTTTCGAGGCGAAAAAATTGTTATCATTCTGTGAAACACAGGGTGAGTAAGAAAAAAACTGTATTTGTTGATATGTTTTGTAAGTTTATATGTATATAGGTTTTCATGTGAGTAACCCTATGTAAAATAGGACAACCAATATATGTAATTATTTAATTTTTCTCGATGCGAGAACTTCTCACAAGTTACAGAAATGGGGTACTGGACAGGCTGGAAAAACAAACTGTGTTACACCATTACAACAAACCTGTCTGTGGCGAACGAAACACTCTTTTTTTTGCTGGGATATACAAACATAATTTAAGCATCTGTTTGTCAATGTGACTGGTTGTTTTTTTTTTTTTTTTTTTGTAGTTACAAAAAGTTAATTACAAAAGTTACAATTCAATTCAATGCAAGTGGGATTAAGTTAGAAGTAATTTTAATTAAAGGAAGAAGAAAAAAAGATAAATTTGGAAAAATATGGCAAAAAAATAAAATAAAATAAAATAATATCGAAATCACAGTTTTGCTATAAAAAATGTTAGTGTTTTTTTTTTTCTTTATCTTTAACTCTGTCATTGTTGTTCAGTTTCTTTGTTTGTTATTATTATTGATTTATTTAATTTTTGTTTAATTTTAGATATTTAACAGAATTCGAACTTTATTTATGTGTGTCGGCATTTCGCCATCACTTAAAATTGCCCACCAAACACACATTTTAATTTTAGACTTGGCTTGATATGATAGAAAATTAAATTGGGTGCATGCAAAAGGCAGGTTGGCTAAGACATCTAAATACACACATACATACATATGTATGTACATATGCACATATACATACATACATACATACATACATACATATGTATGCTGAGTACTCTCTACTCTAGTAGTCGGGAGGATCGCAGGTTCCATTCCTGCTTGAGACTATCGAGAGGATTGTTTTTGCAGACAATCCAAAATAGCATTGCAGTTTGTCTTTGTTAAATTTAAAAAATACTCCTACATGTACATATGTATGTATGTATGGATGTGTATGCTTGACTAGATATGTGTGTGTGTGTGTGGGTGGGTGTGTGTGTGGGTGGGTGTGTGTACAGACATGCATTAAATGCACGTGGGATTTTGTGAGCCTTGTGGCATTTTTATTGTATGCATTTTTTTTTTTGATGGTTGAAACACCATTTGCATTACCCCTTCTCAATGACACCGACCAGGATCAACAGCTGACTGACTTACGACTGACGACTGACGACTGACTGCCTGCGGCTGAGTGACTGACTGACTGACTGACGATTGATCTTCAGTTCTGTGTGTGCTTGTGTGTGTGTGTGTGCGAGCGTGGCAGCAAAATGTTTAGACGGCCGCAGTGGCTGCAGAAACGGCTGGATTGTGCCATGGCTGATGCGGATGATGGTAGTGGTGGGGATGCGAGTGATGATGTTGTACCAGAGCCTGGTGCCAAGTTGAGGACACTGTTGGAATTAATGGCGAAAATGCACAAGCTGAGCATTGGATTTACATAACAGTTTTTAGATTTTATGTTTTAAGTTTTTTTATTTTTAATTTTCTTTTTTTTTTAATGTTTTCATGGTTTTTGTTTTAAAATCGTGTTTAGTTTTATTCTATTTTAAAGAACTTAAGGGAATAAATAAACATTTTATGAACAACGAATTTTAAGTGAAATAAAAAAAAAATGCACACAAAAAACAAAAAAGAACACTAAAAGAAGAAATTAATAAATAGAAGCGAAACTTTTAATTTCAAATCAAAAACCACTTAAATATAAAAAAAAGAATTTGTTGTCTGGCTATACTGACTTGATGTGGAATTGAAAACACTGCCAGGTGAAGATGACAAAGTGCCCATATTTGGCGTGGGACCGTAACCGTTTGTAGCTGCCGTAGTTGTGGCGCCATAAGAGCCGCCTCCCGAACTATGAGGTGTCGACGCACTGCTGCAATAGCCCCCGCGTGGACTAACACTACTCGATTGTGTTCTCTGATAGTCGTCTTCAGTCCATTGGCCACTACCATCTTGTACGCTCACTGCCAGTTGCCCAGCATATGAATTGAAGCCAGTCGATCCGCCAGGGGATCTATTAAAAAAAAAAAAAAAAAAACGATGAAAATATATATCACAAATAAAATTATATGTACACACAAAAAAGTGATAGGTATAACTTTGTAATATCAATTTGTAATATTAATGAAAAAATGAGACACAGAACTTCAAATTGGACACATTGTTTTTTTTTTTTTTGGTGATGGAGTTAAGTCTGATTTGACACTTTGGCGAACTGTTAAAAAATGCAGTTCGAGGAATTCGAAAAACTTATGCAGCGCAGGGCGTTATATCCACTAATTGTTGAACACTTTGAAACCCACATTTGACGGATTATTGCCAAAATGCAGCTCCAGCTCCTGCATATATATATTTTTAATTTGAAGTTCCCTGATCACAAAAATCAATTCCATATATATTTAATCTACCAAATCGTTTTTGAAATATGTATTCGAAATGTTGAAAGAAAAATACCGATTGTATGCACTGAATTGGAATCATATATGTATATATATATGTATTTTTTTTAATTTAGGTGGAATCTTATTTTACCTTGGCATGGAGTATAATGCTTCCACTAAATCGGCAGCTCTTTTCAAAATAATTTCCTTTTGCAATTTTTCTGGATCGCCAGGATGACGTGGTATTAACTTCTGCAGTCGTTGGAAACCATAATCGATGGTGGGCTCATTGAGGGCTGCTTAGACGGGGAAAAGAAGCAATGTTTAATTTGTAAGTGTAAAATGTGGTCTTGCGTACACATGTACATAAGTACGAGTACATACTCGCAAGTTTCATATAAAAAATCATTAAAACTTACAAACATAAACGAAACGGCCGGGCGAGCCTTTGCAAAACTGTTTGCTTTTGTAGGATAATGTTACTTCGACTACGCCCGGTATGTGCCTTGGTGGTGTTTGTACTCGTATAGCGTGCGATGTTATTAGCTCACTCCACACCAGCATTGTGCCGAACACAACTTGCAGTCCATCAAAGAAATTGTCGCCAACAATTATAACCGTGGCACCGCCAGTCGTCCAACCTTCACTGGGTGAAATAGCTTTAATACAGGGCGTGGCCACTGGCAGTGGTGGGTATAAACCTAAAATTGCAAAGAGAGAAATTAAAGATATTTAATTCGGCATCCACTATTTTTGTTTTATTTTTTATTATTTTATTTCTGGTCCCAGAAGAGACTCTCAAATAAGTCAAATGTGGTTGGTCTACGGAGTTATTATGCCAATTGCAACTGAAAATCAAAGAAAATATAATAAAAATTAAACAAAATCTCAAAATTGGAAACGCATTTTCAAATTATTCAAATTCAAAACTTGTTACTGAAATGCAGAAGAAAAGCTTGAAAAAAAAATATTTATTCGTTTGTCCATTCATTCGTTTGTTTAGCGTTGAAGCCCATAATTTGTAACGAGAACAGTGTAATGGCAATATTGCAATACAGTGGCAACACTAGTTTTGTATAGTTATAAGCATACTTTACAACACTGGTTTTAAGCAATTATAAGTTTACTTTACATTACTAGTAAGTCTTTTTTAGGACTGGATTCACACACAGCAATTTTATTTGAGCAACTTTTTTTAAGTTTGTGGAAGAGAGAGGAGAAAGAAGGTGAACTAAAAAGTTGCTTATCTAAAATTGCCATTTGTGAACCCAGCCTAAGGGCTTTAGACATGATCAAAGTGCTTGTACGTGTGCTTGTTGATTCGAAACTATCATGATTGATGGATGACACATCAAGCATTCATTTTTAGTTTAATTTTGTGCCGTTCGTTTGGTGAAAAATATAAAAATGCCTCAGTTTGATATACATATGTACATATGTAATTATAATGCAAATTAGTTCAGGCTTGACAGGTTAACACTGTACATACATACATTAAGATGTGACAGCAAGCAACAAAACAAAAATGTTCACTCATACGATAAATATGCTTGCTAACAATTTTGATCGTGTACTTTTTGTCCATATTTTTTTCGCTTGGCAATGCCATTAAAAGTTGCACAACTTGCACTTACTCAGACCATCATTTGCGGGAAATAATTTTCTATAATTTTGGAAAAATTTTAAAATTTTGCTTTTCCGCAACAGTGCATATTTTGATATAAGAAAATGAAGTGTTTTTTCTAATATTTTTCAATAATATTTTGGGTTTTACTCTACTGATACCGAGTTGCCTAAGCAGCAACGAAATGCGAGCGAGACAAGCTCTCTAAAATAATTTTTGTTAAAATAAAAATAACACATACATACATAAAATGAACTCAAAATTGCAACATATAAGTTGTTGTTTTAAAAAATTTAATTAAATTTTGATTTACAGACCATCGTAGGTACTGTCAGGCGCTAAGGGATGTCCCGTTATGGACAGAGAGGAATTGCCTGTACCTTCCGTTGTATCCAAACGTTTGGCTCTGCGTCCATGTTTTGAATTGTTGTGTACAAACATATTATCCGAAATCGCCAATAGGGGCCCCTCCACACTAACTTGCGTCGATATGACAACCTTAAAGAAAATTAAACAAACAAATAACAAAAGGAAAGTAATGCAAATTGTTCAAAATGAATTTTAAAGTCTTACCTGAAATCTACGCATGTCTCTCGGATTGCCAGCATTCTTCAAACAATTCTGATTACATTTCAAAAAGAATTTGAGGAAAAATCTACAAATAAAGACAAAAAAAGTTTGAACTTAGAAACACATTAATTACACATTAGTGTCCTTGTCATAATATTTAACAACAAAAAACTCTATTTTGAAAATTTGATACCCAACTCTCAAAAGTCAATTTCTTACAATTTAAATGTAACTTGTAAGAAAAAAAAAATAATAATAATGATTTTATGAATTCAAAGATACTTTACGCAAAATACATTTAAATGTTCATACGTCTATAAAAACATCAACGCTCGAAAAATTTATTATCTCAACAGGAAAATGTTCAGCATCAAATTTAATGTACTATTTAGTACAGACATTTGTACGCGCATTTTCTTTTTTTTTTTTTTTTACATTGTATTAACCAACCTATCGACGACGGCAATAGGGATCGGCGTAATAATTTTCTCTATTTTACATACAAAAAAAGAAAAAAAAAATTTTTTTGTACTGAAAATTACTTTGGTATTCAAATTTCATTCATTTCAACAACAATTCATACATACATACAATTGAAATTCAATACCAACAAAAACAAAGAAACAAAATCAAATAGAAAAAAAATCATAAAATTTATTGAATATTTTTAGACAATCCGACTGATATGTATGTATTCATGTAAAAAAAGGACTTGAAAATACATCCCCTGTCAATGTATTTTATCATACATACACACATACATGCATGCATACATACATATGTATGTATGTATGCATCGCTTTCAAGGAAACATTAAATAACAATAGAAATACTTAGAGTTTGCTTGCCACAATTAGAGGGCCAATGTGTCAAATTAGTATCGTGTATGTAATGTAATGAAATTAATATGTCCTCGTATGCACAGATACATATGTACATACACACATACATACATATGTATGTACATGAGAGTGATGGTAATTAATTCTAAGGCCCTGATATAAATACCAAGCATTCAACTTCCCCAATGGCATTGCCATTCACAACTTAAATAACGGTTAAGATTGCAGTTATGTTGTGTTATAACAGTTTTTAAGTAAATTTATTTTTGGTGCAAGAAAATAAAACATGTACATAAATAGGATATGGTTGACCTTGCAGGCCATGCCTGGAAATTCCCGCTCATTTCAAGCTCAAATCGCTGGAAAAATCCATACATTTTTGGAGTACGAGTAATTAAAAAAAAAAAAATGCAATCAAAACAATTTCTCTAGAACCATTTAACCGATAAAGATCAAATTTGCGGTATACGCAGTTTTTTTTCAAGTCCAAATAAATATATTCATCCTGAAAATCGATTTAACAAGAGCTTTTGGTGTTATTAAAATTAAGAGCTTTAGCTTTTTTCCATTTTTTTTCTCAACGATATCTTGCAAACGAATCTGAATCGATTTTAATAAAATTCGCATCGACGACTTTGTTTTTTTTAGTTTAAAAGCTGATTAGATTTTGGATTCGATCGATTTTGAAGTTTACAATTAAAAAAAAAAACTTTTTTTTTTAAAACTCTATTTTCGAAAATTCTCAGTATCGACCGCATCAAAACGGCTTATTATATCACGAAATATAAGTGATGTTAGTGTCGTAAATTTGGTTACGATAAGTTAAGACATTCCTAAGGCCGGGCTTACATCTGTGTGCCATGTGCCCAATAAAGCGTAACCACTATTTAACAAATGAAAAACTGTTCAGAATGTATATTTTTTTTTTAAATAAAGAGAAGTAACACTCAGGCCATTAAAGCTTAAATTAGACGTGACATAGCCATAACGCCATAGCCATAACCAAACCAAAATTCATTTGGTTTCTATGGTGAGAGTTATGGCGAGTCTCTCTCACTCTCACTCTCACCATAGAAATCAATTGAATTTTTGTTTGGTTATGGCTATGGCGTTATGGCTATGTCACGTCTAATTTAAGCTTAATGCCTACTACTATTACTAGGTGTTACCTTCTTTAGGAAAGGGATAGTGGCAGAGAGGACAGGTGGTGAAGGAAGAGATAGAGGAAAGCTTCATTCTTTTACAACTCTGCTTTTTCGCACGTTTTCAATAATGCAGTGTTGCAGCGCCTCTCTGATGTTAAATGAGGCGTATTAATTTTTGAAGCTGTGTCTTGTACAGTGTGCACACTTAATTTTTTTTTTAATTCGGTAGAATCGACAAAAAAAATCGGTAGATTTTAATGAAATTCGGTAGAAAATATTTTTTATTCAAAGAAACATAAAAAATAACAATTAAAAGAAACATAAAAAATAACAAAATATATGTACTTATATATAAAGAGTAAGTGCAAGGAGTATCAAACTAAACAGGTTCCAAAAGCGCATTTAAAACTTCACATGTGATTGGAAATTAAACTGCCATAAACAATGAAGCATTTCCAATAAAAAAAGTGTCATCCCCAGTTATTTGCCCTTACCCTTTATATAGATATGCTATGCATACATAAAATAATATACATAAATAACAGGAATTCAGTTTTTGTACATAGGTTTTATAAAGCTACTAAAATAACTTCCATTTGACAAACATTTGCTACTATGTACAAAGAGTATATGTAAGATCCATTTCAACCCCAAGGCACAATTCTATGTTCTGTTTTAATAATTTTCATGCCAGAAAATGACCGCTGTGCGGCCGCACTGCTATGTGGCAAAATATCCAATTTACACATATATCGACCTAAATAACTATATAACAATTCGTTAAACATATTCTCTTCTCCGCGGAAAGTTTTCCACATTTCAGAACATACATGTGATTAAATTTCCGTATGTGTGATCAAATTGATCTTGTAGCATCATTGTTAATCAAAATGTTCGTTCAATATTCGGTAGATTTCAGGCCTTGTTCGGTAGAATTGGTAGATCGTTAAAGTCACAAACATATTCGGTAGAATATCGGTAGAATCTACCGAATATCGGTAGATTCTACCATTTTATTGATTATTTTACTTCGCCGATGATTTTGCTACACAGCGAAGGAGGGCGCTCTGATGTTACATTAGGATTAGTATCTGCTGATTTAAACAGTTTCCAATCATGTTAGATTCTATAAAATTGTCTATTAGTTATGTATGTATCTTAATCAAACAGTTCTTCATTAGTTATTATTAGTGGTTACGCTTTTGTGGGCTAATGGCACACATACGTATATAAACCCGGCCTAAGCTATGAAATGCTTACACACATACACAGCACACAGACACACACACACACATGCATGCTTACATTCAAACGGACATCATAGCAAAAATGATCGGATTAACTTCCCATGATCTCAAAACGTGGAGATATGATAAAAAGTTGATTTTCGAAAGTCTGTGTGAAATCAGTAACTTACAATTTTTGAAGGTGGGAGGTTAAAAAGTTTGCTTGTGGTACAAAAAAAAAAACAAAAAACAAAAAAAAAACAGTTCACACTAGTCAAGTCTTATTGCTAAGCTTATTACTTTTCCTTCTTTGAACTTTCATCGCCATTCACACAATGCAAGCCTTATTTTTTAGTTTTATGTATGCATGTGTGCTTTTTTAACATCGTCTCTCTCTCACCCTCCAACAAACTAACCAGCTTAGCAATAAGACTTGCATTTTGTAAACCAGGACTTACCAATTCCTTTGAGCCAATAAATACTTTGTATGAATGCGGACCTCTACAAATAATTTTGTAAGTTCTGATAACAATTTTGTAAAAATTTAACTGAGAAAGTAGTGTAGAGTAGAATTTTTGCTCGATTGGAAAGATTTGAAATAAAAGATAACAGGCAAGAAGCGACTTTGATTTCTGATTTTCTGATGGCAATTTAGCTAATTTGCTTGAGTTTATTTATCTTTCTTTGATTTTTCTAATATTATGCGGTATCACAGAAAAGGTTACGCTTGCAATTGGCCCCATGTGATAATTTTTAAGGAACAAATAACACCAAAGTTAATTGAAAATATTCTGACAAACACTAGCAGAACGGAACAAAATACGTTCAGCGTTCTTGTTTTTGGCCCACTGTGCGTGGTGTCAGTTGATGCAAATTTCAGCTTTATATACTCAGTTTTCAGTGCAAATGGAATATGTGAGTTATTTTGATTCATCGTAATGAAAGCTTAATTTTACCATCTCTAAATTTACTACAACTTTTGCCATTGCCGTTTGTTCTTTACTAATTATGCACTTTTTCGGTTTGTTACTTTTAAGTATATTTCTGTGGCAATAAGTAAAAAGTGATTAAGTCATATTTTACTGTTTTGCAGAGAGAGATAGAGAGAGAGAGAACTTTTAAGCGTTAAATTCGATTTTGAGAAATTTATTTCTTTTACAGTTAAAGCAAACATCGTTCTACACACTATATCGTCGGTTGGTTTCTGGTTTGCTGCAGACATAATATATTTTGAATATACTATACCGCAAACCATAATACATTTAACTTGAAATATACCAAAGTACAAAGTGTAACCTAAATTAAGCTATTAATCCAAAGGAGATTAGAAGTCTAAAAAGGATAAGTCGCAAGTCATAGTGCTATAACTTCCTGAAAAATCACACAAATTAATTGAGATTTTGACCGGGGGTACTTTCCAATATGCCTATTACGGACGTACAATTAACTCCAAATCATTGATTTGTTTAATTTTTGACACATGCCCATAAAAAGTTTGCCATTAAAATTTTCGTAGCAAGATCTATTAAATAAGGTCGATGGATGGGCTTGACTTATTTTCGTATAATTTTTTTTATAACCCTTTATTCATTGGAAGGAACGGAACCCTTTATTATTGGCAACACCTGTTGAATAATATTTAGGGAATTCACAATGTGTATCTTATAATTTTAATTTGGCAACTTAAAGCCATCGTAAAATTTACATTGTGAGCAGTCAACAATATAAAACACAATATAATTATTTCTCATATACAAATAATCATTTAAAGATGTATTCCCAACCGGCAGCTTGAAGTTGGCAACAAACTTGCCAACAATTATTGAGGAATTAAAATTTAAACGTTGCTATAGTAAGACATAAGTATTATAAAACGCTATTGTGAACTCCCTAATTGTTTGCGGCTTTTTTGAAAAACTTTCTTTACCTGCTACGATGATTGTAGTTTTGTAATTCTCAATAGTTTATTGAGAATTTTCCCATAAGCATTGCTGTTTTGTAAGCTTTTTTTAAATTGTGGTTGAAATCTACTGACAACAAAACAAAACAATTTTGTCTTTGGATGAATAATCTAAATTTTAGTTTTTTAAGACGTTAATTAAGGGGATGGGAAAAAACAGTTTATATGTATAACAAATTCTGCTTCCAACAAAGCCAAATCCAAATTGGTGCTCGAAATAAGATAATTAGAGACAAATGTCAAAATTATTATAAATTAGTTTAAAAAAAAAACACACACACACTACTCATTTATATATTTGTTTTGAGGACCCTTAAGAATGATTTGAAAAAAACTGAACAACGGGAATAATAGTGGAACGTTTATTTTTTTTTTTTTTGTTAAGAATCCTGCAGAGTTAAAGGATGGATACACTGAATGTTATCGTATTATAAACCCTCTTAATTTGTTCCGTTTACAAACACAAACAGTCGCTTCTCTGTAATCAACACATACGCGTTGCTCTTACATTTGCTCACTTTATGATTATTTTATGATTTTTTGTTTATTTTTTTGTTACTTGCGAGGACACAATGAAAAATGGGCGTTTTGATATCATCATTGCTACTTCTTGTTTTTTGCAATTTAAATTGTCGTTTCTGTATAAATATGTTCATAAAAGCACTAAGATGAAACAAGCAACAAGGAAGGACAACAAAACAATAAAATAGCCTGCTGTGCAATATTTTATCAGTCCAACGTGTTGTGTTGGTAGTTTCTGATCCTTTAGGCAAATTATTTATCCGTGTGAATTCAATTTGTCGCCCTAAGGTTTATGTACTCGTATATATATACATACATAAATAAACAACGTTGGGTGCACTTGATGCTGGCGCGGCACTAGTATTCTACATTTCAATTGCTGCTGTACAAATCCAATACCAAAAACAACAACAACAACAACAGCAGCAACATTTCACTCACAAAAAGTGAAATAAATATGTATGCAAGAGAAAAATGACAAACAAGTCAGTTGTACGAATGAATATGAATAGGAAATGATGATGCCAGATACTCCGAGCCACTCATACAGCACACGTACACACACACACACACACACACATCCATGCATAAAAAAATATGTGTAAATATATGTATGCGTGTGTGTGTGCGTGTGTGTGTGTGTATGGACTTGTACGTAAAGTGTAAATAACTAATTGCCTTCCGGCAAACATCTGTTCGATTTATGAAAACGCAGAGAAATGCCATTTGACATTTACTCCATGTGAGACTTTCAGTAGCCCGTGTGTTCCTTTAATAACACGTTGCAGTTTATAAGCACATATGAACTCGCATTTATTTACATTTTCTTTTAACGTTTGCTTAATCAAATAAAAAGGTAAATGATATCTTCAAAATAAATTTAACGATCTGTTTAGGAAATTAAATTACAAAATAAAAAAAAAAAAATAATAACCTTCAAAACTTTGTTGAAAAGTAGAACAACTTTAGCAAGCGTGATGGATGTTTGCATGTACATGACATCGAAAATGTCTAGTAATCGACCAAGGGGCGGCTAAAGTAAAATAAAGTACAAAAAAAAAAAATAGTTAAAAATACTTGCGGCAAACCTGCACGATTCATTGTATCCGTAGAAGAGAAACTGATTCAACCAAATTTGTTTATCTGTTTCTTCTTATTTGATCTATGCATTTTCCGAGTTATTGTCACCTTCAACTTATTCCCAAAAATTCAGCTTCCAGCTAAATATAAAAAAACTAATCTGCTACTTTAAGCAGATGTGAAAAAAGAGCAGCAGTGTTGCTTGTTCTTGTGATGATGTGTATTTCAGAATTTTAGAAAAAATTTCTTGCGAAAACTTGCTATAAAACTGAGTTTACACACAGCAATTAAACTTTTTAAAAATTTCCGCTGCAATTGCTTTTACGTTCACACACGAATTATCATGCTCAAACGGCAACAGCAAGGGCGGTTCCAAAATTAGCTGAATTAGTAACATTTTTATTTTTAATTATTTTGAATGGGGTTGTGTCTAAAATGAACGAGTTGGACCCAGCTCTAATTTTTATTCTGAGAATTTTCGTTTTCTTATTTTACTGAAATTTTCTTTAAAAAATTTTTTAACTGAGACATTTTTATATTTAATTGAACTGTAGTGAATTTTAATCAGAAATAATTTCTTAATCAGGCTTAAGTTCAGTAATTTCAATTCTTTGAATGAAATATTTTTATTAAATAATGTGAGTTTCTAAAGAAGAGAAGAAAAATTAAACTTGACTTTATTAGCTGCGGGAAATACCGATATTTTTCTGTGCAGCTACGCACTTCATCAGCACCCATGTCTATCTACTTGGGGTAGAGATTATTATTAACATCAGCTATTTAACATAAATTTTCTATGAAATGGAATATGAGAATTGATTGTGTATACAATTATTGATTTACCTTTGGTAAATACATTTTCTATTTAGGTTAGAACGAAGTTACATATATCACTCTACCAGAAACTCACATTAATAAATAAAAATATTTCATTCAATAAGAATTGAAATTACTGAACTTAAGCCTGATTAAGAAATTATTTCTGATTAAAATTTTTTAACTTTACCAATCCCCAAATGACTTTAATGGCTCAAATCAATTTTTTTTATTACAATGAAATAAGCTTTCAATACAAAAGCTAAAAAAGGAATACATAAGTTTCAATGAAAGTGTTGCAAAAAGATTTAATTTTAGTTTAACATTTTTGAACACACTAATAGTGGCAAATTATTATTTTACTGATAGTGTTTGCACACTGACACGGTTTTAATAAAAGTGCAAATAATTTAAATATTTCTTTATAGAAAAGAAAATGCCATTAGCTAAAAATATGTACATATGTTTATACACAAAAATTGATGACAAAATGATACACTTATGCACTCAAGTAGGCCTACAATCTGCAATAAATCTTTTTCTCTGTCGCTCAGTGTCATTATTGTTAAGTTAAAAATACATTCGTGTTAAAACAAATAAAAGTTCTAAGAAATCAACACACAATAATGTTCGATTGTAAATCAACATACGTACATACTTGTCTACATCCCAGTTGGCCACGTCTTTAAAAAGACATCTTTGACGACGGGTACAAGACAATGAATGGTAAGTCGTAGAAGACATATTGAAGACAGCCCCATACAAATCGTCGACGAAATTTTCATACAAATGGCGGCGAGGTCACACAAGACTAGATGGGCGACAATGTCGCTCAAATTGTCGTCAACACTGCTTTATTGAAGACAAAACTTATGTATATGACACTGTCGCTGAGATTGTCCTCAACAAAGTTTTATTGAAGACAAAACGATGGATATTGTCGCTCAGATAGTCATGAACGACGATTTCCTTTGAATTTTCGATTAGAAAACCTAATGAACAGGCGACAGACATGTCGTACATTAATCGTCGAAGACAATGTCGTCTGTGACGATTTGGCCAAATGGGATATTTCGACTGTTTGTTTGTCTGCTTAAGATGTTCTTTCTCGTTTTAGAGAAATAAAAAAAAAAAGAAATGCAAAATCAATGATGTGCGTAATGAGTTTTTTGAGAACGTGATTTTCATTTAGAAATTGACCTTTAATTTAGAAGATAAATTTGATTTTAAACAATCGAAAATGGATATGGATGTGTGCGAGCGTGTGTGTGTGTGTGTGTGTGTGTGTGTGTGTGTGTGTGTGTGTGTATGGGCAATGCAGAAGATATTTTTTGTAGGCTCGAGTTAGTTGGATGTTAAAAGGCAAGTGCTTTTGATATTTAGACTGACTGATAAGCGCACAATGTGGATGTGATAATCGCATAAAAATTAAATACATACTTGTACAATAATATTTACAGGGACGAAGGATTTTTCGTTACGGCAAAGTTACACATCAGCTCGCTCCACCATTTTGTCTATTATTCTTGAGTTTGAAAGCTTTTGCAGACACTTTGTTTTGTCTCAGTGTGTGTGAGTTTGAGAAAATCTGTCTAGCTGTCAGTGTTGCCATATATTTTTATTTTCAAAAATGCACAAGTCCAAGAAAAAAATATTTGTTTTAAGTTTAACATTTGTTAACGCACTAACAATCCCAAATTATTATTTTACTTATTTAGTAAAATATTTTTTTATTAAAAATACATTGAAATTGATTATTGAAGGCTAAACCCCTGGATCCTATGCCCATTTCACTGTTGCTAATGCAGATCATCAGGGAACCTAAAAATTTCTTACAACAACTAAAGTTATTATCTTATAAACTTTCATTTAAACAAATAAGGAGTTCAACAAATAACAAGTGCAGTAATCAATTTCAATGTATTTTTAATAAAAAAATATTTTACTAAATAATTAAAATAATAATTTGGGATTGTTAGTGCGTTAACAAATGTTAAACTTAAATTTTATTTTTATTTCATTAAAATCCTTTTTTTTTTTGATATTTTACTGCAAGTATATTAATACGCCTTGATTTTTTTTTTTTGGTAAAATGTTTTTAAAAATTATTTTGTTTCCAGTGAAATAACAAACATAAAGCTAAATAACGCAAAATATTTACTGCAAATACAAAGCAAAGAAGAAACTATGTAAGTTAAAAAGAAACCTCAATAATATACCAAAAGTACTCTTAAAAAACGTTTATAATGGGTGTTTTTTATTGAGGTATAGAACTTTAAGTTGACATCACTTTTTTAACTGGCGGCCATTTTGTCAGCTGTCAAGTGATTAATATTTAGTTTGGTTTGCCATTTCATCATGAACAGAAGAACAACGCTTGCAAATCGTGCAAATTTATTTCGAAAATAATGGTTCAGTTCGCGAAGTTTACCGCAAGCTCCGTCCATTTTATGGTCGACATAATCGTCCATCAGAGCAATTAATTCGGTTAACCATGGATCGTTTTCGCACTACGTTTACTCTATGTGATAATACGCATCCGCAGAGACGTCGAACAGTGCGCACCGAAGAAACAATTGCCGCTGTAGAGCAAAGTGTTGAAGAGGACCCGAATGAATCGATTCGCCACCGTGCACAGCAATTGGAGCTTTGTCCATCAACTTTATGGAAGATTTTGAAGATTTTGAATGTGGATGAGTTGTGGTTCCAACAAGACGGCGCTACATGCCACACAGCGCACGTCACAATCGATTTATTGAAGGAAACATTCGATGAGCGCATAATTTCGCGGAATGGACCTGTCAATTGGCCACCAAGATCGTGTGATTTGACACCATTGGATTATTTTCTTTGGGGATATGTGAAGTCGCTCGTCTACGCCAACAAACCAGAAACGTTAGGGGACTTGGAAGCCAACATTCGTGGCGTTATTGCCAACATACGGCCCCATATGCTCGAAAAAGTGGTTGAAAATTGGACCTGTAGAATTGGCTTTATTCGAGCCAGCCGCGGCGGCCACATGCCCGAAATCACATTTAAACATTAATGGCATAAAATTATCCTTCCAATAAAGCCAAATTGATGGACATTAAAACGATTTTCTTGTGTTTTATTTCAATTCGAAGTTCTATACCTCTAAAAAAAACACCCTGTACAATTGAGTTTTCCATGTAAAACAATTTTATTAAAAACAAAAAAAGAGAATAATGATTTCAATAAATTACTTTAAAACCAGGGTCCGAAAATAATTGTGATTTTTTTCTTTCTGAAGAAAAGATTACTAGAAAATAACCATTATCTACTTTAGGTTATTATTAACCATTATCGTGAGATATCCATATATTATTATGACCGTTTTTTAACTTTTCCAAAGACATGTTAATGTCTTGCCCTAGAAATGCATCCATTACATCTAAAATACGATGTGTATTCTTGTAGCGATAACCGACAAATTACTTTCGACAATGGTCATTGGTAACCAAAACACTTTTTTGGTTGCCGTAATAGTTATTTATAACAAAAAATATTTCTCACTTACATATATTGGTTACGATTATAAACATTATTTAAATTCAATAAAGCTTATAAAAACTTTCGCCATTTCACTTATAACTGTTATGTTCCTGCTTAAAACATATATTTATGTGACAAGACATACATATCTTTAAATATAAAATTTTTTAGAAAAAACGCTGCTCGCAATAAATTTTCCCTAATTCCAAAGTAAAAGCAGTTGTTTTCTAAATATATGTAAAGTAGTCAACTATTTGTTTTATTATTTCCCGGGATCCCGCAGGAAAAATCCCGAGAAATCGGGAAATTTTAAAACTGGAATTCACGGGAATTCCCAGGACGGAAACCCTTGTTCTCAGATATGGCAATTTTTCGTAGGGATGGGCAAAAAATATCGATATATCGAAATATCGATATTTGCGAAAATAAATATCGATATATATTGCCGATATTTCAAAAACCGATATATCGATACATCGATTCTTATTTACTAGTATCGGGTTTCGATATATTTAAGGGATCTACAAATTTTAGCCGGTTTTTAACTGTACGATATTGGCATCACTGCTAGTGATGCGAAGAAAAAAAAGAGAAATTTCATAATAACAAGGCTCATCTATAAGGTGACCCCACTAAGCCAGGTGGCTTTTATTTGTTAACTAAGCTAAATGCCAAATTTGGTTTGAGTGGGTATAAGCCTGAAGACAGAATTAGTTTTTTACTTTCTGTTCTGTTACGAATCAGTTAACTGTTTTTGTTTATAGAAATCTTATACAAGCCGTTAGTTTTTCTCTTTCGTTAAGGGGCCCGTTTCTGAAATCTACAAGTTACAAATCTAAAAATAAAATACACACAAAACAACAATAAAATTTGTAAAAGTATTGTTGTTTTGTGTCTATTTTACTTATAAGTTATTAACTTCTAGGTTTGAAAAACAGGCCCTGTTCCTTTTCGGTTCAACCTCTGAAAATCAAAAAACACAAATTAAATAAAAACATTTCCAAATAAACTGTGATTGTGCTTTAAGAATTAAAAAAATTTAATTTTTACCAGAAAAACATAATTTTATATTTAAATATAACAATGGACGAAGCAAAACTCATCAGTTTTGTGGAAAACTGTGACCATTCCGGGAAAAAATAAACAATATATTGAAACATAACAATGGACGATGCTAAATTCATAAGTTCAGCCGAAAACTGTGACCGTTCTGGTCAGAAACAACTAATTTATTACAGAAAAAGTACCTATGTATTAAAATTTAGAAATAGAACGGCACAGCACAGAACAGCAACATAAAGTAAATACTAAGGAAGCGTTAAGGAGCTACAGTAGGTTACGTATAGAGATGCTAAACGGGAAATCCCGAGCCCGGTAATCCCGGGCTTTTCGGGACTATGCAAATCCCGGAGCCCGGGATTTTTTAATTTTAAAGCCCGGGATTTTCGGGATTATCTGAATCCCGATTTTTAGCATAAATAATGTTTTTGGCGGTCATCTTCTATATTAAAAATTATTAGAAACTCCTTGTTAAAATAAAAAATTTGCTTTGAATAAATATTTTCGTAGATAATATTAAATGGTATATATGTATCTGTGACATAAGTGCTTTTTCATTTTATTACATATTCTTATTCTCTTCTTCAAGATCTATCACTCAGCTAAATTTCAATTTTAAAATGTCATTATTATTAAAACTATACGCATTTATATTTTAGCTTAAGTCTTCATGGAAAATAATACATAAGCCATAACATCTTAACTCAACTTAATCTTTTTTAAGGTAGCTTTAATATTATTAATATTAAAATGTTTGAGCATTAAAACTTGTATACATTTAAGTTCAATAACTTACAGCCCATTCAAAATATTCCTCATAAGAAAAAAACTTGTATTTAAATTTAATTTAATTTGAAAACTTATTTAAAAAATATCTATACATTATCTCAGGTTTCCGCAATTTTCAATTTAATTTGAAGCGACTTACTATCAAAACAAATCATTTTGCATTTCAATATAATAGCTTAAGTGCACTTTAGTTTTTATTTTTCTGCCAATGGATTTTTTCAAAACTTAACTAAAAAACAACGAATATAAATAAACTAATAAAACGTTTTCTTTTTTTTTTATAAAATTAACAGTTTTGTTTCAAGTAAATGTGCATCTTTTTCGGTGGCTAAAAATTTTATATAAAAACTAAACACAATTTAGACAATACCCTTAATATCTCGAAACAAGACATTTCGACTTAAGCCATTATTATTTATTGCCACAGATATATGGTGTTTTCTTTTCTAGGAAAAATGTTTACATACATCGCACTTTTCAATTAAAATTTGCAATTAAATGTCTGAGTTATATATGTAAGTAACCTTAAAATATGCAAAAAAAATTAATTGTTAAATTAAAATATTATAATTACTATAAAGACGCACATTTGTGCACAATTTTTTTCGGGATTTTGTAAGTCCCGAAAATCCCGGGGTCCCGGTTCGGGATTTCGAGACTCCATCACTAAATCCCAAAGCCCGGGATTTCAAAAAACTGTCCCGATTAGCATCTCTAGTTACGTATTACTTAACATACGTAGTTCCTTTGTATTACATTTCTTAAAGTGAATAATTGTGCACTCGAAATGAATGCATTTTTCCAGAAATTATCCTATAATACAAATTAAACATACATATGTATGGCTAAATTTATTTCCTTTTTTCGATACCAATATCAATTTGGGTTTTCTCTACTCATGGAGTTCATTAAGTTTTAAGTTAGTTGTTCGCGATTTGTTTAAATATTATTGTTTGGATGCAAGGTAAATATTTCTCGCATTCCGCAATGATGAACTTTGAAGTGTTAAACACGGGCATTCATTAATCAATGATTAACATCATTATTTATAAAAATTATTAAGGCTTTCTGAAGGCTTAATCAGAAAATTTTTTATGGAAGTCTTTTTGAAAAACCCTTAAAACCCATAAGACAAAAAATATCGATATACCGAAATATCGATGATTTCAAAAAATATATATCGATGCTAATTTAATTATTATTTTTCGAACTGTATTTGTTTCTATATTCTTATGAATTGAATAGGCTAAAGTTCGTAACGCTTTTTAAGCCAAATTACATGTGATAATTATTAATGAACAAATAACATCAAAGTTAGTTGTAAATATTCTGACAACAACACATAGTTGAACGGAAGGCCACTAAACCTTCCTCATCAGCGTTCTTCTGTGTTTTGGTCCACTGTGTGTGGTGTCAGTTGATGTAGATGTCTGCCTTATATACGTAACTTTATTGCAAATGGAATATGTGAATTGGTTTGATTCATTGCATTTCAATTTGCTAATGTGTTTCGTAATGTATACGCCAGTTACCATCTATATATATATACCATCTTCTATATATATTACCATCTTCTATATATATTACAACAGTCTTACCATTGTCGTTTAGTTCCTTACTAACTATCAGTGTGCACACTTAATTTTTTTTTAATTCGGTAGAATCGACGAAAAAATCGGTAGATTTAAATGAAATTCAGTAGAAAATATTTTTTATTCAAAGAAACATAAAAAATAACAATTCAAAGAAACATAAAAAATAACAAAATATATGTACCTACATATATATAAAGAGTAAGTGCAAGGAGTATCAAACTAAACAGTTTCCAAAAGCGAATTTAAAACTTCACATGTGATTGCCATAAACAATGAAGCATTTCCAATAAAAAAAAGTGTCATCCCCAGATATTGGCCCTTACCCTTTATATAGATATGCTATGCATACATAAAATAATATACATAAATAACAGGAATTCAGTTTTTGTACATAGGTTTTATAAAGCTACTAAAATAACTTTTATTTGACAAACATTTGCTACTATGTACAAAGAGTATATGTAAGATCCATTTATGAATTTAAACTTTTGTGCAAAAATTATTAAATCATTGGGAGGAATAAATATTTCAACCCCAAGGCACAATTCTATGTTCTGTTTTAATGATTTTTATGACAGTGAGGCCGCACTGCTATGTGGCAAAATATCCAATTTACACATATATCGACTTAAATTACTAAATAACAATTCGTTAAACATATTCTCTTCTCCGCGGAAAGCTTTCCACATTTTAGAATATACATGTGATAAATTTTCCGTATGTGTGATCAACTTGATCTTGTAGCATCATCGTTAATCAAAATGTTCGTTCAATATTCGGTAGATTTCAGGCCTTGTTTGGTAGAATTGGTAGATCGTTAAATTCACAAACATATTCGGTAGAATCTACCGAATATCGGTAGAAGTGTGCACACTGCTAACTATACACATGTTTGTTAATTTGCTTATTTTTTTTTTTTTTGTTCTACTTAAGACAAACTTTTTTGGTTTGTTACTATTAAGTATATTTTTATTTTTAATTTTTGCCACAAGCCAACGATGCTGTTCAAAAATATCAATACGATATATATCGATACATTTCTTTCATTTGCCCATCCCTAATTTCTCGCCAAACGTGGCGATTTTTCAACTTGTTTGGCGACTAAATTTTTTGATTTGACCACATGGCAATTTTTCTGGTGATACTAGTAAATAAAATTGTTGGCTATTTTTTTTTAACAAAATTGAACTTAAAAGTTTTTGTAATTCAGTAAAATTAGTTTGTTGAAGGAGTAGTTGCAAAAATAAATCCAACTCGTCTGCAAGAAATTACAACAATTTTTTTTTTGATGATTTTTCTTATACATACTAATTATAGTATTTAATGCCTTTTGAATTTAGTTGAGAAAAATTTACGAGAAATAAATTTTGGCGGTTTTATTTCTACTTTTGGCGATTTTCTGCTAAATTTTTATTCGATTATTTTATAAAAATTGTATATAAAAAAAAAATAGTTATTTAAAAACAAATTTATTATCAAATATACATATGTATGTATATTAAGGTCCTGTTTGTCTAACTGCGAACGAACTTTTCTTTCGAACATTTATATTAAAAATAAAAACAATAACAAAAAACTTAAATTTGTTTTTGTTTCCAATTGTACTAATAATATTCGATAGAAACGTTCGTTCGCATTTAGACAAACAGGTCCTAAGAAAAGCTACATACGAGTAAAATTCATTTTGACGATTTTTGAAATCTGACAAGCCTGGCTGGTGTCAAGTTGTATGTATCTGTGCGACACGGTCGTCTTCAACTGGATTATCGAAGGACTCTGCTATTGTTTGCTTGCTGTTACTTTTGTATGTGTGTGTCTGTCTGTGTGTGTGTGTGTGTGTGTGTGTGGCTGTTGTGCGATTATATTATGAATGACGAAAGCTCTTGCAATTTGCAAACATTTTTACTTTCATTAGAGAGAAATTTTGATAAAGTGAAAATGCTTTAGGAATTGTAAAAATCCTGTTGCGTCTCTTGAGTTCGTTTAGGAAAAATTGTTGGCCGGTTAACGCTTATTAATTGTGTGTTGCCTTGCCTGTCTCCTTATTAGAAACAAAAAAAAAATTGCTCAATATTTGAGTGCGAATTTTCTTTCATCTTTATTCTTAAAAGTGCTCCAAATAAAGAGAAGAAAAGTCAGAGCTTCGTTTCTTTTTGCTTTTTTTCCATAATTTTCCTTTTCTCCCTTCTCCAATTTAAGACGTATAGTAAACATAAGTATGTATGTACGAGTATGTATGTATGTATGTATATCAGGGTGCTTGCGTTTTGGCTTTTCCTTTTCCTTTTTTTTTTTTGTGGCACTAAAAGATAAATGGGCACATTTTTGGGGGTTGCTTTGGGATTCAAATTCATGCTGTTGGGACTTTGACGCAATACCAAGCAAGAATCAAATAAACATCATCTCATATACAACTCATATAAAAAAAAAAAGAAAACTAAATGTGAGTCTATGTAAATATGAATGGAGGATGTGCACATATTGCAAGTAAATACATAAGTATGTATGTATGTATATAAAATAGTATACAAATGATTGCTTATTGCAAATGTTATTGATTTGAGTGCGGGCTGCTTTTTAGGCCACACAAAAGCAAAAAAGGAACTCACACACACACACACACACACACACACACACACACATTAAAGAGGCTCGTTAAGTTTCTTTAGTTGCTTTAAAGTTTAGTAAGACAATCTAGCTAATTACGCTGCTTGGGTGGTCCTCATGTCTGCCGCTGTTAAACAAGCAGTCAGCAAATCAGTTGAAGTTTGCTCCAGGGATGTCCACTAATATGGTAAGCGGCAACTGCTTGAAGTGTGCCGTGAATGCTTTACACGGCCAGGCCAGGCCAGTCCAGTCCGTCCTTCGGCCAGTAGTCACATAACCTGCAGAATTTTGATGTTGTTTTTTTTTTTTTTGCTTATGTATGTACGTGGCTGTTGGGACTGCAAAAAATGCAACTATATTTCTGTGCGCGTCTGTCTGTTTGTCGTCGCAGGCATGTGTGACAGAACGAGAAATAAAACAATTTTCTAAAGTATTTTTAAGACGTCTAACCAAACTATAAGAAGTATTATCAACATTTAAATTGCTCACAAACTCACAAGTGGATTCACGAGAGTGTGCGTGTGTGTGTGTGTGTGTGTATGAGATGTTTCATTATAATTTTGTGATTTGTTATTGCATTTTATCATACAACACATAATGATTTCATTAATCAACGTGATGTTATTAGTGATGTTTGCAACATTCGTAATTATCCCATAACTGGAATATTAATTAAATGTTAAATAGATTAAAAGAAAACAGTCTAGCCTAGTCTAGTCAGCCATTCGCTCAGTTGATCAGTTAGTAAGTCAGTTCAGTGCTGGGTCTGCGTATAAAGCTTTTGGCCACAAACAAACACCAACACTTGCACTTAAACTTAAACTCCGGCATTGTAATTGTTGATTGGCAATTTAACGCTCAATGTATGGTTTTTGCTTAGTAATTGCAAATTGGGAAAATTGTATGAATGTACGTACGTACGATGACGATGATGATGATGATGATAAATGGAATAGCGATCAATCGTATTGATTTTTTTAATGATCTCGTTTAAATGCCTTTCTCTGATGTGGGCCGGACGCAAAGCCACGTAGTAAATCCATATCCGTCCGTACCTTAAACCAGAGCAACGAAATTCACTTACATACATATGTATGTATGCATGTATGTTCATACATCCATAATTTATTTATGCTGCATTTTACAGTCAGAATAGCCGAGACTTGTTGTCTGTCAGTTTGATTGTTGTTGCTTCACTTCATTTTGATTGTGCGAGCGTGTGTTGAGTGTACTTACTTGTCATTTTTTCGTATTTTTGGATTATTCTAACACATCGTCACAAATCAAACATTGGAATGTGTCACGCAACGTTCAGCAATTATAATTATTAATTTTCGAACAGTTCTTCTGTGCATCAATGCACACTCACAAAAAATAAATAACCCACCGAACAATTGCATGTACAAATCGAAAATAATCTTTACACTTTAAAGCAGCTACGTCCAAACAAACATACACTGATATATGCATTTGAGGTAAACAGCTTTGAAAGCTCTTAAATTTGTTCTTGTTTCTTTGCAAAGTAAGAGCAAGCATTGTTGTCTGGTGTATTGTTGTTGTAGCTGTTGTGGCTTTAAAGCAACTTTAAAGCAGCTACGTTCAATCCATATGCAAAATGTGCAAACTTTTACAAAAGAGCTTTTGTGCTTTCACGACGACGAGAGTACAACATCCACAACAACAACAACACAGAAGACACCAATGCTTGCTCTTACTTTGCAAAGAAACAAGAACGAACTTAAGAGCTTTCAAAGCTGTTCACCTCAAATACCAATATCAGCGTATGTGTGTTTGGACGTAGCTGCTTTAAAGTAAAAAAAAAAAAACTAAACAAAACTGAGCAAAAGCGTGTATGGTCTTGTGATTTTATTTGTGCGTGTATAATGAATGAGTGAAATTAGCAAACGGTTGTCGAGACCGTGAGTAATTTTTACACTCTCGGTCGAATTGTTGGCTGGGTTAACAATTGCATCTGTGACTTGACTTACAAGTACTAATATGTAACTAAATAACTAGATCTGCTGTCACCTTCTTCTTCTTCTTCTTCTTCTCCTCCTTCTGCTTTTTATTCTTCTGTCTTTGTCTTTTTTTTTAAATGGGGACTATACGTGTGTACATCCATATTGTATTTATACTATTAATACAAGCTTAAAAAGTTGAAATGACAAAAATGGTTAATCCATCAATACAAGTGTGTACAGAGTGATGTCAATACGTCGTAATTTCATCAATACAAGTGCATATTCAGCAAACATTTTTAATCAGGCCATATGCACATGGGCTTTGGCAATTTTTAGCATATTACAGAATCTTCTAACTGATACACGTTAAATTAATAATTAATAAAAATATTTCATTCAATAAGAATTGAAAATACTGAACTTAAGCCTGATTAAAAAATTATTCATGATTAAAAAAACCTTGTAACTTCACACAAAAAAGTAATATGAATGAGTTTGTAATATTAATTAAAATATTTGTAATATCAATTAAAAAATTAATTAAATTTTCACCTATAAACAATTTGATAATACTAAGTAAGTTTTTCCACTCAAATTAATAAATACAATTAAAAATTTAATTGAATCAATTAAATTCTTAATTGAAAATATTAATTGGTGAATACTTTTTTCTGTGTTCATTAGAAAGTGTCACGGGAAGTTTAAGTATCAAAAGTGAATAGAATAAAAAAGTTTAATTGCTTTCTAACAAATTGGCAAAATTAAACCTAAGAAAGTGCTAACTGTCAAACGAAATGTCATACTGCGCTCACTTTTTGACATTTATGATCAAAGCATCATGAAAATATAGACGCTTGAACAACGCTGCTAAATTATTATTATTTAATTGAGGACTTCGTGATTTGTATGGCCCACACAATCGTCCGTCTAACCAAGCCACCCATAGAACTCTCTAAATAATGCAATAGCATAATGTGCATAATGAAAAGAATATTGCAGATGTAGACGAAAGTGACGATGATTTGTCGTCGGTCTTGGCCTACAAATGTTTAAAAAACAGCTGATGCAGGAATTAAAGACACGAGACCATCATATACGTCGTTCTTTCGCCGATTGGGGTCTAGACCAGTGGTGTCAAAAATAAAACTATAGTTGTATGTGTGAGAAAACTTGTCTCATTCGTCTCTGAAGTACATAGGAAAAAATAAATATTTGGAACAAATGCAGTTTAGTAAAGTAGCTAAAAATAAATAAAAAGGAGCCTATGTGATAGAAAATTAAAAAATAAGATGAAAAAATTAAATAAAAAAGTTGGCGGAGATTCATATTTTTCAAGTTATCGGGCTCTGAACTTTTCATAGGAAACTCTGAAAAATCTCAAAAAAAGAATTTTTAAATAGCTTATCAGATAGTAATGTGAAAAATAAGAAGAAAAACTTAATCAAAAAAAACTTATGGCTGCAGGCCATATTTCCCGAGTTATTGGTCTTTAAAGTTTAAATAGAAAGTGCAGTTTAGTGAAAATGCTCCAAAAAAAGTCAAAATGTCTTTTAAATACATATTAATTTCTTTCCTTAAACGTTTTACAACATCAAACACATTAAATATCGCGAAAAGCATTGGTGATCATAGATTATATTTCGCATACCACTTCTTTTCTTTCACTGTATCTATAAACAAATTAATACACCCGCCACGCATGTGTTCTCGTCGCTGTCTCATCGACGACTAAATGGAAGAGAATAAGAATGTGTGTGATTTTAGTTTGCACAATTGTGCCATGAAACTGACATCATTGGTCTAGACAAATTGGCGCATATGGTGTGGAAAAGACAATACATCCAGAGATGATGATCTGATGGCATCATTGTACCGTATTTGTTACATTCAATGGATATCTCTAGCTGACCATGATAAATGATTTGTTTTTAATATGGATGACAGTGATCCGTACGAGATGTAGTTTCAACCGGACTTATTTAAATTAACATTTTCCGATAAGTTGGTTTCAAAAAGGGACCAGTAAACGGCTTCCAAGGTCTAGCAATTCGACATGTCTTGATTATTTCTTGAGGGGCCACATGAAGTTACTCTCTTATACTGATAAACTAACATTAATTGCCGGGTTGGAGGTAGGGTTGCTATTTCTATTCGGAGAAAAATTGGACGTCAACTTCAGAAAAGGAAGTTTTTGGCCGACAAATAAATAAATTTTTAAAAAATACCGAAATTAAAATTTATTTTCTTTAGAAATAAAAATTCAATTTAAAAATAAAAAAATATAGCAATATTTCTTATGAAGAACATATCTATCATTCTATGTTCCTGTAGTAGAGAAATTCCATTTTTCTTGAGTTCTGGGGCCCGTTTCTCAAAAACAACAAATTACAAATCTACAAGTAAAATACACAAAAAACAACAATAAAATTTGTAAAAGTGTTGTTGTTTTGTGTGTATTTTACTTGTAGATTTGTAATTTGTATTTTTGAGAAACGGGCCCCTGTACGAGTATCTTATGTAATTTTTTTTTCAAATTTTTAAAATTTAAAAGTTACATGCCACAAATATATATGTATATGTTTATATTTCCGAAATTCATTGTTACGAAATTTCCCCTTAGTGCTGATGGAAAGAAGTTAAATGGCAAATTTGGGTTCAGCGTCCCAAATAACATAAGAAACAAATGCAAACTATACCTCATTATTTTCCTTGTATTTCGAAAATCAAAAATTACAAAAAATACCAACGTCTTTCCACCATTAGCCGATGATGATCTCTACATGACAGTTTTGTATTACGACAAATGTTTAGCTACATAAATATAAAAAATGGATTAAAATATAAAATTCGAGCTATCGAAAGTGTTTGAGGTACAAGCCGCTACGCGATTCTAGATGTAACAGAAAAAAAAAATAATTATGAATAGAAACAAAAAGGTAGGACTACCCTGGACACTTGATATAAGAGAAGTACGTACGATTACCCAGAAAGCTCCAAAAAAGAGGACATTGTTGGGGAAAAAAGAACGGATGACAACCCTAGTTGGATGCCAATATTGTAAGTGTTATTCGTGACATACATCATTTTCCAACGTTTATGCCATATATTCATCTTTCGAATAAATTTCTTTTGGATTAAAATAAAATTTTTTGTATTATTTTTTACAATTAAGGGTCATTATTCGAACCTTACGCACTTATAGAAAGGTCTTCATTATTACAATTTGACTTTAGGTTAAAGTTCAGTTGCAATGAATGAACAACTTTTTATATGGCGATAACGAGCTGATTCGTTCACTTTTTTTTTAAGTTTGAGATAATGGCATTCGCTATCGAACAATGTAATAATATGGTTCGATATCGTATTTCATAATTGCAAACTTAAAAAAAAAGTGAACGAATCAGCTCGTTATCGAAAGCGACAATCAGATCCCTGCCTTTGTGATAATGGTCCTGAAAGCTCTATCGAGCTAAATTAAATGTTTTGGCAAGCTATAAGTTTTATCCGATACTTCCCTGGAATTGTTGTGCAAGTTTTCTTAAACCAAAAACATGGAACGTATATTTTTTTTTTGTTTGTCAACAATCGATATGATTGTTTGAAATTTTGCAATGCAAAATGTTCACTGGGTATTAGGAATACAACAAGTATGTATCTACGTATGTATGTATGTATGTGAGTGTGTATGTTTGTTTGTTCGGATGTATGAATTTATGCATTTTAGATATGACTTTTTTTTATTATTGCTGTTACAAAATTTAAAAAATTCAACAAAATGTGTGTAGCTGGAAGTATTTGGTAAAAATGAAAGCTCCAGAAAAGTCTTGTAGCCAACAATGAGTGCAACCATGTTTGTCATGTTGATATTATTCATTGTTGTTGCAATTGTTTCTTAGGATGATGATCCCATCCCCATCATGATGATCGTTACTTGAGAAAGACTGTCGGCGGCTTCTTAACAATCGTCAATCAGCAGAGACCACAGTGGCTTATAAAATCTAGGTAAGCTTTTGTTTGCTTTAAAATGCCGCCGCTAACTAAAACTAAACAATCCAACAACAACAACAACAAAACTATATAAAAATACAATGAAAAAAAAAAGGAATCATAATAATAGTTTATTTTATTTTAAAATGAAAGAAAATGTAGAGAAAAACTACTAGATGAACCATTTCGGCGCAAAGAAACGATCAATTCAATTCGAAACGAATCAAATTAATTCATATATCGCACAACTGTGTGTGTGTGTGTGTGTGTGTGTGTGTGTACATATGTATGCATGTCATATGCGCATGCATTAATAGAATGACAAAAAAATATTAAGCTAAAAATTATTTTAGCATTTCAACAGCCGACAGACAGCAACAAGAAGGAATTAAATGTTTGTTTTCGTTTTCTGTGAAGAAAATTATATTCCGCTTTCACAAATGAAATTCAGAATTTGTAACGTTTGTTTGAATCTATTTGTGTTACTCTGTAGGAAAAGTTCAACTCGTTATAATCTAGCACGTGTTATAATTCCGATGCAATGTAAAGCATCACTTAACTTATCCCTCTGCCAAAAACAAAACTATCGATGAATCTTTTAGCACAACAAAAATTTTTGATCCTCATCTCATCTCATCTCATCTGATTTCATCGATTTCGTCGTCTTTATCTTTATGGTTTTCGTTTTGTTTGTGGTTTGGCTGGCCACCGATTCAGTGATTTGATCTATGTTCATGTAGAGTAGTGTTGCAAATAGCGCGTAAAGCGCAAACTTCAGTGGAGGTCCCTGCCACTTATGCATTACGATGAAACGATCAAACGATCAAACGACCCAACGTTGGTTGAGATCAGCCATCCATCCATGAGGCCGATTGTTTGTTTGTTGGTAGGCTGACTGGCGACTTGTCACCCAGCGTTTACCAAACAAAAGAAACCCAGTTGCTGTTTATTTAATTTTTTATTATTTTTTGCTTTTTTCTTGTTGTTTAAATGCATTGTTACAATAACAACAAGCAATTGTTGCTACTACATGCATACGTACAGCTACAACAACATTTTTTTTTTTTTTTTTTTATCAAAATAACTCAAACTGTAATTTATACTAAGCAACTTGCATCAAACATAAAAGGACGGTCTGGTCTGACTGACTATGTGACATAATAACCAATGCACAGCAACAGAAATAAAAAGAGAAAAAGAGAGAGAGAGAGAGAGAGAGAGAGAAAAAAAAAACCAACAAACCAACATTAAAACTACTAACAAACAATTTAAATAGACGGTTTTTGGTGCGAGTACGTCAGGCGGGCTGGCTGTGAAGGCTTCTTCCAACACGGCTGGCCGGAATTAGTCATTTTGTGTCATGTCTTGGCACAACGGCCAGATGCAAGAAAAGTACATTATTTTTGGTGTTGTTTGCTTTTTATTTCAAAATACAATTCGCATCGCCTTGAAAGGACCCCTGATAAGCAGGCTTATCATAAATAAATTTTCACATGGAAATTTCCGAACGTGTGAACAATTGGTATCGAAAAACTTCGTACTATTGCGAAATATTTTGACAATTTATGAAGAAAATTATTCACAAAGATTTGACTGTTGGAAAAAGTGGAAATATGTAAGTTTTTAATTTCATGGGAATTGATGATACGAAATTAAAGTCCATGTGAACAAAAAATTTGATTCGGAAATTTTCACATGTGGAATTCATGATAAGGCTGAAGACCTTTCGGAAAATTGAAAAGTGCTTTTTAAAAATGCTCGTAAAATTAATGGCCTTTCACACGATGTCGACACGAAATTTTCTATCGCTTACTTACATATATTGTAAGCGACAGAAAGTTTATTATTGATATCGTGGACCAGGCCGTAATTTTCCATTTTGTTTGGCTGGCTGCAAGAGGTTTTTCCTTTTAGGGAATATGTTTTATTTAAGATTATCTGCTCAAAATATTTTAATATATTTTGTATTTTGAAAAATAACATTTCTTCGTACATTTGGTGTGATTGGGATTCAGTTTTTATTCATGACTAGCTTAAACCGGTGTGCTTCGCTACCCCTCTCTTCCCCGCAAAAAAAAATAAATATATATACATATATATATATACATATATATATATGTATACATATATATATATATACATATATATATATGTATACATGTGACAGCGCATAGAGAAAGGCACTTAAGGGTAAAAAAATCAATTTTCACTTTTTTGTTTGATGTGGACAACATCTGAGCATCGAATGAGACCGATCCCATGCCCCAAAAGTGTTCCCTCCCAGAGATATGCGCGTTTTATGAAATTGAAGTCGACGATTCGACACCAAAGATACACGTATTTAAATCTTTAAAATGGCTCTCCTGAACAAAACCGGTTTTTACCCTTAGGTCCCTTTCTATTTTGCGCGTCACATATACTATATAGCATTGGTGGTGCAATATGAAAATTTGATTTTGCCACGCCCCTCCGCCCGCAGACCGAAAATTAAAAATCAAACTTTACAGTGTCACCCGCCTGACACTGTAAAAAATCGGCCCAGCCATTTTCGAGTCCATACGTTAGATACATGCATACATACACACATCCTGTTTTATGTATATATACCCTGCAGGAGATCGAACTAGTGTCCAACTGATATTTTACTAGTACAGAAGCCACCACCACTAGTTCCCAACCGCAAACTTTCCTATAACATTTTAATGCTCAAATTAACATTGAGTGTGTTTAGAAAATTACTAGTCCCATTGGTACTAGTTTAGGACTAGTTTTTTTTTTATTCATGATAAGATTGCGTGCGTAGTGAATGAATTCAAGTAAATTGTTCAAATATATTTGGCGAAATATCACTTGATTTTGTGAGTAATTCAGTGATGGCGAAATTGGTCGGCTATTAATTGTCTCGCTAACGTGGATACAAATTTGGATATGAATGAGATTTTTACTTCGTGATTGGATTTTTTTTTATTGTTTTCGGTAGGTCAGTGGGTTTGTTTACCCTGGTGGTTCCATATTTAACGAATTCTAATTCTTTTGTTATTTAAATGTTTTTCTTTTATGAATTTTATGATAAAAAATATAATAGTGCTGCCACTAGGGACCTCGGAGCTCTAAAAATTGGGTAGCGGCGAAATTATCGCAGCTAAATCTGTCGAATTGGCTGTTATTTATTCACCATGGAAAGATATAACAACACATGCAAATGATTAAATTCGGCCAACGTTCTGTATAATCGTTCTGCCGGGAGTATAATTTGCGATGTGGATAAATTTGAGTCCAGTAGGTAGGTTCAGTAGGTTAGGCTGGGAAGGGTGGTGCTACAACTTAGCTCATTTTAGAGACCCATTTGGGTCCATTTGTACCCAAAATATCCCCAATTATCTGTCATTAAGCCACTGAATTCCCATGACGATGACCATAATATCGTCCAGTTTACATTTACCGATATTCGTAATGCTTTCATGGACACGTCTACCCAGCCATTTACGGACTATGGCATTGCGACTTCGGGTAATGGCAGATAATATATTCAATGGTTTCTGGTTCCTCTTCATGCCGCACATCCTACAGAAATATGGAGTGTCAGGTTCTTGCTCTGTTCAGACAAACGCCTATCACGACTCGCATCGCCTTCCTGATTTAGTAAACATTCAAACAACACCTGTACATAGCCGCTGTCCGCGAGAGTATGCAGGAGAACCCGAGGCAGTCGACTTCGCGTCCCTCGCAAGAACTCTGCCTTCCGCAGACCACAGCTTGGCGAATTTAGCATCGCGAATTGAGCCAGCGCCCGTACAAAAATCAACTGATCCAGTAGCTGAAAAGAAACGACCATTGACTATAATTCGTGTTCGGGGAATGGGCATTAGTGCAGTTGGAAAGTGATCCTAAGTTTCCACAGAAAATTAACTTCAGTGTATGAGGCCAGATGAATTGGTATGTGAGGAAACCAAATTGTCAGATTTGGATCGATACCAATACACATGAGTTGCAAGAGCATTCAATACATCTCCAAAAAGTCACTGTTTGATATGGATTTTGCGCTGACTTGGTCATCGGTACATATTTCTTTGAGAACGGCCTTGTGCTATAGGTCGATGATTAGCAACATAAATAGATGTGATATGGACACCAACGAAATGTGGTTTCAACAGGATGACGCTAAGTGCCACATTGGAGATTATGGGCGGGTGATTTGAGGGCCTGGTCATCTCACGTAGATGTGATGTTAACTGCCCATTAAGAGCTCCCGATTTAATCCCGTTAGACCTTTTTCTTAAGTCGCAGCTATATGCGAATAAACCACAAACCAAACCACATCATAACCCATGTCATCTGTAAAATTCAGGGCGATATATGCGCCAGAGTCCTGGGAAATTGGCCATTTCTAATGCGTGACATTTGCATTCGTTACATATATTCCAAACATAACGGCATCGACAGGCCTTTCAAACGAATAGAAATATTCGATGATATCTCACACACACACTTTCTTTTATTTAAATTTAAAGATGGGAAGTGTTTCATGAAAGTCCCTTTATTCATATCAATCATACATTTTTGGACCTTCGGGTGGGTCCCTGATATGTTTCGAATTAAACAAATTCGCTCGATTCTATTGAAAATTGGTACGTACCACGAAGAAAGTGTACCTTCTAATCAACTCTCATCTCCATGAATCTCATCAATTGTCAAATCTACTACAGATTTATTAGAGCTGGAATCATGAGTAATTTTTCATGCTCACAAAAAAATAAATGTTATTCATACGTGACACTCGATTCTTTTGATCACGTTCACGTTCATGTAAAGTGAAATAAAGAAGATTCTTTATTTTCACTATGAATTGTTTTTTAAAGAAAATGCATCTTGTACGTTGTTGTTGTCGTTGTTGTTGTTGTTGTTGTTGTTGTTACTTTTAATGGTTTCAGTCACCCAGTGCCTTTAATCAAAAGGAAGTTTTTTGCTCTTGTGTTTTTTAAATAAAATTCATCACATTTTATGCTCATGGTGAGCACGTGACTCGTGACAATCACTTGAACGTTGGTTGTCCATCTCTGATATGTATGTGTTTGTAGTTAGTTGTTGGTATGTATGAAACAATTCGCAAGAAATGTTCACAACTGGTTTTAAATTTTTCTTTTCTGTGTTTTGTTGTTGTTGTTGTTGTTGTCACTTTTAATGGTTTTCAGTCACCCAGTTCCTTTAATCAAAAGGAAGTTTTTTTGCTCTTGTACATTTTTGTTTTGGTCGTATATTTAATTTTTTGTTTGTTTGTTTGTTTTTTGCACACACATGTTTTATTGATGAATTTGTTTCGATGTCGTTTTGTTTGGCCTTTTTCAAAGAGAAAAGTCAAAATTGTAATTGCATTAAATCAAAAAACCGAATTTCAAATTATGCGTAGAATAATAACAGTGACGATCACAGAGTGTCGGCGGCGGTCCATTTAAGCCATGAGTTCAATATCACTTTTTGTATTTAATGCATTCGCTCTTGTTGTTTCTGTTGTTGCTGCTGCTGATGCTGCTGCTGATGCTTCTGCTGTTGATGTTATTTTTTTTTTTTTTTTGTTTTTTACGAGTATTTCGTATGATTTGTTTTAAATCAAGAAGTTTCATCCATGACGACACTTTTGTATTCTTACGACTACGACTACGATGATATTATTGTCATCTTCATGTTTGTTTTTTTTTATTTTAGGATTTTTGTTTTCGTTTTTTGATTCAACGTATTAAAAGGAGACTTGAAATTATTCCAATGTTTTGTATGGGCGATGGAAATGTGGACTTCGTGTGAGTTCAGGAATTAAATGAATGCAAGGATTCACCACTGTCCTCTGTCTTCTGTTCTCTGTGCTCCTCCGATCACACAGATCATCACTCCACTGTTCGTCCGTTCGTTCGTTCGTTCACTTGCATTAAGTATTTATTATTGTTCGCATTTCACGGTGTGTGGTTTCATCATGTAAACTTTTTTGCTGTTTTGATGATCGCCTTGATTTTTTTTTTTTGCTTTATGCCTGCTTTATATGTATGACGACTGCTGCTTGTTGATTTGATTTTGATTTTGATTTTAAAATTATGGGAGTTTTTTTTTTGTTCTTAATTTTTATTTTATTTTTTAGCACATAAATTGGTTCGTTCTCAATAAAACGCCAGCTGGTGCTCTAAAAGCGTATAAAGATAAAAATTTAAATATAAACAATTAAGTTTTTTTTTATCAATTGGATATGAGATGAAGAAAGTGTGAATAGTTGAATTGCATAAGCATTTTTGTTGGGTCCGTAGCGCTTTTAATAATATTAATAATTTAGATTGATTTGTCCGGTAATTGTTGGTGATTTTTTTTAAAGCTGTATTTTTGCAATTATCTAAATAGTTTATGTATACCAACTAATTCGCCTATTTGAATGCGAGTGTGTATCTGTGAATGATGTGATATGTATCCGTACACTGTAGATATGTTTATTTGTACATATGTATGTATGTGTGTACACACATACATATGTTCTGTTCACTTCTGCTTCTTTTTTTATAATTGGGGGCTTAGTAGCGGTAACAGAGTCACTGTCGTTCATTTCCACTTAAATATTCACCCCTTTTTTTAGTCAGTTGAACCTTCTTTCCGGCTGCATGTACTCGTATATCGCGTGACTTTTTTTATTATTATTGTAATTTTTTTTTTTGTCTAATCGTTTTAAATGATGACAAAACTTTTATCCACTTTGCTAATACACCTTAAGAACACCCAAAAAAATTAGACGGTATAAGAAAATAATAGATAAATATATGTACATATGTTCTTCCAGTCGTATCGTTGTAGATCAGCTTCTTCAGTTTTCATACAAGTTTGTAAAAAAAAAATTCTTCCAGAAAAACTGCAGATCCGGGTGGAAGAGTATGGAAAAGTTGACGTCTGGATTTTACTCAAGTTTTGGTGTATTTCGATACTTGTAGTAGAATTCTATGGCAAACATTTTTGTAGAACCCGGTTTTAACCCGTGACAATTGTCGCTTTTAGTGTGACAATACCTTTGCTATTGCTGCTGCTCTGTACACATTGTAAAAATAACTATAAGAAAGGAAAATAATAAAGTGACGCTTCGGTATTTTGCCAACTGTATAACTGTATGATGTGTATATACTAATGCGAAGAACATTGTAAAAAGAACTATAAGAAAGATTTAATCTGTGATTAACGGCTGAGCTACCAAACGATCTACCTCCGCTCATTGCACCAAGCGGTTTATCGTTAGATCGCAAATGGTATTTGTATGAGAATGTCCGTGTCTTATGTACTGATTCACAGAGACGGGTTTTTGTAGCTCCTAAACCGAGTGAACCCAAAGCGAAAAAAATCGAAAAATAAATCTGAACCTGCCAGCAAGAAAAAAAATCGAAGCTAAAGTCAAAGCGCCGAAAAAAGAAAAACTGAAATACCAGAAGTACCAGATCACGAAACACGAAAAAAGTCCAAACTCCAAAAAAAAATCGAAGACTGACGAAAAAAACAATTTAAAACCAAAAAATCAAAAAAAAATTTTAATGTTTTTCTCATTTCTATCGATTTTCCCAAGTTCGTTTTGTACGTTTTTATGGGGTAAATAAATTTTTATCAGAAATCTAACTCATTTCATCTTATTCTACACTCTTTTAGGTACCGGAATCCACTCTTTGGCACACTAGGTCCCTTTGCTCGAAGAAGGTCACAAATATGTTTTCGTTTTCACTTCGGTGAAATATCTGCTAATATAATTTAATATTTTGAATTTTTGTTCGCTTTTGTTTTGTTAGTAAAAAAAAAATTATTTGCTATGGCGATTCAAAATTAGTTATTTCTAATCGCAAATACATCACAAATGATATACAACATACATATGTACATATATATAAAAAATTATGTGACAAAAGGTATAACTATTATGAAATTCTCATGATTGTATTTATTGATCCCAATGTAAATGTGCATGTACATATGTGTGTCTTCAATTACTGACACAATTTTTCGAGTGTTTGGCTTCCTCTTTCTCTACGAACGCTTTAATCAAACTTTGGGTGGTTACATTTTTTTAATTTTCTAAATGCATTTCATTTCCACTGCTGAAGTACTAAATATTATTACATATTTCTATTTGCAAACATATTTGATATAGCATATAATTTTTTATTTTTTATTTTTGAAAAGAGAGTGTGCTAAAAAGCCAAAGTTCATTTTGTAATACATACGATATGAATGTTTTTCCAAGTGACAAGAAAAATTGTGGTCGGTCATGGACGCAAAAAGAGAAATGCAACAAAATTTATCAAAAACTAAAGTAGACTTTATAAAATCATCGAATGTATTCAAATGGTTGCAACTCACAATATTCCTTTTACACCCAGAAGCTAATGTGAATGTCACAAATATCATGTGTAACTAATACTATAGCGCATGCAGGCTGTAGGGAGTAGGAGGACACAAACTCAAAAAAAAAAAAAAAAAAAAAAACCAGGAATCAACTGAATATGCAAATATGATAAAAATGTTAAATAACTTGTGAACATTGTTAAATAAAAAGTGGCGGTAGCCATTGCAGAAGTGCCGATGGTGACAGCAGTGGATGGATGGGATGGACTGGACTGGATGGATGGATGGTGTGAGAGTGTGTGTTTTAATTTTTTATTTTTATTTTTGCTCTATAAAAAGTCAATTGCTGTTACAGGAATGTGTTTATTTTTGCATTTGGTGAATGCATATAGTGTTTAGAATAATAGACTGTGTAGATTGAAGGGTTTCCTATTTAAAGGTTTTCAATATGATTTTCAATATTTATTATTTACGGTCTTATTCACAATTTACACCGCCTTTTTCATAATAAAATATTTTCGGCCTGTCCCACGATGTCGACATAAAACGGTTCGATTCACAACAATTATAAATAACAATAAACTTGTTTTTGTTGTTAATATAAGTAATCGATCGAACGTTTTCGGACGACATCGACAAATTTTCAACTAATGGAGAATAAATATCAGAGATTATAAACTACAATTGTGCCCTTAATTATGAAAGTGGTCTAAGTCATGTGCATTTTTGCTTCGAAATTCTAAATAAATCTTAAAAAAAACTTCAACAAATATTTAATGAATATTAAACATATTTAAATTAATCGATACTAGTCAGTAAAATTTTCAAATATAAAAATTATTCTTGATTTGTTCAAATGTAATCTACTAAATATCTCTACCAAAGAAATGTACATATGACTTAGACCACTTTCATAATTACGGCCACAATTATCTTTTGAATTGAATTGATTAACTAAAGGGTCAATGAAACGCAAGACCTGTCGAAATCATCTGCAGGAGAGTGCTTGTCCCACACCACAACTTGGCGAATTTTTCACCGTGAATTGAGCCTGCATCCGTAAAAAATTCAACTGACCCAGAAGCTGAATGTTAACGACTGTAGACTGCGACATAAGATCGAGGAAGTGGACCTAGTGCAGTTGGAAACTGAAAGTAATTTTCACGGAAACTCATCTTCAGCGATGGGGCCCATCATCTAGATGCATTGGCACGTGCTACACACCTCATGCCGCATTGGATGTTCTGAACGAACAATTCGAAGGTCTAGTCATCTCACATGGAGGTGGTGTGAACTGGCCCCGAGATCAGGCGATTTGACCCCGTCACAAACAACAGCGGCACATAATCCATGCCATCTGTAAAATTCAGTCTAATTTATGCACCCGACAATTTTTATAAAATATGCTGATACGAAATTTCGGATGAAAATTGTTCTATAAGAAAACGATTAGTAGTGGTCGTTGTTGTCTCCACGTTGTTGACGTCACGTCAATAAAGTACCACAACCAATTGGGGCCTGTTTACCCGTTGTCGGGAAACAACTGACTGATATTGACCGGCTTATGCTATTTTCTGGACCTTAGAGCACAGAAATAGACAATAAATATCACAAAATTATTCTCGAGAGCGAGTAGAAAAGTCCCAATTTTTTTTCATATTGTATTAAGGTGACGTCGATGTTGAGAACTGGAATAAGGGTGATTATATGTCGGAGAAGAAGATGAATGGCATTTCGAATTTCCGGTGTCAGCTGTGGTCAAAATAATAATAATATTCCTGGTAATAAGGGATAGAGGAAAAATTATCGAAAAATTCTAATTCACAAATGGGTTTAATATTTATTTTATAAATTTTGCATTTTGTTAGTGCATAAACCAACCGATAGATGTCCTCTTTTCATAAAAATATATCTCAAACACGATTGAAGTGAAAGCTGAAAACAATTTTTATAATTCGAATACATTAATGTTGCAGTAACGTTACAAAATTTATTGTCTTGTTTTATTGATATTGAAAAAATTTAGAAAGATTTTGAATCGATGAATTATTTTTGAGTCCTAAAAAAGTCTTCCATACAATTTTATAAAAATAATGGGTGTATGTATGTGTGTACGCATGTGCTTACATTTGTAAGTACCCTCTAGTCAGCCTAGAACAATATGTCTCTATGTCAACACTCTTTTCTCTAGCGAAAATTGCACTGATTGAAATGTCGACAACTTTCCTTTTATGCGCGAGTAGAGAGAGATACGTTAGATACAACAGTTCTAGTGTATTTCTGGTGACATTGTCAATGAACGCGTCAATAGTTTGATTTTCTTTTTTATTATGCTATGCAATAATGTTAAAAACTTACGTACATATGTATGTATGTATTGCATGTTTGTACTAGTGAATCTTTAGTTCAAATGTCTCCATATGCTCGTAAAAGAATAGTGCTAAAGTCTACTGGTAGATTTTCAATGATAACCGTATGTTATATGTCAATAGGCGATTACATTGGCTGGGGTACACTTGTAAATCACTACAAGTTTACCATTGACATCGAGCGAGGAAATATCGATTATGTAGACTAGAGCCCCTAACATTTACTAGTGAATCGTTGGTGCCAATGTCTCCATGTGGTCCCAAAAGAACTACTTAGTCAGTAGTGCTACAGTCTAGTGGTGGATTTTCAATGACAAGCTAATGTTAAATGTCAATAAATAATTTCATTGGCTGTGGTACACCTGGTCAGTAGTAGTATATCGTATCGATGTTTTTGAACAGTATCGATATATATTTTTTGAAAACATCGATATTTCGATATATCGATATATTTTTCTGCATTAATTTCGAATGCACAATTACATACTTACTTTAAGAAATTTAATACAAAAGAACTATTTATTTTAAGTAATACGTAACCTACTGCAGCTCCTTAAGACTTCATTAGTCTTTACTTTCTGTTGCTGCTCTGTGCTGTGCCGTTCTGTTTCAAAATTTTAATAGTTAATTTTTCTGTAATAAATTATCAGATGTTTCGGACCAGAATGGTCACAGTTTTCCACTAAAGTGATGAGTTTTGCATCGTCCATTGTTATTAGAGTTTTTCTTTTCCCGGACTTTTTCATTTCCCGGGAAAGTGGGAACAACTTTTCGGTTTTTAACGCTTATAAACACATGTAAAAAAAATAATACAATTTCAGTTCCCGGGCGTAATTGTTGTAAAGTTTTAGCTATAGTTCTACCATCGCATTCATAAAGTGAATAACGACATGCATCGAGGAGAGAAAAACTAATGGCTTATATGTATATGATTTTTATAAACCAAAAAGAGTCAGCTGATTCGTAACAGAACAGAAAGTAAAAACAAATTCTGCCTTGAGTCTTACCCTGGAGTTAATGTCGACGTTGTCGACGGCGTCAAATGTCAAAAAAAAAGTTGAATCGTATGAAATTGTATGAGAGCAGTTAATCTCAACGCGTTGCAACGCCGTAAAAGTTCAATCTGTTTCAACTTTTTCGGCGTTGAAACGCCGTCAACGACGTCGACATTAACTCCACTATTATACCCACACAATCCAAAAAATCACCTGCCTTAGTTGGGTCACAGTTAAAAAACGGCTATAGCTCTTAAAAATATCGAAACCCGATACTCGTAAATAAGAGTCGATGTATCGATATATAGGTTTTTGAAATATCGGCGATATATATCGATATTTATTTTCTCAAATATCGATATTTCGATATATCGATATTTTTTGCCCATCCCTAGTCAGTAGTACTACTGACAATATCTTACTAGTGACACTACAATTTCACTATTCGCATTTCCTGCAGTGTATGCATATACAGTGGAGGCTCGAAAAAGTTAAGTCATAGAAAATTTAAGTATATGGAAAAGTTAAGCAGCTTTTATTCACCATTGGTGACTCCAAAAAGTTAAGTAATTCTCAACTTTTCTGAGACAATTTTTTTATATATAGTTTTTTTCTCTTTCTAAGATGATCTCAACTTTTGTATGTAAATCCTCAATACATATTTATATATATAGTGAGTCATATACGCCTGTATACATGCAAAAATAAAACCGTTACTGTTATATATATTTTTTTTTGTGAATTTTATATGCATAATGTAGTTGCTCTCATCAGTTGGTTGTAAAAGAAATTAGTCGTAGAATATAATTCTAATTGACAATTAAAAAATAAATAAATAATGTACAAATACACATACAACCTCTTGAATTTTTCATACTACGGAAAAGTTAAGATTTCGGAAAAGTTCATCACCCCCAAAACAAACTATTTAACTTTTTTGAGCCTCCACTGTATTTATGTATGTGTGTATGTGTAATGCAAGTAAGTGTGTGCAGTTTATTAATGGTTTTATGTTGTTTGTTTCATCTTGTTTTATTTTTTGGTAACCAATTAACCAAACAACTTTCCGTTAAAGAGCCTCCTGATGGGCTTTTCCCATTTCGTGTTCATTTCACTCATGCAAAGTGAGAACATGCGTTGGCAATTTATAACAAACTGTTCGTTGTAATAAAAATAATGAAAAACAAGTAAAATATTTAAATTCCTCTTGTTACAAAATTATACACAAAACAAAGAAAAAAATATTTGGAAAATGGTAAAATTGTACACGGTGGTTAACTTATCGACGTATTGCACGTCATGCTTATGCAAACACACACACACACACACACACACACACACAGCCACACGCACGCTATTTAAAATGAAACGCCAATACACCAGCCATGTACAGGATACTCTGCAGTATACAGGCACTGAAGGCTGAAGGACAAACGCCTCGTGTGATGCTACACAATTTGTTGGCACGTGACAATAAAATTTACAATGACAGGTATCGATGCGCCCAGAGATCCAGACGATGTAACAAGAAGAATTTAGCATTAAAGAATCAAAAATATTAACAGGTTTTGTAAAGAAAAGTTTTGTGATGCTTTTTCGATTTTTTTAATTAGTAATATTTATTTCTAAGCCTTATAAAGTTTCAATACAAACAATTGGGCTATTCAAACGATAGTCTTAAAATTACATGTTTTAAAATAATAATAATAAAAAAAAGTATGACTGCTGTGAGCAATTTTTCATATTTCAGAGTGTGCTATTTGAAACAAATGAGAATAAATATTAGAAAAATATAATAATAATATTTAGTTAGACATGTTGTAAAATTATATGAAAATAATACAGCGGCTTCTATTTGTGTCCGAATTTTTATAATTTTTGAAATATGTATCTGAAACGGAATTTTTTCTAGCATTTATACTTTTAAAATTTGAAGGCTTTAGAATTTGTTTGCAAGTTTTACTAAGTTTTAATAAAACTTATTGCTCTTGTAAATAATTTCAACAAATTAGGTCTGACTGAGTCAAGCCATTTCACCCATTGTCTGATAGAAGTAACTTTTTTCCGGCAATTTTTGTCTTTTTAGGGTTCCGTACACCAAAGGTGAAAAAGGAACCCTATTGTTTTCGCTACGCTGTCCGTCTGTCCGTCTGGCCGTCTGTCCGTCTGTCCGTCTGGCCGTCTGTCCGTCTGTCCGTCTGTCCGTCACAGGGTATTTTCTCGAGAACCGTAAGAGCTACGGACCTGAAATTTGGACAGAGTGTGTAGACCCTTGGCCGCTACAACAACAAATACATGAGAGTTGGAAATTAAAGGGTGTGCCAAAACGAGCAACGAAAAATTTTAAAATCCCATGTAATATACATACAATTGTATGTATGTATGTATATTACATGGGATCCTTGGCCGCTACAACAACAAATACATGAGAGTTGGAAATTAAAGGGTGTGCCAAAACGAGCAACGAAAAATTTTAAAATTTCATGTAATATACATACAATTGTATGTATGTATGTATATTAGATGGGACCCTTGGCCGCTACAACAACAAATACATGAGAGTTGGAAATTAAAGGGTGTGCCAAAACGAGCAACGAAAAATTTTAAAATTTCATCTAATATACACACAATTGGATGTATATGCACTTGAAATTTGTAAAGTTCGTGTATTTTTATACAGACTACAACAACTAACACTAAAATTTAAAAAAATTTAATTAAAGGGTGTACCATCAGTTATTGTAATTTCGACTATGTAATTTTGAAAACTTGCTGTATTTTGGAAACCGTAAGAGCAAACTTCCTGAAATTTTCAAAAACGGTAAAACAAAAAAATCTCAAAATTATAAAATCGCCAAAATCAAAAAAAAATCGCCAAAACGAAAAAAAGCACCAAATTAAAAAAAAATTTCTAAATCGAAAATAAATCGCGGAAAACCGGAAAAATCGCCAGAATAAAAAAATCGCCAAAATGAAAAAATCGCCAAAGTGAAAAAATCGCCAAAATAAAAAAAATCGCCAAAATGAAAAAAATTGCGAAAATTAAAAAAAAATCGCCAAAATGAAAAAAATCGCCAAAATGAAAAAAATCGCCAAAATGAAAAAAATCGCCAAAATGAAAAAAATCGCCAAAATGAAAAAAAAACGCCAAAATTTAAAAATTTGCCAAAACGAGAAAAAAGCGAAAAATATTAAAAAAAAAAAATTATTTCAGCTGAAAAAAAGTAAAAAAACACTGTATTAAAAAAATGCTCAAAGCCCAACGTACGGAACCCTTTGTGCGCGAGTCTAAGTCGCACTTTACTGAATTTATTATTTTATTTACAATTCTGCTGACTTTAATTAATATCACAGTTTTTGTTTTTGTCAATTTTTTATTATTATTTTCCGAGTATTTGGCATTCCTTACAATTTTATCTATTTTTAAGCAATTGTAGCGCTTGTTTGCAACTTAAATTGACAACACAATGCATGATTATGCTGCTTATGTAGGGCAATCAGGTGATCGACCATGACCTGCCATGTGAGTAAGATGTGGATGGGGGTTTGTGATGCGTGTGTTTGTGTATACGTAGATTTACACAGAAAAAAGCTAATAACTAGTAGTAGTCTGATATTTATTATAATGAAAAGCTGCTTAAAATGTCAACTTTGAAGCAAATATGACACACAAACACTCGCATTCACATGCATATGTATGTATGTATGTGTGAGTGAACAGCCATGTATGTACTTTGTTGTCACTAGTATTTTCGATATTCCTGCATATTATTTTTTAAATGTATCGACGTCTCTTTATTAGCATTGAAAAGAAAATGTAAAATAAAAAGAAGAACTTAATATAAAGTACGTTGCATATTTTCTTAATACAGTGACGGCCATAAGAAAGCACAATCTCAGTAAAAATTTTTTATATCGAAATATTTTTTGAGTAAATTCTCAGCAAGTAAAAAATATCCGGAAGTAGGGTAAATTTGTATAATTTCTGATGATTTTTACATGAGGTTGTCATTGCAAGAAATAATTTTTTTTTTGATTCATATTCAGTGAATCCAAACTCATGTTCATGATGTTGAGTAGGTCTGATTTTTTGTATATTCTTTTTTTCTTTTCCCAAATTTCTTTTGTATAAATATATATTTTATAAATAAAAATCTAATACTTCATGACGTTGATATAATTTTCGAAAACTACAAATGATCTCCGATTTTGCCTAAGCGAAATTGCTTTTTAATTAATTAAAATAATAACCGATTACTGGAAGTAGAAAAAAAAATAGTTCCCGAACAATTAATTCCGATTTTTTCCACTGGGTTGTTAATGTACAAAAATTTGGGTGTTCGTTATATCGAGTTTTCGTTAAAGCGAGTTTCGTTATACCAAAAATTTCGTTTTCATTAAACGGTTTGTGATACTCGTGCACAAAAAGCATAACAGGAGGGAGGGGGTGCTTTAGTTATGACCGTTACTGTATATACATAGATACATATACACAAACATATGTATATCCTTGTAAAGTAAAAGAATATTGTTTTATGTAACTACTCATAATAAGCCATGTCGCCATATACTATGCACGAATGTATGTATGTATGTGTATGTGTGCATATTTTCATGTTTATATATACAAACATGTGATTGTACGTGTGTGTGTGGGTGTGTGTTTGTGTATCGTAACAGAAACATGAAGCAACAATTGTAAATTTTTATTATTATTATATTACTTACCGATCAATAATGACAGGATCTGATGGTGTTTCATTGCGGTTTCCACAACTTTTTTTGTCACAGCAACGGCTAAAAGAAACAAAATAAAAGAAAAATGAGAAAATGTTAAATTGGTTTATTGTCAAACGCATCGAAATAATGATTTTTGAATTAAAACATGAAATGGTCTTTAAAAATTTTAAAAAACACATAATATACATAAGTTTATTTTCTTATTTTTTCTTTTCTTTAAAAGTGCGCAAAGCAAGGATCACACGATAGTAGAATCAAGCGTTAAGAGAGTTTTAAATCTCTTAGCGAAAGCGTCAAAACTTCGAAAAACACTGCTTTGCTTAAGTCTACTTAAGCTATTGACCCTTATTGCGAATGGCGTCATCGACGTCACATCAAGACGACTGTAAAAATTGGCACTTGTCCACTCTTTGTCGACAAAAATTTACCACTATTAATATGATCCAATAAATTACAAAGCCTTAGAGATTAGTAAGAGATTGTCAATAAGAGCCAATTGTTGCCGATAAAGAGTAGACAAATAACAATATTTACTGTCGTCTTGATTTGACGTCGACGACGCCATTCACAATAAGGGGAATTATTCCATCTGTGTTTTTTTACCTTCATTGGGAAAGGCATAGTGAAGAGAGGACAGATGGGAAAGTATTGAATTGTTAATACTTTTGTGCGTTCTGTTAATTTTCATAGCACCGTGGCAGCGCCTCTAGTGTTAAGTAGGCGAGTTACTTTAAGCTTTATATCCATTTAATTGCTTTTTAGAGTTCCCTACACCAAACTTGAAAATTATTACCATTGTTTTCGCTACGATTTCCGTCCATATGTCTCGTGGACAGTAATAGCTACGCCCGCTACAACCAATGTAGACGGTTAAAAATTAAAGGGTGCTTCAAAGCGAGCAACGAAACATGTTAAAGTCGTAATGTAATATACAGACAATTATGTATAGACACTTAAAATTTTCAAAAACGCTAAAACTAAAAAACTCCCAAAATTAAAAAAATCTCCAAAACAAGAAAAAAAAAACAAAAAATCACTAAAACTAAAATAAATCGCCAAATCGAAAAAACGCCAAAACTAAAAAAAAAATACTAAAAACCGAAAAAAGTTCCAAAACCGAAAAAAATCGGTAAAAAAAAGTTTTTTTTTTTAAATTTCGATTCGTTTCGATTATATAGGCTTAAGGTTCACATATGTAACTAGTATTACATACGTAGTGTCTCTTCCGAAAAATTCGTCAAGCCTTCAAAGTGCCAAAGGCAAAGGGCAGAAAAAAGCCTGCTCCACAAAAAAGTAGTAATCAATGCAAATCAAACTAAAGAATGTTTTAAAAACTACAACGCTAAAACATTTCTGGCAAAATAAAAAAATGTACGAGTCTTCAAATTACAAATAAAAAAGTTTTTCTTAAAAGGATTTTTACTAAAAGAAGCTTATGTCGAATTAGAGAAATATGTATAGACAGATGCTATTGGGCACTTTGTAAACCGAAATATTTAAAATTTATTCTAGAATCGTATCGTTTTTGTTTCGCATTATTTGGATATTAAACCATCATAAGCCTGTGAAAAGTATCGTCTACTTTATGAAGCTAAAGGTTGTTTTATTTATTTTTTTTTTTTTATTTTTTTTTGTTGCTCTAATCAATAATTTTATTGTTATTACAATACCTGTGTATTGTCGTAAGGAGATCTACAATCTTATTTAATGTGGAAGCTGCAAATGTTGGCTTGTTGGTTCCATGTTATTTCATTTAGTCAGGGCTTAAATGCGTTAAAAAAATAATGGGCACAGAGCCAAGTTCATTGTTATCTCTTCTCTTATGCTGTTGACTAACCATAATTTTTCAGCATACCAACAGCAACCCAGTAAATGTTTCCTTTTTTATTTATTTTTTGGTGATAGTAGAGAAAAGGAGTGACAAAGATAATGAATGTACATATTGTGGACACTGGCAAAAATTGCAAAGAGAAAAAAATAAATAAAGCAAATAGAAGAAAAAAATATAAAACATGAAGCGAGTGCGTTACTCGATGCGATAACAAGGACCCATTGTTTATGTTGGTCGAGTTTAAAGAACCATTTTATGATGGCGCTGCTGGCATGAGTTTTTGCCATCGCATACAACAGCCCAAACAACCACCCACTTTCACGCATACAGACTCACTCTTTCACTCAATGATGATACAGGAACATATAAAAGGGAAAATAGCGGAAGGACACTGTTGTAAAATACACTTGCACCTCAACTTATCCATCCATATACATACATACATACATACATTTGAACATTCCTAAGAAAGGGTCCTAGGGTCTGGGAATGAAAAATAGATACAAGGACGGTCTCAAAACTAACTGATCTAACAAAGAGAACACGAAAAATTTTGGAAAAATTTTAATTTTTTTCTCGATATAAATATATAGAATATATAAAATAGCCATGAAGCGCAGATCTCCAAGTTTTCGTTATTGACAAATTTTTTACCACCAAGCCAAGAGAGCTAAGCTAAATCTAACGAATAAGTTGTGTGATGAAGCAATTCAAACTTTGATTTATTAATGTTGGCCATCGCAAGAGTGGATGTGTGAACTGGTGCATTTGATAAAATATCAGAAATGTTAATGTTAACTTTTGTAAGTGAAGAAAATGTGTAAAAATCTTGCTTTACTTGTAAGTCGAAGGTCAAGTGTATTAGAACAAATTTACCGTTAGAATCCATTTTAACGACATGTGTGTGTGTGTGTGTGTGTGTGTGTGTGTGTGTGGAGGCTGTAAACGTATTATTCTGTAATATAATAGAAAATAAACCATTTCAGCCATTTATACTCTACGAACTAAACACACTCGCCGGACATCATCAGCTGGAATATAAACAAAACGGTAAAGCGCAGAAGAAGAAGAGCAAAGGGAAGAGCATAAAAAAGAAACGATTATTGTAAAACAAAATGAAGGGAAATTAAAGCTCAAACAATCAAGGCCATTTTATTAAGAATTATTTTCGAACGCCCGCACACACACACACACACACACACACACACACACACACACACATATGTCTATGACACATTTAAACGCTTCCCATTATTCAGGAAATTTAAGAATTTTCAAAATGTGCACAATCCACTGAATATTCAATAAAGATTTCTGGAAACACTCTCCGATTATCAAAAGCAAAATCTGCAAGTTTACTTTAATAAAAAAAAATTTAAAATAACGAAAATCAAATAGAAATGCCACAAAGCAAAAGAAAAAATAATAATCGCAACTTGCAGAATTATCATATTTTTTATGATAAAGAAAGTGTGAAAATGTAGACAAATCCAAGAGATATTTCACTTCACATACCTAAAATATTACTTGTTACCAAAAAAAAAAAAAAAAAGGAATAACAAATTTAAAAGCAAATAAGACTGACAAAAAACGAGGAAAAGGAAATTTTATACTCAAGGGTTTTAGGTAAAGAAAGAACAAGCACAAGAACTTAATAAAATATGCCTGCACGTTGGTTTACACTCTCGTATCTTTCTTTAATTCTTCACTACGCCATCCTTCATGATGCCAACCAAAAAAAAGTGTTGATTGAAAACATTTAAAACGTCTTTTGTATGTACATATGTATGTCTGCATATACATGCATACATATGTATATATTGGCATATACAGTCTGTCAAGTATAATTTTGCACATTAAAATATACATATTTAAAACATTTTGAAATTTATAAAAAAAACAGGAACCGAATATAAATAATTATTTTCGCATTTATTAAGAAAAAAGCAAGTACAAGAAAACATCTCATAGCGTGGCCAATCGCACCATTTCAATTTTTCTAACCCCCTGTTCTGTAACTCGCTAAAGCGATAGATATTTAGCTTTAGCGAGTTACAGAATATGGGATCTAAACTAGAGTTTCTAAACTCGAAGGGTTTTAAAATTTTTTACGTTAAAAAAAATTTTAACATAAATAATTGTTATTTTCTGATTTTTACTTTTTCGATCAGAAACAATTGTTATTTAATAAAATAAACGTAAAATATAAATAATTGTAAAAAAAGTCATCCCGAACTCAAGGAAACTTACAAGGAAGCATGAAGAGCAGTGTAATTTTAATGTTTCCCATAAAACTATTTGTCAGGCCCGTAAAAAACACTACTATCTGCAGTAAATATAATAGAATAGTGGAACGATCTGGTGCAAAGTCTGGGACTGGAGTAAATATAGAGAGGTTTGTTTCCTCATCCATGGTGAATATTTCGCAATTCGTGAACTATTGGAAGAAAGTGATATTCTGTGATGAGAACAAAAGAATGTTATAATAGAACGATGGACCAACTAGAGTGTGGTGAAAACCATTCCAATAGTAAAATTTGGAAAAATTTAGACTATTATTTGTAGTTGCATCTCGAGCAAAATTGTAGGAGTCTTATGCTTTTTTTAAGCATTTTGCAGGCCAGTGTGCTTAGAAGTGCTATAAAATTTAGATTCTTACAAGAAAAAAGCCGTATTTTAAATTCTACTGCAACGATAACGATCCCAAACAGCAGTGGCCAGCTTATAAATACTGTAAAGTCATAGATGCACTTGCCCAAAGTCCGGAATTAAATCCGATTGAAAACTGTTGTAGACTTATTTAAAAAAAAAGAGTCTCTAAACGTCAACCGTTATCGACAAAAAACTTTCGATCGACAACTTGTATTGGAAACAACAATAAAGTAAAAACATTGGTTTTTGTTTTAAATATAAGTAAGCGATAGAACGTTTCTTTTCGACGTCGTGGGCCAGGTGGGTAATATTTGTGAGAAGAGTTTCTTGACACTGCCTTATTCATAAAAAACAATATTTTCTTTTTTTTATAAGGGCCTTAAAAAATTTTTTTTTTTTTGCAATGAAAACTGTTTTATAAACCTCTTATAAATCAAGAATATTTTTTATGACCAAGATCCTTAATTTTTTTTTACTTTTTAAAATAAAAATGAATTTTTTTTACGTAAATAATTGGAATCAACTAAAAATGTTTAAAAGCAAAAGAATTCGTATTGAAATTCTTAAAACACACACACACACTAAAAAAGTATTTTTACATAAAATAAAATAAAAATGTTTATATATATCTTCAATGTGAAAACTTATACTGGACATACTGTAGTTATATGTTAATATAAGAAACATATAATTTCTTATATTTCTTTAATATTTTCATACATTTAAACATTCCCATTTGAAATATATATATATATATATATATGTACATATGTATGTATACATATATATTTTGATTTACAACTCACCTGCACATCACTTCGTGCGTCAACAGTACACGACACATTTCTGGATTTTTGTCTTGTCCTTCATAAATAATTGCCTGCAAAGAAGCACCAACAGAAGAAAACAATATAAATTAGAAAATGGAAAAAGACCTTTTAAAGAAAATCATTTAATTATTTACTTGTTTCTATTCGAAACTTTAAGGAAACTGATAACTCTATTCTTGGAAAGGAATTTGCTGAATACATTAAATAGAAATGCAGAAATTAAAGTTTCCTTTCAAGTTGAGAATGTAAATCTTTTGTTAATAAGGAAAATTGCATGATTTTTTTTAGAAAAAAATTTAGGAGAAGGGCTGCTTTGTGGGCCAGTGAAAATGCTGGTCTATACGTAAACACCTCTGCAGGCAGGCTCAACATAATTTTTTTTTTAACAATAGAAAGCACAGTTTAATTAAAACTCGAAACATTCCACGATTGCGTTTGTTTGTTGGCCAATTTGCATAAATTTAATTTTTAATTTTTAATTTTTAATTTTCTGCATTTGCTGTGTCGTAACGATGACCCATTTTTAAGAGAAACAAACAATAACACGCATTTAAACAAAATTTATTTAAAAAGTGAATATTTTGTTAAACTAAATATCTAGTTTTTTTTTAGGAAATAGCAAATTTGAATAGAGTGTCGGGAGGAATTCACATACTGACGATGAGGTGTAGTGCGTACAACAATGTTGAGCAATCATGGAGACATTTACTCGTAACAAAAAAAAAAACAAAAAACAAAAAAAGGATAATGGCTTTGTTGGTGTGTTTATGTTGTTCTTGTTGTTCTCTGTAAAGCCCTCAAAATCCCTGTGATTAGTGTTTGATACTTTTCCTTTGGAAATTAATTTCTGATTATGTTTATGTTTGCCTTTTTATTTTTGTTTATATGTACATACATATGTATGTATGTATGTATGTATGTATGTCTCTGCCTTTGTTACTTATTCTCGATTTTGTGGCATAAGGTAAAGTGAATTTATTTGTTGTTGCTGTATTTTTTTTTTTTTTTTTGGTTTTCGGAAATTTTTATAAGCAATAGCACATATGGTACTGGTTACCGGTTACCAGCAAACCAGTAAGTGGCAAGTGATGTACATAAATGAATGTGTTACAGGCTGACGGACTGACTGACTGGCTAACTGACTGTTTACCACTTCTGTTGTTTGTGTGTTTTGAAGGCATGACAGAGGAAAAGTTTTAAGCTTTTTTTTAATAGAAATCTCGTTTGAAAAATAAAATAGGAACACACATCATCATCATCATCATCATCATCATCATCGTCAATGATGCTTCTTCGTTAGCGTTAGTCAGGTTGGTGGTTGATGCTTTTTTTTTATTTTTCTAATAGACGCATTGTTGTAGAAATTATTATCTGTCTATTCATAAAAATTATAACTAGTGTTACATGTACTCGTATAAAATAATAAAAATAATAACAAAAGGACTCCTTGCACCCTCTAAATGTGCATGTTGGCAGGATTTTTTCTAGTTGGATTTGTCCATTTGAATGTCTGTCTGTCTGTCTGTCTGTGCAAGTATCTTTTTCGTAGTAAGGGATTACACATGTTACTCGTAGTTTAGTGAGTTTTGTATTTAATTATTTTCAAATTAGACTGGTTGATTTTGGTTAGTGGGTTGTTTGTTTACTCGCATTTGTACGATATTTCCACGTTGGTTTGTTTGTTTGTTTGTTTGCTTGTTTAAATGCATGCGTATGCATTTGAAGGGCTTGAAGTACTTGAAGCAACCTTTTTTCCTGCATCTATGCATTAATACAAACTTATGTATGTAAGTACATATGTACATGTGTACATACATATATACTTATATATATGCATATGTATGTATGTGTGTATGTACATTTGTGTGTGTACAGATGATGTAGTACTACAGCAAATAGATACAAAATGATAGATAGATTTGTATTTGCTTGAACTCATCTGTTTGAATTATTCTGAGTACTTGCGGTTTTAGCGAACAAAACAATTTTTACATATGGCATAATTTTCTTTTCTCTCTCTCTCTCTCTCTTATTTTTTTTATTAGCTACCACTTTTTTAATTAAAATTAAAAAAAAAAAAAAAAACATAATAATTATGAAACTATATTTACTTTTTCCAAAAAATATACACTTACCCCCATATTAATAAAATTTAAAATGAGTTTGAATAAATACATATTATTTTTTTATGAATATCAGCCAGTATATTTACCCCCATATTCATAAAATTTAAATGTATTTTATGGCAAATTTTTCATAACAAATTTTCCTAAAATGGATTTCAAATTCATTTTATTTTTTTTTATGAATATGGAGGTTAGAATTTAATTTAAACACTCGGTTAATTTGAGACAAAACTTGTAATTAAATTTGAAACTTACGGCCCAGCCGTAATATAAGAAACTTTCTATCGCCTTCTTATACCTATTGAAAACAAAAACAAACTTTCTTATTTTATTGTTGTTTTCGATCGAAAGTGTCGGATCGACATCGAGGGTCAGGTTATTAAAGTACAAAAAAAAAAAAAAGATGCGATTATTTTGACTCCATCACAGCTACACGACCATTTTTGCCGCTGACGCCAATTTAGGCCAATTTCAGTGACAGCAAAAAAAAAACATTTATAGGTTTAACATTTTTAAATTTATTAATTTCGTTTTAGATAAGAAATTTTATTTATATCAATGTGAAATATTTATACTTTAATATCATAAATGTACTTATACCTATGATGTTGCTCTCGGTGTCATGATAATTAAGTAACTGACTACAGGGCGACGATAACAGAGTCAACAGCATTTGTACTCGTGCTGTTGTTTAACCTTATGTGGTCCAATGTTGTCATAAAATCTCATACATACTTAAAAATTCTTTTTCGGAATCAAAATTATATTTTTTTCTGCACTTAAATTACTTTTATCGAAATATAAAAAACACAATTTGACAAAATATAAAATAAATTCAGTAAAGTGCGTCATTGACTCGCACACGACGGGTTCTGTACGGCCGGCCACTGTATATGTAATACTATAAGAACTTTAGCCTACATAATCGAATACCTTATTTGATGTTGGCATTAAAAAAGATTTGTTTGGGAGCTTTTTAAGTTTTAGCGTCTTTGTTTTCGTTTTGCCGATTTTTTCGGTTTTTAGTGATTTTTTTAGTTTAGCGATTTTTTCACTTTTGGTTCTTTTTGTTTTGGTGCTTTTTCGTTTGTCCACTTTTTCGGTTTTTAATGATTTCTTTTAGTTTTTTAACTACCTTTTTACTTTTGGTGATAGTTTTGCATCTTAGCGATTTATTTTGGTGCTTTTTTTCGTTTTGTGCGATTTATTTTAGTTTTAGCGATTTTTTTCACCTTTGGTGCTTTTTTTATTTTGGCGATTTTTTTAGGTTCTTGGCGATTTTTTCGGTTGTCTTTTAATTGTAGCAATTTTTTAAGTTCTGGCGATTTCTTTCTGTTTTCGTGTTTTTTTTTTAGTTTTTTACGAACTTTTTACTTTTGGTGATTTTTTTTTGCATTTAAGCGATTTATTTTACTTTTGGTAATATTTCTCATTTAAGGGATTTTTTAATTTTATCGATTTTTCATTTCAGCATTTTCTTAATTTTGGGATTTTTTAGTTTTTGAAAATGCCAAGAGTTTGCCTCTCACGATTTCCAAGATACAACAACTTGTCAAAAATATATATATATTGATAGAATAACCTTTAATTTTGACATTTTTTAAGTTGCCCTGCTAGTTGTTGTAGCCTGCATAAAAATCCATTAACTATGTCTATATATTGCATTAAAATTTCAACATGTTTCGTTGCTCGCTTTAGAACACCCTTTAATTTTTAACTGTCATATACGTGTTGTTGTATCGGCCAACGTTTTACACATTCTGTGAAAATTTGACGTGCGTAGCTCTTACGGATCTCGAGAAAACAGCCTGTGACAGACATACAGACGGACAATGTGGTAAAAACAATAGGGTCCCTTTTCACCTTTATTGTACGGAACCCCAAAGAGGAGAATTTTAATAAAAAATTAATAGAAAATTTTACAAAAAGCCTTCAGTATATGTACAATGAATGGAAAAAAATCTGGTATTCTTTAAAAAAAATAATAATAATAATAAAAGGCCTTCAGTACAATGTGACACAGTGAATGGAAATAATTTAGAGCTGAAATTTGCACTGAATGACACCTACATTCACTTAGTGAAATAAGCATTTGAAAAATTAATAAATAAAAAAAAGGTAATTTCAATTACCACTTTAATTAAATTAAAAAAAAAAATTTTACTTTTCAGTACTTTGGCTTTTTCCAACTGTTTAAAACGAACCAATGCTTTTGCTTGTGCTTTTGAAAGTAATCAACAGTCGAAGTCGAAGCAGAATCAGAAATCGAACTATGTACATTCGCCTAAACTATATTTCAGTTCACGCAATCAGTTTTCTATTAATCCAAAAAACAATCCATGTTTATTGCCATAAAGGCATAATTGTAATAAAGATATGATTCTGACAATTCTTAGATTGGTTGCATCAACCGACCGTATGCTTTTGTCATGACTAATTAACTGATTGATTAGCACAACCGAATAAAATATTATGAATTGGATTTTACTACCAACTTTTGGTATTGGCAACTAAGAAATTGTCGTTGTATATTAAGGTTAAAATAAATACTTATTATCAGTTGCTGCAACTAACTAGAGGTTGAGTTACATATCATAGGTTGAGATTTTACTTGTAGCAGCAAATTAAAAATTAACTTTTTTGTCTTTCAAATATATTATGATTTATGAATTCTCAAATGGTTTTTGAAAGTCTGTGCATAAGATAACAGGTTTGTGGCTGTTTAAAATGTGTGGTTGAAGAAATGCATATAGACATGCTTCACCAAATAAATAAATTTCAATTAAAATATACTTATGGCAATATGTTAAATAATAAATTTCTTAAATTATGATATTGTTTTAGTTATACTAACCATATTTTCGGTAGCAAGAATAACTTTTATTTCAAAATCCATTGCTGCTGCAACTATTTGGTTAAGGGTTATAATTAAAATATAGGGCATCAAAATCAAATTGCAGTCGTCATACCAGAATTATATGATAGTTGGTGCAACAGCCAAAATTCGATTGGCAACAAATTCGGTTGTCTCAACGAATCTGTTTTCTCTGTGTATAAGCAATTGTGCAGCACTTTGAACAGTCGACGATTTCAAAAGTTTAAATTTGATTTGCTGTTGCTTTTGGTTAGTTTCGCTAGTAAAAGTATAAGCAGTCTGTGTGCTTTTGCAAGTACCAAACAGTCACAACCGAAAAAGCAAAAGCTATCGCTTTTGGAAGATTTCAGCAGGTTCAGTCAACTATTTTGTGGTGTTTGTCATGTTTTTGTTGTTGTTTTGGCACATCAGACAAGAACCAAAAACAAAAACCACTTTACTGCGATTGCTTAAAACTTCTAAAAGCAATAGTTTTTGCTTCTTCGACTGTTACTGTTTTCGACTTCCAAAATCATATAAACTACTTCTGATTTTAATTGCGATACTAACCAAAAGCAAAAGCAAATCAAATTCAAACTTTTCAAATTGTCGACTGATGAAAGTATCTACTGCGCAATTGGTCATGAACAGGGAAACCACAAATATGCTCTAAAAAAAGTGTTTTATGCGCATTCAATATGCACTAAAAACTTGAAAATATGCGCTTAAAAGTAAAAAAATATGCTCTTAAAAATAGAATAAATAAAGAATAACTGGGTTTGAAGTGCAGGTTAAAAACAAAATTACTATAAAAATTTTTACTAAAACAAATTAATTTTTATTGGATGCATAAGAATTTAACTTTAATTTCAAAAGATCACGATATCAGAATTAAGGCTTTGCAACTGTATTTTGGATAAATAAGACAAGATTTTAATTTATAATTTTTATTGCAATAAATAACAAAATATTGACCTAGAATTTCAAATAAAAATCTTTTCTGTCCCGTCTTAATGAACTTTCATACATTTACAATGTTCCTTCAAGGTCTTTTCGGGGCAGAGTAAATCACACACAGCTAAATCACACATAGCTACATTTGTATTGCAACTAACTTCCGTAAAACTGCGTTATACATATGTATATAAAAAAAATTATACACTACATGGAACATTGGAACAGATTTTCTTTAAAACTTAAATTTTTATTTCGAAAATGAAATTTTAATGCGTTGCTAAAAAAAATTGGAGAGTTTTTTTAAAGGATGGTGGTGCCAAGCGGGTTGAAATAAAATAAATTCTATAAAGTATGAAAATATGCCCTAAAAGCGTAAGTTATGCTCTAAAAATTCGAAAATATGCGTGTAAAACATATATATGCATAAACATGCTTTAAAGGGTAAAATATGCAAAAATATGCACTAACAAATCGATGCCAAAATTCATTAAAAGTTCTGAAACGCATAAATATCTTGTCCCCGCATTAATACGTGATACAAGAAAAAAACATGCAATTGCATATTTGCGGTTTCCCTGGTCATGAATCATTTGGTGATTTTGCTTCGACTGAAACTGTTGTATTTTTCAAAAGCGAAAGCAGAAGCAAAATGAAATGAAACGGAAATCATTTCAGTTTTCTAAACACTGGGGGTCTACTCAATAATTCGAAACGAAAGAAAATGCTTTCGAATTTGTATGCTTATAACATGAAATTCGAAAGCATATTCTTTCGATTCGAATTACAGAGTAGACCACCTGATTTCAAACACAAATAGTTTTTAAACTTTTAAAGAGTCGTATAAATGAAACATTTCTTTTAACACCAAAAAAGGTAACATACCGACTTGTCATGAGAAAATTAGTTCGATTTCCCTTGGAGCTTCTACAATCCTAATGGATGTGTTGCGTGCCAATCAAATTTCTTTTACTTAATAAACTGAATCAAATATGCAACTCTTAATTTTGCTGACAGATTTTGCTCAACTTTCTCCATTTACCTATAATCAATTTGCTGCTAGTGTTGTTGTTGTTGTTGTTGTTGTTGTTTTTTTTTTTTTTTTTTTGTAAAAATTTTGTGAAATTTAACACCATTTTATTTGATAGATTTTTTTTTTAGTTTTTGATTTGACACTCATACACACACACAAGCAGACATACATACATATATGCATACATCATCTAAATAGAATACCAATGAATTTACACATTTACAGAAATCTAATGATGATTGGCACATGTCCTTGCGGCCCATGAATGAGTTGGTGGAAGAGCTAGGAAATCGAATGATTGAAAGTGGTGGCGGTTGGGGGGTTGGAGGGTTGGGGGTGGGGGAGGGCAGGTGTGTTTAATATTCAATGAAATTTTTGTGAAAATATTTAAATCTATTAATGTTTAGTTTGCTCTTAAAAACTTTTGAAGCAAAAAAAAAAAATAAAAATAAAAATAAATATGTATATGTACATATTTTCATTTATGCATGTAAATGCAATTACAATGCAACACAAATTTGTTTTTATATTTTTCAATAGATTATTTTTATTTATTCATGTGCATACATATACATACATACATACATATGTTTATGCGGATGTGTGCGCGGTGTGTTGAAATAAATTTGACTTTAAAAGCAACAACGCCATTGTGGTTATCGTTTGTTTAATGTGCCAACCAATATTCATGTGAATTAATGGTGACTGGAAATATGTGTGTGTGTGTGTGTGTGTGTGTTTGATGTTTGCTTTTAGGTTGTTGCAAGCATACAAACAACATCAATAAGAGCGGCAATAATACTTGTTCGTATCTGTTTTTGTTTTTTTTTTTTTTTGTTTTAAATATTGTGGGGCGTTGCAAAACACCAACCAACATGTTTGAATATTGTCTCCACTTTAGGTTATTTTTATCTGTATGCGAGTGTGTGTGTGTGTGTGTGTAGCATGCAAATTGCACAAATTACACACACACACACACACACACACACAAACACACAATGTATGCACATGGTATATTTTTATAAATATTTATACGGCCATATTTGATGGCTTTTATCGGTCGCTGCTATTGCGGCTGCTGTTGCTGCAGCAAATGCGAGACCTATTGAAAGTTGATTTTTGTTTTTATAATTGCACTCAGGCACACAGAACCACATGAAAGTGCATAAGATTGCTTATACACATGTATGCATATGTATGTATGTATGTATATATGTATGTGTGTGTAAACACATACTTGCTTATTTGATATTATTTTTTGCTACTAGTGAATTTCAGCACCATTAATTTAAAGTGTTGACGTTCGAATTAATTTTATCGCTTAATTAACACTCACACAAGATAAACAAATACACGCCGACACATACACACACACACACACACACACACACATACATTGTCACATTTTAATACACACGCATAAGCACACTCATGCACACACACACACACACACTCGCACAAGCATACGCACACATTGAAACAATGATAAATGTTGTAAATATGAATGTAGATTTAAAAGAGAATAAATTTGTAAAATAAATTATTTTAAAGTGTTTGAAGTCATCTGAATGCAAACGAAACGATGCAAGTAAGTTGAAGTCAAATTTGACACAAGCAAATTTGCAACTTAAATACTTGCATGAATATTTTTAGACGGCTTCAAAAAAAAGTAGGCTTTTCAATTTGGTTCAGCTTTTTAACTTTCCACTATAAAAAATAACTGATTTTACCCAAATTTTCGAAAATCGAAACCACCAAAATTTCCAAAAGTATTTATTTTATTCGCTCCACCGGCAGTATCTGATAGATTGGCCATAAAAAATCACTTTTGGCACCATAACATTTAAATGGGGCGTTATTCGGAAAAAATTTATATCACCATTTTTGCTTAGAATAAATAGCTCAACATTTTTCCCGTACATAATTTTGCCCTAACTATGGCCTATCATGGTCCTTTAACTAGATGAAACTAAGTTTTTTTTGGAAAAATAATTATAATCTGTGTTCATTATTTTATAAGGTAGGAGCTGTAGGTTATATAGCCCCATTACATTTGGGCCAAATATGTATCATTTAATAATATAAGGATGAAAACGTCACATACCAGTTTATTATAAGCTTTTTAGTGAATCGATTCTCTTCGGTGAATTTCTAAAATAAAATTTTTACAAAACTGTTTTCCTTAAAAAAAAACTTCAAATGTTTTGGTCAAGTAAATTTAAGATATTCACATTTTTATAGATCGATCATTTTTATCACATTTTTATAGATCGATATAAAAAGCGGTTAGTTGGTTTCGGTGAGGCAAGAATTTCCCTCTATCATCCTCTGAATCCTAGTTTTCAGTTGTCCTTTTGGACACATATTTATCTATGTTTTAAAAGTCATCACAATCTGTTTTATAATTTTAGAGGGTCATCTATGAATTTTTAGGGGGAAGCTGATTCTATACCAATTATTAAATAAAATCAGTTAGTATATAAAATGGATAACTTACATTCTTTCCAAAATGTAGTCCTTGTACTATGTCGGCTGGGCTACTGTATGTTAATAATAAAAAAATGAGTTTTCTTTTCATCATCAGAGCCGAACCACACAGAAGGAGGATAAAAAAGTATATACAAAAGGGGGAAAGAAATTAACTTGTTAACTAAACAAAGCTTAGTAATATATGGCCAAGCAGGGCCGGAGCTCTCATATTTAACAATATAACAAAATTTTTGTAAATATAACAAAATTCTATAAATACATTCAATCTTAAGAAATGTAAAGAAAATATGAAATTAGCCTCAACAAATTGTGTGTACACAGATGCTTATATAAAAATCGATTTGATAGTTTCGGAGAGGCAGAAATTGCCCTCCTGGTCCTAGTTTTTAGAAAATATATCGTCGGCTAACTGACTTCAAGTCAATTTTACAGGGGAGACAAAAATACTGCTAATACGTTAAATTTTTTCGACACATTGAGTTTGAAATTAAAATAAACACTCCAAGCCGGTCGATATAGCATATCTGGTTTTTTAGACGCAGATCTATCTGCATACATACATATGTTATAAATTTCATCAAAATCTGCTTAAGGCGGAACTAGCAATGTTACTTTTTCATTCGGACAGTGGACGGACTGCCAGACAGATGGGCAGACGGGCTGAAGGGCGAACAGCATATAGTCACGTCAATAGGGAGGGTTCATGGCTTTCTTTTCAGTATGGAACCCAAAAAACTCTTGCTCTAATAGATCTGTGCTAAAACGGTAATAAATAATTTTCGGGTGGCGCAGGTCTGCAGGAAGAAAATCAATCTATCGAACAAGGGAAACCTACAAATTTTGTATTTCCTTCTCACTCCAAATGCCCAATTTCCTCTTCTCACGCAAACCCCCCAAAAAAATTATAAATAAATAAAAGCTTTAAATAAAAGCTTTAAGCATATTTGCTCATGATTTTATTTTTAGCACACACCATGCAACTGAAAAAAAAATATTTACATTCATACTCGTAAATAGAAAAACTAATCATTATCGCCATCATTATTGGTTATTGTTTTTATGACGGGCATTATTATTGTTCAGATCTCAAAAATGAAAATAAGAACAAAAAGGAGAATGGGAAGGAGAACTCGCAAACACACACACAATAAAATACATATGTATTTTATTGTGTGTGTGTGTGTGTTGGTTGCGCTAGCCAGAAGAGTTTTATTGCAGCATTTATTTTTCTTTTTTTCCGACGACGCAACGATAGATTTGGACTAAACAAAATTACTGCGGACAATAAGCCAACAACTACAGGGTGTTTTTTTAGAGGTATAGAACTTCGAATTGAAATAAAACACAAGAAAATCGTTTTAATGTCCATCAATTTGGCTTTATTGGAAGGATAATTTTATGCCATTAATGTTTAAATGTGATTTCGGGCATGTGGCCGCCGCGGCTGGCTCGAATAAAGCCAATTCTACAGGTCCAATTTTCAACCACTTTTTCGAGCATATGGGGCCGTATGTTGGCAATAACGCCACGAATGTTGGCTTCCAAGTCCCCTAACGTTTCTGGTTTGTTGGCGTAGACGAGCGACTTCACATATCCCCAAAGAAAATAATCCAATGGTGTCAAATCACACGATCTTGGTGGCCAATTGACAGGTCCATTCCGCGAAATTATGCGCTCATCGAATGTTTCCTTCAATAAATCGATTGTGACGTGCGCTGTGTGGCATGTAGCGCCGTCTTGTTGGAACCACAACTCATCCACATTCAAAATCTTCAAAATCTTCCATAAAGTTGATGGACAAAGCTCCAATTGCTGTGCACGGTGGCGAATCGATTCATTCGGGTCCTCTTCAACACTTTGCTCTACAGCGGCAATTGTTTCTTCGGTGCGCACTGTTCGACGTCTCTGCGGATGCGTATTATCACATAGAGTAAACGTAGTGCGAAAACGATCCATGGTTAACCGAATTAATTGCTCTGATGGACGATTATGTCGACCATAAAATGGACGGAGCTTGCGGTAAACTTCGCGAACTGAACCATTATTTTCGAAATAAATTTGCACGATTTGCAAGCGTTGTTCTTTTGTCAACCTGTTCATGATGAAATGGCAAACCAAACTAAATATTAATCACTTGACAGCTGACAAAATGGCCGCCAGTTAAAAAAGTGATGCCAACTTAAAGTTCTATACCTCAATAAAAAACACCCATTACTTACTCATTGTTTTTGGCCGTTTGTTTGTGGCCTTTAAAAGTTGCAGTTTTAGCAACTGTATTTAGAATCGTTGCATGGCTCTAGTTTATGTAGGTACACAGCACGAACACACACACACACACACACACACTCGCGCATATGCCTGATTGTATGTGAGTGAGTTTGTTGTCTGTAATGCGAACAATTGCGATAAATAATTGTATTTTTTTTTCGTTTTGCTTTTGTTTTTCAACATTTTATGCAGTTTTTAAATCGAACGTGTGTTTGTTTGTACGAGCAGCTCCCGAATATTTTGGCATTACATTCGATTTGGTTTCATTTATGACGGTAGATTTTGTTGAAATATGATCTCATTGTAGCCAATCTATTTGGCATATCAGCACGTGGTGCTCGCGCAGAGAAACCAAAATACATTATCATGAGGACGCAAATTACAATTGCCTTCTCCTCCCACCCAAACTATTAAAACCTTCACTCATTTGGTGTCTGCTTTTGAAAAGCCGAAATAGCGAAAAATATGAAGTGAAGCGCTTTAAGAGCATTTGTAATGTAACATGTAACATGTTTTGTTATCTGATCAAGTAAAATTATGAATATTTTTGTTGGCTTTTTATTGTTGTTGCTATTGCTATTGCTATTGCTGTTTCTGTTGCTGCTGGTGCTGGTGTTTTCCATCATCTTTGATTGCCTTTGAAATTAGAGATGTAGCACAAATAGGGTTGCAACAAATACCGACCAACAAAATTTGGTCAGCGATTTAACCCTTAAATAGCAGATTATGCGTGGAGAGCGTTTGAGCTTCAATATCAGATACCTTAAAGAATGCAATGCACATAACATAAAGATCAAAAATACAAAACTGGCAACTTCCGCGCTCACGAACACCTACGGTCACTAAATTATCTTAGGAAATTATTTGTCTGTAATGACATGGTTGGTGGGGGTCTTATTGAAAAAAAAATTCGAAATAATTATTGAGGAACTACTTTTACTTTTTTACTTCCAATAAGTATCCATAAGTGTGTATGTTTTACTTTTCGAAGTTATTTCTTAATTTTTTTTAAGCAAACGAACTCGATGTCAAGAAATATGATAATTTTTAATTATACAAAATATATTAATTTAAACGAAACTTTTGAAATTTGGTCTTTCCATGGTTGGTGGCGAGTCTTTCTCAACTCTATAAAAGTAATGAAAAATTAGTTTTTTTTTTGCACTCATGAAAAAGATCATAAAAAATCGGATTTACTTAACATCATGAAAATTACTTTGGATTCACTGGATATGTATCAAAAAAGAAAGTTTCTTGCAATGACAACCTTATGTAAAAATCATTAGAAATTATCAAAATTTGCACTACTTCAGGATCACAAGTATTATTCGCAATTGTCGAACTACATGTAAAAACTGCGAAAATCAAAAAATTTAGATTTAGAAAATTTCAATAATATTATTATAATGCAGGACATTAATTTTGACCGTCAATACTGCGCTTTATAATCACGTCTCCTGGTATTGAACTCTAGTTTGGAGTGGAAAATGTTTTGTCTTGTCTTGTCTTGTATTGCTTTGTCTTTTCTTGCCTTTTCTTGTCTCCTATTGTCTTTTCTTGTCTTGTCTTGTCTTTTCTTGTGTTGTCTTGACTTGTCTTGTCTAGCCTTGTCTCGTCTCGTCTTGTCTTGTCTTTTCTTGGCTTGTATTGTCTTGTCTTGTCTTGTCTTGTCTTGTCTTGTTTTGTCTTTTCTTGCCTTGCCTTGCCTTGTCTTGTCTTGTCTTGTCTTACCTGTTTTGGTATATACAAAAATCATTATAAGCTAAATATGTGTTGAATATATGCCGGATAGCTTCAAAAAATGCTATTGCGAAAATGACGAATGCATTATTTTACTGATCTGCTTTGCATGAGTGCATGTCCTATAAAGTTTGCTTTAAAATGTTTCTTTTAAGAATGAATGTAGAGTCATATTTCAATTGTAAATAAAATTATGTGTAAATTTTTCAACTTCTGTCTTCCTCCCCTATTTTCTTTGTCGACTTTCTGTTCGAGCAAACTGTGTGTTGTGCCTTGTGTCGCTTAAGCAAAATATTTATCTAATCGTAATAATATTACTTTGATCTAAAGAGATAATCGGATCAAATGATTGTTCTTTTCTTACCAAGCCTTTTTTCCGAAGTCTTTCAAAAGGCACGCTGTCAAATAAATGTGGGAAATAATATTTTAACGTTTGCTTCCGAATCAGCGTAATTACACACTTACCAATTTGTGCTACTACGATATTAAAAAAAATCACTTAAATAACACTGACTGACTGACTGTCAGTGTTTCACCTTGAATTGCAACTTTATTTCAGCAGAGTGAAGAAGAGAAAAAAAAACATCCAAACATTTATTCATTTTCATAACAAAATCACTTTTATCGGGAATTAATTAGTTCACGTGAAATGTGTTTGTTCCCGTTCCCTAAAATTGTGATCGCAAAATTTTTGCATTATTATTATGTCAGTGTACGTACTATTTTCTAATTTTGTTCATGGGAAATATTTCACGTGAACAAAATTTTCGCTTCTTATTCCCGCTAATAGTGAAAATATGTCCGGAATTTTGCACAATATGTTCATTATTATTTTTAGAGGAAATTGTGTAAAAATTAAAGTCTTTTTATATCTCATTTCTATTGCTAAAAATACTTTTTTATCAACCAGACAAAAAGCTAACAAAACAATCAAAAAAAGGCACATGGCACATGGCCCATTTATACATATTTATTTATTCACTGTAGTTGTTCGAAAACAAATTTCGACCTCGACCAGCAAATCGGTTTATTGCGTAAAACAAAATAACATAATCAATAGCTCAATATTCTTATTATTGCTCTCTCTCTTGTATCAATGGTACATTTTAATGTTTTCATCATCTGCTGATGATAAAGACTTAATAAAAGAAATAAAAATTAAAGGGGTAAAATGTTGGGGTTCAGTGTGTCTGTTTCTATTTTATTTTGTTTGTTTTTTTTTTCAAATCAAAAAGTACTTTACACCCAAGTACTACAATGATAAAAAAAAGACATCCAATTTACAACAAAGACCTTCTTCGCCCGTTTGCACAATTTTTATAATAAAATTACAACAGCAACAACAATGATACTCATAATAGAGTCTATAAAAATTTGTCACCCTAGAAATTAATTGCCCTTGAAAACAATACAGAATAAAACAAACAAACACGCACCATCACACACAAACACACACACACACACAAAGTGAATGTGTGTAAAAAATACTTATTGTACGTTTGAATGTGTTTTGACCAAAATACACACACACACACACACACACACATTTTTATCCTTGTAGGAGTGCTGATGCATGCGCCAGTATTGGTTAGAGCAGTTAGTCATTTTGCAAAACGGACGAATTGCAAAAGTAAAAAATATTTTAATTGTAATAGATCTCTATCTAACTAACTCTCCCTTTGACGCACACTCGCCCTCCCTCACCTTGTCATCCCCAGCTCCAGCCCCAGCCCCAGCACCAGCCACATTCAATGAAGACATATGGCCAGTTTAGCCAAGCAAAAATATTTTTCCGAAAATGCTGTATTTGCAGTTATTTTGTTTTTTTTCTTACACAAACTATTCCCATTCCTCTCCTTAAGCCCAAAGGACATTCGCACAATTGTACACGAGCACGAAGAAAATAAAAGTAACATAAAAAAATAGTGGAAATAATCCTTTTAGTGGGCGCTACCTCGAAAGGTAATGACTTCGATTTTTATATTTCCTTTATTGCACTCGTACGTTTCCACGTACATACATACATACGTACGAGGAGGACATGCATCTATTGCTGCTGCCCATTTAAGTGTTTGACAAGTCAATTTATTGCGCTGGTATGTTGGTTGATGCGTGCAGGACGCATTTAATTAACTGTGACAATCAATTTTGAATGCAACTTATGGTTCGATTGAAGACAAATTCATTTTTTCGTTTGGGCGTTTGAGTTTCACTTCAAACTTTTCAACTTAAGCAGTGGAATGCAAATAGAAATTCATTTATTTATACTCGTATAGTACGAGTACATATGTACATGTTATTTATTTTTATTTTTTGTTTCTATTTTAGAACTTACTTGCTTTGTGACAGAGTCTATAAGTCTAACGAATATATCCTGTTCTTGGCGGGCACCTGAAAGAGAAATATGAAAATGTTAAAGACTTTTATCGTTTTATATTAAGGAAACTTAAGCTTAACATGAACTGAAAGTAAATAAAAACTTTAATGGAAACTTTAAATAGTGTCCAAATAAAAATTGATTTCTAGCTGAGGAGGGAAGTGTGTCAGCAAGGCTTGGATTAGTCAAACGACAACTTCAGTGATTTCATGTCTATATAAACCATTCGAATCATAAATTAAAATAATTTGAAATTAGCATTCGGCAAGGTTTTTAAGAAGTTGAGGGGAATTCTTGAACTAATTTTATCATAAAAAAATAAGAAATTGGTTCTTTTTGAACTGCAGCACGTACAATAGCAACATTTATCCCCGCTTACAGTCTTTCATTCACCACTTCCTATCATTCAACAAGGCCGATGGACTGGGAGTCGGCTAACAGCTGGCGCCGACTTCTGCGACTAATTTTCGGCTTCGGCTTAGCCGATTTTTTTTTTGAAAATCCCCTTTTTTCATAACATGCTTCTCCTTTAAATCAACGGAAAAGTATGTGCCCGCTTCTGATATTAATGGTAGCTGAGGGATTTTATTGACAATAGCCGACATACACTAGCCGCCAGCATACTAGCCGCCGACATACACTAGCCGCCGTAGATATTTTTGGCCAGCAGCTGACAAAACAGTATTGGCTTCGTTGATATCTTTGAATTTAAATAAAACAAATTGTGTGTGAGATATCATAAAAACTGTTAATATTTTTGAAAGGCCTATCGCTGCCATTATGTATGGAATTTAACATCGTGTGAATGTCCGCCGCGGCTTTGCTGCATTTCGCGCATCCGTAATGTCAAATTTTCCATGTTTAGATCATAAATCAGGGGGCAAATTACGACATTTGATATCGAAAAAAATTTCATACAATTTAAATTGTATTTGTGTGGAGATTTCCATCGATATCTAACGCCGTATTTTGCCCACCCCCCCCCCAAATGCAGAATTTTGTCCTGGCTTTGAGGACCTCTGTAGCTTGTGACTTAGGTGCGACTTCAGAAAACCTCACAAAAAAGTGTAATGGGGGTCAAATTGCACGATCTCAGTGATCATGTTCGCATCACCTGTTGAAATCATATGATGAAGTGCGTACACACAAAGAAAAGATATGGTTGTAAAATGGTTGAGAAAGCAATATTATGTTCTCTGAAACAAATGTGTGGTCGTTGAAAACTAGTTATTGTTATTTTAAACATTAATTTCGTTACGATAAGCAGAGTAATGTTTGAATTTAATAATTACATTATTATATTCATAGAAAGTGCGATATGGTTAGAGTTTAACAATATAGTTTTGTTAAAAATTTATGACTACAATATAATTTGTATTATTGTGTAAAAATAATATGATGTAAATAACAATATAATGTTATCCAAAACCATACATGTTAAGTTTTTAAAAAAACTTTTTCAGAAGCACCTTCTGTCAGTTCAGTGTTTCGTTTGTAAGCTATCGGTAGTGCACGCGTGGTGTTAAATAAATAAAAAAAGTATAAACAAAAGGGTAGATAAATAAAAATAATAAATACATATTTATGTATGTATGTACATATATCTCTTTATACAGATGTGTCTGTATTTCGTGTATACACATATACATATGTAAGTATACATTTCTAAACATACATACATTTTCTTTCATCAATATTAATTTATTTTTATTTCGGATTTACCGCACAGCTGTTTTAAACAAAAGATTTGCCAATAAATATATGATTAAAAAACAAAATATTATTATTACATAAAATAATACTATGGTCATATTTAACAATATTATTATAATATTAGATCATGGTATGGTAGGTATCAATTATATTTTAGTCACATCTAACAATAGTGTTGTCTTGTTTACAATAATAAGATTAGGTATAACAAAGTTAATTGTTTTTGTAGATAATATTATTATTAACTCAGAAAATAATATTATTTAAACTTTTCTTTTCCATTGACAATAATATGATTTGACTGCAACCATATAACTCAATCATAGTATGTTGCTGTTTGATTATGGTTACCTCAACCATATTTTTTCTTTGCGTGTAGCGGCACAGAAAATGCCGGTATTTCCCCCAGCTAAAGTCTAGTTCAATTGTTCTGCTCTTCTTTAGAAAATCACATGAATTAATAAAAAATATTTCATTCTATATGACTACAATAATTTTATTTTGTTTTTGAAGATTTTATTATCTTTTTGGAATAAATTCTACTATGTAGTCGTAGATACACTTACCATTAGCATAAAGTAATTGTAGTCGATATTGTATTCCATTGTTGGTTTTCGTAGTGTCCGCTTCCGATTCTTTTTCGATAAATCCTATAAATGCAGTCCTTTCGATTTCAATTGGTTGGCCCGCCCGATCATACAGTGCGATCACAAAATGGAAAAAGTTTGACTTTCTCAAATTGCTGGGCGGCTGTTTTTCAAAATGTGCCCTACCAATGCCCAAGCTGGAAATAAATACAGAGAGAGAGAGAGAAAAAATGTTTAGAAAATTCTTCAGGTAAGCGCCAAAAAAGCTTAAGCGACATAATTTTCAAATTTCAGTTTTTGACTAAAATCGATTATTTGGGTAAAAAAAAAACGAAGCCCAAAAATGTGTCGCTTAAGTTATTTTAGCGGTTATGGCTCGATATGTAACACATAACAATAAATCAAAAAATTGGTTCTGTTTTTTTTTTTTGTTAGTTAAACGGTTGTTCATTTAAGCTCACGATATGTACCTATTATTATATTTTTTTTAATCATATTTTTTGAGGCAAGTCTACTAAGTCTGGTAATTGAAGAAGTGCGTATTCGTATTTAAGAAATTGATTGTGTTAATCACTTGAAATTAATTTATGTTTACACTCTGATGTCTAGGTGCTTGTGTGTGTGTGTGTGTTTTTGTGTGTATTTGTGCGAGCATGTGTTGCTGTTGTTCAATTGAAGCACAGCCGCGAATAACGTTGTAAAAGACAATTTTTAAAAATCCAGTTTTTTCACAGATTACTATTAACATAACTCTCTTGCATTGTTCAAACATCAAACCATCCAAAATTATGCATCTGATCGCCGTCAAAATACAATTACAATCAGTCACTCAGTGGAAAACTTTGTAAGTAACTAATAAATCATGCAAACAAAATTGTCGAAAATAATTGATAAATGTAGCAGAGATACAAAAAGAAAAGATAATGCTAGTTATCATTATTTTCGATACGCTAAAAAAAATTAAACGAAAAAACAATCTTGCCTTAAAATACGTTTTTTTGGCTCTCCTGCAAAGTTATTATTTTGTCACTTAAAACGTTATTCGCGGCTAACCTTCAATTGTATGTATTAAAATCATTTTTATTCAAGTTAATTATGTTTAATAAACTTGTCTAATAGTTTAATAATTGCAAGTAAAATAACATGAGCGTGTTTTATATTTACGTCGTACGTACACCTTCCAACAATTTATGTAAATTATGAGTATTTAGTGTGTCACACTGTTGTTGTTATTGTTATTGTTATTTAATGACATGTCCTTTTCTTCTTGTTGTCCTTCCTTTCTTCAACTTAATTACACTGGCTGAGTGACAGTGCAAGCAAACAAACTGAATGGAATAAATTTGAAATGACCTAAAACCAAATGTCGCATAAAGAAAGTTATGAAAAAAATAAAAATAAAATAAAATAAAATAAAACTACAATTAAACACAAAATTGTTGGTAATAAAAGAAGGATTGTTACAATATGTATTTAAACACAAATAGCAACAACAACAACAATATATCCACAAAAATGTCAACATATGTATGTATTGTTGGTCTTAATAATGTGTGTGTTTGTGTGTGTTAGTGTGTGTTATGACTCCTTTTGTATTAACTAATGTATTCCTTGTTCCCTTTTATTATTATTTTTTTTTAACTTTACTTTTTTATTTTATTTTGTTTATGTATTTACATATTTTTTTAATATATATATTTTTTTTTTTGGGCTAAGCAAATATTATAATTGTCCACAAGAATAATTGCACACTGAAAAGCACACAACTCCAAATAGTCGTATGTATGGATGTTTATATGCAGAAAAAGGAGAATACAAATATTTTTTTATGATTGTATCAACATTTTGTTTGGATACTATTCCAAGTTTTATTTACATTCTTGAACAAAGCACTTCGCATATGAGCGAGAGTATCTCTAAACTAAACTAACAATCATAGATATCTACACATGTATGTATGTACATACGTTTACACGGGGAAAACTAACAATTAGAGCGTTGTAGGCATAGGCGTAGAAAGGCCATTCTGCGGAGTGCATTGCCTCGCAAGAATTGCTGTTGCCCCCCTAAAATTTTTACAAGTTGCATGTAGTTATATATTTTTATATTACTCATGAAAATTACGAGTCATAATGCCCTCCCCCCCCCTAGATAAAATTTCTAGCTACGCCAGTGGTTGTAGGAATAATGCATGTATGTGCTTGTTCTCTGTAGTCGAATGTCAATATATCACAAAAAGAAAACAAACCACAAGTCCACCCACCCATCAAAAGTTCTGCTTTTAACCATTCATTGACGGTATACCGAAACAAATGTTAGATAAATACACTCTAACTTTAGGCAAGTATATTGGCAATACTTGCAAAGGGTATTCCAATAGGGAATTGCGATCTTTGGCAGTTTATAGCGGCCATCTGTCGAATTGTCTGTCATATATTCAGACTGTTTTGGACGGATATAGTGTTTAAGGACACGTGTCAATGATAAAACTGTTATTTGTTTTGTTGGAAACTGAACCTAATTTGCGATGAGGCGCATTTCTGGATGATACCAATCTACACGAGATCCAAGACGCATCTTGCCGGCGTCATCGGATCTTAAGGCTTGTCAAACGTTTAACGCTATAAAAATGCCTCTTTAGCTGTAAAATTTCATTAAATATTTAAAGATTTTTTTTATCTATTGTTTAATAAAAAAATTCATTTTTAAAATGTTTGTGTATGTTACAATATGAATCTGGCAACACTATAGCTGTCATTTTGTATACAACTCGTGAAAGTTGACGAACTTTCAACTTTTTGTACGCGCGTCGCGAACTTCGCTATGTAACTTGTCTTATGAAAACACACTATTTCAACTCTCTTTGAGAACGACGTTGGCCAGGCCACCACATGCTGCAAAAGTGATTTGAGGTCTGGATAATCTCCGGTGGAGCTGATGTGAACTGGCCTCCGAGATCGTGCGATTTGGCTTTGTAAAACTTTTCTGTGGGGATTTCTTAAGTGACAAATTTAAGAATGAGTGCCCCCAAGAGAAGCTGTTGTATGATGTTATTTATATTCCACACATAATTGCATCGATAGTTTTCAAACGAATTAATAATTTTGTTGATATCTCATACACTCTTTATTTTATTTAAATTTAAAGCTAGAAAGCGCTTAATTAAAGACCATTTATTAGTAGTTGCTTATTTGGTATTGGTGAGGTGGCGTTGTTTTTGTGTTTTTAAAAGCTTCTCGTGGCTGCACCTTGTTCAAAACTAAAAGAAATTTTGCGTTTTCAAAGCACATATCGGGTGTCATGACGCAAAGAAACATGTTTTTTCTGGTTTAAAATTTGGAAGTTATTATCTCCTCTTTCCACAAATCAAGCAGTCGATTCGTCTAGAAAATTTTCATGAAAATCACTACACATAAATTTTTTATTCAAATCGAACGTCTGTGTTGTGGAAACAGGGCGTTAATGGTAAAGTAATATGTAATTTTGCTCTTAAGATTTAAGTATATAAAATATTTGTGTGACATTTTTAGACAATGGGCCTAATTGCGAGTGTCCTTTGTCGTCATAGTCTACAATATTCTGGCCCTGGATAAAAGAAAATTGTTTGCCATGTTCTTAAGTCTAAAAAACCCATATTTTGAGTTGTAACTCTCTTACAAAAAAAGCCTTGACATGTACTTATACGCAAACTCACGTGACTGTCAACAAAGTTTATAATAATGAAATATATACACCGAAAGAATTTTGCTTCATAAGTACAATGAAACAATTTCATTGAAATTTTTTCACAAATCTAATGATAATTTCACAAATCCAATGAAAATTTCATTGGAATTGCTTCGTTGGTGTTCTGGTTTCGTAAGAATATTTTATTGGATTTATGACAACAATATTTTTTAATTATTAAGAAACCCCTTTATATTTAAGTTATTTCATTCTTTTCATGAAATTATTTTATTGTTTCGATGAAGTTATAGCACTGCATTAATTACACTGTTAAATAAATTTGATAAAGTTTTCAATAAAATAATTTTAACTTTATGCCGAAAGTGATATGTACAGTCTATGTACAATGTACATATCTCTTTTCTTAAGGTTCAATTTCTCTTTCACATTTTGGCAAAGGTCTGCTGCTATTTTTTCCGCCATCACTTTTGTTTTGTGGAGAAAGTTCAAATAACACAAATGAAAAAAAAAATTTTTAACGTACAATTTAAATTGCAATTCGCTGACATTTCACTTTTGTGAATGGTTTATGGTTGCGGTTGCTTTAACATTTCTATTATTTTCTATTTTTAGCATTAGCAAGACACTTGAGGAGTTGCCATGAACATTTTAGCAGAAAATAATAAAAGTCCTTTATGCTGAAAAACAAAAAATAAAAACTATTTTGCAAGCCAAAATATGAATATGTATGTACACACATACATGCATATATTTATATGTATGTATATGTGCATAAACATTCATATGTACATGTACACATTTAGAATTAAATTTCTCTAAGATTTATTTATACGATTGTAATTAGTGTTGGATAGAATTAATAAAAACTTTCACCAAAAGGAAATCCTTTTATTTAATTTTTTCTTAAGGATAAGTATCCTACTCCGATGAGAAATGTATACGGTGCAAGATTTTCTTAAATTAAAATCATCTCGCATCTCAAATTGGCCTGAAACGTTGTAACTCGTGGCACCATCAGAGCCCCTGCACTCGTAATATGAGCAATAAAGTTAACGAATATTTTATGCCTTTTTTTATTAAAAATATTTTAAATCCTTTGGTTATTGCAGTTGTTGTCAGTTCAAATCTTTATGTGCAAATACGAGAACGGTTCCAAAATTAGCCAACCTGCAGTATTTTGAAAAAAAAGAGGCAACCTTATAGAACACGTCTTTTAAATTTAAAGCTGTCACATTGTTTAGTATTTCTTTCTTGAAGCCATCACGAGTGAACGATCTCAGTGAGTCTGTGAACATGGAAAAAAATTAACACCGTTCTGTATGTAATTCAATATCTTCATTTGAGAGGTCACAGTCCAATCAATATTAAAGCCGAGCTAGATTCTACTCTGGGGGAATCTGCTGCTTCGTTTAGGACTATCAAATATTGGGCAGTAAAGTTTAAACCAAGCCGGACGAGCTGCCAAGACTAAGACCGTAGTGGTAGACCAGTTTAGGTGTCCACGCCAGAAACGGCTCCACAAACTGGCATAGGACGATCGTCGGCTGAAGGTACGTGAGCTACTGGAATTGATAGGACATGGCGTATTGGCAAAAAAAAAAAAAGATGAGAAAGCTGTGGGCTCACAGTAGAACAAAAATGGGGTCGTGAAGATGTTTGGAATTAATTAACCGCAATAATTTCGAATTTTAGTGTACACCACATCTGATGTGGACTGAAATGGGAGAATGCTGTACAAAGAAGGCGAAGGCAGTTTCATGTGCTTGCACGGTCATGACTTCTGTTTTTTTTTTTTTTGGATTCTAGGATAATTTTTATTGGTTATATTCAACAAGGAAAAACAATCAATTATTAACTGTGAAGAGGTGGATATTTTAAGCAGCTGGACAGCCCTTATAACAAGCAATAGTTAAAAAAATAAAAAAACCAGACTGTGACCAACTTTGAAACTTTAAATATCCTAAATGGTCATTCGAAATGGAGAATCATCAGAGAAACCTAAAAATTATTTTAAAATACCTGTCGAATGATAACCATTTTGACATAGTTTGCCTTCTTTTTATTTGTTTCTTATTTACAAAATGGCGTCTGTTGGCCGCCATATTGAGTTTTGACTACTGTCATACATATCTTTGACGACAAGTAGTAGAAGTGATTAAGACAAATCGATTGATGCTACAATTATCAAAATCGGTCCACGCGTTCGTTTTATATCGTGCCGCAAAGGAACACACATACATACATACATATCTATATGCGTACATACATATACATATGTATATATACATACATATATAGGCTGATAAACCCTTCGTTGCGTCGAGCAGTCGAGTAAAAAACAGGATATCGAAGCTATTGAATATCGCTGCACAAAGTTTATCGAGCTAAAAGAAGATTATGATAAGAGAAATAAAGAAATTATATCACAAATTTGTTGTGTAGTTTTTGCTAGGTCGGTTAATTTTGGGGCTGCCCTCGTACATACATACAAATGTAAACTTGCACACACTACATACATACACACTTATATACATACATATGTACATATGTATATGGTCTTGCATATCGCAAGGTAGAATTCTTTTTTTTTTTAATTTTATTGCCAGAATTTTAATGTATGTGTGAACATAAATAAAAATGATACACACAATAATATCCTGGAGTATCATGGCTGTTGTTGCTGTCGTTGCTATTGTTGTTGTTGTTGTTGCTTCTGCGTTCTTATGGATGAATAGTACTACCATGGGCTTGCTATTGTTTCTGTTACTCCTGTTATCAAAATTTTCTCATAAATCACGGTCATTATATTTGCATTCGATTTATTTACCTATCGACCTTGTCAATTAGTCAAATAATATAAAAGTATACATACACACACACACACACACACATATACATATCCTGTAAGAAACGTGGCCAATGCTAAAGAATTTGTGCAAGAATTAACTTGTATCCAACAATATGATTTTCAGCCAAAAAGACGCCAAAGATTAATTCAATGAAACTGCAGATTGCACATTGTCCAGAGTATAGATGCGCATTTCATAGCACAATGGGCATGATACGGTTTCACGCAAATCCTTATGCTCTTACATTATTTAACAGTCAGTGAAGCAGGGAGTGTGACTGCACATACCATGCAGGTGTTTTGATACTTTTTCAACTACGCTGAAAAAAATTTTAGATGAGACTAAAACGAACAATGATTTTGGGAACTTCGAATAATTTTTATTTTATAAAAATTTCAGGAATATTGAGAATTTGTTTTCAAAGTCTCCTGAAGACTATCAAATAAACTCATCAATCATTTAGTTGTGTGCGTGCATTCGTGTTTTTCGGCTACACATACGCATTGTCGTTTTAATTATTTCAATATATCATTTTTATTTAATGCGTGTCAAAATGAAAACAAATTTAAAAGAGCCACAATACCTTGGCTGTTCGAACAACAAATATATGACAGCTAAAAAATCGCCAAATCTAAGAAAAATCCGCAAAAATCGAAAAAAAAACGGCAAAACAAAAAAAGCGCTAAAACTAAAAAAACGCTACAACAATTTTTTATTTTAAAGCTAGAAACGAAAAATGTTAAAATCCAATTGTAATACACAGACACTTGAAATTTTCAAAGCTAGTGAATTTTTATGCAGACTGCAACAGTTAACACTGAAATTTACGAAATCAAAATTAAAAGGTATTCTATCAGTTAATGTAATTTGGAAATTGCATTGTATCGTGGAAATCGTAAGAGGCAAACCCTGGAAATTTTCAAAAATGTTAGGACCCAGGGTCTATGGCGGGAATCGAAACCACGGCCTCTGGACTGAGAGGATAGCATCGCTACCACTCAGTCACAGCGGACCTTAATCCCTAAATTAAAAAAAATCGCCAAAATAAAAAATACTCTTAAATGAAAATAAATCGCTAAAATCCAAAAAATCACCAAAGTAAAAAGGTCGCCAAAAACCAAAAAAAAAAAAAAAAAAAATGACCGGTGCTTGCCAGCTTTATGGAATAGAAAATCGGGAAGAAAAAAAAAAAGAAACAATGAATTCAAATGAAACATTTACTGATTTAAAAAAAAAAATAAAGATGGACTGAAGAAGTGAAGCTAGTGCAGACGCATTGCAATATTCAAATCTATTTTATTATAATACTTTTTCGTAATAATCTTTGCATGTTTAAATTGTTCCCCTTTTATATCTCCATTTTATGCAGTTTTTTTGTATTATCTTTTTATTTTTATTTTTATTTTTAACAAAACTACACTTGCCGCTAATAACAAAAACTTATCATGCTTTAATACGAACGCGACGATGTCAAAGTACAAATAAATGGTGATTGATGTGCTTATTTGCACGTATCGTTTTAAGCGACTCACACATATGTACATATATACTGATTGACGGGTTTATTTGATCGTCTCCAGGGCCCATAAAGATATTATGATTGTATTCGAATTATTTAATTTGAATAAATTTAATGGCAAATCAATTTTGCGCATCGTTGGTCTAAAGAAGTGCTTGTGAAAGCTGTGCCCGGATTAATTTCCTTCCAAGTAGCAGCCAATTTCAATTTTTCAAGGCCCGAGCACTTGTTTCTACACAACACGATCATCAAAAACCAGTGCGTATCACGTCACATGCGCATAATAGTTGGTTTAGTTTTGCTGGTTTTTGTGTCTGGCTTCGTTCGGCAAATTATCTTTTCCTAAGCGAGGAACTTTTTTAATTTTTCGAAAGAAAAAAATAAAATAAAAATTACGTCGGTCACATTTACCTCAACAACTGCACAATTTGCATGAATGGTGCAAACAAACCATGCGTAATGAACAACAATGTACGAGTGCAAAGAGGAACTTAAACCAAACCATGGGAATGTTTTTTTTTTTATAAATAAATAAAAAAGTTATTTTTTGAAGTTCCATATCTTTTACAATATAAATTACATTTTATTACATTTCAAAAATAATTCTGCAATAATTTACGTTCGAACATGTTTGGTAAAAGATATCCGAAATCAAAGTTTTTTTATTTGTTTTTTGTAGTTACAAACTACAAGGATAACATAAAAAAATATGTACTCGTAATAATAAAAAGACAACTTAGCAATTGTAAATGCGCTCTAGTAAATCTAGTTTATAGTTTTATTAAAGCGAATTTGAGTTTTAGAAAGTTGTGCGTAGTTACAAACAAAAAGAACAAATTTATTTATTTATTGTAAAAAGGCAATTAGAACAAAAATAAGGACAACAACAAGTATCGAAGTGGTGTGAGTAGAATTAAAAAAAAAAGGAAAACAAAACAAATAAAAAGAAAGCCCAAAGAATTAGCAACAGTGAAAGTTAAAGGTTTGAGCAGGAATTAAATAAAACATAAACACAACGAGCAAAAGAACGGCTCACAAAGGTAAACACACACACACACACACACACACACACACGGATCTACACAGCGGAAACGGAAACGGAAAAAGTCAATACAGCATTATTTTGTTCAACCATTTTTTTGCAGCATTTTGTTTTTCTTTTTTTTTCAGAAGAGAGTTTTATTCTCATTTTTTTTTATTGTTTTTTATTAACATTGTTTGCAATTTTTCTTGTTGTTTCTCGCATATCCAGCGTTAGTTATTCGTTTTGTTGTTTGTTCAAATGAAAAAATTTTAAATACAAATATAAAATTTAATTTGAGCAATATTTTTTATTCACCTTAATATTTTGCCAATAACTGTTTGTTGACGGCCATTTTGTTGGGCCGTCGCTGTTTGCGAAAAACCCGCGGTCATTTTTACGCACTGTATTCCTCGAAAACTATTACTTTTCTTATTTGTATTGGCGTTTCTCAATAAGAACATCTCATTTGATATACATCTCTGTTAATACTAATGAGATGCTTAAAGCTTTAACTCTAAACAAACATGGAGTTCAACAGCCAAACAAACTAATACAACATGCCAAGACATCAAAAATGAAAAGAAGAAGAAGAAAAAATAACCATCTGAAACAAACTTAAAAAGCAACCCTCTAACAAACACCACACACACTCCTACTCAACCCCCTTAAGTGATTGAGAGACTCAAAAATGCGTCTAAAATACGCACAAACACAACACAGCACGAAATACATACTCGTATTCGCAATCCCCAAAAATAAGTTTTAAATGCTGCTGTTTATCCTGTTCACTTTACCAGCAGAACGCACTTTTTTTATACCGCAGCCATTTTTGGGGGATGTTAAGGAAACGAAAGAAGCTTTCTCATTCTCTAATCACGAGTACATTACACGTTTTTGTATTGTAACAACGAATTATCACTTTATTTGTAACGCTGTCGAAATGTCCACATTCAATGAAGTTGATTCAACTAAATTTAAATTGAATGGATTGAAAAACCCTTAGGCAATTTCTTATCAAATTTTTCAAATTAAATTTTCCTAAGAAGAAGTACACGTAAACAGAATATGCTTATATATGTTTGTATACGATCATAACATGATCCCAGATCATGTTGTATATTTGGCGTAGAAGATGAGTGAACTTTTGTTTGTGTGATTTTGATTTAAGCTGCAAGTGAATCAAATGTAAGAATTGCAAAGAATAATAATAATTGTAAAGCAACTGTATAATTTCCTCACAATCATATAATGTTACGGAAAACATAATATAGTTGCGTTAAACAGGTCACAGTAAAAATTATTAATTATTATTTGTCTGTCTTTTTTTGTGGGAAAATATTCACTGTTACAGGATACGAGTATCAAATGAATTTCTGTTACACAATAGATATTTAGCTTAACTTAAAAATATTATAATTTTGATCATTTCTGAACAGCGAAATAAATGGAATAATTGGAACTGGCCGAGTCAAGTGTGATTAGCTGTCAAATCTTTCCTTTATGGCCGAGCGGTTGATAGCGGATTGATATCGGGGCATAAAATTAAATTAAATACATATGTGCCCTTAATTATGAAAGTGATCCAAGTCATATATTTCTTTGGTCGAGATATTTGGTAGTTGACATTGGAACAAATTAAAAAATATTTTTATATTATGCAACATTTTAATTTAGAGTTGTACTAGTCTCGATTTATATAAATTTATTTAACATTTATTGAAGTTTTTTTGTAAGATTTATTTAATATTTCGAAAAAAAAAAAAAAAAATGCTTATGACTTAGAGTCTAAACACAATGTTTGCGGTGCGGTGCGGTGCGATTTCTCGTTGCGGGAAAGAAAAATAAACATAATACAACGGAAGACGGCTACGGCAATACTTGTCATTGTTTGTTTAAATTTTTATTAATTTTTTTTTTGTTTATACATTTTTATAAAAAAATACTCTTTGTGTTGAATATTTTGTATTGGCAGTAACTAAAAACAAAAAATGATTAACATTTTATACATTCGCAGATATATTTGATATATTTTTTAAACTTTTATATATTATGACAAAAAAAAATCATGCATTTTGTTAAAACAATGTTGTGAACACCGCCAATTATTCAAAAACTGTGGCAACATCAGAAAGAGAAAGAGTGTCAAAAATTGAGAGAATAAGAAAGTCCGCAGAGAAAATAAAATAGATTTTAATTTTATTCCGTTCCGCACTGCGGTTTTTTGCTTCAAAATCGTATGAAAAACCGCACCGCAATAAATTATCGTTGCATTGTGTTCAGACTCTTAGACCATAATTTCATAATTAAGGGCACATATTTAACCATAAAGCATATATATACGAATATGAAGTGTTTGCTTAATATTTTTGTCACCACTGCATGTGATCTATTGTCCTTTCTTAACAATTTTCGAAATGTATGGATTGAATGAGTGCAGCCAATGCGAAGGTTTACATTTAGACGATATTAAAAAAATATTAATACAATTTTTATGTATTTAAATACAAATCTAATAAACATCGACGTCACGTCAATAAAATACCAAAAAATTGGTGCTTGTCTACTCGCTCTGCAGAACAATTTTGTGCTATTGGCAATAAATTTATGTTCCCTAAGGTCTACAAATAGCATGAGCCTTTCAAACCAGTCTGTTGCTTTCGGGTTTGAAAGGGTAGACGGACCCCTATTTTTTGGTATTATAATGACGTGACATCGATGTTGAGAACTGGAATAAGGGTGATTATGTCGAAAAAGGGCTAACTCACTTTTTAATAGATCTATCTTTCGAACTTTCTTTTGGAACATCCTGTGTATTTGTTTTATTGTTATGTCGAAGGCCCGATTATTGAAATTGCAATTAAATCTAATTTAGGTAATTGCCACTTAATTTTAAGTTGCACTTAAATGCGATTTAATTTTTTTCAGTGGTGAATTAAAGTTCTTATTAAATTACGTTGAAAGTATGGCAGCACGAAAGAAATTTCCCAATATTATTAACAACAGCTGTTTAACAGAAATGAAAAAGTTACATTATCGAGATGTAGAAAAACACATTTCATGAAACCAATAATACAGAATTTACATTAAGCATTTTATCATGAAATTTCATGAACTTTGTTGCACGCAACATTTTCTCTTTGCTAATTGCAGCGATGTGGAAGAGAATTTTATATAAAAAATGACGTACAATGAATCTCTGATACATTTTTGGCAGCTTTTTTGATATGAGTTGCTCCTCCAGGCCTCCAACTGATAAATAAAAAAATTTTCATGCAACTAATTTCATGAAAAAAAAGGTTTAATGTAAATTAGGTACAAAAGAGCATCAGAATGCATTTTTCTATGTACTTATTCCATTTTTTATATTTATGAAAATTAAACGAAATTCTTTTTAATACTAACACATGATGTTCATGTACATGTTTTCAATAAACACACACACAAGCACAAAAACATATGCTATGCTGGTAAAACTTCAATAGAATTTAAATACGCAAGGTTGGGCATTTAAGTATTTTATATAAATATGAACTGAACAACACAATTTCCTACACTGAAAGAATTTTCGGCATAAATTCTATGAATTTCGACATTAATCTAATGAAAAATTCATTAAAATTCAACCAACGTCACGCTTCGTTGGATTAACGAAACCAGTTTCGTCAAAATTATTTTATTGACAACTTCATCAAAATTATTTAACAGTGTAATTAATTAACGCAGTGCTATAACTTCATCGAAACAATAAAATAATTTCATGAAAAGAATGAAATAACTTAAATATAAAGCTTAAATTAGACGTGATATAGCCATAACTCCATAGCCATAACCAAACCAAAATTCAATTGATTTCTATGGTGAGGGTGAGAGTGAGAGAGACTCGCCATAACTCTCACCATAGAAACCAATTGAATTTTGGTTTGGTTATGGCTATGGCGTTATGGCTATATCACGTCTAATTTAAGCTTAAAGGGGTTTCTTAATAATTAAAAAATATTGTTGTCATAAATCCAATAAAATATTCTTACGAAACCAGAATACCAACGAAGCAATTCCAATAAAATTCTTTCTTTCATGAAATTTTCATTGGATTTGTGAAATTATCATTAGATTTGTGAAAAAATTTTAATGAAATTGTTTCATTGGACTTATGAAGCAAAATTCTAACGGTGTACTTAAATAGAACTGAAAAAAAAAATAATTAAAACTTAAGTACCAAGTCAACTACTGGCCCTAAAAGTCTTTCCATAATTTAATACATTAGAAAACCTCTGCCACCACAAGAGAATTAAATCAGTTTATATGCAAATTTAACAAAAATTACGCTTCAATTAAATTATCAGTCCTTGAAACGGATTCAAAACCGAATACTTCCACTCGTTATATAACATAGAGGCAATTATTCTCATCAATAATATTTCTCCAATCAACCCTTTAACATTTTAATTGTGTCAATAAAACTTTTCCAATAAATGAAATTTTTAAGCAAAAGTTTTTTTGACTCAATTAAATTTTTCATTCAAGTTTTAGTTTAGTTAATTAAGTTTTTAAACCAAAGTTTAAGTGACTGAATTATATTTTTAATTGACCTTGTATGTTTTTTTTTTCAGTTTAAGGTGCCACCTAAAACTAGGCGAACGTCGCTTTTCATCAGCTGATATGAATAAGGTCGATTTTTTTCTTAATGAATGAATGAATACTGTCTCGAAATTTATTTCTCACGGATAATATTATTTTCTCGAGAAAACAATCCTCCAATCATTACGAAGCTCGTTGTTTTGTTTGTTTGATGACATTTTGTTTCCTCACCTTTTTCTTTTTTTTTTTTTTTGCGTGTAAGCATAAATAAAATTATAAAAAATAAAAATTTGCAAATAATGTATTTGCGCATTATTTGTGTTTTTCAAAATAAAACAAGGATTTGTTACGACTTAGAAAATTTGCACTGAAAATTTTGTAAATAGCGCCACTAAGGACGGGGGCATAAAAACTACGAAAGTAGCATTACGTAATATGTGAATGGACAGAAAAACTCAAGTGTCCCGTAGATTGTTTTGTGGAGTTTTGTTTCGAAATTAGGTTAAATCTATAACTTCTGTAATTCGTCAAAAATTCATGTTTCCTTGCGATTACGAATTATCGAGATTCTATTGTATTATAAAGGGTCCGCCATCTAACGTTTTTTTTTCAACTAGTGCTTATTTCGTGAATGGTAACACTTAGCTCATGTCTAATTTGACCGATAATTAGTTTTATCCTTCCGCTGAACGAATATGGTTGTGTATACGCTTGAACAACGCTGGGAAATATTGCTTACAGAAGATGCCGATTTTGCCAAAAAAAAAATCATCTTTTCAGATGAAGCTCATATTGATCTTGGCGGGTATGTAAACAAGCAAAATTGTCGCATTTGGGGCACAGAAAACCCGCACTCATACAGTAAAAAGCCGACGCACTCAAAACGAGTCACTGTTTGGTGCGGATTTTGGTCCAGACGCATAATTGGGCCATTTTTCGAAAATGAGCAAGGAGTGGCCGTTACAGTCAATGGCAATTGAAGAGGAGGATATTGGCAACATTTGGTTTCAACAGGACGGCGCTACGTGCCACACAACCGAAGCTACACTCGATGTTTTGCGTAGCATTTTCAAAAAAAAAGTTATCTGGCGGACCATTTACGTTGTTATTATATTTATTCAATGTTGTTCGAAAAATGTTGCTGCATATTTTTCACATAAATTCCAATTGGGATATATCGCGCACTAAATGCCGAGTCATATAGAATCTTTCATACGTTATACGTCGCCTTTTTTAACCGCCATTAACGCAACGACGGGGGAAGTTGACACAATGAATACTTTGTTGACGGAAACATTTGAGCAGCATCAATGTTCAAGGTTCTCTTGAACATTTGGCATTTGAAAGCCGTTGCAATCCGGGCTCGAGGGACTTTATTACCAAATGCAAATAAGTACGATATGACGCCTACTGCGCATTTTAAGTTTTGAATTGCATATATCGTCGCTGTTTTAACTAACTGACCTACTGACATTATTTTGAAAAATTAGTTAAGTCCCCTATTAGACTTTATGAGTCATAATAGACCTTGTCCACAATTTTTATGACTGTAAACATTACTGTCGAGCCTATAACAGTAAAAACATTTCAGACGTTTCCATAAGAATACATGTAGAAAACAATCATAAAAGCTCCTCTCATGTAAAATTTACAAAATGTCAGTTAGGTCAGTTAGTTAAAACAGCGACGATATCTACGGCCGTATGCATAATGAAAAACTAGCATGAAGTTAGCATAAGTGGCAAAATTGAACATGGTCTTAACGAGTTTTGACACACAATTTGACATTAAATATAACACGCATAATGAAGTTTTTTCCCCACTATTAAATCCTGGCGCGATTTTTAATGTAAAATTGTATGGCTAGACTCGTTAAGACCATCGGGTATGTTCTGTGTTCCACGTGAAATTAAATTGTTCGGAATTGACATAGCATTGTTGTTATAAATACATATTTCCAACAATAATTCCACGTAGAATACAGGACATACCCGCATGTTAAATTTTGCCACTTATGCTAACTTCATGCTAGTTTTTCCTTATGCATAGTGCCGCTAGTGTTTCAGCTGAATTTCTAGTTTACAATAAACTTTTATTTCCGACGAATAATTTTGTGGGACATTTTAACGCCTTACATCTCCGCTTGTGGATGATTATACATATATTGAACATATTTTATAGTATCTACGCTCATAAAATAAACATATGGAAGATATCTAGGGGATTCCTCGTAAAATTTTAGATAAACACATCTTTTAATCTAAAATGCAAGAATTACATGCTTTATGATGCAAGGATCTGAAAAAAGTAAGGAAGGGGCGTTGAAGTACTCCGCCCTTCTTCTCATAGATTGTTGTTGTACATACACAATAAAATATTCCTGCTATAATCAATTTTAATTGAAAATAAAACCAAAAATCAATTGTTTAAAAAGCCTTTTTTATATTTCACATTTTTTACATATTTTATTTAATGAATTTTTTATAAATAATTTTTACTTATGCCTTAAAGCCTAATTATTCCATTTTTTGTCTTATCAAAATTTCTAACTCTGCATTTGAATTATTGTGAATAAGTATCTTTTAACGAAGTATTTTTTTTTTTTTTTGGTTGTAACTTGAAAATTACCCTTTTGTACTAATTTTGATAATTTAGGCGGCATTTGTGTCTTTAAAGTTTTTTTGTAAAAACACTTGCTTTGTATCCATTGAAGTGATCAGATTTATTTTTCATCGTTGAATAATATACTTATTTATTCATGTAAGTTGGTTTGAAGAAAATATTTGGTGTACCTTTTATTCCTAGTAAACCAGGTAATCCCCCCTCCTGAAGTTCTCCCATCCCCATACCAGTACAGAAGTTTAAAAAAGGTAAGCCTAATCTGCTTCCACCAAATAAAACCACTCAACAGACCAACCTCCATAAGTCTGCATTTATGTGTCATTTAATAATGCAGAACTAAACATTAATTAAAAATGTAATTGAGTCAATTAAACTTTGGAACTAATTAAATCTTTAAACAAAAGTTTAATTGATTTAAATAGATTTTTAATTGAATTTTGGTTTTATTTTCAATTAAAGTTGTTTATTGCAGGAATAGTTTTTTTCTGTGTAAGCATTTAATCCTTCCATTTTAAATGTGTCAAGTTCTGGATGGAAACTTTAAAATTTCCCTTGAAGATGAACAAAATCAAAGAGGGCATTTTTAAGTCCACTCTGCTGTTATTTTTATCTTATCACAGTGTTTTTGTTGTTCTTTTTGTTGTTGTTGGTTTTGGGTTATAAAGTTAACAAACAAAACATTTCTTTTTACCCAACATTTTTCGGGTGATTGTGTGTCTTGAGTGAAATAATTTTTTTGTGGCACGAGTCAATTGTGTGTGTGTGTCTGTGTGTGTGTGTGTCTGTGTGTGTGTGTGTGTGTGCTTGAGTTCTTAAGGATATTATAAAAAGTTTTAAGGAAAGGAAACAAAGAGACAACTTTTGCACATTCTTTTTTGCGTAATTTGTTTTAGGTAGTGTTGACACACACAATACAGAGCCTAAAGGCCTAATTTTATGGTGGTAACACTCTCAAGATAAAAAACTTTATAGACAAAATAAAGTCTCTATCTTATGAATGAATTTGTTTTTTTTTTTTTTTTGTTTCAGATAATATAATATTTATCTAAAAGCCCCTCTGGCTAAAAACCGGCGAATACAAAAAAAAAAAACTGATGCAAAACAAACAAACAAAAGAAAGGAAGAAAACAAAAAGTGAGAAACAGCATCCAATTGAATTAATTAATTATGGTGTCAATAAAGAGGTGAGTGTTAATAAATAAAACATTTAAATACAAAAATAAAATTAAATAAAATCATACAGTTGATTCGGATAGTAATCAAACGTAACCAAAAAAATAATAAAAAATTATGTAGACCCGCACTGCGAGTCGAATATTCGTACGATAATTGAATCTAGTACAAAATTCTCGTAGACGAACATTCACCTCGACATATCCAATACGGGTATTTAATACCGAGCCAAGCTTAAAGCTCTGTAACCGTTAGACGGAAATTGAAGAAAAAAATAAGGTTGAAATTCATTGAAAATATAAAACAGATACGAAAATAGAAAAAGGGAAAACTAATAACGAAGTATGTGATGATTTTTTTTCCACGGCAAGAATTAACGGTTCACAGCGGAGCCACGTTTGCGGAATGGCGACTTCCAAGCCATTTCAAACAAAATGAACAGAAACCATCAACAATGTTTGTACCAATTGGACCTTTAGTTCATGTGTATTCAAAAATTGATGATATTGAGATAATCGCATCGCTATAATAAATATAACGGAAATTTATCGACTTTGCTATTCACTAACATATTTTAACGAAATTCGTTGTCGGTTATTTTGTCATTTTCTATACAGAGATACCACATGATATTGAATTAAATTGTGAGTAAGAAAGATATTACGGAATCACGTTATTGTTACGGCAAACAATTAAAAATATGCAGGATAAATATTACGATTTTCGGTTCGCAACAAGTTAAAAAATCCAGATTCCAAAGATGCATACAAAATTACCAATAACTGTATTTAATTCTTTGGCTATTAATTGAAACTTTGTTATATAAAAGTTTTGATTTGTTTTTTTTTATTTAATTTTCCATAATTTAGCTCGTATTTGAGATTGAAAAAAAAACTAACAAATATTTGAATATCTATCTACTTCTTTTAAAACTACAGTGAATTTTGTAAAAGAAAATCACACTTCTCTGAACAAAAGAAGCAACTTATTAAAAAGAAAATCTCCAAAATAATATGTTCTCTGTCTGTAAAATCACAAATCACAAAACTGTCAGCTGCAGCAGTTGGCATTTTAGGTGGCGATATGATATAGACACATGTAGTATGTATGTATGTATTACAAACTTCGGCTTCAGCAACTTTTCACTCACACTTAGGGAAGCTCTCTGGCCGTGTTGCGATCAGTAAAACTCCTTCTAAAAGTGCATTCACGCAAATATAACTAGACAATAGTATTTTCAAAAATTTTACCACCAAATATTATCAAAAAACCTTAAAAAACAAATTTGAATTCGATCTTTAGAATTTTCCCCATTACATATATAATATTTTAGATTTCTTATTTTTAATTTTTACTATGGAATGTGATCACAGAAAATTGATAATTTACGTGGAATGCATGTAATCATGCATGTTCACTCACTCCTAATCTTTAGATTCTCACGTTCACTGTGGTCCAGGTTTAATAATAATTTTCACACAGCGAAGACAAAGTTCATAGATAGACAATGTACGTACGTTCGTTTTCAATAAACAAGAACAATTTATGAATACCAAACGTTTTAGGGCTAGAACTAGTTGCACATACTTGGTTTGATCGACGACAGGTTGCATCCAGGCTCGAGCGCCCAACGGTTCTTCTTTCAATGAAGTCATGGGGCCGCGCGGTTGATTCATGTCCGCTGTAGTGGGTGGTAGGCCAAACATCAAGCCGGTCGCCGTGCGAGGAGCTGCAGTGGGATACAATTTTCGACCCCATTCCAAATCGAGCGTGGGCCATGGTGAAGCCGAGCTAAACCCCGGTACTGCCTCGTCGGAACGCAGTTTGAAGCCGTTTAGTTTGTAACAAACGCAAAAGGGTCAATTAATCTGATTAATTAGATTTTACTAAAGTCAGTGATTTTTCGCTTTTCTTTTCTCTTATTGTTATTTCTTAAATTTTTTGTATATTATTTTTTTTTGGCTTTAATTCTCGAGTTGCACAAACAATTTAACGAGATCAGTCAGCAATACAAACAACAATTATTTTTGTTTTATTATTAATATTTGCTTTGTTTAGACACTTATTAGATAATTGTTTTTCTTGTTGTTGTTGTTGTTGTTGCTATATTTTATTGACAGTCTGGTGGGCGTTAATGATTTTTGAAATTTGTGTTTTTTTTATATTTTTTATTTGTGTGTGTTAAAGTATCAATGCACCGTTGAGAATTTGGGATTTTGAAAACAAGTTGGTTTCTTTGCTGTTTCAGCAAGAGTAAAACAATTTTAAGCGCGATCTACCGTCCCGAGTGACAGTTAAACCCCAACTGAATCCCGCAATGCAATAACATGAAACGACGACAATCTTATGACTCTGGGTTCAATCACAAGCTCACTGAAGACACACCGCACAGCACAGCACAGCACAACATAACAGACACAATGCAACATACATACAACGTAACGCAATAGAATACAACACGGCACAGAACAGCACAGCACAATGCACACAGCACAGCCACTGTTCAAATGTATAGAAGTCAGACACAACAGGCAGTCGTCTCATCACAGCAATGACGACGACTACTACAACAACTACTTTTTTTTTAATACTACCACTACCACTGCTGCTGCTGGTGCTGGTGCTGGTGCTAATGCCTCTTACTTTGTTGTACCATCCATCTGTACTACACATTGTATGTATTATATTGTGTTGCACGAACGGAAACGAAACGGAACTTGGCTAGTGAATCAAATACGCACACACACACACACACGCACACACACGCACGCACAACCATTAAAACAAACGCACTCACCACCTTTATTGGGTGCACAATCATACATACATACAGACAGACAGACAGCAAGATTGCTTGCAACATTCATTATCACAACGTTCGTAGCTTTGCTCTATCTGGAGACTTGGCGAAGAGCGACAGCATTATCGACTGCAACGGAATGTACGAGTACGGCCAGCCATAAGGAACTAAAAACTTAACCAACCATCCTTTCCCATTATTACTCGCAAAGGACCGCCGCGCACCATACAGTAACCAACAAACAAACAAACAAACAAAAAAGAAATGTTTAGAATCCACAGAGATATGCGCGCTACATTTATGGGCAAGAGGTGTATGTACTTTACTGTCGTTTCTTTCTTCTAGCAAAAATTGTTAAGAGCTCTAAGCAAAGCTTAGCTGTCACCAACACTTTCACAATTGCACCAACACACTTCTTCTAGTGCAACAACAATAAAAAACCAGTGGGACTTGCCCCCACTCACTCAGGTTTTGTGGAGTAACAAGCAAGCAAGTGTCTCTTATGCACAACAAAGAAAGCAAATTCAAGTACAAAGCGCCAGGCGTGCGTGAGCGAGCGAGACACAGATAGCAGTTGAATTGAAATAATTAAATATGGACAACAAGGAATGCCGTGAGAAATGGAACAAGCCCCGTTTTAATAACACCTGGCTGGAATAATCTGCATATTTAATTCTACCGCTAAGCTGACCCATTTTTAATAGATTTATTTTTTCAGTCTAAACTAAAAAAAAAAAAATAAATCCCTAGTTTTTATTTTCTGCAAAAAGCAAAAAAAAAAAAAACAAATTAATATCCCACAGATGACATTCCCTTAGAGAAATGTAAACATGAATGTGTGCATGGGAGTGTGTGAATGTGAGTGTGTGTGTGTGTGTATGCTGCAACCTCAAATTGTTGTGTGCGATTGGTGGGTTCGTCACCAATCTACTGATTGGCTACTATTTCCAGTCACGCGAGTCATGCGCTCTGTCAACCACCATCATTTAAGGCTGAAACGTAATGGAATGAAACACTGCTGACTAACGAAACTGATAATACCGTATCCAACTAACTAAACACTTTCACAACATGTGTGTCGGTCGGTCGGTCGGTCGGTCGGTCGGTCGGTCGGTCGTATCGTGTTGTCTGTTGTGTTCTTTGTGTGTGTTTATCGGAATGCAAACATGAAATTTTCTTTTGTTGCTGCATTTCCAGCTCCCCTAGAGATCGCAAAGTTTATATGTACGTCCAAGCACTAGAATTACATTCATTTATTCACTCGCATCACATTATCATGCATATTTGATGCTGGCAAAACAAACAATCGTTCATTCATTCATTCCGATTGGCTGTACTGCTCGCCAATTTATTTTGTTAGTTTTACTTGAAACATTTCCATCCTCTTGCAATAAATATACATATTTATCTTCACTGCCAGATGGAGTTTGTTTTGCAGGAGTTGCACGCTGAAGAGCCGATCATAGAATTTTGGTTTTTTTTTTTTGTAAATAGCAAAGACTTGCTGCTTTGCTTGTAGTGGAATTTTCTTTGCAATTTTTATTTATAAAACATAACTTTAGTTGGGGAGGAGGAGCTAAACTCTTGTCCTGTCTTGTCTTGTCTTGTCTTGTCTTGTGTGTGGTGTGGGAGGTATTGGACCAAGTGTGACACCTTTTCTTTAAAACAATATATGCACATGTGTGTAGGTATTTATGAAGTTATTGATTCTAAAAGTTAAACAAATTGAACTTTTTCTTTATACATATTTACCGTGTAAGTCGGACAGAGCTTGCCTGTTTAACTAAATTTTCCTAATTTGTAAGCAAAGATAATTTCAAACTTTTATTTAACAAGTGTCAAAAGTAATGCAAATTTAAACAAATATATTTGCTGTTGCTTAAGCCCATGTATGCAGCAAAACTCCAATGTTTATATATGTATGTACATTAGGGGTATAACCAATTTTTGGCATAGTACCATGAGGTCAACTATGCGCTAGTAACCACGAAAACCATAATCTTTTGTAATTTTTCTCAAAAAAGTTCACTTGAACCAACAAAAATATTATTTTACATATACAAAAATATTATTTTTCGAGGCCTTCTTAATGCAATATTAAATATTCATAGTTTTATACGATGTTTTTTATTTGTTTTTTGTTTTAAATAAAAATATGTATTATTAATTTTTCTTAACCAAAAAGAAAATTAAAAATTTTCAAAACTCCATCGGGGTTGGTGTGTGAACTTTTTTGACCTTAGCAAAAAATAAATAAATATACGTTCCCTTATAGCTTTTTATGCTCTATTGGACTGTGCTATGCCAATTTTGATATTTTTAAAAATTGTCAAAAAGTTATACCCTAATACATACATACATATACAGTAGAGGCTCGTAAATTAGAACCAACGTTTTAACACTGAAAAATTTTAATTTTTTAAAATTGTATTCATACTCGTAGCTTTTATTTGACTTCCACTCTCTTTAATGTCGCATAGAGCACAAAATACGCTGGAATTTTGCTGGAATGTTATTAAGTGGCAGGTAATCGGTAATATTGCAGAAATATTGCAATAGTTTTTGTTAATATTACATTTGCAACATAGTAACAATGTTTATAATATTGCAAAAAAAAATTTAGATGATTTTATATCTAGCAAAATTGTTTTTGTCATATTAATATATCGTGTTACAGATGCCATAAGGGCATATACCGGCAAAAGTACCGATGAAAAGGCATAAGGGCGTATAATAAAAATTCTATTTTTTCCAAGTCCAAAAAAAATTTTAACTTGAGGGAAAACAATTTGTTTGTTTTTCTTTACGTTTCAGGTAAATCACACGTGGGATGATTAGGGATAGGATTTTCATGTAAATACATGTTTCCTGTCGTTGGTCCTAGATTAACGTATGTACCTAAATAAAATTTTCGATAAAATGTCATGGATTTGTTAGTGCATATTTTTGCATATTTTATAATAAATACATATTTTTGCATATTTTATAATGAATACATATTTTTGCATATTTAATTATAAATGTATATTTTTAATAAATTTTTAGTTTTTTCATGCTTTGATTAGTTGCACAGTATTTAAAAGCTGCACAAAAACGAGAAAAATGATTTCGATTATGTATTTATTATTATTCGATATTAAAAAAAAAAGAAAAAAAGCAATGTGAGTCCGATCACAGGGGAGATGTGTAAACATCTAGTAATGAAATTTTTTTTTTAATATTGGCTAATGGTAACTAAAATAAGCTACATATGTATATGTATAAATTTTGACTCTACTGTATTTAAAAATCTATGGAAAAAAAAATTCTATAGTAGTGGAATTATTAGTTGTGGGGGTTTGTGGAGAATTGCTCATATGCACGTGGAAAATGTCAAATAAAAATTTTGATCAAGCTTGCGACTGTGGGTTTTCAAAATTTTTATTAAGATCTCCACCCATAATAATTGGCATGAGATGGAGATTGTTACCCAATTGTCGTGCACCAGCTTCAGTGTAAGGCAACAGTACGTAATGAAAATATGTTATAATATAATATTATAAATTCTTTATAAAGACTGCTATATATCTTTTAAACAAATACTTGGCATTTAAAACGCTCTTTTGTTTAAAAGTTTATATTTATTTTATTTATTTTATATTTTTCAACTTTTTAACAAAATTATCCCCACTGGCAACACTATTACACATCACAAGCAATTTCTATTAAAATTAACATTGCTCCTGAAAGTATGCTTTAAAATTCGGTTGAGTGTATTTCTATGCAGCTGTTAAGTTTCTCTGTACTTCTTGTTGTCCGTATGATTACACTAATACACTCATACATAGATCACACCGATTCAATAACGCATCGCACATCTTACGCAAAATTTGTGATTGTATTGTGAAAAAGATTTTTACCACCTAGCGTATAGATGTTTACACATCAAAAAACAAGAGAATGGGAGCCCTTTTAAACTCAAAAATGTTTATGTAATTTTTTTTTCAGCGCTCTCTACTGGTTCCGCATTAATTTCATGTGGATATAGAGTGCTTTTGAAAGCTCCTTTGCGTGTTGCAGCCTTTAATGAAAAATATCCATGATATCCATGATACGGTACGGATACAGCTCAAGTTGAATTAATTGAAGATGCGGTACAAAAAAATTGTGCTCTGAAAGGCAGAATAAGTGAATAGATTAAAAATTTAGTAGAAGTACTCGTATGGACTTTAGACATATGCAACAAATTGCATCAATAGTTTATAGTTCTAACAACGAAAATTTAGAAACTGAATATTCCAAACATGAAATATCACCATTTAAATGCATAATAGCACCAATAACTTCTGCTGAAGTGGAACGTTCATTTTTAACATATAAAAATTTTTTTTTTGACAATTTAAAAAAAAACATTTATTTTACGTACATGAATGGTAAATAAAAGTGTGACTTAACTTTATTTTCTATACCATATGATTTGACAAAATATTTGTTAAGAAAGCATTGAAGATGAGCCTTTTAAGTTTTGTAAGTTTTTAATGACAAAATATATGAAATAAATGTTTTATAAAATAATTAATTTTTCTATATTTATGATTCTCTAAAGTTCGTATCGCTCTTTAAGCCAATTAAGAACCACAAATAATGCCAAAATTAATTGTAAATATTCTGACAAACGCAACATGATGCTTTTTACGAATGGCCGACACACCTTCTTGTGTTTGCTCCACTGTGTCTATTTTGAGTTGATGTTAATTTCAGCTTTGTAGACTAATTTTTCAGTGCAAATGGAATATGTGAATTGTTTTTATTCATTCCATTAAAATTTGCTGAAAGCTTCTTTTTTTATAATGAGAACTCAATTTTACCATCTCTAATTTACAACAGTCTTGCCATTGCTTTTTAAATTTATTATGTTAGCTAATTTTAAAAATGTTTGGGTTGAAGTCTACTGACGAATAGCATATAGACTATGGTTAACCCAAAAACAAACAAAAAATTTAAATTCTTTATTAAATGTAATTAATTAAATTTTCTTACTTCTCTGGAAAATAATTTAATATTAAAAAAAAAACACACATACATAGATACTCGTATGTATGTATGTGTGTATGTGAGTACGTACTTTTCTAAATACAATAAAGGTATTCACATCATCTCTTGCACCGTGTAAAATATTTAATTGCATTTTCTGACGTGAGCAATGAATGTGTTTTGTTTAGTTTGTTTTCTTGATTGTTAAAAGTTTTTATTGTAATGCCGAAGTGTCAATACTGTAATAATAATACATTAATAATACTATTGCACCATCCATTTTACAATACGCAAGGAGATATTAATTTGGAAATCATAAAAAAATTGTTATAACTCATTTGAATCATATAAGTCTCTTGAGGATAAACAAAAGCGAATTTGAAAATTTCTTCACAATTGTCAAGAATTTTTATAATTTTTTAAAGTATTTATTTTTTGATAAATATTTAAATTTAATTGAACTAGAATATTAAATCAGGAATAATTTCTTAATTTGGGTTGAGTATTTTCAATTCTTTATATCTAGAATGAAATATTTTTATTAATTATGTAATAATGTGATTTTCTATCTAAAGAAGCGAAGAAAAATTAAACTGGACTTTTCAGCTGGAGGAAGTGTCGACATTTTTCTATTACCGTTACACACTTTATCAGCACCCATGTCTCTCTTCTTGTATAGTTTTTATATTTTTAATTGATTTATTTTTGTAGAACTCATCTTCAACTCATCTTCATTTCAAAAAAAAAATATATGTGATCTTCTCCGACAAAAGGGACCCAGTGTGTGAAAATGAAGTTTTGAGAAAAACGCATTTAAAAAATAAAATTTAACAGCCTTATTTATAAAAATTATTAGGGCTTTATAAAGGCTTTCTAATAAAAATTTTGTGTGAAAATTTGTTTTAAAAACCCTTTATAAAGTATTAATAAGTTTTATAAATAAGGCTATTAATGTTTTTCTCATTTTTATCGATTTTGACACACACCCGTTTTTTTTTTTTGACACACACTAGGTGGTCCCTTTTCTCGGAGAAGGTCACATATATTTATCTATGTATGTTAAGCAATTTGGTACAGAGTTGTTTTCATAAGTGCGCTTTGCACATTTTGTTTTGGCCTTGAAAAGTCCATTGCACAACTTTTCAACATTTGCTCTGATAATCTTGCACTTATGTACTTAGAGCCTGATAATTTCTCTTATGCAAAATTAGTTTTCCATGTCGTTGTTGTTATATCTATAATTTGAAAACTTTGCACTTTTGCTTCTTCTTTTGCCGCGAATACCATTAATATATCTTAGCAGTTTTTTTTGTTTTTTGCTTTTCCTTTTCCTTTTTTGCATCTTCAGTAAAGTTTTAAGTGAAACGTACTGACTGACATCTGACATCTTTTTCTGGAATTTGAAAATTATTTTAATTATTATTGTCGTTAGAGTGTCGTCAGCACCGACCGTATCGGCATGATTTGTTGTCGTACGAGCATACGAGCGTACATATGAAATGCTAATTCCAATGTAAATATTCCTGGGAGTGAGTCGTCAGTGTCTACATAAATATCTGGCGCACTGCTTGCTTCTGTTTCCCTGTACATATGTATTATCGTTTGCGGTTTTTTGTTTGTTTTTTTATTGTGTGTAGTATTTGTTATTTTTTTTTCCTTTTTTGTCATCTTGATGTAGTAGTCAAAGTCATCATTGTGCTCTCAGAATAAAAGTGTTAACCGGAATATGACCTGCCGTTTTCATGACCCCTTTGGCTTCTCATTCTCCTTTTTTTTCCCTGCTTTCTAATTGTAGGGGTGTGTTAATCCCATTAGGGAATTTTTAACGCTACAAACAACTGTAAACCGCATGAAGTCAGTCACTCATTTCATTGCTAACAAAGTTTGGTAAGGAACAAATACAGAAAAACAAAAAAATAAAATAAAAAAAAGACCAAATTTTAAATTTACACCCTTCAATCTTTCACACACACACACACACACACACGCACATTTTTTTAATACTCTTTATTTTTAGCATTTACGAGTAAGAAACTTCACATGTTTGTTGGGTGTGATTTTCTGCTTAAACCACACAAAATTTTTTGAAACTCACTTACAACTAAATATTTGATTTTCAATTTAATTGGCGTTTGTTTGACTCTTTGAGACGTTCTCTATTAAGAAAATGATGAAGGATGAACGACAAAGTTCTTCGTAATATGTACTCGTAATACATTATTACGAGTGTCGTATTCCGACTACGAATACGACTACGACGATTTCGTACTAGATTAAACAATAAATTCAGTAAAGTGCGACTTTGACTCGCGCACGAAGGGTTCCGTACGTTGGCTTTGAGCATTTTTTAATAGTGTTGTTTTTACGTTTTTTCAGCTGAAATAATTTTTTTTTGGCGTTTTTTTAATTTTGGCGATTTTTTTTTAATTTTGGCAATTTTTTTTCATTCTGGCGATTTTTTTCATATTGGCGATTTTTTTTTTTATTTTGGCAATTTTTATCATTTTGGCGATTTTTTTCATTTTGGCGATTTTTTCATTTTGGCGATTTTTTTTTTTTCATTTTAGCGATTTTTCCTTTTTGGCGATTTTTCCGATTTTTTGCGATTTATTTTCGATTTAGAAATTTTTTTCAACTTGGTGCTTTTTTTCGTTTTGGCGATTTTTTTTTTTGATTTTGGCGATTTTTTTTCGGTTTGGCGATTTTATAATTTTGAGATTTTTTTGTTTTACCGGTATTGAAAATTTCAAGAAGTTTGCTCTTACGGTTTCCAAGATACAGCAAGTTATCAAAATTACATAGTCGAAATTACATTAACTGATGGTACACCCTTTAATTAAAATTTTTTAAATTTTAGTGTTAATTGTTGTATTCTGTATAAAAATACACTAACTTTACAAATTTCAAGTGCATATACATACAATTGTATGTATATTACATGAGATTTGAACATTTTTCGTTGCTCGTTTTGGCACACCCTTTAATTTCCAACTCTCATGTATTTGTTTGTTGTAGCGGCCAAGGGTCTACACACTGTGTCCAAATTTCAGGTCCGTAGCTCTTACGGTTCTCGAGAAAATACCCTGTGACGGACAGACGGACGGACGGACAGACGGACACACCTTTGGTGTACGGAACCCTAAAAATGATGCAGTGTTTTTTAGGCTATTAACAAATCGTCGTAGTTGAAGTCGTAATACGTAATACTCGTAATAAAGCCCATTGTTTTAAAATAGATGAAAAATGAAGAAAAAGAAAATTAATTTCCCGAATAAAATATTCGTTTTCAAAAATATGTTTCTTTTGATATACGAACTCAATTGAAAGTTCTTTACCTGCAGATCAAAAGTTGTGGCGTTAATGTAACCCAAAATTGCCAAGCCTCGAGGTAGGGCTTGCTTTCGATTTATTTATTTCGATTTAAATATAATTAAAAGTTAACTTCAGATAAACAAAGTCAAAAAGTTCGTATTACTGATGCTCATGCTCTTTGTCTGAGCAAACTGTTGTAGGTTACTTTAGAGCGGGCCAGAGATTGTCAGAAAATCAAAGAAATTCAATATTGAATAAGGCTAACAGCTTGCTATATTTGTATATTTAGTAATTCTCAATCATTTTTTGAGAGTTTTCATGTAGAAAAGTAGGGCTTCTAAAAATTTTCAAGAATTTGGCCTTACTCTAGTTCATATTGGCTCAAATGAAAATCTGTATAATTTCTTGACAGGTCAGTACTATATCGTTGGTCTCCAGTAGAAAAAGCCCTAACTCAAATAATTGTAACTTTATAGGAGAAGGTAAAAACATAATAGAAACTGTAATATTCAACATGCAACTTTTTTTCCAACTCCTTGTAAAAGCGTTACTTTTTACACTATTGTAATAAATTTTTGTGACGATGTGTATTTGTGTAAAATGTATTGGAATCACTGGAAAATTCGTTTTCGTAAAAAATACTATTTAGGGCCTTTCAATTTGAGACCAACGATATGCATTTGTTAAAATGTTTCTAATTGTAGCTGAACTATTGAAGTTATACATATTAATATTGTAGCAATTTTAAACTCAGGCAAAAGCTGCGACTTAAAAATAAGAATACTTCACAATAATTCTGTCATTTTCAATATAATAATAAAAAACTTTATTAAAATATTTAAAAATAAACAAAATTAATAAATAAATACTGAAAATTAATATTTTAACCCCCGACCAAAAAAGGGGTGTTATAAGTTTGTAGTGTGTGTCTGTGTATCTGTGTATCTGTGTATCTGTGTGTCTGTCCGTGTCCACGTACAGCCCAAACGGCTGGACCGATTTTTATTTAGTTTTCTCTGTTTGAAAGGTGACTTGATCGAGATGGTTCTTAACCAAGTTTGAAGAAACTAGATCCAGCGGCTTAGAAGATGTCACATCTTTTCTAGATATAGCGGGGGTTTTTACATTTTTAATTTTTGTTATTCCATATTGAAATAAGAAATTTCAACATGGCTAGACTTTCGTTAATGTTTCTTATTAATTCAATATGGTTTTTATTGATGTTAAGCTGTTTTTTTTTCTGGGTGTACATAATTGATAAAATAAAATACTCAATGAAAATCTTCGAAATATAATAAGAAATATCCTTGAATCTCAAATAAATTTTTCTTCCCCATTTGTCAAAAAGAGATCCCTGATTTGGGAATAAATCCCCGAACCGAACATCAAAGTGTGGCCGGATTTTCGGTTCCATATTTGTGACGTACGTCCTTCGTTTACGACTATAATATTTTGAGGTGGCAGAGTTTAAACGAGCTAGTACTCACTCGTACGGTGTCAGGACGAACACCGTAGTGGTCGACCAATTGAAGTGTTCACGATTAAGAAAATCCATAACATGATATTGGATGATCGTCGGCTGATAAGATAAGTGAATTAGCCGAATCGAGAAGCATTTCAAAAAACGCTAGACATCGCACATTTCCCGAAAATTTCAAGATGAGAAAGTTGTGTGTAAGACGGGTACCGTGTTTGCTCACAAGAGAACGCTCTATTGAAGATGTGTCAATAGAGCGTTCGAGATGTTTCACCATGGATGTGTCAGCGGTCCACAACTTCACATCTGAGACAAAGAAACAGTGAATGGGAGAATCGTGTCCCAACTCCATTTGCAGGCAAGGCCATGGCTTTTTTTATGCATAATGGGATAATTCTTATTGATTACTTTCAAAATGGAAAAATCAATCAACGGCGAGTTTTATGCGAACTTATTACGGCGTTTAAGTGATAAAATTAAGGATAAAAGACCGCATTAGGCGAAAAAGGACTCGTAATCTCATCAAGGCAATGCAGTTCACACATCCACTATTTCGATGGGCAAAATCAATGAATTAAAGTTCAAATTAATAGATTCGGCTCCCCTCGATTTAACTATATGTTCTATTCCCGAACTTGAAAAAATTACCCGATATAGAGGTGGAATCTGCGTTTAATGGTTATTTTAAGGAATTAGACAGTAATAAACAGGGAATCGAAGCTATTGAATATCGCTGGGAAAAGTTTATGTTGAGAAATAAAGAACTTTTTATTCCCAATTTTGTTGTGTTTTCCTTGTAATGCTCTCATGCTCTAAAAATCTGTCGATGGGATCTCTATGAGAAGCCAAAATAGTTAATGGCGCCGCATAATAATATTGTGGCAGTTTTAAACGGAATGAGTGACTGATACAATCCGGCTTTTTCAACTGAGACGAACGAAAGGTTTAAAAGTAGAATGATTTGGTAGAAGTGTGAGCTAATTGTTACAAATAGAAAAGCATGCTTTGGAAACACATGACATGTACTTTTCCTTAAACGGCGGAAACAATTCATATGCAAATTATTTGTTCAAACAACACCCTCTTCCGCCCTTTATTATTATGCGTTTATGAGATCCTTTGGAAATTATGAAATTGTACACTTCTTAAAACAAGAAGCACATGTGTTCAACAATTTTAAAACATGTTAATTTTTTTTTAAACAATAGTGGACACTTAAATACTTAGAGAAACATACACATGCATAATGGATTCATTTTTAACAACTAATAGGTTCTAATTGAAAAAAATGAAGGTATTATTTTTAGGAAAAAATATTACTATTATTATTATTAATAATGGGTCTAATCACAAGTGTCGTATTTCGACTTCGACTACGACTATTTTGTACTAGATTAAAGAATAAATGTTGCAATGTTCTTTAGTCTAATGCAAAATCGTCGTAGTCGGACTCCAAGCATGACACTCGTAATTATGCCCATTATTGACTTGTTTTCCTGAATGTAAATTTTATAATTTTATTAATAATAGTTTTAACTTCATATACATACATACATATGTAACAGCGCATAGAGAAAGGGACCTAAGGGTAAAGAAATCAATTTTAATTTTTTTTTTTTTTTTATGGGGACAACATCTGAGCATCGAATGAGACCGATCCCATGCCCCAAAAGTGTTCCCTCCCAGAGATATGCGCGTTTTATGAAATTGAAGTCGACGATTGTAAGGTTATGTGAAAAAATTTTCGTACTAACAGAGTGATATTCACGATTTAAAAGAATTATAAATGAGTATTTATTATAATTCACAATTAATAATTTCAGAAAATAAACCTGGATTCGAAAAAACGCGAGCAAAATTGATATCAAACTCATGGAAACAGCGCGCTAGGTAGAAAACAGTAAAAACCAACTACACAAAACAAGAGGTAGGGACGACCTACGCGCGTTTTCAAGGTTGACCAACTTAACAACGTTCGTGACGTCATGAGATGTCTCGCTTTCAAATGAGACCAATACCAACACGCTCAGTGATGGTACAGCAAAGATACACGTATTTAAATCTTTAAAATGGCTCTCGTGAACAAAACCGGTTTTTACCCTTAGGTCCCTTTCTAATTTGCGCGTCACATATATAATTCACATATTCCATTTTGAAACATTTTAAGTTGTGTATCGGTAGCGTGGTCGTTTGTCCAACAATTCCAAATTCGTGTATTTATTCATCAATACATCAGATGCGCATTAAAAACAAAATATTTGCCACATGCATACATACATAAATGCGTATTAGCACACACACACACACACACACACGCACACACACACGTGCGTATGCATGCATGTATGTATGTATGTATATGTATATATTTGTTTCCGTTATTTGGTTTATTGGTCCTGCGAGTGAGTGGCTGGTTGTCCTTGTTATCATCTTGTTTATTACTCGTACGCAAAACAATGTTTAAATATCAGTAGTTGCCGACGTCATCACACGTTGCACACATCCACATCCCATTACGAGTATTACAGCATCCATCCAGAGTTATTGTTCGTATTTATTTTCTTGGAAGGTAATTTGATGGTTTAGTTTAAGATTTGTCCCATCTTGTTTGCTGTTAATATGTAAAAGAAAAAAACAAAATTATAATAATAATAATAATAATAAAGAAATAAATAAATATAGTCGTAGTATAAGAAAGAAATAGTAAACAAAACAAAAGGTTGAAACCTCCAAGAAGTAGACTCTGGGGGCGAGTTTCTTGTGTGTTATTGCAAATGTTTCGCCAGTGTTTAACCCCACAACAATAATATGTATAACACACAGAAAGAACCACAGGAGAACTTTGTTTATACTGGCAGCATTTAGAAATTAAGCAACAACGCATTCATATCCAAACAAACTAAACGAATTCCATATACTCGTAGTATCTAATGTCGTCTGCCTCCTGCCTCCTGCCTCCTGCCATCCCAAAAAAGTTATTGTTAATAAAACAAATGTGTATGTAATAATATCATCATCCAAACAACAAGCATTTTAACAAAGTAACAGCAATAAAAAACACATAACTGCAAAAATATCAACTGAATATGACTTTAAGAAACTCTTTTCACAACTCCTTAAATGCAAATGAATTTTTTTTTTCATTTTTAAAAGTTTCTCAAAGATGAGAAAGGAAAAAGGATAATAAAATGAAGTACATACATATTCAAATTGTGTGTTTGATAAGATTTCAAATTAGAATTCTCACTTTATTATCTCAATATCAAACTGAAACATACTTTACACGTACACACACGCACACGTACTTACGCACGTGCACGCACACACACACGCACATTGAATAGAATTGAATTTTGGTTCAAAAGTACATATTTTTGAAATAACTTTACAATGAAAGCTTCCTGAGATATGGAGCAGCAGGGTTTATCAGATTTTCCGAACTATTTCGCCAAATTGATTTAAAAAATCGCCAAAATTCGCCACAATCATTTTTATGTAGTTTCTCTTAAAACATATTTGATAATAAATTTATTTTGTAATAAATTTGCAATTTTATTTATTTTTATCGATATTTCGCTTCAACTTTGTGTAGCTTCTTCTGTTTTTTTTTTCCTGAAGAAGCTACACAAAGTTGAAGCGAAATATCGATAAAAATAAATAAAATTGTAAATTTATTACAAAAAGACCTATAGCTTAAATAAAATTTATATATAATTAAAAAAAGGTCGAATAAATTATTATAATATTTATAAATTTATTTGTATATAATATTTTTTTATTTTTTTTTTTCAGTCACTAAGTGACTGACTGACTCACTCATCAATATCAATGACACTGCCGCTATACGTATAAAGTAGGGATGGGCAAAATAACAAGCGATGCTTTCTATTGAAAAGCTGTAAAAAATTGCACTTGAATCTTCTCTTGAATCTTGTACTTCTGCCCAAACGATTTTTACGACACTTTGCACTCACTTTACGCTCTTGTAATGATAAAACCTTAAATTTTTCAGAGTGGGCGCGAGCACGCCCATCAACTTTTAAGAACTCATTTCTTATACTTCCGCCCAATCGATTCCCACAAAACTTTGCACACATTTTAAGTTCTAATTTTTGCTACATTTTCTTTAAGTCTTTATTATTATATCGTTCATTTACTTTAATAGTGTCACAACTAAAAAAAAACAGTTTTGCAGAAAACGCGTTTTAAGTTTTAAATTTGCATGCAACTCAATGAAGACATGAAAAAATCTTCTTCTCTCAAGAGGTGATGGATTTTGCATTATTAACTCAAACAACTAATTTTTTTTAGTTATGACACTATTGAAGTAAATGAGCGATATAATAAATATTTTATAAATAATTAGTTCAGTAAAGTGCGACTTTGACTCGTACACGAAGGGTTCTGCACGGACACTACATGTATAATACTATTCGAGGTGGAATTTTTTTTTTAATTTTAAGCATCCGGTAAATTTTTTTCGGGTTTTTGGCGATTTTTTTAGTTTTGCCGCTTTTTTTTAGCCTTTGCGTTTTTTTTTTCCTTTTTGGCGATTTTTTCAGCTTTTGGAGACTTATTTTAGCTTCAGCGATTCTTTTAGTTTTGGCGCTTTTTTTCTTTTTGGCGGTTTTATCGGTTTTTGGCGATTTTTTTGTTTTGGTAATTTTTTTATTGGGATCTTAGCGTTTTTGAAAATTTCAAGAGTTGTCAAAATTACATATTTAGAATTACATTAACTTATAGAATACCCTTTAAATTTAATTTTTTTTTTAATTTCAGTGTTAATTGATGTAGTCTGCATAAAAATACACTAACTTTGAAAATTTGAAGTGTCTATATATAATTGTCTGTGTATAACATTAGGATTTCAAAATTTTTCGTTGCTCGCCTTAGAACACCCTTTATTTTCACTTCAACTTTGGTGTACATACCCCTAAAAAGGCCTCAAGTGGGCGGAATTACGCCTCTCAAAATTTTATACAACATTTCACAAACTTTTATTTAACTGATTTTTTTTTTCAAAGTTACAAATGAAATAAATGTGAAAATAAGATTGATGCTCCCATCCAAACATTTCGGCTACTGAAACAGGGGTCGAATCGTCACATTCGTGAACGTACAACTCGTCACAAAAAAAACACCATTTTCGGATTATGACATACGAGCACGTGAACGTACTTATACGATTGACGTATCACTTACGGCCTGTACCACGATGTCAACAGAAATCGTTCGATCGACAACTTGTATTGCAAACAACAACAAATTTTCTAGTTTTATTGTTGTTTGCAATACAAGTTGTCGATCGAACAATTTCAGGTGGCATCGTAGGACAGGCCGTTAATTTGTGTTCGTACGATTGTCGATACGATCACGGATGTGACGATTTGAGTCCAGATATGACATCAAAATAAGCAGCAGCTATTGTTTGGCACACGTGGCCGTCACCGTAATTTACTATAAATTTGTTTTTGTGATCAGCTGCATGTCATCTGGGGCCTCTACCCTGTAATTCGAAACGACAGAATATTCTTTCGAGTTTGTTAATTTGAAAGGATTTTCCTTCGTTTCGAATTACAGACTAGACCCCCGGATTTGTACCCTGCCTGTTTATTTGGCAATTTTTTTTTCGGCGTCTTTATATGTGGGCCGGAGATATGGGTATTTAGTATTTAGAATTCTAGTATCTAGTTAAGCAGGTTCATCATTATGTTTTAAGTCAACATTGAGAATTATTTGAAATTAAAGGTCACGTTAGAGAAGCTTTTGCTGGTAGCGTTTTTTGTATCCGAAGTTTTGATTTATTTCTATTAACTTGTTTTACTTCATTTATTTCATGCTTGAAAATTACATGTTTTAATTTGCTCCTTCCTCTGTTTTCATCATATTCTTTATGGACTAGCGTAACAAATTCATGTGGAAAAATGTCTGAAGTATATTAATTAAAAATAAAAAATATATATAAAAAAAATACCAAAAAGTAATTGTGATCAAATTAAAAATGAATGTAAATGATGGCCGTTGTGTTGTAGCGTATGTGTGCCTGTAAAACTTGTGCAATAAATAACATTGTTTTCAAAATAAAATAATAATAAAAATATAAAACTAAACAAAAAAAAAAAAAAAAAAGGAAAAGCAAGAAAGGAAAAAATGAATTTTAATTTCTTGCCGCTCAAAAAAGGACCAAATAAATAAAAAAAATGTATATGAGCGTTGAAATCTGAATTTTTATTGCCGGTTAACAAAAAAAAAAAAAGGAAGCAGGAATAAAATTTACATTTTTATTACAATCCCACAGTAGCAGCCAGGAAGGAGAACTTTGTACTTTTACAACTCAAACAAACCTTCTTCTACTAACACATATTATTATATTCTTATTAAAGGAGGAGTCTGAGTAATTAAGACGTTCGTGCCCATTGTCAGCAGGCAATAGTCTAAAAAAAACATATTGAAAATAATTTAAATTTCTCCTTTAATATTTGTGGTGCCTGAGTGAAGGATGAAAAGATGTTGCTTGTCCAATAAATATATGAAAACATGTATGCACATAAAAGTAATACCCATCAAATATTTATGAATAAATTTTCATTTGGAAAATTACAGAAACAAAGTAGATGATGATACCAAAAAAAAAAAAGTCAAATACTAATAACAAAGCAGGACATATTCAAGATTTTATAGCTGCTGTTCCATCAGCATACAATCAAGCAACTACTCCACCGCACGTCACTTATAAAATATGTAAAACGTGTGTAACTGACATTAATTGCACCCCAAGGATTTCCTCGAAGAGGAAACCAAACAAAAAAAAACTCGTGAAAATGAACAAGAAGTTCAAATCTATACGAAATGCTTATCTATCTAAATATTACGCTCAGGGCAAGGAACCTACTTTAAGCAATTCATCTCTGCTACATGCGAGCAACAAACATGCTTTTTCATTTGTTTTATGCAAATGGGCATAATCTGAAATTCCTAACTTGCAACTTAAGTTATAACCCAGCTGTCCCTAGACATTGCCACAATTAATTAAATATGCATAAGTCAATATGAAAGAGTTTCTCTCTCCCTCTCTCTCTCTCTCTGTCTATCTATCCTTGTCAGCATTTTAATGTTGCCATGATGATAATCACAAAACAATATTAAATAAGATGCATTTTAAAAATAAAGCAGACTATTTAAGGCATCATACACACACACACACACACACACACGCAAACATACACATACATACACACACGTACTATGTGTTGATTGCCTGCTTGTTCTGTCATAAAGACGAAACGAACACCGAAACAACACCCACTAAAATTTTTGTACAATTGATTCCCAAGTGTTTCGTGTGCAGCGGCATTCAAATAACTCTAAAGCTCTGCTACTTAACCCGTTGTCGAATTATTTATAATTAATAAGTGTAAAACAACAGATCATTCAAGGCAAGGCGCTACAACAATACAACAAACAATACTAGAAACAACATGCAATTCGTCTGGCTTTAAAAAACGCCATCTGTCAAAATCAGTTAACTAAAATACCAATACCAATACATACATATTTATAAAATACACGCACTTTTCATTTTAAATGTAAACAAGCATTAGATAAAAGAAGAGATTTTGACAGTCGGGGCTTAAAGCAGTTCAATTAGTCTTCGAACACCTGATAATCATCCGGACTGTTAAGGTCACCTGTTATCAATTCGCCTTGATTCAAGGAGGCTGAAAATAGTGAAAGAACGGATTATGAAAGTGGAAAAAATCATAATTTCGTATAATTCAGATTTCTTAATATTGAGATTTTTTGTTTGTAATTTCCTATTTTTATCTAACGCGTGGCAAGATGAAAAAAATAGATTGTTGTGGTGAAGCAAGCAACCATAATTCAAAAAAGTTTTACAAAACCTGAAATACATCTAGACGTCCTTAAGCAACAACACATTTTTTTGTGAGAAAACTATCAAAATTAAAAATTAGCGAGTTCAAAATATTTTAACGAATGTATCAAAAATTAAATAGTGAATAGTAAGTAGAGAAAAAAAGTAAATAATGAAAAAAAAAAACACATTTACAATGAATAGCTGCATACCACTCATTTACTTCAAGAATGTAATAACTTAAAAATATTATAGCTTTAGAAAACTGGGGGCAAATTACGGCACTCGATACGATTCGAAATTTTAAAATGTTTCCATAGAAACTCTATTGAAATATTTCACAATTTCGTTCGAGTGCCGTAATTTGCCCCGGGTTTATTGTTCTCAAATTAGATACACATGTCAATGGAGATATGAAAAATATGTTCTCTTAACAGGCGAGTATTTTTTTTTTTTAAGAAGTAACACTCATGCAATGAATGCCCACTAGTATTACTAGGTGTTGCTGCACTATACCGACGAAGAGAGGCGCTCTGATGTTACTTAAGTATTAGTATCCGCTGAAGCCAGTGGAGTGCTGCAGTGGATACTACTTCTAATGCAACATCACAGCAGTATCATCGGCGAAGTAAAATAACCAATAAAATAGCTACTAAGCATAGCTTTGAAAATTGAATACACCTCCTTAACACCAGAGGGGCTGCAATACCGCAGTATTAGAAATGTGCAAAAAACAGAGTTGTAAAATAATGAATTCTGTCTCTTCCTTCACTATCACTATCCTTCGCTATCACTATCCTGTCCTTAAGAAGGTAACACTGAGTAATAGTAAATAGTAGGCATTCATTATTTGAGTGTTACTTTTCTTTAAAAAAAAAAAAAAAAACTAATAATGGCCTGCGAAAAATTTAAATGGAATCTGTCGAAAATATAAAGTAAATTTATTGAGATCGGAAAAGGTTCTCCTTTTAACTAACCACTGATCTTTGAAGTTCACGTTGTTATCATACATATGTATGTACATATACATATGTACAAATATATGTATAATTTTTGTAAGAAAATCACATTTGACAATGACTCTGCTAATGTCACTTTCTTTCTGTCTGTATGTTTTTCCAACTAAATTTATGATTTTATTACTTCAATTTCACATTTTTTGGCTAACGTGGTGGTCTTAAATTTATATCATTGTTCTTTTGTTTTTTTTTTTTTTTTGTAATGTTTGGGTTCATGATTAAGCAAAAAATATAAAAATAATATAATCTATCAATCATTTAAACAGATTCCTTATGACAATAAATAAATTATAAATTTGTATGCATACAATGTTGTATGTATATGAATAATAAAATAAAAACATATTATTTGTTATAAAGTAATATTTACAAAACACTTTTGCGCATACATAACTGGGGGGGTCTTCATTAGCCATGAACTTGGTGTGAACATCATGTCGAACATCGCATATATGTAGCTAATGTATATCGTTCCTGCTCTGACAGCGATAGCCGAACATATGACTGAGATCAATGAGACAGAGACAAAACATAATTGAGACTACAGTCGAATTTCAAAAATGCAACAACTACTAGTTTGAGTTTTTTCGTAAAAAACAACCATCTCCGAAACCGAAGAAATACCATCACTTACAATGGTTTTAAAATATGTTTATTGAGTTTTGCACAAATGAAGCCAAACGTGCATACTTATATACATACATATGTAAATGAGCTCGTTGTCCCTCTATGTACGAGTAGCACAGGATCATAACCAGGGAAGCGGCAATTGTATGTTTTTTCTTGTGTGCCATATTAATGCGACGATAATGCATCCGTTTCGGAACTTTTTATGAATTTTGGCATCGGTTTGTTAGTGCATATTTTTGCATATTTTACCCCTTTAAAGCATGTTTTTGCATATTTCACTTTTACACGCATATTTTTACCATTTTTTTCTCAAATTTTTAGAGCATATTTGACGTTTTTAGGGCATATCTTGATACATTTCTATACAAAACAGGGACAAGGACTTCATGCATTCAAAAAAGGTGTTTTAGGCACCTAAAATATGACATAAAAAACTAAAAGTATATGTACATATTTTAATAAATTTTATTCTAGAGAAAAGTTTTCAATTTACATACAACTAAATAAAGATATAAAAATATTTTTTTTTTCAAAAGGTGCGTGAACAAGCCTTTTACATTAAATTTGTACACAAGATTAAATATGATATAACGATTGTTACACTATTTTCGGCTTTAATAGCAGGCAATTTTCTCCTGAAATCATCAAAATTACAATTTCCATTAAAATTGGTAGGTTCGTGTGCTTGTACAATCGTTTTACAATTCTGCAACAATTCAAGCGAACAAATTGTCCAAAAAACAGTTCTGCATTAATAATTTGTCAAAAATATTTTTTGAAATTTGCATTTCAGAGAAAATATCACACAAAAACATGCGTTTGTACCAAAATATAAGACAAAAATATGCATTTATGACCAAATTATGCAAAAATATGCATTTTCAGCAAAATATGCAAAAATATGCTGTAACAAATCGATGCCATTTTTACGTAAATTAATTGTTTCGTAAAGATATTTCGTTCTTGCTATTAGCAGGGTTAAGGAAAACAACATGCATTTGCATGAAACCCCTGTCCCTGATCATTAGAATTTTAAAATAAAGTGGTCGAAAAAGACAGTTGTAGTTCCAGTATTTTCGAATAATAAGTCCTTTTTTGCATTACATTAATTAAAATAGATAAAGCAAAAAATACTTTCCAGGCAAGTTGCTAATATAAAAGAAATTTAATGACTTTATTCTACGCTTGCATTATAGAAACTTTTATGTATTTTGAACCTACTTCAAAAAAGGAGTCTGTACTTTTTTGTTGTGCTACTTCATGAACGATTAGATTTTAGATTTTAGACCGATTGTAAAAAATTATGTTTTTGTCTGAGAACATTTAGCTTGCACTTGGTACCATTGTACAAAAAAGGCAGAGACACGCCCACTTACTTTTTTTATTTTTTTATTTTATGATATTTTACATATTCAAGTGAGAGGAAACTTAGCAAACACGTTGGGCTCTTGCAACGACACAATCTCGAAGTTTTTGGCAACAAAATCCCACTGTGCGCTGTCACAACGGCCAGTTTGTGACAAGTAAGTGCGTCCATGATTATATTTGTTCGATCTTTTGACCAACTTTAGTCCCATATGCTATGAATCCTTTGTGTTTGTTCAAAGTTTTGAATATTGTCCTGGGAAGCTGTCTTAAACAACAAACTTGTGTTCATATTTTAGCCTGACATTCTTTTATATCTGATATTTCCTAAAAAAAAAAAAATTTGAACAGATTTCCTTTAACACGTATGTAGTTGCAAAATGTTTTCTTCTTTCTATAAATTTTTTTTTTCGAAATCAAAACAATCAGTACAAAAGTTTGTTGTATCCTTTAAATTATCCTTGAATTTGTATTGATATTTGCCATTGAATTTGAAGTAGAGTAAATATGTACTTAAAAGCGGCAAGCACATTTAGTTAAAGTGCAAGTGGCCACCACTTGAACACTTGTTCCAGCCTGTTGTACTCACTCGCATTATGCCCGTCCTGTGGGCTGAATGGCTGCTCGGTTGGTTGGTTGGTTGGTTGGTTGGTTGGTTGGTTGGCTGATGTGTTGTAGGATGTCGCTGGTCACGTGTTTGTATTTAGCTTACCAATTTTCGATTGTTTACATAAACGTTTTTTCCTGGTCTTTTTAGGCCAGATTTTAAAATAAAATTTAATTTAATTATCCGCAACACGTGCTTAACCAAATGCAATGATTTTTTCTTCTTCTATTGTTGTTATTGTGTTGTTTTTTTGTTATTGTTTTTGCTTTGCAGCAAAATGATCCAAATGCGTTTTCGTTGTGCTTAACTGCCTCTTTGCGTTTCATGTTCAACAAGCAAACGTGCAACGTTTAGAAAAATTTAACACATTCCCATTTATTGACGATCACATAAAAAGACAAGCGGACAGACAGACAGTTTGTGAGAAATATTTATGTGTGTGTGTGTGTGTGTGTGTGTGCAGGTACATATATATTTATTTGTAAAAATATTTATTTTTTAACAAAGCAACAACAACAACAACTATTGCAAAAATACAAATTAAACGTTATGCGAGGCAAGCAAAAGCTGTAGCAATCAGCAGCACAATCACGTCCATCTCGCAGAATTATGCTGGTGGCATAATGCTTTTTGTGGGCATTTCGTGAAAACAAAACAAAAACAAAAAATAATAATAACAAAAATAAAAATTAACGCATTGTACAACATGTTGCAATATTGTTAAATTGTTTTCTTACTACTTCTCGCTCGCTGCTCTTTTTTGCTCATACAACTTTTTAAGAAGTTTTTGTCGAACAACCGAAACCGATAAACTTGTAAACACCTTTGGCAGTATTTATTTTATTTTTTTTTTTGCTTTTCTTTTGCTATTTTATTTTTTCTTCCTAATATTTTTGGCCCTTTTTTCATCTCAGATTTCATCAATTTTTAAACGATTATGCAAGCCTCTTCTACACTGGCAGCAATATTTCTATAAACTAAAAAAAAGATTAAATCCACTTGACACCGAGAATAAAAGGCGAGACAGTGCACAGAGGGAGAAATCATATTTTGGAAGAGCAGAAGGAAGAGAGCAAAATTTTTAAGCACATTTTAGTAACTTCTTCTCATTTCTCATCACTTCAATCAGGCGTGTCATAGCCATAACCATAAATATATTTGCTTCACCTATTAGTGCTGCCATAACCATAAACAGCTGTTTATGCTCCTCCTTTTATTTATTCATTTCAAAAGTGCAACAACAAATATGTCTAACAAACAAAAACAGCTGTTTGTGGTTACGACAAAAAACCAAAATTCTATTGGTTTCTATGGTTACGGCGCAGCCAACTTTAAACAAATACAGTGTTGCACATAAGTTTGGCTCGAACAGCTGTTTTCTATGGTTATGGTTATAGCACGTTTAATTGGAGAAATGGAACAAATGTTTGTTTTGTGTCTGTTCTCATTTTATTTTTTCAGTGTATTTTTAGTTATTTGTTGGATTTGTTGTGCTGCTAGTTGGCCGCAACACGTATAAATATTACTTATAAATCACTAATGACAACTGTCAGTTGTGAAATGTTCTCGGAAACATTTCAAACAAGTTGTTTTTCTTAAAGAAAGGCCGTCGTTCTTTTCGACGTCCTCATCATCGCCATCAGCATCATTGTTGGCATCATCCATAATAGTGTATGAGTAACAAGTTAGCAATCAATTTATTGTAGGGCCAACTAACTAAAAATGTCACTTCTGCAAGCGTCATTTATTCTCATCATCAGTTTCGCTTGTCGATGTCGTTATCGTCATCAACATTTTTTGGTTCGTATTCGTATTCCGCGTCTCATTTCTTTTCGTTTTTTTTTTTTTTTTGCTGTTGTGAAAATGTTGTAAACAGGTATTCTGACATTTAAAACTTTGCACTACATGCTTAGAGATTCCAAACAATATTGCACGCTTTTAACATTTTCAACAGATCGTTCCTTGTCTCATACGTTTAAATGTATGCATTCTACTGAAATTATTCTCCAAAGACCTTTCTGCAAATAAAGAAACTTTGGCTTGCGATAAAGTATTGAAAGAAAAAAAGATAAGAGATGTCTGAGGACACCCGGTTATAGCTATGCTGCTTAATTATATACGAGTAAAACAAAATTAATATGTCAAATAACAATACAATAAAATTATAATATATGATGATGTCAAATTCGCCGCAAATATTTCCATTTATTTCCCATTATTTTCCCTTCTAGCGGCCGGTGGCGGCTGTTATGCGGCTTACAACCAATCGGCTGTGTTATCTGGCTTGTGCTCATGTGCAAAAATAATACAAAAACAAATTGAGCAATCCTTATCATTGTTTTGGTTTTGCTTTTGTTTCACTCACTTCAAGGAACTAAACAAAACAAAATTAAACCTTTTGTTTCGTTTATTTTCGTGCTCTGATTTTAAGTAAAGAAATCAAAAGAAAAATAAATATATAACTGTAATAGTGTCGATTATTTTTATGTATTACGAAAATCACGTCCTAACTCATGTATAGCGCCATAAATAGCATAGCTATAAAACATTAACATTAGCCAATTTATGTATGCACTGCACTTACAAACATTGCATTTCAAATTCTATGTCTCAAAAAGAGAAAAGAAATTCACTTCTTACACATATCAATTTCTTTTCAAGCATTAGAATTGAGTTTTTTAAGTTGTTCGTTTGTTGAAGTAGTCAGTGCGTTGAAGGTCTTCGAGAGGTTGAGTTCTGTTTCTGGTCAGACTCTCAGTCATATCAACATCGTAGATCTGCTGATCTTCTGATCTTCTTCTGTCTATCCTAATAAAATGGCTACATAGCTTAAAATACGGCGAATAATTAACACCAGATGCGCTGCAATGATGCTATTCTCGCTATCTATCCGTTACTTCACCTCTCTTGTTTTGCTTGCTTTCCCTTCTCACAGACAGTCTAATCAATAAATTAATATTCCTAATGTTTTATTTCAACGAATGAAAAAACCGAAAAGAACGTTTTTCGCATTACCAGCGAAAACTTTCTGCTGCCGGCTAATAGGAAGTGTACTAGACTTGCAGTTGGAAGGTCACAGGTTCGAATTCTGGAAATAAGCCAACATAGTTTTGCAGTTGGTATTTTTTTACTTTAATTTCAAATTAACATGAATTAAAATTTTATTCATGTGTGTATCTAAAGCATATTTAAGGTGCCACGCGAGTTCGAGTTCAAATCTTGGCCGGAGAAGCCAAACACACAGCTCATTTTCCTGATGGCTGTACCAATACACACAATAACGTAAGTTAAATAATTTACCAAAAAAATACAATAACGAAATTAAATTAAATTCATGTTGTTCCAACTTGAAATAACTTTGATTCAACATGATTCTCCATTTTGATTTAACAGTACTGGATTGTTAAATTAACATGAAATAATGTTATTTCAAAAGGAAACATTTTTTTCGAATTTTTTTTTTATATATTTCAAAAATTATAAATTTTATGATGCACATTGTTATTTAGAATTATGAAAATATTTTTTTGTGATTGAAAGTAAAAAAAGCCAAAAAAAAATTAAATATCGATATATAGAAATACAAAAATAAAAATATATAATATGGCATTTACATCAGCACAAAATCTAGCATATTTTGCTTAAAGTCTTTATAAAAATCTATACCGTTTACACCAGCTTTTTTTTTGACATTTATCAAAATTTTTTTTTATCCAAAACAAAACCCATCAACTGATTTGTTTCCAAAACTACAACCAAAAAACTGCATTGAAACCAATTCACACACTTTTTTAAGCAGACCTTAGCTAATTCACTCACCTTTTGTTGTACAGGGTAGTAAAGAATAAATAAAAACATTAGATTTTTATTAGATTTCCTACAAATCTACTGAAAAATTAGATTTCGTTTTGTATGAGAAATCAGGAAAAAATCAGCTTGATTTAGCTCGAAATCTTGAAAGTACTAGATTTCGAGACAGTGTTTCATTGGAACAATTTTATATGAAACACATATGAAGCAAAATCATTGCCGAAAAATTGTAAATTAACCTTGTTTACGTAGATTTTAAATGTGAAAGTTTTCTGTGTGAAGTGATTGTAATAATTTGAGAGGAATATCAATGCTAAAACCAATCCAATGTGTTGAAAAAAAAATTTATGAGGCGATGAGCAAGCTGGAGCTATATTGACCAGTCCAATATACTACGTACCATAATTGATCAGACAGTTGAATGGCATTCGACTCTATTAGTCGCAGAGCAACATAGGCAGCATTTGTTTCCTAATAAAAGTAATCAATATGGCTAAAGGAACACAGTCATAGCTAAAGTCCGTGACAGCGGAATGAATAGCGAATCATTTATCACCCTTTATCTCCATTAGTCATCGAGGGTCACACTTAGAGATGCTAAACGGGAAATCCCGAGCCCGGAAATCCCGGTATTTTGGGGACTATTCAAATCCCGTAGACCGGGATTTTTTAATTTTAAAGCCCGGGATTATCTGAATCCCGTTTTTTGCATAAATAATGTTTTTGATTGTCATCTTCTACATTAAAAATTAGTTTCTGTTATAAAAAGTTAAAATAAAAAATTTGCTTTGAATAAATATTTTAGTAGATAATATTATATGGTATATACATAATACATATATCTTATGGCTTTTTCTTTTCTAGGAAAAATGTTACATACATTGCACTTTTCAATGAAAATTTGCAATTAAATGTCTTAATTGTATAAGTACCCTTTAAATATGAAAAAAAAAATATATTTTAATCAGAAATAATTTCTTAATCAGGCTTGAGTTCAGTAATTTCAATTCTTATTGAATGAAATATTTTTGTTAATTAATGTGAGTATCTAAAGAAGAGAAGAAAAATTAAACTAGACTTTATTAGCTGGGGGAAATACCGATATTTTTCTGTGCAGCCACGCACTTCATCAGCACCCATGTCTATCTACTGGGGGTAGAGATTATTATTAACATCAGCTATTTAACTTAAATTTCTATGAAATGGAATATGAGAATTGGTTGTGTATACAAATATTGATTTACCTTTGTGCGTGGCTGCACAGAAAAATATCGGTATTTCCCCCAGCTAATAAAGTCTAGTTTAATTTTTCTTCTCTTCTTTAGATACTCACATTAATTAACAAAAATATTTCATTCAATAAGAATTGAAATTACTGAACTCAAACCTGATTAGGAAATTATTTCTGATTAAAATTCACTACAGTTCAATTAAATCTAAAAAAATGTCTCATTTAATTCATCATGGGCACGTGACAAAAATATGTTCACTTAGCGATCACTGTTCACTTGGCTATCACTGCTTCAGAATGCTGAAAAGCGAAGTCAACTGTAGAAAGCAAAAACAAAGTAACATAAAGCCACTACAATAATACTTATATGTATGTATGTATGTACCGATGGTGCATCGAATAAGTAAAAATAATTAATGTGATGATCGTAAAAGATAAGTAAGAATAGTTAAACATACATAGGTAGAGTGATATAACTTCGTGCTAACCTAAATAGAAAATGGAAAAACAGAAAATGAATAGTGATACTTACAAATGTGTTTGCCAAAGGTAAATCAATAATTGTATACACAATCAATTCTCATATTCCATTTCATAGAAAATTTATGTTAAATAGCTGATGTTAATAATAATCTCTACCGCCAGTAGATAGACATGGGTGCTGATGAAGTGCGTGGCTGCACAGAAAAATATCGGTATTTCCCCCAGCTAATAAAGTCTAGTTTAATTTTTCTTCTCTTCTTTAGATACTCACATTAATTAACAAAAATATTTCATTCAATAAGAATTGAAATTACTGAACTCAAGCCTGATTAAGAAATTATTTCTGATTAAAATTCACTACAGTTCAATTAAATCTAAAAAAATGTCTCAAAAAATATGTTTTGTACAATTAAAATATTATTTTTAATATAAAGACGTCCATTTGTGCACAATGTTTTCGGGATTTTGTAAGTCCCGAAAATCCCGGGGTCCCGGTTCGGGATTTCGAGACTCCACCACTAAATCCCGAAGCCAGGGATTTCAAAAAACCTGTCCCGATTAGCATCTCTAGTCACACTAGACAGAATCATGAAGGAGATAAGTAATAAGAAAGGAGGAATAGATTGAGGTCTGTGGGACTTCGATTTCGCATACGACATATGCAACATACAGATCAAAACGATTTGGTTGTTGGTATTGTATTGTATTGACATGACGTCGATGTTGAGAACTGGAATAAGAGTGCCTTAATTTTTTTTTTATTTACGATGTAACTGCAATTCGATCGTCTTCCATTCGCCGTTCGTTGCATGAAGCTCATTAACTTACCACGATTCCTTCTATCTGAACAAGTGGATCTAAAGTTACTAAAATTATTATCATTGTTCTTTCTTTTTTTTTGGGCTCGTGAGCTGTTGGATGAATGGGTAAAGGGAACATTAAATAGACGCATGTGATGGCGAGCAGTAGTCGTTCTTAAACAAAGTAAAAAACAAAACTCAAAGACATCATTATGAAATAATAAATATTTATAAAATTTATGAGATGTTTGCAACTGATCATATTAATAACTGACTGAAAGAAAGATCTACTTGTTTAGATAAGTTTTTTGATTCCTAAACGTTTGTAATGAAACAAGGAAAGAAAGATCATAAATTATTGTCTGATTTATTAATAAAAATAAAAATAAAAAAAAAACCAAAAAAGTAGTGCCTGTAAAACATAAAAAGCAACTGAAATATTATTATGGAAGAAACTAATATGGTGTGAAATGAAAAGAAAAGTTCTTCATCTTGGACACTTCGAAGAATACAAATGTTGCACAAATGTTTGTTTGTTAAGTTTGCGCATGAGAACGAAGAAGAAGAAGAAGAAGAAGAAGAAGAAGAGAAAAAACAAAACACAAAACGAGTGTTCAAAAGATTTGCAATGTGTGATAAGACAAATATTTAACAAAAATTAAGAAAAAAAAAAAAAGGAAACACGTTGACTGAAGAGAAAAGAAAATCACTAAAATGTTTTTGTATGAGCAACGTTCTTCATCCTTCATCCTGCAGCGTCAAGTGTAAAATGTAAATGACTTTATTCTCTATTCTCCACATACAGATCAAAATTCTTTAACCAGCGACCAACCAGCCAACCATCCAACAAGACAGGCAGCAAACCAACACCCACCCACCCACTCACCCGTCCACTTATGTACATACATAAGACCATATTTAATTTAACTAATGGTTTTTTTTGTTTTTTTTTTTTTTTGCTTAAGGAGCTTCTCATTTGGTTTTATTTAAGAGGCCATCACGCCGCGCTAGAGTGGCGTCATGTACACTTTTCCTAATTAATTGCCTCATTTTCTGTTAACAATGCTGTGTTAATTTTAACGAATTAAATGATAAGATCTTGGAATTAACAATATGTATGTAGTCGTATTATGTTGTCTGCATGTTAAAAAATTTAAATATTCACACTCGCAAGCACACACACTGAATAAAAAAGGATAATTTGTAGCTGACCGACCATCCATCCATTCATTCATTCGTTCCTTCATTCATTCAATCATCAATTGGGTAAACGAAGGTGATTTTTCTTTTATCACGCATACCCAAATGTGCGTGAATTTGTGTGTGTGTGTGTGTGTGTGTGTGTGTATTAAAATTAGGTCTCCTATCACCTTTGTAGGACTCCGTGCAAGATAAGCAGGCTCAAGAATAATGAATTATTTTCCATATCAATAGTGACTTAACCTAATGTTATTCTAATAATGCCAATCGACCGGTTGCAGTAGTTTCTGCTCTGTCTGGTAGAGAGAAAGAGAGAGAGAGAGAGATAGAGCTGCACACACGTCACGTACGAAAGTGATAAAACATCAGCGTGACATTGACAGTCTGCTCGTATGAATTAAGAAACTATTTTTATAGAATTGTGTTGAGTGGAAATTGTCTTGTATGTATTTTTATTTGAATTGTTTGTTGTATGTAAGCATTTCATGTAATTGCAAGGACTCATTTGCATAACACGACGAAAATGTCCTTATAGTCCTGTGAAAGCCAAAATAAATAAATAAATTTAGCTGCGTGTCTGAGCGCATTTTTATGTTAAAGTCTTAGCACCTTCGTAATTAAGTTTGGATGAAAAAAAAAGAACAATTTATGGCATTAAAACTTATGAATCCAGTTCTAAATTCACGCCCTTGTAGTTTGGGTGTCCTTTATGATAAATTGTATTGTGTGTGTGTGTGTGTGTGTGTGTGTGTATGTGTGCCACAATAGACATTTTAACATTTTAAATGAACAGTTGTGCCGTTTGTAGTTTTTATAATTAATTTCAATTTCAACTTTTTTTCATGCAACTCTTTTTACCCTTAAAATGCAACATGTCCACATGCCTGGGGTGAGTGAATCAAGGTAGACGAGTGATACTGTGAATAGTTTAACAATAAATATAATTTTAAGGGGATCTTGAAGTACGAGTTAATAAATATTGTTTTTTGTTTGTTTGTTTCGTTCGTTGATTAAGCTTCTAGTCAGTCAACATGAGAAAATATGGTGATTTCGAAATAAAATCTAAACAAAAAAAATATTTAATCAGAAATAATTTCTTAATCAGGCTTGAGTTCAGTAATTTCAATTCTTATGAATGAAATATTTTTATTAATTAATGTGAGTATCTAAAGAATAGAAGAAAAATTAAACTAGACTTTATTAGCTGGGGGAAATACCGATATTTTTCTGTGCAGCCACGCACTTCATCAGCACCCATGTCTATCTACTGGGGTAGAGATTATTATTAACATCAGCTATTAAACTTAAATTTCTATGAAATGGAATATGAGAATTGATTGTGTATACAATTATTGATTTGCCTTTGGCAAACACATTTGTAAGTATCACTATTCATTTTCTGTTTTTCCATTTTCTATTTAGGTTAGCACGAAGTTATATCACTCTACCTATGTATGTTTAACTATTCTTACTTATCTTTTACGATCATCACATTAATTATTTTTACTTATTCGATGCACCATCGGTACATACATATAAGTATTATTGTAGTGGCTCTATGTTACTTTGTTTTTGCTTTCTACAGTTGACTTAGCTCACTGTTCACTTGGCCAGAACTGCTTCAGAATGCTGGAAAGCTAAGTCAACTGTAGAAAGCAAAAACAAACAAATCTACCGAACTTTTTAATGTCTTATTTATAAAAGAAACAAGGTCCTTTGTGTTATCCTGGGTAACCTCGAACTCGTTTGGAATGTGAAAATGCCTTATACCTCAATAAAATATTAAGGACTATATTTGATAGAGTTATGTGTGATATCCTCAAGCATACTTACATACATATGTATGTATGTATGTATGTGTGTCATAAACTCCTTTGAAAATAAATTTTAATTATTAACTTTGTTGTATTAATACCGGCAGTAGTCACATGACCAAATTCCTACTTGTTCTTTAATCCAATATTCACATTTATATCCATCAGTTAATTATAAATAAACGTACACGTTGCGTTACATAAAGGGGGGGGGGGGGGGGGGGAAAGGATAACGAGTGTAATATAAATGAATAAATGGCTGTATGTATGAATGTTTGAGTGGAAATGGATGGACGGATGCTTTGACTTTAAATGCATCTTTTTGCCTTTTTAATGGCACATTTTATAGTCTTGAAATATTAAACGAATAAAACCTTAACAAACTTAACTAAAACATCACTTTACATCTTGCGAGTAAGTGAGGACGGACACGTACTCGTATTCTCTATTCCTTCCCATCGATGTGCACACATGAACTTTTACATGTTTGTCTTTTTTATTTTTTTTTTTTGAGTTTTACTGCTAACACAGTTACACTACAAAAATATTTACCATTCTAGTCATTATTCGTATGGAATGTAAGCAAATTTAAAAAATCCTTTTCCTTTGGCAAATTCTAAAGGACATCTTGTTTCGCTTCGCCTAAAGAGTGTCTTTTTTCTAAGTGTAGGTTTTCATTTCATAATTTATTAATGTTTTAGCCTTTTAAAGTCATTACGATGCATATAAATTCACGATTTAATGAACATCATGAACTTGTGTGAGGAGAGGACATTAAATAGATAAACTTTTCTCCACATCTAATTGTCAATATAACAGAAAATCGAATTTAAAGTTTAGAATAAAAAAGAAATACGTACATATGTACTTGTGTATGTACGAGTGAATTAAAAAAAAATAAATTTTGAGACTAAAACATATCCAATATGTATTTGGTTTCTTTTTGTTTGGAAATTGTGTCTTTTGCTAACGAAAAAAATAATGAAACGTAGAAAAATAAAATAAAGTGCATTGCATTGCACACATGGTTTAACTTTTATATACATAATTTTTTTTTTCAAACAAAATCTAAATTTTTACTCACGCCATGGAAGCGGAGCTGCCATTAGTGCCCCATGTTCACTGTTGTTGTTTGTATTAGTGGCAACAAGATGTCACCTGAAACAAGTGTCCATATTTAATTAACACGTTTAGACGAAAAGTGCATTTGAAAGCTTTTTGTTCAATTAATGCAGCATACAGTGGAGCGGAAGCGAACAATTTATTCGAAATCATTTCATCTCACATTAAATTTGAAAATATTAACAAACAAAAAAAAAATAGGGACAAAATCTATCTTATGAGAAAAATGTAATTTTAATAAGTCAAAAAATAAACTTATTTATACGTATCCATACATATACATGTGTGTGTGTGTGTGTGGGTGTGGGGGTGTGTGTATGAGTGCATACTCATGTAATATCATCATGAGTGCTATTGATGTCCTGTCATGTCCTTCTTGCCTGCTTTAAAAATTCTCATAATAATTCTCATTTCGAATACTAGAATATAAATAATATCGAACTGAAAAAAAGAACATGGAATGACTCGTACAAGTACAAGCAAGTATTCCCATACCACATCTGAGTATTGATTGGCATAAAATTGCAACGTCCTTTTCTGTTTGAAAACAAATTCTAGTAGTTTGAATGCACTTTTTGGAAAAGCCAAAACTCAATGATCTGTTAAATAGTTTGTATACACACACACACACACACATAAATATGTACGTATGTATATATCGCTCCTTTTTTGGTAACATAGTCATGACTCAAAAAAGCCAGTTTTCCAGAAAATTAGTTTAAAATTTTCATTCAACATACAAATAAATGAAGACATTACAAAAATGCCTTCTCTCTCGTTAAACCCTTTCACGCTATAAAATAAGATATGACGAATACTTTTGCATTATGAACTCCAAAAACGTATATTTTGAGATTTGGGCTATGTTGCGCACACATTTAAGCGTATAAGAGTCATTTATACAATAAAGTTTAAATTAGACGTGCCATAGCCATAAGCAAACCAAAAGTCAATTGGTTATGGCGAGTCACCTATAATCAAATACAGTGTTGCCCCTAAGTTTGGTTCGAACAGCTGTTTTCTATGGTTATGGTTGTGGCACGTCTGATTGAACCTTAAATTATACGTGACATAACCATAACCATACAAAACAGCTGTTCGAACCAAACTTAGGGGCAACACTGTATTTGATTATGGGTGACTCGCCATAACCAATTGACTTTTGGTTTGGTTATGGCTATGGCACGTCTAATTTAAGCTTTAGTGCACGTGCAAGCTGTCGAAAAACGTTGAAATAATGTTTTTGCATAAGACAAGTTACATAAGAAACTCTTTGCTGCGTTTGCCGCAGAAAGTTGGCTAACTTTCAAGTTTTTAACGCGTTGTGTTGTTTTGACCTTTAAACAAATTTTTTATTATTTATTGTTATTATTATTTTCGGTTTTTTGTGATTTTTTTAGTTTTTGCGATTTTTTTCTTTTTTTCGCTTTTTTGGTTTTAGCGATTTTTTTCTTTTTGGCGATTTTTGTTTTATTTTTTAGCGACTTTTTTACTTCTTGTGATTTGTTGCCATTTAGGAGGCTTATTTCATTTCCGGTAATATATTTCATTTAAGCGCTTTTTATTTTGGCGATTTTCTTAAATTTGGGATTTTTTAGTTTTAGCGTTTTTGAAAATTTTAAGAAGCGCCCTATGCTCCAGTGGGAGTTAGAGGAATATATATAAAAAGAGTTTGCCTCTTACGGTATCCAAGATACAGCAAGTTGTCAAAATTACATTAACTGATCAAATATATTTTACTTTTGATTTTTGAAATTTCAGTGCTAATTGTTGTAATCCGCATAACTTTGCAAATTTCAAGTCTGTATATTACATATCATTTCAACATGTTTCCCTTCTCGGTTTAGAACACCCTCTAATTTTTAACTGTCATATATTTGTTGTTGTGGCGGCCAAACTTTAACATATTCTGTGAAAATTTCTGGTACGTAACACTTATGGTTCTCAAGAAAACAGCCTGTGACAGACCGACAGACCTCGTAGCGAAAATGGGGTTCCTTTTCGCCTTTGGTGTACGGAACCCTAAAAGTGATATAAGGACTAATGATGGTACATTTTATAGATGAGAACCGAATGTCTTCTGAAAGACTGCAAAAAGATGACTATAGTAGTCTGTACGCTCAAGGCTGAAAAGTTGGCAGCACATCGGCAATCTTCCTAGAAGTTTGGGCTTGGAGATTTGATTTCTGTTTCCAATTATTGGTGAACTTTCCCTTCGGAGGATGAGAAACTAGTTCCGAAAAGGGGATACGACCGCGATGTACTGTTGCACAGCAGCTGAAAGTAGCTTTGGGACAAACATTTTAGTTGGCTTGCAACTCCTTAACAGAGAGTTATATACATACATATTATTGTGGCGTTTACCACTAATTGCCACCTGTATGGCTTAGCCGGCCATATGGAGCGAAAGTGCATAGCATTGAGTGAATTTGGTGGTAAAATCATCATGCAATAAGGTCAACATGGCAGCTGCCTACTTAATTCTCACACACGATTTGTCAGAAGGGATTCATAATAGACCTATAGAACTCCGAGTGGAAGTGTTTGGGCTTTATCCATCCAAACCTAACCCAGCAAGCAGTACAATATTTCTACACATACATACATACATTTGACGTGTTTTGCATTAGGAAATATTTTTGTACATGCATGTGTATGTTTGTATGCATATATGTATGTATGTATGCATGTAGGTTGTTGTTATTGCGTTATACTATTTTTATTGTTGCTGCTACTGCAATGCGTATTTAAAATGATTTGGAAGACATGAGACATCTAACTTCCAATACTTGCATTAACAAGTGTGTGTGCAATTCCAGAGCCATCACATGCCCTGCAGTCAGACTGGGGCCAAATGTCTCTATGTCAACACTAAATTTCTAGTAGTAGGTACATTGTCTACAATTTCTTTTCTATTCGTCAGTATAAAAGAAAGAGAGACAACAAATGTGGTCTATTTCTGGTGGCTTTTGCAACAACTTGTCAATATTCATATAATTGTATGTACGTAAGGTATAGAAATGTACCACTAAATGTCTGGTTGGTATGTCTCCATGTTCCCATAAGAACTATGTATTCACTACCTAGTCAATTGTTTTAGTGTTACTAGTAGATTTTCAATGACAAGCACATGCTAAATGTCTATAGCACAAAGTATTGTATGGGGATTAATTAGAGAGTAGTACTGGTGACAAAGTCAAAAGCGACTCAGTACATTTTCACCATCGACATTTCCTTCAGGGATGTTGATATACCTATATATACATACATAGATGTGTGAATACAATAATAGAAGTACATACATACATACATACATGCATATATACATACATACATACATATGAACCTACATACTTCATCAAAAAAAAAAAAATGTTGCATGAATTTTATTCATAGGTACATGTACAAAATGTGCATATAAAAATTCATACATACATACACAGATACATATGTACATATATAGGTTTATGCATGTATAAGTGTGTATGTGTTAGAGTGTGCTTGTGTGCGAGTGTGTCTATTAACGCTGATTTACGAGTATTTTGCATAATTGATGACTAATCTATTTAACTCATACTGCTGTCCTGTCACGTTTATCACAGAAATTTACTAAATTATTTTCACATACAAAACCAGCGATGCCAATTTAGCGCGTTTCGCTTTTTTCCATCTTAGCGCGTTTAATAAAAAAGGCGCTAAGTTAGCGCGTTTTAAATAAAGTCAATATCATCATTTTAGTTCAATATATTTTAACTTTTTTTGTATATATTTCAAAATTTTCTAGTATCCAAAACTTTGATAACAAAATTTGAATTGAAATGTTGTGAGAATTAGAAACGTATTTTACAAAGTTTGACAGGTAAAATTAAAAGAAAACCTAAAGATTTCGATTACTTGCAAGGTGATTCTGATTCTGTGTTAAATGATTTTAGTTATTATTATTATTATTTATTATTATTATTTATTAGTTTACTAAAAAAATTTCCAAAATAAAATTCTTTCAGTAGCGTAAACAAAATTTACTTTTTAAGGTTATTTAAAAAGGATGGAACCTGTGTTGTTGTTTTAGAAAAAAAAAATGGTGTACATGCGTCCATATTTTTCAAAAATTTCTTAGAACTCTCTAAAAAGCATTAAAAATATACAATTTGTTATCATAAACGCGAAATGAGAAATATGTATATAACATACGCTGTCATTAATGAAAATCATAGAATACATACATCGACTTTTATTAAAATCTAATTTAGCGCGTCGGAAAATAGCGCGTTTTGGCTATAAATAGTTTACAATGCTGTAACTTAGCGCGTTTTAGCGCGTTTTGAGAAGGGGAATAGCGCGTTTGGGTTTTAAATAGTTGGCATCGCTGTACAAAACTACGCACATATGTATGGTCTATCTGTATATACTATACATACATATGTATGAGTGTGTGCTGTCTACCCAGTCAATAAAGTTGTTTGATAGTATATTCTACAGATTTCTTTCAGACATATCTGGAAAATTTCACATACGAAATTGCTGCTAGTTTTACTTGGATTCATTTGATTGATAGTGAGTGGATAGTGATAGAGAAGACAGGAAATAGAGGAAAGCTCATTCCTTTACAACTCTGCTTTTTGCACGTTTTTAATAAGGCAGCGTTGCAGCGCCTCTGGTGTCAATGAGGTGTATTAAACGAAGCTGCGTTCAATAGCCATTTTATTGTTTTTTATTGGTTATTGATAAAAATTAAATCTTTAACAAACTGATTTGCTGTAGATATAAATAATTTATTTGGAAATGCCTACACTACTATTAGACACACAGCGCGATATTTTCATAATATAAAACTTTAGTGAAAGAGAACTTGTCCTCAAATAAAAATATATAAACATTTTTTTTTTGTAAGTGGCAACACTAAAAAATATAACGGTATTTTGAACACAAACATTTTTGATTGAATTAAAAATGACGAAACACACTTACTGAATATTATAAATATTTTAAAGCGCGCTACTTTTTATTTATGTATATGGGGTGTTTTTTTTGACAATTCTTTTTTTAATTAGTAGTCTAATATCCTAGAAAAATATCCATCTAACTGTAAACAAGTTGGTATTTATGTACTAAATGGTATAAATACAATTAAAAACTATATTACTCTGCAATTTACATTTATCAAATAGGTGAGATCCAACGAACTTCGCATGGTAGGCTAGAAAACTGCCCACTGGCTTACCGAAGCACATATTTACGTCAAATTGAAGCTAAAATTCCATTTTGTTTTTAATTTATTTTCCCAGCACGTTCGAATTTGCTCTTGTCTTTTCCATAATTTTTCTAATAGACTTCTTCTCCGATTGTCCAACTATTTCATACATTTTGGGATCAGAACTCTGACAGAGTTTGTATGTATGCGGCCACCGATGTTTCCTTTCGATAACTTACGGATGTCATACAATTTTGTTTGCTGGGTAATGTATGTACAATACGTGTGTGTTTTTAGTAATGTATGTAAGTAGCTGAGTGAGTGAATCTAAGTGCATTTTTTATTAGAAATTGTATTGTTGTACAATTATCAAATGGTTATCCTAAAGAGTGGGAAACAAGAATAAAAAACAAATACACGAGGATGGCATTTGTGTCAATGTGTATGTGTGTGTGTGTGTGTGTGTGTGTGTGTGCTTGCGATTGCAAAGTCGAATCACGTTTCTTCTTAAAGGATACACTCCAACAAATATAAATTCTCGCCATTTGATATTTACAACAGATTCTTGTTAATGCATAGAAAACTCAAATGACCTCTGGTTTTTTATTTCAATTTTTATTTTTTGTTTATTGGCCTTACATTACTCGTTGTGATATCGAATGGGATTGTATGCAGTATGGCCAAGTCGAACCGCATGAAAAGAGGTCAAATAACTCAAGTCCAATTATTTTTTATATTTTCAGTTTTATTTGTTGCTAATTTGTAACATTAGGTTTTTAAATGTCAAATAATTGTAAATTTATTAGCTTTTGCTTGGCTATAGATTATCAGCCAAATGAACATAAATTAACCAAAAACCACACTTCGAATGTTTGTATGTTTTAATGAAATTTTAAGTACAAATATATGTATGTATGTATGTATGTATGTATGTATGCAAATATTTTTTCGTTATTAGCTTGCAATTTGTTTCAAACTTAAGACAAGTTACACATGTACACACATGTTTTTGGAAGTGTGTAGGGTGTGTTTTTATGCCCGATAGAACTTTAAATTCTAAAAAATAACAGAAAAATATTAATTTTTAATCCAAATAAATTTAATATTTAAAAATGATTTAGGGCATATGGCGACTTAGGCTGGTCATATGTCACGAATAACACGAACAATCGGGAAACCCAAGGCGAAAATTGTTGCTACCTTATCAGCAAAAGCCACAGTGACTTCGCGTGGTCCTACAGGAAATAATCTAGAGGTGACCAATCGCATGACCTTGAAGTACAATTGATAGGTGCATTTTTCGAAATCAATTTCTCGCCAAATTTTGATTTCAACAGTCGATGGTTGCGGTCGACATATGACACGTAGCACCATCTTGTTGAAACCACATCTCGCCCGGTTGACCGTAATGCGAGCTCCGACTTGAGCCGCATCAAACAGTGCATTTGCATCTGGATGTAATGGAGTCTTTAGAGTCTGTTGTGGCTTAATTTCCCACCATATGCAGCAATTTGGATTGTTAACAAAAGTTAAGCCTCATCACTCCATACACGAAGTCGTCTATGAGTTGCGTGAATTGATACTGATTTTCCAAGTAAATCTAGATCATTTGGTAGCCAAAGTGTGCTGTTGATCAGAGTGAGCGCAGCATGACAGTTCGTTTGAACATTTACCCTTTCGTTTAGTTCTATCGGTCATTTTAATGTTATTTTAAATGGCAATAAAAATGCATGCAATTGTATATACTTACATATGTGTATACAGTCGAACTTCCATAACTCGAACTTCTCTAGTTCGAATTTTCTCTAATTCGAACTAGTTTGGTTGGCAGTAGCGTTGAAAGAACAAATCACATACAATTCTGTACCTCGAAGTCTCCGTAAGTTGAAGTTTTTTTTGTGATAATAGTGATTCGAGTTATGGAAGTTTTACTGTATATATGTATGTATGTATGTTTGTAAATATTTCAAAGAAGAAGACAATAAATGTAAAAAAAAGAACTGGATTCTAATTGCTTTAGAATTTATTGTCAGACATGATATTTTTTAAATCGATGACCATTAAACACATTTCTATAGTCGAGTCCAGCCAGTTGCGATTTGAGTAGTTCCACTTACAAATTGCAGAAAATGCGTTCTAAGCTGTACATACGTACCAGAGAATGATAAAAGTATCGTTTTAAGTGCTTCTTGAGTATTCTCCGTCAAACAAGTATGAATGAGTACAGCTAAAAATACAAAATGCTCTCATATGCAAATACTCGCATTAATTTTAAACCGAATTCGTTTAACTATAGACATCCAACAACTATGTTTAGACAAAGTTTTTGAAATTGTTCAGCACAAACAGCTACAAATGTATAACTAAAATTTATAGACTGTGTGAGCTCGCACAAATATAAAAATATTCTGAATATTAAATCGACTGCACATGCGTGCATACAGGGCTTTTTTATTTACACACACACACACGCAACACACACACGTTTTTAAACAGTCACACACACACATTTTGTATACACAAATGTATGTATACGGTGGCGAATGATGAATAAATATCCCGAGTATCATGCGTATATTTTTTTGTCCGATTAAATATTCATAGCCTGAGTATAAGCATACTCTGAATATAAGCATGGCAGAGAGTCTATGCGCTTGATATACATACAAGTGAGTTTATATTTTTAATTGTAGCGTATTTTAGCTTTTCGCATAAACGAAGTAGATATGCTCTTGAACTTTATAATCGGCTATAGCAATAGTTGCTTGAGGAAAGTATTTGAGCGTACAAATTGTTTGCGCTACAATTGTGATTATATGCAGTTACTAAAATTAAGACTATTTACTTACAATAATTGAAATTTATTTGCTGGTAGCTTAGCATGTCTATATACGTATTTCATTGGCGCTTGAACCAAATCATCAGTAGACTTCAACCACAATTTTCAACAGTCACAAACCTCTTACTTTATGCACAGACTTTCAAAAACTATATGAGAATTCATAAAATAATAATATTTTTGAAAATCACAAAAGAAAAAATAAGCTTAGTAGGCTTTGAAACTGATACAAAACCCAGCAAATAATTTATATTCAGGTGAACTCATTTTTTAAGCCTATTTTTTCTTTTGTGATTTTCAAAAATATTATTATTTTATGAATTCTCATATAGTTTTTGAAAGTCTGTGCATAAAGTAAGAGGTTTGTGACTGTTGAAGTCTACTGATGATTTGGTTCAAGCGCCAATGAAATACGTATATAGACATGCTAAACTACCAGCAAATAAATTTCAATTATTGTATGTATACTTCTGACAATATGTCAAATAATAAGTTTCTTTAAAGACTATTTACTTATGTATATTTTTTTTTAGTACTCGTTGTCATTCTCAGATACATACCTTCTAATCAAAGTTTTTTTTAGTAATTTAATAGGAACACCAAATTAAATTCAAAAATTTCTCACAAATTTTCTCAAAGAAAATTTACAAAAACAAAAATATACGAGTATAAAAACAAAATATTTAGGAGCACACACAGTCAGGATATTTTTTCGTTGCCAACCTGCCAACAAACAAACTGGCCAGTGTAATATAAAATTATGGTCCCTTTTGGTATACCAGATGGGACCAGAGGTGACAATCTTGTTTCCTTGTTTGATTGGGGTTGTGGTCATCAAAAAAAAAAAACTCATATACTCACACACACACACTCATGCACACAATAATAATTAAAAAGAAGGAAAACAAGACTATGTACGAGTATGTAGACGAAATTGGTCTGGAGAAAATGAAAAAGTAATTGTTGTCAAAGCTCGTAAAGGTGGTTGGCAAATAAACAGCAGGACTGGAAATGGTCGGTCACATAAGTGTACTGAAGCAAATGATTATTGAACCACTGAACGCCATAAAAGGTCAACAGAAATTTGCAATCAAAATCTTATTAAAGCCTGCTGCAATGTTATGGCCAAGGAGATCAAATCAAATGCACATTCCTATTACATCCCCTCTCCTCCCTCCTCAAAAAAAAAAAAAAAAAAAATACAATCATAAAGGTGTACTATTTTTTTTAAAGCAAATTGTACAGCCATTCAAACAAAGGATTTTAAGTTTTAATTGAAACATTCATTTGTGATGGAAACATTCATTTGTGTGTGTGTGTGTGTGTGTGTTTGTAGTTATTGGACAAAAATTTAATGTTGCTTTCGGCACAACATAATAATGTTAAAAGTTTATTAAGTATTAATCGATTATCCTTTTAAAATCCGGTCTTGTATCGCGCCGTGTCATTTATATTGTAATAAAGCGGCTCATGTCAAACATTATCAGTGTTTGTTTTCTCGGAACAAATCATGGGATAATCAAACAAGTAGCTTGCCAGCCTGCCATGCTGTTGGCTTATTGTTTCTTTTCTCTGGTCTTAACATTATTAAACTGCTTTATTTTATACCTCTTAATGTGAATAAGTGAGTGTGTCATTAATGGTTTGTATACAAAGATTTAATTTTCCTTTTTCTCCATTAGTTTATACGCCTACTTTGCCTGCTTTCGCTGTTAAATAACCATTACTTCCTTCCGCCCATTCGGCCGGCCGTTCTTTTTTTTTTTAACGAACAACAAGCAATTGCAATTGCATCCGTTGGAAAATTCGCCGCATCTATCAGATCTATAAACTGTGATAAATGTCCTTTTCAGCCTTTGTTTGTCTTACAACAATATTTTGTTTGTGGATGCATGCAAACATACATACATACATACATACATACATACATATGTACATATGTATGTTTGTATGTAAAATGCACAACTTTCGGTGTCACGTGGCTTTCTATGACACGTGTTGTTATCATCGATTTTGCAATTGTTGTTGCTATTGATTAAGTTGTGTGTGTGTGTGTGTGTTTTTTTTTTATTATTTACTATTTGCCATTTCTTTAACATTTTACTTTCACATATTAATAATACTCGTAATAATCCCCAATCCATGCGAAAGGTAAGTGAGTAGCACGCGAATATTTAGATGAAAGAAGCAAATCCTTACAAGCGCATAAACATTTTAATAATAGACTTAGAGCCATTCCATCCAAATGCAAGAATAAACCACATATCACGCATGTAAAAATTATGCTGAAAGAAGCCTTGGAAGAGGAAGGGGAAGAGGAGGAGGAGGAAGAGGAGGTTGCAGAAAAAGAGACATCATGAAATATTATTTCATCAATTACTTACCACCCATACAACTGTTGCGAATCCATCCCGCCCACTTTTATTATTTTTATAGAAAACATATTGTCACAACAGGCGCGATGAGAAAAAAATTTGTTCTCAGGAGGATTTTGACGTTAAATGTTATTTCGATGCAAGATTTTTTACATATTCCTAAAGTATTTTTTTGTTGTTGTAGTTTTCTTAATCAAATTAGATTTTAATATAATTTAGGGATTAGTGCAACGAGAACCGCAAATCAGCTAATTAATTTACTAATTTTTTAGGAAATGTTTTACGAGGGCGGATCAATGAGTCCGTGACTTTTTGAATGAAACAGTTTTTTTTTTTGCAAAACAAAAATTTATTTTTCAACATAATCTCCTTTTAACTCAATACACTTAGTCCAACGTTTATCCAGTTTTTGTATCCCTTCCAAAAAATAGGATTTTTGGGGATCCTTAAAATAGGCATTTGTTTGGTCGATAATTTCATCGTTGGAGCTAAATCTCTTTCCACCTAGCCATTTCTTTAGGCTTGGAAATAGGAAGTAGTCCCTAGGTGCTAAATCCGGAGAATATGGCGGATGGGATATCAATTCGTAGCCCAATTCATAGAGTTTTGCCATTGAGACTGCACACGTGTGCACTCGTGCATTATCTTGATGAAAAAGAACTTTTTTCTTGGCATGATTTCTGTGTAATGGAATGTATGATGCCAAATAATGCGTTAAGCAAACATGTACACAGAAACGCCTAAGCTTTGTATAAAAACTGTAGTCCACAAATATCGTAAAAATTTTGTTTAATAGAGAATTTCTCTAACCTGCGTAACCTCTGGTGACCGGTCGCCACCAGACCCGATTTTGTGCAAATAATACCAGCTTCTCATTCGTGTATGGCCCATTCCCACCCATTTCAACTTAAGAGTTTTTATCGGCATTTATTATTTATTTGGGCCCGTATATCTTAGCTTTTTCCTTTTGTAAGAATAATGTGAAAGTAAATATATGTATGTATGTATGTATGTACGAGTATACCATCTGCATAAGACAGGTACATAGCTTCTTTCTGTTCCCTATGGACCTCAAATCATTCTCCATCACCAGCAAAAATAATAGAGGTGATAGTATGCCATCCACTTCGGGAGTAAAATGGGTCAAATAGCTTTCCTTTGGGAAGCATAGTTATAACAAGCCTTGATTAGAGTAAATTTTTTTTGTTTGCCTCGCCTTAGTACTATCCATGTCTACTCCTTGTTGACACTGTGGAACGCTCTTTTTACGTCTATGTAGATGTAGTGTGAAGTTGAACTCCATGAACTGTGTTCAAAAATTATGCGCAACGTGTTGATGCTTGACAGCAACTGATGGTTTTTTCTAAATATCCCTTAATTCGCAATCTTAACGATAACAATCTTTCATTATATTCTTCCGTAAAGGATTCTGTGATGTGTTGATCCGACGAAGGGTAGAAAGTGACCCCTCACTAACAGCAAGACTGACATACATTGAAGCAAACATTTTTAAGAATTTTCTTAAATATCGACGAAGCAAATACTGTAATAAATATCGGAAAAATCTATTATATTGATATGACTGGGTCTGGCCAGGATTGGATTCGGTCTCTTGCTTTGTAGTCAACGCATTAACTACTTGAGGCAAAAAAAAAAAAATACTCTTATCATTGAGCATTTCAGTCGAAGGCTAGGCAATATCCCTTTATGATCAAGAGAAATAAATTTAATTTAAAAATATGTGTGTATTTTTTTAAATGCACATAAACATTTCCACATACATATATACATACATCTCGCTCATTTACTCAAAGAACGTCATAACCCAAAAAATGTAATTCTTGAGTTACTGATAATTCTCATATCTTTCTTTGTATTGTGCAAAAATTTCATACAAATATCTTGTTTATTTAATAACTCTTGAGAGAAAAATCAAATTTTATTTTTCTATTAAGTTGTGTGTAAATTAAAAACTTAAAACTCGTTTTCTGGCAAACTGGGTTTTTTTGAGTTATAACGTTCTTTGAGTAAATGAGCGATATGTTTATATGCGGAAATATTTATGTATATATGTTTGTATGTATTTATGTGTGGCTCCATGATACAATAATATAAAGGTACAACCACATTTGACGTATAAAATTAATTTTGACTTTTACCAAAATTGTTTGATTACTGTTTTTTTGTAAAGAGAGAGGAAAACGTTGCCACACGAAATTACGGGGAACTTTTTTTTAGGAATGTTTTTGGAAATGTGTAATTTTAAGTTTAGAAATCATGGTTTAATACACACTTTTTTAAATGTTGTATTAATTGGATACGTGGATAACGAAATATGCATGTGTATAATATGATGTAGAATGGATGAGCGTGTTTCATGCATATACTACACATTTACATACACTTCGTGTGCAAATTTATTGCAGCTTACAGTACGAATTAATGCTTTTTTGATGGGCTACATCTGAATAATCTGAACAAAAAAAGACATGCAAAAGAAATAGTTAATGCATGGGTTCTATTGCTAACGAATTGGTTCAATTTAGGTGCAGAACGCATGATTTTAACACAGGCGTGTCATTGACGAGCATGGGCGAACATTTAGCAAAACTGCTCATCATTCCAATGAGTGCTTAGAACCCATGATACGTTTATTCGTTTATATATACATACATATATATGTTTAAAACAGAGCATAACGAAGTGCCCGCGGGCTTTTGCTTATAATTTTAGGCTCTAAGCAGGCATACTCTGATGATTGTATTTGAGGCAAACAGCTTTGAAAGCTGTTAAGTGTGCTGTTGTTTCCTTGCAAATTAAGAGGAAGCATTGTTCTCGCCGAGATCTGATTGGCAATTGTGCTCTCGCTCTTTTAAAAAAGTTTGCACATTGTGCATATCACTTGGACGCACCTGATGTAAAGCAATAAGCCAGAGTAGTATGAAGAGAAAGTCCCACCCTTGATTCAGAGGCTTTTCCGTTGGTAATTTCCCTTGAATTGTTTATGCTGATGTAAATTTTTTTTATAATTATAATTTAAATACATATTCTTCAATATTTTTCAATAAATAAAAAAGAACGTCAAAAAATTAATCAAAAACTCGGATTTCATAAATTAATAAGGTAGCATTAATTTTGAGAGTAAAAAATTGTCGGCACAAACGTCAGAAGATTAATATGGCGACGAAAAGGGAGAATGGTTGTACCTTTATATTATTGTATCATGTGTGGCTCCAAAAAGGATCATGACTAGTCCAAATATAATGCAAGTGTGTGGATAAAACAGGATCGATTTAGCATTACGATACTCTAAGGCTGGACAACATGTTGCAAATTTGTATTACATTGCATTAAAGCCGAAACTATCGCATATCGAATAGTTATGGACCATTCACATACAATTTGCAAGCATATTAGATCGTTAAAATATTAACACTTGTCGTGCAAAATAGAAGGCTTGTTCGAAAACGACTTGGTCCATGACTGCATTACATGAGATCAGGTTGCAATTAATATGGACCACGTAGTGCAATATTATCTGCAGGGATATGCATGTTTGTGCGAGCGCGCGCGTGTGTGTGTGTGTGTGTGTAATACCCTGGAAAAGAATCCTGCTGCAATTCCTGAAAGTACTGCAAACATTTTCCTTTATTTAAAGAAAATAAATAAATTTTTTAACTTTGTACACATTTATCAATTTTAAATTAATCAGGGGTGTCATAGAAACCAATCTTATCGGAATTGGATTAGAAACCGACAAAAAAAAAATGCTTTGGTGTCATGAAATCCAATGTTGTCGGATTTTTGTTCAAACTATGTCTAGTGTCGGTTTTAGGTGTCATAGAAACCAATGTTATCGCTTTGTTATTGGATATAAACCAAGCAGCTTACAGCTGTCTTTTTTTTTTAATTGAAAATAAATAAAAAAGGCTAAAAGCGCAATTTTTCATATCTTTTTTTCAACAGTTTGATTTTTAGCGAATATTCAACCAAATTAATGTTGATAATTTTATATATGATCTAGAATTTTTTCGCGAATTTGCGATTTTTCGCGTTATTTCCGAGTTTATAACATTTTTAACAGTTTTGGAGACTTATAATCAATTTTAAGGCTTGTTTCCCATTTTGCAATTCTCGCGAATTTTTGCAATGATCTTAACAGTTTTCGCTATTAGAATTTGCTGTTATTCAGCTTTTAGCAAGTTTTTGCGAATTTTTTCCATTTTCGCGTTTTGTACCGATTTTTTCTTTAGAGTTATAGCCTTTTTTAAAAAAATTATGGCTAATTTAAAATTTTACAATTTTTCGCAAATTTCTGTTATTTTTGCAAAAGATGTAATTTTTCCAAAGTTTTTGGATTTCTTTATTCATTTTTACTTAAAAGCTTAACATTTAAAATTTTTGCAAGCTTTTGCGAATTTTCATAGTATTTTGCTTTTTCTCTCACAGTTTTAGCGAGTTTAACCAATTTTAGTTTATTGATTGTTTTCAATATTGCGTAATTTATTCCAAATTTCAGCCCTATTAGAGTAAAGAATATTTGCATAAGAATATTTTAGCGTAAATACTATAATTGACAAAATTTTCAAACAAAAACATTAGAAGCCGTAAACAAATGAACAAAAACATAAAAAATCTGATTCGAACATCGAACATATTTGCATTCAAAAATAACAAAACCGACTTGTTTTCATGACACCAAATGAATCCAATATTGGTTTACAAAACCGACAATCAGCAAAACCGACTTGGATTCTATGACAACCCCGAATACCTATCTCTTTTTAATATTTAAAGAAAAGAAAAGTTAAATGACACTTTAGTTTAATGTAAAACAGACTGTCGGTCCAGACTTGCAATTTTTGTTGCAGCAATTCTTGAATATGTGTGAGAGTGTTGAAATAGAAATATATACTTTTTGTATTCCTCTCTCGGTCTTTTGCACTAAAAAATAAAAAGTTGCTGCAACAAAAATTGCAAGTCTGGACTGGGACAGAGCAAAAATGGCTAAAAGGAAAAAAAGAAAAGAAAAAGTTTTGCAAGCAGCAAAAAGTTCCTCCTTCCACAGTGTGAACATACATACATACATACATATGTATTTATGTATGTATGTATGTATGTAAGAAAGAAAGTTTTTATCGTATAAATATTATGATTTTTTTTTATCATTCCCATTGGTTAATTACTTGTTTGCATTAAAGTTTTATTTTTATGTTTTTATTCATTTCCTGTGTTGCTTCTTTTTCTTCTTTGTTTGAAACTAGAAAGAGACAACACAGCCGTGGAATGTAAGGAAGAAGAAGAATATTTAAACTACATTTTGTGGGTTTGTGTGTGCGCGAATGGGCGAGTGTGCGAGTGTGGGAGTGTGTGTCTGTTTTTGGCCAACATTTTTATATTCACGCCAACAGTTTATTCGTTTCGCTGTTGGAACACAATAGTTTTTATCTTTTTATGTATTATTTTTTTATATTTTTATTTTGTATTTCTTAAAAAATGCAAGCACCCGATTGGTGGAGAGACTCCAAAAAAAGGGGCAAATTCTTTCTTCCTTTCTTTCCAAACACATAAACACACACACTGAGAGAGTGAGTGATTCGGTTTAACGGAGGGAAACGTTTTGGCAGTTGAAACACGAGTGTCGATAAAGCAGCAACTCTTGGCCAACTTTAGTATTCAACAAAAAAGTGTACCACGAACATACAACAACAAATCTTACAAAGCGAAAAGGCAAAATTATCTGAAAATTTTTCAATAGCGAAATATTTATCGGGTGTTTTTCTAGATACGGAAAACATTACATCAAGTAAAACATAATTTATTTATTTATTTTTTTTTTCACTATTTCATATCATCATTTGGAAAAGATTTGTGGCATGTGGTCACCTTCATGGTGTAACTTTGACTCCCAATTTTCGCACCCTTTTTCCTTGTGAACCAAGCTAAAGTTTATGTGTGCGATTATGTTCTGGCGTTGATTGGAAATGTGAAGATACTGTCTCGCGTCTTTCTATGTTTGCCAACGAATTATTGTTGTTAACTATAACACCATAAGCACTTATAATTACTTGTGTGGTTTCTTCTGTTGTTGTCAATGTAAAGCACAAGTCTTGTTCAACGAAAACTATCAGTATAAATGTTGACATAAGCTGTTTCAACAGCTTGAGGCTCAAAAAAAGTTGAGACATTTTTAGACTTTCGCAGCAGTTTACAATGTAAAAGTTTTCTGCCCCTCCTGAAAAACTTGAATTTTTGACTTGATATTAACGAATTTCAGAAACTCGTTCCTTTTTCACATTACGTCCACATAATACCTATAATTTATGTACATATGTATGTATATTCCCTTTCAATTTCTAACACTTGTTCACAAAAAAAAAAAGTATTAATTCGTAAAAATTAACATGTTTGATGTTAATTAAAGCGTATGGCTGACTCTCTTCCTGTTTCCTCAACCCACTTGTCGTTGTAATCATGCGAAACGATTTTACGTGAAAAGTTTCATTTTAAAATCTGCTCGCAGTGGTTTGATTTTTGTTTTGCAATGAATGGGCTTGAGTGGTGTACTTTCGGGCATTTTTTAAACAATTATCCAGCAACAATAACAAACAAACAAACAAATAAACAAACTCTTACATATAAAAACAATGAATGATAGATTACATTTGTGAGAATGTTGTAAGTGCGTCGTCACTTACAGTGAGTGAGTGCACTACAATTTTATCACCACTTTGCAACCACGTTAATCGTGTTGGTGTTGGTGTTGGTGATGGTGGTGGTGGTGGTGGTGGCTGGACTAAGAAGAGCTTGTGACACTCGGTATCATGATAAAAATAAATGTGTGCAGTTAAAATTAGAATTTGCACATATGTGCCACTCATTTTGCGTAATCAGCGAGAACTGAAAATATCAATTTGTTTTCTTTTCTAATTTTCATGCGCCGCCAGCCGGGGGTTGCAATATTAGTGTTGACGATTTTGGGCTTAAGCGCAACACATGTTTATAAAGTCATTATACCTTGTCCATAATTTACAGACACAAGTACAAATGTTGACTTAAGTGCATTTTAATGAAGAGTTCGATTTGTGCGCAGCCAATGCCAAACACGATCGATTTATTGCTGAAATGAAAAATGTATCCTTAGCGTAAGACAATAACTATGCGCTTATTTAGGGACGTGCTTACCAAAGCAGTTAAGCAGCATCTAGGATATATAACTAATTCCCGGAAAGCTTGTAAGCGTGGAAAAGAAACTAAAAAGCTGCTCTCAACGCCAGTAAAGTTCCATCCACGAAATGTGTAACCATCTTATTTGAATGAACAGCAGCTGAAACAAATCGTACAAGATTCGGAAAAAATTGCGGGAACAATTTTGCTCTGCTAAATTATCCTCATGAAGTTCACCCATTATCCTCCGTTTGTACATGATAATGATGTTCCACTATTCTCCAGCTGGGGTCTCAATTAATGACTTCCAACGGATTATGTTATGGGCTGTTCTTATTGCCGCATTCCATGAAAACCCTGCAGTAGTCAGCCCACGGACGGTTGCAATGCGCCAAGTTGTTTTTGGACGTCCACGGCACCGAAAACCTTGGGGATTGTACTGCAGCAATGCTTTGCGCATAATCCTCATAATCGATCAACATGTATTATGGACACATCAAAATCCCTAAAAAACAAATCTCCTGCTGGGGATAACATATCGCCAGAACTACTTATCATAGTTTCAGCAGCCATGGCCAAATTGACTGCGCCTATTGTCAACACGTTCGAGATCAACGAAACTATTTCTGATGAATTTAAAAACGTTATGATCGCTAACTTACACAAGAAAGGAGACCTTGCCTGAAACTGATAAACGAAGTAGTTTGTCATCCATCAATTGTCTCAAAATTTTGAAGAGAACTAGGCGGGCTAAGGATAATGGTGAAACAACCAATGGAATAGAGATCATCCCTTTATCTCATACTTATAGACTTTGAGAAGGCTTTCGACATCCTAAATCACTCTGACATATGGGATACATGTCGTATACGCCACGACAGGCAATCAAGTTATAAGATGCCTATAAATAGGGAAGCTATTGCTTAACCGAGCTCTGCACTGTGTAATGGAAAGGCCAATGGACGAGGTTTTGCGTGTTGCCTGCAAGAGTAACTGGAACATCTAGACTACGCCGACGATATTTGATCCCTCGGTCACTTTTTCTCACACATGCAAGCCAAGCTGATTCAGGTTAGTGAAGCTGCATCTGTGGGTATTTAAATATTATTATTAAGAGAGCAAACTTTCGAAATTCAAGGTCAACAGATCGACAACAGCTATTTAGGCAGAATACTTCATGGAAGCAGCAGTTAAACTGCAGACATATATAGACGCAACGATTTAGCCATCCAATATTAAGAAAAACATCGCCCAATAAACCATATACTGTAACCTGAAAGGGAGCCGACATTTAAAAGGAGCTGCTATAGCTATCAGCTATTGAGTATATTAGAATCAACTTATTGCTGCCCTATGCTCTTTGCAGGACTTAAAGGATCAAAGACAAAGGATTGGATTCAAATTCATATGATAAAATGGCAACCCAACAAGAAAGTTGCTCTTGTAAAGAAACGATAATAACCTACATATAAGCGTTGCTAGTTGACAGCGCAACTGAAGTTCTGTTGCCATCTATTGTCGTCATGATTTTTATATTAATTTCATAATTAATTTGTAGTTGAATTGTGCACGCTATAGGCGTCTAATTGTATTGATGGTAACAAGCCTGCAGAAAATTTGGTAACAAATGATCCAAACCCACTCGTCCTATGACTTGAGAAAATGGGAGTGTTGCCAAAAGTAGGGAGAAGTGTATGGTGAAAAAAATTCAATAAAGTGCGCCTTTGACTCGAACACGAAGGGTTCCGTACGGACACTGCTTATGTAATACTATACGAACTTTTGCCTATATAATCGAATATCATACCTGATGTAAAGATTATTTTTTAAATAATGTCTACATCAGGTAAAATATTTTTAGATTTTTTTATTTCTGGGGCTTTTTTTGTTTTGGTGATTTTTTTTTAGGTTGTTAGCGATATTTTTATTTTGGGATTTTTTAAGCGCTTTTGAAAATTCCAAGAGTTTGCCTCTTGCGGTTTGTCCTAGTTTAGACTAAGCAAGTCTTATTGCTAAGCTGATTAGTTTGATGGAGACAGAGACGAGGGGAACAGATGCGTTTATTTTCCCCTCATCTCTCTCTCTCTCTCTCTCTCTCTCTCTCGTAAAAAAAATGTTCAGCTTAGCAATAAGACTTGTTTAGTGTAAATTAGGACTTTCCAAAGTACATCAAGTTGTCAAAATTACATTAACTGATAGAATACCCTTTAATTTCGGTGTTAATTAGAAATCTGCATAAAAATACACTAACTTTGACAATTTCAAGTGTCTTTATACTCGTATAACACTCTGCTCGACTTTGAAACTTATTTTTTTGTAACCAGCCGGGAACCCGGTGGGTACTCTAACCATTTTTTGGGTTAGCTCTCGTTTAAAAAATAATCAAGATTGAAAACTTGTTTAAAAGCACCTAAAAATCGCAATTTCTCCCAGTTTTCTACCATTTATTAACCTTTATATCAATATACATACATAAATATATCGATTGAAAAGACATGTATTGATGAACTTGAGTCCTGAGAAAAGTTTTTGGAAAAAAAGTTGGAAATTTTCTTCATAAAAAAAATTTAAATTTTTTTCATTGACGCAATTTAAAATTTTTTTTAGCAATTTTTTTCTTCAAACATATTTTTAGGACGCGTGTTCGTCCATAATATATTCTTTCAATTGATATAAAAATGAATGAATTGTAGAAAACTGGGAAACATTGCGATTACACAAGTGCTTTTAAACAAGTTTTCAATCATAATTATTTTTTAAACAAGAGCTCACCTAAAGAAAATTATTAGCACCGGGTCCCCCACTTGCTAAATTTTTGAACTAGCACAGTGTAATTATCTGCATATTACATTAATATTTTTCGTTGCCCGCTTTAGAACAACCCTTAATTTTTAACTGTCATATATTTGTTGTTGTGGCGGCCAAAGTTTTACGTATTCTGTGAAAATTTCAGGTAGCTCTTACGGTTCTCGAAAAAACAGCCTGTGACAGACATCGCAGCGAAAACAAGAGGGTTCCTCTTCACCTTTTCTGTAAGGTACCCTAAAAAGAATACATATCGTCTAAATAGTTCCATATTCACCATTTTCGTGATGTATCATCTTAAGCTTTCTTAAGCTTTTATTGGGACTCGGTATAGTGTTGTAGTAAACGGCAGTGAACAAGTTCGATGTGGCTGGATCTAAAGCCTATCAAATATTATAAATATATTGTTGATTGTTTAGATCTGAGTAGCACCAGAGTGCCGAGCATCAATCGGCTTCGTATACGCGAATACATTTATCTCGGCGGTCAAGCTCTGGTTTAGATATTAAATTAAGCTTAACTGGTATTTATACTTTTGAAATATATGTATGTTCCCCTCTGGTCGAATGGGTAGTGTGCAAGCCAGTTCGAATCCCAAAAAAGTTCCTGCTAAAAAATAAAATATAATTGCGTTAGTAAAATTTAAAAGAAGGATAATTGTTAGAGCTAAATATCGGAACTACATTTATATATAGTTTATATTATTCTACACCGATTAGGGCCCTATACATACGATTGTTCAGTGACAGATCACAAAGTGCATACAAAGAATCCATTAACTACATGCTAGACCATCCCCATGTAAAAGTCCGCTTCTTAGGAAGTGCTAGAACTCGGACTGGTCCCTATCACTTGGCGAACGATCACATGACTAGTCTTGCGTCACTTCCATTTCCTGCAGGGAAGCGATTAAATCAATGGATCTTCTCTAGGACGAATTGATTTTTCATCTTGCTTCTTGTTTATAATTTCTAACATCTTTTTCATCCATTTAAGATCTCTCGTCCGATCTGAGTCTATATTTGCTTACACATAATTTCTTTTCTTTTTTTAATCACTACGACTATTATATTGCTTCCACATGCGAAATACTTTTTGTGTGATTATTTCAAAGTCGCTTGAAGAACCTTTAAACCTTTAGTTTAATTTATACAGATTAAAATTAAAAACAATTATTAAAAATTAATTGTAATATGAATTTGCGTGCACCCTTTTGGTCTTATTTTTTTTATATCATTATGCATTTTGAAATATGACACTCGGCATTAAGAGTCGTTGCCTCGTTCTTATTCTCCCATATGTTGCAAAATTATACAATTGAATTAGATTTCTTTTTTCAAATCAATTTTTAATTGTTGTGGTTGCACAATGTTACACAATGCATAAACGTTGGTTTAATAACAAGTACACTGAAAAATATTATTCCGAAATGAAAAATGAATACATTTTCTGCCAACAAGGAGTTGAATGAATACATCGTCAAGCAGGATACAGTTTGAATGAAGGATTTATTAAATTAAGTATTTATTTAATTTCTTTCTGTGTATGATAAAATGATACAGAGACCTTTGGCTGTCAAATCGTCTAATAATTGTGTGTTTTATATCGAGTTTGGGTGCAGAGTAAAGTGTAGTTGGAAAAGGTTAAACACCACCACCATTTCTAACACCACCACCTGCACCAAACCAGATCACACCAGACCAGACCAGCACCGTCACCATTGGCACACTAATACAATGCCATCACCACTACTACAACCACACATCGACAGTAATCAAGGATAAACAATTTGATTTGTTTTCCTGACATTTACAAAATTCACACAAATGAGCAAACGTTACAAAATACAAAACTAAACATTCACAACACAACGCAACACAATTGTACGAGTATCATCCATTCCATTGTTGCTGTTGTCGGTGGCAAGGATTTGTTATTGTAATCACCGCAGAGAAGCCGCACAAAAGTCAATGCATGACATTGCACACAAATACGAGAATTGTGAACTTCGGAAGCCATCTGTGATGGTGCGATTGTACAATAAACCTGTCTGTGTCTTGGAGGAGAATGAGGAAGGACATTTCATTGCAAATAGAATTTTGCTGAGAATTTTTTCGCCAATACAACAAAACAAATGGCATTAAAAGCGTCACTCTACCGTTTGAAAAATGAAAAATAGCTAAAATGTTGATTATTATAATGATATTCTGGTACTCGTACAACAACAACAAGGTCCTTCCTTGTCACAGTCACACTAATGGGGGCATGAGAAGAAATACATAATCCAATCAATTGTGCTTCATTAAGGACAATTTGCAAAATGCAAATTTAAATTAATTGTCTCAATAATTGATAAACATGATTAAGTTTAAATTAAGTATTATTGAACAGTGAATTGAACAAACGGGAGCAGAGGGCAGCAGAGATACGAAATAAAAATCTGTTTTATTTATTTTTATGTTTTCCACATTTATTACTTACAAATTTTGTATTTTATGCCGGAAATCGTTTTGAAACATCTTTTTTCTACGAATTGAATTGTTTTTATTTTTATTTTTTATTTTTTATTTCTTGATCTTTGCACACTTGTGTGGCGGCATTAAAGCGAATTTGCAATATGTATAAAAACTTTGAAATGCGTTGGCACAAACCGTGTATTATACTCGTACATGATTTTATAGATTTGAAATTTGTTGGTTGCTCTTTCTCTGCTTCGATAGCATGCATACTCGTTCATAGATGTCGATTTTTATTTGAAATCAACCATTATGCTCACAGTTTATGGGAATGTATATAAACACGTACCAACACAAAGTGTGATTATGGGTGCTGTTGGTGGAAGGAGGAGCATTTTTGCAAAACAGTAACTATTGCTTTGACATTGTTGATCTGCCAGCCAGCAAAGTGTCAATTCAGTTTGCATTAGGAATAATAAATGAGTAGTAAAGTTGATTTTTATATGTTTCAGGTAAAATTTTTATTTCCTTTTAAGTCTTTTTTTAAGACGCCTCACCACTACGAAACTAAAAAGGCTCTGTCTGCAAATGGCATACAATATGTGTGTGTGTGTGTGTGTGTGTGTGTGTGTGTGTGTGTGTGTGTGTGTGAATGTACAGTGGAACTTCTCTCTAACGCATTGTAAAAGATGGTGAACGTCAGATTTATATGTTGGAAAGATAAAATGGCTTATTTTTTTAATTTTTTTCTAGATGAGATTCGAAGTTACGCAGCCACGACATTTGTTTTCTGCCTATTCCTCGTCTGCCCTCTTCTGTTGCAATAGCTCGTATAAAGTAGGCAGCTTTCCTTCGTTCACATCCCATTCTTCTTAGAACTTCATACTTAGACACTCTATCTATCCACGTAATTTTCCTTATAAAGGTGCCCCTGTGGCTGAGTGGTAGCGATGCTAGCCTCTCAGTCCAGAGGTTGTGGGTTCGATTCCCGCCATAGACCCTGGGTGTTTTCTGCAGACAAGCTAATCGCTTCGCGAGTTGTGTTTGTTAAAAAACAAAAACATTTACGCCTCAATTGGCGACTTCGTTCTATCGAAACCACATGATGGGCGATTCAAAACTTAAAAATAATTTAAATTCAGTTAAATAAAACATTTTTATATGTGTTACATATAATGCTATTCGAAGTCGGTGCCAATCAGTTTAGCAAATTTAAATATTTTCTTATTTATGCGTTTAGTTATCATTGTTATTGTCACCGACTTGGAATAGCACTACAGGTAACACATATAAAAATGTTTTATTTAACTGAATTTAAATTATTTTTAAATTTTAACTGCTTGGTTTTTGAAGTCCGTTTAAATTTTTTTAAGTTTTATTTTTGAATTTTTACAATTGTCAATTTTACATTTCTAGGGGCGTGGTCAGACCCAATTTTGCAAATGAGGAAAAGTGTATATAATTCAATACTAAATTTTAAACACAAGATTATTTATTTTTCGGAGCTCAAGGAAGGTGTGGGCCAAGTTTCGTAAAAAAATAACATTAAATTTGTCTACTTTTTAAACTGCAAGATTGCATCTTTTTAAAAGGTAGTTTAACTACCATCACGTAAAATAAAATATTAAATTTTAAAGGACGTAGCCTCGCCTACTTTTTTTTATTGCAACATTGTGTCTCATTTAGAGTTTAGGGTGTGTGGCAAGTTTCATACAAATCGATCAAATAGAAGCACGTGAGATATAATTATAAGTTTTGATGGGCGTGGTTCCGCCCATGTTTTCAGCTTCGAGATTGCGTTGTTGCGGGAACCTAATGTGTTTGCCAAGTTTCGTATCGGTCTGAAACATACCGAGTTATGAATGAAGTAACATAACCAAAAATAAATAAAAAATACAAACGAATTGACAACCTCCTCCTTTTTTTGATGTCGGTTAAAAATATAGAATTTCTCCATAAATAAAAAAAAATAAGGGACTATCAAGAAGATATGCCCAAAGCTATAAGCGTGTAAAGATTAACTTAATTTTTATCTTTAATAAAAAAAAAACTGTGTATCAAAACTGTGCAGGCACACTTTTGCTGAAGCTCTCGTTCAATAAAATGAAAGGTGGGAATGTAAAAACGATCAGGGCAATTGTGAATAAAATTCCGCGAGAAATTTCTCCATTTTCCAATTAGAATTTCTTGTTTTTCCTGGAAAAATTTCTCGCGGAATTTTATTCACAATTGCCCTGTATAAATTTCGGGTAAAAGTCACCAAATTTGTCGAGCCATAATCGCCAAAAAAAATCTTAAGCTACATATTTGTGGAATTCGGTTTTTTGACGGAAATCGATTGTTTACAATCGCATAATCGATATACATACATACATACATATATAATAGATTTTCGGAAAAAAATTAAAATTAATTAACAATTGGGGCGAAAAAGTGCAGCAATTCATCCTCTTGGCATGCTAAGGGATGAAGTGGCTGAGTTTAATTAAACTTAATTTTTTTTTAATTTAGTCAATAAATTGTTCGGTGTCAACTTTCAATAATTTAGTATCACTCCTTATAGTTGCAGTGCGCAGCGCACTATCAACCATTCAACAGTCATTGCATTATATGTATCAACATTTTTAGTATATCAAATTTTTTAATTTCATGATCCAAACTTGGGACTATATTATTCTTTAAATTGTTAGTATAGTCCTAGTCCCCATTCCAGATTTCCTTTCAGAATAATAGTTTAACTGAACATACATTTTATTATACAAAATTGGTAGAGCTGGGTCCAACTCGTTCATTCGTTCATTTTTGCCACAAACCTATGATCAAACCCATTTAAATTACATAGGTTTGATCATAGGTTTGTGGCAAAAATGAACGAATGAACGAGTTGGACCCAACTAAAAATTGGCTGTGATAAAAAAGAATTGGTTTTTGTCTGTGCTGTTTAAATTTTTCTTCGTACACATAAATATTCCTATAGTCCTTATTTATAAAAAAATATTTTTGATTTATAAAATGTTTATAAAACAGTTTTCCATACAAGATTTGTTTTATGAACCATCCATAATTTTTTATTTTTTATTTTTTAATAATTCAGTAGCTATAAGTTACAGGTAGGCCTTGTTTAACTGAAGGCTGAGAATCTTCGAAAATATCCCATCATGTAAAAGCGTCTTATACGAAAAAAAAAAATTAATTAATAGGCAATTACAAATATAAATACATAATAAGTTTTAGATATAATGCGAAATACAATGACGCGCATCATACAGGACTTTATTACGTATATTCATATTAAAATTAAGGGCCTAATTTTGTAAAACGCAACGCTTAGCGTTCACAAATTTTCTATGTAATTTGTTTTGTAATTTAGGCCCTTATTATGAGTTGCATTCGATTCATATTATGAGTATCGAAAATTTCGTTGAGCAACAGAATTTAGCTTTCGATGAAGTATTTTAGTATGAAAAATAATTATATACGATTGTTTTTTATTTTTAGGTAAAGTTGTTGCAAATTTCAAAAATCACTTTGAGTGACATTCACAATAAGGACATTATTTGTTGAATACTCGTCATAATACCAAATGAAAATTCAGTACGACAGTACTTTCGACTACAGTCGAAGATCGAAAGTTGCTCATAACAAGGACCTTAAATTTTTTTCATAAAAATTTGGCCCTAAATTTTCAGAAATTAATAAAACGACAAAAATATGCTAAATACATGATTAAAAGAATTAAAATGGAAACTAAATTCATTATATTGATTCAAATCAGCGAGTTTTTTTTTGTTGTCAATATTAAACAAGAATTGTGTGACACAAAATGTGAATCCTGTTTGACTGAAGTCGTATTTACAGAGGCCGGCCTAGTTGTAATAATTGAACTCTCATTATGAAAGTTTTTGTTTTGAAATCTTCAATATTAATGATTGACATAGAAATCGAATTAATTTTAAGCAAAAAGTCAAATCAAGGGAATTTATTAGGATAATCCGTGCATCGTTAAAGTTCCTCATCATACATGCATTCCTTTGCATTTCACTTCAAGACCTAATGCTTTGCCTAATGTTAGAAAAGACTTGTCCATTCTTTTCGAGAAGGCATTTATCAAGACAAAAATATTCCTTGCGAACGAAGAACAGTATCCATAAAATTCGATTAAGTACACAAGTGATAAACGATATGTCACCTTTAAAAATATACTTAACCATTGTGTCGTGCATCGGAAAACGCCCTTCAACGCCCTTCAACGCCCTTGTCATTTGACAAGAAACCATGGCAAAATGCCAAAAGTTTATACTTGTCTTACAATCGCACGACGAAAAGATAATCTTTGTGAATTTATTTATATTCGATGGAATATGAAATGAAAGAACGTCTTCAGCAGAGCATTTTTTTAATGCCAGTTTATTGAAAATAATGTCAAATGTAAATAGAAATGAAGATTTCTTTTTTGCAAGACTAAAGTGTGCAATCGTAACAAATTTAAAAGAAACCACTAAAATATTTTGCTAAAGTTTTTGAACTAGAAATTGTGGTTTGTAGTTTATTTAAGGTAAAGAAAAATAGAAAAAAAAAAGATGAGAATTGAAAGTACAGCGAAAATAACGCACGTAGACAAAACAAAATTATAAGTTTTGAATTAGTGATAAGTGGAAGGCAGATGTACCAGAATTTTTCAAAATTTATTTACGCATACATACATACACACATATGTGTATGTAAATATGTATATGTTTGTACATGCATGTTTCGCACTTGGTTTTACAAGAAATTGTAATTTTTGATTTAATTTAAATTTGTGTTAGACCTAAATATAATATTTGCCCATAAAGATAACTACTAAATAAAATTATCATATAAATGAGATATTCTTCTCTATGTTATACATTATTTGTAAATCTACGTACATATGCACAATACATACATATATTTATTTTAAGAAAAAGAAGATACATCCACTCACTCAGCTTTATTCAAAATCTGGGTTAGAGAACATAAAAATAAAAACCCGCACACACACACACACACACACAGTCTCATATTAATGTATGTGTGTGTGAAACTTAATCGGCTTGTAGAGCACTCGAGGGTGCCATAAAATTTCACACAAGAAATATTTTGGATTATTTAATTCTCGAAGAAATGCAAATGATAAAATACTAATAGACGGACAGACAAAATTTAAAAGTTTCAAGAAACAAACAAAAAATGTTCAAGCACTTTAAGTTGGTGGGGACGGACGGACCATACATACATACATACATAACTGCGGTATCGCAAAACAATATCTTAATGGTTTAACGATAATTATATGAAATTCATTGCACTCGCAGCATGAACATCATATCGAGCATTAAATTGACATTAAACACATCATTTGTATGTGCCGTCTATTATGTGATGTTCACCACCCCCCCCCCACCCTCCCACCTCCTGCTCTCAAATCTAAGACAATTTAAAATTTACAATTTCAAGGAATTCTTCAATACAATTCTTTACATTACATTTGCATAAGCAAGTAACAAACATTCCTACTCGTACATACACCTTGACTGATTGTGAAGGGGATTTGCTTTAAGTCATTATGACATTAAGACAAAAATCTAAATGAAATGAAAGTGTATTTTTCTGTTCATCTCAACTTATCATCAATCATATCGAATTATTAGTACCAAAACAAATAAAAAAACAAAATTGTAAAGTAAGAAATTGACAAATATCCTGAATGAAAACAACAACAGCAACAACATCAAGCAACAACATCAAGACCGAAAAATGGTGTTACGGATTTAGAGATTTGTTTGTTTATATTGAAAAAACACACACACACGCACAAAACACTTTCCAACTCCGTTCGATAGAAAATAATGTTCAATGAAAAATTATGCTAAACCAATTTTTTATTTAATTTGATTCACAAAGAAATAAAAATAAAAATAAAATTTTCGAAAACCTTCTGCTTTTCTCAACATATCGATAATGAGAGAATGATTTTCCTAAATTTTGAGGAACAAACACACTGCAAGAATTTTTCTTTACTTTTCCATTATTAAAATGAAAATCTTGCTTAGATTAAAATGTTTTTGATGTGTAAACATCTATACGCTGGGGGGTAAAAATCTTTTTCACAATACAATCACAAATTTTGAGTAAGATGTGCGATGCGTTATCAAATCGGTGTGGGCTATGTATGAGTGTATTAGTGTAATCATACGGACAACAGAGAAACTTAACAGCAGCATAGAAATACACTCAACCGAATTTTAAAGCATACCTTCAGGAGCAGTGTTAATTTTAATAGAAATTGCTTGTGATGCGTAATAGTGTTGCCAGTGGGGATAATTTTGTTAAAAAGTTGAAAAATATAAAATAAATATAAACTTTTAAACAAAAGAGCGTTTTAAATGTCAAATATTTGTTTAAAAGAATTATAAAGAATTTATAATATTATATTATAACATTATCTTCATTACGTACTGTTGCCTTACACTGAAGCTGGTGCACGACAATTGGGTAACAATCTCCATCTCATGCCAATTATTATGGGTGGAGATTTTAATACAAATTTTGCAAGCCCACAGTCGCAAGCTTTATCAAAATTTTTATTTGACATTTTCCACAAACCCCCACAAATAATAATTCCACTACTATAGATTCAGTTTTAAATATATTTTCAAATACAGTAGAGTAAAAAATTTATACATATGTATATGTAGATTATTTTAGTTACCATAAGCCAATATTAAAAAAAATTTGTCATTACTAGATTTTTACACATCTCCCCTGTGATCGGACTCACATTGCTTTTTTTTAAATCCCGACCAAAAAAAAAAAAGACTGTTAATAAGTTTTAAGAGTGTGTGTCTGTGTATCTGTGTGTCTGTACGAGTCCACGTACAGAACAAACACCTGGACAGAATTTGATTTAATTTTTTCTATTTTAAAGGTGACTTGATGGACAGTGTTCTTAGCTATGTTTGAAGCAAATCGGTCCAGCCGCTTAGAAAATATCACATCTTTTCCAGATACACATGTATATTGAGTTGAATTTGAGTGTCTTTGAAGCCGTAGCTCTCAAACGGCTAGACTGATTTAAATTTGTTTTTTTTTTCATTTTTTCGAAAAAATGCTTCTTTCAGGAAAATTTTAAAATTTTTCCGATTTTACGAATGCAGATATGTATGTACAATGTACATATTTAGCCTCATCATGAATTCCACATGTGGAAATTTCCGAATAAAATTTTTCGTTCACATGGACTTTAATTTCGTATCATCAATTCCCATCAAATTAAAAACTTACATATTTCCACTTTTTCCAACAGTCAAATCTTTGTGAATAATTTTCTTCATAAATTGTCAACATATTTCGCAATCGTATGAAGTTTTTTGATACCAATTGCTCACACGTTCGGAAATTTCCACGTGAAATTTTATTTATGATAAGCCTGATTATTTTTTTTAATTTTACTTAAAATTTTGTCAAAAATCGAATGACTTTTAATTTAAAATTCAATTTAATAAACTAAAAAGTTATGGAGGAAATATTAAAAAAAGTCAAGCCAAAAAAATAAATTTTTTTGTCTTTAGTCAAATATCTTCTAAACTATTAGAGATGCGGAAACTCAGGAGAGGCCTACTGTAACGGCTCTCATGCTTCAGCCAAAAGGCCGTCAAGACATGTGTTATACAGCCCTGTGGGTGAGTGGCAGCCATGCTAGCCTGTCAGTCCAGATGTTATGGGTTCAATTCCAGAAGCTAATCGCTTCGCGGGTTGTATTTGTGTGTCGTGTTATGCCTATTTTTATGTTACACACTGACGTCATTTGTACAGCATCAACAGTTTTTTGTCACTCCTGAAAATTGTAATTTTTTTTTTTTTGAATTGTAACTGTTGATGATTTAGTGTGCGATATGTATGTATGTCCGATCGAACTAATGGACCCAAGCGAGCCGCCTCGTGCTGCCCTTCAAAACGTTATTTTATCATGTAATTTTCAAATCAATGTCAATATTCGATACTTTTGTAAAGAGAATTTTTGCAGTGCACCGAAATGGATAAGGAGGCTTCTGCATAATTCCTTTACATTTCTTTTACTTTTTGTGGCTGTCGTTGTTGTCGTTGGCCATCCATTTAAATTTTAGTTTTCATTTTCGTTTAAATATAAAAAAATGTATAATTTAATGCCATCGTTTATTTGACACATTGTTGTAAGTCCAATGGGACTTTGGATTTTTCTTCTTCATGCATGCACGCATGTATATGAAGATTTCTATTTTTCTTTTTCCATAAAAATGAAAACTTATGCTGTCAAAACTTTTTAAGTTTCAAAGTTTCTAACAGATATTTGAATATGGGTAAGTTTTATTTTTTTTTTTTTTCATAATTTTTACTCCCTCTTAACGATGCTGTTGTCTGTTATCGAGATACATAAATTTTCTTTAAGTAAAATATTTTAAAAAAAAAACATTCAAATAAATTTTTCTTTTAGAAATGTGTAAAACAAATCAAAGAATTTGGAAAGTGCAAATGCTCTGATAGTTAGTATCATCACTAAGCAAGTTGCTCAAAATTTTATTTGTTGCAAAAAAATAACGTCTAATGATCTCTAAATGTTTGAATAACTCCCGAACTCCGTTTTTATTTTCATTGTGCTCAAAATAATATTTTGTGATTTTGACGATGTAATCACAATGCCAAAGATGGACATGAAAGCAATTTTTTATTGATATTCCGTACTAGTGAAATAGATACAGTCAAGTGCGACTTTGAGTCGCAACACGAAGGGTTCCTTCCGTACGGCGCTTTTTCTAGTTTTTTGTGTTTATTTTGCTTTGGCGATTTTTCGGTTTTTGGCGTTTTTTTTTTTGTTTTTTTACAATATATAGTTTTTTTTTTGAAGATATTTTTCATTTAAGCGCTTTTTTTCATTTTGATCAGTTTTCGTTTCGGCATTTTTTTTAATTTTTAATTTTTTTTTTAGTTTAGCGTGCTTAAAAATTCCAAGAGTTTACCTCTAACGATTTTCATGTTGCAGCAAGTTGTCAAACATAAACTGAAAGAATACCCCTTAATTTGGATTGTTTTTTAAATTTCAGTGTTAACTGATGTAGTCTGTATAAAAATATACTAACTTTGAAAAATTCAAGTGTCTGTATATTACATTAGGATTGCAACATGTTTCGTTGCTCGCTTTAGAACACCATTTAATTTTTGGCTGTCATATATTTACATATTCTGTAAAAAGTTTTAGGTCTGTAACTTTTATGGTTCTCGAGAAAACAGCGTGTGACAGACAGACAGACGGACGGACGGACGGACGGACATCGTAGCGAAAACTGTAGGGCTCCTTTTCACCTTTGGCGTCGTGACTCACTATCCTACACAATCGCACGATTTACTAAACAAAAATGCAACCCTGGCATAATGAAATCTAGAAAATTTTCCAAAATACTAAGGCCCCTTTCAGATTAGGCAACTTTACTTGAGCAAGTCTTGTATTTGTGGGTGTGAGAGGAAAGGTCGGATTGAAGGGGAAAGAATTGCCGAGACTTGAGTACAGACTTGCTTGTACTTGGCAATTCTGTACTTGTACTTGGCAATTATGTATATTCAAGTATATCTTTAACTTAATTATTTTTTTCTTCAACTTCCATTGTATACATCAAATTTCAAATCACTTTCACAATTACAATGAATACAGAAATGAAACAAAACGTCAACAAATTAAGAAAATTCGAGCATAAGAAAATTAAACTTGCTCAACAAAGTTGCTGAATGTGAACATAAAAGCAAGTTCAAAAGAAAATAAATAAAAATTACAATTATACTTGCGCAATTAAAGTTGCCTAATCTGAAAGGGGCCTAACAAATCATCAGATCAGGGTTGTATTTTTTTAGTAAATCGTGTGATTGTGTAGGATAGTGAGTCAAGGCCTTTATAAGGCAAAATATAGAAAAGCAAAAACGGTCCAATTGAACAATAATATTTATACACTTGTGTGTGTGTGTATGAATACTATTGAATTGTTTATTTAATATTATTTGTCATTACCGTATGTAAATACTTTTATCCTACAATTCCTAAAAATGCTAAACAGTTCTAAAACAAAAAAGTATTTATAATTCTTAGCGGATTTTAAATATTTTGTGAAAGTCTTTCCTCAGGGAACTTTTGACTGTTTCTTTCTTTCTTAATTAATTAATTAATGTCACTTCAACAATAACTGCAAATACAATGAGCTGCTGGTTATTAAGTTAAAACAGTCGTACTGATTTCGCACTTAAATTACAATTTAAATACAAAACAATGACGGTTTCTACAATTACAAATTCAGCTGTTTGCAGCCAGTTAGCAAAAGTTTTAACACTTCTTCGCTAAACTCTCTAAGGCATTTAGAAATTTATTTTTGGTCCAACAATAATGAATGAAAGGGGTTGTCCAAATGACATTTTAAAGGCAACAGACAATGCGAGTACGACATGCTTACAAGTAAAAAAGAAAAAGCACTAAAATAGAATCTTAATGCTGTGATTTTATTGCATATTTAAATTCAAGAAATATACTCTGGAGACGCATATTCTTTGGGTTAAGTTTATAATTATGCAATTAAAATTGGTAATATTATTAATTATTTACGTTCAACAAACGCAACAACTACCCAACCAATCAACTCAAGCTGCCACTGCCACAAACAAATTAGCAGGAATTTCTAAATTTCTAACAAAAATACTGCAGCTAAACTTTTAATTATTTAAAGACTCATTGAGAACACATACATACCTATAAACACACACACACACACACACGCACATACATTTAGTATAAATTTTTATGAAAATTTTAAATATACGAGTAATAAAATTTTGAAGTATTATCGCAAATGCATGATATCGAATCCCATATGTTACATTAGGTAGATAATATTATAAAAACATAGGTATTTATTAACACACACACACACTAACATTTCTTTACATAAAATCACTCATATACATATACATACATACATTATTATCCTTTTTGGATCCTCTTACTCCTTTTTTGATATCTCTCTGGGGTATTATAAAAGCATTATAGTGGAAGTCCAATTGTATATACATATACATATGTATTACATACACTCACACACACATGCACTCACACCCATATACACATACATACATATGCACAAACATAATTTGCATACGTGAAATTAAATACATTAAATATTTGCATGTGTACACACACGACACCATATTTATGCTCACACACACACTCGCACACACAAAGTTGGGAAATTAATTTAATTGAGCTTAAAAATCCAGTAAACAATTATAATTTATACACAAAAATGTGCACCCAATAACAGTTTATAAAATTTACCGGTCAAACGGTAACAATTTGATTCTTTTACACTTCGAACACACTTGACGCTGGACGAATTTTATTCTTTCTTGGTTCTCATCGCCAATGTGCAGCAGATCAATAAAGACGAAGTAAAAAACTCAATAGATGGATCAAAAAGAAAAAAATAAATATTTTAAAGTAAAAAATTAAACTGACTTCATTAACACGCAGTTATCGACTGTCTAAGCAGCCAGTGGGAGCTATCAGCTGATGTGATGAATAATGCGTGAGACTTTAATAAGAGGTTTGATAATGTTCTGGACAACAGAAGTGCATAGGAAGAGATGAAACCACAATACACCTTTGGACATGGCACCGTCAGGTGGTGTACGGCTGGTTCAAGAGCTCTGTAAGCTTCCAGTGTCGGAGTTGCAGGACTGAAGATAAACTACCATGAGTCTGTGGGAAAAAATCCACGCACAACTTAATCTCGACAGGGACTACCGAGGAAGAGAGGTTCCCGTGCACATTGGAGTGGAAGCAAACAAAAATACAGAAAAACTAGCCATCATTATAATTAGAAGCCACTTACGAGTATTAAAAATAAAAAATTTTTGATTACAATTTGAAAATATAAAAATAAACACTAACTTAGATTTTAAAAATAGCAATTATAAATTAAATAACAAAGTGCGTTTTAAAAATAAGTAGACTATTCGGCCATGTCACAGAGTTCAATTCCGTTCGGAATCGGAATTCAATCCACCCCATTTTTGTAGGAGATGGTGTCTAAAAAAGAAAACTAAAATGCGGAAATTTTTCAGGTGTGTCCAGAATGTGGGAGGCGGTGGTATTCTGGAGTATGCTCTGGCTAGGGCTTGATATTTTGACGTTTGTTCAATTCCGATTCCGAACATGACATGGCCGATTGTATTATTATATTATAGGTGTTTATAGTGGACTCGTATCGAATAGAATCTGAGAAGACAAACATATCGATAGATATCAAGAATACCAGGGAACACCTCTGATTAAATCTCCCTGGATTGAGGCATTCAGAGCTTATGATTGGGACGTATGTACAACCAAAACTGTTTTAAAGCTCTGATGTCCTTAAGTAAAAATAATCTGCAAATGCTCACCGGCCTCCTCATACTCTATTGCAGTCTGAGAAAATACCCCAATAGACTTGGCATTGAGATTAACAGGCGGTGCAGATTCTGTGATTATGACAATGAGAATCCAGAGCACATTCGGAAGGACTGTGAAGCTTTATGGCTTCATTATTACATTCATTAGTCTAGCGGATTTCATTTAAAATCTTTATGAAAATCTATACCGTTTACATCAAATTTATTGGAGATAAGTATATTAAGATGTTTTATCTAAAACAAAACCCATTAAGTGAAAAATTTCCAAAACTACAACCAAGCAACTGCAATGTATCCAATTCACACAGTACAAATTTGAAGAAAAAAAACATCACCAAATTTTACTACATTTTCACAAAATCTAAGTGACGAGGTAGATTTTGTTTTGTAATGGAAATTTACTAAATTTCACCTGAAATCTCGTCACTACTAAATTTTGATCAAATGTATACGCGCTATTAATGAAAAATTATACGAGTATATTCAAGTTTTTTAGGAATCGTTTGCACATAAAGTACAACAATAAAGTCTCTTTTTTTTATTGTGTCGCAAGAAAGTCTTAAGGCGTGTGCCACATTTCGTGAGGATCGAATATAAATAACTTTGTGAAATTCTGTATTGAGTTGTGGTGTGTGTGTGACCTCTGTCCACTTTTCCAAGTCATAGATTGTGTGATTGTACGAATCTGACCTATGTATCAAGAAATCACAAGAAATCAAATGTGTTGGAGTACAGAAAATTATAGAAAATTTTTTAGTTGGCGTAGCTCCTTTTTTGGCAATGAAACCAATCAGCTTTATATACCTTTTTAGACAAAAAAAAAAATTTGAAATCGTTTAACAAATGACTGAGTTATGAAATAACACACAAGCAAAATAGCTGCAACCGTATCGAAGAACTCCATCTTTTTTGCAGTCCCTTAAAAATAAATTCGAATTCAATAGAGTCTGAAGACTTGATTCGCTTCATTTCCGTTGGAAAGATTTCTCTATCCGTACAGTGCATAGTAAAAATATAAAAATGAATTCGTCATAATACATAATTAGGGAAACGTGTGTAACTCATTTTTCAATAATGAAGGATTAGTACGCTATGCAAAAATAGTTTCTCCCAGCTGTTCACAGCCAATAACTACTAAGAAATTAGAACACTGTCGAGGTTCTCCGAGCAATTGGTTTGGGATTAAAATTTTCAAAACATATGCTTAGCAGTGCCGTAAGGCAAAAGTCAAGTGTAAACAATCACAAATAATTATATTCAAAAATAAAGGACATCCTGTATGCTGGCTGGTCCTGCTGAAAAATAATACATATATGTAAACATTTCGTGCAAAATTATGTCTTCTCATAATAACTAACCCTCAAACATGCTGCGAATGTTTTATATAAAATAAATATGTATGTATATGAATATGAATATGAATATGAACGTGAGTGAACGTGTGCTCGCTTAAACACTTTTATGTGAATTAAAAATGCTTCCAAACAAACCTATAAATAACATTATAATCCACATCCCAGCAGCGTTGCTGAGCTGGACACCGTTTTTCTGCTCTTCACTAGAGGAAAAAAAAAACAAAAACAAACAAACAACAGATGTTCGAAACGGGAAAATACAACGTGTTCGAGTGTTCGTGTGTTCGAATGTTGTTTTTCGTATGTATGCATGTACATTTCTGTTAAAGTTGGAAAAAAAATCGTACTTTTTATTATTAATTTAATTTTTAAGTAAAAAAAAAAGTAAAAAAATAATAATGCCTCCAAATGACAATAAAATAATTAAGGCATAACTTCACACAGTTTTGGTGTACGAGTATTTAAAAAATTTGTTATTTCTTTTTGTGTTATTTGTTGTTTACCATAGACAATGATTTCCCAGGGGTGGAATGCCAGCAGCCGTTTTGGGAACCATAGAGCAAAACGACACACACAAAAAAAAAATGTGCTGACCCCCCCAATAAAAAAATCTCACCCACCGTGTCAACCCACCAAAATATGTAAGTACATCAGCCCACGTTGTTAAGGAGACGACAAACAAGAGCTACAACAACTAATAAACAAAAACAACAAAAAAGAAAAGTCGTAAGCAAATTATTGTTTGTCAAAAGTGTTTTGTGATGCCTGAATCGGCCGACGTGTCGCCACTCCAACCAACCAACCAACCAACCAACCAAACAAGCCACTAAACTTAACAAAGACATAAAATTTAAATGACAACTTTAAAGTGAACAAAATCTCCATTATTAACTTCATATTGTGCTTATAAAAGATGCAGTTTTCAATTATTTAATGGAGCAACATTTAAGCGTGTTTGGCTCCTGCTTGGAATACGAGTACATTTATCGCAAAATTAGAAGCATCCCAGTTGGCCAACTTGTCGCAGAGGGCACTTTCGTCAATAAAACTAGTTAGTTGGTGGATATTGTAACGTTCAATTTAAATTTGTGTATAATTTCATTAATGAAAATATGTATTATGGAAATTGTCGTTTCTACCGGAACAGGGAAAATTTGAGCGAAAGTGTGGCTCTTGTTGTCATGTTTGTGCTTAGCGACCATTTGTTCGAAAATTTCCTCAATGATATGTTTTAGCTGTCGCCATCAGATCCTCCACGCTTCAACATTGTCGTGCATCTGAAACACATGGCCAACTGGGATATTCGTAATAAATCTCACACAAACTCATTTCCTCTATTGGTTTCACAATTATTTATTGACAAACCTGGTTTCATTTTCTCCCTTTAATTTGTATGATTTTCTTTTTTTTTTCTTTTTTGGCCTCTAACCAATCGTAAAGTGGTCAGTCAGTCCGTCAACCTGTAGTTCCTTCATTCAATTGCGTTAATAAAAATAAAAATAACAATGAAATTCAAATAAAATCACATCACGCCGATGCGTGCGTGCTTGTGTATGTTTTTGTGTTTGAATGTGATGAAATTTTGTTTATCTTTTCTTTTTTTTTGAGAATATGGGTTGGATAATAGGAATAAAGGAAGAAGCAGCACTTTTGACAGTTCATCTCTTTGGCAAAATAAAAATGAATTACCAATTTGGTCACTCGTGCGTACGTTTAGGTAATTCGTAGAATGGCCAAATATGTACTCACACACATGAAAGTATTTATATGTGTGTACATGTGTGTGTGTGTGTGAGTTGTACAAATATTTGTTTATTTAAAGGGTTGTAGTGTTGTTGTTGCTGCTGCCTCACTTTTTTTTTTTTTTTGTTGATTACGTTACACAAATTGACCCAATTGAAAAACCACAGAAAGCAAATGTTTGCTGTGGTTATTTACCAATGGACAATATCAAACTCCTCAATAAACATCATTTATGCTCTAGTGCAAGGGTGCCCAAGCCCTATGCGCTTGGTGCTCTTTTGTTTTTGTAAATGCTTTTTAACTATAGGCTGTATGTTTCAATACTCACAGCATACACTCAGCACAAGCAATACGAAAGACACAAACAACTTTGTCTTATAAGCAGTGTTACCGAATTGCGGGTAATTACCCGAATCGGGTGTAATTTTTATGTCCAAGTGTAGCGCGTGGGTAATTGCTCTCAGGTGTAATTTACGGGTAATTTGAAATTCGTCTGTTTTATATAATAAATCGTGTGTGTTCTGGCTTTCACATCGTTTTCACGCGTTTTCTTGTGAGTTCGGATGTTAAAACACATGCTACGCCTGCTTAAGTTGAAATTTAGAAAATACAAATTAATAGTATGTGTTCTAGCATCCCAATTTAGAAGAACACTATTTGGAAATTGACGATTTCAAACTTTTAGATTTTTTCGTTTTCTATTTCGTTTTCGATTTTCTTTTCACTTGTTAACAGTATTGTGAAAAAAATACGAGTTTCATTTGTTAACAGTCTTGTGAAAAAATAAGAGTTTTTTGCTCAAAATCGAAAACGAGAAAATCTAAAAGTTTGAAATCGTCAATTTCCAAATAGTGTTCTTCTAAATTCGGATGCTAGAACACATACTATTAATCTGTAGTTTCTACATTTCAACTTAAACAGGCGTAGTATGTGTTTTAACATCCGAACTCAGAAGAAAACATGTGAAAACGATGTGAAAGCCAGAACACACACGAATACATACATATATAATATTATAAATAAACAAAATAAAATATCATAAATTATCGTCTGATACCGTTGATGCTATTTTATTATTTAAAGAAGTTATACAAAAAAAAAACAATAATAATAATAAGCAATAAGATATGAGGTAGATTTATAATGAACTACTTATTTTTACATGAAAGTTAGCATTTATTTTCGCCAAAAAAAATTTATACTTTTAGATAACAGAATAAAAAAAAATTATACAAAATAACAAAAAAAAAAACAAAAAAATTTTTTTGATTCGAAATTTATATTACAGATGAATATTCTATAGGAGAGTTTTTTGCCATCGGAAGCTCATTTTGAGAAAATTTGAGTTGACGTATTTTTAATACACCCTCTCGAAATGTTGCACGTAGAGTTTTTCTTTTCCCGGACTTTTTTATTTCCCGGGAAAGCGGGAAAGATTTTTCGGTTTCCCGGGAAATCCCGGGAATTCCCGCCCAGTACAAAACAATACAAAATATTTTTAAATTTAATTTATTTCAACAAAAACAAATTATAACTTATGAGATCGATTAAATAATAACGTGTTATACACACATTATTCAAAAAATAATACCGCTTCCGTTCTTTATATAATAATACATAGATACCAATATTATAAAAAAGAAATTATACGAGTATTATTAAAAAAATATTACAAAATATCCCCTTTATGAAAAAATCATTGTTAAACTTAAAGTTGGTTTAATAAACGAATTTTGTATGGCAAAACCAGTTTTAACGCATGCTTTAACTTTAACAATCGTTTTTGCATAAGGGCATATTTCTTTGGAAGTAGGACTTTAGTACAGAATAAGCTGTTAATGATGTTAACCGTACTATTTACCAAAGATAAACTGTAATTATTTGTAATTTTCTTTTATTTCCTTGCTCATTTCTGTTTTTTACTTTTATGAATTGTTGTAGAATTAAATATTGATAGTCGCGTTCTGCTTTTTCCACATAAATGCATCTAAGTATCAGAATGCATGTGTACCAGATGTAAACTCGGCCTTAGTTGTTGTAAAGCTTTAGCTATTGTGATATTGCCATCACCTTATTATTGCACCATCGCATTAATAAAGTGAATAACGACACTCATCAAGGAATGTGTACATACAAATTAAGTTGCCATAACAAAATAAAAAAATCAAGGGAATTCCCGCACAAATTTCCCGGGATTTCTTTCCCGGAAAATCCCGTATGAAGAACACTAGTTGCACTTCACTGGGGCTGATACCAAATCATAAGTAGACCTTAAACAAGATTTTTGAAATGTGTCAAACATTTATTTTAATATTGGGTGTAATTTCTTTGAAATCGGGTAATTTTGGCTCCTACGAGGTGTAATTTTGAATATATAGTTTGGCAACACTGCTTATAAGTTTCTTTTTGTCGTTCTTCACTGTACACACGCAAGTGCAAAGCAACAACACTTTTTCTTTTTTCTTTGTATGTATTGGTTTTAGCAACACGAAATATTAAATAAAAATTAGTTTTTCTTTAAATGTATTGGAGTTTACTCTTCCAAAAGGAACTTTTGGGCACCCCTGCTCTAGTGCATACGTGTGTATGTGTATATGTATGACACATACACACGTAGTATGTCACATGAATTTGCAGTGCGTTTGATAAAGTGGTTAAATTGGTTTTAAGCAAAATTCAATATAAAAAAACAACTTTCATTTAACGGTTAAATTTTTAATGCAAAGAAATTGAAACACCTGTTACGGCGACAAATAAATTGTCGTCATAAAGTTTGCAACCGAAACAAACTTCTTTAATTTAAGTACCAGCAAAGAAAGACTTTTATTAAAGTTTCAGTTTTTGTGTAGATGTTGAATACTGTTTTCCTTCAATTATTTCTTTATATTTTTCAACCTTTACCTTTGCATCCTCCCTCACAGTGTCTTCCTGTGCATAAAATGCGTTCACAAAAAAAAAAAAAAAACAGAAAAACTAACGATGTGTCAATTGAAAATTCATAGCTTTCAAGTTATTCATGCCTTTTCTTTACCCGTTTCTTATATAAATATTTAACAATGTAGACACATTTTTCCTGGTGTCCCAAACAATTTTAAACCCCTCAAAACCAATTTGCTACAGAGTTCACATACATACACACACACACACACACACACTCAAATACTGTATGCAGATAACTTGTTTATTAATGTAGTGAATTTTATATTGAGCAGTTCCTTCGACTTGAATTGGTTTCCTCTTGGATGTCAAGGCAGGGCGACGAGTAGGTATGTGCCCATAAAAACCTTAACAACTAGTTTTCGGTGTTGTAATGACACATTTTGGTGCACGTTAAAAATATACGAGTGTAGATAGAGTGAGGTGAAGGAAGGAAGGCACTGCTTAAACATAAAAACATGAGAATGTTGCATTTTTTATGTTATCATTCACTGGTGTTTGGATTACGAAAGAATATGAAAATATTATTCAATTGTTTAATAATTCACAACCTGTTGTATAGATTCCATGTTGTATAAATGTTATTGGTGAATAAATAAATAAAAATACAACTCATACAATAGGTTGTGAATTGAATTATTCGGCCCTGTTCTGTAAACTGATCGATTTGGAATCGCACGATTTTAGAAAACTTATTCCGACAATAGAAATATTTTTAAACTTTTTTTTATTATATTTATTATTATTATTTAATTAAAATATTGCATAATATATACTAAATATATCGACACAAGAAATATATGCGTGGCAGCAGCACATTTGATCCTTTATATTTGTCCGTTATAATGGACCTTTCGATGAAATTGTTTCGCATTTTTTTTATCAATTTCTTTCGCACTGTGTTGATTCAATTAAAAAATTAATACGTTTTCACTAAACCCTTCAATTCTAAAAAAAAATTTAGTGGACCCTATCGACATGTAAAAAGAATTTTGAAAATTGGTTCACATAAGACAAAGTTTATAATCATTTTTTACGGCGGGCACTTTGATTTCCCCTCCGCCCACCTCAACTTAAAAAAATTTTTGCGGATTTTTTTCCATATAAAAAAGAGGTTTGCAAAAAGAGCTTTGAAAATTGTTTCACAAATAACGAAGTTATTTTATATTCACTTTTTAAACACGGGCACTTAGCACCCACCCCTCGAAAATTTCGAAAAAAAATTTAGTTGACGTCTTGCATATGCAAAGTGAATTTTTAAAATTGATGCAAATATGACAAAACTATGTGATTATCAATTTTGGAAAGGGCACTTTACAAATTGGCCCATAAATGAAAAAGTTATTTGATTAAAAAATTTTTTGGGCGGGCACTTTTCTCTGCCCCCATTTAACAATTTAGTGGACCTCTTCCATATGGCTAAAAATTTGTCCACATATGACAAAGTTATTTGATGAACAATTTTGAGAGCGGGCACTTTGCTTCCAAACCCCCTCCCCACCATTTCCAAAAAATAAAAAATAAAAATTTAGTGAACTTTTAAAAGTGGTACAGATATGTTGAAAATATTGGACAATAAATTTCTGGGGCGAAAACTTTGCGAGCAGTTTTATTTATCTTTTCTATACTAATTTAAATGGGTCTAATAATAACACAGTGTTACAAAATTGAATGAAGTAGAAAAACCTGGGACCGCATATTATTTTTCTTGTAGGGCTTGTCGAGTTAAAGAAGAATCCAATAGTGAAATATGCCGGACACCTCCAAAATCCGGATTTACGGTTTTTTTACCTTTGCGCACTTATAAGCCTGTAACTTTTTCGATAATGATTTCTTACTACATTTGGAAAGAAGAAACTGAGATCTTTCGAATGATATATAATTTCGTTAAGAAAACCTGAGAAATTTTGGTGTTATTGTCCAGCAAACACAAATTTTGTAGATTTTTCAAAAATTTTTCAACTTTGGTGACGTTTTTATACACTATTTTATTTTTATCATTCGAAAGATCTCAGTTTCTTCTTTCCAAATCTAGTAAGAAATTGAAAATCGGATCATTATCAAAAAAGTTACATGCTTATAAGTGCGCAAAGGTAAAAAAAAACCCGGTTTTTTAACCGTAAATCCGGATTTTGGAGGTGTCCGGCATATTTCACTATTGGATTCTTCTTTAACTCGACAAGCCCTACAAGAAAAATAATATCCGGTCCCAGGTTCTTTGGACTGTCGCACCGTGTAATGGGTGATAATAATTGAAACCCTTTCCATTTGAATTTTCAATAACGCATTTACTTCAAAAATCATGTAAACACTTCTGCTAGAAATATCCGTTTAAAGATCATTTAAATCAAAATAACTAAACTGATTTGGTTGCTTTTCTTGAAAAATATTGCAACCAGTGTTGCCAGAATCGAAATTCAATTTTACACAGACGAACCTTCAAAATTATCTAAAATGTGATAAATTACACAAAAAAATCTTTTGCTTGATAATAAGTAATGCTTTTTATATAAGAAAAAAATATGAGTATATATCGAGTGATTTTTTACTATTTGTTTTTTCAGTGTGAATTTTTTCAATGCAAAAAAAAAAAAAGATTCATTACTTGTAGCAATTCCAAAAATGCTCAGTAAGGTTTGCCATTTCACCGTGAATTACACTAACAAACGAACAACACTTTCAATTCATTGAATTTTATTATAAAAATTCGTGCTGTGTGAGAAATGTGTTTCGTTAATTGTATGTCTATTTTAGGGTCGTCATAATCGATCGACCTTTTCAAGCTGTTTTGACTAAATTTCGCAACGGTTTAATTTTTTGAACATTAATCCACCAATACGTATGCAAAGAGTGCGCACTAAGGAGAATATTGCTGTTATATCGGCCAGTGTCAATAAAGAACTTTTTCTTTTCGGTAATTCAGGTAATGTAGCGCTATATAAGGGATTGCTTGATAGAAAATAACGTGAGCATGAATCACTGAAGCATTTTCAGCAACTTTTTTTTATTTTGATTTGTTTTTCCGGCCTCCTGTTAACAAATGAAAAAATTTGCATGCAACTAATTTTGTGAAAAATTGCTTAATGTAAATTAGGTATTACTGTTGGCGATATATTGCAATTTTTAATTCCAATATTTCATTTTCAACATATTTTTGGTTGGTTCAAAATATTGTCCTAACTTTCTTATGCAGAAAATATTGACAAGATGGTACCAGACGACAACTTATTCTTCATGTAAGTTTTTATTAATTTTAATTTTCTGGAATATTTTTCTACTGAACAGTTCGAATATAAAAGAAAAAGATAATCTGCAAGACAAGTATAGCCAAACAAAACCAAAACAATTAAAAAAATTATAAAAATTATAAATAATTTACTTGTGTATAATGTTGAGGTCGAAATTATATAAGAATTACACAAAAAAGTGGTCCCAAAGAAGCTCAAGAAAATATTTTTTATCCCAATTTTGGATAATTACACAGAAATCGGCAACGCTGATTGCAACAAACATTTAAATATTCTTTTTTTTTGTTCTTTCATTCCTCAAGATGAGAACATAAACTAATTCATAACCTTTTATTTTTAACATTAAATTAATATTAGCTACATAAATAAAAATAAAAAATAAAAATAAAAAAAAACAGAGTTTTTTTGTTCTCTGTTTGCACTTGCAAGTTTGTTGGTGTGCTGCAAACTGCGAGGGATAATATTAAATTAATTTTAAACATTTTTTTGGAGATTTTTTCCTTTGGATTTTTTTAATATTAATTTACCTAGTGCAAAGAGAACAAGAAAATATTCGTTGGTATTATTTGTAAATTCATGCAAACCAAAAATTCGTAGACATTTATTCAAGTATTTACCAACAATAAAAATACTGAGAAAAAAAAAGAAGAGAAAATTCATTTATTTTCATTTATTGTTTCACATTTCCCCCGGGAACTTTGGATGGCAGTTGGTTGCAATTTCACAAAATCATAAAAAATTAGAACTTCCGACGCATAAAACTTTTCTTATGGCCGGCCAATAGAGAGTAAAACAAGCAACAACAACAAACAGCAGTAGCAAGAAAGAAAAAATGTTTTTTTTTTTTCTCATAATTTTGTTAGTTGTCGCGTAGATTGTAATTTTTGCTGCAGGACAACGAAAATCAACGAAATAATTGAATTACGGAAAGAAAAAGAGATATTCGTCCTCCCACCATCCATCCATCCATCCATCCATTCACAGGAACAAGAGTCAATTTTCTTGTTTACAACTTTTCTTTTCAACTTTTTCATATTGTACTCGTAAGATTGCAAGTGTTGTTATTGTTGTACGAAAAACTCTTTCAAGTGTGTTTGGGAAGAAAAGGGTTTTTGATGAGTTTTGACAATAAAAATGTTGCAAAGTTGTCTATTATTATTCATTTTATTTTACTTTATTTTATATTAAATGTTTCATGACACTTGCATATTGTAGGTCAGCAATAGATTCATAAGTGTGTGCTACCTATAAAAACAATAAAAGAAAAGTTTTGATCATACGAGGTATTGTACATATATCAAGTTCTTTCTCATCTATTGTATCGGTGTACATATGTAAGTGTCAGTTTAACACTTCATTTATACTTGGCATTATCTACTTTAAATATTAATGCTTTATATTAATTATATTGAATTAATTTATTTCTTTGAATTCGTCGTGGCAGTTAGTTTGCTGGTTTCTAACACGAATAAAAAAAATATTTATTTATTTATTTATTTTTTTAATGCGCATAACATTTTAATGTTTCTCGTGCATACAAATTTCTCAACTCATATGTATAAATACGAGTATGTATCTTCAGACTCCTTTGGGAAATTTCAAAATCGCACTCTATTTTCATTCACTCATTTCATTTCTTCCTCTTGTTTTTTCCTTAATTTTTGGTTGAAAGGGATTCATTCAGTGGGTATGAATCCGATTCAAGAAAAATGCATGAATGTGGCTTTGCTTCATTATTATTATTATTGTTATCATCTTGTTTTGTTTCTTTTTTCTCAATGATTTAATAGGAAGTACTTAATGCTCATGCATACTCAAACACACACACACACACATTTGACTTTGTAGCAAAATAAATGAACAACTTGGTATGAAAATGCGAAAAACAAATGATTTTTCCACACTTTTTATTTTTTGTGTGAACGAACAAACAGTCAAAGTTTAATTTACACCAAAACAGTGAAGCTTGGCTTTAACGTCCTTTTCCTTCCTTGCATTACATGAGTCTCAAAAAATGCTGAAACTCTAAAAAAAATTTCAAAATGAAAAAAAAACAAGTAGAATAATTTTAACTGATGAACGAACAATTGTCCAAGTTATTGGAAAAATGTATACATACATATCGTTACCTTAATTAATAGAAAAAGGCCCTAACTCATTATACTGGATTTCAAAAAATAATGAGGGCCCTAACTTTTTATATTAAGGTAACGACGATACGTACTTACATACATAATGAAGAGATTCAAACGATAGTCTTCAGCAGTGATGCCAACTTTTTTGGCTCTGAAAGCACATCAAAATTTAAAAAAAGCACTAAAAAGCGTAATTTTGAGATCTAAAAGGCGTGAAACGCACTAACGTGCAAAACGAGTGAAGATCCAAAATGTTAGATCATTTCTAAGCTATTCTCCATTTTGGCAATAGTATCATCTTTAATGAAATATATCAAATGAAAAAGGTATGCTTTATACTGAAAACGTAAATACACCAAGTTGTTATTAAAGTAATTTTAAGAAATACACAAATTTCTTAAAAGCACTACTCAGTGCTTTTTCTTAGTTTGGTACTAACGCTCAAGATTTAGCGTTTTGAGCCTTCAACAAACACCAAAAATAATGCCAAAAGCACCAAGTTGGCATCGCTGGTCTTCAGTGTCATAGTGTCATAATGCTTTAACATTTTTGTTTTGAAAGAAAAAAGAAAATAAATTAAAACATTTGGGGTATTCAAACGGTAGTCTTGAGTGTCACAATGTCTTAAAATTTTAACATAGTTTAAAAGAACTGGTGTTGTGGCTCAAACAAAAAAAAAATCATAAAATAATAAGACTTTCTGAGCTATATTTATTGTTTTGAAATGTGAGAGAGTTTACCAAAGCAATTGAGTGAGCGAGAAAGAGAGAGAGAGCGAGTAAACAATGTAAAAAGGTGCTTAAGCGAAAATACAAATAAGTACAATATTTATAATTGCAAATTCTGAGGTGTTGCTCACAACAGTCACATTTTTTCGTGCTATTATTTTAAAACAGCTTAATTTATGACTAGCATTTGAATACCCCAATTATGACAGCATGTTTGTTTGATTTTTATTTTTAATCCCCGACTAAAAAAAGGGGTGTTATAAGTTTGTAATGTGTGTCCGTACGAGTCCACGTACAGGCCAAACGGCTGGACCGATTTTGATTTAGTTTTTTCTGTTCGAAAGGTGACTTAATCGAGAAGGTTCTTAGCTATGGTTTAAGAAAAAGTATTCAGCCGCTTAGAAGATATCACATCTTGTCTAGATATATTCGGGGGTTTTTAAAATTTTTAATTTTCAATCACAAATAATTTCTTAATCAGGCTTAAGTTCAGTAATTTCAATTCTTACCGAATGAAATGTTTTTATTAATTAATGTGAGTTTCTAAAGAAGAGAAAAAAAATAAACTAGACTTTTTTTTTGAGAGAAAACTGGAAAAATAAGCACAAAAAGCTAAAAAAAAGCTTTGCCTAATTAAATCCTATTTAACTCAAGTAATTTAAAAAAAAGTAATAAATTTTACCATGAAACTATCAAGTTCAGGCATTCTTTTAAATGTTTTGCTTAAATTTGTAATACAAATTATTTGTGGAATGCTTATATTGGAAATGCACTAAAATAAATGGATTTTGTCAGTTTAAGTGGACATAAAGTTATAAATTTGGCACAATTAGGCAGAGATTTTAATTTTATTTTAAAAGTTGAACGAATGAGCGTTATGCACGAAGTAGTAAAAGCCTCACGCGGTGAGTTTATCCATAATAAGCGCATCACGACTCCTGCTAACACTTTTAATGTTGTTGTTGTTGTTTGTGATTGTTTTGTGTGGTTTCTCTAGAGATGTGCAAATGTCATTAGTCACATGTGTGTCACGCGTGATCGTGGCTGCATTTATATATTAGAATGGTTAAAAAAAATACGTGTGTGACTTTAGCTAACTTTCTTAGGCTTGTTAAAAAATCTAGTTTTGGATAATTCGTATCCGAAGTCAGTCAATGGCAGGTAATTCCTCAGGAGCGTGCGTGAATAAAAAATCATGCATTTTTTATTGTTTTGTTGGTTAAGAACCGTTTATATGTATTTCGTTCCTGCATCGGTATTTCTTATATAAAAAAAATCCCTTTTATTAATTAATTAATAATTACTTTGTATGAGTGATACACGTCTGCCCCCTCCTTAGCCTTAAAAATGTTGGTGAACATACAGTTTGTCGTAAGAGCTAGCCATATAAAATTTAGTGACCCTCGCTATTTTAGTTGTGTAGATATGAATTGATCTCCACTACGCAAACGCGCACCACTATGTCTCGTATAGCTCAGATACCAACGCAAAAAGTGTAATGCTGAATCAAGTTTAAGAACTCACTTTCTCCAAGAATAATTTAATTTCTCGTTTATATGTATAGAACAAATTTTGTGCTTTATTTTGCAAAACGAAACTTTTCAATTTTGAATGAAGTTCGTTATACCTTAACCTTTCTGTACCATATGTAGTTTGAAATAAACATAATATACCAGCATACATATACTACATAAGTATATATACATATGTATGTATTTATTTATTTTTCAAATGAAAAAAGTTAATTTCTATTTTTTTCCGCTCATAAGAGTTTATGACAGTGGAAGGCCATGGGGTTGAACAAAGTTTCTTACAACAGATACATTCGCACAGTTTTACACGGATACATACATACTTATATATGTACGTAAGTGTGCATATGCATGCATGTACATTAGGGTGGCTCAATGGGCGAAAGCTCATCAAGTTCTTGAGTTATTCTTGAGTTATTCCAATACACCTATCCCTCGATTTACACGATAGATACGTTTATGAGAAAGTCGTGCAAATCGAAATTTAAAATTTTTGTATGAAAAAGAAATTATATATGTATTTCAACTTAGTTTTGTAATGATTGGGCAGGATCGCTATGTAATGGTATATTAATCATAGCGGGATCGCCATGGAATGGTATTAAAAGTGTTATAAATGTTCTACCTCCCCGATTGTGCCGGCGCTAATTAACGCCACTGGCTCTAATTGAATAAGGCAGCTGTATGTCTAGAAAGCAGATGAATGCTTTTATTGAATGAAATAAATTATTCCTTTTATAGTTAGAGCTCAGCGAGGAGCTCCCAAGAAAGATATTTATTCATTGTCTTAAATACAAAATTGTATTGGCTTATATACTAACTATGTGAATAATGCTTAACCTATCTTAACATAAGAGGGAAAAGAAAAGGTATATGCTTAATAAGCAAATTGTTCCTTTTAGTTTCCCACGGTAGACGTGCGGCGTGTGTCTCATAAGAAATTTGGAAAACATAGATTCTGTATTGTTTATATTTATATATAAACACATTACTGGTTATTAAATATGATTTATTCAGACTGGTGAGTGTCAAATAGCCGCTGTACAAAATACATATTTACGTTGCAGTCTGTCAATGCATTTATCTAACACTTCATGCAGCGTGTAAAAGTGAAATCGCGTAAAAAAAGTATCATGTAAATCGAGGGATAAGTGTATGTGTCATTTAGCCGACTAACTTTAGATATTATATATCTCATTATATAGAGCATTTCTGGGAATCTACTCTGTACTTCGAAACGAATAAAAATGCTTTCGAATTTGCATATAATTAACATACAAATTCAAAAGCATTTTCATGCGTTTACAAAAAATTAGTTAAATTTAAATAACTTTCAGTTTTTTTTTTTTGTATTTTAATCAACACTTGAAGAATTTTAGTTTAAAACGTTAAAGTAGATTGGCGGCGCGCCATAGAACTAGATTTCAGAGCTAGAATTTATTAGATAGATCTTGGCATAGATCAGGGAAGGAAAATGACTCCTTGCATTTTGTACCAACTGTGAAAACAAAATGTACTTTTTGGACCATGACGGTACCATTTTTTTAAATATTTATTAATAAGAACGGAAATATAAAAAAATGTGTAAAAATTCAGAAGTAAACACTAAAAAACAGAAACTTAACAAAAATGTCTATACAAATTCAGTATAAAAAATAAAAAATAGCATAAAAAAATATTAAATATTACATTCATAAGGGTTCATTCGTAGATTAGACTTGTTAGAGAGCGGTAATTTTACAAATTCAAGCACTATAAAATCGAAGTTACGCGAATAAAAATGCGCTATTAAACCTAAAACACACTATTGAAGTAAGGGAGCGATATGTAGTTAACAAAAATAAATATAACCACAGCCAAGGCGAGTTCATGTACACGGTGCTGTCAAGTTAACAGGTATGTAAAGTTAAAGTACTTGACAATTTTTTTTGTTGCAGACTTCACACCACCTGGTACATGAATTTGCCTTGACAACAGCATTGCAACAAAAAAAGAGAAACTGACCGTCTAAAATAAAACACACAAAAAAAATTAAAGACAACATAGGATGTTACCATATAGTGAAACATTGGCATTTTTAAATTGTACCAAGTAACCCGCGGTAGTACCACGGTACCAACGAGGTCAAAAATGTACCATAAAAAGTACAATTGTACCATGATTTCCATCCGTGCCATAGATTTCATTTTATACTTTTTTTTAACATCCAAATAATTTGACCCACCTTAATGTACATATGTACATACATACATGCACATATGTGCATACGTGTGTATTACACAAGTTTGAACATAAAGTTATAATTAGAATTTGGAAAATAATTTTTTGCGAAATTTCCAATTAATAATGAATGATTATTATTTGCCAATTCCTAAGTGGTAAAAGTATGAATGAGTGTGCGGTTAAATAAATGGATCACCACTATTCAAATGTCAAAGTTAATTAGGCAGAATGACATGTCAAATATAAATAAAAACAAAACGGAAAGTACAACTACAAAAGAGTATAATAAATACTACGACTATAGTATACTATTGATTGACTTTCACTTACGCTGCTGTAGTCAGCCACTTACACTTGAATGACTTTCAATAGAAGTTGTCATAAATTTTGTGTTGCGAAACATTAAATAAAGAATACTTGGAGCCATCAGAACAAAAAGAGCTTAAGGAAGGTGGATTTTTTATTTGATTGTTTTCTCCCATTATTCTTATTTTTTATTTTTATTTTTTATTTTTTAACTACATATTACTAATCAATGTTTGAGGTTTTATGCAAATTAGTTTGTGAACAAAAAGAACGAGCGAGCTAATAATATTGAAAGCTTTTTGAGTGTGGTTGGCTAAAGGAAAAACAAACAAAAAAAAAACAAAGCGGACAAAACCTTTAGGAAAAGAAAAAAGAAGTGAAAAGATTTGCATTTTACATTTCTTATTGTCATTTTGCCATCATCGTTGTCATCATCACAAGCAACAACGGAAACAACAACGTTACAACCAAATTTATCAATAATCTATAAGACATGCCATGCCATGCCATGTCTTACAAAAGGCAAGAACATACAAACATACGAGTACATACAGAAATATTTGTTAAAAGTAAAATTACACACTTCTTAACTGAAAATACTCCCTGAAATGTAAATGTAAGCATGGCTGTATGTATGTATGTATGTATGTATGTGCGTGGAATTCATGGGTAACGCGTTCTACTTCAACAAGGTTACACTCAATTGAAAAATGTTAAATTGATACACTTACATGCATTCATACATACATACATACATACATACATACATGTATTAATATTTACGAGTACATATAATGAAAAATACAAGGGCGTGCAAAATAATAGCAAATAGTGCGCAAATTGTTGTTTTCAGAAAAACAAATTCACTTAACACCAGCACCACCTACATATGCACACACATACCTGTGTTCTCACTATCCCTAACCCTTTCCTAAACAAGGTAACACCTTACTAGGTGTTACTACTATTACTATAGTAGTAGGCATTCATTGCCTGAATGTTACTTAAAAAAAATTTAGGTGCTTAAAGGTTTATACTGGCTACAAGCGACAGCCGATAAAATACTAATTTTTTCCCCCTCCCCCAGCCATCCAAAATATCTCCTTATGCAAACCACACGTTTTGCGGCCGTTGGTACAACACATTGTACGTCTTGCGCACAAACTATACAACACAACCCTCTAGTCAGCCTAGAACCATATGTCTCTATGTCAACACTATTTTCTCTAGCGACAATTGCACTAGTTGAAATGTCTACAACTTTCCTTTTATGCGCGAGTAGAGATACGTTAGAGACAACAGTTCTAGTGTATTTCTGGTGACATTGTCAATGAACGTATCAATAGTTTCCCTCTAGTCAACCTAGAACCATATGTCTCTATGTCAACACTCTTTTCTCTAGCGACAATTGCACTAGTTGAAATGTCGACAATTTTCCTTTTATGCGCGAGTAGAGATACGTTAGAGACAACAGTTCCAATGTATTTCTGTTGATATTGCCAATGAACGCGTCAATAGTTTGTTTTTCTTTTTTATTATGCTATGCAATAATGTTAAAAACTTACGTACATATGTATGTAGGTATGTATGTATTTAAGTTTGTTGGCCCAACCCTTATTAAATTGTAGACGAGGGTCACTAAAATGTACTAGTGATTCTTTAGTTCAAATGTCTCCATATGGTCGTAAATGAATAGTGCTAAAGTCTACTGGCAGATTTTCAATGACAACCCTATGTTATATGTCAATAGGCAATTACATTGGCTGCGGTACACCTATTCAGTTGTACTATTGACAATGTCATTAGTAAATCACTACAATTTTACTATTGACATGGAGCGAGGAAATATCGATATTGTAGACTGGAGCCCCTAAAATTTACTAGTGAATCTTTGGTTCCAATGTCTCCATGTGGTCCCAAAAGAACTACTTAGTCAGTATTGCTACAGTCTAGTGGTGGATTTTCAATGACAAGCTAATGTTAAATGTCAATAGATAATTACATTGGCTGGGATACACCTGGTCAGTAGTACTACTGACAATGTCACTAGTAAATCACTACAATTTCACTATTCGCATTTTCTGCAGGGTTGTTTTTCTTTTTTATTATGCTATGCAATAATGTTAAAAACTTACGTACATATGTATGTAGGTATGTATGTATGTATTTAAGTTTGTTTCCCCAACCCTTATAAAATTGTAGACGAGGGTCACTAAAATGTACTAGTGAATCTTTGGTTCAAATGTCTCCATATGGTCGTAGAAGAATAGTGCTAAAGTCTACTGGTAGATTTTCAATGATAACCCTATGTTATATGTCAATAGGCCATTACATTGGCTGCGGTACACCGATATTGTAGACTAGAGCAACTAAAATTTACTAGTGAATCTTTGGTGCCAATGACTCCATGTGGTCCCAAAAGAACTACTTAGTCAGTATTGCTACAATCTAGTGTTAAATGTCAATAGATAATTACATTGGATGGGGTACACTGACAATGTCACTAGTAAATCACTACAATTTCACTATTCGCATTTTCTGCAGGGAATGTACAACATACACATATACAACTTTTAAGAAAATCAAATCTTTTTAATCTCTCGTGCAACCGAGACACAAAAAATTCATACAGCGACCCCACATAATTTGCAATCTCATACACAACCTGCCTCATGTAGTGCCAACGGTCGCAAAGTGAAAGCGCAGTGCAGAAGAAACTAATGAAATGTCCAGCAAACAGCTGATTTCTTCCCCGCAAAATTTTTAAAAATTATTCTGAATGTATTCGTAAACTAGCCTGTGAAATAAATAAACAAGCCTATCGCGAATACGAATTTAAATTTTAGTTGCCGTGAAATTCTCATTCCCTTCGATGGGAAAATAACCATCGTGAAATTCATGTGGAATTTCACTTCCCAGTGAATTTTGAAGAGGGAATACGACTAGTGAAGCTTAAAAATTAGTTAAATATCAAAGAAATTTAAGTTTAATAATAAATTAATACAAATTAAAGGTTTAGTAAATAAAAATTCCTTAAGCGCATTATTTACGGTCAAAATGCACGACCTGCATTATAAAAATATTAGTGGATTTTGTCTGTATGAGTCACACCGACGATGCTTGAAGCAAAATCTAAATTTTTTGATTTTTGCACACGCATGCATGCAACACAAACATGACAAGATAAGTTACTCAAAGCATTACGTTATACAAAGAACTGTCAAATTCTATACGTAACAAGTTTTTGTATGTAGTTTGACAACTGATTGCACTCAGCTTGTAACAAGATGATATTAATTTATCATTCAATGCAAGTACGTGTATATTGAGAGATTCATGCACACGTATACGATGCTTGTGTCATGTATTGTGATCGCGAATTCCGCAATTCAATGTACCACCGTCATAAAACATATTCATGTAATATAAAAAAATTTTTCAGGGAATTCATAAACATTAGGTATTGATGTTGTTCTAAAAATAAATATTTATTGGATTAATTATTTGTTAATTTCACTTGCAAAAATAGAGTGAAGTAATCAAGCGGAAAACTGAAAGAAGTCCCCGTGAAAGATGTCATTTATGGTAAGGGAAATAATTCATAATGGGAATTTATTCACGATTAAAACGTTAAGGAAAAGTGACAAATGTATTGCGAGGGAAAAAATAATCATGATAAAGGTGAAAATCAGAAAATGGCAATTAGTACTCAAAAACGATTTCCTTAAGTAAATAGTCTTAATATTATTAACTGCGTATAATCATAAATGCATACTCACATATTTTTTCTCAAGCAACTATAACTATAGCCAATTCCAACATACAAGAGCATCGCTACTTCGTTTATGCGAAAAACTAAAATATGTGTATCAAGTGCATTGACTATCTGTCATACTTATAGTCCTAGTATGCCTATACTCAGCCTATGGATATTTAATCGGACAACAAATATACGCATGATACCCGGAATATTTATTCATCATTCGCCACCGTATACATACATTTGTGTATATAAAATGGAATGGAAAATGTGTTTTGGCTGTTTAAAAACATGCTCTTTATGTGTGTCTCTGTGTAAATAAAATAGCCCTATATATACGCATGTGTAGCCGGTTAATAGTCAGAATATTTTTATACTCATGCGTCTCTCATAAAATCTATAATTTTTAGTTATAGTTTTTTCTGCTGCGTATAAACATTCATAGTTCTTGGATGTTTATAATCGTAGCTAAACGTATTTGGTTTAAAATTATAGCCTGTGTTTGCATATGAGCGTGTGTTTTATTTTTAGCTGTTACATCCATAGTTGTTTGACGGCCAATACTCAAAGAGTACTTAAAACGATACTTTTGTCATTCTCTGGTGAAAATTAAAAGCAATACGCGTATGAATAAGGTTAAAATAAACGATGAAACATTTTGTCATATGAGCGAAAGTTTGCTGGCGTACATAATACCGATAGAGCTGAATGGAAAATCAAAAATGTTTGGGGATACTTAACTTGAAAACTTGAAATTTTTTTTTAAAACAACCTGAAACAATATTAGTGAGTGCATTTGTTGGAAGAAGTGCTTCTGCAAACTCCTGCTAATTACCTTTAGAACTTTCGTCCATGCTTGCAATGACAAATTAATTTTTATTTAGCTGCTGCTACTCTGAAATTGTTATGCACTCAATTGTGAAATTTTAAGGAACGCTCTATAAGAATATACATATACAATATTGTTTCTAAGATGCAGATATTTCAAAAAGGTATAAAAGCTACTTGGAATACTCTGTGATTCATTTTGTCAAAGTGTTTGGGGAATTGTATGGATCTCAACAGGTTTTAGCTTTTAAGCCTTTTATAACATTGTATTTCTTTGTCATTCATGAGAATTTAGATAATGCTTCTTACAAATACATAAATACGGATATAAATACATACAAACATACATACATACATACTAGATACATATTGATTTGGTTCGGCTTCCTTAAATAAAATAGATTCTTACATTTACAAAATTTCTATTATGTACATGCAAACAAGCAAAAATAAATATGTGTGTGTGTGTGTGTGTGTTTGTATGTCCTGAGAAAGGGATAAATGTGTTGTTTGTAATAGCGGATTCGTTTTTGTATGTTAATGTATGGATGTGTTAGTTATCCTTACACACACATATACACGCGCGCATATACATAAATGTCTCTTAAGTGAGCTTTAAAATAAAAATTAACTGCTGAAGCTTTTGCATACTCGTACTTTTATTTTGCAATAACATCGGAATTTAAGTTACATAATAGTTAAATTAAGTTGAAGATTTTAGAAAAAAGACTGAATTTTCTTCAGAAGCAAATACTACTTTAATTAAAGTAACAACACTGGATGCCAGATATTAATGCAATACTTATTTTAACTGGTTTTAAAATTTAATATTTTATTAACATATTGTCGCATACTTGAATGAATTATGAATACCCAATTGGCCAACTTGTCGCAGAGGACACTTTCATCAACGACTACTTAGGGAAATTTCGACATTTGCCATCCACGATATCTGTCGATTACAGTTTCTTTTAAGACAATCTAACAGAAACCGTTCTCAAAGACTCGGTGCATCAAACTATTCGGTGAATCTTGTCCGCCAGCTAATCTTGCAACATTCAATGTAAAATTGTATTGTATGTATAGTTTCATTGATGAAAGTTTTATAGAAATGTTTGTCAGTTCTACAGGGACAAGGAAAATATTAGGGAAAATGTCTCTCTTGGTCAATTGGGTATATATGCACATACTCACACACACACACACACACACACATTTGTATGATTGTATATAGGTATTGTACATGCACATGTAGATGTATGATTGTGTTTAAGCAACAACTGTCCACATTAATGTTACCCAAAATTTACCACATACATTATTTTATAGTCGAATTAAACCCTTGTAACATATGAGTGCTATTTTATACAATATTATAAATAATAAACTGGTCTTACACTTCTCCTCGAATGCCCCACACTTTCACTGTGATATTTAGGTAAAGGTTTCAAATAACTACACTGAGCAAAATATACGATTATAATATTTATTTGTTGTGGGTTAAACACGTGCAGATGTATCTCCAAAGCGAATTGATGATACCCGATGGTCTCTATTTCGCCTTGTATATTTGTTGGTGGAAAATTTTCTGCTGTCAGAATATTTTCGAACGCTTTTCTTTGCTTTGACAGAGCAGAGAAATTATCAGCTGATCGCCAGCTGGTGAATTGAGATCACCTGATGTGAATTCGTCTTGTGTATGTCATTGATGCTTAGACAACTCTGCAAACTGGTGTTTGAGTTCGCATTCTATAGACTTTTTATACATTTTACTTAAATTGTTTTTAATCTCTTTTTTTTTAGAATGTACGTTTCTTAAAAAAGAACTACGTTTTAAAAAGATGCTTGTTAGAAAAATGTACTTTTTTTAAAAGGTACTTTTTGTAAAAGATACTTTCTAAAAAGGGTACTTTTTGTAAGAAACTTTACTTAGTTCATCTTGTTCTAAAAAGGTACCTTTTGGTGAAAGGTACTTTTTGTGAAAGCCTTTTTTCTGCACATACTTTTTGTAAAATATACTCGCACTTTTGTTAAAAAGTATATTTCCATGATGAAGATGATTTCTGCTAAACTTTCGTCTTTCGACAAACTATTGCAAAATAACAGCAAGCAAGCTAATTAATTAAGTCTTTTGCAAACGAGAAGGCGAACCGAGCTATTCACATGGTGGTAAAAGTTTTCATAAGTTTCCTTTTGTCACTGTGTATAATTTTTTTAATGTCCTTTTTTCATTAAGGTTGGATACTTATCAAAGATGCCCAGCTCATGTAAGCTCTACATAAAAATCCAAATATAAATTTTTATATTATATTTAACATATAAATTACTCAAACTGAAAAAAACACATTCAAACTTACACACATATACGAATGTTTAAGTTAAACACACCAGGATCATGATAATTTACGAGAGGATGTTTTTGTTAAATTCTAAGTAAGGTCGGTCGGTCACTACTGCTCCTTGTTTGGTTTATTCGTTAAAAAAAATGTGTTGTTTTTTGTTTTTTTTTTTTTATTTTTTTTTGTCTATCAACAATTCTTAAGGGAACAAAAGTAAAGATGAAAATACGTAAATTTTGCTTGCGAAACTACATAAATTGACAATAAATGATTAAATGAAATAATTTTGAAAATATATAAAATTTTACAATAAATAAAACTCTTTTTTATAAAGCAAACTTTAAATTATACGTGTAAGTATGTATAATTTAAGTCAAATTTTAAATTTCATTAAAATTTGGCGGCTTGGAAAATGTTTGCACTTAATGAAAACAACCTATTATCTTTTATATAAAATTATTTATTTAAAAAACATTGAACTGAACATAAAATATTTAACAAGTATATTTTGAAGTTTAACATTAACTATTCAAGCAGATTCAAAGGCACTACACTAACCTCAGGCGACAGCAATTGAATATGCGATTTCGAATTCAATACTATGATGGCAATAAAAAATTTGCAACTATCGTATAATGTTTTCTGTTCCCATCATGAGATAAACAGATGAAGGTATTTTTAAAGACTGTACTTGTCGTTATAGTAAAAGGAGTAAAAGAGTCTTAAAAGAGGATGGCGTTGGCTGAAGTGATGAAGGAATAGTCACTGGTCACTAAACCATACCGACTTCAGCAGGTAGTAATCGTAATGTAACATCATAGCGCCCTCCTTCATTTTGTATTCTATAGCCGAATCGTCGGCGAAGTAAAATAACCAATAAAGCTGCTACCAAATACTGCTTTGAAAATTTAATACGCCTGATTGACACCAGAACCGCTGCAACTCTGTATTATTAAAAACGTGCAAAAAGCAGTGTTGTAAAAGTATCAAGCTTTCCTCTATCTCTTTCTTCACCACATGTCTTCTCTATCACTATCCTTTTCCTAGAAAAGAAAAGAATGGGAACAAACTGGAATTAATTAATTAAAGCAAAAAAAAACCTTTCGCAAACGTTTGCTGATTGATTTGTTCATTACAATAGAGTGTGTGTTAGCACGATACTCGTACAAGTTTGTGTTTGATTGAAATTTATAGAAATCTTGTAAAGTTTTTTGTGTTTTTATTATATGAAAATCATATTTTAATTTTTATATTGTCCATTAGTATCCCAGCGGGTCAAGTGGTTAATGGGAGAAATAATGGATTATTTTCCAAAACACTACATACAATGTATTCCTTTGGAAGCGAGATATCAGACACAATAATAACACATGTGCATTACAGCAACTGCAGAAGAAATAATGTATTGTTTTTGCTTGTGACAAGTGTCCGAATTTTCCTTATAACTAATTTGTTTTAAAAAATCCATTATTTCTTTTACTGCCTTCATTCATGACGCCTACGAACTTTACAATTTTTATTAAAGGACGCAGTTTGTGAAGTTCAATTGAAGTAAAAGTTCTATACACATAACCAGGGAAACCGCAAATATGCAAATGCATGTTTTTTCTTGTGCGACGTATTAATGTGGGGACAAGATATTTATCCGTTTCAGAACTTTTTATGAATTTTGGCATCGATTTGTTAGTGCATATCTTTGCATATTTTGCCATTTAAAGCATGTTTTTGCATATATCAGTCTTACACGCATATTTTAAGCATATTTTTGAATTTTTAGAGCATAATTTACGCTTTTGGGGCATATTTTGATACTTTATAGAATTTGTTTTATTATAACTTGGGGCCAACGTCCTTTTAAAAGGACACCACAATCCGAAAAAAATTATATAAATTTTTTTTCTAAAAACTTTTTAAAATTTTACTTTCGAAATAAAAATTTAAGTTTTAAAAAAAAAAATTTCCGGCGCTATCTGGGTTAATATGCTTACAAGTTAAGGGGTTCGGCAAAATTTTTATTAGTTTTACGGACGTTAGTTTCAATATTCAGATTTGCTATTTGTGACGGACTCTGCCCGGTGTAAACGTTCAAGGAACATTGGCAATGTATAAAAGTTTAGTAAGATGAGACAGAAACGATTTTTATTTGAAATTCTAGGTCAATATTTTGTTATTTATTGCAATAAAAATTATATAAAAATCTTGTCTTATTTTTGCAAAATACAGTTCCAAAGCCTGAATTCTGATATCGTGATCTTTTCAAATTGAATTTAACTTCAATTCTTATGCGAGCAGTTAGTTGTTTAAAAATAATTTGTACTATTTGTTTTAGTCAAAATTTTTATGGTAATTTGGTTTAAACATGCTCTTCATACCCAGTTATTCCCTGTTAATTTTGTTTCCTTTTTTTTGTTTATATTTTTTTTGTCTTATTTTATATGCAAATGTTGTTGAATTTTTGATTTAAAAATTTATTTTCATTTACAAATAAAACAATTTATTCTATTTTTAAGAGCATATTTTTTTACTTTTTAGTGCATATTTTCAAGTTTTTAGTGCATATTGAATGCGCATAAAACACTTTTTTTAGAGCATATTTCTGGTTTCCCTGCACATAACTTTTGCAAAAATCTTTTCTGTGTTAACAGTAATGAATTCTAAACAAATTGTATATATGATGTGTATTACTTTCTCGTCTCTTATTCATTACCTGTTCCCGCTGGGAATAATATGAATCACTCAAAAAATGCGCTTCGTCAAGCAGATGAGTGGAAAACCGATTGTTTTGTTTGCGCTCATTGTCATTGGAAAAATATTAATTTTAGTTTTGTTCATGCAAAAAAAAAAAGTTTGGTTGCATAAATGTTTTCTTTGTTTTCATACCCGTAAGTCCACTCAGTAGCTTCTAATAGAATTCTAAATGCATCCACTGCATCTGCACATTTTTGCAATTACTGAACTAAATGTAATAAAATAGTTATACCTACCTGTTTATGAAATAGTTCAAAATTGCTCTTGCTCATTAATAAACACCTTAATTACACTCCTGCAACACCTTTTTAATAACCCTTAACACTGCGCAGTTTTAATTCAGAAATCATAAAAATTAAAATACAAAAATACTTTCCATACCTTAAGGTTTAAGCAATAAATTTATTTGACAGTTCTTTTCACACATGCAGAAGTTCGTACACACATACATACACACATCCATACATACATACATACATACATATGTACATATTTATACATCCTTGCAGTTATCAGTAGTTGTGCGTGCCTTGGAGTCATTTAAAAGCTTTTACACATAATTACGCAAGTCATAAACCAACTTGCATACACCCACATACATTTACGCACACACACACACACACACAGACACCTCTCAATATAAACGCTCTATCTATCTAGCTATTTTAAAAGGCTTATCCTTTCGGAAAAAAGGTGAAGAAATTATCATTTACAAACACACTTTCTAATGCTAATGCCTATACGGAAATGTAAAATACGTGTGAATTTCCAAAAAAAAAAAAAAAAAAATAGTAACGCCATTGGCAGCAACTAAGCTCTTTCTTTCAAATGCATGGACTATACAATATTTTAATATCTATGAAAATACTGAACTGTTTTATCCCAGGTAGCATTTTGTATCATAATCCAATCGTTTCCGAATCAGCTTGACGGGAAAAATAACCGTTTATGAGCTAATTTTTCGATCATAAATGATGCTCCCGTTGTGAGAAAATGGTACCCTACAGATGAATCATACCAAAGAATCAGTTATGATACGATTTGCTGATTATTTTTGAGCAATTTTCATATTAAATCATTTAAATCACCTTTTTGCGGTTTGCATGATGTTCCTCTATTTTCAAGAAATCATTATTTGATCATATAGATGAATCATAAGTGAATCCTCTTTCAATCGCCCAAGTGATAAATCACTTTTCAATCATCAAAAGCGATCTGTAGAGAATCATATAAGATATTTCTGCCAAAAATGATCACCCAAATGCTAGCTGGGATATCATCTATGAAAATGGTGCTTGCACACACCTACACATACATACATACTTACATATATTCATATAATATCCCAGCTAGCATTTGGGTGATCATTTTTGGCAGAAATATCTTATATGATTCTCTACAGATCGCTTTTGATGATTAAAAAGTGATTTATCACTTGGGCGATTGAAAGAGGATTCACTTATGTTTCATCTATATGATCAAATAATGATTTCTTGAAAATAGAGGAACATCATGCAGCTAAACCGCAAAAAGGTGATTTAAATGATTTAATATGAAAATTGCTCAAAAATAATCAGCAAATCGTATCATAACTGATTCTTTGGTATGATTCATCTGTAGGGTACCATTTTCTCACAACGGGAGCATCATTTATGATCGAAAAATTAGCTCATAAACGGTTATTTTTCCCGTCAAGCTGATTCGGAAACGATTGGATTATGATACAAAATGCTACCTGGGAAATACCACTTACATATGTATATTTATGTATGTGTGCACAAGTGTGTATTAGAGACATCATTTAAATGGAAGTTTTATAATGTACAGTGTTTGCTCGAAGCTCATTTAGCCAACCAGGTCAAATTAAGTGTGTGTGTGTGTGTGTGTGTGTATCACCTAATGAGTTTACTTTATAAGCCTACAATTATCTGGTCAAAAAGAAAATTTACATACGAGCGGAGCAGTCATAATAAAACCAACATTTGCATATCAAACAGCTTGAAAATGTTTTACAACATCTAAATACATATGCTACCTCATTACTCTACTCGTAGAGGTTGCTGCAGTAAGTAAGTGATTTAGTATATAAATTTATGTTACATACTTACATTACATGCACTTTTCAAATAAATCTAATTGTTATATGTAATAGAAAGTAAATTTTATCAATGTATGTACATATAAAGAAAAAAAATTAAAATTCTAGTTTTTGCACAGTCTTGTGTTAATATTAGGGATGTAACGAATACCAGTTTAGCGAATGCGAATGCGAAAACGAATAATACATTTTAATTTTTGCGAAAGCGAATGCGAATGCGAAAGCGAATGCAAATACATATTACAATACGTTAAAAAAATCACATGAAAATAAATTTGTCCAAGAACATGAAGTTGTGTTGTATACATAGATCTACTTGAGTCTTGAATTCAGCAAATATTTATTAATTTATTAGAAATAAAAATTGTTAAGCTGAAAGATACATGAAATCATATTAAAATAAGTATAGATAATAATTAAAAATAAATTTACAGAATGTTAGGCAATCAACCCATTCGTATTTTGGCCCTAAGACCTTGTACTAAGTTCAACATTTCCTGTAAAATGCTACCAGAATACATATTAAGAAAAATTGGAATGAATTGTTCATGAAATTTTTTTTGCAGAAGTAGCACTCTGTTCATGTTGGTAAAAACATGAAACATATCTTCAGCATTTTAAGTTTTCATGCGAAATAATATGAATGGCAGTTGTTTCCCAAAAAATTTACAACAAAGAAGGATTAGTTAATATTTCTTCATTTACAATTTTTTGTACGAAGTAATGAATGGTTTTTTCCATTTTTCAAAAGTTTTAACAGACTAGTCTTAAGTAGAAACTATTTTCGCACAAACACATTTTCTTTTTAAAAAACTGAAAAATATTTCCAATATTTTTGTCTTTAGTATTCGCTTTAAATATTCGCATACATTTTAGCGAATGCAAAAGCGAATGCAAATAGCAAAAGTAAGCGAATTATTTGCGAATGCGAAAGCGAATGCGAACATTCGTTACATCCCTAGTTAATATATCTGTGATCACAAGCAATAATAGCATAAGTCGAAAAACATAGTTTCGAGAAAAAAAAACTTTTAACGTATGAACGTTTTTTTTTTTTTTTTGAGAAAATCAAAATAGGAATATTACATGAAAATGTAGTTTTTAGTTTAATTTAATGCTTATTATAAATTGTATTGGACTTATTTTAAAAAGTACGTCAATAATGTTTTGCTTATGTATACATATCTTAATAATTAACTTTATAACAGATAAATGGATATTTCTTGCAAATATAAAGGTTCGTTTGCAAAATTTTTTAGCATATGTATATGTATAACTCGATTTTGTCTTAAGTCAACTTATGATGTTATTGCTTTTAAGCACGTATTTATATGCGTGGGTCCAACGAAAATAAGATTATTCATTATTAAAACAAACGAAAATGTTTCATGGCTCGTCAACACGACAGTTAAAAATTGGGACGTTGTCGGCAGCCATTTTGTTGGGTCAGATAATCTTCCGTTATAATTACACACACATACCGAAAAGTTTGATCTCAATGATTGATTGTCGTCAAGACGTTGGATCGCTGTCAATTATTAGATAGTAAAAAAATGAAAAATAAAATTAAAATTCAATTTATTAAAAAAAAAAATCAAGTTGTGGTGAAATATATGTATGTATGTAATAACAAAAATTAAAAATTTTAAAAACCCCCGATATATCTAGAAAAGATGTGATATCTTCTAAACGGCTGGACCGATTTTTTCAAACATAGTTAAGAACCTTCTCGATCAAGTCACCTTTCGAACAGAGAAAACTAAATCAAAATCGGTCCAGCCGTTTGGGCTGTACGTGGACACACAGATACACACCCCTTTTTTTGGTCGGGGGTTAAAAACTGAAATGAAACGGAGGCAGAGACGCAGAGAGTTATTGGGACTAATTACGAGTGTCGTATTTCGACTACGACGGTTTTGTACTAGATCAAAGAAAAAAGGTTGCAGTGTTCTTTAGTCTAATACAAAATCGTCGTAGTCGAAATCGTAACACGACACTAGTAATAAGGCCCATTATTAGAAAATAAATGAATTGCATTTTCCTTTCTATTTCAAAAGCATTATTTTTGAAGCTTGACATATACTTGCATTTAATTGCAATTGAAGTATAATTCAACGCTTGAATTGATCTGTATTACAACTAAATTGTTCGAATTTGTATTCCATTCCTTTTCACTGGCGAATGCTTTCGAAATAAAGTGTAAATCTGACATAATTCAACCCTTGACAATTGAATGTGTGACTTGAATACCATAGACAAGACGCTATTTTTATACTAAAAACTTTTATTTCTTCAACCATAAAGATATTTACAACTATGAGAAGGAACAAAACTATTTATAAAATTTTTGAAATTCAATATGAAATTAAAAGTTGAGTGAAAACCATTATAGAGTTAAGTGAAATATCAGCAATTATTTTTGTATAAATTAATAAAAAATTACCCAACGCTCAACTTATTTAATTCTTTTTTTTTTGTTGGCAATATCATACATACAGTAAAAACAATAAACAACGATACACACTATGCAAAACGACATCAATGCAAACAGAAAATATCAAAATATTTTGACAGGTTTGAAACCTCGAATGCAACAATAAATTAAAGAACAGAAAGCACTACATGCCTCTTCTCGCGAGTGAATGCACAAGCACCAACTTTTTAGTGACCTCGACACATACGAGTGAATATCGCTCATTTACTTCAATAGTGTCATAACTCAAAAAATGAGTTTTTTGAGCTAATTATGCACCTACTGAGAGAAGAATATTTTTTCATGTTTTCATTAAGTGCAAAACTGTTTTTTTTTTTTTGAGTTGTGACACTATTGAAGTAAATGAGCGATATGTGCTTAGTTACAGTACAACAGGGAATATCTCCATCTAATGATTTTCTTTAAAATTTATTTATTTATTATGCGCACTCAGTTTATTATCTCAAATATTTTATATGATTATTTAGTCATATAACTTTTAAATATTGGCAAAGTAAGAATTTTTTGAAACCCTCACAATCTCCTGCCACATACATACATACATAATTCTCTCAATTACTTATTATTTATTCATTTGAAAATATTATCACTAATTTAATCTGCAACATCGATGCGTTTTAGCTATTTTAGCTGTTTATGCCTTAACAATATAAAATGAAAATAAGGATGCCATTATCCTTATCAGCCTATGATGTTACCCTAGATGGTATTTTGTGCTTCACTTCTTGTCGCTTTTTACTTGATTCCTCCCATCCTGCAGTCGATCCAAAGACATAAGCTCTATTTACATGAACATTAAACAACTAAACGCAACCGCGACAAGAATATAAAATCAAATAAATTGAAATGTTTTCCTTTTATTTTTTACTTTTGCAACTTGCAAAAAACAAACAAAAAATTTCAAGGATATTTAAAAAAATCGTACCTACACCACAGATTTAAAAAAAAACAGAACAAAAGCAGCGAAAACCAACAACATAAATCGCTGTTAACAAAAAAAAAATTAACTGACAAACAATTTTCGTAGTCCTTAGAACCTGTGAAATACTCGTACATGCAAATTCCAAAAATGCTGCAAACAACAGAGATTTTTTTCACTTATACTTAAATGGAATCTTTTAAAAGACAATACACACATACACACAAATAACAGACGCAGTAACAAAAACATTAGTTAGAAAAAATAAACAATATTGCACGCGCCCTCTCTAGAGATGGAGGATTTTTGGCGGAATAAACAATTTATGGCGAAAAAATTCAATCGTAAACAATGCAATCAAAAATTCATTCAAACAAAGCATTAACGCTCTCTTCCTTCTCCTCCACCTCCCTTTCAAACACATATTTTCCCATTCAAAAACACATGCATACACCACACACATTCATACATGCACATCTAATATATGTACTTGAATACAGTGTTGCCAGCAGGGTAACCGATGACATTTTTGAAAAAGTGGCACCGAAAGGGGATTTATCAAAAAAAAGGGGGCAAAATTTAAAAAAAAACGAGAAAACTACATTAAACATTTTATTTTTAATGTATTGTTATATAATTCACTCTAAAAAGGGGTTGGGGGGGGGGAAGTGGCAAAGTAGTCAAAAAGGTGGCAAGGCAGTCGAAAAAGTGACAATTTGCCACTTTAGTCGGTCAAACTGGAAACGCTCGTTGTCAGATATGGCGATATCTCAACAAGCGCGGCGAGTAAAACTTATTTTTCCCGATGAAAGATTTAAAATGGCGATTGGCGATATTTGAACTCTTTTTCGATATTATTGGCTATGAGGGCAATTATGAATAAAATTCCGAGAGAAATTTTTCCCGGGGAACAATTCCAACTAATAGCAAGTAATAGTGAAAACAAAAAAATTCTAATTGGAAAAGGGAAAAATTTCACGCGGCATTTTATTCAATAATTGCCCTGTATATTTTTACGATTTCAATAAAATAGAATATGTGACCTGCTCCACGAAAAGGGACCTCTGCGCCGAAATTTTTTTTTTTACTTTTTTAGTGATTCTTTCAAATGCCGCAAACCGCAAGTTTCTTTGTCTTTTAGTTTTTTTACAAATCACCTTTAAAGATGAACATAATTAATGAAAAAATTTAAAAATGTGATAAAAACAGATAATATATATAATATTTGAAATTTAAAAAAAGTTCAATATCAAAGGTACAAAATTACAAAATATATAAAAATTTTACTCTTTTTTACTCCTAACACGCTTTTGTGGTGCTTCTTCTGTATTTTGCTGCTTTTCACCTTTGTCTGACTTTTTTTAGGAAGTTCTTCCAGTTTTTTTTTTTGTTATTTTAAACGCGTTTTTCTCAATAACTTCTTTTCGGCGCAGAGGTCCCTTTTCGTGGAGCAGGTCACATATTGTTAAAAATCTGAAATTTTTTATGTAAGAAATTTTTTTTATCCAACATAAAATATTTCATGCAAAAAATTTAAATGTTGCAACTCTTAAAGTTTTTCTGAAATTCAAGAATTTTAAAAAAATCTCATTTGCAGCTTATGAAAGACAGTGGGGAAAAGTCATTTGGCTAGTAGGCTGAAAATAAATCTGGCAACACTGCTTGCATACTTGTAAACTCACACACACACACACACACACATACTTATGCATAAAAATAAATTGCCGCACATAAGAATGGTTGGTTGTAAGTGTGTTATAATATTTAAATAGATAAACAACAAGGATACTCTTGTTTCTACATAAGCTAAAAGTATTGGTGTTGTGGGTTGGTGAGGGCGGAGGGCGGAGGGTGGAGGTTGTTTAAACTTCAAGGTGAATTATGATGTTGAGTTTCGTGTTTTTTATATTCAGGAACTGTGGTTTTTGATTTTTTCCCTGTTAAAAATTAAAACAAACATCAAATTGTTCACCAAATATTCTCTTAAATAACGTGCAAGTCATTCGATTAAATACATACATATGTATGTACATGTGAACATATGTATGTACATACATATGTATGTGTGTATGCACATATTTAAATTAAGAAATATTTCTTTATTCGCAATCTTTTATCTTGTATTTCTGAAATAAATGTTACTGAAAATGAAAACAATAAATTTTATTCTACTTCAAATGGTGTTTGATTTTTTTTTTATCTACAAATTTTAAAAGATTTTTGCATCAAAAAAATAATTATTCAGTTGAGCATAAAGTATTACGTACTGCGATCGCTATTCTTTTCGCATTCTGCATAAAGTAGAAGCTCTGTAAGCTCTTGTATGAAGAAATAATTCTCTCCACCAACGATATTTGTGCGTATATATAATATATGTATGTATGTATATATAAAAAAATCATATAAAAAAATTTGATTAAATTTTTTTCAGCAGAAGCTAAAAAGAAAGAAAGAAAGTTATTTTGCTGAGATATCGGATGAGTCATGCGAAAGTTGTTTGTGAGCGAGATGGTTAGAGATGCGTGCGAAGTAGGCCTTCTTGTAGCACAAATTTAAAATTTATGTTGGTTATTGACTCCTCTTCGCTTAAATATCCTTTATTTCGTATTCTTTTCATGTTGTGTGTAAGCGCTGTTGCCAATTATTATTAAGTTTTCAATTAAATTTGGCAAATTGCAGAATACTTTATGGACGCCAACACTGTGTCGACTGAATAATTTAAAAGTAGCAACCGATTGCACATCAAGAAGACTTTGCTGCAAAACACACTCAATACAAATATACGAACGAGGCTTTTCGAAGTGACATCAAAAAAAAAGTACAAAGATTGCATTAGGGTCAAACCCTAAATGCAAAAACCTCCTTAAAAAAATAAGAAAACTTATTTTTGTTTTCAATATATGTAAGTTATCGATCGAACGTTTTCTGTCGACATCGTGGAATAGGTTTTAAGTTTTGTTCTCGTGTGAAGTTATAGGCAATATCGCACGAAATACATGTATACATATCGAACTTGTTATTCTAAAGGGGTTTGAATAAAAAATTTGCACAAAAAAAGTATATACAGTGGTCATACGTACCTACCCACTGTAAAAATCTTACATCATTGCATACATTCTGTAATCTTTCAGCAGAAAAATAAAAATACATTTGTATCCCTCTGTGATACGCGTACAAGAATATACAAAATAAATAGTTACTTGCCTCTACTCAAAATCTGTTAATTTTGAGTTGATGTTGTAATATTAAAAATGTCCAAAGTTTAAATTGTACTGTGTTCTGGTTTCTGTGCCCTGTAGCCCAATTATTTAAAAGTTCAAAAGAACTGCCAAAAGATGTTCTGAGATTTTGAAATAAAAATAAGGCAGAGTTGTTGCCGGATTTGAAAATTTTACTCTACTTGTATACTATTATACACTTTAAAATTTTTATGTTTCTTTCCTTCTTTACTTTTGCTGACTAACCTATAGTAACATAATTTAGTAATAACAGTAATAAAAATGTGTCATTTAAATTTTATAAAGTCAGCGTTCTGTTAATTATTACATTGAACTGTATTATGATACAGTGCATTACAGTAAGTGAGCTACACTACAATGCTCTTTAAATTAACAAGTGTGATATATGTATGTATATGTATATATGAGCCTTCATTTGAAAAGTAGACTTGTCTCACGACAAAATTTTGCCTGTCTCACTTTCAAAATGAGCGGCCCATATATGTACTAATGTCAAGACATGAGAGATTTTTCAACTGCTTTACTGCAGCGAAATATTCTAAAACAAACGCTAAACAACACTGTTGGCATGGCATTTGTTTCAAATGTTTGTCTTGCCAACAGTGTTGTTTAGCGTTTGTTTTAGAATATTGCCCTTATAAATTGTCTTGTGCAGGACTTTAATATGTACCCGTATGTACATTTTAATTTTATTAATTTTTAATATTTTTCTCTTCAATTTATTGGATATAAAATTCTTACGAATTTTTAAAGTATTTGGCGGAATATACACATTTTCATTCGCCAAGTTTAGCAACGTTCGGTGCGTATGAGTTTTTTTTTTTCACCTTCGCACAATATTAATGATACTTCGCACGCACTCGTATTTGCAACTTTTCATTTGCCTGCACGTAAACTCGAATAACGTTTCTTTCCATCGTTTGTTTATGCGTATTAAAATATTAGCAACCTGTTTCACATACTCGTGCGATGTAGAAGTTCTGGTAATTCAGGCATGCGAATGTATTAATAAAATATGCATAAATTCATTGTAAAACATGATCCTAAGTTAATCTTATTGTTAAGCTAATGGTTTTTCTGCACATAATAAATTCATCTTCTTCTACATCTTAAAATATTAAAATCCAAAGGAGTCCCCATCACACAACCACATCTTTAAAGTGAATGCTTTAGAATCAAAAGGCAAAAACCATTGACTTACTCGTACTTGGCTTAGCTTCAAACGCTTTTATTTATTAATTTTTTTTTTCCTTTCTACTCTAATCAAATTGATTTAGACAGAATGCATAAAATAATTAAAGTACTCGTAGGTAAGAAGGTATGCATATGTGTGTGTGTGTGTGTGTGTGTGTGTGTGTGTGTGTGTGTGTATGTATGTATGTGCATACGTTTGTGTACGAGTATCTTGTGATTCTTCTTAGACATTTTCTATTAAGCATTTAGCAAACACATGCCCGGTGAAAGTTTTCAAGTTAAATAGAAAACTTATGTATGAATATTCGGAAGTAGAGGAATGCGCTAAACTTTTATTTGCGAGCGAAAGTTTTCTTAGTAGTTTGACTAATAATAAAGTTTTGCCATATACGCGTATGCATGAATATGAAATAAGCCCATTCCACTAAATCTCTTCAAGTCGTATTAAAGAATTTTCATAATTTGCCATTTTTAGCAAGAATTATACGAGTATGTGTAATATAATCATCCACTTGCTTAAAAGCAAGGTAGCAAGTTAGTACGTACATATGCTTGTGCGAATGTGAAAGAGGGTTTTAAAAACAAAGTCATAACTCAAAAAATCCATTTGTTGATCCCCATATCGTTCTTCATATTGTGTAAAAATTTCATACAAATATCTTGTTTACTCAGCTCTTGAGAGAAACATAAAATTTTCTTTCTGAACAAAGTTGCGTGCAAATGGACAACCTGAAACTTGTTTTCTGGCAAACTACTTTTTTTTAATTATGGGTTAAGAATACAAGATACATACTTGTATGAAATTTTTTACACAATATAAAGAACGACACGAACGACTGAAAATAATAATTTCTTTGCGCTATGACTAGTCTTGCCATTCGAACAGCTCTAAAAAATTTCACAATGCAGAATAAAGAATTATTCGAATAATTTTTGTCGACTATTCGAATAATTTCCCTAACAACTTTAATTAAAAAAAAATATTTGGCATTTCATAGCTTTTCAAGTATTTATTAGACTAATAACGAGATAAAGAGTACGAAAAATACTTTGTTTTTACGATTATTTTGTGATAAAAGTATTGCGGCGAATGATCTCAACTGCGATGACGTTTCTGAAGTAAATGATAATGTGTTATTTGTAGATATAAAACAGTCTATCCATAAAGTTAGAAATTGTACTAACATAAATATCGTTAAGAATATCGAAGTCGATTTGAATTAATTGGAAACATCAAAGAAAAGAACACATTAACATTTTTTTAAATTCTATTTAATTTTCCTACTTTTTTTTATTAAAAATATGAAAAGAAAAGAATCGTCTACAAGGTAAAGCTGCATTATCAGCTCTTTTTAAACGATTATTTTAAAAGGAAACAGTGTGATATTTAACAATTGCTCTACATACATATCGAACCTGCAACTTAGACATACTACATCAAAAAATTAGTTTTTGGAGTTAATAGTGCTGATAAAAAATCGTTATATCAAAATAAATTTTTTGTAAAAATTTCATACAAAAGGCTTGTACATGCGCCTCTTAAGGTAAAAACTTAAAACTTATTTTCTGCAAAACAATATTTTTTGAGTTATGCCCTCTTTTGCATATTTTCCTGTATTTATTGAAAAAAACCAAAAATGAATTAAAAATTACATTGATTGAATTAAGCGTTTATTTTAAAGTTTAATTGACTCAATAAAATTTTTAATTGATTTTTTGACTTTTTTTTTAATTTAACGTGTTTATTGCATTAATGTTTTTTCTGTGTACTTATAATTTTTAACTATCTGCTTTTCGTCTTTAATGATATTTCTACGTGAGTTATTTGTTAGTTAAAAAAATTAAACTAATACCATGTGTATGATTTTTAGTTAATTTTTTTAAAGTTATTCCAAAAAAAAAAAACATTTTTTATTTTCTTTTGTTCGAATATTCGAACAAAAATTCAAAATTACTCTTCTTTTCGAACAAAGAAAATTTTATGAAATTTTATTAAAAAAAATATAAAACAAATAATTGACTATTATAGTTATGACTCTCTAGCAGCAAATGGTCTTATTTCAATAGCCAACTCAGAAAGTTTAACAGATAAAATTCATATTGCAATTTCACATTTAGATATTCAAATCAGGCGAAAATTCAGCTAATGGAAAGATAAGCTAACTAAAGTCACACAGGAGTAATATTTGAAACTTTTCATATGATCGCAAAAGTTTTTTTATGGAGAGTTTTTTCAGTGAAAATTAGCGTACAACACATGGACTGTTTATATATTATCAGCATTGTTCATAAATTTATGTCAAATTTAATGTATTCTTTAAACCGGTTTTCTCAAATAAGACAGAGACGAAAAGATTGCTCACTCTCATGCCCTTAAGTTGACAATTGGGCAGTGACATGCCCACTCTGTCACTGGAAATATTTTCACTTTTGCAATCGTGAATAATTTTTCCCCAGAAATATTTTCTGATCTTAACACAGCGTAATTTCAATATTTTCATTTCAATTAAATATTGAAGGTTATGGTTTTAATTAAATTTTTCTGGCAAGATCAGTAAATAATGTTCACAATTTTATGAACCTTTTTGATCCACATGCAGTAAATTTTATGACGGTGATATAAAGGGTGTATTTTTTAGAGGTATAGAACTTCGAATTGAAATAAAACACAAGAAAATCGTTTTAATGTCCATCAATTTGGCTTTATTGGAAGGATAATTTTATGCCATTAATGTTTAAATATGATTTCGGGCATGTGGCCGCCGCAGCTGGCTCGAATAAAGCCAATTCTACAGGTCCAATTTTCAACCACTTTTTCGAGCATATGGGGCCGTATGTTGGCAATAACGCCACGAATGTTGGCTTCCAAGTCCCCTAACGTTTCTGGTTTGTTGGCGTAGACGAGCGACTTCACATATCCCCAAAGAAAATAATCCAATGGTGTCAAATCACACGATCTTGGTGGCCAATTGACAGGTCCATTCCGCGAAATTATGCGCTCATCGAATGTTTCCTTCAATAAATCGATTGTGACGTGCGCTGTGTGGCATGTAGCGCCGTCTTGTTGGAACCACAACTCATCCACATTCAAAATCTTCAAAATCTTCCATAAAGTTGATGGACAAAGCTCCAATTGCTGTGCACGGTGGCGAATCGATTCATTCGGGTCCTCTTCAACACTTTGCTCTACAGCGGCAATTGTTTCTTCGGTGCGCACTGTTCGACGTCTCTGCGGATGCGTATTATCACATAGAGTAAACGTAGTGCGAAAACGATCCATGGTTAACCGAATTAATTGCTCTGATGAACGATTATGTCGACCATAAAATGGACGGAGCTTGCGGTAAACTTCGCAAACTGAACCATTATTTTCGAAATAAATTTGCACGATTTGCAAGCGTTGTTCTTTTGTCAACCTGTTCATGATGAAATGGCAAACTAAACTAAATATTAATCACTTGACAGCTGACAAAATGGCCGCCAGTTAAAAAAGTGATGCCAACTTAAAGTTCTATACCTCAATAAGAAACACCCTTTACTAAAGCACTTTTTCCACTGCGCCTAGAATATTAAAAAACACAAAAACAAATCTTGGGAATCTGATGCCCGATCTGGAGAAACATTATTAAGTACTGTTCGTAGCGTTGAGGTATATTGAGGCTTTTACCATTATACATACATATGTATGTCCAATATTATAGCTAGAACTATGGCTAGAATATCAAGGATGTTCTACGACAGCAGTCATCCGATTTGAAAAGACTTCGTATAGTCATACATACATATGTACATTAGAGTGGCCGTTAATTGTATGGACACTTTTTTATTTCTTCTACTCTCACACCCCAAATCAGTTCAGTTTTATGTAAAAAAAATAGAAAAAAAATTTCATACCGATAAGTTGCGTTTTAGGGGCTGCGTCCGCCCCTCAAAGTTGGTCTTCAAGCCCATTTTTCAATGTAATTTTTTGCATATGACTATCTTTTTAAAAAATAATTTTACATCAATATGACATATGACAATATTTTAGCTCTTCAAGTCAGCAACATTAGTTTCAAAGAAAGTTTTTTGCTAAAATTAATACTTTAGAAAATAACCAACAAAATACCAACAATTTTATGTAATAAAATTATATTTATATGGAAATTTTTTATTTTATATATATTAAATTATTCCATACATATACATATAGTCAAATTAAAACTTGAGGGCCGGACGCACCCCCCAAAAAAAACACAACTTATAACAAAAAGAATAAAAGAAATCAACAAATATAAAATAACGGCCACCCTAATGTACATATATCTTATACTGCAATAGCTAATGCCTTCCAATTTTGCATCAGTTATTCTGTTATTATTAGACTTGGGTCGTTTTTGACATAAACCATTGATCAAACAAAGCCATTTAAATTATCTACCTCTCAAAAACAACCGACTGAATGATTTCGACCCAAGTATAGTTTTTAATACTCCTCGCCAGAACTAAAATGGACAATGTATAGAAAAGTACTATGGCTCCTCTCCTCTCCTCTATCTCGACAAGCTGAAGTTCCCCAAAATTTCGCGTGTCATAAAAGGAATTCCAAAACTCATACTTATAACGATTTAAAAAGAGCTGTATTGTACCTTCCCTTTAAAAGCAAATACATACATATGTACTATTAAATTCGTATTACAGAATCCTGCATATAAATTTAATATTATTTTTTGAGTGAAACTTATTTGACATGACGTGAAAATTAATACAATTATTACAAAAATTAATTACTATTACCACACAACGTGAAATAAATCTTAATTCCGCAAGTCCTCTCTCCCTCCTCCCTCATGCCCAGATAAATACAGACATACATACATACATACGTACGTACGTACGTACCCTGCAGAAAATTCGGTGACAATTGAACCAATCGTACTCATCCTATGACTTGAGAAAATGAGAGTGTTAACAAAAGTGGTGAGTAGTGTATGGTGAAAAGAGGAGATATCGTGTAAATGGTTACATATTCACCTTTTTCTTGAATTGGGACTCGTTCTAGTATTGTAGTAAACGGCACTGAACATGTTTGATGTGGCTGAGTCCAGGACCTATCAAACAGTATAAATAGTATCTTTTTTTCGTTGGATTTTCTCTGAAGAATATATCCTCAAAAAGCGGGATTTAAAAATAAATATGAAAAAGCAGTTTCGAACATAAGAAAATGTTAATATATATGTAGGTAGGGCAAATTTAAAGTAAGCCGCCGATCAAGGTGATATATATAGTATACACTGTATACTAAGGTATTCCACTTGTGAATGTTGAGGAACAACTCTCTCTCTCTCTCTCTCTCTATCTATCTCTCTCTATCTCTCCTCATAGGGTAAATGTTACCTGAACACACTTTTGTTCGTTCACTTCCATAACTTCATCCATAGTTCAATAGGATACTACTACGAATATTATATATTATATGTACTACGAATATTTTGTTTGGTTGTGTATGTCTATATAAGAAACACTCCGCTGGGGCATAAATTATGTATTACGAATATTTTTTTTTTTGGTTGAGTATATACATATCAGTGTTACCAAAATGTATATTCAAAATTACACCTCGAAGGAGCCAAAATTACCCGATTTCAACGGAATTACACCCAATATTACAATAAATATTTGACACATTTCAAAAATCTTGTTTAAGGTCTACTTATGATTCGGTATCAGCCCCAACGAAATGCAACATATCGATAGCGTATATTCAAAATACGTCAACTCAAATTTGGTCAAAATGAGTTGCCGTTGGCAAAAAGCTCCCCTATGTAATAGTCATCTGTAACATAAATTTCGAATCAAAAAAATTATTTTTTCTCGTTTTGTATACATTTTTTTATTCTGCTATCTCAAAGTATAATTTTTTTGGTGGAAATAAATGCTAACTCTCATGCAAATTTCCAAAATTTAACAAAAAAGTAGTTCATTATCAATCTATCTGATATGTTTTTTCATTTGGCATGTTGAATACGAATCAAGTAAGGATATAGATATCCTATGGCTAGTTTTTTATAAAAGAAATATTATTTAACAGTACATCAATACATTAAAAGTAATTCAATATTTGTTATTCTATACAGTAATTAATGAGAAATATACAAACAAAAATTACAAAATAAAAAGCAACAGAAAAATCTTAAACTAATAAGGTCATTGGAACTTTTTTGCTATTGTTTAGGAGAGGTTTAAAATTATTATTGCCATTTTTCTGTATATGTAGGTACCTTCTTTAAATAATATAAGTGCAGCAACGGTATCAGACGATAATTTATTATATTTTATTTTATTTATTTAAATATTTATTTTATTATATATATGTTTATTATATAAAACAAAAACATTTCAAATTGCCCGAGAACTACACCTGAGAGCAATTACCCACGCGCTACACATGAACATAAAAATTACACCTGATTCCGGTAATTACCCGCGATTCGGCAACACTGATACATATGCATGTATATAAGAAAGACTTCGCTGGGACATCTGTTCACTGTGAGGGTTAAACAATGAATCAATATAAATAGACTGCCAAGTCACTCTGGAACAAGTCCCGTAACTATACTTAGATACTAACCTAAGCTTAACTGGTACGTAGTATTTATACTTTTGAAATATGAGTGCCCCTATGATCGGGTAGGTAGTGTGCAAGCCTGCCATGCCGTAGGTTGATAGTTTGAATATAAACTTTTTTTTACTGAAAAATAAAAATAATAGAAAAAGTTCAAGTTCGCGTTGTTGTCGGAATGACATTTATATATAATTTATATTTGACACGGAATAGGTCCCTATAAGATAGTTAAGTGATAAGTCACAAGGTTCATACAAAGTATCAATTAACCCCATCCTAGGCCATCCCCATGGAAAAGTGACTGGTCCACTTCATAGGAAGTGTTAGAACTCGGACTGGTCTCTATCACTTGGGGATCGGTCACGTGGCTAGTCTTGTGTCAGTTCCATTTCCTGCTGGGTACTTAATACTAATTTTATATTTACATATAAACACTTTTACACATTCTAAGGCACTCGTAAAATATATTCTTCAAACGAATGCCATAAAAGGTATCTAAACAAATTAAACCTCAGCGTAATCCGGTAAATTAATAGCTTCACATCCTTTATAGACTTAACTGAGTGAGTGGGAGTGGGATATTCATACATGAGCATGTATGTGTGTATGTATGTATGTAATCGCAAGTGTATGTGTGGAGAGGAAGCAGAGCACAAGGAAAGACCTTATTAACTTGTTGGAAAAGAGTTACGAGCTCAAAGTTCAAAGTACTTAATTATAATAATTAAAAACTTTGCCACAACCAAGTGAGAAATGTCGCGTTGACAGACAGACCTTCACAAAATTTTTGGATGGCATATATTTGAGTCTCGTCCTCATTATTATTATTTTCCACCGAAGTTAATTTTCTTCTTTTTTTCTAACTAATGTAAATATGTAAAAGTCAAAAAAGCCAAAGTTAAAATGTCTCAGGAAGCCCAGCAAACATAGAATTCATCTGTTCGTATTCAAATCCTGAATTGTTGAAATACCGGAGTAATACTTCTCTCTCTGCAAGTGGGTTTGGTTTAACCAACATAATCACACATTTCCACACATAACTAGAGACATACAGACACATTTGTTTTGCTACAATTTTATTTTGGATATTCACTCATCTCTTCTAGGTTTCTTACTCGTAAATACATATTGAAAGCGTATTTTTCTGGAGGTATAGAACTTTAATTTGAATTGGACGAATGCTCTCAACATTTTATGACAGTCTAGGTTTTACTGCAGTTTGGCGCTTGTTACAAATTTTATTGGACTTTTATTAAAACGTAGGTTAATACTCTATATTTATGATTTGATTAGGCAATTTGAGCGATCTCACATTAAGGATTGTCTAAAAGTAATTCGGTTTATTATTATGATTATTTGTCGGCGAGTCGGAAGCAGTTCTATTTCATGTAGTATACTTTGATAACTTTCATTACCAAGCTCGCAACAGAATTTTCTGTGCAATTGTGGCTGGCTCGCCAAAGCCTCGTTAGTGGTGAAAACTGGAGATACCAAGTCCACTAACTATTTCAGGAGGCTCCTAACCTATGCGTCCTATGCTCCATATATTCATCCATATCCACATATATGTATGTATGCATATGTATATATCTGTGTTTAAAAGCGATGACAGCCCGAGTCGACTTAATACAAAATCGAGTTATATATATGTATATGCTTCAATGTTCTACAAACGAAATCTTCATATCTCCATAAACGAAACACTATGGGCTGGTATTGCAAAACTTAAAGTAACAAACCAAAAAATATAGTAAAATTGAGCTTTCATTACAAAAAAAAAAAATTCATCAAATTTTAATACGATGAATCAAAACAATTCCATATTCCATTTGCACAGAAAAATTACTATATATAAAATCGAATTTTGCACCAACTGACACCACGCACAGCATTTTAATTACACTTTTAAACAAAAGTTTAATTGACTAAATAATAATAATAAATTTTTCATTTGATTTTTGGTTTTATTTTAAATTAAACTTGTTTATTGCGGGAATATTTCTTTCTGTATACTGTTTGTTATTACAATTAACTTTGGTGTTATTTGTTCCTTAAACATGATCACATGTAATTTGGCTTATATACGAGCAGCGACACGAGTACACTGTGACAAATGGGCTCATTCCTCGATACGAAGCACCACAGCAGTAATAGCAACGGTACGACTGATGTCTCTTCGAATGCTTATTGTCCTGTCTGTGTAGAGAACGAGTGTTGGAAAAAAAGTGCACGATTTCTTAGACGAAGTGTTCGATGGACATATCAAGCAGTATTGTCAACTTAAAGTTCTCTACCTCTTAAAAAAACACACTTTACCTATAGTTTATAAAGCATCAAGCCTAAGAAGAAAGCTAACATTAGTTGGCTGAATAAATATCTTGAATGCGTTGTAAATTTAAGCAAGTCTCACAATCAGCCACGTCCACATGCCACAAGTCATATGATGATGATGATTTTAAAGTAAATATTGTATGAAAAGTTAAAAAAAAAAAAAACTAAAATGAAATGGAAAAGATATTGTAGTCGTCGTCCTTTTACTCATTTAGTCTTTTGAATTAAAAATTACGAGAGTATGCAAAGTACGGGAACCTGTTGAGATTTTGGGAATTCCCCAAGCAAATAACATATTCACATATTGTTACATTCAAACTCAGAGAAACAGAAGCCATGCACAAACACACACAAACCACCTTCCCCCACTCATCTTCATAGAAACATACACATACGCTTTTTTTAATGCAGTGGGTGTTTGCAAGTTTGGGGTCTTCTACAGGATTATTTATGCTCGTAGTATTTCATATTTGTGTGTATGGATGTGTGTGTGTGTGTGTTTTATTCTATTTGTGTTTTAAGTATCTGTCCAACAAACTTTAGGCGGTTTATGATTTATCTTTGCTGTAAAAGTTATTTGTTGTTTTCAGGATTAATAATAAGAACAATAACAACATAAACAAAAAACTTGTAACACACTTAACCCTCGTATGGCGTTGTGAACTCCACAAATTTTTATATTTAAAAATAATGCAGGTACATATATGTACATACATACATATTATGACTGAAATTTCAAAATAATTTTTTATTGATAATTATTTAGAACAAAATTGTGAACAATTGAAACAAATTTAACAAACTGTTCGATTTCTGCCAAATTAAATATGGCAGATGTCTGCCACCACACCACAAAACTCTGAAATTTTTATGAAAAATAAAATTAAAAAATTAAAAATTAAGATGTCGCATCGCAAGCTGGGATACATATTAAAATTTGACAGACATGTGCATAATTAGCGAAGAACAAATTTCACTGGCAAGACTATTGTAAATGAGATATGGTAAACTTTAGTTTTCACTAGAAAGAATCGTTTAGCAAATTGTAATATGACGAATCAAAAAAATTCTCGCATTCCATTTGCACTGAAAAAAATGTATATAAGGTTTCATTAACTGGCATCACACACACTGGACCACACACAAAAAAGCTGATGGTGAAGCTGTAACAGCTTTGGAAAGCAAACAGCAGGTTGTTCCGTTCTGCTAGTGTTTGTCAGAATATTTGCAATTATCTTTAGTGTATTTTGCTTAGAAAGAAGAAAAAAAAACAAATAAAATAAATTACATTCATAGCAACAAAAGGATTTAGTGTAAAACATAAAAAGTTGTTATATGGTTTGTGTTGAAAATACTTTGCAAGAACGCAATAAAGATGTTTGTCAAAGTTAGGCCACAAGAATTAATTTTGCTTTTAAACAAGAAAGAAATTGAAATGCAAACGATACGATATAATACGGAGGTCAATTTTATAGTTCGATTAATTTATTATGACAGGTTGTTGTTTCTTAAATTAATTTAATATTAACGGAGAACGGCAAGAGAACGTTTTAAAAGCAATAAAGTCTTCATTAAAAAAAAACACAAAATACCAGTCATTACAAATTAATATTTGTAATGGCTTGAAAATCTCCAACCAGAAGGAAAATCACAAATGACTGCATTTGTTTGGTTCACATTTGGAAAAGTAAAAGCAAAATATTGTATAAATGACTGCGCTTTTAAAGATTTTATATGAATGAATATCACATTCACGTTAATATCATCTATTCGCTATTCACAAGCTCAAGAACAAAACTGTTTGTTGTTTATTTTCCCACTCGCTGGTCTCATGTGTTGCAAATATTTCTTTTCAACACTTTCCTCAAAATGCTATTGAGCGTAATTTCTTTTGTATTTGTTCAACTACACGGTTAACCACGAAGCTTTTTAGAAGATTAAAAGATTTTTTTTTTCTATATTTTTTTGTTTAGCGTGAAAAATATTTGTGATTTATGCATTCGCTCTCATTTATATCTAAAACAGAGGAAGCAAAACCGAAAAGCAGGACATCATTCTCATTCTCATTCTCATTCGCAGCTTTACGGCAATTTGTGAAAGGCATTCGTAAATATAACGAACGTTACTAAAAAAAAAATATGAACTACTTTGGGGACAGTGATTAAAATACGTGCTCGGACTAAAAACGAAAAGCGAGCGAAGCGAAACATGCATACACACATACGAGTACAAAATGTGGATAGCTGGAGATGAATGGATGGATGGATGGTCGTCGCACAGCCAACATCTTGCCCCAGTATTGATTGTTTAATAAAGCGACTCTCATTCCTCTATTCAAAAGTGTAGAAGTGAAGGCGTAAATCAACTATGTACTACAAGTCACTTGTGAATGAAATACCCAACCAACCGCACTAACATTCTAATACCAAACACATAATTGTACGTATGTGTGAGTGTGTGTGTAAGTACCCTGCAGAAAATGTGAATAGTGAAATTGTAGTGATTTACTAGTGACATTCTCAGTAGTACTACTGACCAGGCGTACCCCAGCCAATGTAATTATCTATTGACATTTAACATCAGCTTGTCATTGAAAATCCACCACTAGAATGCAGCAATACTGACTAAGTAGTTCTTTTGGGACCACATGGAGACATTGGCACCAAAGATTCACTAGTAAATTTTAGGGGCTCTAGTCTACAATATCACTATTTCCTCGCTCGATGTCAATAGTAAAATTGTAGTGATTTACTAGTGACATTGTCAATAGTAAAACTGAATAGGTGTACCGCAGCCAATGCAATCGACCATATGGAGACATTTGAACTAAAGATTCACCAGTACATTTTAGTGACCCTCGTCTACAATTTTATGACGGTTGGGCCAACAAACTTAAATACATACAGACATACATACTTATCTACGTAAGTTTTTAACATTATTGCATAGCATAATAAAAAAGAAAAACAAACTATTGATACGTTCATTGACAATGTCACCAGAAATACACTAGAAGTGCTGTCTCTAAAGTATCTCTACTCGCGCATAAAAGGAAAGTTGTCGACATTTCAACTAGTGCAATTGTCGCTAGAAAAAGAGTGTTCACATGGAGACATATGGTTCTAGGTTGACTAGAGGGTATGTATCGATAGATAGTTAATTGTGTTTGTTACTTTTTTATTGTTGAAGTGTTGCAAGAGCATTTGAATTGATGTAAATACCGACAGACGAATATATTTTTCAACATTTGAGCACCACTTGTAGTAATTAACAAGATTGTCCCCCAGGACTTCCATTGTAATCGTGTTGTAATATGTACTTACATACATATAGACATACACTACAACTGTTACAGCAGTATGTTTGAATTTACAAATGCACAAACAAATAAAAACCAGCCTATCTTCTCACTAAGGATTAATTATAAAAATTTCGAATTGAAGGCAATAACACTGTATGTAAATATATGTATGTACGAGTATTTATATAATATACATACATATGTATGTATATTAAAAGGAGTACGAATTTCAAAACAAGCAAACAACAAATCAATATTAACGATTTCTACAAGAAAAAAAAAATCAAGTTCATTGCCTTAAACTCTTAATTATTGAAAATACATATTATACTCATGAAGATAAAGCAATTAATTGAATTATATACTCGTACATATATACATATGTAGATACATATGTATGTGTGTATGTACACACGAGTATGGAATTTTAAAATTAAAATTTAGTGACATTTAATTTAAAAAGGTCTTCTTGCGCCAATACTCTATTTAGTTAGCAGGCATTATAATTTGTAAAAACTACTCGTATAATATGTATCACAAAATTCTAATGGATGTCATTCGATTATCTTAATAAAGTCCTGCACAAACGCTAAACGCTAAACTGTTAACAAGGCAAACAACTAAAAAAAAAATCTTGCCAACAGTGTTGTTTAGCGTTTGTTTTAGAATATTTCGCTGTAGTAAAGCGTTTGAAAAATGTCGCATGTCTTGAAAAGGTCTTATAAATGGTCTTGTGCAGGTCATTATATCTTAAAAAGTGACGAAAAAATTACTTGGCTACACTGTACGACAGAGAGAGACTTTTTGAAATTACCTTTTGTAGCTCGTTTGGCATTTGCGTCTCTCCTGTGAGAAAAGTGTGTTGTGTCTGACACATAAAATCTTTTCTATAAGAATAAGAAATTTTGATATAAAATCAGATCACATAAGTCGCTTTCTTGTCGCTCATAATCAACATCATGTGTGGTTCAATGTTCACAAAAAAAATATCATCGAAATGCAACCAATAAAACAAATTGTTAATATTTAATTTAAAAATTAACAATCATCATCAATTGGCGTATCTAATAAATTGTTGCTCTTTAGCTGAGAGGTAAGTAAGTTAGTTTATTAGTCTTGAGGTTGCCGCTTCAACTCCGCCCAAAGACATTTAGTGTTCTTCGCAGACGAGCAAAAAATCGTTTCGATTATTGTAATTATGTATAAAAAACATTGTTAATATAACAATTATGATAGTCAGAATTTGTACGCAAAATCAACCCTTCGCATTGTTAATATAACAATAACTTGGGAATTTTTTTTGTTTGTGTTTTTGCGATTTTTTTTTTTGTTTTTTGCGTTTTTTTGAATTTGAATTAACTGATAAAATACCCTTTAATTTTGATATTTTAAATTTCAGTATTAATTGCTGTAGCCTGCATAAAAATACACTAACTTTGAAAATTTCAGGCCCGTAGCTCTTACGGTTCTCGAGAAAACAGCCTGTGACGGACAGGCGTACATTGTAGCGAAAACAATAGGGTTCCTTTTCACCTTTAATGTACGCAACCCAAAAAAGAATTTTATGTTTTTACTTTTTTAGTGAGAATGAATAATTTTGATAGTTATAGTGAACACTAGCGTCAAAATTTATCACTGGAAAAAGTGTGGTGAATTGTGAACACTGAAATTGGTGAACATTTCAAAACTCAGCGTTGCGGAATCTGGCCCCAGATTAATATTTTTTCTGTAAATTGTCGGTGCTAAAACTGTCGGCAAAACATTCGTCTGAATTTGGTTTACACGTATCCGTAATTGATACAGAAAAAGAAGCGCATATTCGCGAATTTGAGTGCGAATATTAATTACCTCACTATTACCTAACCGGAAGCTGTGTTCAAACTTTTCAAAATAAATCCAAATCGCATAGAGTTGCTTGTCTTAACAATATAAATAAAATCTTACAGCCGTGTGAGTTTAATTCCAATGAGATATCAATTGAATGCAATTGTTGTTGTAAGTTAATAACTTAAGTACATTCTCGTATAACCATTTCGTTTGCATTTATTTTATTTGTAGTTTCGAAATTTGTATACACACATTCATACATACTCGTACAAACATGTGCAAACATACATATCATATCGCACACTAAATTATAAAGAGTCACAACTCAAAAATTTTCAGATGCTGAGTAGTTGCAAACAACTGTTGATACTGTACAAATGACGCAAGTGTGTAAAATAAAAACAACGGCATAACGGTATTTTATATTATTCAAGGATATTATATTGCAAAAGAAATTGTTGAGGTCGTTATAGATTTCTTTAGTTAACTAGTTTATAAATAAATTCAGTAAAGTGCGACTTTGACTCGCGCACGAAGGGTTCCGTACGTTGGGCTTTGAGCATTTTTTTAATACAGTGTTTTCTACGTTTTTTCAGCTGAAATAATTTTTTTTTTGATTATTTTTCGCTTTTTCCTCCTTTTTTCGATTTTTTTAATTTTGGCGATTTTTTTTCATTTTGGCGATTTTTTTCATTTTGGCGATTTTTTTCATTTTGGCGATTTTTTTCATTTTGGCGATTTTTTCATTTTGGCGATTTTTTCGGTTTTTCGCGATTTATTTTCGATTTAGAAATTTTTTTAATTTGGTGCTTTTTTTTTGTTTTGGCGATTGTTTTTTTGATTTTGGCGATTTTTTTCGGTTTGGCAATTTTATAATTTTGAAATTTTTTTGTTTTATCGATTTTGAAAATTTCAAGAAGTTTGTTCTTACGGTTTCCAAGATACAGCAAGTTATCAAAATTACATAGTCGAAATTACATTAACTGATGGTACACCCTTTAATTAAAATTTTTTAAATTTTAGTGTTAATTGTTGTAGTCTGTATAAAAATACACTAACTGTACAAATTTCAAGTGCATATACATACAATTGTATGTATATTACATGGGATTTTAACATTTTTCGTTGCTCGTTTTGGCACACCCTTTAATTTCCAACTCTCATGTAGCGGCCAAGGGTCTACACACTCTGTCCAAATTTCAGGTCCGTAGCTCTTACCGTTCTCGAGAAAATACCCTGTGACGGACAGATGGACAGCGTAGCGAAAACAATAGGGTTTCTTGTCACCTTTGGTGTACGAAACCCTAAAAAGCAAAAGCACTTTTATAATTTTGAGTTGTGACTCTTTATGATTTAGTGTGCGATATGTACATAAGTAAGTATGTAGACCCATTTTCTTTTACACTGATTTGAATTAATGCATTTGGATGTAATAAAATTTCTACATTATTTATGAATTTATGTATGCAAATTGAATTAGAACGCTGGTCATGTTGTTAACTCATACACCAGCATATACAACAGATTTGTATCTGCCCGAATGTTCTTACTTATGTTTGTATTTACACATAAATACATATGTATGTATGTATCTATACATATATGTAAATATGTACATACGTATGTATACACTTCAACACGTATCTAGCAAACATTTTCTTTGTAAGATTTTTAGAATTGCGGTTGAAGTCTAGTACAGCAACGAAATACATCTTGACGTGTTTAACCACACCAACAGCAACCATACTTTCTAAATCAATTTGTTTTATTTACTTGATTAAAAAATCGGGGGAGCATCAGAGACATTAAATTTTTTTTATTAGAGGCATAGTAATTTACGGCCTTCATCCATGTAAAACAATTGAGGAGGGAATGGAACTTTCAAATAAATTTCTTTAAATGTCATGAAAATTTTTGGGAGTTACTCAAAAAAGTGTGTGATTTACATATAGACTTTCCACAATCCATTTAGACGACTTGACTAGAAAATTTTTATGAAAATCACTCAAAAAAAAATTATGGAAATGATTCATTCATATAAATTTTCTACTCAAGACGACCGTCTGGGTTCTAGAAACAAAATATAAGTTATTTTTATTAGAATTCAAAATTCCAACTATGACGTTTGCTATCCATTATTCGGTCCATCAATATCCAAATAAAAATATATTCCAAGGTTTTTCTTGCAGTTTCGATGTTGATGTGTTTCGAAAGAACTTTATAATCTATAATATCTGGGCTTATTCTTGGAACAAAATACCTTTACAAATAAAAAGCAAAGTTTTAAATATATTATAGTGAAAAAAGTGTCATGCAATTAGGAAGAACTCTCTAAAAATTTAGTTTCACAGAAGATATAAAACATGATCTTACAAATAAGCGTTTAAGGGCAAATCCTGCGAAAATATGTTGCAACAAAGCGATGACATCGATAAATCGATAAATACTGATAAATCGATAAATACTCGTAAAACCATTAAGTGTTTGCACATCGTGGAAAGAAAAATGATACATCGCGTATCATAAATATTAAATACTAACTTTAATTGAAATTGAATACGAGAAATCGTTTTATTGTATACACAATGAGCACATACATCCATCCATAAGTACTCGTACATACATACATATGTACATTTCTGTGTATACCTTCTCCTTAATTATTCTCTTAACCAATTTCGCTCTAATTAAATAATTTTAACTTATTCTGTTTTTCTTTTTGATATTCAAACATATCGAGCTCTATTTTCGTTTTAATCGTAAGCGAGAAAAATTAAAGTTTTCGCCAGAGTTTTTTTTTATAATACTGCAAATATGCTTTACATACGTAAATTGTCGCTTATGATAACATTTTACAGCCTTCAATTTGAATGTTATCAACAATTTTGCCATTTTGAAAATTCTAAACTATTGGTAGACCCATAAAATTTTAATTTCAATAAAAAAAAGTAAATTTTGTACTGCATGTCGCTTACGATTAAATCGAAAATAAAACTCGATATGCTTCTGCTTTTTCGATGTGTCGATACATTTAATTATTACAAATATTGGAAATACATTTTTAAAAATTCAGTTAAGTTCGACTTTGACCCGCAAACGGAGGGTTCTATACGGACACTACATATGTAATATATGTATAATTTTTAGTTTTGGCGCTTTTTTCGGTTTTTGGCGATTTGTTCATTTTGGCGTTTTTTTGGGGTTTCGACGATTTGTTTCTGTTTTGTTACAATACAAATTTTTAGTTATATCGATTTTTTTCTTTTAATTTGAAAGCTTTTTTCATTTTGGCGATTTTTTTCGGTTTCTGGTGAGCTTTTTACTTTAGGTGATTTTTATGCATTTCAGTGATTTATTTTATTTTTGGTGATATTTTTCATTGAAGTGCTTTTTCCATTTTGTGCGATTTTACGTTTCGGTATTTTTTTTTAATTTCGCCTCTTTCGGTTTCCCAGATACAGCAAGTTATCAAAATAGTATTAACTGATTAATTTCACTGTCGTATATTTGTTGTTGTAGTTTTACATATGAGGTCCGTAGCTCTTACGGCTCCCGAGAAAACAGCCTCTGACGGACATTGTAGCGAAAACAGTAGGGATCCTTTTCACCTTTTCTGTAGGGAACCCTAAAAACTGTCTGATAGAATTTATTGTTAAAAAGACTTTGATGTCGAAAGTGGTCGATCGAACAAAATGTTTTCTGGGTGTATAAAATATATAAATGAATGTGTATCAAGTTATCAATGCATAATGTAACGAAACCACACAATTTTCTTTTACAAATTATTTCATCAACTTAAATATACTCGACCATACATACATATGTATTCGTATATATGTATGGTTATGTACGTGAGTACATATGTAAATGGTGTACCATGTACGAATATGTATGTAAAAATAAGAAAGTATAAAGCATAGTGAATATTCTTAAATTTGACCAAAAATACAAATGCTTACATACATCCTCATAGAAATTCATACATACATACATACATACATATGTAATGGGTGTTTTTTATTGAGGTATAGAACTTTAAGTTGGCATCACTTTTTTAACTGGCGGCCATTTTGTCAGCTGTCAAGTGATTAATATTTAGTTTGGTTTGCCATTTCATCATGAACAGGTTGACAAAAGAACAACGCTTGCAAATCGTGCAAATTTATTTCGAAAATAATGGTTCAGTTTGCGAAGTTTACCGCAAGCTCCGTCCATTTTATGGTCGACATAATCGTTCATCAGAGCAATTAATTCGGTTAACCATGGATCGTTTTCGCACTACGTTTACTCTATGTGATAATACGCATCCGCAGAGACGTCGAACAGTGCGCACCGAAGAAACAATTGCCGCTGTAGAGCAAAGTGTTGAAGAGGACCCGAATGAATCGATTCGCCACCGCGCACAGCAATTGGAGCTTTGTCCATCAACTTTATGGAAGATTTTGAAGATTTTGAATGTGGATGAGTTGTGGTTCCAACAAGACGGCGCTACATGCCACACAGCGCACGTCACAATCGATTTATTGAAGTAAACATTCGATGAGCGCATAATTTCGCGGAATGGACCTGTCAATTGGCCACCAAGATCGTGTGATTTGACACCATTGGATTATTTTCTTTGGGGATATGTGAAGTCGCTCGTCTACGCCAACAAACCAGAAACGTTAGGGGACTTGGAAGCCAACATTCGTGGCGTTATTGCCAACATACGGCCCCATATGCTCGAAAAAGTGGTTGAAAATTGGACTGGTAGAACTGGCTTTATTCGAGCCAGCCGCGGCGGCCACATGCCCGAAATCATATTTAAACATTAATGGCATAAAATTATCCTTCCAATAAAGCCAAATTGATGGACATTAAAACGATTTTCATGTGTTTTATTTCAATTCGAAGTTCTATACCTCTAAAAAAAACACCCTGTACATACTTACATGCATATGTATGTAAATATGCATAAAGTATAGAACTACAATTGTACTATTTTATGTTTCGGATTTTGTTTCTCTAGTGCAAGTGAATTTCAACATTGTTTGTTGCTCTCTACGGTAAAGATAGCGCTGCAGATAGTTTTTACAAAAATAATTACACAGAAGAACTTTAAGTTATTTAAGCAGAAAAGTTATATTTAAAAAGTTAAAACTTTCTACAAAAGTGGCGGCCACTTTTCGAGCATTACGGGGTGAATATATATGTATGGTCTTCATAATCGACCTACTGTGCAAGGAATTGGAAAAAATTGGCATATTTTAGTTTTTTTTTTGTGACTGTGAACAAGTCGACGTTACGAGCCACACAGTACGAACGATTTTGGCTTTATTGCATGGAAAGATTCCACCACAGTGCGTTATATTGCGTGAGACAAAAATGTAACATTATTAAAGCCAGAACTACACAGTCTTAAAGGAGCTTGCTGTGGAATCTCGGAAGAGGTACTCGTATCTATAAATTTCATGCAATCCAGAAGTCATTGTTAATTATTTGTTTGTTTTATATTTTTCAGTGGTAAATTCTTCATTCTGGAGTTGACTGGTTTAGAACAATGGTTCAGTATACGAGTATAATATATATTTTTGGCATAAAGGTAGACCTTAAAATCATCAACAATGCTGCCGGTCGTCTTAAATTTTTGAATTGCTTGATGTTTGTAATTTATCATGAACAGACTTACGCCTCACAACTTCGAAGAACATGGTTCAGTTTGGGAAACTTATCGCATATCACAGATTTATAATACTTTTTTAGTCAAATTTCGACATACTATCGGGCATGTTCTGACACTCGCATATTGCATAACATTTGCGATTGTACCTTGAACTCGCAAGAGTGGTGTTCTGTAAATCGCCATCGCAAGACTCTTGGCGTGTTCAAATCGCAAGAGTATACTGAAGTAAACTAATGAATTTAGCCTAAACCAAAGTTTAAAGAAACACTAAGGGCCGTTTTCACAACTTGCCGTTAGTTAAAGGTAGGATTTTGTCTCCCCGATGAATAGCTTTGCATTATTACAACTTCCATACTTTATTGTTATTATTATCAATAATAATAATGGATTAAAAAATTATAAATGAAGAAGGTTTTATAATGCAAAGCCATTTATCGGTCCAACAAAATCATACGTTTAGCTGAGGACAAGTTGTGAAAATGGCCCTAAAATGGTTTCTTTTGATTTTAATAAAAAAGTAATAGTTTCCTAAAATGTTTATTATAAAATTTAAATTTATAAAATGTTCTTTCGTTTTGTTAATTTTGTCTTTGCATTGTTTACTTACATATACACTGACGATTTCAACAAACAGCTGACCTCAATCAATATGACAAGTCGCAAGCAAAACGCATGAGAACGCAGAACATGCAGAAACAATTTTGGCGATTTGCAACTCACATGCGTTTTGAAAACCATGTGAGTGTCAGGACATACCTGTATATGTATGTACCTGCATATGTATCTATATGTATGTATATTTAATCAAATTCAAACTATTATGGTTAATGTCTTTAGCAATACTGTGTAGGAAGCAGTGCGAAGACGAGCGTCAAAGAGAGGAAAGCTTCTTCTTCTTCTTTTTTGTATTCTAATAAATGTGCAAGGACAATTCCCAGGATAAACATTTATTGTGATTATGCACACAACAAGAACAATATTTATGCATGTACGTATGTACATACATAAATACTTACATGCATACATATGTATGTGCATGTGTATGAGTGTTTGTTAAAACATGTACATATGTATATATGTACATATGTATGTGTGTGTGTGTGTGTGTGTGTGTGGATGTGGCCGTATTTGTGGAAGTTAGAATCTCTTCTTTTGCCATAAAAAGGGTTTTTTAATGTCATAAACATATTTTTGTTCTTGCCGGAATATTTACCATTTCGTCGAATTGAATTGTATGTAATGTGCAAAAAAAAATATGAAAATGGGAAAAAATGTCACAAAAAAAACAATAATGGCATGCAAAAAGTAAATATTGAATTATTAAATTATTGTTATTCGATTGTTTGTTCTTTGGCAGTGAATTTGTTATTGTTTCTTTTTTTTTTTTTTTTTTTTGCCGTCTCAAAAGTTTTGACTGTTTCATTGTGTTTTGGAAGCATCCTTTTTGCAATTTTTTGAAATTTTTAGACATTAAAGGATAATGTGATGACTTTTGTGTCGTAACTGCAAGCAACAAGGACACCATCAAACATACACATTTACGAATATTATACACATTATAAGTTATGATAATGAGGACGTGTAGTTCCATTTGGGGAGTTTTTTTTTACGAGAAAACTGTTTAAAATATCCTCAGAAGGGAAAGGAAAAGCAAACTCATATTAACAGAAACGACCCATTCACGTTCACATCAATCTTATTTTTAACATTTATTGGTGCGTATTAAAACCCATACGATGAAGTGTAGATTTTCCCTAAAAAAAATAAAAGCAACTAGTTAAGGACTTGTAACTGGCTGACATTACTTCAAAAGGATACAGCAAACACACTTAACTCAGGATCAATTCGTACATACGTACATATGTATATGAATGTATGTATATTTGTGTTTTATAATAATTTTAGAGTTGGGGTACCGTGGTGGTTTATTATGGCTTAAAATTAGCCAAGATGCCGTTAGCTGTTTTTTTTTATTTCCTTCTGCCGGTATCACTGTTTCGAAGGATGATTATTTGCATTTGTAAATTGCAACCTTTTAAATGAAAAAAATAAAATAAAAAGAAAATATAGAAATATTTATAAAAGCAGAGAAGGACACTACAACTAAATTTATCATTCAGACGACAATAATTGTTCGTATATTCGAATAATCTTTTTTTTAGTTTTTGTGAACAAAATTTTTCAACTTGGAATAAAAGGTTTTTGGAGAGTGGTTTTTGTGGAATATTTCACTATTAAGAGTTTGGAATTTTTTCTGCAGATTTAATAAATCACATTAAAACTCAGAGCAATGAAAGACATATGAAAGTGTTAAATAATTTTATGAAGGAAATTTTCCGTCCAATAACAATTTTTTTAAACTAGTAATGCCACAAAAAGTGAAATTAACATTGCCTTTAAATTTAAAATTAAAAAAAAACTGTAAAAATAATTTGTTTCCTCGCTCTTATTAAAAATGCTTTAGTGGTGCCAAAACTACCGGGCCTGACATATAGATGGCGGCAGTAGTTTAAAAAAATTACTTTGGTACAAAGTGGTAATTTTATAAAATATGTATTTAATGTATTTACCCAAAATTTGAGAAGATGCTTCATGAAACAAGCATCGCAAATTCATTTAAGAGTTTCCATGGAAACCCTTAAATGAATAAAAATCAGTATTTGATTTTTACTTAAAAATTTGTTTTAATAGGGCATTTACATTGTCTCGAAATCTAGTACTTACGAGATTTTGAGCTAAATCTTGCTGCTTTTTACTAGATTTCCCATACAAAACAAAATCTATTTTGTCAGTAGATTTGTAGGAAATCTAACCAAAATCAGTTGTTTGGTTGTAGTTTTTGGCAATTTTTCAGTTAATGGGTTTTGGTTTGGATAAAAAAAACCATGATAAATGTCAAAAGAGAGTTGATGTAAACGGTATAGATTTTCATAAAGATTTTAATTAAAATCTGCTAGTTTTTGTGCATGTGCAAATGCCCTATAAATTTCAAAATGCTTAGATTTATATTCTATAATTTTGTGCTTTAAAAGAAATTTTTAAGTAAAAAGCTAATAATTTTTGTTTTTCATACTACCCAATGAATAATAATGATTTTATTTTTGGAAAAGAAAATCCCTGAAATTTTCTTTTATAAAATCTTTTAAATTTAATTCGAATAATTAATTCCAAACTAGCATAATTTCGCAACACTAAGTACAACTCTGACAATTGGCAAATTTAAATTAGGAAATAAAACAAGAATAATATTTGCCCAATAGAAATTCAAACAAGATGTGTTTATAGAAGTAGAAAATTAAAGCTACAACATCAACAATTTATGTATATGCACATACATACATACATACATATGTATTTATCTAAGCATGTATATACATATGTACACTTGGTATAAAAAGTCTGCGTACATAAACTTTGCATATTAAAAAGAAACAAAATAATTATAAAAATATATATATATTATTTCAAAAACGAATTTTATTTATTAAATACATATCAGTCTTTAGAAAATAATGTAAAACTTAAGCAAAAGTAATTCACAGTTAACAACAGGATAATAAAAACAAAAAAATTCATTGAAAAACGTACGAAAAAGTCTGCGTACGCCTTTCAAAATACGTTTTTATATATTTATAAATCGAATTTTTTAAAAGGTTTTAATAGCTGGTTGGATAGCATTTACGTCTCAGAATCTCCATTAATCTTTTTGGCATAGATTGAACTAGTTTTGTAGTTTCTTCGTGTGTTATATTGTTCCATTCCCGCTGCATAACATCTTTAAGCATTGCTTTTGAAGTTATTTGATGTTGTCGGATCTTTTTCTCCAGTAAACCCCAAAGATGCTCAGTAGGATTGAGATCTAGTGATTGAGGAGGCGTTCGCAATTGCTTAGGAACATTGTACAGAAGCCATAGTTTCACTATATCAGCGGTATGCTTAGGGTCATTATCTTGCTGAAAGATAAATTGACCCTGAAGGCCCAATTTTATTGCACTTTGCTGTAAATTGCTTCTTAAGATGTCCAAATAGCCCCTTTTATCCATAGTTGTTATAATGAATTGCAGCTGGCCAACACCTTTTGCTGCCATGCACCCCCAAACCATGACACCACCACCACCATGCGTCACTGTACTAGATAAGTGTTCTTTATTAAGAGCAGTGCCATCTTTTCTCCACACTATTTGCCTTCCCTTTATACCAAAAAGGCAAAATTTGCTCTCATCTGAAAAATTTACCTTTTCCCAGAAGTCTAGAGGCTTGTTTATATGCTCTTTAGCAAATGCTATTCTCTTTAGTCGGCTGAAATGTGAAATATATGGCTTTCTTGGTGCTATACGGCCATGGTAATCATTTTTTTAAGCAATTTTCGAACACTATCACTACTAATAACTTTTACAAAATTAATTTCAATATCGTTTGCTACTTTTGAGGCTGTTACCTTGGGATTCTTTTTAACAGATTGAATCATAAACCTCTTTTCTCGTTCAGTAAGTTTGGATGGACGACCATATCGCGACTTAGATATGAATAGTTTAGTTTCTTTGTAATTATTTATCACCCTTTGAATAGAAGAATGACATCTTTCCACAGTCTCACCGATCTTTCTAAAACTTTCTCCTTTTTTCCATAAGTTGACGATAATTTCGCGCTCTGCGGGACTTATCTCTTTTTCTTTGCGATCCATAACAACTATGCAATTAAAATGTTTGTTAAATACACCAACTACACGTAAGAACACGAATTTAAACAAAAACTATATGCAACGAATAATTACAACTTAAATAATCCCGTTAGATTATTAATGTACGCAGACTTTTTCTTAGCTAGAGATGGAACTTTTCCCAATTTAAGATCGATAAAATGAATGTTACCGAGCATTGTGAAACAGAGTTGCCATAAATAAATTAGTAAGGAGTTAGTCTGTTAAAAAAACCCTAATTTAGATTAGGTGTTTTAGTATTTAACAATAATTTGGAAAATAAAAGTATTTCTAAGCTTATGTACGCAGACTTTTTATGCCTAGTGTATGTATTTTATATGTCTCCCATCCTAGATGCACTATGTCCAAATATATTTATATTTTACTTCCAAACCTATTATGTAGTTTAAATAGGTATAAATTATGAAAGAAATAAAATAAAACCTATCAAATATTTTAAAGTAATTTAAAAAAGTTTATTTGTTGTTGGTTCAGCACGTCTAGAATGTAGAAAATGCTTCTAGACTCTAGATGAATTTCGTTGCTGCGTAGGCAACCTCAATGCTTACGAGTATAGACAAACTTATTGGGAATTACAAAAATATAACAAGTATTTCGAAACTATGTTGTATTCCCATAAAAATATTTGCTATTATAGCTATGCTATTTATTGCGCGATACAGGAGTTAGGACGTGATTTTCCTAAGAAAAATAATCGACACTAGTTACAGTTTATTTATTTATTTATTTAGAGAGAGTACGAAAATAAACGAAAGAAATTGTTTGATTTTGTTTTATTTCGTTCTTTAAAGTGAGTGAAACAAAAACAAAACAAAAACAATGAGAACCATTGCTCAATTTATTTTTGCACATGAGCAGAAACCAGAGAGCCGGCTAACAGCCGCCACCAGCCACAAGCAATACATTACTTTAATCGTAAGAAAATATAATATAATTTTATATAATATAATTTTATTGCATTGTTATTTCACAGTTGAAATTTGTTTAATTATAATTAAGGAGCATAGCTATAAGCGGGTGTCCTAAGACATCTTATTGATCGAATTTTACTCGGAGTTCTTAATTTTTTTACTTTTTTCTGGGAAAAAATAAAACAATAAACAACAAAAAAATATTGAAATTAAGGAACACAATAAAAACCGTTTAAACAAAACATGAAAAAAAAACAAAGAAATAAATGTTTAATTGAAAACCTTATAATATATGTGGTTCGTGAGCTTTAAGTTTATATAGGGTGTTAATTTCAGAAAGTATTTTTTTTTTTTTTTTTTTTTTTTTTTGAGTCGCATATCATATTCGATTTTATTTTGAGTCTCTTCACAGAAATTTATTTTGAATCATTTCCATTTCATGGGGATGCATAAAAAATAATAAATTTCGAATGACTCTGTTTTATTTTTAGATATCCTTTTGGAAAACACATGTAATTTCTTAAACACGCAGACAATGGAAGTGCTGAAATTGATGAAAGCTCGGCAAAAACAGATTTTCCCAGCTAGATCAATCAATCACAGAGACCAAATATATACTCATAAATACATATGTATATATATATATGTATATATGTATAATATACATTGTACATAAATATATAAGAATTGCTTATTTAAATTATTATTTTGTTGCTTTTAAGAAATTCTTGTAAAAAGTCTGGTTCTCTGAAAGATTTTACATCTTGAGGACGGACAAACTAAGATACTCGTAGATTAATAGAAATATGAATTATTCAGCCTTAAAATATTTGATTATTTGGTTTTATTTGTTTCATAATATTTCCAATATTATCCGAAAGCGTTGACTTCCAAAAGTGCGTATCCTTCAGAATTGGCATTTCGAGTATCTAATTCAAATTCATGGTCAATAATAAAGGAGGAGCATTACTTTTTTTCCGTCTGGGTTGCCTCATTTACTGAAAAAGTCCTTTAGAAATGCATTATAGCTTAGCTTGCAACATAGCTTTGTTAAGATACTAATAAAGATCTGTTAAAGCACAAGTTTCGTGTCAAGGCTTATAAATCTATACAAGCACAAACTTGAAATTATACCGATGCATACAGAAAATAACGCAGTGATAATTTTAAAACTCTTCATGACATGGTAATAATGAGAATTGTATTCTACAAATTAGCTGAACTACGAAGCACACACAGGGATTTGGATAGTTAAGCAATAACTGCACTTAAAAAATATTTGGATTGAATTTTTATCAGTTACATTTTAATAAAAATCTAATAAGAGATTGAAAATTTCAAAAGCGGGATGTGTGGTCGGGTTACCCGTAACTGAATTCCGTAGCACCATAAAGGTTTCCAAAATATATTAAAAGTTTACAATCTAGACTGAGGATTGAATTTCTACTAGTTAATCACCCAATGTAGCTGAGTTAATTAAAGCTTCATTTGTGTTCGCTGGAGTCAATGCGGTGTTTCCATGTAAGCCGTCGATCAAGGTGTATGTTGAGGAACAAGTTGGGAACAAGTATATCTTTCGTTAGTTACATATATACTTCCTTTAAGCTATCAGGCCTACCGTATTCAATGTCAATAAAAATGCAATTTATTACATGTTGTCCCGACGTTTCGTGAATTTTTTGTTCACTTTTTCAAGGGATGTAGTCTATTTAATAAAAATAAGAAAACAACAACAATATTGTGGACATTTACATTTATAAAAATATTTTTTATATAAAACAATATAAAACTTACTGTATTTTTTAAAATCACATGAATACTATTTGATATATAAATATATTTGCAATAACTTTGTTGAAACAAGTGTATTATGAAAAATAAAAATTATAAAATGTTTTTCAACTTTTTGTGTATCACATGTTTTTGACAATTGCTAATTTGTAGTTTGCGCTCAAATTGTCCGTGTCTTCTTTGCTATTCATCGTTTTGTTTATTTTCTGTTGAATTCTTAAACTTTCTGTTATGTATCTCTTTCTGTCGTTGTTTACTTTGTCTAGTATTTTTATACCGTCAAAATCTGGTTTGTGTTTAGTATTTGTTATATGTTGTGACAGTGCAGTATTCTCTTTGTTTTTACTGATGTCTGCTTTATGTTCGTTCACTCTTGTTTCTAAGCTCCTCTTATTTTTATTAAATAGACTACATCCCTTGAAAAAGTGAACAAAAAATTCACGAAACGTCGGGACAACATGTAATAAATTGCATTTTTATTGACATTGAATACGGTAGGCCTGATAGCTTAAAGGAAGTATATAACTAGCGAAAGATTTTAATGGGCCAAATATATCAACAAAAACAGTATATCTTTCTTCAATAGGGTAAATGTTACCTGAACACATTTTTGTTAGTTTACTTTTATTCTCCATTAGTTCATCCATGATACAATTATACAGGTGATGTGATCTGCCAAATGTTGTTTATGTTTTACCAACACACGCGACCATTGCCTATTAAAACTGTACTAATACAAACATGCTTTGCAAAGCCAAGAGAAAACGCAAGTACATGTATATTGTTTTCTCTTGGTTGTCTCTCTTGTCAATCACAAAACAGCAATAAAAATCACTGTTGTTTTATTTGTTGTACATTTGTTGTAGATTTGCAGCTACCTGTATTATTGTATCATGAGTTCATCCATAGTTCAATAGGGGACTATTACGAATATTATATATTATATGTACTACGAATATTTTTTTTTGTTGAGTATGTCTATATAAGAAAGACTCCACTAGGGCATGTATTATGTACTACGAATATTTTTTTTTTTGGTTTAGTGTATATATAAGAAAGACGAAAGACAATGAATCGATATAAATGGACCATCAAGTCACGCTGGAACAAGTCTCGTAGCTATACTTAGATATTAACCTAAACTTAACAGGTGTTTATTCTTTTGAAATACGACTGCCTCTGTGGTCGAGTGGGTAGTGTGCAAGCCTGTCATGCACGAGGTTGTCAGTTCGCGTCCTAAAAAATATCTGCTCAAAAATAAATTATAATTGAATTTGTAACAATAAAAACAAAAATTATAAGTTTTCATTATTGTTACAGTTAAGTGTCGGAATGAAATTTTTAAATAATTATATTATTCTACACCGAATAGATCACTGTGGGATAGTTCAGTGACAAGTCAAAAGGCGTATACAAAGTATCAATTAACCCCATCCTAGGCTATCCCCATGTAAAAGTGAGTGGTCTGTTTCATAGGAAGTGTTAGAACTCGGACTCGTCCCTATCAGTTAAAGACCAATCACGTGACTAGTCTTGTGTCACTTTCATTTCCTGCAGGTATGTTATATCCCAAGAAAGCTTAAGAGACTAAATTTTTTGACCAAAATCGATTATTTGCGATCATAAATAATCGATTTTTGTAAAAAAAAAATCGAACTAAATTATTAATTAATTTTTAAAAAACGAGGACCCAAAATTCTTGTTCTTAGAAAGCTTTTTTTAGTTCAGCGTATGTATTTATTATGTGTGAAAGTGCCAGTTTAGATGATGCATTTTTTCTTGTACAAACTCTTACTTTGTTGTCAAAGTGGAAAGAGGAATAGAAACGGTTACACATATTCATGTATCTACATCTAAAACATTTCATAATCTAAACTGGAACTAAGAATGAATTGTTTCAAACTAAATGGCAAATGTTGCATACTCCAAATCTAAATGTAGTTAAGGGTAAAATACAAACTTGCACTTAAATTTGTTAAACCTCCAAGGAAATTTATTTCTACTACGAGTAGTATCTGACGGATAAAATACATATTTCATTTTTTCACTTTTACAATTTATAAAAAAATGTGTCCAAATTTCAACACGTTTTTTTCTTTCCTTTTTTTTTTTTTTTTTTTTTTGTTTATTTATTTCTTTCTTCGGTTTGCAAGAAGGATATTCATATGTATGTACGTGTGTTAGTATTATATATTAAACGTGGATTGTATATAAAGGCCCGCAAATAAATTTTTATATAGAAGAGATGACCATGCCATGCCGTTTTCCATGATGTCTCTTAACAAAATGATTAATGTTTGGCCAAACTTTTTAGACTGACGTTTAGCAAAACATAAATATAAATAAATACATATGTACATACATACATTAATACAATAGTAAAGAAACATGTTATTGTTAGATATGAAACGAAAAAATATTACAAATAGCTATTTTCCCACTGAAAGTTGTGGTCATAAACAGGGTGGGGTGTGTTGGTTTCATTTCCTGGCTTAGACAAGTTTCTCGGCTCGAAGTTCAGATGAGTTTTGTTGGTTGGGGTTGGGGTGATTTCTTTCTATAATCTTATAAAATCCTCAAATTATTACCAAAATGCCAATTGAAACATTTTTTTTTTTTCATTTTTTAATACGTGTTAAGCATATTATGGCAGCACCCATCTGCGTTGATGTTAGTACTCACACACAAACTTACATACATACATAGATACATACATATGTATGTATGTAGGTATGTTTGTATAACATAAGTATGTTTGTCAAGTTGCTTCTTTAACTTTTAAAAAATTTCCTATCCAATCAATATTTTCTTGGTTTTATAATTGAGAGAAATATGTATGTATATACATAAGTATATGCTTTAATTTTGTTAACTTTTAATTTTTTTTTTTTTAACTTTTAGTTTTCTTTTTCGTGCAATTCCGATTGCACTCAGGGGAGTGATTGAATCAAGCCGCAATTCCACTTGAATGATATGAAGATAAGGGGAATGATTACACCCAATAAAAAGTGCTTGAAGTGGAGATCTTTAACTTTTAGTTATTGTTACATACATAACATACTAGATATTTTATTTGATTTTCATTTTAATTTAGTTTATCTTTCTCATAAACGAGAAATATAAATTACGTACTTTTAAAATTACTAAACACAGGAATACATTATTTTTATCTAATCTACATACATACTTACATACATATGTACATATGTATATAAACTTTTAGTTGCATTCCTGTGTTGCTTAGTTTCAGTGTCATATACACGCATAGAAAAGATATGGTTGTCAAATGGTTGAGAAAACAATATTATGTTCTCTGAAACAAATATATGGTCGTTGAAAACTAGTTATTGTTATTTTAAACATTAATTTCGTTACGATAAGCACAGTAATGTTTTAATTTAATAATTACATTATTGTATTAATAGAAATTGCGATATGGTTAGAGTTGAACAATATAGTTTTGTTAAAAATTTATGTCTACAATATAATTTGTATTATTGTGTAAAAATAATATGATGTAAATAACAATATAATGTTATCCAAAACCATACTATGTTAAGTTTTAAAAAAAATCTTTTTCAGAAACACCTTCTGTCAGTTCAGTGTTTCGTTTGTAAGCTATCGGTAGTGCACGCGTGGTGTTAAATAAATAAAAAAAGTATAAACAAAAGGGTAGATAAATAAAAATAATATGTACATGTGTATGTACGTATATCTCTTTATACAGATGTGTCTGTATTTCGTGTATACACATATATATGTAAGTATACATTTCTAAACATACATACATTTTATTTCAACAATGTTAATTTATTTTTATTTCGGATTTACCGCACAGCTGTTTTGAACAAAAGATTTGCCAATAAAAATTATCTTAAAATACAAAATATTATTATTACATAAAATAATACTATGGTCGTATTTAACAATATTATTATAATATTAGAACATGGTGTGTGTTAAGTCTCAATTATATTTTAGTCACATCTATTAATAGTGTTGTCTTAATTACAATAATAAGATTACGTATAACAAAGTTAATTGTTTTTGTAAAAAATATTATTATTAACTCAGAAAATAATATTATTTAAACTTTGCTTTTCCATTGACAATAATATGATTTGACTGCAACCATATAACTCAATCATAGTATGTTGCTATTTGATAATGGTTACCTCAACCATATTTTTTCTTTGCGTGTAGGCTATTTTTGCATCTGAAGAATGTATTGGATCATGTCGGCAATAATACAAGGTATACATAAATATGTACATATGTATGTATGTACATATGCAAGAATATAAATACACATGTACATACATATGTATGTACATATGTCAAATACAAGAATATTGAAGCAAAATTGCCATTATCATATAAGTCGATTCCTTTTACACCTACAATACATAAAATGAATATTTGAATGTGCTTCTGTGTAAATCAATTAACATTTTTTTTTTGCAAAATAAATCCTGTCAAATGGATTCGTATGAATGCCAACAACACCTCTTGTGCAGCTGTGTATACTACACAGGTAACAATCCTATAACGCGGTAGATACTCTACAAAAAAGTTACATGTTTTGTGAAATGGCTTTAATGGAGGCAACATACAAGTATACATATCGCACCTTATCAACAAGAGGGTATTAACTCAAAATGTTTGAAATTTCACTTTTTGCAAGAAATCAACTAACAACATCAATATCTATCTACTGTAAAAATTTCAACGTATTCCGATTACTCTTTCACCTCGAAAACCACATTTGAGACCATTTTTGTGATAGCGTAGTGACAACCTTTATATAATCAAAAAGGTATTATTTTGAGTTAGTACAAAAGTGCACACAGAAATGTATCTTATATTTTCATAAAAAAGGTATTATTTTGATTTGAGCCTTTATTCAAGTTAAAAATAATCCAATTGTTTTATTTAAATTCTGTTGTATTTTGAGTTGATACTGTTTTGTTGAAAAATATATTTTGAAACTTTATTTAAATTTCAACTAAAGCGTCGTAACTCAAAATAATACAAAAAAAATATCGAGAAAATTCAGAAAAATGGTATTAACTCAAAACATAGAGTTTTTTCCCAAGAATTCCAACATTTTGAAATAAAAACAATGCAAATACATTTTCAAATAAAATTTAATTACTACTATGGATTCGGATTTTCAAATTCTCTTGTAATCTAACCACAAACAGTTTTTCGTCTCTACTGAACATTTTAAAATTTTGAGTTAATACCCTCTTGTTGATAAGGTGCGATATGTATGTGCCCTTAATTATGAAAGTGGTCTAAGTCATATACATATGTATTTATTTCGTTGGTAGGGATATTTAGTAGATTACATTTGAACAAAAAATATAAAAAAATATTTTTATATTTGGCAACATTTTAATTTATAGTTTGTGCTAGTCTCGATTTATTTAATATTTTTTAAATATTTATGTAAGTTTTTTTTTAAGATTTATTTGATATTTCGAAGCAAAATGCTTCATAATTAAGGGCACATACCTACATACATATGTAAGGTTCCGTACATTCGGTTTTGAGCTTTTTTTTACTTTTTTACATACATACATATGTACAGGGTGTTTTTTTTAGAGGTAGAGAACTTCGAATTGAAATAAAACACAAGAAAATCGTTTTAATGTCCATCAATTTGGCTTTATTGGAAGGATAATTTTATGCCATTAATGTTTAAATATGATTTCGGGCATGTGGCCGCCGCGGCTGGCTCGAATAAAGCCAATTCTACCAGTCCAATTTTCAACCACTTTTTCGAGCATATGGGGCCGTATGTTGGCAATAACGCCACGAATGTTGGCTTCCAAGTCCCCTAAAGTTTCTGGTTTGTTGGCGTAGACGAGCGACTTCACATATCCCCAAAGAAAATAATCCAATGGTGTCAAATCACACGATCTTGGTGGCCAATTGACAGGTCCATTCCGCGAAATTATGCGCTCATCGAATGTTTCCTTCAATAAATCGATTGTGACGTGCGCTGTGTGGCATGTAGCTTCGTCTTGTTGGAACCACAACTCATCCACATTCATGCCATCCAATTCGGGAACAAAATAGTCGGTTATCATGGCTCTATACCGGTCTCCATTAACGGTAACTGACTCTCCAGCATTATTTCGGAAGAAGTGTGGCCCAATGACTCCACCAGCCCATAGAGCACACCAAACAGTCAGTTTTTGTGGATGTAATGGCGTCTCAAGGGTCTCACGTGGATTCTCTTCACTCCAAATGTGGCAATTTTGCTTGTTGACGTAGCCATTCAACCAAAAATGAGCCTCATCACTGAACAAAATTTTGCGATGAAAATCAGCATGGAGATCAATCTCATTTTCGGCCCATACACCAAAATCACGACGCATTGCATGGTCTCGCGGCTTTAATTCTTGCACAAGCTGGATCTTGTAAGGTCGCAAGCCAAGATCTTTGCGCAAAATCTTCCATAAAGTTGATGGACAAAGCTCCAATTGCTGTGCACGGTGGCGAATCGATTCATTCGGGTCCTCTTCAACACTTTGCTCTACAGCGGCAATTGTTTCTTCGGTGCGCACTGTTCGACGTCTCTGCGGATGCGTATTATCACATAGAGTAAACGTAGTGCGAAAACGATCCATGGTTAACCGAATTAATTGCTCTGATGAACGATTATGTCGACCATAAAATGGACGGAGCTTGCGGTAAACTTCGCGAACTGAACCATTATTTTCGAAATAAATTTGCACGATTTTTAAGCGTTGTTCTTTTGTCAACCTGTTCATGATGAAATGGCAAACCAAAATAAATATTAATCACTTGACAGCTGACAAAATGGCCGCCAGTTAAAAAAGTGATGCCAACTTAAAGTTCTATACCTCAATAAAAAACACCCATTATGTAGGTATGTTTGTATAACATAAGTATGTTTGTCAAGTTGCTTCTTTAACTTTTAAAAAATTTCCTATCCAATCAATATTTTCGTGGTTTTATAATTGAGAGAAATATGTATGTATGTATGCATGTATATGCTTTAATTTTGTTAACTTTTAATTTTTTTTTTTAACTTTTAGTTTTCTTTTTCGTGCAGTTCCGATTGCACACAGGGGATTGGATTGAATCAAGCCGCAATTCATTTTAAACGATTTTTATTTCATTTTGTCACTTTTTTTGCAAATAAATACACTTTATTTGCAAATTTCAAGTGTACATATGTACATACAATTGTATGTATATTACATGGGATTTTAACATTTTTCGTTGCTCGTTTTGGAACGCCCTTTAATTTTTTGCTCTCATGCGGCCAAAGTTCTACATACTATGTGCAAATTTCAGGTCCGTAGCTTTTATTTAAGTCAATATAAGAATATATTTATATGTACATACATACATATGTATGAATATCTTAACGCTCTACACCAGCTACGTCCAAACCAGAGCTGTTAAATTTCGATTACGATTAGTAATCAATTAGATTACATTTTAAAAAGAATTGTAATGACTATATAATTGCCTTCAAAAGAATTGCTGATAAATAATTTATTACGATTACTAATAATCGAAAAGTAATCTGAATTACTTAAAATTACTAAAAATAATCAAAAGTAATCCCACTACTTTCAAAGATTATTTTTGATTCATAATAAATAGTCAAAAGGAATCAAAATTAAGCGTTAAAAGTAATCGGATTGTTTCTTGATTACTTTTGATTCTTTTTGATTATTTTTAGTAATTTTAAGTAATTCTGATTACTTTTCGATTATTAGTAATCGTAATCAATTAGTAATCGTGCAAAACCGAATATAATCGTAATTTAATCCTTACTCCACCTTTAAAAAAAAGTAATCAAATTAGTAATCATTACGATTAGTAATCATTACTTAACAGCTATGGTCCAAACACACATATGTACACTTAAATTTGTAAAGATATTTATCAAGGAGACAAAATCCCACCTTTAACTAAAGGCAAGTTGTGAAAATGGCCCTTATAAGTATAAATTTTGTTTTTAATACATATTTCTATATTTTTTTAAATAACACGAAAAATATTTGTAACAATCCTAATGCAATTGTTGAGATATTACGACGTTTTTGAAATAAAAGTGATTAACTTGGATTTTATTTTTCATTTTACCTTATAATATTTTTATTGTTACCCACCCAATGGGCGACTAGTTGTGTAAAGGTTTAGGGGAAAAATATGGATGCATGTCGAATATAAATTATTTCTTGTGTTTCTGAGCCTACTCGCTTAATCTATTGAAATTTCAAAAATCTTATGTAAATTCTCAAATGGTTTTTGAAAGTATGTGTACAAGATAAGAGGTTTGAAGCTTTTCAAAAGTACGGTTGAAGTCTGCTGATGATTTGGCAAAAATGTTTAGGCAAAATCTACATAGATCAGTGATGCAAAATGTGGCACAATTGGGCCATTTGTGGCACTTTTGGATGTTTGATGGCCCTGTGGTACTCTCTAGACTATTTTGGCCCTTTCAACTCAAAATTCAACTAATTCCTTCAAACCTTTGAGTATACTTTTTAATTGAGTTTTTTTCCGTTTTAAAACCACTTTTATTTTTTGGAAATTTTTATTTTAACTGGCTTCAGTTAAACTTTTTCAAAAGGAAACAGAACAAGTAAATAACGAACATAGGGCAGTATCGCAAGTTCCAGAATTTAAAAACCTCAAAGATTTAAGTAGAAGTAAATTTTGCAAAACGATTTCTACCACTAAAAATCGTTTAGGTAAACCTTTGCATACAAATGTATACAGAATTATTCAAGCAACTCTTTCTATTCCCATTCCTCAGCATGTGTGGAAAGTATCTTTTCTTTCGGCTGAAAATTTATATTGAAATCAATAAAAAAATATGAAAATTCTCTTTTTTCAATATAAATTTTTAGTCAAGAGTTTTCTTTCGATATCATCAAGCAGGCCATAAAAAAAATAAAAGATTTAATGAAATCTAATTCTAATAATTGTTATGAAGATATTTTCAAACTTAACACAAAAAATGCTTATAAACAGGAGTAAATTGAGGAACTATTGAACTAATAATTTAGAGATTATGTATTATAAAATTAGAATTACATATAGAATGTTTTTAAACTAAAATTTAATTTTTTAAGCAACATACATACATATAAAATATGTAGTTACTTTAATTTAACAAAAAAAAATACTTTAAAAAATTTGAATTTATGTCGCTAATTTCTGTTTTTGCTCTAAACAAAATAAATCACATGTATTATATTATTAATACATACTTTTGTTTTTATTTAAATATTATAGTCAAGTACATTAAAAAACTTTTTTGGCCCTATCAAAGGTATTTTGGCCTTTTAAATCGTTAATTTGGCCCTAAAATAAAAAACTCAAAATGCATCACTGACATAGATATTTTATAATAAAGCTTTAAATTTAAAGCTTTCATGAGTTAAGCTTGCCCTGTATGCAAATTTGACATAAATTCTTTGCTTAAAATGGGGCCAAATTTTTAATCGTAATCGAGCGGTTAATAAGTTCGATAATGAGTTCGTAAAATTTCCATGTGGAATATAAACAATTTCATCTCATTTTCGCGTTATTAGTGTAAGAATGAAACCGTTTTATAAGAGGGTCACCTGTACTTTAATATGTATAAAGCCTGATACTCTGTTCACAATTTCGTGCGAAATGCTGTCAAACTATGTACATATAAAAGTATTTGGTATGAAATATTTGCGAAATAAATTCGCAAGAGTAGTACTCTGTTCTTGGTGTGAAAAACACGGAAAATCATGTCTTTCCATGCAAAATTAATCTGGCATCATTTTAGTTTAGCTGCGAAACAATATGAGCAGTTCTTTTTTCGCACGGAATTTTAACAATGTTGCATACTTTCAAGCAATAAAAGCGAGTTGGGCTATATTTAGTACATGTCAAATTTTTCACGCGAAATAACGAATGGCACTGAAAGTTTTTCACAACTTCGAACAGAGTACCATGCTTAACAAAGAAAAATCGCTCCGCAATAGTATTCCACTTTACAAAAAGTTTATTTTTTTTTCGAACAACTTAAATTAAAGGGTAGATTTTGTAAATACAAGCGATTTTTTCGTTTTGAAATTTTGTATGGAAAAATGGTTTTTGAAAGGAATTTTGGTTCATTTTTTTATACAAATCTGAAAAGCTTAGAAACTAATTTTTTTTTACAAAATCTGCCTATTAAACAAAAAAGAATATTTTTATTCATCGATTGTGGATAAGAACCGAATCGAAACGAAATTAGTTCAAACTTCTTACTTTTAAGTTTAACATTTACTTTTAATTGTTTGAAAACTTTTATAAATACATATTTAATTCTATTACATAACTAACATGACGAGCCATAACCGCCAAAACAAAGATTAACCGATAAATTTTTTGGACTTGGTTTTTTTGGTAAAAAAAATTAAGTTTGAAAATTATGTGGCTTAAGCTTTTCTTGGCGGTTATGGCACGATGTGACATAATGCATACACACATACATGCATATGTGTGTGTATGCATATACATACATATGTATGTATGTATGTGTACATATTAAAATAATACATGTACTTATAATAACTTATAATGGGCTACTGAGGAACAGAGTTTTGAATCGTTGTCTTGCAGATTAAGAGGATTATAAAGATAAACATCTAAATTCTAATTTCAGATGCAATGATGTGCGTAGTTAAAGTCTTATCTGTCTGTGTGGGGTGATAAATCTTAATAAAGTTAAAGAAAGGAAAAAAACAAATAATATAATCTTAAAATTAAGGCAAATACACGTTTCTAATTATTTTAATTTTGATAGCATTATTTTGTAGAAATGAGTACACAATTTTCTTCCTCTAAATTTTTATAATACAAAATACTCTTACATATGTACATACATGCTTACATACTACATACCGTTACCTTAATATGGAAAGGCCTTAACTCGTTACTTTTCTAAATCGAAATTTTTAAATTTTTTGATACATTAGATGTTCATATATTAAAATATAGAAAAAACTCGACTTCAAAAAAAGTAATGGGTTAGGTCCTTTCTATATTAAGGTAACGATACATACATACATACATACATACATACCTACATACATACTTAAGTATGTACGCGTATTGTATTTTTTTTATATCACATTTACAAGCGATAACTACAGTTGAAATATGGCAATAGCAAAAAATGGATAAGGCTATTTATTAACTAGTGTTAATAAAAATAACTACTTATGTACATATATGTACATATGTGCATACATACATATACATACATATTACTTAAATGTAAGCAGTTCTTAAATAAGGTTAACAGTCCCAGCCAACCCATTAAACAACAACAAATCGAATGTGCAAAATAACAATTGGATAAAGTTTATTTCTTTATATTTTTATTGTCAGCTTGCAAGAGATCTTTTTTGGGGTCGTGGCTGTTAAGTTTTTCATTTAATAACTGCAATTCCTTGTCGCCAGATCGAGTCGAATAATCGTTCCAATCCTGTAGAGTTGAGCTGGCAAAACAAACATATAACACACCGCTGCCAATTAGCATGGCTGCTGATATTAAGAACACATGTTTCCAAGTTTCGAAAGTTTGCTACAAATGTTTGAAACCAATTTTTTTTTTTTTTTTTGTAAATTAAACAATAAAGATGATAAGATTTTGGATTGCATATGCATATGTATGTAACTTACATTTCCCAGCGTTAAAATGCCAACAATATAGGGCGATATGAAACCTGGAAGTACACCAATCATGCCACTTATGCCCAAAACAATACCAGCATAGTTGGGCGCTATATCGACAATGGAGGCAAGAGGACCAGATGATACGGCACCATGAAACATAGTGGCTACAGTTAAAAATATAATGGCAGCTGTAGAATTATGTCCAAAATAGGCCAAAGCAACAACAACTAGACCTTTAACAATGCAACCTAAAAATGGAATATTAGCGGAAAAAAAATTTTAGCATTTCCTCGTTTTTAAAAAACTTTTTAAAAGTTTTAATCACATACATAACGCTGTGGCCAATTTTCTAAGATTAGTGCGACTCATTTTATTTGATTGCAATAAATAATCAGCAAATAAGGAGAAAGCGTACGCGAAAATCATGCGCATTAAGTGTGGCAAGCCGGATAAAAGTCCGGTCTGATCAGCAAAAAAAAAAAAAAAAAATTATAATTAAATAGTATAAAAAAAATTGCGTTCAAAAACTTTTGCTTTTCTCACCGCTCTTATGTTCCAATTGTGTATCACTCTAAAGTACGTGGGGGCCTGAGTCATCAGTGTAAAAAGACCCCAAATACCTCCCCATTGAGCAATGACGTTCATCCAAACAGGCCTGGATGTCAGAATCGCCCTCCACGGTGTACCATGTGCTTGTGAGTTCGTAGTTTGAACGGAAGATCCCAGACATTTTTCAATGTATGTGAGCTCAGTACCACTTATGCGGGGATGTTCAACGGGACTATCGAATACGAACATAATCCAGCCCAGCCACCACAACGTACCCAACATCCCGCAAACATGATAAACCCATTCCCATGAAGCCCAATGCAACATATAACCAAAGAGTGGATAAAACAGCGCTATGCCCACAGAACTACCCAAGTAGGCTGTTACAAATTTGCTTCTCTCGTTTGGTGGTATCCATTTGGCAGTAAGTACATGCATTGCCGGCCAAGCCAAGCCCTAAAATACATACAATCAAAGTTATTAGTGCAAAGACAATTTGTGAGGTAGTAAAAACAAATTTCTGAGATGTTATTAAAAAATTCAATATCACTAATCTTCTTCTGATTACGAATAAAACAGCATTAGCTAAGGATAATTTTTTAACTAAATTTTAATAAGTAATAATGCCTTTTTCATATCCCACTAACCGTTATTAGGCCTTGTATAATACGGAGGCAAATCAAAGCCTTGTAATCCCAATATGACGCAATTGGCATTAGGAAACACATCCAACACCCAATAGCATTCGATAGTCCAAACACCAGCTTTGTGCCATATTTTTTAGCCAAAATTCCTCCCGGTATTTGTGTGACCCAATGGGCCCAGAAAAAGGAGCCCAATACTAGACCTTGCTGATATTCGTTCCAATGAAAGCCATCTCTTTCGTACTCCGCCTTTCGAAAAACAAAATAAATATACATACATACAATAATAAACAATACACATACATACATACATACATACATACATACATACATACATACATACATACATACATTGTATGTACGTACGTATGTGCATTAAAATTTCAACAATTTAATTAATTTTCAATTTAAGACACTAAAGTGGTCCAAATTTACTTGAGTACGCGACAATAATCCATACAAGCAAATGATGTGGCAACTTGTATCATCCTCTAAAATCCAAGCTTCCCGGTCAGTTTTTAAGTCCCAAGAAAAAGTAATAGAAGACAAACGAAAACAGCTAGTTGTTCCGCTCTAATTAGACTTTGTACTTGTTGGGCTTAGTGAATTTTATTTTCGAAATCTACCGAACCGAATCTATTTAATATCTTACGGCATCTAAGTGAGCTCAACATATTTCGAATGCGGCCAATTTGCTTCCGATCCGTCGAACCTTTATTAAAGGCTCAGTTAGCCGACTGTAATGGAATGTAACTGCAACGGTAGGAAACAGCTGATAGATATTGTTATGTTGAATAGTAATGAAAGTGGTTATAGAGACTAGCCGGAATATAAGAGTCGGTTTATTACTTTTGACATAACAATATCGATCAGATGTTGCAGTTACATTCCATTACAGTCGGCTAACTGAGCCTTTAATAAAGGTTTAAAACATATATTTCATACCAAAAAGTACTCGTATGTACCACAATCTGTTCTGCTATATATTTTAATTTAATTTACGAATTTTAATAGAAATACATACATTCAGTAATAAGTATTTTACTTATGCCGAGTACACACTATGGCGTTTTGTGGCATCGCAATAGTGTGTACTATTGGCTTCGTTAGTCATTTCCGATATTTTTCTGTTTGTGGCATTGCTTTCCATATATAAAAAACATAATGTACGGCGCTGCATACATTTTGAAAATGAAAACACAAGAAATGCCAGATGTGTACTCAGCATTAGATATAATCTTAAATAAAATAAAAATTACTGAAATAATTTTCAGTTGGAAAAAAACATCCGTTAGAAAATCAGCAGTTAAATATTTTAGATCACTGAGCGGCCTTTTGGATTTTAGGTGACGATATATGATTTTCATAATTTTATTTACAGTGCACTCGCGATAACGTTAACACCGCAGTATAATTTGAACAAAAAAATATAAATAAAATGTTAAATTTCTGTGTTCGTTAGTTCCGGGAATGTCCTTTTTATAAATATTTATGGTAGTATGTATGTATATTTATTTCTTTAATTTACTGCCCTCCCTAATAAAGCAACATTTTAACGAATCACTTTCTTGTGTTGAGCAAATACTTCGAGTACACATCCATACGTATGTAGGGTTCAACTTTTTGTGATTGGAAACGCAAAAAAAAATCAAGACGTCTTAAGAACTTCAACTGTTCTTTTAAATACAAAACCCAAATCAGTCTGGATGAGTTTAATAATTTTTAACAATTTTATTCTTATATTTTTGGTATTCGAAAAGGTGAAAAATTCACAAACGTGAATACCGTCGGTTTTAATTAGTTCACGATATCACTAGTGCACTGTATATTTATGAATGCTCTGATTTGCAAAGCTTTAATTAATAATTAGCCCATTATGGGCGCTGAAGTTACACACACTCCATCCATACATTTTCATTTGAATCGATATGTCAACAAAACTAAATGTCGAATTTATCAGTTTGATGCAGAATTATTGGTTGATTTTTGTTTTTGTTTATTTTATTTTTTTTTTTGCCATCTTAAGAGATTATTGCATAATTTTTGTAATGCTTTTCTTTACTTTACTATACACATGTCGCCCATTTAATTTAATAACATCATAACTCAAAAATGCATAATTAATCATCATATCATTGTTCATATTGTGTACAAATTTCATAAAAATATCATGTACATGTCGTGCCAAGACACATTTTTCGACTTCGTTTTTTTTTTTTTTTTTTGACAAAAATCGATTATTTACGATCGCTAATAATCGAGTTTGGTAAAAAAAAAAATCAAGTTGGAAAATTATGTCGCTTAAGCTTTTTCTTTTTCCATTAAGTTGTGTGTAAAATGGAAACTTTAAACTAGTTTCCTATAAAATTATTTATTTTTTTGAGTTATGGCCTTGTTGTAGTAAATGAGCGATATGTACACACATACTTACCTACATACATACATACATACATTCATACATATGCATGTAAATTCAAATCGCATCTGCCCAGTTGGCCACGTCTTCAAGACATCTTTGACGACGGGCACAAGACAATGATGGTAAGGCTGAGTTAACATCTGGCATTTCTTGTGTGCCATGTGCCAAGAAAACTGAAACTGTTTAACTTAATAAATACTTGTCTGAATCAAACAGTTTTTCATTAGAAATTAGTGGTTAAGTTTTTTCATGCTTGTGTGGCACATATCGCACAGATGTAAACCCGGTCTAAGTCGTAGAAGACGTATTCCAGACAACTCTATACAAATCGTCGACAGCCACAGGGGCACATGTGGTAGCGATGCTAGCCTCTCAGTCTAGAGGTCGTGGGTTCGATTCCCGCCATAGACCCTGGGTGTTTTCGGCGGCGAGGTCACACAAGACGAGATGATCGCTCAGATTGTCGACAACACTTCTTTATTGAAGAAAAAACTTATGACACTGTCGCTCAGATTGTCCTCAACGAATTCTTATTGAAGAGAAAATGTATGACACTGTCGCTCAGATTTTCGTCAAAAACAAAACGAGGGACATTGTCGCTCAGATTGTCCTCAACAAAGTTTTATTGAAGACAAAACCTGTGACATTGTCGCTCAGATAGTCATGAACGACGATTTCCTTTAAATTGTCTATTTGTCGGTTGGGTTCTGGTTTGCGACACAGTATATTCAAAGTGCATTAAGTCTGCAGCAAACCAGAAACCAACCGACGTATTGTAAAACCCAATCGACACGCAACATGTCGTACATTAATCGTCGAAGACAATGTCGTCTGCGACGATTTGGCCAACTGGGTGCAGTGAGAAGCAGCAACATACGAGTACTTTTGAAAACGTATTTACTAATACATATGTAGATATGAGGTAAAATTCAACATCTTTTTAAATTAAATTTTAAAAACTATTCTTTAAGTAAAGATGATCCACTCTGTATATTTTTTACACATACATACATATATGTACATACATACATTTGTTAGATTCATGAAATGTTTCTCGAAAGAATACTTATTTCCTCGATGTTCGATACTAAGTGTTGGAAAACTCTGATTGAATCGATTAATATTATTCGCTTTTAATAGGTTGCGATCTATTGATGAAGGCGGCTGTTGTTGTTTGGGCTTACCTCCTCCTCCAGCTGCTATCATTTCCACAATGGTAATGTTTAGATTTATTCGGATCATGTAATTGACCGCAAACCCAAAAAATGTCAAATACCATAAGACAGTGCGCGCTTGTACTATAAAATAAAAGAAATATAAATAAAGTAAATCAACTGATCTTGTCCCAGTTGTAGTATCATTTGATATGCTGATCGGGACTGGTTTCTGTAAAATCCCTTGCTTCGGGATTTAGTGATGGAGTCTCGAAATCCCCTAAAATATTCAGGGCAATTATGAATAAAACTCCCAGGGAAATTTTTCCGAGGGAACAATTCCAACTAATGGCAAGTGATAGTGAAAACAAAAAATTCTAATTGGAAAAGGGAGAAATTTCCCTGGGAGTTTTATTCATAATTGCCCTGATTATGAACAAATGTACGTCTTTATATTAAAAATAATTGCGCATAGTCATAGTCAAAACAAAGTATGCATTATGAGTTTAAAACTAGTATTTTTTATGGCAATACTGATTTTAAACTCTTAAAGTATACTTTGTTTATGACTATGACTATGCGTTAATATTTTTATTTAACAATTTATTTTTATTGCATATTTAAAAGGTACATACAGGCGAATTTATATATGTATTTATATATGTATGTACATAATTCAGACTTATGTCATTTTCGTTTCTATAAAAAGTGTCACATTTTTTAACATTGACGAGAATTGTTCTTTCGGCTTAAGGTCGTTTTTTTTTTTAAGTAAAAACAATTAATTTTATTTCCAAAAAACTCCTTTATTTTTATTTAATTATATTTTAATTATCTCCGATATTTCGGTTAACGTCGTTAACCATTTTCAAGGAATCTATAAACAAATTATACATACATATATTATATAAAACCATTTTCACAAAAAAAAACAACAATTATTTACATACATACATAAAAAGTTATTTAAAAATATGTAAAAGTTTTAAGAAGTACGAGTACAACCGTCCGTCCTTTATACGAGTTATTAAGTAACTAATTATTAATCAGAAATAATTTCTTAATCAGGCTTGAGTTCAGTAATTTCAATTCTTATTGAATGAAATATTTTTATTAATTAATGTGAGTATCTAAAGAAGAGAAGAAAAATTAAACTAGACTTTATTAGCTGGGGGAAATACCGATATTTCTAATTATTATTAATTATAACTATAACTAATTATTATTTATTTGGTTTTGTGTTTATTTATTATGTGCCGATATAATTGCGCGCACTTGTCTGTGTCAGTCTTGTAGTTGAGACGTTTATTTGTTGGTACATTAATTATGTGTAGCATTTCCAATATAAATCTCTTCTTGTAGTTATTTTCTTCTTGTAATATTCTAACACTATCAAAGTCAGGGATCTAATCGTAGCTTTCGATAACGAGCTCATTCAATCACGTTTTTTCAGTTTGAAATTATGACATTCGATATCGAACTATGTATATTATTACATTGTTCGATAGCGAATGCCATAATCTCAAACTGAAAAAAGTTATCGAATCAGCTCGTTATCGAAAGCGACGATTATACCCCAGGTTTGTGACCGCTTACTGCACAGTGGGCAGCGAGGGCAGATTTTTATTTTTGTATCGTTTACCTCGCAACTTATTCACCCGTTCTTAGGCATATGACTTATCCGAGTGATTTTCCTCGATTCAAGTCAAATATTGTTAAGAAGTCTTAAAGAATCGACTCCGAAGCAGTGCTGAAAGTTCTGTTTACCTCAACTAATATTTAGCTAGTACATATATAAATGCCTAGATCGAAAGACCTTTGAATATAATAGAAAACTTCCTGTAGGGCTGTCTCAACAGATCTGCCTCTAATGTTGGCGTGGTGTTTAAATTTTATTATTTCATCTGCCTCAACATTTTGCCCACAATTTATTCCAATGATTTCAGTAAAAGGTTTTCAATACGGTTAAAACTTTAATGATTTTTATATGAAGTCAACTCTTGCTGCTCTGAATGTCATTGGGATGCATGCATGTGCATGTGTAACACAGTTGGTAAGGATATTAACCAACTGATCCTATATTATGTCAATGAAGGAGAGCCGGGAATATAATATCAGGCCTAGTTGCTTTAATTGGCGAAAAGCTTCTAATTGCACTATTTACCATTTGAGCGGTTATAATTATATTTATATAGTTCCACAATTCCTGCCTGGATATCCTTTCATTAAAATTCCTAATACTACCTCTCTTGTTTCCACCCTTCTTCCATCCGAACTAACGAGTGTTGCGATAGGAAATTTTTGACTATAGAAACTTCGCTAACGCTGTCTAGCGTGTTTGGCCTCCCTTAGTTCCTTGTTGTATACTCTAAGCTTCATTTTATATTCATCGCAGAACACCTCGAATTTTTTTATTGGGCTTTGTTAAAAACCTTCTGGTTTCATTCCTAAGATTTACACACAGAACAAAATACCAATGTAAAATCAACATGCAAAAAGTTTGATTCAACTTCATTCAAATCACATTAAATTTCAAAGAAATAATATGTTGTTTGAGTGCCTTGGTGATTATTTGCTTTGTTCATAGCTGCAATACACTTTTGTGCTTAGTTGTGTAGGTTGTTTTTGTATTGTTGTTGTTTTTTTGATGTTTGTAAACAGTCGGCAGTGTACTAGTCTTGCAGTCGGAGGATCGCAAGTTCGAATCCTGGAGTCAAGTCAAAGTATTTTGTATTTTTTTTTTAACTGAAACTTTTCAAGTGAAAGCATTTCGTTTTTCTTTGTTAACTAAAACTAAAACTTTTCAATAAATTGTATGTTAAATGATCAATGAAATAATGTTAAATTAAAATTTAATTCAAGATGGTGCATATTAGTGTGTATCTTAAGAATACTTAAAGTTGTTGTGGCTGCAGGAGTAAGCATGTTGACTACCATGCGATTAGTTCCGAGTTCAAATCTTGTCCGGGGAAGCTAATTTATATACAAACATTTTTCTCAAGTCTATGTCAACCACACGTAAGTTAAATAATTAATAAAATACAATTACTACATTAAATTAAATCCATGTTGTTCCAACTTGAAATAACTTTGATTCAACATGATTCTTAATTTTTATTTTAACAGTACATAAATGTTAAATCAACGTGAAATAAAGTTATTTCAAAAGGAAAAATTTTCTTCGACAATTACTATAAATCATTTTAGATTAACATGAAACATGGTCTTATTTCCGAACGTTTTATCTAGGGTTTGCGGGGTGGTGATATGTGGTTATAAAAATGTAGGGATGGTCCGAGTCCAACACGTGCCAATCGCGAATCACATGAGTTAGAAAACTTAACTAACATAAAGTGATATGTATAAACAATCGGCCCTGTTCTGTAAACCGATCGATTTGAAACCGCACGATTTTTGAAAACGAACTTCGGCAATAGAAATATTTTTTTAGATTTTTTCTAATTTTTTTTATTATATAGACTCCCAAATATCATATCTGAAAGAAAATTCTCATGTATAATTCTAAACACGTCTGCAGGAACATTATTAATTTTTTGAAAACGAGAAATTTACTCGGATTCGGTTTACAGAACAGGGCCGAATATTTCATCTTTTTTGGGAATTATTACAATTTAAGTTTAACACTAATAATCCCAAATTATTATTTTACTTACTCAGAAATGTTTTTTATTAAAAATACATGGAAATTGTTTACTGGATCCTATTCGCATTTCACTATTGCTAACGCAGATCATCAGGGTACCTTTACCAAAAAAGTTTAACATAGTGGCGCAAAGTTATAGGCGCGTAGTCATAGACAAAACAAAGTACACTTTAAGAAATTAAAACCAGTATTTTGTATGGTAATACTGGTTTTAACTTCTTAAAGTGTACTTTGTTTTGACTATGACTACGCTCACATAGTGAGCCAGGCTGAAGAGTTTAAAACCAGTATTACCATACAAAATACTGGTTTTAAAGTCTTAAAGTACACTTTGTTTTGATTAACTATGAGCATGCGCCAATAACTTTAGTTGTTCAATCTTAATAAAAACAGTTATTATATTTAAATTTTTCTTAAAAAAATTTTTTTGCTTTTTTTCAGTGTAAATTTTCTAAACCGTAACAAATCATTAACCCCTTAACAACCGCTAAAGTGATGCGTAAATTTTCCCCACCAATTCCTACATACATGCTATTCTCAATCAAAGTTTTAGTGACAAATTCATCGCGTACAGTCAGTGACACCAAACAGACATTAATTGCAATTGGGAGGATCGTATGTATTTTTTTTTCCTCTTCTTCAAAATGTGTAAAATTGCTCTCATGTGTGGTTCATACTACTTTTCTTTTTAGGGTTCCATACACTGTCCGTTTGTCTGTCTGTCACAAGCTATTTTCTCGATAACCGTGAGAGCTACAACATATATACATACATATATGACAGTTAAAAATTAAAGGGTGTTCTAAAGCGAACAATGTAAGCCAAAACGGCTGGGCCGATTTTGATGAAATTTTTAGGGAATCTTCAGAATATTCAGGCGGGTGACACTGTGAAGTCTGATTTTTTCTTTTCGGTCTGCGGACGGAGTGGCGTTGCAAAATACAATTTTCATATTGCACCACCAATGCCATATACACACATACATATATATGTATATTTATTTTTTTTTTTGCTTTTTTTTATTTTATTTTATTTTTATTTTTTTGAAAGGGGTTTTTTAGGGTTGGGTGGGGAGGGGTAGCGAAGCACAACGGGTTAAGCTAGTATAATTATATATAGACACTTCAAATTTTCAAAGTTAGTGAATTTTTATGCAAACTACGCCAATCAACACTGAAATTAAAAAAAAATCTAAATTAAAGGGTATTTTATCAGTTAATGTAGTTTTGACAACTTGCTGTATCTTGGAAATCTTGATATTATCAAAAACGCTAAAACGAAAAAATTCCAAAATTAAACAAATAGGCATAACCAAAAGAAATAGCAAAAAAAAACTCTGAAACTAAAATAAATCGTCAAAATCCGAAAAAATTTCCAAAATTGAAAAAAAGAAAAAAACCAAAAAAATTCCAGAAATTAAAATAAAGCGAAAAAACTAAGAAAAAGCTCCAAAACGAAAAGATCGCCGTCAAACCGACAAAATCTCCAAAACGATAAAAAGCGCCAAAACTAAAAAATCTCTAAAAGTAAAATAAATCGCAAAAAATCGAAAAAACCGCCAAAACGAAAAAAATGGCAACACTAAAAAACCGAATAAAATCCCAAAAATAATTTTAAAAAAGTGCCAAAACTAAGAAAAAGCGCCAAAGCTAAAAAAATTGCCCGTAATCGAAAAAAATTTACCTGGTACTTGAAACTAAAAAAAAATCCACATCAGGTAAGATATTCGATTATTTAGGCTAAAGTTCGTGCAGTATTACATACATACATATGTAGTGTCCGTACGGAACACTTCGTGTCAGAGTCAAAGTCTCATTTTACTGAATTTTATTTTCTTTACTCAACCAAAAACCAAATATTTTTGAAGTACATTTGTATGTACTTGAAATAATCTGATAAAGTTGCTGTAACAAAAATTGCAAGTCTCGACCGGCACTTACTGATATATTTTTTCTATTATTTTTATGAATTAATAAAATTCAAGAGCATAGGTATGCCTAATTTTTTTTTACGTATACATACATACATACATATATTGCGACTCACATTATATGGAAATGAAAAACGCGACTTTGTTACCCCACTCAAATCAAAGATCAGCCTTTTTAATGCGGACTCCCAAAAAAAAAAAAAAAGAGCGGTCTAGCTATGGACCTTTCGTGAGCTGGACCGTGTCTAAAAAAATGTATATTTTGTGAAGTTTTTTGCATATTTTCGTATTTTGTCCCAAGACAACATATTAAAAAATATACATCATCTGATAGATTTTTTCAAGCCGCTTTGAATGATGCATTAAGCTTTACAATTAAGGTGAAGGTACATAACACGCGTTAGTGTGCGTGTGAGCTGTAGCCATCTGTCAAAAAAAGTTTAAATAGTGGTTTTGCATACGACAAGTTACATAAGAAACTCTTTGACGCGTTTGCCGCAGAAAGTTGGTTAACTTTCAACTTTTTAACGCGTTGTATTGTTTTGACAACTAATCAGTCGACAATAAATAAAAAAAAATTTGAATCATGGAGTAAAAACTTATTGAAGAGTTTGAAAACATACAGTATTGGATAAAAAAAGGAATTGAAAATGTTCCAAGTTCATTTTCAATGTAAAACTAAGTAAAAAAGCTGATACAAAATGCGTTTATAACGCGTGTTGTGTAACTTGCCATTTTTCATGCGGTAAAGTTTTCAAACGCACGATATTCGTCGACGAACTAACGCGTGTTATGTTAAGAAGTGACTCCTAAAGAGAACGTAAGCGTTGTCGCAGCAATGCGACTAGAGATGCTAATCGGGACAGGTTTTTTGAAATCCCGGGCTTCGGGATTTAGTGATGGAGTCTCGAAATCCCGAACCGGGACCCCGGGATTTTCGGGACTTACGAAATCCCGAAAACATTGTGCACAAATGTGCATCTTTATATTAAAAATAATTTTTTAATTTTAAAATTTTTTTTCATATTTAAAAGGTACATACGGACGTACATATGTATGTATGTATGTACTTCTATAATTCAGACATTTAATTCCAAATTTTCATTGAAAAGTGCAATGCATGTAAAATTTTTTCCTAGAAAAAAAAACGCCATAAGATATATTTACCCAGTTCACAACCTACAGTAGATTGTAAATTGTATTAGCTACAACTATGGTAGTTGTGAACGGCCTGTTGTAAGTGTTGTTTTAAAAATTTCGAACATTTAAAAAGAAGAAGAGAAATAATAAAAAGCGACTTTTTGCATGCTTTTAGTTTTCTAACAGTTTTGCTGATTTTTAAAAAATATTAGACTTTGTTATCATCCCGCTGTTAGTAGCTTTTTGCGAATTTTCGCGATTTTTATTAAATTTCTTGCATTCCTTACATTGGCGATTTTTAATCAATATTATGGCTTGTTTAAAATTTTGCAACTTCTCGCGATCTTTGCAAAAAATAAAAGCGACTTTTTACATGTTTTCAAATTCTTGACAGTTTTGCCGATTTAAAAAAAATATCATACCGCTGTTAATAAGTTTTTGAAAATTTACGTAATTTTCCCGATTCTTGCCAATTTTGTTTGCATTCCTTACAGTTTTAGCGATTTTTAATCTATATGATGGCATGTTTAAAATGTTGCCTAACAATTTTTAAGGTTTTAAAACATTATTAGAGTTTGTTATCATCCTACTGCTATTAGCTTTATGCCAATTTTTGTCATTTCGCGAATTTTTTTATTTATTTGCATATATAATTGCACTAATTTTTATTAATTTAATTTAAGAAAAACTAAGGCAAATGTAATTTAAAAATGTTAGCACTTTTATAAGCTTATAGATTCTAAATGTCATTCTACGACATTCAAACTTTTCTATGGAAATTATCTACAACATTTTACAACTATTGTACAGCTTGACGACCTACTACACTTACAATAGGTTGTGAATTGAGCAATTATGTATATAAAATATAATATTATCTACTAAAATATTTATCAAAGCAAATTTTTTATTTTAACTTTTTATAAAAGGGAGTTTCTAATAATTTTTAATATGGAAGATGACACTCAAAAACATTATTTATGCAAAAAAAACGGGATTCAGATAATCCCGAAAATCCCGGGCTTTAAAATTAAAAAATCCCGGGCTCCGGGATTTGCATAGTCCCGAAAATCCCGGGATTTCCGGGCTCGGGATTTCCCGTTTAGCATCCCTAAATGCGACCCTTTATCTAAACGGGTTCTAAGCTGTTATTTTAGTGACGGAGCGTTTTCAATTTTTGTTTGTTTAGCTTCAAAAAATAATGTAGGTATTAAATGCAAAAGAAGATTTAATTAATGAACTACACAATTTATTTTGTTTTTGTACTGAAATGCAATTTTTATTTAATTTATTTATTACAGGTGGAACAGTATAAAAAGTTGGCATATTTAATGGCAACAAAAACGATATTGTGTGTGGATTTAATTAAATTCAAACAAATAAACTTTATTTTTGTGTTACAATTATGTATTCATAAAACTTTAAAAAAAAATTAAACCCACTTCAAAAATAAGCACTAAAAAGCTACAAATAATATAGATCTAGTTAAATAAAAGATTTTTATATATATGTTACTTACCTACAGTGCCGTTTGAAGTTGGTGCCAGCAACATTGGTAACTAACCACAGACATATGTACATAAAAATTACTTGTAGTTGTTTTACCGGGCATGTTCCTATGTGTTTAGTATCAGTATTACTGGCACCAACTTCAAACGGCACTGTAGGTAACATATATAAAAATCTTTTATTTAACTAGATCTATATTATTTGTAGCTTTTTAGTGCTTATTTTTGAAGTCGGTTTAATTTTTTTTTAAGTTTTATTTATTTATAAATATGGTCCAGTTGCGTAAAAAAGAGTTCAAGGTGTGTGCCAAGTTTCGTACAGATCGATAAAGTAAAAGCACGTGAAATTAAGTATTAAATTTTATGGGGCGTGGCTACGCCCCTTTTTTTTAAACAAGATTGTGTATTTTTAAGAGTTCAAGGTGTGTGCCAAGTTTCGTAAATATTGGTTAAGTACAAGCACATGAAATATTAATGTACTAAAATTTAATAGGCGTGCCCCGCCCACTTTTTTGAACGCAATTTTGTGCCTTTATTAAATCTTAGGGTGTGTGCCAAGTTTCGTAAAAATCGGTGAAATAGAACCCTGTGAAATATAATATAAAATTTTAATGGGCGTGAACCCGCCCATTTTTTTTTAAGTATATTGGGTATATTTTAGAATTCAAGGTGTGTGCTAAGTTTTGTAAAAATCGGTTAAGTAGAACCACGTGTAATATTATAATACATTTTAGTGGGCGTAGCCCCGCCCATATTTTCAACTTAAAAATTTTGTAATTAGAAGAACCAAAGATGTTTGCTAGGTTTCGCAGCAATCAAAAGAGTAGAAGATCACATAATCAAATTTTAGAAATTGTGGGGTTACCCCGCCCACTTTTTTCAAATGGGACCAATGGGAAGCTATACCCTCTCAGACAACAAAAAAAATTTTACAATCGGTCTAAAATGCACCGAGTTATGAACCTACACACCTAAAAAAAAAAAATAGAAACGCTTTGTTAAATACATATGGCCCAACCTAAATTTTTTTTACGAAACTCCTTCATATTTGCACAACTTTATTTCTAATAGACTTGAATCTTCATGCCAAATATTTTTGTGTATGATCAATACGAATGCGAATACGAATATAATATATGAAATGTATAGATATTAAACTGGGGTTCTATTTACGTCTGCAATATGAAATATTAAAAAGTTGTTATTAAAAAGGACTTCATACTCCTGTTGGCGTACTTTAAAGTTAATAAAAACTACCCAAAATTTTAATGATCGTCATAAATAATATTTAAAAATGATACAAAGCACAAATTTCTATAAAAAATTTAATGGATTTGTACAAACTAATATTTTTAGCTATTTATTTCAATTTCGTTTAGGATTTATGCATTTATTTATTTAATTTGTTTGGAAAAATATTCGTTTTCGTCTGAATTTGGCGAATACGAGTACATACATACATATGTATGTATGTATATGAAATAGAACTAAGTTTGTTTAATTTTTAGAATAAAAGTGCACGTTTTTGTATTAAAACAGCTTCGTTGTAAAAATAGTAATGCTATATCGTCGGTTGGTTATTGGTTTGCGGCACAGTATATTCAAAATACATTGTCTACAGCAAACCAATACCAACCGACGATGTGTTATGTAATACTAAAAGAGACGTTATATTAAAAATTATTTTTACAAAAATACAGCATTTTTAAAACGAAAACCCAAATGTCTTGTTTTAAGAATTGCTTTCTGGTTCAGCGTATTTATGCCAAATATCAAGGAATTTCGGCAAAAAAATATGCAGAAATAAATGGTAGTATGTACATATGTACATACATATACATACATATATGTATGTATCTACATACTTTTATTTTATAATTTTTTTGTAAACAGTAACTAGGTATGAAATTAGACGGACTGTAACATTTACACATTCATTATTACTTACCGCTTGGCATATTTCTTGTTTTATTTTTATTTTTTTATTGTTTGAAATAAGAGCAAAGGTGCAATATTTGTTTAAGTATGTAAGTAAGTATATCACAGTTTCTTCTTATTAGAAAAGAAATAGAGAAGATGATTATGGAGGAACCACTAGTTACGTTAACAAATGCGACAAAGTAAACTTTTTTTAATATACTAGAGATGATGAAAAAAAAAACCGCAGTTTGTAATATTTTTCAACGCTTATTGATGAATGAAATCAATCCACATATTTCTCTAACTTCCTCTTTCTCTTCCACGTTCTGAATGGCTTGATGGGACGAGGCGAGACGATTTTGTGCCAACGGTTGAAAGTAATCAAACTCTGGGGTTTTTTTTTTTTTTTTTAATTTCTGTTTTATCGTTGCTAATGTATTCAAGAAAAAACGGCAAAAACCACTATGTTTTTAGTAGTCACAACTTTTACAATTAAAAGTTTTGTTTTCTTTCAAACAAGAACTAATAATTAAAATTATTCAAGCGACCTTTGCTGCTGCGAATGATCGTAATGATCGTAGTTAAAGCAGCCGGCCATCCAGTCAGTCAGAATAACTAGAGTAGAATGCGATCAGTTGTACGTGGAACAGTCTATTAACGACTCTCCCCTGGTTTAAAAGTGTATATTTTTAAGAGACTGATATAAAAGTATTTTTTTTTTGTGATAAGCGCATTCGCTTCATAAATGAAATGTTTATTTGAGTAGCATATAACAATAATTGTTATAACGCTTGTTATTATTATTATTATTATTATTATTAGAAGATCTGAGTATATACTTAAAATGCAAATAGTTTGTTTTACAACTCACATACACTTATATTTGAATATATTTTATATGAGTGGGTGGCAGGGAACTAAAAGTTAATTTCATTCAATACAATTAAATTTCTTCTAATCTCATTTCATTTGTCACTAATTTTGAGTACAATTATACGTAAGTATGTATGTACGCACATATACATACATAAGTATGTATTTGAGGTGATATATAAGAAATTATCACACAGCGAAAGCATGAACGAATGGGAAAAGTCATAAAGATAAAACTCAGTTTATTTACATATATGTATATATTTACTCGATGATGATACCGAAACACTTCTAATGTTCGCATAGTAGTTTCGCACAAAGCCGTCCAACATTATTGTTGCAGGCTAACTGCTGTCCAGCAGCTAGAGTATGTAAGAAATTAATTAAATTTTTTCATACGAATGTCTCCGTTTACTTAATTAAGATTTGATTTATTCACTTCATACATGCACAATCTATCATGAGAACTGGAGATGGCATCTTAAATAGTTATTCATTCACTATCATGTGCGCTTTAAAAATATTGCAAAAAATAATTACTAATTGTATCTTTAAATTTACCTTCATAATTTATCAATAACGCTTTTGAATATACACATATGTATGTATCTACAGACATATCGACTAGCTTTTCACGAATTGCATAATTTTGGTTTCTTTTTTCGGAAACTTTTTTAAATTAAATTCACATGTTAGTCACGCGTGCGCTATGGCCACCTCTGGATCAAGTTAAAGGTAGAAATTATTTTAATTTTTAAAATTTTCATTTAAACTATTTTGATAAATCTGTATTAACATTTATTTACGTTTGCATAAAAAGTAAGAAACTATTAATTATTTATATATGTATGTATATGTATTTTTAAATAATATTCACGGATTAAAATAAATGTATGCGTATGAGTTTGTTTATGTGTGAAATGATTTAAAAAAGTCCACGTATTTTATGCATGTAATCATCGTCACCTGAAATGTGTTACGGTCTGATGAAATTTGATGCAGGACTTCATAAGACGTTAAGAAATCATACTTCTACTTTGAAATAAATTCAAGATAAGTTTCGCTTTGAAAACTGCTTCGTTCGCACCATTAACGTGATGCGATATTGAAGTACGAATATGTTAAACATAGTGTTAAGATATATGTAATATTGAACAATCAACTAAAGGTCAGTTATGTAAGTTATAATTACATACATACATATGTTTTAATTTTGCCATCTTTAATTATATTTTTCGATCGTATGTATCTATTCAGAATTATTACTATTTTCTAACAATGTTACTGCCGGTAGCGGGAGTCGAACCTCCCAGGCAGCTTCCCATAATCGACTCCACATTCATCCGACATTCTCATAGGACATGGCGGGGCGATCTGTATTCATGCCAGGCGCTGAAGCAGAAGAGTTGCCAAATATTGAGGGAGGATGATGCTGTTGTTGCTGCTGTTGTTGTTGTGTTTGTTGGTGCGGATGCTGACTTTGCTGAGGTTGTTGGTGAGGATTATGTGAGTGATGTTGTTGAGCACCTGGTTGTTCGTTACGTATCTGAGGAAGGGGAAACATAATTCCATGCGGCATTTGTGGATGATGAAGATGTTGTTCATTGGAAGGCGGAGGAGGAGGAGGCTGTTGATGCGCTGTTTGATGCTGCTGATGGGCGGCATCAACATGTTTACGTTGCTCGTTCTGTTGATGAACTTTTTCAGCAGTAGATTCCTCATACTTCTTTTGAAGTTGGAAAAGTGTGTGTGGTATTTGCTGCGGTGCATGCAAGGTCACAGTTGTGGTTGACGATTGCTCTCTAGCATGTTGTTGTACACGATCTGGTTGAGATTGTGGTGACGGTTCCTTTTCGTTTTTATCATACTTCTTTTGTAATTGGTACATGCTGTGCGAAAGCTGAGTGTGCTGTGGAATTTGAATTTTGTCGTTGGGCGTTGTATTTCCAGAAGATTTTCCAGAACTAGAAGATGATTGCGCATGCGTATGATGGTTTTTTTCTTGTTTCACTGGTGCCTTTTTCTGATATTTCTTAAGTACCTGAATAAGTTCGGCCTTAACGTCTAAGCGTATATCTTCTGGTACACGTTTAATTTCCTCATAGAGCGATAAAAGAAAAAGTTTGTCAGGATCACGACTTTTTCTTTTTTTACTCTTTTTGGGAAATGCATCTTGCATAAACTGCAACAATTTCTCCTCAAAGGCAGCTTCGCGATGAAATGCTGCCGAAGCATGTTGTTGCCTTCGCATAAGGTGTGGATGTAAGCCACTTGAAAATGCTGGATGAGTTGGCATAATATTGTGCTGTTGCAAATTCACTGTTGATGTCGAATGATCGCCATTATGTCCTGCCATTTGTGCAACTCCAGCCTGAACAAATGATCCAGCTTGAGTATCGGTGTGGTTAGAAGATCCTGGTGCATCGTTTGTCTCCCCGTCATTTGTATGATGATCCTGCTGTTGTTGCGGAGCTGGATGTTGTTCTTTCTGATGTTGCATATGCTGCTGTTGACCACTTGATACTGCTGCAGCAGTAAGTATCGCATCGCAGAAGTGTTCGGGGACATAATCAAAGCCTGACATGAAATTTTCTGGCTTTAGCTCGCCGTTCATTTCTTCATAAAAGTATTCGGTGCCAACAATATCTATGATGTCATTATCTTCTTGGCTAAGTTCAATTCCAGGAGGTGGAGATCCACCAGCCATTTGGCATCGTTTAAGTTCGGCTAGCTTCTTGCGTGTTGTTAGCCGCATATCACGCCAACACTATAAACATGTACATTAGTATGTATGTAGATATGTGGATATTTGCTTATACAAGTTTTAAAAAAGATACAAAAATTGAATTTATACAAACTTTTTTCCACTGTATAATAGTCTTCTTAGGTCCTATTTTATTCAAGGCTTCCTGAATTTTTTCCCAATACCACTCTTTTTCTTTTTTACCCTCCATGTATTTGGTCTCTCTTAAAAGAGTTATCAGCATTTTTTTCTGAGGCTTTGTCACACGATCCTTGAATAAAATATTGAAAACCTTGAAATTAAGAAACGAAAAAAGGCAAAAAGTCGAACGAAATTCACAAAAAATATTGAGTACTTAACAATAAATTTTATCAAACTTATACCTTTATCCCTTAGTGGGTATATACATAGATCCGCATTATTAATGGATCTGTGGCAGTTTGAATAGTAGTAAAAGCAAATGTTTTTAGTTCTGAATTTAAACAACAAATAAAACCAAATTTCCTCTTATAGGTTAAATACTTTCTATGTCATTCACAATGCCCGCGATGTACGTATGAAGCGCGTTATTGTAACTGATTTACTTTACTTGTATTGTGAATAATGCATTTTTTTTCAGAGGGCTTCCCTTTTTCTATTGTATTGGAGCACCCGAAATGAGTAAAAAAAAACATTTATTCAATGAAATTTTTTTCCTTATTTATTGTTTAAATTCTACACCAAACACAAAAAGTTCAATACTAAAACTTACCATTTTGGCAAATCTTGAAAGCAAATGTTAATAGTACACAAATTGGAACAAACAGCTTCGTTGGGAAATTGATATTATTTGCACTTTTTTAGCTTTTGTCTTTGTCACAATTCGTCATTTTTCACTGACTGTCGTCGTTCTCATCGTTTGTTCGTTTGTGCGTTGGTGCTGCTTTTGTAGTGGTGTTGATTGTGTTATTTTCACATTCATATGTGTATCGTCACACCCGACATCTCACTCGCTCACTAACTAACACAGCTTCAGTCGTTAACGTCAAATAATCCCTGCAAATTAAAAACAAACCCCAATTGGGAATTTTACACTAACGTAGAGTTTGGTGTACGCATCGCAATATTTAATATTCACAAAATTAAAAATCGCCCAAATCCGAATATACTTGTTTCGTAGCATCGTACAATATTTTATTACTGATTTATTTAGTAAGTATTACAAACATGTAGTTTTAAAAATTTCATAACGAATGAAAATACCTACATATCGTCGGTTGGTTTCTGATTTGCGGCGCATTATATACAAAATACATTACGTCTGCAGCAAACCAATAACCAACCGACGATATATCGATAGAAAGTTCACTTTGCAAAGTCTTAATTCAGCTGTGTGAAAGACAGAGGAAGGAATACTCCCTCTTTCTGTCTTTCTCCCAGCTGAATGAAGACTTTGCAAAGTAAACTTTCTGTGTCTAGAAGGGGCATTACTTTTGTTTATTTTATTGAATCATATGTTTTTCTCATCTACTGGATTTTACTGGCAAAAATTTTTCCAGTAAAAATTTGCAGACTCTCAGTCAACAACAGCCAATTTACTCTCTCAATTGGTACTCTTTTTTGCAAATTTATATGTAAACGGAAATATTCCAGTAGAAATGTGCAAAAATTTTGGGGTAAATAAACGCACCTAATGTATTCAAAGCGTTTAGACAAATAAAAATAATTAACATACTTTAATTATAAATCAATTTTAGTTAACCTTCTAACCGGCCAGATCGTAAAAATTATCGGATTTTTAATTAATAATTAATAATTGTTTTAGGTTTTAATTTACTGGTAAAAAAAATATTAGGAACGAGCGCCAGGTAAAGAATAGTGAACACCGTGTGTATACGGTACTGCCGGTTTGCAAGTAATGAAAAATCGCATTTAAATTTTATTTATAAAAAGTTTAATTAAGATTAAAGATGAAAGTAAGTTAAAATACATATTTTTTAATTGTGATATTCCCAGAAATAATTTGCATTTGGAATCAGGGATTCAGATTTTTTGCAATATTTTCAGTAGAGCTGTGCCAAATCGTTCATTCAAGTGACCGCTCATTTTCGTTCATTTTCTAAAAAAGAACGAGTTCGTTCATTTCGTTCATCCGCTCTTTTCAAGAAATAGAACGAAGTGAAAAAAACGAGCAGTTGATGCACAATGCATTTTGTTTTGAATTGAAAGTAAAGAAATTAAAAAAGATTCATATCGCCAAAATAGCCATATACTTGTACACAATAATGACAATGAAAATAAACTGTATATATCTAAACTAATTTTTGTTAAAAAAAACTATTAATAATAATAATTAATAGTTAATAATTAATAATTACATATGTTCTAAAAGCTTAATAAATATGAATGACAATTTAATTAATTTCATAATTGCCACAGTGTTAATAAAAGTATGTAAAAAGTCAAATGAAAACAAGAATATGACAACAAATCTCACATGAACAAAGAAAAAGCCAAACAAAACAAAAAAAGAGCCAAGTGTGCTCGGCAGAGAAACAAGTCGACCGGCTCGAAGCCGTCGGCGCGCCGCCGCCGGTTATTTTTCTGTGCATCAAGCCGCCGCCGGAGAAAAAAATTTGAAAATCGATTTTCAGTTTCAATTTTTATTTTTTCTTTAAATTTTTATACGCTCTTTTGCGCCGCCGAAAATTCTCTCGGCGCGCCGCCGCCGGTCACAAAACTACTGCGCCGCCGCCGCCGATAATTTTGCCTCGACTTGTTTCTCTGGTGCTCGGTCGTTCATTTCGTTCAATTGTACCACAGTTTTGTGATTGTACTTTTTATCAGTACTGCTGAGCCAAAACAGCTCAGTAAAGTGACCGGCTCACTTCGTTCATTTCACTGATTCGTTCAATTGTACTCGTTCGTTCATGAACGACACAGCTCTAATTTTCAGCATTTATTGGCTTTTCTATCGACCAAAACAGTAAAATTATCGACACCGAATATCGCCAACTGGACGAGCAGCTCTGCTTCGTCTAATTTTTAAGCATATGACTGCCTTACCCTACGTCTACACCTGATATATTTTTATCATAACAAAAGTCAAACTTTATATTGAAAAATTAATTATTTTATTTTAGCTCTTTTCTATATGGAATTTGACATTTGTCATGACAAAAATATATGTGGGTGGGACGTAGGGTTACGGCCAAGGCACATCAATCAGGTACCCTCATTTCTACAACAAATATTACAACACCAATAACCACATGTACTTTGTTGCTATAAACTACCATCTTAATTTTCAAAACAGGGTAGCATCGTTAGATTGTATGTTTATTATAGGAAATGATATAACGAATTTTTCGGTATAACTAATGGGCCTGACTTTATATCATTCGTTATACCGGGACTCGCCTGTATATTCAAAATACATTATATCTGCAGCAAACCAATATATATGTTTGCAAGCAACTAATTTTGGACTGTGTTTTTTGTGATATTCATGCAATTTTCTAGCTATATACAATAATGTATCATTCAAGGACAATAGTATACTAAACGGGCGTCAAGTGAAAAAATTTAAATTATATGAAAAGTGGTTTGGCACTATTCAAGTGATTTTGGCACTATTTAGAAACATATTCGGCACGAAATCAAGCTTTCCAATTCCCATCACTGGTACGAACCTTTTCTTCTAAATCTAAAATTTATTACACTCGTTAAGCAGCTCTGGGTCGAAGAACATCATTTCGCGTCATCGTAATTATTTTTTAAGTGCGGTCAGGCTTTTGTCTGTTGTTAGGCCTTCGAGAGTTTTTCGTCTCGCTCGCACTGGTTGACTGATCTGCCACGGTTTTTTGTGGAATTTCTTTAAAAACAACGTTTGCTACTACCTATGTGAAGGCATAGGTCGTACAGTCAGTCACGGAACATTTTTGAAAATACTGTTAATAGCATCTTGGTCATATGGTCTAGTAACTCCGCCCATATTCATGCAACACCATACTACCTATGCAAATTTACTTTGTATAGTACATATGTTTATTTATTTATAAATAAATAAAATTTATTAGATTTTGTTAAATCGCTGCTCGCTATAAATTTTCAAAAAATTTAATTAATTAATGCCAAAGTTAAAGCAGCTGTTCTATATGTTAAGTTGTCAAAAATTGTTTTTCTTTCCCGGGATCCCTCAGAAGAAATCCTGGGAAGTCGGGAAATTTCAAAACTGGAATTCCCGGGAAAAACTCTAATCGCAAGTAAAAGCAGAAGCAGTCCATATGGTTTTGAATATCGCAAACGGTCACAGCCGAAGAAGCAAAACCTCTTGCTTTAGGAAGTTGGTAGCGATTTCGGCCAAGTGGTTTTTGTTTTTACTCTTCTCTGATGTGCAAAAGCAACAACAAAAACGTGACAAACCACAAAATAATTGACTGTACCTGAAAAATTTCTAAAGCAAGAAATTTTGCTTCTTCGACAGTGACCGTTTGCTACTTACAAAAGCTTATGCTTTTACTAGCGAAACTAACCAAAGGCAACAGTAAATCAAATTCAAACTTGAAATTGTCCATCGTTCTTTCTTTTTTTACTAATGCACAAGCAAAAGCATTGGTTCATTTTAAACAGTTGGAAACAGCTAAAGTAGCGAAAAGTAAAAATTGCAAGACTGCTACTTCGACCAAGTTATTTAAACACTGCTTTTATATTATTAATTACAGTATACGGGCCTAATTCATAAAAAATATTTTGATTGAGAAGGGAAGAGGAATGGCAAAGGGTACTTTGTTTCATGTACACGAAGTTCTTGTTGAGTACGTCGTTCTCGCCTCATTCTCATGAGAAATATATGATAAAATGTATTAAACTGCAAAACAAAAACTTCAGTGTGGACACGGATGCAATTTCAAGAGAAAACAAAAATGTTTTGCAGCAAATGTTTCACTGTATGGACGAGGACATAGAAAATTTGTTTCATAAACCTCTTATTAAACAGAAATATTTTTTATGAATAAGGCAGTACATATTTATGTTAAGCTAACAAAAGCTTAACTCCCTACCGTACATTGTTCCAGAAATTATCAAGAAAAACTACACCAAATTGTCCATTCTTAAATAAAAGTCTTTATTACGTTTTTAAAAAGGCGTGGAATTCAGAAAACCAAATCTTCTTTAACGGTAGGATTTTTGGTAGCGTGCACGAGCACCTGGACCACCGAATTTCTTAGGTTCACAGCGACGTGGATCACCAACCAATAAGGTTCGGTCATATTGAATAAGAATATCCTTGATTTCCTTCTTCGAAGCTTCATCGACATCTAAAATATAAAAAACAAGCAAAATATTTAAATTTAACATTAAGAAAATACCTACATACGCACATATGTTAGTATCTATTAGCAATCAAGATTTTTAAAATAAATTTAATAGATAACCATGTGTAGTGTGTTATGGTGTACTTTCAAAATTTTGTTATTTCACAAAACTCTTTAAAAACAATACCCCACAAATTTAATCTGACCCGCAGTTTCAAAACTCGTTCGAATGAATTTTGTTTATTCATACAAACATCTGGCATTGACGGGACTAGTATAAAGTTCATCTAAATTATACATATCGCACACTAAATCATAGTCACAACTCAAAATGAAATAGAACAAATCTCTAGTGATCGCAACAATTTCTTTTGCAATCCAGTCTTCTTGAAGAATATAAAACACCGTTTGCTTGTTTTTATGTTACACACTTGCGTCATTTGTACAGTATCAACAGTTGGTTGCCACTACTCAGGATCTGAAAATTTTTGACTTGACTGTTTATGATTTGGGTGCGATATGTACACATCGTGTATTTGCTGCAAGAACATCATAACTCAAGATTGCGTTTTTAAGTTATTTACCTAAAAATTTCTTAGGCGAAAAATTAAATTATGTACTTTACCATTAAATTGTTAATAATACAAAACTTTAAATCTTTTTCAGTAATGCAACTTTTTCACGTTACGGTGCTCTTGCAGCATAAAACTGGAACTTCAATTATACAAAATTTCAGTTTAGAAATAAATGTTGGTAGTACATCACCCAGGAAGTCGAAGCAAATAAAACTCTGGTTGGTAAAATGTTTAGCAATAAATTGTTTTGCCTGAAAGGTATCTTTCAAAAGACATTGCATGTTCCAATGAAAATCTGTTAATATCAGGGTATTAAAAAAAATCTTAAATAAATTAGTCAATCACGAAAAAAATTCTGCAATTTAAAATTTTCCCTTAAAAAATAATTTTACGTTTTATAAAATCCAACCAATTGTAAAAAAGTTGTGGAAAATGAAAATGGATTAGATTTATAATGATGTTAACACCCGATCAAAAATAAAAGAGGTGTTATAAAAAGTCTGTGTACGAGTTCACGTACAGACCAAACGGCTGGATCTATTTTGATTTAGTTTTTTCTGTTTGAAAGGTGGCTTGATCGAGAAGGTTCTTAGCCATGTTTTAAGAAAAGCGGTCCAGCCGTTTAGAAGATATCACGTCTTTTCTAGATATATTTGGGGGTTTTTAAAAAGTTAAATTTTTATTATTTTGTAAAGATTTTCGTTTGAATATTTTAGATTTATTCACGCTTATTCCAGTTGTCGACATCGACGTTACTTGTAACACAATACCATAAAATTGGGGCTTGGGTACCAGTTGTCGAAAACAACTGAAGTAAGAGTGATTATCAGGGCAATTATGAATAAAGTTCCGCGAAAATTTCTCTCCCTTTTCTAATTAGAATTTTTGTTTTCCCTATTATTGTTTGAAATTCACTGGGAAAAATTTCTCATAGTTTTATTCACGATTGCTTAAAACTTAGTTTTAACAAACGAATTTTGTACTTTACTTTAACAATGGTTTTTGCATAAGAGGGTAAATGTTTAACGAATAAACTTCATAAAATAAATGTTGGTAATACATCACCCAGAAAGTTGGAGCAACTTAAAATTCTGGTTGGTAATATGTTTAACTATAAATTTAATCTGCCTGATAGATATCTTTCAAAGGAAATTAGTTTTTCCAGTGAAAATCTGGTAACATCAGGCTATATAAACGAGAATTGGCATACGTACATTTCTGGTAGAAAGCAATTAAAGCCTTTGAAATGGCTTGACGAATGGCATATATTTGAGCAACATGACCACCACCGCTAACCCGGACACGAATATCTACACCAGCGAATTTTTCCTTAAAAAAAATGGGTAAAAGAAATTACGTTAATCTCAATGTTAATAATTGTTTTTTGTTCCACTAGTAGATAGAATCAGTATACATTTTAATTTTCATAACAGTTTCAATTTCGGGATAAGATTCATCACATCAATAAAAAAAAATTGATTTTATTTTCAACAATTTTTAACATTGGATTTTTATTAACAATGACAGATATTCTTGCATATAGACACACAATATAAATATATAAAAATTTACTTACCTTGCCCAGTAACAAAAGTGGTTCCTGCAACTTGTACTGCAAAACTTTAGGTTCAATCTGTTCCAAAGGACGGCCATTGACACGAAGTAACCCACGACCTCTCTTACAATAAGCTACAGCAGTTGCGGTTTTCTAAAAATAATATAGTCTAATTTACTTCATATTAAATACAAAAATTTTTGGTTATTCAAGAGTATAAGCACGTGCCAAGACAAACTCCACTTTAACAAATGAAATGTTTCCTACTTACTTTACGTCCAAAAACTTGAACAGCATGTATAGGTTCCCTGCGCTGAAAACATATAATTTCTTATATCATTAAATTTCTTTCAACGATATTGCTTCAACTCACTTTTGGTTGCATTTTGCTTGGCGACCCAGGTAGAAAAGACCGGAAACTCGAAAAATCATGCTGAACAGTAATTGATTCGTAAAATATGTACGAAGAATATCAACCCTGATTCGTTAAGTAATGGGCTGTGTTGCCAATGGCAATTAATAAATCTATGTTCATACTACTATTTTTAACATAGCGTCTACAACTCTATTAACTCTGATCATAGGGTCTCCACCTAACATAATATGTAAGATAAGAGCGTCAAATTCAATCGCAGAGAGAATTATGTTACGTGTAGACTTCAAATTAGTGTTATGTCAATCTTATAATATTTTTTATAAGAGCGTTGTTATAAGAAATCCTATAACAACAATCTTATGATATGAACTGTCAAAAAACTACACGTACATGAAAATAAATGAGTATGCATGTGTGAGTGTTTATTAATATATATGAAAAACAATGTTTTTACAAAATTTCTGGCATTTTTTATGTTTAATTGATTTATAGGTTAAAGTTTGTGTGAAAAAGTAAAAACAAAATAAATAATTATATAAAATTAATACATGTTAACTTGATGAGAATTTGAATAAAATGAAATGTTATAAGAAAAGTAAAATTACGTTGTCGTATTGTATGATATGAAGAGAAATATCGGCATTTTATTTTTGTTATTCTGCCGACGTTCTCTCACATATTATATCAGAGTTAGTCGCAGTTGTAGACGCTATGGATATAATATGTGAGAGAACGTCGGCAGAATAACAAAAATAAAATGCCGATATTTCTCTTCATATCATACAACAGGACAACGTAATTTTACTTTTCTTATAACATTTCATTTTATGCAAATTGTCATCGAGTTAACATGTCGTCGGTTGGTTTCTGGATTGCGGCACAGTATATTCAAAATACATTCACCCTTATCGTGGTTGGCGTTTTCGTGGCGAAAATTAGGCGTTTTTATGAAATGGTATTGTGGTTGGCAAAAACGCCTAAATGCGACACTTTTATGAAATCTGTTACAAACAAGTCGATTAAATAGTACCGCGTTTGGCGTTTTTGCCTGTCAAAAGTGGCGAAAACAGTCGTTAGTATTTTTGATACCGCCATTACAGAAAAAATAAACAAAATCAAAAAATTATTTGCATATTTTGTTAATTTTGTCGTTTATAATATACATTTTAGTATAAAAATAACTTTAGTTTAAATAAAATAAACGTGGAACAAGAATGGAACGAAAGGGCTGATGATTTAAACAGTATTGGACCTCCATTCCGCAATGATCAGGGCTAGATGAAAGTTTGGGAAATTCAAATTTGGTTTTTTTTTTTGATGATATTTTTTTAATACGTAATTAAAACCATTCTTTTTTAATCTAATATAAGTAATGAATCTGGGAAAAAGTATTTGTGTATGTACTAAATTAAAAAAAAACAAATGTAAACTTACTTTCTGTTTGATAGAAAAAATATGTATGTATGTACATATATTGTTTTCTTAAAAAATTAAATTCTTTTGTATCACACATTTCTTCGTCTTTAGAGAATTCATCCTCTCTTAAAATAAATGAAAAACAATGTTTTTACAAAATTTCTGGGATTTTATATGTTTAATTGAGTTAGAGATTAAAGTTTGTGTGAAAAAGTAAAAACAAAATAAATAATTATATAAAATTAATACATCTTAACTCGATGAGAATTTGCATAAAATGAAATGTTATAAGAAAAGTAAAATTGCGTTGTCCTATTGTATGATATGAAGAGAAATATCGGCATTTTATTCTTGTTATTCTGCCGACGTTCTCTCACATATTATATCAGAGTTAATCGCAGTTGTAGACGCTATGTTAATAAACCCTCACACATGCATACTGATTTATTTTCATGTGCGTGTAGTTCTTTGACAGTTCATCTCATTAGATTGTTGTTATAGGATTTCTTACAACAATGCTATTATAAAAAATCTTATAAGATTGAGATAACACTAATTTGAAGTCTACACGTAACATAATTCGCTCTGCGATTGAATTTGACGCTCTTATCTTACATATTATGTTAGGTGCTAGCATGAAACACATTTCGTCGGTTGGTTTCTGGTTTAAACATAAAAATTTGTTTCTCACTGCATAATTAAATCAAACTTAAACAGCCAACACTGTAGATTTAAGTGTTGTTTAAATTTTACAAACACACCATATGTTTTGTGCATGTGTGTGTTTTTTGAAGGTACGTACATGAACATCATGTGGTCGTATTAAAATGAATTTCGTTTAATTTTCGCAAATGTACAACAAATTTAACACATATTTTCATATCATGAAATATATAAATAGAAAAATGCATTCTGATGCTCTTTTTGTATCATAAAATGTGTTTTTTGCTATTTCACTTTTCTGCAAATTGATAAATCAACTTTCTTGTTTATATTGTTCAGCTGTTTTTTGGAAAGCTTTCCATAATATTGTAGTGCTACCGTACTTTCAACTTAATTTGATAATAACTTTAATTAACCACTGAAAAAATGAAAGTGTATTTAAACACATTTTAATTTTTAATGAAAATTAACTCAAACTATATTTAAACATTCACTGATTTATTAGCTATTAAAAATAAAATACAAATAATCATTGACTGATTTATTAGCCCTAAATACTACTTAAGTTTTATGAACGTACCATATGTTTTTATGCGTGTATGTGTTTTTTGAAAACATACACATGACATCATGTGGTCGGGTTGAAAACATCATGTGGTCGGGTTAAGAATAATTTCATTCAAATTTCATAAATATATAACATATACAATACAAAGTTACATATTATGGAATAAAGTAATAGAAAAATGTATTATTATGTTCGTTTGATTTCATAAAATGAGTTTCTATGCAATTTTAATTTTCTACATGATTATAACCTAACTTTTTTGTTTATGCTAAACAGCTGTTCTTTAGAAGTTTTGCAATGCTGCCGTACTTTCAACGTAATTTAATAAGAACTTTAATTAACCACTGAAAAAATGAAATCGTATTTAATTACAACTAAATTTTAAATAAAAATTAGCTAATTACGTATTTAATTATTAAGTTAAAAACTGCAGGTTAGTTTACGTAGTGCCAGACTTGAGCACTGAACTTGTGTAGTGTATGGCCGGCATACGCATTTTTAGGAATTTCAGAGGTGAAAACTTTCAATTTGGCGATTTAACTCTGAAAATATCTGGCAGCCCTATGTATATTATATAGACACTTTGTCCAAGGCGGATTCAGTATCAGGTGACCTTATCGCTACAACAATTTTACAACACAAAAAACAACACGTAGTTTGCTATGCTACAAAACCAATCTGTCAGAAGATTTCTAAGCAAATTTTGACGTTTTGGTTCAAAATGCTCAATTTGGTAGCAACAGCTGATAATCAGCTGGGCTGATAAGGTCACCTGATACTGAATTCGGCTTGACTTTGTCATGTCACATTGACATTTATAAAGCAGATAAGGAAAAAAAGTACAAAGGAAAGTCTGCTCGGAAATAGTTGTGAATTAATTATTGTAGAGTTATGAAAAATAAAACATATGTAAGAGATATGAAAAATTATAACAATTATCTTAAAAGTGAAAACGAGCCTGAAGAAGGAGAAATTGTTGATGAATATGACCTGATAGTATCTTCTGATGAGGAGCTGTGCATGAGACAACGCATTCGTCAGTTGGAAGCAGAAAATGAAGAAATTGAGCAAATTGCTGTGATATCAAGAAGTTATGTTGGTAAAATAAGTAAGTTCTATAAGCTAGATACCAAAACGTTAAGTATAATGTTAAGATATGTATATGTATGTATATTATTAAGGTCATTTAGGAAACGGTCGGGCAGCCCAGATACCTACCGATGTATCCTCTATTTCATCTACAGAGTTTGTCACACCAAAGAAACGCAAGCGACGAAAAAGTGGAGAACGTAGAAGAAAACATTGCCACAGACCCCACCAACATGATGAAACTCTGCGATATGATATACATCAATTTCCTCTAAAGACTCGTTCAAGAACACATTGCAAAAGAAAGCAAAAGCTTTTTGCAAAAAAACATAAAAAAATCCATTCCGACCGTCTTACGCACAAAGAAGTAAATGAGGAGTTTTTGTCATTAGAATCTCTAGAATCATCTGACTCGTCGCCATTAACTGATACCGATAACTATAATTGCACTTGGTCGGTAAAACAGAGAGAAGGGAAATATAAGAAAGGAAAATTCATAACTAGGGACACCTTACGCCTAGCTGTAGGCAGAACTACAAATGAATCTAGATTAAATTTTAAAAATTATTGTTTGAAAGATAAGTTATTGGGACGAGAACTGCTAGTACAACCTACAAATACTGCAGTAAATCAGCGATATGCCTTTGTTGGAGGACGCGATATGGGTGATGAGAATAACGATGAAGACGATGATGTACAGTTCATTGAAAACGATCCAGACATACATACTATTGAGGAAGATTCAACAGATTCGATGGAAGAAAAGGAACTCCGCTTAATTGCATTGAAATCTGCTGTTTTAAAAAAGCACATGGCTCGCAAAATGCGTAACGCTGAAGCTGCGTACTCGCCAACAGATTTTGATGAAATGCTTTCATCTGGCATATTGCGCCAGGAAAATAAATTAGATGATATAGATGTGGTTGACCTTGAAGTAGAAGATATCCAAACAACATGCGTCTCAGTTAGTCCTGAAGCTTCTCCTCAACTTATGATGCTAGAGGATCAGGAAGAAATCCAACAAATGGTTGATTGCAAACCTGTTGATATGGATATAGCGAACAGTGACAGTGAAGATGCAACAGTTGACAGTTGGTCAAAAGATGTAGACAATTTTCCAAAATACTGCTTAGAATCGTACGATTTTTCCAAGGACGTCCAATATGACTTTTACATGCAAAAGCTACATGAATTGCCACCCCCTCCACCGGGGGTGGACGATTATGAAGAAGTGCCACCACCACCGCCTTACAATATGCTATGTATTGCAAATAATGGAGAAATAGAATCTTGTAATGAGGAATCTAAACCAAATCGTCATAATATAAGCAAACAAGAAATGTGCACTCCAGAGGACCAACTCGCACATTGTGATAAAATCTCTTTATTGCCGAAAATAGAGTGCCGTATAAAAGATGATGATGATGAAGAGGAAGAAGAGGCATTAAGAGCTTTGCTTCTTTCTAAATTTCAATCGCCTAAAAATCTGAAAAAAAGAACTTCAAAAGAAGTTCTTGATCGCAATCATCCTAATGCATTGCCCACTGAGAGCATACTAAAAGAAGCCGTTAAACGATTGAAAGTACACTCGAAACTTGACATTTGTAAGAAAGAGTCAGCAGTGGGTTCTTCAATTAAAGATAAACTAGGAATGGTTGATAACACAGCAGAACATCCCGAAAATAGCAACGATTCATTCAGTCGTTTGGAGGAACTGCGAAATCGATTGAATATGTTTAAAAATCACTCGCAGTCTGAAAATACGGATTTGTGCAAAGGTAATACAGATGAATATTATTGCGAACACACAGAAACTGCTGAGAGTCAAAACAGAATAGGTAGTGAGCACACAATAGTCTCAAATAGTTCAGGAGTAACGAGTACTATTGACATATCCGACATCACAAGAAGACTGCAAATAATAAAAGAAAACGTTCTTAATTCGACCTACAAGATTTCGTCCGCAAATCCGCTAAGTTGTGGAAATTCCACAGAACAAGCTCTTGATGTAGTGCAATCTTCTAATGATGATAAAGTCGAAGAACCTAATCCATCGACTACAGAAAATGATTCCCAATTTAACAAAGCCCTCAGTAACAATTCTGTTAATATTGATCCAGTAAATAAGGAATCGATTAATGCATTAACACAAAATAAAACAGCTGAAGAAAATTTTGATGTTACTCCCAATCAAACGACTTTTAAAATAACAATAACGAATAATTCTGCATTTAAATCTGAGAACAAAGATATTTCAAGTGTTCATAATAATGCTAATTGTAAAGTTAATATGCCGAAAATGTTTGCGTCGAAATTCAATGACAATACAAGAAATAAAGTTGAAACAAATAATAAAAGATCAGTGAAAATCAGTAATAAAATAACATCAAATGTCGAAAACAATGCTCAGGCGAATAAACTAATAACGAAAGACCTGAAAGCTAGTGCCGCATCCTCATACCTATTGCAACGCAGTACAAAAATAGTTAAACCAAATAAAGTTATTAACACAAACATCGATTTGAACTCAAAGCTTGTTCCACAAGCAACAGAAGAATCAACGTTTGTGCTAAAGAAATCAAAGGATGAAATTATCAATAAATTATCGACTGTATCTGATAATACTCGTCTCATTACCTCCATCGATCAGGTGAAACATATGTGCAAAATCTCATCAATTGTTATAGATCTTCAACATTCTTCCAATGAATCAAGCGAAGATGATTGTGGAGGAAATTACGATGCTGTGTATCAACCGTTGTATGATTACAATGATAACGTTAGCCCTCTAAGCTTAAATTTAGAAAGTCCATGTCGTACACCCTTAAGGTCTAATTCTCCGGTAGACCGTAGTGCAGATGGAACTGTTGGACATACAGAGTTGGAAGCATTTCATTTTAAAACAAAAATATCTTCTTTATCTAAAAAAAATATAGCTGACAGCACACTTCCAACTAATTCTACAGATGTAGGCGAAAAATTAAACACAACTCCATTGGTTCGTAATGCAGGGTCACCATGAGAATTATCACTTTTTTAAAGGTTTTTTTATTATTGTAGGCCGTACGACATTTACCAGAAGCAGCTCAAAGTGAATATAGGAAACTTGTGCATCGCATGCAATTATTGGAAAACAAACGAAAATTAGCCAATAGTAGAGAGAATAAAAATAAACAGTGCCCAAATAAGAAAAATTGCACCAGTATGTCAGCCGTGGAAGGCAATGGTAAAGAAAAAGATAAGTCGGACTCATCAAATTCAGCGCCGAAAACCACTCTTGTTAAGAAGGTATTATTGAGAAATGCCAGCAATACTACAACATCGACAGAGGGTACGAGTGCTACAAATGCCAAACAAATATCTAGCGGACCATCTAGTTCAACTAAGTTTCACAAGAGCAATGTTTTGCGATCCTATGAAAATTTATATTTGAAATTCGGGTATGTATTCTTTTTCTAAGTCTTTTCGATTATTTCAACTATTTGATCGTGGTAAAAACTCGTCTTAATATCTTCTTGCCTTTCAAAGAACTGGCATTATAAATAATTTAGATAAATCATTAAAACTAGTAGAGGAAGCAAAGAAAACGAAGTTGGCCAAATTAATGTTAGAGAATCGTCTGAAAGAACTTAAAGCGGAAATGGACATCTTGCAGGATAAGCATAAAGCGGAGCAACAAAAAATGTCTCGTATTTATCCAAGCATTTGTACCACTAACGAGATTATAACATCCCTGAAACAAAAGCGATCTAAAGTTTTTAAGGCTGCAATCAACTTAGGGAAATCTCTGAAGGGGGAAGAATATAGGTAAGGTAATTGATTTTTTAACCTATAAGTTGGATTTTTAGTAAGTTTATTTTAAACAGACTTAACAACGATTTAAAAGAAGTTATAACTACTAAAAGTAATAAGTTGGCCACAGAAATAAAAATTGTTAATTCGTTGAAAGCTCAGGATTTAAATAACAAGAATGCTTCTGTTGAGCAACAACAGACGCATAGTAAAGAGCAGGAAAGGAATGAAGATTGTGAGACAGAGTGTAAATCGAATAATGCTGAAATCGAACCAAATTCAAATTCTACAGCAACTAACATAAAAATAGGCTCTGAAAGATGCGAAGAAGATCAAGAGAAACTTAATCTCGAACCCATTTTACAAACTGAGATTGGCGGTAATACAGAAGTGCGTTTTTTTTTTTTTTTTTTTTTTTTTGAAGATAACAGCTACATATGTACATATATTTAGCAAAATTTTAAACAAATTGTGTCTTTAATTTTTTTTGTGTGCTTAAATTGATTTTTATTTTTAATAAAACCATGTGTTGAGTTAGTTTCAGAATTCGGTACCCAGCATTTTAGAGCTCCATGAAAATGCTGCCGATGCTTGTGGCATGGATGTGAATATAACAAATAAAGCCTCTTTGGATAATGAGTCCAATCAAACGTTCCGCTTGTCATCATACATATCGCCCTTAGAGCATTTAAGAAATATTGACAGGTAAAACTAAAAAAAAATATTTACTATACGTGCATATAGAAGAAGTGTATTTAAGTCTGATTAAAAATTATGAATTTCATCTTCACTTGTTTTTTTAATACAAATAATTACAAAGCAATATGGATCCCAATGGTGTCGTTTGCCCCTATGATCTCATGGGAAATTGTGAAGATGTCACATGTAAATATGTACATATAACAGCAACTTCAAAAGCTAAAACTTAGTAAATCGTTGTGTTACTCAGGGTAAGTTTTTTATATGTATACGAAACCTAAACTTACCTACACATAAATATACTTTCACACATTAATTTAACTCTTATTATTTATCAGAAATGCTTTAAAAAACCATTTTCATATGAAATCTGTGTCTTTTTGGTGTCATTATTATTACTACTATTTTTTTTGTTGTTGTTATTTATGCATTTTTATTGTCGCATCTTGTAAATATGAACGAGAAAATTATTGTTGAGTATTAATTTTGCGTCGTTTAGTTTTATTACTGTTTTAATAACGCATATAATGATTTGTATAAAAGTAATCAAGGTGCCATTATTTATTTCGAAAATACAGTTTAACTTATTTAGGTAAGAAAACAAGAAGACACTGGATTTTATATTTGAAAAATGTTTGAAATTTTAATTTTTTACAATTTTATAATGTTATGTTAAGAAAAAATTAATGAAAAATGATATCTATGAAATTAAAAAAAAATTAATTACTCTAAATAAATATTTTTAATGAAATTAAATGGAAAACATGGTTTGTTTTTATTGCGGTGAATGTAGTAAGTAACGTCCTTACTCGATTTTTTAAATTAAATGAAATTATATCAACTACATTATTTTTTTTATCACAGCCAATTGGTAACTTAAAACATACATGCATATGCATGTACATACTTATGTACATAAATAAAATTCGATCATCAGCTTATCTGAAGTATATATGTACATACATATGTTGATATGTATGTGTATATTCCATGGATTATTTTGTCAACTCTTAATATTGGAGTATTATATTAAAATTTCTTTTAATATTATTATCCATAGAACACATAATCATAACACCAGTCTTTTATCTTATCCTCATTAGCGCAACAAAGTGGGTAAACTATTGTGCTCTTCGTAATTTTTGCACAGCGCATGCACAATTCCATAATTTCCGAGTCATTATCACACTTGCGTATTTGCTCAATTGTCTTTTTATCCAAATTGCCATTATATTCGTCATTAATACCAGCGTCATTTTCAATGTCATCTTTGTTGCTAACATCGAGTGGTTTACATTGCGAGGGACGACAATATAGGGCAATGATAATGATTAAAATTGAAATTTTGGGTATCTGAAATTAATAAATTTCAATATTTTATTTAATATATGCAATGGAAATCCTTTAAGATAACCCACATTTTATATTCCCTTCACCTAAAAATAAAGTAAAAACAACGTGTACAATGAAATGGGGTTTAACCTACAACAAACGTATTCTTTTTTTCTTTGATCGAATTCGTGGACGTTTATGTATATGCATTTGCATATGAATCCTCATACGTATACATATGTACATAATACTATGAGTTTCTTTAACAGAAAAATATCGTTATGACTGTTTTTATTTCACTTGTTTCGCTTGAACATTTGTGATTGCTTTTGATTAAAAGTGCGAAATATTTAAATATTTCGGCAGTTACAAAAACCGTTTTTAAGGAAAGTTAGACCGTATTTTATTGAACAAGGGTGCACTATACGCAGTTTACATCCATTCAAATGAAAAAAGTTATAGCAATTTTTTTTTAATTTAAAAATACATATTAAACTGGTTCGGGTCAAATAGAATAGAAAATGGTGTGTTTTCATATTAAACATCAGATTGTTGTTAAGAAAGGCACCAAGAAAAAAATCTTAAAATACAATAAAATACTTTTGCAGAACTTTACACATTCTAAAAACATGAAATAAATGCTTGAATTTGAATCATATCACAAAAATCAAATAATTTTGCCTTAATGATTTACATTTAAGAAATTTATTATTGGACATATTGTCATAAGTTTATTTTAATTTGAAATTTATTTGCTGGTGGTTCAGCGATGTCTATATGCATTTCATTGTTGCTGTAAAAAATCGTCAGTAGACTTCAACCACACATTTTGAACAGTCACAAACCTCTTATGTACAGACTTTCAAAAACTATTTGAGAATTCACAAATAATAATATTTTTGAAAATAACAAAAGAAAAATAAGCATATTAGGCTTAGAAACTTATAGAAAACCCAGCAAATAATTTATATTCGATATGATTTACTTAAAAATTTGTTTTAAAACACACAATTCTGAAAATGATTGAATATGTACATACATACATATGGGCATTTCCACAGGAATGTCAACTTTTTGTAGCGTGCGACAACAAGTAAATATGCTTGTTTTTTCAAAGTAAACGAAACATTTTTTTTACTTCTTTATATATTTGTGTAGGTCGTCAGCAGCTCTACGTTAGGTAAAATTTTAAGAAAAATCGAGTCGCGTTGTTCAGAAATACAAGGTTAATTGCTTGCTGTCGCACGCGACAAAAAAGTGAATTTTCTCGGAGAAATGCCCATATGTATGTACCCTGCAAACCAAGGCACATTCCCATGGCACATTCATTTCCAGGTAATATCAGGATTACAAAAACAATGAAAAAATACAACAATGAAAAAAAAACATGGGCTTTATTTTATTCCAAAACTTCAAAAATAACATTTGTTTAAAATAATAATAATAAAAATTATTCACATAAATTTGAAAATATTCTCCACGGCAGCTACCACTAACAAAATTTGCAACGTTTAGCACTTTTCACAATTTTTTAATAGTTTTTTCATATTTTTAAATTTGTTGTCACAGAATTTTTTTTAATGCAATATTTTTCATATTGAAATTTTTTAACATTTTCTTTCAATTTTCTGTTGTAAAAAAATTTTGAAGTTTCGGATGAACTTTAATTTGAAAAAAAGCTCAGCTGCATTTCCACTACTACCTTGTGAATGTGCCTTGCTGCAAACATTTGGAAGATACAGTCAAATCCCGATAGTTCGTAATCGCAAGGCCGGACATTTCTTACGAATTGTAGGGGGTTTGGATTTAACGGGGTTAAAATAAAATAAATACGAATTAACGGTGTTTGTCAATGTAGGTATTTACTAAAACACATTTTTCTTTATAATTTATGTAACAAACTGATTAAGAAAATAAACACAAGCAAAAACCCACGAAAAAATAAAAATTGCGGAAAACAAAAAATCATTCTTTCCATGTTTCTGTTGTTTTTATTACGAATTATAAGTGCTAGTTAGCAAACAATTACGATTTATAAGAGGTAAATAAGATTTTATTAAAAAAATACGAATTAGTATGGAAATTTTACGAATTAACGAGATTTTTTCAAGGAACCGACAGTTTATTACGAATTTATCGGGTACGAATTATCGGGATTTGACTGTATATCTATCCCAGAAGATATGAATACAATATCTTATTTTTATCATTTAGAAGAAAATCTTCAAAGCAATACTTTTTTGACATTAAAATATTTTAATTTTAGTGAAACTTTTTGAATGAACAGTTCAAAATGTATTGACTATTTATTTTTTCCTTTAACAAGGAATTTTGTGAAACTTCCGCAATACGAGTATGATTGTTGCCGCAATAATATTTTTCTTCCAAGCAATAGGTACATTTCGAATCATTTTCGTATTACTTTGCTTGTAGGGTACATAAAACTAACAATTTTGGGTTTTAAAATAAATTTTTAAGTAAAAAGCAAATATTTTTTATTCATACTACTACCCAATAAATTACACAGAAAACTCTAGTGTTTTTATTCAAATTTAAATTTATTTTCAATAAACAACTTACTTTCTTATTCATTTTATTTTAGATTTAAATAAAGTTTTTACTTTATCGGAATTTTAAATTTGTAATATTTTTAATTAGTGTTTATTTATTATAAATAAATATGTATGTACATGTATATGTAGGTATGTACAAATGTTTTTTTTTTTTTTTTTTGTTAGTTGATTAATTTTCCTTTTTTATTTTTGAGAGAATAAGTTAATTATGTTACAATGTTCATTTTTAAACTAAAATTATAATAAGCAAGTTAAAATTATATATAGCACTCAGTTTAATACGTTTCAACTGATTAATGTTCTACAAAAGATGTACCTACATACAAGTCAACAGCAAGTACAAAAACCAACCAAGATCGTGATCGGTTTTTTCGGAAAATAATACGGAAAGCAATAGTAATAACAATTTAAAAATATCATACGAGTGTGTGTGTGTGTGTGTCATTCTAAGAAACCACAAAACAGCGCTGCCAGTTTAGCGCGATTTTTTCTTATTGGGGATTATACATATTTTCGTGTTGGGGATCTACCTAGGTTAATTATGGATTAACAAATTTAAAAAAAAAAAACATATTTTATTATTTTTGTTCCAATGAACACAATTTTCAAATTATAATGTAGGATAATATTCGAATACATATGTATGTATGTATGTATAGATAGGTAGGTGGTAGGTATACACGTATTTTTAAAACTCAGCACCAATATCTACATACATACATACATATTTATATATATGAAGCCATATACTTATGTAGGTACCTATACCCAATAAGCACTCAAAACATTAAAATTCAAGCACTTGAAATTTAACTGGAAAGAAAGTTGAATTCAAGCATTTTTTTCAAGTAATATTCAAGTTTGAAAATATTTTTAAATAAAAAATCAAACAACATGCATATACATCTGTTCAAACCTTGTCAAATCGTCGTTTGGTTTCTGGTTTGCGGCACAGTATATAGAAAATACATTAAGTCTGCAGCAAACCAGAAACCAACCGACGAAATACGTAATTTATTTTTTAATAAAATTTAAATTTTTTTGAAAAATATCAAAGATAAATAAAAAATTAATTTTTAAAAAAACAAAAGGTGATTAAAAACGTGAAAACAATAGTGAAGGTATTTATGCAGAAAATTATCATTAGAAAACATGTCTATTGCATTTTCCTTTCTACTTTAAAAGCATTGTTTTTGAAGCTTGAAATATATTTGAATTCAATTTTAATACAAGGTTGAATTACAGTATAAGTCAAGGCTTGAATTGAACTGTAATACAATTGAATTGTTCGAATTGAATTCAAGTTCCCATTTCACTGGAGAATGCTATTGAATTAAACTGTAAATCAAGCATAATTCAACCCTTGCCAATTGATTGTTTGACTTGAATAACACTTGTTTTACACTTGATTTCAAACAAAATTGCTTATTGGGTAGTGTAGTACAGTATGCCCTGTTTAATTACCCATCGGTTAATTACCTTTTTTGCTTAATTACCCCATATATTGAATCCCCGTTTTTTTACACTCATTTTCACACAAAAGTCCACGCTTGATTAACTTTCGTTTAATTACCCATTTCGGGTAATTACCCAGAAGTATTTTACCCCCAAAAATGAATTTCCCCTAAAATATCTTCGTTTATTTGCCCAAAACTACCTAAGAATATATTTATGCAATTATGCAATCGAATATATGAAGCTTATCTATTTATGTTTTGTAATATTAATTGTTTTTGTTATTCATACCAATAATAAAATATTTTATTTGAAGAAATACATACATATGTATGTATGTATGTGTATTTTATTTCAAGTAATTATGTACTACATACCACAGTAAGTTCGGATAAATACATTTTTAAAGGTATCTAAGCGTATTCTCATACTTACCTCTATGAAGTAATTAAACGTCTTCGCTTTATTACCTTCTCGGATAATTACTCCAAAAATCATAAAATTTTTAATGAGGTAATTAACCGAGGTTTACTGTATACTACAGTTCTTGCAAAATAAACCAGAAATACACCACATCTGTTTTCTCTCTTTCTTTTATACTGACGAATGGAAGAGAAATTGTAGACAATGTATGTAACTACTACTAGAATTTTAGTGTTGACACTTGGCCACAGTCTTACTGCAGGGTATGTACATACATAAATACATATATACGTATACATACATACATATGTACATACATATAGTTTTTATTGAATTACATACTATTTACATAAATACTTATGTACAAATAATGTACCTACCTACTTAGGTAAATGAAACTTATTTATTAGACGATTAATTAAGCAGACATACATATGTACATACGTCCAATTAGGTTCATTTTTTGATTGGGCAGTGATGTTACGCAGCAGTCTAAAGTCTAATACGAGACGGAAAATAAATACATACATACACACATTGTTACACAAATACATATATTACCTATACATACCCTGCAGGAAATGCGAATAGTGAAATGTAGTGATTTACTAGTGACATTGTTAGTAGTACTACTGACCAGGTGTACCCCAGCCAATGTAATCGCCTATTGACATTAACATAGGGTTGTAATTGAAAATCTATCAGTAGACTTTAATACTATTTAGGTGAAATTATAGTGATTTACTAGTGACATTGTCAGTAGTACTACTGAACAGGTATACCCCAGCCAATGTAATCATCTATTGACATTTAACATTAGCTTATCATTGAAAATGCACCACTAGACTGTAGCACTACTGACTAAGTAGTTATTTTGGGACCACATGGAGATATTGGCACCAAAGATTCACTAGTAAATTTTAGAGGCTCTAGTCTACAATATCTATATTTCCTATTAACATATAACATAGGGTTGTCATTGAAAATCTACCAGTAGACTTTAATAATATTTAGGTGAAATTGTAGTGATTTACTAGTGACATTGTCAGTAGTACTACTGACCAGGTACACCCCATCTAATGTAATCATCTATTGACATTTAACATTAGCTTATTATTGAAAATGCACCACTAGACTGTAGCACTACTGACTAAGTAGTTCTTTTGGGACCATATGGAGGCATTGGCACCAAAGATTCACTAGTAAATTTTAGGGGCTCTAGTCTACAATATCTATATTTCCTCGCTCGATGTCAATAGTAAAATGCTAATGTAATCGCCTATTGAAATATGTATAACATAGGGTTGTTATTGAAAATCTACCAGTAGACTTTAATGCTATTTAGGTGGTAGTTCTTTTACGATCATATGGAGACATTTGAACCAAAGATTCAATAGTACATTTTAGTGACTCTCGGTTGCCTTTTTATAACGATTTCTGGTGATGTGGAACAGGCGGTAAGTTTGAAAATTATGTCGCTTAAGGCCGTTTCACACTATAATACAAGTATTAATACTTTTGACGAAAATGCATCTCTAATCTAATTTCTGTTTCAAAAATTTCAAAAGACAATAACAACTCAACATATCAGAGTTGCATTTTCCACAAAAGTATTAATACTTGTATTATAGTGTGAAACGGCCTTTAAGCTTTTTTTGGCAGTTACTGCACAATATGTACATATCGGGAATTCCCAGGCAACGGACGCGACATTCACACACTTGTAAGTTCGAATTATGTAGATTAAACAAAATGCAATATCAATCAATATAAATTTATTGTCAACTAATCTAAACCATCAACTGATTTGGTTTATCAATGCCAAATTTAGTTAAAAGATTTGTTTTAGCCAGAAAATTTAAAAATTTGAGATAAGTTATTACATAACCACTTTCACAGATATGTACTCGTAGTTATGTAGTACATCACTTTACATATTTATTCTCAAATTTTTGTTAAGATAATTACACATTTTTGTAAAAAATTTCGAGGAGGAGACTTAAATTTTTTACTATATGGGAACATTTTAAAATCTTATAGGGTCAATTATTTTTGAATTTTTTTTTTTTATATTCTTAGGAATTTTTGCCAAAAATCTACTTTGCCGACCGTTTTTTGTGTTTTCTTCATAACTTAACCATTACCACAATTTTCTTCGCTTTTACAAATACATAGTATGTTAAAAATTACGAAAAATTGTAGTGTAGGCTACCTAAATGACCAAATTCATTGCACACAAATAGGTACCTATTAAAGTCCTGCACAAGACCATTTATAAGAACTTTCAAGACTTGAGGGATTTTTCAAATGCTTTAATACAGCGAAGTCTTCTAAGACAAACGCTAAAGGCCGTTTCACACTATAATACAAGTATTAATACTTTTGACGAAAATGCATCCCTAATCTAATTTCTGTTTCAAAAATTTTAAAAGACAATAACAACTCTTCAACACTTTGCTCTACAGCGGCAATTGTTTCTTCGGTGCGCACTGTTCGACGTCTCTGCGGATGCGTATTATCACATAGAGTAAACGTAGTGCGAAAACGATCCATGGTTAACCGAATTAATTGCTCTGATGGACGATTATGTCGACCATAAAATGGACGGAGCTTGCGGTAAACTTCGCGAACTGAACCATTATTTTCGAAATAAATTTGCACGATTTGCAAGCGTTGTTCTTCTTTTCATGATGAAATGGCAAACCAAACTAAATATTAATCACTTGACAGCTGACAAAATGGCCGCCAGTTAAAAAAGTGATGCCAACTTAAAGTTCTATACCTCAATAAAAAACACCCATTATTATAGTGTGAAACGGCCTTAAGCAACACTGTTTGCAGGAATTTTTTTCAGTTATTTCAAGTATAGGAGTAAAGAAGCAAATACTTTGTGACTGAAAAATTTGTGATGCTTGCTTCTTTCTACGCATGGGCGCGTAAAAAAGGCGTCATGCATGTACATACACACACACGTTGTGTGTATGCTCTTTTATTTTTCTGCACACAAACAAACGTTCACATGCATTTACATTAGTTGTGTGCACTTGCTTAAAAAAAAACCTCCCTTAAGTGGGGTACACACTATCGAACATGAGTGACAGTTTTTGACACGAATTTCGTCAGTCAACAGTCAACCACAGAATTTTTTGTGGTTGAGTGACAGTCAGCGGCCATATTTGCAACAAAGCACAACACGAAAATATTTTACAAAAATGGCATACGAAAATCATTAAAGAGGATTTGATGACTGTGTGAGCGAGACGTAAAGAAAACGCAATTTTCTTCCGTCACGTGTCACCTCTGGTATCCTTTGTGGTCTGAACATTCAACACTATCATTCAAAACTGATGAATTTTTGACTGTCACTCATGTTCGATAATGTGTACCCCACTTTAAACACATAATAGCTTACCATCTACATATTACACACACACTCAAACGTACAACATGGAAAATAACAAGCATACACGTATCAACACTACTTTGTTGACTGTTTGTTCATTATAGACCTGTGTAAATAGTCTTGAAATGTAAATACGTCTTGTTTTTTAAATATATTCTCGTGGCTGTAGAATGCTAAACCAATAATAAATGCTGTCGCATTATAAGCAAAGCACCATAGATGCACTTGTGTGCGTGTATATGAGTGCTAACAAGCAATGTCGTCAAGACTTCTTGTTATGAACAAACAGTCAACAAAGTAGTGTTGATACGTGTATGCTTGTTATTTTTCATATTGTACGTTTGAGTGTGTGTGTGTAAGATGTAGATGGTAAGCTATTATGTGTTTAAGGGAGGTTTTTTTAAGCAAGCGCACACAACTAATGTAAATGCATGTGAACGTTTGTTTGTGTGCAGAAAAATAGAAGAGCATCACACAACGTGTGTGTGTATGTACATGCATGACGCTTGTATACGCGCCCATGCGTAGAAAGAAGCAAGCATCACAAATTTTTCAGTCACGAAGTATTTTCTTCTTTGCTCCTATACTTGCAATAACTGAAACAAGTTCTTGCAAACAGTGTTGCTTAGCGTTTGTTTTAGAAGACTTCGCTGTAGTAAAGCATTTGAAAAATCCCTCATGTCTTGAAAGTTCTTATAAATGGTCTTGTGCAGGACTTTATTGTTCATAACAAGAAGTCTTGACGACTTTGCTTATTAGCACTCATATACACATACACCAATGCATCTACCGTGTTTTGCTTATAATGCGACAGCATTTATTATTGGTTTAGCATTCTACAGCCACGAGAATACATTTAAAAAACAAGACGTATTTACATTTCAAGACAATTTACGCAGATCTATAGTACCTATAGCTAAGTTATTTCCTCAAAAATGAAGAAAATCGAGGCAATGGTTAATGTTATGAAGAAAACACAAAAAATGGCCGTCAAAGTCGATTTTTGGCAAAAATTCGACTTGTGCGACCTCTAAACATCTTCCGAAAAATGTATCTACATATTTAATACACTAGCGGCCCTATGTATGTATAAGCAAAAATTGGCATGAAGTTAGCATAAGTGACGAAATTGCTTTGACATTAGAAATGGTCGCATTACCTAATTTTAACCCACCTCTCAGTCTTAGCATGATTTTTAATGTGAAGTTTCACGGCAAAACTCTTTAAGATCATGTTCAATTTCGCTACTTATGCTAACTTCATGCCAATTTTTGCTTATACATAGGGCCGTAGATGTTTATATAAATAGTTACATACATACATACCTACATACTTAGGTACTATGTACATACATGTGTATAAACAAACATACATACATACATATGTGCATACATTTGTAAATATGAAGCATGTATGTATGTATGTATTTACGTATGTATGAGTGAATATGTCAGACAATTAAACAAACAAGAACAAAACAAAATCACTATTATTAATATTAGAATTATTTAAAGATTAAAATAAAAATATGGAAAATATATGTATGTACATACATACATACATACATACATACACACGTATGTACATCATTGGCGTAGCTACACATTTTTTCAAAGCGGCCATTATGACTGGTGATTTTCATGAGCAATATTAAAATAAATAATTATGTACATATGTACATGCAATTTCTAATACTCTAGGGGGCAATGTACCACCAAAATGGTATTTCTACGCCTATGATGCCTATATGTATGTATGCATGTGTATATGAACACACATACTTATGTATTTGATTCAAATGTTTTGCCTGTTCATTCGTATTTGGAGGTACAACTCATATTGATAACGCTGAAGAATAATTGAAGCGACTACAAATACGATAACAAATTATATTTACAACAATAATGAAAATACATACATATGTACATATGTTTGTACATACCCTGAAGGAAACGTGGGGTTAACCTTTGTCGACTATTTTGGTGACATTGTCAACGGAGCGTCTATTAATATTGTTCTTAATGCGTAGAAGAAATTTTTTAAAATACACACAACTATGTCTTTTAATGTTTTATTGGTTTGTTGAAAATGAAAGTGACGTCAAGCAAAATTTAAGTGTTTATCAAAATTAATTTAAGAAATCAAATTAAAAGATTAATTTAAAGGTATTGAACAAGGCACATTCACAAGGTAGTAGCGGAAATGCAGCTGAGCTATTTTTTTTCAAATTATAGTTCATCCGAAACTTCAAAAATTTTTTACGAAAGAGAAATTAAAAGAAAATGTTAAAAAATTTCAATATGAAAAATATTTTATTAAAATAATTCTGTGAAAACAAATTTAAAAATATGAAAAAACTATTAAAAAATTGTGAGAAGTGCTAAACGTTGCAAATTTTGTTAGTGGTGGCTGCCGTGGAGAAATATTTTCAAATTTATGTGAATAATTTTTATTATTATTATGTTAAACAAATTCTATTTTTGAAGTTTTGGATGAACTAAAATCCATGTTGTTTTTTTTTCATTGTTTTTGTAATCCTGATATTACCTGGAAATGAATTTGCCTTGGTATTGAACAATAATTAGAAAAATTACACAAAAATAATATAAAAAAAATTTGAAAATTAAAAAATTTTAAGTGAAACGTTACAATTATGGAAATTCTTGTTTGATTTGTCACACTTTCAGGTCCATACATAAAGGTAGAAATACATAACACGCGTTTGTTCGTCGACGAATATCGCGCACTTGAAAACTTTACCGCATGAAAAATGGCAAGTTACACAACACGCGTTACAAACACCTTTTCTTTCAGCTTTTTTATTCATTTTTACATTGAAAAATTATCTTTGAACATTTTCAAATCCTTTTTTGTGGAATACTGTATAGTTTTCAAACTCTTTATTAAGATTTTCCTTCATGATTCTAATTTTTTAAAAATTTTTCTCTTTTATTGTCAGCCGATTAGTTGTCAAAACATCAAAACGCGTTAAAAAGTTGAAAGTTAACCAACTTTCTGCGGCAAACGCGTCAAAGAGTTTGGTATGTAACTTGTCGTATGCAAAAACACTATTTCAACTTTTTTTTGACAGATGCGTACATTTGGCACGCGCACTAACGCGTGCTATGTAACTTCACCTTAAGTGTTTGACTTTACTAATTCAGCAAAACATACATTTTTTGATTTAAATGCATACGTATATGCAAGGCAAATTCATTTCCAGGTAATATCAGGATTACAAAAACAATGAAAAATACAACAAAGAAAAAAACAACATGGGTTTTAGTTCATCCAAAACTTCAAAAATAGAATTTGTTTAACATAATAATAATAAAAATTATTCACATAAATTTGAAAATATTTCTCCACGGCAGCCACCACTAACAAAATTTGCAACGTTTAGAACTTCTCACAATTTTTTAATAGTTTTTTCATATTTTTAAATTTGTTTTCACAGAATTATTTTAATAAAATATTTTTCATATTGAAATTTTTTAACATTTTCTTTTAATTTCTCTTTCGTAAAAAATTTTTGAAGTTTCGGATGAACTATAATTTGAAAAAAAAATAGCTCAGCTGCATTTCCGCTACTACCTTGTGAATGTGCCTTGCGTATATTTGTTTAATAGAAATGACATACAAAAGCCCTACTTTCTGGCAATATACTGAACGAATGTATGAATTAGTTCCCTAAATAACTATCTAATCAGTAGTTCCAATGTCATTAGTTGCTTTTCAATTTTTTTTTTTTTTTTTTTTTTTAAAAAGAGAAGTAACACTCAGGCAATTAATGCCTACTACTATTACTAGGTGTTACCTTCTTTAGGAAAGGGATAGTGATAGAGAAGACAGGTGGTGAAGGGAGAGATAGAGGAAAGCTTCATTCTTTTACAACTCTGCTTTTTGCACGTTTTTTGATAATGCAGTGTTGCAGCGCCATCTGGTGTCAAATGAGGCGTATTAAGTTTTTGAAGCTGTGTTTTGTAGCCATTTTATTGATTATTTTACTTCGCCGATGATTTTGCTACACAACGAAGGAGGGCGCTCCGATGTTACATTAGGACTAGTATCTTCTGAAGTCGGTATAGTTAAGTGACCAGTGACTATGCCTTCATCACTTGAACTTTCCTACAACAACTGATACAAAGGGACACTAATGCACATGACACGTACATATTAAATGTCTATGGAAAAAAGCATTGCGTGGGGTATAATTAGTCAGTAGTACTGGCGACAAAGTCAATAGTGAATCAGTACTGATTCACTAGTGACATTTCCTACGGGGTACTTAGGTACCTACATACATATGTACATACATATGTACATACATATGTATGTATGTAGCAACAAATTCGATAGCATCAATACATTAACACGTATTACAAGTGCATATTGATGTAAGTAATAATCTATTGTTATTTTTGTTGTAATTATAGACACTTATCAGAGAGTTGTGTTGCAGAAGTCTTGTAAATATGCATCCATACTTACATACTAGGGATGCCAATCGGGATCGATTTTTGGAAATCCCGGGATTCGGGATTTTGTAATTTCGATCCCGAAAATCTCGGGATTTTCGGGATCTCGAAATTTTCGGGATCACGGGATTTTCGAGATTTCGGTATCGAATTTTTTTCGTAAAATATATTTTATTTTTAAATAAATATTACTTTAATAACAATTTAATGCATTTTAAAATGTTTTATGTTCATAATTTATCATTCCACAATTGTCTTTAAAGTGAACAATTTTCTAATACGAGTATGAAATACAAATCAAAAGAATTTTTCTCATCTATTTTTAAGTTGATTATTCACATTTGATGTTAGAGAATTTATAGTGAAAACAATAACTTAATATATTATTAATTATATTGTTTTCAATATAAATGTTTTACTATAATCTAAACCAAAACGAATGTATCTGTGGACTTTTAGCACTACCGCTTAAGTTGACTTACGAACATTTTTAGATTCACTTTCATTTTTGTTACATACATATGTATACCAAGCATTATATAATTTTTTATCGATTTCGTTACGACTATGACAACGATAATAAAGCTGAACATGTCGAAAAATTAAAAGAAATGTATACACTATTCTAATCAAATTCGATTAATTACGTCTAACGATCACATTTTTATAGGCAGATACATTAAAAGTTTGCCTGAGCACTTAAACATTATTTTTGCTCTACTGAAAAATTTTAAATTCAACAAGTTCAACAGATACATATGTTCGCCAAGAAGAGTATGGTTTATTAGTGTCCTGGCCTTTTACTCTGCAACTCGAATAAAACTATATATGATTCGAAATCATTCAGTTGGTCGTTTTTGACTAAAACTATTTATCAAACCAATGTCATTTAAATGGGTTTGATCTTAGGTTTGTGTCAAAAACTACCTAAATGGTCTAAGTAAGAAATAAAATAATTTTGAACTGTAATGTAAAAAACATACACACACACTCGAGCAGTTTTTTAGACAAAATACTCCGCATTATTCTGTAAATATTTCTCGCTTTTCCGTCAACCCGACAACAAAAAATTTTCACTTGCCTTGTATCAAAGAATATAAATTGTGAAGAATATACTTAAATGATGATTTGTGATTCCAAAGCTAATATGTGTCTTCTGTTTTCAAAATAATTCTAAAATGTTCATGTATTCTAGCACCTTTAATGAAAATTACGGTAAGAAAATAGTTTATTTATTTTGCTCTTATTGTTAATTTATAAGAAATAAGTCACGAATAGTCATTAAATTGTTAAGACTGTACATATAAAATTGTATGGGACTTTTAAATATTATAAAAAATTCCATAAAATCAACGAAAATTTTAATTTATAAAATTTTTTATATAAAAATTGCTTAGAAATCCCGAAAAAGGAATCCCGGTATTCGGGATTTGGTAAATCCCGAAAATCCCGGGATTTTCGGGTTCGGGATTTCCCGTTTGGCATCCCTATTACATACATACATATATACATACATATATACATAATGTAAATACAATTTCATCTTAAAATCACTCTTGGATTTAATAGTGGGTTAACTGATGAATTAAGAAATCAAGATTGCGTACTCAGCCGTACAAAAAAATTTCTACTGCGCATCTAAGTCATCATAGAATATAAACAAGTGTTTGTTGCATGGTGTAATTATACAGGTGACTGCGTAAGGATTTGTTATACAAAAATACGGCAACCATAGATGTGTAAAGAACCGAAAAATGTCAAAAGCACAAAAATAATTGTACCAAAACCAAAACAAAACGAAGTTTTTGACATTCGTTGGCTACAAAGCACATAGAGCAAAAAATTATCAGCTGAAATAACGCTGCCACCTGTTTAAATGCACCTTGGTTTGTTGTAAAAGGTGTATCAGAGAGAGAGAGAGAGCACATTCCATACAAGCAGAAAATATAATAGCGGACCTGGGAAATGCGCAATCTTGTTTTCTTCATTCATGGGTTAAACCTACATTAAGCGTCGATTTTTAATGCCAAATTGTATGACGGAACTCGTTAACACCTAGTTAAATTTCGGCACTTACATAGGTTTTTATATACCCTGCAGAAAACTTGGTGACAATTGAACCAAGCGTACTCGTCGTAGGACTTGAGAAAATGATAGTGTTAAAAAAATTAGGGCGTAGTGTATGGTGAAAAGAAGAAATATCGTGTAAATGGTTACATATTCACCATTTTCGTGATGTATCTAATATATTGAAAAATTTCAAAATCTCGAATTCAAAAAAAAAAAAATTATGAGTTAGGTGGTTTCTATATATGAAGGTAATTATGTTGTTTAATATTTTCTATACGCTGCATTACGTTAACGCTAATGGAAATTTATCAGAAAATATCCAACCAAATTCTTGAAAAAAAATGGAATTATATAAAATCTTCCATAAAGTAATTCAGAATTAATAAACATCTTAAAAGCTAAACAGCTTCAACAGACTCGTTCTAGCTATTGGGACTCGTTCTAGTATTGTAGCTGAGTCCAGGACCTATCAAATAATATAAATATGTTTTTTTCCTTTGGATTTTCTCTACATTGGAAGCTGAAAGCGGGACATGATCCATCAAAAACTGGGATTTAAAAATAAATATATTTTAGAAAGCCGGATGTGTAATATGCACATTCACAGTTTCTAACATTATAAAATGTTAATACAGGTAGGGCAAATTTAAAGTTTTTTTAAGAACTCTTGAAAACTCGAACTTCAAGAAATTCTGAGTATGCACGTTTTTAGAGGACCACTTGGACATTAATCTATGACATTAATCTAATATTATCCGACAGCATTGACTTCCAAAAGAGCGTATCCTTCAGAAAATGCCAAGTTCAAAACTTGGCAATTCGAGTATCTAGTTAAAATTCATGCTTTTCAGAAATACATATGTACATAGATTCATGGGCAATAATAAAGGAGGAGCATTACTTTTTTCCCTCTGGGTTGCCTCATTTACTGGAGAAGCCCTTTAGAAATGCATTAACTTAACAGAGCTCTGTTAAGACACTAATAAAGCTCTGTTAAAGAACAAGGTATGTGTCAAGGCTTATAAATCTATACAAGCACAAACTTGAAATTACGCCGATTCCGACAGAAAATAGCGCAGTGGTAATTTTAAAACTCTTCATGACATGGTAATAATGAGAATTGTATTCTACAAATTAGCTGAACTACGAAGCACACACAGGGATTTGGATCAAGATCAAGGTGTATGTTGAGGAACAAGTTGGGAACAAGCACTATTACGAATATTATATATTATATGTATTACGAATATTTTTTTTGTTTAGTATGTCTATATAAGAAAGACTCCTCTAGGGCATGTATTATGTACTACGAATATTTTTTTTTGGTTTAGTATATATAGAAGAAAGACTTGGCTGGGAAAGACTATGAATCGATATAAATGGACCGTCAAGTCACTCTGGAACAAGTCCCGTAACTATACTTAGATATTAACCTAAGCTTAACTTAACTTAACATATTTATACTTTTGACATATGAGTGGGTAATGTGGAACACAACGTACACAGAGATGTCACGAGACGGAAGATAATTGCGAATTCTAACGTCTCGCTCAAACCTAGCCTGTGTCTTCTATAATTTTTATTTCGTAGTGGCATTAATTTCACGTAAATATTTTCATTTTATGCTTTGTGTCCTCATTCGCTATGCGATATTTTGTAATTAAAATATAAAAATTAATATTTATGAATAAAAAAAATAAAAAAGTGCAAGTTTTCGTTGTTACAGTAACGAGTACATACATAAATGTCGGAATGACATTTATATATACCCTGCAGAAAATTTGGTAACAATGATTTGAGAAAATGATAGTGTTATGAAAAGTATGGAGTTGTGTATAGTGAAAAAGAGGACATAGTTATCCTGTAAATGGTTACATATTCACCATCATCGTGATGTATCGTCTTGACCCTTTGTCAATTTAGTTGGGACTTGGTCTAGTATTATAGTAAACGACACTGATCAGGTTCGATGTAATTGGATTCATTGTTCTCTCCAATGATACCGCCAAGTCACTCTGGAACAAGTCCCGTAACTATACTTAGATATTAATCGAAGTTTAACAAGTGTTTATAATTTTGAAATATGAGTGCCTGTTGTCAGTTGGAGTCCCAAAAAATATCTGCTCAAAAATAAATTATAATTGAGTTTGTAACAATAAAAACTAAAATTATAAGTTTTCATTGTTACAGTTAAGTATCGGAATGACATTTTTAAATAATTTATATTATTCTACACCGAATAGGCCCTTGTGGGATAATTCAGTGACAAGTCAAAAGGCGTATACAAAGTATCAATTAACCTCATCCTAGGCTATCCCCATGTAAAAGTGACTGGTCCGTTTCATAGGATGTGTTAGAACTCGGACTGGTCCCTATCACTTAAAGACCGATCACGTGAATAGTCTTGTGTCAGTTCCATTTCCTGCAGGGTATACACTTACCCGAATTTTCGGAAATACAGTTTAAAGCAATCGTAACATCTAAACAACTGTCTAATATAGAATTTGAACTCCTCTCGTATTGACGCGAAGATTGAAAGCTTTTGTAATTTGTATCGGATGAAAAAGCGGATTTGCTCGTTACAATACATACTCGTATTATCATATAAATTGTAGGTTAAGAGGAGTCATAAAAAATATTTGGAGCGGAGTTTAATGGCTTCTTCAAATACTTGAATTTTAAACATTATATTTCACTTTGGTTAACTAGTGTGGATTCCAATCTTCTTTTTTTATCTATCTTTTTTTACTATTAAGAAAATTGTTTTCCTAAATTTAAGTAAAAAAAATGTCGAAGTTTAATGCCCTAATTCAGTAAGAAGATTTAGGACGTTTTTGTTTTGAAAATGCTTCTGAGTTCTTGTCTTTGAATTATCTAAATTATTTTCTTCAAAAATGGTTGCTGTCTTTGATAATGAAAAATATAAATATTATTGCCAAAACATAAAAATTAATTTAAAGTACATATTAGTGCCGGTCCAGACTTGCAATTTTTGTTGCAGCAATTCTTGAATATGTGTGAGAGTGTTGAAATAGAAATATACACTTTTTGTATTCCTCTCTCGCTCTTTTGCACTAAAAAATAAAAAGTTCCTGCAACAAAAGTTGCAAGTCTGGACTGCAACTTTGTATTTTTTAGTGCAAAAGAGCGAGAGAGGAATCCAAAAAGTGTATATTTATATTTCAAAACTCTCACACATATTCAAGAATTGCTGCAACAAAAATTGCAAGTCTGGACCGGCACTAAGTAAATTTTTACAAAAATCTAGTAAAAATTACTTAATATGAGTAAGAAATAAAAAGTTCATATCCTCAAAAATAGTTCATAAAAATACACAAAAAACTTCTTACATTTAAGGAAATGTTTACTGGCTGAAAGGAAATATTTACTAAGAGTATGAAAATGGTTATAAACTTAAGGAAATTGTTTACTAATGACAAGTTAATTTCGTTTTAAATCAAAAAATTAATTTTAGGAAATGAATTACTCCTGATTAGTTCATGAAATTTGACGTACTTAAAAGATATAAAATGGTATTCTAAATTTTAGGAAAATATTTTTTGTTTGAATTATGGCTTACATTATTTATTTGCATTTAACAAAAAATCTAAGTACATTATTCATATTTCTGAGGAATATTTGGACTTGAAATATATTTTTTTTGTAAATAAAATTAAATTTTAAAACTCAATTATTTCAATGCTTATTCAGGGTGCCTTGTTAGGCAATTGGTTAGAGTACTTGCCTATCAATAAGAAGGTTGCTGGTTCTATACTTGTCTCCTCCTCCTCTCAAGGAATTAATATGTATGTATGGTGAATTAATTAAGAATATAATATGAAGATATAATAAATAACATATCATGTTGTATAGAATTTAATTAAAAATAAAAATAAGTACCAGAATTAAAGACAAAAAAATTGGAAAATTTACTAAATTTGAGATCAAAGACGAGAACGATTTTTTTGCAAATCTCCGAATTTTATGGGAAAATTTTATTTAATTTTATGAAAATTTTTTCTTAAATATGAAAATATAATTGCTATAAATTAGTTAATTAGTGAACTAGAAATTTAGTAAATATTTTACTGGTTTCAAGTAAAAAACAGCTTTGCCGCCATACGACAACTTTTTTTACTCAAATTTTGAAAATTTTCCAAAGTTTTAGTTAATTTTTTTGAGTGTATGTACATAATGTATCATGTATGCATGTATATAACGTATTATTTTCTTTCGAAATAAACAGGTGGTCTCTAACATGGCTGCCAATTAAGAGGGGCCACACCGAATATCAAGTCTTCTTGGGGCATCTATGCCACAAGCCCTCTAATATATAATAACTCAGGATCCGCGGAGTCGTTACTCCCGTTATCCTTAACAAAAACTGTAGTCGCGGTGCTAGTGGAGTTATCGTGGGGCTACTGTTGATAGTGCATTCTTTAACATTTTGTTTTTGTGCAAAAATTGTGGATTTCCATTACTATCACTCAAACCCCACCCATCATTAATCATTATTTGATTCATTATACTTACTTACTTACTGTTTGAAGTTATACATTTAAAATCATATACATATGTACATACATATGTATGTATGTATGTACGTACATATGTACATATTACATATATTCATACTAATACTATACTGTATGTATGAAGTAATATGTATATGAATGCATTATTAATTGAATTAAATAAAAAAAAAGTTTGAAAGGTTAGACAAACACTAGAACGAACTAAGACGAACGACCAAACAAAAAAACAAACCCTGACTTACTATTTGAGCTCAAATTGAATGATAGCACACAATGTTTACAAACATTTTCAGTAAATCTAATGATTTCTAAAAGTGAGTAATGGTCCAAATACAATTTGGAACCAGTCCTAATTAATTCTATTATTCTTGTTCTTTACATTAATTGAATTATTCCTTACACCGTTTTTGTTTCTTTCTGTATAGGTACCTAAATTAAAATAATAAAAAAAGTTCCATAATCTGGTATGTGATGGATTCGATCGAGTTCAAACAGCATCAACAAGTCAACTTTTAGTGAAATTTGTTTTTTGAAATTCAGAATGATTTTCTAATTTAAAATTACATCTTTGCGAAGCTTCAATTAATTTGGGTTATTTTTTTAAGTGTAATGCTGTATTATTTGGAATAATATATTAACTAGGTGATTTGCTGAAAAACTGCAACATCAAAAAAGGTTATTTTTTCTGATATTATAACAACCAATTATATAATTTATTTAAAAAAATTAATGAATAACAAAAATTAAAAAACCCCCGAATATCTAGAAAAGATGTGACATCTTCTAAACGGCTGGACCGGAAAACTAAATCAAAATCGGTCCAGCCGTTTGGGCTGTACGTGGACACGGACAGACACACAGAAACACAGACACACACTACATACTTATAACACCCATTTTTTTGGTCAGGGGTTAAAAAAGCTTTACATTAAATTTGTTGCTTTATTTCTTTTGACTAGATTTCCAAACTAATTTACCATGTAGTCGAAAGTGACCCGTTATATGAGTGTGTTAAAAACTAAATCTTAAGTTTTTGAGTTATCAGATATGGCTTTGATTCTAGGTCACACATGTAAAGGGACAGTAATAGTCCACAGATAACAGATATGATCGATTTAACATTATGATCCCATGCAAAAGAAATAGTTAATGCATGGGTTCTACTGCAAATGTGAGCATGGCTTCACATTTAGCAAAACTGCTCATCATCCGAATGAGTGCTTAGAACCCATGATTCGATGACGTTTTTCACGTAAATACAAACCGAAAAAAAAATTTTTTTTTTTTCTCAGCCAGCATACGAACCGTGCTGTTCTGAATGTTAAGGCACACTCTCTACCACTGATCTATTGCAAATGTATCAATGTGATGACTTAATTCCGTTTTTGCATGCCTTTTTTGCTGAATATTAATTTCAATGTATTACACAGTTCGTCGCATGCGTTCCAGAATGCATTCCAAGAAACAAATGCGCAAGAAATCATGAAACACTACTTCATTTTGAACGCGTTCATTTATTTTTTGCTGGGTATGTCATATCAATCATAATCATTAAAATACGAACAATTGTCGTTAGGCAGTAACCATTTTTGGTACGACATGGTCCACGAATGTAATTAGCACGCCTATTTCGGCAACAATGGTCCACATAGTCTAATAGTATGTTCCGGGTACATACGTGAATATCTAAATTACTAAAGAGAAACACTGGAATCCAGTAATATTAAAATATGTGATAAATACCAGCGAAAAGATGCAGAGGGTGTGGGTGAACCTTAACATACGTACCAAAAGCTAGAATCCCTAAAGTTTTAATGAGCTATTTTTTTCAGTCTAGCTATCAGTGTATTCTGCTGGACCAAAATAAGCGTCATATCGCAAACGATGACCATGGGTATATTCGTCGCTTTCGATAAGTTCATTCGATCACGTTTTTCAGTTTGAGATTATGGCATTCGATATCGAACAATGTAATAATATGGTTAGATATGGAATGCCATAATCTCAAACTGAAAAAACGTGATCGAATCAGCTCGTTATTGAAAGCAACGATTAGACCCCTGTACTTTAGTTTTTGTACTCTACTGATTATATGTATATGTACATGTCGAATTGGAGCTTTTGCCTGTGATTATAGTTTGTACTTTATTTATATATGTATGTATGTATATATGTATGTATGTATGTATGTATGTATGTATGTGTTGCATCTACATATGTACATATATCAACAATTTACTCCAAAGTAGTATTATTCGAAATTTCAATCATTATTTTCATCTCACTACTCAAACTCGGTACGTCTACCATACATACATACATAGATCTCTCAAATTCTGTCTCTTTTTATTTTGTCTTGGGAGAATATCCGAAAATATGCAAAAAAGTACAAAAATATAAATTTTTTAGACACGATCCAGCTCACGAACGGTCATCGCTAGACCCCTCAAATATTTTGGGAATCCTCATTAAAAATACCGAACTTTAATTTGAGAGTGGTAACAAAAACTTTTCTGTGAGTTGTTCTAATGTACATACATACATACTAGTGATGCACGAATATTCGTATTCGAATTGTCGAATATTCGGCCATTTTTAGATATTCGTACCCGCCTGAATTTGGCGAATTTGGCGAACACGAATACGAATATTTTTCCAAACAAATTAAATAAATAAATGCATAAATCCTGAAAGAAATTTGCGCTTTGTATCATTTTCAAATATTATTTAATGACGATCATTAAAATTTTGAGTAGTTTTTATTAACTTTAAAGTACTCCAACAGGAGTATGAAGTGCTTTTTCATAAAATTTTTTTAATATTTCATATTACAGACGTAAATATAACCCAAATTTAAAGTCTATAAATTTCATATATTATATTCGTATTCGCATTCGTTTTCGCGAATATCGTTTCAAATATTTGTATTCTTATTCGCGAATATCAAAAATTTAAATTCGTTACATCACTAATACATACATACAAATATTAATGTATGTACATTAGAGTGGGTAAATTTGTATGGACTAAAACAAATTCACGATGCGGTTGTCAAAATCGTAATATACGATGAATTCTAAGAAGGTTTGCCCAAGAAACCATGGGTCTAAAATCAAAATCGAGCTTCCCATTTTTAACGAGAAGTTTTTCTTTAAGTATTTAATATTCAATACAATTTAGGCAAATTTAAAAAAAAAAAATTCACATACGAAAACAAGTTTCTCGTTAAAAATGGGAAGCTCGATTTTGATTTTAGACCCATGGTTTCTTGACCAAGCCTTCTTAGAATTTGATGTAGATTACGATTTTGACAACCGCTCGGTCGAGAAAAAAATTTACCCACTATAATGTATGTACATATGTATGTACATACATACATAAGTATGTATGTATGTATGTATATTAAAATCATCTCACTTTGAAATATTTAAAATCGAAATTTTTAGTTCAAAATTACTTGAAAATATCAAGTGATTTTTAAATCAGCAATAATTATTAAATAATGGTAATTGCTGATTGTAGGAAATATGTACAAATGTACATACATACACATACATAACTACATACAAATGTATATCAAATGAAACAAAAACTTTAAATACATACATACATATACATATGTATATTTACATATGTAGATGTGTTGTGTATAATTGTAATTTTGAAAAACATATTCTCTCGCATATGTAAATATGTATGTAATATGTGCTGCATATGTATGTACATATTATCATTGTTATTTATGAGTGCATGCATAATTAAATATTAATAATGCTTTGATAATGAAATGATGCGGTTTAATGTCAGTGTTAAAACAAAAATACAATAATTTCATTTATTTCCGTCTAATAATCGTTAAGTATGCAATTAAAATACATACATACATATGTATGTATGTATGCGTTAATGAATCGTGTAAAAAAATATGTGTATTACATATTCATACCCTACTGTCAGACTGGGGCCAAGTGTCTCTATGTCAAGACTCAAATTCTAGTGACAATTGCAGTAGGTAAATTGTCTACAAGTTTTCTTCTATCCGTCAGTATAAAAGAAAGAGAGAAAACAGATGTGGTGTATTTGTGGATGATTTGTCAACAACTTGTCAATATATGTACATACATTTGTATGTACGTAAAGTATAGAAATGTACCAGTAAATGTCTGGTTGGTATGTCTCCATGTTCCCATAAGAACTACGTAGTCACTAAATGTCTATAGCACAAAGTAGGTATTGTATGGGGAATAATTAGAGAGTAGTACTGGTGACAAAATCAAAAGGGATTCATTACATTTTCACCACATACATACATACATAATTTGTTTTGAGTTAATGATGCGGAATTAATCCTCATATCGTTATTCATATTGTGCAAAAATTTCGTACAAATAAATATCTTGTATAATTAACTCTTGATAGAAAAATAAAATTTTCTTTTTCCATTAAGTTTAACTAGTTGTTTTAGTTATGACTATAACCTATTTGAGTGGATCACTTTGTCAGTTTCAGAAATTCGATTACATCTTCAAAATCTGGAGTTATCGATCATATACGTTTTTTTTGTGGAAAATACTTTTAAATAGTAACTTTCGCCTAATTTTTTTATAAGATTTGCCATAACATAATTAAAAAATGATTGAGAATTCATAAAGTTAAAATTTTGTTAAAGAAAAATTTAATATAAAGTAGCTCATATGTACATATGTATGTATGTATGTATGTACTCGTATATGGGTAAATCCTGCTGTTCCGGACTAGACTTCGGTTGAACTTCACTAGTTAATTTTTGCCGATGATAAAAACCATTTAAATTACATGGGTTTGATCATAGTTTTGTGGCAAAGATGAACTAGTGAACGAGTTCGAAACAAGTCTATTCCAGACGTTATATTCGTACTCATGTATTTTTTCTAATATTGATCCCGTTTGCGATCTGAATGAGATACATATTTTCATATAACCTACCATTTACACATGAAACTAATTGCAAGCAGATTTTTTACTACCACACTCACATTGTTTTTAATTTCTACTCAGCTTTTAACGATATTTTCAAGAAAGTAAAGTAAGATTTGAACAAAAATATCAGGATTATGGCAAATAGTTATTATAAATTATGTTTATTTTGTATAAATATTTAAAGAATTAAAATGTCATATCTTCAAATATAGTCCCTGTCCAGACTTGCAATTTTTGTTGCAGTAATTCTTGAGTTTATAGGTGAGAAGATATGGGAAGTGTACACAGTTGCATGTGCTCGGCAATTCTGTTTTGTTTTGAAATTCTTATTTGTTAATTTAAATGTATTTGATGTTTTATTTTATTTTCTTTCTTCAGTTATATTAAAAACACAAAATATAACAAGAATTAAAAAGAATTTGCTAATTTTTTAAGGAAATTTGTGGTGTAATCGAATTTTTTAATACATACTTAATTGCAAAACTAGAATTTCCTAATGTCGACACTTATGCAATTTCTAAGCATAATTTTAAAAAATTGCAGCAACAAAAATTGCAAGTCTGGACGAGGATATACATGAATAACACAATTCATGCCTTTTTAATATTAACAATAATACTTATTCCCAACTTATTGCCCTATAAATTTTTGTATGCGAATATTCTGGGTAACTCTAATTAAGTAGTAAACAAACCAATTTTTTCCAACTTTACTTTTCGGCAACATTTTTAAAATGAAATTTCACTTTCCCATGAAAACGAACAAGAAATTTTTATGCTACGTATACAGAAATTTCAATAAAGTATGTATGTACTTTCATGTGTAAATTTAGCGTAACCTTCAGAAAAAATAGTTCTTTGGGAGTACTTTGAAATGGCATTTCAATGATTACATACATATGTATGTATGTATTTACTTAATTGATTTTGAGTAAAAACATCGTGTCGAAAAGGCCGTTGAGGACGTTACTATAAATGGAAGTTAGTGTCAAGGTACATTTGCATAATTTTTTAGCAAACTGTGCATACTGAGCCAAACAAAAACCCATATATGTATATTAGGGTGGCCGTTATTTATTTATTTTTATTTCTTTTACTCTCAACTAGGGATGGGCAAAAAATATCGATATATCGAAATATCGATATTTGCGAAAATAAATATCGATATATTTCAAAAACAGATATATCGATACATCGATGCGAAGAAAAAAAGAGAAATTTCATAATAACAAGGCTCATCTATAAGGTGACCCCACTAAGCCAGGTGACTTTTATTTGTTAACTAAGCTAAATGCCAAATTTGGTTTGTGTGGGTATAAGCCTGAAGGCAGAATTAGTTTTTACTTTCTGTTCTGTTACGAATCAGCTAACTCTTTTTTGTTTATAGAAGTCTTATACAAGCCGTTAGTTTTTCTCTTTCGTTTAGGGGCCCGCTTCTGAAATCGACAAGTTACAAATCTAAAAATAAAATACACGCAAAACAACAATAAAATTTGTAAAAGTGTTGTTGTTTTGTGTCTATTTTACTTGTAAGTTTGTAACTTGTAGGTTTGAAAAACACGCCCCTGTTCCTTTTCGGTTCAACCTCTGAAAATCAAAAAACATAAATAAAATATAAAAATTTCCAAATAAACTGTGATTGTGCTTTAAGAATTAAAAAAATTTAATTTTTACCAGAAAAACATAAAATTATATTTAAATATAACAATGGACGAAGCAAAACTCATCACTTTTGTGGAAAACTGTGACCATTCTGCGAAAAAATAAACACTATATTGAAACATAACAATGGACGATGCAAAAGTCATCAATTCAGTCGAAAACGGTGACTGTTCTGGTCAGGAACAGCTAATTTAACACAAAAAAAGGCAGCTATTAAAATTTAGAAATAGAACGGCACAGCACAGAACAGCCACATTAAGTAAAAACTAAGGAAGCGTTAAGGAGTTACAGTAGGTTACGTATAACTTAACATACGTAGTTCCTTTGTATTACATTTCTTAAAGTGACTAATTGTGCATTCGAAATGAATGCAGTTTTTCAGAAATTATCCTATAATACAAATTAAACATACAGATGTATGGCTAAATTTATTTCCTTTTTCGATACCAATATCAATTTGGGTTTTCTCCACTCAAGCAGTTCATTAAGTTTTAAGTTAGTTGTTCGCGAATTCTTTAAATATTATTGTTTGGATGCAAAGTGAATATTTCTCGTATTCCGCAATGATGAACTTTGAAGTGTTAAACACGGGATTCATTAATCAATGATTAACATCATTATATATAAAAATTATTAAAACTTTCTAAAGGCTTAATCAGAAATTTTTTTATGGAAATCTTTTTGAAAAACCCTTAAAACCCATAAGACAAAAAATATCGATATATCGAAATATCGATGTTTTCAAAAAATATATATCGATGCTGTTCAAAAATATCGATACGATATATATCGATACATTTCTTTCATTTGCCCATCCCTACTCTCAACCCTCAAATCGGTTCAGTTTTATGTAAATAAAAAACACAAAAAAATTTCATAGCGATAAGTTTTGTTTTAGGTTGGCCTTCAAGGCTATTTTCAATGTAATTTGTTTGCATATGACTATCTTAAAAAAAAAAGATTTTACAAGAATATGATGTATGGCAATATTTTAGCTCTTCTAGTCTACACCATTAGTCTCAAAGAAAATTTTTTTGCTAAAATTAATATTTTAGGAAATAATGAAGAAAATAACCAACAAAATACCAAAAATTATATATACCAAAATTGCATATATATGGAAATTATTTTACTAACCGTTTACAATAAGAGTTTATATCTATTAAATTATTTCATATATATATTAGGTATAGTAATAAAAAACTAAACCAAAAAAAAAAAAAAATACATTGAATGTATGGGTTTTAGGGCTAACTTTGAGGGCCGGGCGCACCCCCTAAAACATAACTTATCGCTATGAAATTTTTTTGTATTTTTTTTACATAAAACTGAACCGATTTGGGGGTTGAGAGTAAAAGAAATCAACAAAAAAAATTCTCCATACAATTAACGACCACTCTAATGTATATATGTACATATAAAAGAAAGAGGAATAGTGGATGATATTAGAACAGTTCTAAATAAGGATAATGAATTTCAAGGTTCATCCAAATATTTTTCTAATTAATATGTTGCGGACGTTACACTTTTCGTACTGTATTGTTTATGTAAATAAAACAACAATATTCTTTTACTTTGCATTTTTTTCAAAATTTTATTTAATATTTTATTTTATACTTAATAAATGTCAACTTCAGGAATATTTCTTACATTTAATCAGTTTTGAGATATTTCTTGTGTAGTGGTTTTTACGTAATTTTTAGAAACATAAATCAAGAAGATACCATTTTTATTCGCTTTTGCTGGTATGTGAAAGTCCCGAGCATTTTTAAACCAAACTTTCCGCTGTTACCCCATCCACGGCACCTTTAGCTTGCGATATAGCAAAAAAAAAAAAAGATGCATTTCTGTAGAGCAAATAACTGCTTTTAGTTTCATATCCATTACCTTATTTTTTTTTAAATCGAGTTTTTTTTTGTACATTTCCATAGAATAATGTCTAATGTATCGAAATGTATTAAAAATAATGAGTTAGGGGCCTTTCTATATTAAGGTAACGATATACTCTTATAATAATTACAAAGAGCGATAATACAGCTGTATGTTTTGGCGAAGCAGTAGAAAAAATTATGTAAGGTTATTAGTTCCGTGAGTATCAGTCCCGTTATGCTATATTATACTAATGACCCAGCTAGCATTTGGGGGATAATTTTTTGCAAAATTCTTCTCAGATCACTTTTGATGATTAAAAACTGATTTATTACTTGGGAGATTGAAAAAGGATTCACTTATGATTCATCTATGTATATGATCAAATAATGATTTCTTGAAAATAGAGGAACAAAATGGAAAGAAACTGCAAAAAGGTGTTTTAATGATTTCATAATAACAGAAAATTGCTCAAAAATTAATCCACAAATGTATCATAAATGCTTCTTTGGTATGATTCATCTGTAGGGTACCATTTTCTCACAACGCGGTATCATTTATAATCGAAAAATGAGATCATTCGGAAAAGATTCGATTATGGTACAAAATGCTAGCTGCTTCTGTGCTTCAAATAAGACTCGAAAATGATTCCCAGAAGTACTCAGAAATTCATTTGTTTAAAAAACAAAAAGAAACAGCAAGCTCGTGCAGTAAAATCAACAAAAAAAAATATAGTGCGAGTGAATTTGTGGATATAAAAATTTAAAACAAAACAACTGATTGTAAGTAATACCACAAACTGTATCGAGTCATAAAATACTCTTTCAGAAGACTCGCGGCTACGGTACCATTTTCTCCCGAACGAACAGTTATTTTCGACTCGAAAGCGAGCACATAAATGCTTATTTTAATCGCGTGGAGGAGTCGAAAAAGACTCCAATATGATAATTAATTTAATAAAATGCTGACTGGGTACATACTAAAGTCCTGTACAAGAGCATTTATAATACATTTCAAGACATGAGCGATTTTTCAAGTGCTTTACTACAGGGCAATATTTTAAAACAAAAGCTAAACAACACTATTGGCAAGACAAACAATTGAAACAAATGCCTTGCCAACAGTGTTGTTTAGCGTTTGTTTTAAAATATTGCGCTGTAGTAAAGCACTTGAAAAATCTCTCATGTCTTGAAATGTATTATAAATGCTCTTGTACAGGACTTTAGTATGTACCCAGTCATCATTTTATTAAATTAATTATCATATTGGAGTCTTTTTTTTTGTCTTTAGTATTCGCTTGAAATATTCGCATACATTTTAGCGAATGCAAAAGCGAATGCAAATAGCAAAAGTAAGCGAATTATTTGCGAATGCGAACATTCGTTACCTCCCTAATACATACATATGCATATTACTCGTAAAAGGTAAGTAAATTCATACAAATACAAAACGGAAATCAAAATGTTCTCTATACCTATGTATGTATCTACTAAATATGTACATATGTATCTACATAAGTAGGTATGTAAACTAAATGTAGTTTACATACCTACTATGTATATACACATATGTACATATGTATGTATAACATTTTACACTTAAATGACTTCTGTCCCTGCAGGAGATCGAACTAGTGTCCAACTGGTATTTTACTAGTACAGAAGCCACCACCACTAGTTCCCAATCGTAAACTTTCCTATAACATGTTAATGCTCAAATTAGCATTGAGTGTGTTTAGAAAATTACTAGCGCCATTGGTACTAGTTTAGGACTAGTTAATTACCAGTTCTTTTGCAAAGAAAAATTCTATAAACATGGTGGTTTTATTCCTTTGTTACCCAGTGACAACTGCTAGTTAAAATTCGCAATTATTTATCAAAATTCAAATATACAAAAAGTTAATTGGAATTATTTGATTATAATTATTTATAGGTGAACCTAAAACTTTAATAATTGTATAATACCAATTTTCGTACATTGCAAGTGCTGTGTTAGAAAGTCAAAATTTGTATTGCAATGTGGTGCCTTGGAACTACTTCATATACTAGTACTCATCATAACTAGTAATTTTATACAACAACTTTAACCCTTTTCGCACTAGTTCTTGCTGTACCAGTAATTATACTAGTAGCTTTTAGACAATTGACACCTATTCTCCTGCAGGGGTGATACCTATGTTTGTATGTATATGTACATAGTAAATTAAAAGTTCAAATGAAATTAAATATATATGTATGTATGTATGTACTAGGGATGCCAATCGGTACTGATTTTTACGATCCCGGGATTCGGGATTTCAAAAAATCAAATTCCGGGATTTCGGGATTTTTCGGGATCCCAAAATTTTTTGATATTCAGGGACTTTTCGCGACTCTTTTTCAACATTAAAAAATATATGCTTTTTATATGAAAAAAAACGTATATTAAAAAACGTCATTGAAAGAGGTTCACAAACAAAAGTTTTATAATTAATTTCATATTACATATTTAATATTTATTATTCATAAAAAGGTAAAATTATTTGAAATTAAACGTACTAACGTCCAAAGTTGCACTATTGTGGAATAGCAAAATTGCAAATTTTAAAAAAAGAATTATCACAGCAACATCATAAAAAACTATTTTGCAAAAATTATGCAAATTTATCAGGGTATGGGTAAGTGCAATATCATCATTATAAAGATAACAAACACGTAATTTTATTATTTTCAAAAAGCCTATGGTTTAAATACGTGATTAGAAAGTGTAATTATACATTTTACATAGTTGCAAGAGTTGACGTGAATACCTTTACTGTTTAATATATTATTATTAAAAATTTGCTTATTATCATCAAATAGATTGCAATTAATAAAGGAAAGGAGAAAAAATATCGTTTGGAAACACATTTTCATTGGAAATTTTAACAGGATGAAACAGCCAAATATAAAAAAATAAATATTATATATAATATATTGTTGCAACGGTTACTATCTTCACATGGGGGAAAACCATAATGGATTTATTTTTATAAAACAAACAAAACGTAGTAATCCCGAAAATCCCGGGATTAAGCTCCGTAATTTCTACAAGTAGATATCTATTGCTGCCTAGATATCTACCGTGTAAGTTGAATTTTATAAGGCAAACTCGTGGGTAAAAACCTTAGGTAAATTACCTGTGTGTAGAAATTACGGGCATAAAACAATAAAATCCAGGGATTCGGGATTTCCTGAATCCCGAAAATCCCGAGATATGGCACCAAGATTTTAAGGGAAAAAATCTAAATGTCAATGTAAGAAGTGTATTTTTTAATGAGTGCCCCTGTGGCTGAGTGGTAGCGCTGCTAGCCTCTCAGTCTAGAGGTCGTGGGTTCGATTCCCGCCATAGACCCTGGGTGTTTTCCGCAGACAAGCTAATCGCTTCGCGGATTGTTGTTAAAAAAAATGTAGCATACGAATTATTGTACAACAAGTTCTTTGTAATTTGTAGCCCATATGTTTCCAAGAAAATTGGGACATATACATATTTTGCAAAGCTACCCATGCTGTTCTTTTTTTTTTATTGACCAACTTATGTTTGAATAATTGGTCCTTAAATATTTTTTTTTGCTTCCCGGAATCGCATGTGATATTAAGCGCCTACTTTGTTATATTTTGTGTATCCTCGGCCGTTACTTTTAAATCAGCACATATGTATGTACATATATCACACAAATAGCATCTTACTGAATTCTATTGAGGAATAATTTCATATTTTCGTAGGTCTCTTTCATGCTGATTGCATGAGGTAGTGGTACGGAAGGATGTTTATTTCGATCATGTGACAACACTGCTTTCATATTGATTTCAGATTCACCAACCCATTGCACGTTGGCTTGAAATTCCCAATAATGGCTCTTAATTGAAAATTAATATTTTTAAAAAATAATCAATTACAGGTTATAGTAAACAAAATTGTGCATCACTAACAAACTTTTTAATTTTTCTATGTTATTTTCTTTTCGAGTTGTGCGTTGTCAAAGTTTAACTTTTTTTAAGTTTTTAAAAACAGTGGTAAAAATTAAAAAAAAAATTGTTTAATAAATTAAGAAATTTATTATTCGACATATTGTCATAAGTTTATTTTAATTTGAAATTTATTTGCTGGTGGTCCAGCGATGTCTATATGCATTTCATTGTTGCTGTAACAAATCGTCAGTAGACTTCAACCACACATCTTGGAACACTCACAAACCTCTTATCTTATGTACAGACTTTCAAAAACTGTTTGAGAATTCACAAATAATAATATTTTTGAAAATCACAAAAGAAAAATAAGCATAGTAGGCTTAGAAACTTATAGAAAACCCAGCAAATAATATAAATTATAATATAAATATAATATAAATTATTTGCTGGGTTTTGTATAAGTTTCTAAGCCTACTATGCTTATTTTTCTTTTGTGATTTTCAAAAATATTATTATTTGTGAATTCTCAAACAGTTTTTGAAAGTCTGTACATAAGATAAGAGGTTTGTGACTGTTCCAAGATGTGTGGTTGAAGTCTACTGACGATTTGTTACAGCAACAATGAAATGCATATAGACATCGCTGAACCACCAGCAAATAAATTTCAAATTGTTTAATAAAATTTTTTTATTTTCATATTATAAAAATAATATTTTTCCAATGGAACTTGCAACCTCAGGTATTTGGAAACTCAAATATTTATCCCAGTTAAATATTTTTGTTGTAGAAATATTTTTGATATTTTTTTGAAAATTTGTCTAAAGCACAATAATTTTTCACTTTTAAGTAGAAATTCAAATTCGGTTTGGACAAGCTTTTGGTAACATATTTTTTTTTGTAATTTTCTACGATATGTCTACTTACAAATCATATAAAACATTTCGCGGGTTTTTTGCGATAAGAACGAAAAAAAATAGTTTTTTAATTCAAAATCAAAGAAAAATTCGTGTATGCTTAGCAATACACTAACTGTATTAATCATGCAAGTGTGTACATACATACATACATACATACATATGTATGTATGTATGTATGTTTGGTATGTAGTTTTGTTATTGTTAATTTTTGTTAATTTTCTCATTATCAATATTCATATTTTTAATATTATTACCCATCAGTTCTAAACTAAAGGTCCGTCTCCAATACTGGTAAAATAACATAGGACTTTAACATGTACATACTTGTCAAAAAATGGCAAGCAAGGTCCGATGAAAAAAAAATAGTGAATGAAGCCAGATCAAAAATACAGGTCGACCTCAGACAAAAAACCGAACGTAAAGTTGACCAGCCAAAACCAGGATTTGGAAACTTAAATGACAAGAATACAGCCAGACGTTTTTTTTCTAAATCTCGAAGTTTCAGCGGAAATTAAAAAAATCGACGTTGAAGTGATCAAAAAGTTGCATACTATTTTAGTTGCTGTATCGTGTGGTCATCAGATTAATGTTGAAAAATTTAGAAATTTTACTTTTTTTTGAAAATACCCATGGTATAACATGTCCCCCACTTTACATAAATTTTTTAATACATGGTTCGGAGATTATTACTAATGCACTGTTACCTGTTGGTCAGTTATCGCAGGAAGCGCAGGAAGCTCGCAATAAAGATTTTAAATCATTCAGAGAACATTTTTCACGGAAATGCAGTCGCGAAAAGTCCAATGAAGATATTTTCAATAGATTGTTAATAAGCTCTGATTCTATTATTAGTAATATGAGCAAACATTACAAAAAGAAAAGTGAAGTGTTACCTCAGAAGGTATTGGACCTTCTAATATTACCTAAAAATTCTGAAGAAAATTCCGATGATATTTATTTTAGTGACAGCAATATGAAGATCAATAATATTAAAAATAAAATGTAAATTTATTATATATGTACATACATATGCATGTATATATATGTATTATAACATTAATAAAAGCTTTTTTAACAAATAAAGATTAGTATGACCATTTCCGGGAAAATTTTGTATGGGGGCTATACGAAATCATTTACCGATTCCGTTGAATTTTTGTATGTTGAGTTACTAACCTAAAAAAAATCATGTGCGTTAAATTTCATTCATTTATCTTTAAAAATGGAGTTTGCAAAGCAATTTAAATATTCATACGTGCAGACAAACGGATATCCCTGGAGTTAAAATTTTTTTTTTCTAATTGGATTTGTTTTAACTATTAATGAACCATTTAATAATACGAAGCGAAATAAGTGCTATCTCTAACGCCTAAATTAAGAGCCGTTTTAAGCAATTTTAAACCAATGTGCATTGGTTACATACATATCGTCACCTTAAATGCAAACGGACGTAACTACACAAAAATTCGAAATCGAGTTTTTGATCGATTATGGTTCATTTTATCAAACTACATGTTAGACCTCTGCGATCAAAACTGACGACTTTATTAAAGAAACTCAATCGGACGTAATTACGAATGCATCTATTTTTTATTGCAAAGAATATAACTAGCATAAAATCTTAAATATATGTATATAAAAAGGAAATAAATGGTTAAAAACATATAAGTATCCATACTACAAGTAAATTTCGAAGAAGATTTTCAAGATTTTATTATTATTGGATTTGAATTAAGCGTATTAAGGTCCCTATATTGTAGATATTTTTATTGAAGGATTTTTGCAGACCTGTGTTGTATCGTCGTAATGAAGTTATCTTCACGTATCCCCCAAAAAACAAGTATTTTGGGAAATTGAAAATGAAATTGTTTTCAATCAATAAAAGCATGTCTGAATCAAACAGTTTTTCATTAGTAACTAGTGGTTACGATTTTTTGGCAATGACACACAGATGTATAATTAGCACAAAATTGTTTGTTTGTACATATGTAAGCAAATCAATTGTATGAGCACAAAATCATTTCTTTACGCCATTGATGTTCTGATAATCATTATCAGGGAAACCGAAAATATGCAATTGCATGTTTTTTCTTGTATATCGTATTAATGCGGGGACAAGATATTTATCCATTTCAGAACTTTTTATGAATTTTGGCATCGTTTTGTTAGTGCATATTTTATCCTTTGAAGCATGTTTTTGCATTTATCAGTCTTACAGGCATATTTTTAGCATATTTTGTAATTTTTAGAGCATAATTTACGCTTTTAGGGCATATTTTGATACTTTATAGAATTTTTTATTTTAATATGCTTACAAGTTTATGTGTGTGTCAAAATTGATATTTTTATTTTTCGCCATTTAATAAATCTCATTTCCAATGTTCCATGTAGTATATAAATGTTTCTTATATTTCTATTACGCAATTATTAAGAACGTTAGAGTCAATAAAAATTCGTTTTTGCTATTTCTGATGGACTTTTTCCCGAGAACAATTGAAGGAGCGTTGTCAATGTATGAAAGTTTATTTAGATGTGCCTGTCACACGATTTTTATTTGAAAGTCTGGGTCAATATTTTGTTGTTTATTGCAATAAAAATTATAAACAAAATTCTAGTCGTATTTATTCAAAATACAGTTTCAAATTTTTAATTCTGATATCGGAATCTATTTTAAATTGAAGTTAAATTTTTACGAGAGTATCAAAAAAAAAATTAATTTGTATTCTTAGCCTTAGTCCAAATACGGCAGATATTCTTATTTAATTTTTTATTGTTTCCTTTTTTTTTTCGTTTATTTTATTTTTGTCTTATTTTAAACGCAAATGTTGTTGCATTTTTTAATTAAAAATATATTTGTATTTACAAATAAACAAATTTATTTTATTTTTAAGAGCATATTTTTGCGTTTTTAGTGCATATTTTTAAGTTTTTAGTGCATATTGAATGCGCATAAAATACTTTTTTTAGAGCATATTTCTTGGTTCCCTGATCATTATACATACATATGTATATATGTATGTAGATACATATGTATTTTAGGACATAAGACAAATTATTTCATCGATCATTTGTTTAAGATCTAATGTTGTTTTGGCAATGGATTATAAATTCTCGAATTATGTCAATCCGAAGCTGTGCTTCATCACTTAACCAAATAATAATTAAGGAGTTGCATACATACATACATACATAAATACATAGTACATGTAATTAAAAATTTATACATACTTATGTACATATGTATTTACGTAAATTTGAACCACTTGCTGATGTTGATTTGATCATAACTTTCCAAACTAAACTAACTAGGACCTTTAAACCTTTAAAGTTTTTCACCTACAAAAAAAAAACACACTATGTATTACCTAATTTAAATAATGAATGTTTTCTTGAAATTTCATGAAATATAGGAAGAGAGTGATATATGTATGTAAGTATGTACATATAAAAAATGATATAGCATGAATATCTGAAGCATTTTTATCAACTTTTTTAATCTGATTGATATTGACAAATGAAAAAAATTTCATGCAAATATACCCACCAAAAATTTAGCATACATTTTCAATTTCAATGACTTGCTACACTCATTATTTTATATAGCTTTATAAAAAATATGAATAAGAATAAAAAATTTCAATTTTCAAATCTTATAAACAATACATATTATACAAAAACTGGATTCCTTTTTGTACATAACGAACAAAAATAATTACTTTTTCTAGTACACAGCATTGTAAGTACTAGGGATGCCAAACGGGAAATCCCGAGATTTGTAAAATTCAATCCCGAGATTTGTTTTTCGGGATTTCTTATAAAAAACTTTATAAATTAAAATTTTCGTTGATTTTGTGGTATTATTTATAATATTTAAAAGTCCCATAGAATTTTATACGTGAAGTTTTAACAATTTAATGACTATTCGTGACATATTTCTTATAAATTAACAACAAGAGCAAAATAAATTAACTACTTTCTCACGGTTATTTTCATCAAAGGTGCTACAATATACAACTAAGAATTATTTTGAAATCAAAAAGAATCATATGAGCTTTGGAAAGAAAATAGCATTTGGAAAATTCACAAGTTTGACAAATTTATTCCGTCTTATTCTATATTATAAGGGCAATTATGAATAAAATTCCACAAGAAATTTTTCCCGAGGAATAATTTCAAACAGTAGCAAATAATAGATAAACAAAAAAAAAAATTAATGGAAAAGGGAGAAATTTCTTGCGGAAATTTATTCATAATTGCAGTGTATAACAATCTGTATGTTGACTCCTCAATGCTATAAAAAAATTAGCACTTATCTACTTTTCGGCAACAATTGAGTACTATTGACAGCTCCTTACAATTGAAGTAGAAAATAGAAAGTCGGGTTGACGTAAAAGCGAGAAATATTTACAGATTAATGCGGACTATTTTTTTTTTTTTGCTGTTTTACATTGCTGTTCAAAATTATTTTCGTTTAGTTTTTTACACAAACCTATTTAAATTACATGTTTTTGATCAAAGGTATGTGTCAAAAACGACCGACTGAATGAGTTCGACTCCTCTTAGCGAACGTGGACTACATATGTACATATCTGTTGAACTTGTAGAAAACAACTTATGGATGAATTTAAAATTTTTCAGTAGCGCAAAAATACTGTTCAAGTGCTCAGGCAAACTTTTAATGTATGTGCCTATAAAAATGTGATCATTAGACGTAATTAATCGAATTTGATTAGAATTGTGTGTACCTACATTTCTTTTAATTTTTCGACATGTTCAGCCTTATTATCGTTGTCATAGTAGTGACGAAATCGATTAAAAAAAAATAGGCAATGCTTGATATATGTAACAACCGTAATGGCTACTTGTTGGTCAATCGCAATTAAAAAAAAAGTTGTATTTAACAAAACAATCATGTTTTGCAACTTATTTGTATGAAAGTGAATCTAAATTTTTCGTAAATCAACTTAAGCGGTAGTGCTAAAAGTCCACAGATACATATGTACATTCGTTTTGGTTTAGATTATGGAAAACATTTACATTGAAAACAAAAACAAGTTTTCTTATTTAGTTATTGTTTTCAGTATAAATTCTCTAACATCAAATGTGATTAATCAACTTAAAAATAGATGAGAAAAATTATTTTGGTTTTTATTTCATACTCGTATTAGAAAATTGTTAACTTTAACATAAAACCTTTTAAAATGCATAACATTTGTTATTAAAGCAATATTTATTAAAAAAGTAATTTATTCTACCAAAAAATTCTAGATCCCGAAATCTCGAAAATCCCGGAATCCCGTAAAATCCCGGGATACCGAAAATCGAAAGACGCCGAAAATCCCGGGATTGTCGGGATCGGGATTTACAAAATCCCGAATCCCGGGATTTCCAAAAATCAATCGCGATTGGCATCCCTGGCAAGTACCTACTGTTTTAAATTTTTCTAATTACTTTTTTTTGTGAATTTTTGCTGGGTAGTTTGATGAAAAAATTAATTTAAATTGTGTACATACATATGTACATATGTATGTACAAATGCTAAGATTTCATTCAATTTTATTTTACTGTATTTTCTTAGTCACGTCTAAGAATTTTCGTTAACATTATTTCTAGACGATCAAAGTCCACGGCAATATTTTGTCACATCCAAGTAGGAAGGTTGAGGTCAAGTATCTCCAAGTTACCAATTTTGTCGGCTATTTGGTGACACACACTGTCACGAGCTTGGCCAAAAATTGTTAAACTTGCATACAACATGATAGATTTAGGGTGAAAATCAGACTTCGTGATTTCGCCCATGTTTTTACAGTAATCAATGTATGGGCATTAGTTCCATTTGTCTTTTATATTTTTTTTAATAAAACACCAGATATGAACAAAATATGCAGTTTTATTATCAACATTTAGTCTAAAAAAGTAGCGAAAGTGTAGACTAGAACTACTAAAATGCACTACTGAGTCTCGGTGTCCAATGTCCAGATATGGTCCCAAAAGAACTAGCTCGTCAACAATACTCGTACCAACGTCAATAGTAGAATATGAATTGAACATTCGATTTTCGATGTTCGATAGCCATGGCCATAATCTCGTACATATGGAATAATAGCTTAATTTAGCTATTATTCGTATGTTTCAAATTAAATGTATTATTTATAATATATAGAGGAGTATTTTCTTAAAAAAAATTAAATTGAACACCGAAGTTCCCAATTTAAATGTAAAAGAAGTAAATTTCTGAAAATCAACTTGAATGTTTAAAAGTACTCCCGCATAAAATAGTAAAATAGGACTTAAGCACTTTTTCCTTATTTATTTATTTAATATTTATTCAATAATATAATTCAGTCAATGGATTACAGATATGTAGGTACATACATACACTTAGTCGCAAAACTCTACATACGATTTTGGGTATTTCATATCTTTTATTCCTAATTTTTATTTAATGTTTAATTTTTGAAAATATTGTATCTTGAGTATTATATTCGACCCACTTTATAACTTCGAGATAAAAAACATAAAAAATCACTGTTACTTTTTTGGTAAAGTAAAAATTGCTGAAAAATGACCCTTAGCCAACGTCGCAAAAGTGTACATACGCGTTTGAATTGTATTAACTACAGATATAGTAGCACGTTTTATTTTATAATTTTGTATTCATTTAGTCTTGTTTTAACAATATGTGTTAGATTTTGCTTAAATTTTGCTTTGATTATTAGCAGTAGTTGGAAAAAATGGGCAAAAATAAGGAAATATCAACCAACGTTCGAAAATTCGTCATCAATCTTTCAAATGAAGGGAATTAAATGAGAAAAACCGGACAAACCTTAAATTTTTGTAAATTTACAATCATAACTATCATTAAAACGACAAAAGAATCAAAGTTTTCCACGATTGGGACGAATAGCAAGGCTTGATGAAAGACTAAGGCGCAAAATTGTGAGAGAAATTGCGAAAAATACAAACGGAAGTAGCACAAAACTGAAAGAGGACCTTAAAAACAATTATTAAATTTTTGTAGATGCTAATATAATTCGCCGTTGCTTATATAAAGTTGGATTATAGACATGTATAGCCAGAAAAAGGCCATACATAAGTCCCATAAACAAAACTAAACGATATACTTATGCTCTGGAGTACAAACACGTCCATCTTAATACATCTAAGTTTTTGAAATTAGTTATTTTTATGGACGAACGTAAGTTCAACCTATTTGGAAACGACGGACGACCAAAAAATGTAATATTGACTTGGATAATAAAACGTATGCAGTGCTTTCAAACATGGTGGGGACTCCGTAACTGTGTGGGAGTGCATAAGTGCTGATGGGGTTGGAGAATTAAAATTTTTTGATGGAATTATGGATCGTCGTGGTAATTTAGATATTTAAAACTATATTTTTTTACAGAATGTGAACAAATTGCACCTCAAAGATAAATACATATATATTTATGCATGATAATGACCCCAAGAATAACTTAAGGCTGGTGAAGGAAAGGCTTCTTTATAAAGTAAAACTGAAGCTTCCACATCTTCCACAGTCCCCAGATTTAAATCTGATCGATTATTTATGGGCTTCCTTGAAGTAGAGGCGTCAAAATAGCGGCCATAGTCTCTTATCTCAAATAATTACAATTTTAAAGGAAAAATGGGAAAATGTATCGGCGAAAACAACTAAAGATCTGGTTTCTTCGATGCCTAAAAGGCTTAGAGAAGATTTTGATCAAAAAGCGGACACACAAACTTTTAAAATTTAAAAAAAAATTTACACAATATACTCAACAATACATCGTATGTACACTTTTGCAATCGGATAAAATGATGAATTTTATTATTTTTTGCTTGTTTAATATTGTTTAGTGAAATCGAATGTGGTATTTTTATTTAATTTAAATTACTTCTACTTTAAAATAAAAAAAAGTTGACAAAATTAATGATTTTCCTTTAAAAAGTAAATTTTTTTTTAAATATTAAGTCGTATGTAGAGTTTTGCGACGAAGTGTATATAATTTATATGTACATATGTATGTACATATGTATGTTTAAACAGCTATAGGTCAATCTAAGAATTCTAACTTCAGAACTGTTTTCGTTCTTACCATTTTTAAATAATAACAAGCGATAAGATAATGAAATAAAATGTAAACTAAATACACGTTCTAAGTTGTTCATACTTTGTACATGTAGAATAATATGAACGTTAGACTTGAATTTCATTGTTAAATATCTCATAAACTACAAAAAAGACATAACGGGTTCAGGTATACATACATACATATATGTACATATGTACATGCATATAGAAGGTTTTTCAAATTATGTACATACGTATGTATCAAGGTGTATCTAACTAGGTGGCAGCGTTACTTCAGCTGATAATTTTTTGCTCTATGTGCTTTGTAGCTGAAGAATGTCAAAAACTTCGATTTTGTTTTGGTTTTAGTACAATTATTTTTATGCTTTTGACATTCTTCGGTTCTTTACATAGCTATGGTTGCCGTATTTTTGTATAAAAAATCCTTACGCAGTCACCCAAGGCACATCAATCAGGTACCCGCATTTCTACAACAAATATTACAACACCAATAACCACATGTACTTTGTTGCTATAAATTACCATCTTACTTTTCAAAACAGGGTAACATCGTCAGATTGTGTGTTTATTATAAGAAATGTCAAACACCATACAAAACTGAATATGCGTTAGGTGTTTATGGATACACAAATAAAACCATGTTTTTAGGCTTATACCTACACAATCCAAATTTGACATTTGGCTTGGTATAATGACATTAGTCACCTGGTGTAGTGCTGCCACCTAATAAATGCGCCTTGCAGTCACCTGTATAATTACACCATGGTATGTATGTACTCATATGTATTTAATCAATCGTTTTGATAATTCTCAACCGATGGTTGCCAGAATGATGGTTTTGTTATATTTTTGGAATCGTACGAAGTTTTGAAAAAATTATACCAGTTATTGTATTTTCAAAATTTTCATTAACTACACTAGATCAAGGTTGCATTTACTCAAAATCTATGTTGATTACATTTTTTTTTGTATTTTATGTTCTAATTATGTTATAGAGCCAAGGTATCCTACTTGTAGGAGCTTCCTATCGGAGCTGCTAACGTTTTTCTATAGGAGATAGGAGTTTCCTAGGTCCACCCGTAGAAAAAACATATTAAAATCAATAAAAATCATATTGAATCAATTAGCAACATTAACGAAAGTCTAGGAATGTTCAAATTTTTATTTCAATATGGAACAATATTAATTTAAAGTTGCCCTAATTGAATTTATATTGAATTCTTGTAGAACAATATTTCCACCTTACTGAAACAATGTGGAAAACTAAAGAAAATAAAGTGTATTTTTTATTTATTTTAGAAATAAAATGTAAGCAATATTGAATTAAGAATGAAACAATTAGCGTTATAACAGAAGCGTTAGAAATTTTGAAATGCATATCAAATTAAAAAAATTTTGAATTGATGTTTCTTCAACCATTATGTCGAGTTCATCCGAATTTCAGTTTTGGAAGTCTTTCTTAGTTGCTTAAGCATCTATTCCATAAGAAGTTTCCTCCAATAGAGTTGGAAAATCCAAAATAACAGAAAATATATTCTGTCTTATCGTAGTTGGCGTATTTCAAATACGACTACGACAGTTTGGTACTAGATTAAAGAAAAACGTCAATCACGATAAGGGGGATTAACATTTATAAAAAAACTTCTTCAATTCCAAACTAAAAATAATTAATAACAGAAATTAAAAATTTTAAGAACCCCCAACCAACATACAGACGAAATGGCTCGACCAATCAAGATTATATTCGATCAAGTCAGCTTACAAAAAAAAAAATTACTAGTGACCGATTTTCATCAAATATAGCTAAGAACATCCACGACGAAGTACCACTACGTCTATACCTAATACATATACATATTTGTATCATGCCTTGATAATTTTAGCTATTTTTCCTTAATTGCTGCTTTCTGTTGCTTTCAATTATATTTTTATTTATTTATTTGTTTAAGTAAAAAATTCGAAGAATCTAACTATGAAAATGGGCTCCGGTCACACTACTGTGTTGGATAACTAGATACAGTATACACCCAAACGCTAAAGACCGGATGTCAAGTTCTTACGATTTACCATCTCGGAAGCCTCATCGGCATCAGTTAAGAAATATAGCTCTTCAAATTTATAAATTTTTAATTTATGTAATTGAAAGGCAAGTGTTTGAGTTGCACTATTAAATACATATTTCGCTTTAAATTACACATGGAAATTATTTTTTTCTAACCTAAAGACGTGAGTGGAGCAAAAATTCAATAAATAAGGTAACTAAAAGTTTTGCTTTTTTTAAGATTTTGTTTTATTTAAACCACCTGCACGGTTTATTTATTTAATACACTTGCTTAGCCAAAATAAAGCGTTTTTCTACAATTTCGCTAAGAGTTCTGAAAAAAATTGTATGTCTTCCAATTTTGTGGGATCTACCCTTTAATTTTATACATATTTCGTCGTGTTTTATCTCATTTTATTTCAATGAAGAAAGTGTGAAACTTGTTTTTCTTTTTCAATGAGGCAAGGCTAATTAATATTAATACGACCGTATGAACGCAACTCACAAACAATAAGACCAAATTCCACATAGGAAAACACAACTTTCGTACGAATTTCCTCTTGCTGCTTGAAAAAGTACTAATAAACTTTAACACTGTTATATTAAGCAAAACGGGTAAAACTATGGCTTCAGATATCGGAATTAAAAAAATTGAGATTAAAAAGTAAAAATGAAAAAATGGACAATTTATAGAAAAAATATTTTCTAAGCAAAAAACTGCAAAACTGCCCAATGCTTAGAAAAACTGCTACAATCAGGGAAAACTACAAATTTGGCAACGCTGAACACAAAGAAAATGACGTTTATTTCGTCGATCAGATTTGTAGACGATCAAATAACCAGCCGTCAAAGAAAGTATCAAAATGTTTTGATACACACGTACGTGTAGCCGAAAGAACCGACCGCACACGCACAACTATGTGATCGATGGCTTTATTTGATCGTCTCCTGGACACCGTATGTTTTGATTTATATTTTTGTGTTTTGTGGCAGCAAAAATAAAACAAAAGAAATAAACGAAATAAATTGAGTTTAATAAGTAAAATGGAAAATCAACCTATTGAAGCTGTTTAAATATTTCCGTCAATAAAATACTTATTGTGCAAACCTTCTCCGTTGTTGCGTTAATGTCATTTGAAAAAGGCGAATTTTAACGTTTGATGGATTCTTTGTGCCTGAGCCTTAAATGATTTGAAATAAATTGATTCACTTGCTGTTGTTCCAGAGTTTGTTTTGGCATTAAGAATTAAAACATGTTCTATTATTCATGATCTGGCAACTAATTTTCTAAAATGGTCACTACATCTCCACTTTCTGTGCACAATAACTTTTTTTTAAATCCTTCACAGCACAAAACATTTCACAACATAATAAAGAATGAATCAGCTGATATGGTTTACATGTTGATTGAAAATTTTGTAACATATGTTTAAATGTTTCTTATTAATTCAACATTTTGCAATTTAAATTTCAACTTAAATAAGAAATTAATGAAATAAAAGTATTGAAATAACATGTTTCAACTTTAAAAGAATGTTGTTACAATGTGTCCCACGAAATAAATAGAAGCTACATTAATTAAAAGTTGAAGATGATTGTTTTAATGTATATCAATATAATTTTTCGTTATATTATATGAAAATTATTGAACAAATACGACGCGTTCTTATTTTTAAGTTGCAGCTTTCCCCGGGTTTAACAGGAGAAATCTTATTAAAAACGTTTGTACAAGGCATATCAATCAGGTACCCCTAATAATTGTCAAACATCATATAAAACTGAATTTTTATAGGAACCTTTTCAATGTATTTTTAATAAAAAAATATTTTACTCAATAAGTAAAATAACAATTTGGGGTTTTTTATACAAAATGTTTTATAATCTTAAACTGGTTTTAGAATTAATAATGCAAATTCACTAAAAATAAACTATTTATTAAAAAACAAATATGAAATTTAGGGATTTTTTAATACCCAAAAATCTCGCGATGCCGATAGTCGAAATTCCATAATTTCGGGAAATCCCGCACCGTATCCTCTGCATATTATATTTTTTTTTCGTATATTGGTAAGAAGGGCTTCACTATTATTCTATCAGAACTATTCTTAATTCTCTCAATTTTTATTTCTTTCGCAATCTGTTCAGAAAGAATGATTTTGTAATCTGAAAAAATTAATTTTTGGGGGAATATTTGGAATTGGTACAGGTCAATTCTAGACAAACTCTCGTAAATCAGAGAGTTAGTTTCATAACGATTTTTTTAAAATTTTTGGCAACGCTAACGATTATTAGAAACATACTTTGAAAAATTAATTTTCCTCTTAGGGTCCAATAAATTATTTTGAGCTTATATGTTTATAAATTTTAATAATAATAACACACTGCTTTTTCATTAATAACACCCACTATCATAATTTAAAAAAAAAATTAGATAAATTAAAAAATTAAAACGCTTTTGCCAACCAAGCAGAATGCCAGTTTCAATATTTGTAATAAAATACAGAAGAAATTAAATATGTGTAGTACATAATACCCCTTTTAGACACGCAAAGTTTACTTTGCAAAGTCTTAATTCAGCTGTGTGAAAGACAGGGGGAGGAATACTGTCTCTCTCTGTCTTTCTCCCAGCTGAATTAAGACTTTGCAAAGTATACTTTCCGTGTGTAAAAGGGGTATAAGTTTGTACATATGTATGTATGTACATATGTACATTGTACATGCATACGAGTATATATGTATGTACATACAGATGTATGTATTGCTTTTGAGAATATTGTTTTTTATGTTAGTAAAAGTTATTAAATCGGTATGCTATTAATACTTTTTTATTTTCAATATTATCTTTCCTAGACTGATTAAGGCAGTCATTTGGGTTCATAAAAACAGAATAAATTGATAAATAAATTTTTATAATTCTTTTTAAAGATTCCCAAAGTACCTGTTTTAATATTTTTAGTAAATGCCGCAGCACCACCAGATAGTATCAAGTCTTTTTAAAATGTATTCAATTGTAAACAATGATTATTCGTAATGGTTAATTTTTAATTTTTTAATTAAGGAAAAGTATTGATGTAAAATTATGTACATACATACATAGGTACATTTCGATTTGTACTTGTTCTGCACTTACAAAACATCAATGGAATATTTTTTTATGAAAAAAAAAAAATTAAATCGTCCATTCTTCATGCAAAAAATTGTTTAAGAAAAAAATTAAATGGACTACAATCGCCCATTTTTTATGCAAAAAAAATTTTTATGAAAAAAATGTAATAGAGATATACATACATACATATGTACATACATACATACATACATATGTACATACATACATACATACATACATACATACATACATACATACATACATACATAAAATTATGAAAAAAATTTTATATTTTTTGTATTTTAAGAAACCATTAAAATTTTACTGAACAAGTTATTTTTATTTTTATTTTTTTATATTTTTTAACAAACACAATACCCGCGAAGCGATTCGCTTGTCTGCGGAAAACACCCAGGGTCTATGGCGGGAGTTGAACCCACTACATCTGGACTGAGAGCCTAGCACCGCTACCACTCAGCCACAGGCGCACCCTGGACTATAATCGTCGTTTTTTTCATGCAAAAAAATTTTTTACGAAAAATTTTAATGAACTATACATCGTCCATTTCTTAAACAAAAAATGAAATGGACTATATATGTATGTACATCGTCTATTTTTAATGCAAAAAAATTAATTGGACTATATATCGTCCATTTCTTATGCAAAAAAAAAATTTATGAAACAATTTATGCAAAAAATTAAATGGACTATACATTGTCTATTTTTCATTAAAAAAAAAAAAATTATGAAAAATGGTAATGGACTATACTTATGCAAGAAACTAAATGGACTATAAATCGTCTATTTTTAGTGCAAAATATTAATTGAACTATACATCGTCTATTTTTAATGCAAAAAATTTAGTGGACTATACATCGTCCATTTTTCATGCAAAAAAAAATTTATGAAAAAGTTTAATGGATATACAAAATAAACGGTGTTTAGACCTTTTAACTTTTTAAATAAAATATGGACGATGTATAATACATTATATTTTTTGCATGAAAAATGGACTATGTATAGTCCATTATAATTTTTGCATGAAAAATGTAGTCCATATAATTTTTTGCATAAAAATGGACGATGGCAGTCCATTATATTTTTTGTATGAAAAATAGACGATGTATAGCCCATTAAAAATTTGCATAAAAAATGGACAATATTCCTTTTAATTTATTGCATGAAATAATTTTTTGTATGAAAACTTATAGGTCATTTAATTTTTTGCATAAAAAATTAACGATGTGTAGTCCATTTAATTTTTTGCATGAAAAATTTACGATGTATAGCTCATTTAATTTTTTATGTGAAAAATGGAAGATTATTAATTTTATTTTTTATTTTTCTTTCTTTCTTATTTGTTTAAATGAATGTTTAACATAATAACTCTAGTTGTTCTAAGAAAATTTTTGGGTAAAGGTTCCCTGATGAGCTGCATTAGCAACAGCGAAATTCGCATAGGATCCAGCTAAGCCCCTCAATAATCAATTTCAATGTATTTTTAATAAAAAATATTTTATTTAATTTTTTTATTAGTGCGTTAACAAATGTTAAACTTAAAAATTTCTATTTGTTTATATTTCTAGCACTCGACCAAAAAAAGGGGAGTTATAAGATTGTAGTTGGACGATATGGTTGGACCAATTTTTATTAAAGCTATGTACAGACGGTAGTCAGATATTACAATATTGTCAGATCTGGCAATGTGCTGACAATGTCCTGGCAAACAAACATTGCCAGCATAAGTTAGATTGCCAGTTCACACGGTTTTATAAAATTTCTCAGAAAATCTTACAATTTATTGCCAGACGGTTGTACGACAATAAATTCATCTGACAAAATCGCCAATCGAAAAATTTTCAGTTCACACGGTTGTCATATGCAAGATCATATGTCAGATCTGATGTTATGCGTTGCCAGACTCAAAGCATTTGTTAGAAATTGTTAAATATCAATCGTTTATGGTTGTGTTGAATGTAAAAAGTGAAAATATAAATTATGATGGACCATAAAGAAGCAATTGCAATGATTTTGTCAGCATATATTGCATTATATATTTTTTCTTTAAAATTAAGCGTGTGCAGTGTTGCCCGTAGAAAGAATTCTCTTACAATGAAGCCATTGTCATATGCATAAACTTCGCAAATCTGAAAATATTAAAAAGTCTGACAAATATCTGGCAATAATTTTGCAGTGTTCACACAATTGTAAGATGTCTGACAATTTGTTGTCAGCTGCTAGTCTTGCAATGTACTACTGACAATGCTTCTTCTGGCAACAACGTCTGACAAAAATTGCCAGTTCACACAGTTTTAAGAAATTTTGAGTACATTCTACTGACAACCTTGTACATACATAGCTTTAGTTTTGTCTGTGTGATTTGGCGTGTTATCTCGCCGAATGCTGGATAGTAAGACAACGTAATATAAATTTATCTTTAGTTTTTAGTTTGTAATAAAATCAAGTGTTTGTTGAAAAAAAATATATTTTTTTCAATTGAAAATATGTGTAGTATGTCTAACGAATTTTTAAAACAGACACCAATGTAATAGCTTAAGTCAATGGTAACTGGTATAATTCAATGCAATTAATACCAGAATTAAGTTAATTCAAAAACCATTTACTAAAAGCTTTTGTTAAAGTGTTACCACACAGTCATGTTACCAGAAAGCTTTTTTCAGATACACACATGTTGCGCCCGATTAGCGCAAGGTTGCTGCAAGCGTCTCGTAACCAGTGTGACACTTTTAACATTTTCACTGTTAAATTTAGCATTGTTTATTTTGATTTAGCAGTGAATTTTTTATTTTGCATTTAGCATTTTTTTTCAGAATTTTTGTATTAATTTTTTAGCATTATTTAGCATTTTTAATTTTATAAATTTCTTATACTCTTTTCCATTTGTACAGGTAAAAACCTCTGTCAATTAATGTATTTCATTGTCTGTTGTCGTTTTTGTACAAATGTTTGATGATGGAAACCATGTAAACAGCATAAGACGTCTTAAGCGCCTATTAGGCTGTCATATTTAGTATTTGAGAATGTTGTGTTAATGCAAAATTCGTGTTTTCAGCCTAAAAAAATTAATTATTAAAAAATCATTCCAAAATTTTAGCATTATATTTTAGCATTTTCAAATAGTTTTTTTAGCATTTTTAATAATAATTAATCAAATACACATTGTCAATAGACTTTTCTAATGAATTCGAAAAAATCAAACGTTTATAAAATAACAAAGTCTGATGATTCTGGATAATATTATAGCTACGGAAATTGTATCCATTCTTTACGTCTACATGAGCTATTACTACAATATTTATTTATTCCCTTCGTTAACGGCTTAAAGCATAGTACTCTGCCCCCGTATTCCGTAAGTTGCTAAAGCTAAATCTCTATCGCTAAAAATCTATAAAGTCGATTTCTCGATTTTCGGCTACGAATACAATTTTCAAACGTCTATTGATAAATCAGGCAATGGTTTAAAAATGTAATTCGCCGAAATTTGAGTGTTTTATGTCATAGAAAAAAAATTTTAATTTTCTATTTGTTCAGCATTTTAGCGATCAAATTTAGCTTTAGCTTTAGCGACTTACGGAATACGGGGCCTGTTCAAATTTGTGAAAAATGTTGAGCAACATTGATTAATTCGTACGAAAATGTTACATATCGTCACCTTAAATGCAGACGGACGTAACTAGACATTTATATATTTTACAGGAGAAACAAGAAACGTTACAAAATCAATAATAATAAACTACTCTTGAACATTTTCTTCTAAATTTACTTGTAATATGGATACTTATATGTTTTTAACCATTTATTTACTTTTTATATATATTTAAGCTTTTATGTGAGTTACGTTCCTTGCAATAAAAAATAGATGCATTCGTAATTACGTCCGTTTGAATTCCTCTAATAAAGTCGTCATTTTTTATCGCAGAGGTCTAAATATTTGCGTGAACATGTAGTTTGATAAAATGAACCATAATCAATCAAAAACTCGATTTCGAATTTTTGTGTAGTTACTTCCGTTCGGATTTAAGTTGACGATATAAACAATATTAGCTAGCGCCTGAAACTATGCTACAATTTCTTATGTTTGTAGAAACGCCCCTTGTGTTTGTAAATTCCACACGAAACAAGTGACATTCTAACTTCAGGGTTGTCAGATCTTTTCCGACCCAATTCGCCAAATTGATTTTAAAAATCGCCAAAAGTCGCCAAAATCAATTTTTTGTAGTTTTTCTTAATATAGATTTGATAATAAATTTGTTTTTATATAACAATTTAAATATAAATTTTTATAAAATCATACAATAAAAATTTAGCAGAAAATCGCCAAAAGTAGAAATAAAATCGCCAAAAATTATTTTTGTTCCACTGAGAGAACACCGCGAGAAATGTATTCGCGTATGTGTATTCATTTGTATAAGAAGCCGATTGATGTTCGGCACTCCGGTGCCAGTTTGGACTGCCTTGCTCTACTTATTTCGCATGAAAACTTAAAATATTGAAGATACATTTCAAATGTTGTTCCCAAAATAAACAGACTACTATTTTTTTTTTTTTTTTTTTTTTTTTTTTTACGAGAAGTAACACTCAGGCAATTAATGCCTACTACTATTACTAGGTGTTACCTTCTTTAGGAAAGGGATAGTGATAGAGAAGACAGGTGGTGAAGGGAGAGATAGAGGAAAGCTTCATTCTTTTACAACTCTGCTTTTTGCACGTTTTTTGATAATGCAGTGTTGCAGCGCCATCTGGTGTCAAATGAGGCGTATTAAATTTTTGAAGCTGTGTTTTGTAGCCATTTTATTGATTATTTTACTTCGCCGATGATTCTGCTACACAACGAAGGAGGGCGCTCTGATGTTACATTTACTATGCAACATGTCTTCATGAACAATTCGTATTAAATTTGTGAACAAAAAAATGTAAATGTCTCGAAAATGAGCCGAAATTGATCAGAAACGCGAGTCATAAAAGACTCTTTTAGAAGAGTCGCGGCTAGGGTACCATTTTCTCCCGAATGAACAGTAATTTTCGACTCGAAAACGAGCGCATAAATGAATATGATCATTAATTTCATAAAATGCTGACTGGGGTAGCATACATACATGTGTACATAAATACATACATCCATACATAGTTACTCACATATCGACATGCTAAGTAGACATAACATGTTATGCTGGGAATAGCATTTCTGAATTCATCGTTTATTAACTTAGATTCTGTAATCGGACTATTCTATCAAAAGTTATGACCAAAAATGTACTTAGTATAATTTGTCAAGTTAAAAAACCTCCCTTTTTAAATGTTTTAAGTACACTTAGCATGATTTCGTTTGGAATTAGGTAGTAAAAAAAAATTAATTCAAATCTTTCTCCAAACTAAAAACTGCTATATGTACTCAGATGACCATTGTAGGTGAGAAAGATTTGTGTATAATCTTTAGTATTCTAAGTCACTTTTAACTACGATCTACAAAAAATATATAGTTCAAATAAACTAAAAAAAATTCTATTCCAAGTACTATATGATTACAAAAAGTCTCAAGTTTCTATCTCATAACATAACATTCCCGAGACATCATCAATAAACTTTGAAGGCATTTATCTCAAAACAGGCTTTTTTGACTTAGCATGTTTTAGGCCCAATAATTGACTTCGCAATTATAAGTTATTTAGCTAATTGCCACCTAAATTTAAGTGGCACTTAAATCTAGTTTCATTTGTTCAGTGGTTAATAAAAGTTCTTATTAAATTACGTTGAAAGTACGGCAGCACTACAAAATTTCCCAGTATTATGGAAGGATTTTAATACAACAGCTGTTTATTATATATAAAAATGTTAGGTTATCAAAATGAAGAAAACTAAAATTGCATAAAAACACATTTTATGAGACGAAAATTACCATCAGAATGCATTTTTCTATTTACATATTTCATGATATGAAAGTATATATTGTATATGTTACATATTTATGAAAATTAAACGAAATTCTTTTTAATACGACCACATGATGTTCATGTACATGTTTTCAATAACACACACATAACATATGGTATGCTCGTAAAACTTAAGTGTGATTTAAGTCCACAAGGTTGGGCATTTAAATGTCTCTCAACTTTGTACTGAAAAAATTAATTCGGTACTTAAGTGGCACTTAAAGATAAATGACACTTAATTGAGAAGTAAATTTTTAGGCCTTAGAATGGAGCCGTCGATATAATACGAGTATAGACATAATTAAAAACTCGTGAATGATTGAGGAAAACAATTGGTGATTTTTTTTGGAAATTGTTAACGCACTAAGAGCCAATTTCACCAACTTATTTAAATATTAATTCATATTTAAAATTAATTTTTAAACACAAAAACTAATCCCTAGTTTTTAACTTAATGGGTAAAGTGGATAAAAAAAGGATTTACTTTTTACTTAAAATTTTTTTTTAAAACCTAAAATATGAATGTGTTTTTTGTTTTTTTTTAAACAAATTTTTAAGTAAAAGGAAATGCTTTTTAATTCACTTTACCCAATATTTAAGTACGTAATTAGCTCATTTTTACTCAAAATTAAGATGTTTTTAAATACAAACAAGTACGGGAACAAGAAAAACCAAAAATTTTTACCAAAAACCAAAGCACAAGTAAATACATACATACACACATACACACGCATGCGTTTACTTACATGTTGTGGCATATCTAGAACGTTTTGTTTCTTAATTTACATAAAAATTGATCAAACTTAGTTCACCACTTGCTTATAAACCTTTTTGATAAAAATTTTCAATGTTTTTAGTGTTTAGGACAATTTAATTTTACTTTGTTATTGGTTATTTTTCAAACAGCTGATCGTTATCGGCTTGCCCAAACTAGCCCAAAGAAAAATTACGGGCTGTTTCGGTCAAGAAGAAGAAGAACATTACTCTCTCAAAAGCTCCCTTACTTGCCCAAACTTTGAGTACGGGAACAGTTTTCGGTAAAATTGGGATCCCGCGGGCGCCCAATGTGGAGTACGGGATCAAAACTATTATAAACAAATAAGTTTATCAAGTAGAAAATTAAAATTGCATATAAGCACATTTTATGAAACCAAACGAACATCATAGCGTATTTTTCTATTTATTTATCCCATATTATGAAACTTGTATTGCTATACCGCACCTTCACACAGACACTGCAACGTACAATGGAACAGTCAATGCAACCTATAAACATCAACACATTTGATATTTTCGAAACTTCGAATGCAACTTCGAACGCAACCATACACAAGACTACAGACCAGCGTTACCATATATATTTTTTAAAAAACTTGCTAAATCTGAAAAAAAAACTTTTTTTTCCAAAATAAAAACTTTTTTTCTACAAAAGTACCTACATTTTAAAAGAAAACAGCTGATCGATATTGTTATGTGAAAAGTAATGAAAATGGTTAGGCATTGTTGCAGGTTTAGACACTGTTGCAGTAATAAGGGAGTGAGAAAATATAAGTTCGTTTTATTGCATACAAACATCACTTAATATTTTCATTCAATACACTGCAAAAGTTCAATTATGGACATATTTATAAAAAAACTTGAAAAAACCTTATATTTTCAAAAAACTTGTTGGCATCTCAAAAAACTTCCAAAAAAAATGGGAAAACTTGACAAATGGCAACGCTGCTACAGACTATGCGACCGACAATGCAACCTGTTTGCAAAGTTGCTAAGTATGTACCAGGGATGGAAGAGTTGGTACAATTGTACTTTTTTTGGTACTATTCAAACTCGGAAAGTAAAATAGTACACCAATGACTAATTTAGTACATTTAAGGATCTCCCCAGTTTCACTCCGCATTTCTTTTCAAACGATTGCAATGTCAATTTTCACTTTTGAATAGACTTGTGTCCAACAGTTCTTTTTGAACTAGTTTGAGAGCGTTTGAATCAAAAGTTGTTTCAAACCCATTTAATTTACATTGATGTTTTTGACCGGACTTGTGTCCAACTGAACGAACTAGTTCAAAAAGAACTGTTGGACATAAGCCTACTTTTGAAGAATGAAACTTATATTCTTCTTACTTAAAAACAGTCTTGTGAAAACAAAACGCAGCGAGAAAATCAAAAAATGTGAACTCTTCCATTTCCAAATTTTTTTCTTCTAAATTCGGATGCTAGGGCATATGCTATTAATTTGTATTTTTAAATTTCTACTTAAACAGGTGGAAATTTGCAAATTTGTGAAAACTATTCGATAGCCAGAACAAAGTCAATTATTTTAATAAAAACAAATAAAAGTATGTAATTTGAACTAAAAAATCTTTTCGTACAATTTAGGTCAAAATATTACAATTTTTTAAAGTTGTTGGTACAGTTTTAAAATTCTCAATATATATGTATATATGTATATTTATTCCTTTTAACTCCTACAAGGAGCATAGGGCCTCAATGCCGTCCCTGAATTATACAGAGTGATAGTGATGCTAACTCTTGTATCATCAAAAGCACTGTGAGCAAGTAAAAGTAGCAAAAAGCACTAAGCTAAACATTGTCTGTTATTTATGTTTTTATAATATTTACCTCTTTTAGACACGGAAAGTTTACTTTGCAAAATCTTAATTCAGCTGTGTCAAAGGCAAAGGGAGGAATACTATTACCCCTTTTACACACGGAAAGTTTACTTTGCAAAGTATTAATTCAGCTGATAGAAAGACAGAAAGAGATAGTATTCCTCCCAGTGTCTTTCACACAGCTGAATTAAGACTTTTGCAAATTAAACTTTGCGTGTCTAAAAGGGGTATATATTTTTCTGCTTTTCTCCCAGCTGAATTAAGACTTTGCAAAGTAAACTTTCCGTGTCTAAATGGGGTAAAAGCATTGTGAGAAATTTTAAAAAGCACTATAAATATCAGCAGGGTGACCGATGACATTTTTCAAAAAGTGGCATAAAATAGGGGATTTATCAAATACGAAAAACTACACTAAACTTCTTAATTTTAATGTATTATTATATAATTCACTTTAAAAAAAGGGGACAAAAAGAGAAAAAAAGTGGCAAAGCAGTCGAAAAAGTGACAATTTGTCACTTTAGTCGGTCAAACGGTCACGCTGAATACCAGTTTCTATAAAGCACAGTATACACAGAAGTGAAGAAAGTGACAGATAAAAAAGCTAAGTACTAATTTACCAATTAACACAGCTAATAAAAAGCCAAGGCCTATTTATCAGGTCAACGCAACTCTACAAAAACACAGCAATACAAAAAAAAACTTTATGTTTAAGTTGTCAGAAACACACACAAACATGAACTAAAGTATATGGTGCAAATAACTTTTGACAGCTCAAACAAGAAAACAAACCATAAAATCAAAAATCATCGTGAGAGTTGCGTTGACCTGATAAATAGGCCTTGTAAAAAGCGTTGTAATTTTATAGCACTAGAAAGCAGAATCAAAACAAAAACGCCGACAAAATTTGAGGGAAAACGAGACAAACAGAAAAATACCCTTATCTTCCGTCTCGTGACACTTCTGTATGTTTTGTGCTAGAAAGGAAAAAATCACCAAAAAAAAATACCTGAAAAGCACCAAAATGGCAACGCTGCAACGTGAATAATTCATATTATTCTCTATCTCCCAAGCAGTGATGGTATTTTGGTGCGTTTCGGGTATTTTTTGGTGATTTTTTTTTTCTAGAAACGGGTATTTATAGTGCCTTTTTAGTCGATGGCCTTAGTAGCTAGTGCTTCAACCCCTCTTATATTGTTATTGTATTTAGGTGTATTTTTTTACTTTTGTAGTAAAATGCAGTAAATGAGTAGTTACTGCAAAAATTTTAAAATTTACTCTCAAAAAGAGTTATTGCCGAAAAAAGTACGCGAACGGAAAAATAGTAAAAATTAGTAAGATTAAAAAAACAGCTAACTACAACTCCACATAGTGTTGAAAAATATATAAACTTTTGACTATTCCACTCTTAATTATTGGTACTCGATAAAATATCTTTATAACACAAAAAATCTAAGAATAAATTTTGTAATTTGTTTCATATAATATTTGTAATTAATTTCTTTTTGATTTCCTTGTTTTGTTGTTGGTTAAATTAATAAAAATTACATGACTATTTGTTAATGCTACCGATTACCTTAAAAGCAAGTGCAATACGCCGTAACCATATATATATACATTACAGTTTTACAACTCTGAGTAATTAGAATAATTTGCAAAACAAAAGGATTAATAAAATAAATTACAAAATATGTATATTAACAGCTTTTATTATTATTCTTCATAAATTAATTGTTTTTTAATGACTTCGGCAATTCTTATTTAACATTTTCTCAAAATTTTACACTTTTCGTTTCTTACTTTTCATTTGTTTACATTTTGAATCATATGTTTTTATCTTACTAAACTTTACTACAAGGCCTCTCAATTTGTGTTTTCATTTACTGTATTTTGGGTAAACGAACGCAATTTAGTAAAATGCAGTAAAGTTCAGTAAAAATTTGTAAAAACTTTTGGGTACGCGAACGCAATTTTTATCTATATGTAATATCAATATTAATAAATAGATAAATAAATAGTGTTTTTTAAAAATTTCCGATAGTGCAAAAATATTTTTAAATTTAAAAATTTAATCATTTTAAGCGCTAATAGTACTTTTAAGTAACCATCTTTTGACTGAGCCACCTTAAGTTAAGAATTTTGCATAATTGTGATAAACAAATTTAATTTTTTCCGGAAAAATAGAAGAAAAAAAAATAACTGGCACTTCTTAAAATAATTCTTTGAATAATAACCCCCCAAACAAAATGTTTCGACTTTTTCTGAAGTCAGACTTCTCGTACCAAATTCGTTAAGACATTTCGGTAGTTTGTCTGAACTCAGACTTCTTACCGAACTCGTTAAGAAATTTCGGTAGCTTTTCTGAAGAATTTTTTTTAAACATTAAAACTTTGATTTTTGAGTACATAAGTAAAAGTCTGTGAAATTTTTTTTAATACATACATACATATGTATGTATACGTTGATGAAAAATAAGGATTGTAACTAGGGTTTCTAATTTCCCGGACTTTTTCAATTCCCGGGAACCGGGAAGTAAAATGTTTTATTCCCGGGAATTCCCGGGATTTTCAAATACATATGAATTTAATTAAATGACGTCAATAAAAAATATAATTTTATGAAAAAGTATACATCACAAAGAAAAGTAATATGAATAATTTTGTAATATCTATTAAAATATTTGTAATATCAATTAAAAAATTAACTAAATTTTGACCTATAAACAATTTTATAATATTAATTAAGTTTTTCCACTCAAATTAATTAATAATTGATTCAATTAAATTAAATCAATTAAATTCTTAATTGAAAACATTAATTGGTGAATACTTTTTTCTGTGAACATTCAAATCAAAAACAAAACAACTTTATTCATTAATTTCATCAAGAACAATATTCAAAAAAAACTAATCAAAAACATCATATGCTTTGAGTTAAGCATGGATGAAAATTCCATCTAGATCTGCCAATCTATATCTGCCAATCTAGATACTTTTTTCTATAAAGACTTCATAAGTTAAAAATATTTCGTAACGCTGGAAGTTGTTGGATTCACATCGGAAGCCTCTATTACATCTGTTTACATGCTTATACATATTATGCATCGTTGTATTTTTAAGTAATGAAACAACGAACAGCAATGTAAAAAAAGCCAATTCCAATAACCGATATATTAAATTCCCGAAAATTCCCGTTAAAAATTTCCCGGGACTTGCAAAAAAATAATTCCCGGGAATTCCCGGGATTTTTTTCCCGCGTAGAAACTCTAATTGTAACAAATATTAAAAAACGTATGTGCAAATTATTTCGACAATAGCAGCAACATAACGGTGAAGCGGTACTCTGCTATAAAAGCAAAAAGAAATCGTACCTACATGTCGTTACGAATTCGTACCGACTTATCGTAACGAATTCGTACCGACATATCGTTACGAAGTCGTGTCAGCCATTTCATACAAAAATTGTTACGATTTCGGTAATATTTCGGTTCCGAAATCGGAAGATTTTGTCGACCAGTCGTTACGAATTCTTTACGAATTCGGAACATTTTGTTTTTTGAAACATGACTACGCTACAATAAAGGAACGATGATACATGTATTTTTGTTTAGTTTTAGTTTTGTATGTACATACGTACATATGTATGTATGTATGTATATTCTTTTACTCCTGTTTTTTATTTATTTTTGTATATGCATAATTTATTTTTATTAAATTAATCCTATTTTTATTTTCATAAATATGTTAATAAATTCTGTTATTTGATCTCAAAACTTGCTGTTTATTTAAAACTTAAATTATATTTTGAGTTTTTATACGATATTTAAACTCTTCGTTGTTTTTTTTTTACAAATTACTTAGTGTATTCAAATTTAAAAATGGTGCATTTTTACCCTTTTTCGTATTTTTTGCGTCTTTTGGAACATCTTACTGGTCTTTTGCTCTTCCTAGAGATACCAACACTGCTCTCAAGTATCTTTTGTATAAAAAATTATTTCACTTCTATTTTTTAATTCTGTGCAATATTTCAGTTGACTGTAGCAGCTCGTCGTACTCGTCTGGAGTAGCGGAAATTAGATAATTGGAGTCCTTTGAGCAAAATAAGACAAATATAAATTGTGAAAGCGATATAAAGGAATATTTTCAATCAACTTCCCGATTTTATGGTTAAACAGTGATTGTATGTCAATACAAATACAAAAACGCGAAAATAAACAACAAAAGGCCATACAAAATTTAATATATAAAAAATCAATTTAAATGGAAACTTTTTGCACATTAATAAATTTTTGTCATTACAATAAATGTTGTGGCTACAAAAAGTCAAACATATACAGACCAAATACTTGAATAAAACTAAAAAAAGAAGTACATATGATTATTTACTTACATTTAAAATTTAGTTATTTATATTCAAAATAATATACATATGTAAATATACATCCATATACATAAATATACATACATAAAAATATATTTTATACATACACATGCAAATGTACAAACCAATAAGCAATCAAAACAAGAAGAGGAAAGATTAAACTTTTAAACCTGTAGCTTTGGTGAAATAAAATTAATTTTTTTTGTGAACAAAGAATAAAATACAAAATTTTTAATCGGCAATAATACAATCACACCGTTGAAATAAACATTGTATCTGGCAGACACAAAAACTCTCTAGTCGGCTGGCGAAAATCAACGATTTCAAAAGGAGAGTGAGCGAAGAGCAAAATAAAGTAGTGCATTTTAACCTTTAAGTTTAAACGCCAACCAAAAACTTCAAAATGTGGTGCATTGTGAATTTACCAAACGGTACGCAGCAAGCAGTTAAATGGGATCCCAAAGCCATAGGTCAAGAATGCTTAGAAAAGGTAAATAAATTTAATAGATAGTGTACATACATATACAAATGTATTTGTGCATAAGTGACCGAGAAAAAGTAAAGGACATATGTACATACATATGTATGTACATACATACATACATACATATGTATGTAAGTACATACATACATATGTATGTATGTATGTACTTTCGAAACATGTTTTTCTTAATCAGGTGCCGTATTCCATGTCAAATCAGAATGTTCCGAATTTTCATAATAATTTTCATTGATATTACGTGCAATAGAGAACGTACAAACCTACCTACATGGGTACGTTATGTTTTTCATTCAAACCAAGTTTAAAAGTTAAAGTTATTAATTTAAAGCGCAATGAAGTGAATGATAAAATATCGCAAAAGCAACAAACAAAAATTTTAATGGATTGAAACGCACCTGCAAATTAATAAAACAACGAACGCTTCTGAACCTCGGCTGTCCAAAGTTCAATTGGTTTAAATATAGATGTATGTACATATGTATGTAGATATGTATGTAGATATGTATACCCAGTCAGCATGTGGAAGATTGTTTCACCAAACTGAGTCTTTTTCGACTGCCTTAGATGATCAAAAACTGATTTATCAGCTCTGCGTTTAAAATAAGGCTCGAAAATGATTCCCAGAAATACTTAGAAAGTGATTTGTTTAAAAAATAAAAACAAACAGCAAGCTCGTGCAGTAAAATCAAAAAAATAAAAATAAAATTAAAAAATAAATTTAAAACAAAAAAAATTGATTGTAAGTAATACCACAAACTGTCTCGAAAGTGAGTCGAAATTGATCAGAAACGGGAGTCATAAAAGACTCTTTTAGAAGACTCCCGGCTAGGGTACCATTTTCTCCCGAAAGAACAGTCATTTTCGACTCGAAAACGAGCGCATAAATGCTTATTTTAATCGCGCGGAGGAGTCGAAAAAGACTCGAATATGATCATTAATTTCATAAAATGCTGACTGGGTATCTGTATATAAAGAGTTCTTTGTCATTCCTTAATAATAATTTTGTTTCGTTTAATTTTTGAATTATGTACATATCGCTCATTTGCTTCAATAGTGTCACAACTAAAAAAAATCTGTTTTGCAAAAAACACGTTTTAAGTTTTCAATTTCCATACAACTTAATGAACACATGAAAAAATATTCTTCTCTGGGGAAGTGATGGTACATACAAGCTATTTATATGAAATTTTTGACAGAAGATAAAATACGAAATGCCGCATTATTCTGCATTATTAACTCAAAAACAAATTTTTTGAGTTATGGTACTATTGAAGTAAATGAGCGATGTGTATGTACTACTAAATAAATAAATATACCTCAATACATAAGTACGTATACATACATACTTACTTCATGTACTAAAATGTATTTAATCCCAGCAAAAAAAAAAAAAAAAGTGATGAAAAAGCACCACAACTACTGATACGAAGCACTTCAAACTCCAAGCAAAAAGTAGTGAATTTTACATTAGCGTGCCATTGGAGCGAAGTGGTTTGTTTTCGCCAACCATTAAGCTAATAAAATTGACTTTTTATTTGCTATATAAACTCTAAAATAAGGTGTGATTTTTTATTGGTGAAATAAATCCAATATATTTTACATTTAGGATGTGGTTATTAACAACTTTTCCAAAGCAGTCAAATTTATGATTTAGGAAGTGGTGCTTATTCACTGGTTTATTTATTTTATTTATTTATTTCATTTGTTTCAATACATAAGAAGCCTGTTCGGCCAATAATACATGTATTGATAGCTTAATTTCATGTCTATATAGACTAATAATTATTCATATAGTTGTTATTTGAGTAAGTTTACAATTTAGGTTTAGTTTATGAATAATGAATTTACAAGAAGAATGCTAATTATTAATCCACTTGGAAAGCCATTTAGTTCCTAAAAGTATTCTACTCATTAAAATAATTGTCTCGCAAGAAAAAAATAGGGAAGTCTGTTCTAGTTTACGTTCATTTGTTAAGTTAAAGAATTTGTAAATTTTCAGTCAATTTTGTAAGCTTGCGGGCTTGCTCGCATTTTGAAGTTGTTCTTATCAGTAGTTGTGCTGCTTTTTCTACTTATTTTTCATTACTTTTTTAATGGGTTTTTATTTTAGAGAATAATAACAATAAAATAGGTAATTTAATATTATTTTAGATATGTGTACTAGACTAGACGAGCAAGTTTTTCGGCAGACAGACCTCTTTGAGGTTTCAGTTGTGTTTTTTTTTAATATGTATATCGTCTTGTTGTTTATGGTTTGCCGCAAGATATATTAAAAATACATTATTACTGCGTCAAACCAATAACCAAGCGACGATAGGTGTGTTCCTCTTGCTGGAAATTTTGTTACTGTTTAGCAAATATAATAATAATAAATTAATTAATACATATTAGAAATCTAAATTCAAGTTAAGCTTTTATTGAAAATCATTAGCATTTTGAAAAAAGAAAAGTAAAAACGTTATAGCAAAATGACCTTTTGTGTATTTTATTTCATTCTAGTCTTCTGCGGAAAATTACATATTTAATAAAAAAAATGATATTCAGCCTGATTCAAAAATTATTACTTAATTTTTATTTTTCATATTTTAGGTCAAGGCATATTCATATAAGGTAGACTCACCTTAATTCGCTTTAAAAAATTCATGATTGTGATGTTAACAAAAATGTACTGAAAAATGTGTGGAGAAAAAAGTCACCTGGGCAGATGAGGCCACCTGATATGGATTTGCCTTGTTATAAAAATCCCTAATGGAAACAGATTTAATCAAATATAGATAAATATATTGTATTATAATGATCGGAAAAGCGGAAGTGTTCAACTGAATATTTTTAGGTCTGACGTACGGAGGTATGAAAAAGATGTTTTTGTTTCAGATCATTTTTAAGAATATTGCATATTTTTATCATGCTCTTTTGTTATCTCAGCCTGAGATAAGAAATATTCATAATTACGAAGCAATGTTTGAAAATTTACCGCTAATCGAGGATGGATACCAATTTAACAGATCTCAGAAACGAGTGGTTGAAATAAGCTGTGGCTACTTTATGCATCTATATTTTTGGTTTATAGTTTGTAAATTTTTAAAAGTGTAAATTTGAGACTGAATGAAACTTATTTTTTGTGTTTGTGAATTATTTTATAAGCTCTCATTTAAATCTGTTCAATATTTTGCTTCGTTTCGAAATTATATGGGATATATTTTTTTAAAAGAGGCTGGTTGAAATAAGCTGCGAGCCACTGTATGTGTTTGTTTTTTTTTACTCACAGTGCTGTCATGGTTCGAACTTGGTACCTCTAGACTAACAGACTAGCACACATCCACTCGGCTACCGTCACACATTCGAAAAACTATCGAGAGAAGTTCGAAGTTCGAAGCTTTAGAGAACATTCGATTTTTTTAGATTTGCGAACAAATATCGAAAAATTTTGTTCCGAAATTTCTTCGCGTTAATGAGCATTCGTTTTTATCGAAGGGGGAAGTGGAACCCTAATGTACACACATACATACATACATACATACAAACATATGTACATTCATACATACCTTTTTGCCGGCATTTGAATAATAAAAAACAAAGATACATTCATTTGTATATACATATGTACATACATATGTATGTATGTCGTCATTAAGATCACTCGTTAAACGCGTGCTTTTATCCATATCTGAGCATGTGAATGATGTGAGTTCTTTTTTAAAATTTGATTTCTTATTTACATATCTATTTATGTACATACCTACATCTTTATTAAGTATATTTGTAGGTATTACAAGTGCAATAACATACATACATATGTATGTACATGAGTACATATACATATGTACATACAGATTTGCATACCAATTTACTTTAAAGCTTAGTAACAAACCCCTTTACCCGCTGTACTATAGCAGACCAGAGTCTGGCAGACGAACCCAGAGTTATTTCATCGGTGGGTAGTTCCATCGCTATTATTTTTACATAATGCTTTGGATCGGAACTGATGTGCACCTTTAATTAATTTTTTCTTCGGTAAATTTATTACAACTTCCATGTACATATGTATGTATGTATGTAATACATACTTGCATATATACATACATATGTACATACACATAGTATTGAAATGCATGTGTATGCCTATATGTATGGATGTATGTATGTATGTTTTAAATCATCCTCACGAACCATAATTTTAATTTTTGAGACAGCATGCATGTACATAGATATGTAGGTGTGCAGTGCATATAGTTAAGTACATACATATATCCACTAAGTACATCAATGAAAACAATCATGAGCAACAACGTTCAAAGTCCAAGTTTTGTTTGGGTCGTAGTCCAAAGTCCAATTTCAAAATATGTTGTTATTCGTTAGCTTTTTCTACTAAATTCACACTCAACGGTAATTCCAACGTGATAGACTCTCTTGTTTCGCTTTTTGAGAGATCAAAACAAAGCACAATATTATAATTTTCAACACTCAATGAGGGTTGCCGTTTTGCGAGATGAAATGAAAATTGTTGGGTGATTAAATAAAATTTATTGTAGTTTCCAATATAAACTTTCTGACGAAAATTCCCAATAAAGCACAAAAAATTATTTTTCGTTTTAAGGAACTAGGCAGAAAATTTTATTCGGAACTTCATACAAAAGGCAATTATATTTGGAATTTAAGTACTTTGACATCGATTTGGCATAGTAAATTCGATATTTCTATATTAAGGTAACGATATGTATATAGTTATGTAAGAAGTGATACATATCGTTAACTTAAACGAAAACCATGTACATAAAACTTGGAAAAAAATTGTGCAAGCAATACTACATAGTAAAGTGATTTGATTTTTGTTTTAATGCGCAAATTTTTAGAAACCAAGTTTAAGGCTTTTTGAGTAATGTGTTTTAACATACGAGTATATATGTACTACATAATAACACACAAAATAATACACTTTTTCCACACGCAAAGTTTACTTTGCAAAGTCTTAATTCAGCTGTGTGAAAGACAGAGGTAGTAAATAGTACAGTATATTTCTGTCTTTCTGTAAACTTTGAGTGTGGGAAAGGGGTATAAGCGATTTTTAATTCCTTAAAAACATTTTTAAGTTCTTTTGTAATGAATGAATGAATGTAGTTGTAATGATGTTCTGGATTGCAAAGTTTTTTTTTGGAATTTTCTATAGAATAGCATACCTTTTTTAATTTTTGAATAACTAATATTGGTCATATTTGTTGAAAAACACCGTATAATCATAATATTGTACTAGAATTTCAGAGGCCCATAACTCGGAAACTAAGCCTCGCCACCAATATTTTTATTTAATTTTTTTTTTCTTATTTTTCAATTTACTATAGGACCAAGGATACTTTTTTTTAATTTTGGGTTTATTAATTTTAGATTTGTTCCAAATTTAATTCAAATTATACATATGTAACAGTTTTAATTTTTTCCTTAAAGGTTTGTAAATCATTGGGTATTGTATGTGAAATGGAATATTTCGGGCTACAGCATTGGGTTCCTAATCAAAAAGAATGCCGTACACATAAGTGGATTAACCTGCGGAATCGACTTTCATGTGACGGTGGTAGTGGTAGTGGCATACAAATGATGTTAGCATTGCGAATCAAATTTTGGGTTCCGGTTCATTTCGTGCTACAGGAAAGTGTACGTAATCTATTTTATATGCAAGCTAAAGCGGACTTACTGGAAGGTCGATTATGTGCAAGAAATTGGGAAAATGCTGCAAAACTTGCAGCTTTGTTATGCCAAGCCGATGGTTTACGATTCAATGAAGCTTCGCTTACATCGGAATGCCCTCTTAAAATAAAAAGAGAACAAGATCGCTTAAGAGGCAATCACCAACAGCAGCAACTTCAGCAGTGGCAGCAGCAACAATTGCAACAATATCAGCAACAGCAGGGTGCATGTGTAAAAGATCGGAAGGAGAAAGACTATGTATTGTCATTTAAAAAACGTCGTTTATCGAAACAAAAGTCAATTGAAAATATAGACAATTCTCAATTGTCTCAGGCCTCTACTTCAAGTGCAACTGCTGGAGCTGTCACAACAATCCCAATAATTAACGTACGTGAAGCGGAAAATAACAAATCTACCTCTAGTAAAAACGAGAGTTCAACCAAAGTATATGAAAATAACAGTACCTGTGATATTAAACAACAAGAACTGGACTTATCCACAGAGAGACTCAGAGCGGTGTCACCGCTTCGTATATATCAAGATTACTTAATTAGACCAATAAGTGAAAAACCAGATGTGGACTTACCTGACGACTTTCTCCAAAAAATTGCTGTGGAACACGGAAAATTATCCTTGCTAAGAATGTCCACAAAATCCGCAAAGTATTGGTTGCTTCAAGAAATTTACGATTTGCCAGGATACGGCGAAGAAGTTTTCAGTGGTGTGACGACTACTGAAAATTTGCAAACTTGCGATGTAGCAGTTGGCGCCCATGGCATAAAAGTTTATCTAGGAGAAAACGAAAGAAAGTATGTATTAAGTTTAAGTTCACATGCGTGTTTTGTATTAATTTTTATATGTATATTTATATTTATTTTTGTTTTAGCATTCCCTTTAGTGCAATTGCGGCAGCAAAATCTTTTAGACGTACCTTTAAATTGGAATATGTAGACGATCACAATACAAGAAGAGAATTAGAAATAAAATTGCCAAAACATGCCATTGCAGCCGGTCTGTACAGGTCCATTACTGAACGGCACGCATTTTACGTTTGTGATAAAGTCCGCGGCGTAGTGACGAATCAATTTACTCGTGACCTCAAGGGCACCATAGCATCAATGTTCAAAGAAGATACGGAATTGGGAAAGCGATATGTTTTTGATATACAACACACCAGTCGAGAGGTACAAGACCAAGCTCGTCGAATATTACACGAACGTGGGATTGAAACTTCCACCTATATCGGAAGCACAAGTGTGGTTGATATTATCCGCTGTACGTCCAGTTTTACTGGCAGTGCTGATATCGAAGATGTAAATAGCTCCTATTCTCAAAGTGTTTCATCAATGACAAGCAAGCTCGACTCAGTATTACGCGAAAAAGAAGAAAGAGATGCAGCAATCGATCGATGTGTAGATTCTAGAATTTCAGAAGCTATGACCTGTAAGATTTGTATGGATCGTGCCATCAATACAATGTTTAATCCTTGTTGTCATGTCACGGCATGTAATCAGTGTGCTGCTAAATGCGACAAATGTCCAATTTGCCGAGAGACTATCACAAATCTTGTTAAAATTTATTTACCTCCTGAATTGCGAACAACTAAATCTAATTCCTATTGCAGTAAAAGCTTAGATGCTCAAAGCTGGAGGCATACCACTCACAGCCATCCACCAAACGGTAAAAATGTTTCAAAGTCTGCATAGAATTGGTTTAATAATTGTTGTTCACTATAGTAAAACTATAAGTAGTTTCTCATCTCATGAAATTTTTTCTTTGTAACATGCTGCTGATTAGTTACTTTTATTCCGTCAACAACATAAACACATCCGTACATACATATGTACATAGGACATATAGTAGATACATATGTATGTATGTTAATAGCGATTTATTGCAATTTAATTCCTTCAATTAGCATTTAAGTATTATTTTCGCTTTTGTATTTACATACATAGTATGTGGATATTTACAACCTTATTTATTTTTTGTTATATTATAACTATTCTTCCATTATGCGTTTCCTTTTACCTTAATCACATACATATGTAACATGAAACTGTCTCAATGTATTTTATGTAAAAAATTTAAAAATAAACGAATTAAAATGACGGCTATCTGTGATTTATATTCTACCACGCCAATGCAAGGCTATATTAGGTGCTCGCAACCGATCAGGTGAGTATCAAGGCGAATTCAGTATCTGATACTGAATTCGCCTTGGTGAGTATTTTCGCGTGTGCGTTGAAAATATGTATGTAAGATGTCAACACAAATTTTTCAGTACATATTTTTGACATTAAAAGTATAAAACTCTCAGCAAATTGAGCTGTGTATGCCAAGGTGTATTCAGTATCAGGTGACCTCTTCCACCCGGCTGGTTATCAGCTGATGATACCAAATAGAGCAATTTCCAAAATGTCCAAATTTGCTTAGAAATCTTCTGACAGACTGGTTTTGAAGCATAGCAAACTACGTGTTGTTTTTTGCGTTGTAAAATTGTTGTAGGATGATTAATGGTTTGAGGCACAGTATATTCAAAACACAGTACGTCTGCTGCTAACCAATAACCAACCGACGATATGTATTTGCCTGGCTACTAAATTACATAAATTTGCATCAAGGATTTTTCATTTAGGGTTTAATTATTACTCATTTAAATTTTCTTTCAACACAAAATTAATTACAGTTATAGGAGATTTTGCATCTCGTCGGTTGGTTTCTGGTTTGCGGCACAGTATACTCAAAATCAGGGATCGCAAATAACGATTATTTACCAAATTTAAAGTAAAAAAATCACAATAATAGAGAAGTGCTACATGCACAAGGAATATACCAAGATACTCCATGTTACATGGACTACCGATAGATGCAATGATTTTTATTTTTTTGATTTTTATTTATTCCTCACAAAATAACTCTTATTTTGTGACTTTTATTTATTCCTCAGAAAATAACAGTTATTTATTGATTTTTATTTATCCCTCACAAAATAAGAGTTATTTTGTGACTTTTATTTATTCCTCACAAAATAACAGTTCATTTTTGATTTTTATTTTTTTGCTCAAAAAAATTTTAACTTTTAAAATTAATAAATAATAAAAAAGTAAATTTAATTTAACATATAAGAGTTTTTTTTAAAGACTCTGGCGATAAATTCAATTTTAAATCGGTTAATATTCATTTTAACGCAAAAATTACGCTTTCTACATTTTAAAAGTTAAGCAAAAAAATAAAAATCAAACAGTAACTGTTATTTTGTGAGGAATAAATAAAAGTCACAAAATAACTCTTATTTTGTGAGGGATAAATAAAAATCAAGAAATAACTGTTATTTTCTGAGGAATAAATAAAAGTCACAAAATAAGAGTTATTTTGTGAGGGATAAATAAAAATCAAGAAATAATGATTAAAAAGTGATTTTTAAAATAAAAATTATAACCGTTACGGTCCCTGCTCAAAATACATAATGTCTGCAGCAAGCCAGAAACCAACCGACGATATAGCAGCGATGAGCTCTGACTGCTACATTCGCAATGGTTACCAACCTATTTGCTATCATTTCAGTTTGATTTAAAGCATGCCAGCAAAAACAAGGAACTCTGGCAATATTTTCATATTTACGTACAAGCTGATAAAGAAAACTAAAACTTGGCCGGTGGAAGAAATAAATGATATGATATAGAAAATATATAATAAAATATCTATCTGGTGTCTAAAAAAATTTAATTTCTAAAAAATGTTTTCTATATGCAAGCAAACGCATCCAGCTACAGCAGTGGAATTTTCCATAACATGCCGTTTTTTTAACAATCTTGAAGAAAATGTGGTGGTAGCAGGTGCAAATGTTCTAAAAATTTATAGAATTTATCCAAATATCGATGGAATACAGCGTCACCAAAAGATCAACCCTAACGATATCAGAGCGCCCTCAAAGATGCGCTTAGAGTGTCTAGCATCCTATAATTTATATGGTAATGTAATGTCTTTGCAAAGTGTAACATTGACGGGATCGATGAGAGATGCTCTTTTAATAAGTTTTAAAGACGCCAAATTGTCTGTTGTACAACATGATCCGGATACTTTTGCGCTTAAAACTTTGTCGTTGCATTTTTTTGAAGAAGAAGATATAAGAGATGGCTGGACAGGTCGATACTATGTGCCAATGGTTCGAGTTGATCCTGACGCTCGGTGTGCAGTGATGTTAGTATATGGCAAGCGTTTAGTGGTTTTGCCATTTCGAAAAGAGAATGGTATAGATGAAATAGAAATGACTGATGTAAAGCCTATTAAAAAAGCTCCTACAGCGATAGTAGCACGAACACCAATACTTGCTTCTTATCTTATTGCATTGCGAGATCTTGATGAAAAAATCGACAATGTTTTAGACTTGCAATTCTTACACGGATACTATGAACCTACGTTGCTTATTTTGTACGAGCCTGTGCGCACATTTCCTGGTCGTGTAGCTGTTCGGGCGGATACTTGCGTCTTGGTTGCAATTTCGTTGAATATACAACAACGCGTGCATCCCATTATATGGACAGTGACGGGGCTACCATTTGATTGCTTGCAGGTATTTCCTATACAAAAACCAATTGGCGGATGCTTAGTAACGACCGTAAATGCTATAATATACCTGAATCAGAGTGTTCCTCCATACGGCGTATCATTAAACAGTTCGGCGGACCACAGCACAAGTTTTCCCCTAAAACCGCAGGACGGTGTCCGAATTAGTCTTGACGCTGCAAATATATCATTTATTGACGTCGATAAATTAGTTTTATCTTTACGCAGTGGAGAACTTTATGTTGTTACCCTCTGTGTAGATTCGATGCGAACAGTACGTAACTTTCACTTCCACAAAGCAGCAGCAAGTGTACTTACAAGCTGTATGTGTGTTTTTCAAAGTGAATACTTGTTTTTGGGTTCCCGTTTGGGTAATTCCCTTTTACTTCACTTTACAGAAGAAGATCAAAGCACGGTAATAACTCTAGATGAAATTGACACCTCCGATGCAGATAATGTAGTTAATGAAGAATCACGAAAACGCCGACGTATTGAGGATGAGGAGCTTGAAGTGTATGGATCAGGCACTAAAACCTCTGTGCAACTACGAAAATATATTTTTGAAGTTTGCGATAGTTTGCTTAATATTGGACCAATAAATTTTATGTGTGCTGGAGAGCGAGTGGAGTTCGAAGAAGGTGGTGCTACAATGCGACCTCAAGCTAACCAGTTAAGCGACTTAAAAATAGATGTAGTTGCATCTAGTGGTCACAGTAAAAATGGTTCGCTTTGCGTGTTTGTAAACTCTATTTATCCACAAGTTATAACGTCATTTGAATTAGACGGTTGTCTTGATGTTTGGACACTATATGACGACGTTAGTAAAAAAATGTCCCGTCAAGATCATCACGATTTTATGATATTGTCTCAACGAACGTCAACTTTAGTTTTGCAAACGGGAGAAGAGATAAATGAAATTGAAAACACCGGTTTCTGCTGTAATCAACCAACTATTTTTGTTGGAAATTTGGGTCAAAATCGCTTTATCGTTCAGGTTACTACACGTTCGGTGCGATTGTTGCAGGGCAAGCGCCTTATACAAAATGTACCGATTGACGAAGGAGCACCCGTAGTGCAGGTATCATTAGCTGATCCATATGTCTGCTTAAGAGTGCTACACGGTAAAGTTATAACTTTAGCGCTCCGCGAAACAAAAGGATCTCCGCGTTTGGCAATTAACAAAAACACTATTAGCAGTGTACCCGCTGTAATTTCTGTGGCCGCATACAAAGACTTGTCTGGTTTGTTCACCACAAAATCTGATGATGTGCTAAATCTAACCGGTAGCTCTGGAAATTCATTGTACAACAGCTTAGGTTATATGAAAGCGGAACCTAATATGAAAATCGAAGATGAGGAAGATTTATTGTATGGTGAATCCGGGAATGCGTTCAAAATGAATAGTATGGCTGATTTAGCAAAACAGTCAAGGCAAAAAAATTCAGATTGGTGGAGACGGTTGTTGGTGCAGGTGAAACCTTCATATTGGTTGATTGTAGCAAGAGAAAGTGGTACTCTGGAAATCTACTCCATGCCAGATATGAAGTTAATGTATTTGGTGAATGACGTGGGAAATGGACATACAATTCTTACGGATTCAATGGAATTTGTTCCTGCGACGCTTAATCAACAAGACAATAAACAAGGTATTCTACTGAATTGTATGCCACATCATGTAAACTCTCCTCTGGCACAGGAAATATCAATGGTTGGCTTAGGGAACAATGGCAGTAGGCCATTACTTTTGATACGTACTCGTCTGGAGTTGTTAATATATCAAGCATATCGCTATGGTAAAGGCCACATGAAAATGCGTTTTCGAAAATTGCAGAGTCTTAATATGTTTGATGAAGATTTAAAAAACAAACAAGCTAATGACGAAAAAAGTGATTTGTTAGATTCATATAATTTGCAGGATTCCTATATTTGCAGACTTCGTTATTTTTCAAATATCGCTGGCTTAAATGGCATAGCTGTGTGTGGACCCAATCCTTGCTTTATATTTCTTACTGGCAAGGGAGAGCTCAGAGTTCACAAAATATTTGTAAATGGATCACTTCGAAGTTTTGCTCCATTTAACAACGTCAATTGCCCACAAGGATTTCTTTGTTTCGATACCACTTTCGATCTTAAAATTTGTGTGCTACCAACTTATCTAACTTACGATTCACCTTGGCCGGTGCGGAAAGTACCTCTTCGCTGTACTCCCCGTCAAATTGTATACCACAGAGAAAATCGCGTCTATTGTCTTGTTACGCAAACAGAGGAAGTCAGTAATAAATATTTTCGCTTCAACGGCGAAGATAAGGAACTAACGGAGGAAAATAAAGGAGAAAGGTTTATCTATCCTAATGCTTCAAAATTTAGTATTGTTTTAATGAGTCCCGAAACATGGGAAATTGTTCCGGATGCATCAATTGAATTCGAAGGATGGGAACATGTAACGGCATTTAAAATAGTAAAGCTTGCTTATGAAGGTACACGTTCTGGGCTCAAAGAATATCTCTGTATTGGCACAAATTTTAATTATAGTGAAGACATAACATCCCGAGGAAATATCCACATTTATGATATAATTGAAGTAGTTCCCGAACCTGGGAAGCCTCTGACCAAGTTCAAACTCAAAGATATTTTTAAAAAAGAACAAAAGGGACCCGTATCAGCTTTAGCGGATGTTTTGGGTTTTCTGGTAACGGCCCTGGGTCAAAAAATTTACCTGTGGCAATTAAAAGATGACGATTTAATTGGTGTCGCATTCATCGACACCAATATTTACGTTCATGAAATTATATCCATAAAATCTCTGATTCTTATTGCAGATGTTTACAAATCGGTGAGTTTGCTACGATTCCAAGAAGATTTTCGTACTTTATCACTAGCATCAAGGGACTTTAATCCATTAGAAGTTTACGGCGTGGAGTTTATGGTGGACAATGCTAATCTTGGTTTCCTAGTTACGGATGCTGAAAAGAATTTATTAATCTATATGTATCAACCCGAAGTCCGGGAATCTATAGGTGGACAAAAGCTGTTACGCAAGGGCGACTTCCACTTGGGTCAAGCAGTGAATACTATGTTTAGAGTGCAGTGCCACCAAAGGGGTCCAACTCACCGTTATCCATTCATGTACGAAAATAAACATATGGTGATTTATGGGACTTTAGATGGAGCAATTGGATATTGTTTACCTCTTCCCGAAAAAGTTTATCGCAGATTTCTTATGTTACAGAACGTACTAGTTTCGTATCAAGAACATTTATGTGGACTAAATCCGAAAGAGTTTCGTACAATTAAAATGTCTAAGAAACTTTCTCTCAATCCAAGTCGCTGCATAATCGATGGCGATTTAATATGGTCATTTGCGAATATGACAGCTGCTGAACGAAATGAAGTATCAAAAAAAATTGGAACGAAAACGGAGGATATTTTAAGTGATTTACTGGAAATTGAAAAATTAACATCGGTATTTTAAAATAAAAATGGAAAAAAATATTATTGGTTTTACTTCACACATCGGCATGCATGATATAAATATAGGCCCTATTATGAGTTGCATTCGATTTTCGATCTTCGCTGGGTATCGAACATCGAAAAATTGATATTATGAGCATCGAAAATTTCGCTGAGCAACGAATTTTCTATCGAACAGAATTTAGCTTTCGATGAATTTTTTTAATAAAAATTTTTTTTTGAAAATCTAAATTTTAAACAAGTTTTATTTTTAAGTACACAAACAAGAATTATAATCTATTTTTTGTCGATTTTATTCACAATAACGACATTCTTTGTCGAATGCTCGTCGTAATACCAAATGACATTTCTTTCGATCAGTACTTTCGACCACAAAGTAGACCAGAGTTGAAGAAACTGACTTATGCAAAAAGCTAAAATCATCTGATTTGATCACTGTTAAAAAGGGACAAATAGTGTGTGTTTGTTATGAAAATTGCTTAGCAAAATAATCAAAACAAACAACAGAAAATATAATAAAAATTTTAGCATTTTAGTTTTACAATATTAAATTAAATTAATTAAAATTAAAAGTATTTATTGGGAAAATATAATGTGAAAAAGACTATTGGAATTAAAATGTGTAAATACGTATCAGATTTGTTTGTGAATGCTAAATGGTGTGTGTGTGTGTATAAAAAGTTGAAATGCCACAATTAAGTCCCTGTCTATAAGAAAACTGTGGCCAATATATAAAAAAAACATGAAATTTATAGAAAATAAAGGTGAAAATGAGTAGCAAATGGATATACTCAATCATTGCAAGACAAATACTTGCTCCGGCGTACCTCATGTGTCTTATTTGGAATTGGGGTTGATGGCTGCCAGACATTCATCTGATGATGATAATACGATACCTATTGCGAAGGTAATGAACCAGTATTTTATTTATTTAAAGAAAATAATAATTTGGTTTGTTTTTATCATTCAGTGCGCTTGAAATATGGTATTCTAAACATCCGGATATTATGATATGTCCACTGTGGTTATATGTACATTACTTGAACAAACTTTTCAATTTCGGAAAAATAATGAAATTGATTTATGAAAAGATGGAGGTATTATTCTTAATTATCGGTAATGAAAGCTCGCGTGGAATGTGTTCCCTTTCCCTAAAACAGTGATTGCCAATGTTTGAGTTGTTGTCAGTATACTATTTTCCATTTTGTGCACCATTTCTTGTTCATGGAAAATATTTCAGGTGAACAAAATGTTTGCCTTTTATTCCCGATAAGGGTGAATAGATTAAGTTCGTTTGAATTTTTCTTTATGTAGATAATTAAAAACAACTTATTTTATTTTGCAAATAAATTTATGCATTTTATTTTTCTATTTTGTTTTTAAATTTTAATTATAAGTGTATTGAATTCAATTTATATTAATACTTAATTGAATTTATTATTGTGTTATCAAAATGTTTATTTAAAAAATGTAAAACTAGTAAAAGAGTGTACAATTCCAGTTATATAAATGCACAAAAAAAGAGTTGAATATTGCATTAAACACAAATAAAAACTTATAAAAATAAATAATTAAATTTTAGTGTTTTTAGTTCAAAGGAAAGCATTTATATTACAATTACGGTAAGACTTGAAAACGATAAAAGCTGTATATACAAAAATATGTAAAATATGTAGCAGACATGTTTCGAGCATAGAGAGACGAGAGGGTGAATGATACTGAGGATGAATGATACTCTTGCTGCTGCTGCAATTAAATTAAAATTATTTTCACATGAGCCTAAGTATGTAGTTCCAATATACTTACAATTTTTTTTTAATTGTCTTTGATGATATAGTAAATGCATCTCTAATTTTGGCAAAAGCCTGTATAAATGCAGTTTCAAACGATTTGACTTGTTGCTGCCTCTGCTGTTGGGCTTCCAAACGTTTTTGTTCGATTTGGCGTTACATTTTCATTTGGGCAAATTTTTCATCGTCCTAATCGTTAATATCATATTCAGCTAAGACATCATCTTCATTATAGCTGAAATTGTCGTATATGCGTTTAGTCATCACTCATTTCAATACATACTAACATCGTCGCCGTTCTCTGATGGTGGCTTAGCTTTTGTTTTAAAAACATACTTATCGGATTTATATTCGTGTCCATCCTCCTTCAATTGACGTTTGCACTTTACGGAGTTTGCAACCGCATTTGAAGTAGAAGTTGATATGGAAGAAACGGCAGTTTGTTGATTTTTGTCACATCCATGGAACAAGTCGTAAGGGTAATTTTACCGCTGCCGGAAGAGACCCATGGTTTTCTCGGTCTGCGCCGAACACGTGAGTTCACAGAAGCGACGTCCAATTGGATGTGCAATTGATTAAAGGCGTTTTGGCCATGGCAGCTCATGCTGCCGCGCAGCACAAGACAGGTATGTGTAGGTACAAAATGTGGCTTTCAAAATTGGTTGAGAAAACTTTTCAGCCAGTTGGCAGTTGTGCAGCTTCTCCCCAGGCGGGCAGCCTTTTATGCATTTGTTGGTCCTAAGAAATTAAAAGTATTTAAATTAATATGCATATATTAGATAAAATTATAGTTTTTTACTCACATAAGTATTTTTCAGCTTTGCCAAAAATGTGCTTCTGAATATATAGAGAAAAAACTAGTTATTATGACAATATACAGACACAAATTATCAATTTCAGAAACTACTCACCTTTAATTTCAACCAAGATTGTGTTTTTCTCACAAAAATCTGCAAATAAATTAAATTTAAAACATATTTCTTCAAAAATAAAAAATTTTCAGCTATTACTTACCAAAATCACACAGCGAATGAGGCAACAAAGCACAACACGAAAATATTTTACAAAAATGGCATACGAAAATCATTAAAGAGGATTTGATGACTGTGTGAGCGAGACATAAAGAAAACGCATTTTCTTCCGTCTCGTGTCACCTCTGGTATACCCTGTGCTTTCGACTACAGTCGAAGATCGAAATTTGCTCATAATAGGGCCCTATATATTTATATCATGATCGGCATGTATCAAGGCACATTCAATGCGCTGATTTACACGGGATTAATTGTGCCAGTTTGTTGGTGAGAGAGGCAAAGAGAGGGGTTTTGTGTTTGGCATAATTTTTCAACCAGCTACAACCCCGCATTAGCAGCACAAAACTAAACACAGACAACAAAAACTGCAAACAGCGATGCCAATTTAGCGCTTTTCGCGCTAGTTTTAGCGCGTTTTAACTATGCCAAACGCGTTTTTTTTCGTCTTAGCGCGTTTAATAAAAAAGCGCTAAATTAGCGCGTTTTGATTAAAGTCAAAAATATTATTTCAGTTCAATATCGTTTTACTTTTTTTTGTATAAATTTAACATTTGTCTAATATCCAAAATTCACTTTTTGTTTAAATTCGTTAACGATTTGTGGTTAGAATTAAAAATGCATTTTAATATTGTAAATGGCAAACATTTTAAAATTTCACAATTAAAAATATGTACTCGTACTCGAGACCCAAAAAATTTATATAACTTATTAAGCATTTATTCTTTTTGTACTTCAAAAAGCATTTGAATCGCAACACTATTCGACAATTTATATAAGTTGTTACAAAGTTTGACAACAAAAATTAAAACAAAAACTAAGAATTTCGAATACTTGGAAGGCGAGTCTGATTCCGTATTAAATGATTTTAGTTATTTAAGATATAATTTCGAAGAAGCAATAATGCAAAATTTGAAAGAGTTACAAAAAAAAGTAATTGTATTTACTAATACATACACCGACTTTTATTAAAATTTAATTTAGCGCATAGAAAAATAGCGCGTTTTGACTATAAATAGTTGATAATGCTGTAACTTGGCGCGTTTTGAGAAGGGGAATAGCGCGTTTGGGTTATAAATAGTTGGCATCGCTGACTGCAAATGGTTAAATTGAATACTAACAACACTAACACACACAAAGCTGTGTATACGTATACATTTTTATGACGGATGAATTAGTCTCGTGTGTGCTTAAAAGAACAAAAATTGTGCGGCATAAAAATTAGTCTCGTGTAAACTACCTCAATGAAATGGATTTGCCCATGATACAATTATACAGGTAATCGCAAATCGACAACAAATTTACAGCAAATAAAACAACAGGGCTTTTTGTTGCTAGTTTCTGGTGCCAACTGTCATAGAGCAATGAAAGATAAACAGCGTGTGTGTGTGTTTGTAAAACAAGCAACATTTGGCAGATGGCACCACGAAACAAGCAAAACAGCTGGCGCTCCGCGGTTACCTGTATAATTGTATCATGGATTTGCCTTGGCATGTATACATATAAGCATGTATGTATAAGCAAGTATACATACTTACATATCGCACGTGTAAAGGGGGATACAAATTTTATCATTCACTTCAAGGCGAATTCAGTATTTAGATACTGAATTCGCCTTGATTCACTTTTTGCAAAAAAAAATATTTACCGCGGTAATAGCGTCATCGCTGTTTTACTTAACCGACCGAACATTTTTTAAATTTTATAGGTTTGAAACGTTTTTACTTTTACATGTACAGCGGCAATGCTGTAAAATTGTAGACAAGGTGTATTATGACATAATATCTCGCAATGGGCTTAAGCTTATTATTCAAAAAATCTTACATCATTTTCTCTACTCTTTCGCCCAGAAAAACATATAACATATAAGCACAACTTCCAAACTGATAAATCGTGAAATTTACAAAAGTAATGATTTACCTTTTATTAAATTTTTGAAATCTCCGTGATTTGGCATGTCGTGATTTGCAGAACATGCTCGATACATGTATTTTTGAATCCCTCTTTGTGATACCATTAAAAAAAAAACATTTTTGTGCCTCCACTGAAAATTGTAAATTTTAGAGAAACAAGTGCGATATGTAAGTCCACCTGCAAATCTGCACATGTGTACGCATAATAACAATATTAAAATCTAAAACATTTAACTACAAAATCTTATTTCCTTGTTGATTTAATCGCTGATTCAATTTGACATGGGTTTGTCTTTTCTTTTCTTCTTTAAATGCTTCAGCATTGGCTTTTTTCTCTAAGCGTCTTTCATTCCGATATTCTTTAAGAAGTCGCTTTCGCTCCTTTTTCTCCTCTGGCGATTCATCTTTTGGTCGAATTGACAGTACACTTAAAGTAGATAGCACAGACTTAGCGCAAAGCGATTTTGGTCCTGTATTAACGTTTAGTACTTCGGAATTTTCAAGTTTGGCCAAAGCTTTTGCAGTTAGTTGATTAACATCACCATTCAATACGTTCAAGGGCATGCCGGTTTTTGGATCTATTTCAATTTTTTGTGCTTCTTTCGGAATTGATGAGCATGACGTACTTCGACTTCTTCGTTTAGGTTCATCGATTAACATTGGATGATTGTAAATATTAGAACATGTCGATAGAATTGATTCGCAATCCCATTTTTTCTTCTGTGGATGATTTACCTCGACTTCCACTAATTCCTCATTAGGATCTTGGTCGCCTTCGACCACATTTCTGTACTTTTCTAATCGTTTTTCATCCCATTGTTTATTGTACTCAATGATTTGATCCGATTTTTTGAATTGTTTAAAACAGTTCAATACGTAGGGATGCTTTTGATGCCAAGAGCCTTCAATATCTTCTGTGGCGAGGTCACCCAGCTCCGGATCATCATAAGTAGCGTAGAAACGTTCAAAGCGATCGTCTAATAGCGATAATTGCTCATTTCGCCTTATCACGCTGGAGGACATTGAGTATTCGGTAAACTGAGATTTTGTTTCATCGTTTGTATACCTATGATTTCTAACAAGTGGTCCCAAGCGATCCATTAGTTCTTCGTCATCTTCATCAAAATCTTCATCATCAGAATCGAAAGAATCACTTTCGCCATCATCAGATTCGTCACCATTATCAATCATGGCCTGAAGCACAAAGTCATCATCTAATTGGTTTTCTTCATTTTCAAAGTCGAAATCATCATCTAGAGCAGCGACCACATCTGGATCCCAATCTGGCCGAGGACCTGGGTGAGGTGCAGCCTTGTTTAGCAAGCCCTCCTGCTCTTCGAATTCTGTAGCAAATACAGAACTTGGCAACTTCAACTTCGGCGCAGTTGTAACTTCGCCCTTTTCTAACCTTTTTTTTACCTGATTAGGATTTTCGACATATTCCCAAACCACTTCCTGTTCAGGCCTTTTTAAATGCTGCAGATAGTCATAATCATCGTCGAAATCTATTCCATATTTCCGTTGTTCCTCCTTTTGCTTAACATGGTCTACGTCACTCTTTTGTTTATGAGGTTGACGGGATCCTGCCTCTACTAACACATGTTGAGGAGCTTCAGAGTCTGTAACTAAGGGATCATGCTGGCTCCTATGTACCAAATGAAATGATACAGCATTCTTCCTATCAATAAAAGACTTTTTGCCTTTTCCCTAATAAAAACACAAAAATATATACATACGTTTCACAAATTATAAACAATGTGAGTAATCTTTTTTACCATTATTTAGTTTCGATTGTAGTGTTTGGTTTTTTTAATGTAAAACACACGCAGCGTGTTCTTAGCAATAATAACAACAACTTAAAATACGTAGTTTTGGTTTTTGTACAGAGCATGATACAATTATACAGGTAACCTCGAAGCGCCAGCTGTTTTGCTTATTTCGTGATGTGATCTGCCAAATGTTATTTATGTTTTACCAATACACACGCACAGTGCGTATTAAAACTGTTATGATACAAACAAGCTTTGCAAAGCCAAGAGAAAACGCAAGTACATGTCTCTTGTTTTCTCTTGGGTTTTTGCCAGTTGTCATCACAAATCAGCAATAAAAATCACTGTTGCTTTATTTGTTGTATATTCGTGGGTACCTGTATTAAGACTCAGTTACCCGACTGTAATGTAAAGTAACTGCAACAGTAGGAAACAGCTGATCGATATTGCTATGTGAAAAGTAATGCAAAAAAAAAGTATCGATCAGCTGTTTCCTACGTTACAGTTACTTTACATTAAAGTCGGGTAGCTTAGCCTTTATTGTATCGTACTTCCTCAGTTATATTGTCAGCAGGGCCGCAAGATAGAATTATCGAAAAATCGTCGAAATCCCGATAAACTATAAAATAATTGTCATTTTGCACTCGAAAAATCGGCTTAATCAAAATTAATTTTTTAACGTCTATACTAGGCCGGGTCGATTTGTATATATAAAAAATGTAAAAATCGTATAGTAAAAATAAAATCTGCATTTAATTCTAAGAAAATTTTGCGAAGAAATCATGCGTATAAATTAATTTAAGATACGTAGTTTCTTTCGAGACTTTTCCCAGAATTTCTTGTTGATTACGTTTATTGGGAATTTGAAACCATTGTTTTTTGAGAGTATAAATTTTCACAGATATCAATATAAAGTAAGGATAGATAGCAGTGTGCACACTTAATTTTTTTTTTAATTCGGTAGAATCGACATAAAAAATCGGTAGATTTGAATGAAATTCGGTAGAAAATATTTTTTATTCAAAGAAACATAAAAAATAACAATTCAAAGAAACATAAAAAATAACAAAATATATGTGATTGGAAATTAAACTGCCATAAACAATGAAGCATTTCCAATAAAAAATAAGTGACATCCCCAGTTATTTGCCCTTACCCTTTGTTTAGATATGCTATGCATACATAAAATAAAATACATAAATAACAGAAATTCAGTTTTGTACATAGGCTTTATAAAGCTACTAAAATAACTTTTATTTGAGAAACATTTGCTACTACAGAGATTATATGTACGATCCATTTATGAATTTAAACTTTTGTGCAAAAATTATTAAATCATTGGGAGGAATAAATATTTCAACCCCAAGGCACAATTCTATGTTCTGTTTTAATGATTTTCATAGCAGAAAATGACCGCTGTGCGGCCGCACGCTATGTGGCAAAATATCCAATTTACACATATATCGAGTTAAATTACTAAATAACAATTTGTTAAACATAGTCTCTTCTCCGCGGAAAGCTTTCCACATTTTAGAACATAAGTACATGTGATTAATTTTCCGTATGTGTGATCAACTTGATCTTGTAGCATAATTGTTAATCAAAATGTTCGTTCAATATTCGGTAGATTTCAGGCCTTGTTCGGTAGAATTGGTAGATCATTAAATTTACAAACATATTAGGTAGAATCTACCGAATATCGGTAGAAGTGTGCACACTGATAGATAAATAATACATGAATTGTAATAGTCGATTTTTCATAAAAAAACTTCCATATTTGGACAATTTAAAAATCGTAAATTTTAAGGAAAAAATCGTCAAATCGTCATTTTGCTATTTTCGGCACCAAAAATCGTCAAAATGACGATAAATCGTCAAATCTGGCAGCCGTCATTGCCAGGAATATTTTACTATGGTACATAGCGTCTACAAATGCGATTAACTCTGATATAATATGTAAGAGAACGTCTGCAGAATAACAAAAATAAAATGCCGATATTTCTCTTGATATCATACAATAGGACAACGTAATTTTACTTTTCTTATAACATTTCATTTTATTCAAATTCTCATCAAGTTAACATGTATTAATTTTATATAATTATTTATTTTGTTTTTACTTTTTCACACAAACTTTAACCTTTAAATCAATTAAACATAAAAAATGCCAGAAATTTTGTAAAAACATTGTTTTTCATATATATTAATAAACACACACATGCATACTCATTTATTTTCATGTACGTGTAGTTTTTTGACAGTTAATATCATAAGATTGTTGTTATAGGATTTCTTAAGCCGAAGGTCCATACCATCCGTTCTTTGCATATGCGTGGTATGCGTTTCTGTACATTCTCTCCGATTCTAAATTCAAGTTACATGCAATACGTCTTATGCGCAATTATTTTTGTTGTTTTAATGCAAAAAGAGAAAAAATTTAAATTCACCACACGAACATTTGGCTACAAAAGAGAGCACGATGCATGCGACGGATACAAAAGTAGAAAGTAAAGCCGAAGGTCTATACCATCCATTCTTTGCATATGCGTGGTATGCGTTTCTGTACATTCTCTCCGATTCTAAATTCAAGTTACATGCAATACGTCTTATGCGCAATTATTTTTGTTGTTTTAATGCAAAAAGAGAAAAAATTTAAATTCACCACACGAACATTTGGCTACAAAAGAGAGCACGATGCATGCGACGGATACAAAAGTAGAAAGTAAACCTACTTTATCCTTCCTATGCTTCTATACGTTCTTTGCGTTTTGTTCTGTAACTTGCCACATACAATTCCATTGATTCTACTTTTTGACACATGCATAAAACGCAACTACGCATTAAACGGATGGTGTGGACCTTCGGCTTTATAACAACGCCACAGAATATGTTTTGTGACAACGCTCTTATAAAAAATATTATAAGATTGACATAACACTATTTTGAAGTCTACAGGTAACATAATTCTCTCTGCGATTGAATTTGACGCTCTTATCTTACATATTATGTTAGGTGGAGACCCTATGGTAGGCAGCATTGAAAGCAAGGCATATAAATGTGCCTTGAAGGCACATTTACTACAGGTACACGCATTAGAGAAAACACTGTGGCAACTCTGTGCTTCTCACATAGTTTTACAAAGTAATTGTCAAAAAATTGTATGCATCAAACAAGGCACAAAAGTAATATCTCCGTGAAGATAACAAACTTTTGAACAAACTTTTCTGGTTTTCTCAGAGAGACCAAAAATAATCCTCTCTTATGAAGAGAAAAATGAGTATTTTCAGCTTTGTAGGCTGCAAAATGTAGTGCTGCCAAGTTAAAAAATGTATTTCTGCACAAAATTTTTAATTTATATGGTAACGACATAAAATTGGTTCTTAATTTAGTACTAATCTTAATACCTTTTTTGCATTTCAACAAACTCTGTACCTTTTCAACAAACTTTTTACTTAGCTTTTGGCCTATAACTTCCAAACCGGGCCGCGTGCCAAAAAACGACCTATACCGTCTGAAAGGGCGTGAAAAGGGCTATATTTCCTCATCATTCGATTTTTCCTGGATAGTTAGTGTTTCGAACAAAATTTTTCAACAACCTTTTTCGAAACAAAATTTTCCTCAATTTTTTGCCTATAACTTCCAAACCGGGCCGCGTGCCAAAAAACGACCTATACCGTTTGAAAGGGCGTGAAAAGGGCTATATTTCCTCATCATTCGATTTTTCCTGGATAGTTAGTGTTTCGAACAAAATTTTTCAACAACCTTTTTCGAAACAAAATTTTCCTCAATTTTTTGCCTATAACTTCCAAACCGGGCCGCGTGCCAAAAAACGACCTATACCGTTTGAAAGGGCGTGAAAAGGGCTATATTTCCTCATCATTCGATTTTTCCTGGATAGTTAGTGTTTCGAACAAAATTTTTCAACAACCTTTTTCGAAACAAAATTTTCCTCAATTTTTTGCCTATAACTTCCAAACCGGGCCGCGTGCCAAAAAACGACCTATACCGTCTGAAAGGGCGTGAAAAGGGCTATATTTCCTCATCATTCGATTTTTCCTGGATAGTTAGTGTTTCGAACAAAATTTTTCAACAACCTTTTTCGAAACAAAATTTTCCTCAATTTTTTGCCTATAACTTCCAAACCGGGCCGCGTGCCAAAAAACGACCTATACCGTCTGAAAGGGCGTGAAAAGGGCTATATTTCCTCATCATTCGATTTTTCCTGGATAGTTAGTGTTTCGAACAAAATTTTTCAACAACCTTTTTCGAAACAAAATTTTCCTCAATTTTTTGCCTATAACTTCCAAACCGGGCCGCGTGCCAAAAAACGACCTATACCGTCTGAAAGGACTCGAATCAGGAAACACTGTTCAGTCAACACTTCTTAGTGAGTGCGTTGCAAGAACTGGGCTCTATGGTATTAGGATTAGACACAACAGCTCAACACCTGGCTGATCAATGCAGTTTTTTGGTCAATTGTCCGGAACTAGCGTCTATTGACACCGATAGAAAGTGCAAAAGAAATTATTGTAACCACGCGTTATTAAGTAAATTAAAGATTATATTAAATTCGTTTTAAATAATCGATTTGTTTTTTATTTTTGTCCCAACTTCAAATTTTGATAATATACAATTGTGTTTGTTTTCCCCTCTATTACAAAATTTCAACACTTAGCGCATTTTAAAATTATTAAACTTGACAAAATCTACTTAATTAACAAGTTAGTTAATATCAATTATTTAATTTTTTATTGAAAATAACAATAATTAAATCAAATTTGATTATACAATACAAAAATAATAGAGGGGTTTATTAATTTTTCATTTGTGTTATGTCAAATATACATCTATAGTACATAAATAAAACAAATGTGTTTAAATAATATTACATATAGTAAGGATAGGAATTGCTCATAATAACTACAAGTAAAACTTTTATTTATGGATTCTAATTAGCCACTGCACTGAATTTGTCGGGATAATTTGCACGAAGACTGAAGCATTTAAAGATTAAAGCGTTTTTATCAAAATGTTCATGTAATGGCAAGTGTTGTAGCGAAACTGGTAATACTTGTTCCATTAAGTTACAGTTTGTAAGGCGGGCAATTGATCCACATGTATTATCGAGAGAGGCTTGTTCCTTTTCGTTGGCAATGTCCTGAGACAATGCCATCAAAATACACATATATGCTCTGCAATTGAAAAATATACATTTATTTTTTTAGTTATTGTGTAAATTTATTTAATTAAAAAATTAACACTTACTCGAATAAAAAACCAATTCACCCAATACGGAAACAGTATTGTATCGAAATAGTGTCCGGTGCTGTTTTTCAAAGCACCAAAATGAAAACAGCATTTTGACGAGCATAATGTATCGAAATAAATAAATAAATAGTTTTCGGTGTAGTTTTCCAAAGCACCAAAACATTCGACCAAACCTCTATATACAAAGGGCTTTTCTAAATCCAGTTCCTCGTCCTTCTTAGCTTTTTGCTGCAAATATATATAAAACCCGCAAGTGCTAATTATTATAAAATTACATTTACATGAATTTTTCCTTACTTACCAGCTTAGATGCGATAATTTGGTATACACATCCAAAATACATGGAGAGTTTTGCGGGCTCCATAACCTGAGCCAATAGTGGCAGCAAATTACCAGCACTTTCGTCGTCATTGCCGCCAGCAGGCTCATCAAAATTGCCAGCAACCTTTCCCACCAGAACATCGTTAATGCATGTAAAAATGCTATTTTCACTTTCAAGTGCAGCAAGCACAAGGGAAACCTTTTCATAGTCACGCACAATTTGATCCAATTTAGGAATAAGTATGGTTATGGCATTTCCAACACCTTGTACATATCGATGGCTTAATATGGAAAGGACGTATCTCAATTTTTTTCGAAATCGCGTTTTTAACGTTTTCTGGGAAATAACTTATAATTGCATCCTCCTTGAAGATCTTAGTACGTTACTGTTAAAACTCAAGGACTTATGGCCACTTAAAAAATTATTCCTGCATGTAAATGCTTTACGTTTTCTTCAGTTTTTTGCTTCTCCTATAAAATATCCAACATTTGAGATACGTCCTTTCCATATTAAGCCATCGATATGTGATTAGTGTCATTCTGCTTGTACAAGTCAATGAATGTTTAGTTTAGGCTTGGCTCACCCGGCTGTTAGCCGGTCGGCGCAGTTCTCTGGTAGACAGTCTTGTAAGACTCCCCAAGATATGGAATAAAAGCAACTCCGGCACGTTGAGCGAATTCCTTAAGGGCCAACACAGACTCCTCATTCTCATCCAGATGTAGTTTTCTCCGCTATAACCAGCAATATTACATTCAAATATACCGGCAACACTTAATAAACACTCACAACATTTTATTTCATTTTTTTGCTTAAAACACACAAAAATAATTAAATTTACATTTTAATTCTAATTTATTATTATAATGTTTCACTTCTGTGTATTCTGTGTAAAGGGTGGGTATAAACAAAAGTAATGCCAAGTTTTCAATAAATCGCACAAAAAGATGTTGCCACAGTGAAAATAAGGAATTTTAATACAGCAGTGCTGCCAGAAAATTTATGATTTTTCATCTATTTTATAGCGATTTTTTTCTGACGAATAAGTTACCTGCTTTATATTTCTGTGTTCGTTTGTACAAAAAATTAAAAATATGTTAATATGTTAGATATCTTGCCCTCACTTTATCTAACCCTAAAATATTTTTCCATATAAAGTTTGACTTTTCTTATGATAAAATTATATCAGGTGTAGGACTTAGGGTAAAGTGTTCATACTGCAATATGCAATACTCAGAGTGTTTCTATGTAATATCTAAACCGAATATTTTGGTACTTTTGATGATTTTCAAGATGCTATAACTTGGAAACAAAAAAAAAACTTCTTTAATAATGTACATAGTTTTCCACACAACCCAAGAGGTACCATGTAAATGTGCGTTGCCAATTATTTTTTATGGCTGGCATCCCCAGTAGGCCTACATACCATAAAATAATTATAATATGTATAATATCTTTGTATTAAATGTAAATTATGTACTAACTAATTTTATATCACAGTTTTTCCAGCAATATCCATTTTACATTGCTAATATCTTTTGTGAAATAATTTTACAGATGTTCGTATTTTCTATCCAATGTTTTTGTTTGCATCTATCACAAATATAATAATGGCAGTCTTTACATATGGTTACTATACTGATCTTTGTCGACTTTAAATGTCCACACTGCACACAAAATCTAGTTTTATCACCTTGGTATTTTATTAGTAAATTTTTTAATATTATTCGAAAATCATCGGGGTTCTTTAAATGTATTAAAGGCTGGTTTTCCAGAATTTTACAAGCATACATTAAAACAAATATGCCACAGCTCGTTTTATCTTTTTGAACATCTCTTTCGAGTATTGGACAATAATTCCACAGAGCTTTTTCCTTCCCTAGCGCATTGAGAAAATTATTATATAGTCGTTTTCCTTCACCTTGACTTTTTACTGAATTTATGTACAAAAATTCATGAGTCTTAAGTTTAAGCACACATAAAGTATAATGGGAAGAATGTAATATAGGTACAAATATCATATCAGGATGATTATTTATTAACAGATTCATCTTTTCAAAATTGATGTTATCAATTTGGCAAGGCAAACAATAGCAATGATATAATCTACTCTCCTTTATAACAGCTAAAAGGCAAGCATCTAAAACAAAATTTGTTAATTGCTCGTTATTAATCAAAGAAGTCCAGTCTGAGGTTTCTAAGTTATCATAAAAGCCAAAACTAACATGATCTATCATATGATTTACTTCAGAAAACAGTGTATCAAACTTGAACAAAAAGAAATTGTCCTTAATAACGGACACTTCATTAGAATTTATCTTATTTTTAAGTATCTTTTTAACTTTTTTACTAGCTTTTGAGGCTAACATCAACTTGGGTCGTATTGCCCTTTTTTTAATGGAACTTATTTTACCCCATTCCTCTTCGGGTTCACTCTTTATAATTAATTGTGTATAATCATGATCTCTTTCTATGACTTCAACACTGAAGGAGTTTTCATCATGTCGAAGCTTTGTATCATTAGGAGTTGAAGTTATGTAAGAATGTTCTTTTTTTATAATCTTACTAAGATCGGTTTCATTGTATTCATTCAAAGAAGTGATGGTATCTTCAATTTCTTTATCCATTGATCCAAACATTTTGTAATGGTATCGCAGTTCCTTAAGCGAACTAAGATAGTCGATTCTCATAAGCTTAACAAAAACATCCGGTCTTACAGTTTTTTGTGGCAAAATTATATGTTTTTGCAGAAAGTAAGTAAATTCAACCGGAGCATTACTTATGTGTTCTCCAGATGGATCCACATGAATTCCCATAACATTGGTCCAAAGGACAACAAAGGGACAATATTTGTTTAATATAAACATGCACATTTCATCATTGCGATACTCATTCAATAAAGTGCCTTTATTGATATCTTTGATATCATTTTCTATTTCACTATAAATAGATAAAAACATCTTTCGAAAAGGGCTTTTAATTGCTATTGATTCTAATGGATCTCTTTTTTCATTATCTGGAAAATTGTAGTCATTACTTGCATTTTCTACATTAAATTCTATTAAGCATTGACGTACGATTTCCAGACTATTTTCCAAATTATGGTTTTTATATGGTGTAAGCAATATTATAAATATATGTTTGAACCATCTTTGACATTCCTCAATGCTGCTTAAACTAAAAGCAGTTATTAATGCATTTTTTAATAAATGTCTTAAAATATGTTTTTTGCCTAGCTTCGCATTTAAATCTTTGCACATTATGTGTATATAATGGCATTTACACCATTGTAATACAACAAAATCAGGCTTTGCATTTGGTTTTTTTTTTAATTCATTTAAGAATAATGCGCAAGCATTAAGGTACTCCAATAAAGTCTGATTATTGAAACTTTTCAACACTGCACCAAATAATGCGGAGCTAACGTCAGTACAAACCCTTTTACACCAAGGCCATTTGAACTGATACTTTATTTTGCTATCTTTCAAAGACAATTTTAATTTATCTAAATAATCACATATTTCTTTCATAGTGTGTCCAGATAGAATTGCTTCCGCAACGGGTAAAATCTTTTTTAATTTAGAAATTCGTAGCACTAATTTATAAGTTAAAATTCGTTTTGCAGCACAAATCAAACTTTTTACACTTTCACCTGATGCATCTAGATGTAATGTAAAATTAGATTCTTCCAATATTTTCATATTGCTTGAGATTGTCTCAAAGGTATAATTTTCCCATGTATATACTGTAAAGGGAGAAGCAAGTCTATGTATATAATTTTTATAAGGGCCAACTTGCATTAGATACAAAGCATAAAAGGGATCTGGGTGATAATACCTATCTTGATTTCCCTCTGATTTACATTTTCTTAATGTTTCTAGCTTATGTATATTTTGCAAATTGCCCTTCTCAGCAATATCATCTGCGGCATCCAAAATTTGCTGCTTTCTGTATAAATATGCTTTATTTTTTCTAAGGTGACTTTTTATTACAAGTCTTTTAACACCTCTCATTTGACCCACTTTTACATCATCTTTAGCATGATGTAAGTCTTTTGTTCTATGAACAATCACTTCTCCTTGGGGATTTATTTTAAACCGAAAAGTAGTACAATTATTAAATTTGCAATAGGCGTACAGCAATGTATTTTTAATGCCACACTTAGCATTGTAGAAACACAAAATGCAAACATTGTTTTGTTTTGAATATTCTTCTCTTATCAAATCCTCGAGAATTTTTATTTTTGTAATCTTGTCAATATTAATATGTTTTTTTGTATTGATATCAACATGAAAGGAACAGTCTTTCAAATTAGCTTTAAATTTTCTATTAAGTTTTGTGTTGTCTGAACTATCACGTATAACTTCTCTATTACATTTTTCGTTTGGATTTGGAATTTTTCGGTATTTTAGAAAATCAGAAACATTTTGAGAGTCATCCGTTATCTCAAACGGACCTAGTGTATGATCTCGTTTTTTACTCTCAGATTCTAAAATTTTCGGAGAACTTTTCAAAATAATACTTTCACTACCATGTGTAGTATCAGTCGTTTCTTCAATTTTAGGGCTTTTTTCGATAATACCCTTATTTAAAATTTCTTTCAAGCACGTTATAATTTCGTTAAGGTAACATTCATTCTTTGTGAAGTTTTTACTAATTTCATTTTTTATATCATAAACAAAAGATTTAAAGTCTTTCACTAAATTTTCATTTAACTTTTTATTTATTTCATTATTTTTCAAAATTGCGATGAATTCTGATTTGCCATTTACAAATTTAGAATGTGCAGCTAAACTTCCCAATTCAGAAATATTTTTCTCTTCATTAAATTCTGTTTTCTTGGAATTAGTTGTGATTTCCAAACTTTCGTCAACATCAGACAATAGCGCTGATACAAGAACTTGTTCCATTGGAAAACTTTCAAATTTCTCAGAGAGATTTTTTTCACAATTTGTATTATTTTTTAATAAGCCTGTATTGCTTAAATTTAAAGTTTCCAATAAAAATTCTTTTTTTCCATTTTCAGAAATTTCAGAACTCATATACGTTATATTTCTTGTTTCCAATAAGATATTAGTTTCTACTTTTTCGGGCACATCTAAGCCTTTATTTCTTAAATCTAAAGTTTCCAATAAAACTTTATTTGCAGGTATTTCTAAACCTGTATTTACATTTTGTGTTTTTAATACACGTTTTGCAGCACTTGAAATGCGTTTGCGAATTTTCGCACTATTTCTTATTTTGCCGTGTTTGCTTTTCTTCTCATTTAGAGTATTTATAGCACATTGAAATAAGGTTTCATTTGCTTTCGAATAGCTTTTCAAATTTTCTAAATTTTCTAAATTTAATATAATGTTTCTTAAATCTAACTTCTGCTTCCGTGTCCCTTTCATCTTAGCGTCCTAAAAATTGAGAGAGAAAATAAAATATAAGAGCAGTTCTGAAATAAAGAAAAAAATACCCAGCGAGAAAAGGTAATGAAATTATAAAGGTATTTAAGCGTATTCTCATAATTATCTCTATGAAGTAATTAAACGTCTTCGTTTAATTACCTTTCTCGGATAATTACTTCAAAAATCATTAAATGTTTGATGAGGTAGTTAACCGAGGTTTACTGTATTAAGTGTACACGCAAGAAAAAGTAACAATTCGTCGATTGGTTTCTGGTTTGCGGCACATTATATACAAAATACATTACGTCTGCAGCAAACCAGAAACCAACCGACGAATTGGCACAAACATATGTTATACAAGCAACTTATTGTTATACTTCTCCCGCTGGGTAAACCAACTGCTTTTAAATAGTTACCTGGTCTTAAGTTGGTAGTGCTGCAGGGCTTCTGTTTCCAATTCGTCCTTTCCATATACAAGTTTCTCTATATTAAAAACTATATTAGATATAGATAACAAAAAATAAAATTAATCAAATTTCATTTGAACTTACCCCGATGATGTATCAGCTGTGGATTTTTGTTTAAAGTGAGGCCAAGTTTTAATGTATTTAGATGGTTTAAAATGCTACCAGACTTTAGAGAAGCCATAAGCTTAGAAATAGGGCTGTCAGACTGTTTGTCGCCAAATTGTTAAAAATCATATCAAAATCGTCAAGTTATTTGTGAAAAGTCTTCGAAAGAATAATTAAGTTTACAAAAAGAAACAATAGTTTTTTTCTTTACAAAATTAAAAAAAGTTATAGGTACAATATTATAGTACAATCTTATAGTTTTTAAATAATTAAAAAGCATAATAATAGTAGTTTAAGTTCATTTGACGATTTAACGCACTAACAATGACGATATTAGATCAATTTCGTCTGGCAACCAAACTGAAAACATGTATGTTGTCTGGCAGCACGTTTTCCAAAACGAAAGAGAGCGCAACAATTCCTGCACCATGATACAATTATACAGGTAACCGCAAATCGACAACAAATTTACAGCAAATAAAACAACAGGGCTTTTTGTTGCTAGTTACTGGTGCCAACTGTCATAGAGCAATGAAAGATACACAGCGTGTGTGTGTGTTTGTAAAACATAAACAACATTTGGCAGAGTGCACCACGAAACAAGCAAAACAGCTGGCGCTTCGCGGTTACCTGTATAATTGTATCATGTCCTGCACATTTTGCAGATTTGCTCTCTCAATTTTTCAATGGCCGAAAAAAAGTTTGTTGCAAGAGTTTGTTATCTTCTCGCGGGTAAAGTAATTGTCAAATGAATTCTTCGTTATAAACTTGTAAACAAAACATCAGCGGATGACCAATGTGCCTTGATTGAAAGTGTGTTAAATGAGTGCCAGATCTTTGTTTTTTGTAATGACGTTTAATTTTTTAACCCCAGAACAGTTTTCAAATTCATCTGGCAATAAGAGATCAAAGTTAATTAGAAATTGATAAGGGAATGTTAAGAAAAATATAAATATTTGCTAAGAATTTAATGTTTTTGCTGTAAAAATGGAACAAAGTGATATAGTTAGTAATGAAGATCATGAAATCGAAGCGGGCGAATTGAGCAATATTAGTCCCGATGTTGGAAGTGAGAGGGGACTTGAATCAAAAACAGGTAAACATAGTGTGCTGAGTCTTAACAAATCAGTTTAGGATGTGTAATTCTTATATGTAATTAGAATTATTGCAAAAAATTCGTGAACTGGAGGAGGAGAATCAAAACATGCAATGTGGCTTTAACACCCAGAGAGCAAAACTTAAGGAGTTATTTGTGCAAAAAGAACGAGAATTGAAGGAGGTGAAGACAAAAATGATTATGGCAGAAATAAAAGCCCAGGAAGAGATATCTTCGTTGCAGCAGTTGGTTCAAGGTTTGATTTGGGTATGAGAAAATATTTAAAAAATTAACAACCTCTTTTTAATATTTTAGAAACTATTGAAGAGTCGACTATTTGCAAGTCTGAACTGGAAAATATCAATATTCGTTATCGACAGTTAAATGAAAACCTATTACAACATCAACAACAAACAAATTCCAGCAGCTCACAAGAGTTGAGTATTTTAGGTCCCCAAGTTTTAAGTCAAGTGAAGAAAACGTTGGTACGAAAGTTAGGTGTAGAGACTACTAGTCCCATATTAGCCAAGAATTTTGCGCAAGAAAATTATACTGAAGAAAGCAAAAATAAAAGCGATGGAAAATATGTTAGTGAGAAGTAGAGATATACGTTTTTTGCATACATAATTAATTTTTTATTTTGAAGGTTCATGAGGACAAAGAAGTGCTTAGCTCAATCGTAACTCAACTTCACGCAGAAATGGAAGCTTTGAAAGAAAAACTCAGGGAGGCTGATGAAAAGTTGCATGCATCAAAAACTGAATTAATCAATTCCAACATAACCCCTCATTGTAGCAACTGTCAAAAATTAGAAGAAGAATTGGATGAAATTAAAAAATGTGAAAAAAAACAGGTTGAATATGAAAAGTTACGAAAACTGCTTGACGAGTCCGTTAAAGATTTAGAAAAAGAAGCTGCTCTTAGAACGGCATTAGAAAATCAATGGCAAGAAAAGAGAGAAGCTCACAAAAGCGAAGTCCATATTCTCAGGGAACAAGTAGTTATTGTGCTATTACGTTTCCCAAATTGTTACCAAGCACATACATCTCTTTATTTTTAGGTTACTTCTAATGAGCAGCAATTACTAGAGCTGCAACAAAAATTTTTAGAGACCAGAGATGATGTACTGCGCCAGCTTCATCGCGTCAGCGATGAGAGGAGGAAAATCAATAAACACTTAGAGACTTTGCAAGCTGATAACGATTATCTATCAGGCCGATATTTGGCAACAGCGGAAGAAATTGAAAATCAGTACATCAATCTGCCCAATACGGTCGAAGAATTGCAAGAAGTAATTTTAAGACAGCAAATTGAGCTTATTCAGGCGCGCTTGGGTTGCGATTTTGAAAAGAAACGATGTGTAACATCTTTAGATGAAATTCAAATTCTGCGGGATCAATTGGAGTCTTGTAACGATGAAAGGACTATCAACAAGAAGAAATATCAAAATGAAATAAAATCTCTGCAGTAAATACAATATACATATTTCGGTTTTTTTTATTTCCTAAATTACATTTAAAACTTTTGTATATTATTAAATTTAAGGGATAGGATAACTCAGCATATGGTAACATTACAAAATTCTGAAGCGTTGAAAGCCGATTTGGAGAGAAAAGAAACTGAACTAAATAGACAAATATCTGAATTAAGGGTAGAAATAATAGAACTACAATCGCAAAATGTAAGTGTGTTTGAATAATTCAAAGCTAATTAATTTAATATAATAATAATAATAATACATATGTGTATATCGTTACCTTAATATAGAAAAGCCCTAATTCGTTATTATTTTGAAATCCCGCTTTTTGTATATTTCGATAGAAGAAGATCAAATGTATCGAAAAATGCAAGAATCTCAATTTAAAAAAAAAGAGATGACCTTTCTATATTAAGGTAACGATATATAGCATTTAAATACATTCTACAAATATATGAATCTTAATAATCTTAAAATTACATACTTGGAAAATAAATTGCCAACTTGAAATTTGATCATTAATTTTTTGACCGACGATAGGAAAAAATAACCCGAAATTTTGCTGACGCAAAGGCTAAAATTAAAAATTTGCAAGACGATTTGGCTACGAGTGTAATAGTACAAAAAGATTTTGTTCAATTGTCACAAACGCTACAGGTATTTTTACAAATAATTTATATTTATTAGGTCTGTTCATTTACTTTCCCAGCAGAAACTAGCAACGAGAGAGTAAAGCAGAAATTTACGCTTTAATTGTAAAAACCTGCAAGAAAATGTTATTCATATCAGACCATGGATGGAAATCATGATACAATTGTACTTTTTCTGATGTATTTCATTTGATAATATTTTAAATAAAATTTTTTTAAAATTGATATTTAATATGAATTTTTTTTTACTCAGTTTCATGTATTTTTACTATTTTTATAAATTTTTCATAGTTTTTTAATTTTATTTATTAACAAATACAAAAATGCCACTTTCCATCTCCGATCAGATATGAGAAACAATGAAATTGAATTTATGTGGCTTAATAAAAGAAAACCAATAAATTAAGAAAACATGCTCTCTTTTTACATGTTTGTTTTAACAAAGAAAGGCACATTTTTCAATTTTACTTTTTCAGATATTTTCCAAATAATTAATCTCTCCGTGCAAACTTTTTGAGATGAACACTTTCCAGTAACAATTGTTACAAGTTCGTAACAATTTTTAGTAAATGAACAAACCTATTGTGCACATGTTTGTATATAATATATATGGATAAATTTTTAGATGACTTTAGAACAATTGAGGCATGCTGATTCTGAAGTACGTTGGCAAGATGACGATGATGTAGCCAATTGTCCAGCGTGTAATAATCATTTCACAGTTACAGTTCGTAAATTACATTGCCGCCACTGTGGTCATATCTACTGTGACAAATGTTTAAGCAAAACTGTACCATCCGGACCTCGGAAAAGGCCTGCTCGTGTCTGTGATATCTGCCATACATTGCTCACACCCAACATAGCACCGTACTTCAGCCAAGAATCTACGCTGCAATCGTCAGCGGTTGCCAACTCTTAGGTTATGGGCGAGTGAGCGAATTAGACAAAAAAAATTGATCTTTTGCAAAAGTAAACTCATTTGTGAATTTAATAATTTTTTTTTTAATTTAATTACATTTGAAATAAATAAGATGTTTTCCTTTCAACGAGTAAATAACAGTCAAAGACATGAAAGTTAGTTTGGATGTCTGAATAAGAAATTATGAATTTATTTGTAATAATACCTGGGTATATTTTATAACATTTTCAAGAATTTTAGTTAATAAGGTACTGATGTATTTAAATTTATAATAACAAAACAAATATTATTCATCTTCATGAATATTTTTAATTTTCTGGTCGAAAACTGCAACAATAGGTCTGTTTCTATACTCTGCATCCCGCGGGATCCTAATTTGCACGAAAAGCGTTCCCGTAGTCGAAAATTGGGTAAATGAGAGAGGTTTTGTAATGAGAGTAATGTTCTTCTTCTTGCACGAAACAGTCCCTACTTTGTATTCGTGCTAGTTTGGGCACACAGAGTTTGAAAATAAACAACAACTAAGAAAAAATTGCATTTTCCTGAAAACAAGAACCGCAAGATTATACGGTTTTCCCAAGGCGAATTGTAAAATATAATTGACAATTTACTATTATTTGAAACTCAATCATAGCTAAATTTAAGAATTCATTATTAATTTTTTAGACTTTGTTTAATAGAAATGAGATTTTTCAAAATTATTCAACAAAGTATATTGACTCAAAAAGGAAACAAAAGTCTAACGCGACTTGACGCGAACCTGTGTTGCAAATTTCAGCTCGACATCTCTAATAGTTCCTGAGATCATGCGTTACTAACAAACGCACAAATGGTTTTATATATTTAATATATATACATATACATAACTATGTGTATATGTATACATATAAATTTAATTTTTAGATATATAAAAATTAGTTCACTCGCTTATCCGCATTTTTTTTTTTTTTTTGGTAGGATTAGGTTTGCCAATTTTTAAACCGTAGAAATCAGTTCTTAAGAAAAAAAAGTACAGTACAATACTCCTTTCAATATAAAATTATCGGCCATGTTCTGAAAACAATTTCGTTTTGAAATCGCAGAGTTTCAAAGAAGGAATGCAGTGTTCTCTTTATCGGATAATTAAGAGCATTCAAAATTAAGTTCGGATAAAATATATCAAGCACATGAAATCTTAAAACCTAAAAAAGGCTGCAATAAGTGAGATATCTTGTTGATTTTTTTCCTGAAATTTGTTATTTTTATTACTTTTTACATATCAATATCGATCAACTGTTTCCTACTGTTGCATATATGTACATTCCATTACAGGCGGCTAACTGACCCTTTAGTTCGCATGCAATACTGTTCTAAGTTTTATACGGCCCTGTTCTGTAAATTAATTTTTTGAAAAAGAGAAATTTACTCGGATTCGGTTTACAGAACAGGGCCGATAATTTATTAATTTAATACTCTAACAAATAAAATACATATAAAAATAATATCTTTCACAATGGATATAATTGTAAAAAGTTTTATTATGTATCACTTAATATTTTATGAAATATTGAGTTAGTGTAATGAAGTATGAAGTGTACAATAAAAATATTGCACACTTGACACAACTGTCTATTCAACTGTTGTACAATGGTCTTGTTTCTTTTTTGTTTCCTTGTTCTCTATATTTGCTTTACACTCAATTACAATTACAACTGCAAAGAATATTCGCTTTTGAAAAAATACACTTTTTCATGGCTAAGAGCAAGGCACATTAGTTTCCAGCTAATATCAGGATTACAAAAACAATGACAAAATTCTACAATGAAAAAAAACAACATGGCTTTTAGTTTATCCAAAATTTCAAAAATAGAATTTGTTTAACATAATATAATAATAATAAAATTATCACATACATTTTAAAACATTTCTCCACGGCAGCTAGCACTAACAAAATTTGCAGCGTTTAGCACTTTTCACAATTTTTTTTAATAGTTTTTCATATTTTTTTTTTTTAATTTGTTTTCACATAATTTTCTTAATAAAATATTTTTCATATTGATATTTTTTAACATTTTTTTTTAATTTCTCTGTCGTAACCAATTTTTGAAGTTTCAGATGAACTTTAATAATAAAAAAAAAAATATAAATATAACATTTCCGCTACTACCTTGTGAATGTCGTGAATGTGCCTTGGCTAAAAGCCTATTTCACCAACTTATTTAAATATCAATTCATATTTAAAAGTAATTGTTCCATAAAAAATTCATGAATATCGACACTTAAATATGAATTGATATTTAAATAGAGTTGGAGAAATTGGCCCTAAAAGGTATAAAAAAGAAAACCAATTCTCTGTATTTTATAAGATTTTGTTTATTGATTTTAACATATTAATACTGCTACATGGCAAAACTAAGGAAAGTTTTTTTTTGCAAAAATTATAATAATTTTGTATTTACTCGTACATCGAAATAAAGAAAAATCGCACACTAAATTATAAACAGCCACAATTCAAAATTAACAAAATGGTTTTGTTGTTTCATAAAACCGTTCATTGAACAAATTTCTAACAACCGTAAAAATTTCTTCGGCAACACAGTCTTCTTCAACAATATAAAATACCGTTATGTGTGTTTTTATGTTATATACGAGTACTTGAGTCATTTGCACAGTTTCAACTCGTCGGCTGGTTACTGGTTTGCCGCACAGTATATTAAAAATACATTATTACTGCGGCATACCAATAACCAACCGAAGAACAGTTTTTTTTGCCACACCTGAACATCTGAGATTTTTCGAGTTGTGACTATTTATGATTTATTGTGCGATATGTATACATGTACATACTATGTACCTATCGCACACTAAATCATAAAGAGTCACAACTCAAAAAATTTCAGATACTGAGTAGTGGCAAACTGTTGATACTGTACAAATGACGCAAGTATGTATGTAACATAAAAACAAGCATAACGGTATTTTATATACTTCAAGAAGACTGTATTGCAAAAGAAATTGTTGCGGTCGCTATAGATTTGTTTAATTAACAAAACCACTTCAATCATTTTGAGTTGTGACTGTTTATGATTTAGTGTGCGACATGTAGATAAAATTGGGATGTTTTTCACTCTTCAGTTATCCAACATCGGTGGTATTTGAAAAATATCTGTAAAAAAGCATAATATAAATTTTAGTGAAATTAATTTATTATTTCGCATAAGTTTTGACTTTTTACTCACAATTAAGGGTCATTATTACAACTTAAAGTTAGTTAAAAGTAAGATTTAATCAAACGTATAAAAAGTTCTTCATTATTAAAAATTTATTTTAACTTACCATTTCTGATACTTATTAACTTACTTATTGCTCACTTTACGTTAAAGTAATATTGTACTAATGAAAAAATAGAAATAAAATCCTACTTTTAACTAACTTTAAGTTGTAATAATGGCCCTTAATGACGGCAAGCCATTTAATTTCAAAGTTGCATTATATTTGCAACAGACAGTGGATACAATATTTATTATTATAGGTACTTATATTAGTTGTGAATAAAATATATTTCTATATATACATATATAGAATATATTTCTATGCACAATTAAAAATAAAGGGTCGATTTTGTAAATACAAACGATTTTTTCGTTTTGAAATCTGTATGGAAACAATTTTTCATAAAAATTTGAAACGTTTAGAAAGGATTTTTTACAAAATCTGCCTATAAAATTTTTTAATTGTCAAAAACAAAATCTTAGGCAGATTTTGTAAAAAGTCTCGTTTCAAATATGTACCTAGGAACAAAACCCACAATTCGTTTCAAAAAATTATTTTCCATATTCATAAAATTTTGAATGAAATTGAAATGTATTTTATTTAAATATTTTTAAAAATTGATTTCAAATACATTTAATTTTTTTATAAATACAGTCGAACTTCCATAACTCGAACTTCTCTAACTCGAACTAGTTTGGTTGGCAGTAGCGTTGAAAGAACAAATCACATACAATTCTGTAACTCGAAGTCTCCGTAAGTCGAAGTTTTTTTTTTGGGTAATGGTGATTCGAGTTATGGAAGTTCGACTGTATAAGCCACAAAATCTACCATTTAAAAAAGTTTTTTCGTCACAACTTGTTCTACATATGTATGTATATCTCTGAAACTATTGAAAAGAGTTAAGAGCAAATCAAAGATGTTTTTTTCATTAAAATCATACCAAGTATATTTATTTTTTTACTTTTGCAAATAATTTAATATTCAACGTTTTTCATGTTTTTACTCAATACTTTAGAAACTTGAAACATTTCTACACGTTCGTCATTTGCTTATTTGCAGTATAAGAATCCGTGAAAACAAAATATTTATGTATGTATGTATATACATATACTATTTGTTAATTTTTTTTCAACATTTTGAAAATGAGAAATTTGCTGAGTTAATGATATACTTTCTAAAGCTCTTATAAATCAATAATATTTTTTATGAATAAGGCCTCTAATATTTTTATACCTCTGTCGTTAATTCGAGTCGTAAAGTACTCGTACTTGATTAAATAAATCCGTAGAAAAAAATATACAAGAAATGCATTTGATATTAAAAATATATTGTGACGAAAATAACTTTAATTATTTACATACATGTGTATATACATATATGTATGTACATACATACATATTTATTACTTACCCTACAAAATGATCCTTCCGATAATTATAGCAACTATTGCAACAGTAGCCACACTTAAAATACTCCACATTTTAAGTTTACCTAAGATATTTTAATTTAAAAACATTTTTTTAGAAAAGAAAATTATTAAAACTGTACATTTGTGTATACATTGGGACATATGTATGTATGGACTAGATATGTATATGTATGTATATGCAGGATATACATGTGTATGTATGTGTGTGCAGAAACATTCTCGTAGAAAAAAAAAAGTTTAGCCACAAGAAACCATTTGTTTCTCTCAATTTTTTCTTTTTTTGCATGTACAACAGAAAGCAATGAAATCGATTGCTAACGATATTGCTAAAGGTTCGCTATTGATTTGTGAGCGAAACATCGAAATCGAAAGATTTGCTGCCACAAACTGAGCGACGAGTGAGAAATGTTTACGCAACATTCGAATGCAATGTTTTGGTTAGCTCGGATAGTTACCTTAAAGTTAGTTTAAAGTTAACGGAATTTCCGACAGGATACTAACTGCTATAAACACATTCACAACTTTTTTTATTTTTAAATTTCCTACAAAATATTTAGTTACTAGAATTACTAAAATTTAGTAAATAAGAAACTGTTTTTCTCAATTCCTGCAAAATTTTATTACTTTTGAGTAACATATTTTTTTTAATAATATACAATACATTTTATGTATAATTGTAGGACGAAACAAGTTCCCATAATAGGTATAAACAATTTATTAATCTATTTAGAATTGATTACATTTATTCAAATACATACATGAGATTTTGAATAAATGGAAAGGCTTTTAAGTAAATCTTGAAATAAACATTTGTATGCACGTACATATGCATACAGTAGACTCTCGATAATTTGAAATTCAAGGGACTGGAGAAAAAGCTTACACAATCCAGAGTTCATATTAATAATAGGTTTTTGAACTAATTTTAATTAAAAACACAAACGTTTGAAAAAAAGGCTCGATATTACCAGCGATAGACTAGCTAAAAACTTTTTTTTTTAATATTTTTTTACTTTGTTAACATCGTAACAGTCGTAAAATCTAAATTTAAATCAACTGACAAAACACATAGTGGACCAAACACAAAGAACGCTGATGATGAAGTTGTAGTGACCTTCGAAAACAGCTAGTTGTTCCGTTCTGCTTACTAGTGTTTTTCAGAATATTTACAATTTACTTTGGTGTTATTTGTTCATTAATAATTATCACATGTAATCACGATTGCCATAAGTGCAGATATCTCTGGATTTTGCAGATTTTTACCCTCCAAAAAGATGAAATGCAGATTTGAAGATTTTTAGCCTAAAAATGCAGATTTTTCAACTCGAAATATAGTAAATTTTTTTTAATTTTTCCTAATGCTGCTACTACTTCTTGTTTCTTTTATGTGCCAACACAGAGTTTAAAGAGTTACAATGTTGGAACTTTGAGGGCATCATTAACGAAAAAGAAGTAATTTTGGCAAGCTTCTAGAAACAAAGATCTGATACAAAACGATCTTATTCTGATTACGATTTTGCAGCCCTAAGTTTATTCAAAATGAAATGTCTTTAAAATATTCCTTTATCAAATATTGAAAGAATATTCGGTTGATTGAACTTGAATAAAATAAAACTTCGAAGTCCTTTGGATATTTATACAACAAATTAAAAGGCTTATTGTATACTTTTTTAAATACCCGATTTATTTGCACATAACCAGCGTGACCGTTTAACCGACTAAAGTGGCAAATTGCCACTTTTTCGACTGCCTTGCCACTTTTTTGAGTGCCTTGCCACTTTTTTACTCCCTTTTTTTAGAGTGAATTATATAAAAATACATTAAAAATAAAAATTTGATGTAGTTTTCTCGTTTTTTTTTAATTTTGCCCCTTTTTTGTGATAAATCCCCTTTTGGTGCCACTTTTTGAAAAATGTCATCGGTCACCCTGCACATAACTATGAATAATTGTTATTTGATAGTTGCTTATATGCATTTAGTTTCTCCTTAAAAAATTCTATATTCTTTTCTCTTCAACAAACTCAAGACTTTGCAAAGTAAACTTTGGGTGTGTAAAAGCCGACAACCTCATCAGTGGACTTCAACCAATGTGGTAGATAATTGCAAAAATGTAATGAGAAATTAAAAATGGATTCAAAATCGAAGATGTTAGCTTGTAAAGATTTTTGCTTGAAGCTTTTAAGCTTATTCTGCCGTATTCATAAAAAATTGTTTTAGTTTACAAAACGTTTACAAAAAAAATTTTGTATGCGAATGTGTTTGTTAAACGTTTTGTAACTCAAAATAATTTTTATGAATATTACCTAATTCTTAATAACATATTAATAGTCGTTCTATAAAATTTAAAGAAAATACATTTTAAACCGAGCTTAAATTTTATGAACATGTGTTAAGAAACAATATTTATGTTACACATGTACACCCATATTTACATATGCAATTTTTTTTAATAAAATACAAAAAAAGTTTCAAAAATGCTTTGAAGATTTTTCTGAGAAAAATTGTTAAATTTTGCAGATTTTATCCTTAGAAATTCTGGCAACACTGCATGTAATATGGCTTATAGAGCGTTATGAACTTTACCCTAATCAAATCATAAATATTTGAGGTTTTGTTTGTGTCAAAAAAGTGAACACTTTTACATTGCCATTTAAAATTATACAGTGTAGAACAGCCATACTTCAAATTATAGGACGTCATCGAACAAAGTAAATTACTGTTTTTTTTTAAATTTTAATTTTAATTTTTTTCTTAAAACACAGCACATTAAAATAATTCAACTTATAGAGCGTAGAGCCGAAAAAATTTAAAATCATAATTTACATGGACTTTCAATTTAATTAATGTAGTATTTCAATAGACCTATTAAATAGTTCACATTATAGACAAATTCAAATTAACGTCTTTCAAATTATCATAGTATGTACTAGTGATGCACGAATATTCGTATTCGTATTCGAATTGTCGAATATTCGGCCATTTTTAGATATTCGTATCTGCATTCGTGTTCACCAAATTCAGGTGAATACGAATACGAATATTTTCCAAACACATTAAATAAATAAATGCATAAATCCTAAACGAAATTTAAAGAAATGGCTAAAAATATTATTTTGTACAAATCCATTAAATTTTTTATAGAAATTTGTGCTTTGTATCATTTTCAAATATTATTTAATGACGATCATTAAAAGTTTGGGTAGTTTTTATTAACTTTAAAGTACGGCAACAGGAGTATGAAGTCCTTTTTCATAAAAATTGTTTAATATTTCATATTGCAGGCGTAAATAGAGCCCCAATTTAATGTCTATATATTCCACATACAATATTCGCGAATATCAAAAATTGACATTCGTTACATCAGTAGTATGTACATATACGGCCCTATGTATAAGCAAAATTTGGCATGAAGTTAGCATAAGTGGCAAAATTGAACATGATCTTAAAGAGTTTTGCCATGAAACTTCACATTAATTATGCTAGGGAGTAGAGGTGGGTTAAAATTAGGTAATGCAACCATTTCTAATGTCTAATTGTATGGAGGAACTCGTTAATACCTAATTCAATTTCGTCACTTTTGCTAACTTCATGCCAATTTTTGCTTATACATAGTGCCGATATAATTTAAGTAATGTCTAAGTAATGATTTATATTCTTTGGTAGTATGTACATATATAATTTAAGTAATGTCTAAGTAATGTGTAGTGGACCGACCTTGCGTTCTAGTGAAATTTTGAATTTACACATTTCGTAGGAAATTTGTTACTAAAATTAAGTTATGTACGTACTAAAGTCCTGCACAAGACTATTTATAAGACCTTTCAAGACATGCGAAATTTTTTAAACGCTTTACTACAGCGAAATATTCTAAAACAAACGCTAAAAAACACTGTTGGCAAGACAAAGAACTCAAAAAAAATATTGCCAACAGTGTTGTTTAGCGTTTATTTTAGAATATTTCGCTGTAGTAAAGCGTTTGAAAAATGTCGCATGTCTTGAAAGGTCTTATAAATGGTCTTGTGCAGGTCAATAGTACGTACATATATCGTGCCATAACAGCCAAAAAAGCTTAAGCGACATAATTTTCGAACTTAATTTTTTTTACCAAAATCGATTATTTTGGTTTGTAAATAATCGATTTTCGTAAAAAAAAACAGGTCCAACGAGGTCGATATGCACACACATACCTACTTATAGTTTTGGGTGCATTCCAAGTACATGTATGTTTACATAAATCCATCCAGAGACACACACACACAAACACATAAGTACATATACATACAGGTATACATATTTGGGGGATGGGTGTGTGATTAAAACATTTTCTTCAAAAAATGCAAGCGATACATATGTACATATGTATGTATGTACATATGTATGTATCGTTACCTTAAATGCAAACGGACATAAATACACAAAAATTCGAAATCGGGTTTTCACGCAAATATTTAGAAATCTGCGATCAAAAATGACGACTTTATTAAATAAATTCAAACGGATGTAATTACGAATGCATCTATTTTTTGTTGCAAAGAACGTAATTCCTAATTTACACTATGCAAGTCTTATTGCTAAGCTGATTAGTTTGTGGGAGAGTGAGAGAGAGAGACGAGGGGAACATAAACGTTTCTGTTCCCCTCTTTGCTTGGGCTTTGGTTGGTGTGTTCCGATATACATATGTAGATATATGTACATATGTATGTATAAGTATGTAAATATGTAGGTTAGTAAAAGTAAAATTATATGGGCACCATTTTTGTAGAGCATTTATTTCCGCCTCCCCTTTTTTTAGGGGTGTCTTTTCCGATTTGTTACACCTAAAACAAAAGCTACCGTTACTACCGAAATATCGAAAACAAATTAAATTAATTGTTATGTTATAAAAAAAAGACCTCGACCTTAACAAATATAACAAAATAAACTAAAAAGATCAATTAAAATTTAACTTTCATATTATCCAATTTTCTCTATGCGATTCAGAGTTCGTAAATGCATCACAGCATTCGCTGATAATCTTTTTTGCCATATTAACGTTTGTACCTCATATTTGACATTCATTTGTGCTTTAGTTATCATGCCATACATAAGTATGTACATACATATTGAGCCATAACCGCCAAAAAAGCTTAGGTGGCATAATTTTCGAACTTAATTTTTTTTGGCCAAAATCGATTATTTGTAATTGTAAATATCCGATTTTCGTCAAAAAAAAAAAAAAAAACCAGTTCAAAAAATGTGTCGCTTAAGCTATTTTATTGGTTATGGCTCGATATCTCGTACTTAAAATTCAATTTAGTACGAGATAGTATTCCTCCCTCTGTCTTCCTCTCAGTTGAATTAAGACTTTGACAAGTAAACTCTTCGTGTGTAAAAGGGGTGTTGGACTGGAGAACGTGAAAATTTGCTTCAATATTTATATTTAATAATGCAAAAATAAATAAACTAGTTATAACCCTTTTCCACAAACAAGGTATAGTTTGCATGTGAAAAAGGGGTGTTGCTTTCTCTTCATATCTTTTTTTAAGTTTCACGATAAAAAGAAAAAGTATAATTGAATGTACATGTGTGTGATTTCGATTGATTTTCTCACAGTGCAATATTTAATCAGCAAGTGATCTTTAATATATGTATGTATGTATGTATGTATATATGCATGTATGTATGTATGGATGTATGCATGTATGTTTTGTGCGTTAAAGTGAAGAGGTAAATTTCAAATCCACGAATACAGATGTTTGAATAAAAGATTGTGTTTCACTCTTGCTTTTCTTAAAATATTTTTTTACTTCTACAATTAATTTTTATGTATGTATGTAGTAGTATGTATGTATATTGAAAAAATAGACTTAAATGATCAATGTATACAATAAAATACTTTGTACAATTATAATATTTTAGGAACACACAGCAAAAATTGATGTCAATGTGGATATGAACGACAATTATACAAATACACTTTAAACGTTTACAATGGTGAGATTTCTTTCTTATTTTGGTTGTATGTAGTTCGGGATGTCAGTTTAGGAATTACCTCCGCCATTATAATTGTTTGCAATTGAGATCTCATGACCATACTTATTAAGGAACTCTATTATGACACCGTTTGTCCATCCAAAACCGGTTTGAACGCCGTATTCACCGCCACCACCATTTCCACCAAAAGTTTCGGCATTATACTAAAAAGGTAAAAATAATTATATTTATCACTCATTTGATCAAACAACGTCATAACTCAATGATGAGAAATTAATCGTCATATCGTTCTTGATATTGTGTAAAAATTTCATACAGATATCTTGTTTAACATTTTCATTCAATTAAGTTGCGCGTAAATTGAAAACTTCAAACACACTTACTTTTTCATACATAGCTCTCGTATCGCTGTAAGCTTTAAAGTTTGATTTGACCCAGCGGTGGCCCCATTTTTTTGACAAACTTTTGCCATCTTTTGTGCCCAAATTATCTAAGCCTTCGACAAGTAGATATTGCATTGGAGGCCAAACATTAGGGAAGTCCCATTGCTCACCGGAGCGGTAAAGGCTATTGGGAACGCCCCCTGGATGTTTATCAAGTTCTAATTTTGCAATATACTTCAACACCGATGCCGAAATATTTTGTGATGAATTGCAATTGTATGCTTTCGCCCACAATGGTGCTAAGTTCGTAGGAGAGAAAATGTTTCGAGGCTTATTATTTATAAGATCATAATCGAGCCACACTCCTGCATCGTCATTCCAATGAACGGCTTCGATTGCCTGAAAATTAAATGAACATTTTAATTCATGTATGGTCTTTTAGAAAATATTCTAACTCACGGAAGGAATAATGATTCGAAGTAAATGTAAGTTCCGAAAGCCGAGTTCCTTCTATCGCTAGAATCTATCGATTTTCGTCGGCTCACTAATGACTAATAAACCAAAATGGCCTTATTTCTTTCTCAACTCATTGCAAACTTAAGATGTGATTGCACTGCCGAAACATATAGACTTTTAATTTATTAGTTATGACTTTATTTCAGTGAGCCGACTAAAATCGGTACATTGCGCCGATAGTGGGATCTCGGCTTAATGTGTCCTGAATTAAAATTGCCGACTACTTTAAAAATTTGCTTTCTTTTTTAGTTTAAAATAAGATTTTTTAAGAAATTAAATAATTATGTAAATAGTTTTGGGTTACACCAATTTTGCACTGATGGCCTAATACGTAAGTATTATGAATATATCGCTCATTTACTTCAATAGTGTTATAACTCAAAAAATTATCTTTTGCCACTTGTATGTATGTAAATTGAAAAACTAAGACACGTTTTCTACAAAACTAGCTTCTTTTTGAGTTGTATAGTTATGTAAGTACATATTTATAAATATACTTACTTCTAATATGTATGTCGCTTTCTTTTCATACTCCGCCGATTTGTCAGAGTTTCCAGAAAATGTATGATACTTTGCAATAATTTTGGCATACCAATATAGAATTGCATTTAATTCTACAGGAACTATAGAGCGAGTTCTCAAATTTGTTAGATTGCCCTCATGTCCTCCTGTATCATTTATGAACCAACGCGAACTGAAGTCCATGCCAGACTCAGCCGCTGCTTTTAGTTCATTATAATGTTCTTCTCTCTCTTCGTCAGTGGGCAATACTTCAGTTGTTTCAACATCTTCACGGTAAGACTCGGGACGAGGACCCGGCGCTGAGTTGCTATAAACACATACATCATAACCCTTTGCCTGTACAGTATGATTATTCATCCAATATTCGAATTCGTGCTCCAAAACTTCTAAAGCATCTACTGCGAATTTATTGTCATTTGTAAACTCTACATACGTGTCGATCATTGCCGCCAGAAGTGGAGGTTGAGAGCGTCCGGCGTAATATACCCGCCCGCCATTGGGAATATAACCGAATCTGCGTATAATGGACATGAAGTTTTCCAACATGCCTTTTGCAGTGTGTGTCATTTCGGAATACAATAGACCTCTGATAATCCAATATGAGTCCCAGTAATAGAATTCAATAAAACGTCCTCCAGGTACGATGACTGGATTATCAACCGGTATAATAGAATAGAAATTTGGGTTTTTGTAAACATCATCAATCATTTTGCGTCCAAGTTCCTTCCATATACCGTTCAAGTCGATGCCCCATTGCTTCAAATCAGGATCATTAATCTTATCAATAAATGCAGGATGCTCCTTCCAATCATCCGGTATCCAAGCTGCAAACTCTTTTCCCCGATCTTCGAAGTAATCCTATAATAAGCAGCATACGAGTAGATGTTATTGCTATTTATTATACTGTACAATGAAATCAAACTTTTTCCAAAATAACAAGATTCTAATCATTGGCGGAGCTAACAAATTTCCTATTGCAGGCAATTTTTAATAATTCTAGTGGTAGTTGTGGGGGGGGGGGGGTGGCAAATCAAATTCAGGGCCAGAATGTCCTTTCTACGCTTATGGTTTTAATGATTGATATTTATATGTACATACATATGTGCGCACATACACACAAGTGTGCATAAAGGAATAATAAAGCTTCCCCTCTTTTGCACGTTCACGAGGTGTGGCGGCATTTTAGATATAAGAATAGTTCAAACTGTTTATTTTTACCCTCTACTTCCTCTCCGTGTGGGCCTTTTTGTGCCTTACGAAAAAAGGGACATCGCGGCTAAAAATTGTTTACGAAAATATTCGGAACAAAAGTCCAGTGTAAGTCTATGCATATGTATACCAAAACTAGAAATTATGCTTTAACACAAGAATTAAAGGCAAATTTTGTAAATAGAAACGTTTTTTTCGTTTTGAAATTTCTATGGAAAAAATATTTTTTGAAACGAATTTTCATTATTTTTCATACAAATTTAAAACGTTTAGAAACGAAATTTTTACAAAATCTGCCTATTAATAAAAACTTGAAATCCGTTTAGGTTCAGCTTTTTACTTATTCGTACTCCCATTTTAGGAAGTTTTATGTAAAATTAGACGAGTAGTATTTTTGTGGAGGTTTTCTTCTCTTGCGTCAAATTATTACCCATTAACCGGGATGAAGCGGTTTAAAATATTCGCTATAAAGTTCCACTTCTAGTCTTAAAATACAGCAATAACCGAAATTCATTCAGGGACTTGTAGTAGAGCTTTATTGCTATTATTTTTGTAAAACATTTTAACACGTTATAAAATAGACCCATACGGAAAAGATTTAGAGGGTTAAAAAATTCGACAAAAGTGATACTCGAAGGATTTTACATAAAACTCATGAACACATCTTATGAAAAAAAAAGTTTGATTTTGTTACTCAGTGCAGTCGCAAACGTTGGCGAATGCAAAAATAGTTTAATTGAAAAATCATTTCCAATCCGAACTTTTTTTATTTGTTCTTGATACATAAAAAAGTCAATTCCCACACAAAAGTTGTTTTACATATAAACATTTTATAAACCAAAAATATTTTTGGGGGGAGCATTTCCCCCCAAGAATTGCTGTTGGCCCCCCTAGAATTATTAAAAATTGCATATAATTATTTATTTTAATATTATTCATGAAAATCGCCAGTCATACATAATGTCCTCCCCCCCCCAAAAAAAAATTTTTTTAGCTACACTAATAATTACTAATGAAAAACTGTTTGATTAAGTTAAACAGTTTCATACGCCAAATTCAGATGAATAAGAATACGAATATTTCTATTTTTTAAATAAATATTAACTACTTGGCAATAATTTAAAAAATAAACTAATATCAATAAAAAAAGCAAAACAAACTTCTTGCACAATTAACATTAAAAAGTTAAAGTACTTTTCATCACCTTCAAAAATAAAAGTTTAGAATCTTTTTTCCCCATCATGCCTATAGCGATGAAGTGACCAACACCACTGAACATTTGTACACTCGGACCACTTCTAGTTGTACATACATATGTACATATGGCCCAGCTATTTGCCTATTTATTTTGAAACATCTTAGTTAATCGACGTCATTTGCTATCCGTTTTTCCGCCAAATAGTCTGCTAAAGTTTTCCGTATTGATGACTGAGCACCATTTTAAATATGAGAATTGTCATTAGATTCAATGACGCTTTCACTAGTTTCCATAAGCGAAATTGTCGTGCCTTTCAGCAATGCACATTTTTTAATTTCGGGATCTTTACTTTCTTCTAATCTTGTATGTTTCGGATTTTGAGTAATAGTGCTTGAAGATGACTCTGTTTGGTCATCTTCAAGTAAATCTAAAATGTGCAGTGAAATTGTTTAAAAAAATTATTTTATATCTGGGAACAATAAAGTTTACCATGGTAAAAAATATTTAATATTCTAAAAGTGAAAATTTGTAACGATTGCGCGCAGCGGAAGGGGTTTAAGCATACACATTGTTGCGGTGTTCTGGGAGATCAAATGATTCAAAATGATGTAATTTTATTAAAATTTATTGTATATTAAGGTCTGTTTGACACTTTCCTCAACCGTGCGACAACTTTAAAACACTCTAAAGCTATACAGACCCATTAATCCAGAACAAAAGGTATTTTAATTTTATTAATTTTTTTTTTACCTTTTTTAAAAGAATAAATTTTAGTATTTTTTCTAAAATTATTCTCCCATACTAAAATTTGATAAAATATTCCTTAAAAATACAACATTAAAATTGGAGAGGCATACGATGTAGTTCCTATGCCCATTTCACTATTGTTTTGTAAAAATATTTTCTCAAGTTCTGTTGTAAAGTAACAAAAATTAAAAATGTTAAGAACCCCCGACGAACAGACCAAATGCCTGGACCGATTTTCTTCGAGTATAAGCGAGATGATATTAGATCAAGCCGTTTAGGAGTTAGGGCGTCAAAGACACAATTATACACCAGAATACATCTAGAAAGTATGTAATATCTTCTAAACGGCTAGACCGATTTTCTTCAAACATAGCTAAGAACAATCTCGATCAAGTCATCTTTCAAACAGAAAACTAAATGAAAATCGGTCCAGACGTTTGGTCTGTACGTAAACTCGTACATACAAACAGATACACACACACACACACAATAAAAACTTTTAACACCTCTTTTTTATGGTCGGGGGTAGAGTTTCTAGGGGGGGGGGGAAATCCCGGGAATTTCCGGGAATTATTTTTTTACAAATCCCGGGAAATTTTCAACGCCAATTTTCGGGAACTTAATGTATCCGTTTTTGGAATTTGCTTTTTTGGCATTGCTGTTCGTTTTTTTATTACTTAAAAATACAACTCTGTAACGATCCATAATATAAGCAATTAAGCAGATGTAATAGAGGTTTCCGAGGTAACTCCAACAACTTGAAGTGTTACGAAATATTTTCAACCTAAAGAGTCTTTATAGGAAAAAGTATCTAGATTGGCAGATGTAGATGGAATTTTCATCCATGCTATAACTCAAAGCATATGAATTTATTTATTTTTGTTTTGTTTTTTAAATATATTTGTTCATGAAATGAACGAATAAAGTTGTTTTTTGTGAGGTCATTTTATTAAATTCATATATTTTTGAAATTCCCGGGAATAAAACATTTTACTTCTCGATTCCCGGGAATTGGAAAAGTCCGGGAAATTAGAAACCCTAGTCGGGGGTTAAAACATTAAAATGCGGTGTAAGAATCCATTTAATTTATTATAAAAATTTATGTATTGTATAATTTGTAGATGTTTTAAATGGCCTTTAAAATTGTGGATGATTTTAAAAACTTAACTTTAATGTACACGAACAGGAGTATGAAGTTCTTCTTTATGCAAAATTTTTCATATTTAATTTTGCAGACATAAATAAATAAATGTCTATTAATTTCACATAAAATATTCGCATTCGTATTCGCATTCGCTAATATCAAAATTTGACATTCGGCACATCACTAGTAGGTAAATGCATACATACATATTTACATACATATGTACATATGTATGCATATAAGCACGGATATTTCCCTTTAAAATTTTTTAATTACTAACTCTATATTTTTATTTTGTCCAAAACAAATTAAGAATAATAATACATATACGAGTATGTATGTATATAAAAATACTCACATTGACAAATTGCCGTATTTCATCTTTTGATGGTTCATTATTTTTTGACGACATGAAGGCTTCAAAGTCCAAAAGTGTTTGTTCCGGAGCATACTTTAGTTTCATGTCAACGAACGTTTTTGAATCATCGAACAAGCGTGCCATTTGCACAGTATGCAAAAGGTTTCCATAGCAGTAAATATCACTAATATGATAAGAAATAAAACATTATTAAAAAAAATATTTATTTAACTTACCTTTTTTTTCATAAAATTATGTACAATGTAAGCAAAAAAAAAAAAAAAATAATAATAAAATTAAAATACCCCATTATCGTGGTTGGAGTATTTCGACTTCGACTACAGCGTTTTTGTAATAGATTAAAGAAAACCGCAAGCAACAATCTAGAACCAAAATGTCGCAGTCGAAGTCGAAGTCGAAATATATCAAGCACGATAAGGCCCACAATGTTATGGTATTATATGTATGTATGTATGTATGTATGTATAATGTATTTATGTATATGTTTGTGTACATGTGTGCACTATGCTACACACACATGCATACATACATACACATGAAAAATAACTTTTGGGATCGTCTGATAAATCCTAAGGGTTTTTCATTTTACCTCTCCTGTGTTGCCAATTTAGTTATTTTTATTTATGCTTTTTAGTGTTTAAACATACCCTCTAGCCAGCCTAGTACCATATGTCTCTATGTCAACACTCTTTTCTCTAGCGACAATTGCACTAGTTGAAATGTCGACAATTTTCCTTTTATGCGCGAGTAGAGATACGTTAGAGACAAGAGTTCTAATGTATTTCTGTTGATATTGCCATTGAACGCGTCAATAGTTTGTTTTTCTTTTTTATTATGCTATGCAATAATGTTAAAAACTTACGTTCTTATGTATGTAGGTATGTATGTATTTAAGTTTGTTGGCCCAACCCTTATGAAATTGTAGACGAGGGTCAGTAAAATGTACTAGTGATTCTTAAGTTCAAATGTCTCCATATGGTCGTAAATGAATAGTGCTAAAGTCTACTGGTAGATTTTCAATGACAACCCTATGTTATATGTCAATAGGCAATTACATTGGCTGCGGTACACCTATTCAGTTGTACTATTGACAATGTCACTAGTAAATCACTACAATTTTACTATTGACATGGAGCGAGGAAATATCGATATTGTAGACTGGAGCCCCTAAAATTTACTAGTGAATCTTTGGTTCCAATGTCTCCATGTGATCCCAAAAGAACTACTTAGTCAGTATTGCTACAGTCTAGTGGTGGATTTTCAATGACAAGCTAATGTTAAATGTCAATAGATAATTACATTGGCTGGGATACACCTGGTCAGTAGTACTACTGACAATGTCACTAGTAAATCACTACAATTTCACTATTCGCATTTTCTGCAGGGTACCTTTAAGCACACATACATACATATGTATGTATGTGTATGCACACATACACACACACACATATATACGCATACATTCATATCGATACATATAATGCGAATGGCCGTAAATACATTACATGAAATCTTTTACAGAAAATTAATTTAAAATTTAAGACAATTACTTTCGTTAGTGAAAATTGGCATTTAACGGAACATACTAATGCGATTTATTTGATTCGTACATAGTAGAGACCGACCGAAGGCGTTTTTTTTTGGCCGAAGCCGAACTTCGGCTAAAATCCTAAACTTCGTCCAAAACTGAAGCCGAAGCCGAATGTTTTAAATTTTAAGAAAAAATTTTGTTTTTTTGAGATCACTGAAATAGCTGTAATATCTATTGGATACATAACAAGAAAAATAAAACTATTTTGCAATTTCTAGATTGCTTTTTCATATGATCACTCACAAGAACGTCCAAGTAAAAGAAAATAGAAAGCAACAGGGTTGTATTTCAAAGCAACCCTTTCAAAACGTTAAACACAATAGAAACTGTCGGCGATCAACGACCAAAAATAATGTTATTTTTCAAGCTTGGAATGAAAAATATTCGCCTTCCGCTAATCGGCCGATTTTGGCCGATTACCAATTTTTGGCCGAAGGCCGAAGCCGAAGCCGATTAATCGGTCGAACTCTAGTACATAGGCATTAGTCATCTGTTTGTTTTGTACTTTGTTAATTACCCTTATCGGGAGTAAAAGACCGATCCCATGCCCCAAAAGTGTTCCCTCCCAGAGATATGCGCGTTTTATGAAATTGAACTCGACGATTCTAATTTTGTACTAACAGAGTGATATTCACGATTTAAAAGAATTATAAATGAGTATTTATTATAATTCATAATTAATAATTTCAGAAAATAAACCTGGATTCGAAAAAACGCGAGCAAAATTGATATCAAACTCATGGAATCAGCGCGCTAGGTAGAAAGCAGTAAAAACCAACTACACAAAACAAGAGATAGGGACGACCTACGCGCGTTTTCAAGGTTGACCAACACGTTCCTGACGTCATGAGATGTGTCGCTTTCAAATGAGACCAATAGCAACACGCTCAGTGATGGTACACCAAAGATACACCTATTTAAATCTTTAAAATGGCTCTCCTGAACAAAACCGGTTTTTACCCTTAGGTCCCTTTCTATTTTGCGCGTCACATATGTATTTAAAAATTAAGATTTAAAACTTACAATTGCTCGCCTGAATAATTGCAAAATCAGACTTAACTACTTTTTTCCTACGAGCACAAAAATTATAAATTAACTAAGGCGCATGTGGCTCTGACATAATGTTGACGTCATCATGAACCTACATTGGCTACATGCCGTGCACAAGTAACACATCGCTCATTCACTCAAGCAACGTCATAATTAAATAAATTCAGTAAAGTGCGACTTTGACTCGCACACGAAGTGTTCCGTACAGGCACTAGATACATATGTAACACTATACGAACCTTAGCCTATATAATCTGCCTTATCGTGGTTGGCGTATTTCAAATACGATTACGACTGTTTGCTAATAGATTAAAGAACACTTCCGCAGTTGTTTGTCTTTAATCTATTACCAAACAGTCGTAGTCGTATTTGAAATACGCCAACCACGATAAGGCAGATTATGTAGTTTTGGATTTTTTTCGTTTTTGGGATTTTACGTTTTTAAGTTTGGTGTTTTTTTTTCGTTTTTTTTTGCAATAAATTTTTTTCGGTTTGGCGATTTTATAACTTTGGAATTTTTTAGTTTTAGCGTTTTTCAACAAAATTTCAACAGTTTGCCTCTTACGGTTTCCAAGATACAGCAAGTTGTCAAAATTACATTAACTGATAGAACACCCTTTAATTTAAATTTTTTTTTTAAATTTTAGTATTAATTGTTGTAGTCTATATATAAAAATACACTTTCTTTGCAAAACTTCAAGTGTCTTTATATAATTGTATGTATAGGTATATTACATATGATTTTAACATTTTCCGTTGCTCGTTTTGGTACACCACTTAATTTTTAACTGACACATATTTGTTGTTGTGGCGGTCAAGGTTCTACAAATTCTGTTAAAATTTCACTTTTGGTGTACGGAATCCTAAAAAGTGGAGTTTTTTTTCATATTGTTCTTCATATTGTATAAAAATTTCATACAAATATCTTGTTTACTCAACTCTTGAGAGAAAAATAAAACTTTTTTTTTTTCCATTAAGTTGCGTGTAAATTGAAAACTTCAAACTCGTTTTCTGACAAACTGTTTTTTTTTTGAGTTATGACGTTGTTTGAGATTTGTGCCCGATATATTTTCTTTTTCGCTTTTATGTAATTTTTTTTTTTAATTTTTCTGCAAATATCTCGAAATTGTAAGTTAAATAATGAAATGTTTTTACATATTAGCATAATTTTGCTAAAGTACAACTAAATACTTATGTTAGGGATGGGCAAATGAAAAAAAATGTATCGATATATATCGTATCGATATTTTTGAACAGCATCGATATATATTTTTTGAAAGCATCGATATTTCGATATATCGATATTTTTTGCCTTATGGGTTTTAAGAGGTTTTCAAAAAGATTTCCATAAAAAAATTTTCTGATTAAACCTTTATTTTAATAAATAATGATTTTATTTTTATTTATTTTAATAAATAATGATTTTAATCATTTATTAATGAATGCCCGTGTTTAACACTTCAAAGTTCATCATTGCGGAATACGAGAAATATTCACTTTGCATCCAGACAATAATATTTAAAGAAATCGCGAACAATTAACTTGAAGTTCATTAACTCCATGAGTGGAGAAAACCCAAATTGATATTGGTATCGAAAAAGGGAATAAATTTATCCATACATCTGTATGTTTAATTTGTATTATAGGACAATTTCTGAAAAACTGCATTCATTTCGAATGCACAATTAGTCAATTTAAGAAATTTAATACAAAGGAACTACGTATGTTAAGTTATACGTAACCTACTGTAGCTCCTTAACGCTTCCCTAGTTTTTACTTTATGTTGCTTTTCTGTGCTGTACCGTTCTATTTTTAAATTTTAATAGTTACTTTTTCTGTAATAAATTAGCTGTTTCTGACCAGAACGGTCACAGTTTTCCACTGACTTGATGAGTTTTGCTTCGTCCATTGTTATATTTAAATATAATTTTATGTTTTTCTGGGTAAAAAATAATTTTTTTAAATTATTAAAGCACAATCACAGTTTATTTGGAAATGTTTTTATTTTGTTTATGTTTTTTTATTTTCAGAGGTTAAACCGAAAAAGAGCAGGGGCCCGTTTTTTCAAACCTACAAGTTACAAATTTACAAGTTTTGTGTGTATTTTATTTTTAGATTTGTAACTTGTAGATTTCAGAAACGGGCCCCTTAACGAAAGAGAAAAACTAACGGCTTGTATAAGATTTCTATAAACAAAAAATAGTTAGCTGATTCGTAACAAAACAGAAAGTAAAAACTAATTCTGTCTTCAGTTAGTTAACAAATAAAAGTCACCTGGCTTAGTGGGGTCACCTTATTAATGAGCCTTGTTATTATGAAATTTCTCTTTTTTTTCTTCGCATCACTAGCAGTGATGCCAATATCGTACAACTAAAAACCGGCTAAAATTTGTAGGTCTCTTAAAAATATCGAAACTCGATACTCTTAAATAAGAATCGATGTATCGATATATCGGTTTTTGAAATATCGGCGATATATATCGATATTTATTTTCGCAAATATCGATATTTCGATATATCGATATTTCTTGCCCATCCCTAACTTATGTGCAATTCCCAGTTTGGCAAATTTGTTGCTTATGAAATTATGGCAACACTGGTTGGTATAAGTGCACTTAATGCAAGAGCCCTTTTGCACACGCAAAGTTTACTTGCAAAATCTTGAGTTTGTTGGAGAGAAGAGAAAAAATAATGAGGATGAGTCTTGCAATTTTTGTTACAGCGAGAAAGGAATGCAAAATGTACATATATATTTCTATTTCAAAAGTCTCCTACATATTTAAGAATTGCTGCAACAAAAATTGCAAGTCAGGACCCAAACTTTGATGTACTCGCAAAGTTGTTTTGCTCCTCTTTTGTTTCTTCCTTCCTTATGTATGTATAGTGATGTATAGGGAAAGTTTGTCAAAGTAAACTTTGCATGCGCAAAAGCGAAAGAAAGTTTAAAAGAAAATTTAAAAGAATTTGTCAAAGTAAACGTTGCGTGTGCAAAAAATGGGCTTTAACTTTTTAATAACAACAAGTATTTTTCCAATTTTGATTGGTACGAGTATTTACTAGAGTTCCATTGAATCACTTACCATGTGGGGGTCTCGAGAATATTTATTATCTTTTGTACTGAGATGTCAGTATAATATCTGGCATCGATAACTCGAACAAAGCCGACAGTTAGCAAAAACAATGTCAGAAATCTCAAAAGCCATATCCGCCTCATAATTAATGTTTGTTTAAATTATAAACGGTTTAAGGCTTCTTTAAATCGCGATTAGCTAATTTTTTTATTATTAAACGTTCTTGCAAAGTTTGCAAAATTTTCTTTGGAATTTATTTAAGAAATTTTATGTCAGAGAAGCTTTTGAAAACAAATTTTTTTCCACGCTGCACCGACTGACAGCGGCGGTCAGCCGTGTAATAGCTCAAATTTTTTAATATTTCTGTTTTTATTGTGTGTAGGTATAGGCAGCTACATAAATACATACATATGTATATCGTTAACTTAATATAGAAGAGCCCTAACTTATTTTTTTTTTTTGAAATCGAGTTTTTTGTATATTTCACTAGATTAACATATGCAAGAATCCCGATTTCGAAAAAATAATGAGTTAGGCCCTTTCCATATCAACGTAACTATATACATATGAATATACATATGTACATGTGTGTGCATATAAAAATGTGGCAGAGAATTATGGTTTTTATATATTTATGCATAATTTTTATTATTATTTTTATTTTTCCACGATTTCTCATGTGTATTTATTTATATTCAACTGCATTGCTAATTTTTAACAAAATTATTATTACAGGGATGCGAAGTCATATTTAAAAATTGTAGTACTAACTTTTAAGAAATTTGGTACTTTTGTTTCACTGCGATTGTACCAAATTCTATATTTTATTTTTTTTATGTTTTTTTTAATTAACTAAAACGTAAGTAAAATACATATGGACATACTCGTACATATGTGCCCTTAATTATGAAAGCGGTCTAAGTCATATGCATTTTTGCTTCAAAATATTAAATACATCTTTAAATAACTTTAATACATATTTCATGAATATTAAATAAGTTTATATTAATCGAGACTAGTACAACTCTAAATTAAAATGTTGCATAATATAAAAAAAATTTTTGAATTGTTCAAACGTCATCTACTAAATATCTCGACACAAAACATATTATATGACTTAGACCACTTTCATAATTAAGGGCACTTTTGAATGTACGCTGCTCCGCTCGCGTTGATCTGTTTAAAAACTACATACAAACCGCTTTTAAAACCTGTTAAACAATTCTGTGGCAATAAGGAAAAAGTGTTTAAGTCATATTTTACTGTTTTACTTTTAAGCGTTCCAGTCGATTTTCAGAAATTTATTTCTTTTACAGTTAACCTTTATGTTTTTTAACCAAACATCGTTCTACACACTATAAGTAATAAATTACGCTATTATACCAAGTGAGATTAGAAGTCTAAAAAAGATAAGTTGCAAGTCATAGTGCTATAACTTCCTGAAAATCACACAAATTAATTGAGATTTTGACCAGGAGTACTTCTGAATATGCAGATTACGGTAGTACCATAAACTCAAAATCAGCTTATCTTGACTTAAGCACTTTTTCCTTTTAGCTACATAATTAAAAAAAACAAAAATTACCCTAACCAGCCAAAAAATATGTGTTTCGGAAAAAATCCGTACAAAATATAAAAAAAATCGGATCCGAGCCGAATAAAAATATCCTATATTTGATGCTGGTAATGTAGATTTTTATTGGTCAAAGAATTTTCAAAATCGGTGTAGCAAACAAATAAACAAACAAACAAACTCACTTTCACATTTATAATATTAGTAAGGATTAATTAATACCTTTAATTAATATTAATTATTAATTAATATTAATGTTTAATTTCAGAAGCTACACAAGAGACTATTAATTGTTGATATCTGAATATATGTAATACTAACATTTTTGTTTTAATTTAATTGGAGACAGTTGAAACAAACAAACAGTCTGTTCCTCACTTTCCACATTTGCAGATAAATGTGTAATAGATAATGTTCCTCCAGCAATTCATGAAACATCGGAAAAAATCGGTTAGTTTCATTTCATTTTTTATTTCTAATAAATTGGAGCAAAAATAATTTCTGTATTAACCAGCGCTAGAAACTGGCTATTTATAGATTCAGTATTCTTTTATGTCATCTGTGTCATGTGATATAATAGGAAAAAATTTTGAATACTACTAAATTGGCCATTGGTACTTTTGACTTTCAAGTAGTGCTAAAAAAGTACAATCAATCGTACCAACTTTCCACCCCTGTACTATTTTATATTTGTCTCTATATTTTAACTTAACAGCCGTGAGCAATAAATTAGTTTGTAATGCTCATTTAAGAGCATTTGGTGCTTTCTATTTTAATCTTTTGTGTCTAATGCAATTCGATTTAAGAAGAAAAAAAAAGTTTAAATAAAAACGTTATTTTTAATATAAACAAATTAAGATTTTAAGATAATTTGAACTTCACAAATTTACTTCACTCATTTACACAAAGAACGTCATAATTCAAAAAATGCAATTTTTAAGTTAATACCGCAGAATTAATCTTCAAATCGTTATTAATATTGTGTAAAAATTTCATACAAATATCTTGTATACTGAGCTCTTGAGAGAAAAACTAAATTTTCTTCCTTCATTAAGTTGTGTGTAAATTGAAAACTTTAAACTCGTTTTCTGGCAAACTAGTTTTCTTGAGTTATGTTGTTTGAGTAAATGAGTGATATGTACTATGAATGTATGTAATTATATTGTATATGAGTTTAAAATTTTTTTTCATTTTCATAGTACCCCAGTGAGCATGTGGAAGACTGTTTCACCAAACTGAGTCTTTTTCGAGTACCCTAGATGATCAGAAACTGATTAATCAGTTCTGCGCTTAAAATAAGACTCGAAAATGATTCCCAGAAATACTTAAAAACTGATTTTTTAAAAAAACAAAAACAAACAGCATGCTCGTGCAGTAAAATCAAAAAAATTTAAATAATATATAAAAATATAAAATATAAAATATATAAAATGTAATATGTAGACATTTGTGAGTGAATTCATATAAAAATTTGAAACAAAAAAAGGTGTGATAGGACCCACACAATTTATTCGAGCCGCGGTACGAAGTGTTTTCGGATGAGGTAGCATCTCTTTACAGTTGGAAGGGGACCAGCTGTAAACTGAGTGCCGAAAAGTGCTTCCTTATAACAATAGTTAAAAAAGTAGGTACAAAATTGCATTATTAAAAAAAATTAAATAACGGTAAATTTTTTCGTCTTAGATATTTGCCATACAAAGTTCAAATGCACGGATCAAGAAATGAACGCAGTACTGCAGAAGCATTTTGTTCATGCCAAAGGCCGTATTACAAAAAGAAAACGCACAAATTGATATTTATATGCACATTATATATAATTTTTTATTTATTTTTGTTGTTATATGTTATTTGTAAATTATATTAAAAATAAGACAATAATAAATGCTTGTATTGATACAGCAAAAGTTCAATTAGAAATGCGCGTATAATATGATTCGAAAAAGACTCGTAAATGATCACTAATATGACTGAAAAATGACTCGAAGAAGATTCGCAACTTCTTGTAAGAACTAGCACAAACTGTCTCGAAAATGAGTCGAAATTGATCAGAAGCGCGAGTCATAAAAGACTCCTTCAGAAGAGTCGCGGCTAGGGTACCATTTTCTCCCGAATGAACAGTCACTTGCGACTCGAAAACGAGCGCATAAATGCTTATTTTAATCGTGCTGAGGAGTCGAAAAAGACTCGAATATGATCATTAATTTCATAAAATGCTGACTGGGACATATTACATAGCACAAGTCTGTCGAAATTTAAAAATTTCATGTATAAAATTATATGTATGTATGTATAAGCTTGTGTGGGAAAGAGAACAAAATTAATTTAAACTTTAAAGTTTAAAATTGAAAATCTATGTATATATATTATAGATAAAGTATTTAAGCCATATGTGTAAATCATGTTTGTATTGGTGAAAAAAATGAGAATAAAATAAAGTTACACTTGAAGAAAAGTTTTGTAATTTAAAATACATGCTGTGGTTATTCATTGTTTGAATATTTTTTTGTAAATAAACAATTTAATAAAAACTTAAGTAAAAAGTAAAAAATCTAGTAATTCATTCAATAATGTAGTGTATAAATTCCAAATTAAATTTATTCACAGTTCTGTGAAAATTATTAAAATGCCTTTTTAAACTATCTTCCCTTGTATTTTTAAATGTTTCATAACATAAAATGCATTGCATATTACGAAAAGCATTTTTTTATTCTTATTTTTTAATCTTAGCTTCTTCCATAACTATTTTTTTTTTTCTGTGTACAAATTTATTAAATTTGAACTTTAATTTCGTTCTGTGTGCTCAAAAATAAAACTAAACAAGAAACCAAGAAAAAATTAGTACATGCATGCACAACTTCATTCGTTGCTTTCCCAGTGACGTCTAAATGAAAGAGCATAAGCATGTGTGTGATTTACTTGTCCACAATTGTGGTATGGCGTGCGGTTCACTGATGTAAATATAATATTACATGAAATAATGGGGGCAAATTACGGCACTCGTTATCGAACGAAATTACGAAATATTTCAATAGAGTTTATATGGAAATATTTTAAAATTTCGAATCGTATCGAATGCCGTAATTTGCCCCCTGAACTATATTTATTTGACATAAACTCTTTATTTATTTAATTTGAAAACTTAGCTTGTTTTATTGTTAAGTAATTGTCTATATGCATTTCGGTGGTGGAAAATAAAATAGATGCACAATCGAATAGAGATGATTGTTTTGTAAAGATTTTTGTTTGAGGCTTTTAAACTTATTCAGCCTTATCATGAATTCCACATGTGAAAATTTCCGAATGAAATTTTTTGTTCACATGTATTTTAGGTTCGTATCATCAATTGCCATGAAATTAAAAACTTACATATTTCCACTTTTTCCAATAGACAAATCTTTGTGAATAATTTTCTTCATAAATTGTCAAAATATTTTGCAATAGTACGAAGTTTTTTGATACCAATTGTTCACACGTTCGGAAATTTCCATGTGAAAATTTATTTATGATAAGCCTGATGATTATGTTAAGAGTCTTACTATAAACATACGAAATCTGTTAGCTAAATTCAAAAATTTTTTGGCTTGAAGTCTGCCGATTAGTTCCAAAAGCGGGAACGAAATGCATATGGACAATTGTTTAACCATAAAAACAAGCAAAATTTTCAAATTAAATATAAAATGTTTGCAGTTATTTTCAGTATTTGGTGTTCACATACATACATATGTTATGATCAAAATAAAATAACGAATAAAAAGTACAACAGTTGCTATTTTTTATTTGAATTTATTTGTTTTATTCTTTTTGAAAACAAGTTTATGTGAAAGTGTTTTGTGGCACTTTGCAAATAGCAACAAAAAAATATATATTTTTCAAAATCGATTATTTCAATTTGGAAAGTTATTTCAGAAAAGGAAGTTTTGGATTTCCACTAAATATTTATATGAAAAAAAAAAAAAAGTAATCAGAGCATTTGCTTTATACTTTACTTGATATATTATATACACATGTATGTATGTACATACCTACTTTGATAGATGCTAAAATTCAAGTTTTTTAATCAAAAGTTGGTAAGTATAAGTATGTAGTATGAAAATGGGAAAAATTATACACTATTCATAAAAATTATTTTTGTTTATGAAGGGTTTATACAATTAGTTCTAACTAAGTTCGCTTTATAAACTTTTTATAAATCAAAAAACTATTTTTTTATGAATAAGGTCGTAAAATATTATTATCTTTCATAAGCAATTAAAGGCATGTAAACATATTTGCACTAGTTGCTTAAAAAGTTATTTTATAATAAAAAGCAGACAATCTTAAAAAAACAAGCAAATTTTTGCTTCATAAAAATGTTTCTTTGTGATGTTCTTTTAACTGCAGAACCTCCATAAATTACGAGCGTTGAGCGTTGCGTTGCGTTGTCAGTACGGTACGCATTTATAGTACATATTACTTAATTTCATTAAAAAATTTTCATTAAATTAGTTGCATGCAATTTTTGTCATTCGTCAATAGAAGGCCTGGAAAGCTCTACCTCTATTCTGTAGCGCTACAGTTGTCACCCTACAAGCAAAGTAATATGAAAATGATACGAAATCGTATTGCTTGGAAGAAAAATATTATTGTGGCAACAATCATATTCGTATTGCGGAAGTTTCCCCCTTCGGGAGAGATTGTGCCGCCAGGGCGATACTTCGAAGATATACGAATGCAATACTTTTAGAAGATAAAACTATGATATTGCTAGATAATCATCTAATTGAACTATTTATGATATTGCCAGATTATCTTTAGGAAGATAAATTATTTATAACGATAGATTATCTCCCAAAGTACAATTTTACAATTTTGCTAAATTATCTGAAGAAGAAAAATATATATGTATGTATGTATGTATGTACATAAAACTACCATTAATGTACATAAAACTACCATTAATTTAAATTTAAAGCAATTTTTTTATGGCCAACTAAATACAATTTATCATCACAGGGGTAATCATATGTTTAGCATAAAAAAGAATTTCTTGAGCTAATGTTTTGAAAATTTTCTGATTGTTTTTATTTTAAATTAAATATTTTTTTATCTTCTAGTTAAAAACATATTGATATTATAAATTTATTGCGCTTGTGACAAAACACCAGGCTGAACAAAAAGCAACATTTTAATAACACAAAATACCTTGTTAAAGGAAAAAATAAATTCAGTAAAGTGCGACTTTGACTCGCGCACGAAGGGTTCCGTACGTTGGGCTTTGAGCATTTTTTAATGCAGTGTATTTTTAAATTTTTTTGATTATTTTTCGCTTTTTTCTCGTTTTGGCGATTTTTTAAATTTTGGCGATTTTTTTCATTTTGGCGATTTTTTTCATTTTGGCGATTTTTTTCAATTTGGCGATTTTTTTTTTCATTTTGGCAATTTTTTTCATTTTGGCGATTTTTTTAATTTTGGCGATTTTTTTTTATTTTGGCGATTTTTTTATTTTGGCGATTTTTCCGGTTTTCCGCGATTTATTTTCGATTTAGAAATTTTTTTTAATTTGGTGCTTTTTTTCGTTTTGGCGATTTTTTTTTGATTTTGGCGATTTTTTTCGGTTTGGCGATTTTATAATTTTTAGATTTTTTTGTTTTACCAGTTTTGAAAATTTCAAGAAGTTTGCTCTTACGGTTTCCAAGATACAGCAAGTTATCAAAATTACATAGTCAATATTACATTAACTGATGGTACACCCTCTAATTAAAATTTTTTAAATTTTAGTGTTAATTGTTGTAGTCTGTATAAAAATACACTAACTTTACAAATTTCAAGTGCATATACATACAATTGTATGTATATTACATGGGATTTTAACATTTTTCGTTGCTCGTTTTGGCACACCCTTTAATTTCCAACTCTCATGTATTTGTTGTTGTAGCGGCCAAGGGTCTACACACTGTGTCCAAATTTCAGGTCCGTAGCTCTTACGGTTCTCGAGAAAATACCCTGTGACGGACAGACGGACAGCGTAGCGAAAACAATAGGGTTCCATTTCACCTTTGGTGTACGGAACCCTAATAAATAGTCAATACATTTTGAACTGTACATTCAAAAAGTTTCACTAAAATGAAAATATTTTAATATCAAAAAAGTATTGCTTTGATGATTTTCTTCTAAATGATAAAAATAAGATATTGTATTTACATCTTCTGGACAATATATATTTCAAATGTTTGTAGGGCAAATAGAAAAGGTTTCCTGCAACATACATACATATGTACATACTCGTACATATGCTGCTAACGCAACGCTCAACGCTATAGTTTGCATTTAGTTTCGGTTATAATTCTAACCAAGTTCTTTTTATAAGCCTTTTATAAATCAAAAATATTTTTATGTGAATAAGATCGTAAAACATTATCTTATTTAACCAGGTGGCAACAGGAGAACAACAAGTACAACAATGCAATAACAACATGCTTTTATGTTTTTGTAACGTGGAAGTTTTTATCTTATTTTTCAAACTCTTTTGATATGTACATAGTACAATTAAACTATTTTTTTAAGCTTTTGGTCTTTATATATTTTTATTTGTTTATTTCGATATTTGATTAACCTTGTTTTTTTTATTTTTTTTTATTATTAATATTTTTTTGCTTATAATTCTAAAAAACAATTTATGTATATGTTAAAAAGGTTTTTCAATTAATTTCTTAATAGGCATAAAGATCTAAATCTTAAAAAAAATAGTTTAATTGTAATGTGATAGTGTTTGTCAAAAACATAAAACATAAAATAATAAAAAAAACACGAAAATGTATAAAAACGGGTCCGAACAACACTTTTTACAATTTATAATGTAACCAATTTAGGTACCTACATATGTTGTTTTACTTTTTAAAGCACATTTTTTTCTTTATTAGAAAAACAAGCACAAATTTATAAATGAAATATTTTTCGGCAATCTGTGGCAAAGCAGTCAGGTTCTTTTCTTTGAAATGTTCTTCTCTAAATTCCTCCGATATCGAAAACAATAAATTGCCCATTATTTTACTAATATTGCACAGAAATAATCAGTGTAAATGAATATTTATGAAGATACATATGTACATACATACATACTCGTACATGCATACATACATATGTACGTACGTACTACATCCCAGGTAGCATTTTGTATCATAATCCAATCGTTTCCGAATCAGCTTGACGGGAAAAATAACCGTATATGAGCTCATTTTTCGATCATAAATGATACTCCCGTTGTGAGAAAATGGTACCCTACAGATGAATCATACCAAAGAATCAGTTATGATACGATTTGCTGATTATTTTTGAGCAATTTTCATATTAAATCATTTAAATCACCTTTTTGCGGTTTGCATGATGTTCCTCTATTTTCAAGAAATCATTATTTGATCATATAGATGAATCATAAGTGAATCCTCTTTCAATCGCCCAAGTGATAAATCACTTTTTAATCATCAAAAGCGATCTGTAGAGAATCATATAAGATATTTCTGCCAAAAATGATCACCCAAATGCTAGCTGGGATACACACTCTGAATGCACTTGCATCTTAAGGAAATCCCAGTCAGCCAGACACGTGTTTGGAAGGTTAAACGTGTGTGTGTGTGTGTGTTTTTTTTCATCATTCATTTTGAACCGGTATAAGGAAATTAAATATACAAAGTACATGCACACATACGAGTACATACATACACATGTATACTTATCGAAATATCTATCTCCATATCATACTTGCATACATACTTACATATAGGTATGTATGTATGCATGTAAGTAGATATGTACATACGTATTCACTGCTAATATAAATGATCACTTATCTTTTCATACATATGGATGTATGTATGTATGTACAAAAAAGCACTTATTTAAATCTTTATAAAGCATTTACAAGTGCCTACTTTAGTATGTTTACACAATGCAAATTAAGTTAAATATTTTTTTTTTTTTGTTAATGTCAATGCAACAATTCGATTTACTCGTAGTTTAATACAACATTATAACAGACGGAAAGACATACATAGAGAGTAAATTTGGGAAAACATTATTTTATTATAATTTAAGTCACGTTTAGTTATAACTTTTATTATACATATTTCCTTATCAGAGTACAATTTCAATTCATTCCACGATTTCAGAACAGAGAGAGAGAGATAGAGAGAGAGAGAGAGAGAGAGTGATATTCCGTCAAAATTTGTTCTCAAATATACATAATTTTAAAAATTAACCTCCATATTCATAAAATTTCAAATGAATTTGAAATGTGTTTTATTTCAAATTTATCATACAAAATTTTCCTAAAATGAATTTCAAATTCATTTTATTTTTTTATGAATATGGGGGTAAATATTTAAATACACACAATTAAAAAGATATAATTATTTGTAATGAAAATTATAAAAAAAATCAGAAAGCATAGACACATATCCAACATATACATACATACGTATTAATAATATAAGCAATCGTAAATTTTTATCGGAAATAATACAGAGACAGTCCAGTTTTGTCAGATTTTGTTCGGCATATTTCGCCAAATTGATTTAAAAAATCGCCCAAAATCGCCAAAATCAATTTTATGTAATTTTTCATATATATTTGATAATAAATTTCTTTTGTTTTAATAAAATAATAGTGTAAAAATGTACCAAAAAATTGCCAAAAGTAGAAATATGTATATATAACGGCCAAAAAATATTTCTTGTAAATTGTTCTCATCCAAATCCAAAACTCATTAATTACTAAAATGAATATAAGAAAAATCGTGAAAATTAAATTGTTTTAATTTCTTGAAGACGAGTTTTGGTAGGATTTATTTTTGAAACTACTTTTTCAACAAACTAATTTTCCTGAATTGCAAAAATTTGTAAGTTCAATTTTGTTAAAAAATTGCCTTAAAATTTCCTAGTTAATAAAATACTATTGCCAAATCAAGTATGAACGAAAAGGATATACATATGTACATATGTATATGGATGTACGAGTATGTATGTACATATGTATATTAGAGTGGCATTAGAATGTATGTGAAATATAAACTTTGGATTTTCGTAAAAGTCCAGGCAAACTATTAGTCTAAAACTTAAATTGTGAAAATTTAAACTACATAAATTGGACTCCAAACCGTGCCCCACTGGGGTGGAAGTTCAAATATTGCAAAAATCGATCATTTACGAACAATTTATTAGAAAATCCGCGAGGCGAGGGCCTCTCATGAATATGCTAAATTGTATTTAAAATTTAAATTCTATAGTAAAACCAAAGGGTAGTAAAATCTTATACCCAGTTTGGCAATTTTATGACCAATTTTTTTTATGGGCCTCCAAAGACTTTGAAAATCAGTGCGCCCTCAAAAAATTGGGTGACCAGTTTTGGGCCAACAGGTTATTCAGATTTGTTGATAGAGCTCAATCTTACTTACATATGTACATATAATGCCAAAAAAAATAATTTCTTCGTGCAATTTTTTTTTGCAAAGGAAAAACTATATTTTTAATTTTCCAGAATACCTTTCAGGGACTTCTGATTTTATGTCCACAACATTTGGCAAAGTTGTAGCTACGGTAAAACTGGATAAATTTTGTGAACATATGTATTAATGCAATTTGTATGAGCTATTAGATTGCCTAATGGTCTGCCCAGCAAAAAATTTTCAAGATTTTGTAATGGGTAGTAAGTACTCTTTTAATGGCTCACAAAGTAATGATATGTACTTATTTATCTAATTATTTTATGTGTATAATAATGACTGTCCTGTAATGAATAATATAACAACTTATTTGTATCATTACGTGAAAGTACTTATTGTAGTATTTTCTAGTTAATAATGAAATATATCTTTGTAAATTTTTGTTACAAAATTTAAGTATTTTCGCATATTCTTCAATATTCATATATTTTTTTAAGATTATGATTTTTAACAATCCCAAAAAAATTTACAAGTTTTACTAAATTTTATTTATTTTTATTAGAAAAAATAGCCAATTAATTTTGAATAAGTTTAAGCAAAAAAGTAATCTATAAAATTTTGCATATTTGTAAGCAAAAATTAACCCATTAAATTTTGAGTACTTTTAGGCAATCAGTAATCTATTAACTTTTGCATGTTTGTAGGCAAAAAGTATAGCTACAGTTTTTCCAAATATTGTTAGCAAAAATTAGGAGCCCTGTAAGTAATTCTGAAAAAAGTGAAAAAAATTTTGTCCTTAAATTTTGCAAAAAAAAAAAGTGCAAGAAACAACCGTCATTGAGCCACCAAATTCCGGTGATGAAACCCCTGATGCCCTCTAGTTTCAACTTCCCGATATCAGTAATGCTTTCTGCTCAGCCATCTAAGCCTATCACGTTGCAGCTTCCGGCAGTGACAGATAATATGTTCAATGGTTTCTGGTTCCTCTTCATTCCCGCAAATCCTAAAAAAAATCTATAGTGCCACTTTCTCAAATGCTGGTTCTTGCACTCACCTGTAAAGGCGCCTATCACTAAAGTATGGTTAGGCCCATACAATTTTAATTTCAATAAAAAAGTCTATTGCTTACTACGATTAACTCGAAATTAAGGCTCGATATACATATATAAGAATATACATACATAGTATATACAAACATGTATGTACAAAAATTCATCTCTTATCATTTAAACTAGTTGTGCTACAATTCAATCAAGTGTTTTTGTGCGAACAGTACTTAAGTACGAGTATTTATATATAACGAATATAGATTTTTATTAATTTTTTTCTTTTTTTTTTTTTTGCATAGTGAAGTCGGACAAATGAAATATTTAACGTAATAGCAATTTTAAAATAAAACTTTTCATGTTAGGCCGGCTTTACATCTGTGTGCCATTTGCAACACAAGCGTAAAAAAGCGTAACCAACTAATTACTAATGAAAAACATTTTAATTCAGACATGTGTTTATTAAGTTAAATAGTTCCATACATAACTAATAGACAATTTTATGGAATCCAACAAGATTGGAAACTGTTTAAATCAATAAATACATGTCTGAATCAAACAGTTTTTCATTAGTAATTAGTTGGTTACGCACACAAGAAATGCCAGATGTAAACTCACAAGCGATAACAGCATAAGTCGAAATACGTAGTTTCAAGAAAACCCCTTTTTAACAATTTTTTTTAGCAAGTTCAACTAATTTTATCGTAAACTAAAGATTACTGTATTTACGAATGCGCTTCATGATTTTATGAAAATGTGGAGCTTATTATAATTTGCCACTTATTATAAATTTTACTGGACTGTTTATAAGACCTAGTTTCATATTGTTTTGCTGATATTTTTCTAATTAACTTCATTAGAGACATGAGGATTTCATGTAAATATGAAGCTTGGTTTGTAGAATTTTGTAGCACATATAACTCGAATTTGTCTTAAGTCGACTTATGCTATAATCGCTTTTAAGCACCAAATTATGAACGTGGTTTAAGTGATACATAGTACATACATACATGTACATATGTACGTGCATATATATTTTTGATTCGAAATTTAAAGAAATGTTTAAGAAAATTATAAACATAAATATTTGATAAGTGGTAAAGAATGTTTTCATCAGTCAAAACTTTTATATGTTCTTCTTCTTATTTTTTTTTTAATAACAAGCACAAACAACGAATATATGACATAATATTTGTATAACTTTGTTATTATTATTGCTTTTTATATTTTTTACTCAATTTATTTTATTTTTATTTATCAATATATTTTGCTTTTAAGTTGATCACACAAGAGCATGTCAAAATTAATTTGAAGTGGCAGACTGTTCGTAGCTTGTAGTATTGTCAATCGTATAAAAATTATTCGAATATTCGAACAACTTTTTTCATTTTTGTTCGAACGAATAAATAGAATAGAATAAAAATATTAAAAATATTTTTTCTGTGCACACAATCAGGGCTATCATCATGAATAAAATTTCGCGAGAAATTTCTCCCCTTTCCAATTAGAATTGTTTGTTTTCCCTATTACTTGATTGCCCTCAATGAATACAAATGTTTACACATCCTTCGGAGTTTCGTCACTGCTCTGGTTTTGAATAATGCACTCATCTCGTGAGAGCAGATCATGTTTTAATTTCCTTATTGAGTTGTATGTATGTATATATGTACATACATATGTAAGTATGTATGCATGTAAACTAACAACTTCAGAGTTTAAACTCCATTTCTTCATGTTTTAGTTATGCGTATAAGCAATTTTTTTATTAATTGTTGCTCATACTTCGCATGTTATATAACATGTCATGTTAAATAACATACATACATATGTAGTCGTACATAGAATATGTTGTCATACATACATCTAAATGTTTGTATGTTAATATGTATGAGAAATTGTGAAGATTTTTGCAATTTAAACTCGTCGAAATCTATACAAATCTGCAAGACAGATCGAGATCTAATCATTACTTAAACTTTTTGAATATACATACATACATACATACATACATACATACATACATACATATGTATGTATGTATATTGGCCAGTTGTACAAAGACGAATCGGTACGTTCGTACGATAACTTGCATGAAAAAAACCAATTTATTTTAGTATTTTATTACTCGTGTGCTATGCATACAATATAAATTATCCAACAAAAGTATTCTTTCACCATCTTGTTTGGGAAAAGAAGAAGAAGAAACTTTTCTAATTAAACACGAATCAATTTCTTGGTATTTTTTTATTTTTTTCTGGGCTGCACATTTCGTTGCTGGCGACAAACAATTTATATGGAAATTGCTTCCCTAAAAACCCAAATAATAATTCTGTAGCGTGCAAATTGCGCCTAAATGATCATGGCATGGTACATGAGAATGAAAATCTTTTAGATATTTTTTTATTCTATATGTACCGCCTACTGTTCCTGCCACTAAGCTCCGCAAAAAAAAGCAATCAGAGCATCGGCAAAAATCCCTCATCCGCTCTATTCTTCAGATTTAGCCCCGAGTTTTTATTCCTTATTCCCAAACTTGAAGAAATGGCTAGTCGGAAAGAGATTTGACTCCAACAACGAGTCATTCCACAAAGAAATGCCTATTTTAAGGACCTCGAAAAATCCTATTTTTTGGAAGGGATACAAAAAGTGGAGAAACGTTGGACTGAGTGTATTGAGTTAAAAGAAGATTATGTTGAAAAATTAATTTTTGTTTTGCAAAAAAAAACTGTGTTTCATTAAAAAAGTCATGGACTTATTGATCCACCCTCGTATGTATATACATACGTATATTTATATCAAATAGCTACTGTTGTAGGAGAAGTATGTGTACGGAAGGCTGCGAAACTTGTGAGCAATACGTAGATATACTATTAGCTGAAACTTTTCTTATCCCATCATACATCTAACGCAAATTTTAAGTTGCAAATAACAGCATAAGCTCGATATACATATCTCTCAGAAAAGACGACGTGACCATATTTAATCATTTGCTTATCAGGTCCTTCAAATAAAATTCGAAGGTCTGCTAAAAATTAAAAAAAAATATTGTATCGAATCATCCGAGACATTTACTAGTACACATACATATGTATAACAGTTGTAATTTCAAGATCTAATCATGGTATGAAGATAATTCATTCAAAATACAAGGGCCTACTTTTCTCATCGGCAATTTCTAATTTACACCACTATTCTCTGGAACAAATTTAAGCAACGCTAACACATCGAAAAAGGAACTATTTAAACTTTGTAAAAAGTTTTTGTTGTAATTAATGCTTTCTAAATAAAATTTTGTAATATTGGGCCTTATTACGAGTGTCGTATTACGACCGATCCCGGAAGTCCCGAATCACGGGATTGTAATTTTTTAACCCCGGGATTTTCGGGATTCAGGGAATAATTCTGTAATCAAAGTATAAATATTAATAACATTCGTATTATATAACTATAAGAATAAGAATATTCTAATAGTATATTTGAGTCATATGTTTTTTGAAAATAGTAAAATTACTTATTTGTTAGGATTTTTTTTTAATTTTTTGTATAGAACGCATCTTCAACCACTTGTTTTTTCATTTAAAAGAGAAACATACAAAGCAGATTCGGTTAACACAACCAATAGAAATTTTGGGTTGTTGCGAAAACTGAGTAAAAAATGTCTATGCATGTTTTCCACTAAAATGCTTATTTTAAACCAACTAAGAGGTTTATTAAAGAATCAAAGGTTAACTTTTAAAATAAGTGCATTTGACACGAACTTCTTTTGTGGTTGCTCATTTATTTTTTAATTCGTTTTAAATCGTTTTCAGTGCTGTGCCACTTTCAAGTTTCTTCAGAATTTCGCTCTTTTGCTTTATTGTTAGTTTAACAAATTTTGTCACTGAAGCACCACGCAAAAATTTTTACTCATTCCTTGAATAGCGGCAAATCAAAACGATTTTTGTACCTAAGCATAAGATTTCATGCGCAAATTTTTATACGAGTAGTTTTGAGTTTATTTATAAAAAAAAAAAAACTAAAGTAAAAAACGAAACGAAAGAGAGAGAATCTTAAATTTGTTTGCAAAGTTGCGTTAATTGTCTTGTTTTTTGAAAAGTTGCATTAACGGAGTCATCAAAGCTAAGAATTTGGGTGTTGCGAATATCGAGGTGTTGCGCTTATCGAATATGCCAGTGTATACCTAAAACAGGTATTTCTGCGTTTTTGAACATATTCTTTTTTTGGCCTGGCAATGCCATTAAAAGTTGCACAACTACAAAATTTCCTCTGATAATCTTGCACTTATACCTAATTTACATTAAGCATTTTTTTTCATGAAATTAGTTGCATGAAAATTTTTTATTTGTCAATAGGAGGCATGGAGGAGCGAGCAACTTATTCCAAAAAAGTTTCGAAAAATTCATCAGAGATTTATTCTATGTCCTTTTTTATATAACATTCTCTTTTATAGCGCTGCAATTAGCAAATAAAAAAAATTTTCGTGCAACAAAATTCATGAAATTTCATGTAAAAATGCATAATGAAAATTAGGTATTACTCAGACCCTGATAATTTTGTATCATTTGTGCAAAATAGTTTTTTAAATCTAAAATCTCAAAAAATTTCGGTATCCCGAAAAATCCCGAAATCCCGGGATTTGATTTTTTGAAAACACGAATCCCGGTATCCTAAAAACCAGTCCCGATTGGCACCCCTAACTGCAAAATTTTTTCTTTAATCTAATACAAAATCGTGGTAGTCGTAGTCGAAATACGACACTCCTAATAAGGCCCATTATTAGCTGTTATTTAATTACATTTTCAATATAAAATTACAATTATCTGCTCTATAAAATATAGAATAAATGCACTAGCACTATAACTTGTAGTATTTTTATCTGTTTATCTTAGATAACAAACATCTATTCATCCATGCCTTATTTATAACAAATATTTTTATTTTATAAGAAGTTTATAAAACCGTTTTTCATACACAATTTCTTTTATACGACCTTTATTAAACAATATTATTGTTTACGAATGAGGCAGTTAATGAATAAATAAAAAAAAGTAGTAAAAATAAATTTGTCAAATATGTTATCATAATTAATTAAGTAATTATTTATTTTTTTCTGCTCTCATTCGAAATGATGCAGGACCTTCTAAGCAAATTGTCTCTTTGACAATCCCTAAACCATTTTATATACTTTATCTGCAAAGATAATTAATTATACACACACACGCACAGAAATATCTTACTTCTCAGATTCCAAAGAAAATTTCTTCTGCACAAATAAGTGAAAATTATTTAACTTTTGAATAATAATTGCTTATTTTTTAAAACTTTGTACAAGTTTAACCGTTTTAAAAATTAAAAAAAAAATATACATATGTACATATATATGTATGTATATACAGGTGTACTATGTATTTATATTTATTTTTATCACTTGATAAATTTAAAAAATATTCTTTATTGTATTAAAAACAAATCCAGTTGCTTTCGGTTTGAATTCAAACGCTTAACTGATTTCAGTACGTCGACTGTTTCGCTAAGGAAAACTCTTTCCATTTTAAGCACTCGTACTGTCAAATAAAATTATATGTATATTTATACACAAGTATGAACGTATTTTTCGTTGTCGTTAAATTTTTGTTCATTTATTTCGTTATAATTTGCAGTAATCAAGATTTGTTTTTTTAATTCTTAAATATAACTAATATACATACAAATATACAAATTCAGAACGGTATTTATTGCTTTTCAAAATCTTTATAAGAAAACTATAAAAAAAAATTAAGTGTTTTACGTATTTACCTGGTAGTACTCGTACTCGTATTAGATAAAAAGCTGTTTGGTCTCCTCACATTCCATAGAACAAGCTTAATCGGAAATCTTAAATAATTGCAATGCAATAGACACTTTGCAGGTTTAGTAAACATTTGATTAGTTCGAATATTAAAAATTCTATACTTAGATAGCACGTTTATGTTTTTTTTTTGTTTTTTTGACACTAAATACAACAAATACTATTTGTTCACTTATCAGTTGTCTACATTGAATTTTATATAATTTTTGAATGTGCAAATTTTATAGCAAAATAACTGTAAGACAAGTTAGAGCTTGCTAGGAAACGAAATAAAATTAAAAAAAAAAAACTTGTTCATACAAATTCAATGTTAGATGTTTAACACTCATTATGGGTTTACTTTACTGCCTTGCCTGCTCATTCATAAAAAAATAATTTTGTTTTATTTAGGGTTTATAAAATAATTTTTTATGATATATGTATGTATGTATGTATATCAACTGTACTGTCTGTACTGTATCAAACAAAGCCTCTTGTAAATCTAAATTATTTTTTATGAATTAGACCTTTATTATTCTCAAAAATATGTAGGTAGGTACAATAATAAAGTTTAAGGAGTAGGTACATTTGGTCCAAGTATGCCATACGCAAATGTGTACATAAATACTCGTATCATGACTATAAAAGTATAATAAAATAATTTGTCTCTTGAAATTTAAAAAAAAAAAGAGAAAAAAATTAATTCTTTGAACTTTAGAGGTTTTATTAAAGCAATATCGTATTGTGTTGCGTTTGCATATGTATGTATGTATGTATGTATGTACATATGTATGTATTTTTAATGCCATTGTTTATATTTTTGTAATACATTTTATCTCCCTCAAGCTTTCAGTTGTACAAACATACCCACAAGCCAACGACACACCGCCAAATCCCAGCCAATCATAGATCGTTTAACTAACTAGTCATGCACAACAAGTCTCGTTTTTCTTTTTTTTCTATTTTTTTTTTTTTTGCTATTGTGTCGTCAGTGACGTTGAATAAAATATAAAAAAAAATTAATTAAAAACAAAATAACGTTTTTCTTCTACAACGAACAGATGTGATTTTATGGAAAAAAAAAACACTATTAAATGCATTAAGTATCTGTGGTGTTGAATTCAATTGAATGAATTATATTCACTATTCAAATTACTAATTGGTTGTATTTGTAGTCAAATAACAATAAAAAGTAAACTGCCAACTATAGTTTTTTTTTCTTCTTTGTAGGTATTCAGTTTTATTATTACTACTTTTCAACACAACTATAAATATAATTTTTAATAGAATTTGTTTTTCGTACATTGATTGTTGTTAATGTTAAAGAAAATTAAATGACCTTGAATTTAATAATGAGAATTGGAAATAAATTTAAATGCCACAATTTTAACAAATACTATATGTACTCGTACATAATATACAAATTAATTGTTAACACAACAAGCTCTTTATTTATATAAATAAGTATAAATAAGCGTATATATGTATATGTATGTATGTACATTCATATATTTATACAAACATATGCATGTGCGCAATCAGTATTTTCTGAAGCATAACTTCAGGCTGGTTATAAAGTAAAACAAAGTTTCTAAAGTTGGGCTTACCAATCAATGTTACCAGACCGAAAAGGAATCAATAATGTATTAAAACTTGCGATAATATGCTACTCAAATGCAAAAATAATTGCTAAATTAATTCATAATTGTTATAAAATCATTCGAGCTATTTTAATTTAATTGCTATAGCCGTAGCCGTACTTCTGGCTAATTTTTACTACCTCATCTTTCATTCAAGCGGGGGTGTAATAAAGATTAACGTGATCTGCTTAAACTTTTAAGCTATTCTTGTTCTTCTTTAATGGTACATATTAGCGAACGTGATAATTTCAACTTTAAAAACGAATTATACTTAGTTAGCGGACAAAGTAAAATAAACTAAAATAAATCAGCAATAAATTAATTTACCTAACGTTTATACCTACTATACGTTGTACTTGTAAAATTTAACTTAAGCGAAAGATGTCTGTACACTAATAGATATATATTTGTGAAAATTGCGGGCATAAGTCTAATAAATTACTATAAAGAATTTTCGTTTGTTGTTGGCTGAGCACGTCCAGGATACATCACGTTTGTGGTTAGGGAAAATATTTATACGTTTAGGGAAAAAAACTCTCCAAATTTTTTTTTTTTAATTCACAACAAACATTTTTATTTGATTTTAATGCGTTTTCTTTTTCTTACAATCTTATTACAAGTAGTTGAGCATTGGCTAGCAATAATCACCCCTATCGTAAATAACAAGTGGAATTTTTATTCCCATGAGGTTTTTATTACCCTCGAAGGAAGAAATGGAAGATTCACGACACCGTAAAAATTTTTTCAAGCTGCCATTTCTGAATGTAAAAAACAAAAACAAAATGATTAAAAACCTGCAAAAAAGCAAATGTAAAATGAATGAATGTTTCCGCTATCTCTTCCTTCACCATCTGTCCTCACTATCACTATCCCTTTCATAAAGAAGGTAACACCTAGTAATAGTGGTAGGGATGCATTGCCTGAGTGTTACTTCTCTTTGTTGTTGTTTATGAATTCTTCACAAGCCCGGTTTTCGAAATACACATTTGAAAAATATATTTTTTTAAAAAACGTGTTTTGCAAAAACCCGTTTAACCGTGTGAGTGAGTTTGGTTTTTTGATGCCCCAATTCAGTAAGAATATTCAGGACATTTTTGCATTTTGGCATTTACAACTCCACAAAATCTAGTAGATTTCAACTAAAATCCTAATGAAAATCTATGCCGATTACACCAAGTTTGTTTAACATTTATCAAGATTTTTTTATCCAAACCAAAACCCATAAAAGGAAATTTTTCCAAAACTTCAATCAAACAGCTGCAATTTAGGCCAATTCACACACCTTTTTATGTACACGGGCTGACTTTTTAGTACACATTTGAAAAAAGCCATAGTTTCGTCACTAAGTTTTACTAGATTTTAAATAGACTCTAACAAAATCTAGTGAGGAAGTAGATTTGGTTTTGTATGGGAAATCTATGAAATTTTGCCCCAAATCTCGTAAGTGCTAGATTTTGCTCAAATGTAAATGAGCTACAAATTATTTTCTTCAGAAATATAAAAATATATATTGTTACCATGTTTTTAAAACATAAAAATATTAAAGTGTTTTAGGTTAGTTTGAAAAATATACATATGTATGTATGTGTTTTATATAATGATTTGGAGAGTAAATCATATACACAAACCTTATAGCATAGACAATAACTAATAATTGCGTTAAAGAATGATAAATGTGACTTTTTTCCGTACTTTTTTTCAATTAATTGAGAAATAAAACTATATTTGCTTAAAACTTATGACCATGGCTCGGACTTTCATGCACACGCATGTATATTTTTATGATAAATAACAAAGTATTATCTATAATAATTATCAAATTTCAAAATTTAAAAAAATAGTGTAAAAAACTTAAATTTAAATTCTATAAAGAATGAATTGACCTTTTTATATATATTCAAACTATTTTTTAAGTAAAGAATATCATAGAGAAAAACATCGGGTGTCATATTTCGAAACAAATTTCCGAGACACTTCAATCAGATTAAAATAATTTAAATAGCGAACTTTCACCGATGGAAATATCATTATTGAAATACGCTCCTTAACTTCAGTACATGCTAAACGCAGTTTTTTGATGTACATACATATCATCACCTAAAATACAAAAAGCCGTAACAACCAAAAAAAAATTTAAAATATACCTTTTGATTGATTATGATGTGATTAGCCAAAATACATCTTTCTTTAAAATTTTACACACATACATATGTTCAAAAATATCGATTTTATTCATTATTCAATTTGGCACATACCAAATAAATAGTCTTAAATTTATAAGGTTTTTTGTTTCTCCTGTAAAAAAGTAAAAAGTGTACTTACGGCCTTTTGGATTTTAGGTGACGTCCTAACAGAGTTAGTTCTCGTTCGAGGCATATTCGTACAAGGTATACTCGGCTCAATTCGCTTAAAAAATCCATTCTTTTGATGTGCTGAAATATTTTTGTTTCCATCTAAATGATGTTCGCATTACAAGCGGCGAAAATAGTCAACTGACGGAACTTTTCACAATGTAAATTTTTTTTTAAGAGAAGTAACACTCAGGCAATGAATGCCAACTACTATAACAAGGTGTTACCTGTTTTAGGAAAGGGATAGTGATAGAGAGGACAGGTGGTGCAGGAAGAGATAGAGGAAAGCTTCATTCTTTTACAACTCTGCTTTTTGCACGTTTTTTAATAATGCAGTATTGCAGCGCCTCTGCTGTTAAATTAGGCGTACTAAATTTTTTTAAGCTGTGCTTAGTAGTCATTTACACAACGAAGGAGGGCGCTCTGATGTTACATTAGGATTAGTATCTGCTGAAGTCGGTATAGTTCAGTGACTAGTGACTATGCCTTCATCACTTGAACTTTCTTACAACAACTGATACAGAGTTACACTAATGTACATACATCAGAAAAATGCGTAGTGTTGTTCTTTAATGACTGTTGGATACCGGGGTCGAACCTATGACCTGCGGTTTTGTAGTCAACGTGCTAACTACCTCAGCCAACGCCACCCTCAATTAGTTAAAAGCTAACAGGGACTTTAACGGCAAGTTTTGTATGAAGAACTGTCAGTTAAAGTTCACGTTAACTCATAATCATACATTGTGAAAAGGGACGTAAGCAGTTAAAACCACAGGTTAGGCTAAAACCATATAATGTAAATTTGTCTACACCCCTTTAAGACACGCAAAGTTTAGTTACTTTGCAAAGTCTTCATCCAGCTGGGAGAAAGACAGAAAGAGAAAGTATTCTTATCTCTGTCTTTCACACAGCTGAGTTAAAAATTTGCAAAGTAAATTTTACGTGTCTAAGATGGGTACTACTATTCTGACACAGTAATAATACTCCCCATGGTTATAAAAATAGAACATTTTTATTCTAAGGTCCTTACCTTTTCTGGAGGCTTAGGAAATAATGGTCTGAAATTTGAACTGAAAACTGAACTGGTTCACTGAAGTACGCACATATAAATATCAAAGATGGTGTACAAACATGATTACTTCTAACACAGATTATCAGCGAACTTATATTGGATTTTAAATAAAAGTTTGCACGTATGATGCAGAGCAGTGATGCATTTACGAACACACCCTACCTTTTTCTACTATCCTATTCATAAGCCCCCAGAATATATGCACATACATACATTCATATGAATATTGTGGAAACGGAATGATAAACCTTAACATTTTTGGTGAACGGTATAAAAAACTAAAACAAATGCAATTAAATTTTGCTTACGTAAATGCTTTGTTTTCTAATTAAAGTTGAAATTAATTTACTCAGGTATCCATAAAAAAAATTAAGTTCTTACAATTAAAAAAAATATCTTTGAAACTACATATTATTAATCAATACCAGCTACATACATTTTGAATTGGCCAGTAATAATATATACATATATGTGACCTTCTCCGAGAAAAGGGACCTAGTGTGTCAAAAAACGGGTGTGTGTCAATATCGATAAAAATGAGAAAAACATTAAAATTTTATTTTTTAAATGCGTTTTTCTCAAAACTTCATTTTCAAACACTAGGTCCCTTTTCTCGGAGAAGGTCACATATAGTATTAATAGCTTCAGTGTTAGATAAGCGAAATAATTACAAACAGCATCCGTTATACATACTTGTGTTGGACATGTTACAGATACAGATACATATAATACAGACTAGATACGTTCACAGGTATTTCATACACAAAAACATAAATGGAAATTAGGAATTTGAAAATTAGTTATCAAGTTTGTATTTGTGTAATTCTCAATTAATTATTGACAGCACACTTTCCAATTGAATTGACTGTGCTACAGAATACTTTCCTCATAGAAAACTTGACTGAGCCACAGCACACTTTCCTAATAGAAAAGTTGGATTACCACAGCACACTTTTCTCATAGAAAAATAGACTGTGCCACAGCACACTTTTCTTATAGAAAAGTAGACTGTGCCACAGCACACTTTTGTCATAGAAAAGTTTACTGTGCCACACAGCACACTGTTATCATATAAAAGTTGACTATGCCACAGCACACTTTTCTTATATGTATAAAAGTTTGCCATGTCGCATATTCACATGGGAAATTTATAATAAGCTTCCTTCGAATGTGGTTGAAGGTTTGCCGATGAGTTGTCATAAGTAACAAGGAAATTTTTAAACATACAATAGTATAATCCACAACAAGCAAACTTTTTGCATTCATATTCATAGTGACTTGTGATTTAATAAAAATAATATACATATTAAATAAGTTTTCCATTTCTGTTTACATTTTGTCAAGTTTTTTAATTGTTTGACTCAGTTGGTCATAAATAATTTATTTTCCTGAAGAAGATTCGCAAAGAAAATACGAAATATTGAATAGAGATACATACATACCTATATGTGACAGCGCATAGAGAAAGGGACCTAAGGGTAAAAAAATCAATTTTCACTTTTTTTTATGTGGACAACATCTGAGCATCGAATGACACCGATCCCATGCCCCAGAGATATGCGCGTTTTATGAAATTGAAGTCGACGATTCTAAGGTTATGTGAAAAAATGTTCGTACTACCAGAGTGATATCCACGATTTAAAATAATTTTAAATGAGTATTTATTATAATTCACAATTAATAATTTCAGAAAATAAACCTGGATTCGAAAAAACGCGAGCAAAATTGATATCAAACTCATGGAATCAGCGCGCTAGGTAGAAAACAGTAAAAACCAACTACACAAAATAAGAGGTAGGGACGAACTACACGCGTTTTCAAGGTTGACCAAGACGTTCCTGACGTCATGAGATGTGTAGCTTTCAAATGAGACCAATACCAACACGGTCAGTGATGGTACACCAAAGATACACGTATTTAAATCTTTAAAATAGCCCTCCTGAACAAAACCGGTTTTTACCCTTAGGTCCCTTTCTATTTTGCGCGTCACATATACATAAAAATAATTGTCACTTTATTAAAAAAAATCAGAACTAAATTTTGTAAAAAAAAAACATAAAAATGTAAAAGTGTATTATGACTTATAGAGTTCAGTAGTGGCCTTAACTCATTTTTTAAAAAAATATTTCAGTTTACTGTGCCACACAGCACGGCGACGATGTGTAGTAGCCCATAATGATTTGATAAAAGAAAATTCTTGCAATTTTTTTCTCGAGAGTAATATCCCGGGAATTAGTTTACTTTTGTGGCAAATATAAATATGTATTTTATATTTTAAACTGTTGCTAGACTGAGGTTCGTATCCACCCCAAGTACATATGATTTTTTAATTAAGAAATCGGCCAAGGAATATTTAATTGCTAGACAAATACAAACAGAACGGAACCACTTCACCACCAGTGATCATGTGTTTGATCCAATATGCATACATACATACACAAACATAGGCATGTACATATGTATGTATGTATGTGTTTATTGAATTAAATTTTAATCTGGTTATCATTAACTTCAGAAAAGTCATCTAATTGGGATCATTCTCCTCAATAGTTTTATCACAAAATAATCGTGAAAACAAAGTATTTATTGTGTCATATTAAAAAGTACTGAAATATAAAATATTTTGTATACAAAGTAGCTATGGAAATTATTCGAATATTTTCCAAGCATTGTGTAGGGTAAAGTCTAATGCACTTGGTGTTGATAATATTTCCGTTAAATTTATTAAACTCGTTTACCCTTACTTATCGGATTACTTCCTCTCATTTATTAATAATATTTTAACCACTTCTGTTTTTCCCGCAGCTTGGAAGACTGCACGGGTTGTAGCTATTCCTAAGTCGAAGGTGGTGCATGGACCTGAAGATCTTAGGCCCATATCAATCCTTCCCGCCTTGTCCAAGGTCGTGGAACATCTGTTGAAGTTGCAGTTATCTGATAAGGTTCTACCATCTCTGTATGAACACCAATTTGCTTTTCGTTCTGGATACAATACAACTTCCTTGATTTTATGTATGACCGACCTTATTAGGGAGGGCCTTAACGTTGACGAGCTTTGTGTGGTAGTTTCTCTTGATATTTCAAAGGCCTTTGATTCAATTGACCATTACAAAATGGTTACTAAACTTAGACAAGAATTTAATTTTTCTATATCTGCTTGTAAACTTATTTGGTCTTATCTGAATGGTAGATCCCAATTTGTTTCTGTAAATGGAACTAACTCGAATATTAAATCGCTAGGTGCAGGTGTTCCCCAGGGATCAGTTTTAGGCCCACTATTATTCATCATGTATATAAATAGTCTTAGTGATTGTGTCAACTCCCATATTTGTAGAGCTTTCATATATGCAGATGACGTTTTTCTATTATTTAAATGTGAACGTGTTTTTTCTGATGTGCTGGAAAGCAACATCAATTTCGGTTTACAGCGTGTTTATCAATGGACTCAATCTAATTCACTTCGTTTAAATATTGCTAAAACAAAGGCCATTGGTTTTAGTAAATCGTCACATTTTGTCTTTGATTTTGTTATAAGTTTAAATGGAATCACTATAGATTTTGTTGATAGCCTTTTGATGCTGTTTGTTATTGTTGATAACAAGCTTTCTTTCGTTCCTCAATTTAACACATTGCATGGTAAAGTCTTTGGCATTTTGCGTAGGTTATTCTTGACAAATTTATATCTACCGCTCTACATTAGAAAGAGACTGTCTCATGCCTCTTGTTCTATATGGGCTCGAGGCTGCATCGGGTGCTAATGCATCCAACGTGTCAAAACTTAAACGGATTGTCAACATGATAGTCCGTTTTATATACAACATTGGTTTTCGTGACCATATTTCTGAATTTGTATGTCAGTTTCTCGGCTGTTCATTTCAAAACTTTCTTGTTTTTAGGAGTCTAATTTTTTTCTACGGTGCCATTAGAAGTGGAAATCCAATCACTCTTCGTAATAGATTTGTATTCTCTCGGTCAGTAAGGAACCCTCAGGTTATTATTCCTAGAATATCTTGTTATGCTTTTGAAAAATCATTTTTAATTCGTCTTGCTCGATATTTTAACAATTTACCAAGCCACCTCAGAAACTTCCAGTTAACGACTTATACTTATCGTCAAAAACTACTAGAACATCTTTTGAATCTGTCAAGCATGCAGACCACCGCTTAGTTGGACCTGGTTATTATTATTTTAACCATTCTTTTTTTTTCTAACTTTAATTATTATGTAAACGGCTGGGGAGCCATGAAATGTAATGAAATGTAACGAAATCATATATTATTTTACATATTTATGTACATAGTATTTTCATATATTAGTTTTTTAATATTCTTGGAACTTATGAAATTGAAGTTCTACTCTTTATTCTTTTTTGTTTTATTTTTTCTCTGGTGTTAATATTAAATATTATACTGGTATATCATTCCTACTAATTTTAATAAGATGTAGTTTTTCTGTGTGCCACCCTAATACAATAAATTGTTTCGGCCTTATAGGCTTTATTATTACTGAATTGAAAATAAATGAAATAAATGAAATGAAAAATGAAATGAATATTCAACAAAAATTATTCGAATAATTTTTTATTTTAAATTGAAAAATAATGTTTCATTCGAACAAAAATTAAAAATAATATTCGAATGAAAACATATACATAATATATATAAATAAATACATATGCATATGCACATATGTATGTATGTCTCGTGTTTATTGAATTAAATTTCAATCTGATAAATACTCGTATATAGAAACTTCACTGTAAACTGAATGAGAACGTTTTAATTCAACGGCATCCTAATTTTACTTAAAAGCTGGAATTGGACTCTAAACAACAAGTCTCTCACATCCCCATGTAAAGGGATCTATGTACATCTCATTAAGGCTAATTATTATAACTTTTCATTAGCTAAGGCAGGATTTTATCGAAATGATAAATACTTTTTTATTATTGCAACTTCAGTTTAACCTAAAAGTGAGCGATAAGTTAAAAAAGAAGGAATATTAAAAAAACATGGACATGTTTTATTTAATGTTGCATCGTGTATACGAGCAGCAATGCTTCTTGTTGCAATTAGTGTTTCCATTTTGCTTTCTCAAGTATCTCAAGTATCAAAAATTATTGATATTAAAGATCTTTACTGTTTTGTCTGTGTTATTTCGTTTACAATCCGCGGAATAAATAAAAAAAGAGACGGAAATGATGACAGTTGAAAATAATGAAGATAGGAGACATTTTATAAATGAATACAAAAATTTGCCAGAGTTAGAGCAGCATATGAAAAATTTTTTTCGCACAGACATGGTTTTAACAAAAGTTGGTTTTAACGTTAAAACTAACTGTTAAAACCTGGTTTTACCATACAAAATGATTTTGTTAAAAGCAACTTAAATGAAATTTACCGTTGTCAGTGCTGCCAAGTTAAAATGACCGGAAGCAGCTGATAATGTTTATGCCAGTTCATAAAAATAATTACGTATTGAAAAATTTTCAATTTAAAAATGGATGCAGCAGCAACAATAATCGAAAAATTTCAGAGGAAGAATCTTTTGGACAGAAAACAACGAAAATATTTTCATTGACCTCTGGGAGGGGAAAAAATTGAAATGACTGACATGCTTCTGCCGATAAAAAAGGTTTAACTTATAATGTATTAGGGCATTTTTTCATACATACTTATATATGTATACATATGTATGTACATAATAACTTGATTTCCAAGCACTTCTTCATTTTATATAAGTAGTTCCATAATTTAAAATTGTTTATTTACAAAATATAAAAGAACTTCTCTTTTAGAGCGGATTGTAAAATTTCTGAGTTTTTCATGCAAACAAAAACATCTGCTGTACAGTTTGTCAAATAAGTGTAATAAAAATCATAAAAAAACACAGTAACAATTGCACGTATTTTTATAGATTTATTTTATTTTGAACAAATTTATTAGACAACCTGTGGCTTAAAACCTAAGGTCTAATCGTCACTTTCAATAACGAGCTACTAATACGTTGAAGTTCAACACTAGCAACGTCAGAAAGTTCCACTCCAGAGCGCCCATTGTGGCCATTCTCTTCCCTGCAAGTCCAGGACAGTGACAAAGAAAGTGATCTATCCTTTCCACTTCATCGATATTCTGGCAGCTACGGCAAAATCATTGTGTTCAACCCTTAGCCTTTGTACATGCCTACCTATGAGACAGTGTCCGGTTAACACGGACACTAGAATCGAGATTTATTTCCTATTATTCAAAATTAAGTAATCCGTACCTTTTTTATTTAGGTGAGTCCATAACTGCCTTGTGATCACGCAATCATTTCTTGTGACCCACCTTCTATTTGTTTCATCTTCTGTCTTGCGCCTAAGTCTGAGTTTGCAAGAGAGTAGGGGTTAGCCCACACATCCCAAATTCGGTGGAAACTATAAGGTTGTCCCAATTCTAGCAAGTTCATCAGCCCTAGAGTTCCCCTGAAAGCCTCTATGCCACGGGATCCAGATGATCCTAATATCAAACTGCTCTGCCATCTCATTTAGAGATGATCGGCAGTCGAGGGCTGTTGTTGTTCTTAGAAGCGGGGATTCGAGGGTCATAATAGCTGCTCGACTATCGGTGTATATGTTATCAAAGTCGTTGAAGTGACATTCACTCTCAACCAATCCGCAACTTCTCTTATAGCAAGGATCTCTGCCTGAAAGACACTGCAGTGATCCGGAAGTCGCCTAGCAATACGAAGACTTAAAGCCCTCGAGAAGACTCCATAACCCACACCTTTATGTGTTTTGGAGCCGTCCGTATAAAAATCAACACTTTTTCTTCTACCAGGAGTTCCATTCATCCACAATTCTGTGGATGGTATCCAGGTTTTATAAAGACGTTCGTGTAGTAGAGCAGGGGAGGTTTGGTCAATCCTCCATCCCCTAACTTCATCATCGAGTATTCTACAGTGGCCGGTTCCATTTCCGTTCCACAGAGAGGTACATCGAAGACGGATTGCCGATGACGTTGCCATCTCCTTCCCTACTAGGTCCAATGGTAGTAGATGAAGGAGCATTCCCAGTGCATCCGTAGGAGTAGTGCGAAGCGCACTGGTTATATACAAGGATGCAAGCCTTTGCACCTTGTGTAAGATATATATGTAGATACGTCTTTTTCTCCAGGGACGGCCACCATACGATGATGCCATACATGCGAATTGGACATACTATTCCAGTATAGATCCAATGAACGATTTTTGGGGTAACAGCCTAAATTAAAATAAATATGTAAAAATACGTGCATTTGTTACTGTGTTTTTTATGATTTTTATAACATTTATTTGACAAACTGTACAGCAGCTGTTTTTCCAAATTTGTTCTCAATTTAGCGATATCTTGAATATTTCAGGAGATATAGAGCTGCAATATTGCCGCATTTCCAGAATTGTTGAACATTTTAAAAATTGTTTTACCGCAATTGAAAATTTTAGGGATATGTCGTCGGGTGATTATTGGTTTGCCGAAGTAATAATGTATTTTTAATATACTGTGCGGCAAACCAGTAACCACCCGACGATGTGGCACATTTCCAACGTAAAAGTATCAATATTGTTATTCTCAATTGTTATGATGCATATTCTACTCAAAGAACGTAAATCACAGCAAAATACAAAAACTCTAAGAACTGTTTTGAAGTATACATATGTATGTATGTCCCGGTTCACATACTTCAACTTTTGTTGATCAACTCGTAATTCAGCTGTAAGAAAGACGGAGAAGGAAGGAAATACAAATATCTCTTTTTTTATGCAGCTGAATTACGAGTTGATCAACAAAAGTTAAAGTGTGTGAACTGGGACTAACTAACTATTATTATTAGCCATATTCTTTAATATATATTAATATTGATTATTTTTGTGTAAGTATATTGGACAATAATTTTTCGCCACAAGAAGTGCTAAATGCTGATGAGTACGCAAATGTAGAATACATTTTCGAGGAAAATGTATTGTGTCCAGATATATTTAAATGTGATGACACCGATAATGAAGAAGTTATTATTCCACACGAAGAACATAAAGTGCAGTATTCAGATCAATATGTAGACATAGGAGTAGAATACATTGTCGAGGAAAATGTATCGTGTCCAGATAGAACAAAAAGTATATGTTCCTTCAGGTAATTATAAAATGTATGTATGTATATCTTATACATACATATATAAATACGGCACACATTTTTTTTTGTCGTACACTTCTAAGTATCTTATCGTCCACCAATATTATATTGGTGAAACATATGTATGTATATGGTTTAAAAGGTATTTTTGTGTAGATATGCCCAATATAAGTGTTTTTTTCAACTTTCTGTGAAAAGACAAAAAATCCATCATTATGAAACAATAATATAACAAAGCAACAGAGAGAAATTTTGTTATGTTTTAATGAAGCGAATTGATATATGTATTTATTTTTTTATTAATAAAATTTATTTTATTAAATATGTATACCTATTCAAACTTTGTGTTCCTCTTCTCTTTTTTTAAACACCGAGAGGATTTCATAATATTTTGATTCTACAAATTCGTAATACCTTGTATTACCGTGTAGGTGTCAAAACAAAAGTCTGTTGTAGGTATTTTTCATGTTTACACTGATACTATAAGTAAAATGCAAACAAAAATATTAAACTGCTGAGTTAATAACAAGAAATTGGAAAATTGCATAAAAGAGTGTGTACTAATGAAACTGAATATTGGAGAAAACATTTTATTATTTCAATGCAATTTTACTACAAAATACATTTTTTTATAGGTTTGTTTATTGTTTGTTTGGTTTTGCTGTAGCATCAGCTACTCGATGGTTGCAGTTGTACAATGTTTACAAAAACAACACGAAAATTTCCTGAGTTGATTTTGGTTGCTTCTTTAAAATGTTAACACCTTCAATACATACCATTAGTGCTGCAAATGTTTACTTCTAAAATGGTTTAGAAAATAAGCATTTACGGACCGCTTGTCAAATTTTCTATCAGTATTCTCCCCTACTCGATACATTTTGTGTTTACATGATAAGATTTTGTACATTCTACAGCATTTTTTTACATGTCGTAATACATTGTATTACCATGTAAAGCCCGGTACGGAGTTCTTACGGAATTTCAGGTTTGTAAATTTACATTTATTTCTACACGGAAAAATAATCGTGTAGCCTTTTGTGTAGAATTATATTTGAATCAACACAAATTCGTTTATTTATGAATTTACAACGCACAAAAACACTAAAAATTAATTATAATTTGATGAAAATTAGAAATGTCAAAAATTCCGTCACCAAACAATTGTTTGAACATTATTTTTTGTTTCAGTTGACTGAAAAAAGTCTCCACTTATATTTATAAATCCCTAAGATAGGCAATAAATTTCAAAAATTTCGTGTATTTTTCTTTTGAAAGTCCATACCTACTAGCAAATGAAAATTTCTTTATGAAATTTACCAACCTGAATTTCCGTAATTTTTTTTACATACAGTTTGTATGAGAACCTGAAATTCCGTATGAACTCCGTACCAACCTTAAGCCCGGTACGGAGTTCTTACGGAATTTCAGGTTTGTAAATTTACATTTATTTATACACGGAAAAATAATAGTGTAGCCTTTTGTGTAGAATTATATTTGCATACACAAAAATTCGTTTATTTATGAATTTACAACGCACAAAAACACTAGAAATGAATAACAATTTGATTAAAATTAGAAACGTCAAAAATTCCGTGACCAAACAATTGTCAGAACATTAATTTTTGTTTCAGTTGACTGAAAAAAGTCTCCACTTATATTTCTAAATCCCTAAGATAGGCAATAAATTTCAAAAATTTTGTGTATTTTTCTGTTGAAAGTCCGTACTAGCAAATGGAAATTTCTTTATGAAATTTACCAACCTGAATTTCCGTAATTTTTTTTACATAGACTTTGTATGAGAACCTGAAATTCCGTATGAACTCCGTACCAGGCTTTAAAGGCAGCTTTAAATATATGTATACAATAAACTGACATACTTGAAAGGCAGTGAACAATTATTGTTTTTATGATTGGGACATGCTTTTTTTTCTTTAAATCGCAATAACTTTTCATGTTGGATGTAACAAGTGTGTCAACTTTAAGTTTAAAAAAATCATATGTATCTATTACTTTTATTATTAAAAAAAATTATATCGCGTATTTTTATAAAACTAATGAACTAAACATTTTTCATCGATTTTCTCGAAAACACATTATTATTGCATACAGCAAACCAGTAACCAGGCTGAGTATATAAAGCAGAAATCTACATCAACTGACACGACACACAGTGGACCAAACACAAAAGAACGCTGATGATGAAGGTTTAGTGGCCTTCGAAAACGGCTAGTTGTTCCGTTAAATTATGTGTTAGTCAGAATATTTACAACTATCTTTGGTGTTATTTGTTCATTAATAATTATCACATGTAGTTTGGCTTACAAAGCAATACCAACCTTAGCCTGTTCAAATCATAAATATGGAAAAATATAAATATTTTTATAATTATAATACATTGTAATGTATGTATGTATGTATAAAGCTAAAATTGTAAATTAGCTAAATATCAAATGGCCTGTTTCACAATAACGAAACGAAACTTTCGACTGAAAATTTATATTGAAAACAAAAACAAATTTTCATATTTTATTGTTGTTTTCAATATAAATTTTCAGTCGAAAGTTTCATTTCGTTATTGTGAAACACGCCAAACGTCATTAAATTGTTTATAAATATAAAATAATGATTTGATACCATTTAAAAAATTTTCGTACTTTTTCCACACAATCAAAAATAATGTGAAGATATTGAACTCCCATCAATGTTTCGAACAGCTGTTTTGCATTTTATTTGATTTTTTATACTGATAAACAGGCAGCAAACAAAAAGTCCTACATATGTATATGAAAAAAATAATACATATGTACATATGTATGTATGTATGTATACATATGTACATATATTGTTTGTGAGTAAAAATAAATTTTTAGAGCCCATTTATATGAAGGTGCATGACGAACATATCGTCGGTTGGTTTCTGGTTTGCTGCAGACATAATAAATTTTGAATACACTGTGCCGCAAACCAGAAACCAACCGACGATATATGTAACCTCCTCCTTTTTTGAAGTCGGTTAATAAGATAAACGTTAATTTTTTAAAATGAAAACTCATTCTTGACGTACTGTACATTTGTCAAATCTGCTACTAGAAAGATGCATACATACATATGTATGTATGTATGTGCATCTGTAATTCTACTAATTTAATTCTGCCGAGTTCAGATTATTTTACAATTTTTCTGTCCATAATATGTTCGGCTCAATTTATGATATTTTATAACTGCATTTTTCTTTTCAAATCACACATTACCTGCCTTCTAAAAGAATGATAAAAAATCATTTGGAACAATTCACAATATGTACAGGCATAGATATGTACTAGTGATGCACGAATATTCCTATTCGTATTCGAATTGTCGAATGTTCGGCCATTTTTACATATTCGTATTCGCCAAATTCAGGCGAATACGAATACGAATATTTTTCCAAACAAATTAAATAAATAAATGCATAAATCCTAAACGAAATTTAATTAAATTGCTAAAAATATTAGTTTGTACAAATCCATTAAATTTTTTTATAGAAATTTGGGCTTTGTATCATTTTCAAATATTATTAAATGACGATCATTAAAATTTTTGGTAGTTTTTATTAATTTTAAACTACGCCAACAGGAGTATGAAGTCCTTTTTCATAACAATTTTTTAATATTTGATATTGCAGGCGTAAATAGAACCCCAATTTAATGTCTAAATATTTCACATACAATATTCGTATTCGTATTCGCGAATATCGTTACAAATATTCGTATTCGCGAATATCGTTTCAAATATTCGTATTCGTATTCGCGCATATCAAAAATTGACATTCGTTACATCACTAATATGTACATATGTATGTATGTATGTATGTATTTCGTTTGACGTTTTTGTGCTAAACTTGGTACGAGTAGGTATCTAAAACAATAATTCAAGCAGAACGTCTTTGCTTACTTTAAGTATTTTATTTCATCTGTAGTAGGTATGTAGGTATAGGTAATTCCATTTAATTAAGATCAATTGCATTATGTGGATCATTAATAGACAATTCAGCGTCAAAATACATACATGTGTACATGTGTATGTATGTATGTATGCACATATGTATGTAAATATGTTGCGACAGTAAAAATCAACAATATTAAATGCTGGCAATACTGGTTCTGATAAAACGTTGCACTTTTTTTTGCATAAGAACAAATTACATACCCATCCATACATATGTATATATGTTTACAGCATACACACATTCATATTTACATATTTTTGCATAACGCTTAAAATGTGTTGTTTAATTATGCAATTATGTTAAATGCATTTACCACAAACTACATACATAAATGCATTCATGTACTAATAACATTCTAGCTTTCTATAATTAATACCTAACACTTACTTTGAATTCATTTTGGAAATAGGCTTTCTGCAATTTTTTTACATTCACTCTTGTTTCTTTATTCTTAGTTTTTTCTTTGCAATTTTTTAGATATTTCAATACTTTTAACGAATAAGACACCGTAATAAAATGCAACTCAGCGTCTGACAGCTGCTTAAAATATAATGACGGTCAAAATCATCCCGTTTATTGTAAATAAATGAATAAAAATATACTTTACGATACATACATATATATATGTATGTATGTACGTACGAGCGCGATATTCACACAGGTCTTTCGATTGTTTATCGTTACCAACCACTACACTGACTCATGCGATTTACAATTAGTAGTTTATACCCAGCTAGCCAAGAGCTGTTTAATAGGCGATGGTGTTTAATATAAAATTTAAATTTAACCACCCTATACAACTCCTTGACGTATCTTCTACTGATTATTAGGAAAGTAATATTGTAGCATTTCTGTTTAACTCTCTCTTATAAATCCTGCAATGTTTAATCGACGATACATTTATCTGAAATATGTTTGTTCTTTTTTATTTTCATTTATTTTTTCTTCATTTCTTCGCTGATGCTTTCATTTGAGTTTTGAATAAGAATTTCGTCGGTTGTTTCAACTCTGTTTTTATTTTTTATTTTTATAATAATTAAAGATATATTAAAGTTAAGTACATATTAATTTAATGTGTTTGGTATCTACATCTAATATCTATATATAAATAGGCAAGTGAAAAAAGTTAAGAACCATTTTAACTGACTTAAACTCAACGTATTCGCTTGATTTTTTTTTGTTAGATAGATTGACAATAGGAGCAGTGCAGAATGTATTTTTTCTTCTACATTTTTGTGTCTAAGATAGTTAAAAACAGTTAAGAATATTAGCCAATCATAAAGCCATGATTTCTCTTTCTCTCTTAATTTGCTAAAAAAAATTACAACAATTTGGCTTGGCAACTCCATAAACACTCAGAAGGAAAAACGTATTTTATTTGTTCATTCTATTCTTATTTCCATCTTTCTATGTACTTAAACGATTATTGCTGAAACTAATAAAATTTGGATATTTAAATAACGAGTGGTACTGTATTATTTTTCTTTAGATGCTTAAAAATAATATATTTTTTTAATTATTAATATCTTTGATTTTTTTTTTCATTACTTTTCTGTGCTTTAAATTACTGAATATACTGGAATGTTGGAATATGATGGAATGTTGGAATACGATGGAATGTTTATATTATTAGGCTAGCATATTCGTACATACATATGGGGTCTTTCTCAAAGAATAGGGAATAGAAACATTATTTGTAACAAACGTTTTAATGGGGAGTCTAAAACTTTAGAGAAAAAGCGTTCAATGAAAAAATAAACGAATATTTTTGTTTTGGGCAATAATAATGAACATGAAGTGAAAGCACTAGGAGCAGATATCTAATTACATTTAGTTCAAAAAGTGAACAACTTTTTTTTAATATTTTGCTTAAAATCTATTCTTATTTATGCCGATAAATGAAATTTTAAATTCGTATTTAGTAGTTAAGAAAGTGGTTTAAGAGAGTGGTTTACCCTGGAGTCTATACATATGTATATTTGAATATAGTTTTTAAATTGTGTTTTAAATTCATCAAACTTTAAATATTTTCATTCTCTTCTCCACCTCTGTGCGTTAATGGTTGATTTTCAACCACTGGGCGAACACTAGTTTATTAAATTAGTGGAGGTACATAAAAAGCTTTTAAAATAATCTAATTATTTTAATTAATTGAATTTTTCATAAACCTTTGCCATTCAAAGTTCTTGTGCACGCAAAGACTAAAGCGATAGACGATTAAAAAAGCAAAATTCAACATACGAGCAGTAATCATAAGTTTTTTATGTATAGAGGCTGGTTGCATCTACATACATACATACATATGTACACAAAATAATCTTTAATTAATTAATGAAGTAAAGTTTTTTATTAATAAGTACTAAAAAATTTAATTTGTTTTTAGTTAATTACTATTTTTCGAACTGTATTTGTTTCTTAAATTCTTATGAATTGAATTAGGCTACTGTTCGTAACGCTTTTTAAGCCAAATTACATGTGATAATTATTAATGAACAAATAACATCAAGTTAGTTGTAAATATTCTGACAACAACATATAGCGTTACGAACAGTAGCCTAATTCAATTCATAAGAATTTAAGAAACAAATACAGTTAGAAAAATAGTAATTAACTAAAATTAATAGTCATTGGCTTGTGGCAAAAATAAAAATATACTTAATAGTAACAAACCAAAAAAGTTTGTCTTAAGTAGAGCAAAAATAAGCAAATTAACAAACATGTGCATAGTTAGTAAGGAACAAACGACAATGGTAAGACTGTTGTAATATATATGAAAGATGGTAAATTGTTGAGCCTTCATTACCAAACATATATATGAGCAAATTGAAAAATGCAATGAATCAAACCAATTCACATATTCCATTTGCAATAAAGTTTCGTATATAGGGCAGACATCTACATCAACTGACACCACACACGGTGGACCAAAACACAGAAGAACGCTGATGAGGAAGGTTTAGTGGCCTTCGAAAACGGCTGGCTGTTCCGTTCAACTATGTGTTGTTGTCAGAATATTTACAACTAACTTGATGTTATTTGTTCATTAATAATTATCACATGTAATTTGGCTTAAAAAGCGTTAATTTGTTTTTTTTTTCATATTTAACTTAAATAAATAAGAAATACATATAAAATAATTTCTATATAAATATATATATATTAAAAGAAAAACAAAACTTAATAAAAACAATATTCTTAGAACCGTTCAATATATATTATGTATTAAACATAATGGAAATATAAATATAATTCTAATAACAATTTTTAAGATTGTAAAGTATTAAATCTTTGCAAAATAAAAAGCATACTGATTATTGTATGATTCCCCAAATCACTATCGAATGATTCTTTTACAACTCTCCCAATGGCTCATATAAGAAAAATGTTGATACGATCATACGATTCTCAATGTTCTACAAAAAAGAATTGTAAGATAATCTCTAGATAAATCGCAAATTATTGTATCTACCACTAATAAAAGCGCCTTCTGCCGCTCTTGTACACGAACCGTCTTCGGTAACAGTTTCTCCCGTGCGAACCATCTTCCACGATTAAAATATGAGCTCGTCTTCACAGTCTGCTTGATTTTCTAATTGACCTTTTTTGTAGGTGGTTTTGTGGTTGGCATAATTTTTCAACCAGTCACAACCCCGCATCAGCAGCACAAAACCAATACACACATAACTTAAATATAACAGCAAGTATCAAATGAATACATAAAACACTAACACACACAAAGCTATGTATACGTATACATTTTTATGCCGGATGAATTAGTCTCGTGTGTTCTTGAAAAAATTAGTGCCCAGTGTGAAAGGCGATTGAAAAGGCTAGATGGGTAAGCAGACATGAAAAGCGTTTGTGTGTACACATATAGAAGTACATACATACGTGTGGATACACTGAAACGAAGAAATCTTCGTGCTGTTATTTGGATTTTTATATAATTTATTTCAGGGCTTACATATTTATGTATGTACTTATGTATGGGGCATTCCACGCCTAATTAGTCGTTTTAAAAAAAAAAATTTGATTTCCCACATTTTGTGACATTTTGATTACTTATTCAAGAGATACCTGTAAGTATATTGAATTTTCATTTATATTTTTTTAATAACTTTTCTAATAATGGTCCGAATTGGATTTTGTTTGTGAAATTTTCATTTATACTTAGGTGAAAAAATATATTCCAAGCGTTTTTGATTAAGATTTTTAGATTTTAAAATTTAAATTGTGCTTTTGCAAAAGATTTTTTTTTAATTTTTCGTTTTAAATTTCTATTCACCCAAGAAATTTTAATAGATGTCGGATATTGCGCCTGCCATAATTACTAATTTTTTGATTTTTGAAAATTTCAAACACCTGAAAATGATAGATAATAAGTCAGGCGTTGCAATACTGCGATAGCACATACAGACAGAAAAATACATATACCTCAGTATGTATTAAAGTTATAAGAACCAATCACTTATGGGGTATCGAAAATTGAAGATCAAATCTTCTCTCATAACCATTACATATGTATATAGATTTCATTTATACGTATGCATATAATTACATACATATGTACATATGTACTTACTTATTAGTTTAGTTCGTGTATCAAAAGTTATTTTAGATTAAAAAACCCCTTACCCGTCAGATTAATAAGCTATTACATTTCATTTTTCATTTCATTTATTCATCCAAAATAGAAAAACCTAGCCTAATGGCCATAATCGGTTTCACTTATACTACTACAAAGATCTACATCAATTATCACTAAAGTGTAATATGTATGTAAAAAATAAAAAAATAACAATATTATGTAATAAATAATTTGTAACAATATTAAAATCTATATAAAAAAAATAAATTTAAAAATATTTAGTATCGAATAATATAGATAACATTATAAATAATAAGAAATTTAAAATTCAACAGAATATTAAACAACTATAAGTTTACTAATATTGAGACCTGATACTCAACGTAGTGAAACACTACAAGGAAGAGCTACTCAGTCGTATCTCCTGAAATAGTTTCCTCTTGTAAGTGTTAACAGAACAGCTAAATGCCCTTAAAACAACCGGCAATTCGTTATAATCCCTTGCTACTCTTACGTAAAATGATCGCTCTAATAAGGTTGTTAGCCTAGGAATCCTCAATTGTCTATTTCTATGCGACCTACCAAACTCGAAGAACTCTGTTAGGTACAAAGGCACTTGTAATTTAATAACTTTGTACAAGTGTAGTAGGTTTCTATACTTAAGAAAATCAGAAAAACACAATCCTAAGAATTTTCGCACATAAGGTGATACATGTTGTCGCAATCTAAGAGAATAGAGATATCTAATAACTCTATTTAATGTTAATTTAACTTTTCTGAGCACATATCCATATGTTCCAGAATACACTTCTAAAGTATATAATAACAATGGCATAATCGTTGCATGTACAATCTGCTTCTTAATGTAAAAAGGTAATACTAAGTCCAAACTGTATAACCGGCGCAATAAAAAGTTAACCTTCGATACTACCGAATTAATGTGACTTTCAAAATTCAACTTTACATCAATAATGAGGCCCAGGCATTTAATTTTATCAAGAAATTCAATGGAAACACCGTTCAACACAATAGTGTAATTATCACTTCTACAATCACCAAATAACATAGCCTTAGTCTTACAAGGATTAACCGAAAGTTCATTATCAGTCATCCATCCGTAAAGTAAACCAACAGTATAGTCTATCATATTCTGTAAAACATCAGGAAATTCCGAGTTACCCTTGAACAATAGTTGCATGTCATCTGCAAATGAAAATGGCTGACATATATTGTTGGATAAAATCCCAAACAAGTCGTTGACAAACACTATGAACAGCAAAGGTCCCAAAACAGACCCTTGTGGCACACCACTATATACAGGAAGCATATTAGAACTGAAGCCTTTACTGCTAACATACTGCTTTCTATCTGAAAGATAAGAAAAAACCAATCTACATGCCGGCCTAGAAAACCCATAAAAACTAAACAATTTACTAACCAAAAGTGAGTGATTCACCCTATCAAAAGCTTTCGCCAGGTCCAAAGAAAGCAAAACACAAACACCATTTCCAGAAATACATCTCCTAATATTGTCAGTTAGACCAATCAACAATGAGGTAGTGCTCCTATTACTCCTAAATCCCGATTGACAGTCATGTAGCAAGCTATTCTCGTCGATGTGTTTAATCATCTGTTTTTTAATAAGGTGTTCAACCATTTTTGACAAAATTGGCAATATAGATAGATATTGGTCTAAAGTCATTAAGTACTCCATTATTCTTTTTAATAGGAATAATTTTAGCAACTTTCCATAACAATGGAAAACTAGATGTAATAAATAATATTACAACCGAAATAGGTATCGAATTTGGGAATATTTGAATAATTCCAACTAAAATCACTTCTTAACAACGTCTCAAATAGCTGCAGGTAGACTTTTAGAATTCACTGTATAATTATATGTTCCAATTAGGGAGTACTAAATTGAAAATAATATACATACATACACACATGCATACAGAGTGTAAACCTGCCAACTCACTTGAACCAAATTTAACAGGAGAAAAAATTTTAACATTTTCTATACATATGTAGGTACATACCTACCTACATATATAGCTTACGAAATTAACCTAACACATTCGGGCATGTTCTGTAAACCGAATCCGAGTAATTTTCTCGTTTTCCAAAAATAAATAATGGCCGCATTGAAGTGTTTTAAATCATATACCTATACTAAATTAATTTCAGATATGATAAATAGAAAACTACAAAAAAGTCTGGAAAAAATTCGGTTTCGGTGGATTTAATTTTTTTAAATTGAGCGATTTTAAATCGACTCGATTTACAGAACATGCAGGATTACATTTTTTGGCATAGGTATCGAGTTTAAAATTAAAATAAATAGTATGTAAATAATATGTATATCCAGTCGATGTGGCGTCTCTTTCTCTTTCGAACGGCCTTAAAATGTCGTGTTTTAAAAACTGGATTTAGCAGGTTTACACTATTAGCCGACGATATGTATGCATATAAAATGGAACATCATTCGTTATGTACATACATACATACATATAATACAAGAAAACCTCTAATGGCGAATTTTTTTAATAATGGCAACATCGTTAGCACTTTCAAAGGGAAGGAAACGAATCCAATTTTCCTTAGGAAGTGAACATTTATTAGAACGGAGTACCTACTCAAATATTTAAACCCATATATATATATACATACACACATATGTATTTATGTAAGTACATATGTACATATGAATGTAAATAATTTCTTAACTGATGGATCTACACATTTACTACCTATAAATCTGGCAATGAGAAATTTTATATTTAAGATGCAAAAAAAACTTGTCATGTGAAAACAACTTAACTTGTTATTGTTAAGAATTAATTAGATGTTTGAAAATTAAGAAAAAAAATTGCGAAATTCATTTATAATAAATAGGTACCTACATAGGTACTGATTACCTACTATGTATAACAAGAACAATTTGTTCTGTTATTAATTTTCTTTCGTTAACCATGTGTTAATTTGCAGCTGGATCAAAGAAATTTGCAATTTGAAATGTATGTAGGTAGGTATGTATGTAATTCAAATTGGAATAGGTACATGTTCATAAGTGTGATGCTGTTTAATAACTACTTCAGATATTTGGAGGTGTATTACCAAAAACAAATAGGTACATATGTATGTACTATATACCTATTTGTACTTGTTTAAATGTTTACATATGTATGCATTACTATGTATGTAAGGATGTATATATTTATGTACTTCTGGACCTTTTCATATAAAAATTATTCAATATTTAATTTCGATCTTAATTATGCAGCTCATAAATGTGCTGAAATGAAGTCATAAAAATATTTATGATTATTTTGTCAAGTATTTGCACCGTCTGACCATTACCTTCATACATAAAGGGAATTTACATTTAGGGGCTTGCCCCTGCATTTATGTATCAGAGATCTGCATGATTGTATCAGAGATCTGCATGATTACGAATCAAAAGGCGTAATTTGCATTTTCTAAAATGAATATTGAACTAGCACTTAACATTAAAAAAAATGAAAGATGCTATTGCATGATTAATATCAATGGCCTTTCACACACGAGAATAATTGTGCTGGCATAACAGGCCAGTTTGTTGGTGAGAGAGGCAAAGAGAGGGGTTTCGTGTTTGGCATAATTTTTCAACCAGCTAAAACCCCGCATCACCAGCACAAAACCAATACACACATAACTTATGCGTATACATTTTTATGTCGGATGAATTAGTCTTGTGTGTTCTTAAAAAAACAAAAATTGTGCGGAATAAAAATTAGTCTCGTGTATGACAGGCCAATTAGACTGTTCTTAATAAATGCATGTCACTGCTTGCAATTTCTATTTATTGACGTAATTTACACGAGAACAGTTTTTATGCCGCACAATTTTTGTTCTTTTCTAAATTACACGAGACTAATTCATCTGGTATAAAATGTGCACTTATACACAGCTTTTTGTGTGTTTAGTGTTTTTCGTATTCATTTACCCAGCTAGCATTTGGCTGATAATTTTTTGCATAAATCTCTTTTTGATTCTCCTGAGATCACTTTTGATGATTAAAAACTGATTTATCACTTAGGTGATTGAAAAAGGATTCACTTATGATTCATCTATATGATCGAGCAATGATTTCTTGAAAATAGAGGAACAAAATGGAAAGAAACCGCCAAAAAGTCATTTCATGATTTAATACAACCAGAAAATTGCTCAAAACTTAATCAGCAAATCGTATCATAAATGATTATTTAGTGTGATTCATCTGTAGGGTACCATTTTCTCACAACGGGAGTATCATTTATGATCGAAAAATGAGCTCATATGCGGCTATTTTTCCCGTTAAGCTGATTCGGAAAAGATCCGATTATGACACAAAATGCTAGCTGGGTAAGATCTGCTGTATTTTTTAAGTTATGTATGTGTGTATTGGTTTTGTGCTGCTACCCAGCTAGCATTTTGTATCATAATCGAATCTTTTCCGAATCAGCTTGACGGAAAAAATAACCGCATACGAGCTCATTTTTCGATCATAAATTATACTCCCGCTGTGAGAAAATGGTACCCTACATATGAATCATACCAAAGAATCATTTATGATACGATTTGCTGATTAATCTTTGAGTAACTTTCTGGTAGTATTAAATCATTAAATCACCTTTTTGCGGTTTCTTTGCATTTTGTTCCTCTATTTTCAAGAAATCAAAACTTGATCATATAGATGAATCATAAGTGAATCTTTTTTCAGTCACCCAAGTGATAAATAAGTTTTTAATCATCAAAAGTGATCTTAGGAGAATCATATAAGAGATTTATGCAAAAAATTATCACCCAAATGCTACCTGGGTAATGCGGGGTTGTAGCTGGTTGAAAAGTTATGCCAAACACAAAGCTAGAATTGGCCTACAAACTGCCACGTTATGCCAGCATAAGCTTAAATTTGTTTTAATTTTTCGACATGCTCAGCCTAATTATGGTTGTCGTAGTCGTGACGAAATATATACCTATAAAAAAAGGGACAATGCTTGCTATATGTAACAACCGATAAGGGCACTTGTTGATCAATCGCAATTCAAAAAACGTTAATAGATATATTTAACAAAACATAATGTTTTTGCAACTTATCTATATGAAAGTGAATCTAAAAATTTTCGTAAGACCAACGGTAGTGGCAAAAGTCGACAGATATGTACATTCGTTTTGGTTTAGATTATAGAAAGACATTTATATTGAAAACAAAAACAAGTTATCATATTTGGTTATTGTTTTCAGTATAAATTCTCTAGCATCAAATGTGATTAATCAACTTAAAAATAGATGAGAAAAATTCTTTGATTTTTATTTCATGCTCGTATTAGAAAATTGTTAACTTTAAATATAATTGTGTAATGATATATTATCAACATAAAACCTTTTAAAATGCATAAGTAAAATAAACTTTGTTATTAAAGTAATATTTATTAAAAAAAATATTTATTCTACCAAAAAATTTTAGATCCCGAAATCTTGAAAATCCGGGGATCCCGAAAAATCGATTCCGATTGGCATACCTAGTATGTAAGTATGTACATATTAATTACCTGCACAGATATACCTGTTTGCATCAGTTTTGAGTGTGGATTGGTTCTGGTATGATAAGATACATATGTTATTCAGCGTTTCTGTTACTAGTTTTTAATGTTGATTTTTTAAGCAATTATTGTATGGTTGGGCAATGCGCAAATGATAACAACATATTTGTTTTTCTAAAAATATACATGAATTATGAATGAATAAATAAAGTAAAATTTCACATACACACATACATATGTATGTACGTAAATTATACATGAAACACATAAGCTGCAAATACAAAAAAAAAAAAAAAAAAAATACGCACAATATGGGCCCTTTCAGATTAGGCAACTTTAATTGCGCAAGTATAATTTGCACTTTATTTATTTTCTTTTGAACTTGCTTTTGTGTTCACATTCAGCAACTTTGTTGAGCAAATTTAATTTTCTTATGCTCGAATTTTCTTAATTTGTTGACGTTTTGTTTCATTTCTGTATCCATTGTAATTGTGACAGTGATTTGAAATTTGATGTATACAATGGAAGTTGAAGAAAAAAATAATTTAGTTAAAGATATACTTGAATATACATAATTGCCAAGTAGAAGTACAGAATTGCCAAGTACAAGCAAGTCTGTAATCAAGTCTCGGCAATTCTTTCCCCTTCAAACCGACCTTTCCTCTCACACCCACAAACACAAGACTTGCGCAAGTAAAGTTGCCTAATCTGAAAGGGGCCTAATTTAGTTAAATATATACTTGAATATACATAATTTCCAAGTACAAGTACAGAATTGCCAAGTACAAGCAAGTCTGTACTCAAATCTCGGCAATTCTTTCCCCTTCAAACCGACCTTTCCTCTCACACCCACAAACACAAGACTTGCGCAAGTAAAGTTGCTTAATCTGAAAGGGGCCTATGTATGTGTAATTACACTCAGAGCAAAGTTCTCTATCTCTCTCCCTCTCCTTGAGCCGGTTCGGTAATGCATCACTGCGCTGCATCTGATGCGTCGTGAGTTCTGAAAATCAATAGATGGCAACACTTCAAATGTGGTGAATTCTAAAATGCATCACTGAAGTAAGGCAGATAGATTCATTTCCAGGTAATACAGGATTACAAAACAATAGTTGCGTTCATTTACTAAAAATTTTTACGAATTTGTAACAATTGTTACTGGAAAGCACGGATGGAAATCATGGTACAATTGTTCTTTTTATGGTACATTTTTGACCTCGTTGGTACCGTGGTACTACCGCGAGTAACTTGGTACAATTTAAAAATGCCAATGTTTTACTATATGGTAACATTAATTTTGCCTATGTTGTACTTAATTTTTTTGTGTATGTTTTATTTTAGACGGTAAGCTTCTATTTTTATTGCAATGCTGTTGTCAAGGCAAATTCATCTACTAGGTGGTGTCAAGTCTGCAACAAAAAATTTGTCTAGTACTTTGACTGTACCTGTTAACTTGACAGCACCTCGTACATGAACTCGCCTTGGCTGTGGTAATGTTTATCATATATCTCCTTTACATATCACTCCTTTACTTCAATAGTGTGTTTTAGATTTTATCGCGCATTTTTTATGCGCATAACTTAGATTTTATAGCACATGAAAATAACAAGCTTGTTAATAAACAAAATTTGTAAAATAACCGATCTATATCAATGTAATATTTAATATTTTTTATTTATTATATTGAATTTTTATACACATTTTTGTTTACTTCTGAATTTTTAAACATTTTTTTACGTTTCCGTTCTTATTAGTAAATATTAAAAAAATTATACCGTCATGGTGCAAAAAGTACATTTAGTTTTCACAGTTGGTACAAAATCCAAGAAGTCATTTTCCTTCCCTGCTGGAAAGTGTTCATTAACCCAAAAAATTTGCAACGAGAGAGCGTCGAAAGAGCGTAAAAAATTGAGAGACAGAAAAATTCTTGCAAGTTTTTACAAGTAAAATATTTACTTGTAATAGGTTTGATCCTGTACTTTTGTGGGCAAAGTTCGGCAAAATGAGAAAAAGCTATGATTTCTCTCAATAATACCAAAAATTTACAAAAGTACGGGAACAAGAAAAACCAAAAATCTTACCAAAAGCCAACGCACAAGTAAATACATACTTACACACATACACACGCAATCGTTCACTTACATGCTGTTGCATATCTAGAATGTTTTGTTTCTTAATTTTATATAAAAACTCATAAAACTTAGTTCAGCACTTGTTTATAAACCTTTTTGATGTAACTTTTCAATGTTTTTAGTGTTTAGGACAATTTAATTTTATTTTGTTATTGGTTATTTTTAAAGCAGCTGATTGTTTTTCGGTTTGCCCAAACTAGCCCAAAGAAAAATTACGGGCTGTTTCGTGCAACAAGAAGAAGAACATTACTCTCTCAAAAGCTCCCTTACTTGCCCAAACTTTGAGTACGGGAACAGTTTTCGGCAAAATTGGGATCCCGCGGGCGCCCAATGTGGAGTACGGGATCAAACCTAATAATTTTTTAAACAGCTGTTTTATGATTGTGTTTGCAAAACAATTTTCTAAATTAAGTTGAAAATAAAAATATTTTGGAAATTGTAAGTAAATGTAAACTTTTAAGACGATAAAAAGTATTAAAAAGCTAAAAAATTTATTTTTGTGTAACTAGCAACAACAGAAGCAAAATAATATGTCTTATGAAATTGAACTAATATATACCTACATATGTATATGCATTAATATTTTTCTACAGCCTCTGAAATGTTTTTGTTTTTCTTTAATTTTCACAGACCAGCTGTTATTTTTAGTGTTGTAAATATTATGAGTACTTAGCTACTCGGTAATTTCCACTAAGACGATATTTACACTGGGTCTTTTCTGGTTATCTGTGCAGGAAGGCTTTTTAAGTTTGTTGGTGAGAGGTATATAAAGAAAATTAGTGTTTCGAGTCACTTTCTTCCAAACTTTTTCGTGTTTAGACAGGGAAAGTTACGTTTTACAAATGTTCACTGGGCTTGGTGTGTATGTACTCAACCCATTATTCTTTCAACAAACTTCTATTAAATTAAAAATTAGTTTTCCCTGTCTAAAAACGGTATAAGCTGCAGCATTGTATAATATTATCAGCTGGTTGGATGATATCACCTAACAAATTAGCTTCAGTTCAGATTTTTAAATTGTTTGAATCAGTCGTCATCCGAAAACCGTTGTGTTAAGTAAAACAACCGATTCGTGCATTTCACAGATTTTGCTAACAAGTTTATATTTAAAGTGCGAGTATATAATACATATGTACATACATACTAAGTAATTTAATTGTTTATTATTGTTTAAAAATGCCGATTGGTAAGTGAAGTATTTTAATATAATTTGTGGCAAGTAGGTACCTATAACCTACATCTTTTCATTGAAACAAATTTAAGCAAGTAATTATAAGGACATAGTTATAATATAATAATTTATAATTATACATACATACATACATACATACATATGTATGTATGTACATAAATATGTAGTACCTACCTACTTTAATTTACTTTGACAATTCTACATACATGGAGATTATTTGGCTGAGTTCCAATTTTTATAAACAACTTAAATATGAACATACACACATACATACATATGTATGTATGAAGTATGTACGTTTGTACATACATACAACATATGCATATAAATATGTACATATGTATGTATGTATTACTTTCAGTCAAAATACACAAATTCATTTTAAAACTTTTCTATTCCGAAAGTGCGAAGTTGTACGTACATACACACATATATACATACATATGTATGTATACATACATACTTATTTATGTATTTACAATATTATGTGCGTATGAATGTATGTATGTCATATGTATGTATGTATTCATGTACACATGACATACATATGTATTTGAATGTAATATTATACACCCATCAAAAAGCTGTGTAATTGACTGCCTATCTGCGTAAGTAAGTCTGTTTACAAGCTTTTCCAAGGTTTTAACTAGATTTTATTTACTGCCTTTTAATTTACATACATAAGTACATAGTACCTATCTACTTGTTTATACATACATACATACTTTTGCAGATATGTACATATACATCCATATAGTATGTACATTCATACACACATCATATACATATATTTATATAGTATGTAGTAGTCATAGATAATAGCATTATGTTCGCTATGAACATACATACATATGTATGTACATACATATGAACATATACATATGTATGTATGTACATAGGTACATATTCTTCACTTTTTAAAAATCTATTAAAATCACTATAGATTTTTATGACTCACGAGTCAGGTGGTGTTCATTTATGTTCATTTGAATACCTATTTAATTAAAAAAATTTTATAAAATAACTACATATGTATGTACATATGTTTGTCTGTAATGTACATACATATGTATGTATACGTATTATAATTTTTTTAATGAATCTAGACATACAAACGTACATTGTGTATATTATATACCTACAACAGCTTTTTTACTCCCGCCATTTAGAATGCTTAATAAAAAAAAACAGCAAATAAAGTTTAAAAATCTTTACAGACTGTTTGTTTGTTTGTTGTTTTTCATGTCGGCATAATAGAAGATGATGTCATTTATTAAGTACATATTGATTTTGGGCGCAGAGAAAAGTTATTGCGTGATTAGGTATAACTAAATGAACGATTTACTAAAACAACGGCATAACTCGAAAAATGGGAATTTTGAGGTAATGTGGCTTATCGTGATTGGAGTACTTCAACTTCGACTACGACATTGTGGTCATAGATTAAAGAAAAACTATTGAAGTGTTCTTTAATCTATTATAAAAATGACGCATTCGAAGTCGAAATACGCTAAGGAGGATTATTTTAAGTTGAAGATATTCTTTTTTGTTCTTAATATGTACATGTCGTCACCTTAAATGCAATCGGACGTAAGTAACTGCACAAAACTTCGAAATCGAGTTTTTGATTGATTATGTATGGTCCATCTTATTATAACTACTAACTTCATACATTTATTTATTTATTTATTAAACATACTATACAAAGTAAATTTGCATAGTATGGTGTTGCACGAATATGGGCGGAGTAACTAGACCATATGCCCAAGATGTTATTAACAGTATTTTCAAAAAAAGTTCCATGACTGAGTGTACGACCTATGCCTTCACATAGGAAGTAGCAACGTGGTTGTTAAAGAAATTCCACAAAAACCGCAAGATTATACGGTTATCCGTGGCAGATCAGTCAACCAGTGCGAGCGAGACGAAAAACTCTCGAAGGCCTAACAACAGACAAAAGCCTGACCGCACTTAAGAAATAATTACGATGACGCGAAATGATGTTATTCGACCCAGAGCTGCTTAACGACTGAACTTCATACATTTTCACGCAAATATTTCGACTTCTGCGATCAAAAATGACGACTTTATTAAAGAAATTCAAACGGACGTAATTACGAATGCATCTGTTTTTTATTGCAAAGAAAGTATGTAACTAACATAAAAGCTTAAATTTGTATATACATATGTATACTCGTAAAAAGGCAATAAATGGTTAAAAACATATAAGTGTATCCATACTACAAGTAAATTTCGAAGAAAATTTTCAAGAACACTTTATTATTATTGATTTGGAAACGTTTTTCGTTTCTCCTGTAAAAAATATAAAAGTGTAGTTACGTACATTTGCATTTAAAGTGACGATATGTATGTATGTATGTATATGTTTCCTACATATTATTTTTGTGCCATTTATCAATCTTTTTTAAATTTTTTTTTATGGAAATATGTATTTGAGAAATATTCGTCTGAATTTGTAGAAATGTTTGGAAATTTAAATGCAAAAAACTAAAATAAAAATTCAATATGCACTATTTTAATTGCAGAAGTCAACACTCCTGATAAATTGGAATACCAATTTTACCCAGCTTCTGGTGGTGTCTTCACTTTTAAGGTCCGCTGTGCTAATGATGCTCACTTGGCTCTTTCACCCCAACCGGCTGAGATGGATCCCATGTATGAAGTATTTTTAGGCGGCTGGGGCAACACCAAATCAGTAATCCGAAAAAATCATCAAAAGCCTGATGTTGTTGAAGTCCCCACGGAAGGTATTGTAAGTGCTGGAGAATTTCGAGGCTTTTGGATTCGTTGGTATGACAATGTTATAACCGTTGGTCGTGAAGGCGAAGCTGCAGCGTTTATGTCGTATGAGGATCCAAACTTATTTCCTGTTAACTACGTGGGCGTCTGCACTGGTTGGGGTGCCAATGGCAGTTGGTTAATTGATGGTAAACCCGACTAACATATCTACATACATATGTATGTATATATAATGTTTTATGTGCAATTTTTGTTTTGACTCTTAGAAGTTGCACCATCAGCGCCCTCAATGGGATTCTCTGCTCCCACAGGTAGTGGTCCAGGATGCTGGGTACCTGCTGCAAATGGTGTAGTTCCTCCCAGCTCCATGGAAGGTGGATTCGATGGCAGCGAACAATTGTATATCGCCCGTGCCAGACATGAGGGTGATTTAATTCCTGGCAAATTGCATCCCACCCACGGTGTTTGCTATGTAGCTTGGGGAGGAGGAGAACACGGTCACAGTGAATATGAAGTTATGTGCTCTGGTGGCGGCAGATGGATTCCAATTAATGATGGCAATATCCCACCAAATGCTGTACCCGGTGGCGAAACAGCTGAAGGCGAACCATTATTTATCGGTCGTGCAACACATGATGGTACAGTAACTGTAGGAAAAGTGCAACCCTCACATGGTTGTTGTTACATTCCGTATGGTGGCGAAGAGTTGGCCTATAAAGAATTTGAAATATATGTTTCAAACTAAAAAAAAATTCTAAGTGGGTTTTGTTATACATCTGTACACACATACATACTTATGTAGTAACAGCAGCCATGGTCATCTACACGTTTTAAGTACATCAGATCAAATACATTTATGTAATCTAAGCAATAATGATGCAAATATTTTCTACACATGTATATACATATACATATGTATGTATGTATATGTACATAATTATATGTATGTATATATTATTTTTATTAGGTTTAGAAAAAAATGTTATTCACTCCAAATAAATAGAATCTCTAAGATTTCGCAAGTTATTGCTTTAAAAAGTTGTATAAGTTGTATTATTTGCTCATCGACATTTTCGTCCATGGTAGATCGATACACATACACACTTGTGTCCCCCTCTTCACTGAGTGGAATACTCTATATCAGTACTTCAAAAAAAAACAATTGTGAAGTGAGTTATAACGGTAGAAATGCCTATCTTACTGTGAGCTCTGATGATCTTAATGATAGCAATAAAAATAAAAAATCTGGTGATAGACTTACTGTGAGTTCTGATGATCTCAATTTAAACAAAATAAATAAAAAACCTAATGATAGACTTTTTTAAACGGCTAAGCCAATTTTTCGTCAGCGATCAACTTCGCTTTGTCCAATGCTAACTAGCGATTCGTTAACATTACAGTTGCCTACTACTTGTGACGGCAAAAGTCAATCATTTCGTTTTTGCCGCAACAATTATTTTATTTTTTCAAAAATTACTTAGTTAAGTTGTTTTTCCTTATATACATACATATGTACATATGTATTCATAGTTTATTTTTAGAATATTATTGTGTTACTTTGTATTCTCTTTTGTAAGTATTATTATTTTTATATCAATGTATGTACATTCATACAAATCTACCTATGTAAGGGAATATTGTCATTCTACAGTAAATGAGATTAATTGTTATGCTAAGTATTTGCCCTTACTCTTTATGTAAAAGTATAATAACATTTATTTATTGTCATAATTCTGTTAAGAGCATGTAAATCTAACAGCCGCTCTACTAATGTGGTAGTCATGTAACCGATCTCACAGACATGCGAACTCGCCTACAAAATAAAAGCAATGGAAATATTCTCAGTGCTTTATACATGTATGCCTGTGTGTGTATCACTTTTCGTACGCCACCAACAGTATAAAAGGCGAGCAATTGCCAAGCAATAGTGAGTTGGCTGGCAGCTTGTCATGCGATAAGAGCTAGTTTATTAAGTAGAGGGTCGCCGTTCTTAATAAACATCTTGTAGCATACAGCAGCTAGAATAATTCCAACTACTGAGAGTGGGTAGTTATTGCGTGAGGGTCGCCGGCTCAGTAAGTACTTGCTCTTGAGTGAAGATAAAATCGACATTAATATTTTGTAGTTGCTGTGTGAGGATCGCCAGCTCAGTAACTACTTGATATTGAGTGAAGGTCTGGAAGACGGAATTTGTATCCAGGGCTCTCCCGTTACAACTTTCGTTCCTGGACATGCCACTGTCATTTGTATTTTATTTTTTTTTTTGAAATAAGAAAAGAAAAATTTATATTAATATTTTTAAGTATTAATTAATGAATTTGTTTGTAACTTAAATAAACATTTGGATTTACGTTTTATAACGAAATAAGAACCACCCGTGTTTCTTTTAAATAAACAACATTATTGTCAACGACCCCTGGACTCCGCTGAGCCTACCCCAGCAACCAGCGGAAAACGTGTCGTTACATTTGGCGCCCGAGCAGGGACATATCTGTCCATACCACCAACTTCGACAGATTTGTTCAGTAAAATAATAAATACAATAATTAATTCAAACGACGACAGTAAAGTCGGAAGAAACAAAAACATTGCCATTCTTGGTTGAGATCACAACGCCGGAGAAGTTATCATCTAAAATGACCATAGAAAGCCGCATTCTAGTCATCGAGATAGTTCGCAAGTGGGACTTAAGATACGATGGCGGAAATGATCCACTAGGCTTTTTAGAGCGAGTAGAGGAGCTTGCAAACTGGTATGAGGTAAGCCTTGAAGATATACTTAAGGTAATGGTGGAATTTTTTCGGGAGAAAGCGCTGTGTTGGCTTAGAAACAATAACAAGCAATGGACACAGTGGTCACGGTTTAAGGAAGACTTTTTGAACTTTTTTCTTCCCCATCGGTATTTTGAAAAATTAGACGATGAAATACGGAAGAGGACACAAAAGCCACGTGAAGCCTTTAAAGACTACGTGCTTGCCCTGCAGAACCTGATGCGTTATTCAAATTTCACTCCTGAGCAGAAGCTAGAACGTATCTTCCGAAATGCACAATCAGACTACCAATGGTATATAAGACGTAAGGACTTTACCGATCTGGATGAGCTCATATACCTGGCTACGGAGCTCGAAGACATCCCACAACACACGTTTACCAATAGAGGTGAACACCACCGCATGGTTATCGAGCACTCTTCTTCGGCAGCTCAAAAGCACAAGCCCAAAAGAAATAGTGAACCAGCGGCGAACAACACCAACTTGGCGTGTGAGGATGAAAAGGTCAAAGCCAACATTCGCATCATCAATAGACCGGTAGTGGCCATCATCGACACAGGTGCAACTAGAAGCTTCATTTCGTCCACGCTGGTAAAGGAACTCTACCACGAGCCCCAGTACGTGGACGTGGATATCGCTGTCCTTTTGGCGGACGGTACTCGCAAGGCGATCTCTGAGGCTGTGCAGTGTGACGTCACGTTGGGCAGAGCGAAAACCCAACACATCTTCCTCATCATGAATGACTCAACAGAAAATGTTATCTTGGGTCTCGATTTCCTCCGGAAAATTAACACCACCCTCACTTGTGCCGGCCTAGTTGTAAATTTGAAACCGACAGATCTCCGAAGGTGTCAAAAGCCAACAAACTACAAGCCACAGCTAAATCAGAAAGTAGACCTGTTTCTGAGCAAAGCACTCCCAAAGTTTCAGCAAATCCAGGCTACTAATAAATTCCCACAGCCAAGATTCGCATGCTGGAAGTGGTACAAGGTCAATTTTACCGCATCAATATCTATAGAAATGGTGTCATCCAGATTGTATGGCGACGTCCTTAGATTTCCCCGGGGAGAGGGGTAGTGTGACGGCAAAAGTCAATCATTTCGTTTTTGCCGCAACAATTATTTTATTTTTTCAAAAATTACTTAGTTAAGTTGTTTTTCCTTATATACATACATATGTACATATGTATTCATAGTTTATTTTTAGAATATTATTGTGTTACTTTGTATTCTCTTTTGTAAGTATTATTATTTTTATATCAATGTATGTACATTCATACAAATCTACCTATGTAAGGGAATATTGTCATTCTACAGTAAATGAGATTAATTGTTATGCTAAGTATTTGCCCTTACTCTTTATGTAAAAGTATAATAACATTTATTTATTGTCATAATTCTGTTAAGAGCATGTAAATCTAACAGCCGCTCTACTAATGTGGTAGTCATGTAACCGATCTCACAGACATGCGAACTCGCCTACAAAATAAAAGCAATGGAAATATTCTCAGTGCTTTATACATGTATGCCTGTGTGTGTATCACTTTTCGTACGCCACCAACAGTATAAAAGGCGAGCAATTGCCAAGCAATAGTGAGTTGGCTGGCAGCTTGTCATGCGATAAGAGCTAGTTTATTAAGTAGAGGGTCGCCGTTCTTAATAAACATCTTGTAGCATACAGCAGCTAGAATAATTCCAACTACTGAGAGTGGGTAGTTATTGCGTGAGGGTCGCCGGCTCAGTAACTACTTGCTCTTGAGTGAAGATAAAATCGACATTAATATTTTGTAGTTGCTGTGTGAGGATCGCCAGCTCAGTAACTACTTGATATTGAGTGAAGGTCTGGAAGACGGAATTTGTATCCAGGGCTCTCCCGTTACAACTTTCGTTCCTGGACATGCCACTGTCATTTGTATTTTATTTTTTTTTGAAATAAGAAAAGAAAAATTTATATTAATATTTTTAAGTATTAATTAATGAATTTGTTTGTAACTTAAATAAACATTTGGATTTACGTTTTATAACGAAATAAGAACCACCCGTGTTTCTTTTAAATAAACAACATTATTGTCAACGACCCCTGGACTCCGCTGAGCCTACCCCAGCAACCAGCGGAAAACGTGTCGTTACATACTTCGTCATTTAAATCAGCGATATCATCCGATTCATCACTTACCCAATTAGTCACTGTAAATAAGAGTAGCCCAAAACCCAAGGTCCAAGTCGGAATGGACCGATATATTATTGTGGGAAAGCGCGGGCGAAGCCCAAAGTCTACTAAAATTGCATCTGCTTCAAAGGTATCTAGGGATAACAGCGCATCCTCCACTAATCGTTTTCAAATATTGCAAGATGACAACGACACAACTGATATATCCGCGAACAAAACCTGCAAGCCGCCACCAATCTATTTGAGAGAAAAAAATTCAAACGCTCTTATTAAGAAATTAATTTCGGTCATTGATGAGAAAAAATTTCACATTGTTCCAATAAAACGTGACAATATCGATGAAACGAAAATTCAAATTTATGACGAAACAGATTTCCGCAAAATGGTTTCTGAATTTGAAAAAAATAAAACAAGTTTCTACACATACCAGCTTAAAAGTGCTAAAGGCCTGCAGATCGTATTGAAGGGCATAGATTCTTATGTTGTTCCCGAAGAAATAAAAGATGCACTCGTCCTCCAGGGATTCAAGGTAAAAAATGTTTCCAATATAATAAATAGGGAGAAGATTCCCCAGCCTCTATTTCGCGTTGAACTTGAGCCGAATGATATAAAATTGGGAAAAAATGAGACGCACCCAATTTATAATTTAAAATATCTTTTATACCGAAAAATAACAGTTGAAGAACCACACAAGCGTTCTGGACCCGTATAGTGCCATAATTGTCAAGAATATGGCCACACAAAAACTTACTGCAAATTACCTACGGCCCTATGTATAAGCAAAAATTGGCATGAGGTTAGCATAAGTGGCAAAATTGAACATGATCTTAAAGAGTTTTGCAATGAAACTTCGTATTAAAAATCATACTAGGACTTAGAAGTGGGTTAAAATTAGGTAATGCAACCATTTTTAATTTCAAATTGTATGGAGGAACTCGTTAACATCTAATTCAATTTAGTCACTTATGCTAACTTCATGCCAATTTTTTCTTATACATAGGGCCGCTACAGTTTGCAGTGAATTGCACGGTACTGCTAGTTGTACTAAACTAAAAGATCAATCAGAAAAAAAATGCAGTAATTGTGGAGTCAATCACACCGCTAATTATAGAGGATGTCCTGTATATTCGTTCGTTAAAAAGACTATGGGGCAAAAACCTAAAGTAGCTCCAGCACAAACGGCAAACACTTACTCCGCCACTCTTGCGCAAGTGAGCCAACCAGTTAATTCACGTGTATCGTATGCCGATGCTGCTAAGGCAAGCTCTATTCCCACACAAAATGTTCCACGGCCAAATACTTCAACAAATACAAACTCAGGCTTTAATTTTAATCGCCTTGAAGCTACTATTGAAAATCTGGTGCAAACTATAAACAATTTTACAACAAGTATGACTAGCATGATGCAAGAAATGCTGAGAACGCAAAATACTCTGCTTCAATCATTAGTTAACAAGCCATGAACACGTTAAAAATATGTTTCTGGAACGCAAACGGCATTCGCCAACACAAAAACGAACTTGAGCACTTCCTCACGGAAAAAAATATTGATATAATGTTGGTCTCTGAGACTCATTTGACTTCGAGAAGCCTGTTTAAAATTTATGGCTACACCTTATATGATTCAAAGGACCCGAGAGGAAGAGCATGCGGTGGATCAGCAATTCTGATAAAGTCAAGGCTCAAGCACTATATTCTGGACAACATTTGTGAAGAACATTTACAAGCAACGAATATTTGTGTCGAAAATTTTTGCACTAATTTTGTCATATCAATTTACTCTCCTCCTAGATTCGCAATTACTGAGGATCAATACGAGGATTTTTACAAATCTCTGGGCCCTTGTTTCGTAGATGCTGGCTATAATGCTGAACACACGTTCTGGGATTCGCGTATTATTACACCCAGAGGTTGAGCGTTGTTCAATACAATTTCCAAAATGGGCTTGGATGTTATTTCGAGTGGGGAGCCCACTTATTGGCATACTGACATGCACAAAATTCCGGATGTAATAGATTTTGGCGTTATTAAAAATATCTCTAGGGATTTAATTCAAATTGAAGCTTCTCTAGATCTCTCGCCCGATCACTCTCCCACGATCGTTACAGTTTGTAGCCCATTAAGAAGTGACTTACCCCACCCATATGCGAATTTGATAAATCGTGTTAATTGGCTGCGATTTAAAAAATATCTTAGTAGTCATTGCACGGAAAATATAACGCTAAGAACACATGATGATATTGAATCTAACATTGCCAACCTTAATGAAAATATTAAACAGGCTGCTAAACATGCCACTACCACCCATCCTCAAACTAGGGTAAATAGAATTTATTCTACGGATATTGAACGTCTCGTAAGTGAAAAAAGAAGAGCTAGAAGAGAGTGGCAACAGCACAGATCACCCCAACTTAAAATCAGATTTAAAGAGTGTACTAAACGACTCCAAGAGTTGCTTGCATTTGAAAAAACTGTATCTCTTAAAAATTATTTAGAAGGTCTTGATGTCACACCAGCATCTAATTACTCTTTGTGGCGCGCTGCTAGAAAGCTTAAAACACCAGTTGAGTTTAAACCACCTCTGCGTACATCTACAGGAGGTTGGACAAGAAGCGATCCTGAAAAAGGTAAAATATTTGGCGAGCATTTAAAATCCGTATTTACCCCAAACACATGTTCTGGTGCTGTTGATTTGCCAAATGTAGTTGCGCTACCCCCTCGACCAATAAAATTTAAGACGCGTGATGTACAAAAACTAATTGCAGAACTCACCCCAAAAAAGCTCCGGGTATTGATGAAATTAGTAACCAGATGCTGATAATGCTGCCTCGTATAGCTATTAGAATCCTGCTATTCATTTTTAATGCCATTTTACGATTGGAGTATTATCCAAACAGCTGGAAGCTTGCCAAGGTTAAAATTATTCCAACGCCGGGCAAAGATCTTACCAAAGCTGAGTCATATAGGCCAATAAGTTTACTGTCAATAATGTCAAAGCTTTTCGAAAAACTGCTCATGACAAAATTGTCCCCAATTCTAGTTAGTAGCGGGTGCATACCGGACCACCAATTTGGTTTTAGAAGTCAGCATAGCACCATTGAACAAACAAAAAAAGTATTGCTCTGCGCTGTTCATTGACGTTTCTCAGGCATTTGATAAAGTGTGGCATGAAGGCCTAATTTTAAAATTAAAGACTTACCTACCAATAAACATTCTAAATCTGCTGGAAAGTTACATTATTGCCCGGAAGTTCACTGTTGTGGAAGGAAACTTTATGAGTACGCCTGAAATAATCTCATCCGGTGTGCCACAGGGGAGTATATTGGGGCCAGTTTTGTATTTGATTTATACTTGTGATATGCCATTGAGCAGTAACATTCACACATCTACATTTGCCGATGATACAGCCTGCCTTAGTATGCATGAAAACCCTCACGAGGCATCCCGATATCTTCAGCAACATATTACTCAGCTAGAACTATGGTTAAACATGTGAAGAATAAAGGTAAACGAACAGAAGTGTGCTCAGGTAACATTTACCTTAAGAAAGGACACTTGTTCCCCCATTACAATCAATAATCAAATTGTTCCTCAAAACTTACATGTGAAATACCTTGGTATACATCTTGATCGAAGGCTCACATGGAAATACCACATTGACTCTAAGCTAATACAAATGAAACTTAAACTAACTCAGATACATTGGCTGGTTGGTAGAAATTCAACCCTCACCCTAGATTGTAAACTTTTAATATACAAGTCGCTCTTAAAACCTATATGGTGCTACGGAATTCAGCTTTGGGGTACTGCTTCAGCTTCTAATGTCGAGAGAATCCAACGAAGGCAAAACAAAATTTTACGGTTAATAACATCGGCTCCATGGTATATAAAAAATTCAAATATACATCGTGATTTAAATATGCCACTAGTGACTGAAGAAATTGCAAAATACGCAGGCAAATATTTAACAAAACTCGAGTCACATCCTAATCCGCTTGCCCGTAATATTTTGAACTTTACTGGACACATCCGCCTAAAAAAGAGGGATACAATGGCTCTTATTCACAGCACTCCAGATGGGACTTCTTGAAAATACTTTTATTTTTTTCCTTTTGATTATCACTACTTACATATGTATTATATATAACTATTACTAAGCTTATGTCCGACACTGGTCGGGCCTAATTATATTTTTAGATTTAAGATTTGAATACTTATTGTTAGTTCATATATGAAGATACAATAAATAAAAATCATGCATTAAAAAAAATGTTCACCGATGTTTTCACGAGTGTGGATCGACTATAATAATTTTATTTTGTTTTTTCTAGTTCAAACCATTTTTACTCGAAAAGAATTAGGCTGATATACTATTTAATTCAAAACAAAAGAAAATGCTATTACAATACAAACTCGAAAGCATTTTCTTTCGTTTCGAATTACAGAGTAACTTCCAGATATTCACGTAATACTAGACCAAAGCTGCCTAAAGCAGCACCGGAGTGCCGAACATCAATCGGCTTATTATCAGCGTTGCCGTTTTGGTTACTTGTGGCTGTGGTTTCCAAAATTAGTACATGATAAAGAAGAAGAAATTGTATCCCACTAGCAATTGCTCAGATTTTCCCAATTGTAAATAAAAAGTATATTTTGAGACAAACTTTCCAAAAATACACATGAATTGATTACCACACAGCTCATCGGCTTCTGAAAGTATATTTTCGTAGCTAAGTTTAAACAAAACTAAACGTAGGAAGCTGAATTTTAGTACCAACTCGATATTGCGTATGTATATTTTAATACTTTATCTATATATATTTATGTGTTTGGATAACGAATGTAATAAAATTACATTTTATTTTTATTACAAAGAACTTATTTCTTTTGTTATAGTGTATTATTTGATAGATAATTGTAACACATATCGAGCATTACTTTTTATTTAATCGTAAGCGACAAAAACCTTAGTTTTCAGGAGAATATTATTTTTATAATATTCAAATTTGTTTTACATATGTAAATTGTCGCCCGTATCTTAAAAGTTATCAAATTTTTGGCATTTTGATAATTCTAAACTATGGATAGGCCCATAAAATTTTAATTTAAATAAAAAATTATATATTTGATTACATGTCACTTAAGATAAATATCGAAAATAAGGCTCAATACAAATATGAAACTGTTTTTGTTTCTAAACGTTTTAAATTTGTATGAAAAATAACGAAAACTCGTTTCAAAAAATATTTTTTCCATACAAATTTCAAAACGAAAAATCTTGAATTTACAAAATCTGACCTTGAATTACAAATTTAAATGTAATGGCTAATATTATATGATTTTATAATGATTATACAGTAAACCCCGCCTAATTGTCTCATCCAAAATGTCATGACTTTCGGGGTAATTATACGGGAAAGTTATTAAATCAAATACGCTTAAATACCTTTAGAAATGCATTTATCCGAACTCACTGAGGTACTTAGTACATTATTATTTGGAATAAGTATTTTATTAAATAACAAAAACAGTTCATATTACAAAAAATAAATACATACATACATACATAAGGTGCATAGATTTGATTACAGAATTGCATAAATATGTGCATAGGAAGTTTTGGGTAAATAAACGAGGAGATTTGAGGGGAAATTTCATTTTAGGGTAAAATATTTCTGAGTAATCAAAATGGGTAATTAAGCGAAAGTTAATTAAGCGTGGACTTTTGTTTGAAAATAGGTGTAAAAAACGGGGACTCAATATTTGGGCTGAATAAGCGATGAAAGTTGGAGTGGTTACAATACCTACATGGGCAAAGAAAGGATCACACAAGAGTATAATCTTGCGTTGGAACCTTTTAATCATTTTGCGTGAAAACGTCCGAAAAACAATCCTTTGATTAAGAGGACTTAGGCGACTATTCCATACTGTCACAGATATCTTTCTCAACTGAAGTAGAAATAAGTAAGTACTCATATATTAAATACATAAAAATTTTGGTTACTTTTTTTCTCCTTTGGTTACTCTTTTTCATACTTTTGTTACAAAAATATTATGGTTGTGGCAACGCTGCTTATTATACAAATGAATACGCATATGCGAATATATTTCTCTCGTGTTTCTCTCTATGGCCAGCTCTGTACTAGACATACTCGTGAAAGAAATCAATGCCATTTTTTTATATATGTATAAATAGAGAGAGAGAGAGAAAGCAACGTTCGTTCGTTCTTGCTCATGGAACTCATCAGTAGACTTTTTAACCCAAAAGATTTCGAAATTATATGAAAAAAACAAGCAAAAATTCCAAATAAAATAAGGGCTTTATGTCAAATAAATATACTACAGTTATTTCTTGTATATATATTTTTTTATAAATTCATACTGAACTTATGAATAAACTTTATTTATAATTTATTTTTAATACATTTTGAAAAACATTAAGTACGTACAAATCATGTCTGAATTAACCGATAACGTACGCTTGCCTGCGTGTATGTTTGCATGTATGAATCTAAAATTATTACGAAATTTTGAATTAAAAATCGTCTAAATTCTTTTGATTATACATACATGTATATTTTAGTTACATACTCTAAAGTGTTGAATATGTGGATTACAAACAAAAAATACATAATCCGGTTTGATTAAATCTAACAAATTTAGATCATGATTCATTTTATAAACATTTGACTATTATTATAATTTTAATAGAAATTCTTTGTTATACATAGTATTAGCTAAAAATCCTATATTATGTATGTAAAGCTGGATTCACCCATTGTTTCCGAACAAAATTTTTGTCAGGACAAAATTTTTTTTATATGAAGTTTGACGTTTCTGTTTTTGAGAGAGAGAGAGAAGAAGAGAAAAAATTTTGTTCGGAACATTTTCTACTTGAATTGGTTTAATTTTAATTTTTGTCCGGACAAATGTAACTGAGCTGCCAACTGTTTTAATTTTTTTAGCCAAAGTTTAACTGATCTGCCACATCATTTTATATAAATAATAAAAGCACAGAGTATACTTGTATTTATTACAATAGAAATAAAGAAAAATTAAGAAAAACATATCCATATGTATGGAGTTGAAGGAATCCATTGCAGTAAACAATTAAAAAGATGTGTGTGACACAACAAATTGTAATCATTTGCCGCTGTGCTGCCACTTGTAAAATTAAAACTCATCGTTTACACACGTATTTCATATGGTAGCTTTGATTTTCCAGACAAAATGTTCGAAATGGATGAATCGTCTTGCAAAAAACTCTCAGTAAAAAAAATTTTCTCCAGACAAAAATTTTCTTCCGAAACAATGGGTGAATTCACCTTAAGTTGTATCTGTTTTGTATAAAAGTGAATACATACATACATATGCATGTATGTATGTATGTATATTTGTGTATGTGTTAACGTAAAGCTTGTATTTGACAAGATTAAGCATAAATAATATTTACTAAAATTAAAAAAAAAAATAAGTTTCACTTTTTCTTCGTTTAGTAACATACATACATACATACATATACACTATGTATGTTTGTATGAAGAATACATGTTATGTGTGCATATATGTATGTATGTATGTATTTAATTTAGACAAACATCGATAAGTAATTTAGGCCTGTTCATTATAATATTTATAATTTATTGAATGTTTATAAATCAAATTTCCATGCAAAATTTCTTTTATAAAAATTTTTTAAACGAAGAATATTCGTATGAATGAGGCGGTACTGGCTATGAAAACATACACTTGTTTTTGATAAGCTACTATTCACTTATTTGATTAGTTTATAAATATTAATAAAATATTATTACGTATTAAATAAAATATGTTTGCATTATAAGTAGTTATGTAGTATGTATATGTATATTTTTAGTTTATATCATAGCATCATCAGTATGAACGTCATCAACTTAATTTTACGCCTGTTAATGAGTACATATGTATGTGTGTAAGTAAGTAAGTGTTATAAGTAGTTTTGTTATAGGTATGTATGTTAGATAATAGTTTTAAAGATCATATAATTATTTATTTAGGCAAACTTTCGAGCCAAGTCATTTTGATGAAGTCATAAAATCTTTTTCAGCTTTATTAAATTCAATTATTTTTGAAAAACAATAAACGTGGAATTAATTAGTTCTTTTGAGTGTGTAAAGACCATTGGGCAAATTGTTCCTGCCACTGACTACCTGATGAATTAGTCTAAAATAGAAAAAGTAAAGAAATAAAAACTATTTATTTTTGTTATTTGATTGAATTTGAAAAATTATTTTTTGTCCATAAAAGTTTGGTTTTGTAACAAAAGATTTACCTTATCTGTCCACTCAATAGATTGTTGGTCATCAATATCTGCAAAATGTATACAAAAGTTTTATGTAGAACAAATAATATTGAAACGATAATGAATGAAAAGAGTTACATATGTATTTAAATTACGAAAATTGAAATAACACGCTGAATTTATCTACATAAAATGTTATGATAAGTCCATGTAGTACGAGTATGTACATACATACATATGTATGTATATACATATGAATATAAATATTAAAGTTTTGCATTTAAACAAATGCAAAAAACTATACACATGAAATTTTTTTCGAATGTCATTTACATACATATGTAAATAAATACATACATACATATGTACAAATGTATATTGTACATATGTACATACATATTCATGGTTTTGTACACAGCTAATAATTTGTGTCATTTTGAATTTATTCGAAAAATTTGTGGAACAAATAATAAAAATTAAAAGTTGGAAAAAATGTCGACAAACTACGCGCACAAATGTATGATAGAGCTTGACTATGAACGTTTTCTCTCTCTCTCTCTCTCTAGCTATCTAATGATGTCGTTTAGCATTATGACTACACACCATTTCAATTTGAAAACTTCTTTTAAGTTTGCGTACATACACAGATATCGTTGCCTAAAACGCAAAAATATCTCCCTCTACATCGCTAAACAATATTTTTTACATAGAATATTCGTACATTGTGAAACTCACGTTTCTTTTAACACATACAAGGAATATTTTGCATTCTTCTAATATTTTGTGCAGTATTTTTATACATACATACATATGTCCACATAAAAAAATTTTATGTACATACATACATACATATGTATGTATAGACATATGTACATATGCAGGTATATAACATTTCCATTAATTCACTTATAAAGTTCGTCACATACAAACATACATATGTATGTATGTATGCAAACAGGTACATATGTATGTATTCTGAAGGAAACTTGGGCTCCTCGACTTACCACTTTTGTCGACTATTTGGTGACTTGTCGGCGACATATTAATCGTGCCTATTCTGTAAATCGAATCGATTTGAAATCGTACGATTTCCAAAATTAATAATTGTCCTGCAGACGTTTTTAAATCCATATACGATAATTTTACTTTCAGATATGATATTTGAGAATCTACATATGTATGTATATAATAGAAAAATTAAAAAAAGTCTTAAAAAATATTTTTATTATCGGAGTCAGATTTTTAAAATCGTACGACTTCAAATCGATTTCGTTTACAAAACAGGGCCGATAATATCTACATAAGTATGATTCCAAAAGAAATACCTAGTCAATAGTATCAACGTCAGTAGAGTAGACTAGAGTTACTAAAATATACTAGTCATAGTTTTCATTTTCAATGTCTACATATGTATGGTCAAAAAAGAATTACCTACATATCCGATAGTATCAACGCCAGTAGTAGACTTTCAATGACACGCGTCACATGTTTAATATATGTATGTATATAACATAAAGTATTTGGGGGATTCAAGCGGTAGTCTTAAGTGTCATAATATTTTAAAAGTTTTGTTCGAAAAAAAAAAACAAAACAAAAGCAAAAACAATTACATTGAAATAATTTAAAAAATTATGACACTACTACCCCCAAATGTCTGGGGTAAAATTCGTCGTTAGTGTTGGTAACAAAGTCAATAGTGAACCAGTACTGTTTTACTACTGACACTTCCTACAGGGTACATTGTGCATATGCTCATTTCTATGTACATATGTATGTTTGCATGTGGATAAAACTATTTAGAAATTTCATGGGTTTAAAATATTTGCTGTGATGATTTGTAAGAAATTTATGCGTTTAAGATAGCGTACGATATGCACTTTATGTTTTGGAAATGGAAAATTTCAAAGTGATATGGTGTTTGGAAGAAAAAAATTACGATATTTAATAATAATTGTACCTTGGTATTTATTTGCAAGAAAAATAATAATTAAAGTATTGTAGGAGTAACAGTAACGGTTAAAACAACGACAATATCAACACTGATTTCTGTTACAAACTCAAACTATATTTCATAATATGAGCGTGCATAATTAGCTGCAATTCATCGATTGTCTCACCGATTTCATGCAGCAGTGGGAAACCAGCATCTGGATCATCAATTAGAATTTCCGGGTAGTTCTTATAACCCATAACTCGATTAATATTAGCCTGTTCTTCAGCAATATCAAGATCGGAATCTAATTCAATGTCGGTATCATTCACAAGATGAAACTCAATAACATCTTCGTGGTCGGTGAAATTGTCGTGCTGAGCATTTAAAAATGTTTCGTACTGCTGTTGGAGGCTTAAAATACCACTATCGCCGAGATTAAGGCGACCGAAGCTAAAATCCATATCGAAGTTATCATAGTCTTCATCATCGTCCTCCGATTCGCCACCTTCTATATGACGTATCTCTATGTAGTGCATTAAATATTAATTATACATATGTGGGTACAAATATTGAGAATGTTTTTAATATTTTAATTGAATATTTGATATCAAATAGGTAAATAGTTAGAGCCATAAGACACAAATCTAACAATTACATCTGTTATGCTTCGAACTTCTATTCGGAAAGTAGTCTAAAAATTATAATCATAGAAAAAAAACAAAATATGTATATAATTAACAATTCATCACATTTATTGCGTTTTTAGCGTTCATTTAAACGAATCTTCTTCATTCGTTCATTTTCATATTCTCGCTATCGCATTATTTTGCTAAAATGATTTAATTAATTTAATAGAAGACTGACTACCCAGCAAAAACTTTTTATTAATAGCTGAGTTTGGAAGAGTGAATATCTACATTCCTGTATTACTCTCAAAAACAATAGCTAAGGAGTACAACTTGAATACCCAAAGCCGGTACACAAGGTACCTTAAATTTTTTGCTGGGTACTTTCAGCTTCATTTGATGCGACAGGCAGGATGATGGGTGATACACTTACCTAAAGGCAAAATAAAACGACGGCCCTGTGAAACTTTAACCATTTGCTCTGCAAAGACATATACATACATATGTACATACGAAGATTTAACAACACAATACAATAAAATCAATCACCTATGAACGTATGCAGCTAATCTACTCTCTAAAAGTACAACATTTGCATATTTTTGTATGCAATCTTTAATTAATGCCTTGTGGCCCTATGTATAAGCAAAAATTGGCATGAAGTTAGCATAAGTGGCAAAATTTAACATGATCTTAAAGAGTTTTGCCATGAAACTTCACATTAAAAATCATGCTAAGACTTAGAGGTGGGTTAAGATTAGGTAATGCGACCATTTTTAATGTCAAATTGTATGGAGCAATTCATCAACACCTAATTCAATTTCGTCACTTATGCTAACATCATTCCAATTTTTGCTTATACATAGGGCCGTTGAAGTCTACATATTAATCAAGATGTACATACATATGTAAATACAAATATGTACATAATAGCAAATCAAACAGAATATGTCGTTATACTCGTAGTTAGTTATATGATTTGATACAACCATTTTGCAACTACATATGAAATGAATGCAATAGCCTAGCTCAGAGCAGAGCAAATACAACATATCGAAACATAAACTGCCTGTTTCACGATGTCGACAAGAAATTTTCATTCGCTTATTTATATTGAAAACAAAAACAAATTTTCTTATTTTGTTTTGTTTTCAATATAAATAAGTGAACGAAAATTTCTTGTCGACATCGTGAAACAGGCAGATAAATACTCAACATCAAAGTACATAATGAAAATGATGAACAATGACACGAAAACATAATATTACAAATTACCTGTATTCAAGTCATTAAGAAGAGTCGACAAGCGGCGGGAGCCAGCATCAAGAACCTCTTCACTAAATTCATAATTTGAATTTGGAAAACAGTCTGCTGAATTAACTGATTTCGAACAATAAATATGTATTTGTTTAATATGAATAATCTTAAATGTTCGTCGACCAAATATTCCATTAACATTAATATGTAGCCGTATTATCGAAAGGCAATAATCAATCAATCATACATTCAGAATCTCTTAAACCCACTACCAAATTATTCACACAAAAAAAAAATTGTTCACATTTTTAAGTTGGTTTATGATGCTATGCTATGTTTCCACGGGCGCGCTTTGCTATTTATTCATGCGTAATTATCGAAATGTCTACCTGATTCGCTATAAAAAATTTTGAGAGAGAATCGAGAATATTGATTTAGGAAATAAACCCAAATACACAGAAATATTTGAAATCCAAAAGCAATTAAGAAAAGTGCTTTTTAAATACTCGTATTTTAACAAAAATTGTGTATTCAGCCACTTAATCCCAGCAAAAAAAAATAAATTATATGTGTTTTCATGATTTCCTAAGCACCTATCTCTTCGAATAAATAAAGGTACAGTTTTTGAACTCATTAAAAACGCATGCGATATTATCTACTGGGTACCCAACAAAAAATAAAAGCGAATTTTAAATTACTTCTAAAGTATCTAATGCATATTTTTAGATGGTAAAGAAGTTATTTTTGACCACATATCAAATGGAATTTTAAATCACTACTTTGTTTTCAACAAATTCATTACTTTTTTGGCTCAAGCCAAATACAAGAGCTTTTTTTAATTACATTTAAGGCTTTTCAAGTAAAAAATTTGTATTATTAAAAATAACAAAAAATTAAATTATTTAACATTTTTTCGTTGCAAACCATATCAAAGTGATTTTAATCACTGAATAAAAAGCACTATTTAACTACTTTTCTGAAGTGAATTATTTTCACACCCAAATTTCACATTTTTATAGCACCAAAAAACATGATTTTTATTGAGTTAAAAAAATGTCAAAAGCAAACCACTTCCTTCCAATTTGAAGTGGTTTGATTCAGTAGATGTGATGTTTTTTCTACTTCTTTTTCCTCACTTTTTTTGCTCGGGTAATATATTAAAATAAATATCCAGCAAAAAAAAAAAAACAAAAATAGGTGCAAAAACGGATTTGAAACATCACACTGAAACATTTGCATAAAACTGTTTTTATCTCCAGTTAGAGAGCATGCTTAACAGTCAGTTTTATTTTTGTAATCAGGGAACTTGCACGACTGAACTCATTTTAATGGAGATCAAAGTACATATTTAAATTACCGCACAAACACACATGATCTCCAATGGCACGCTAATGTAGCAGGAGCACGATGTATCTCCTAAATCGAACCAGTCCGTCATCACTTGAACCCACGATTCAACACATGATTTTTCATGTTTTATTTTTAACCCACGACCACAAAAAGGGATGTTATAATTTTGTAGTGATTTTTATGGCTTAATTTTATATGAATGAACGTTTGTATGTAGTGGCGTCTTAGACTGTATGTATGTATGTTCTTGTTTTTTTTCAATTTCTGGATACATACAGGACACTCAGCATATTTAGAAGTATTTAAGCTTAAATTACACGTGACATAGCCATAACGCCATAGCCAAACCAAAACTCAATTGATTTCTATGGTGAGAGTGAGAGTGAGAGAGACTCGCCATAACTCTCACCATAGAAACCAATTGAATATTGGTTTGGTTATGGCTATGGTGTTATGACTATGTCACGTCTAATATAAGCTGTTCAAATTGGCACCAGAGTGCCGAACATCAAACGGCTCCCTCGTGTTTCTCTCGATGGGCAGCTCTGATTTAAACCAAATGAAAACTTATTTTCCAACTCTACATTCCATAAAGTTTCTCTCAAGATGTACCTAACCAGGTGGCAGCGCTACTTAAGCTGACAATTTTTTGCTCTATTTGCTTTGTAGCTGAAGAATGTCAAAAACTTCCGATTTTATTTTGGTTTTGGTACAATCAAGGCACATTCACAAGGTAGTAGCGGAAATACAGCTGAGCTATTTTTTTTTCAAATTAAAGTTCATCCGAAACTTCAAAAATTTTTTACGAAAGAGAAATTAAAAGAAAATGTAAAAAAATTTCAATATGAAAAATATTTTATTAAAAAAATTCTGTGAAAACAAATCTAAAAATATGAAAAAAACTATTAAAAATTGTGAAAAGTTTAATAAATAACAAAAATTAAAATTTTTAAAAACCCCGATATTGCTAGAAAAGATGTGATATCTTCTAAACGGCTGGACCGATTTTATTTAAACATAGTTAAGAACCTTCTAGATCAAGTTACCTTTCAGACAGAAAAAACTAAATCAAAATCGGTCCAGCCGTTTGGGCTGTACGTGGACACGGACAGACACACAGATACACAGACACACACTACAAACTTATAACACCCCTTTTTTTGGTCGGGGGCTAAAAATAAACATTAACAAAGGGATAGGGACAAATATATGCCCAAATTGTCTACATAAAACTTAAAAACATGGTACTGGCAAAAAACTGTTCAAAAAGACTGCTGCAAAATAAATTTATGCGCTCCATGAAAAAACAAAACCATTTTCATAATTTTGAGTTGCGATATGCATACATATTTATGTTTATCTTTGCACAGATTTGTTAGTTTCTTTTTACCCTTGTTATATTGGTGGTATGGTTACTGCAAAATTAAATGTCAAAAACTACTTATTTTTTAGTGTTTCTTATTTGTATGTTTCTGATAGTAACACAATGGTTATTTCTTTTACGGAGTAAAAAAACACGAAATATTGATGTTACACAAGCATTTAAGAAAATCTGCAATTTGGCAGTGAAAATCTGCAAATCTCAATTTTTAGTTTTTGCATTGAAAAATCAGCAAAATTCAGAGAAATCTGCAAATCTGGCAACAGTGGCTGTGTACGTATGCAAAGCAGAATGTTAGCAGAGCCCTCAGGGCAATGGGATGATGACCATAGCATAAGTCATAAAGACGTACAAACATTTGTACAACAAAAACGATTTGCTGATTTAATTTAAAAAAAAATGTAACTGCTTCATTACATAGCGTCTACAACTGCGACTAACTCTGATATAATATGTGAGAGAACGTCGGCAGAATAACAAAAATAAAATGCCGATATTTCTCTTCATATCATACAATAGGACAACGTAATTTTACTTTTCTTATAACATTTCATTTTATGCAAATTCCCATCGAGTTAACATGTGTTAATTTTATATAATTATTTATTTTGTTTTTACTTTTTCACACAAACTTTAATCTATAAATCAATTAAACATATAAAATCCCAGAAATTTTGTAAAAACATTGTTTTTCATTTATTTTAATAAACACTCACACATGCATACTCATTTATTTTCATGTACGTGTAGTTTTTTGACAGTTAATATCATAAGATTGTTGTTATAGGATTTCTTATAACAACGCTCTTATAAAAAATATTATAAGATTGACATAACACTAATTTGAAGTCTACACGTAACATAATTCTCTCTGCGATTGAATTTGACGCTCTTATCTTACATATTATGTTAGGTGGAGACCCTATGTTAAGGGTTTATAAACAAATTTCTGAGTGGAAATCTGTCTTATAAACCCTTACAAATCAAGAGGTTGACAAAATGAAAATCCGAAGATAATCTCTTTTTCTGCATACCTCCTTTTTGGTTGTGGATAAAAAAGGTTTCAAGATTGATACAAAAAGAGTTGTTTATCTGAACAACATAATTGGAGCATACATATGTATAAGTATGTGTCATACATTGGGGTAGATGTAACGAGTATCAATAAGAGAAAAAAAGAGTTGAATAACTAGTCAAAAGTTTATATACATACATACATACATATGTATGTACATATGTATGTTTCAGCACTATGTGGATTTAAAGTCAGCTGTTTCCTTAATCTTACAAATTTTTACTATTTCTCCGTTCGAGCACTTTTTTCGGCAACAGCTCATTTTGAGAGTAAATTTTAAAATTTGTCACAGTTAGTCATGTTTTACACTCGGCAGTTTTACTTGAAGCAAGTCTGAGTTTATAGGAGAGAATGGAGGGGTACTGACTTGCCTGTACAGAAAAGTTACTTCAATTCTGTTATTTCATTCGCTGCATTAAAACAATACGAAAATTGAACAAGAAACCGTCTGAGTGTAAACAAATGGGCAGTTTTAAAAGAGAATTGAAGAGAACTGCTTCAAGAAAAACTGCCAAGTGTAAAACATGACTAATTACTCATTTACTGATTTTTATTGCAAAAGTAAACAAACACACCTAATATTAACTAGCCCCTGAAACTATGCTACAATTTCTATGCGTGTGCAAAAACACTCCATATGTTGAGATACTCGTACATTTCATATTTTTTTCCCAAGATGAGCAGAGTACATACTATTTTTGCAAGATTTTCTTATGAACAATTCATGGCAATTTTTTTTATACATATGTATGACTGGGTTCGCAAACGACAATTTTAGCTGAGCAGCTTTTTAGTTCATGGGCGAGAGAGGAAAGTGTGATAGCTTCCCTCTTCATTGTCCTCTCCTCTATCCACTCCATAAGCTCAAAAGTTGCACAGCTAAAATTGTAGTGTGTTGCTACAAAAAATGTAAACATTTTGAAAAACTTGTTTGACACTGGTGAATATGGACTTTTTACGAGTATTATGCTTATACAGTCTTTTACTTCCGGGAGAGTTTGAAGTTTTGATGGGTTTTTTTTTTGTTTTTTTGCTAAATCGAGATCAAAGAACGCAGTTTTTAATTTTGGATTATCTTGTTCGATTTGACGGTTTGCATTGTCTCTTACGACATGTAATCGTATAAAATTAATATAAAACTGCAGATATATTGCATTTTGTTTTTTCATTTTCGAAAAAAAAAAAAACGTTTACACTTTTCTTCCTCTAACAAGAAGTGATTTGCTGCTTCCAACCTTGTCTTGCATTCGAACATATTTATATACAATCAAACAAATTCACCTGTACATAGATACGCACATGCATGCATACACATGTACATACATATATACAAATGCATATATGTATGTATGTGCATCGTATGTATGAATTTTCCAGGTAAACAGCTCTATTTGAGTAACAGGTAAAATTAAAATAATTTATCTTACGGCTGGACTTTGTAAATACAAACGCTTTTTTCGTTTTGAAATTTGTATGAAAAAAATATTTTTGAAACGAATTTTCGTTATTTTTCATACAAATTTGAAACGTTTAGAAACGTAATTTTTTTACAAAATCTACCTTTTAATCGTAAAAATGTAATACTCACTACCAGTCCCATTCGTGCTGAAAGGACCTCGCAATTCTCCACTAATTTGTGGGCTTACATGATCCATTTGATTTGAATTAAATGAAGCTTGAGTAATCGATGAGTTTGGTTGAACACGGAAGACATTTCCAGTTGCCATTAACGAGTGTGCAGATGACTGCGTATGCAAGGATCCTATTGGAGAGGTTCCGAGGGCATTAATACAACCACTAGCGGCACTGGCCATAGCTGAATGACTACCGCCTGGCATAGGAGGTGATTTGCCGGAACGAGGGCTGGAATTCGGGGTGGATCTTGGCGAAGAAGTTTGTTGACTCTTTAGCATTCGCATGAGACCCTCCAGCTGTTCCATTAACTGACGGCGAGAGTCTTGTAATGCACCCAAATGACCTTCGAGTTCGCCCTTGCGTTGGCGCAATGCACGCAACTCAGTTATAAGAGCAGGATTTTCAGGTGTCATCTGTTCCGCTTCCTGCTGACGTCTCAACCTAGCTATTTCGCGCATAATTTCTTTATTTTTTGACTCCAGCTGTGTTATGAGCTCGCGTTGAGCACGCGAATTATCTGAACTTATGGGATGTTGATTCTCAGCATTGATAGCGCCGCCACTATTAGGCTGAAGGCGAAAAATTTACATGTTAAAAATAAAAGCTTAAGGAAAATCTTTCAATAACTTCTTACTGCACGATTTTCTTGAGCAAGTCGTGCTGCATAACGGGCTATTAAACGATGTTCTTCATCGTTTGCTGATGCAGCTGCAACCCGCGATGAAGAAATACCATTTGCACTGTCGATACTTCGTCCAGTTGCCCGTGAATCGATGGTACTAGATCGGTCAAACATAAGGCCGCTGGGTAAACCGCCGCCCCCACCGCCTGCTACGGTACCACCTAGACTATGGAGCATTGATGGATCAGCGAAACCATTATGCGAAGGCAGTGGAGAGGGTGGAACAATATGCGACAGATTCAAAGTCTTCTCTGGCTGCTCAGGAAATCGTGGCAACACTTGAGTCGACTTTTCGGGCACACATCGGAAACTTTTGCGCAACGAATGACCAATCTGTTTGCTGGGTGACTTATAACTCGAGTATTCCTTGACTTCGTGATCGTTTTGATGACTCAGTGATGTCTTGCCATGCCAAAAGCATTCCTGGCACAGTTGGTAGGCGTGACACCGCTGACAACGGTAACGAAAGCCAGTGAAATTTTCCTTATGACAAACAGAGCATATTGTCGGATGGACAATCGTTTCAACAGTAGCCAATCGGTGTAGCAAAGGTAACCATACGAGGCACGATGGACCAGGTTCTGACATCAGTGTTGCCATGAAATCATTAACAGTGACCTTATTTTCAGAGGAGAAAATATGTTCCTCCAATCCATCGCTATAATGAAATGTAGGCGACTCATACACAGCAGCAGGCAAGGCAAGTACTTCCCTCAAAAATTCACCTAATTTCCAGCTAACTAACTGACCTGCACCGTCTGAGATTTGAGAGAATATATCTGCAAGAAAAAAAAAGTATTAAATTATTTACATTATTGTATAAAATTAATACTCGACTTACATCTTAACTTGTCCACCAACTTGCCAGAGCACATCGTTGCCAAGGCCACTTTTATGGAGAACACTCTTATTTTGCCAGAGTTATCACTGTCAATTTATTTATTCTAATTATTTTTTATTCCTTTTAATATATATTTTCTTATTTAACTAATACGAATTTAAAAACCAGACTTTTATGTCGGTTAAACACGTCTAGATGCATTTCGTTGCTGCCCAAGCATCTCATCAGTAGGTTGCAACCACAATTCAAAATAAAAAGCTTACAAAACGCCAGTGCTTATAGATAAACTCTCAATGAATGATTGAGAATTACAAAACTACAATCTTGCTAAGTTAAGAAACTTTTTCTTCAAAAAACAACAAATAATACTACAACGATTTTGTACTAAAGAACATTGCAACATTTTTTTTTCCTTAATCTCCCAACAAAAAATTACACATTACCATCAGAACTACTTGCCATATAATGACTTACTTTTCTGATTGCCGAATTTCATTAATCGCTTACAAATCACATTACATAAAATTATGTACAACTTGATAAACGAGGAGAATGATTCTTTTAGATTTAATACTCGTAGATTACGTGAACATGTTGCGAAGTAAAAAAAAGTAAGTACATACTTTTCAATAATCCACTATTTTAGTCTCACGCCTTGTTAAAATCATTAAGTTGGTAATCCAGTAGGGAAGAGCTAGTACAAAGTAATCGTAGTCGAATTCGTATTCGTAGTTAGGTCCATGATTTAATAAATAATATATTGAGAGTTTGTTTATATAAGCACTGCCGTTTTGTAAGCTTTTTATTTTTAGTTGTGGTTGCAATCTACTACAGCAACGAAATGCATCTAGATCTGCTTAACCAACAACAAATGAATTTTATAAATTCGCATTTTTTTATTTCTTGAATTTGAAATATGTATGTATGTATGTATGTACAAAGTTTTTTTCATTTACCTGGTATAAGCCGCCAGCAGCCAATTCAATAACAATCCGGCCTTGGAGTCAACTGGAACTTGCTGCGCTGTTGGTAAACGCTTATTCAGGTTATGATACAGCGATGAAACCAGTGTCTCTAAGCGTGCCACACTTACATCACTTTGTGGTTCCAAAGTGTTTAAACCGTTTTCGCGAAAAGCTTCTATAACATTCCATATATCAACTAAATGCAAATTTGTCGACTTTTGTATATAACGTAATTTGGAAGCCGTACGATACGAGGCGAAACGTATTGAATCGAATGTTTGTAAACGTAAATCTTGCAGCAAGGCAACGCGTGGTTCAAGTTCCATCATAATGGCCAATTATTAACTGTCTAAATATAGTAAAATTAATTTTTTATTAATAACACAAATATTCGCTAGGTTTCAGCAGGGAAGTTTATTTTGTATGTTCCAATTACTGTATTCAATATTTTTTTTATATATCGTTAGTTAAAATGCAAAAAGGCTGAACTAACAAAAAATTAAAAATTAAGTTGTTGATTGATTATTATGAATGGCATTAAAATACATATGTATGTATCTTGACAAAATTTTAAACTTCTGCTATCAAATATTACGCTTTTATTAACAAAAAAAAAAAAAAAAAAAAAAACAAGGAGAATTAACTAACTGCCACTTTATGGAAGCCATGTAAAAATTTTCGCTTGTCTCAAGGTTATGAATTCGTCTTGGCTTGTCTATTTATATTGAAAACAAAAACAAAGCACTCAAAACTTGTTTTTGTTTTCAATATACATAAATAGACAAGCAAGAATTTTTACATGGCTTCCATAAACTGGCAGTAAAAGTTTGTTTATTTGTTTTTAGTTATTTGCTTCTCCTGTAAAATTATATTTTTGTTAGTTACGCCTTTATGCATTTTAGCTAACGATATGTACATATGTATGTATGGGCAATTCACCACAACGGAAAATTGGAAAGTGCTCAATTTTTTTGTTTCCATATCTATTTATATAGTAGATTAGGTTAGGAAGGGTGGTGCTAGAAGACACATCCACACATTCCATTGTGATTCCCTTCTATTGCTCCCATGGAAACGTCTGCTCAGCCACCTAAACCTATGACGTTGCAGCTTCGAGCAGTGACAGATAATATGTTCAATGGTTTCTGGTTTCCCTTCACAGTGATGCCAAAAGTAGGCGATTTTCCCTTTTTGTAGGGATTTTTCTGTAAAATTTTCAGCGTAGGGAAAAAATTACATATTTTTTATTTTGAGGAAAATGTAGGGAATTTTTAAAAATGATCACTTTTTTCAATTTGTTAACTGGGGGGTTTCCACTAGCCATGAACTTGGTTGTATCGTGTGATACTTTTCTTTTTGCTGATGATGTATTCATGTTATTTAAATCCCCCCTAGGTTCGGCAGCTGCGTTAGTGAATAATATCAACTCTTGTTTGGGACGTGTTTATGAGTGGACGTCGTGCAATTCCTTGCTCTTGAATCCTTCTAAGACTAAAGCTATTATGTTTGGACCTACGGATCGTTTTATAGTTGACCTCAATATATTTTTAAATGGTGTACGGCATGGTGTAATTATACAGGTGACTGCGTAAGGATTTGTTATACAAAAATACGGCAGCCCTAGCTGTGTAAAGAGCCGAAGAATGTCAAAAGCACAAAAATAATTGTACCAAAACCAAAACAAAACGAAGTTTTTGACATTCGTTAGCTACAAAGTACATAGAGCAAAAAATTATCAGCTGTAGTAACGCTGCCACCTGTTTAAATACACCTTGGTGTACGGGTTGAATTAGTGGATCACCTCAAGTGTCTAGGTATTGTTCTTGATACCAAACTGTCTTTCTCATGTCATATTGATTCGCTAAGTGGTGAACTTTTTGGTATGCTACGCAAAATTTATTCTCTAAATCTATTTTTAGCTTTTCGTGTTAGATCTCAACTATCATGGGCTCTCTTGATGCCACATATCTTATATGGATTTGAAGTCTTTTCTGGTACAGGCTCGATTCATTTAGCTAGAATTCGTCGCTTGGTGAATATGGTGGTACGTTTTATTTATAATGTTCGCCGAAGGGAACATATTTCTCGTTTTGTGTACCGCTTTCTTGGATGTAACTTCAACAAATTCCTTATGTATCGTAATCTGGTTTTATTTTATAAAGTTTTTAAAAGTGGCAGGCCGTTAGCGTTATACAGATCTTTTTCATTTCTGCGATCAACGAGGAATCCTCAGTTACTTATTCCTAGAGTTTATTTTTCTTTTTTTTGAAAAATCCTTTATGGTAAGGATCGCTCGTTGGTGGAATTACTTGCCTTTTGCTTTACGTATTTTTTCTCATTCTAATAACGTTTTTCGTTTGAAACTTATGGAATTTTGTTCAATTACTTAACATGTGCTCATGCTCACTGAAGATTGCTTTTACACTGGATGGGACCTGTCATACATTTTGCTTTATATATTGTGTCTTTACTTTTCAATTATATCTCAGCCTGGAAGCTGATAAATAAATAGAACTTCTTATTATAATTCCTTTACTTTATTTTATTTGATAATAGTTTTAAGTTTATTTGATCTCAGGTATTATTAGTACTGTTATGTAATATTTTTAGTTGGCCTCTGTGTGGCTTTATATTACATATTTTGTAAATAAATGAAATGAAATGAAATGAAATTATAAGGATGATTGGAGTTATTAAAAATAAATAAAATAGAAAACAAACCAAAGGAATTACATACATACTTAGATAGTTTGATTAAATAAATGAAAGAGCAAGTTTGATTATATTGTTTTCATTTCAATGCCTAAAGAATAGGAAAATCTCAGATAAACAAATGCATACATAATTCGCGAAAACTAAGATTAGCAATGTAAGAATTTTAGTGTTTTTGAATTCATGAAAATTAAATTCACAAGTAATAAAAGAAATGTATTTCAATACATCAAATCAATTTAACAGTATTTTAAAAAATGTCTTAGCAAACATTTGTACGTTGTAAATTATAATTTTAAACTACAACTTGAGAAATTATGTACATATGTACATATGTAAGGCCAAATTCCTATACTATGGCTTCTTAAAATGTTTCTTCACAATGTTTATTTTTTATTTTTATTATTTATGGGTCAAAGAAGAAAACAGTTTTGCCAAATATTGCTTATTTACATGCATACCAACTCTTGCACATAGAAGGATTGTAAATACCCTGCAGGAGAGTATGCGATATTTGTCAGTGTAAAAGCTTCTACATAGTATATTTACTAGAATAGCAAGAACTATTGCAAAAAGGGTTAAAGTTGTTGTGTAAAATTACTAGTGCTGATGAATACTAGTATATGAAGTAGTTCCAAGGTACCACATTGCAAAATAAATTTTGACTGTCTAACAGATAACAGAGCCCGTGCACTATATGAAAATTGTTATCATACAATTATTAAAATTTTAAGTTCATCTAAAAATATTTACAATTAAATAATTATAATTAATTTTTGAATTTTAATAAATAATTACGAATTTTAACTAGCAGTTGTCACTGGGTAACAAAGGAATAAAACCACCAATTTTATAGAATTTTCTTTACAAAAGAACTGGTAATAAGCTAGTCCTAAACTATTACCAATGGTACTAGTAGTTTTCTATACCTACTCAATGCTAATTTGAGCATTAAGATGGTATAGGAAAGTTTACAGTTGGGAACTAGTGGTAGGGTAGGTTGCTGTACTAGTAAAATGCAAGTTGGACACTAGTTCGATCTCCTGCACGGTATGTATACAAACAAATTCCTAGCAAAAAAAAAAGACATGCAAAAGAAATACTGCAAATGAATTGGTTCAATTTAAGTGCAGGCGTGTCATTGACGAGCATGGGTTCACATTTCACAAAACTGCTCATCATTTAAATGAGTGCTTAGAACCGGTTCAAGTTCCCTGATTCGATGAAGATAAAAAAAATATTGTCGCAGCCAGACATACTCTCTACCACTGAGCTATTGTATTATTGATATACATATGTATGTATGTTGGAGATAAAACTTGCTTTATGAAAATGTGTTGATTTAATTACGTTTTTGCATGCTTTTTTCCTGGATATATTTACATACATACATACATATGTATTTCAATATATTAGTCAGTTTGTCGCATGCGTTTTTAATGAGTTCAAAAACTATATAATTATTTACAATTTGCGATGACATTCAGAATGCGTTCGAAGAAATAAATGCTTAAGAAATCATGAAACACTATTTATTTATTTATTTAATAATAATTCAGCCTAATGGATTACAATGTCCTTACAGGCTAGCAATAAGTAATATTATTCTAATAATACATTCAGTAAATGTTTATTCTCTAGACACAATTTAAAATCATTTACAGATAGCGAAAAATCTAAAATAACAATATTATTTAATTTATTTAAAATATTTAAAGCTCTTAACATGGGTTCATTCATAGCATAATTAGTACCATGCGTAGGTACAAAGAAAATATTATAAGACCTTAGTGATCTAAAAGGTATACACAAGCAGATCAGATTAAATAGATATTCACAGTCAATGATCCCATTAATTAAATTAAAAATAAACATAAGAGAATGAAGAGTTCTTCTCATATAAAGCGGCTTTAAACCTAAAAGCAAGCAACGAGAGTAATATGAAGGCAGTGTTGCCGAATCGCGGGTAATTACCCGAACCAGGTGTAATTTTTATGTGCATGTGTAGCGCGTGGGTAATTGCTCTCAGGTGTAATTTACGGGTAATTTGAAATTCGTTTATTTTATATAATAAATCGTTTGTGTTCTGGCTTTCACATCGTTTTCACATGTTTTCTTGTGAGTTTGGACGTTAAAACACATAAAAAATTGATACAAAACAAAAAAAAATAATTTTTTTGATTCGAAATTTATATTACAGGTGCACATTATATAGTAGAGCTTTTTGCCATCGGAAACTCATTTTGAGAAAATTTGAGTTGCATTTCACTGGGGCTGATACCAAATCATAAGTATACCTTAAACAAGTTTTTTGAAATATGTCTAATATTTATTTTAATATTGGGTGTAATTCCTTTGAAATCGGGTAATTTTGGCTCCTACGAGGTGTAATTTTAAATATATATTTTGGTAACACTGTATGAAGGAGACGCTAAGTAAACAGGATTGCCACGAAGAGCGAATTTAAGTAATTTTTTCTGGATTCTCTCAATTCTATTTATATGAACATTATAGAATGGGCTCCATACAAAAGAGCAATATTCTAATTTAGAACGAACAAAACTAGTATATAACATTTTCAATGTACATGGATCCAAAAATTCTTTGCAATTCCTTCTAATAAAAGCACATGCAGAATACGCTTTAGGTATCATATAATCAAGGTGGGACTTAAAATTCAATTCACAATCAAGCACAATGCCAAGATCTATTATTTTAGTAACAACTTTCAAGTTTTCATTACATAATTTGTATTGGAAAACTCTTTGAACACGCAAACTAGACCTACAAAATGACATCTGGTAACATTTATTTATATTTAACAATAATTTATTAAGCAAACACCAATTAGATACTTTATCAATACAATTTTGTAAAATAAAAGAATCAGTTTCTGAACGGATTTCCTTAAAAATTTTTAGATCATCTGCATATAATAGGAAATGAGAGTCGGGAATGCAATTTCTAATATCATTAATAAATATTAAAAACAATAAAGGGCCCAATATACTACCTTGAGGTACCCCAGAAGTAGCAGTATAAGGCAAAGACACAAAATTTTCCAATACAACTGTATATTTTCTATTGTACAAGTACGATTTCAACCAATTAAGGAATACACCATGAAAGCCCATGGCTTTCATTTTGAACGCGTTCATATATTTTTTGTTGGAAATGTTTTGGCATTATGTATTTAAAAAAAAATTCACTTTCCTGTCAATTTAATTAATGACTTTGAAGACTTGCTGACCTGACCGTTAATGATTATAAATGATCCGTAGAACATATGTACATATATATATATATATGTATATATGTATATTCTATGTCTGTACCCAGGTGTAAAACTCAAAAGATCTTACTTCTTACTATTCTTATCTAACTGCTAGAGAATGCCTCATAGAAGGTCTTTCGCACAAAATAGTAATACGATTTTGGCCTTGCAGGCTTACTGTATTACAAAATATAATTAAATAAATAAAAAAATATAAGATACTCATTCCACACGAAGCGAGAGTGCGGAAGGCCTGTCCCGCAATGACAAAGTGTTTAAAAAAAAAGATATGAGTGCCTATGGAATGGAACAAACAGGCCTTGTACATCCAAAATAAGGAGTACAGAGGCCTTCTAGAACGCATCTTTACTCCTTCTTTTCCCGCTGGGGTGCCTGCATATGTATGTATGTATGTATTATGTATAAGGTATAATAACATGTAAATATAGAAAAATCATCACACTTGAAATTTTTGTTTTGCTTTTTTACTAAACAGAAAGAAAACAAATCAAAATAAATAAATGGTGACATCATTTATACTAATCACTAATTTTAAAATGAAATTATCGAGACCATTTTAGGTTCCACAATAAAAGATCGATATCACACACACACACCAGAAGTTCAAGAAATAAATGAAGAGATAAGTTTATCTGATAAATAAAACCTACAACATATAAATCAAAGTTACATTCATTACATTTGGTGCTATAAATGGCTTATGTAAACTCAATGAAATTTGATATATACATAAATAATGAAAATGAAATGAAATAACCCAGCTAGCATTTGGGTGATCATTTTTGGCAGAAATCTCTTATATGATTCTCCACAGATCGCTTTTGATGATTAGAAAGTGATTTATCACTTGTGCTATTGAAAGAGGATTCAATTATGATTCATCTACATGATCAAATAATGATTTCTTGAAAATAGAGGAACAACATGCAAAACAACCGCAAAATGGTGATTTAAAGGATTTAATATGAAAATTGCTCAAAAATAATCAGCAAATCGTATCATAACTGATTCTTTGGTATGATTAATCTATAGGGTACCATTTTCTCACAACGGGAGTATCATTTATGATCGAAAAATGAGCTCATATACGGTTATTTTTCCCGTCAAGCTGATTCGGAAAAGATTGGATTATGATACAAAATGCTAGCTGGGAATTGCCACGTACTTAGGTATTTATGTATGTACATCAGAGACCTGCGCCGATCGGCTGAGAACCGGCTTAGCCGAGCCGCCGATTATTTTTCGGCTAACAAGCGGCTGGAAATTAGCCGCCGATTGAAATATTTTTTTAATGTTTTTTCGGCAGAAAAACTGTTTTTACATATCTTGGATATAATTTATAGTTTTGTATTTATTCAGTATGTAAATTTTTGCCTCTATGTGCAACTCTGCAGAGTTGCTTTGCATATACATATGTTAGTACAAAAAATTTTAGATCGTTTTGCTTTGCTTGACAGAAATGAGTAGACACAGGAACACATGTCCTTTAACATGTTCTTTCGTGTATGGGCATCATAATTTTTTTAGATGGATATCTTATGCTGGCCACAGACGAAGGAACTTGTTAAGAAACATATGTTTCTACTGTTTTATTTTTTAATAAAGACGATGTAACCAATAATGAAACATCAGTTCAGGGCTCAAATCGTCACATTCGTGATCGTATCGACAATCGTACGAAAACAAATTAAGTGATACGTCAATTATATAATCTGAATGGGATTTCAGTACGTATGTCATAATCCGAAAATTGTGCCTTTACGTGAAAAGTTCGTTCACGGATTTGGCGATTCAACCCCTGTGCGTTAATGGAAAGAAATAATTGCTACTTCACAATTTTTATCTATTGAATTTGACATTTTAGCTTCGAATGCACTAGATAGAGGTATGAATGCATGATTGAAAGGAAATTTTTAAAACATATTTAGTTCACTCATTTTAGTATTTGAAGCTAAGAACTGAATTAATTTTTACTTCTTTCCTATTATATTATTTTATTTCTATTATATTCTTTTCTATTATTTTGGAATTTCTCTACTTTTATATTATTGTATCATGTTTATACCTGAAGTTGTCTCAGCCGGCTGACAGCCGATTTTCAGCCGCTGCCGATGATTTTTTATGAGCCAGCCGCCGCCGACAAAATCGCTTGGCGCAGGTCTCTGATGTACATATGTATGTTGGAATCAGATTTTATTTTTCCATAAAGTTGTGTGTAAATTGAAAACATTAAATTAAACTCGATTTTTGGCAAACTGGTTTTTTTGAGTTTTTTTAAGTGCCTATGGCCCACTTATATATTTTATTTTTAACTACTTAGTTCTTTAAGGAGGCTAGAGACCTGTTCCAGATGCATAACAAAACAGTCCGAACTTGTACAAAGTTATCCAAAAGCGTTGCAGCAATTTTTGTGCAATTTTGAGAGTGAATGAGAGAGTAATTTTTTTCATTTCCTGTACAAACTTGCACGAACTTTTTCTTCTGGGTAAGGCCGCCTTTAAATCTGTGTGCCAAGTCCACAAAAAGCGTTAAAAAGTTTCATACTTAACTAATAGACAATTTTCATAGAATCCAACATGATTGGAAACTGTTTAAATTAATAAATACATGTCTGAATAAAACAGTTATTAATTAGTGGTTACGCTCTTTTGGGCACATGTCACACTCGGCCTAAGTTCGGACAAGAATAATCTGCTGTTTTTTTTTTCATACGAAACTGAAAAATTAATCAGAAAATTTGCAAATAAAGCATTTTTACATATAAATTTATTAAAAAGTATAATGGGATGTTTTTCAAATAATGCTGAAGTTGTAAGTACATTTGTGCATATTTTTCCATTTCTTTAATATAAAAAAATGCTTTTTATGATTTTTTAAATATTTAATTCCTTCCTTTTTTTAACTTTTTTCATTCACTTTTACAGCTGTTGCCAATGATGCAAAATTTTTGTTTTTATAATGTTATGCGTTCTAAGCAACTAAAATCACTAAAATAAAATTGAATTTAAAAAGCAAGCACTACACCATTTCCAGTTGTATTTCAGAAGTTTCCAATTGTTTTTCAGAAATTTCTAAATATGTTTCAGAAGTTTCTAATTATAGTTCAGAAGTTTCTAATTATATTTCAGAAATTTCTAGATATGTTTCAGAAGTTTCTAATTACCGTTCAGAAGTTTCTAATTATATTTCAGAAATTTCTATTTATATTTCAGAAATTTCTAAATATGTTTCAGAAGTTTCTAATTATAGTTCAGAAGTTTCTAATTACATTTCAGAAGTTTCCAATTATGTTTCAGAATTTTCTAATTGCATTTCAGAAAATTCTAATTGCTTTTCAGAAATTTCTAATTGCTTTTCAGAAATTTCTAATTGTTTTTTAGAAATTTCTAATTGCATTTCCGAATTTTCAAATTACATTTCAGAAACTTCCAATTGTATTTCAGAATTTTCCATTTTTATTTCAGATATTTATATATATTATTCTGTATAAAATTTTGGGGTTTTTTTAAATAAACAATATGTGTAGGAATTATAACACTTTATTGTGAACTACATATGTACATACAAAAAAAGTATAGGTTACTTGGTTTTCGCACAATATACGTATATATATATGGTACCAGGAACCAGGTATTGATCTCTGTTTGCACAATTATCATTATGATTTTGTTACTATGTATAAGGTTATGCTAAGTTATATTAATAATATCATATACGGCAATAATATACTTATCAAGGCACATTCACAAGGTAGTAGCGGAAATGCAGCTGAGCTTTTTTTTTCAAACTAAAGTTCATCCGAAACTTCAAAAATTTTTTACGAAAGAGAAATTAAAAGAAAATGTTAAAAAATTTCAATATGAAAAATATTTTATCAAAAAAAAATCTGTGAAAACAAATTTAAAAATATGAAAAAACTATTAAAAAATTGTGAGAAGTGATAAACGTTGCAAATTTTGTTAGTGGTAGCTGCCGTGGAGAAATATTTTAAAATTTATGTTAATTAATAATATTTATTATTATTGTGTTAAACAAATTCTATTTGTGAAGTTTTGGATGAACTAAAACCCATGTTGTTTTTTTCATTGTTGTATTTTTTCATTGTTTTAGTAATCCTGATATTACCTGGAAATGAATTTGCCTTGATACTTATGTTATAATTACACAATAACTGTAACTGTTAACTGTTTGGAATATTATTGAAAATATGTTAACATACAATACTTAGAAATGATTAGATTTTATAAAATGTAGGTGCACAAAAATAATATATCCATATAACAGCCTGAAATACATTTAGAAATTTCTGAAATACAAATGGAAAATTCTAAAATACAATTGGAAGTTTCTGAAATGTAATTTGAAAATTCGGAAATGCAATTAGAAATTTCTAAAAAACAATTAGAAATTTCTGAAAAGCAATTAGAATTTTCTGAAATGCAATTAGAAAATTCTAAAACATAATTGGAAACTTCTGAAGTGTAATTAGAAACTTCTGAACTATAATTAGAAACTTCTGAAACATATTTAGAAATTTCTGAAATATAAATAGAAACTTCTGAAATATAATTAGAAACTTCTGAACGGTAATTAGAAACTTCTGAAACATATTTAGAAATTTCTGAAATATAATTAGAAACTTCTGAACTATAATTAGAAAGTTCTGAAACATATTTAGAAATTTCTGAAAAACAATTGGAAACTTCTGAAATACAACTGGAAATGGTGTAGTATTTCAATATAGGCAATTATGGTTTTTAGCGTTTTGGATAAATTTTGCACATTCAGAGTAATTTTCTTTTTACTCTCATTGGTCCGAACTTGTACAAAATATTTTGGAACACACATGATCTGATGATTTATCGAGCAGAAATAAAAGTTAATTTCTGAGATTCCGCACCCGATAAACCGTGGTAGCACTATTTGTATCATATTATGTAGTACATATTAGTGTTGTCATTCGAACAAAAGTTGTTCGAATATTCGAACAACTTTTTATAGTTTTTGTCCGAACGATCAAAAATTATCAATTTAGAATAAACAATTATTTCAATTTCCTTAACTACTTCGTATAAAAAGTATTTTACATTTTAATCCTTTTTAATTTCTTAACAATAGGATGTTAAGTAATGAAATTATTCCAAATTATATATACATCTGTAAGCTTGTTTGTATGTATGTAAGTATGTGTTCGCTAAACGCATCTTTTGTTTTCTTGCATGGAAAAGATAATGCCTCTTACAATTCCTTATAAAGAGTTCTGAAAAAAAAACTGCTGTTCTCAAATCAAAGGCCTTAAGAATCGAATTATTAAACGACGTAAATAACCACTAAGTGCCTTAAAATTATTCCTCAGCTTTCCTATCCAATATTAATTTTTTTAAATACGCCACATGATTATTTTGTAATCAAAATATCCCAAATAATCTCAAGTACTATGAAGTATAAGATGGCATTTCTGAAGTAACTGATAATGTTTTATTAACTGATCTAAAAAATTTTATGAATAAAGTAAGAAATTGATTTCAATTATTTGGAAACATCAAAGAAAGGATTACACAAAGTGTATATGCTTTTTAATGATACATATTTTGACTACATCACTAACATTAACAACTTGCGAAAGAAACTTTTCTACTTGTTCTTTTATTAAAAATAAAAAAAAAATAGAATCGTCTGCAAGCTACGAGTAAAAAGATAACCCCATCTGGGGTTCTTAAATGATTTTTTAAAAGAAATCAATGACATATTAAAAAACGATTGTAAATATGTATAAATGTGTGTAAATACCTATACTTTTTAACTAATTTCGTGTCGGTTTTTAACGCCTGACCAAAAAAAGGTGGTGTTATAAGTGTATTGTAGTGTGTGTCTGTGTATATGTTTGTATGTACGAGTTCACTCACGTACAGACCAACCGGCTGGACCGATTTTGATTTGAAAGGTGATTTGATCGAGAGTGTTCTTAGCTATGTTTGAAGAAAATTGGTCTAACCGTTTGGAAGATATTACATCTTCTTTAGATATATTCTGTTGAATCTGTGTGTCTTTGATGCCGTAGTCCCAAACGGTTTGAGTGATTATAATTTGTTTTTGAAAGGTGACGTGATCGTATATCTTCTAATCCATACTTGAAGAAACTCGTTCTAGTCTATTGGAAGTTATCATAAATTTTCTATATATTAATTTACTCTTTTCTTTTTTGTGATTATGTTACTTCAATATTAGTGGAACATAGAGTTCAACTGCGTCGAAGGTTTTTAAAATTTTTAATTGGTGTTATTAATATTTTTATTTATTAATATTTCTAAGTCTGTTATACATAATTTACATCAAGCATTTCTTCCATGAAATTAGTTGCATGAAAATTTTTCATTTGTCAATGGGAGGTCTGGAGGAGCAACTTATATCAAAAAAGTTGCCAAAAATTAATCAGAGATTCATTATCCGTCCTTTTTATATAAAATTATCTTCCATAGCTCTCCAATTAGCAAATAAAAAAGTTTTGACCAACAAAATTCATGAATTTTCCTGAAAAATGCTCAATGTACATTGCGTATTATTCAAATTATTTGTTTTTCTTGTGTATTGAATTATTTTTCGTTTGTTAATACAATAAAATTAAACTAATGGGCCTTATTACGGTTCTCGAATTTTTCTATTCGACTTCTAGAGTTTGTACCAGATTAAAGAAAAATGTTGTATGTTTCTTTAATCTAGTATAGCAAGTTGAAGTCGAATCTAAAAATTCGAGAACCGTAATAAGGCCCAATATACATGAGTGTCGTGTTTTGCAAACTTTTTTCAAATTATTCCAATACATTTCATAGAAAGCTGATTAATTTTCCTTGAAATCGCTTTTGGTTTTATCTTAAAATCTTACAAAGCAGCAGAGATACAGTGTTGGAAAATATAATAGAAACGATGTGCAGTTTTCTTTCTTTTCAGAATATTACTTGTAAACTAATTTTATTTTGGGAGTTTATTTATTTTTTATATCAGAACTTATTAATATATAAAAATTAGAATAACTCAGCTCGGCTGCTTTTGTGTAACAAAACATATGATGGCATTCATTTCATTGCTCTTGGAAAAAATAATAGAAACAACAAACTTAAAACTAATCAACATAAACTTTTTTCTTTAAAACAATAAATACAATGTTGAAACTAAATTGAAATTAATATTTGGTTGTTCCACTCTTGTTTTTAAGGACTTCGGTACAACGCCGGCCTATTGAGTCTACCAACCTGGCACAAACTAATTGGTCGATATTGTACCATTTGGCCTGGACCTTCTCCCACAAATCTGTTTTGTTTTTTGGCTTATAGCCAGCAATTTTCTTTTTTAGAATGCCCCAAAGGTGCTCAATGGGGTTTAAGTCCGGGGACTGTGACGGCCATTCCAACAGGTGGACATTGTTGTCTTGGAACCATTTCTTTACCCAGAATAACGGACCAACACCTGACGATGAAAAGCATCCCCAAAGCATTATATTCCCACCCCCATGCTTAACAGTCTTTAAGGTGTGCTTTGGATCGTAGGGAGTGTTTTTAGGGCGTCTTACATGCACCTTGCCATCAGACCCAAACAAATTAACCTTTGTCTCGTCAGACCATAACACGTTTTTCCAATTTCTGCGCGATACGTGTTTCCTAGCAAACGATAACCTGCAGTTTATGTTGTTTTGGCTAAGGTATGGTACTTTCCTTGCACTATATGCCTTCAAGCCCGCAGATATCAATCTATTTCGGATTGTCCAACTGCTTACTGGTGCTTTTAAGGCATTTTTCAGGTCTTCTGAGGATAAAAATGGATTTTTTTTACTCTCGTATGAGCAATTGGTCAAACTTTTTTGATGTTGCGCGCTTTCGTCCTCGTTTTTCATCCGTAGGTTTAAAATGAACCGCAGAAAATACCTTTTTTTTCGAGCAGTTCATGAAGTCGGCAATCTGAGACTATCATTTTTTAATAATTTCCCTTTCCTGACCCATCTTGAATGAGATATTAATGAAATATGAAAAGATTTACAGCAGCTTCACTTTTTTGACGTACCTTTCCCACAAAGTATCAAACACTTTTTAAATAACAATATTTTATTAATTTAAAGTGGAATTATTAACAGTTTCCGCAGCGTTTCTATTTTTTTTTTCCAACGAAAACACGTGGTCACTGCACTAAAAGAGTACTGAACTTAAATTTTTGAGATCATGTACCCAAAACAGTGATGGGAAAGTTGGTACGATCGTACTTTTTTTGATACTATTTGACATGCAAAAGTAGCGTAGTACTCCCCGAACACAATCGATACTCTTGCGCAAAAGAACAATTTTTAAGCATTGACTGATATGGAAGAAGTTAAACCATTAACAACAAAGAATATATGCAGTTTCTGGTCTACAGAGGCTGAAAATAAAAACGCATTAGATGAATATATGTTTCCTGATATATCGAGAGTAGCTTACGGAATTTTGTCCATACATCACTCCTCTGTAAATGTCGAAAGGATTTTCTCTTACGAAAATCTCATGAAAATAAAATAAAGGAACAGTCATCGTATTCTGTAACTCGCTAAAGCTATATCTCTATCGCTAAAAAATCTATAAAATCAATTTATCGATTTTCGGCTACGAATGCAATTTTCAAACGTGTATTCATAAATCAGGTAATGTCTTAAAAATGTACTTCGCCGAAATTGTGTTGTTTTATGTCATCGCCAAAAATTTCAAATTTTCTATTTCTTCAGCATTTTAGCGATAGAATTTAGCTTTAGTTTTAGCGAGCTACGGAATACGGGGGCAAGCTTTATGTTCGAACAGTATTAAGTCTAATCCAGGCTATACCTATTTGTACCTACATATGTATCCTTTTTTATTTCTTTGTAAATGAATTTTGTATAATTTTTTGTTAATAAAATTTAAATAAAAAATATTATAATTTTTTGTACTCTCGGGATCAAAAAAGTACTTAAAAATTTTTTTTGATACCGAAATGCAAATCTCTTTTCCCATCACTGACCCAAAAGCAAACTCAAAATAAACTACCGTTATCAAAGAGTATAATACAGTATGTATCTGCTGAAATGATTGATTACCTTACAAGTTATAAATATGATATGAAATGTGTAGGTAGTTGTCGTTTCTATTATATTTTCCAACACTGTATTTTGATTAGAAGAGCGGAGCGTTTGCTGTACAAGTTTTTTCTTTGTTCACTGTAGATGCATTTGCAAATATGTACATATTTACTAATGTCTATACATATATGTACATACATACATACATGTGCATACTTATATTTATCTATATAAATATATATATATATATACATATATATATATACATATACATATATTTATATACATATATATATTATATATTTCAATCCAAAATATCCAGCATTAATAAAAATAAACTTTCTTTTAAATAATTTTTATCATCAACTTTTTTATCTTAGACCTATTTTAGATGGTCAGAGTTCGGCGTCATTACTTCGCCGAATCAGAGAGTAATGTTAAGCGGGGAGTGACTTTTATAGTTGGTCTATTTTTGTTATTTATTAAGATATGCACTTATAATTTTTGTTTGATGTAAAAAAAATATTTTATGCATACGTACATACATACACATATGTATATGTATGATTACGAGCGATTGTATCGTGCATAGATGCATGTGCACAACATACATCCATGTGTATTAATTATAACTAACCTGTTATTAATTTTATTTAGACTGTCTTCGCAAAATACTTATAATTTGTATTTGTTTTAATTTATTTGTATTACCTGTTTAAATAAATCAACTATTCACAGCAACGTCGCAGTTGCAGAACAGTTCAAATTAAACTTTTTATATGTATGTTCAACCTTTTGATGAAACCACATAAAAACCTACGTACATACATAGGTAAGTATGTACATCATATACAAACTGCAATACTTAATAGTTTTCACTTGCTTGTTTTTCTTTTATCACATTTATAACTCAATTTAAGTTACATTATAAAATTTTTGCAGACAATATTGAATTATAAAATATATTTTCCTGCTTTTAACTCCAAAAAATTTCGCGTGCACTTTTCAACGACGTCTTTCTTTTTCCATCGCTCACTAACTAAGAGAAATAAATAGAGTGGTTGTATATAACAGGGATGGTAAAATCATTTAACTACAGTGATGCCAACAATTCAGAGGCAAAACGAGCCAACCGAGTAGTCAAAAAGAGCTTAAAGGAGCTAAATCTAAAAATTTAGCATTTTTCCGTTTTAAATCTATGAATGTATACATATATTATTCAATTTGTACTTCTAGATTTTTTAAAAATAATAGTAAGAAAAAATAAAAGATCCATTGCTAAAAACGGTGTGTGTACTGCAGCATATAATGCAAGATTTGCGTGCGCAATTTGCGTTTGTTTCGGAACGTCTGGTGAAAATGATATGTCAGGCTAGGATAGCACAATATCGTTAAATGGAGCCATACATTTTTTATGCTTTTGAGTCTCCGAATGGCGTACTAAATCAAAATCCATTTTTTAAACGGGGATTTGATTCCCAAATTTTCCTATATTTTTGGCAGTAATAATTTATTTCAATAATTTATCAAAAATTGACTAATTCAGAAACGGAAGACGAAACAATAAAATAAAAACGGGAAAAATTACTATAAGATGCAAAAAGTGCTAAACGTGCCATTTTCACAATTGAAAAGAGCTGTCTTAAGGGAAAAATTTCGAGTTGGAAGCAATCAAAAAGAGCTAAATCTACCTCCAAAATAGTTGGCATCGCTGTTTAACTACTATGCAGACAGTAATGCCAGTTCAGCGCGTTTCGCACTAGATTTAGCGCGTTTTAGCTTTGCCAAACGCGCTTTTTTTCGTCTTAGCGCGTTTAATACAAAAAGCGCTAACTTAGCGCGTTTAATACAAAAAGCGCTAACTTAGCTTAAATTAAAATTTTTTAATTTCGTTAATGATTCAGCTGTTGCAAATAAAGTTCCCTTGCCTATGATTATTATTAAAAACGCATTTTAATACTGTAAATGTCAAATATCTTTAAATTTCACAGCTACAAATATGTATGTAGTCGTACTCGTGACCAAAAAAATGAATATAACTTATCAAGCATCTATTATAGCTGGAGTACAAAAATCATTTGAATCGCAAAACTATTCGACATTTTGTACGAGTAATAAAATAACTCGTACAAAGTTTGTTAAAGAAAATTCAAATAAAAACAAAGAATTTCGATTATTTTAGTTATTTAGGATATAATTTCGAAGAAGCAATATTGCAAAATCTGAAAAAGAGTTGCTAAAAATAGTATATTTACTAATACATACATCTAATTCGATTAAAATTTAATTTAGCGTACAGAAAAATACTGCGATTTTGGCTTGTAATAGTTGGCATCACTGTATGCAGAGCATAGACCAAGGCACATCAATCAGGTACCCCAGGGATGGCATTGAGAATTTTCAAATTGTACCAACAACTTTCAAAAATTGTACTTTTTGTACTTAATTGTACTAAAAATTTTTTTTATTTCAAATTACATATTTCTATTTGTTTCTACTGAAATAATCGAATTTGTTCTGGCTACCAAATCGTTTTCAGAAATTTGCTTGTAAGTTGGGATGTTATAGCATATGATTACACCTGTTTAAGCTGAAATTTAAAATATACTAATTAATAGCATGTGCTCTAACATCCGAATTTAGAAAAAAAAATTGTAAATGGACGAGTTTGCATTTTGTGATTTTCTCGCCTGGTGTTCATTTGACAAGACTGTTTTCAAGTGAGAAGAATATGAGTTTCATTGTTTAAAAGCGAAAATTGACATATACAAATCTTTTGAAAAGAAATTCTGAGAAGAAATTCTGGAAGAAATTCTGGAAGATTCCTAAAATGTATTAAATTAGTCATTGGTGTACTATTGTACTTTTCGAGTTTGAATTGTACCAAAAAAGATACAATTGTACCAACTTTGCCATCCCTGAGGTACCCTTATTACCAAGGCAAAATCATAATATGTAAAGTTGAAAACACAGCTGATCTACTTTTTTTTGCCTAATTCAAGGCGAATTCATATAACTGTTGGCTCGTGTGTCAAAAGTTGTTTATATACAGAGACCTGCGCCAGGCGATTTTTTGGCGGCTGCTGCTCTTAAGAAAATCGTCGGCGGAAGCTGAGAACAAATAACATGAAAGAAAAATTTAAGATAAAAACTAATTATAATGTATTAAATAAATATTTTACATGGAGAATCGGCGGTTTTTTTCAGGCGACATAAGCCAAATTCTTTTCGGCTGCGGCGTAGCTGACTAAAATTACCAACAGCTCGGCTCAGCCGGCGGTGAGCCATCATGGCATAGGTCTCTGCTTTAGTATCTTCAATCAGCTGCTATTGACATACGAGCCTCCTAATGCAACAACAAAATACCATATTGTTTTTATTGTTTGTACTTTGTTGTAGCATTAACTTTACCTGTCATGAATTTGCCTTGCTTATTACTACAACAAACATTACAACAGCAATAACCACATGTACTTTGTTGGTTTAAATCAAGGCGAATTGATACAAGGTGGTCTTAACTTGCAACTCTGCGTATTCGCCTTGTATATTTGTTAGTGTAAAATTTCCTGCTGTCAGAATATTTCCTAACATTTTGGTTGATTTGACAGCAGAGAAGTTATGTTAGCTGGTGAATTAAGATCACCTTATGTGAAATCGCCTTGAACTCTTCCCTACAACAATTTAAGATCACAAAAAACAACATGTATTTGCAGATGGTGCTACAAAACCAATCTGTCAGAAGATTTCGAAGCAAATTTTGACACTTTAGTTCAAAATGCTCAATTTGGCATCAACATAAATTACCATCTTACTTTTCAAAACAGGGTAGCATCGTCAGAGTGTACGTTTCTTAAAGGAAATGTCAAACCCCATACAAAACCAAATATTTGTTAGGTGTTTGAGGATAAACCAAAAAAAAAAAACATGTTTTAGGCTTATACTTACACAATATAGAACCCAATATGTCTAAAGTACGCTGTCGTTTATCAAGTTTGCGGTTGTAAAACGCGAGTATCACTTTATTTTTGTAAAAAACGTAACAAGTGACTGTTTGTTTGGGTTTGTGTAACGCGTGGGTCAAGGCGCATTTACCAGGTGGCCAATATCACTATACCAAGCCAAATGTCAAATTTTGGATTTTGTACGTATAAGCCTAAAAACATGCTTTTATTTGGGTATCCATAAACACCTAACGAATATTCAGTTTTGTATGGTGTTTGACATTTCCTATAATTAACATACACTCTAACGATGCTACCCTGTTTTGAAAAGTATGATGGTAATTTATAGCAACAAAGTACATGTGGTTGTTGCTGTTGTAATATTTGTTGTAGAAATGCGGGTACCTGATTGATGTGCCTTGGCGTGGTTCTTAAGAATAAAGTTTTCTGGCATCGCTGCGATTATTGTTTTTTTTTATGACAAATTTTTACCAACGAGCTAGCTGTTTTTTATTTCTGAGGTGGGGTGGAATTACTTTTTTCGATTTGCAATATTTTTGTTTATATGCAGAATTTTTCTGAAGAATTGTTTAATAAATTAAACATTTTTGGCAATTCTAGCAAACGCCCGGTCTTTTTAAGCAAAAATAACATCGAGAACATAAAAATCTCTGGAAGCCCAGCTGGCACTTTATAATTTTTTCAATTATAAATATGGTATGTATATTTTATAAATATGTGTGTATATAATGTGCAAATATTTCTTTTTTTTTTTAATTGTTTAAGTCTCAAGAAGTTGAAGAAATTTTAAAGCGTATACAGTCACATAAAGGTGTTGTCGGCACTATAGTGGTCAACAATGAAGGTAACTAGCAAAAAATAAATATGAAGTTCTTATGCATATGTATATTTGTATGCACACATATAGAAATAAATTTTACTTTAATTGACCTCGTTTAGGCATTCCGGTTAAATCAACTCTTGACAACACTACCACAGTGCAATATGCTGGTTTAATGAGTCAACTGGCTGATAAAGCTAGAAGTGTTGTACGGGACTTGGATCCATCAAATGATTTAACATTTCTTAGAGTTCGTTCCAAGAAGCATGAAATAATGGTTGCTCCCGATAAAGATTTCATATTAATAGTTATTCAAAATCCAACCGACTAAGAAACATTTTTATTATGAATATAATTTAATATAGACACCTCGTAAAATGTTTTTGTAAAAATAATGGCCCTGCGGTTCAGTAGTGACAGAATACAATTATTCCAAATGTTCAGATGCAGCTCAAGCATAGCAGCTAACATAAAACAGATCCAACGATATCTTCCAGTTAAATACGACTGTGATATAAAATCAATTTTAGGAGTTCTGTGCAATGCTTTAAAAAACGATTTTTATCAATTTGGGCAACGGATATATTTCGATTTATTAAGGGTTTTCACGCTTCGTATTAAAATACCCTTTTAAAATTAATAGCCCTTTTAAAAACACTACATTACAAGGCCACAACAACAAAATACATTGAAACATAATTTACTATACTTTTTAAACATGCAAGACCAAAAACCATAGCATTTTAAGTGTTGTAATTGCACAAGTATGAGCCAGTGTTGTCAACTCGGAGGGATTAGCAGATTTTTTAATGCTTTTTAAAATATATATAAAGTGTTAACAAATTTGCCTATCTTTACGACCCATTTAAAGGCTCTTTAAAATTTAACCCATTTTTCTATTATAAGTTTTTTATTACTAAAAGTAATGCAGATTACAAATAAAATTTTTGAACCCCAAAACGGTAATAAAGGAGAGGGCCTAAAAATGTTTCTACATATTTACTATATTATATTATAATACTATATTATATCACATTAGTGCAACTTAGGGCCTAATTTTGTAAAACACAACGCTTAGCGTTGACAAATTCTGTATGTATTTTGCTTTTGTAATTTAAATTTTTTCCATATAAAATATTACAATTTTAGTTTAGCTTAAAGTGAGCGATAACTTAACTGATAAGTTAAATTAAATTTGTAATAATGTAAAATTTTTTATACGTCTGATAAAGCCCTACTTTCAGTTACACTTAAGTTGTAATAATGAAATTTAAAATTTGACAACACTGCACCTACAAATAAAATACATAATTTCAATTTATTTACACACCAAAAAATGCGTTCACGCTTTGCCACAAAAAAACGTATTAAATTCAAAAGGGTTGTAAAAAAAACTACGAAGCGTGGAAACCGCTTTTATGTATGTATATATGTTTCATAATATTCACATACATATCGTCGCTGTTTTAACTAACTGACCTAACTGGCATTTTGTAAATTTTACAGGAGAGGAGCTTTTATGATTGTTTTCTACATGCATTCTTATGGAAACGTCTGTTATAAACTCGACAGTAAGGTTTACAGCAGACTCGGGCGTTTCTTGGCACAATTGTGAAGATAATATTCACACGTATTCTTACCCTCTTTAATTTAGTCGTCGATGAGACAGCGATGAATGCACATCAGGCGGGTGCTTACATATTTTTTTATATTTTTTTCAAGAATATTTGTCCAGCAAACATACGTGTTTCATTTCAAATTGATGATGATATGCGAAAATTATTTTGTTATAAATAATGCATTTGGTAACATACAATGCCTTTTATGTTATCAAAGCTTAAGGAAAAAAAAGGAATATGTCATTAAAAGACATTATGATGCTTTTCATAGTAATATGAATAAGTTTAATGGCAAGGAAAGGGAAAATTTTAAATAAAAATCAAAAATATTTTTAATATGTTTCCCATCTGAAAATGATCTTCCATGCCGACAAATATCAAAGCTTATTAAGTTTGGTACATCCAACCACATAATTTTATTTGGTGAATTTGCACCTTTGTGCTCCACCAAGCAACAATTCTTTTATTTATTTATTTATTTTTTTTAATGGAAAACATGATAAATTATTGTCATATCTTTTTTAATTTTTTTTATTTCACTGTTTATTTAGAAAAAGTTTTATTTGCAATTAATAATTTTACTTAATCAACGTTTTTTTTTCAAGATAGAAAATACGTCTATTTATGTATAAATATATAATGCACCATTATCTTTCAAACACTTGACTTTGTGTTTGGTGGGTAGCTCGCAACCTCAACACATAAAAAATTTACCACTACATTGACAGTGCCCACCAGTGGTTTACAGCCATAAAAATTGTGGACAAGATCCAGCGATGCCAACTTAGCTATTTTGGAGCTAGATTTGGCTCTTTTTGATTGCTCCTAACTCGAAACTTTTCCCTTTAACTCTTTTTTTTTTAAAAAGAGCTAACCCAACTCTTTTCAATTGTAAAAACGGCACGTTTAGCACTTTTCGTATCTTATAGTAAATTTTATCGTTTTTACCCTATTGTTTCGTCTTTGAGGCATTTACATTTTTGGTAAATATGTTTTTTGCAAATGCAGATACTTTTTTGCAACTATGTAAGATATATTTATGTATTTAGTGTGTTCGTTTCTGAGTAATTAGAAAATTTTTGACAAATTATTGAAATGAATTCTTACTGCCAAAAATATAGGAAAGCTTAGAAATCAAATTCCTCGTTTAAAAAATGGGGGTCTACGCTGTAATTCGAAACGAAAGAAAATGCTTTCGAATTACAGAGTAGACACCATGGATTAAACCAACAAAAGATCCATCTAAAGCTTTGTGCAAATGTTGAAATTCAACTATAAAATCGAAATATTTTGATTTAGTACGCCGTTCGAAAGCATAAAAAATGTATGGCTCCATTTAACGATATTGTGCTATCCTAGCCATATATATCATTTTCACCAGAAGTTCCAACACAAACGCAAATTGCGTAAGCGAATCTTGCATTATATTTAGCAATGTATCTTTTATTTTTCTTACTATTATTTTTATTAATGTTAAAAAATCTTGAAATACAAATTGAATAATACATACATTCATAGATTTAAAACGGAAAAATAGCTATTTTTAGCTCTTTTTGACTACTCCGTTGGCTCGTTTTGCCTCTGAATTGTTGGCATCACTGACAAGATCTATTATGACTCATAAAGTCTAATAGTGAACTTAACTCATTTTTCAAAATAATGTCAGTTAGGTCAGTTAGTTAAAACAGCGACGATATATATGTGCACTCCCACAGAAAAGTCCACCTTTTGTCACATTACGCTGCTTGGTGACCTAGCCAGTTTTTTTCAAGGAAGAACATGTTATATGTGTATATTTTTTGGATATTGGTGTAGAGCAGCTACGTCCAAACACATACCTTGATATTTGCAAAGTAAGAGCAAGCATTGTTGTCTGTTGTTGTGGATGTTGTACTCTAGTCTGTGTGAAAGCACAAAAGCTCTTTTGTAAAAGTTTGCACATTGTGCATATGGCTTGGACGTAGCTGGTGTAGAGCGTAATGAACTCTACAGTTAGCAAAATATAAAAAAAAATCGAATAGCATTGATCCAAAATACAAGCTTGACATAACATGACAAAACGAGGGCTTTCTGTCTGGGGGCATTTGGAGCGATCATATAAGAAACCACAGGTGATGGTTTGTAGCGCATTTTAGCACCATCTTATATTATGGCTTCTAGCGGCCACTCTGTCATCAGCCTAAGGTGTTACCTTCCTAATTATAAAATTTCCTATAAAACATAATGAAAATATTCTGTTTGCTTTTTAGATACATATGAAGTTTGAGAATTGGACGTAAAGTCTTGGTTGTATGGATGAAACCTGGTGTAATTATTTATTTCAATCCAATACATAGGAAGCCTAAAAGGCTAATTATACAGGTCAATACAGGTGACTGCGTAAGGATCTGTAATACAAAAATATGGCAACCATAGCTGTGTGAAGAACCGAAGAATGTCAAAAGCACAAAAATAATTGTACCAAAACCAAATCGAAGTTTTCGACATTCTTCAGCTACAAAGCACATAGAGCAAAAAATTATCAGCTGAAGTAGCGCTGCCACCTAGTTAGTTGTCAAAAAAGATCTGATTAGACACCTTTTAGATACGAAAAGTTTTATTTGCAAGGTTTTTATGTAATTAGATAAAAGACAGATAGGGAAACACATTCTCATTCAGTGTGCGAACATGGCTATCAAAAAAAATTAATTGATTTTATTCTCGCCAAAGTTACAGAACATCACAGCCCATGTTCTGTAACTTTTGCGAGAACTTCTCGAAAAATGAGAAAAAATGTGTGTAAGTCATGTCGAAAACAGCGTGACCGTTTGACCGACTAAAGTGGCAAATTGCCACTTTTTCGACTGCCTTGCCCCCTTTTTGACTGCCTTGCCACATTTTTCACCCTTTTTTTTTGAGTGAATTATATAAAAATACATTAAAAATAAAATGTTTAATGCAAGGCGAATTCAGTATCAGGTGACCTTATCGCTACAACAATTTTACAACACAAAAAACAACACGTAGTTTGCTATGCTACAAAACCAATCTGTCAGAAGATTTCTAAGCAAATTTTGACGTTTTGGTTCAAAATGCTCAATTTGGTAGCAACAGCTGATAATCAGCTGGGCTGATAAGGTCACCTGATACTGAATTCGCCTTGGTTTAATGTAGTTTTCTCGTTTTTTTTTAATTTTGCCCCTTTTTTTTTGATAAATCCCCTTTTGGTGCCACTTTTTGAAAAATGTCATCGGTCACCCTGGTCGAAAATCATCAAAGTGATTACGTCATTACGTTAGAAATGTCATAATATACACCTCAAAGCCGACTTTAAATCGTAGACTAGGTGAACGCTTATCAAAAATGTCTTTGACGGCGACCAAAATTCACTAATGCCGGCCATACACTACACAAGTTCAGTGCTCAAGTCTGGCACTGCGTAAACTAAGCTTGTGACACACACTAAACAAGTAAAGCTTAAATTAGACGTGACATAGCCATAACGCCATAACCAAACCAAAAATCAATTGGTTCTATGGTGAGAGTTATGGCGTTATGGCGAGTCTCTCTCACTCTCACCATAGAAACAAATTGAATTTTGGTTTGGTTATGGTTATGGCGTTATGGCTATGTCACGTCTAATTTAGGAACTCTGTCCAGAATATTTGTTCTATTCGCGCTAGAATTAGCGCGTTTTAACTATGCCAAACGCGCTTTTTTCCATCTTAGCGCGTTTAATAAAAAAGGCGCTAATTGAGCGCGTTTTAAACAAAGTCAATAACATCATTTCAGTTCAATATTTTTTAACTTTTTTTGTATACATTTCAAAATTTTCTAGTATCCAAAACTCTGATAAAAATGTTTGTTTGAATTAGTTAATGATGCAGCTGACGCAAAAAAATTCACTCAAATGTGGTTAGAATTAAAAACGTAAACGTTAAAAGTTATTTTTCAAGGTTATTTTAAAAAAGGTGGAAGTTGTGTTTTTGTTTTAGAAAATATGATGTACATGCGTCCATATATTTCAAAAGTTTCATCGAACTCTCTAAAAAGCATTAAAAATATAACAATTTGTTATCATAAACGCGAAATTAGAAATATATAACATACGTTGTCACTAATGAAAATAATAGAATACATTCATCGACTTTTATTAAAATATAATTAAGCGCGTCGGAAAATATCGCGTTTTGGCTATAAATAGTTTACAATGCTGTAACTTAGCGCGTTCTAGCTCGTTTTACGAAGCAGGACAGCGCGTTTGGGTTATAAATAGTTGGTATCGCTGCTTGGATCCCTGGTGCAATGACAAGATATTTGAATATGCTGTTAATTCGCAATGAATGTTCACTTCAAAAAGAGCCAGCACAAACGAAAAGTTTTGTTGGCTCGCCCTGTTTTCGGTGTTCGTGTAGTTTTTTAATTAAATTTTCTTTAGATATATTTGAAGTTAATACATATATCCACTTAGAATACGTGATTTTTTTAAGAAGAAATTATTTATAGTCGAGTTTTAAGAATTGGTAAAAATAATATAGAGAAAGTAAGAATAGAAAAACACGTTTCACGAACACTATTTGCAACTCAAAATGGCGTAATCGGTGTAACAAAAAATGATTCGAACAAAAGATTAAATTTCAGAAAAAGTTAAGGATTTCTGTGCAAGAATGAATAATGGAAATTGAAGAGTAATAGAAATTAAAAAAAAAAATATTTATAAGTCTGAACGAGCCTCTAGAAGAAATTATATACACATACGTCTATTATTGACCACTTTTCGGCTGGCATCATAAATTCGGCTGTATGTGTAAAAATAATTTACAGTGGAACATCGTTTTTATACTGTTAGTAAAAAAAATGTGGTAAGTTGAATCATTAAATTAAATTATTTTCCATTCATTCAAAATGAATTTGTTTGTCACAATTATACATATCGTTACAATTTTATTCAGGGAAAGAAAATATTTATGTTTTATAAAATGCTTTAAAATTTTCAATATAATGTAAGTGTATTTTTTGAATGCATACTTACTATATGCAGTACATATTTATTCTTTGTCATTTTCTATGGACGTTGGAATATGTGTGTAAAAAAGTATATATATTATATATGTACATTCGTACATACAGGCATATGTACATGTGAATATACTCACTTCTAAATATAACACGTCCATACATACATGTGCATGTACTCATTAAACGATATACAAGTAGATGCATACATATCTATCTTGTAACAATTATGTTAAAAAAACAAAATAATTGAGATCCACTCATAGGAAAATGATTTTAAAAACTGAATGCTTTTATAATTTTTTTTTTCAATCATTATTATAACATAAAAATTAAAAGCTTGAGTTCTTATTACAATTTAGTTATAACTAACGAGGATATTTGAGTTATTTTACAACAGGATAATACAATCATTTAAAAACCAACCACTATGTACCTCGAATCACGAAATAAATCGATTTTGAAAGTAATAATTGGATAGGTATTGTGGGTGTACATATACTTAAAAAAATTTCTTTTAAATTAAAAGATGTATGTATATTAAATTGAAATGTTATATGTATCGATTTATATGTGCATACATACATACATACGTACATACTATGTATGTAAGATGACCATCTGTTTGTTGAGAAAAGCTTATTAGCACAAAGCAAAAAAATCTTGTTTGTCTGCACAAGCATAAATAGGTACATGCATACAATCATATATGTACATATGAATGTATGTATGTATGTACAGACACATTAAAAGGAGAAATGGGTTGATAAAAATTTGCAAAAATCATCTAAAGACTTCTCTAAAGCTCCATTATCAAATAGAAAAAGTTTCGTACAATAAATTTCCTATAAAAGGCATAGGTAAATCAAGTCTTGGAAAGAATTTATTAGGTAGGTGTATGATGGAAATCGATTTTGGAAACTAAGCTATTTTAAAAGTTGCTTTTAAACGATTTAAAAGAGAGGAGATTGTAGGTACATAGGTACATTAGTCTGACCACATATGAATGAATGTCCATGTCATGAAATTAGTTACATAAAACTTTTATTTGTCAATATGCATGGAAAACTGATGACTGAAAAAACAATTTTATCATTTTCGCATGATGATTTGGTAAACCAATCGAACTAAATGACAGCCAGTCCGACAGAAGTATCTATGGGACAACAAAAGATATTTTGACGGCTCCATTGTAAAACATGCTAAGTCAAAAAAGCTAGTTTTGAGATAAACGCCTTCAAAGTTTATTGATGATATCTCGGGAATATTATGAGATAGAAACTTGAGACTTTTTGTAATCATTTATTTATTTCAGTCTATGGACAGAAATTCCTTTCAGACAACGATATAAAGGTAAAATATTTTAACTAGGGATAAATAACTTATATAAATAATAAAAGATAAACATATAACATGCATCTATCTGGTGGTCCTTTCTCAGCTACTATGGTTATCTACTGTGAGCGTCAAAAGAAAGTAAACAGTTACTTTCTTTGTATAAAAACTTTTGTTACAGTAAATAATAAAAACTGAAAAATTTAATTGTAGTTTAAGAGGCTTATATAATAAGAGCCTTATTCATGAAAATTATTACGGCTTTCTAAAGGCTTAATAAGAAAATTTTTTGAGAATTTGCTTTAAAAACCCTTTATAAGGCCATACTAATTTATATAAATAAGGCCGTAATTCCTGTATAAACAGTAAACGAAAATAAAATAATATCAAAAATTATTCAGTTCATCTTAAAATACTGATGATTTTTAGGCGTCAAAAAAAAGTAAACAGTTGCAGCATTCCTTGATTCTTCTTTCAATATTTCGGGATAAAACCTACAATTCTTTGAAAAACAGTTACTAATCTACCAACACGATGTAGCGAAAATATTTTTGGCAGTTTAGTATCTAATTTTCTAAGAAAAAGAGCAAACATAGATATTAAACTTTAAGAAATTGGTAAGCATACCACCAATGAAACGAGAGAAATAATTTTATATTTATGTATATATATATATATATATATATATATATATATATAAAACCATTGCGTGAAATTGGAGAAATCGTCGGAAGGAATCACTGCGTCATACGTTAGAGAATTTACCACAGTTTTGACGACCAAAACGGCTTAGTAGCAAAGAAGTATTAGCAGTAGTACGAGAAGTAATTACCAATCCCTTGCCAAGTGCTGTTCAAAAATGTTTCAAAAATGGTCTACATGGTAGAGTGACACAGAAAAAGCCTTACATATAAAAATTGAATCAGCGGAAGCGCGTGGAATTCACAAACAAAAAGGACAAAACTGAGCATGTGGACTTCTGGAAAAACTTTTTATATAGTGATGAAAGACTGTAAAAATATTGCAGTCAAAGAATGAAGCTTTTCTTGAAAAGTGTGTTACAAGCAACGTCAAACATGGCGGAGGTTCGGTTTTGAACTGGGGCTGCAATGTGGCATCTGTAGTCGGTAATCTAGTTTTTGGGTAGTCTCCAATGAATAAAATTAATTAAATAAATATTCTGAAAGAAATTGTTGCGCCCATTGTTGAAAAATTGGCACTTTTAAGCAACTTGGTCCTTCAAAATGACAACGATCCGAAACATACGACGAAAATTGTTAAGGTATGATTGCTATAGCGAACGCCTAAGACTCCAGATCATCCAACGCGATCTACAGACCTTAATCCAATCAAAAATTTTTGGAAGCACCTCGACAAAAATATCATGCAGAGGGTCATTTCCAACAAAAACGACTTTAAAAATGCTCCAATTGAAGAATGGAACAAAATCTTTCCAAATATAATGACAAACCGTGTCGAATCAATGCCTAGGAGTTTTAATGTATTGCTGAATGCAAATGAAAAACAAACCAAATATTGAAAGTTGACAGTAATTTAGCTTATGAACCTACATAAATATCTATTGTAATGGGTTCTGTTTACTTTTTTTTTGACGCGTAAAAATCATAATTACTTTATTAAAATAAAGTGAATTATTTTTTGTTATTATTTTCTTTTCATTTACTGTTCATACAGATTTAAACTCACATTATATAAGCCTCTTAAACTACAATTAAAGTTTTTAATTTTTATTAATTACTGTGCTGTAACAAAAGATTTTATACAGATGAAATAACTGTTTACTTTCTTTTGAGAAAAATTTAAATTAATAATTTTTTTTAATACTTAATTCCAAACTACAGCAATAGGGGATCATCGTATTGGACCCAAGTGAGCTGGACCCTAAATTTTATTCTTCACCAGCAGCCTGCTAACCTAACCTAATTCCAAACTTAATCATGCTAAGTGTACTTAAAATATTTAAAAAGGGAGGTTTTTTAAACTTGAAAAATGATGCTAATATTATTGTTGGTGACATTAGAAATATGTGCAAATAGTACCAAGTGTTCCAATGTGTAATTCGAAACCATTTTCTTTCGTTTCGAATTAAAGAGTAGACACCCCTCTTTTTTGTGTTGATTTTTAAACATAAAAATTATTTATTTTACGAAAATGTTGCTTTAACATAATTCATTAAAATAAAATCGCCAAATTTTCTAATCATTTTAGGTATTGGAAAAATCTAGTGATGTCTCTTTTCATATTATAAATAAACTTCAACATCGCTTCTACACAACTTCGCCAGTTGCATCTTATTCTAAATTTGAATTACATACAGAGATCTGTTAATAAGGAAAGAAACACGCATGCCCATAATAATAATTTTTATGGAAATGGTCAAACAACCCACGTAGTATTAAACGCAGTGTAAAGTCAGCTATTAAATGAGCTTATCTAACCGAGTTTTATTCAGCACATCATATTATTCGCTTATTATCAAATAAAACTGACATTTGAAAACGTTTGAATAAATTTACAAGAGCCTATTCTCCAAATCTACGTTCAGTTTTGGTTCCATTTGCACTAAAATGGTTTGGCAGAAACGAGATAAATTACAGATCTAGAAATTAATGTTCCAGCGAAAAGCAGAAATTGTTTCGGGCTTGAAATAACAAAAATATAATTGCTCCTTGAAAAAGAAAAGATTTAGAATATATAAGATCTCAAAAGGGCACAATCCAGTAGTTAAAAAGCCACAAACAAAAAAAATACGCAACTGTGCATAAACTGTGCCAAAACAAGTTTTAATATAATATTAAATATTATGATCAGAACCACATTTTACATACTGATATAAACAATTTTAAAACGTTTATATTCAATTTCCTACTTCTGAAAATTTATAAGGGATTTGATTCCATAATTTTCCATAAACAGAAGACAGGCCAGATAATACGAAATATTTAGGAGAATAAAATTTGTATATTTTACCTCGCGCAAAAAAAGAAAATGAAAACCTTACTGCTGAGTTCAGACGATATTCAAAACTTTAGGAAACTTATTTACGATCCGAAAGTGGCGAATTTGGGCTCCGCAGGCACCGAAGACGCTGGTTTGATGGCGTTACAATATTATCTTAAACATCCAGGCAATTACACAAGCTCAACTCCCTCTACTGCAACGATTACAACATCACAACTTCCAGTACAGCGATCCATTTCACAGCATCAACAGCCTACATATCCCACGTCAGCTGCAGCGACCCGTAGCGCCATAACTACTCAGCAACAAAGTGGTGCTGTAGTCACCAATAATAACAACAGTAGTGGTATTAACGTCCACTCGCATGCTCACCAACATTTACTAGCCCAATCGCAAACACAGCTTAAACAATTGCAGTTAAAACAACCGACAATACATCAGCACCATCAACATGCGGCCAGCTTCCATCATCCGTACTACCAACAGCACACATCAACACCCGCACATACCACAACTCATGCCACACACGGCCACAGTTCACAGAGCACAGCCCATAGCCATAGTTACAGTCATTCGGTGGCTGTGCATGCTCTTAATCAGAACTCAAACTTCTCTGCAGCCAGCAGTAGCACTGGAGGAGGGACAATATCTAGTCACGCCCCCACTCAACAATCCAATACTACTGGTTCTAGCCTCTCTCCTCCTGGAACAGCCAGCGCGCGCAACACGCCCGCCAACGGATCGAACAACTCCGGCTCTTCGGTCGGCACCAGTGGTGGTAACAATGGTCGATCCAGCAGTGCCAGTGGGGCGAAGAAACTAAAAACGGAACCTGTTTTATCGCAATTTCATCAAACAGAACGCTTAACATTTGCCAATTCCCAGATTAGTTGGACTGAAGATCACTGGAGACGTGTCGTCTTCCAGGACGAGAGGAAGTTTAACTTAGATGGCCCCGACGGCTTTTCTTATTATTTTCACGATTTGCGAAACTATGAACGTACACTGTCCCAAAGACCACGAGGCAATTCGGTGTACATATATTTAGTGATAACGGCTGGCGGACCCATTCATTTAGAAGTGTCGACTGTAAAATTAAAAACGGAAACGTGTGTGGAAACTATTTTGAGGGAACGAGCCAACATAGTTACAAAGTTAGGAGGTAACGCCGAATTTTTCCTTCAAGATCACAACTGGACCACAAATGCTCTACCCTCAGTCCAGGAGTGGTTGAATGCGGAGAGTATTAAAACTCAAAAATGGCCAACTGTAGCGCACGATTTAAATATAATGGAGAGCATATGGGGCTGGCTAATAAGAGAGGTGTTCGACGGAGGTCGCAAGTTTTCGCGCAAAGACGATTTGATATTTCGTATACGTGAAGCGTGGTCAAGACTTCCAATAGAATTGATAAGTAATTTGTACACAACGCTGCCAGAAAGAATGACACAGCTTTACTATACCCGCGGAGCATACACAAACTGTTGACGGCCGTTGGCGGTTGGACTATATATAATCAATGTCGTGGCCATCATCCTAAATATGATGCTCAGTTTATTTATACTCTTGTGTCAGTATGTAATAAACTGAAAATATATACACACAAACGTTCTTGCAATAATAAAAACCGACTTGAATGATTGAGGGGCAGGCAGGCCAAGCCATAAAAAGAATGAATATTCATATATTTAAAACTAATAAATTCAATATTAAGAATATTAATAAATAGCAAAATGAAATTTTTTCGCTACTAAAATTATCAATTTAAGTTTTTCCATCACTTGTGATGAAATACGCGCTTTGAAATATGTATTTGTGATTGTTTTATAAAAACATCCGCACGTACACACCTACACATACATACATACATATATACATATATATACAGCATACCTATTTTTATAATTTTAAAGTTCATTTCATACAACCAACATACATACGTTACATAATAACTCTTCTTAAACTTAATGTTAATTTCCGAATAAATAGCTTTAAGGTATGCAGCAAAAAAAAAAAAATAAAATAAAATAAAAAATACATACTACATACATTTTAATTGTGTCATACCAATAATATTTCAATTATACATATATATAAAAAAAAAGAAAATACTTAAATAATGCAAACTCTTAATTTATGGATGTTGTAAAAACTGTACTAATCAAATTCCTCCAACACACATTAATTATTATTATCTTATTTCCCTAAATCCTTTCATTTCATTTTTTATACTATTTTTTTATCCAATATATACATACATAGTATAATTTCAAATGAATTTTCTTTTTAAAATAAAGTAGTATTTAATAGTTTAAATTTAATTTATTATTTAAGTAGGAAGCCATTCTTTCTCCACAATTGTAATTTGTTATTATCCCTATGATTTTATGATGATTTTATTTTTATGTTTTATTTTATTGCTTAGACGTTTTGTTTTCTCTCTTCTTTATTTTTCAAATTGTTTTTTGGTTGCATAACAATAACTATTAATTACTACCACTATTAGTTCTGCTACTAAAGGCTGTTTCACACTATAATACAAGTATTAATACTTTTGACGAAAATGCATCCCTAATCTAATTTCTGTTTCAAAAATTTCAAATACAATAACAACTCAACATGTCAGAGTTGCATTTTCCACAAAAGTATTAATACTTGTATTATAGTGCGAAACGACCTTAAACGAACAAAATAATCTATTCATAAATATTAAAAGTTGTAGTAACTAAAGTATTAAAAACAAAAAAAAAAAAAACAAACAAACAAAAAATGGCTACAGAAAGAGTAAAGCAAAAGCAATTATTAAAAAAATAAAAACCTGATGCTTTTCTTATATTGATTGATTAATTGCAATAAAAAAAAATAAATAAATAAAATTTAATTTAAATAATTCAACTTAATTAAATTCGAATACAATACAATACCTACAACAAACGGAAAAAACTAAATTTCAAAATTCAACATCTCTATTAAATTAATAAACTAAACAGATTGTCTGTTAATCTCCTTGTAGCAAACGTAATAAGTCCATAATTACTATCAATATCAGGTTCAAAATAAGAAGAAATTAACCAATAGATTACATGCATACATTTATATAGAAAGTACATACATACATATATAAATACATATAAATATTTGAAGTAAGAATACATACATACATTAAATTGAAACAAACAAACAAACGTCTTTCTCCGAATTACTGCGTATTTTTAAGGTATAGAAACAATTATTTAAGTTTTGGTAAAATGTGATTATGTTTATTTAAGAAATTATGAGAAAGATAATTTAAAGTTTTCAAAAATAAATAAAAATTAAATAAATTTGCGATGTATTAAAGCACCCTGAAATACGTAATCAAAAATACGACAAAACTGTCTTTTTCTCTCTTCTTAGATTATTGTAGCTGAATTAGGAAGAAAACTTCGTTCTATTATCATCGAGTAAGAGTTTATGGTCGCTTTTTATTAATGGATTTTGACAAACGATGAATTTTGAGTGAGTAATATGTATTTGATTATATGTTTGTAATTTGTAAATTTCATGAAAAATTGTAGTGTAACGGTCTACCAAGGAAGGGAAATATATAGATATTCTGGAATAGGCAGGCTGTCATTAAGGAAGTTCACATGAGTTTACCTCGAAGTTAACTTGATAATCCCGCATAGCAGCACGAATAAGAATCCCAAATACCAGGGAACAGCTCCCCGTATTGAGGAATGCAAAGCTAATGATTCTGCCGTATAACCAACATCATTTTAAAGCTCTCATATCCTTAAGTAAAAATAACACTGCATGACAAAAGTAAATCAAGTCGAAATACCTGTGGATGTGTTACTATTTTTCTGGTAGGTATTGTCATGTCTTCATATAAATTCAAAAAGGGCGTAACTTACAAAAAGTTCAAAATCGTCTTTTTGATTGATTAAACTGTGTGACAAATTTTAATGAAATCGAAATACCTGGCACGTATTACTACTATCTTTCTTGTCGAGCATAACAATAATCTATAGTTAAAATTTTCCAAACACCCTCAATATCTTGAGTTACGGGTAAAATATCCGGTTTTCAACACTTATCAACCTCTAACTAAGTTGTTTTAGTAAATTTCAGAGATATATTTGTATTTTATCACCAAATATATTTTTTCGGTTTTTTTCGACACTTTTCTACTTTGGATTCGTTCTTAGACAGTATTTTTGTACTGGAACCATACTGTTTATGACTTTATTTATAAAGTCATATATAATTGATTAAGAGTAATATGCATTTTTGTGTTAAAAAATTCCTTAGAAATTTACTGAGTTACTAAATATTTTAGAAGACTTTTTATTAAAAAACCTGCTATTGTTTTTCGCGTTATATTTATGCGCTTTCTGTGTATTTAAGCTTCTAGGATGATGAAAGTACAATTTAATAGACGTATATATATATATATCAACACAGAATATAAAATTGCTACAACAGTGGTCGCCAAACTTTTTTTTCTTGAGAACCTCATTTTTCACATCACATCTAATGAACGACTGCACCGAAGTAACATAAACTATCTACATAATAAACCAAATGCGACGTATAGATTTGGTTGAATGAAGGTGAAGTTATAAACTAAATGCATCTAGACGTGATAAACCAACTACAAAGAAATTTTTTTAATTCTTATTAATTTTTACGCGTTAAATAAAAAAATATTGAAATAAAAATTTTTTACTCAGAACCACATTAAAAAGCATCCCAAACTGTAATAATACACTAAGGTGTGTATATAAATATTATTGCCTGTTTGTCAGAGCTATAATAAATCTTGAGTTCATTACTTCTTCAGTTGATTTAAATAAAATTTATTTTTAAACGAAATTTTTAAAATTAAAACATGGAATTTTTGTGTGAAACACACGATCAGTGTCAACCATAATTCCAACAATAGCCGTCCAATTTATTCATTTCATAATACTGCGAACACATGCTGGACTGCAAAAGGGCATGTTTTTCTTAACACAAAAACGTCCTCCAATAAGAGACTTTCTACAACCTTCGCCTGCACAAGTGAAGCAGGAATCATGCCAATGTATATCTACCCAAGATACACCCTTTTCTAATGGTCCAATTGTCTTGGAACATTGCTGGCACGTAACAGCAAAATATTCATTATAACACTTCAGACATAATGGCATATTTGATCTTTCATCTGGAATGTATTGTTTGCCGGCCAATGGCAAATCGCAGTGATAGCAACAAAAGTGCTTTATATGAAATGTTGCACTTTCGGCAGCGGTGTATTCTTTAGTAAATATTAGTTCGTCGCAAGCCTTGCAGCGGGGGATTTTAAGCTTTAAAGCCAGATCACGGCCACAGAATACTTGGCCACCATGAAAAAAGTAAACCAAATCGGCCAATAGCTCGCGGCAAGTGCAACACTTAAAGCATTCTGGATGCCATGCAATTTCCTTTCCTGCACGTTCAGCCTTAACCGCAACTTCGCCAAAATTGATAGTTTTCGAGCAGTCTCTACATTTCAACATTAACATTGGTTCCATACTGAGTGGCTTATTCTGTGTAATTTGCTGGTGTTGCCACGAAGGATGTTCGTTAATATTTAGATTTTTCATTCCCTTTGAAGCGGCCTCAATAGTTGGGTACATGTTCATGTCCTCGATTCCAGGTATAGAAATCATTTTACCTTTTATAGCATTTATTTCTTCGGCGTATCCCTGTGAAGTTGCGCCCCGGACCGGAGTCGAAGGTTTTGAATCAAACCCGGAGTCACTGCTTTTTGATACACTTAATTCACTACTCTTGGGAGCATAGACAATATCGAAACTGTTGGGTAATGCAGTAACAAACTTACACGCCTCCTCGTAAAAATTACGATTAGTACTCAACTCTTTGCCTAACAGCTCGATTGGTTTCAGTATCTTACATTGGCTATAATCAATATTCTTTTCTTGAAGATCTGCAAAGAGTTTCTCATAAAAAGCCGCATTTAAAACAGTGCTTAGTAACATGTCCTTCGATTCGATTCCAAAACTGTGGAGTTTTTCCATAAATGGCTCACTTAAACCACTTAAACAAGTGTCGGGAATATCGCACGAGGGGCCGACTATCGAAGTTGGCAGTGAAATCCATTGAGGCTTTTTCGTATTTTTAACATATTGTATGGCATGCTTTAATTGATCCGATCGAATAATCTTTGCAAAAATTGGATCTCGTTCGTAATCAATATTAGACGGTAAATTGCAATCGTATATAATAGTTGATATGTTACCAAATTTAACCTTTCGCACGGGAGTCTCCTGGAAGAGATGCGTTCCAGACTTTAACTGACTGGTTGCCGTTTTTATGGGTAACGGAGAATTAAATGTTAAGTCGTTTAAAAATTTCGAAGGTGTTCTAAGAGGAGAATTGCATGATGTTTTCTTTTTTATTTCATTAATAAAAAATTTATCAATTTCGTTTTTAATAGAAGCGTTCATCAAATACTCCTTGCGAAGGTCACATAAGGGTCCTAAACGAGGATCTCGCGATATATCGAAATTTTTTTTCTAATTTTAAAATAAATGACGTGAGATTTTAAAAAACAGTAAATGTACTTACTTGTAAAACGCCAAATATTTTGTCGTATATGGGTCCATTGAGTATTAAACTTTGTACAGCGGATTCATCAAGCCCTCTCAGTTTTTGTTTAAGTGCAGCGCTTATTTCCGATTCAATTTGGGTGCTTAGCGGCTCATCAGAAATTGTATCCGAAAATACGACAAAAATTTTTGGATATTCACACTTTATATTTTCAATAATAGCCTTTGCAAGTTTTTTATTTGATAAAATATTCGCTAATGTGTAGTCGAAAATTGGAGTTTCTTCTAAAGCGAGCATTACATCGGCATATTTTATTTCTTCTTTGTTCAAAATACTCATCATTCCACTCCCGTAGTTCCCCACTCGAACAACATTTCCTTGACCCACGCAATTATCTCGTATCTTTTGGACATATTGTCGTAGTTGATCAACCTCTGATTCCGTTAGATTATCGCAGAAACCTGCATCCAAATCATGTAGTGGTACCTGGAATTCGAGTTGTTGTTTTCGCTTGGCTGCTGCTTCACTACCGGCGATCGGGACATTTTCAGACCCTAATTTTTCCATATAATCAGCGGCAAGATCGGGCGCGACATTTGGCGGAACCCATTCAACTTTAATCGGCTGATTTGCTAAGGTTTTAATTTTAATGACTGAAAAAAATAAAAGTTAGCCACTTTTGGGATTCCCAGTTTATAAAATGAATGTATGTATTGAAAATGCTTACAAGCTGGTTTTGAACGAATTTGGCCAAGTATTTCAAATTGTGCCCACCCACTTACTTCATCATCCTGGCACATATGCTGATCTTTGCGACATTTGCAATTTCGGCAAACCTTACGCCAAAAATGCAAATCGAGGCCGGGACATTTAAGACCACATTCGTTGCACGGAGCTCCGGCCCCTGTTTCATGTCCCAATTTTGTTCTTTTTAACTTCTCCCGACGATCCTCCAACTTGGACAACCAATCGGGAGCTTCTGGTGTTTCGACGCACGAATTACTATTATTGCTGCTCATTTTATTTCTTTTAACACTTATTTTTCATCATGGATGATCGCTCTCGCCAATTGCAGTTGATGTACTACACACCAGCGATGCCAACTATTTATAACCCAAACGCGCTATACCCCTTCTCAAAACGCGCTAGAACGCGCTAAGTTACAGCATTATCAAGTCATGTTTTACACTTGGCAGTTTTTCTTGAAGCAGTTCTCTTCAATTCTCTTTTAAAACTGCCCATTTGTTTACACTCAGACGGTTTCTTGTTCAATTTTCGTATTGTTTTAATGCAGCGAATGAAATAACAAAACAGAATTGAAGTAACTTTTCTGTACAGGCAAGTCAGTACCCCTCTTCTTTCTTCTTTCCTTTCTCTCCTATAAACTCAGACTTGCTTCAAGTAAAACTGCCGAGTGTAAAACATGACCAACAATTTATAGTCAAAACGCGCTATTTTCCTACGCGCTAGATTAAATTTTAATAAAGGTCGATGTGTGTATTAGTAAATATGAGTACAATTACTTTTTTAGTAACTCTTTTTCAGATTATGCAATATTGCTTCTTCGAAATTATATCCTAAATAACTAAAATCATTTAATACAGAATCAGTCTCGCCTTCCAAATATTCGAAATTCTTAGTTTTTGTTTTAATTTTTTTTTGTCAAACTTTGTAACAACTTATATAAATTGTGGAATAGTGTTGCGATTCAAATGCTTTTTGAAGTACAAAAAGAATAGATGCTTAATAAGTTATATAAATTTTTTTGGTCACGAGTACGAGTACATATTTTTAATTGGGAAATTTCAAAATATTTGCCATTTACAATATTAAAATGCGTTTTTAATTTTAACCACAGTCAAGGGAATTTTATTTGCAACATCTGAATCATTAACGAATTTAAACAAAAAGTTAAATTTTGGATATAAGACATATCTTAAATTTATACAAAAAAGTAAAAAGATATTGAGGTGAAATTATATTTTTGACTTTAATCAAAACGCGCTAATTTAGCGCTTTTTTTATCCAACGCGCTAAGACGAAAAAAAGCGCGTTTGGGATAATTAAAACGCGCTAAAACTAGCGCGAAAAGCGCTAAGTTGGCATCGCTGCTACACACATACATATACATGTATACATACTTATTTATAGGCTGCTTTACACGGCGTGTAAAAAGCCACATGCGCACATGACTGATACATTGTATTCATGCCGCTTACCAGTAACATATCGTTAGCTAAAATGTAAAAAGACGTAACTAACAAAAATATAATTGTACGGGAGAAGCAAAAACTAAACAAACTTGTAGTTACTTGCACTTGTTTTGTTTTTCTTAATAAAAGCGTCATTTTTTTTTATCGAAGAAGTGTAAAATTTGTTAAAGACATGTAGTTTAATGGCCTTTTTGAATTTTAGCAAACGATATGTATGTATATGTCACATTTCGTTGTTCGGACAAAAATACCAAAGCGAATTCAGTATTATGTGACATATTTCCTACAACAATTCAACTACACAAACAACCAGGTATGTTCTGACAGTCGCATCGTTTTCAAATCGCATGCGAGTTGAAAATCTCCCAACTCGTTTCTACATGTTCTGTAACTCACTCGTTTTGCTTGCGCTTAACCATATTGATTTAGGTCAGCTGTTTGTTAAAGTCGTCAGTGTATAAGTAAACAATGCAAAGACAAAATTAACAAAACGAAAGAATATTTTATAAATTTCAATTTTATAATAAAAATTTTGCGAAACTATTAATATTTCTGATTAAAATCAAAAGAAAACATATTTAATTTCATTTATTAATTTAATTATTTATTAACTCTCGAAGGCCAAACAACACAAACAAGCCTGACCGCACTTAAGAAATAATTACGATGACGCGAGAGATGTTCTCCAACCCAGAGCTGCGTAACGACTGACCTTAAAGTTTTGTTTTGGATAAATTTATCAGTTCACTTCAGTATACTCTTGCGATTTGAACTCGCCAAGAGTCTTGCGATTGCAATTTGCAGTACACCTCTCTTACGACTTCACGTCACAATCGAAAATGTTATGTGATTTGCGAGTGTCAGCACATGCTCGAACACGTAGTTTGCTGTGCTACAAAACCAATCTGTCAGCTGTCTAATGCCGGCCATACACTACACAAGTTCACTGCACAAGTCTGGCACTGTACAGTGCGCTTGTGTATTGTAGGGGGTGGTTGTGCTATTTACGCAGTGAACTGAGTAAATATCAAAATGATTTTGATATTTGCTCAAGTTTGATAACTGTACAGAGAACTTGTGTAATGTATGTTGCAAACGCTCAATTGCGTAGTGATTTTTTAAGAGTTCACAACAAGAAATGAGCGGAAAACAAATATTCTGGACAGAGTTCCTAAAATTATACAAAAAATCACCAGCATTATGGCGAATTGAAATAAAAAATGCACAGTTTACTATATAGTGTATAGTGTGTGTGTCACAAGCAAGTTTACGCAGTGCCAGACTTGAGCACTGAACTTGTATGGCCGACATAAGCAAATTTTGACATTTTGGCTCAAATTGCTCAATCTGAAAAGATCACCTGATACTGAATTCGCCATGTTGAGAGTTCTTGCGACATCATAGCCACATGCGTATGTGTCATTTTTTTTTTTATTTACTAGGGTTGCCACGCTGGCCATTTTTTGTGTATTATAAAGGAAAGCTCAGACCATGCAAATATCTGAAAGCGGTTGAACTTGAATTTTAATATTATTCTGTGCAGGCAAGTTATTAAAGTAAATTCCAATATTTACATATCGCTCATTTACTCAAACAACGTTATAACTCAAAAAATTCATTTATTTGAGTTAATGATGCAGAATTAATTGTCATATCGTTCTTCATATTTTGTAAAAATTTCATGGAAATATCTTGTTTAGTCGACTCCTGAAAGCAAAAATAAAAAAAATTTATTTTTCCATTAAGTTGTGTGTAAATTGAAAACTTTAAACTTGTTTTCTTGGAAACTAGTTTTTTTTAATTATGACGTTAGTTGAGTAAATGAGCGATACGTACATTCGAAATAATTATATTTTCGCAAAGAACACCTGTAATCCACAATCAACATAATTTTATGTTCGCACAGGAGTGGTAAAATAACATATCGTCAGCTAAAATGCAAAAAGGCGTAACTAACAAAAAATTCAAAATCGAGTTTTTAATTGATTATTATGAATGCCATTAAAGGCCGTTTCACACTTTAATACAAATATTAATACTTTAATGGAAAATGCAACTCTGACATGTTGAGTTGTTATCGTCTTTTGAAATTTTTGAAACAGAAATTAGATTAGGGAAGCATTTTCGTCATAGTGTGAAACGGCCTTAAACTAAATACATGTCTGGACAAAATATTACACTTCCACGATCAAAAATGACGCTTTTATTAACAAATAACAAGGGGACTTAAGCTTAAATTATGCCCTAATTCAGTAAGAAGATTTAGGACGTTTTTGTTTGAAAATGCTTCTGAGTTCTTGTCTTTGAATTCTCTAAATTATTTTCTTCAAAAATGGTTGTTGTCTTTGATAATGAAAAATATAAATATTATTGCCATGTTTTTAAAACATACAAATTCAATTAAAGTATCATACAATAGTTTGAAAAATAAATATGTGTTGGATATAATGTTTGGAACAAAATCATAAAGCAAATACACCAACCTTCTAGCATAGACAATAAATAATAATTGTTTTAAAGAATCAAAGCTGCTGCTTTTTTCGTCCATAGACAAGACGATACAATTGTCGAACAGAATTAGGGCATTAGACGTGACATAGCCATAACCAAAGCAATAACTTTCACCATAGAAACCAATTGAATTTTGGTTTGGTTATGGCTATGGCGTTATGGCTATGTCACGTCTAATATAAGCTTTAACTACACGTTTGTTCAGTTTTTTGTTTAGTTTTTTGTTTCCTGTAAAATTATATTTTTGTTAGTTACGCCTTTTTGCATTTTAGCTAACGATATGTATGTATATTTATTTATTGATCGTACATTTTAATTTGAAATTTATTTGCTGGTGGTTTAGCGATGTCTATATGCATTTCATTGTTGCTGTAACAAATCGTCAGTAGACTTCAACCACACATTTTGAACAGTCACAAACCTCTTATCTTATGTACAGACTTTCAAAAACTATTTGAGAATTCACAAATAATAATATCTTTGAAAATCACAAAAGAAAAATAAGCATAGTAGGCTTAGAAACTTATACTTATACTTATGATAATAAGTCAAATAATAAATTTCTTAAATTGATCGTATATTTATGCATGTACATATATGTATATCGTCGGGTGGTTATTGGTTTGCCGCAGTAATAATGTATTTTTAATATACTGTGTGGCAAACATTAGTTTGGTTTTCACTAAACCACCCGACGATATATGGAGATAATCAACATTCTAAAGCAAATTCTTTTATATTCTCGTAAAGATAACGGGGTAATGTTTAATTTTTCGATTTTTTTTTATCTATACATATTTTCAAGTGGTGACGTTTCACTCACTCTAGGTTATCTGTGCTATTACTTTTTGATTTATTCCCTTCTAAAAAAAAGTTCATAGTCGAAAAAAGTCTCATAAGGAATTAAGAAAATTTGATTACACTGTGCAACAGTGAAAAATCCGCACGGTCCTGACAGTATAGGTTCGATAGTACGTTCAGATTATAGTGATATGTTTACAAAAGTTGTTCAGCTTTACCGTAGGTACAACTTTGCCAAATATTGTTAGCAAAAATTTAGGAGTCCCTTTAAGTTATAGTGAAAAAAACTAAAAAAAAAAATTGTCCTTAATTTTTGTCCAAAAAAAAAATGCACGAAGAAACATTTGTTTTGGCGAAAGATGTTAGCAAGATTTGCAGGGTATACTCTTAGCTACATTATTGGTATATATAGCTAAGCGCTATCACTAAGTTTGAATTAGCTGTTGGCGAAAAACTGATGACACCATTTTTTGAGGGTACACCGATTTTCGACATCTTTGGAGGCCTATAAAAAAAATTGGTCACCAAAATCGTCAAACTGGGTATAGGGTTTTACTACCCTTTTGTAGTACTTTCGAACCTCTATTGTCAGGACCGTGTGTTTTTACAAAAGTCTCAATTTATTGCATAGTGTTATTTTTTTTTTAAATAAAAAAAATATGCAGTAATTACCATTAAGGGCATTCAAAATTTTGGAATAACAGTTATTTTAGGCGATTATTTACTTTTATTGGACAAATACTTTTTAACATTTAGATATAAGTAAGTTGTATGTATATTTATTGCAGTTAATTTTTAAATCTTTTGCTTTATTTATGTATGTTAATATAAATATATATGTATTTATATCATTTTCACTTTATATATTATATATCAGTATTATTTGTTAAGAAGTAATTGTTTATTTTTGTTTTATTTTAAAGTAATTACTTGTGTGATTTATATTTATTATTGTAGCATTTTTTCGTTTTTTGTTTTATTCTTTCAATTTTAGCGAGTTTATTAATTTTATCATTATTATTAATTTTGTTTATACAATTAATGCATTTAAAAGTTATTAGAATGAAAAATTCAAATATTTCAATATTTAATTAACATTCGACATAATGTACCCTTTATATATATATATATGTATATATATATATATATATATATATATATATATATATATATAGTAATATATACGTTTATTAATCTTTTGCAAATTTTATCATATCATACATATCTACGTATGTATGTATGTATATATGTTTACTTTATTTTTTTTTTATTACAAATATTTATCCATAATTTTTTAAGTATATTTTTAAATTAATTTTAATAATTCAACTTACATTTAAGTATGCATGTTGTTGTTGGTTTTTAGGTTCCCTCATTTAAAAGGTTGTTAGTTTGTTATATCTTCATTAAATTTTGTTTTTATGTTTAAAGTATATAATTATTATTATTATTATTATTTTTATAATATAGTTTTTCGTCAATTATTGTATTTTTATAAGACTTAAAGCCTTTTAATTCTAGCGTTACCCAATCTGTGATTTAAACTAAATGATGGTGGTTGACATTTCATGTATTATAATGAAATAAAAATGAAAATGATATTTGTATATTATTTTTAGAGAGAACGGTTACGCATATATGTACATACATATGTATGTACTTTAATTTTTTGTGAAGAATTTATGATTCGATATGAAAAAAAAAACAATATAAATTGTTTATTAACATGTACCAGTTATTGAAAAAATATGATAATAAAACTTATGGATTGTTGAAGGTTTTAGATGAGTATTTTGTTGTAATATAATGGTATTTTTTTATTTTATAGGGCTCTTGTATTGCCGTAGTGGACTGTTAGAGATGATGAGTCAATTTGTGTGTACTGAACTGATATAAAAATGGTATCTTATCCACAGACTAATAAAGTTAATTGCAAATCTGTAATAATATTGGAAATCAGAACTCGAATTATAAAAATAAGCATGTATGGATATTGTATAGGTGCCCTCAAAGTATATTGACTTGTCTGTTCTATAAAATAAATATGTATATTATTTTAAAACCTTACGAAAAGTAAGCTAGGAGTTGATGAATTATTGAAGGTATTTATGGATGCCTCAGATGTAGTATTATTATTGACACATGTATTATTTTGATTTGTAAAATTTTTGGAGATATTTAACGTTTCCATGTTTGCATCATTACTTGTTGTAGATAGATTTGTTGATTGATTTTGGGTGAGAGACGGTGGGAAGTTTTGTGTTGGTATTGTCATTGTACGTAAGGAATGATTTATATGCGGATTACTTGCTGTTGCTTGTGATTGGAATGCCTGGAAAGATGTGCTTATACATTTTTTGGCAATAAATGTCAAACTGCTAATAGAATTTACCGAATTTTTGGAACTCATTGAGTTAGATTTTGCATCAACTAAAGCAGATAAATTGGAAATATTTCCTGTTTTTAAAGCAGTAGAATTTGACGGAGATGAAATCAAGGGATAGTGTAATCTCAAAAATGAATTATTTGCGTTATGCTGCTGTTGTAGCTGTAGTTTTTGTGTTGGCAATATATTTCACCTGTTAACATGACCACGGTTTTGGTTTTGATTCGGATTTATGCCGCCATTATTTGGCGGCTGGATGCCAGATGCTAAATTTAAAACTATTTAAATGCAACTGCCGGCGTTTTTGGATATTTTTTACTAACCTCCATAACTTGGTGTAGCAGTAGCAGTGCTATTCTGATAATAGTCTCGTCTATTATAATCGTTGGTTTCATAATCAACACTGTCATATGGAGCTCTTGTTGAATTTAGCATACCGATTCCGATTCCTGGCGTCTGAGGTCCATGAGGATTATGTCCGGCTGGCGGTTGAGTCACGTGTCCGGGGTAAGTGGCATATGAATCATATGAATGAGAAGTTTGATTTAGATCATAGGGGAGGTTATCATCATATCCCCGACTTTCAGTGGAAAAAAAGAATAAAAAATTAAAAAAATGTATGTACGAGTATGTATTTTTATGTATATTTCTGTAAAAATTACCCATAGGTTTCCTCCATTGCAGAACGAGCCTTTTCCAATATTGACATAACTTTCTGTTTGGGTGCTACATTATTTTTGTTGTATGATGTTGTTGATGATGATGTTGGACCGACGGCGTTTTGGCTAGAAGACCTATAAGGCGTTGTATTTTTTGTTTGACTTATCAAAGGGTTGGAACAGGACGATCCGAGAGGTGCTACAACAGCGCTGCTGGAAGTTGCAGTTAAAATTCCCACGCTGCCAGTTGGACCTACTTGATATGACGAAACTTTCTTATTAAAGTTTAATGATTTCTGTTCATCGGAAATATGTGTGCTATCCATCAGCTCTCTCAACTGTTCTTGCCTAATTACATCGTTACTATCTGGTATAAGATATTTACGCAATTCAGCCATAGCGTATGCGACTCGTGCATATGCTTCTGCAGGCGGTGCCACAGTTGATATTTCTACATGTAGATCACTGTTTAAATGTGAATATTTTGGATCTTTAGAATTACGAAGTTCTTCTTCTTTAACACGATCCCTCATAGAATTCCGTCCTAAAACAGTCATTTTACACATTGTTTCTTCTTGTAATCGGCGCAAAGAATTTCCCTTGGGTCCCAACAATTTTCCAACGAAATTAAACTAAAATATATATGTATGTATATAAACGGCAATTTGAAATTATTTCCTTTCACTAACGAGTCCATCATACCTTAGGATGTTCTCTGATTGGAACTAGAACTTTTTGCGACACTCTTAAGGGTTTCTCACGATATATATCTGCATATTTTTGTTCTCTCGATGGTAGACGGCCTGTTGCCTGTACTTTTTCAATTTCTGAAATAAATGTGTAGAAAACCGTGCTTTTGAACAATGAATATGTAATTGAAACTACCTGTATCCAAAAGCTTTTCTGCGATTGGAAACTTGCGATCCATTCGAGACTTTTCATTGAGACAATCCCTCATATAATCGTTGGCCTTTTCGTTGAGGTAATTGTTTTCACCGGAAGTCATACTCGCGTTTGGACCGTGAAGTTCTCCTTGGTTATTGTCCCCATTTTGTGGACCCGTTGTTGCCATTTTGCGCTGTTTTCCATATTCGCTTTCCTCTTCGGTGTAATTGGAATATTCACCATTACCATCGTAGGTATTGGCCATTTTATTATGTATCAAAAGCTTCGTGCAATCACTACTTTTGCCAACTTACTTGTATTTTAAATCGCAAAATATTGACCTGTAAAAAATAATATTAGATTTTTTCCTTAATTACAAAAATAAGTTCTTCATATGCAACATATTCCGGATCAGACAAACTTTTAAATTTTCCTTTTTATATACATATGTACATATGTAGTAAATTTCAAAACTCTAATTTTCCACTTCAAAACTCTAAAACATTATTATTTCTTCATAATACATATTTATGTATGCATATTTATTCTTCACGTCTAATATCTCATCTTTAATTGGAAATGCACTTTCACTTTTCTTTCGAATACCAGTTCTTCATAGGACTTTCAAGTCAACCAAAGTTTTACAAGTTCATTGTGTATACAACATTTAAAACAATTAAAAGATTCACGTCACTTACGCTTTATTTTTATAGCGTAACAATGATTACAATAATTCAACAAAAATATCACCGCTTGAGAAATATCGCAATTACAATACTTCATTCACTTTCGCGTCGGCTTCGATTTTTTTCCTAGTTCCAAAAAAAAAACAGGATGAACTACTATACATAGTTGCACAAAATGTTCTCTACAATATCGCAGCAGTCAAGGCGGATTAATAAGGTAAGTGCACTCCCGGACTCAAATGCATTCTTTGTCTTTTTTGTTGTCATACTCTATATGAAATAGTTATGTTTCCGTCTGCAATTTGACAGCATAAGATAACCCAGCTGCTATTACCTTAATAAAAAAACAATAAAAGATATTATATGTATCAGGGAAGGAAAATTACTTCTTGGATTTTGTACCAACTGTGAAAACAAAATGTACTCTTTGGACCAAGACGGTACAATTTTTTTTTAATAATTATTAATAAGAGCGGAAACGTAAACAAATGTGTAAAAATTCAGAAGTAAACAATAAAAAACAGAAACTTGACAAAAATGTGTATAAAACTTCAGTATAAAAAATTAAATATAACATAGAAAAATATTAAATATTACATTCATAATGGTACATTCTTAGATTAGACTTCTTAGAGGCCAGTTATTCCAAAAAAAAAAACACACACAATAAAATTAAAGACAACATAGACAAAATTAATGTTACCATATAGTGAAACATTGGCATTTTTAAATTGTACCAAGTAACTCGCGGTAGTACCACGGTACCAACCAGGTCAAAAATGTACCATAAAAAGTACAATTGTACCATGATTTCCATCCGTGATATGTATGTGCCTTGAGCAAGATACATATGTATGTATATTAATTTCCATGGTATATTATTAGACTGGGCATTCACTTTTGGCTATTTCGCGATTGGTACTGTCAAAAAAATGTTTCATATTTTTTTCCACATAACCACATCAAATTTTCTCTTTTATAAATAAGGCTTATTGCATTGTTGTGGCAAAATCCCCTTCAAGCAGGTGACAACTGTTTTCTTGTTATGTGAATATGTAGATACTAGTATTAGAATATTCGCTTATCACTATCTATTAAAGTACATCAAATATGGGCGACACCACCAGATCAGCCTAAAAATAGGCTCTTTTATTTCCACATGTGGATTTTGGTGATGTTCAAGGCGAATTCGCCTTGGTGATGTTGTTCTATTTGTTGCAAAACTGTCTTGACAGCTCCAAGGTCTATTTATCAGATCAATGCAATCCTCCTGATGACTTGTTGTGTTTTCATTTTTAAACTGCCAAAAGTTGCTTACAATTTTGGGCATCGTACTACACTTTAGTACCAAGGTGTATTTAAACAGGTGGCAGCGTTACTTCAGCTGATAATTTTTTGCTCTATGTGCTTTGTAGCTAACGAATGTCAAAAACTTCGTTTTGTTTTGGTTTTGGTACAATTATTTTTGTGCTTTTGACATTCTTAGGTTCTTTACACAGCTATGGTTGCCGTATTTTTGTATAACAAATCCTTACGCAGTCACCTGTATAATTACACCATGTTTAGTACATGTTTGTGTGTGTTTCTGACAGCTTAAACATAGTGTTGTTTTTTGTATTGCTGCATTTTTGTAGAGTTAACATACACCTTGGACAATGTTATGAAAACTGATTACAATTTCGTCTATGGTCAACCCCACCGCTTGGTACCAGTGAAATCCCAAAAAGCAAACAAAATGTCTAGTGAAAATCTGTTCGAAGAGGATTTCTCCGAAGAAATCATTACAGAGTTAGAACAGGAGTATGCAACGGAATCAGTGAATAAGGAACCTGATGAAAACGCCGATGAGGTGGATACCGACTGTCCGGAGTTACCAAGTTCAAATTGTGAAGTCAGCAAAGAAGGTAATTCATTCCAATGTGTGAATTATTCAAATCGAATTAATTATTCACTATCCTAATTTAGTTGACAGAACGAATTTGGCAACACACAACCACACAAAGTTATTCCAACTTCCTTTAACACGAATTCGCAACATTATGAAATTGGACCCAGATTTACATATAGCCTCCAACGAAGCGGTCTTTTTGGTTACCCGTTCTACAGAACTTTTCATTGAATCACTCGCTAAAGAGTCGTACAACTTTACAGTGGAAGCAAAAAAGAAAACTGTACAAAAGCGTGATGTGGATCTGGCAATAGAGGCTGTAGATTCTCTTATGTTCTTAGATGGTGCGATGACATTTTAAAATGAAAAAATTTTTTTGTTTACCTTACTTTATTATTCCACAACTACAAAAATAAAACAAAATATATAATGTTCCAATACTTTATTTATTTGATATAGTAATTCTGTGTAGTTCATGTAAGCTTCATTTATGTTCGTTTCATATTTTATACTTACACTCACTCTTTCACTATTACAGCAACCAGTGCTTAATGCCCGCTTCTCATTCATTGCTTTCTACGAAATTTATACATTATTATATAAAATCGATTCGACATATTATTTGATTGTTATTGAATTTTGTTATTCAACTATGTACTTAAATTTAATTTTCTTTATCAACATATTGTTGTTATTATGCATTGTATATGGATTTTAATCCATTTAAGTTCGTTTATAAATTTAAAAGTACACGTTGTTGCTCTTTAGTTTTAACAAATATTTTTTGCTTCCATACTTTAGTTTGTTGAACACATACTACATACATTAATTGGACAAATGTGTAAAGAAAATAAAAATATATTATAAACAGGACTTTATTAATTTTGCGAAGATTTGCTTTGCTATTGTACATTTGCGATAATTTATTTTTTAAAATAATGCTTGTTAATTTATTTAATCTTAGTTTAATGACAATTTCCGATGTAAGTGCAATTAAATTAATGAATGGGTTTATAGGAAAAACAAAATAATGACATTTTATTTATTTTATGTATTTTGATAACTGCATGTAGGTAGATATTTTTCTTCATAATAAATTTAAGAATAATTGTTTTTTTTGTCTTTTTCATTTCATATTGGTTTTTATTTTTAAATTTTAAATTATTTGTTTCTGTTGTTAAAATTTGATGACATCAATATACTTGTTGTATGTATTTGGAGCTTTATTTTTGAACAATTTTTCCAGTTTTTAAAAGTTTATGTTAGCGTATTTTTGGATAGGGTGCTGAACGATAGCGTACACTTTCACGGGAACGTGATCCACTTGTCTCATAGTGCGATGATGAATGTGATGCTGATGCGGCCGGCCGATATGCAGAAGACGAAGAACGGCCATTACTTGCTTTAGCTAATTTAGAAGAAGAGTGAGTTGTTGTTTTGGTTTTATTTTTGTTATTTTATTTTTGATTTCATTTTATTAAGTTTTGGTTTCGATGAGTTTTAGTTTTTTTTTGTTTGTTTTAAAATTGAATTGATAAAAATTAGATGAGAAATTTAGAAAATTTTGGTTTGTGAAAATTGAACACGGGAATTTTTATCTGATTTTAATATAATTACAGCGTTCCGGCGATAATTTATTTGCCATTTTTATAGTTATATATGTACATAGGTATGTATGTATAATAAGTACATTTAGGAATAATGGAAATTAAAGTTTTAATTTTTTGAAGAATTGCATAAGAGAAAAGAAAGAATATATTTTTTTCAATTATTTTATAATAAAATGTTATTCCATTGTTTAAACGTCTTTATAAATTAAATAAAGAAATATGTTGTTGTTTATAATCTTTGTTGGGGTATAAATTTATATAACTGTATTTTGTTTTTTAACCGAAAATAATATTTAGTCTACAAGTAAGCGATGTTTAAGGTTTTATGTGGTAGGTATATTGCTTTTAAAGTGTTTTAATATTTTTCTTGGTTATACGTATTTTTTTAATTTGATTCAAAATAGTTTTAAATGAAGAATTTTTTAGATTACTGGTTAAAGAATTTAATTGAATTCGTTAATTGGCTTCCTTTTCAATATTCTTTCTTTAATTTATTTATTTATATTTTAACATTGACTATTTTCAATTCAATTTGTTTATCATTTAAAAATTTCGACACGTTTTAAAGTTTCGTTGAATTTCGTAGTATTTCAGCTGCAACATGAAACTACATATTACAAATTAACTTACCTGCATAAGCTGCTGCAGCATATGAAGATGAGTGTGGATGATAATCCCGTCGGTAATCGCGTTCATATGAACTTTCATATGGAGCATGATGTGAACTCGAATGTTTAGACGTCGGCGGTGGTGTGCCGTAACGGTCATATTCACTTGGATGTTCATATATATCATGATCTCGAGACCTGTAAATGATGTTGAGAGAAATGTAAGTTGTAAACGTGCGGCAACATTCGATACTTACCTATGGGTTTTAATCATAGTGTAGTTCGGATCCTCCATAACATAACGAGCTTTTTCTAATATGGAATATACTTTTGGTTTAGTAGACTTGTCAAATGGCGGGGGAGGAGGGGTCCTTAAGAATTGAATTTATTTATAATTTTTTTATTGACAGTGGAGAATTTTTTTTCGTATTTACCTGCTCCCGTACGCAGCTGAGTGCTCTCCATACGTTTTAGCATAATGAGATTTCTTATAAATGCGATCTTTGCCATCTAACTCGCGCATTTGCTCTATACGTATTGTATCGTTCGCATCTGGAATCATAAATCTGCGTATCTCTGCCAAAGCATATGCCAAGCGATGATACGCTTCGGAAGGAGGAGCTACTGTAGATATTTCTACATGTAAATCTCTACTTAAATGTGCATACTTGGGGTTGCCAGAGTTTCGAAGTTCTTCTTCTTTTCCATGATCTCGCATAGAGTTTCTCCCCAATACCGTCATCTTACAAAAAGTCTCTTCTTGTAATTGTCTCAAAGTATTCCCTTTAGGTCCCATTATTTTGCCAACAAAATTAAATTTTGGATATTCCTTTATAGGAAACAAAACCTTTTGCGCTACTCTTATAGGTTTTTCATTGTAAACATTGGCGTAAATTTCTGGTTTTGGAATTCTTCCACTAATCAAAATACGTTCAATTTCTGTTAAACGTGGTGTTAAAACAAATGTCCATAAATTAATATGTATACACATACAAAGTTAGTTTGAATTCAAATATGAGTTCATAAAAATATATAATAGATATATGTACATATAGGAATGTATGTATGTATGTACATAAATAAATCTGTAAATAATATCAGGGGGTCTACTCTGTAACTCGATTCGAAAGAAAATGCTTTCGAATTTACACGTTATAAATATACAAATTCGAAAGCGTTTTCTTTCGTTTCGAATTACACAGTAGACACCCAGATTTGAACATCATTTATGATTGTTTTCTATAGTTGAGTATGATGAACCTGTTCGATTAAAATTAGTCCCTTATGTCGCATCAGAAGACTTCGCATAATTTTACACATTCGATTATGATTGGCGGAGATCAGGGTGACCGATGACATTAAAAAGTGGCACCAAAAGGGATTTTTCAAAAAAAAGGGGGGGGGGGCAAAATTAAAAAAAAAACGAGAAAACTACTACTACTTTTTATTTTCATTGTATTTTTATATAATTTACTCTGAAAAAAAAGAAAAAATTGGCAAGGCAGTACACTCTTAGTGCTGAGAGTACGAAAAAACAAAGAGAAATGTCAAAAATCCCCTCGAATTTTCATCAGCGTGACCGTCTGACCGACTAAAGTGGCAAATTGCCACTTTTTCGAATGCTTTGCCACTTTTTTTCCCTTTTTTCCCCCTTTTTATTAAAGTGAATTATATAATAATACATTAAAATTAAGAAGTTTAGAGCAGTTTTCTCGTTGTTTTTTAATTTTGCCCCCTTTTTTTGATAAATCCCCTATTTTGTGCCACTTTTTGAAAAATGTCATCGGTCACCCTGATTTTCATTTCGTGCCTTTTGTTTTACTCCGCATGCTTCTCAACACCTCCCACCAACGAACTGAAAAAGCCTGCCAACACATGCAAGCAGAAAAGGCACAGTGAAATTGCGTCTAAAGGGGATTATGAAAAAGAAAATACAATATCCGATTACTCGTTTTCCTCAATATTGTGTACTTTATGGCAAGTTGGTGTTACGGGCTAGCACGGTATGAATTTATCACGCAAACTTTGATTAAATATCCGCCTTTTTTCTTTAATCTAGTACAGTACGACTGACTCCAAAAAATCACCAATCACAATAAGGGAAAATATGTAATATCTAAGAATTGTTGAACGAGATGATCCACTTTTAAGTCCATTTGTATGTAATCAAATATTTATAAAATGGGGGGCGCGTGTTATGCAAATCGTTAATTACTTCTTTTAATGAAAAAAATATGTAAAATACGCTTTCAAACACAAGACTGCAAAGTAAAGTTTGTGTGTGTAAAAGCAATTCCAGTAAAATAATTAGCCTTTCGACTTCATTTGGTCCTAGATTAAAGAACCAATGCTGCGAAGTTCGTTAATCTATTACAAAATGGACCACAACAGGAGGGATGAAAAGAACTTTTTAGTTTAAATGGTTACCATTGTTTGGCACTTTTTATTGATTGCGAATGTGAAAACCGAATATTAATAACACTAACTGTGCATATGTATGTGTGCATGTAAGTTCAAAGAATACAAAATGGTGGTCGGAGATTAATATATGCATAACTATGATGAACTTACCATCATCCAAAAGTCTTCTGCAGACGTTGAACTTGTTGGAGTCGAGCAAATTTTTTTCCTCCATACACTCTTCCAAATGGGCAGCGGTCTTCTCATTCAGCGGCGGGGCATCATGCTGTATAGCAGTTTGCTGTGTTTCGTCTCCATCCACTTCTTCTTTTTTAACGTTTTCCTCATCGGAACGTCTTTTTCGTTTGTAATCTGAAGTATCTTCACTTGTGTAGTCACGATCATAGTCACGCGGCATCTTTCTATAGTTTTAATTAATATCTTGAAAATATTTCAGCAAATTTCAGCGCTACTTCTTTTCACACAATTAAAATGTGTATAACAAGTCAAATGGATTCCACAAAGTATATGGATTCTCACTGAGAATTTCGGCAGGGCTGCCAGAAGATTCTGCTAAAAAATTTGCACTTTTTTTTTTAAATCATCGGCATTTTTGGCATATTAATTTCGAAAATCGGCATGAGTTTTTCATTAATTTATATTAAATAAAAATAATAATCATATGTAATTCACGTATTTTATAAAATCATAATACATAAAAATTAATAGCCCTATTAAGAAACTACATTACAAGGCCACAACAACAAAATACATTGGTTGTAATCAAAGTATATTTATATAAAGTATATGCAGGTCTACAACAACTAAGAAAATACAAAAACAACATGCGCTTTGTTTGTGTAAAAGTAATGGATGAATGTCAAAAACAGATGATTACAACCAGACCTGGGCAACTTGCATTACTTTTCATAAACACTGATTGAAAAACAAAAATTTTTGTGAAAATTTAAATTGTATAATTGTAGTGCACTATTTTTTGCACTAAAATAAAATCTCTTAAAAGTAATGGATTAATATTGCATTAGCAGCTAATCGTATGGCGTAACATGCACTTATTTTGTATTGCCACTAAGCACATCATGAAGTAATGCAATATTATTGCAATATCACATATTGTGCATAGTAAAATTATATAAAACGTAATCATATTTTTATCAGATAGCACAAATAAAAATACAGTAAAGGAACATTGAAGGCACCTGTATAAGTACGTGCATACAAATGAAAGATCAGAACTTAGGTTTTCGTTTATTTTATTGTAAAGTTATATCTTAAAAAATTGTGATTTTATAAACGGAATATACTACCGGTTGGAACAATTTAATCAAGTTTTGTCTTTCTCTTGAAAAACTATAAAAATGGTAGTAATATGATTTTTGCCTTAAGTGGCGATATGTACATAGAAAAAAGCTTACATACCCAGCAAAAAATTTCAAAAAAGGTAATCGGGTTTGGAATTAAGCATTTTTGGTGGAAGCTGTTCCTTACTGGATTACCAACTTAATGATTTTAACAAGGCGTGAGACTAAAATAATCGATTCTTGGGAAGTACTTATTTTTTTTATTTGGCAACTTGTTCACGTAATCTATTTAATCTAAAAAAATTATTCTCCTCATTTAGCAACTTGTATATAATTTTTTTAAATTTTAGGTAATGTGTTTTGTAAGCGAATAATGAAATTTGGTAATCAGAAAAGTAAGTCACTATATGGCAAGTAGTTCTGTTGGTAATGTGTAATTTTTTGCTGGGTAGTTACTATGTATGTACACATTTACGTTCTATTTTTCGCCATGTGATTTGGTGCTAGCACAATATTAATGTATTACTTTGAAGAGATTTTAGTTTAATGCCAAAAAATTGCACTATAATTATCAAAGTTAGTTCTAATATAATAAATTCGCATTTGTATTGATTTCGTTTAGTGTGAGAAAATGGTCAATGCTTTTTTGCTTATTTAATGCAAGTCCCAGATCTGCATACAACAAAAAGAAATGTATGGAAATACAAAACCAAAGTAAATTTATTAAGTGATAAGCCTTTATTACGTGAACTAACTATAATAAGAGCTACATATTTATTTTAATAATTAAATATAATTATTGTTAAATGTTTTGTAACACCTTTTTGAAGTAAAAATTTATTTCAACTTTTTCACTACACACAGTTGTGTATAACAAAACAAAGCAAAACAAAATGGCGTACGAAAATTGTAAACAACTTTTGACATTCATGCATTCACACTATACGAGAAAAAAATTAATCACCTGAGTACTTGCATATACTTTATATAAATTTACTTTGGTTGTAATCAAGGTGTATCTAACTAGGTGGCAGCGTTACTTCAGCTGATAATTTTTTGCTCTATGTGCTTTGTAGCTGAAGAATGTCAAAAACTTCGATTTTGTTTTGGTTTTAGTACAATTATTTTTATGCTTTTGACATTCTTCGGCTCTTTACATAGCTATGGTTGCCGTATTTTTGTATAAAAAATCCTTACGCAGTCACCTGTATAATTACACCATGGTTGTAATTGTGCAAGTATCAGCCAGTGTTGTCAACTCGGAGGGATTAGCAGACTTTTCAATGCTTTTTCTAAAGCTATAAAGTGTTAAATAATTTGCCCATTTGAAGGTATACCCAGGCTCTTTAAAATTTACATTTTGGCATAGTTAAAACGCGCTAAATTGGCATCGCTGATAGCCCACCTCAGGGCCATTATTACAACTTAAATGTAACTGAAAGTAGGGCTTTATCAGACGTATAAAAAATTTTACATTATTAAAAATTTAATTTAAGTTATCAGGTAAGTTATCACTCACTTTAAGCTAAACTAAAATTGTAATAGTCAAAATTCGTTTATACCTCCGATAAAATCCTAATTTTAACTAACTTTAAGGGCCTAATTTTTTAAAACACAACGCCAAGCGTTGAAAGATTTTATATAGAAAAAATTTAAATTACAAAAGTAAAATACATACAGAATTTGTCAACGTTAAAGCTTAAATTAGACGTGACATAGCCATAACGCCATAGCTATAACCAAACTAAAATTCACTATAAATATCAGCGGCTCGGCTCAGCCGGTTGTTAGCCATGATGGCGTAGGTTTCTGCTTTAGTATCTTTAATCAGCTGCTTTTGAAACATGAGCCTCCAAAGCAACAACAAAATGCCATATTGTTTTTATTGTTTGTAATTTGTTGTAGTATTAACTTTACCTGTTATTAAGATGCCTTGATTCTGACAGCAGGAAATTTTACACTAACGAATATACAAGCCGAATACGCAGAGTTGCAAATTAAGACCACCTTGTGTCATTTCGCCTTGCGTACAAACATAAAAAAAGCATGGAAAACTTGAACGTATAACGTTCAAACCAAGGCACATTTATTAGGTGGCAGCACTACACCATGTGACTAATGTCATTATACCAAGCCAAATGTCAAATTTGGTTTGTGTAGGTATAATGCATGGTATACACGATTCATAATTCCGCACTTTGCGTAGTATGAGTTGTAGTACGGGTTTTCAGATAAACGTTACTAAAAATCATACAAATTCATTTGACAGAAAATTTTTAAGGCAATACACACGCGGATTAATGAATAATGTGGTGGATTTATTAAAAATAAGTGAACTGCAGTTGAAAAGAATAAAAAAAATAATGCAAAAACAAAAGGAGCATGTTGTAGAGAATGGTTATAATAATGTTTTATGTTCTATTTTTAATTAAAATATCCGCTACATAAAGCTAATTTTAAAATTGAGACGCAGAAACACTGCGTTTTCTAAATCAGCTCCTCATAAAACTAATTTCGCTGTACAACAGAATGATACACAATACTTATTATTGCACTTAGCGAAGCTCCGCCCACAGAAATCAAAAATTTTTGATTTTCATACTTCAAAGTATACTTTATAAGTACGACAGTATGATACACGTTACTAATTTCATACTTGTACGATTTATCGTACGATTTGTAGTATCGTGTATACTCGCCATAAGCCTAAAAACATGCTTATATTTGTGTATCCATAAACACTTAACGAATATTCAGTTTTGTATCGTGTTTGACATTTCTTATAATAAACATACAATCTAACGATGCTACCCTGTTTTGAAAAGTTAGATGGTAATTTATAGCAACAAAGTACATGTGGTTATTGGTGTTGTAATATTTGTTGTAGAAATGCGGGTACCTGATTGATGTGCCTTGATATATACCTACACAATCCAAATTTGACATTTGGGTTGGTATAATTACATTAGTCACCTGGTGTAGTGCTGCCTTGGTCAGAATATTGCGGCTTTTTTTAAGCTATTACATAGCTTTTATCGCATGCTTTTAGGGTGTCAACCGAATGAAGAAATTCCGTAACGAAAAAAAACCTAAGATTAATTTTATTTGAATCGCCCAGTGTATGTTAGCCCCTCAAATTTATTTTAGGATTATTTTTATTTGCATGTTGACAGTTCGCATTAAGATTTTATGCTTTTTTATATGGAGTTTGACGGATGAGATAGCAAAGTCAGCTGACGATCAGCTGCGCTGATAAGGCCACTTGCTATTAAAACACTTTGTGCTGATGAAATTGCCTTGGAAAATGACCTTCTTTTTGCCCAACAAGTGCATATACATATATTCATATATAGTCGTCTTCATACGAAATGACAATTGCTTGAACAGCTTCATTGTTTGAAGGTGACTGTATTGGCGCCTATGAGTGTCAGCAGCTCCCTTCCCAATTGTCAAACAGCATATAAAACAAATTTAACCACGGAAAGACAATATCATGGTTTTAAATTTTGTGTATGCAGTTTGACAACAATTCTTTGTTGTAAAATTAGTTATACACTTACCTATTTAAAACCGCCTTATTCTCCTTATTTTCTGTTGGGAAATGACATCGCTATTTAATTGATTTAAAGTGAATTACATTTATGAAATAGAAGAAGCGTTATCCTTGTGAATTTTATGTATTTTTTCTTCATATTAATTATTGACATTACACAAGCATAATATTGTTAATTTCCTTTGAGGTGCACATATGTATGTACATTAGAAAGTTCCTGCGCTCGTATTGAGAATAAGAATACATAAAGTTGAGGAATTTAAATACTAGACCGTGCTGAATAATATTGAATACATCTAGTAAAGTGCTTGTTCGGGATTTGGTTTTGTTGCACATAATCCCTTTAATGGCGGAGAACGGAATGCGTGTGGGAATGGACCAATCACAAGGTATTGATGATGTAGGAGTAAATGTAAGTAATGGTCACCATATTGATCTGGAGCATGGCGCCGAAAAAACATCCTCACGTCTGAGTGAAGCTTCACAAAAGTATATGCAAGAGCTATTAGTGGAACGGGCAAAATTGGAAAATAGTTTTCCTCTAGCAGTGAAGCTGATTGATGAAGGTGTTGTATAAATACTTTATCCACATACACTATTATTTGTAAATTAGTAACTTCTGTAGCGCTCGAGCGGGTGCAACTTAATGGTCGTATACCAGCCAGGGAGCAGTACGCTGACGTATATCAGCAAAGGACTATAAAGTTGTCGCAAAAAGTTCACGTGCCTATAAAAGATAAGAAGGTAAGGTGTGAGTCTCGTCAAATTTGTTCTTAATGCTTTCTACCGCTCATTTTTTAATGTAGTTCAACTACGTGGGCAAACTCTTAGGTCCAAAAGGTAACTCTTTACGTCGCCTCCAGGAAGAGACACAATGCAAGATTGTTATTTTGGGTCGTTTTTCCATGAAGGATCGTGCTCGTGAGGAGGAATTGCGTAATTCGTCCGATATAAAATATGCCCACTTAAATCTTCCACTCCATGTTGAAGTTTCAACTATAGCTCCGCCAGCAGAAGCGTATGCGCGTATAGCGTATGCTCTGGCTGAGTTAAGGCGTTATTTGATACCAGACAAACATGACGATATACGCCAAGAACAATTTAGGGAGCTAATGGAAGATCCTGAAGCAGCCAAAAAGATAACGATGCGTCAGCAACAAAATAGTAGCGGCCAAGGCACCGGAAGCACTGGTAATAGCAATATCAATGGTGCTTCTACTAGCGGTGGCAGTAATAATCATCGTTTTAATAGCTCATCAAATTATAGGTAAAGTTGGCGTTTATCTAAATAATTTATTTCTTCTAGCTAATTCGATATACATATATATATATATATATTCCTTAGAAATAAATATCAGCAACAATCTCAACACTATCATCATAACGAAGATACCGTTTATTATCGGTCTCATAATAATTCGTACCACGTGACAGGTAATTAATCAAACAATCTTCGGCCTAGTTTGGAAACTCATCGCTGGGTTGCACATACCAATATACCCAGCACTTTCGATTTTAATAATTGCATTTACATAATTTTCAAATGCTTTCAAATACAGTGAACTTGTGTAAACGTGAGCTTATATTTAACATTTTTTGAAGTTCATGGGTTTGAACAGCAAAATAAAAACGAACAGATTACAATTATTTTCTCCAAAAGCAGAAAATGTTATTAGAAATATTTTATTAAAAATTTAGTTCTATTTGCATAAATAATCTAAGCCAGGGAATACATACATCTTTGGTTTTCATGAATAACAACTTGTGTTAAATTTTTCTAGTTTCGAATTTTTTATGTGAAATTGTTATATTTAATATATGTAATTTTTAAAAAGATTTAAACATTTTTTTGAAAAATATGGACCTATTTATGTATGAACATATGTATGTATATCATTCATTTGTTTTCTAAAACATCAACGTAACTTCGTCCTTTTTTCAACACTAACGCAGTATTTTGAAAAAACGTTAGCTTGCAAAATAATTATTTTCTTATAAAGAAACACAACGAGACTTAAGCCGTTTGTTTAGTTAATCAGAAAGCATAATCACTCGTGTGTCTGTTTTTATGGTTCCGTACACCAAAGGTGAAAAAGGAACCCTATTGTTTTTGCTACACTGTCCGTCTGTCCGTCCGTCCGTCTGTCCGTCTGTCCGTCACAGGGTATTTTCTCGAGAACCGTAAGAGCTACGGACCTGAAATTTGGACAGAGTGTGTAGACCCTTGGCCGCTACAACAACAAATACATGAGAGTTGGAAATTAAAGGGTGTGCCAAAACGAGCAACGAAAAATGTTAAAATCCCATGTAATATACATACAATTGTATGTATATGCACTTGAAATTTGTAAAGTTAGTGTATTTTTATACATACTACAACAATTAACACTAAAATTTAAAAAATTTTAATTAGAGGGTGTACCATCAGTTAATGTAATTTTGACTATGTAATTTTGATAACTTGCTGTATCTTGGAAACCGTAAGAGCAAACTTCTTGAAATTTTCAAAAACGGTAAAAAAAAAATCTCAAAATTATAAAATCGCCAAACCGAAAAAAAAATCGCCAAAATCAAAAAAAAATCGCCAAAACGAAAAAAAGCACCAAATTAAAAAAAATTCTAAATCGAAAATAAACCGCGGAAAACCGGAAAAATCGCCAAAATGAAAAAATCGTCAAAATGAAAAAAAATCGCCAAAATGAAAAAATCGCCAAAATTAAAAAAATCGCCAAAATTAAAAAAATTGCCAAAATGAAAAAAAATCGCCAAAATGAAAAAAATCGCAAAAAAATAACCAAAATGAAAAAAATCGCAAAAATTAAAAAAAAATCGCAAAATTTAAAAAATCGCCAAAACGAGAAAAAAGCGAAAAACAATAAAAAAAATTATTTCAGCTGAAAAAACGTAACAAACACTGTATTAAAAAAAATGCTCAAAGCCCAACGTACGGAACCCTTCGTGCGCGAGTCAAAGTCGCACTTTACTGAATTTATTTATTTTTTCTAATCATGTCTGTGCTTTATAAGATGTTTTTCCTAATTTTAAGTAATCTTATTTTTTTATATCCCGCATATACATACATACATATGTAGGTATATATTATGTACATATACATACATATATGTATGTATATAAAAGATTTTAATTTGGGCAATTTTTTCTGGAAAAAACCTATCGGGTATATTCTATATTCCACGTGAAATTAAAACGTACGGAATTGTTGTTGGAATTATGTACTTATAACAACAATGGTATGGAAAATCCGAAGAATTTAATTTCACGTGGAACACAGAACATACCCGTACATCTTTTTGGGGGTTGTGCACGGGCAATATTTTTCTTAAGTGAAAAGCACTTACATTGACATAATTTGTTTTGTGAGAACAAAATTTCGATCTTTATAATATATTTTTTTTAATTTCTCTGCGATCTGATCCTTTCCTACAAATTAATTTTAATATTGATGATTGTTTAATAAAAGTTGAGAACTCCTGAAAAATTTGATTTTTGGACAGTCAGTAGATGTTGCTGTGGTTAAGTCAATAAAATATACATATTCGGCACTGTTCTGTAAACCGATCAATTTGAAACCGCACGATTTTAGAAAACTAACTCCGTCAATAGAAATGTTTGTTTTAGTTTTTTTTTTCAATTTTTTTATTACATACATATGTATGTATATATATTCCCAAAAACGCCTGCAGTAGCATCATCAATTTTTTGAAAATTTCCTCGGATTCGGTTTACAGAACAGGGTCGAATGGCTTTCAAATAATATATTCAGCCATACATACGAAAAACTGGCATGGGTTAAAACTACATTATGAATCGATATTAATTTTCAAATTGTACGGAGGAACTCATTAACAGCTAGTTAATTTTTGCCACTTATTCTAACTTTATGTCAGTTTCTTCTTATACATAAGGCTGAAAGTTTATTAAATTTTTATCTTTCGTTTCGGCCATGCCAGTATGCGTCAAAATCCGAAACAAATTTTTAATTCGGCTAAAAAAAAAAGAAAAAGAAAAATATTACCTTTTGATTTTTATTATAAAATTTATAACAATTATGCTCCCTGATTCCTATTATTTGATATAGTATGTACACATGCATACAGATCTACGTACATATGTATGTATGTATGTACATATGTATAGCGATGTAACAGATGAAAGTAAAATTAAATTACTGTAAATGTTTTGGTTGCAGGTAATCAACGTGCAAATGCAATGCACTCCACAATACCACCACAAGCTACAATTGTAGGAGCTTCGCCCACAGGAATACCAGTTGTAAGTGCAGCTAATTACAGTGGGCGTGGTCCGGGCATTATACCGAACAGTCCTGCTGCAGCAGCTGTTGTTAGTGGCATAAATCCAAATATACGATATCGACCATCCCAACAACCGCCATATCAATTTGCTAAAAAATAATGATTAAATTGCTGTAAACCAGCGAAAGATTCACTTCTATGTTGATGTTTTTAATTTACTATACATACTTTTTTTTATTTTTTTTACGTTTCCATTTCGTATTTTACATATACATATTACATATTAAACATTTCGTTTGTTAACATTTCAGAATTTTAAAATGTTTCTTAACATAATTCAAAAGTACATACTAAGAAATTCGTTTGCTTCTTATGTACATACATATGTATGTACAGAAGAAGTCGCATTACGACTACGACTACGACTATTTTGTACTAGATTAAAGAAAAAATTTTGCAATGTTTTTTAGTGTAGTACAAAATCGTCGTAGTCGAAGTAGTAAACCGATACTCGTAATAAGGCCAAATATATACTATAATATGTATGTGTGTATGTATGTGTTTTTGCTTTTATTTATGTATGCATGTACATATGTATGTGTTTCTATTAAAAGAACCCTCCAATGCCTTACCATAAAAATATTCATCATATGTATGTATGTATCAGAGATTGACAATGGCTACTAAAAAATGATATACATAAGTATATATGTATGTATGTAGTCCTAATTTTAGTAACTGCGTATAATCATAATTGTAGCGTAAACATACAAGAAAGAGCATCTCTACTTCGTTTATGCGAAAAACTAAAATGTAAACACGCTACAACTAGAAATAAAAAGGTACACGATATGCTTATACTCAGACTATGGATATATGTACATATGTATGTACATCATCATTCGCCACCGCATACATATGTACATACATTTATGTGTAGAGAATGGATAGGAAAATGTGTGGTGTTTGGTTAATAGTCGAGAGTATTTTTTATAATCATGCGTGTGATTGTAGCTCACACAGGCTATAACTTTTACTTATAGTTTTTTGTGCTGCGTAATTTAAAAAATGTGTATAAACATAGTTGTTCGATGTTTATAGTTATACGTATTCGGTTTAAAATTAATTCGTGTGTTTGGATATTAAAGTGTTTTTTTTATTTATTTTTAGCTGTACGCATTCATAGTTGTTTTACTTCCAATACTCAAAGAGTAATTAAAACGAAATTTTTGTCATTCTCTGATCTACATACATACATACATACATATGTACATATATACGAAAAATTATTAAATTAAAGCAAATAAAATAAGTCCCAAATTCGAAATAACACCAAAGCATTTTTTTCTGACCTTATTTCATTTCTTTTGGACTATAAAATATAGAGCCTATGTACATATGCCTGTACATACATAGATACATACATACATACATATGTACATATATTTTCACGGCATGAATCAAGAAAAGAGGATTGCGCATTGCGCAGGTCCGTTATTTCATTTGATGCTTGTGACGTAGACATAGAACTTTTGTTGTAAACGAAACACACATACATTTGTGTGTGGAATGTGCTCTCTCTCACACACTTTTTACAACAATAACACGTGTGTATTCTATGATGACGTAGATGCGCAGTAGAAAATATTTTTTTTTATCGCTGAGTGCGCAATCTTGTTTTTTTTGATTCATGTTTTCACTGCACGATTAAATTACTTTATTTTTATAAAAAAAAAGGAAAAGTATTTTTTCATTAATGATTCAACAATTACCAATAACACATTCATATATTATTATTAAACTTTATTTTATGGTTTGTTATTTAAATGTTCACATCTTTCATTGATTATTTTAAAATCCAAAAATTAATATAAAGAATTTTAATAATTTAAAAGTTAAAGGTTAAAAAAAGTTATTATTAAACATAAAGTGTGTGTGTTTCTTGTTTATATTATTTGGTGAGTCCGGGAGAGAGTAAAATAATCAATTTTCAACAAAAGGACATGTGATTCTGAAATTCGATGTATTTCGGCATAACTTAGTATCGAAATTTGCGATTTATTTCTTATTCGATAAAACATTTTTAAATTTTTGAGGCAAAAGAAATTGAAATACTGGCCTTAAAATGGCAAAATAAAAAATTTCTGCCACCGATATGAAACTGAAGCCCATAAATAGGCCCATAATGCCTCCAATGTTAGCTAAGAAAAAGAGAGATATATGTATGTGTGTATTATATTATCAGCCTGATTCTGAATAACATCTCCCCGGGAGTTTATTCCCTATTCATTGTTTAAAAAGTAATTTCTAAGCTTTCAGTTAAAATAAAACAAATGGAAATGAAAATTCGGAGTTCCCGGGGAATATTTAGAATTGGGCTGTATGTACATATAGATACATATGTACATACATATATATGTATGTATATATCGCTCATTTATTAAAACAACGTTATAACTCAAAAAATAAACTAGTTTGCCAGAAAACGAGTTTAAAGCTTTCAATTTACACACAACGTAATGGAAAAGGAAAGTTTTATATGTATGTAGATCTGCCAAGAGTTTGCGAAAAAAATATGCCGCAAAAAGTCGTGAATCATTTCTTTTTTTCTAGATCGCGTTTTGACAAAAATGCAATGGGGTGGTAACTGTTCGTTTTAAATAGGACGATATGGTATCAAATTGTTTCTTTTGCCAAGTACATCATCTTTGTATATAAATAATCTAGATTTTTGCAATTTAGATGCATTTTACACGGTGCTCTGGAATATACATATATAAATGCAATTTTGTGGTAACTCTAATATGATAGCGGATTTAGTTTCTAGATCATGTATGGATGAAAATAGGACTAAGTTCATCCATACATGATCTAGAAACTAAATCCGCTATCATATTAGAGTTACCACAAAATTGCATTTATATATATTCCAGAGCACCGTGTAAAATGCATCTAAATTGCAAAAATCTATATTATTTATATACAAAGATGATGTACTTGGCAAAATAAACAATTTGATACCATATCGTCCTATTTAAAACGAACAGTTACCACCCCATTGCATTTTTGTCAAAACGCGATCTAGCGCAAATTTCAAAAAAAGCTGAGCCCCATATTTAATTAAATCGACTAAAGATTAAAATGTGTTAATTTGGCATTTTTATTACAAATAACCCCGAACAAAAAATTCAAAAACCGTTTTTTTACAGAATATCCTTAAAAAAGGACATGGATGATCGTTCTTGGACAAATTGTATATACAGTTGGACGCGCCTTAAGAAAGCTTTTCTTATGATACCCATATCGTATATGTTGGTAAGGAAACAGATTCTCAAATTGACAAAACATGCAAAAATAGACCCTTTTTCAAAATGGTCCAGCTTATGAGAGGTCAAAGCTGGAGCCGAAATATTTTAAATGTCATCATATAAAATACCAATGTTAATTTTGAGTGGGGTGCACCTTGCACGAATTTCGCTTCTATACAACTTGAGTCGCTCTAATATACATACATACATACATATGTATGTACATACATGTATGCAAGTTTTATACGACATGAGTAACAATATGAGCATTAATTCTGCATCATTAAGACCCTTATTATGTATGTACATAATAATGTGCATATATGTATATTAGAGTTCGACCGATTAATCGGCTTCGGCTTCGGCCTTCGGCCAAAAATTGGTAATCGGCCAACATTCGGCCTACGGCAAAACTCGGCCGATTAGCCGAAGCCGAAGAAAAATAACATTATGTTTGGTCGTTGCTCGCCGACAGTTTCTATTGTGTTTAACGTTTTGAAAGGGTTGCTTTGAAATACAACCCAGTTGCTTTCTATTTTCTTTTACTTGGACGTTCTTGTGAGTGATCATATGAAAAAGCAATCTAGAAATTGCAAAATAGTTTTATTTTTCTTGTTATGTATCCAATAGATATTACAGCTATTTCAGTGATCTCAAAAAAGGAAACTTTTTTCTTAATTCATATAAAACAAGTATAATTTTTAAAATTTAAAACATTCGGCTTCGGCTTCGGTTTTGGCCGAAGTTTAGCATTTTAGCCGAAGTTCGGCTTCGGCTTCGGCAAAAAAAAAAACGCCTTCGGTTGTACATATTGCTCGTTTACTCAAAGAACGTTACAGCCCAAAAAATGGATTTTTGATTTAATGATGCAGAATTAAACCTCATTTGGCTCTTCATATTGTCTAAAAATTTCATACAAATATCTTGTTCACTCAACTCTTGATAGCGAAATAAAATTTTCTTTTTCCATTAAAGGTGCAATCAGAGGTGCCATAACCATAGCCATAGAAAACAGCCGTACGAACCAAACTAATGGGCAACACTGTATTTGATTATAGGTGACTCACCATAACGCCATAACTCTCCCCATATAAACCAATTGAATTTTGCTTTAGTTATGGCTATGGCATTATGGCTATGTCACGTCTAATTTAAACTTAAGTTGTGTGTAAATTAGGGATGCCAAACGGGAAATCCCGAATCCCGAATCCCGGGATTTCTTAGCAATTTTTATATAAAAAATTTTATAGATTAAAATTTTCGTTGATATTATGGTATTTTTTATAATATTTAAAAGTCCCATACAATTTTATACGTGCAGGTTTAACAATTTAATGACTATTCGTGACATACATATTTCTTATAAATTATCAACAAGTGCAAAATAAATTAACTACTTTCTCACGGTTATTTTCATCAAAAGTGATAAAATATACAACTAAGAATTATTTTGAAAACGAAAAGAAGCATATGAGCTTTGGAAAGAAAATAACATTTGGAAAATTCATAAGTTTGACAAATTTATTGCGCCTTATTCTATATTATAAGGGCAATTATGAATAAAATTCCACGAGAAATTTTGCCCGGGGAATAATTTCAAACAGTAGCAAATAATAGGGAAAACAAAAAAAAAATTATGGAAAAGGGAGACATTTCTTGCGGAAATTTATTCATAATTGCAGTGTATAACTCTGTATATCGACTTCTCAATGCTAATCTACTTTTCGGTAACAATTGAGTACTATTGACAGCTCCTTACAATTGAAGTAGAAAATAGAAAGTCGGGTTGACATAAAAGCTCGAGTGTGAATGTATGTTTTTTGCATTGCAGTTCAAAATTATTTTCATTAGACCGTTTAGGTCGTTTTTGACACAAACCTATGACCTATTTAAATTACATGGGTTTGATCAAAGGTTTGTGTCAAAAACGACCGACTGAATGAGTTCGACTCAATTATAGTTTTATTCGAGTTGCAGAGTAGAATTACAGCACACTAATAAACCATACTCCTCTTAGTGAACGTAGGACTACATATGTATCTGTTGAACTTGCAGAAAACAACTTGTGTATGAATTTAAAATTTTTCAGTAGAACAAAAATACTGTTCAAGTGCTCAGGCAAACTTTTAGTGGCATATTCATAAAAAATATTTTAGGCTTATTAAGCGCTTATTTAAGGTATTTCTTTGGGAAATTTGTCAAATAAACCTGTAATAAACCTAAATTTTTTTTTTCCAAAAATCGATCCCGATTGGCATCCCTAGTGTAAATTGAAAACTTCAAACGCGTTTTCTTTGAGTAAGTGAACGATATGTAGAGCAGAGAACAGACATGAGTCATGAAAAAGTGAGTAGAGTTGAATCATGATTTATAATTTCTTGTACTTATGCGCACTCATACTTATTGCAATGTTGTCTATGAATCATACTCAATCGAAAGTTTGAAGTGCGCATCGAACTCATACTTAGCAATATTTATGACGTTGTTGATTTGGACTCTCCTTAACTCAATGTCTATGGACGCTGCGAAATAAGTATGATTCACAATGCTAACTTTTCATGCGAACATTAAAGTTCTAATTATTAGTATGTGTTTCTCTCTTGTTTTTTTTGTTTTTTTTTTCCTTAATTGAAAAACAACCCTATTTACTAATATTGTATACTACTTGCAAACTTCTTAATGACTAAACCCCTTATGCAAAAACGATTGTTAAACTTAAAGTTGGTTTAACAAACGAATTTTGTATGGCAAAACCGGTTTTAAAGCATGCTTTAACTTTAACAATCGTTTTTGCATAAGGGCATAAAACTTTAAATCAACATACATGCACGAGTTGAGTGAGCTGAATCAACATGAGTAGTATAAGTATTTTCCTGAAATTAGACTTGTGTCCAACAGTTCTTTTTGAACTAGTTTGATAGCGTTTGAATCAAAAGTTGTTTCAAACCCATTTAATTTACATTGATGTTTTTGATCTGACTTGTGTCCAACTGAACGAACTAGTTCAAAAAGAACTGTTGGACACAAGTCTACCTGAAATTATAAATCAAACTAAGGTGATTTATGAGTGTGAGTGTGGATGACTTTGATGTTGACGTCGCATTCATATTTATTTCAACCTATACTTATAAATCAATGTCATGGTGAGTATGAGGTATGAGTAACGTACCTTTTCACAATGTATGGCTAAAAGATAACAGAGACTTTAACTGCAAGCTCTGTATGAAGAACTGTGAGTTAAAGTTCACGTTAACTCTTAACCATACATTGTGAAAAGGGACATAAATCAGAGTAGTTGAATTTAAATACTGTCTACTCACTTACATACATTTAAAATTTTATGCGTCAGTATGAATAGCGAAAATATGACTCATTGCGGTTCTCTGATGTACAGTATCGGCAAAAACCTAATTTTTTTTTAAGAAAACAAAGTTATTAAATTTTTTTTAATATTTTATTTACTTATTTATATCTTTATTATTGAAAAACACAAACTTAAGGAATTCAGAATTTAATAAACAAAAAGTAAAGTCGCAAATATAAGCGGACTAAACTAAAGCACCCCTTATAAAAATGTATTTTGAAATTTTACTACGCTAATGCGACATTACTGTATTATATAGTTAACGGTGCTCTCCAAAAATGTAGCAGCTATTAAGGCTCAGTTACCCGACGGTAATGTAAAGTAAAAGTAACGTAGGAAACAGCTGATCGATATTTTTATATGAAAAGTAGGTTACGTTACATTACATCTCCATAACCATTTTCATTACTTTTAACATAACAATATCGATCTGCTGTTTCCTACTGTTGCAGTTACTTTACATTACAGTCGGGTAACTGAGCCTTTAAGCTGCAGTGTTAAGAAGAACTTTTTAGAATTTATGCGACAATTGTCATTGTTTTAAAGTTTTCGTTGAGATAAGAGTAATGGCACGCAATAAGCACTCAAGTGAATTTAAAATTTATCAAGACATCAATTGAGTGCAAAATATTCGATCAACAGATCAATTATTTCTGGGCTAATTAAAAAGTTTTTGCAGACTGGTCGCACATGTCCTACTCATTATGGAGGAAGGCCACGTGAAACTTGGCGACATGAAGACTTCATAATTAAAAGGACAATCCAAAATGATCCTCCAGCAGCTTATAGTCACATACGAAACTGCTTAGATTTAAAAATGAGCGAAAGAACGATTCGCAGAAGGGCGGTAGAGGCCGGATTATTCAGTCGACGACCAGCAAATAAACCTTACATATCGTCAAAAAATAAAAAAGCCAGACTTGAATTCGCCAAGGCCCATCTCAACTGGAGTGTCAAAAAATGGAAGGGGGCGGCAACATAATGGTCTGGGGTTGTTTCTCTGGGCAAGGGATTGGGCCAATTCATAAGATTGATGGAATTATGGATCGTTTCATGTATCGTGACATATTAAAAGACGTGATGTTGCCTTATGCTGAAGAAGCGATGCCACTTAAATGGACATTCCAGCAAGTTAACGACCCAAAACATACGTCAAAAGTGGTTAAGGAGTGCTTCCAGAACAATTTGATAAAATTTTTCTAGAGATTGTCAACTTAAAAATCAAGCGAGAAAATTGCAAAACCAAAGAAAATTTATTTGAAGCCGCAAAAATAGCAATAATACCTGATATAATTAATAATTTAATATCCTCTATGCCTAAAAGATGTGCGTGTGCACATTATTAAATTCTGAATTCCTAAAGTTTGTGTTTTTCAATAATAAAGATACAAATAAATAAACAAAAAAAAAATAATAACTTTGTTTGCTTACAAAAATTATCATTAAAAAATATACTGAGGGGCAGTGTGCACACTTCTACCGATATTCGGTAGATTCTACCAAATATGTTTGTGAATTTAACGATCTACCAATTCTACCGAACAAGGCCTGAAATCTACCGAATATTGAACGAACATTTTGATTAACAATGATCCTACAAGATCAAGTTGATCACACATACGGAAAATTTATCACATGTATGTTCTAAAATGTGGAAAGCTTTCCGCGGAGAAGAGAATATGTATTTAAGTCGATATATGTGTAAATTGGATATTTTGCCACATAGCAGTGCGGTCGGTAGCACAGTGGTCATTTTCTGCCATGAAAATCATTAAAACAGAACATAGAATTGTACCTTGGGTTTGAAATATTTATTCCTCCCAATGATTTAATAATTTTTGCACAAAACTTTAAATTCATAAATGGATCTTACATATAATCTTTGTAGTAGCAAATGTTTGTCAAATAAAAGTTATTTTAGTAGCTTTATAAAACCTATGTATGTACAAAAACTGAATTCCTGTTATTTATGTATATTATTTTATGTATGCATAGCATATCTATAGGTATATAAAGGGCAAGGGCAAATAATTGGGGATGCCACTTTTTCTTATTGGAAATGCTTCATTGTTTATGGCAGTTTAATTTCCAATCACATGTGAAGTTTTAAATGCGCTTTTGGAACCTGTTTAGTTTGATACTCCTTGCACTTACTCTTTATATATAAGTACATATATTTTGTTATTTCATTCAAATCTACCGATTTTTTTGTCGATTCTACCGAATTTAAAAAAAAAAAAAAATTAAGTGTGCACACTGCTGAGGGGGTGCTTAGGTTTTGACCGATACTGTACATATAACGTAATGAAGGCATATAGTTTTTATCAAGTGGTGAGTGGTGAGATATACTCGTATGCTACGATGAGTTATTCTGCATTATAACTTCGAAACGCCTTTTTGAGATATGACTATGTTGCAATAAGGGAACTGCCTGAATATTTAAAACGAAAGCTAATGTTTGTTCGACAGTTTACATTAAAAACAAAAAATTCCAAATGATCAGTTGAAGCGAGTTTATTAAAAAAAAATTATTTTCCTAAATTTAAAAATGAAAATGAAAAATTTCATTAAAATATCTTGTGCACTCAACTCTTGGGAGAAAATAAAATGTTCTTTTTCCAATAAGTTGTGTATAAATTGATAACTTTCAACTCGTTTTCTGTCAAAACAGATTTTTTTTTGTTGAGTTACAACGTTTTTGAAGTAAATGGGAGATACAATATAATTTTATAACTTACATAAAAATTCTGTGAATCCGATGTACACATTTTTTAAATCTCCATAAAATACTGATTCGCGATAATAAACATGAAGAACGGCAATATTTTTTTTCATTTCATCTTTGCCCATATTTTGCAGGATGCTGTTTTGAATTGTATAATTGTGTTCCGCTAATGGGCTAGAGAAGGAATCGGGTAGAAAAGTTAAATCAAAGCAGTTGGGCAGGCAGCGTTGTAGGCACGTATTGTCTGGAGAATTCACAGTCCATTCATTGATCGCAGTTTTAACACACCAACTATCTTTCATTGTACATTCACTGGAGTTACTGTAGATCAGTGGATAATGAAATGGTATGCATTTGCATCGCTGATAAAAATCAGCCGCCTGACATTCGATTTCGCAATTTCCTCGTGTATAGTATTTGTAGTAAAGTAACTTTTCTTCATTGATGAAAACACATTGACGTCGACGACGACTTATGGAGCGTATAGAGGATGCGGCTGCCGAATATGAACCATCAATACGAAAGCGAGTCTCATAGCCCAATGGTATTGTAAGACCGGTTTCTTTAACAAAAGGCGTCTCAATAGGATTGTGTACGGATATTTTAATTCCCGGCCCATTTGCCGAGGAACAATAATATTCATCCAATTCCGCATTCAAAATTAAGGATACACCCATTAGAAAGCCCGTGCCTAAAAAAACATACTATACCATTAGAATAATTCGTATAGAAAAGTAATGTAGTACTAAATAGTATGTATGTATGTAAATGCTGACACACCAGCAGCCGGTCTCGGATAATATTTTTCAGGAAGTGTTGATGGATAACCATATTCAGGATTCCAATTGACAGCTTTCGTCTGTTTGTCGTCCTTTAAATCTTTAATTATATCGAACCTCGAAGAAAAGTATTTTTAATTTAATATATGTGTGCACATTCATACATACATACATACATATGTATGTACATATCGTTACCTTAATATAGAAAGGCCCTAACTCACTATTTTTTTTTTTTTTGGAAATTAAGATTTTTGCATTTTTCGTTACATTAGATGTTCTTCTATCGAAATATAGAAACAATTTGAATTAAAAGAAATTAGTTAGGGACTTTCTATATTAAGGTAAACCTTATTTGTGGTTATGGCGCAAATAACGACAAAGTACATATTTATGTATGTATGTATGTATTGTTTTTCTTGTTGGATCTACTTAATGCAGCAAAACTGCCTTAAAGATTCACAAAGTAAACTTTCACGCATGTGATAGATTTCAAATAGAGCAAAAGTTTGTAAGGTTCTCATTATATACGTTTGGAATATCTTTTATAACCTTAGCCACCCATAGACTATGCAATATTATTGAGGACTTTACTGCTATTATTATTATTGTCGTTTAGCTCCATACTATTCAATAAATTGCAAAATATTAAGAAAAATATGTGGCGCATTTTTTTCCCTTTGCATTATATACATATGTACATATATGTAAGTAGTAAATGTAAGCTACAAAAATTGATTTTTCGTGATATATACTAAGTACATATGTATGTATGTATGTAGATATTCAGGTGTGTTCTGACACTCGTATGTTTTTCAAATCGCATGTGTGATTTCCAAATCGCCAAACATGTTATGTTATGTAACTCATGCGTTTTGCTTGCGACTTGCCATTGTGATTTACCTAGGTCAACTGTGTGTATCTATGAGTAAACAATTCAAGGACAAAATTAATTAAATTATGTAATTAAAACAAAAAGAAATTTTATAAATTTCAATTTTGTAATAAAAATTTCATGAAAATATTACTACTTTTTTTTTTTATTAAAATCAAAAGAAAACACATTGGCGGTATTCGATGTTTGATGCAAATAATGTTCTTGCGTTAGTGCAAATGCAAAATATGGTAGCTTTTCTTTGGATTGTGTGTGCATTTTGTTATTGGATTTTTAGGGTTGAGTTACATAAAAATACATTAAAAATAAAAAGTTTAGGGCAGTTTTCTCGTTCTTTTTTTAATTTTGCCCCTTTTTTTTTTGATAAATCCCCTTTTTAATGCACTTTTTGAAAAATGTCATCGGTCATCCTGAGTAGGGGAAAAAACCCGGACATTTGCTTAAAAAATTAAATCTATTTTCACCCAACACCATCGATATGTTTACATTAAATTGAGGCTACCAGTGCAGAAGTGGTGTAACCCACATTCCTTTTTTTTTGTTGCTGTTCTGGTGATAAATACATTAACTATTTACATTACCAACTATCAAAAAAAAAAAAAAAGAAGAAGAAGAAGAGTTAGCCATCCATTGTTATTCTAAAGAAAATTAAGCTGAAAAATCGTTTTTGCACAGATCATAATACTGCAAGTTAAGAAAGCAATGAAATAATTAAAAAGAGCAATTATTTAAAAAAATTAATGTGGATTACACCACTTCTGTGCTGATAGCCTCAATTGTATGTATGTATATATGTATATATGTACATACATACATACATATGTAGTACATACCCATTTGCGAATTTGTTTCGTACATAAACGCACAAAAATAGCGCTTCAAATATCACTTAAACTGTTTTAAACAATTTTTGAAACTTACTGCCTGGCTCACGATGTCGACAAGAAATTTTCGTTCGCTTATTTATGTATGTATGTAGTATGTATGTATGTATGTATATTGAAAACAAAAACAAATTTTCTTATTTTGTTTTTGTTTTCAATATAAATAAGCAAAAGAAAATGTCTTGTCGACATTGTGAGCCAGGCCGTTAAAGTTTTGTCGTTTATACTTACATAATGGGCCTTATCACGAGTGTCGTATCACGACTTCGACATTTTTTCTTTAATCTAGTACAAAATCGTCGTAGTCGTAGTCGAAACACGACACAAGTGATAAGGCCCAATATGTACTTACAAAAAAGGTTTATGTATACATACATATGTATATGGCACAAGAATTAATTAAAAATCAGGCGTCTGTCTAATCGACGCTTTCGATAACGTGCTGATTCGAATTCGTTTCTTCAGTTTGAGATTACGGCATTCACCGTCGAACAATGTAATAATATTGTTCGATATCGTATGTCATAATCTCAAATTGAAAAAACGTCATCGAATCAGCTGGTTATCGAAAGCGACGACTAGGTCCCAGTTTTTCATAGACTGAGAACCCAAAGTTCAACCGATTACATACCAAATATGTATCTCTAGCGGTAGGGCTAGCGACTTTAAATAAACTTAAATTTTATGGTTACAATGTCTTATTTTAAATACATCTTTACAATTCCACGTCTCAAAATAACGTAGCACAAACCTCATGGACAGTGTTATGTATAAGATAAGCTGAACATCCAATACCAATTATTTTAATTTTCAGCTTGGTTTTTATTTAATATGTACATACATAAATACCATTTTTCAAGCAATGTAAAAGTGAAAAAATGTCTTAAAAAAGTAGGACTTTGCCGGACGCAAATTTTTTCCGAGGACAAAGATCCCAAAAAGAGGACAGTGTCCGGGATAACAACCCTACCTTAGGCTAAATTCGTTAGTTCACTTCAGTATACTTTTGCGATTTGAGCTCGCCAAGAGCCTTGCGATTGCTAATGCGATTGCGATTTGCAAAGCACCTCTCTTGCGAGTGTCAGAACATGCCCGATTATTACATTAATTAAATAATTTTTAGTTAAGTAATTTAAGACATAAAAAATAATGTTTAGTGATGTACCTGGAAATAATTATTGTACAATGTTGTCAACACATTATAAAACATTTCTTGTTGCGCAATATAAATCAAAAGATTTTTGACTTTATCCAAAATATTGTGCAATTTTATTGTAGAATAGCAATTACTGCACAATAATATTGCAAATGTGTGGGTACCTTAAGTGGGTTTTAGCAAATTGTTCGAACATTTTTCTTGTTTTCTACTACATATTTGTATTTTAACTTCTAGTTCAATACAGTGCGAGTGGTCGTTTTAAAATCATTCGATTTTCATCGCACACCCGTGTTGCGATTCAGTAACTTTTAACAATCCGACAATAGTAATTTTTTTCTATACATTTTGTCGCTTGCAATAACGATTGTGTGATTCTATAACTTCTTTTTAACGATATTAACTACACAGCTGATATTTTCTGTTGACTTTAGTCGATAAAATTAAGAGCATATATATAAATTATTGTCGCTTAAATAACGACACAGCTGAAATGAACCTACAGCGAATATCGTTAAAAATTTTAATGAATAGCAAATTCGAGAAATTTTCGTTATAATTATTTTATCGATGCGATTATCGTTAAAAAAAAGTTAGTGAATTGCACTACTGTTTGTGAAATATTTCAGATAGTTTGTCACTAAGTGATCGATAAAAAGTGCAAATTTATTTACATACATAAGTATGTATGTATATGTGTATGTACATTTGATTAAAAGCTACTTACTTTCCTTTATATAGAAATTTTGGATGCAAAGCGTTAAACACACAACATAGTCCTTCGTCTGTTCTTATTTCACGAAAAAGTTCGCTACAGTTGTAGGTAATAGCGCTTATTTGACAATTAAGTAACAGCCGAGAGCAAGGTTGAGCATTCTAAACGATTATATGCTTATATACATACATATGTATATACATAAGTCCCGGTTCACACATATCAACTTTTAATTTAGATAGAGATTGTACTGAATTAAGAGTTGATCAACAAAAGTAGACATTTGTGAACCGGGTCTAAGTGTTAATGTAGTCAATTCAAAGTACATACATATTTTCATATTAGCCTATACAATATTTTCACTCCACTATCTCATGATAGATACAAATAGGTTTTATAGCCATGCTATTTGCAGTTAGAGCGATGCATGAGACTTAAAAATTTACAAAACAAAAAAAAAAAAAAAAGGAAAAAAACAATAAAAAACTTTAAAATAAATTCTTGATATTATAGAGTAATCTAATGTGGGCCTTCAAGCTCTTTGTTATATTTTAATGTAAATAAAAAACTATTATTACATTATTTAATCCAACGTTTCGTTGGTATTTTCCGGCTTCGTCTTCAAATATAATAAATGTAATAAATATGTAATTGAAGATTTAAGGCTCAGTTACCCGACTGTAATGTAAAGTAACTGCAACAGTAAGAAACAGCTGATCGATATTTTTATATGAAAAGTAAGCTACGTTACATTACTTTTCGCATAACAATATCCATCAGCTGTTTCCTACTGTTGCAGTTACTTTACGTTACAGTCGGGTAAGTGAGCCTTAACTGAGCCTTTAGTTGATGCAAGTAAAATTTTCTTGCAAGTAAAAATTTTACTAGTAATAATTTGTAGACATTTTTTTGTCTCTCAATTTTTTTCTCTCTTTTGACGCTCTCTCCTTGCAAACTTTTTGAGTTAATGAACACTTTCCAGTAACAATTGTTACAAATTCGTAACCTATAGTTTCACTATATACATATATTCACTTTCTACATTAAAAAAACCACAACACAAAATATTTAAATAAATGCAAAATTAATAAAAGTAAATGGGCTTTATTACGAGTGTCGTATTACGTCTTCGACTAAAGAACATTGTAGCATTTTTTGTTTAATCTAGTGCAAAAACGTCGTAGTCGTAGCTGAAATACGGCACTCGTAATAAGGCCCAATAACTATCACAGCAGAAAACGTTGGAGTAAAATTATTATGTTATTGCTTGCTATCAAATAATTGGCGTTTATGTTGTTGGACGATTCATAGCCCACTTAATTTTTTGTATGAAAAATAGACGATGTAAATATAGCCCATTTAATTTTTTATATGAAAAATGGACGATGTGTAGCCCATTTATTTTTTTTTTATACATATGAGAAATGGACGATATATAGCGCGTTTAATTTTCTTATATAAAAAATGGATGGTTAATATTTATATATGAAAAATAGACATTTATTTTTTTTTATACATATGAGAAATGGACGATGTATGTATTGCCCATTTAATAATTGTTTTATATGAAAATGTGGATTATATATAGATTACTCTATAATATCAAGAAGAAATAAGAAAAAAATGGCGTTGAAAGTATGTATTGTAATTTAAAATACAGCTGTCGGCTTAATATGTTAATGGCATAAAAATTGTCATGGTTATAGCTATGGTGCTATGGTGCTATGGCGCTATGCCTAATTGCATCTTAAAGTATTCTTAGTCATCAGCATCGCCCTTATATACACACATAGACCTTATCAGTAGATTGTTTTATGCTCAAACCTTTATTACAAACTCATTTATTTTCAAATTGTTGTTTGTGATATTGCCCTTCTTCCTTAATAGATCGTCGAATTCTGTTTCGGTGAAGCATAGAAAACGAATTATGTCAAACTCTAAAGAATCACTAAAAATATAAAGACACGTCGCAAAAACGATATACATTTGTAAATATGTACAATATAAGAAAATTTTTTGTAATTACTCGGAAAAATTAGAGACTTTTGAAGAAAGAACTTGATTCATATTACACACGGTCAATGCTGGAAAAGGGACCGTAAGTATAGACGTCAGACGTGGACTTACGCCAATAATTACCGGAGTAGTATCCCACATTCCGTATATGTTTGATATTAAATTTGCAACAATTATAAGTGCAGCTAGAAACGAGGCAAGGAAGAATAATCTTAAACGAAAAAAGAAAAAAAATAAATTTTGTAAGCATTAAATGTGTAGTATAATATTACGATTATAGTGTTGTACTATACACATTGTTAAATTACACCATGTAAAAACAGCTTCTGATACGAGTACAAATATACATATGATACAACCGGTTTTAATGCGTGCTTTAACTTTCACTTTAACAATCGTCTTTGCATAAGTACATACAGTATAAAAATTTTATATTCGGACACCCTCAACTTAAAACATAAAAAAAAGAAAAACTCTTGCAATTAAATAAATATCTATAATATGTTTTTGTTTTATTTTTGTATGAACAAAATGACAAAGTTTACAAACAAATAATTCTAAAAATTTATTTTAATAACAAAAATTAAAAATTTAAAAAACCCCCGATATATCTAGAAAAGATGTGACATCTTCTAAACGGCTGGACCAATTTTCTTCAAACTTAGTTAAGAACCTTCTCGATCAAGTCACCTTTCAAACAGAGAAAACTAAATCAAAATCGGTCCACCTATTTGGGCTGTACGTGGACAAGGACAGACACACAGATGCACATATACACAGATCCACAGACACACACTACAAACTTATGACACCCCTTTTTTTGGTCGGGGGTTAAAAACTAGTTTTAGTATAAAAAAGGTTTAATTTCAATTTCTAATCTGATTTTTAAAAGAATCTTAAGTGTAAGATATGAATATGAATTTTGTTTTTTTTTTAAATTAGTAAATTCTGATTTTCTTTAAGAAATTTTAAATAAAATATATTTTTATTTAAATGTTTTATTATTTAATTTAAAAGGGCTTTTAGACAGGCATACATACAGTCTTAAGACTGTCTAATAGCCTTTTAAGTAATTTAATTTATATGAAATTTGTATACTGTATGTAAATGCATTTGAACAGTGGAAAATGTATACTGAATTAAAAATTTGTTAACCGGGCCTGTTCTGAAAATCACGCGATTAAAAAAACAAACTATTAATAGGCGACTTACTGCATAGTGGCTTCTTATTGTATTTTAAGTTTTTGTCATTTATAAAAGAATATTTTATTCCAACTTCCAACGCTATAAATCGTGCATTGAATTAGCTTTTTATTAATATTTTGAAATCACCGTAATTTCACATGTCGTGATTTGCAGAATAGGCCCTGGACTTTCCGATTACACCCTGATTTCCGGAAATTGAACTTGTTCAGATATCCAAGTTTTGAGGTCATGGGAATCTATTCCGATTATTTTTGCGACGATGTGTGTGTGTCTGCATGTAAAATTTTCTTAAATTAACTTAAGAATGGCTTAACCGATCGTTTGGGAGATATCGCTGAAGAAAATTTTCGAAAAAGCGCTTTATTTTATTAGCTCTGAAAGTTTTTGTCAAATGTCCATTTTCCAACCCTTTATTTATTTGGCCTTCAGAAACTGCGTCGAATATCGCAAATTTGATCTATGTATGTATACCGGTTAAATGTTTCGAGAGATACGAGTAGTATGGGTGGAAAATGTTAATATTTTTTAAAATCACTCTATGGATTTTCCAGTGCATTAAGATTGAAAACATATACATACATATTTTCGATTGAACATTTAGAAAAATATGATAAAAAAGTATTTGGTGGAAAATTGATGGTGTGTGTAATGGTGCTAAAATCGGTACCATTGTAAATCCCAAAAGTGGTGTGGTGTGGTGTGGTGTGGTACATGTAATAAATACAACTCACTTTTCCCAAATTGTAAGTGAACTATCTGCTAGATATTTAAGTCCATGCAATGTCGTTTCTTGCAAATATTTCTTCATGCTATCAACACAGTATAAATATATTAGTTCCATCTTCTTTTGTTTTTTATTTGCCATAATGTCGTGTCGTCGTAGACGTCTGTTAACTAAACTGAATTTAAATTTAACAATTTAATGCGTTTATATAGGAAAATCTTTTTATTATCCAAATTAAGTGTAATTCATTTATACCCACATACACACATACATACATATGTATGTATGTATGTATGTATGCAGTCGTAGATCTGTATGTATGTGTGTACATATTGAGCCTTTACTGCAAGAGAGTCAGAAGTCAAAAAATTTGTGTTTTAGGTTAATATTACAGAATTAATTAATGTATCATTTCGTTCTTTATGTTGTTTAAAAATTTCATACAAATATTTTGCATACTTATCTTTTGAGAGGAAAATTGCATTTTTTTTTACCATTAAGGTCCAAATTTAGAGTCTATAGTTAACTGACGTTGGCTGTTTAACTAACGATTTTTCTTATCAATTTGATTGGTTAAGCCACCTTCACTAATTAACTAAAGACTGTGAGTTTGATCCTAAGATCCATTATTACAACTTGGCGTTAGGCGGACGTATAAAATGTTTTTCTAGTTTATTATATGTATGTATGTACTTGGTATCTTAAATTAACGGCCTGGCCCACGATGTCACCACAAATCGTTCGATCGACAACTTGTATTGCAAACAATAATAACTTTAGAAAATTTGTTGTTGTTTGCAATACAAGTTGTCGATCGAACGATTTCTCGTGACATCGTGGGCCAGGCCGTAAATTTATAATAATGAAAAACTTTTTTTACGTCCAATAAAATCCACAATTTAACTAACGCCAACTCCTAATAACGGCCCCAAATTGTTAGTAAATTCAAAACTTTTAATTCGGTTTCTGTAAATCATGTTTTTTGCATTAAGACTCTCTGGCAGCAAAGGCTCGATATATTTAAAATTAAATATGTATGCACTCGTGTTTAATTGCGATACGCTTAACATACACCGTGAAAAAAACTGACTAGATTTTTCACTCAGAAATACATACGAGTGATGCCAATTTAGCCATTTTCTGGCTAAATTTAGCAATTGTTGATCCTATTTAGCCGAGAGAAAAGTGAGTTTAGCTATTAGCTATTTTTTTTAGCCATTTTTATTTTAATCTAGCTATTTGTTAGCTGGTTTTCAAAACATGAAATTTTTTTGTGATTTTTCATAAAAAATTTAAACTTGCAACAAAGGAACATTTACTACCAAAAAAAAAAAAAAAAACACAACAGAGTTATATGTTATTGTTTTAGCATTAATATCAATAAATCCCTGTTGAAACTTGCAATTTTTGTTGCAGCAACTTCTTATGAATTCAGAATGTACAAATGAATAAAAGGCGTACTCCACTGCACGTGTTGCAAGTTTGCACTAAATGCGCAGTTTCCTGATTACCTGAAGAAAAGTTATTTTATTTATTATTTCAATTTATTGTTTTTATTTACTTTAAAATAGTTCCCGATTTGCTTTAAAAAAATATATGAAATACCTTCTTGTTTTTGCTTAAAGTTCATGATTTTTGCATTCGATGGCGTTTATCCATTTTTTAGCCATTTTTCTTTTGTCTACATTTATCCATTATTCGTGAGGAAATTCTGTCCTCACTGATACATACTAGGGATGGGCAAATGAAAAAAATGTATCGATATATATCGTATCGATGTTTTTGAACAGTATCGATATATATTTTTTGAAAACATCGATATTTCGATACATCGATATTTCTTGCAGCATTAATTTCGAATGCACAATTAGTCACTTTAAGAAATTTAATACAAAAGAACTATTTATATTAAGTTATACGTAACCTACTCTAGCTGCTTAAGACTTCGGCTGTGTGCAAATGGAATTTTAAATGTCGAAACTGGTTCACTGAAATAAATAACGTACAAATAAATGTCAAATATGGTGCACAGACATGATTACTACTAAAACAGATTATCAGCGAACTTATACTGCATTTTAAATAAAAGTTTGCATGTATGATGCAGCGCAGTGATGCATTTACGAACACAGCTTTCATTAGTCTTTACTTTCTGTTGCCGTTCTGTTTCTAAATTTTAATAGATACTTTTTCTGTAATAAATTATCAGCTGTTTCGGACCAGAATGGTCATAGTTTTCCACTAAAGTGATAAGTTTTGCATCGTCCATTGCTGTTAGAGTTTTTCTTTTCCAGGACTTTTTCGTTTCCCGGAAAAGTGGAAACAACTTTCGATCAAAAAAATAATACAATTTCAGTTCCCGGTCGTAATTGCTGTAAAGTTTTAGATATAGTTCTACCATCGCATTCATAAAGTGAATAACGACATTCATCGAGGAGTGTGTACATTTGTACAAACTAAAGTTGCCAGCACAAATTTCCCGGGATTTCTTTTGCGGAAAATCCCGTATGAAAAACACTAAATGCTATGTTTCTATATAGTTTTATGTTTTTCTTTTAAATATAAATTTTTTTTTAATTCTTAAAGCACAATCACAGTTTATTTCGAAATGTCTTATTTTATTTATGCTGCCACTTACAACTAGTTAACAGTTTTTTTATTTTCACAGGTTGAACCGAAACAAAACATAATGAAAGAAAAAAACTAACGGCTTGTATATGATTTCTATAAAGCAAAAAGAGTCAGCTGATTAGTAACAGAACAGGAAGTAAAAACAAATTCTGCCTTTAGGCTTATACCCACACAAATCAAAAAGTCACCTGCCTTAGTCGGGTCACCTTATAAATTCGCCTGGGATGTTATTATGAAATTTCTCTTTTATTTCTTCGCATCACTAGTAGTGATGTCAATAGCTATAGCTCTTAAAAGTATCGAAACACGATACTCGTAAATAAGAATCGATGTATCGATATATGGGGTTTTGAAATATCGGCGATATATATCGATATTTATTTTCTCAAATATCGATATTTCGATATATCGATATTTTTTGCCCATCCCTAATACATACACACATACATATGGATGTGTGTACGTATAAACTCGCATATTGCATGACATTTCACTAGCGTAAAAGTGGCTCTTGTGGTTGTCGAATTTTTTGAATGTACTAGATAAAAAAAAAAAAAACGTTACACATTTATTTATCAAGGTATATTCGTAATATATCAGGTAGAGTCACTCGCCTCAATTCGGTTAAAAAAAGCATGCAAACTTGGGATGTCAAAAAAATAAATGTACTGAAAAATGTATGTTAACATCTGAAGGATATTTTGTTTTTGAAAGAGAAGTAACACTCAGGCAATTAATATTCCTTTAGGTAAGGGATAATTATCTATATATAAAATTTTTAACACAACTCGTTTTACAACTCTGATACTGTGTGTTCTTTTAATTTTTTTATGTAGCATCGTTGTAGCGCCTCTGGTATTATAATCACGATACAAATAAATATGCCCATTACACTCACAGTATTTATTCATCATACGCCCCCGAATGCATGTATGTATGTATGTATGACAGAGCTGGCCAGTGGCCACCGAGGGAAACACGAGAGTAATGTATTCGCGTTTGTGTATTCATTTACATACATATATCAGAAGCCGATTGATTGATGCTTGGTACTCTGGTGCTACTTTGGGCAGCTCAGGTGTATGAAATGGAATGGAAAATGAGCTTTGGCTTTTTGAAAACATTAACCAGATAGTTCGGATGTAAAATTTAGAATAAATATAACCAGAGACCGTAACGGTTATAAGTTTTATTTTGAATTTTTTTATTTTTTATTTTAAAAATTGCTTTTATTTATCGCTTAGAAAATAAAAGTTATTTTCTGATTTTTATTTATTCCCCAGATAAGTAATAAGTTATTATTTATTAATTTTTATTTTTTGCTTAGAAAATAGTAGTTATCTACTTTTGGAATAACATTTTTTTTAAACTGAATAAAATACAAAAAAATATTATACAAACATATGTACATATATATTTAATTTAACATGGACTCTAGGGATAAATCCGACCTTAAATCGGTTAGTATTATCTTAAAATTAAATTACTTTTTAATGATTATCTCTTGAGTTTTATTCTTTGCTTAGAATTGCTTAGAAAAAAAGTTATGTTTTGAGTTTAATTTTTTAATTAAACAATAAAAGTTAAGGTAAAGTTGTAGTTTTTGCTTTCGTAGAAAAAAATAATTTTATGGGCTAAAATGAATACGATATTAACCGCTTTAAGGTCGAATTTATCACTAGAGTTCATGCAAATCTCGTATTTGTTGTTATAATAAATATTTTTTTTTTTGTATTTTATTCAGTTTAAAGCAAAACAAAAATTTAATTCAAAAAGTAATTGCAAAAACTGAAACCCAAAAAATAAGTTTTAATTGTTTTAATTACAAAATGAATCTCAAAAATAAATTTTTGTTTCCTGAGGAATAAATAAAACTCTAATCAAAAACTAAAAATTAAAAAAGAAATTATATTTTCTGAGGACTATTACTTTACTTTACTTTTCAGAGGACTAAATAAAAATCAAGAGATAACTTTTAAACTCACAAATAATAGGTAAAGTTAAGTTTTTCAATAAAAATTAAACAAATAAAAATTAATGCATCTAAACGTAGTTTATGTAAGAAGAAATATCTTGGTGTATTCCTTATGTACGTATCACTTTTCTTTTAGTTTTATTTTAGTTTAAATTTGGAAAAAAAATCGTTATTTGCGGTCCTTGAATATAACATTTAAAATTTTTTTTTTCGTAAAATTTCCAAACAAAGATCCTTGACGAACTGACCCTACAAGAACACTACCTGTCAATTGACTGCTCATTTGATCGATCGATAGTTTATCAGGCTATATTCATCATTGCGTAGAACAAAGTTTCTATCACATTATTAAAGGCAAAATGATATATGAAATGTGATAGAAACGTACGTGTAAGTGTGAAGTTCCATCACACTTCCGATCAAATGACTAGTCAATTGACTGTCATTATTGAATTGAATGTAAAATTGTTTTAAGTGTGTTAGTGAAAAAATTTGTTTGTGTTAGTTTCAATCAGTCATTTGTTGTAGGGGATATTTTGTGATTTGTTAAGTGATAAATGTATTTCTAGTAAATATTTACTCTCTTTACATCTCTGTCAAGCAATCGGCTGAACAGCGTTGCCATTTTAGCATTTTAACAATTCACTTTTCTGAATACCCAGAATACCTATTTTTATAATTATGCGTACGATTGTTGTAGCTGACACAGTGTACAAATTTTAATTATAGTCGATTGCGCTGTGTAATTTAAGGAATTTAGATGAACACATTCGTATGTGTATGGTTTTCATCTTTCAATTTCAATTGAATTGAATTTATCAGTTCGTATATACATGAATTCATATATATATATTTATATACATTCATATATTAAAAATATATGAACCACACACATTCTATTTTCTTTTTTTGTTCCCCGTTTCTTTTTTTTTTTTTTTTGCCATATACAAAGTGGATTTTAGTATTAGTTTTTAATTTAATAAATTGTGTATGAATGTAGTATGCGGTATGATGCTTACAAGTTATTCATGTAAGAATAACAATATATGAATGCGCACAGTACTTCTTCCAAAGGTAGATTTTCTATTGAGTTTTTCCCAGAAAGTATTTCTCAGAAAGTAGTTTCTTCATGTTGGGATTGTAAAATTCCTTTTGTCATTTAACGCTTATCGACTTTAGTCTTCGTTTTTTTTATAAATATACGAGGGCGGTTCGGAAACTTCTTAGCCTATCAATGAAAGAGAATAGTTAGTTTTTCAAAAATATTTTTATTTTTCAATATAATCTCCTGAAACTTCAATACACTTAGCCCAACGCTTTTCTAGCAATTCTATCCCTTGATTAAAATAGTTTTCCTCAAGGTCTTAAAAATAGTGGTTTACAACTGTAATTGCATCTTCATTTGAGGTAAAACGCTTGCCAGCAAGGAATTTTTTTAGATTTGGGAACAGGTAAAAGTCACTGGGAGCCAAATCAGGAGAATAAGGTGGGTGGTCAAGCAACTCGTACTTTAATTCGTTGATTTTAGCCATTGTTAAAACACTCTTGTGCATTATTATTTTTTTATGTTGTAAGCCAGGACGTTTTTCTCGAATTTGTACATTTAATTGATCCAAAAGGTTGCAATAGTACTCTGAATTTATTGTTTTACCCTTTTGCAGATAGTCAATCAATAAAATACCTTTGAAGTCCCAAAAAACCGTTGCCATAACCTTACCAGCCAATTGAATTGTTTTTGCCTTCTTTGGGGCACTTCCTCCAGCTTCAGTCCATTGTTTGGATTGTTCTTTTGTCTCTGGAGTATAGTGGTGGATCCATGTCTCATCAACAGACGCTTAAAATCCATTTTATTTCGCTTAAAACGATCCAAACAAGCTGGAGAAATGTTCATTCTTATGCGTTTTTGGTCGACTGTTAACAAATGCGGCACCCATCTTGCAGAAAGCTTTTTCATCTGTAGTTCTTCATGCAAAATTAAATGGACTCGATCATTTGAGATGTCCATGATATTAGCTATTTCACGCACTTTTATTCGTCGATCATTTAATACCATATCATGCACTTTGGCTACGATTTCTGTTGTTGTTGCTGTTTTTGGACGTCCACTACGAGGTTCATCTTCAATGCTTGTACGACCACGTTTAAATTCAGCAACCCAATTTTTTACTGTTGCATATGAAGGAGCACTTTCACCTAACACATTCACCATATCATTATGAATTTCTTGTCTCGATAAACCTTTTTTATGTAAATATTTAATGACACAACGCATTTCTAATTTTTCCATTGTTAAAAAATCGCGGATGCGTCTTTTGTGAACACCTGTTTCTATATGAAGGAGTTGCCAAATCGAAACAAAATTTAACACGTGTTCATAGCAGAGATGGAAGTTTCCAAAACACTTAACTTTTTTCTGTTTGTACCGCGCTTTTTGTGCTAGGCTAAGAAGTTTCCGAACCGCCCTCGTATTAATACTTGTCTCATTTAAAGCAACGCCAGTCATCCTGCGTTCCGACAAGCAAACGGCGCTGAATAAAATTAAAACATTTTTGTGATGATGACTCTTCCTAATAAGGAAAATTTAGAAACTTAAACCCTTATGCAAAAACGATGGTTAAACTTAAAGTTGGTTTAACAAACGAATTTTGTATGGCAAAACCGGGTTTAAAGCATGCTTTATCTTTAACAATCGTTGTTGCATAAGAGCATTAGATTTTCATTTTAACAAGTAACATTTCGAGCAGTGTATTGAAACATTACGAAATATTTCCAATTAGCTAATGTTAGTTTGAAATTTGACTTTTGGCCATCCTCGATTGTAATGAAGTGAAAGTAAATTTATTTTTAATTTCACTTGCACTTGCACTATAATTAGAGTTAAAGAGTTATTAGTAATTTACTTTTGATGTATGTATGTATGGTGTATGTGTTGTGTTTATACAAACTAATGCCCGATATTTCTACCCATAGATACATACATATGTATCTATCGTGTAAGCTAAATTTTATGAGTCAAATTCGTTGGCAAAAGCCTTAGCTAAATTATCTTTATGTATCAATTACGGGCATACATAAGTATAATTGCTGAATTCACAACAATTTGTATCGTTTATCTTGTATCAAATATACTTTGTTTCTTTTATTTTATTTTATTTTTTGATTATGAAAGCCCAGAGTGTGAAGTGTATTAATGTGTGTTTGTTTGTATTTTAAATGACCAAAAAAGAAAAAGAACAAGTTACATACAGAGGGAGTCTCTGCAACTTAAAAAAAAAGGAAATAAAAGTGTAAAAGGGTATTTATGAATATATGTACATATATGTATGTATATGAAAATTATCAACAACAAGCTTACACTACTGTAATTTAATAGACGATACAATGATACAACGAGCTTGTGAATTGAACAACTGCCTTCACAATTAATTTATGGTGAAGGATCAATCCGACGTGCCATACCATAATACCATAGCCATATCCATAAATAAATAAATAAATATATATAATAATTTTTCAGTTCGCTCACACTTCAAACAAAATTTCATTATCTATATATAATATATAATATATTTTATTACACAATGCAACACGAAAAAATATAACCATATACGGACACCACTGCGTGATAAAAGACCAACAAAAAAAAAAAAAAAAAAAAGACCCGTGTCTCCCAGTTTTGCCGCAATTCATGAACTTTTTTTATGGGGCCCAAAGATTTTGGGTTTCGGTGTCATTTTTGCATTTTCTCAGGCTCATATCTTGCAAACCGTTTGAAATTTTCATCAAAAAACTTCATCTTCAAGATCGCAAAAAATTAAAAAAAAAATTTATTTGTTTACCTTTTTTCCCCTGTTCAGGTCGATAGGTAGCAAACTGGTCAAAATTCAAGGAAACAATCACCTACAAAAATTTACCTAAGATCTCAGTAAACAACTTTTTAGGCAGCGCTTAAGTAGCCACAAAAGTGAAAAATTTCCGGAAAATTTATTAATTTCATTTGTTTGGAAATTTTTCACTTATTTTTTTTTTTGGCTCAGAGAATAAGTCAAAATTCCCAACGGCTTGCAAGATATGGGTCTGAGAAAATGCAAAAATGACACCAAGGCCCCAAATATTTTGGGGCCCATAATAAAAAGGTCTTTTTTTTTGCCTTTTATCACATAGTATATGGTTAAATTTAGATGACTTAAAAAATTACACACAAGTGTTATTGTAATTTTGTAATGAATCACTACGTATGGAATCACTTTCGATTCGTTTTTAATCGTCAAAAGTAATTAGAAAAATACTCAAATCATATTTTGGTGAAATGATTTTCTAAATGTTCGGTGGGTACTGGATTTTATGTACATATGTACGTACCTGTTCATAATATTATATAAAGTTCACACATAATATACATCTAAAGAAAAGTTATAGAGAGAACTTTTCTTCTTTTATGTAAAGACACCCAGTTAGAAATTGAATAACTCAACGGCATAACACAAAATGAACAAGTCCAAGACTTTTGTTGGCATGAAAAGGTCGAACGAAGGTCGAAAAAGGTAAATCTGAGCATGTATTTAAGTTACTGACGGTGATAAAAGTTTTGGGATTTTTCGGCAATTTTTGTAGACTGATGCACTTTAGTATGAAGTGCTCCAGATCGCTCTATCTAACTCTGTGTTATTTATTTTTTTCGGCCCCACAAATATTAATAAGTGAATTTTTCCAACTGGGTGAGTGAAATAAAAAAACGTATGGTTCAAGTATAGATAAACAAAATTAAAAGGAACAATATCTACAAATTATAACATTCGACGACCTTTTTGGATTTGCTCTATGTACAGATGTGTATAGGTGTGCTTATACATACCCTGTAGGAGATTGAACTAGTGTCCAACTGGTATTTTACTAGTACAGAAGCCACCACCACTAGTTCCCAACCGTAAACTTTCCTATAACATGTTAATGCTCAAATTAGCATTGAGTGTGTTTCGAAAATTACTAGTGCCATTGGTACTAGTTTAGGACTAGTTAATTACCAGTTCTTTTGCAAAGAAAAATTATATAAAATTGGTGTTTTTATTCCTTTGTTACCCAGTGACAACTGCTAGTTAAAATTCGCAATTATTTATCAAAATTCAAAAATACAAAAGGGTAATTGTAATTATTTGATTATAATTATTTATAGGTTAACCTAAAACTTTAATAATTGTATAATACCAATTTTCGTACAGTGCAAATGCTCTATTAGACAGTCAAAATTTATTTTGCAATATGGTGCCTTGGAACTACTTCATATACTAGTACTCATCAGAATTAGTAATTTTATACAACAACTTTAACCCTTTTCGCACTAGTTCTTGCTGTTCTAGTAATTATACTAGTACCTTTTAGACAATTGATACCTATTCTCCTGCAGGGTATACACACACACACACACATACATACATACATACATACACATGTTGTGTAAACAATTGCAACAACTAAAAGTTTGAGCAACGACACTTTCAAACTTTATCGATCAAAATTACATTATGTTGCGGTTTAAAGCAAAAAAAAAATTTAAATAAAAAAGTTCCCAAATTAATAAAATTTTTAATGGAAAGTGAAAAATAAATAAAAAAAAGAACAACAACCTTGTAAAATACTACGGAATTCTTGAATTTTTTTACGGTTTGATATGAGGTATTGATTGATGTAGTGAAGAGACGTTTGACATATTTACATATATTCTCGGACAATATCGTACGATTCAATACTAAGTATATATGTTGTATTTATATATCTGCTCTTAGTTATGAAAGTGGTACATGTCATGTACATTTTTGCTGCGAAGTATATTAAACAAATCTTAAAAAAACTTCAATAAATATTTAATAAATATCAAGAGTAGTACAACTCTATAAAAATATTTTTTAATTTGTTAAAATGTAATTTGCTAAATATCTCGACATAAGAAAAATATGACTTAGACCACTTAGGGCACATATCGTTACCTTGATATAGAAAGGCCCTACCTAACTCATTATTTTTTTTGAAATCGAGATATTTACATTTTTCGATATGTTAGATGTTCTTATATCGGAATATAAAAAAAAAACTCGAATTCAAAAAAATAATGAGTCAGGGCCTTTCTATATTAAGGTAACGATATATGCATGTATGTATATTTAATTAGGTGAGTTGACAGGTTGCTGAGAAGAGCAAGTAAGTTTTTAACTCCCTTGGCTCTAAAGAATAGGTTGCTTTGTGTTACCTGAGAGCTTGAAAGGGATAGTACAAGTACAGATGTTGAAGTGCCAGATACTTAGATAAAAAGAAGAGAATTTTAAATCACTTTATTTTTTTCTTTTCAAATATTTTCATTACAAATATATTCATACAGGAAATATGACTTTCTAATATCCAATCCTAGAGTTTTATACAGTCTCCACCAGTATAAATTTGATTAAAAACGTTTGCACTTGATAATGGAATACATATTCCACAAAATAACTGTGAGCGATACTCTCTGGATGAGCAAACAACACACACTACCCTGATCGCACTTAAGAAATAATTACGATGAAGAGCTGCTTTTCAGTCCAGAACAAAGAATGACAAAAGTATGGTTTTAAGTTCTTTTTGAGTATGAATGCGTATAGATAAAAATAAAAAGCACGCCCAATGCGTATAACTAACTATAAACATCCAGCAAATATGTTTATACATATTTTTAAAATTACGCAGCACAAACGACAGCAACTAAAATTTGTACACTGTATGAGCTACAATCATTCGCACACGCAAAGAAAAGATATGGTTGTAAGATGGTTGAGAAAATAATATTATGTTCTCTGAAACAAATGTGTGGTCGTTGAAAACTAGTTATTGTTATTTTAAACAATAATTTTGTTACGATAAACAGAGTAATGTTTCAATTTAATAATTTATGACTACAATATAATTTGTAATATTGTGTAAAAATAATATGATGTAAGTAACAACATAATGTTATCCAAAACCATACGATGTTAAGTTTTTAAAAATATCTTTTTCAGAAACATCTTTTGTCAGCTCACTGTTTCGTTTGTAAGCTATCGGTAGTGCGCACGTGGTGTTAGTTAAATAAATAAGAAAAGTATAAACAAAAGGGTAGATAAATAAAAATAATATGTACATATGTATGTATGTACGTATATCTCTTTATACAGATGTGTATACATATATATGTAAGTACACATTTCTATATATACATACATTGTATTTCAACAATATTAATTTATTTTTATTTCGGATTTATCGCACAGCTGTTTTTAAAAAGGTTTACCAATAAATATATGATTAAAAAACAAAATATTATTATTATTATATAAAATAATACTATGATAGTATTTAACAATATTATTATAATATTAGAATATGGTATGGTAAGTCTCAATTATATTTTAGTCACATCTAACAATAGTGTTGTCTTATTTACAATAATAAGATTAGGTATAACAAAGTTAATTGTTTTTGTAGATAATATTATTGCTAACTCAGAAAATAATATTATTTAAACTTTGCTTTTCTATTGACAATAATATGATTTGACTGCAACCATATAATTCAATCATAGTATGCTGCTGTTTGATTATGGTTACCTCAACCATATTTTTTCTTTGCGTGCATGAGTATAAAAATACTCTGACATACGTATATACAGGGCTATTTTATTTACGCACATACACACATAAAGCCTGTTTTCAAACAGCCACAAATACACCCACAAATACACCCACACATTTTCCATTCCCTTTAAATAACACGTTAGTCTCTTATTTACATGTACATGTGTGGAAGAAAACAATTCAGTCTCTCATAATCATTCGTACAAGCATGCACTTTATTCTCCTTCATATTATACACTAATACGTAACTAATATAAAGTTGTATGTTTTTGCCCGACTTTGATTTAAAAATACACAAATGTATGTATACGGTGGCGAATGATGAATAAAAGTCTCGAGTATCCTGCGTATACTTTTTTGTCCGATTAAATATCCACACCATAGCCTGAATATAAACATACTCAGACTATATGTAAGTTTGCGTTTGATACGCATTTGCCGTTTTATTTTTAGTTGTAGCGTAGTTTAGTTTTTGGCATAAACGAAGTAGATACGCTCTGCGACTATGACTGGCTCACTTTTTCTCTTTAGCAGTCAGCTGGTTGGTTCTATAGAAGATATTTCTGAGGCTGCCAACGTGGCACAGTTTCAAAAAGAGATGTGAGATGAGCAATATGAAAACAGTGAGAACTTTGTCATTTTTGCATTCATATATTGTTATGCTAACACTTAGTTTCGTCTGTAACTTGATTCCAAGCTCTCTTGGTACATTAAGGAGTTTTAAGTTATTGCTGAATGAATTTACATAATTGCTGTAGACAAAACAAAACACGGAAGTACGAGGGCGGATCAATAAGTCCGTGACTTCTGTGCAAAACATAATCTCCTTTTAACTCAATACACTTAGTCCAATGTTTCTCCAGTTTTTGTATCCCTTCCAAAAAAATAGGATTTTTCATCGTTGAAGCTAAATCTCTTTCCACCGAACCATTTCTTTAGGTTTGGAAATAGGAAGTAGTCACTAGAATATGGCGGATGGGGTACCAATTCGTAGCCCAATTCATAGAGTTTTGCCATTGAGACTGCACACGTGTGCACTCGTGCATTATCTTGATGAAAAAGAACTTTTTTCTCTTTTTAAATGCTCATTAAATCGCCGTTTATTCTTTTTCCCTTTTGAAGGTAATCGATGTGGATTATGCCGCGTGCATCCCAAAAAACTGTTCCCATCACCTTATTGGCCGACAAACTCACCTTGACCTTCTTCGGAGCAGGTTCACCCGGAGAAACCCATTGTTTAGACTGCTGCTTGGTCTCCGGAGTACACAGTTACAAAACGCTGCAAAAACTCATTCGGATTGCGGTTAAACAACTGCTGTTTACTTTTTACGTTTTGTTATCAAATTGAAGCAAATCAATTACGATTGTAAATATTCGTATGATACCTGGTATTTTGAAAATATTTTCCGAAAGCATGGACTGCGAATAATGATGTTTGTGGGCTCTCTAAATTATAAATCTCTTCTATAATAAATACAAAATGCTGTAACCCAAAAAATTAGATGAGGACCTTAGCTAATTGAAAAGGGTTTTTTGGACACCCTGTTATAATTTAGTCTGAGGTACGGAAACTTTCAAATCTGAACCGATTTTTAAAGCAAATAGAAAATTATAAATTTGCTAGAAGTTACAAAATAATACTAAAAATAATTACATATTTACATATACATATACATATACATATACATATACATATACATATACATATACATATACATATACATATACATATACATATACATATACATATACATATACATATACATATACATATACATATACATATACATATACATATACATATACATATACATATACATATACATATACATATACATATACATATACATATACATATACATATACATATACATATACATATACATATACATATACATATACATATACATATACATATACATATACATATACATATACATATACATATACATATACATATACATATACATATACATATACATATACATATACATATACATATACATATACATATACATATACATATACATATACATATACATATACATATACATATACATATACATATACATATACATATACATATACATATACATATACATATACATATACATATACATATACATATACATATACATATACATATACATATACATATACATATACATATACATATACATATACATATACATATACATATACATATACATATACATATACATATACATATACATATACATATACATATACATATACATATACATATACATATACATATACATATACATATACATATACATATACATATACATATACATATACATATACATATACATATACATATACATATACATATACATATACATATACATATACATATACATATACATATACATATACATATACATATACATATACATATACATATACATATACATATACATATACATATACATATACATATACATATACATATACATATACATATACATATACATATACATATACATATACATATACATATACATATACATATACATATACATATACATATACATATACATATACATATACATATACATATACATATACATATACATATACATATACATATACATATACATATACATATACATATACATATACATATACATATACATATACATATACATATACATATACATATACATATACATATACATATACATATACATATACATATACATATACATATACATATACATATACATATACATATACATATACATATACATATACATATACATATACATATACATATACATATACATATACATATACATATACATATACATATACATATACATATACATATACATATACATATACATATACATATACATATACATATACATATACATATACATATACATATACATATACATATACATATACATATACATATACATATACATATACATATACATATACATATACATATACATATACATATACATATACATATACATATACATATACATATACATATACATATACATATACATATACATATACATATACATATACATATACATATACATATACATATACATATACATATACATATACATATACATATACATATACATATACATATACATATACATATACATATACATATACATATACATATACATATACATATACATATACATATACATATACATATACATATACATATACATATACATATACATATACATATACATATACATATACATATACATATACATATACATATACATATACATATACATATACATATACATATACATATACATATACATATACATATACATATACATATACATATACATATACATATACATATACATATACATATACATATACATATACATATACATATACATATACATATACATATACATATACATATACATATACATATACATATACATATACATATACATATACATATACATATACATATACATATACATATACATATACATATACATATACATATACATATACATATACATATACATATACATATACATATACATATACATATACATATACATATACATATACATATATATATATATTATCACAATTCTATTCTATTTGTCCAGTTGTTACAAGTGTCTGAAAACCAGGTTTTAAAATTTGTGCAAATATCGAGCCAAAATCACCAAAAATCTTAAGCGAGACATTTTTTGTACCTCGTACTTCGATTATTTACGTTCGCAAATGATCGATTTTTATGAAAAAATTAAGTTAAAAAATTATGTCGCTTAAGCTTTTCTTTGACGGTTATGGCGAAGAGGGTGTTAATATTTTAAAAATGTCTTAAAGATTTTGAAAAGCAGTAAATTTGTATCTTAAATATTTGAAAAGAATAGGATATATTTTTAAAGAAAATTATTTAGTATGTTTTATTTAATTGGGGCAAAGAAGTGCATCCGTCAAAAGTTCATAACCTTATCTGCCAAGAATATGCATGCGGTTTTTTATGAATATTAAAAAATTAAAATAAAAATGAAGATGATGTGAATAAAATTTTTTTTAATAGTTTTAATACCAAAATTAATATTATTTTCTTACATACACGCAACTAAAATTTTATAAACATTTTAAAATGCACTTAAAATCCCTGTGTAAATATAGCCTCGAATATGTTTGTATTAGGGATGGGCAAATGAAAAAAATGTATCGATATATATCGTATCGATATTTTTGAACAGCATCGATATATATTTTTTTAAAACATCGATATTTCGATATATCGATATTTTTTGCCCACAAATGTTGCAAAAATCTTTTAAGTTTAAAATAAGTATACATACTAAAATATAGTGCCATAACCGCCAAAAAAGTTTAAACGACATCATTTTGAGAACTTAATATTTTGTTAGCGATTTCTTTAAATATTAACACGCTTATTTATACAAATTATTGAGGCTTTATAAAGCGTTTTAAAACAGATCTCCATACAAAATTTTCCTTATTAAGCCTTTAGAAAGCCTTAATAATTTTTATAAATAAGGCTCTTAATCATTGTTTTATGAATGCTCAGTGTTGAACACTTCAAACTTCATCGTTGCAGAATACGAGAAATATGCACTGGGCATCCATTAAATAATGATTTAATATTTAGAGAAATCGCGAACAACTATCTAACTAAAATTTTAATGTACTCCAATAGTGGGGAAAACCAAAGTTGATATTGAGCTCCTTAAGGCTTCATTAGTCTACTTTCTGTTGCCGTTCTGTTTCTAAGTTTTAATTCTGTAATAAATTTGAAACTAAAGTGATGAGTTTTGCATCGTCCATTGATATGTTTCAATATAGTTTTATGTTTTCTGGTAAAAATTTAATTTTTCAAATTCCTAAAGCACAATAACAGTTTATTTCGAAAGGTTTTTATTTTACTTATGCTGACAACTACTATGTATATAGATTACAATACTTAATAGTTTTTTGATTTTCACAGGTTGAACCGAAACAGAATATAACGAAAGAGAAAAACTAACGGCTTGTGTAAGATTTCTATAAACAAAAAAGAGTCATCTGATTGTAACAGAACAGAAAGTAAAAACTAATTCTGCCTTCAGGCTTATACCCACACAAACCAAATTTGACATTTAGTTTAGTTAATAAATAAAAGTCAGCTGGATTAGTGGGGTCACCTTATAGATGCCTCTTTTCTGTTATGAAATTTCTCTATTTTTTCTTCGCATCACTAGCAGTCATGCCAACATCCTAGCGTTAAAAAATGGCTCAAATTTATAGAGCTCTTAAAAATATCGAAACCCGATACTCGTAAATTAGAATCGATGTATCGATATATCGGTTTTTAAAATATCGGCGATATATACGATATTTATTTTTTCAAATATCGATATTTCGATATATCGATATTTTTTGCCCATCCCTAGTTTGTATTACAGTAACCCGCAAGCAATACCACAATTGTGGACACATACATACGCAGACATCTTATGATCTTTCATTTAGTCGTCACTGAGAAAGCGACGAATGAAGTTGTGCATGCATGTATGATTTTTTTCCTTGTTTCTTGCTTAGTTTTTTTTTTGAACAAACGGAACGAAATTGAAGTTCATATTTCATAAATTTGTACAGCAAAAAAATAAAACTAAAAATAATTATGGAAGCTAAGAAATATTTTGTGTAAAAAAAGCCTTTGGCAATATGCAATGTATTTTATGCTATGAAACATTGCAAAATAATAGGAAAAATAGTTTAAAAAGGCATTTTAATAATTTTCACGGCGCTGCAAATAAATTTAATTTGGAATTTATACACTACATTGTTGAATGGATTATTAGATTTTTTACTTTTTACTTAAATTTTTATTAAACTGCTTATTTACAAAAAAAAAATATTAAAACAATTAATAACCATAGCATGTATATATGTACATACTTCAAATTTCCAAACTTTTCTTCAAGTGGAACTTTATTTTACTCTCATTTTTCTCACCAATACAAACATATTTTATTTTGCGGGACACAAAATAAAATATGTTATGTAATAAAATAAATATTGTCACATTTATTCACCATTTGCCCTTTCGCATATGAGGACGTATTATTAATATCGACTAAGAATAATATATTACTCATACGTCCGCATTTGCAAACACTCTTCATATTCATCCCAATGAGTTAGTTTACACGAGAACAATTTTTAAGCCGCACAATTTTTAATCTTTTCCAGATTAAACGAGACTAATTCATCTGGTATAAAATGTATACCTATACACAGCTTTGTGTGTGTTAGTGTTCTTCGTATTCATTTAACATTTGCTGTTTTTTTAAGTTGTGTGTGGATTGGTTTTGTGCTGCTAATGCGGGGTTGAAGCTGGTTGAAAAATTATGCCAAACACAATACCACTCTCCTTGCCTCTCTCACCCTTGCTTTTGTTTACTTTATTTTTGCAGGCGAACCGAATTAATACAAACGCGTACATATTTTCAATATTATACTTTCAATTAAATATTAAAAGTAGATGTATAAAAAATAATTTTTTTTTTGGCAAAAAATATTGTCCGCGATTAATAACAGTAATTCCCAACAACTCAATTTTTCATTGAATAATGAACCCATTTGGTTATTTTGTGGCGATGGTATACTTAAGAATTTTTAGCGTGGCGCCTAAAATATTAAAAAAATGAACAATATGACAATAACACTTAAAAATAATTCATTTGAAATTAAAAATTTTTGCATTTCTTACCAAAAAATAATTTTTAAGCTTTACAAATCTTTATCGAAAGTTTTCGAAGTTTCAAAAACTTTATCGATATATCGACTCAAGACTGTCGAAAGTCAGAAAAACTATCGATATAACGACGATACTATCATGATAGTAGCGAAGTTGTATAGTTCTCGTATAATGTACGTAAATATTTATTAACACTAAAAATTCAAAACAAGATATTTTTAAACAAAACAAAATAAAATAGAATTTTATTTGCCAATTCAATAAATAGCTAAACTTAAATAATTGTATGAATAAAATAACAAAAATATTAAAAATTTAAAAAACCCCCGATATTGATAGAAAAGATGTGATATCTTCTAAACGGCTGGACTTTAAACATAGTTGAGAACCTTCTCGATCAAGTCACCTGTCAGACAGAAAAAACTAAATCAAAATCGGTCCAGCCGTTTGGGCTGTACGTGGACACGAACAGACACACAGATACACAGATACACAGATACACAGACACACCCTACAAACTTATAGCACCCCTTTTTTTGGTCGGGGTTAAAAAGAAGTGAGATCAGCGAAAGAAAATTTCCCGTCATTCAGTTATTTTTTTTTTAAGAGAAGTAACACTCAGGCAATGAATGCCTACTACTATAACTAGGTGTCACCTTCTTTAGGAAAGGGATAGTGGTGAAGGAAGAGATAGAGGAAAGCTTCAATCTTCTACAACTCTGCTTTTTACACGTTTTTTTAATAATGCAGTGTTGCAGCGCCTCTGATGTTAAATGAGGCGTATTACTTTTTTGAAGCTGTGTTTTGTAGCCATTCTTTATTGATTATTTTACTTCACCGATGATTCTGCTGCGTTGAATTTTCTCTACATTTGAAGCTGAAGCAGTGCCCCATAGTTGAATTCCGTAGCACCATATTGGCTTTAAGATCGACTTGTATATTAAAAGTTTACAGTCTAGGCTAAGTGTAGAATTTCGACCAATCAGCCAATGTACCTGAGTTAATTTAAGTTTCATTTGAGTTAACTTAGAGTCAATGTGGTGTTTCCATGTAAGTCGTCCCGGCTTTGGAATCATTTTAACCTTGGCAAGTTTCCAGTTGTGTGGATAATACTCCAGTCGTAAAATAGCATTAAATATGAATAACAGGATTCTCATTGCAATACGAGGCAAGTTCATCAGCATCTGATTACTAATTCCATCAATACCCGGAGCTTTCTTCGCGTTGAGTTCGGCAATTAATTTTTGTAAATCACGCGTCTTAAACTTTATGTGTTGAGGGGGTAGAGCGACTATATTCGGCAAATCAGCAACACCAGTACATATATTTGGCGTAAAAACGGATTTTAAGTGCTCAGCAAATATTTTACCTTTTTCAGTATCGCTTCTTGCCCAACCTCCGGTAGATGTGCGTAGAGGTGGCTTATACTCAACGGGTGTTTTAAGCTTTCTGGCAGCGCGCCACAAGGAGTAATTAGACGCCGGTGTAACATCAAGACCCTCCAGATAATTTTTAAGAGATGCAATTTTTTCAGATGCAAGCAACTCTTGGAGTCGTTTAGTGCACTCTTTAAATCTGATTTTATTTTGTGGTGATCTGTGCTGTTGCCATTCCCTTCTAGCCCTTCTTTTTTCACGTACGAGACGTTCAATGTCTGTAGAATAAATTTTATTAAACCCAATCTGCGGATGGGAGAGGGACACTAATGCACATCAGAAAAATGCGTGGTGTTGTTATTTAATGACTGTTGGATACAGGGATTGAACCCAGCATCTTCGGTTTTGTAGTCAACGTGCTAACTAATTCAGCCAACGCCACCCTCTATTTCAGTTTATGAAAAGCGACATATTTGTATTTATTGGTTTTAGTGGTGTATCATTTACTATCGCTAGTGACTAAAAAATATCGATTGTTTTCAAGTATTAATCGATTGCAAAATTAAAACATCGATAGTCACACAAAAAAAAACTTAACTATCGATAGCATCGGTAGTTTTCCACCACTACTTGAGAGCCACTGACTGTATGAAGATGGAAAATAATTTTAAAATCAGATTTTATAAAGAATATAAATGTTAGTTTTTTTTTTAACTATTTGATTTGTTCTTATGAGTGACAGACGACAGATCAGATGTGTGCTCATGTCTATTTACTACAGCTCTGCATTCCGGGTAAGCTTTACTACACTTACCAGCCATGACATTTAATTTTTGGTGTTGTTGCTTTCAAGTTACTTGCGAATAATTAACCTTTAGGGTAACCAAGCGGGGAACAAAATCGAGTTTAAAACAAAAACAATATCAGAAATAAGCTGCAACTAAACACACAACATAAATAAATATATATGTATATGGCCATAATTATGCAATTGATGCAAGTCAAATATTTCTAGCTTCGAGATATTTAGTAGATTATATTTGAATAAGTCAAAAATATTTTTTTTGTAATAGTTATGTAACATTTTAATTGAAATTTATTTGCTGGTGGTTAAGCAAGACTATATTAGAGTTCGACCGATTAATCGGCTTCGGCTTCGGATTTCGGCCAAAAATTGGTAATCGGCCAACATTCGGCCTATGGCAAAAATCGGCCGATTAGCCGAAGCCGAATATTTTTCATTCCAAGCTTGAAAAATAACATTATTTTTGGTCGTTGGTCGCCGACAGTTTCTATTGTGTTTAACGTTTTGAAAGGGTTGCTTTGAAATACAACCCTGTTGCTTTCTATTTTCTTTTACTTGGACATTCTTGTGAGTGATCATATGAAAAAGCAATCTAGAAATTGCAAAATAGTTTTATTTTTCTTGTTATGTATCCAATAGATATTACAGCTATTTCAGTGATCTCAAAAAAGCAAACTTTTTTCTTAATTCATATAAAACAAGTATCATTTTTAAAATTTAAAACATTCGGCTTCGGTTTTGGCCGAAGTTTAGGATTTTAGCCGAAGTTCGGCTTCGGCTTCGGCCAAAAAAAAACGCCTTCGGTCGATCTCTAGTCTATATGCATTTGATAGGATTTTTGTCAAATCACTAGTAGAACTGAACATTCGAAATACATATAGAAATAATAAATTTCATAAATATATAACATTTTAATTGAAACTATCGGCGCAGATGTGGTGTAACCCACAATCACTTACTTAAACAATTGCTCTTTTTAATTATTTAATTGCTTTATTTCTTTGCAGTATTATGATCTGTGCAAAAATGATTTTTCAGCTCTATCTTCTATATATGACTTAGTCCACTTTAAAATAAAATAATTAAAAACAAAGGGAACCCAATTAAGATTTCTATTAAACTCAAGCATCACGGCATATTCGGCCATTTTGGAAGGCATGCTATGCTACTCTTGTTTGAAAAATGAACGCGCTACATAAGAATATATTTTAAAATAAAAAGGCCATAAATTAGATTGCGGTCAAGTATGCAATAAAAATGTTGCTGCTTAATTCAAGAATAGAAAACAAAGTGTTGTTAAAATTTGTGGAGGGGCGCAAATGCATTGCTAATGTGACCCAGGATAGGAAGTTAATATTGCATTTACTAAGAGAATAAATGCCAGGCCATAGATAAGTTGACGTTTGCAGTTTAAAATATGTAAATGCATGCATGCTCTCATATTATATGTACCCTGAAGGAAATGTCGATGGCGAAAATGTATTGAGTCGCTTTTGATTTTGTCACCAGTACTACCTACTCTCTAATTATTCCCCATACAATACTTTGTCGTTGAAAATCTACTAGTAACACTTAAACAATTGACTAGGTAGTGACTACATAGTTCTTATGGGGGACATATTAAGACATATTTATGTATATTGGCGAGTTGTTGCAAAACCCCACCAGAAATACCCCATACTATTTTCTCTATTTCTTTTATAATGACGGATAGAAGAAAACTTGTAGACAATGTAACTACTAGAATTTTAGTGTTGACATAAAGACACTTGGCCCCAGTCTGACTGCAGGCCACTTACTCGTGCATATGTATGTATGCACGAGTATGTGTGTAGGTGTGTATGTGTGTGTGCGCATAAATAAGATGAGTCCATATAATACAATTTTGCTTCACTTCTAATACGGTTACGGCCTTGATCTCAAAAGTATTACTTTGATTATATTAAGTAAATAACACACACACACACACACACACACACACACACACACACGTGAATTTCATAAATATATACATATGTATATACATACTCGTACATATGTACATGTGCATATTCATTTATCTGAAATTGACCATTTTTAAAAGAAAAACTCTACCGTTTGTGTTTGCATTGTATTCTCAAGTCTGAATTACAAAACAAAAGAAGAAAGCGAAAATGTGATGAAGGCAATAGAAGGATTACTTTTTTCTTATTTTAACATTCAGTAGTTTGCGGGAAAGAAATAAATATATTTTACATAAGTACTTGTATGCACATAAGTACATATTGCTAATTTACTTCAATAGTGACACAACTCAAAAAAACTAGTTTTGCAGAAAACGCGTCTAATGTTTTTTATTTTAATTTTTATAATGTTCATTTCATTCAATTATGCAACTTGAGAATGCAGCTAACGGGCTGCTAAATGCTTTAATAAATAACACTGTTCTGCAAAAATAAAATTATTTTAAATGAAAGACTGTGTTTGTCCTAAATCCAAATCTGTTTTCAGTTTTTATCTACCACGTACAGTTTTCTTTTAATGGGCGTGGCCAATATGATCCCTAATCAAGGCGGTCACGCTAACTTCCTTCAATATAATTCGATAACGATTTGTTCCATTTTAATAAATTAAACACTGAAAGTTGCAAAATAAAATTACCTTAATTTTCGCATAAAATTTTTTTTCGATTGTCAACGGTTTCGAATTTATTCAGAAATTAGTGGCAAAAAAAAAATTATTTTAATGCAAAAATAAATTTTTGTTTTCAAAAATTCATATGCTGGGAATTAAGTAAGCTACTAGTATAAGTAGTGAAAATCTGTGCAGAAATTTTGATTTTAGTCACACTTTGGCAAACATTGTGTAATACATGTATCTGTAACACACTTGCACTTTGCTGTTCAATTGTAAAACCACCAAGTATCTAATGGAATTATTTTTTTTTTTAAATTAGTGTAATAACAAATGTTCAACTTAAATTGTAACAATTCCCATAAAAAACACTAATTGTTAACTTGACTGCAGCCGATCGAAAATACTTGTGTGGCAACACTCTATTCTTGAATAGCTGTTGTTGTTATTTACATTTATTTTCTTTACAGACTTTTTACGACTATAATTTGAGCTGATAAAAGTCAGCTAACGTAGAGCTCTTGTTTCATCTTTAATATTTGGAGAGATTCTCATTTGTTTAAATGAAAGTTTAAAATAATGGGCTTAATTACGAGTGTCGTATTTCGACTATGACTACGACGATTTTGTACTAGATTAAAGAAAAACTGTTGCAATGTTCTTTAGTCTAGTACGAAACCGTCGTAGTCGAAGTCGTAATACGACACTCGTAATAAAGCCCAATAACTCTAGTTATTCTAATACATTTTTGGGTAAAGGTTCCCTGATGATCTGCATTAGCAACGGTGATATGCGCATAGGATTTAGCTAACTAACACCTCAATAATAAATGTTATGTATATATATTTTTAATAAAATAACAAAAATTAAAAATTTTAAAAACCCCCGATATATCTAGAAAAGATGTGACATCTTCTAAGCGGCTGGAACGATTTTCTTCAAACATAGTTAAGATCAAGTCACCTTTCAAACCAAAAAAACTAAATTAAAATCGGTCCAGCCGTTTGGGCTGTACGTGGACACGGACAGACACACAGACACACAGATACACAGACACACAGTACAAACTTATAACACCCCTTTTTTTGGTCGGGGGTTAAAAATGTTTTACTGAATAAATAAAATAATAATTTGGGATTACTAGAGCGTTAACAAATAGTAAACTTAATTGTAACAATTCCCAAAAAAAAAAAACAACAGGTATATATTTTTAATATTGTTCAATTTATTGAATAGTGTGAAGCAACACGACAATAATAATAGCAATAAAGAACTCAATAATATTGTTTATTAGTACCAATACGGACTGAGTATTATTGTTATTGGGTTCGTACTAGAGACCTGCGTAAATAGTCTTGAAATGTAAATACGTCTTGTTTTTTAAATGTATTCTCGTGGCTGTAGAATGCTAAACCAATAATAAAAGCTGTCGTATTATAAACAAAGCACGATAGATGCATTGGTGTACGTGTATGTATATGAGTGCCAACAAGCAATGTCGTGAAGCCTTCTTGTTATGAACAAACAATCAACAGAAGTAGTGTTGATGCGTGTTTGCTTGTTATTTTACATCAGGGAAGGAAAATGACTTCTTGGATTTTGTACCAACTGTGAAAATAAAATGTACTTTTTGGACAATGGAGGTACTATTTTTTTTACATATTTACTAATAAGAATGGAAACATAAAAAATGTGTAAAAATTCAGAGGTAAATAATAAAAAGCAGACACTTAACAAAAATGTGTATAAAAATTCAGTATAAAAAAGAAAAAATAACATAAAAATATTAAATATTGCATTCATAAGGGTACATTCGTAGATTAGACTTGTTAGATTTCGCTTATTAATAGGCCTGTTATATTCATGCACTATAAAATCTAAGTTATGCACCATCTAAAATAAAACACAAAAATATTAAAGACAACATAGGAAAAATTAATATTATATTGTAGTGAAACATTGGCATTTTTAAATTGTACCAAGTAATTAGCGGTAGTACCACGGTACCAACGAGGTCAAAAATGTACCATAAAAAGTACAATTGTACCATGATTTCCGTCCGTGTTTTACATATTGTACGTTTGAGTGTGTGTGTAAGATGTAGATCCTAAGCTATTATGTGTTTAAGGGAGGTTGTTTTTAAGCAAACGCACACAACTAATGTAAATGCATGTGAACGTTTGTTTGTGAGCAGAAAAAAAAAGAGCATACGCACAACGTGTGTGTGTTCGTACTATACATTAGGGATGGGCAAATGAAAAAAATGTATCGATATATATCGTATCGATATTTTTGAACAGTATCGATATATATTTTTTGAAAACATCGATATTTCGATATATCGAAATTTTTTGCTGCATTAATTTTGAATGCACAATTAGCCACTTTAAGAAATTTAATACAAAAGAACTATTTATGTTAAGTTATACGTAACCTACTGTAGCTCCTTAAGACTTCATTAGTCTTTACTTTCTGTTGCTGTTTCGGACCACAACGGTCAGAAACAGCAACAAAAATGATGAGGTTTGCATCGTCCATTCTTATTAGAGTTTTTCTTTTCCCGGACTTTTTCATTTCCCGGGAAATAACGTTTTATGAACACATTAGTCAAAAAAATAATTTATAAAAACATTAGTCAAAAAAATAATACAATTTCAGTTCCCGGCCGTAATTGTTGTAAGGTTTTACCTATAGTTCTACTGCCATCACCTTATTATTGCACCATCGCATTCATAAAGTGAATAAGGACACTCATCGAGGAATGTGTACATTCCCTGCAGGATATGGAACTAACACAAGACTAGTCACGTGATCGGTCTTTAAGTGATAGGGACCAGTCCGAGTTCTAGCACTTCCTATGAAGCGGACCACTCACTTTTACATGGGGATGGCCTAGGATGGGGTTAATTGATACTTTGTATACGCCTTTTGACTTGTCACTGAACTATTCCACAGTAACCTATTCGATGTAGAATAAGGCCGGGTTTAAATCGGTTTGCCAAATGCCACACAAGCGGAATAAAATTAAAAACTGTTTGATTCAGACATGTATTTATTAAGTTAAATAGTTCCATACATAACTAATAGACAATTTTATAGAATCCAACATGATTAGAAATTGTTTAAATCAATAAATACATGTCTGAATCCAACAGTTTTTCATTAGTAATTAGTTGGTTACGCTTTTTTGGGCAAATGACACACAAGAAATGCCAGATGTAAACTCAGCCTAATAAAAATTATTTAAAAATGTCATTCCGACCAGCGTGACCGTTTCACCGACTAAAGTGGCAAATTGCTACTTTTGCGACTGCCTTGCCACTTTTTTTCTTCCTTTTTTTAGAGTGTTTTATATACTAATACAAAAAAAAATAATGTAGTTTCCTCGTTATAAATAAATAAATCCCCTTTTGGTGCCACTTTTTGAAAAAAATTATCGGTCACCTGGACACTCAACTCTAACAATGAAAACTTATAATTTTTGTTTTTATTGTTACAACTTCAATTATAATTTATTTTTGGGACTCGAACTGACAACCTCTTGCATGACAAAGTATAAACACCTGTTAAGCTTAGGTTAATATCTAAGTCTAGCTACGGGACTTCTTCCAGAGTGACTTGACGGTCCATTTATATCGATTCACTGTCTTTCCCACCCAAGTCTTTCTTATATATATGTATACTGAACCAAAAAAAAAAATATTCGTAATACATAATACATGCCCTACCGGAGTCTTTCTTATATAGACATACTAAATAAAAAAAAATATTCGTAGTACATATAATATATAATATTCGTAATAGTGCCCTATTGAGCTATGGATGAACTAATGGAGAATAAAACTAAACGAATAAAAATGTGTTGAGGTAACGTTTACCCGGCTTACGTGGAAACACCACATTAATTCTAGCGAACACAATGAAGCTTAAATTAACTCAGATACATTGGCTGATTAACTAGTAGAAATTCAATCCTCAGTCTAGATTGTAAACTTTTAGTATACTTTTGAAATCTGAAATTTGAATCTATGTATTTCTGAAAAGCATGAATTTGAACAACAAATTTTCAACTTGGCATTTTCTGAAGGATACAAACTTTTTTTGTAATGTCCAAGTGGTCCTCTAAAAACGTGCATACTCAGAATTCCTTGAAGTTAGAAACTGTGAAAACTGTGTATCTTAAGTATATACGAAACTGTATATGTTCATATTACACATCCCGCTTTCTAAAAGATATTTATTTTTAAATCCCAGGTTTTGATGGATCATGTCCCGCTTTCAGCTTCCAATGTAGATAAAATCCAAGGAAAAAAAAAACATATATATATATGATTTGATAGGTCCTGGACTCAGCTACAATACTAGAACGAGTCCCAATAAACGAGTCTGTTGAAGCGTTTTAGCTTTTAAGATGTTTAGTAATTCTCAATTAGTTTATGGTAGATTCTATATAATTCCAATTTTTTTTTCAAGAATTTGGTTGGACATTTTCTGATAAATTTGCATTAGCATTAACGTAATGCAGCCTACAGAAAATATTAAACAACATAGTTACCTTAATATAGAAGCCACCTAACTAATTTTTTTTATATCCAGATTTTGGCATTTTTCAATATATTAGATACATCACGAAAATGGTGAATATGTAACCATTTACACGATATATTTTCTTTTAACCATACACTACGACCTACTTTTTTTAACACTCCCATTTTCTCAAGTCCTACGACGAGTACGCTTGGTTCAATTGTCACCAAATTTTCTGCAGGGTTTGTACGAACTAAAGTTGCCCACACAAATTTCTCGGGATTTCTTTCCAGGAAAATGTGCGGGATCCCGGGAAATTTTTTCCTGGCAAATCCCGTATGAAAAACACTAATTGTTATGTTTCAATATAATTTTATGTTTTTCTGGTAAAAATTAAATTTTTTTAAATTCTTAAAGCACAATCACATTTTATTTCGAAATGTTTTTATTATATTTGTGCTGCCACTTACAATTACTTAACAGTTTTTTTATTTTCACAGGCTGAACCGAAACAGAAAAGAATGAAAAAGAAAAACTAACGGCTTGTATATGATTTCTATAAACCAAAAAGAGTCAGCTGATTCGCAACAGAAAGTAAAAAAAAAATCTGCCTTTAGGCTTATACCCACACAATACAAAAAGTCATCTGCCTTAGTTGGGTCACCTTATAAATTCGCCTGGGATGTTATGAAATTTCTCTTTTTTTCTTCGCATCACTAGTAGTGATGTCAATATCGTACAGTTAAAAAACGGCTATAGCTCTTAAAAGTATCGAAACCCGATACTCGTAAATAAGAATCGATGTATCGATATATCGGTTTTTGAAATATCGGCGATATATATCGATATTTATTTTCTCAAATATCGATATTTTGATTTATCGATTTTTTTCGATACATACATACATATTTGCGTAACAGTATGTTGGCATGCATTGAGTGCGTATGAGTGTTGCACATGTACGTGTGTGTATGTACGTATGTATATACATGTAAGTAACATACATATTAAGTATACGTCGATGTTACATACAGTATGTACATAAAAGCAGGGACAGCAACTGTTCTGAATTTTATAATAAAATTCAAAAGGTAACAGATATGTTTTGATTTTTATATTTTTTAGCAGACTGTTAAACTGTTACTTTATGATTTTTATTTTTTCGAGCAGAAATAAAAATCAATTTCTGAGATTCCGCAGACGAAAAAACATGGTGGCACTAATTTTTTTTTTATCAATTTTATGATATCGGTATTAAATAAAAATAATTTTAGGCATTTTCCAACGGAAAAAATGGTGAAATCCCCAAACATTGATCTCATCGTAGTAGTTATGTGCATACGTATATGTACATATACATATGCATATACATACATATCGTCATGTGAGAACTTAAGTGTCCAATATCCAATAGTTTATAATGGCGTATTGGACACTTAAGTTCTCACAAACATATCGCTCATTTACTTCAATAGTGTCATAACTCAAAAAATGTGTTTTTTGAGGTAATGATGCAAAATAATTCGGCATTTCGTATTTTATCTTGTGTAAAAATTTCATAGAAAAAGCTTGTACTACCACCTCGTGAGAGAAGAATATTTTTTCATGTCTTCATTGCGTTATATACATATCGCTCATTTACTTCAATAGTGGCATAACTCAAAAAACCCATTTTTAATGCAGAAAGATTCGGCATTTTGTATTTTGTCTTGTGTAAAAATTTCATACAAATAGCTTGTACCATCACCTCCTGAGAGAAGATTTTTTTTTCATATCTCCATTGAGTTGTATGCAAATTGAAAACTTAAAACGCGTTTTCTGCAAAACTAGTTTTTTCGAGTTGTGCCACTATTGAAGCAAATGAGCGATATGTATGTATATAGAAATTGAAAACCTTATACGCATTTTCTGCAAAACTAGTTTTTTTTTTGAGTTGTGACACCGTTGAAGTAAATGAGCGATATGTATATATTTTTTAGCATAATTTAACTTCCATTTCTGTTAGAAAAATTAGAAATTAGAAATTAATTTTTATTTCTGTTCAAAAAAATAAAAATCTGAAATAAATTTGTTTCTACACAAAAATATAGAAATAAAAAAAAAAATTATTTGTGCTTAAAAAAATAAAAATAAAAAATTTTAAAATCATTCGAGTTTCGAAAAATTAGTTGTTGTCCGATGTTTTTTGTACTAGATATTTTTTTTATTTAAAAATTCAAGAATAATTATTATTTTCTTTTACCGCTCTTTTATTTTTTAGTTTAACGCTATAAAAATGGCAAGTTTCATACTACGCTTTTGAGGCTTTTTTAGTTGTAAAATTTAAATTTAATTTTTAGTGTTTTTATGGGAATTGTTAAAATTTAAGTTTAAAATTTTTAAACGCACTAATAATCCCAAATTATTATTTTACTTATTAAGTAAAATATTTTTTATTAAAAATACATTGAAATTGATTATTGAGGGGCTTAGCTGGATCCTATGGATCCTATGTTAGGCTTCTCATTTGTTTAAATGAAAGTTTATAGCATAATAACTCCAGTTGTTCTAAGAAATTTGGGTAAAGGTTCCCTGATGATCTGCATTAGAGACAGTGAAATGCGCATGGGATCCAGCTAAACCCGTCAATAATCAATTTCAATGTATTTTTAATAAAAAATATTTTACTTAATAAGTAAAATAATAATTTGGGATTATTAGTGCGTTTAAAAATTTTAAACTTAAATTTAATTTGCCGGCTATTTTTTGTCTTGCATTTACGTTTTATTTTTCTTTAAATGTTTAATGAATTTTTTATCCATTGTTTAACAAAAAAAAATTAATTTATAATAATTTTTGTGTATGTTAGCTTATGAATATGGCAACACTAGCTGTCATTTTGTATACAACGCGTGAAAGTTGAAGAACGTTCAACTTTTTTTGAGGTACGTGCGTCACAAACTTCTTTATGTAACTAACACACTACTCCAAATTTTTTGACAGGCGCCTGTATCGCATTAGCGCACTGAACGCGTGTTATGTACTTCCACCTTTAGCTCTTGAGAGAAGAGATCTTTGATAAACTAGATTTTTGGAGTTGTGCATAAAAACATTAGAAGGACCCAGCAAGTCAGAGTTTTTCCGTATGCGTGCAAAATTATTTCCTTTTCCTTTCTTTTTAAAATGAAACTCAGTTTTAGCTCGTTTATTGCAACATAGTCATATCTCAATATATGGGATTTTATTTCGCTGAAAAGTTGCACTCATAACGCTTGTAGAGAAAAAAATTTCGAGTTGCATGTAAATTGAAAAATTTAAGCCAAATTTTCCGACAAACTAGCTTTTTGGAGTTCCGACTATATTGCAATAAAGGAGGCGACATGTGTGCTACTGTGTGAAACAAAATAGTCGTCAGTCTCTCGTTTAGAGATGATTGCACTCTTTGCCTTTTGTGATGACATTTTTATATTTTGCAACAAAAATTTAATGAAATAAATAAATTTTATTCAGATATTAATTGCATTACGACTAACTTGACGTGTGAGTAACTTGGGCCATCTCTGCTGCTGCACACACATTTGAACACGTTTAAATAAAATGTTTGGCTGCTTATGCTTCAAATAAAAGAAAGCTAGTTCTTTTTTTATTTTCGTATTTTAGCCATGTGGGATTGTGGGATTGTGGTATTGTGAATCATTTTGACCCAGTTTTAAAGTCAAACTGTATCAGTGATGTGGAAAGTTAAGTGTGAAAATAAAAAGAGCATTTCTTTCAACATTGAAACTGAATAAAAGGGGGCAGATTGTATTCGTGCATAAAAGCAACATGTTAACAAACAAAAACGAGAAAAAAGAAAAACAAAAACAAAAACAAAAAGCAAGTTCCATTGAAAGTAGATTAATGATTAATCGTGTTAGCAATTAATTCAAACGGATGTGAACTTTATTATTTAAATAAATGTGTGTGTGTGTGTGTGTGTGTGTTTGCAAAGCGCTAAAGCATAAAGTACGAGTATCTAAGGAAATACTTCAAACTAAGTAGATAAATAAATAAATAGATAACATGTATGTATGTACATACGAACGTACTTTGGCAATGAGCATCAATAGTTAGTATATTTATTGTATTAAGGGAAGTAAGTGCGATGGGAGGGTCGGGGAGGGGAGGGGAGGGGAGGTGTCTTGTGCTGCTTCTCGTACATACATAAATAAATAATAAGGTTGCTGGTTGTTGTTGTAAAATATAAGCAAGAAGATGGAAGAATTTTTATTACTTCTGGGCATAATACATTTTAAAAACAACAAACAAACAAAATCTTGAAAACCCATTCATAATGGTTTTGTCAATATATGTATGTATTGTCTTTTACGGCATCCAAATCTTTTGTAGCGACTCATTCATGCAACAAAATTGAAATTTTGTATACAAAAGGATTTTCAATTTAATATTTTGTTTTTCAAAAGCACACACACACACACAAACACTGAAACTATTCACCCTCAGATTTATATTTATGTACATATAGACTTTTTTTATATAGTGGTGTTCCTTAAAAACCTGTAACTTTACATTGCAATAAAGAAAGAAAGACAAACACAACACAATGAATGACACTACCAGGACTATTCAATTGATGGCATGATTCAGAAATAAATATCTAAAAGGGGTGAGACTCTCAAGTTTACATTTTCATTTTCATTTTTAATATTTTATTTTATCTTAAATGTTTATGGCCTTTCATAGTTTACTGTCATTACTATTTGTTTATTTGTCACAGAATTAAACATACATATATACATACATATGTATATATATATATATATATATATATATAAAAAATTAGCAAAAGGGCTTTTCCGCGGAACTTTCACTGCATAACATATAATAGAAAATTCATATTTGTGGGCCAATAAGTTCGCGACTTTTTTAATTGCAGCCTCTTAACTGAAAAGGCAACACTACTCCTGTCAACAGTCAGCTGTCAGTTGACTTCTGTCAAAATTTGAAAAAGCTTTAGCATTTTGTTTGTGTTCGGCAGCCATTGATATGAGCATTTCCACAGAAAAGTCCACCTTTTTTTTACACGTTACCTCACCAAGCAATTAAGCTTGTATTTTAGAGCCACTCTGTTAAATTTTTCTATATTTCTTGCTAAATGTAGAGCTAATTACACTTTACACCAAAATGCAAAAAAAAAAACATAAAACTCAAGATTTTCTGTGAAAAAAAACAAGCAACGTCACAAAGCAATGTAACGTGACAAAAGTTGCCCTGTTCTGTGGAAGTGCCCATAACCAGAAAATACCTTGGCACACAGATGTACATGTGTAAAATTTTATAACATTATCTGAGAGTAAATTCATGAAACACTGGTAATATGTATCTATGGCTCATTTACTTCAACAACGTCATAACTCTAAATAAAAAGAAGAGAGGTGTCTTAGGACACCCGGTTATAGCAATTGCTACTTAGCTATATAATAATATGTTTACACTTATGTGTTTAACGTCCTATTCATCTTTAAGAGCTTAAACACAATAATTTTTTGATGTTTTATCATACATTGACTTGTTTTGTTAAGCATCTCAGTTAACAAGTTTTAAAATTAAACTCATCGATAAATACGTAAATGAATTTTCAGTGCGTTTTTGATAGCTCTGGCAACTTTGTGTTGTTATTAAATAGTGGCACGTTAAAAAAAATTATTTGGAACACAATAATTGCTTAAAAAATATTACATTACTTACAAAAACATTTGTTGCTTAAAAATAATAAAGCAAACAAAAAGCATAGTTGTTCGAAATTTCTTACAAACACAATAATTTATTCATAAAACGTCAACCTTAAACATCTCAAATATAATGTGAACGAGTGTGTTTAGTTCTTAGAAAACTTGTCTTAAAAATTTTTAAAAGCACAAGTGTGAACATGTATTAAAAATTTTTAAAAACATAAGTGTGAACATAGTATAAAACAAACTTACGTCCCTTTTCACAATATATGGTTAAGAGTTAACTTGAACTTTAACTACAAGTTCTTCATACACAACTTGCCGTTAAAGTCTCTTTTATCTTTTAACCATACATTGTGAAAATATTATATGATGATGTCAAATTTGCCGCAAATATTTTAAAACGTTTCCATTTATTTCCCATTATTATATTTTCTAGTGGCGCACGATTAAATTAATATATTGTTTGCGGCCGGTGGCGGCTGTTAGCCGGCTTACAGTCGATCGGCTGTGTTCTCTGGTTTGTGATCAGGACAAAAACAATACAAAATCAAATTCAGCAATGTTTCTCATTGTTTTTGTTTTGTTTTTTTTTCACTCACTTCAAAGAACGAAGCAAAACAAATTCAAACAATTTGTTTCGTTTATTTTCGTACGCTGCTTTTAAGTACAAAGAAATCAAGACAAAAATAAATTTATAACTGTAATAGTGTCGATTAATTTTGTTACGAAAATTATTTTCTAACCCCTGTATCTCGCCATAAATAGCAATAGCTATAAAAATGTGATTTTTTGGTTAATAATGCACAATTACAGTCAAATCCCGATAATTCGTACCCCGATAAATCGTAATTCCCGATAATTCGTAATAAATAAATTGTCGGTCCCTTGAAAAAAATCTCGTTAATTCGTAAAATTTCCATACATTTTGGTCCCCTCGCTAATTCGTAATTTTTTTTCAAATAAAATCTTCTTTACCTGTTATAAATCGTAATTGTTTGCTAACTACCACTTATAATTCATAATAAAAACAACAGAAACATGGAAAGAATGATGAAATGAATTTCTCAGTTTTATTTTATTGTTTTTTGTTTGCTATTAAAATTACACGTTTTTACGCTAAGTAAATGAATTTGCTATTTTATTTTATGTATTTATTTTGTATTTTATTTTTGACAATTGTTTTTTATGTTTCTTTTATCTTTTTAGTAAATAAATTGAAAAACCCCGTTAATTCGTATTTATTTTATTTTAACCCCGTTAAATCGAAATCCCGCTAAATCGAAAACCCCTATAATTCGTAAGAAATGGCCGGTCCCTTGCGACTACGAATTATCGGGATTTGACTGTACTTCACATATCGTTATTCACATATCATATTCGGCAAAAATTCCAAATACATATCTTGAGAGAAATTTAAGATTTTCTTTTTCCTGTAAGTTTTGTAAGTTCTTTCGCCACTATTGTGGAATCTAGCTCTAAATCCTGTGCTGCTATCTCTAGTATCGCGGGGGGGTGCAGGATCGTGGCTTATGCTCATGATGTGGCAATAGATGTAAGAGAAAAATTCCTCACTACTCTAAGAGATATCCTTCAGGATGGTCTTTTGTACTTAACAAGATGGGCGGAGAAACGAGGGCTCGCCGTTAATCCTGGCAAAACGGAGCTAGTACTCTTCTCAAGGAAGTATAAGATACTTGATTTCCAACCTGTCACGGAGACAAAGTGTCCAACACTGCAAAATATCTCGGCGTTATTTTTGATTCAAAGCTGAGTTTCAAAACTTATATTCAAAAGAGAGTGAAAAAGCAACAATTTCACTCTATCTATGCAAAAAGTCCATTGGGAAAAATTGAACAAAAATCGTTCATTGGATCTATACTGCAATAGTACGTCCGATTATCATGTATAGCATCATCGTGTGGTGGCCGTACCTGAAGAAAAAGACGTATCTAGATATCTTACACAAGGTGCAAAGACTTGCATCCTTGTATATAACCAGTGCGCTTCGCACTACTCCTACGTATGCACTGGGAATGCTCCTTCATCTACTACCATTGGACCTAGTAGGGAAGGAGATGACAACGTCCTCGGCAATCCGTCTTCGATGTACCTGTGGAACGGAAATGGAACCACCCACTGTAGAATACTTGATGATGAAGTCAGGGGATGGAGGATTGACCAAAACTAAACGAACGTCTTTATAAAACCTGGATACCATCCATAGAATTGTGGATGAATGGAACTCCAGGTAGAAGGAAAAGTGTTGATATTTATACGGACGGCTCCAAAACCCATGAAAGTGTGGGTTTATGGAGTATTTAGGGCTTTGGGTCTTCGTATTGCAAGGTGACTCCCGGATCACTGCAGTGTCTTTCAGGCAGAGATCCTTGCTATAAGAGAAGTTGCGGATTGGTTGAGAGTGAATGCCACTTCAACGACTTTGATTAACATATACACCGGTAGTCGAGCAGCTATTATGGCCCTCGAATCCCCGCTTCTAAGAACAACAACATCCCTCGACTGCCGATCGTCTCTAAATGAGATGGCAGAGCGGTTTGATATTAGGATCATTCGGATACCGGGGCATAGAGGCTTTCAGGGGTACTCTAGGGCTGATGAGCTTGCTAGAATTAGGACAACCTTACAGTTTCCACCGAATTGGTAATGTGTGGGCTGACCCCCACTCTCTTGCAAACTCAGACTTAAGCGCAAGACAGAAGATGAAACAAATAGCAGGTGGGTCACAAGAAATGATTGCGTGATCACAAGGCAGTTATGGACTCACCTAAATAAGGAAGGTACGGATTACTTAATTTTGAAGAATAGGAAACAAATCTCAATTCTAGTATCCGTGTTAACCGGACACTATCTCATAGGTAGGCATGCACAAAGGCTAAAGGTTGAACACAATAATTTTTGTCGTAGCTGCCAAGGAAGAAAGCATAGAGCACTTTCTTTGTCACTGTCCTGGACTTGCAGGGAAGAGAATGGCCACAATGGGCACTCTTGAGTTCAGGGAACTTTCTGACGTTGCTAGTGTTGAACTTCAACGCATTAGCAGCTTTATATTGAGCTCTGGCTGGTTCGACGGTGGGGACTCCGCATAAGCGGAGTCTCCGTGGTATCACAATGGACCAAAACGGTCTAAGTGAGTCCGGGTTTCTGGCTGCCACCCCTACCTAACCTAACCTAACCTAACCTAAGTTGTGTGCAAATTGAAAACTTTAAACACGTTTTCTGTCAAATTCGTTTCATTTTGACTTGTGACGTTGTTTAAGTAAATGAGCGATATATGTATGTATGCACGTGGTATTGCAATTGCACTAAAGTAAATCAATAATAAATAAATAATATATAATGAATCTACAATTTAACAAGAGGACAAGACGATACAATATTTAATCGTCATTTAATGATTATTTTATAGTTGTACAACTTTCGGACCACTCTGTCTACATAATAATAAATAGATGATGGTACGAATAGAAATGAGGACTCCTTAATTTACTTTAAATAAAACAATTTCAAGTTGCTGCCGGTAGCAATTAAGAAAATTAATTCATAAAAAAAACATATACAATATTGTACATACATAAATATAAAACTTACAACCAAGTACATATTTAGAAAATACTGTTTCCATTTAATAAAATTAAAATAAAAAAATAAAAAATAAATGAAACGAAAAACATATGTATGTATGTATGTACTGCTGCTGCAAGAATACACACGACCACAAACAAGTTACTTTTTTTTTATTTTAACCATAAAATGGGAGTTTTAGGGAAAAGTAATAAAAAGGTAAAACCACCAAAACTGTTTTCATCTACAAAAGTAAAGTATTTTCCTTATTTTCCTTATTTTTTTTTTTTTTTTGTATTTTTTTTATTAAAAGACGTTTTGTTCTACTTTTGTGCAGAGTCAAAGGGAAATCATTTTGTTTCTTAAACCCCACCCACCACTTCCATTCAATTTCATATTTTTTCCTCTTACTGTTTTTTATTCACCGACTGACAAAACAAACAAAAACAAAAAAAAAAAAAACAAACAAAACCATGCAGAAATTATTTGGATATTAAATAAAAAAAAACAACAACAACAGAAAAAACTCTCTTTAAGCCGTAACAAATAGTTAGGCGAAGAAGCTGTTGAAACAATATTCATATTCCATGAAACTTTCGACTTTATAAGATTTTGAAATAAACTGCTTCTAATTCTACTTTTTTTTAAGTATTTTTATGATTCCATACACCAAAGGTGCCACGGAAAGTAAAAAGGGACCTATGCTTAGGAAATAAGTTTTGGAGAAAAACGACTTTGAAGTTAACAAGTTGATTTTGATGCGCCTGAAGGCTTTTATGGCTTGAAACTTATAAGGTGGGGTTGCGAATATGGTTTTGAATTCAAAATGGCGGATTCAATATGGCGGAGTATTTTTTGTAATATTATTGAATTTGAGTGAAACTCGCACACCCAGTGGTTTTCGCTGATTACGAATCTGGTATTAGATTTTAAAAATACAAAATGGCGGATCCAATATCAATTGCAGAAAAGTTTGTCACATCGGTTTATTTTTTAATTTTTTTTTTTATCAAAAGTGTTTTTTTAAGCTAATTTATAACAAAACTAATGCAATTAGAAAGTTGCGTTTGCTTGCTGCATTAGACAGAGCGTGTTTGTGAATGGGCTAGTGTTGATTAGTTCAAACACATAAATCTGAACTAGCACTAAATTCCCAAATAGTTATTCCTTACAAGCACTTGTAACTTGAAGGAAGCCGTTCAGTAATAAAACACTCTTGATATGCTTATTGAAAACGACTTAAAAATATGATTTATTTTGACTTTCTTTTATATAAAATTAAAATTAATAAAAGTGCTTAGCTTATAGATAATAACATATGCAATATTAATATTGTTTGAGTAGACACAATAACATGACCTAATTTATAAATGAGGTAAATGCACCTTGTATTTAAATAATTAAATAATAAGCAAATTTCCTTAGCAATGATTAATGAACCTTATGATGTGTAGGCAATTAATTAAATGTTAATAACTTATAATTGTGTATGATTGTATGTTTGTTAATAACAGAAAAATTCGTTGTGTATGAATGTATGTATGTATGTATGATTGTAAACTATGTTGTCTTTTTATTTATTTTATTTATGAAAGTAAATGTATGTATGTATGTTCTTTAACATTCTCCGCCGCGTTGAACACGGTTCAAATAAGTTCTGGACGCTGTACTAGTTGATGGGACAGATTCAAACTCTTGAAGTATCTATGGTTGCTGATCTTGATCGACATGCGGGCCTCGGTGCATTTTGGTAGGTTTGCCTTTGTTTGTTGTGTATTTTCCATATGAGCAAAATAAGTAATGTTATTAAGCATAGGATTAATGCGGTGTAGCTTACTGCATGATGATGTTGACTATTAGAGTTAATAACTTCGGGTAAATGTTATAGATTTGCCTCATTCAATTGTTTTTGAAGGTTTGTTAGCTGGTCTAATTGCGTATTGAAATTATGGCTTGTAGTATTAAATATCCTTTCTATTTCTTCTGGCCTACTTATTGAGTCAATATGCTTTAATTTAACATATGATGCATGGACACTATTTGTAATACCAAAATGTCCTTGTATTGTTACAAAATTGTTTTTGATTACGCAGTCGGGACCAACTTCCATTAGTCCAGTGTTTTTAATTATGAACAGCGTAGTTTCCCTGCCACATACCATGGATGATTCAATTTCCACAATAGTAGCAAAAATCCACTTGTTTAGTTGATTTAATTGAATCCAGACTGCTGGACCTGGGATCTTGTTGAGGTTGCAGTTGGCTGTGGATCGATTGTTGAATACATTGATCTCACAAAGATCAACCTCAGAATTCCTTTTGAACTTAGATTGCTTATTTTTGCAAATGTACTCTTTGTTTTTTGTCATGATACAGTTAGATACATCATCTGTCGTAAACGGAATATATTCATCTCTGTGTGCATCTATGGCAAAGTATGACATGTCTGGTTTAATAGCAATTAAAGTATTGTTTTTGACTGTCGGAACTGGTACTATTTTAAATAACTCAAAGATCTGTTGATTAATTAGAGGTATTTTAATTTCAAAAATCACTTCTTTCCTTGTTACTGCACCCTTAGCATTCATCAGTTTATATAGATCCATCAAATTATCTTCTGTTATTGGAAGCGTGTAAGTTGCTGGAAGGTGAATCTTGATTGTAGCCATTTCCTTTTTTAATTGCTGAGGGGATAACAAAAGAGGACTAATTTTTCCATTTTGAACGTCGGCAAGTACATTTATGATTTCAGCCTCAATTTTTTGTAGGTTTATCTACTAATGTTAAATGTGTTGAGAGGAGTCCAATGATTTGAAAGTTACTGGCTTGTGAAGCTTCCTTAAACAATTCATTCTTGTTTTCATCAACCATTTTTAGAAGCTCGGTAATCTTCTGCTGTGAGTTTGTTTCATCTTGTTTGATAACATTTATGGTTGAATCAATTATTGATGTTTGATTTCTTAACAATTTTATAATGTGGTCCTGCTCTGTTTTGGCTGTGTTAATAGTCCTTGACATTTCTTCTGCATACTCCGAATCAAGAACACCAAACAGTGACCGGGCAATATTGCCGACTATATTAAATGGTGACCTTTTTGTACGTCCGTGGTTGATTAACTCATCTTCTTGATATAATTCAATTTTGATTTGCCTTAAGTTATTCACCAAAATCTTGCACATTGGGTATCTTTGTATCGCAGGACAAAGTTGCTGCAAAGTTTCCAAGCCCACTGATAATGAATTAAGTTCAGCTGAAAACGGGGTAAGGTCATAGTACACCATTAATTTCCATTCTGCTGTATTTAGTTTTGCGGTACCTATTCCCTCAAAATACAACCCTGGATTATCCTGGAACTGCCTTATCACTAAGTTGTTGCATAGAGCAATAGGAAGGAGAAGAAGGGATATGATTATAGTGAGTGCTACGGAATTTATTGTCGGCTTAAACCTCTTTAGTGGAATGACATCATTTTCCTGGTTATTTGACATCGGTCGTTCCAGCACTGTTTCACCTTCCTCTTCTTGACACAGTGGAGCCAATCTGTGAATGGGTCGTTTGAAGATTCCTGTTGCTGTTTTTACATCGGCCACTCTCACCGCGCCGTCATCTCCAGCATAAACAGTGATAATTCTTCCTAGTGGCCATTTCATTGTAGGTAGATTGTCTTCTTTGATTATGACCATATCCCCTGGTTTGGGATTGCTGGCCTTAGTTTTCCATTTGTAGCGTTGTTGAAGTTCGTTTAAATATTCGGTAGACCACCTTTTCCAAAATTTGTGTTTTAATTGTGAAACTAACTTCCAGTGAGACACGCCTGAAATCTTCAGATTTTCTGCTCTGTTATCTACTTGAGCAGTAAGTGCTTCGCCAATCAGAAAATGGCCAGGAGTTAAAGCTTCGAGATTGTCCGGATCATTTGAGAGCGGTGTTAGTGGACGTGAATTCAATATTGCTTCTACTTCTATGATTATTGTCTCCAACTCTTCATGGGTTAATGATTCGGTTGACACACTGCGTATCAAAAGGTGCTTTGCTGACTTCACGGCGGCCTCCCATAAGCCTCCAAAGTGGGGAGCTCTTGGTGGGATAAAATGAAAGTGTATGCCCTTAGAGCTCGAAGCGGATATTATTGCCTCTTGTGCCTTATCAGCATGTATTGCTTTAGATATTTCCGATAAAGTGTTCTTTGCTCCTACAAAATTTGTGGCGTTGTCACAATAAATGTTTTGACAATGACCACGACGAGCTATAAATCTTTTAAGGGCACCAATGAATGACTCTGTTGATAGATCAGACACCAGTTCTAAGTGAACTGCCATTGTGGCAAAGCAGCAAAATAACGCTATGTAAGCTTTCGTTGGCCGTTTGCCCCTCACTTTGTAATGTATCCAGAATGGACCACAATAGTCCACGCCTGAATTAATAAATGATCGAGCAGGTGTGATTCTAGGTTGGGGTAGATTGCCCATTATTTGTTGATAAAGCAGTGGCCGTGCTCTAGTACATCTTACACATTTTTGAATGACGGCTCGAGCTGTTATTTTCCCTTTAATTGGCCAAAATTTTTGTCTTATTGCATTCAGCATTGCAGTCGGTCCACAATGTTTATTGTCTTCATGTATCATAGTGAACAAGAGCCTTGCCAAAGGAGGATCGTTGTATGGTAGTATTATTGGATGTTTCATATCTGGATCTAAATTGGAATGTTTTAGCCGCCCTCCTACTCGAAGTATGCCTTCCTTATCCAAAAATGGTGTTAAGCTGTTAAGTGAGCTATTTTTGTTAATTATCTCGGCCTTTAGTAGTTGTGTTATCTCTGTTGCGAATTCTGAAGACTGTATTGCCTTAACAATTATGTGAAGGGAATCGTCTAACTCCTTTGGCGTAACTGATGAATGTGTTGGTCGACTTGCAATAGACATTCTACTGTTTTTTATGAATCTGAGGACATATGCTAGAATTCCTTGCAAGGTTCGAAATGAATTTTTGTGGTTGATTCTATAAATGAAGTCAGTGCTTGATGTTGTTGTGGCTGCTATAATTGTCTTTTTCATTTCGATGACGTCTGTATTGGGTAATTGATGTGGGAATTTTGATGGCCATATTACCTCCTTGCCATGAAGGAACGTTGGTCCTTGAAACCACAATCCATTGTTAGTTAGATTGGCTGGTTGCACTCCTCGCGATAAAATGTCAGCAGGATTGTCTTTTGATTTTACATGACGCCACTGGTCTGCTATTGTTAATGACTGAATGGTTGAAATTCTATTAGCCACAAACGTTTTATAAGAAGATGATTGCGAGTTAATCCATGATAAAACAATTTCGGAATCAGTCCACAGGAACATAGATTGATTTTGTAGGGACAGATCCGTTTTTACTCGATGAGCGAGTTGGGCAGCTATGACCGCAGCACATAGCTCTAATCGAGGTAATGTTTGTTGTTTCACAGGGGCTACTCTTGATTTTGCACATAGCAGTCGAACAATTATTGTTCCATTTTTAAGTTTTGCGCGAATGTATACAACTGCACCATAGGCTTTTTCAGATGCATCTGCGAATATATGAAGCTGTGTTTTTACTGGAATGCCACCATAGAATATATGTCTCGCAATTTTGAACTCATCTAGTGTTTTCAAATCATTTCGGAAACTCTCCCAGGTCATTTGAAGATTATGAGGTAATGGTTCATCCCAATCTAACGAATGCTGCCACAATTGTTGGATGAAGATTTTTGCCTTGACAACAACAGGAGCAAGGAGACCCAGAGGATCAAATAATTTTGCAAGTTCTGATGTAACTGTCCGTTTTGAGATTACGTGAAGTTCATTGAGTTTTACTTTGATGCAAAACTGATCATCTTGGGGCACCCAATGTAAACCCAACGTTTTTATTGTTTTATTACTGTTGCCATCAAGATCTAAATCAACTACTCTGTCACTGTGGGGTATATTTTTCAGCAGCCTTTCATTATTTGAGCACCATTTTTTCAGGATGAAGCCATGTTCTTGAAGTATCATTTGTAGTTGCCATTGAGTCTCAATCGCCAAATTTAGACTATCTGAGCCACCGAGACCATCATCCACATAAAAGTTGTCTCTTAGCATCTGAGAGCCGAGTGGGTATCGTGCTGTATTTTCTTCTGCAATACGTTGTAAGCACCTTGTGGCCAAGTATGGAGCTGCTCTAGTGCCGTAGGTGACGGTGTTCAACCTGTAATAATTAATTGGTGATGAAGGATCCTCTCTCCAAATGATCAACTGATACTGATGGTCGGCTGGGTTGATTAGTATTTGACGATACATTTTCTCGATGTCAGTTGTAAATACGAATTTAGGCATGCGAAATCTAAGTAGAATCGAAAATAAATCACTTTGTACAGTAGGGCCAGTATACATTAAGTCATTTAACGAGTATCCTGTTGACGTTTTAGCTGACGCGTCGAACACTACTCTAAGTTTTGTTGATGTACTCTCGGGCTTTAGCACGCAATGATGTGGAATAAAATATCTTGGATTAGGTATATTGTGTATATTAACCTTTTCCATGTGACCCAATTCCTCATATTCTCTCATAAAATTAATGTACTCACGTCTCATATTTTCGTTCTTATGGAGCCGATTTTCCAAACTAATGAATCTATTGTAAGCCAATTGGTGTGAGTGGCCTAGTGCAGTTGGATTCTCTTTAAATGGTAAGCTGACGATGAAGCGACCATCAGAACGATTCCTTATATGTTGGTTGAAATGATTTTCACACAATTTTTCTGCCGGAGACAATATTTTCGCGTTCGTTTCTACTTCATCGAGTTTCCATAGTTGTTCTATTGATTCTTCTAATGACCTTTCATTACCAAATACTGCGCACGTCAATGCCGAGGATGAGCAAGATGGGGTGTGCTCTTTGATTGATCCACCTACAACCCACCCAAGTGACGTATTTTGAAGTATTGGAAGACTGTCGCTTAACTTTATCGTGCCAGGTTGTATCAGGCTGAAGTAGAACTCGGCGCCAAGAAGAATATCAATTTTCTCTGGCATGTTAAACTTGGGGTCCGCCAGATGAATGCCCTTTGGAATTTTCCAATATGAAACATCGATAATGTGACTCGGTTGCGATAAATGCGTATGAATATATACATATATGTACATGTTATAATTTTGTTGAGATGAAACAAATTTTCTACATTTGCTTTATTTATGATGAAAAATTTAAACAGTGCATATATGAGAATTTCTTACATGCAATTTCTCAAAATCCTATATAATTTTGGTGCATAAAAGCGAGAAATGCATATAAGCGAAATGCATATATTAAAAAATATTGCGTGTATTTTATATACAAAAGAAATATTGTTCAAGTTCGGCTGCATATAAACGATAAATGCTTATAACCGGCGTGCATATAAGCGGTAAATACTGTAGTAGCTTTTAGACAATTATCACCTAATCTCCTGCAGGGAACTTACAAATCCATACATATATACATACTGTCTAACAGAGCTCTTGCACTGTATGAAAAATTATATCATAAGGTTATTAAAATTTTAAGTTCATCTAATAATAATTATAATTAAATAATTATAATTACCCTTTATATACCCTTATAAATAGCAGTTGTCACTGGGTAACAAAGGAATAAAACCACCAATTTTATAGAATTTTTCTTTACAAAAAATAAACTAGTCCTGAACTAGTACCAATGGTACTAGTAGTTTTCTAAACACACTCAATGTTAATTTGAGCATTAAGATGGTATAGGAAAGTTTACAGTTGGGAACTACTGGTAGGGTAGGTTGCTGTACTAGTAAAATGCTAGTTGGACACTAGTTCGATCTCCTGCAGGGTTATTCATTGGAAATACAAACATAGATATGTATACATGCATATACATATCGTCAGCCCATTATTGGTTTGACCCACCGACCATTTTTTTTAAAAAATGAGTTAGGTATGGGGTATATATAATTTGAGTATCCCCTTTCTGAATCCAAAACAGGTTTTGCGAAATTAATTATGGTTTCCGAGATATTTAGCATTAATTATGCTCCATATCAACTATTTTAGGGTTTAATAAATATTGTTTTGTTGTTTTTCTCCATTCTGACTTTTTGGCGTATGCTCCAAACCATGCTCCAAAATGGGCCGACGATATGTATGTATATCAAATTAAAAATCCTATTATCCTACTAATATTATAAATGTGAAAGTATTTATGTTTGGATATTTGGATATTTGTTACCTTTTATAACGAGAAAGAAACGCTGAAGGGATTTCAATAAAATTCGTTACACACATTGGTTATACTTTTTACCACAAAAATGACACGATTCAACCAATTATGGTCCTAAGAAAGTTTTTAAATTTTTGAAATGAATTAACCCATTACTGGCGCCAATAATCCTACCAATGTGAAAAAACAACTTAATATATATACATACTTGGATGAAGTTTAATTATTCACAATATAGAGTACATTTTAAGGGTCAGAATGGGTAAACATTTGTACTTTTGGTACTTTTTCTCTCTTTTTGCTAAACTTGCTCTAACTGCAGTTTAAAGGACAATTTTTAGTTTGTAAGAAACTTGACCTAACAAGAATTGCCTTAGAAAATAATAATTCACAGGTCACATAAGTATTATTTGTATTGAGAACCACAAAGCACACAAAGATATCATGAAAGCATTTTAAGCTTTGTTCCACCTACTTCCAAAATTTAAATTCGAAATCTATAATTATAATGTCATAGTGTCCATGGACTTTAAAACAATTTCAAAAGTGTCATAATGTCCACGGACACTACGACAAATTTTCTTTGTTGTGACATGCCAACGTTTCAAAAAAAAAAAAAGCTTAGATAAGAACCTCTCCTCATATTGTTTTGAAGACAAAAAAACAATATGATCATAATAAAAAAGAAATGGTTTCAAGTTGGGTTGAGTGGTGAATCATAATAGGGGCATTAATTTCTTATTTAAATGATTTGCAGTGTATTTATTAAATACAAAAGGCTTTGTTAAAAAAATATTTTTGATAAAACAGAGTTATTTTTTATGAATAAGGCAGTATAACTGTGATTATTTTTTATATGTATTGAAAATCAAACTCACGTAAACTCACATAGATACTCATCGAATGCTTACAAAATATTTTTAAAATATACATAGCTATTACATATGTAAGTGAAATCTTTCGCATATTCTGTAAAAAAAAAAGGATAAGTACACTTTTCGTACAAATCGCAAAAGATATATTAAACTACATATGCATTTTCTTTCAGTGCATGTAGAAAAAGATGAATTGTTTTACACACAATTAATTCCATTATTTATTATGTATATGGATTTTGTGAAAAGTAAAAAGGTTTTCGGTTGTTAACACAAAATTTACAAATTGACAAAATTTCGTCGAGTGTCAGAAGTATGATTAATAATAAGCCCAAAGGATTGGTTAGTTATGGTACAACATAAGGGTTTATTTATCAATTCATTGGCGAAACGTGCATAAAAAAATAAGTACTGAAGTTGGAAAAAGAGCGATAATCAAAGGTAAATTTACATAACCTACATAAATAAATACATATGGATGTGTGTGTGTGTGTGTATGGTCTTAGTAAAGCACTTACTTAGATACAAATATTAGGCTCAATGAATAATAAATTAAATTGTAACATCCTTTTTCATAAAAATTATTAAGGCTTTTTAAAGGATTTTTAAAAAAGATTTTTATAAAAAATATTTCTTCTTAAGCCTTTATAACTAATCTAAGGCTTAATAATTGTTATAAATAAGTCTGTAAGTTTATTGAGTATGTAATTTTAATAAAATAGTTTTTACTTCGGACAAGATAACAAAGTTAACCCCGAAATTCATTAAGTGCTTTTTGCGTTTTACATTGTGATTAATGTGATGGATTTTCTTCAATCATTTAGCAACATTGTTTTCAATAGAATTGAATAACAGTTAACAGCTGATAAGATTTAGTCAATAACAGGAATGTAAATATGTACATACATATTAAAGTCCTGCACAAGACTATTTACAAGAACTTTCAAGACATGAGGGATTTTTCAAATGCTTTACTACAGCGAAGTCTTCTAAAACAAACGCTAAGCAACACTGTTTGCAAGAATTTGTTTCAGTTATTGCAAGTATAGGAGTAAAGAAGAAAATACTTCGTAACTGAAAAATTTGTGATGCTTGCTTCTTTCTACGCATGGGCGCGTATACAAGCGTCATGCATGTACATACACACACACGTTGTGTGTATGCTCTTTTATTTTTCTGCACACAAACAAACGTTCACATGCATTTACATTAGTTGTGTGCGCTTGCTTAAAAAAAACTCCCTTAAACACATAATAGCTTACCATCTACATCTTACACACACACTCAAACGTACAATATGGAAAATAACAAGCATACACGTATCAACACTACTTTGGTGACTGTTTGTTCATAACAAGAAGTCTTGACGACATTGCTTGTTAGCACTCATATACACGCATACAAATGCATCTATCGTGCTTTGCTTATAATACGACAGCATTTATTATTGGTTTAGTATAATGCAGCCATGAGAATACATTTAAAAAACAAGACGTATTTACATTTCAAGACAATTTACGCAGGTCTATAATACATATGTATGTAAGTATGTATTGATAAGAAATTATGATGAAGTTTTTTTTGGCTGTTAGAAAAAAAAAAACGTTATAAAAATATGTTTATAACACTATGCAACAAATGAATAATTTTGTAAAAACACACGAACTGGACAGGATACCGTACAAGAAATGAAGGACTGAAACTAACACAAACAACATTTTTTCACTAACACATTTGCACCAATTTTACATTGAATTCAATAGTGACAGTCAGTTGACTTGACTAGTCATTTGATCGGAAGTGATGATGGATTTATTTATTAATTATAGTCTAACATCTAATGTACATATGCCGAAACGTTTAAAACATCGAGTTTTATTTAAAAAAAAAAAAATACAATTCATTCTGTCTGTGAAAATTAAAATTTATAAATGTTAAAAAAGATAAGTAAAAACAATAGTGAATAAAAGAATTTTACAAAATTTAATTTTATATGTATACATATATATTTCTTTTCAAAATTTTAGATATTTGTAAAATGCAAGATGCGTTGGGGATGAAAATACGTGAAGAGGGCTAGATACCGCCTAGGTTATTCTGCTTTTTCTGAATTATATCTTCCATTTTAAATATTTTATTTACTTTTATATTTTTAAGTGATTTTTTTATAATAAAAAAAACAACATTAATTAATAAAAATATTTCATTCAATAAGAATTGAAATTACTGAACTTAAGCCTGATTAAGAAATCATTTCTGATTAAAACTCACTACAGTTCAATTAAATCTAAAAATGTCTCAATTAAAATAATAAAAATTATATTCATGGTCAGTATATCAATCATTTATGATTGCTCAATTGTGGGGAGTATATAAGACAATTATGATCAGTCAAACTTGACTAATATTTATGCTATCATTGATTAGCAAAAAGCAGTAGAGTGAGCAGTTTTATAGTCGTTCGAATGAGATGCAACATCACACGTACACAAAAGTTTCCATACAATTTCTCATTTTGCCCTTAATAATGTGGAAGAAACTTTGTTCTACGCAATGATGAATATATCCTGCATGACTTCCGATCAAATGACCGGCCAATTGTCTGATAGTATTCTTGTAGGGTAGGTTCGATCATCAGTTTTTGGCCAGCAGCTAATTCAGACTTGGTAATGGCTTTAAACTATAAATGGCAATAATACAGCTAAGAGTCTACCAAACAAATTTTCCATAAGATATCTACTATCTGAAGAAATTTTGTGAACATATCAATATAAACTGAGCGTGCCTAGGCACCCTAAATACATCATTAAGACCACTTTGTACCTTAAAGATTTAACTCAACTAGATTTTCGCTAGACATATAATTTCCTTGAATTAAGGAATTGGTTGCTTACTGTTGCATAGTTGAAAAAAAGAAAACATAACGGTATTTTCTTTTTGAAATAATGTATGTATTTTCAGCTACACTATCATTAACATCACAATTTTCATAAAAAGTGGACTTACCAATTTTGCTGATATTCTTTCTTTCCTTTCTTTACAATTTAATTGTTCCTTTCAATTTGCTTTATTCTTTACAACAAAACTAAACCCAGTATTTTCTCTCTCTCTCACATCCTTTTCATTATGTGATAAAAACCACACACACAAAAAAAAAACAAAAATAATATAAACAAAAACTGCGTAAAAAGACGAGAGAGAGAGAGAGAGAGAGAGAGAGAGAGAGAGAGTAAAAAGCTTTCTTCGCTAACTGTAGTAAAGTGTTCGTGTCGTCAGCACAGTGTTGCCGATTTGTGTGTAATTACACATATCATGTGTAATTTTCACTTGCATGTGTAGCGCATGTGTAATTGATTTTATGTGTAATTCATGTGTAGTTTCGCTTTATATTATATTTTTGAGAAACTTCCAAAATTAAAATTTTTCCAAACCCTGATATTGTCATTAACTGCTTTCAGTTTGCAACACTAAGACAATTATTTTTCCGAATCCTTTAGATTCCAAACTGAATGGCTTCAGAAAACAGAGTTCAAAGGATGTCTGATCAAAATTTCAGAAAGAGGAAAATATGTATCATTTTGCAAATTATGCAATAAAAAACTAATTTGCCATAAGCCAGTCCTTTCGAGACACATGGAAACAACTTCTCACAAAGCCGCTGCTTCTGCCCTAAGATCTACTTCTAATGTTTGCACTGCTTTACAAAATAATATTGCAATTAAAGTGACTATTAAAAGAGCTGAATTAAAACTCGCTGGACTATTAGCTACTAACAACTTGCCATTTATACTAATAGATGACCTTGTACCTGTGTTAAAATCATCAATTCCATATTCAAATATATTGACAGATGTAAGTCTTCATAGGACAAAGGCAACTGCATTAATGAAAAATATTCTAGGCAATCAAACACGATGTTTTCTATTATAATAGATGAAACAACAGATATTAGCTCCATAAAACAAATTGTCATAACAACTATTTCTTACAATGAAAATACATCCAGTGCTCAGTATTCCTTTTTCGATTTTAAAGAATGTATATCATCTACTGGAACCGACATTTTTAATATTTTGAAAAACTCTATTGAAGAAAAGGATATACCTTTTACAAATTTGGTCGATACTCCTAATGTAATGTTTGGACAATACAATTCGGTAGCTAAATTACTAAAAATGAAAAATCAGATATTGTCTTGATCAAATGCTCTTGCCATTTAATTAATTTGGTAGCATCAAAATCTTGTTTAAAATTGCCCATTAACTTGGGGTCTTATTTTAATAGAAGCTATATTCGCCAAAAAAAAAAAACCTTCAAGAGTTTCAAGAGTACTTCAAAACTAATGTGCAAAAAATATTATCCCCACCGATTACCAGATGGCTCTCAATTCATGCATGTGTTACTCGTATTTTAGAACAATATGAACCTTTAAGAAGTTTTTTCAGGCTTGAGGTTATTGAAGATCCTTCAAAAATTACTAGTTCAATGCTAGACGCATTAGATAATCCAGCAACTAAAATCTATTTAGAATTTTTATCATATGCCTTAGGTATTTTGGCTTCTTTTAACGCACTTTTTCACTCTGAAAAACCTATTTTGTATAAAATGAAAGATGAAGTTATAAATATAATGCCGACTTATTATTCAAATTATATTAAAATATCTGAATTAAAATTAAAAGGTCTATGGGAAATTGATGAGCGTGAAGAGCATTTATTTCTAAATTTAGAAGAAATCTACATATATTGGAATAGCTGCATATGAATTTTTGTCTAACTGCACTAGTACCGAAAAAAAGTTATACTTCAAAACTGTAGAGAGTTTTATATAGAAGCTATTCATCAAATAAAATTAAAATTTGATTTTTCAGATGAAATATATACAATTATCGACATCGTTCGTCCAAAATTTGCTCAAAACTTTCAGTTAAAGACATTATCTTTGTTCTCAAAAAGATTTCCTACTTTTGATGTTGATCTGCAATTACTGGATAATGAATGGCGACGGCATGCATTTAAAAATTTTTGGATTAAAAAATTCTTTAGGTGTTTCCAAATTTACAAAAAGTAATTAAATTTCTATTAATATTACCATTTTCAAATGCATCCGCTGAAAGAATATTTAGTAATTTAAAAAATTGTAAAACAGATTTAAGAAATAAGATATCTTCAGAAACAATTGCGGCAATTTTTTTTACCAAAGAAGGAATTCGGAGAAGTGAAAATGAAAACTTCGAACATACGGAAACTATGTATAATAAGCCAAATTGGAAAAATTGATTTTGTAAAAATTAAACTTTTTAAAACATTATGGGCATAATTTTGCACAACGCAACGAAAAACAATAACAAATTTTAAATGATTAATTTTTTTTGTTAAAAATTTGAAACTTTTCAATCCCAAAAACAGTGGAGCATTTTATATGAATTTTAAATTTTAAATTTACATCCATATGTGTGTATGTACAAACCAACAACTATTTAAAATATTTTCAAATTTGTTATTTTCTGTTACAAAAATTCTGACTGCTGCGTTGCGTTTTACAAAATTATGACTTACATACATTTTATAGAAAAAATATAATTAATTGATATAAAAGTGTTGTTTTTTGTTTTATTTTTTGGTTGAATATAGTACATATGTATGTATATAAAAAAAATCATGTGTAATTTTTCTTCAGATGTGTAATATTGGAAACAGTGATGTGTAATTTCCAAATTCATCATCGGCAACACTGCGTCAGCATCACCTACTAACAGTATGTACATATGTATGTATGTATATCTCATATGTATATACTCATTACAGGGCATAAGGATAAACAGTGCGTTTGTTTGTTTGTTTGTGTGAAGTACGACGAGTAGTTAGCTGCAAACAAAATACTGTTTCACTTTCCAAAATACTTTAGTTGCTCTCTAATATCAAAAGTGCCAACATGTAGCTTTTAAAACAGGATGCTTATAATTTTCTAAGCATATTTAAGTTTTCCAGTGCAGCAGGAATACCTGCTAAAAACAATAAAAAAATATTTAAAAAAAAAGTATTAAATTAATATCAAGAAATAGAAACGGAAATACAAATTAATATACATACTTATTTACATACTAAATATGTACGTATGTATGTTCATATGTATATATGTACACCTGTACATACGAGTCATGTGAAGCATTGTGTATGTTTGTTTTAATAAAGTTTATGCGTTAAAATATTAAATATACACTCTCATAAATAGTTATGTTCATACAAATAAAAAATGGAAATGAAAATAGCATAAATATATAATACATACATATATGTATATACATATGTATGTATGTGTATGTACACACATATGTATGTATATATACACATATCGAGCCTTTGCTGCAATAGAGTTATAAGTCAAAGAAAGAACATGCTTTTTAATGAATTAATGATGTAGCATTAATCGTAATATTCACCCTTCCTTATTCCAGTTGTCGACATCGACGCCACTTTAACACAATACCCACAAATTGGGGTTTGTTTACTCGCTCTCGAGAACAATTTTCTGCTACTGACAATCTATTTCCGTTCCCTAAGCTCTAGAGAATAGCATAAACCTGCCAAAACTTTTGCTATTGTGTTTAAGTGAAGTCGATGTCGTCAGCTGGAATAAGGCTGATGGTTTCAAAATTTCATTCATAAATCTTGTATACTGAATTATTGAGGCAAGAATAAAATTTTCCTTTTCCATTAAGTTGTTAGTAAACTGAAAACTTCAAACTCGTTTGCTGCAAAACAAGTTTATTTTTGGAGTTATGACTTTATTGAAGCAAATGCTGGATATTTAATTTTTTAAGGCTCTCCATCTCTGATCAAGTAAAAAAAGAAAGTTTTCAATAAGAAAAGTGAAAAACATGTTTTAGTATATTTTGTGTGTGTGTGTGTGTGTGTGTATGTACGAGTATATTGAAGATGTATTAATTGTTCGAGTACTTGCAAAATAAAAGAAAAACAAGTATCTAAAGAATGTAAAAAAAGCGACAAAGTGAAACTGACAAGCGAAAAAAAAGCATCAACAGCAACAACATCTTAATAGAACAATAGCCTCCATGCAATTTATACACAAATTGTCTTTTAAAAATTAAAAAAAAAATACGTATTAAGCGAACGATTTAACGAGACAAAAAAAAAGTTCACCGCAAAAAGTTTTGTTTCCGCTAAAGATTTTTATATTGTTGTACCGTTATTCACTTTTGCTGGTCTAAAGGGATCAAACTTTTATTTGGGTCACTGCAAATTGTGCGCTATAACTATATGTACATATTTGTTTTCTTTCTTAATCCCAAATGGTTATGGAAAATGTATGAGATCTATTGAATTTGATCGAGCTGAAATTTCTTAAGAACTATTTATTTATTTTTTTAATTATCATTTGATTTATTGTTTTCTAATTTATTTTATTTAATTGATCTTTCGTGGCCATAACAAATGAGATGCGAACACATAAAAGAAATAATCTAAATGCAATACATATGTGGATATCTTACTCCTATCTACTCATTTAAGAGATGGTACTGGAAATCCGTTGATTTTCGAATTTTGAACAAAATAGTGAAAGCATAAAAAAACTATGAAAAATTAACCAGGGATGTCAGATTTTGTAAGACCTATTTCGCTGATTGATTTGAAAAGTCGCCAAAAGTCGTCAAAATAAATTTTATGTAGTTTCCCTTAATATAAATTTAATAATAAATTTGTTTTTATATAATTTTTATAAAAAAATAGTTCTTGTAAATTTTTCTCATTATCAAAATCAAATTGTTTTAACTTCTTCAAGACGAGTTTTAATTGGATTTATTTTTGCAACTACATACTGAAAATTAAATTTCCTTAGCCAATGTAGTAAAGTAAGAAAATAAAAAATATGTTGATTAGTTATTGAGTTCTTGTTTCAACTTTGTTATTTGTCGAGCTTCTCACATTTGTTTAAATGAAAGTTTAAAACATAATAACTCTAGTTGTTCCAAGATTTTTTGGCAAATGCACATAGGATCCAGCTGGATCCAGCTAAACTCCTTAAAAATCAATTTCAAATGTATATTTAATATTTAATAAAAAATTGTTTTACTGAATAAGTAAAATAATAATTTGGGATTATTAGTGCGTTAATAAATGTTAAACTTAAATTGTAAGAATTCCCAAAAATAAAACACTAATTTCAAGTTAAATTTTGTTAAAAATTGCCAACAAAATCATTTATCGGCAGTTAAACATACATAGGTAGAGTGATATAACTTCGTGCTAACCTAAATAGAAAATGGAAAAACAGAAAATGAATAGTGATACTTACAAATGTGTTTACCAAAGGTAAATCAATAATTGTATACACAATCAATTCTCATATTCCATTTCATAGAAATTTAAGTTAAATAGCTGATGTTAATAATAATCTCTACCCCAGTAGATAGACATGGGTGCTGATGAAGTGCGTGGCTGCACAGAAAAATATCGGTATTTCCCCCAGCTAATAAAAAAAGTCTAGTTTAATTTTTCTTCTCTTCTTTGGATACTCACATTAATTAATAAAAATATTTCATTCAATAAGAATTGAAATTACTGAACTCAAGCCTGATTAAGAAATTATTTCTGATTAATAATAATTAATATTTTCTGAGTATAGAAGGTTTAGCGCCAGCGGACCCTTCTTATTTAAAAAAAAAATTAATATCAAATCTATGAGATCAGATATTTATGGAATTTTCTATCTTTACACAACAATGTATCATTCAAGGACCATAGTATACTAAACGAACATCAAGTGCCAACATATAAATTATACAAAAAGTGGTTTGGCACTATTCAAGTGATTCTGGAACTATTTAGAAACAGATTCGGCACGAAGTCAATATTTCCAATTCCCATCACTGGTATACACTGGTATATTACCACCGTGATTCTAGTGGTGATTGCTATAATATTTGGTGAATTTCGTTAACCACAGAAAATTTTTTCCTGAATAAAAAAAAAACAATTGAAAATTTTGTTGAGTCAATTAAACTTTTAATTAAATTAAATTTTTAATTAATTTTTGGGTTTTTTGTTTCAATTAAACGTGCTTATTGCAGTTTTTGCTTGTGAGCCTAAACCCATAAAAATTGCTCAAGAGTCAATGAAATTTCTGCCAACCAGGGCTGTCAGATGTGGCGATTTCTCGCCAAACGTGGCGATTTTTCAAATTGTTTGGCGTCCAAATTTTTGGTTTTGCGACATGGCGACTTTTCTGGCGATAAATAAATTTGTTGGCGATTTTTGTGGCTATTTTCAGCAAAATTGAAATTCAAAATTTTTGTAATTCAGCAAAATTAGTTTGTGGAAGGATTAGTTTAAAAAAAATAAATCCTTTCAAAAGTCGTCTGCAAGATTTTAAATCAACTTGATTTTGATGATTTTTCTTATATTAATTATTTTAATTAATTCATTTTGAATTTGGATGAGAAAAATTAAGAAAAAATTATTTTTGGCGACTTTAATTCTACTTTTGGCGATTTTCTGTTAAATTTCTGTACGACTATTTTATAAAAATTTATATTGAAAAAAGTTGTATATAAAATCATCAAATATTTATTAAGAAAAACTACATAAAATTGATTTTGGCGACTTATGGCGATTTTTAAAATCAATTTGGCGAAATAGGTCAGAAAATATCTGACAACCCTGCTGCCAACCACATGTGTAGCTGTGAATTTGGAATATATACACTGAAAATTCCGATGCACCCTCTTGCATTGCGGTTTGGTCGGCATTATTCCAAGCGTTTTTTTTACGATTGATCACTTATTCGCTGCCAGTAGCTTAGGCTATTTACTGTATAAAGTTGAAGTTTTGCTTGGACAGCAATTCCTTTGCGATTTCAGACGTGAGCTGTGAATCGCTATCCTATTGAAAAATAAGCGCTTTTATAGACAGTCCGGTTTTCTCAACATACCATCATACCGTATTTCACTGTTTCTTTATCTTGTTTTTTAGTTATTTCATTTTCACTTCATTCACATACAAACATATACGCTCCTTTATTTATTAATTGCCATCACTAATTTTATGTCCGACACTGGCCGGGGCTAATAATTATATTTAGATTTTAATTTTTGAAGATACAATAAATAAATATTAATATTTAAAAAATACGCACCTTTATTGCAGAATAGTCATAACTAAAAAAATTATTTGACAGAAAATGATTTTAAAGTTTTCAATTTATATTAAGGAAATTTTCTTCTCTCAATAAACTTTTGCTAAAAATAAAATAGGAACAGCAAAAAAGTATTTTTAAGATATGGCTATGCTGCAACAAAGGAGCGATATGTTTGAAAATTTTATTTGAATTTGCTTCTTAATAAGCTAAACTTAGTAGCTTTACAACTGGACCGAGTAGTCCTGGTGATAAAAAATTAACATCACTTAAATAATTTTGAACGAATTACAAAATATTGAACTTTTTTTACTATGAAATTTGGTGAAAATTGTTAATGGATTTTTTTCATTCAAAGAATATTTTTCTTTATTAATAAATTCGTTTTGAGTATTTTGTTAACGCACTAATTATCCCAAATTATTATTTCACTTATTGAGTAAAATAGTTTTTTTTTATTAAAAATTCATTTAAATTGATTATTGAGGGGTTTAGCTGGATCCTATGCGCATTTCACTGTTGCTAAAACTTAGATAAACTAGAGATATTGGGTTAAACTTCCATTTAAACAAATGAGAAGTTCAACTAACTAATATCAAAGTGGAAACAAGAATTCAATAATCAACATGTTTTTTATTTTCTTACTTAACCCTTGCTACATTGGCTGACTTTTTTTTCAGCTCGAATTGTAGTTGTATGTTATGAAAATATGTAAATGTTAATAATTGCTGCTTTTTTGTGGGAATTGTTGCAATTTAAGTTTAAAATGCATGTGTGGCAACACTCTATTCTTGCGAAAGCAATGAATAGTTGCTGTTGCCACAATAGGATATGGCGCCCCATACCACAACTCCGCCTTCCTTGCTTCCTTGTGTCTTCGTTGCAAAAATGTTTCTTTCTTTCTTAAGTCGTGGATATAAAATTTTTCCATCTAGTCCATCGACTATTAAGCTTTTTTCATCACAAAAATATTTATTCGAAATTGTTAAAATCAAATCCCTTATTTTAGTGATTCGCAGTGTATACACTGCATGCGTGTGTGTTTTCGGAAACACATCTCTTTAGCAATTAATATACATATTTTTTTATTTTTTTATTTTTTTTTTAATAGAAATGTGAATAATTTCTTAACATCTCGTTTTAAATAAAATATTTAAGCACGTCTCAAGAATTAAATAATATGTTAGAAGTGGGTTAAGAGAACAGAACAATTTGCTGTAAATTTCTGAAAATAACCATTAACATAAAATATGGATGTCGTTTTGAATGCAAAGCAGCAAATGGATTCACCTGATGAGCAACGTTCACCCAAAAACTTAGGTAAGTTGTTTAAGGAATCAACTATTGTTTTTATTTATTATTTATAGTTAATTAAAATTCTTTCATTTCATTTCCTTTCATCAGTATCCTAAAGTTTTTCATTTTTGTAATTTGTGCGTGTGTGCTTGTGTGTGTGTGTGTGTGTGTGTGTGTGTGTTGAGTTTAAACAACCAGTTAAGTAAGAGATTAGTTTGTTTATTTGCTTTATTCCCTTAAGGCTTTAGGCCAGGGTTGATGTCTTTTAGATTTAATCTGAAACTATTCAAAAATACCTCGTATTAAATACATACATATGTATGTATACATATATGTACATAAAAACTTATAAATATTTTATAGTTTAATCTGTTTTACGGATGTTTTGGCATATAAAGTCCCAGTTGGCCAAATCGTCACAGACGACATTGTCTTCGACGATTAATGTACGACATGTCACCTGTTCATTAGGTTTTCTAATCGAAAATTTAAAGGAAATCGTCGTACATGACTATCTGAGCGACAATATCCATCGTTTTGTCTTCAATAAAACTTTGTTGAGGACAATCCGAGTGACAATATCCATCGTTTTGTTTTCAATAAAGCCCTGTTGACGACAATCTGAGCGACAGTGTCATACGTTTTGTCTTGAATAAGACTTTGTTGAGGACAATCTGAGCGACAGTGTCATATAAGTTTTGTCTTCAATAAAGCAGTGCTGACGACAATCTGAGCGACATTGTCGCCCATCTCGTGTTGTGTGACCTCGGCGCCATTTGTATGAAAATTTCGTTGACGATTTGTATGGGGCTGTCTACAATATGTCTTCTACGACTTACCACTGTCTTGTACCCGTCGTCAAAGATGTCTTAAAGACGTGGCGAACTGGGATATGATAGATAGACACACACACACACACACACACACACACATGAAAATGTATGTGATACATATTTCGTCATTTTGCAACTAAAACAACAACTTAACGAGTTTAAACAAACACTTGAATGCAGTTAACCCTTCCATAATACCTTGTAATCTGCCTCTGCTTTTTTCTTAATACTTTTGTTTTGAAGTACATATGTACATACATATGTATGTACATATGTATGTACATATATATAGTTTTGTGGTATTTACCCACTATCGCAGGCAGGTGATGGGCTATGTGGGCGTAACAATCTTTATATTATTTCTTTACTTTATTTTTTCACAAAAGAAAAAATTTGAATCAAGAAAACTCAATTTGGGGATTTTTGGGGATGACAAATCAAAAATTGGGGATAAGCTATAGAAAAAAACTGGCAACACTGAAAACAGGTACCTTTTTCGATATTTTTTAATTTCAAATAAAAGTTTGAAGAAACTTTCATAAAATACTTTGTTTATCTACAGGCAAAGAAAAAATATGGTTGAGGTAACCATAATCAAACAGCAACATAATATGATTGAATTATATGGTTGCAGTCAAATCATATTATTGTCAATGGAAAAGCAAATTTTAAATGATATTATTTTCTGAGTTAATAATAATATTATCTACAAAAACAATTAACTTTGTTACACCTAATCTTATTATTGTAAATAAGATAACACTATTGTTAGATGTGACTAAAATATAATTGACACTTACCCATGGTATGGTAATAATATTATAATAATATTGTTAAATACGACCATAGTATTATTTTATGTAATAATAATATTTTGTTTTTTAATCATATATTTATTGGCAAATCTTTTGTTTGAAACAGCTGTGCGGTAAATCCGAAATAAAAATAAATTAATATTGTTGAAATAAAATGTATGTATGTATGTATAGGAATGTATACCCAGTCAGCATGTTGAAGATTGTTTCTCCAAACTGAGTCTTTTTCGACTACTTTAGATGATCAAAAACTGATTAATCAGTTATGCGCTTAAAATAAGACTCGAGAATGATTCCCAGAACTGCTTAGAAGGTGATTTGTTTAAAAAACAAACAGCAAGCTCATTCAGTAAATTCAATAAAATACAAAGTGTATTAAATTTGTGAACAAAAAATGTAAATGTCTCGAAAATGAGTCGAAATTGATCAGAAACGCCAGTCATAAAAGACTCTTTTAGAAGAGTCGCGGCTAGGGTACCATTTTCTCCCGAATGAACAGTCATTTTCGACCCGAAAACGAGCGCATAAACGCTTATTTTAATCGCGCGGACGAGTCGAAAGTGACATAAATGATACTCCCGTTGTGAGAAAATGGTACCCTACAGATGAATCATACCAAAGAATCAGTTATGATACGATTTGCTGATTATTTTTGAGCAATTTTCATATTAAATCATTTAAATCACCTTTTTGCGGTTTCTTTGCATGTTGTTCCTCTATTTTTAAGAAATCATTATTTGAGCATGTAGATGAATCATAATTGAATCCTCTTTCAATCGCCCAAGTGATAAATCACTTTTTAATCATCAAAAGCGATCTGTAGAGAATCATATGCTAGCTGGGTATATGTGTATACACGAAATACAGACACATCTGTGTAAAGAGATATACATACATACATACATACATATGTACATATTATTTTTATTTATCTACCCTCTTGTTTATAATTTTTTTAATTTATTTAACACCACGCGTGCACTGCCGATAGCTTACAAACGAAACAATGAACTGACAGAAGATGTTTCTGAAAAAGATTTTTTTTTTCAACTGAACATAGTATGGTTTTGGATAACATTATATTGCTATTTACATCATATTATTTTTACACAATAATACAAATTATATTGTAGTCATAAATTTTTAACAAAACTATATTGTTACACTCTAACCATATCGCACTTTCTATGAATATAATAATGTAATGTTTAAAATAACAATAATGTTTAAAATAACAATAACTAGTTTTCAACGACCACACATTTGTTTGAAAGAACATAATATTGTTTTCTTAACCATTTTACAACCATATCTTTTTTTTGCGTGTAGCATACGCTCGTGATCCATCAATCCATTAGAATGGATCGCGATCCAAATATCACAATATAAATATTGAAATAAAACATTAATTGAACTTTGAAGAAATTTATTATTTGACATATTGTCAGAAGTGTACATAAAATAATTGAAATTTATTTGATATTGGTTTAGCCTGATGTCTATATACGCATTTCATTATTATAATTAATATGTTTACGCAGAATATGTGAGCCTGAGGTAACTTTTTGTATACATATTTATTATTATTTTTCCAGCATTTCGCCACTCCGTTGTGTGGCTTCTTGCAGGGATGATTTTTATTTCAATTAAGCTAGTATTTTTCTTTATTTCCTTATGAACTTTTGAGGAGCGAAAGTAGTTCTACCTTTGGTAAAAATATAAAAGAAAAATGTAACCGCATTGATCTGAAATACAAGCTTAATTGATTGGTATTCGTACGTGACATAGTACGTGACATTGTGTGGAATTGCCCATATGTATGTATGTGTGTATGTATGTACATACATTTATGTATGTATGTACATGTGTTCATGTATGTACCCTGCAGATAAAAGGAGTAGTATGTGGTCAGAAACATACTAGTTGCTTTTGAATTCAGACTGGTTGCACATCTGTTTTTTTTTTTCATACAACGAACTATCGACTTTTACATTGGGTTGTCATAGGAGCACAACTAGTTGTTTTGTGTAGAGTTGCATACTAGTTGAAGGACTAGTTGCTGTTATACTAGTTTATATCAATGCCTGTTATGGATAGTTTTGTACTATTATTTTATAAAATAGTTTTATACCAGTATTCTATAAAATAGTTTAATACTAGTTACGCCCAATGCGGTTGTATACTACTCCAATATATACCGAATTCGGGAAATTATTTTCTACTAATAAAACAATATAATTTTTAAATTAATTTTAAAATTTAATTAAAAATCTCAACTGAAAAGAGAACAATTCATTAAAAACATAAAAAATCAACAATGAAAAACACTTACTGCGTATTTAAATTTAAATGAAACTTATCCGCCGCCAAAATAAAATATTGTTGAGAGTTAAAACACTGATCGATTTGTAATGACGCAGAAAACATTCAAATTCCTTTACAAAAAATTTTACCACATACATACACACACACACTTGCTGCATTCCATTTTACAATGGAAATATTGCACAGGCAAAAATTCTTTTTTTTCCATGTTGTTTACATGACAAAAAAAAAAAGGGAGAGAAAGAGACAGCGCGTCGCTTGTAGAGAAGTTCAGCCGATATTTCATCAAGCTTCTTAGTTCTGTCTCTTTATAACTAGTATAGGACTGTTCCAAAACGTAACTACTCCAAAAATTAGCAACAGGGTATGTACATACATTCATGTTTGTCATCGTTCATTTCGCTGTTCACAAGGTCTATTGTTGAGCCTTGGTTGGTAACGAATAATTGAGCTTTCCTACGTTATATTTCTTAACAATCTCTATGAATTTTGAGTGTAATTATGAAGAAAGAAGAAATTCATGCGAAATTTTTTTTTTGTTTGTTAAGAAGTAACACAAATGTATGTATTTATGTATATTAGGGCGGTCGATTTAAAAATCGCTCAAATTACAAGGAAAGTCGTATTCTAGGGATCAAAATAAGAAACTTTGCGAAAGGAATCATAATTCTAAAATGTATTTTGATGTCCCGACTTTTGATCGGAAGGGTCAAATTTTGAAAAATCTCACTTTGACCCATTTAGAGTTTCCCAATCGAGTCAAAATGTATGACCAACCCCCACTAAATTTGGAGGGCCGACCCACCTATGCCAGTGACACACCCCATGGAACCGGAACCGGTTCCAGTGTTTAAAAAACTACATTAACTGAAAATTTTTTTACTATTGCTAAAACTAGTACTCCAAACAATTACAAGTAGCGGTACCAGGATCAGTTGTCTTGCTTCGTAGCATTACCTTTTTTAAAACTACTGCTACATGATAAAATTAAAAACTAAAAATTAAGTAGCAGCAGTAAAAACGAAAATGAAGTAGCAGCTTAAAAAACTAAATAGTTTTCTATTCGTTTGATTGAGGTTTTTGTTTTATAACTACTACAACATTTGGAGTTTTGTTTTTTATGACTAGAAAATTTTGAGGTAGTATGTTAATAACATCGAGGTAGTTTTATAATAACATTTCAGCAGCAATTTAATAACATTTCAGCAGCACAAAATAACATTGAAGTAGCGGCAAAAGTAGTCAAAAATCAAAATCATCAGTAAAACTAGAAACCACAAATGTGTATGTATGTATGTGATCAGTGCTGCCACAACCAAAAAATTATTACATTACATTTTATCACATTTTTTGAAAAAGTTAACAAATGTGAAAAAATGACCACACTTTTAAATGCTTTTTTTATTTAATAAAAAAATCATTAAAATTTATATTGTGTGTCATGGTAGTATAAGGCTTACTTGCAGTTTGTTGTTTAATAATAATTACAAAAGAACAAAACAAAACAGGAAATGTAATTAATTATTTTACATATTAAAAAACGTTCCAAACAACGCTCTTAAACTTTTTTCTCATTACTGAAATTTGGTGAAAATAGGTTTTTTTGAAAGAACACTCATATATAATATTAATTTAGAAAAGAAAAACTTTAAATAAAAACATAATCACAATAACAAAATTATTTTATTTATTGAACTTAAAGGCTTTTTTTATTGCACTGTGAAATTTAAAAGTTGACAGCGCTGTTAATAAGCAATCGTCGCTTTAATTCGTTTCACACATTCGTGTTCGTGCTTTTTTATGTGATTGTCATGTTTTTACAGTAACGTTTCCCTGCTACGCCACACTTTTTACATATCGTAGTTATGACGATGTTGTTAAATAATATTAAATAACCCAGCTAAAAAAACTATGTATGGTCCATATATTTTTAATATATGAATGTATATAATATATATGAATATATATGAATTCATGTATGGAAATGTATAGGCTTATACATGCGAAAAGTATTATATATGAATTGATATATGGACGAATATATGAAATGTATCATGAGCTCATATATGGAAATTGAATTATGAAGTTCTTCGTATATGGGTCCATAGGTATATGGAAATAAGATGTAATATGTATGTATATGGAGCCACGTAACTATACTAAAATGTATGAATACATGACATCTCACATAAAACTGAATTAAAAAAACTTGAATTTTATTAACTCATTTTTATAACTGGTGAATTGGAAATGAATTAGAAAATACATACAGTATGCAAAGTTTATATACGTATACATACGTCAACATTTATAAAAGAAAAGAAAAACTGTTGTAACTAAAATACATATCTATTAAAATTACGAATGAAATGTATTTTAGTTCGTTTTTAACTATTTTATTCGAACTAATTTTTCATCAAATACAACTTAAAATACAGATTCGAAAAAATAACCAATTCTAGTTAAAAGTAACGAAAACGGCAACGCTGTTTCACACACGTATTCTTCGTTTGTATTTAGTTTACTGAAAATTTTACTTTTTTACTACTTATGCTGCTCCCTAAATGTTATTTTATGCTGCTGCAATGTTATTAAATTGCTGCTGAAATGTTATTTTAAAACTACCTCAATGTTATTAAATTGCTGCTGAAATGTTATTCTAGTGCTACTGCAAAAACTATGCTAGCTGCTCCTTCTGCGACTACCGAAGTAGGTAGCAGTAAAAATTTAAAAAATAAAACTACTTTTAGTGCTACAAAAATTTGAAGGTAGCTAAAGCAGTAAAACATTATTTACTACGCTGCTCCAATTATTTTATTTTTTTACTATTACTACAACTACAGCTACCAAATTGTGCCGGTATCGGTAGTAATAGTAAATGAACGGCTACAAGTTTTTTACATTTTTTTGCTAGACTATTTTGTGTTTTTTCGTTGCTACAGCTACTTGGAGTCTAGTTTTTTAAACACTGACCGGTTCCCCATACAAACATTTCAAAATATCACCATTTTAGTGCGTATGAGTGATACTGATGAATAATAATATATTACTCATACGTATTTTTTATACCCTTTACCAAAAAGTGGAAAAGGGTATATCGTGCCATAACCGCCAAAAAAAAACGAAGTCCAAAAAATGTGTCGCTTAAGCTATTTTAGCGGTTATGGCTCGATATAATATATATATATATACCCTTTTCCATTTTTGACGACGATTCGAATTGCTGTTTATCAATGTTGTGTTTGATGATAGCAAAGTAAAGCGAGACTGTGCTATAAAGAAAATTCTAATTTTCTCAATTTCACTCGATTAAGGAACTCTTAATGGGTCAAAGTGAGATTTTTAAAAATTTTACCCTTCGGATCAAAAGTCGGGACATCAAAATACATTTTAGAGGTATGGTTCCTTCGGCAAGGTTTCTTATTTTTATCCCTAGAATACGATTTTCCTTGTAATTTCAGCGATTTTTTTGCCTTCATACAAATCGGCCCGCCCTAATGTAGTATATACATACATACATACATACATACATAGTTATAGTTTAAAAAAAAAATATGCAGTTCAACGAAAGAATTTTGCAAACTAATAAAAGTATAAAAGGTTTTTCGATATAAGAAGAATACATATATATGTATGTATGTATGTATGTATGTATGTATGTATGTATGTAGTATGTATGTATGTACATACATATGTATGTACTTATAAATTTATAATGAAATGAATAAATGTACACAAAAAAATTATATGCCATTCCAGTGCAATCTTCATACATCATAAATCATAAACTAAAGGAAAATGAGTAAATAATAACAAAACAAATTTTTTTAAGCAGAAAAATCAAAAATGCTGGATATAACTAGAGATCGACCTGTAAAAGTTGCGGTCAAGGTTGCAGTGCCCGTCCGAGATCATCCAAAGGTAAGTTTACATACATATCGCTCATTTACTTGAACAACGTCATTACTCCAAAAAAAAAAATTCCATTTTTGAGTTAATAATGAGGGTGGCGTTGGCTGACGTAGTTGTGCATTAGTGTCCTTTTGTATCAGTTGTAGTAGGAAAGTTCAAGTGATGAAGGCATAGTCACTGGTCACTGAACTATACCGACATCAGCAGATACTAATCCTAATGTTAAATCATAGCGCCCTCCTTCGTTGTGTAGCAGAATCATCGGCGAAGTAAAATAATCAATAAAGAATGGCTACAAAACACAGCTTCAAAAAATTAATGCGCCTCATTTAACATCAGAGAGGCGCTGCAACACTGCATTATTAAAAACGTGCAAAAAGCAGAGTTGTAAAAGAATGAAGCTTTCCTCTATCTCTCCTTTCACCACCTGTCTTCTCTATCACTATCCCTTTCCTAAAAAAGGTAACACCTAGTTATAGTAGTAGGCATTCATTGCCTGAGTGTTACTGCGTCCTTAATCCTCACATCGTTATTCACATTGAGTAAAAAATTTCATAAAAATATCTTGAGAGAAAAATACAATTTTCTCCACATGAGATATGAATTTTTTAAACAAATTATAGATTTTATTTTAGCTAATAAAGTCTATCAAGGTTTACGTTACGATAATAAAATGCAATTATTTTTTATTTCATATTTTGGCGACTTTCAAGGGATTCGACGAAAATTTTCTTTTTCCGTGATACATATTAAATTTAATTTTACTAGAGTGAATTTTAATCAGGAATATTTTCAATTCCTTTTGAATGAAATATTTATTAATTAAAGTCCTGCACAAGACCATTTATAAGAACTTTCAAGACATGAGAGATTTTTCAAATGCTTTACTACATCGAAATATTCTAAATCAAACGCTAAACAACACTGTTGGCAAGACAAATAACTGACACAAATGTCTTGTTTAGTGTTTATTTTTAGAATATTTCGCTGTAGTAAAGCATTTGACAAATCTCTCATCTCTTGAAAGTTCTTATAAATGGTCTTGTGCAGGAGATTATTACGTATTAATTAATGTGATTTTATAAAGAAGAGAAGAAAAATTAAACTACACTTTTTATTATCAGCTATTTAAGTTGTTGTAAATTGAAAACTTTAAACTCGTTATGCCTAAAACTAGATCTTTCAAATTATGACGTTGTTCAAGTAAATTATCCATATGTGCGTATTCATTATTTGTCTAGAACAGCTACGTCCAAGCCATATGCAGAATGTGCGAGATTTGGCAGAAAAGCTTTGTGCTTTCACACCGACGTGAGCAGAAAAGCCAATCAGATATTGGCGAAATCAATGCTTGCGGCTTAATTTGCAAGGAAACACGAACAAATTTTAGAGCTTTCAAAGCTCAGAGTATGTGTGTTTAGACGTACATATGTACATATGTAGCTGGTCTAGAATAAATAAGTTCGTGATATATCTAATTTCTGTATTTATGTACATATATATTTAAATATGCAATATCATGTAGTTTAATTTTGTGGGCAAACTATTGGGTCCGAAAGGCAACTCTATGAAACGTTTGCAAGAGGAAACAATGTGCAAAATGGCAGTTCTTGGTCGTGGCTCCATGAGAGATCGCAAAAAAGAAGAAGAATTGAGAACAAGCGGTGATAGCCGATATGCCCACCTATTTGATGATTTGCATGTGGAAATTTCTACTTTTGCGGCGCCTGCAGAAGCCCACGCTCGCATTGCATACGCTCTAGCAGAAGTTCGAAGATTTTTGGTACCGGTAAGACAGATCCGTTGTAGAAGCAACAACTTAACTGCTTTCGTATGATTTTTTATTTAAGTACTACAGCTTGTTTTGCAATATAATTTATGTACATAAGTATATATAAAGTAAAAGCGATTCGAATACTTGCAAATAGTTTAAATTAATTTTTCTTTTCTTTTTCGTAACAAGGACTACCATGATGACATACGACATGAACAAATGTGGGAAATGCAGGCGTTGACTTCTTCAACAGCTTTGAAAAATTTTGGCAGTGATCAGACAAGTCCCACACATATTGTTGAGGGTGGTATAACCGACATGGATACATCGAATGATGAAAAATCTGACAACGAATTATCTATCATGGATTGTATGACACCTGAGAAAATGGAAAAAACACGCATTACTTCCAATTTGACTGCAGTAACATCGAATCCAACAGAAAATTCAAAGATGCCACCAGCATGCACAACGTCACGTAAGCTTTGAAATAACAAAATGTTTTATTATACGAGTACAATGAAATTTTCAGTACATCCTTCTGCTATGGCCGTAACACTACACCAACAATTTTCAGCCGCTGGCATGGGAGGTCTAATTAAACAATCGCCTGCGGTAGCTGCTGTTGCTGGTCTAACACCAGCCCAGTCGAGCACTACCTTGACATTGCCAAACGATACGGACACTAGTACTGTATCAGCTTTATCAATTCTAGATTCTTCGGGTGCAATACTTCATCCTGCCCTTAGAAATATAAAGACAATTAATATCGGTAAAAATAGTTTTGCACAAATATAAAACTACTTGCTAATAACTCTTAAAATTTTTCTCATTTTGAAGCTGGAAACTTGACACGTAAACGTCCTTTGCTGGGTGTGCCACGTTCCAGCATGAATCCGACCAAGCGCACGGTAATGACACTATTAGCTAGAGCTAAGAACTCCCAAGCATTACATACAGTACGCAATCCAGTGGCAGCAGCGCAACCATCAGCTTTTGCTGAGTAAGTAAAATAATTTTTATCCTATCAACATATCATAACCGTAATATAGAAAGGTCCTAACTCATTTTTTTTTAAATCAATATTTTTGTATACATATTTCGATAGAAGCACATTTAATGTATCGAAAAATGCAAAAAGTTAGGGCCTTTCTGTATTAAGGTAACGATATGCCTGTACATAATCGATTTAACGTTAATTCGCATTAAAAAAATTATGCCTCAAGTCCATTGCAGATGCTGGCATCGCCTTTTATAATACCCCACCATCATCAACCCATGGATCAAACAATGTTGGCATTATCCAAAGAAAGTCTAGCACAAGGTGTATAAGAGCATTCATTCTCATATGCTTGTACTTTGAAATTCACTCTTTGTTTTCTTTCTAACGTATCACATGTGCAATGCATTCCCCCTAAAATATTCGTAGCGCACTTGGTCAAGAGCAACAGGAGGAGGAGGAGCGTTACTTGTACTTCTATTAGAAAGTCAAAATATTCGTATTTGTTTTTTTTTTTTAATATTGCAATTCGAAAGCAATTTCTTTCACAGAAAAAACCCATAAATACATTTTTACAGCAAATATAAATAAGCATAAGAACAAGTGCTATACGTATGTTAAGATCCGAAGAAAAGCAAAAAAAAAAAAAAATAACAATTGATTCAAATACGATCTTTTAAATTCTGTTTATATACATACATACAATACAGCAGAGTTTTGTGTGGGTAATCAAACAAAAAACAATTTTGTTACGGTGATCTTTTAGATTTTAGGAGATGATGTGTACAACTTGCAACATATTTAATTTTTTTTTATATTTTATTAGAAAAAAAAAACAATAATATACATACACTTGTGTGTACTATGATCCTCATAAATTACCCCGCCTCCTTGAACTACTTAGTAGGTTTACAAAAGTATATACTAATTACTGAGCAATGTCACGGCCAACATAAATAATGGTTGGTTTTTATTTTATAAAAAGAAAAAGATTTTTTAAAAATATTATTTTTAAGATCAAACCAATATTTACATACATATGTACATACATACAGAGCAAAAATGAGAAATTTACAAAGTAACATTGATAAAATTGATTTACTTTACGATCGATCGACGAACTAAAATGTAAGAAGTGAAATGAATGAAATGAAACCAAAATTTAGGGACTAAAATTATAAATAAGATAATAGCACTTACACAATACACACACAAACATTTATACAATAAGAACTTTCGACGTACACACCAGAGACCTGCAAATTTCATGCTTTTTGATGATTTACTCATACATTAAAATTTTTACTCACATTTAATCACGTACAAAACATTCAACGTTCAATAAAATCAGCGTCGTAGTAATATCTGTTCATTGGAGTGATTGTGAGTGTAGCGATCGAACATGTTTAAATCAATTCACTCACCATACCAGAAATGTTTTATTCACATTTAATCATGCAACAAAACTCAATGTTGAATTTAATCAGCATCGTACAAACGAACGCATCGTTTGAATAATTGTAAGTGGAGTGTTCGAACTGGTTTTATTCAAACTTCTACGTGAACAAGCGATGACGTTGAATAAAATCAAAGTAGTAAAGTTCGTTCAATTTATTTTAAAACACACACACACATAAACGTGTGAAACAGGGATGGAAAATTGGAGGTTTGTATTTGTTCCAATTATAAAAAAGGTGCAAAATTTTTTTAAGTATTAACAACTAACTGGCATATTCATAAAAAATATTTTAGGTTTATGAAGCGCTTATTTGACGTAATTCTATGGAAAATTTGTCAAATAAACCTGTAATAAACCTAAAATATTTTTTTATGAATATGGCGGTAAATCTTCAAAAGAACTTACATAAGGGGAACTCATTTAACCTGTTATATACCTCTTGAAGTTTAACCTTCTTGTTTTCAAAAAATATTTGATGCTTATTTAGAGCTGATTTAACAACTTTCTTTACGATAGTTGTCGAAAGACCTTTATTAATATGTACGTACATATATTTTATAAACAAGGTTGTTAAAATTTTTTACATAAATTTTGGGTAGTAAATTGCCTGTTCAAAACTTTTAAAATACAAATTATCGTTAACGATAATTTACGTACAAAAACATATTTTTCAATATTAAAAAAACTAAAGTTTTTGGTGCTTACGATTAAGTCGAAAATAGGGCTCAATATTTCAAACATAAATTCTGTTAAGTTAATTAACAAAAATTAGTTTTTGTATTGAAAATCCTCCTCAAATTTTATTTTAAAATGCAGTTTTTTAACAATTAATTTCAGAAATTTATATAACATTTTTGTCTCTAATATTTTTCAAAAAGTTCGTAGCGAGTAGCTCTATTAGACAGTTTCTTTAATTTTACCATCCCTGATATAAAACACCCAACTTAACTACACAAACACATACATACTTAAAAATTGGATTGTTATTATGACAGCAGTTTGCGTTGTATCTTAATAATTACCACATTCATACACAATGATTTTTTTTATTTTCGCTTCTACTCTGCATCAACTACTTGATGCTGATTTAAAATGAACATTTTTTTCTTTCGCATTATATTCTTGTTCAAAACACTCATTGTCGAACCAAATACCAATCGTCCGAACTGATTGGTATGATGCTACGCATGATTATAATTCACACCCAACAATACTCCACTCACTTGAGCGATTAAAACTTAGCAATGAATGAATATACGTGTTTGAACAAGTTTGATTTTTTCAAAAAAAATAGCATGTTTTTAGGATATTGATTGCGTATGATTATTTTACCAATCACCCGTTGCAGGTCACTGGTACACACACACATGCTCGTAGATGCAACTTGCATACAAATTATATTTCTAATACAATTAGACAGTTATTTACTAATAATAAGAAGCTTTTTATAACAAAATCAACACAAATACAAACAAACAAAGAAAAATAACAAGTTTTACAACAAAAACTAATAAATACATACATATATAAAACGAAACAATTTATACATACATACATACCTACATATATGTATGTATGTATGTATGTATATGTACATTAGACTGGCCGTTAGTTGTATGGAGAACTTTTTTTTCGATTTCTTCTACTCTCACCCCCTAAATCGGTTGAGTTTTATGTAAAAAAAAAATACAAAAAGATTTCATGCAGATAAGATGCCCTCAAAGTTGGCCTTCAAGCCCATTTTTCAATGTAATTTTTTGCATATGACTATCTTTTTAAAAAATAATTTCACAAGAATATGACATATGGCAATATTTTAGCTCTGCAAGTGAACAACATTAGTCTCAAAGAAAGTTTTTTGCTACAATTAATATTTTAGAAAATAATGAGGAAAATAACCAACAAAATACCAAAATGCCGGACGTACTCCGTAAAACACAACTTATCGGTATGAAATTTTGTTGTATTTTTTTTACATAAAACTGAACCGATTTTGGGGGGTGAGAGTAGAAGAAATCAAAAAAGAAAATAATGGCCACCCTAATGTACATACATATCGTTACTTTAATATAGAAAGGCCCTAACGCAATTCGAAACATTACAAAAAACTCAATTGAAAATAAATAAGTAATGAGTTAGGGCCTTTCTATATTAAGGTAACGATATACATACATATGTATACTATTTATTATACACATTCTAAATAACTAGACAAGTTTTAATTAAAGAAAAAATAAGAATATAAATTTGTTAATTAAATGAAAGTACATATAATAAAAATGAAAAAGAAATATTTATATACATACATACTTACATACATATATGCATACATACATACATACATACATAGATATTTACTTAACAACTAACTAACCTGATAACGAAATTACTTTAAACAATTACTTTAACAAACAAGAGAAAATAATAAGCATTATTAATTGTTAAAAAAAAGTATATGTGTATATATAATACAAATTTTAACGTATTAATACAAGTAACAACAACAATATCACGCCTAATTAATGTTGTAATTTTGCATAACTCTGTTTTTTTAGTAAAACTAGATACATACATACACACATACATGCATACATACATACATATATATATAGAGAAAGGAAGTAAGTCCCACTTCACACACGTCAATTCAGCTGTAAGAAAGACGGAGACGGATATACAAACATCTCGTTTTTTCTACCAGCTGAATTGGAAGTTGATCAAGAAAAGTTGTCGTATGTGAACCAGGACTAAGGAAATAAAAATTACTCAAATGTATATTTACGTACATATGTATGTACATACATACATACATACATACATACATATGTCTGTATGCAAACGAACCTCTGCCCCTTTAAGAGTTAAGATATACATTCATACATACATACATATATGTACATACATATGTACATACATACTTACGTAGGTGTATGTGTGTATGTGCATTCCAATTAATCCAATTAGAGGTAAAATTTTTGTTGACTTTTAACAATTTCTATTTCTTAACAATCTAATTAAAATGTTACGACAGAATTTCTGGACAGGCCTTAATGGGATAATTTACCGGGGGGTTATTATGTAATCCGAATCGAACGGAAATGTGTTCGAATTGCAATGTTAATAACATACAAATTCGAACAGTTTTCGTTTCGAATCACGATCAAAGCGTGCCGTCTTCGGGTCATGGCGGCTAGTGCAATAAAATAATTCTGGAGAAAATTCAGTAAAGTGTGCCTTTGACTCGCACACGAAGGTTCCGTACGGACACTGCATATATAATACCATACGAACTTCAGCCCATATAATCGAATATCTTACCTAATATAGAAATTTTGTTAAACATTTTTACTATCCGGTAAACTTTTTTTTTGTTTTTTTATTCTTGCCGATTTTTTTTTTTTGGTTTTTGGCGATTTAGTTTAATTTTAGCGACTTTTTTATTTTTGGCGCTTTTTTCGGTTTTTGACGACTTTTTTATTCTGGAACTTTTAGGTTTTAGCGTTTTTCAAAAATTTAAAGAGTTTGCCTCTTACGGTTTCCAAGATACAGCAAGTTGTCAAAATTACATTAACTGATAGAATACCTTTTGATTTTGATTTTTTAACTTTGAAAATTGCATGTGTCTATAAATAATTGTCTGTATATTACATTAGGATTTCAGCATTTTTCGTTGCTCGCTTTAGAACACCCTTTAATTTTTAACTATCATAAATAGTATATGTATATGCTGGTGTGGTGGGTAGTTTTACATATTGTGTGAAAATTTCAGGTGCGGAGCTCTTACAGTTCTCGATAAAATAGCCTGTGACGGAGAGACAGACGGACGAATGGACAGACGGCCATTAATAGAAAAATAAAATACTTTAATAAATTTAAAGATAAACAGGGTACTTTCACTTGAGTCAAAACTTCCATTTCATTATAATAAAATATACTTTCATCTTGCAACTCGTCTGCACCAGCTCCACTTCTGTTGCAATCAGCTAACCATATTTTTCGCGCCGCCGAAAATTTGTTTGTAAAATATGATTTTTTTTTAATCTTCCGCTGTTCCTTTAGGATATTGTTTAACGGTATCCTCATATTGTTTCCTCTTTTCTTCGCGATCACTATACTATTTGATATTCCATAAAACTGCAAATGTCGTCAATCAGAGTTGTAGACGCTCAAATAATCAGCCGTCAAATAAAAAAAAAAAAAAACGCGACTGCTCGCACACATCAATGTGTGCGATTGATGAGTTTATTTGATCGTCTCCAGGGCACTGAATAAATATGTTCCCTACACACATTGTACTCGTGTACACACATACATATGTATGTATGTATATGTATGTATGCATGTCTGTACATCAACCATAGGTTTCAAGTAAACAAGAGTTAAGCAAGCCAAATAAAAATTTGGTTAACAATATACATACATAAAACGGTTTTAAAATCCTCCATTTAATATTTTCTAACTCAATTAAACTATAAAAAGCATATGTTAAGAAAAAGATAATTACATATCGTTACCTTAATATAGAAAGGTCCTAACTCATTATTTGTTTGAATTCGAGATTTTTGCATTTTTCGATATACATACATACGAGTATTTGATGTTCTTCTATCGAAATATACAAACAACTCGATTTCAAAAAAATTACGAGTTAGAGCCTTTCTATATTACGAGTAGTGTAACGATATACATATGTATGTACACCTATGTATATGTACATATATTAAATGAAAAGTACTTTAAGATTTATAAATTCCTATTCTCCAGCTCTACTTTTTGCGAATTTATCAAAATTGCCCGAAATAAAATAATGAGACTATCTAAAGAACCAACTAACCTTATAAATTGGGGTTTCTTTTAAATTTCATATTCACCCTTATTCCATTTGTCGACATCGACGTCACTTTAACACAATACTAAAAAATTGGGGTTTGTATACCCGTTCTCGAAAACAACTGACTCCTGTTGGCAGGCTAATGCCATTTTCTAGAATTAAGAGAACGGAAATATATTGTCATTAGCACAAAATTGTTCTCGAGAGCGAGTAAACAACCCCCAATTTTTTGGTATTGTGTTAAAGTGACGTCGGTGTCGACAAATGGAATAAGGGTGATTAATCTGTAGGTATTCATTTCATATTTACATACATACATACATAGTTATATGTATATTTTTAGATTTTGATATGTTTTTTTTTACATTTATATACATACATACTATGTACATACGTATGTAGTATGTGCTTATATACCCTGCAAATAATGCGGCTAGTCCATACAATTTATGTAAGGACTACTCACTCCATAAAAGACTAAAGACTATTACAAAACTAGTCCAAATGTATGTATAAAACATGATCGATTTAACATTGCGGTGTCCTAGGGATTTGCACTACATCGCACAACCCCCAAAACTACCCCATATGCAATAGTTATAGACTACTCGCATACAATTTGTAAGTGCTTAAGAAGAACGATCATAATCGTTTAAACACGAACACATATCGTACAGCATTGAATGCTTGTGCGAAAACTACATGATCCAGGGCAGCACTATACATGGGACCATGCTGTCACTAGTCTGTTTCACGTAGATTGAACCACATAGTCCAATATTATTTGCAGGGTACATACATACATACATACTTATATGTATAGGTATGCATATGTATGTATGTATAACAAAAACACCAATAATATTTATTTAATCTCAAATACTCGTATCTACTCGTATAAAAACGTTACTTTCTGAAGAATATAAAACACCAACAACGATTAAAGAAAATTTAAATTCACCCGAATTAATTTGAAAAGTAATTGAAAATTTAGCCACTAAACACACAATGAAACGACATGAATGTTTATATTTATGAATGTTGTTGTTTTTTTAATGTTTTTGGCAATTAAATTATTTACACACGTACTTGCATACATAACAAATAATATTTATACGACCTAAATAAATAAATAAATAAATATACATTTAAAATCAAAATAAAGTTAAATATTACCAAGTGAATAAAAAAACAAAACAAAACAAAACACCAAAGTACGAGGGCATACAAATGTAAGCGCAACAAATGCTTGGCAATTGATTATTTTTGTCAATGTGCTTTGCTTTATAAACAAAATTTAAATAAAAAGCATCAATTAATTAATTATTAATTAAAACCATTTAAAAGGGAGTTAAATAAATGTCTTCATCATAATTAATTTGTATTGTCCTCTTAAATGAAAAACCATGTGCAGTTACTACATACACGTTTTCAAATATGTTGGGAAAGGATATCAATTTTATACCCAATGGCCTTTCACACACGAGAACAATTGTGCTGGCATAACATGCCAGTTTGTTGGTGAGAGAGGCAAAGAGAGGGGTTTCGTGTTTGGCATAATTTTTCAACCAGCTACAACCCCGCATCACCAGCACAAAACCAATACACACATAACTTAAAAAAAAAACAGCAAATATCAAATGCATACAAAAAACACTAACACACATAAAGCTGTGTATGCGTATACATACATTTTTATGTCGGATGAATTAGTCTCGTGTGTTCTTAAAAAAACAAAAATTGTGCGGCATAAAAATTAGTCTCGTGTGTGACAGGCCAATAAGAAGCCAAAGTCATGAGTTTGGTTTTCACATTCCTTGCCAGTTAAACGGTTTTTCCTTTAAGCTGACAATTATAAAACATACATACATATGTATGTATTTTTTCATTTTTCACTACTAGAGAAAATACTTGTAAGTATATACTACATACATATGAATTTATATACGTATTTACTACAATAACGTCATAACCAGGGCAACTAGAAATATGCTCTAAAAAAAGTGTTTTATGCGCATTCAATATGCACTAAAAAAACATGAAAATATGCACTTAAAAATCAAAAAATATGCTCTTAAAAATATAATAAATTGGTTTATTTGTAAATGAGAATATATTTTTTAATTAAAAATTCAACAACATTTAAAAATTTAAAAAACCCCCGATATATCTAGAAAAGATGTGACATCTTCTAAGCGGCTGGACCGATTTTCTTCAAACATAGTTAAGAACCATCTCGATCAAGTCACCTTTCAAACACAGAAAATTAAATCAAAATCGGTCCAGCCGTTTGGGCTGTACGTGGACACGGACAGACACACAGATACACAGACACACACTCCAAACTTATAACACCGCTTTTTTTGGTCGGGGGTAAAAAATAAACAAAAAAAGGAAACAAAATTAACAAAGAATAACTGAGCTTGAAGTGCATGTTAAAACAAAATTACCATACAAATTTTGACCAAAAGAAATAATACAAATTAATTTTTATTGGATGCATAAAAATTTAACTTCAATTTCAAAAGATCACGATATCAGAATTAAGGCTTTGGAAGTGTATGTATTTTGAAAAAATATGACAAGAATTTTATCTATAATTTTTATTGCAATAAATAACAAAATATTGACATAGAATTTCAAATAAAAATCGTTTCTGTCTCATCTAAACGAACTTTTATACATTGACAATATTCCTTCAACATCTCCTCGTCACAAATAGCAAAACTTCATTTGTATTGAAACTAACGTCAGTAAAACTGCGTAATATGTAAGACAAATATATACATACACTGCATGGAGCATTGGAACAGAGATTTAGATGGCGAAAACAAATTTTGACCAACCCTTTAACCCTTTAACTTTAACAGATAGCGCAGGAATAAATTTTTCTTTAAAACCTACATTTTTATTTTGAAAATTATATTTTAATAAGTTCTTCGAAAAAAAATTTTATATAATTATTTCCCGGAATGGGGTGTCCTTTTAAAAAGATGGTGAAATATAAAAAAAAAATTCTATAAAGTATCAAAATATGGCCCAAAAGCGTAAATTATGCTCTAAAAATTCGAAAATATGCGTATAAAACTGTTATATGCATAAACATGCTTTAAAGGATAAAACATCCAAAAATATGCACTAACAAATCGATGCCAAAATTCATAAAAGGTTCTGAAACGGATAAATATCTTGTCCCGGCATTAATACGTGATAGAAGAAAAAACATGCAATTGCATATTTGCGGTTTCCCTGGTCATAACTCAAAAAATAGTTTGTCAGAGAACGAGTTTAAAGTCTTCAGCTCACTCAGTTATAACCAAATACACTTCGAATAGATGTTTTATATGGTTATGGTTATGGTTATGGTTATGGTTATGTCACGTCTAAATTCAAAAAAAAATATAATCGTCTTTTTATGAAAGAAATAAATGCATCGTCAATTTTTCATGCAAGAAATTAAATGGACTATACAAAAAGATGATGTATAGTCCAATTAATTTTTGGCATGAAAAATGGACGATGTTAGTCCATTTGATGTTTTCACAAAAAAAGACAATGTATAATCCATTATATATGTATTTCGCAGGAAAAATTTTTTGTTTGAAATGTCCATTTAATTTTTGGCATAAAAAATGGACGATGTATAGTCCATTTATTTTTTTTTTTTCATAAAAACGACGATGTATAGTCCATTATACTTGTTTCATAAAAAATACGATTATAGTCCATTAAATTTTTTGTATGGAAACATTTTTGGCATGAAAACTGGACGATGTACATATACACATATAGTCCATTTGATTTTTTTTTATATAAAAAAACGAAAAAAATATAATGGACTATACATCGTTTTCTTTATGAAAAAATTAAATGGACTATACATCGCCCGTTTTTCATGATTAAAATTAAATGGACTATACATCGTACATTTTTAATGCAAAAAAATTTTCCATGCAAAATATATAATGAACTACTCGTATATATGCATACATCGTCTTTTTATGAAAACTATTAAATCCATTTTTCCTGGGAAAAATATTTTCATGCAAAAAATATAATAGTATATATTAGTGATGTAGCGAATGTCAATTTTTGATATTCGCGAATACGAATATTTGAAACGATATTCGCGAATACGAATGCGAATATAGTATATGAAATTTGTAGATATTAAATTGGGGTTCTATTTACGGATGCAAAATTAAATATAAAGAGATTTTCATGAAAAAGGACTTAATACTCCTTTACTTTAAAGTTAATAAAAACTACCCAAATTTTTAATGATCTTCATTAAATAATATTTGAAAAAAAAAATTAATGGATTTCTACAAACTAATATTTTTAGCTATTTATTTAAATTTCGTTTAGGATTTATTTATTTAATTTCTTTGGAAAAATGTTCGTATTCGTATTCGCCTGAATTTGGAGAATACGAATGCGGATACGAATACCTAAAAATTGCCGAATATTCGTCAATTCGAATACGAATATTCGTGCATCACTAGTACATATAATATAAATTTTTTTTAATGGACTATATATTGACTATCGTCAATTTTGCATGCAAAAAAATTAATACATCGTCTTTTTTTATGAAAAAAATATAATGGACTATACATCGTCTTTTTTATAAAAAAAAATTAAATGGACTATAAATTAAATTAAATGCACGTAAGCATCGCCTATTTTTTATGCAGAATATATAATGGACCATTTTTCATGCAAAAAATATGTTCTTTTTATGATAAAAATTATGCAAAAAATATAATGGAGTAGACATCTGGTTCAAGCTATTTATATGAAATTTTTACACGAGATTGATATCAAGCATTAAGTAAGGAAAATATCTAATTGTCAATTGAATTGTACGATATGAATATGAACGTGTAAGCAATAAGTCAGCTGATGAGAATTGTATCTAATGCGTGTACCAACTCATCAGCGATGTCAGTTTAGCGCGTTTTAACTACGCCAAACGCGCTTTTTTCCTCTTAGCGCGTTTAATAAAAAAAGCGCTAACTTAGCGCGTTTTGAATAAAGTCAATAACATCATTTCAGTTCAATATATTTTTACTTTTTTTTTGTATAAATATGTATGTATAACAATTTTCTAGCATACAAAACTCTGATAATTTTTTTTAATTGACTAATGATTCAGCTGTCGCGAATAAAATTTCCTTGACTGATGTGTACATCTGTGTGCATTTTCCTAAAAAACCGTAACCACTAATTACTAACGAAAAACTCTTTGATTCAGACATGTATTAATTGATTTAAACAGTTTCCAATCATGTTGGATTCTACAAAATTATCTAACTAGTTATGTATAAAACTGTTTAAGTTAATAAATTCGTGTCTGAATCAAACAGTTTTTCATTAGTAATTATTGGTTACGGTTTTTTGGGCACATAGCATGCAGAAGTTAAGTTGGCCTTAGAATTAAAAACGCATTTTAAATGTAAATGGCAAATATTTCTGATTCACTAATAGATACATCGACTTTTATTAAAACTTAATTTAGCGCGTAGGAAAATAGCGCGTTTTGGCTATAAATAGTTGAAGCACAGCCGCGAATAACGTTGTAAAAGACATTTTTTAAAAAACCAGTTTTTTCACAGATTAACATTAACATAACTCTCTTGCGTTGTTCAAACATCAAACCATCCAAAATTATGCATCTTATCGCCGTCAAAATACAATTACAATCCAATCAGTCGATGGAAAACTTTGTAAGTAACTAATAAAATCATGCAAACGAAATTATCGAAAATAATTGATAAATGTAGCAGAGATACAAAAAGAAAAGTTAATGCTAGTTATCATTATTTTCGATAAGCTAAAAAAAATTAAATGAAAAAACCAATCTTGCTTTGAAATACGTTTTTTGGCTCTCCTGAAAAATTATTATTTTGTTACTTAAAACGTTATTCGCGGCTAACCTTCAGTTGACAATGATGTAACTCAGCGCGTTCTAGCGCGTTTTGAGAAAGGGAATAGCGCGTTTGGGTTATAAATAGTTGGCATCGCTGGTAGTCAGGTTTACTTCATGTACATCTGTATGTATCAGGGATGGCATGGAGAATTTTAAAATTGTACCAACAACTTTAAAAAACTGTACTTTTTTGACCTTAATTGTACTAAAAGATTTTTTTAGCTCAAATTACATATTTTTATAAAAATAATCGACATTCTGGCTACCGAATCGTTTTCAAAAATTTTCTTGTAAGTTAAAGTGTTAAAGCATATGGTTGCATCTGTTTAAGTTGAAATCCGAATTTAAAAAAAAATTATTTGGAAATGGACGAGTTAAAATTTTTTGATTTTCTCGCTGCGTTTTGCTTTCACAAGAGTGTTTTCAAGTGGGAAGAATAGAAGAAGAAGAAGTGTCATTGTTCAAAAGTGAAACTTGACATATGCAAGCGTTTGAAAAAAATGCGGAGTAGAATCTTGGAGATTCCTTAAATGTACTAAATTAGTCATTGGTATACTATTGTATTTTCCGAGTTTAAATAGTACCAAAAAAGGTACAATTGTACCAGCTTTGCCAGCCCTGGTATGTATGTATATGCTTATGTATATAAATAACATGAAGTACAGAATGTATTCTGTGGTACAGAAGTACACTTTGTGAGGTAAACGCTGCATTTTGTACTTTGTGCAAATAAAAAATAATAAAATAATAAAAAAGTTTATAGAAAGAAAGTATTGCTGCTGTATAATAAATAGTTTACGATTGTATTAAATTGTGGAGATTATATTACATACTTACTTTAAGCAAATATACACAAGTAATTTGATGTTACTAAGGTATTTAAAATGCAACGTAAAAAGCCGATTCCCGTCCTTTTATCAACGTAACAGAGATTATTCTGTATTTGATGTTGTTGTTGTGGGCGGGGGTCATGCTGGAACTGAAGCATGTGCAGCAGCCGCACGTATGGGTGCTCGCACGCTCTTGATTACTCACAAAAGGGATAGTATTGGAGAAATGTCTTGTAATCCTTCATTCGGTGGCATTGGTAAAGGTCATTTGCTGCGTGAGATAGATGCTATGGGTGGTATCTGTGGTAAGATGTGTGATAAGTCTGGGGTGCAATACAAAGTGCTAAATAAACGTAGGGGGCCAGCAGTGTGGGGCCTGAGGGCACAAATTGATCGTAAATTATATAAAGAAGCTATTCAAAATGAAATTTTTCATATGAAAAATCTCAAAATATTGTGCACTTCAGTTGATAATTTGTTTATCGAAGATGATCAATGCAAAGGAATTGTTATAGAAAGCGGTCAGATAATAAATAGTCGTACTGTTGTATTAACTACAGGTACATTTTTAAGAGCAAACATAAATTTTGGACTGGAAGTAACGCCTGCAGGTCGTATGGGTGATGTGCCCGCCGTTGCACTCGGTAAGAGCATTGAAAACTTAGGATTTCGAATGGGAAGACTAAAGACTGGGACGCCTCCAAGACTTGCAAAAGATTCTATAGACTATTCCAAACTTGAAGCGCATTTCGGTGACAACCCACCTGTGCCGTTTTCATTTATGAATGAAAAAGTTTGGATAAGTGCTGATAAACAATTACCTTGCTATCTTACCTACACCTCATTACAAGTTAATAAGATTGTAAAAGAAAACTTGCATTTAAATCGCCATGTAACCGAAGAAATAAATGGACCCCGATATTGTCCATCTATCGAATCTAAAGTTTTACGATTTGGAGAAAAAACGCATCAGATATGGTTGGAACCGGAAGGCTTCGATAGTGACTTAATTTATCCTCAGGGCTTATCATGTACTTTACCTTACGAACAACAAGTCCAACTGGTTCAATCTATAAGTGGACTTCATAAAGCAAAAATTGTGCAACCAGGCTATGGTGTTGAGTATGACTTCATAGATCCAAGAGAATTATACCCCAGCTTAGAAACAAAAAGAGTAAAAAATCTTTACTTTGCTGGACAATTAAATGGTACTACTGGATATGAAGAAGCGGCTGCTCAGGGCATTATAGCCGGTGCTAATGCTGCTGCAAAATCGAAACGTGTCGATCAAACAACAAATCCGCGCCAACTGACTATTAGTCGCACAGATGGATACATAGGTGTTCTTATAGATGATTTAACAACGTTGGGCACAAATGAGCCATACCGCATGTTTACAAGCAGAGCGGAATTTCGATTGACCTTGCGACCAGATAATGCTGACCTGCGACTAACAGAAAAGGGGTATAATTTTGGTTTAGTGTCTGACGAGCAGTATAAACATTTCGAAACTCTAAAAAACCGACTGAAGGAAATAAAAGAATTACTTACCAGTATGAAAAGACATTCAAATTTTTGGCGTGATCGCTTAGGTCTTATCAAAGCCAAATCATCTGTTGAGAAAACAGCATTCGATATGCTTGGTATACCATCGGATAACATTACATTAAGTGATCTGATAAATATAATGCCTTCAGAGTTAGGCCACATCAAAAATATGGGTCACATAGGAGAAAGAATTAAAATAGAGGCATTATATGCATACTTTATTGTGGAACAGTTAAAAGATGCAGACCAAGTAAGAAACGAAGAAAGCCTGTTGATACCAAAAGATATCGATTATTTTTCAAAATCACTAAGTTTGTCAAATGAGGAAAGACAGAAACTGACAATGATTCAGCCCCAAACAATTGCTGCCGCTAGTCGAATTCAAGGTGTTACTCCAGCGACAATTGTTAGATTACTTAAATACGTAAAGCGTCAACAAAATAGTGAATCTCCAGCTTTATTGGAAATTAATTAGGATATAAGCCACATAAATTTTTCACAGCTTGATTCAGAATTTGGAATTTTAAGAAGTTATTCACGGAAATATGATATTTTTGGAATCACGATTATTAATTTTGGTGGCTTATGATGTTATTCCACAAAATATCTGGTAATTTAATTCATATGGCTTATGATGATTTTGCTGAAAAAAATGTTTTAGAATAATTTGAATAGCAGAAATGATTCAATAAATTAATTTGTTATACCAATTTAATTGTTTCCATTTTGCTAGAAACACATCTTGTACAATAATTTATTTAAAAACAAATACATATCGCTCATTTACTTCAATAGTGTCGCAACTCAAAAAAAAAACCAGTTTTGCCGAAAACGCGTTTTAAGTTTTCAATTTGCATACAATTCAATGAAGACATGAAAAAATGTTCTCTCAGGAGGTTGTGAAATTCTTACACAAAATAAAATACAAAATGCCGCATTATTCTGCAAAAAACTAAACATAAAAATTTTTGACTTGGAAAAATTGTAATTTTTTGCTTCAGTAACATCATAAGCCACGTTAATTTTTGAAAACAGTGATTTTCGCTATGTTGCTGACGTCAACGATGGGTAGTAGTAGTATGTGATAGTAGTCGTTTTACCTATTTTTAATATTTTTTTTTAACTTTAAAGTCGATTATTTATCTCAAAATAGATTTTTTGTGGCATATGATGTTATTACAACAAGCGCTTGAATTCATCAAAATTTTTTATTGAAGTAAGTTTTACCAGTTTATTTATTAGTTAGGAAAAAGTATCCAAGGAGATTTAAAAAAAGCTTAAAGCTTATAATTTATGCTGTGACGTATGCGAATGTAATTTAAAGGATATTTTTAGGCGCCATGCAGCTATTTTTTAACAAAACCGTCCATTTTCCATTAAGTTCTGTGTACAACTTTTATAAAATCAAAAGTTGTGCATTCTTTGTAGTGAAACGTCAGAATTTTTTCGTTCTTTAGTTTTTTGGAGAATGATCGGGCAATAGTTATTCGGTTTCTATTTCTGCTATCTGGGGCCCGTTTCTCAAAACTACACATTACAAATCTACAAGTAAAATACACGCAAAACAACAACACTTTTACAAATTTTATTGTTGTTTTGTGTGTATTTTACTTGTAGATTTGTAATTTGTAGTTTTGAGAAACGGGCCCCTGATATCTTGCCACCCTACTTGTATGAATATATGTATGTATGTATGAGTATCGTTACCTTAATATAAAAAAGCCATACCGCATTATTTTTTTGAAATGGAGGTTTTTGTATATTTCGATAGAAGAACATAAAATGTATCGAAAAATCTCGATTTCAAACAAATAATGAGTTAGGACCTTTCTGTATTAAGGTAACGATATGTACATATGCACATTCATAAATGGTTATTCATATTCAAAGTATATTTTCCAATTTTTTCTGACTTAAATTACCAATCAGCTGTTTATGGAATCTTATCACCGACAGATTTTGCTGGTCATTGTTTTAAAATTGTATGTACTTATGTATGTAGTATGTTGTTGCATCAGACATTGAGTTTATTAAATACATGTGTATGTATGTATGTATGTATGCACGTACTCGTATCTAAATATTTATGTATATACCCTGCAGCTAAACTTATAACTATGTAGTTAGTTTTGGCACAGATATACACAACTACTAGTTCTAACGAGACTGACAAAAGATGGATTCGCACTAGTCAAAAAATGACAAAAAAAATATAAAATATCGACAGCACTTGTTTATACTCATTAGAATTTCAACTACATAGTATATACCAGGGACTGAAACCATGGAAAAAATGGGTTCAGGGGGTCTACTCTGTATTTCGAAACGAAAGCAAATGCTTTCGAAATGCAATGTTAATAGCATACAAATTCGAAAGCATTTTCTTTCGTTTCGAAATATAGAGTAGACCCCCAGGTTGGCGTTGTTTTAAATTTTTTTTGTATGCAAGAAATGTAATAGATCTTATTATTCTTCTGTTAAATATTTCTCTTTATTTTATATTTTTGAACCCAAAGCTTGCTGAATTTTTTGGTTCAATGGGTTCAGGTTCAAAGTCTTCATAAACAGCCCGTTTGGTTCGGTTTCAGTCCCTGGTATATATGTACATTAGAGTGGGTAAATTTCTTTTTGTCAACAGGCATCTAGCAAAAAAGAAATCTACACAAAATTCTAAGAATATTACCCTAAGAAACTTGTGGTCCAAAATCAAAACCTAGCTCCCGCCGAGAGGCATCAAAATTCAAGCTATTCATTGGGTAAAAAAAAACATTTCTAGCTAAATAACAAAATTAATATTTTAAAAATGTTCGCTTCCGATTTTCATGAAATTTTGTACGAATGATGCCTCTGGCATAATTATCGTTAGTGCGAAATCTTGAATCATTATACGTTCCCGTTTGCGAAATAAAGCGACTTCAAAATGGGAAAATTTAACAAACTCGTTATATGTAAGTATTGCGCAAAGTAGAACGTTTAATGATTCGAGATTTTGCATTAACGGTAGTTAATAATAAAATCGGTAGTTGGACATACATATGAAAAAAGGAGAGATGCATATCGTTACCTTAATATAGAAAGGCCCTAACTCTTTATTTTTTTTTTAAATTGAGATTTTTTGTATATTTCGTTAGAAGAGCATCTAATGTATCGAAAAATGCCGAAATTTCGATTTAAAAAAATAATGAGTTAGGGTCTTTCTATATTAAGGTAACGATATGTAGGTAAGTAGACTGAAGTAAGAAGCAATTAGTATATTCATAACTTCATACAAGTTATTTTGTCTGCAGGGTTAGTGTATATTTGCGTACATACCAGTGTTGCCAATGATGAATTTGGAAATTACACATCACTGTTTCCAATATTACACATCTGAAGAAAAATTACACATGATTTTTTTTTTATATATGTACATAAGTATGTACTATACTCAACCAAAAAATAAAACCAACAAAAAATAATAGTAATTCAAACTTGAACATTACATTTAGAGACATAGGTACATATGGAATTATAAAAATAATACTTTATGTATACATATGTAAGTATTTGGTATTTTTTCTATAAAATGTATGTAAGTCATAATTTTGTAAAACGCAACGCAGCAGTCAGAATTTTTGTGACAGAAAATAACAAATTTAAAAATATTTTAAATAGTTGTTGGTTTGTACATACACACATATGGATGTAAATTTAAAATTTTAACTTCATATAAAATGCTCCATTTTTTTGGCATTGAAAAGTTTAAAATTTTTAACAAAGAAAATTAATCATTTCAAATTTGTTATTGTTTTTCGTTGCGTTGTGCAAAATTATGCCCATAATGTTTTAAAATGTTTAATTTTTACAAAATCAATTTTTCCAATCTGGCTTATTATACATAATTTCCGTATGTTCGAAGTTTTAATTTTCACTTCTCCGAATTCCTTCTTTGGTAAAAAAAATTGCCGCAAATGTTTCTGAAGATAACTTATTTCTTAAATCTGTTTTACAATTTTTTAAATTACTAAATATTCTTTCAGCGGATGCATTTGAAAATGGTAATATTAATAGAAATTTAATTACTTTTTGTAAATTTGGAAACAAACTTTCACCTAAAGAATTTTTTAATCTAAAAATTTTTAAATGCATGCTGTCGCCATTTATTATCAAGTAATTGCAAATCAACATCAAAAGTAGGAAATCTTTTTGAGAACAAAGATAACTAAAAGTTTTGAGCAAATTTTGGACGAACGATGTCGACAATTGTATATATTTCATCGGAAAAATCAAATTTTAATTTTATTTGATGAATAGCTTCTATATAAAACTCTCTACAGTTTTGAAGTATAACTTTTTTCGGTACTAGTGCAGTTAGACAAAGATTCATATGCAGCTATTCCAATATATGTAGATTTCTTCTAAATTTAGAAATAAGAGAGCCATCTGGTAATCGCTGGGGATAATATTTTTTGCACATCAGTTTTGAAGTACTCTTGAAACTCTTGAAGGTTTTTTTTTTTGGCGAATATAGCTTCTATTAAAATAAGACCCCAAGTTAATGGGCAATTTTAAACAAGATTTTGATGCTACCAAGACAATATCTGATTTTTTTGTATTGTCCAAACATTACATTAGGAGTATCGACCAAATTTGTAAAAGGTATATCCTTTTCTTCAATAGAGTTTTTCAAAATATTAAAAATGTCGGTTGCAGTAGATGATATACATTCTTTAAATTCGAAAAAGGAATACTGAGCACTGGATGTATATATTTTCATTGTAAAAAATAGTTGTTATGACAATTTGTTTTATGGAGCTAATATCTGTTGTTTTATCTATTATAATATAAAACATCGTGTTTTTTAGATTGTCATACAAATCTTGAGCAAAACTTGGACCTAGAATATTTTTCATTAATGCAGTTGCCTTTGTCCTATGAAGACTTACATCTGTCAATATATTTGAATATGGAATTGATGATTTTAACACAGGTACAAGGTCATCTATTAGTATAAATGGCAAGTTGTTAGCAGCTAATAGTCCAGCGAGTTTTAATTCAGCTCTTTTAATAGTCACTTTAATTGCAATAGTATTTTGTAAAGCAGTGCAAATATTAGAAGTAGATCTTAGGGCAGAAGCAGCGGCTTTGTGAGAAGTTGTTTCCATGTGCCTCGAAAGGACTGGCTTATGGCAAATTAGTTTTTTATTGCATAATTTGCAAAATTATACATCTTTTCCTCTATCTGAAATTTTGATCAGCCATCCTTTGAACTCTGTTTTCTGAAGCCATTCAGTTTGGAATCTAAAGGGTTCGGAAAAATAATTGTCTTAGTGTTGCAAACTGAAACAGTTAATGATAATATCAGGGTTTGGAAAAATTTTAATTTTGGAAAAATATAATATAAAGCGAAACTACACATGAATTACACATAAAATCAATTACACATGCGCTACACATGCAAGTGAAAATTACACATGATATGTGTAATTACACACAAATCGGCAACACTGGTACATACAGAAGTATGCGGGCATGCACATACATACATATATACATATGTACATACATACATATGCGTACATTGTACACACATGAATAAATACATACATACATATGTATGGAGCTCCATCTAGTAGAAACTACGTTTTATCTTAATCTGATTATTTTTATATTATCATTTTATTTAACGTTCAGTTCTTAACTTGCAGTGTAACCGTAAAATTCAACAATAACGAAACGTAAAATGGTTTCTTTAGAAAGCGAGAGTCACGATGACACAAGAGGTAAATACTGTTTCGCAATAGATCGTGGAGGAACTTTTACAGATATTATGTGTCTGTGTCCTAATGGCAGTGTGCGAACTTTAAAACTTTTATCAGAGGATCCAGAACGTTATGAAGATGCTCCCAGGGAAGGTATTCGAAGAATTTTGAAAGAGGTTGAATCGCTTAATTTTGTATACTACATGTACATATATACATGTATTCACGAATACTTAATTATTTATAGGAAACTGGAAAAGATTTAACTGCAGCGGGTTTAGTTGATACCTCTCACATTGGTTGGATTCGCATGGGTACAACTGTGGCGACTAATGCTTTATTGGAAAGAAAGGGTGACCCCGTCGCTTTGATTGTCAATAAGGGGTTTCACGATTTGTTATATATTGGAAATCAGGCCAGACCAAATATTTTTGAACTTAATATTCAAAAACCATCTAACTTGTATAAAACAGTGGTTGAAATTGACTGTCGAATAATACCAGAGCAATCAAAAGAACGGTGCCATCTAAAAGCGAGTAAGTTCAAAATTGAAATTAATTTTATACTATTTATGTATTCGGAATTTTTATTTGTTGTTGGTTACGCACGTCTAGATGCATTTCGTAGACTTCAACCAAAAATTTTGTTAAAAAAATCTTAAAAAAAATTCATATGTAGTTATGTCCATACATGTGTATATTTATAGAAAAACTCTCAAAATGTTGTTGAGAATTACGTACACACATACATAAACGTAATTAAACTAAGAAGCCTCAAACAAACACTTTTATCTTATTTTTTATGCATTTTATTTTTCTTAAAACAACAAACAAAAATTATTCATATAAATACTTACATATCGATGGCCACAAGTAGGAAGGCCCTAACTCGTATTTTTACGAAATTGCGTTTTTCAGTGATTCCAATAAATTTCACCCAAATAAATTTCATCGTCACAAAAATTTATTGCAATAGGATAAAAAATAAAGCCTTTTTTTACAAGCAGTTGTACAAGCACTTGTTACTGTCTATTATTATGTTTCCACCTTCTCCTGTAAAGTTGAAGTCATTTGAGTTAGGGCCTAGTCACATGCATTTTATACTTCGAAATATTAAATAAATATTAAAAAAAAAACTTCAATAAATATTTAACAAATATTAATTAACTTTATATTAATCGAGACCAGAACAACTGTAAATTAAAAAGTATGTACATATATATACAGAATATAAAAATATTTTTTGATTTGATCAAATGTAATCTGCTAAAGATCTTTACCAAAGAACCACTTTCATAATTAAGGGCACATACATATATACATATTTATGTATGTATATTAGAGTGGCATTAGATTGTATGAAAAAAATAAATTTTGGATTTTCTTAAAGCCCAGGCGAATTATTGTAACACTTAGTCTAAAACGTAAATGGTGAAAATTTGAGCTAAATCGGACTACCCTAACCCGTTCTCCACTGGAGTCAAAGTTCAAATATTGCAAAATTCGCCCATGTACCAACAATTCAGTTAAAAATTCGTTATTTTTGTACTGATTCTGCAGAAAATCAGCGAGGGAGCTGTTTTGAATATGCTAAGTTTTATTCAAAATGTTCTGTTGAAAAAATTAACCTTTTGCTGTCCTGTGGGTCAAGCATATAAAAAATTAAAAAAACAAAAATATATCAAAATATTTTTTTTTAATATACATATTTTGCAAAACCATTGTAAAAATGCCTTACGAACGAATATAATAACCCCTCCACGAATTGGATCAAAAATTACCCACTCAAAAACTTTGCAACTTTAATTTTTGCAAAACATTTTTGATTGTGTTATTTTTGAGTCCCAAAGTGAAAATGGGATGATGTTTTCGTTCATAAATTATTTTTAAAGTCTTACTTGCTAAATTTCTGGAAAAATAACTTTGCAATATTTGTGGAAACGTAATTATAAATTTTGACCCACATGACTCACAAGGGTTAATTTTCTAAAAAAAAAAATAAGTTAACTTTATAATCTAGAATATTTATAACAGAAGTCTTGTTGTTTTTGTTGTTCTAATTAACTGCTGGTAAATCGGTGAATTTTGGAATATTTGAACTTTGACCTCAGTGGGGCACGGGTTAACGTTGTCCGATTTAGTTGAAATTTTCACCATTTACGTTTTAGACAATAATTTACAGACATACCTATCTTAGACTTAGTTAGGGCCATATTATTACAACTGGGCGTATAAAAAGATTTTCATTATTACACGTTTACTTTATTTGTTTTATTTATTTATTTAAAAAAAACCAACCGACCTCATAGAGCAATAGAGCCATATACATACATACGTACATATGCATGTAGTTGGTAGAATAATATAAAATTCAAATATAAATATGTAGACAACAGCTATTAAAACAATAAAGATTTTAACAAACAATATTAAGAAAAAATTTATCTTCACAGAAACTCGTATATAAAAAATATAGATAACTTAAGTCTCCAAAATGACAATATGTAGCGCGCATTAAAAATTCAAAGGGATTAAATAAATCAGTAGTTTTCTATGGTTAGAAAACTTTATATTTAATGCATAAGTCATCCACAGATCCAGAATGCTGAAAACATCCGTTTGCACGTAACATTCGCCACATTCCTCTCGAATCAAATTTACATTTTTATATTTATTACGAGTTCTAAAATACATATGTAGTATCGCCAATTGTCTGCCGATGGTTGACTTAAGTAACCCCGGAAACATCGACAAATATGGTCAATATATGAAATATAGTCAGCTAATTATTGCCCTCTAGTTATTGTACATACATATCGCACCTTATCATCAAGAGGGTATTAACTCAAAATTTTTGAAATTTCACTTTTTGCAAGAAATCAACTAACAACATCAATATCTATCTACTATAAAAAATTCAACGTGTTCCGATTACTCTTTTACCTCAAAAACCACATTTGAGACCATTTTTGTGATAGTGTAGTGACTACCTTTATATAATCAAAAAGGTATTATTTTGAGTTAGTACAAAGTGGACACAGAAATGTATCTTATATTTTCATAAAAAAGGTATTATTATTATTTTGATTTGAGCCTTTATTCAAGTTAAAAATAATCCAATTGTTTTATTTAAGTTTTATTGTATTTTGAGATGATACTGTTTTGTTGAAAAATATATTTTGAAACTTTATTTAAATTTCAACTAAAGCGTCATAACTCAAAATAATACAAAAAAAATATATCGAGAAATTTCAGAAAAATGGTATTAACTCAAAATATAGATTTTTTTTCCCAACAATTCCAACATTTTGAAATAAAAACAATGCAAATATATTTTCAAATAGAATTTAATTACTACTATGGATTCGGATTTTCAAATTCTCTTCTAATCTAACCACAAACAGTTTTTCGTCTCTACTGAACATATTAAAATTTTGAGTTAATACCCTATTGTTGATAAGGTGCGATATGTATCTTTAAATCCATTTCCAAGTACATGCTGTCAAGTACATTTATCAAAATTCAATCAGGTTTTATTTTTTTGTTATAACGTTGTAGAATATTTTTAAAATACCCAAAATATTTATATTGTTAACTATTTCAAATATGCATATGTGACGCGCAAAATAGAAAGGGACATAAGGGTAAAAACCGGTTTTGTTCAGGAGAGCCATTTTAAAGAATTAGATACGTGTATCTTTGGTGTACCATCACTGAGCGTGTTGGTATTGGTCTCATTTGAAAGCGACACATCTCATGACCTTGAAAACGCGCGTAGGTCGTCCCTACCTCTTGTTTTGTTTAGTTGGGTTTTACTGTTTTCTACCTAGCGCGCTGTTTCCATGAGGAGTTTGATATCAATTTTGCTCGCGTTTTTTCGAATCCAGGTTTATTTTCTGAATTTAATTGTGAATTATAATAAATACTCATTCAATAATTCTTTTAAATCGTGAATATCACTCTGTGAGTACGAAAATTTTTCCACATAACCTTAGAATCGTCGACTTCAATTTCATAAAACGCGCATATCTCTGGGAGGGAACACTTTTGGGGCATGGTATCGGTCTCATTCGATCTTCAGATGTTTTCCACATAAAAAATAAAAAAAAGTGAAAATTGAAAATTGATTTTTTACCCTTAGGTCCCTTTCTCTATGTAGATTCAAATATGTACAACGAACTTAAATGCACACACGTACGCGCATACAAGCAGATGATGAGGTAAACATAAAAACTACTGCAACAACAGTAATTGCTTAGCTTCTGCTTGTTAAGAGATACAAATCCATACACATACACTCACACACACACATATTATAGTAAAAACACACATGGTACAAACAACTCTGCACACAGTATTACCGGCATAAAAGTCGTTACATAGCAACTCTGAAATTCAAAATAATAGGTCAATAGAATTATCCACAAGCTTCTAGAAACAGTAGCGTGAATTTTCCATATTGTTTAAGGCCGTTTCACACTATAATACAAGTATTAATACTTTTGACGAAAATACATCCCTAATCTAATTTCAATTTCAAAAATTTTAAAAGACAATAACAACTAAACATGTCAGAGTTGCATTTTCCACAAAAGTATTAATACTTGTATTATAGTGTGAAACGGCCTTTAGGAGTTTGGTTACCAAAAGGAAAGGACACCACAGATGGTAACGTGTGCATAGCAGCAACAGTAATGCAGTGGGCGCGCGCATTCATTGGACGTAGCTGTTGAGCTCAACTGTTGGCACCGGCAGTTAATTCTTAGAAACAGCTTGATGGATGCACTGCAAAATGAACATCTGATGAATATAAACAATTGAAAAGGAATAAAAAAAAGAACAAAGAAAATAAATTTAATTGTCTAAATTAATTAGTTTAGCTAAAAAGTATGGACAATAGAGAATTTGTAATGAAGTCAGCAGCCCAGGAATCTTCCATTTTTGCATTAAAATTTCCTTCACAAAATAAATATTCTGTGTTTGCACAACACTGCAATAAAATGGGAGACCTGCGCTTGTAGTATTTATATTTTAACCACAAGCCGCTTTGTGCTCAAGAAATCTTTAAATGCAATAGTGAATTAAATATGCAATATATAATATAAATAGACAGCATAATAAACATACATACATATATACTACATATGTATGTATATTTGATGAAATTAGTTATTTTAACTTACTTTCATTACTTTATCGCATTTGAAATGTAAAACGTAATAAATATTTGCAGCCGCAGCAACAAGTTGACTATAGGTAGCGGAAAAATTTTTCGATTTCAAAAATGGCAGCAATTACTCAACTGTTGAGTGGAGCGAAACTACTCAACTATTCGTTTCCAGTGTTTAAAAAACTACATTAACTGAAAATTTTTTTACTATTGCTAAAACTAGTACTCCAAACAATTACAAGTAGCGGTACCAGGATCAGTTGTCTTGCTTCGTAGCATTACCTTTTTTAAAACTACTGCTACATGATAAAATTAAAAACTAAAAATTAAGTAGCAGCAGTAAAAACGAAAATGAAGTAGCAGCTTAAAAAACTAAATAGTTTTCTATTCGTTTGATTGAGGTTTTTGTTTTATAACTACTACAACATTTGGAGTTTTGTTTTTTATGACTAGAAAATTTTGAGGTAGTATGTTAATAACATCGAGGTAGTTTTATAATAACATTTCAGCAGCAATTTAATAACATTTCAGCAGCACAAAATAACATTGAAGTAGCGGCAAAAGTAGTCAAAAATCAAAATCATCAGTAAAACTAGAAACCACAAATGTGTATGTATGTATGTGATCAGTGCTGCCACAACCAAAAAATTATTACATTACATTTTATCACATTTTTTGAAAAAGTTAACAAATGTGAAAAAATGACCACACTTTTAAATGCTTTTTTTATAAAATAAAAAAATCATTAAAATTTATATTGTGTGTCATTGTAGTATAAGGCTTACTTGCAGTTTGTAGTTTAATAATAATTACAAAAGAACAAAACAAAACAGGAAATGTAATTAATTATTTTACATATTAAAAAACGTTCCAAACAACGCTCTTAAACTTTTTTCTCATTACTGAAATTTGGTGAAAATAGGTTTTTTTGAAAGAACACTCATATATAATATTAATTTAGAAAAGAAAAACTTTAAATAAAAACATAATCACAATAACAAAATTATTTTATTTATTGAACTTAAAGGCTTTTTTTATTGCACTGTGAAATTTAAAAGTTGACAGCGCTGTTAATAAGCAATCGTCGCTTTAATTCGTTTCACACATTCGTGTTCGTGCTTTTTTATGTGATTGTCATGTTTTTACAGTAACGTTTCCCTGCTACGCCACACTTTTTACATATCGTAGTTATGACGATGTTGTTAAATAATATTAAATAACCCAGCTAAAAAAACTGTGTATGGTCCATATATTTTTAATATATGAATGTATATAATATATATGAATATATATGAATTCATGTATGGAAATGTATAGGCTTATACATGCGAAAAGTATTATATATGAATTGATATATGGAAGAATATATGAAATGTATCATGAGCTCATATATGGAAATTGAATTATGAAGTTCTTCGTATATGGGTCCATAGGTATATGGAAATAAGATGTAATATGTATGTATATGGAGCCACGTAACTATACTAAAATGTATGAATACATGACATCTCACATAAAACTGAATTAAAAAAACTTGAATTTTATTAACTCATTTTTTTTTTTTTTTTTTTAATTAGAAAATACATACAGTATGCAAAGTTTATATACGTATACATACGTCAACATTTATAAAAGAAAAGAAAAACTGTTGTAACTAAAATACATATCTATTAAAATTACGAATGAAATGTATTTTAGTTCGTTTTTAACTATTTTATTCGAACTAATTTTTCATCAAATACAACTTAAAATACAGATTCGAAAAAATAACCAATTCTAGTTAAAAGTAACGAAAACGGCAACGCTGTTTCACACACGTATTCTTCGTTTGTATTTAGTTTACTGAAAATTTTACTTTTTTACTACTTATGCTGCTCCCTAAATGTTATTTTATGCTGCTGCAATGTTGTTAAATTGCTGCTGAAATGTTATTCTAGTGCTACTGCAAAAACTATGCTAGCTGCTCCTTCTGTGACTACCAAAGTAGGTAGCAGTAAAAATTTAAAAAATAAAACTACTTTTAGTGCTACAAAAATTTGAAGGTAGCTAAAGCAGTAAAACATTATTTACTACGCTGCTCCAATTATTTTATTTTTTTACTATTACTACAACTACAGCTACCAAATTGTGCCGGTATCGGTAGTAATAGTAAATGAACGGCTACAAGTTTTTTACATTTTTTTGCTAGACTATTTCGTGTTTTTTCGTTGCTACAACTACTTGGAGTCTAGTTTTTTAAACACTGTTCGTTTCTAAGACAAACACTCAGCGGTTGCTCAACAGTTACGTATTATGAATGCGACCAGTTTCTTCTATTTGGCTTTGCTAAGTTTGCACACATTTCATTTTGGGCCATCAATGGCGAACATTCATTTCACATTTCACAGCATTTCCTATTTTATAAAATGTGGTGCCGTGTATGAAAGTCAGTCAGCGTGAATCAGATAATACTGGAGTCAACATCCTTAAAAGTAAAGACAATATTTAGCCGATAATAAAGTTAAGAAGTATCTACATAATAAGAAATAAGTAAAGACAGTTGTAACTGTTGTTAGTCAAGAATAAAGAAAAGTACATGAGCAAAGACATATTTGTGCGTTATTTATTTTTAATTTTGAACCATTAAAAGAACTAACACGCTTAAAAACCTTGAACGGAACAATATGAAAGAAGCCAATTTAAAGCTTAAAGTCAATATACCTATAAGTAAAAAAAATTTCTTTTTAACCTACTAAAAATTGTTCAAAGTTTAGAAATGTTTGACAATAGCCATGAATCAAGAAAACAAGATTGCTCATTCAGGCATACATAAAAATGTTCTACTGCGCATCTACGTCATCACAGAAAATAAACGAGTGTTTGTTGTAAAAAGTGTGTTTGAGAGAGAGAGAGAGAGAGAGAGAGAGAAAATCACAGGCAGAAAATAAAATAACGGTCCTGCGCAATGCTCAAACTTGTTTTTTAATTCATGGATAATAGCCATAACGTACATACATACATTTGCATATATATATATATATATATATATATATATATATATATATATATATATATATATATATATGTATATATATATATATGTACATATATATTTTTTATAGAAAATGAGTGGAAAGTTTTGGAGGGAGCTGGTGGTTCGCGTTACTTAGAAATGACGCCACTAGATGAGGCAGCAGTACGTAGTTCTTTGATAAAAGTAAAAGGACAAGGTATTTCTTCAGTGGCTATTGTGTTAGCACATAACTACTCATGTCCCGATCATGAAGTAAAGGTTGGTCAAATTGCCAGAGAGTTGGGCTTCGATTACATTACCTTATCGCATGAGGCAATGCCAATGTATAGATTGGTACCGAGAGGTTATACCGCATGTGCTGAGGCATACCTAACTCCGCATGTGGACCGTTATCTAAATAGGTAAGTATGTATCTAAGTATTTGTGTGAAAAGTAATCTCATTAATTCGCATTTCATTTCACATACTCGTATGTCTGTATGCATGTACATATACATATATAGTTTTAAATCTGGTTTCCATGAGGAGCTGGCCGGCATTGAAGTTCTTTTCATGCAATCGGACGGTGGTTTAACACAAATCAATAAATTTCGAGCAGCAAGAGCTATACTTTCGGGACCAGCAGGTGGAGTTGTTGGCTATGCCATGACAGGGTCCCGAGAAACAGACATGCCTTTGATTGGATTCGACATGGGAGGAACATCTACAGATGTCTCGCGTTTTGCTGGCTCATATGAACATGTTGTGGAAAGCACTACTGCTGGAATTATAATACAGGCCCCACAATTGGACATAAATACTGTAGCCGCGGGAGGCGGTTCTCAGTTACTTTTCAGATCTGGTTTATTTGTCGTAGGTCCTGAAAGTGCTGGAGCACATCCTGGCCCATCGTGTTATAAAAAAGGTGGACCTTTGACTGTTACTGATGCTAATTTGATTTTGGGCCGATTGTTGCCACAATATTTTCCTAAAATATTTGGTCCCAATGAAAATGAACCACTAGATTATGCAATTAGTAGAAAGAATTTCGAACAATTATTAGGTGAAATAAACAGTAGTTTGAAGCAACAAGCAAATATGCATGAAATGTCATTAGAGGAAGTAGCTCTAGGCTTTATACGAGTAGCGAATGAAGCGATGTGTCGACCTATACGCGCCCTTACACAAGCTCGCGGTTTAGATACATCAAAACATGTGCTTTCATGTTTTGGTGGAGCTGGTGGCCAGCATGCTTGCGCCATTGCTAGGGAACTGGGCATTAGCAAGGTTCTTATACATAAATATGCAGGCATTTTGTCAGCCTATGGAATGGCTTTGGCAGATGTCGTGCAGGAACTGCAGGAACCTTGTGGATTAGAATTTTGTTTGTCAAACGAGGACAAACTCAGATCAAGTGTTTCCAAGTTGTCTAAGAGATGCCGTGAGATTTTGGAAAATCAAGGCTTCGTAAATATTGAACTAAATGATTTTCTCCATCTTCGCTACGAAGGCACTGACTGCTCCCTAATGTGCTCAGCCTCGGAAGGACAATCATCTAACTGGGCTAATTTGTATAAGGAATCATTTCTAGATCGCTACCGAAAAGAATTTGGATTTGTGTTGGAAAATCGTCGTATTATAGTAGATGATGTAAGGGTAAGAGGATTAGGGAAAACCTCAACTCCTCCAGAATCAGAAATCGAAGTGTCAGACAGCACAAACCTAAAACATGTTGGCATTACAAAAGTCTGTTTTGAACAGGGAATGCTGGATGCTCCTATATTTATATCGAAAGACCTTCGTTATAAACATCGAATTCAAGGTCCAGCAATAATCATTGACCAACTGTCCACTATAATCGTCGAGCCTAATTGTGAGGCAGAAGTAACAAAACATGGCGATTTGATAATTGATGTCCATTCTCCTGATAACAAGGAAGTCGATGATTCCCTCGATGCAATACAGCTGAGTATTTTTAGTCATCGCTTTATGAGTATTGCAGAGCAGATGGGGAGGTAGTTAAGCGTGCAGTTGGTTAACAAATTGAAATTTATTTATTTGTGTTTGATATACTATTTCTTTTTATTTCATATTCATATAAAAGAGTTCTACAACGAACTTCTATTTCGACGAATATAAAGGAAAGATTGGATTTCTCTTGTGCTTTATTTGGACCTGACGGCGGACTTGTTAGTAACGCTCCTCATATACCAGTTCACTTGGGCGCCATGCAGGAAACTGTTCAATACCAACTAAAAGTACGCGGTGACACTTTGAAGGATGGAGATGTTCTTTTGTCCAATCATCCTCAAGCCGGTGGGTCGCACTTGCCAGACTTAACAGTCATTACTCCTGTATTTTACAAGTAGGTATCGATATTTCATTGGAAAAAATATTTCGGATATCGTCATCGAAAGTTCAAACCGCCCTATGAAATTAAACGAATTTTGGGGGGGTCGTTACTCTGTAATTCGATACGAAAAAAATAACGGATTCGCATTTTAATCCGAAAGAGTTTTCTTCGATTCTACTTACGGAGTAGCCCCCAGGTCTTGTAAGCATCGCACAAGTTCACTGATTCTTAACAGATTAAATCTATGAAAAACATTTCCAAGTTTTGTTTTTAAGATAGAACAGTTTTTTGCATTTTCGATGGCGATGTGTATGATGAACATATTTCGCAACACAATTTTAGGGACCATAAAGGTCCTGTATTCTTTGTAGCGTCTAGGGGACATCATGCCGACATTGGTGGCATAACCCCGGGTTCCATGCCTCCTCATTCAACGTCGTTAGCACAAGAAGGTGCATCCTTCAAGTCATTCCTTCTTGTAGAAAATGGTATTTTCCAAGAGGAAAGCGTAGTGAAAAGATTTACAACTCCAACATCGGCAAAAGGTGCAACCGGCACACGCAATTTATCGGATAATATTTCCGATTTGAAAGCTCAGATTGCGGCAAACCAAAAGGGCATTCAACTAGTGTCAGAACTCATTGATTCTTATGGGCTTAAGGTAGTTCAAGCATACATGAATTACATTCAAGAAAATGCCGAACTAGCCGTTCGCGATATGCTAAAAGAAATTGCAAAAGACACTCTTTCGCGAACTGGGTCATGCGTTTTGGAAGCTGAAGAGCTCATGGACGATGGATCACCGATTCACTTGAAAGTTACTATCGATGCAAAGAAAGGATCAGCTGTGTGCGACTTTACAGGTTCAGGGACAGAGGTTTGGGGAAACTGCAATGCGCCACGCGCTATAACCTTGTCCGCACTTATATATTGCTTGCGCTGCATGGTAGGACATGATGTGCCGCTGAATCAGGGATGTTTAGCTCCTATTAAAATCATCATACCCAAAAATTCAATATTAGATCCATCGGATGGCGCAGCTGTTGTCGGAGGAAACGTGTTGACTTCACAACGTATAGTTGACACTGTTTTTAAAGCATTTCGTGCCTGCGCCGCTTCTCAAGGTTGCATGAACAATGTTACCATTGGTGACGAAGAATGGGGCTACTACGAAACTGTAGCAGGTGGAGACGGTGCTGGGCCATCTTGGAATGGTTCTGGTGGAGTTCACACTCATATGACCAATACTCGTATAACCGATCCGGAGATATTTGAGTTGCGATATCCCATGATATTACAAAGATTCTGCTTGAGAACCGACCAGTCCGGTGGCACGGGTCAATATCAAGGTGGCGAAGGTGTCGAAAGACAGATTTTATTTCGCAAGCCTGTCACGCTTTCCGTCCTTACCGAACGTCGAACATTGCAACCGTACGGCATGAGTGGCGGAAGTCCTGGAAAAAGAGGTCTCAATCTACTTTACAAAAACAATGGACGTATCATAAGATTGGGTGCGAAAACATGCATTGATGTAGAGGCGGGCGTAAGTTAATATAATAACAATTTTTCAAATCTTTTGATTTATTTATTTATTTATTTATTATTTCTCTTTAGGATCTGTTTGCAATGAAAACTCCCGGTGGAGGTGGCTACGGAAAGTGCACTGAATCCGCCAATTCAAGAGGAGAATCAACTAATACAACGACTACTGTTGGCACAAAATTTGTAGAACGTGGTTCAGTATTTGATTACAGACAGTCCCAGGAGTCCGTCTAATTTTCAATCTATTACAAAGTCAGGCACACACATATGTACATCTTTATATTATTTACATATGTATTAGTGACAACATGAAAGAGAGTAAAATGTATGCTGTGTCGAATGAGAGATTGAGTTGTTTTCTTCCATACGTGTGTTTATGCACGTGTAAAAAAGAGCATAACGAAGTAGTGCCCACGGGCGGCCTTTTGCTTGACTCTGAACTATTGTAACCTTACTTTTTTTTTCAAATTTTAAATAAAATAATCCTTTATTATGTCCGAAATACATAAGTACATGCGTTGTTCTTATGCACTTGTGTCTGTTGTATATGATAAAGTTTCGTATTTTATATCACGGCGAAAAGAACAAACAGTTTGCAAATACTTGCGAATTTCTTTAAATGTCTTCAACTTAATTTAAACACAATTTTTTATATTAAATATATTAAGGTGCAATTTATAAAGTTGTGTTAAAAAGTAAAAGAAAAAAATTATATTATAATCGTCCCTGACGAAGCTACACAAAGAGATAGCGAAATATTGGAATTAATTACAATATAATTTTTATAAAAAACAAAGACCTAAAGCTTCATTATTTACATATATATCGAAGATTATAATAATAAATATGTATGTATGTATATACATACATATGTGTACATAAACTGATATTGGCTTACTTGCTTCATGTAGTAAAATTCTTTTTTGGCTTCCGTGCACCAAAGGTGAAAGGAATCCCATTGTTTGCGCTGCGATTTCCGTCCGTCCATCACAGGCCATTTTCTTGAGAACCGTAAGAGCTATACGGTTTAATTTAATTAAATAAATAAATAAAAACTTTTGCCGCTACAAGTTTCGACAGCTAAAAATTGTTAAAGGGCGAACTAAAGCGAGCAACGAAACATATTGAAATCCTAATGTAATACACAGACAATTATTTATAGACACTTGAAATTTTCACAGTTAGCGCACTCTTATGCAGACTACACCAATTAAAACTGAAATTTAAGGAATAAAAACTAAAGGATATCAGTTAATATAATTTGACAAACTCTTGAAATTTTCAAAAAATAAACCTGAAAAATTCCGAAACGAAAAACCGCCAAAATAAAAAAAGCGCTTAAATGAAAAATATCACCAAAAATAAAATAAATCGCTAAAATGCAGAAAAAAACACCAAAAGTAAAAAGGTCGACAAAGAAGTAAAGAAATCCCCAAAAACCGAAAACAAAATTGTCATAAGAAAAATAAAAATTTTCCGAAACGAAATAAATCGTCAGATTAAAAAAAAAACGCTAGAACTAAAAAACAGCCCGGAAAATCGCCAAAACGGAAGTATTGTAAAAAAAAAACTAAAATAAATCGTCAAAAACCGAAAAAATCACCAAAATTAAAAAAACACCAATCACCGAAAAATTCGCAATAACGAGAAAAAGCACCAAAACTAAAAAAAAAATCGGCAAACGAAAAAAAGCATTAAAGGTCGATCGCACTTTACTGAATTTATTTTTTATCCGCTCCATTATGTGGCGTCACCTCTTTCTTTAAAGTACAATGAATAGAAAAACAGTTCTTAATATCATTATTTATTAGTTTATTTGCCTTAAAATTTAAAAATGAAAGAAATGTATGTACATACATTCATGTAGTATTGTATTTCAATCAGTTGTGGTTTTGGATAAATTAAAAGGAAATTGATTTGATAAACACAGATTGTTTCTTCAGATACAAATGACACAAAAGGAAATATAAAGTATGTCAAGAAAATGTTTTGACATAGTTAAAATCGTTATAAATTTTGATTTTTATCATAAATATTTTTATTTTTCTTTGCATTATGAAATTTTTGGTTATGGATTTCATTTTATTTACATTTAAGTGAACAAATAGTAGTAAGTTATACGCAAAATTAAAAAGTGAGAGCATAAAAATTACATGAAAGCCAAAAAAACTCAAAAATTTCTCTGTCAAGAAAATGTTTTTACATCCTTGTATTATATAGTAAGAAAATAGGAAAGATTTTAAGTTGTACAAAAATAATTTTTTTTTGGCTCCATTGGTATTAAATCGGCTTGTAAGACGACTTCTCATGGAAAAAAATTTTCTTTTCCAAATATTCCGCGGAAATTTCTCTTGTTCCCCTCGTATTACTGTTTTAAACTCCATTTACTTCTTGAAATACCCTTTGGAAATACTATTTTTCAAATAAACCCATAAATTTTGAATAGGGTATAGATCTGGACCTTGGAATGGAGTATCCACAACCTTATCGCAATTGAAAGGACACCATGTTCTTACCCAAAGTGCCTCATGTTTGAGGTCAATACATTAATAAAAATTTAAAACTTCCATATTTACCAGCTATAAAGCCAACCTTACTCGCGCTGTCAACGAAAAACCATTTCAACGTATTGATGTACCACTCACACAGTTTCCCATGAGACAAAGGCAATTGCTCAAAAGAATCGACTGTACTTTAATAAATGGTCGGAAATCCCCGCTTTCTAGAGTGTAGCCCAAACAGCAACAATTGTGTTTTGTGATAACGCATACTTACAAGCTTGATGCCTTCTACGATAATGTGATTTTCGGCGACGAAACCAAACTTCTGCTTTATTAGAATGATGGATCTAACAAAGTATGGAGGAAAAAAAATATTTAAAAATATTGGAAAGTGAAACCGTAAGTAAACCCATCTGTAAAACTTAAAAAAGGTTGGTTGATGGATTGGAGGTATATATACATACATATGTATATATATGGTGTAAAACGTGGGATAAATTTGCTTTATTGAGAACACCATGAATGCGGGGCAGTGCCTTAATATATTGAAGCATTTTTTTGGATGACAGCTCGAGTAAATTTGGGTTTATTGCTGGAAAACATGCAAGTTTCCAGTTGTTATCAATCTAATGACACCAAACACAAGGCACTTTCGGTAAGAACATGGTGTCCTTTCAATTGCGATAAGGTTGTGGATACTCCATCTCAAGGTCCAGATCTATACCCTATTCAAAATTTATGGGTTTATTTGAAAAATAGTATTTCCAAAGGGTATTTCAAGAACTAAATGGAGCTTAAAACAGTAATACGAGGGGAACATGAGAAATTTCAGCGGAATATTTGGAAAAGAAAATTTTTTTCCATGAGAAGTCGTCTTACAAGCCGATTTAATACCAATGGGGCAAAAAAAAAATTTTATTTTTTTTATTTTCCTATTTTCTTACTATATAATACAAGGATGTAAAAACATTTTCTTGACAGAGAAATTTTTGAGTTTTTTTGGCTTTCATGTAATTTTTATGCTCTCACTTTTTAATTTTGCGTATAACTTACTACTATTTGTTCACTTAAATGTAAATAAAATGAAATCCATAACCAAAAATTTCACAATGCAAAGAAAAATAAAAATATTTATGATAAAAATCAAAATTTATAACGATTTTAACTATGTCAGAACATTTTCTTGACATACTGTATATGTATTTACTATATAAATGTACCTACCGAAAAATTGACGCAAATTATAATAAGTAAATAATAATACATATTGAATTTGTATCATATAATAATTCAAGGAGTTTTACAATCATTTCTGTTTTACTTTACACATTTTTTTATTTTGTTTTAAGTTTATCACAGATGGCTCAAGATTTTCAAAATAGTATTGAATATATGTAATATGCAAACAAAATGTAATGTGAAATAAATCTTTGTTTCTTTCTTTTTTTGTTTTTGTTAATTATGACTCCAAACACTTAAATTTCGAAATTTTGTGTGTTCTCAACTAATGATAGCTTATAAGTTATTAGAGATATATTAAATTTATAATTTTGTCTTCTTTAAATCACATTTAATTAATTTAACCTAAAAATATATATGTACTTATGCATTTTTTCAAATTTATTTTTATATATTTAAAAAACCAATGAATACAAGTATGTACATATGTATGTATGTATGTATCTAGAAAACCGCTCTTTATACATATGTACATACTTATGTACATATTGTAAGAATATTAAAATACTCCTTTTTATCTTCTTTTTTTCATAATGCATTGGTACACTTGGTGATCAGCGAATCAATTTACAGTTATTTTCTTAAGTCGCATTCTTTTAGGGTTGCATTGACGAACTTGAGCATGAGAACTTTCATACATATGTATGTATGTACTATGTATGTATTGCAGCAAAGCAACATGCGTTAGAAAGTCAGTCATACCTTTATAACAGAAATGCATTAAACATAATGAGAAGTCTAATGCAAAATTTAAACAAGTTTGTAAATAGAACGTACATATTTAAACTTCGACTGTGACAGACAGTTTGGTCCTTTATTAAAGAAAAAATGTTGCGGTGTTCTTTAATCTATTACATAAACGTCGTACACAAATACGAATAAATAGTCATCACAAACATAAAAATCCATTTCCTAGTGTAGCTTTTGTACATACATATGTATGTATGAATGTATTATATACATATGTATTATGTACATATTTTCAATTAACTCATGATAGTGTTTTTGATCGGTCGAAGAGAGAGTTTATTTTTTTTTTAGATTACCACACAAATTTTCAGTGATTTGCCCTTTTTAAACGAAACCAGTAAAAAGTTTAAAATGTATTTTAATAAGCCTTCTCGGCAGTCGGGTAAAAAGGACGTGGAGATATCAAAAATATAATCCAAATATCTCAAGTCAGTTCGAAAATGAGTAACGTCAATTTGAAACTTTTTGTTTAAGCACGACAAATACAAACAATTAGGGCCAATCCCACGATGTCGACAACGTTCGACTTGTCGCACACTTACATTTGAAACAACAACAAAATATTAAAATTTGTTTTTGTTTTGAATGTTACTGTGCAACAAGTCGAACGTTATCGAGATAGTGAGATTGGCCCTTAATCCTTGTTGCCACTTTAGCATTTTCACTGCTAGATTTAGCATATTCTTTTATAAAAAGCAAATGTTTTTTTTTTTTATTTTATGTTATTTTTTCGTCTGTAGAAGATATTAGCAGATATTTTGGATAGATTTACCATTCTCCTGTCATAATTTTCTGGTAACACTGAACTTAATATATGCTTTCGAGAGAGAGAGAGAGAGACATATTTTATTCTCCATCATGCAATGGCTCGAAATAAAAGTTCCGGTTCACACACGTCAACTTCTGTAGAAAAAAGAGCTTATAGCTGAATTACGAGTTGAGGAACTCCTGCTTATATTAGATACGTAACAAATACCGATACCGATTCCCACATATCGGCGATATTTTACTATCGATACCACAAAACATACAGAAGTGTCACGAGACGGAAGATAAGGGTATTTTTCTGTTTGTCTCGTTTTCCCTCAAATTTTGTCGGCGTTTTTGTTTTGTTTCTTCTTTTTAGTGCAATAAAATAACAACGCTTTTGTTAATTGGTAAGTAGTAATACACTGCAGTATCAAACGCACTATATATACCCTTCTCCTTTTTTCCACGAATTTTAAAAAACCTGATTGGAGCTTTTTTAACCTGTCACTTTCCTCACTTCTGTGTACAGAATACACGTTACTTCTTAAATTTTTTAGAGCTGTTTTGAACAAACACTTTAATTTTCAACGCCTTTTTTTTTGCATAACAGCTAAGAGAAATAATATATTAAAAGGAGAACATAAAGTCAAAACAGAAAAATTAGAATGTTTCTTTTGTTTTTTTTTTTCTTTTTGTTTAGAAAATACATATGACATGCTTACTTTTTGCTGGTTCGTTCATAATTCAATATTTTTAACGATATACATACACATATCGTTACCTTAATATAGAAAGGCCCTAATTTTTTTTCTTTTTTTTTAAATCAAGCTTTTTGTATATTTCGATAGAAGAACATCTAATGTATCGAAAAATGCAAATACATACATATATCGATTTAAAAATAATAATGAGTTAGAGGCTTTCTATATTAAGGTAACGATATGTAATTAACTAGCAAAGTTGAATTACAAATTCAATAAGGCTTAACCATATTGTTAAGAATATATTATGTACTATTTTTCTTTTTTGATGACATTTTTCTCCTGCAATATTAATTAAATTTCAGCACAAATTATTAAACAGAAAACGTCTACCAATAATGATTTCTCCAAGAATGCAACAACAAAGTACTTTTTGCTCTGTGACTCCTCCTCAAATTACAAAACATGGCCAGTGAATTAAGAGTTTGCATTTGCTGTATGTATTATTTAACTTTAAATGAGTTTAAAAAAAATATTTATGCACATAGTATATTGGAAATATGTATGTATATGTATGTATGTACGCGTGCTGTTCTACAATATATGTATCTGTACAATTAAATAATCTTTATTTTGGCTAATTATTAATATTTTTGAAGAGATGATGTCATAATGTTGATGGCTCTTCCGCAGTTATGATGTTAGCATTACTGCTGGTGAAATTGTTTATCGCATGCATCGCATGTTTAGCATCTGTATCTGGAAGAGAAATTTTTTGTTATAAATCAATCATTGTGGTTGTTTGATCGAAGCGAAATTTGTGTGTGTGTGTGTGTGTGTGTGTGTGTGGAACCAAAAATAGAGAAAAAAAATAAAATATAAGACGTTAGATTTCTTTTTTTTTATATTATAATTCAAAACTTTTATTTATGATTTAATTTGCAATTGAATATTTCACTTTATGTATTCTATTTGATATATGTACATATTCACTTGCAGCACATACTACATACATATGTATGTAACTAGTAATAGTAAGTATCATCTATATTTGTATATTTTTGTTTGTGTATTAGATTATACATTTATAAATAAAACGCATTTAAAGCAAAAGGAAAACACTTAAAAAATAATATATAAAAAAGAAAATACATTTTGATATTTTTTTTTTTTTTTTGCTTTTAATTTAAATGAAAATCGATGCGGTTTACGACGAAGTTTCAATTTGAATGGTAGAATAGCAGAGGGGTTTCTTTGTTTGTTTGTTTTTTTTTTCACATTTTAATATAAAAAGGAATAATAAAACTTAAACATAATTGATTAATTAATTCTTCAAATTTTTAATTCAATTAAACTATTACACAAATGATGTAGTGAATAGAGATGTATTTTTTTTTTGATTGCGTGTGTGTGGGGATGTAAAATTATTAAGCTATTACAAAAAAGAATTACATATGTAAACATACGTTTAAATTGTACATTATTATTATTATTATTATTTTTTTTTTTTTTTTTTTAATTTAATTGAGCAAACAATAAAACAAATTATTAATAATAAAATACAAAAGCCATAAAAATAAAAACAATATCCATGTTTGTGTGTTGTGTGTGTGTGTTTGTAAGTAAACAAATTTAGAATATGTGGAAAGTTTTACTCCATTTTTAATTCACCATTATGTACATATGTACATATGTATGCACACATACATATATAAATATCTATATGCACATGTATGTATGTTTGTATGATGTGGATTAAATGACTCATCATCTATGTATCTAAAAACCCGTATGTATGTGTGTATATTAATTAGTACGTTCTAGTTTTATTTTATATATTTTTTCCACTGAATATAAATAATCTCAACCGTTTGCGACCGGCCATTTACATATACATATGTATGTATCAACAAATGGCCGTCGTAGCTCAGAAAGCAAACAACAACAACAACAAAAAAACGGAGAAACTGTTAATTTATCATCCGGCAAATGGATGTGAAAAAGTCTCTCATTATTTTTTTTAGAGTTTAGAATCGTTTAAAAATAAAAGGCAACGATGGTTTTATTTAGTTACGAGTGGTGTGTAGCTGTGGTTGGCGCGGTCGATCTGAGAAAAGATAAGTTGAGCTTTTTGCGTTTGATTTACTACATACAATCACCTACTACTCACCTCAGTGTGAACTGAGGTGGCGGGTGTAGCACTGGACACAGCAGATTCATCAATACAGTTCGTTTGTGGCGAAGAGCCGGCAATATTGGTGCTGCTACTCACCACGGGTGGTGAGGTTGTACCACTTGTGGTTGATGTTACACCAGAGGTGGATGCAACATCAGTCGATTGATTGGCTGCAGCAGCCTGCTGTGATGATCGAGGGTTTGCCGATGTGCTAATTGGCCCAGCCGATGTTGGGGGCTGTGGGTGTAGTGTTGGTGGCTGTTCGGTTGTAGACTGTAGATGTTGCAAGTACGTGTGGGTCTTATACGTTTTGTTAGAGGTAGAAATAGAAGGAGTTGTGGTACCAGTACTAAGAGCTGAAGTTGCCAGAGGTATTGATGGCAGTTTGGAATTTTTTCCGCTTTCCATATTAGGAGGAGAAGTTGGTTTGGGCGACGAGTGACTTTGGGAGATTTCAGTATTTTTTGTGAGTGTACCTTTAATGACGTGATTCGACAATAGTTTTGCTTCTTTAACCAACTGCTGCTGGTGTTGTTCAGTGACAAGAGTGGAGGAGGAGGAGGAGGATGTGTAAGAACCAGAAATTTTACCTTGACCAGGGCTGCTGTGCCGACGATTTTGTGCTTCAGTTGTAGTTGGACTGCGTTGGTGATCTGCGGCGTCTGGCAAATCTTTGTTGCCAGGGCACGATGTAGTCGTCAGAGTCGCAGTCGCATTCGCAGGAGAGGATGGTGGTTTCTTTTCACTTGCATGAATTTCAGCCTTTGACGAATCCTCCTGATCTTTTCCTGCATCGGTGGTGTTTTCCACTCCATTAACTTCGCTGGAATTGATTTGCAAATTTGTTACACGTACTGACTCTGTGTTGCTGACTGTAGAAGGGGCATGATTGCTTGAATTGGAATTAGACCCGGTCAGATCCAGAGTTGCTGGTTCATGTGTAGTGTTCGATATGCCGGTTGTATTCGGCTTATCCATAACGGTAGTTTGCGACACCACATTCGCTATATGATGGCGCATGGCGTGCGGACTTTGGGACGTTCTACTGTTGTTGTTGTTGTGGCCGTTTTGGCCACTGCCCGATGATACTGCCGTGGAAGTTGTTAATTTTCCTGACACATTTGCTGTGGAGAATGAGAGCGGGTTCATAGAACTCGGCATTGGAATTTGTAATGATCCGCTAGTTTGATTTGTTGCTGCTGACAAGGATCCTGTTGCTGCTGCATGCATTGCAGCCAAATGACTCGGATGATGGGTGTAATACAAAGAACTGCTCATTGGAGACATGTGGGTGGATAACGAAGTTGTTGGTTGGACAATACTTCCTGTAGCCTGAATGGTAGGTGCTGACGACGTTATCATATTTGACTCTGACTGCCGTATTGCCATCGAACTAACGTTAGCGGAACTGACAACACTAAGCGGAGACGATACTGCTGAAGTGGTCGACATTGGAGTGGAATGAGGTGCCAACTGATGGGTAGATGTTATTGCTGAATGATGCGGAGACATGTGTGGATGAGTCAAGTTCATGCTGTGATGAGCTAAACCTAAAGCCGCTGCTGAGAAGCCAGGATGTGTGAGACCTAGTGCGGCTTGCTGCAGATGATGCGGCATATTTGTGGGCACATGGGATAGCGGAGAAACTCCCGGCAAACCAGGCAAGCCCAAGTTTAAGCCCATTGCACCGTGAGGGCTTTGTCTTTGGTTTGTTACATGATAGGGAGACATTGTCGATATGCAGGCCTGGAGGCCGGCCGGTGGAGCACGCAAGCCTAAATTCAAATGTGGTATCATAGATCCAAGCAAATTGCGACTTAACGGGTTGTATAGAGAATTGGAGTAATGATGCGAAGCTGATAAAAGCTGTTGTCGTTCTCTCTCTCGAGCTTCTCTTTCTTTTTCGCGCAACTCCCTCTCCCTTGCCTCTTTCTCCTTTTGTTCTTTCTCTCTTTGCTCCTTTTCTCGCTGTTCACGTTCCCTTTGTTCTTTTTCCCGCTGTTCCCTTTCCCTCTGTTCTCGCAATTCACGCATTTCTCTCTCTTTCTCCCGTTGAATTTCTCGCTCGCGCTCTTCTTCGCGAGCTATTCGTGCTCTATGTTCTTCCTCCAGTTTAATTCTATCATGTAAACTAGGACCCAGTCCTAGTGCAGCACTAGGAATCATTGAATACAAATGAGAAGTGTATGGCGATGCCATCGGAGGGTACAGAGCTGCATGAGGATGGGAAGGATGTGCACCTGCCGCCCTTAGCAACTGAAAACGCTGGTCCAAATACATTTGATCGGTGAATGGTAGTCCAGCAGGATTTATGAAGGCGCCTGAAAAAAACACACACACAAATTAAATTATCATACTGGCAGAAGAGAGGGTTAAACTTTTACCTGGTGGCATGCCGGCTATTCCAGCGAATGGTGAATATGCGTCCAAGGGAAACGCACCCGCTGGATGGATTAGTCTCTCGTCTGATCGGTATGGTTGGAAACCACTTCTAGCCAATAATTCCGGCTGCATACCAGAACTGGTTTGGGAATTCAGACGGGGTATTTTCTCAGCAGGTTGTGGCGAAGGTGCTGAACGTTTTTTTGTCGTCGAAGATCGTTCTTCATTATTTACTGTCTGTGTCAAAGTCGAGCCTCCGATTCTTTCATTTGATACGGAGGTTCTACTGTTTATATTCTGATTTGATGTAATTGAAACACTTGCACTGGCCCCACCTACTCCTGGGGCTGCCACATTGGAGGCCACATTACGTTCGTTTCGTTCTCGTGAGGATACTTCCTCTTCCTCCTTGATGTCCGCTTGTTTTGCTAGATTTCGCAAAGCGGAAGCAAATGGACCTCGCGCTTGCGTTGCAGCGCTATTTAAATTCACTGGCACGGCAGCTAGTTGTTGTTGAACTTGCACAGCAGCTGCTGCTGCAGCAACAGCATGTTGATGTGCCTGATGCTGCTGTTGGGTTAGTGATGGAGAATGAGCGCCAAGGTGATTGCCACCTATACTATGATTTATATTTGCTGTTGCTGGTTGCGATTGTACTATATTCGCCGAACTGCCTCCAGTAGCAGAGGCTGTCGACGGAGATTGCAAATGAAGAGGAGATGGCACAACAGGAGCTGGACTAGTAGCTGGTCGCTTCTGGGAAGCTTTAGGTGGCACTAGAAATGAAAAAAATAATAAATAAATAAATAAATATTACATACTACTCGTATCAATCACGAATAATTTCTTAATCGGGCTTAATAAAGTCAATATTTTCAATTCTTATTGAATGAAATATTTTTTATTAATTAGTGTGATTTTCTAAAGAAGAGAAGAAAAATTAAACTAGACTTTTTAGATGGGGGAAGTACCGTCACTTTTCTGACATGATGAAATGCGTGGCGGCACCACGCTGCATTTGACGTTTTATTTTTTTTTTTACGATACAAATTTGTTTTGCATTCATGTCAGACTGTTTTTATACTTTATAAGAAAAAAAAAACTGGCATGAAGTTAACATAAGTACATACATAAATATGTATGTATGTAAGTGACGAAATTGAACTAGATGTTAACGAGTTCCTCCATACAATTTGACATTAAAAATCGCCGCATAATGTAGTTTTAATTCACTATTAAATCCTAGCTTAATTTTTAATGTGAAACTATATGGAAACACTCGTTAAGATCATATTCAATTTTGCTACTTATGCTACCTTCATGCCAGTTTTTTCTTATACATGAGGCTGTAAATGTATGTCTGTGAATGTCCGACATAAAAGTCTCGGAGCGCTCAACTTTTTGTGTCAGTTGTTCTTCAGAAAATCCTTTATTATGGTTCCGCACACCAAAGGTGAAAAGGACACGATGTTCATCCGTCCGTCTGTCTGTCACATGCTGTTTTCTCGATAACCGTAAAAGCTACGGACCTGACATTTTCACATAAGATGTGGCCGCTACAACAACAAATACATGCATATATGACAGTTAAAAATTAAAGGGTGTACAGCGAGTAACGCAACATGTAGAAATCTTAATGTTATATGCAGACAATTATTTATAGACACTTGAAAATTTCAAAGTTAGTGTTAGACGTGTCACTATCGAAAGTTTTTAATAGTTTAAAAAACTTTATCGATATATCGATTCAAGACTATCGAAAGTTAGAAAAACTATCCATATATCGACGATACTATCGAGATAGTATCGAAGTTGTATGGTTCTCGTATAATGTACATACATATTTATTTATACTAAAAATTCTAGACAAAATATATTTACACAAAACAAAATTAAATTAAATAGAATTTTATTTGTCAGTTCAATAAATAAAAAAAATAATATAATTGTATGGAAAATAATGCCATCCATACACTACATAAGTTCAGTGCTCAAGTCTTGGCACTGCGTAAACTAAGCGTGTGACACACACTATACAAGTAAACTGTGCAGTTTTTATTTTAATGCGCCATAATGCATATGATTCTTTGTATAATTCTAGGAACTCTGTCCAGAATATTTTTCTGCGCTCATTTCTTGTTTTGAACTCTTAAAAATCACGACACAACTGAGCGTTTGCAATATACACTACACAAGTGAGCAAATAACAAAATCGTTTTGATATTCAGCCTTATCATGAATTCCACACGTGAAAATTTCCGAATGAAATTTTTTGTTCACATCGATTTTATGTTCGTATCATCAATTCCCCTGAAATTGAAAACTTACATATTTCCACTTTTTCCAATAGACAAATTTTTGTGAATAATTTTCTTCATAAATTGTCAAAATATTTTGCAATAGTACGAAGTTTTTTGATACCAATTGTTCACACGTTCGGAAATTTCCATGTGAAAATTTATTTATGATAAGCCTGATTTACTCAGTTCACTGCGTAAATATCACAACCACCCCCTAAAACTACACAAACGCACTGTACAGTGTCAGACTTGTGCAGTGAACTTGTGTAGTGTATGGCTGGCATAAGTTCATTCAGTTATTTTTATTTATGAAAAGCAACATGTTTAAATTTTTTGTTTTTTGTGGTGTATCATTTACTATCGATAGTGGCTAAAAAATATCGATTGTTTTTAAGTATGTATTAATCGAAGGCAGAAATAAAACATAAGGTATGTTTTATTCGAACTTTGTATAAATATTCAGAACAAATTTAAGTGTGTATAAACTTATTAAGTAGCTATAGCTATAGATGCTTAAAAATTAAGTAGATACATGTTTCGAATAAAACATACCTATAGATAGTCACAAAAAAAATGAAATATCGATAGTGCCATCAATAGTTTTCCACCCCTAGTTAGTGTATTTTTATTCCGACTATACCAATTAACACTGAAATAAAAGTTACATGTAGTTTTGACAACTTGTTGTATCGAGGTGCTTCACTAAACTATATATGTATGTAAATACATACATATCGTTACTCGTATCTTAATATAGAAAGGACCTAACTTCTTTTTTTTTTGAAATCGAGATTTTTGTATTTTTCGATACAAACATACAAAAAACTCGATTTAAAAACTAAAATAATAAGTTAGGGCCTTTCCATATTAAGGTAAAACTATATGTATATTTAAGCCAATAATTATTTTACATCTTCCATACTCCTTGATTCAAGTCGCTAATCATTTGTGTTAAAAATGTTTTGAAAATCAATACAAATGTTACACTCACAAAACAGTCAGTTTAAAATAAGTTGTAAGTATGCATGTACTAGTGGATTGTGCGATTTTAGTTTGATTTTATTTAAGAGTACACATTACCACTTAAAAAAAAACTTTTCGGCTTGGAGTGTACATACGATAACGTTACCAACGACTCACCGCAAATTGGTATTGGCGCATGTATGCTGGGTAATCCTCTCGGTAGCCATTCCATCATTTAGTTCAGGTTTAATCCAACAAGGTTTTTTTTTCTTTCTTTATTATGTTCGAAGAGATGTAGAAATTTAGTAAAAGGATTGTGTGTGTATGTGTGTGTGTGTGTGTGTTTTTTTCTGATTGCTATGTTTCCTATTTGTTTTTCTAACGCCTTAGTTAAAGAATCCTTGTGTACATATAGTACATATTTCAATATTGTGAATGTGCAGCAGCCAAATGTTTACATTCGTTCATATTTATCTTTGCAGGATGTACATACATATGTATGTACATATGTATGTATGTATGTATAGGAGGAGTGAGTTGTTGTTGGTATTGGTTCGGTAATCGGCAACATTCGGAATAATGTTGGTTAGATTGGTGTTAATTTTAAAGTTGCAAGAGCAATAGTGTGAATCCACATACTCGTATTTTCGCTGTATACACACAATATGGAGCTGAAAACACCAATGCAGGAAATGGGTTGATGATAACTTTTTAATATATATGTAGGTATGTACCAAGAACACAATTGATGATGGCTTGCCACCAGCTATTATGCTGCTGGAGAATGTCTTACTCCTGTATGCTCCAGCATTAGCATGAATGCATATTTATACAGAAAATATGTAGTCGTATGTAGATACATATGTATGTACATATGTATGTGGAATTGCGTGCTTGACTGTTTGTATGTATGTACATACATATGTTAGTATTTATTCGATTTTGTGGGCTCCTACAAAAGCAATCAATGTACTACGAAGGCGACAATGAAATCCACGATTTTACCACACGAACCGTGGAGCACATAAAGTCAGTTCCGAACAAAACTTAAGAACAATGTAAAAGCACCAAATTTTATAGGTACATAAGTACCAGTATGTAGATATGTATATATGTATATTTCTTGCACTTTTTTTCAACTTTAGTTAGGGTGGTGTTACTTTTTAAACTTTATATGTTGCACATATGTACATACATATGTACATAATATCTATAAACAATTATTATCACTATTATTTTTATTTATTTTTTATTTTTTGGCACAATGAAACCACATACCTATTTTTTGTACGTACATATGTACATACATACATACTTACATACATACATATGTATGTACATATTTTAAGTGATGCAATAAAAGTTCGTTTCGTCAAGTCTCGTTTTCATCCCTCTCTTTTAAGGATGTTTTATTACACATACATACATACATACATATACAAATCCACATGTATGTACATAAATATACACAGATACAATTTTCCAAATACATAGGTACATACATACATACATAGAATGCAATTCCTTTACAGATGACAAACACAAGAGCACATGTTTAATACAGCTGAAAACCCCTGTCGGAGAATGTGTGGTTGACTACAAAAATAGTTCACTTATAGTTAACTTTTCTCAGACTGACTAAAAGCTAACTGCAATGTCATCCAGAACAAACCCTAAACTAATTCTTAAGTTGAGTATATAATCAAATTTGATGAGAGCCAACAAATTTATTCTCAGCTACTTTGAAACTCATTTCAGTTTTATATTAACATTTAGATGTTGTTATTTAAAGTTTGTTTAAAGTTAACCGAATTTCCGACAGGGAAGTTTGTATGCATGCCTGCATGTGTGTGTGTGTGTGTGTGTAGCTACGTACGTATGTATGTATGTATGTTGCAATGTTAATTATTTTTTCGTTGAACAATTTCCGCGCACATTACCGTTAACTATTTACACACAAAAATAGACTGATAGATAAAATAAACAACACAAAAACTCTATTGTCTAAAATTTCTAAAAATGTACATGTGTGTTGGTTTGCCGTCTTGTTCTCTTCTCAAGTTATTTATTTGCATATTACATACATACATACATACATACATACATACATTCTAATTTTCTTTCATATTTTTATTTATTTTATTTTGTTTTTATTTGTAGTACATACCTATTAACATGCATAATTTTATGCATATATGCATGCATACATACATACAAACATATGTACATACATATGTACATATGTACATACATACATATGTATGTAAATATGTAATACCTATTATACTTTCGCACTTGACGATTTGTATTTTATGCGGGTGTTAATGTTCGTGTATTGACGGGGTAAGGAGACTAACAGTGAAATTTACCACCCCCAATGCACAATACACATACCTACATACACATCGCTCATTTACTGAAACAATGTCATAACTCAAAAGAAAAAAAAAATAACTGAAAAAGAAAATGTTATTTTTCTCTCAAGAGTTAAGTATGCAAGATATTTGTATGAAATTTTTACACAATATAAATAACGATATGAGAATTAATTCTGCATTATTAACCTAAAAACTTAATTTATTGAGTTATGACGTTGTTTTAGTAAATGGGCGATATGTAAGTACATACATATATACATTAGGGATATAACTTTTTTATCAATTTTTTAAAATATCAAAATTGGCATAGCACAGTCTGATAGAGAATAAAAAACTATAAGGGAAGGTATATTTATTTTTTCGCTAAGGTCAAAAAAGTTCACACACCAACCGCGATGGAGTTTGGTTAAGAAAAATTAATAATGTGTTTATAACAGAAAATCAATAAAAAACAAAAACATCGTATAAAATTATGAATATTCAATATTGCATTAAGAAGGCGTGGAAATAATTTTAGATTATGTAAAATAATATTTTTGTTAGTTGAAGTGCGTGCTTTAACCCCCATTTTTTAACTTGGTAATCAACTTGTAATTATTTTTAAGTTCTAATTAAATACGAAATTGTGTTTTGAGTGCATATTTAAATAATAAGTAAATACCCAACCTTGTCTAATTAAATACAACATATGTTTTTATGCGTGTGTTTGTTTATTGAAAACATACACATGAACATCATGTGGTCGGGTTGAAAACATCATGTGGTCGTATTAAAAAAATTTCGTTTAAATTTTATAAATAGTATATACATATGTAAGTATGTATATAACATACATAATTCAAAATTTCATATCATGGCATAAAGTAATAGAAAAATGCCTTATGATGTTCGTTTGGTTTCATAAAATTAGTTTTTATAACTTTTTTGTTTATGTTAAACAGCTGTTCTTTGGCAATTTTGCAGTGCTGCCGTACTTTCAACGTAATTTAATAAGAACTTTAATTGACCACTGAAAAAATTAAATCGTATTTAATTATAACGTAATTTTAAATAAAAATTAGCTAATTACGTACTTAATTATTAAGTTAAAAACATGGGGTCAAAAGTGTTCCAAATTTTTTATACACCTGTTCAGAAAAACCAATTGGTGCGTGAACTTTTTTGAGAAAATTTGCTAAATATAATGATTTTCGTGGTTACTAGGACATGGTTGACCTCATGGTACTATGCTAAAAAATTAGTTATACCCCTAATGTACATACATATGTATGTATGTATAAGCTAACGTATGCGGGTACATTTTTTATTGTACATATTTCATTAAACAGGAGTTTTTGAACAGAAAGAAATTTACACAAATTTAGGTTTTATTTTTATTATTCTCTGACTTGCCACAACATGAGTATTAAGCTCTTAAAGGATTAAGAATTGTACATCTATGCATAAGATGTATGTATGTATGTACATATGTAGATATTTATGTGCATATGTATGTATGTGTAAATGTAGTTAAGGCATAATAAGTGGCAAAAGAACAAAAATAAAATAAAAAGATAAAAGAGAGCAAACACACACACGCTTTATTAAGATTTTTTCACAAGTTAAATTGTTCCTTTAATAATTGTATGGATGTTTAAAATAAATGTTAGAATGTATGTACATAAATATGTATTTATGTACATGCATATACACATATGTATGTATGTGATATTTTTGCTACCACTAACTGCAGCTGCAAATATTTAACGCTGATGTGTTTTCTATGAAGGTGGGCGTTTGTAAATAAATTGCGTACACACGTTGTATATCCGTTAAAAATTTGACAAGAACACGACGACGTTTGCAAAAGGACTAAATTTGAAAATTGAACTTATTTGCTCCCTCTTTGTCTGTGTTGCTGCTATCTCTTACTCGTAAGGACTTCTTCGCATATGCCGCACAACACAAACAGTAGCAACTGAGTAGAGGTACGTACATAAGTATGTATGTATGTATGTATGTATGTACGTACGTACATGTTTGCATTTGTATGGAAGTAAGCATTTTAAATTTAGGGTGACCGACCATAAATACGCCTGCATAAATAAACTCGGATACATTTGAATTCTTATAAATAAAGTATTTTTTAAGAATAATTAAGTTAGTTAAGTTTTCTAAGATTTCTAACTCAAACGTCTTACACAAACAGGGGGTTAGTTTCTAATTTTAATTATAATTTACCGAGTTTGTTGTGTTTTCTTTAAGAAAAATAAAAATAATAATAATAATAAAAATCAAAATGTAACTATTATTTTCTAAGCAGAGAATAACTTTTATTTTCTGAGGAATAAATAAAAATGAAGAAATAATTTCTATTTTCTGAGTAATAAATAAAACTAAAAAAATAATCGGTAAAGTTGATTTTTTTTTTTTAAATTAAACAAATAAAAATTAATGCATCTAATAATAAATAAAGATAGTCAGTCAGTCATTGTAACAAGGATTATCTTGGTGTATTTCATGTTCACGTAGCACTTCTCTAGTTATTAGTTTGATTTTTTTTTTATTTTAAATTTGAAAAATAATCGTTATTTGCGGTCCCTGCTTCTATCGCAAATCAAGCGATTTTAATATAATTTTAGTGGACTTAAAAATGGTCTTATTTGTTATACATATGTACATATGTATATTTATTAATTAATATTGTACTGCTAAGCAAATACTTTCGTTTTAAACTTTTGAAATTAAAAAGAAAAAGGGAAATGGAAAAAGGGGGTGGATACCACCCCTGAATCTTACCGCCAGGCTACAGATTTTTGTTAAATTTGCGTCATCCGAGATAACCGCCAAAAAAGCTTAAGCGACATAATTTTCGAACTTAATTTTTTTTACCAAAACCGATTATTTTGCGATTGTAAGTCCAAATTTTCACGAGGTAATTTTACTTGCGCAAGTCTTGAATTTGACAAAGAAGTGACGAGTGTAAAAACCAACAGAATTGCCATGTACAGGCAAGTCTGTACGGCCTCGTGAAAAATGGGATTATGTATAAGCAATCGAAAATGACTTACCCAAGTAAACTTGCTCTATCTAAACGCTACAGCAAGTTTAATAGAAAATTTTATGACTTGCTCAAGTAAAATTGCCCCGTGAAAATCGGGACTAAATAATCCATTTTTGTCAAAAAAAAACCAAGTCCAAGCAATGTGTCGCTTAAGCTTCTTTTTTAGCGGTTATGGCTCGAGTGAATATCTAAAATCGATTTAACTAAACTTTTGAAGTTATGTGTTAGAAGAAAAAAATTTTCTCGAATTTTTCGTCAACGATATCTCTCGAAAGAATCACCCAACTTTGGTCGAATTGGCAGCAACTAACATGTTTTTTGGGGTTAAGAGTTGATTAGATTTTGTACTTTAAGAAAAACAGGTTTAAGAAAATTGTATTTTCGAAAAATGTTTAAATCTCCCGAGCCTAAGAGATTCGCTATCTATCTTACGGCATCTGGGGAGCTAAACACCTTTCGAATGTGGCAAATTTGCTTCCGATCCGTTGACCCGTTCTTAAGTTGTGACATACATACATACATACATACATACACACACAAACACACACTCACACATATGCACATACATACATACATCCATACGGAAAATAGTCAGAATAAATTCCCAAGATCTCAAAACGCCGAAACTTGATGAAAATTCAGATGAAATCTGTAACAGGACACCCTTCAAGTGACACCACATTTTTGCATTTATCTTTTAATTCCTCCTCTAAGCGACTTCATTTCAGATTTTGTATGCAATTAGTTGATCATAAAAATGCGGAAAACTACATAAACCCTATTAAATATTTATAAAATAAAACAAAAAAATATTTTTATAGTTTTTATTTATGGAATGAAATTAAAACCAAAGCGAAAAAAGACTAAAGGGACTCTACTAACAAACATTTGGATTCTGCACAAAGCAGTTGCAATGCAGACATGTAAGCGAGAGGCAGATGGGTCTGTTAAACGCAAAAGTGTGTTCTCTTTTTGCCACTTCTTGAGGCAAATTAAAATTGTTGTGGCAAGTTAACACTCGTTGGAAGAACATTGATTTCAATGCATTCATTTACTGTTGCTACAAGTGAGAAGAAAGAAAATAAAAAAGACAAAGTGCGAGAGAATGAGAGTTAAATAGAATCGCTTAAGAAGGGAATTAGCCAAATGCTTTTACAAATCACACATCCATCCCTTTTACCGCCCATTTTATTTTGTTTTTAGCAGGGACTGCAAGTAATTATTATTTTTTATTTTTTTATTTAAATTTAAATAAAAATAGGCATGCAAAATGGACTTGCAGACTTTAAATTTGTTTTTTATGTAGAAAAATAAAAAAATAAAAATATTAGAAAACAAATTCTAGTTAAAATAACTTTTTTTTTTAACTGTAGCAATCATCAGAAATCGTCAGGTTTTCTATCAAGTGAGGAAATAAATTAAAAATATCAATTGAACTTAATACTCGTACTCGTTAGTTTTTAGTTAATTCACAGAAGTATTTCCGAATTGACAAACGTTTATTGTATATTTATGAACATATGTACATAAATATGTACTCCTATGTTTTTCCAATATTTATTATCGACGAGTATGTATATGTATAGTGGAGGAATAGATACAAAATAAATGATCAATTTGTGCGTAATTACATTTTAACGTTTGCACTTGAAACAAACAATCAAATCAAATTAATATTACAAGAGAAAGAAGCAAATATATGCAGGAGTTGTAATTTTTGCAACCACACCTCTCATCTTCGCCGGTGAGTTTTTACAGGCAGAGAACTTTTTTGTATCGAAATAAATTACATATATATGTACATATGTATGTACATACATACATATATACATACATAAGTAAGTATTTTTAATATGTATTCTCGAAATCCTTATTAATCGTACTTAAGAGATGTTTGGGTTTCATTGCATTGTTTGAAAGCGCTTAAACAGTTCTCGGCTTTCGGCGTGGACATGCATTTTTATAGTCCACCTTATTCTACCAGCAAAACAAAAAAAAAAAAAAATTAGTACATACTTCCTTACGAACCACTTTTAAATTACTAGTACATACTTCCAATATATCCAATGCATATTTTTAGATGTTACATAAGCGATATTTAACCACATACATGCATATGTAATGGAATTTTAAATCACTACTTTATTTTCAACCAATTCATTACTTTGTGTTTTATTTTATTTCATTTCAAATCAAAAAATTTTATTATTACAAACAAACAACGGAATAAAATAACAAAAAATTAAATAATTTAACCTTTTCTCTTTTCGTATCCATATTCAAGTAATTAAAATCACTGAATAAAAAGCACTTTTTTTAAACTACTTTTGTGAAGTGAATTATTTTCACATCCAAGTTTCAATATAAAATTTATTGGTTTTATTTACATAAATTTTGAGTGGTTTGATTCAGTAGATGTGGTGCTTTTCTACTTTTTTTCCCTCAATTTTTTTTGCTGGGGTGTAACTATCTATAGACGTCACGTCAATATCAGAACAATTTTATGATATTGAAATATGTAATAATAAAATAGCATAAGTCTGTCAATAACAGTCAGTTGTTTTCGACTTTAAGGAGCCGAAATAGACTGTCAAGAGCTTTTTTTAGCTCTAGCGGTTGTTGCCTGATTTGGCATACGCTCACTGAAGTATTGTTTTATGTAAATTGAGCATAATTCTTAATTGAAATTCTAACCCTTAGGGGGGTCAAGCCTCGCAGGGATCCACTTACTGAAATATCGCTTTATGGTAAATTGAGTCTTATTTTGGTAAATTTTATAAAATTGCAATTTTGACCTAAATGTGGCACGCCAGGGAGCTACCCGATTTGGCTAAGATTTTCACTACGCGAGTTTTATACCTAGTACTATAATAATTCGCACAGCTTATGTTTAAATGAAAAAAAAAAATAAAAAAACATTCCATACATTTCATCGTCACCTAAAATCCAAAAGGCCGTAACAACCAGAAAATTCAAAATATATGTACTTTTTGATTGATTCGTTAAAATATTGCTCACATATGTTCAAAAATACCGATTTTATTCGTTATTCAATTTGGCGCCTAACATATAAATAGTCCTAAATTTATAAGGCTTTTTGCTTCTCCTGTAGAAAAGTTAAAAGTGTACTTACGGCCTTTTGGATTTAAGTTGACGATATGTATATCAAATGGAATGTGCTAGTTACAGTGTGTAAAAGGATGTTTTCCTAAATAAAATAAAAGTGAAAATCGATTTTCCCAACTTAACAGCAAAAGGAGTATATTATGAAAATCGAGTTGAAAGTTTAAGTTTAAAATGTGACTTAAGCACTTTTTCCTTATTGTGCACAAGACTCTGCTCATTCGTATGTACATATGTATGTATGTACATACATATGTATATGTATACATGTTAGAAAGTACATGCAGTCCAAAATGGGGATGCTTCTTACAATGAAGTGGCAGTATACACAAATATGATACAGCAAATATAAAAACCTATACCATTTGCAACTTGGCACTCTGCAACAGAGCGAGAAAAGTGTACGAGAATCAAGGAATCTCATCAATGTTACTTTCAATATCTATTGTCAACCTACATACATACATACATACATACATACATACATACATACATGTTAAAACCATGTACATACCCTGCAGTCAGACTGGGGCCAAATGTCTCTATGTCAACACTAAATTTCTAGTAATAGGTACATTGTCTACAATTTCTTTTCTATTCGTCAGTATAAAAGAAAGAGAGACAACAAATGTGGTCTATTTCTGGTGGCTTTTGCAACAACTTGTCAATATTCATATAATTGTATGTACGTAAGGTATAGAAATGTACCACTAAATGTCTGGTTGGTATGTCTCCATGTTCCTATAAGAACTATGTATTCACTACCTAGTCAATTGTTTTAGTGTTACTAGTAGATTTTCAATGACAAGCACATGCTAAATGTCTATAGCACAAAGTATTGTATGGGGATTAATTAGAGAGTAGTACTGGTGACAAAGTCAAAAGCGACTCAGTACATTTTCAACATCGACATTTCCTTCAGGGTATGGATGTACATACACAGGAATATGTGTCTTGTATATATGTGTGCATATATGTATGTATGTGTTTATGTACATATGTATGTATGCTTTGCATGTTAAGTAAATTAAACACAATCGAGTATATTTCCTTTAAGACACCTTGTTCGTTAAAAATTGTTCTCTTGTGCTTAAACATTATTTGAACCATATTTTCGTAATTTTTGTGGTTGATTTTAATACAGCAATGTGTCGGTCCACTTAACACCTTGCACTTTACCCCTACACACATAAAGGGTATTTCTTTAAACGTTTCCTATCTTTATACATATTTTAGGTGGCGGCTGCCTGTTATTTATTTACAAGCAATCAAGTAGAATCTTGAGATTCCGTTTCCATTTCCATTTTTAATTTACTTTTTAAAATCCTATCGACGCCATTATGTATAAAACATTGTGCAAACGTCCATCGCTGATTCGCTAGGTCACGCAAAATGTTAAATAATTTAAATGATAGTAAGTAACCTTACATAAAAAAATTTTTTTTGTTCAAATAATAAAATGTACCCATGATTCTGCTACACAATAACGACGAAGGAAGGCGCTCTGATGTTACATTAGGATTACCATCGGCTGAAGACGGTTTCAGTTTCAGTGACCAGTGCCTGCATCACTAGAGCTTTTTCCCACAACAACTGATACAAAGGACACTAATGTACATCAGAAAAATGCGTGGTGTTGTTATTGTAATGACTGTAAGAGACCGGGAGGAATCGAACTAGAGATCGACCGAAGGCGTTTTTTTTTTGGCCGAAGCCGAAGCCGAACTTCGGCTAAAATCCTAAACTTCGGCCAAAACCGAAGCCGAATGTTTTAAATTTTAAAAATGATACTTGTTTTATATGAATTAAGAAAAAAGTTTCCTTTTTTGAGATCACTGAAATAGCTGTAATATCTATTGGATACATAACAAGAAAAATAAAACTATTTTGCAATTTCTAGATTGCTTTTTCATATGATCACTCACAAGAACGTCCAAGTAAAAGAAAATAGAAACAACTGGGTTGTATTTCAAAGCAACCCTTTCAAAACGTTAAACACAATAGAAACTGTCGGCGAGCAACGACCAAGCTTGGAATGAAAAATATTCGGCTTCGGCTAATCGGCCGATTTTTGCCGTAGGCCGAATGTATGTATGTATATATCTCATTTACTCAAAGAACGTCATAAATAAAAAAAAATTAAAAATTAATTTGTTTGTTTGTTTGTGTAAAAATTTCATTCAAATATCTTGTTTACTCAACTCTTGAGGGAAAATTAAAATTTTCTTTTTCCATTAAGTTTTGTGTAAATTGAAAACTTTAAACACGTTTTCTGGCAAACTGGTTTTTTGAGTTATGACGTTGTTTGACTAAATGAGCGATGTGTAGGTATGTGCATATGTATATCGTTAGCTAAAATGCAAAACGGGGTAACTATCAAAAATGTAATTTCACAGAAGCAAAAAACTAAAAAAAAACAAACTAAACACACTTGTAGTTGAGTCCTTTTGTTTTATTTTAATAAAAGCATAATTTTGTATCGTAGAAGTGTAAAATCTTGTCAAGGCATGTACTTTAATGGCATCCATAATAATCAATCTAAAACTCGATTTTGCATTTTTTGTTAGTTACGCCTTTTTGCATTTTAATTAACTTAATATCGAAAGACACTAACTCATTTTTTTTTTAATTCGAGATTTTTGGATTTTTACATACAAAAATCTAAATTTCAAAAAAAAAAATGAGTTAGGGCCTTTCTAATGTATTTGGCTACAAGCACAAAATTTACAGCTTTTGTATTTTGCGACTGATTCATCAAACTTATTACTTCAAATCAGTTTTATTATTTTCATTGCCTTCCAATCACTTTACGAATTGGTGCTTTTCTATCCCCATTTACATATGTATGTATGTTTTCGTCCATTGCAGGCGTTTGTTTAAGCATAATTTGTAGCAAAACACACACAATCGGATCAACCAGATGACAGATATAAGGTTGGTTAGTTGCATGCATTTATGTTTGTATGCATTGTATGCATCGAATGTACACATTTATGTATGCACATACATACATATCTATGTACATATGTATGTATGTATGTAGAACGAAGAGACATTTACATATTTATGTATGTATATCTTTATTTTTTTTATATGGGTTCCCATAAGTTGTAAGTAGCATACAAGATTACAGTTTTACAAAAGTTTACATGCGGGAATCAAATTTCTGTTTCCTTGAAGAAAATACATACATATGTAATAGGTATCTTGCTTTCTTTTTACTACTTGTACATACATACCATTTTCATTATTATGTACATATAATAAAATGTGGAGCAATTTCGTCGTCATAATCCCGATTTAGATTCTGATAAATCGATTGTGTTTACATATGTATATGTATGTATGTATGCAGTTCTAAATGGAAATGTTTTCACTTTGATACCACCGTAAGTTAAAACAGTCCAAATAAACTTTTTTATTTACATGCATATGTACATACATATCGTTGGCTTAAACGAAAAACCTTTGTAATCTTTTGTTTTTAATTTTTGCGTGAGAAAAAAACTCTAAAAATGTGCTGCATGCCATAGTAATAAAGTGTTTTGATTTTTGTTTATAATTTCGTACTTTTTTAATTATAATGTATAGCCTATTATACATACATATATTATAATGTATAGCCTACATATGTATATATTATACATCGTCCACTTTTCATACAAAAAATTCATGGCCAAACCACGGTAAAAAAATACGGGCCTGTTCTGCAAATCACGCTCATTTCAAAATATTCATAAACGCTAAATCATAGCTTTTGTAAATTTCACGATTTATAACGTTGGAATTTGGAATAAAATATTGAATTATAAATTACAAAAACTTAAAATACCAAAAAAAAAAAAAAAAAACAGATACACTAACAAGTCACTTATTAACAGTTTGTTTCAGAAATCACGTGATTTGAAATCTCCGTGATTTTTGAAACAGGCCCGATAAACACTGTTTGTTTATTTATTTAAAAAAATAAAAATTTTGTTATTATTCAAAAGGTATCGTAATTGTCCCGTTTTAGTAAATTGTTTATCACTCTAAAGAAAAAAATATTTCTTTATTAATTGTTTTGTTTATCAATGGACGGGTTTTATAATTAGGATTTTTTTTTACCATATTAACCATGATATAAATATAGAAGATAGTTCCATTCTCTCATTTTTTCTTGACATTCACCTTCTGACAAGGATAGGTATTCTGAAGTTTCCAGTAAAATCGTGCTACCGTATTAATTTAATATTTCCCGTCTGTTTGAAAATTTTATTGAAAAATTATTTCAGAAGTTTATTTTTTATAAATTCAAACAATTAAAAAAAATTGTGATGATAAATGTTTTATAATCTTGAAAAGCAATGAAATGCATTGTAAATGTATTGTTGTGTTAAAGAAAGCGAAAATGAGCTGCATATTACAAACTGTGGACGTACAAAATATCATTGTAAAAATATGAATGTAGCATTCTTTGAGTTCTCTACACTATCTGGTGTTCGCCAACAGTGTCTAAGAGCCTGGAAAATCTGTGAAATGGACTTGCCAAAATGATCTGATCGGGTATTTAAGTTTAAGTTTATTTTAGAAAAACATGTTACAGTCAACAAGAAGCGAATTATATAAATTAAACAAGATGTAATATCAATACATATTTGTTAAACTGAATGAAAATTCATTGTCAACTAATCAAAATCATCAATCAAATTGGATGAAAATATAGTTAAAGTACTTATTTTAGGCAGAAAATTTAAAAAGATGCGCCAAGTTATTACATAACCACTTTTTAAACTTCACATGATGTGTAGTCATGTATATCAATTTATTTATGCGCAATTTTTTTAAGATAATTACACATTTTTATAAAAAATTTATAGGGGAGACTTATATTTTTACGATATGGGAACATTTTTTTTATTTCTCTCAAAAAACAAACTTCAAAAATACTTATTTTTTAAAAACAAAGAGAGAATGGAAGGAAGTACCTTCTATATTTATATCATGATATTAACTCTACGTCTACACCTGAAATATTTTTATCATGACAAATCTCAAATTCTATATGTATATAAAAAAGAGCTAACATAAAAAAAATTATTTTTCAATATAAAATTTGACTTTTGTTATGATAAAAATATATCAGGTGTAAACGTAGGGTGATACACATAAAACATATTTTTGTAAACAGATGTTTACTGCTCAAAATAGCTCGACGAAATGTTAATTTAATCGCCATTTTTACTCCGGCCAACTGCTTAGCTTTAGAGGTAGAATGCGCCGTGTTTGAAGCAATTCGATGAATTTTTCACTCGTATTGTGGCGACAGAGCTGTGTAAGTATGTACCACCATTGAAATTTTTGTTGTATCTCTCACGATTTTTTAAGTAATTCATTACATCGTTATGTCTTCTTCCGATTTTTCTAACAATTTCGCAATAAAAATATTTTTCAGAGTGGTAAACATCAATTTTTATAATTTCTAATGAACTTAAAGCACTTTTTCTATCCATTTTGATTTGGTTTACCACTCTCAAGAGTTTAGATTTTAATATTAATGAGATTTTGTAAAGCTCTATACAAAAAAAGCGCGAATAAGTTAAACCTAACGTGGTTCTACTCTGATGAAGCAAAAATAAATGATTACACTTGATTACAAACAAATGGAAGAAAGTGCCGTTATAATGCATTTCTATTTTGATTTTTTTTTTCTTTAAACTGGCATGTGAGACTTACTTCATTTTGCAAATCTAAGTTTGTTTGCTTAACTAGTAGTCCTGATGAACCACAGTGTATGTAGTATCAAAGAATATAAATTATATAGAATGCGCATCTGAGCTAAAAAATTAAACATTTTTTGCTTACGCTTATGATGCGGGGGGAAAGTATAAAGCGGAAGCAAACACGCAGAGAGAGCATTTGCTTCCAGGGTGACCGATGACATTTTTCAAAAAGTGGCACCAAATAGGGGAGGATTTATCAAAAAAAAAAAAAGGGGGCAACATTAAAAAAATCGACACAACTACATTAAAGTTCTTATTTTTAATGTATTATTATATAATTCACTTTAGAAAAAGGGGGTCAAAAAGAGGCAAGGCAATCGAAAAAGTGGCAATTTGCCACTTTAGTTGATCAAACGGTCACACTGCACGCTACAGCGACAGAGATTCGTGTTCTTGCTACAGCTTGTCGTCACTGTTGCCAGTTTTGCAGATTTCTCTGCATTTTGCTGATTTTTCATTGAAAAAATTAAATAAATAGATTTCCCAACCCTTGATAAAGTCAACATATATTGACGAAACGTCGGGAAAAATGAAATAAAATTTGTTTTTATTCACATAAGGATACATAGGCCGTATTAGCTCATATTCACTACGAAACTGTAAAAAATGAAATTTGCAGATTTTCTGAAATGCTTGTGTAACATCAATATTTCGTGTTTTTCTTTACACATAGGAAAACACTAACAAATAAGTAGTGTTTGACGTTTAATTTTGCAGTAACCATACCACCAACATAACAATGGTAAAAATAAACTAGCTAATCTGTGCAAAGATTTATGTATATACATACATATATACATATCGCACACTAAATCATAAACAGTCACAACCCAAAACTATGAAAATTGTTTTGTTTTTTCATGGGCCGAAAAAATTACTTTTGCAGCAAAGTCTTCGTGAACAGTTTTTTGCCACTCCTAAACAACTGGGATCTTTTGAGTAGTGACTGTTTATGATTTAGTGTGCGATATTTTGCACAGATTTGTATGTATGTGTCCCATTATTTTAAAGAATTTGTAATATCGACATATGTTTTTGTACAGCAAGATAATATATGTTAATTCGCAAATTAAATAAAAAATGCATACATGACGAACATATAACCTCCTCCTTAATTGAAGTCGGTTAATAATTCGAAAACAAAATGAAAAACAGTTCAAAATATAGGTGTTTTTATTGTTGCAGATTTTTTACCCCGTTTTTTCTAAACTATTTTGCAGATTTAAATACCATATAAAAATTGTTAATTTTGTGTTAAAAAAGGAAACCAAAATGGAAAAAAGTACACAAGTACACATTGGAAAAAAAGCAACCAATTTTGGTTACAAGTAACCAAAACGGCAACGCTGATCATAGCATACTACGAGACTGTAAAAAAGCAAAATAATAAAAATCAAACATAAATACACACACGCTTTCCCTCTCAGCAATGTGAGCGCAGCATACACTGCAGAAAGAAATGAGAGTACGTACGCTGGACGGGTAGTACTGGAAATACCCGCCATAGAAAATTTTAGCTTGTATGAGATGCGCATTCTATATGATTTATATTCTTTGGTAGTATGTATGTATCAGAGAAGCGCAATGAGTAGTGAAAAAGTGAGTAGATTTGAATAATGATTTATAATTTCTTGTAGTACTTATGCGCACTCATATTTATTGCAATGTTGTCTATGAATCATATTCACTCGAAAGTTTTAAGTGCGCATCGAACTCATACTTAGCAATATTTATGACGTTGTTGATTTCGACTCTCCTATGGACCATGCAAAATAAATATGATTCGCAATGCTAACTTCGCATACGAACATTCTCATTTGCTTTTTTTGTTTTTTGAAGGAATTGAAAAACAACCCTATTTACTACTATTGTATACTACTTGCAAACTCTTTAATGACTAAAACTTTTAATAAACATACATGCATGAGTTGAGTGCGCTGAATCAATATGAGTAGTATAAGTATTTTCCTGAAATTATAAATCAAACTGAGGTGATTTATGAGTGTGAGTGTGGTATGACTATGATGTTGACGTCGCATTCATATTTATTTCAACCTATACTTATAAATCAATGTCAGCGTGAGTATGCGTAAATCAGAGTAGTTGATTTTAAATGATGTCTACTCACTTACGTATGTAGTATATTTAAAACAGAGCTGGCCACCGAGAGAAACAAGAGAGAAATGTATAAGCGTATGTGTATTCATTTGTATAAAAAGCCGATTGATGTTCGGCACTCTGGCGCTTCACTGGGCAGCCTGGATTTAAAGTTTTATGAGTCAGTATGAATAGCGAAAACATGATTCATTGCCAATCTCTGGTATGTATGTATGTATGTATAATTTTGTTTGAATAAATTTATTTCTCAACCGAAATAAAAAATACTTTGTAAACTCAGGACATATTATATTTAATCATATTTTTGAACTCGTACGTACCACCGGTTACCACCTTTGCTTGATTGATTTAATTGAGTGTAAATGAGAATAAAATCCACTTTACAAATATGTACAATTTATTTTCAGTTGAGGTGTTTCTTGAACATTTTCATACATTACACTGTACATACATACATACATACATACATATTTCCTATGCATATGCTTGTTTGTGTCCGAATGCATAAATATGCATGTCCATCCATATTGAAGTGTCGTTGTAACTAAACCCTAATCCGATTTGTTGGAAAGCCATGTATTATATTGTAGTGACTACGATGCGTTGTTTTTGTTTCTCGTTTTCAAACTTAAAATTTAAATACGAAATACCTACATAGTGGGGTATTATTATCAATTATTTGGCCACAGTTTAAGTGAAGCCAAGTGGTATTTATTTATTGACATTTAGTTTTTTTCCCCCGCAATTTGTGTGTTAATTTATCTATTTCGGTTTATGGAACAATATACGAAAGATTTAAATTGCATAGATAAAAGTGTTGGCAGGAAATATGATATTACATTTACATTTACACTTACCATCTTTAGACTTGTCGTATAGCTTGGGTGAACTATTCTTTTTGGCTGAGGCAGCTGGTCTCATGGCAGTAGTGATTGGCTAAATTATTTGAAAGAAATCAAGAACGAACGTTAAATACTTGCAATGAAAAAAAACTTGAAGAATACAACGTACAACTCTATCTGAACGTTCGCCGCAAGGTAGACGCGCTACAGATACATCAGGGCTGTCTTCGGGTGGCGGAGGTTGTGGTACCCAATTATATGCCCGTTTAGATATTGGAACACCAAAACGATCATGTTGTGACGCTTGTTGCCTTTATTAATAAAATTTCTTTTGAGAAAAAAAACCAAAACAGCTAAAGAGCATTTTAACTACCTCAAACTTTCGTAACAGTCCAAACAGACAACGGCATACTCGCCGTTCTCTAATAGAAGACCATCTTCACTTTTTCGATTTTTAACAAAGGGAAATTCGTTGACCGGCAAAGCGCGCACTCTTTTCCTGTAAGTAGTTATGCCACACAAATGACAGATATAATCGTGCCAGTTGTATTTGCGGTCTACTGCAATTACGGAAGGATTTTGGGACTCGTACCTAAAATAATTAATATAACAACAACAAAGCCGTCATATTTCTTTCTTTAAACGATTATAAATTTAGAAAACAAATTTTCTTACTTTCGCCACTGCTTCAATAGAGAGTGATAGCAGAAGGTACAAACATAAGCTGAATAATCTGGCCGCAATTGTTCAGCATTTGGCAAGGAACTGTGTTTTAGTAAAAAAGGAAAATATGGCCTTGAACCCTAAACAAACAAAAAAAAAAAACATAATGAATGAATAAATGTTTAGCATGGACGCGTTTATCTTTTACCACATTACCTCTTTGCTGGCATAAAGTACTCTTGCCAAAGTTAAATCCGAATGCAATCCACATAGAAAACAATATATTGAAGTTGATGTGGCCGGTGTAGAAGAAACTGATGGTGTAGATGGAGGAGTATTTATGCTTAAACCTCCATGCCTAGAACCATTAGGTGAAGTAGAGGTAATCACTGGAGAAGGAATGTTGTATCTAAGTCAATAATAACAAAAAAAAAATTAATTTAAAAAAAACACATTCATTCAATCACGAGGACAACCTTCTGTGCTCTAAAGGAACTCTTTCCGCATCCATTGTGTCCCATTGGCGCGCCAAATGATTAACGCAATCTTTACATGCCAACACACGGTTGGCATTCGGATCACAATTTACGGCAGACCCGCTGCTGCTGCTGCTTATATTGTTATCTCGACTGTTATTATTGTTACTATTTGAAATAGAGTTTGTGTTGCCTTTAAGACATGGAAAATGCATAGCGTGGGAGTTCATATGCTCAGCACTGGTTGATAGCCACTCCATTTTATTGGAAGCGCATAGAGTTTTGCATATGTAGCATCTGTTTTAAATTAAAAAATAAACAATTGTGCCATTAATTACCCATTATTTTTATTCAGGGCTATCATGAATAAAATTCCACATGATATTTTTCCCAGGGAAAAATTCCAATTAATAGTAAATGATAGGGAAAACAAAAAATTCTAATGGGAAAAGGGAGAAATTTCACGCGGAATTTCATGATAGCCCTGATTATTTTCACTACTTACGGATATTGACCATGGCCATGGCCATTTTCAATTTGCTGATGTTGCGTTCCCACTTGGAGTGTTGGCGTTGTTGGTCGTGAGTCATTGCTTAGTAAGGGTTTTATATCCCGTGGTTGATGCGTGGAGGAATGGTTGGAATTATTTTCGCATGGCTTTTTTTTGGAAAAATGTACAATGTTTATTAAATATTTCTAAGACAAAATTTATTTTAATTTCTAAATTAAACACGTACATATGTACATATCGATGGCTTAATATAATAACAAAAATTAAAATATATCTAGGAAAGATGTAATATCTTCTAAACGGCTGGCCCGTTTTTTCTTAAAACATAGCTAAGAACCTTCTCGATCAAGCCACATTTCAAACAGAAAAAACTAAATCAAAATCGGTCCAGCCGTTTGTTCTGTACGTCGACTCATACAGACACACAGACACACAGATACTCACACCCCTTTTTTTGGTCGGGGGTTAAAAAAGGCTTATCTATTTTTTTCGAAATTGCGTTTTTAACGTTTTCTGGGAGACAACGTATAATTGCATCCTCCTTGAAGATCTTGGTACGTTACTTTTAAAAATCAAGGACTTATGGCAACTTAAAAAATTATTTATAAATGTAAATGCTTCAGTTTTTTGCTTCTATAAAATATCGAAAATTCGAGTTCCGCCTTTCTTAAATTAAGCCATCGGTATGTACATATGGATTTAGCGCCTATTTCACGATGTCGACAACGTTCGACTTGCCGCACAATTACATTTGAAGCAATAAAATATGAAAATTTATTTTTGTTTTGAAAGTAAGTGAGCGACAAGTCGGTCGTTGGCGCTTAATCTTATGGAAAATTTTGGTAGAAAAAAATGTATCGTGAAGTTTTTCTATATAAAAACAATTTGTCTTACTGTGGTTGTCGAATTTTGCGATAGTTTGTATTAGTTTAAAGAACAATTGTGCTGGCTTCTTTACTCTAGTACACAGCAAGTCAAAGTCGAAGCGAAATATTCGACAAACATAACAAGGTCCAATGTATGCTTAAATGAGATTATTCGCATAATTGATTTATAAAATAAAACACTTGACTAAGAAATCGCATAAATGGAATAAAAGAAATTAATAACTATCTTCGAGAGAGATTCTCCACAGTTTTGAACTAGAAAAAATGCATGGGACGAAGGAAATTTCAAGATATCTGTGTCGAGGAGAAAAACAAATATTGAGCCATAAGCGCTGAAAAATCTTAAGCGACATATTTTTTGGATTTTGTTTTTTGGACGAAAATGGATTATTTACGATCGCAAATAACAGATGTTCGTCTAAAATCGAATTTCGAAAATTATTTCGCTTAAGCTTTTTTGGCGGTTACGGCACGATATGGTGGTTGTTTTTCTTAATAATAACTCCAAAGTTTAGGTAAATTTTTTTACTTGAGAACTGTGGCGTATATATGTATATGTATGTACATATCTGTATGTAAATCGGATATCATTGTGAAAAAATTTCGAAAGCGGTGCTTATTTAATAACTATAAAGATTTTGTCGAATCGATTCTTTTGAATTGAAAAAATTGGGTCTAACATTTTTTAACTGATTTATATTACAGGTCTGCACAGATGTAACTGTTTGCACCAGTTTTACGTGTGTTGGTTCTGGTATGTACGGGTACATATGTTATTCAGCGTTTCTGTTACTAGTCATAACTTATCGGTGCAAGCAAATCAGTACCACTCTTCTTTCTTCTTTGCTCTCTCTTTCATAAACTCAGACTTTGTTCAAGAAAAACAATCGATTCTAAAACATGACTAGTAACAGAAACTCTGAAAAATATACAGTATCTGAACATGCCAGAACCAACACACGTAAAACTGGTGCAAACAGTTACATCTGTGCAGACCTATAATTTATACAAGAATTTTAAGTTTTATAAGGCTTTGTGTTGAGCTTATTGTTTTCGCTACAATGGATGTCTGTCTGTCTGTCTGTCACAGGCTCTTTTCTCCATAACCGTAAGAGCTATGCTGCATCTTGGAAACCGTAAGAGGCAAGCTCTTGAAATTTTCAAAAACGCTAAAACCAAAAAATCTCAAAATAAAAAAACTGCCAAAACGAACAAATCGCCAAAAACTGAAAAACAATCACCGAAACGAAAAAAGCGCCAAAACTAAAAAATCGCTAAAATAAAATAAATCGCCAAATCGAAAAAACATCATAAACGCAAAAAAAAAAAACGCTACAACTAAAAAAAGCCAAGAACCGGAAAAATCCACAAAACGAAAAAAAAGCGCCAAAACTAAGAAAAGCGCCAACAATTTTTTAAAATAACTTTTTTTTTTTAATTTATACCTTCATCAGATAAGATATTCGTATAGTATTACATATTTAGTGTCCGTACGGAACACTTCGTGTGCGAGTCAAAGTCGCAATGAATTAATTTTTATTTTTAATAACAATATGTCTGCAAGAAGCATTCATACACATCTACAAAATTCGCTTAAATAAGAACATTTTGTGGTCCGAGATAAGGCAAGTTTGCTTTTAGCGTACCTAATGCCAACATGTACTGCCTGAAAACACACAAAAACATATCTATGAATTTTATTTGAAATTCCATGCTTATTGGTCTGAAAAGGTCAATAGCATTAAATTAATTATTGCACCGCTATCAATGTGAAAAAGCTCAAAATAATAATTGAATGATAACAGAGTTATTTTAAAATTTCTTATCGTTGCACCTTACAAAGTGAAAATAATTGATTTCGCTGATGTTCCTCAATTACATGCGTATTTACTCATTGAAAATTCTAACATCAAACAGAAGAAAATTCTAACATCACAAATAAAAACAGCAGTAAGAGCACGTTTTGTTTTTTCTTTAATGCCAAACAAGCTGATGCTTTGCTCTAGTAACAGCCGGTTAAAAAAAAAAAAAAAAACATTTAGTCCGAATCAAGAAAAGCATTCTAACTACTCATGAAGGTTCTGTGAGTTTCTGATTAAAATCTACAAGTCTGAATAAATAAATATTTCTTTCCGAACAAATAAAAAATACACTATGTATGTAGTAGACACGAATATTTCTGTGCATATAGGTATTTGAAATTATTATGATTGGAACATAAAAGTTTATGTAGTTGTACCAAAACAAATTCATACCCCCACACTCTTCCGTCATAATATAGGGGAGTACAACTCCCTTCCCAACATACCACCACCCCATTCAAAATCGCATTTTCAATTCACTGTTGAGCGTGTTACATCGAAACACATGGCCCTACAAAATTTTCGAAATTTTAGCATAAAAATCAGACGAATTAAAAATTAAAATAAAGAAACTTTACTACAGTCACTTCAATGATTTTGTTGTGTTTCTTGTACGCACACCCTACGTGATTTTGCATTTCAGCTAACGATATGCAAGTACTTTGTATGGGGTTACTACTTCCTCCTCATCGCTAGACAACAAATTGGCCCTATTGGAATTTCTCGATGGCAAGCGAGACGGTTACAAGCTTTCAAAACAATCGGTCTTGTCCAGAAGATTTCATATCAGGCGATCTCAAGTGCCCATGTGACTATTTCCGCCGCTTGTAGTTTGAATATCTCTCAGTTAGCAACACGCATTGTGCCATAACCGCCAAAAAAAACCTAAGCGACTTATTTACGGTCGTAAATAATCGATTTACATAAAAAAATTAAGTTCGAAAATTATGTCGCTTAAGCTTTTTTTTGGCGGTTATGGCGCGATGTTTTCCAGTACATTTTTCTGAATTGAGTAAACCTCCAACACAGTAAACTAGCGTCCAATGAGCTTCTCCTCACTCTAGAGGAGGGCAACTATGACGTGGCATTAGTCCAGGAGCCATGGATCTCATCTGGAAACAGGGTTGCTGGGCTAAGGTTACGAAATTACCACAGATACTTCTCAAAATTGGTAAGCAAGATACGATCAGCTATCCTAATTAAGAAGAGTTTGAATTCATATATTTTGTATAATTACAGCACTGATGATTTAGTGGTTGTGGCAGTAGAAGGGAGCAAGGATGGGCTTATACTCCTTGCATCATGCTATATGCCACACGCTGATGATGCACACCCAGCTGAGTTCCAACGGCTCGTTAAAGAAGCCTACGGCAAGAAGCTAAAACTGGTAATAGGCACAGATGAAAACTCGCATCATACAGTATGGGGAAGTAAGGACATCAATGATAGAGGTGAGACACTTATTCAATTCATACTTCAAACTAACCTTATAATTGTGAACAAAGGTGAGGAGCCTACTTATATAGGTCCTACCTCATCTAACGTCTTGGACTTAACACTTGTTAATAATGAAGAAATTGTTGTAAATGACTGGAAGGTGCTTAGACAGCCGTACTTCTCTGATCATTGCTACACAGCGTTTAAAATTTTGTCTGAAGTTTCAAAGCTTAGGAAATTGTATAGGAACCCACGTAATACCAGGTGGGAGTGCTACAGTAGGGACATTGAAACCAATTTATATCAGGCTAAACCAATTAGGAGTGAAGCTGATATTGAAAGATCTGTTAATTGGTTAACAAAAGTTATAACCAAATCATATGAATCAGCTTGTCCCCTTCGTGCATTAAACGTAAATCTAAACCTCCATGGTGGAGTAGAAATTTAGACGTTCGGAGACGTGAACTGCGTGAGTTCTTCAGATTGGCTAAATACCTAGACCAAACTGAGTGCTGGTTGGACTACAAAAAAGCATTGAAATCTTTTAAGAAAGATGTGAGAAGGGCCAAAAGAAATTCATGGAAGAATTTTTGTGGCAACATGGAAAAAACTACGGATACGGCTAGAATGAGGAAGCTACTGGCTAGCAACCCATCACTGCCTAGCACGATCTGTAAAGTGAATGGTGATTGGACTAGTTGCAGCCGGGAAACGTTGGAGGTTCTCTTGAACACACATTTCCCAGGCTGCACGGAGAACTGAGAGCTGTGACGTCATTTCCATTAGTAAAGTGGAATGGGCCATTAATTCTTTCGAACCTTATAAATCACCAGGGACAGACAGACGGCATCTTTCCGGCCCTACTTTAATATGGCGGACAGAGGATAATTCTCTGGCTAACGGGAATATTCAATGGCTGTCTTCGATTAAATTATGTGCCAAGGCCATGGATGACAGCTAAGGTTGTGTTCTTACCAAAAGCAGGTAGGAGTAACCATACGTATCCAAAAGACTTTAGGCCTATCACTCTAACATCCTTTCTGCTGAAACCACTAGAGAATCTTGTATTTACACATAAAGGAAAGTGTATACCCAAATATTCTGTCTTCTAACCAACATGCCTATACAAAGGGTAGATCAGTAGAGACAGCACTCCATAATGTTGTCGAGCTGATTGAGAAATCGTTACACTATAAGGACTATGATACGGACGCAATTATGGAAAGCGTTAATCGGCCTGGTGCTCACATATTAGTCAAGAAATGGATTGGCAATCTATTAAAATGTAGAATAATATCTGCAGAATTAGGCAATGCCACTATAAACAAGGAAGCTCATAGAGGAACTTCCCAAGAAGGAGTTCTTTCACCTCTTCTTTGGACGCTTGTCGTGAATGACATTCTCATGGAATTCGAGGGTAAAGCAGCTAGGATTACAGCATATGCAGACGACATAGCCATTCACCCTTATTCTAATTGTCGACATCGACGTCACTTTAACACGACACCAAAAAATTAAGGCTTGTGTATCCGTTGGCGAAAACAAATGACTCCTGTTGGCAGGTTTATGCTATTTTCTAGACCTTAGGGAAAGGAAATGATTGCCAGTACCACAAAATTGTTCTCGAGAGCGAGTAAATAAGCCCCAATTTTTTGGTATCGTGTTAAAGTGACGTCGATGACGACAATTAGAATAAGGGTAATTATCATAACTGGTAAGTTCCTCGACACAATTAGCTCCATTATGGAGTCCTACTTAAAGGATATTCATAGATGGGCAGCCAGGGTAGATCTGAACTTGAACCCTGAAAAAACAGATCTCTTACTTTTTACCAGAACGAAAGCTACGGAATGGAGAACACCAAATTGGATGGTATATCACTCTCGCCCAAAACACATACAATGTACCTGGGAGTTATTTTGGATAGTAAACTGACGTGGAAACCCAATATAGAGGATAGAGTCAAAAAGGCTACCACTGCTCTATACGCATGTAAAAAGATGCTGGGAAAGACATGGGGACTTTCGCCTAATCTTACATATTGGACCTACACAGCAGCAGCTAGACCAATTCTACTCTACGGAATACTTGTATGGTGGAGGGCGACTGAGACGAAAGCATACCTAAAAAATTTAGAAAACACCCAGAGACTGGCAGAACTCTGCATCACTGGAGCTCTGAAAAGTACACCTACTGCAGCCTTAGATGTAATTTTAGACCTTAAACCAATAAAACTAACCGCTTTGAACGCGGCATGGAAGTCCGTAATCCGACTGAGAATAACAGGACAGATGTCGTACAAACCATTTGGTCACGGTAAATTGCTGGAAGACATGGAGTGTAGCTCGGACTACATCATTCCAGAAATTAACTTTCTTGAAAAACCACAGATCACTATAAGGGAAGAAGGATATCTCGAAGGTCTTAACTATAGGGGTTATAGTTTCAATTTCTTCACTGATGGCTCAAAGATGGATGAAGGGGTAGGAGCTATGGTTTACTGCCCAGACCTCAGTATAGAGGAATCTTATAAACTTCCTTATTACTGTAGCATATTCCAGGCGGAAATCTATGCAGCCCAAAATGGCTGCAGAATTACCTTTCACCCCTCAAACCATGAATGCGCGTGTGAATATATATGTACATATAGACAGTCAAGCAGCAATTAAGGCTATTTCAGCAAACTGTAACTACTCCTCGGTTGTGCTCATGTGTAGGAATGCCCTAAATAGGTTATGTGCTGACAGACAAGTACATATTTTTTGGGTACGAGGACACATGGCGATTGAGGGAAACGAAATGGCAGATACAGTGGCCAAAAGGGGAATCCAATTACCTGTGGAAGAAATGGTATATGTTCGGAAACGAATTCAGCACCTTAAATGGATCTTAGACTCTAAGATGAAGGAAGAAGCGGAGGAAAGTGGCGTGCGACGAAAACTTGCAAAACTTCTAAAATTATGTGGAGTTCCTATGATCCTAAATCGATCAAATTCCTTTTATCACTAACCAGAAGCAACTGTAGACTTCTAGTGGGGATATTAACCGGACACTGCTGGACGGCTTCATATGCCGTCAAAATAGGACAAATACTTGACGGCACCTGCAGGAAAGGTAAGCAACCCGGGGTAATTTAGACAATGGAACATCTACTGTGCCACTGTCCGGCTCTAAACCGCACTAGATATGACTGTCTTGGTGATCACACTTTTCGTAATCTTGATCTTGTATAGGGAATATAAATGTGTAGGCTGCTAAGGTTTGCTAAATCTGTGTGGTAGTCATTCGAAGTAGTAGGGAACTGCCAATCCGGGCGCCGATTAAAATTGTGAAATTTGGGTAATTAAAATTTGAAATTTGAGAATTTCAGTACAAAATTTTAAAATTTGGGTAATTAAAATTTTAAAATTTTAAAATTCTTGGAAATTTGTGAAATTTGATACCCTACGAGGGTGGATCAATAAGTCCGTCCAACTTTTTGTTTACATAAGGAATTTTTTGTTTACATAAGGGGTTTTGTTTGTTTAATACATACGAGGGTGGTTTAATAAGTCCAGTTTTTTATGACCGTGGGAATTTGTATGTGTGTATGTTTGTGGGGTGGATTAAGGGGTTTCATAAGATTAAGATTTCATAAGTATATATGCCGAAGGGAAAATCATGAAATGATTTTTCCTAATACTAATGGGGGTGAAATAGTGAAAATTTATTTTTCTTAGTGCCTACGGCAATATATGAATATTTTTCCTAATGCCTACGGCAATATATGAATTTTTTTTCAAATGCCTACGGCAAAACATGATTGTTATTTTTTCCAAATGCCGACGGCAAAACATGATTATTATATTTTCCAAATGCCGACGGCAAAACATGATTATTGTTTTCTAATACCAAAGGGAAAATTGCCAGTGTTGCCAGACTGTATAAATTTGTTATCGTAATACTATATCAGTAATATCAGAGAAAATATTTATTTATGTGTTCACATGTATGTGAACACCCATACTTGTGTTCACATGTATGTGAACACCCATACTTGTGTGTGGGGGGTCCAGCTTGATAGTCGCGGGTAATTTAATATTTTGTGTATTTGTTTAAGAGATATGTATGTATGTGTATGTATGTATGTATGTATGTATGTATGTATGTATGTGTATGTATGTATGTATGTATGTGTATATGTATGTATGTATGTGTATGTATGTATGTATGTATGTATGTATGTGTACATGTATGAATGTGTGATCGTGGGTATTTGTGCGTGGAATATTTTGTAGAATACATATATATTTTGCAAGGTAATCATTTTCTTTGTCTACGATTATTTTAAAGCAGCAAACTAAGTACACTCAACAGCAGAGAAACAAAAACCAAGAATTTGCAAGTAAGCAAAAAAGTTAATTTCTCCTTCTCCCCACTTCCTTCTCTTTCCTTTATGTAGTTTTTATTTGAAATAAGAAAACACATTTTATTTCATTTTATTTTTTATACATTTATTGTTTAAAATTTTATAAAATTTTATAATAATACATACATTCATATTTTAAAAAGTGAAAAAGTTTAATTAAAGCAAGACATTTCTTTTGTTAGTAAAATAGCATTTTTTAGTGCGCAAGCACCAAATTTATGATAATTACAATAAAAATATTCTGGATACTTGATTTCCATTTGTTTAAAGTTGATGCAGCCTATATCCTCAACGTTAAAAATTTTTCGGCATAAAATTTTTTCCAACCATCGTCTTTTTTCTTCACCTTTTACATAAATTTTAGAACATCTTGCGTTGGCTTTTATAAAATTGCAAACGCTTTGAAATGAAACTGATCCAGCAGTCCAGCTTAGGTGATGATAGTTTTTTGTTAGCCACTTTGCTTCTCTTTGCTTTTCTATTGATAAGCATTTGATATCAAATGGGGGTTTTATAATGAAATTGTTATATTCATAATTGTTGAAAACAATTGCTACTTCTTTTGCGATGAAATCATTTGAATTATTTTTGAAACCTTGTACGTCTATGAAAATTATGTTGTTTTCCATATTAGTCAGTTCATAAGACTTTTCGCACTTGTCCTTTGATAGGTACATATTCTAATATACGATCATGAATAAGAATGCAGTAAGCTGATGTTTTTGCTCCAATATTAGTTGCTGTTTCAAATTCTATTTTTATATCAATCGGTCCATTATTGAGTGATTCATTCTGATGACTGACATCTACTACAATAATAGGAGCTTTTGTCTTAAACTCTGATGCAGTTAGAAGCGGTTGAGATTCTTTCATATAGTAGCTTTGTTGAAATCTTAGATACATATCATATAGAATTGCATATCGTTCATTTTTGAACTTTATGTTAAGATCATCATATGGATATGAGACTGAATTTAAATGTACTTTTAAATTAGTCAAATCACAATGAACAAACTTATTTTCTTGTTGAAAAGCAATCAATACAAAACGAGGGCGTTCTCTATTTGCAGCTAGTTTAACATTCCAAATATGGCTAGTTCCCATATTTAATTGTGGATTGACATGACAATCCCAACTGCGAAATGCCATAGGTATAGAAGCACCATTGTTAATAATTTTAATCATATTCAATTTGCTAAAGTCGCATAATTGAACATGTGGGATTCTCCATGAGATTAGTGAAATTGTAAGTTTAGCTTTTTTAGTAGAAACACTCGAGCGTACAAGATCTTCGTCGTTCTTATTGCGCAAGAGTATCAATTCATGTTTTCCATTTAGTATAACTTTGTTGTAGTCTTCAGCGAATCCTAGAAGCATTTTTAGAGGTACATAGAAATTGAAAAAGCCATTTACAAGAGTGACATCGTCAATTTTGTTCCATCCAGCATTTTGCATCACGTTGCTTTCTGTTGGTGACATAGAAACCAAATTTTTTATGGTGCTTGTGGCTCCTAAATATCTTGTATGATCAATTTCAATTCCATTGAGCTCATAGCGAATTTCATCAAATAAATATACTCATACGGACACCATCATGAATACTCATAAGGAGGAATGTGGGAAGATAGTCACAACTATGCCATCAGGTGAGGATGCCATTCTTAGTTTTAAGGGACATCAACGAAAAATGGATGTCCCTTTTGTTATTTACGCGGACTTTGAATGCGTATTAGAGGATATAAGTAATAGTGTAAGTAGTAAAACAAATTTAATAAAAAAGCACACACCTTGTGCCTTTAGTTATTTTATTAAGTGTATGCATAGTAATAATTTAGATACGCTTAGAATATATACGGGGGAAGATGCCTCCAAAAAATTTGTAGAATATTTAATTAAGGATTGTGAAGATATATATAATAACTATTTAGTTAACAATAGACAAATGGATACTTTATCCCCTTCAGATACTTATAATTTTTATAGTGCGGTGAATTGCCATATTTGCCAAAAATTTCTAGGCAAAGATCGTGTTAGAGATCACTGCCACATTAGTGGCAAATTTAGAGGCGCAGCCCACAATAAATGTAATTTAAATTACCAAATTCCCAAATTTATACCAGTTTACTTCCACAATTATTCAAATTATGACTCACATCTTTTCATTAAAGAATTAGGTGAAATTTCATTGCAACTGAAAGTACTCCCTCTCAATAAGGAACTTTATATATCCCTCTCCCAATTCACAGAAATGAGTGATGGCCATAAGCTTGAAATAAGATTTCTTGATACTATACGCTTTATGGCTGAGAGTTTGGAATCATTAGCCTGCAATTTGTCGGATAATGATTTCAGCACTATAAGGTCCTTATTTCAATCAGAAAAAGAATTTCAGCTTATTAAGAAAAAAGGTATTTTCCCGTATGAGTACCTAAATTCATTCGAAAAATTAGATGAATGCCAGCTGCCTTCACGCAGTGATTTTTTTAATAAGTTGAATAATAAAGAGTGTTCTTTAGAGGAATACTCACATGCTGTAGAGGTATGGAATACTTTTGGTTGTGAAACAATGAAAGATTACATGGAACTTTACTTAAAAACAGACGTCCTCTTACTGACAGATATTTTCGAGAACTTTAGAAAAGTTTGTAAGGGTATTTATGAGCTCGATCCTTGTCAGTATTATACAGCACCTGGCCTTTCCTGGGATGCAATGCTCAAATATACAAAAATTGAGTTAGAATTATTGACAGACATAGACATGTACAATTTTATGAAAAAAGGTATACGTGGGGGGATAGTACAGTGTAGTCAAAGATATTCGAAAGCAAATAATAAATATTTGCAAGATTTCGACAAAGAAAAGCCCTCAGAATTTCTCGTCTATTTAGACGCTAACAATTTGTATGGATGGGCGATGTCGGAATATCTTCCTCATGGTGGGTTCAGATGGTTATCACAAGACGAGTTGAATCTGGATCCAAACAGCATAGCTGATAATGGAACAGACGGTTATATTTATGAGGTTACGTTGGATTATCCCTCTCATTTACACGACTTGCATAATGATCTTCCTTTTTGCGCTGAAAATAAGAAACCTATGCAAGCGAAGTATAGCAAGTTGATAACCGATTTCTCTACAAAGCAATCATATGTGATACACTTTAGAGTTCTAAAACAGTGCTTAGAATATGGTTTAGTTTTAAAGAAAACTCATCGTATTCTAGCATTTAAACAATCTCCATGGTTAAAAGGCTATATTGACCTAAATACCAGACATAGAGCCACTGCTAAAAATGCTTTTGAAAAAAATTTTTTCAAACTACTTAATAATGCAGTGTATGGTAAAACCATGGAAAATGTGGATAAGAGGAGAGATGTTAAAATTGTTAATAATTGGGAGAGGACGAATTGCAATCATTTAGGAGCCCAAGATTGGATATCAAAACCAAATTTTCATAGTTTATCTATATTTTCTGAAGATCTTGTAGCAATCGAAATGACTAGAGTCAAAACCTGCTACAATAAACCAATTTACTTAGGATTTTGTGTACTCGAGCTGTCCAAATGGAAAATGTATAATTTCCATTACGGGTACATGCAACCTAAGTTTAAGACAAACCTCTCATTAAACTATATGGATACTGACTCTTTTATATATTCAATAAAGACTGACGACTTTTACGCTGACATAAAAAATGACATACATGAACAATTTGACACATCGGACTATCCTACAGACAATATTTATAATTTCCCAATAGTAAATAAAAAAGTAATTGGTATGATGAAGGATGAAAATTGCGGTAAGATAATGACAGAGTTTGTTGGGCTGCGCTCAAAAATGTATTCATTTAGTGTAGAAAACCAAGATGATATTAAAAAATCGAAGGGGGTAAAGAGAGCCATATTAGATAAATATAGTTTAGCTACATATAAGAATTGCTTATTTAATAAGATTAATGTATATGATAGTATGTTAACATTTAAATCTAAGCTACATCAATTATATACTAGCGAATTAAATAAGGTAGTATTAAGCTATGGAGATGATAAGAGAAAAATTAGATCAAATAATATAAACACTTATGCATGGTATCATTTTCGTATTAAGGAAACTAACCCTGAATACGAACTTGACATGTTGCTAGATGAGATTGCTAAAATGCAAGAAAATCTTAGTTAATTAGTTAAGAAAAAATATTGTATATAAAATCCTATTTATTAAGAAAAATTGTTGTATATAATATCTTAGTTAATAAGAAAAAATATTGTATTTATATCCTATTTAATCAGAAAAATTGATGTATATAAAATCTTATTTATTAAGAAAAATTATTGTATTGTTGTTAAAATGAATGTAAAAAAAGTCTAAGAAATATTATTGTATTTAAATTCTATTTATTAAGAAAAGTTATTGTAAATAAACTATTGAAAAAAGAATGGAAAATGTGAGTGGTTTTTTTTTTTATTTCTTTATTGACTTTACTTCGTTGGATCAAAAATTTTTGTTTTTTGCTTATTTGCAAATTCTTGTTTTCATGTCGCTTAAACATGCACAGTCTTGTTTTCAGGTTACTTAAACATGCACAGTCTTGTTTTCTTTGAGAGGTTCTGCACAAGAGAAATTGAATTTCACAATATTATGAAATTCAATTAGATATTTTCATAAAGAGAAATAATTTAGATAATCGGATAAAATCCTCATATTTTTTCACTACATACAAGTTTCTGTTATTTTATATTCGAACAGATGATTCCTAGTTTTCCTTTAGAAAAAAATAATACAAATCAAGGAATATTTTTATAATTCAATTTAATTTTATTTTATTATTTATACAATTTTATTTCATTTTTATTTAATTTATTTATAATGATGGAAACATTTCGTAATAGCCAATTATTAGATGTTCTAGTATATTTTTTCTTAAAAAATATATGGTACATCTGCAAGTATCAGGTCCCTCCTCACACTCAGGATGATACCAAGGACAGCTTGGGAAGTGTCCTTCAGTGTTGTCTTCATCTTCCATGACACCATATTCTTCGTTCTCATCCAGCATATTTTGGAAACATTTTATCATCTCCCAATGATCAAAAAGCCTGAAGCTTTCAAAATCTCTTATAAATTGATTAAGAGTACGTCTAATTTGGCTCATTTTATTTGCTGATGAATGAATGATGATGAATGTTGGAAGGTTCCTTTAAGACTAATTTGTTCTGTAAATTTTTAAAATATCTATATGGTCTTTAAAATATCTATACTATCATCTCTATGTCATATTTCTTTTTAGCAGTCTATCTCTCTCTAACCCTTTTCTCTCTATTCCATATTTCTTTTTTACTACTCTATCTCTCTCTAACCGTTTTCTCTCTATAACTATCTCTTTCTGTCTATCACTATCCCCCACTTATTCACTATTTCACCACAATTATTTTCGATTAGCCTTTTTGAAGTCATCATCGCTACTTTTAAGATCATTTCCAGTTAAACATTCAGAGTGACAAGAAGTATCTAAATAAAAAATAAAAAAATGGACTCCACAACAAATCTAATTGCAAAATTTAATGCTCTAAATAACAAAACTTTAATACACGTAAAGGAGCTTGATTCTTCAACGAAATATACTATTAGAAATGTGGTACGTGTAACAACTAAATATGGACCAACCCTAAAAGTTGAAATGAATAAACACATAATGTTCCTGCCCAAACGATATAATATTTTAACTGATGACGATATCAAAGATCTCTCAAGCGGATCATATTGCCTAAGTAGAGAAGGTGAAGAAAACCTAATTGTCGAGAGTGAGCTGAGTGAATTTCTAATTCAAAATTCCCAATTTCCTGTTTGGCAATAATATATTAATTATGTATTTTAAATTATGAATAAAAAGACATTAAAGAGTTTTGTAAAATATAAATTTTTGTGTTTTATTTAATATTTTCAGTTATTTCATAAAGAAATTTAAGACATAAATGTCCACAGGTAAATGTATTGAAATTCTGATGCTGATTATAGTTGTATTTTATATTTGCACCAAGATATTTGACTACTTCCCAAGGAGGTTGTAAGTTTCCAAAGCTGTCGAAATATTCTTTTTCATTGTTGTTTTTATAGTATGCTACCCAATGTGTACCAGGTCCTGTTGATACATCTAAGTTGATTATTCCACATTCAATTTTCTTTGTTCGTTTTGGTAGAGTATTCAACATGAAAACTCCTCTAAAATATGGAATTTTTATAGAGAAACGGTTTAGGTCCACATCAGATAGTGGTCTGTTGGGCAGCATCTTTAAGAGTTTTTTGATTCCTCTTTGTGAACTAAACCATAACCTTTTTTATATGGTTTTAAGTAAAGTCCTTTTCCCACTGCTATAGATTCCATCGCTTTATTATGTCTAGTTGCTTCATCAAGTTGAATTTTTGCATTCTTTGTTGCATTTACAGCTTTAGCTATGGCAGCACCACCAGTTGTTAGACTACCAATTGCACCCAGAGCAGTTAAAATCGGTATTAGAGGTAAAAAACCACCGATTTTTGGAACACGTATTACACGTGGAACTACAATTTGAGACTTTCTTCCTTTTAATGATTTGTTAATAGTTTTTCGTGCAATTTTAATAGCTGAGTTAATATCTAATGGTTTTTCCTTCTTTAGTATTTTTGTTGCAGCTCTAATTGATGTTCTAAATAGTTTTTTATCATTTGGCTTGTTCTTTTTAGCATTTTTCTTTTTCTCCACACCCATACCAAATTTAGTTTTGGTTTTCATTGCGTTAGTAACCATATATGCAAATGATTTTTCTGCAAGACTACTGTCTTTTGCTAAAACTCGATTCCAAGCTGAATTTTCAAGTATTTTATCAGCTTTATGTCTAGTACTTATATCCTTATTTTTTGAATACGCAATATCGTGATTTTTACAAGCAGAGTCCAATAAATTAATACCTTTGTCACCTCGATTTAAACGTTTTTGTAGTTTTGTTCCAGGTCCACAGTACTGATACCCCGGAAGATGAAGCTCAACAGGTAGAGAGTTTATTATTTTATCTACTATACCTCCTCCAACGAAGGTGTTTTTATGACTAAACGTTTTCTGATATCGTATAACCATATTATCTAATTTTTTCTATAATAAGAGGTAACATTTATAAAATGTATTTAGTTACAAAAATGCAGTTAGTGAAACAACATAAAAATATTTTAGTTCGTAATATTGACGATTCAGTGAACATCACTTCAAAAATAAAGCATAGCCCCCTCTTACCAAATTCTATTCGTGCTCTAATAGTTGGACCATCCAATTGTGGAAAGACTAATGTTATGATTGGCTTACTAGAAAGTCCTAATGGACTCAAGTTTGAAAACATCTATTTATACTCAAAATCTCTATATCAACCCAAATATGAATACCTGAAGAAACTAATTTCACCAATTAAAGGAATGGGATATTATACATTTACAGATAATGAATTAGTTATTCCACCTGACGAAGCTAAAACTAATTCAATTATGATATTTGATGATGTTGCATGTGAAAAGCAGAATAATATACGTACATATTTTTGTATGGGGCGACATAGGGATGTCGATTCATTCTACTTGTGTCAAACTTATACTAGAATTCCCAAGCATTTAATAAGAGACAATGCCAATGTTATTATAATGTTTAAACAAGATGAGACAAATATGAAGCATGTTTATAGAGATCATGTTGGTGGCGATATGAGTTATGAAAAGTTTCATGAGATTTGTCGAGAGTGTTGGAAGGATAAATATGGATTTTTGGTGATTAGCAAAGATAATGAATTAAATGATGGACGCTACAGAAAGCAATTTGACTATTTCATAACTATATAAACTACTCTTCATAAACATTTACTTTAGTTATTAATCTAACTTTAAGCTTGATACATCTATTTGCTATAACCTCATCTGATACCTGATAAGCTGATCTGAAAACCAGACCAGCTACCTAATAAGCTGATTTGATACCTGATAACCTGATCTGAAAACCAGACCAGGTACTGATAAGCTGATCTGAAAACCAGACCAGGTCCTAAAAAGCTGATCTGAAAACCAGACCAGGTCCTGAAAAGCTGATCTGAAAACCAGACCAGGTCCTAAAAAGCTGATCTGAAAACCAGACCAGGTCCTAAAAAGCTGATCTGAAAACCAGACCAGGTCCTGAAAAGCTGATCTGAAAACCAGACCAGGTCCTGAAAAGCTGATCTGAAAACCAGAGCAGGTCCTGAAAAGCTGATCTGAAAACCAGACCAGGTCCTAAAAAGCTGATCTGAAAACCAGACCAGGTCCTGAAAAGCTGATCTGAAAACCAGACCAGGTCCTAAAAAGCTGATCTGAAAACCAGACCAGGTCCTGAAAAGCTGATCTGAAAACCAGACCAGGTCCTAAAAAGCTGATCTGAAAACCAGACCAGGTGCTAATAAGCTGATCTAATAGCTGATACCTCATCTAATAGCTGATACCTTTTATTTATTAAACATGGATGAGAAAATTTTAAAACAGTTGGTGTTGACAAGAAATGTCTTGAAGAAAAAGCTTCGTAGTATAAAAACTGGTGAAATAGATACACGTGAACAACTAAGAGATACATTTAAACCTATAACAGAACCACTGAAAGAATTCATAAATAGTTCTAAAAAAATTAAAAGAATTCCCATTAAAGAAGAAAATAAAATGAAGACAGAATTTGAAAATAATACAAGTTTAAAGTCTGAAAAACCATCACTCAAGATAGAGACAAGTACACCAAAGAAACTAGCAGAAGGAACAATATTTGATAATACCACCTTATTTAACGAAACTAATACTAAAAATGATGATGATGATGATGAAGATGATTTTTACTCACAAACTTCCAATACAGAAGATACTTATACTGATTTATCAGTCTTGGAAGAAAGAAATGAATTAGATACAAACTATGGTCCACATAAAGATTTCAATAATGAATGGAAATTCGGTGATAGTAAACTTACACTTAGTGAACATAAAATACAAGTTGGTGGTCAAATATGGGCTCTAACACCAGGACTATTTTCTCTAATGTTTCATAAAATACCAAAAAATTATGATAAATTTGAACTCGAAATCTATAAAAAGATTTTAATTACTACTAATGCATATAGAAGAGACTATAAACCTGATGGTCAAATTAAGGGTACTAGAGGATATAAATATAAACATATTATTAAGAAATTTATTGACGAGAAAAACCAGGATAATTTACCCGAATCAACAGGATCTAAGCCAAAAGGTAGCTACTTAGGTGATGGAATGATGGAATTTAACATCCATAAGCCCAACTATATATACTGGGATGATCCAAATGAGCTAGTAGATCGACTTCGACTACTGCTCGCATCACAAGCTGCAGGTCATAATAATCACAATAACGAGATTGTATCAATTATTGAAGAACTACGTGAAGCTAATATAATACATTAACTTTAATAAAGTATATAAAGCATGTCTGTTGATAAATTTGGACATTATTTAAACGATACTAGCAACATAGTTTCTTTGAAAAATGCACCTAAACTGCTGGGGTTCTTTGTGGATACGAACAACAACATTGATGTCCAAAACAAAAGGATCAAAAATGTTGCAAAAGCTGTGGAGGAAAACGATGTTATCAATAAATTGTTTCTGCAAACTCAAATCGAAAAACTAGAAGAGAAATTATTAGCATACTTTAAGAGAGACAGTACTATAATTCAAGAAAATATTCAAATGCAAATTGAGGATCTACATCGCGAAACAAAATTAGATATAGAAGAAAATTATAAAATTGAAAAAGATATTCTAAAAATTAAAACATCCTTTGAAGAACAAATTGAACAGCTTAATGAGAAAATTTATAGATTAGAAAATTACATGTTTGTATCAATAGCTGAAAGTGCTTCAACTAGATCACAACACTCTCCAAAAAATCTCTAAAAACAACTTAATGTCTTCAAAAAGAAATTTAGTAAACGAACTCCATAAGCAAGCACGAAAACATTTTGTGCGTCGCAGAGTTATAATGAAAGGAATAGATGATCTTTGGCAAGCTGATTTAGTTGAAATGGGGAACTATTCTAAAGAAAATAGAAATTATCGATTTTTGCTGACTATAATTGACACATTCTCAAAATTTGCATGGGCAGTACCGCTAAAAACAAAAACTGCACTTGAAACAACTAACGCAATGGAAAATATTTTTGAATTGGGGCGAATACCAAAAAACATACAAACAGATGATGGTAAAGAATTTTTCAACAAACACTTTGAAAAATTAATGCATAAATACAACATTAATCACTACTCAACATATAGCATTATGAAAGCATCAATAGTAGAACGATTTAATAGAACACTGAAAGGAATGATGTGGAAAGAATTTAGCTATAATGGTATATACACAAAGATTTACTTAATACCTACAATAGAAAAGTTCATCGTACCATTAAAATGCCTCCAATTAAAGTCAACTCAACAAATGAGGAAAAGCTGCTAAATACAGTATACAGTCATATGAAAATGTATAAAATGTCAAAATTTAATGTAGGAGATCATGTACGCATAAGCAAATATAAGCATACATTTGAAAAAGGTTATACTCCAAATTGGACTACAGAAATTTTCACAATTACAAGAGTTCAAAATACAAATCCTGCAACATACATATTAGAAGACTATCTTGGTAATCCTATTAAAGGTGGATTCTATACTGACGAACTTTCAAAAACCAGATTTCCAAATACATATCTAGTTGAAAAGGTGCTTAAAATTAAAGGGAAGGAGGTATATGTTAAATGGCTGGGATTTTCTAATCAACACAATTCTTGGATAAGTAAAGATGAAATATTATAGATGGAAGAAAAACTAAATCAACAACAACATCATAGCAAAACAATAATAGCATTAATATTAAGAAACTAATGTTAATTTTAAAATAAGAAAATGAAATAAATATGTAAATTATGCTTATAAACCATACTGTCTACTAAACTTTATTTAATTGTAATCAGTCTGTTATAATGTCAATAACACTTACTCTGAGCTCTAACTCATCAGAATTATCTGCTAGTTACTTTCCTCCTATTGAATTACATGATGCATATGAGTGTGCTCTAACTGATTTTCATTCATACAACAGTATTCCAAATGTAGACACCTACAACAATATGTTTCATATAGGAGAATATACAATAGAAATACCAATTGGATCTTACGAACTAAATGATATAGTTGATTTTATAGAAGAGCAATACAAACTACTCTGTCCAGCAAATAAGATTTTTATTGAAGCTAATAACAATACAATGCAAGTTAAAGTTAATAGTTCCAAGGATACTGTATATTTTAATAAAGACAATACAATTGGAAAACTTTTAGGATTCAATAGCAAAATCCTAACACCAAACCAATATTATTATTCAGATCTTCCAGTTAATATTTTTAAAGTAAATCTCTTGCGAGTTGAAAGTAGTATCGCTATTAACACATATATGAATAGCTCCAAATCGCATACACTTCATGAATTTCCGATTAATGTGCCTCCAGGCTATAAAATAGATGAGGTTCCAAGAAATCTTATCTATTTACCTGTGAACACCAGAGAGATAAGTTCACTAGCGCTGCGCGTAGTTGATCAACACGGTGATTTAATTAATTTCCGAGGAGAGGAAATTACAATACGAATACATTTAAGGCCAACTAAATAATGCTAATATACAACACAAATACCTTAAAAAATATAGCAACAAGAACAACATCAACATTAAAGCGATCAGTACAACAGAAAGCATTAACAACATCAAATAAAAATTTTCTAAAGTCCTTGAATTTTAAATTGAAGACAAAATGAGTTCAATAATAGATGTCTTAGATAAGCCCTTGTCTGATGAGAATATAATCAAAAAGGACTATCATACATATGTACCATACTTACAATCTTACAACAATAATGATGAAATTAGAATTTCAATACAAAATCAAGATTTGTACGTGCTACCCAGTGAAAGCTACATTTATGTAGAAGGTTTTGTTGCTGATGATAATAACTCTAAATCTTCTTCATCATCGGACAACTTTATATTAAAAAACAACTTTGTGGCATATCTATTTGATGAAATTCGCTATGAGCTCAATGGAATTGAAATTGATCATACAAGATATTTAGGAGCCACAAGCACCATAAAAAATTTGGTTTCTATGTCACCAACAGAAAGCAACGTGATGCAAAATGCTGGATGGAACAAAATTGACGATGTCACTCTTGTAAATGGCTTTTTCAATTTCTATGTACCTCTAAAAATGCTTCTAGGATTCGCTGAAGACTACAACAAAGTTATACTAAATGGAAAACATGAATTGATACTCTTGCGCAATAAGAACGACGAAGATCTTGTACGCTCGAGTGTTTCTACTAAAAAAGCTAAACTTACAATTTCACTAATCTCATGGAGAATCCCACATGTTCAATTATGCGACTTTAGCAAATTGAATATGATTAAAATTATTAACAATGGTGCTTCTATACCTATGGCATTTCGCAGTTGGGATTGTCATGTCAATCCACAATTAAATATGGGAACTAGCCATATTTGGAATGTTAAACTAGCTGCAAATAGAGAACGCCCTCGTTTTGTATTGATTGCTTTTCAACAAGAAAATAAGTTTGTTCATTGTGATTTGACTAATTTAAAAGTACATTTAAATTCAGTCTCATATCCATATGATGATCTTAACATAAAGTTCAAAAATGAACGATATGCAATTCTATATGATATGTATCTAAGATTTCAACAAAGCTACTATATGAAAGAATCTCAACCGCTTCTAACTGCATCAGAGTTTAAGACAAAAGCTCCTATTATTGTAGTAGATGTCAGTCATCAGAATGAATCACTCAATAATGGACCGATTGATATAAAAATAGAATTTGAAACAGCAACTAATATTGGAGCAAAAACATCAGCTTACTGCATTCTTATTCATGATCGTATATTAGAATATGTACCTATCAAAGGACAAGTGCGAAAAGTCTTATGAATTGACTAATATGGAAAACAACATAATTTTCATAGACGTACAAGGTTTCAAAAATAATTCAAATGATTTCATCGCAAAAGAAGTAGCAATTGTTTTCAACAATTATGAATATAACAATTTCATTATAAAACCCCCATTTGATATCAAATGCTTATCAATAGAAAAGCAAAGAGAAGCAAAGTGGCTAACAAAAAACTATCATCACCTAAGCTGGACTGCTGGATCAGTTTCATTTCAAAGCGTTTGCAATTTTATAAAAGCCAACGCAAGATGTTCTAAAATTTATGTAAAAGGTGAAGAAAAAAGACGATGGTTGGAAAAAATTTTATGCCGAAAAATTTTTAACGTTGAGGATATAGGCTGCATCAACTTTAAACAAATGGAAATCAAGTATCCAGAATATTTTTATTGTAATTATCATAAATTTGGTGCTTGCGCACTAAAAAATGCTATTTTACTAACAAAAGAAATGTCTTGCTTTAATTAAACTTTTTCACTTTTTAAAATATGAATGTATGTATTATTATAAAATTTTATAAAATTTTAAACAATAAATGTATAAAAAATAAAATGAAATAAAATGTGTTTTCTTATTTCAAATAAAAACTACATAAAGGAAAGAGAAGGAAGTGGGGAGAAGGAGAAATTAACTTTTTTGCTTACTTGCAAATTCTTGGTTTTTGTTTCTCTGCTGTTGAGTGTACTTAGTTTGCTGCTTTAAAATAATCGTAGACAAAGAAAATGATTACCTTGCAAAATATATATGTATTCTACAAAATATTCCACGCACAAATACCCACGATCACACATTCATACATGTACACATACATACATACATACATACATACATACACATACATACATACATATACACATACATACATACATACATACACATACATACATACATACATACATACATACATACATACACATACATACATATCTCTTAAACAAATACACAAAATATTAAATTACCCGCGACTATCAAGCTGGACCCCCCACACACAAGTATGGGTGTTCACATACATGTGAACACAAGTATGGGTGTTCACATACATGTGAACACATAAATAAATATTTTCTCTGATATTACTGATATAGTATTACGATAACAAATTTATACAGTCTGGCAACACTGGCAATTTTCCCTTTGGTATTAGAAAATAATAATCATGTTTTGCCGTCGGCATTTGGAAAATATAATAATCATGTTTTGCCGTCGGCATTTGGAAAAAATAACAATCATGTTTTGCCGTAGGCATTTGAAAAAAAATTCATATATTGCCGTAGGCATTAGGAAAAATATTCATATATTGCCGTAGGCACTAAGAAAAATAAATTTTCACTATTTCACCCCCATTAGTATTAGGAAAAATCATTTCATGATTTTCCCTTCGGCATATATACTTATGAAATCTTAATCTTATGAAACCCCTTAATCCACCCCACAAACATACACACATACAAATTCCCACGGTCATAAAAAACTGGACTTATTAAACCACCCTCGTATGTATTAAACAAACAAAACCCCTTATGTAAACAAAAAATTCCTTATGTAAACAAAAAGTTGGACGGACTTATTGATCCACCCTCGTAGGGTATCAAATTTCACAAATTTCCAAGAATTTTAAAATTTTAAAATTTTAATTACCCAAATTTTAAAATTTTGTACTGAAATTCTCAAATTTCAAATTTTAATTACCCAAATTTCACAATTTTAATCGGCGCCCGGATTGGCAGTTCCCTACTACTATTCGATACAGGCACCGCGAACTAGGCCGCCATACTTGCAGATTTCTTGTCACATTCTGGTATCGCTAAGGATCAATCTTGGTCTATGCGAGGTCCTTTGACCACTCAGACTAAACTAACCTAACCTAACCTAACCTGAATTGAGTTCAGTCCATCTTATATGAATATGTTTTCGTCTTGTCGTTTGGATCCCCATAAAAATTAATAAAAAAAAGACAATAATTAAATACATATATAAAAAATGCCGAAATATGTATGTATATTTGTTTTTGTTTGAGGCTTTCTTCAAATATAAACGAAATAAAATTCTTCATAATTATATACACATATATGTATGCGTGTAAATAGAAAATTCGCTTTAATACATTAAAAACTATTAAGAAAGAATCCTTCTTTTAAATTAGTAACCATTCTCAGTGAATGACCCTACTCATGTGAGAAGTAGGAAAGTCCGTTGTATGAACACTCGATTTGAATTATTCAATATTGAAAGTGACCTGTGACTAAATAATCATTTGCTCGATTTAAATCAAATAATATTTAAAATAAGCTGAATTTGTTTCAATAAACATAGTTACATACATAAATATTGTTCAGGTTAGGGTTTAGTTAGGTTGACAGATGCTGAGAAGAGAAAGCAAGTTTTCAGCTCACTTGGGTTCAAACAACAGGTCACTTTATGTTACCTTAGTGTAGGAAAGGCCAAGTATAGCTGCTGAAGTGATAGATAGATAGAAAGAGAAAGAGATGGATCTTAATTATTTTTTTTTTGTTTTTTTTTTCTGCTATTCTGCGTTTTGTTAATCATCCTCAGCGTCGTTGTAGCGCCTCTAGTGTTAAGTAGGCGCGTTATTTTCATGGCCATCTATCCATTTTATTAGTTATTTTACTTCGCCAACGATTAATTGCTACAAATATCGACGAAGGATCTATAGAACATATCGATCTATAGATCGTTCATACATACATTAGCATAGATCTATGATCCCATAACTGAAGTGCAACTTCTCCACAACAATATTCAAAAAGAGTGTGGGAGAAGGTTTCTTCTACCATAAGCGGCAGTTATAATCAAGGCGCCTTCACCAGGTAGTAGTAAAGACGCAGCTGAGCTATTTTTTTTAATTAAAATTGATCCGAAACTAACAAAGGCCCTTATTATTAAAAATTTTTCGATCTTCGACTGTAGTCGAAAGTACTGATCGAACGAATTTTCATTTGGTATTATGATGAGCATTCGACAAAGAATATTCTAATTGTGAATATTTAAAAATAAAAAACAATAGTTTATAAAAATTTTTTATACTAAAATACTTTATCGAAAGGTAAATTCTGTTCGATAGAAAATTCGTTGCTCAACGAAATTTTCGATTCTCATAATATGAATTGAATATTCGGTTTTAGATGTTCGATAGCCAGCGAAGATCGAATGCAACTCATAATAAGGGCCAAATTGTTTACGAAACAGAAATTTAAATTTCAACATGAAAAATATTTTATTAAAAAAAATCTTTATAAATAAATTTAAAAATATGGAAAAACTAATAAAATATTGTGCAAAATGCTAAACGTTGCAAAATTTTGTTAGTGGTAACTGCCGTGGAGAAATTTTTTCAACTTTATGCGAATAATTTTTATTTTTATTTTGTTAAACAAATTCTATTTTTGACATTTTGGATCAACTAAAAATCCATTTTGTTTTTTTTTTTTGTTGTTGTATTTTTGTAATCTTGATATTACCTGGAACTGAATGTGCCTTAGTTAGAATATTTTTATTTTTTAAGTTTGATTTTGTTGTACAGTGTGACCGATCACCTATTTCTGAAAGTGTATACATATATTAAATTCAAATTTAGTGCTGTGTACTACCCCAACTCTGATTGAATGATGTACAAGTTAAATTTTAATATAAATACTTAGGAGCAGTACTAATTAATTCATATTTTAAAATAATTTGATTGCACATTCTTTAAGCGCGCTGGCCTTTTGTTTTATTTTTTTTTGCGAAACGTGTTTAATTTAAAGTCTTCCAAAACTTTCTGATCATTCTGCATCAGCGGGTATGAACAACCACCTTTGCAAAACCTTTAACCCACAGCGTCTGTTCCGTTGCTTTTGATGCGATAACCCCCGCATTACATCAGGCACCTTTGTATTTTTCTTATCTTTGAAATGGAAAAAATATTAAAGCTATACCACTACAACTGCTGGAATTCAGTGCCTTGCTTTGTTTTTGCATTTAGTCCTACTGATAGTAGAGGCTAAAACTTTTATTATTAAATTTTAAAGGCAACGTTTTGATATCATTAAATTCATTAACTCACAAATAATGAAAAGCTTGGATTTTTCTTGTTTTTTTTTCACTGCAGCAGGCACTCATTGATTAATTGGTTTGGTTATAATAAAAACAAATTAGCAAAAACGCGCGAACATAAATATAAAAAGCTTAAAAATATAAATTTTGATACACCTACATACTAATGATGTACGAATTAGTATGTAGTATTCGAATTGTCGAATATTCTGCCATTTTTAGATAATCGTATCCGCATTCGTATTCGTGTTCGTCAAATTCAGGCGAATACGAATACGAATACGAATATTTTTCCAAACAAATTAAATAAATAAATGCATAAATCCTAAACGAAATTTCAATAAATGGCTAAAAATATTAGTTTGTAAAAATCCATTAAATTTTTTATACAAATTTGTGCTTTGTATCATTTTCAAATATTATTTAATGACGATCATTAAATTTTTGGATAGTTTTTATTAACTTTAAAGTACGCCAACAGGAGTATGAAGTCCTTTTTCATAACAATTTTTTAATATTTCATATAGCAGGCGTAATTAGAACCCCAATTTAATGTCTATAAATTTCACATACAATATTCGTATTCGTATTCGCGAATATCAAAAATTGGCATTCGTTACATCACTACTGCATACATACATATGTATGTATGTACATATGTATGTACATATGTACAATAAAATCATATGAATTTACCTTCTCTGCAGATGAAGTAGTAATTAAATTTGTGTGTTGAATTCCCTCTGCGCGACTAGAGTATTTTTCATAACAATTAAAGCATATTTGAACCATTCCTGTAGGGCAAAAACAAACAAAAAATAAATTATTTAACAATTACCAAACATAGAAAACAATAAATATATGTTACTCACCTTGCGGACTTATTGGACTAGCGTTTTTATAAGCTGTAATTGTTTGTATAAACGGATAATATGGCTCCCGCTCTGCGTTAGGACAACAATACACCAGCCTTAATTGAGAGGAGGGCGCATCAACGCCACATGTATAGCACACGAATTTTGCACGTTCTACAACTGACGCTGGCTTTTTACGCAAATAGTAATTACGTTCACTTTCGGGAATCTCATTATTCTTAAAAAGATAAAAAAAAATTTAATTAAACTATTGACTAGTCGTCCATTTTTGTGCAACCATATTCTGCAAATTTAATTTGTAGAATATGTGCCAATAAATAAATAAATAAATAATAAATTTATTGTTTCCATCCAATACAAATACATTCATATGTCTATGTAAATTGATTTTTTCATAGAAAATTTAAAAATAATAATAGAGAAAAAAATTATTGTTATTGTTTTTATAACCATTTAAACGTATGTACGGTTACATTTCACAGCGTCCAAGGACATAATGTCCATGGACGTTATGACAAAGAAAATGTGTCGTAGTGTCCATGGACATTTCGACACTAAAAAAGTGCCATTACATCAATTAACACAATGTCATAATGTCAATGGACATTATGTCACTTTTTGTCGTGTCATAGTGTCCATAAAAATTTAAAAGCAATTATTGTTTAAATTTATAAATAGTAATTTGTTTCAATTCGAAGCTTCAACATTTCATACAGATTATGAAATTGCTTTACAAAAGGCTATATGTTTCACTATTGCCAGGCCTTGAGACGTCAAAGTCAGAAAATAAACAAATTTGGAGCTTTAGTTAAAAACAACAAAGAGTGTAGAAACTGGTACAGAAAAATATTAAGCCTGCCTTTGGTTAGTCCGCAGCAAATAGAAGAAATGTTTATTAGTTAAAAAAATGGGATACTAGATCTGCCCAACAACCATCAATATTGTCTTAGCATTTTTGTGAAATATTTTGAGAAGCAATGGATGACAAAGGTTAGTTTCATTTGTGGCTTTTATATATAAGAAAAATCGGCGCCGATTTTTCTTAATTCTACTTTCAAATGTAGTATTATCTCCCTTTCTCCTTGCTTTTTCATTTCCCAATAATCAATAATATTTTATTCAGAATTTAACTTTTGTTTTATATTAATCATTATAATTTTTTATATACTCAAATATTTTTCAAATTGATGAAAAAAGTTTATTCATTTCCTTTTCAGGTCACTCCTCGGGGATTTTCTGTTTATAAGGAACTTGTCAGAACAACAAGTGCCTTAGAAGATTTTAATTCTAAACTTTCTCAAAAAATAGGAAAGCACGGACAATTCCTAAAATTTTTTGAAGCTATCCGAAATGAAGATTTTAGTCAATCGGTTTCCATAAGTCAATTAGTTGCTATGTCCATATTGTAGACAGATTTTATAAAATAGTTTGAATATATTTCAATAAGAAATATATTCAAAAACTCAATATTGTGCATTGATATGAGAAAGACCGAGAAGCCAGTCCTTATTTTTTTGTGCGAGAAGCCAGTCCTTATTTTGTTGTATTTTCAATAAATAAATTGTTTCTTAAAAATATAAAGATTTTTTTTTCATTCCTAAAATTGTGGACTTACGGACACATTAAAAAGCGACATAATGTTCATAATTATAATGTCATAGTGTCCATGGACTTTAAGACAATTTCAAAAGTGCCATAATGTCCATGGACACTACGACACATTTTCTTTGTCATAAGGTCCATGGACATTATGTCCTTGGACGCTGTGACATGTAACCGTATGTACTATGTATCACTAAATCACGTAAAGTCTGAATTATCCATAATGAATTATCGAACAACAACAGCTCTGAACCAGCTCCAAACGCATAGCTTCCAAGATAATTCATTTCATTTTCCCAATATTTGCTCACAAGATCTTAAATCATAGATCAGTTGGTTCCAACTAGGTCCAGTAGTAATATGAGAGAGAGAACGAGAGAGAGGGAATGATAACAAAGATAACTAAATGACCTAAAAGGAATTTTTTAAATTTTATGCCTGCATACTTATGGATACGTCTGAAATATTTTTACTTTTATAGGCGCAACAGTAATGCTTAAAGCTAGGATTCACTATCCTACACAACAGTGCGATGTTTGAGAAAATACAACCCTGGTATGATGGAGTCTATTAACTCGTTTATACTCAAATCTTATTTGCAAATAAAACTTTCTCTTTATGTCTGTCGCCCAACTGAATTAAGACTTTGCAAACAAAACTTTTCGTGTCTAAAAGGGGTAATACCGTTATTCCTCCAACCGACAAGAAAAAAGAGAAAGAGTGAGAGAGAGATAGAGAGAAAGGAGATGCCCAACAGTTTTCTAATCTTCTTCACATCAACAGCTTGTACAGAAATATTTGTACGGTATCTGGGGTGCACCAAGTAACCCCGATTGACTGAAGAGTTGCGATTTTTAGCATTTGATGTTATAGTCAGTAGACTAGTCAGTCAGCCTTCAGCAACGCCCTCCACCCCCACCCCCCCCCCCTCACCAATCCAATTTCCTTCGTCGTCAGTTAATATATCAGGCCGATGTTCTATCCGATGTGCTGTCATTGCACCGTACTTGCCTGAAATTTCTTCCTGTATGGCTACTGACCGTCATTTTCAACTACTTTTTATATTCAATGTAATTATTCAAGCATGTAATAAATTCATTGAAAAATATGTATTACTACAATTTTAGGCTGCACACATCTATTGTTTGTGGAAGTAAATTAATTGCATTAAATTAATTTTATAATTAAAAGTTACTTACCTCTATCTTTTTGTTATTTTTAAATATTAAATAGGTTTTCAGTTTCTTATAATCCATCCATAAGTTCGATGGACCATAGGTCTCCTCTGATGAAGGTTTATTTAACGCATAATTATTATTGGAGTTTTTCGAGGTAGTATTCGAATTGAAATTAGCAGTTGTAGCAACAACATTGGTAGCATAACTGCTGAAACAGTTGTTAACAATTTTGCTATTAAAAATCCTTTGATTCGCATTCACCGAATCAATTTTACCACTGGTGGCAATGACCGTATCATTCTTAGACATTTTTTTTTTTTGTTTCTTAAATTTTTTTTAATTTGTATTGTACTCGTATTTCGAGTTTAAGCGATAAGTACGTTTGTTCTACACTTGCACTATTGGTATTAAATTTTATATAAATACTTTTTTTATACTTGTAATTACAATAATAATATACAAGCAAAAATAATAAAATATTTTTGGTTAAATTTTTTGATAAGGCCACAATAGAAGTCTAACAAACAACACTTTTTAAATTAATATTATAAATATGTAGTTGCAATAAATTCAATACTTTGTACACTCTCGCTATTTAAATATTGGACTGGCCTGAACGGAACTAACAAATAAACATTTAATGCACGTATGTATGTAACTTTAAAGAAAACACAAGTTCATAACAATGAAATTAGTACATTATAGAAAAAGCTAACGTGTCAAATTGCGTCCGTCTATTTGTTTACTGAGTGAGAATTTCGATAATAACAAGAACAAACTCTTGCTCCGCTCCCATCACTAACACAAAATAATAAATTAAACTATATACACACTTTTGTGAGTGAGTAATCTCCAGCTGATAAAAAAAAAAACAAACAAACCAGACAACGGCGGCGAAGTGAAATATTATTTTATTTATACATTTTCGCCGTTAAATAAAATGTTTCTATATGTATGTATGTATATATATTTATATATATTTACACACATACATACATAGATGGATTAATGTACATACATATGTATGTATGTACGTATGTATGTGAATTTTAAGAAAACCAATGACCTGCAAAGTGTAGAGCAGTTCTAAGGGTAGATTAAGAAATTACTGGAGGTGAAAGATCAATTACAATTGTCGTCGTATTATTCGAATGATGTGATGGAAGAACCCTGGACACGCTACCAGCCACGTTGACAGTCAATAATATGTTGTTATTAAAATAACAACAGAAATAGTTTCCCAGCAAAAAATAAAATTACTACATACATACTTCTTTTGAAACCACTTCTTAATTACATACTTCCAAAGTAGGTTATGCATTTTTTTCTGGTTCAAAGAAGTTATTTTTAATCACATATCTAAAGTAATATTAAATCACCTATTTTATTATTATTCACCACACCACACCACAGCACCACAGCTACTGATACGAATCACTTCAAACTCCAAGCCCGTAAGCTAATAAAATTGACTGATTGACTTAAATGCTTAAAAGTACAAATTCTTCCATTTAAAAAATTAACGGAAACTAGAACATGTTTCCCTTTTTTTTTCTTGTTGTGAGACAACTATTTTAATGAGTAGAATATTTTTTGGAATTAAAATGCTTTCCAAGTGGTTTAATAAACCAGTGAATAAGCACCACTTCCTAAATCATAAATTTAATTGCTTTGGAAAAGTGGTTAATAACCACATCCTGAATGTACTATGCATAATAACAATAAAGTCACACCTTATTTTAGAGTTTTTATAGCAAATAAAAAGTCAATTTTATTAGCTCATGGGTTTGCAAAAACAAACCACTTCGTTCCAATGATACGCTAATGTAAAATTCACTACTTTTTGCTCGGAGTTTGAAGAGAGTTTTTCTACATCTTTTGCAAAATTTCCAGTTTTGACGAGTTTTCTATCCTATTGTTGTTTCACTTTTTGGTGGACTTGAATGTTTGATCGAAGTTGCGTTTTTAACATAAATCGGAAAATTGTTTAACCTAAACACCTGATCAGCACCCACTCTCCCTCCCACAACTGTTTTTGATTCAAATGTATCAAACAGAATTGTGGAAATTTATATGTATAAAAATTTCGTAAAGCCCTAAATTCAAAGAGAAAATAATGTGCACAAACAAATTCAACTTTTAAAACAAGAAAAAAATAAAATTTGAGAGGTAAGAGAGGCTGTCGAAATACTTTAAAATTTGTTAACTGATAAATGTGATTTTAAAACGAAAAATTCTATAAAGATATACATACATACGAGTACATATGCACATATCTCCATAAAAATCAAAATTTTTATTACATATTTTTATCGAAACATTTTAAAACAATTTCATGAATATTACACTGTGATACAAAAAAAAAAAAAAAATATTCAGGGATTCTAATGTACCAATTCGATTTTGTTGGAGTCCATGGATGACGAAAATACCGTTGGTTTTTTTAGGTCACTTCATAAAGTGATTTTATAACGGTAAATGTAGTGAAAAACGGGGTTTCAGTTTTAAACAGGTGTAACTTCTTTGTTTCCTAACGGATTTCTTTTAACTTTCCGTTGGTGTAAAGGACCGAATATTATCTTTCAACCAAGATATATTTTTTGAAAATCGACTCACAAATGGCTAAGTTACAGTCGTTGAAGTGTAGAAAAAACCCATTGAAAAAGTATTCTTTTGTTTTCCTCAGGCCATAAGTTGCTTATGAGTTACAAAAGAATACTTTTTTAATGGGTTTTTTCTACACTTCTACGACTGTAACTTAGCCATTAGTGAGTCGATTTTCAAAAAATATATCTTGGTTGAAAGATAATATTCGGTCCTTTACACCAACGGAAAGTTAAAAGAAATCCGTTAGGAAACAAAGAAGTTACACCTGTTTAAAACTGAAACCCCGTTTTTCACTACATTTACCGTTATAAAATCACTTTATGAAGTGACCTAAAAAAACCAACGGTATTTTCGTCATCCATGGACTCCAACAAAATCGAATTGGTACATTAGAATCCCTGAATATTTTTTTTTTTTTTTTTGTATCATAGTGTTATTTTCTCTACACAAAACTAAATAAATCACAGATTTTGTGTGAATTTTTAAATTCTTACCTTATAATGATGCCACTGTTTCATTAAGTGGTCGTAGCACAAGCTACAAGCCTGTATCATGCCTCTTGGATCCATTGGTCGGGAACGAGCAGGTCTGGGATGCATATCATAAAAAATTGGAAAATATGGACGATCAATTTTATCATCCTTTGATTTTAGAGTACTAATTTCAATTAAACTGCCACGCCTCTGCTCATCGCCGCAGGCGTAACAGACCTCGGTAGTTGAATTCTTGTCGGGCATTGAAAGATCCAAAATACCCACTTCAACGGATGCACTTGCCGGATTACTCTTCACATGCGAAGTTGGGGTAATAGATGAACTTATTGGTGTTGGTGTTGATATTGGAGTTGGCGTTTTTGGCGTTATGGAAGATCTTGTATTTGATGTATTACGCAAATCTAAGACATCATCTATTTCACGAGAAGCGTGATATTCTTTACCAAAAGGACTAGATAGCGGCGTTCTTTGTGAGGCAACTGCTGGAGACTCTGTGGGCGAAAGAACCGCATTTTGTTTAAATATTTGATAACTATGGCCCGGTTGTTGTAATTGTTGCGGTTGTGCAGCTAAATGGTCCATTTGCAGACTGTGTGGAGAATAATGCGCTGAGGAAAGTTGTTGCGCATTCACATAGGAATTATGCACGACCGAATTGGAATAGGAGAGTTGACCTAATTTTAATTTATGGTGAGCATACGAAGAAGGTTTAATGTTTAAGGTTTCATAAACACTACCCTGAACACTGGATGGTCTCGGGGATGGTGATGTTATTTGATTAATACCGCCCTCTCGAGATTGTGGTCGGCTTGAAGTATGCGGTTTTTCGATTGGATTTCTTGCCGTCGATAAAGGCGAGTTTCTTGCATAATAATCATGCGACAAGATCGGTGCTGGTGATGGTGAGGAGTTCCTAGAAGTAGTTCCATGTAGAGAATGTGCTTGTTGATGAGAAGGTGACGCGTGTACGTGGTAGGAAGATTCATTTCGATAATTTATGGGATCTCTCAAAGTTCTTTGAAAATTATACGATGCTTGAGAGGAATATGACTGATTTTCCATTCCGAAACTAGTTTGAGCCATATGTTCAGCACTGAGTCCCAACATTTGTGCTGCATATTCACCCTGCGTAGCGATATCAGCACCAATGTAGGGTTTATTGTCAACCCTTTTCATGTGATAGATTCGTTGTATGTGGGGCTTTTTCTCCCTTTCGTATGCGTCCCATTGTTCATTCAGAGAGCGATAGCAAAGATGGCAGGCTAATGTGTACATTTGACTGGATATCATCTGAGGTACGCCAGATGGCGGCTCATGTCTTTCCAAAAATGGAAAGTACGATTCGGACGGTCTTTCATAGTTGGGCTTAACTCTAATTGGCTCATAGCCACCGTGGCCACCACAGACATAACACAATGGTATTACAGCCGCTCCATCTGTTGTTGTTGAGGTCTGAAGTCGAGGTGGACTTTGCCTATTGCTTGCATGTGACGAATGTTGAAAATATTGAGATTGATTTAAGTTAAATTGTTGCTGGTGTTGCTGTTGCTGCTGCTGCTGCTGCTGCTGTTGTTGATTAGCTATTGTTGGTCGTGGTAGTGGTAGCGGTAGTGGTGCCACTGAATGTTCAGAATGCTGCTGATGTGTTTGATGTAGATGTTGTGAATTACCACTTTTTAATTCATTTTTTATATAAGCTTTGGCCTTTTCCATACTTATGAAACTAGAATTAATCAAATCAATATGTAATTGTTTAATAATACAAGTGCTTGCTATGTGTATTAATATTTGCTACTTGCAAATAAAAACTGAATTAATATTTTACCTGAAGTATATATGTATTCGTCTATCAAAATTGTATATATCCTGATGTAAAATTATATTTTCTTGCTCTTCCTAGTCTTCGTGTGCAATACATTGAGGCACTTTTTGTTGTTGTTGTTGATAATGTTTATTTCATTTTGGGCTTTCGAGTTGAATATTTTATTATATTTTTTATAAACGTAAATGGATTTGAGTATTTACGAATGCAACAAGCACTTTGCTGAGATTTAGTTGTAAAGACTTCGTCATGTTCTATTTGGAACTTTTAGTTAATATTTAATTATTTATATTTTTACTAATAATATTTTACACGATAGCAAAAGTTTTAACTATTTTTTAATAAATTGTATGCAAATGCACAAAATCCCACAATCCCACCCGGAGAGTAGTCAGAAAGAACTGTTGTCGTTGATGTCTCGTTGCATTTGTATACATGTAGAGGACATAAAAGGGAGAGCAATCAAAACGAACAACAATAGATGGAGAGTTCTAATTTGTAAATATAAGACAATGAATAAAATTATGTACATATATTGATGACAAAAAAATCTATTTTAACATTTTTACTTTATGTTTGCTTTTTTGCAGTTCAATTTTAATATATACAGATTACTTCATTTAAAACTAAAATAATAAAAAAAAAATTACATATGTACGTACATCGTCACCAGCGAAAACCTTGCTCTAATTTCCTTAAACGCTTTTTCATCGATACCAAATATGTATGTATTTCTATATTTTATTGATTATGGAAAAGAAAATAAACTTTTAAATATTATTCATTTAGAACATCACGTATTCTTCTTTATTTATTGCCTTTTTTAACAAGATATATTCATTTCACACAAGGTCTTGATAATTTTCACACACACTTTCTTTTCGTTTAATTCGTTTCGTGCCGTTGATTCGGGTATTCGGTGGTTTGGAAATATTTTTTTTATAAAATCTTGCATCGAATTAATATAAGCACTTACAAAAGATTTACATTTGAAAAATGCTTACGTAATGAAATTTCAGTATATTTAATTTGTTTAATTTATTTATTACTTTTTATTGGGCAAAAATAGTTTAATTTTCCATCGGAATTATGGAACAACAAAGAAAACAGAACTCCGTCGCGGACATATGAAATGTTGCCGGCGTTTAAAAATTGTACCAACAGCTGTACAGAGGCGGCAACGAACGAATATCAACAAGGCTGATTAATTGTGTATGTACTAAGGCGGCTACACTTAACAATATATTTTATGTTCGCCGACATGTTTATTCATTAAAAAAACATTTACTTTGACGAAAAACGTATGTATATTATTTGTGAAAAATCAATTTGTGTATTTTGCACAAACTTCTAAAGGCATATTCCAAAATGATCCGTACCTGTGATTCAAATCATAAGCCTCACATCCAATTCGCTTTGAAAAATGTATACTTGGGATCAAGGCACATTCACAAGGTAGTAGAGGAAATGCAGCTGAGCTATTTCTTTTTTTTTTTTAATTATAGTTCATCCGAAACTTCAAAAACTGTTTACGAAAGAGAAATTTTAAATATATGAAAAAACTATTAAAAAATAGTGAAAAGTGCTAAACATTGCAAATTTTGTTAGTGGTAGCTGCCGTGGAGAAATGTTTTCAAATTTATGTGAATAATTTTTATTATTATATGTTTAACTAATTCTATTTTTGAAGTTTTGGATAAGCTAACGCTGCAGCCACACGTTCAATAAATAGTTTTCAATTTCATCACATATACTGTTTGTAAAAATTCCTTGAAATTGGTAGCTGTTGCACAAATTGATAGCCAGTTTCATTTTTTATATGCCACCGACGAAGTAACAACTCAAATTTGTAGCTTCAATCAATGTGTGCTGTGACCAGCCGTTCAAATTGAAAATTAAATTGCCATTTAAATGGATAGGTGAAATTGATAGCAATCTAGTTTTCAATTTAAAAAGTTTGAGTGTGCGAGTAAAAAAAGTGTGAGTGTATTGAAAATTGAATGGAATTGAAAGGCAAAAATTGAACGTGTGGCCCCCAAGTTACTTGGGGCCCATGTTTCTATATTTATGATTTGAACGGGCTAAAGTTCGTATCGCTTTGTAAGCCAAATTACATGTGATAATTATTAATGAACCCATGTTGTTTTTTTCATTGTTGTATTTTTTCATTGTGTTTGTAATCCTGATATTAGCTGGAAATTAATGTGACTGCCTTGCTTATATAGCGCCTATACCTGATATTAACTCTGATAGAATATGAGAAAGAACGTCGGCAGAATAAGGAGAAAAATATATTTACATTAATATTAATATCTATGTAGGGGAAAACGTACTATTGAAAATATCATAATATTTCATAATTATCATGCAGCCGTGCAGTAAACATCTCCGTTTATTGTAATATAATTAAAACATTTCAGCATTATTAGTATCAAAAAATATTAATTTTCACTTTAATACACAAAATTATCTTCACGTATTTATGTATGTGTGCGTTTATATTGCAGTCCACACGTAATATATGATTCTCTCTGCAATGAAATTTGACGTTTGCTGATAGAAATATATTTGATATTATATCAGGCATATATGCTATGTTAGGATGTCAAAAACAAAATTACTAAAAGATGGATGTTGACATCTGAGGGATATTCAATTATAAGCGGCGAAAATAGTCACATGAGCAATTGCGATCAGCGGATATGGATCCGCCTTGTGGAACACCTTCAGAATCATGATACAATAATACAGGTAACCGCGAAGCGCCAGCTATTTTGCTTGTTTCGTGATGTGATCTGCCAAATTGTGTTTATGTCTTACCAACACACGCGCACAGTGCCTAATACAAACATGCTTGGCAAAACCAAGAGAAAACGCAAGTACATGTATATTGTTTTCTCTTGGTTGTCTCTCTTGTCAGCGTTACCATTTGTCAAGTTTTCCCTTTTTTTTTGGAAGTTTTTTGAGATGCCAAAAAGTTTTTGGAAAATATAAAGTTTTTTCAAGTTTTTTTTATAAATATGTCAATAATTGAACTTTTGCAGTATATTGAATGAAAATATTAAATAATGTTTGTATGCAATAAAACGATCTTATATTTTCTCACTCCCTTATTACTGCAACAGTGTCTAAAGTCTCAGTTAGCCTAACCATTTTCATTAATTTTCACATAACAATATTGATCAGCTGTTTTCTTTTAAAATGTTGGTAGTTTTGTAGAAAAAAAGTTTTTGTTTTGGAAAAAAAGTTTTTTTTTTCAGATTTAGGAAGTTTTTTAAAAAATATATATGGTAACGCTGCTTGTCAATCACAAAACAGCAATAAAAAATCGCTGTTGTTTTATTTGTTGTAAATTTGTTGTAGATTCGCGGCTACCTGTATTATTGTATCATGTTCAGAATAGTGAAAATAGTATAAATTCATATGCACAATATGCATTTACTTACATGCTTCACCATATCTAGAATGTTTTCTTCCTTAATTTTATATAAAACTCATACAAGTTTGTTTACCACTAGTTTTTAAATCTTTTTTGATACAACTATGTACATTATTACTAAAATTTATTTTTTCACTTTTCTGCTTTCCCAGACTGGACCGCAGCAGAAGTAAGGGCTATTTCGTGCAAGAACATTACTATGGGAACGCTTTCCGCGCAAATTGGGATCTCGGGGGATCCCAATGTACGGTAAATGAACATACCTACCTAATATTTATATTTAGCTGTACATATGAAGTAGAATTTTATGCCAAAGGAGATGTTGGACATACATATCGTTACCTTAATATAGAAAAGCCCTAACTAATTTCTTTTAATGATCAAACAGAATATGTCCGCAACTTCAGGAAAAATCGTTGTCAAATTTACAAAGCCCATAATAAAATCTACGGCAGTAACTTCAAATGCTCTATAATTTTAGTTTTATTTCCTTTTGTGCTTATTTTTCTTTGTAGTTTTGTATGAAATTTATTGAAAGTATGGTAGCATTCTTGAGAGAATGAGTATTTATATATGAGAGCATAAGAAAAAACGTTGTCAAAATAAAATAGATTCTATCTATCGACTGCTTTCTGGTGCTGATTTTTTGTGTCAATTTGTATGGAAAATGTGTTTATGCCGCAATTCTGTTTGATCATTTAATCGAAAATTTTTTTGCGTTTTTTCGATAATTGATTTCAAAAAAATAATGAGTTATGCCCTATCTATGTATATTAAGGATGACAACATGTAAGTCAAGGCATAAGCAGCACTGTAAATTAACCGATTCTTATGAAACTTTGCACATGTAACTTGTTTCTCTTGATTTTTGTACTCAGGTCGGTTGTCTGGGTTGTACAAACAGCATTTAAGTGAGTCTTCCGAACCGATTTGCTGGAATCTTCCATTTTCTAGATAAGTAATGATAAAGTTTCATTATTTTCGATTCAACTCTAGTTATCGATCCTTAATTAAAATTAACCTCATTTCCATTGAATCGTAATACATAAGTACATATAGTATGTACATATGTATGTATGTGTGTATATTCAAAACCCACGTACTCAAATATTTATTGTGCTCAACATATATGAATATTTTATTAATTTAAATATATGTTTGTATATTATGTAAATATATTCAGGTATGTTCATATACATATACAATATATAGATATAACATTTATTATGTAATCTTATTATACTATGTAAGTAGGTGTGTAAAAGTATACATTTTTTATTGAAAAATCGTTTTCTTTTTTGTAAATTCCCTAAAAAGTTTACATGTGTGTATGTATGTATGTGCATATACATATGTATGTATATTAGTAATTATACTTCCATACATACATATGTATGTATTTACTTACATATGTATGTATGTACATATGTATGTTATAATACTGTTTGCATTGTAAATACATACATATGTACATACATACAGATATGTATATTAAAATTATCCAGCTAATTACATACATATACTATATATGTATGTACATATGTACATACATATGAATGCATATTTATTTAAGTTTCAAAATTTTACAAACTAAATAAAAAATGATTATTCTAAAGTAAAACCTTCAAATAAATTATGTATGTATGTACATATGTATGTATTAACTTTGTGCATATTCGTTAAAATGAAATTAATTTTATGAAAAAATTGCATGTAAATGTTTTTATGTATGAATGTATAATAACATAATAATAATAATATAAAAATAAGTTAAAAAATTATTTGTTGTTGGTTTAGCACATAGATATACAATACAATCCAATAGTAGTCTTCAACCACAATTCAAAAAAGTTTACAAAACTCCAATCTTTATAAACAAACTCTCAATCGATTATTAATGCCCGTAATTTACACACACAGGTTATTTACCTAAGGTTTTTTACCCACGAGTTTGCCTTATAAAATTCAACTTACACGATAGATATCTAGGCACCAATAGATATTTACTTGTAGAAATTACGGAGCTGAGCATTACAAACACAGTAGGTTAAAAAACTTTTTCAAAACACAACAAATACATACATATGTATGTATGTATGTACATAATATTATTCAGCAACTAAATGCATCTGGGCGTGCTAAGCCAACAATAAATACATAGTATGTATGTATATATTTCTTAAATTCGTACTCATTTGCACAAACGTTAAATGAAAATAAAATATTGAAATAAAAATAAGTTTTTATACCAAAAAATTTCTTTACTTCTTTTTGTCTAATTAAATATGTATGTATGTATGTATGTATGTATGTAATCATTAAATTTTGACAATAAAATTAATGTTTGTTTATGATTAAAATATGTACCTATATAATATGTTTGGACCCAATTTTTCACATATAGATTAATATTTTATGTATGCATGCGTGTGAACATGTAGGGATGCACGATGCAATTTCACTAAATTTCAAGGAATCTGTAATATTCGTTATTTATATTGAAAGCAGAATTCATTTAACACATTTGTAAAAGTAGCCAAATAACAAATCTACAATACAGTGTGTGGGAGTGTGTGTGTGTGTGTGTGTGTGGGAGTGTGTGAGAGAGTTTGCATGAACATACATACATACATATGTATGTGTGAACGAACATCAGTAGGAAACAAAAATGTTTTACTCTCAACGCATTTCCTTTTAGGAACTTAAAAAAAAACAATGGTAAGAAACTGAGAGCGGTGAGAGAGAGAGAGAGAGAGCGTTAAGAACTCTCACTAAAAACTAACGGAAACGAAAAATGGCATTTGCCAGCCATTTAAGTTTATTTTTGTTTACATTTACATTGTGTCCATTATGTATCCATACAAGTGTGCGTGTTTATTACAAGTTAATTTTTACAAAATGTGATAATAAAGAATAATAAAAAAGAAATCAATCAATTTTATTTAATCTAATTTATCGGCTGATATCCTATCTCGGCCAAAATGATATCGAAAGAAATGTAAAAATTCTTCAATAGGATTTGAAAGAGAATTGTTAAAATTGTATGAAATTAGACATATGTATGTATGTATGTATGTATGTATGTATATATGTATGTATGTCTGACGTAAATAAATCAAATTAGGCCACTTTATACTTATAGGTGTAAGGCTTTATTTGCTGTTAACTAAATTTAAAAATTCTTCTCGAGTTTTTGGATCATCCCGGAAAACACCCAACATAGTAGAAGTCACAGTTTTACTGTTGATTTTTTGTACACCTCGCATGACCATACACATGTGCCTGTTGAAGAAAAAAATTTTTTTTTAAATTTATATACGAGTATTATTAGTTATCGCTCGATAGCTGGAGGAATATCGCGTGTCCCGTCTTGGAAATTAAATTTTTTTAAATAACAATATAATAAAATGTTAAAAATATTTTCTATGCATGTATTTGAACAAGACTTGTTCAATTTGGCAGACCCCTAAATTGGTTCAAACAAAAAAAAAAAAAAAAATAGATAAAAAATGGGGTTGAATTATGGGTTCAAGTGAAGACGACTTAAGGAGACAAGCATGATTTCTAAATTAGCGTGTCATTGGAGATTGTGTGTTTGTGCGATTGCGTGAATTTAAATAAATTGCTCTTCATAAAAATTAATGAATCGAACCAATGCATGTTCTCTGATTCCAAGTCGTTTTTTCATAGGATTAAAAAAAGTTATTATTAAAAGTCGGTGCTTAACCGCAGGATGTTCCTTGATTTTAAAGCTTTTTGGATGTTAATTTTCATCATTTCAATAATCATGAATTTATTCGGTTTCATTTTTTAAGGTTTCATATTTTTATCTCACTTTTTCCACCAAAACTATTATTTTGCTTGTTCAGTAGTAATTTTAATATCAAATTTTACGGAACAAGTAAAATGTTAGTTTTGGGAAAAAGTGCGATAAAAATAATAAGACTTAATGCAAGAAATTTTACAAATAAAGCACAAATTATTAACTTGACAGCACCATGTCAAAAATAATTGTTTGGAAAACACCCTATTCTTGGTGAAGTAATGTATAGCTGTTGTTGTTTTTTACATTTATTTTCAATTACATACTACAATTACAACTACAATTCCAGCTGAAATAAAGTCAGAAAATAAAAAAAAAAAAAAGATTATTATTGGATTCTTGTTTCAACTATGATATTAGTGCAATGTTTAACATAATATCTCTAGTTGTTTTATGAAATTTTTTCGGCTAAAGGTTCCTTGATGATCTGCATTAGCAACAGTGAAATATTTTACGGAACAAGTAGATGAAAATATAATAGAAACAATTTTCAACGGCTATATTAAAATTTTAGTGCAAACAAAATTTTATCTGAAGCAAATAGGGGAATTCAGCTTTAGTTCTTTTGAAAGATTATCGTACTTATAGGAAATAAAATGCCCCTTCAATGCAGAAGTGAAATTTTCAGCAAATTCAATGATTTTAGTTTCGATGTTACATATGCATGTAAATCATGCTACTTACACTCCTTCCACAACCACTGCAACACCAGCTGGTTGCACAGCTTGTGTGACGGCAACGGCAATTTGCTTCGTCAGCCTTTCCTGAACTTGTAGACGTCTAGAAAAAATTTCCACAATCCTAAAAAGTTCAATAAATAAAATTAGCAAAATTTGTATTGACATCACGAATGTATTCTTACCTGGCTAATTTACTGAGGCCCAATATTTTATTACATGGCAAATAACCAATAGATACTTTGCCATAAAATGGGACCAAATGATGCTCGCACATAGAGAACATTTCAATATCCTTTACGACAACCATTTCATCGTGATCTTCATCAAAGACAGCACCATTCAGAACATCTGATTATAAAAAATAATAATAATAATTTAATTAGGACTTATCTATAAATACATATACCAATTTGAATTATGCATGTATGTATGTATGTATGTAAAATCCTTTGTGTGCAGCTGTAGGTGTAGCTGAATTTTTCAACACCTGTTCGGGCCAATTTTCATTGGGTTTTCTTTATGTTTTTTAACCAATAAGTGACCGTTTAATATTTACTAGATATACCAAACGGACGACATAATCGTCCGTATTCTAGATGTAAATAACTATATTAAGATTCAAAGAAAAATTATCTAAACGTCATAAAAAATTCATTAAAACACAGTCACACAATATGCATACATATTTACATAAACAATAATTCGTACATAAAATTAAAAAAAACCAGAAACAAAATCTCTTTATTAAAGCTACTTCAATTTATTGAACTCTTTCCTATAAGTTTTATGGCTTTCATACAATAACAAAGAGAAAAAAAATTGGAATAGCAAGAGAAATACTGCAAATACACACACTCACACACAAACATGTTTTGTTTCATTTTTAAGTGTAAGCTAATAAATGCGTGTGTACTATGTTTGCATGTAGTAGTAGCAACTTTAAACGCTTATAGCTCCCAAAATACTGCACCGATGTCAATAAAATATAGATTGTGCACATCTGTGCAGAAAATCCTTTAAAATCATGTAAGTCTCTCCAAAATCGGCGCAGTAGTTCCGGCGCAAAAGGGATTACAAAAAACTTGTTCGCCTATTAATTATATAGAATAGATTAAGGGTAGAGTTTATAATGATGGTGCGACTCCGTCTCGTAAACATTTGAGGGTAAGGCAACGTTTGTATCATGGTACAATTATATATCATAATTGTATATAATTGTACTAGTATGTCTAGTATTATATACAATTAATTCACTTTATTTTTTTCAATCAAAAATACTTTTTGTGGATAAGGGATTATTTTATGTTTATGAAACATTTTTACTAATACAAAACAGATACATACATACATACATATGTACATAAATACATGTATGTATGCATGTATGTATGTATGTATGTATGTATATGTGTAGATGAAAGTTAAACGATACAATTTTTTGAAATCTGCAAAAAAAAAAACAGCGCAATTTAAGATGTTTTTGATTTCATTTGCCAAATTTCTTTTCTATAAAAAAAAAGAGAATTTATGGAAAAATATTTACAAAACTTCACTTTGATTACTTTCCATTAACAAAAAAAAAAATTTAAAAGTACGTAATTAATTTAATCTCATTTCCGAATGCCTTATTCATAGTAGATATCAAGGGAAATTGATATTATACACCTTGGCAAACAATTTTATCAATATGTCTCATAAATGAGCTTGTAAATTATGTAATTGATTTGAAAATTCGGATTTGTTTCTTTTAAAGGTTGTTCTATAAAATCGAACCTTTTCTGAGTATAAAAGTTTATACAGTTGAAGCACAGCCGCGAATAACGTTGTAAAAGACATTTTTTAAAAAACCAGTTTTTTCACAGATTAACATTCACATAACTCTCTTGCGTTGTTCAAACATCAAACCATCCAAAATTATGCATCTTATCGCCGTCAAAATACAATTACAATCCAATCAGTCGGTGGAAAACTTTGTAAGTAACTAATAAAATCATGCAAACGAAATTATCGAAAATAATTGATAAATGTAGCAGAGATACAAAAAGATAAGTTAATGTTAGTTATCATTATTTTCGATAAGCTAAAAAAATTTAAACCAAAAAATCAATCTTGCTTTAAAATACGTTTTTTGGCTCTCCTGAAAAGTTATTATTTTGTCACTTAAAACGTTATTCGCGGCTAACCTTCAGTTATTAACAATTTCTTCAGTTTCGTAGTTAATTTTGCTTCAATAGATCATATGAGGGGAGGGCCATAACAAAATGCAACAATTCCACTTGAGCAATTTTTTGAATAAATGAATAACTTTAATTAGACTGAGGAGAGTATACATATGTATGTATATGTATATTGGAATTGTTTCAGTTTGGTCTGAATATCTAGTTTAGGTATTGAGTCACAAAAAAACTATTTATAGATTTTAAGATGTTGAATTGTATTAAGTAGTTAAAAAAATCAGAAAACTCGAAAAATGGAATTGTTGCGTTTTGTTATGGACTTCCACATACATACATACATACATACATACATGCATACATACATACATACATATGTGTATTATTTTGAGATTCTTGTGATGACGGTTTATGAATTATTTAAGGACAAAAAAAATCTGCAATATGCAGAGATCTGCAAATCTGGCAACAGTGTACATACATATGTATTATACATAACGTGACCAGAAGCTTTTTACAAAAAGCGGGACACGATCGTTCAAAAAGCGGGATTTTGACGAAAATACGGCCAAAAAGCGAGATTTTTAAATAAACAACTATTTGAAAGCGGGATGTGTAATACGCACATAAAAAGTTTCGTATGTACTTAGGAAACACAGTTTTTAACTCAAAAGAATCGATTTTAAATAAACAAAAGTTTTTATTAACAAAAATTTTTATTTAGTAACGTAAAATAAATAAAATTAAAGATTTTTTGACTTCATTTACAAAACAAAATACGATTTTTATACAAAACAATGTACAAAAACTTAAGGCGAATGATAGCAAGTGGCCTTGTTAGTCCATATTATCATCAACTGACTACACCAAACTCTTTATACAAAAATAAGCAAGAACTTTTTATTTTATTATTGACAGTTTGGTGAATGTCAGTTGTTATTCTCCTAATAAGCCCTCTTGGTAATAAATTCCTAAAGCAGCAGAATGTCTGCACATATAAAGCACTGTAACAAAAGGATATTTGAATGTGTACGTTTGTATTTTTATTTTTTTCATTTGAGGAGCTGCCAGATCCAAAAAAAAAAAATAAACAATAACTACACTAAAAAATATTTGGAATAAATTTTTATCAGTTACATATTAATAAAAATATATTAAGAGATAAGAAATTTTAAAACTCTAAAAAGCGGGATAAAACGGCATAAAAATTCAAGGCGGGATCAACCTCAGAAAAGCGGGATAATCCCGGCTAAAGCGTGATGTCTGGTCAGGTTAATTATACATATGTACATATCGTCGGGTGGTTACTGGTTTGCCGCATTAGTATATTAAAAATACATTATTACTGCGGCAAACCAATAACCAAGCGACGATATGCTCATGTAAATAGTATATATAAACTTCTTATCTATGAAAATGAATTACAATCGTAAATCAAAGCATTAAGAAGAAATTTAATTTTTTTTGTGTATGTACATACATACATACCTACAAATTTCTTTTAATTTCTTAAAGAAATCTGGTGATACTATTTCTAAAAGTGGGCTTAAATGACGCAGGAACAACATCTATTACGCCCGATCATACTTGTGTATATATGTATGTATGTATGTGTGTATGTATGTATACATATATGTATGTATGTATTTACTTTTCAAATAAATCTTTCAAATAATCAAAATGTCAGCCACTTGACCACTTTGCTTTAATGGTAATCCCTACAACAATAAACTGATACATGCATGAGTGGATGTGTGTATGTGTGTTTGTGTGTGTGTGTGTGTGTGTGTGTGTGTGTGTATGGATGTAGGCATGTACCAGGTTGGCCAACTTGCCGCAGAGCACACTTTCATGAACAACTGCTGAAGCAAATTTCGACATTTATCATTTATTTTATTTGTCGACTCAAAGACTGGATAAAAGAAAAACTACTCAACTGGTCATTCATCAAATTAGTTGATGGATATTGTTCGCAAGACTATAGTCCTGCAAAGTTCAATTTAAAATTGTGTATAATTTCATTAATGAAAATATTATAGAAATTGTCAGTTCTACATGTCATGTTTGATATATTTCAGTTGTTGCAAACAGGTCCCCCTTGCTTTAACATTGTCGTGCATCCGTCTTGCAAGATGTCTGAAAAACATGGACAATTGGGTATCTATGGTTTATGCGTATACACCATCAAATCTAAATTATGCGGATACGGATTTGTATTTACTTATTCATACATACATATGTGATGTGTGGACATTAACTGGCTACCACTTACATCAGTAAACGAATAAACAAAAATAACAATTTCACAAATATACTATATATAAACTATTTTAGCCTTATTAAACTTGAGTTTGTTATAATATATATAAAAATAACTTTATAGGTAAGTCCCACATCTTAGAAAGTGCTTAAGGCAGAGTGTTTTTTAAGAAATCTCTATCTAATAATGTTCCTTATTGTTATGTATTCAATGAATGCCATTATTATTCAATGGATTGATTGTTTGGCCTTAAGAGGGCAGGAGTTAGAAGAAAATCTTCAATTTCATATAATGAAATTGTATACAGCACACATTTCTTATGTAAAAGTTGACTGCGACACAGCACAATTTTCTTATAGAAAAGTGGACGGCGACACAGAACAGTTAAGTTAAATTTTATTCTACAGTGCAGTTAAACTTAATGATCAAACAGAATTGCGGCATAAACACATTTTCCATAGAAATTGACACAAAAAAGCAGACCCAGAAAGTAGTCGAGAGATAGAATCTATTTTATTTTGCAAGGAATTTTTCTTATGCTCTCACATATAAATAAATATTTTCTCAACAATGCTACCATACTTTCAATAAATTTCATACATTTTGTATACAAAACTACAAAGAAAAATAAGCACAAAAGAAAAGAAAAAAGTTACTGCCGTAGATTTTATTATGGGCTTTGTTAATTTGACAGCGATTTTTCCTGAAGTTACGGACTTATTCTGTTTGATCATTTAATTGTAAAAATTCCCCAAAAAAAAAAACACCAATTATTAACTTGACTGCACCCTGTCAAAAATAGTTGTGTGGCAACACTCTCTATTCTTGCAAAAGCAATGAATAGTTGTTTTTGCTTTTTACATTTATTTTCTTTACATACTTCTTACAACTATAAATCGAGCTGAAAATAAGCCAGTCAATGTAGTTATGGTAAAGTAAGAAAATAGAAAACATTTCGATTATTGAGTTCTTGTTTCAACTATGATATTAGTTGAACTTCTCATTGGTTTAAATAAAAGTTTAACATAATATCTCTAGTTGTTCTAAGAAATTGTTGCTTAAAGGTTAACTGCTGATCTGCATAAGTAAAATAATAATGTTACGCTTAACTGTAAATGTTTTTTTTTTTAATTTACTATTCTAAAAGATGAACAATGTTTGAAAGCTCTATAATTTGAATTTATTTTAATATTTTGAAAATGTGTTCTAATAATGCAACATTTCAGAGTATCACTTTCATGTGCTGCGCAAATGCTTCCGGTACACATCAACTTAAATTTTTAGTGATTGGAAAGGCAAAAACTTCAAGACGTCTTAAAAATACAAAAGATCCTAATCAGCCTGGATGACTTCAACAATTTTTAACAATTTCGTTCTTATATTTTTTGTATTCGAAAAGGTGATTCGGTCAGAAACCGAATGGTTTTAATTAATTAATTAATTTGTTTGCCAAATGATGTAGATTGAATAAAATTAATTTGCATTAAATTTGTACAGCCGAATGACAAATTTCCTCTTTAAAATTGATACATGTAGTATATATATTTTTTATTTTTAATTTATTTGTAAAAGCTGTGCCATACTGTATGTATTTCTTTATTAAACACCTGTTTGGTTATTATTATTAGTTTGCATTAACATTGAATACCTGTTTGCCGAAAGCAAATTACTTTCATTTCGACTTTAAAGCGATATTCAATCGCAAATTACTGCATTTTTTTAAACTTAGAAGGGAATTGCTGTTTGAACTGGTTTTTTTAATACATACATACATACATGCATACGAGTACATACATACATACATATGTATATATTGTATAGCAGCTTTAGCAAAGCAATTACAAATATTTATATTATTCTGTATACTTGTTGAAACTAAATATTCAATGTCGTTTTGAGGCAGTTAGTAAGTAGCCTTATGTTTCACAACAAGATTTGCATTATGTGAATGAATGAATATGTATTTTGACCACGTTTGAATATAAACAAACTGATTTGTGATAAATTCACTGAATTTATATTTAGATAGGGTCATATGCACATATATACATACATATGTATATGTATGTATGTATATGGATATTTATTTAAATATAGTCCTTGCACATATTGCACATACATACATACATATGTATATGTATGCATACATATATACATGCAGCACGAAACACATCCGGGAATCTGAATTCGAGGTATTTAACATTATTTGAACCCAGGTAGCATTTTGTATCATAATCCAATCGTTTCCGAATCAGCTTGACGGGAAAAATAACCGTATATGAGCTCATTTTTCGATCATAAATGATACTCCCGTTGTGAGAAAATGGTACCCTACAGATGAATCATACCAAAGAATCAGTTATGATACGATTTGCTGATTATTTTTGAGCAATTTTCATATTAAATCATTTAAATCACTTTTTTGCGGTTTGCATGATGTTCCTCTATTTTCAAGAAATCATTATTTGATCATATAGATGAATCATAAGTGAATCTTCTTTCAATCGCCGAAGTGATTAATCATCAAAAGCGATCTGTAGAGAATCATATAAGATATTTCTGCCAAAAATGATCACCCAAATGCTAGCTGGGAAGCATTCCGTTATCAATATTTTATGGTAATTTGGTAAAAGCAGACACCCTAATCCTAATGGTTAAAAGTTTTATTTTAAAAATTATGTACATAGGTACATACTTCTTAATCATTATTTTTCGAATTTTATTTATTCCTCAGAAAATAAAAGTTATTTCTTGATTTTTATTTTTTTGCTTGAAAAAATTGTAATTTTTACAAAATAATTTTTTACAGACTCTAGCGATACGTTCGATTTAAAAAAATAAATAACAATCAGAGCAAAAGTAAAATCACGAAAATTTTCGGTTTCTGGGTGAAAGAAAGCATTAACAGTAAATAAAATATGAAGCATTTTGAAAGTCTTAAATGTGTAGAAACGGACCATAGATTTACCCCGAAATAAGAACATGACCCCCTCATCAGTGTTGCCATCTAAATTTTTTTGAAAATCTTTATTTTTGTTTGTGATTTTCCTCAGAGTAATAATAATAAATACATATAGTACCTTGATTTTATTGAAATCAAGTTCAATTGAAATGTATTTTGTTGCCAGTGAACACAAAAGATTTATTTAAGATACATATACATATGTATGTATGTATGTATGTATGAATGTATACGAAGCAAATAAAAAAATATATATGTACATAAGTAGTAGTTTAGTCAAAAGGAACCTCAAAAGTACCAAATATCATATTTTGAAATATCTGATCTTTAGCTAAGAAATCTTTTGGTATTTTTAACATTGTAAAAAACTTAAAAAATCTTCACATATGATTAAAAAAACTGTCTCTAATAGGGATTAGTTTGAAGTGTTCCAAATAAATTTACATTATCGAAATTATTTATTGAATTTCGCTTACAGTTTCCGGATAATTTCGCGGTAACACATCATAATACCAAATTTTAGCTGGCTACCAATTAGCATGAAATGTTATTTACATGCATACATACTTAACCAAGTGGAAATTAATGTAATTTATTCAATATGATTAAAAAAAAATCCCATCTTTTAAAACCGCCGTTTTGCAAGATATTACGTGAACGCGTTTAATACATTTGTCCCAAGTTAGACATATGTATGTATGTATATAATATGTATGAATGTACATACATACATACATACTTACTAACAGGTTTGCATGTACATATATGTATGTATATCAGCGGCAGAAGTTTACATACAAAGCTACATATCGTTAACTTAATATAGTAGAAAGGCACTAACTCATTATTTTTTTTAAAATCGATATTTTTGTATATTTCAATAGATGAACATCTAATGTATCGAAAAATGCAAAAATCTAAATACCAAAACAATAATAACGAGTTAGGGCCTTTCTATATGAATGAAGGTAACGATAGTTTATTTACTAAATCACACATCCATACATGTATGTATATACTAAATACATATGTATAAATAATTGATTAAAATATTTTGCATTTTATTTAAAAAAAAAAACGCAATTTAATCTGATTCAACCGCAAATGATGCTAAATTATAATAAAAAAAAATTCCTGCAATCAAAACTTTTCGAAGTTTGGGAATTCACCTTGTGCATGACGGAGTTAATTTTACCTAGAAATTTTATCTTGCAGGTGATTTTTTTTCATTAGCCGTTTTGAAATGATGTATGAGTACATACATATGTACACTCAAAAAAGTTTTACATTAACTGTTTGTAGTTGTTTCAGAAGTTTACCGTAAAATCAAACTTAAATGAAAATGCAGTTGTCCTACGAAGAAAATTATATTTTAACTTTTTATGTATGTTGCTTAAAAAACAACTACAAAATTAAAATGATTTTTCGTGCAGTCAAAATGTTCAGTTATTTTCAATTGTTAATAAATATTTCTAAAATATCTAACTTATAAATAAGTTTAATTTTTTTTAAAGAAAATAAATGATTTTTTGTTTAATTTCACATATTGTGCTAGTTAAAAAATGAACATTAAAAAATAATTGAAAAACTCTCTTGATTCAAATGAAATGTAAGCGAAAGGTTTTTTAAATAACATTTTACTTGTTTCAAATGATTTTGCATTTATTTCACCTAATAATTTACCTACATAATATTTTGAGTGTATGTATGCATAGAGTTTAGCGATTGAAAAATTACCTTCTAAGCTTTGGTCATAACCTTTGGTGAAAAACAGCATTGCTTTCGCAGCTCTCTCAGGAGTTTTAATTAATCCCTGCCGATCGGGATTTTCGCCCAAGCCACCTAAAAGTAAACGATAAGATCTTGCCATGTCAGGTAGTAAAGCTTCTCTTGTGGGTGGTTTGTGATCTAATTCCAAATCGTGGTGGAATGTACACTTTTCGTGGCCTAGAAAATAGAAAAAGTTATTCAGTTTTTATGATCTACATATGTATGTATGTATGTATGTGATATTTTATGTACGTAAATCTTGACATTACAACATAAATAAAAAAAATTTTACATATTAATTAAAAAAAAAAAAAATAAACGTTAATATTAAAAAAATGTATTAAGAAGCCTTAAAATACATAGCTACAGTTTATATACATAAATACATACATACACTCAAAAAAGTTTTACATTAACTGTTTGTAGTTGTTTCAGAAGTTTACCGTAAAGTCAAACTTAAATGAAAATACAGTTGTCCTACGAAAAAAATTATATTTTAACTTTTTATGTATGTTGCTTAAAAAACAACTACAAAATTAAAATGATTTTCCGTGCAGTCAAAATGTTCATTTATTTTCAATTGTTAATAAATATTTCTAAAATATCTAACTTATAAACAAGTTAATTTTTTTTTAAAGAAAATAAATGATTTTTTCTTTATTTTTACATATTGTGCTAGTTAAAAAATTAACATTAAAAAATAATTGAAAAACTCTCTTGATTCAAGTGAAATGTAAGCGAAAGGGTTTTTAAATAACATTTTACTCGTTTCAAATGGTTTTTCATTTATTTCCCCTAATAATTTACCTACATAATATTTTGAGTGTATGTACATATTTACGTATTATGTATATGGTATATACTAAATTTCACATAAAAAAATCTGCGTTATTCATTAATAACAACCTATGTTATATATTTCTCATTTCAAGTTTAAAATATCAAATTGTTAGTTCCAACAGAACAATAGACTCATGTAAATTATTATTTTTTAAACAAAATCACTATTTCTTCTACCGTTTTTCAATCTAACCTTCAAAAATAATTTTTTTTTGCTCTAATGAAAAAATTAGATTTTTGTAAATGGAAAACCACACAATTAGTTATTCATTTAAACAAAAAAATAGTTAAAATAGTTGCAGTTTGTATAGATACATACATACATACATACATATGTATGTATGTATGTACATATGTATGCAGATATTTACGTACTATGTATGTATGTATATAGTGTACATATACTAAATAGCACATAAAAAAATTAGTTATTCATTTAAAAAATAAAAAAAAGATATGTATGTATGAATTATTTAAATTTTTGTTTGCATTCTGCAATTAACTGTTCTGTACTGTACTGTTCCCTAACAGTCATTCCCAAAACAAGAGCATAGAGCGTTACGTTTGTGGCAGAGTACGTGCTTCTGTGCGTTACACCGACGATGATTCGGGAAAAGTAACAAAAAATTTTGATTTTTGGTATGCTTGATGTCACATTTTGATGTGTTTCTTGTGTTTGATGAACAACAAGCACGAATACGTTTTAGCTGATGTTTGTTGCTTCTTTTAAGCACCCGCAAATATTTTTTTTGTTCATCATTTTTTTTTAATTTGTTTTTTTAAACACGCTGCCATTATTGCCACAATTTTTTTTTTTTTTTTTGATATTGACAGCGCAAAATCTAACTCAAAATTAATGCTTGCTTGCTTTCACGAAACAGAGAACAAGCATTTTGATCGTGTCTAGGCCGCTTTACAGTGCATTTAAAATTTAAACATTGTATGTATATAAAATACACTTTGAAATTACTGCAAATACGCACTCCGCTGGTGCTGCTGCTCATGTTATGTTATATCATTATTGCCAAATTTCAAAATAGATCGCAAAAAGGGGATCATACAAAAAAAAAATGATATTATTGTTGTTGTTCAGCTGTACCGTAGCTACAACTTTCGCAAATATTGTTTGCAAAAAATTAGGAGTCCCTGTACATTATTCTGAATAAAGAAAAAAATAGTTTTCCAAAAAATAAAAGTTCATGAAAAATGAAATAGGCTCTTAGCTATAGTATTGTTTATACCTATCGCCAAGCCTGAATAGCTGTTGGGCAAAAATTGATTACACTACATATTGTTTGAGGGCGCACTGATTTTCGAAATCTTTGGAGGCCCATAACAAAAAATATTGGTCACCAACATCGCCAAGCTGACTATAGTGTTTTACTATCCTATTAGTACTCGTAGTAGTAGAATCGAACCTATATTGTCAAGTCCATTTGGTTTTCAAAAAGTCTTCATTAGCCGCATAATACAATATACGACTAATAATTTCTGATATTCCATTTCATTAAAAAATTGCATCTGAAATAGCTGATGTTAAAACAAACTATCTCTGCCCAGGTACATACATACATATGTAGATAGACATTGGTGCGTGTGAAGTGCGTGGCGTCATCTGAAATAGCCGGCATTTTCCCCCAGCTGAAAAGTATAGTCTGATTTTTCTTCTCTTCTTTAGAAAATCACATTAATTAACTAATAAAAATATTTCTTCAATTGAAAATAATGAAAGCCCGATTAAGATCAAAAGAAAATATCAAAATAAAATATTTTTATATTTTTAAACTTATTATCTGTTAAACTAGCTTTTGCTGAGTTAAGCCTATGTTGCAATAAAGGAGGAGGTGGAGTCTACGGAAAATTCCAAGATAATTTTGCCAAGAAATCATAGATCTAAAATAAAATTCTAGGACGTTCAAATCGACATTAAAATTTTCTTATAAAATTCTTCATAAGGCGAACGAAGTCTTACACGACTATGTTTTGTTTCTGAAGTACCTAATCCGATACGCAAAATCGCGATAACGAAAAACCCAAGATTTCTGGATTCACATTCATATCAGGTACATATGTATTTACGCGCATTAGTTTACATATAGATATCGCTCATTCACTTCAACAACGCCATAACTCAAAATATATGATTTTCGATTTAATAGAATTGAATAAATAATTCGACGTTCGCGTTTTGTATTATGTACATATTTGGAAAATTCACACAAATAGCTGATACATTCATCTCTTGAGAGAAGAATATTTTTTTTATATCTCCATTGAGTACACGAAAAAAACAACGTTATAACTCAAAAAAAAAAAAAATAGTTTTGCCCAATGTGAGGACTATTTCTGCATCACATCATTAACTCAAAAATCTAATTTTTTGTTTGTTTTAGTAAACGGGCAGTCATAAATGTACTGAGGGCATATGCAATAATAAATAGTAATATGTATGTATGTAAATATGTACATATTGTATTATACATATATACATATGCATGTTTATGTATGTATGTATGCGTGCGTGCATTGTTTTAGTATTAAATTTTGGAAAATATGAGAAAAAAGTTTCCACTACCTGGCGTTGTTGATGTCCTTGGTGTCATCGGGGTTACAGGTGACCTAATGGAATCATTGTCATTGTTAATACCATTTGTTTTTAAAATCAACTTTGGACGATTGCTCTTGGATTTAGAAGATATGGATATGTCATTGGCAACAGCATTGTCTAACGCGGAAGTGTTGTTGCTGCCTGCAAACGAAACGTTATTTGCTGGAGCAGTTTCGTCGGTCTGCGATAGATTGCGGTCGATAAGGGAAGATGTAGCTGATGTACTACTTGTTGAGCAAACACTATTGTTACGACCACGTGAGAGGACATGAGATTGTGGGAAATTGGTATCGTCGATAGCATCATTTAATTCACTAGCACTCATCTCAGACAACTGACGCGTAAAACTCATGATAGTTTATAATAAAAAATGTACGTTAATTTATTTCTTTATTATTATCTTACTAATTTGGCAAATTTAATAGAAAAAGAAAAAAAATGTGTGTGATGATTAAGTTTTAATACATATTATTTATATTTATCAATACTTTTTGTCTATGAAATTTGTTAACTGCACTCGTGTTGAGTTGTCTTTCGTGACCGTGACTTGCGTCTTTGCTCGATGAATTGTATTCAACAACTAAATTTTCTACAAAGTATTCAAAAGTTCAAATCGTTTTTTTTTTACTTTTATATGTTGGAGATACAGACAGACGTATCTACTAAATTTGTATGTATGTATTAATATGCATACAAACACACACACGTACATATTTTTACAGAAGCTGATTTCGATTGTTTAAAAAAGTTTAAACTGAGAATTAATTTCATCCTAAGTGTAACACTAACACACACACACACAAACACACACATATTCATACACCTTACACGCGCTTACTAAATATACATATGTATGTATATGTAGATGTGTGTGTGTGCCCACATGTATTTATGCAAACATATGTACATACATACATTGCAACTTTAAAAGCCAAAAGCTGCAGGCAGCGTTGCCAAATGTGCAGATTTATCTGTTTTTAGCACTTGTGCAGTTTTTGTTTCAAAACTCAGTTTTTCTTTCCTCTCTTTTTTACATATCAGTGACAAGCTCACTCATTATTGTCCTATGTCGTATAAAACCCCTGATAAAAGAGCTTATGAAAAGCAAACAAATAAGAATCAGAAATATTAAAAAATTTTTTAAGTTTTGCATGCAAGTTTCAAAAATTATGAAAGCAAAGCATTCCAATGCGTTTCTTCGTTGAAGAATTTTTATGCAAAACACACGAAAAATCTTCAAGCTTTGTCATTTTCTTTTTGTTTTCTATACACTCAATTCTCATTTGATGAGGAGTTTTCTACGATTATGATCATAATAATGATCACATTTACTTTTTTTGCATCATTAAATTAATTATGTAATTGAAAACTTGTTTAATTTATAACACTTTTGCGAAAACAATAATGTTATACTTTACATTAAACATTTTTTCACGAAATTTAATGAAATTTTGTTGCAGCACTAGAGAAGAGATAGATACATATGTAGTTATATAAAAAAATGACGTAGCATGAAACTCTATAGTATTCTTGGCAACTTTTTTAATCCCAGATTGCAATTGATAACTAAAATTCGAAAACGTAAGCCATGACATTTTACAATAAATCTTAAGAAGAGCAAGCAATAATGAAACAATATTTCAAGAAAAGCGATATTGAAAACTTTGTAACTGTGAGCTAAAAGCATTAGGTAGAATATCAGATTTAATGCCGCAGGCTGTGCACAGTGATGTTATGATGGCCTTAAGTTCTAATAAGAACTATATTATTGTTAAAAAAAATGTTGAGCAGTTTTTTTCTTCTGGAAAACAGATTTTTTGTTCGGCATTGGCAGTTTTTTGCTCAAACGTATATGGCAACACTGGTTGCAGGGGAAGTCCTCTTTAAATATAAATATGTATACGTGCGTACGTATGTATGTATGTATGTATGTATGTGTCTATGTATTTATTTACATATGTATGTGTGCAAATACAACTGCTCTCAAACTCAACTTGTTAACCGTTATTTAATGTATTTACTCAAACACTTGTTTGCAAGAAATGGAAGCTTTAAGCTTTACCAACAAATCTCTGGCTCTTTTAGAAAAATGAAAAATGTTGATGACAGAATATGATAACATAAAATTTAAGGGATACATGCAAGTGAACGTACATATGTATGTATGTATGTATGTATGTATGTATGTATGTATGTATGTATGTGTATGTATGTATGTATGTATGTATGTATGTATTAAGTATTCTTGTATTAGAGATGATAACCGAGAAATACCGCAACTGAGGAGTTTTCATCTTAAAAACCGTCGAAATAAATAATCAACACTAAACAATAAATAAATATGCCGAGTAATCAATCTGTCGATCCATTGAGAATTCTGACTAACTACTAATCAGATTGCTTATTAATCATAAATATGTATACATACATACATATTTATTTTATATTTACATACTACATTTGGTATTTAAATTCACTTTATAATTTGAATTTAAATACTTTCAGTATTACTTTTATACTTTTGAATTTTAATTATTAATACTTTCCTGAATTTAATTATTAGGACTTCCGAGTTCCCATCCAATGGCTATGCATGATTTTGAATTATTTAACGTAACAACAAAAATTTTTGGGCCTCAAGCATAATTTGACCATATAAAAGCTCGTCAAGGTTTTAAGGTCGCCACAAGTCGAATTTTTATAAAAAGTAAAAAGTAATTTTTTAATTTAATCTTACACTCAGGGGAAAGCTGCAACTTAAAAATACGAACGCGTCAAATTAATTCAATGATTTCCAATATAATAGAAAATGTATGGTGAGATATTTAAAAATAAATAAAATTAATAAATTAATACTGTAAATTAATATTGTTCGTTATTGAAATAAGAAATTTCAACATGACTAGACTTTCGTTAATGTTTTTTATTAATTCAATATGGTTTTTATAAATTTGTGTACCGTTCCTGAGTGATAATCGTTTTTAAGATAATTCAAGAACGAACGGCAAACTTGATTTTTGGCAAAAATTAGACTTTAAAGCTTTATCCGAAAATCTGAAAAATACTTGACCCTATAAGCTTTCCAATTATGCTTGAGCACCCATGAAAATGGATAAATAAAAATTGATTTAAGCACCATAATACTCATGTTCCAAGAAGTTAATTATTAAGGGGTCTTAAACAAGACTCGCCAAGGTTGCAAAAGACAAAAAGCAAAAAGTGACACTGATGAAAGAAAGCTCTTGAAGTTTTCGTACAAATAAAAAAATAACTACTGATTTGAATTATTTTAAAAATACTCATTTTAAATGTTGGTTTTAATTGTTTTCGTGATTTAACTGCCAGTTTATAGAAGCCATGTAAAAATTTTCGTCTGCCTATTTATATATATATACAAAACAAAAACAAGGCACTCAAATTTGTTTTTGTTTTATAATTTATATTTAGACAGACGAGAATTGTTACATGGCTTCTATAAACTGGCAGTAAAACTCTTAAGAATACGTTGCAAAAACTTCAGAAATACTTTTAAGACAATTTTTCTCATATCAATATCAAGTAATTTTTTATACTAAAGATTGGGTAAATTGTTGACTAGTTACTTTGTATTTTTATTTCATTTTTAATATGCAAAATTTGAAGATGCCCGCCTCCCCACCCCCACCCCACAAAAGTTCCCCATTTCATTACACCTTCAACACTCTGGAAATCAAATAGAAAATATGATGCCCATCTCTAATGCACAGCAACTTGTTGCTCATTCATTCATTGGATATTGCAGTGAGCTTTTGATTATAAAATTATTTGAAAAAAAAGCAAATTTAAGCAAGCGTGCAAGGTCAGTTAAAAGTTAAACTAACTTTACTAAAAGCCAACATCAATTGCACTGCGAATGATACTAAGAAAAGCTCAAATATAATATGAGAAAAAAAATGCACATACTTTAGCTAAAAAGATTTTAATTTTTCATTTTAACGAATGCACTAACTATACTTAGTTGGTAGCTTATGCTTAATTTCCGTCTATACAAAATTTCTTTTTTTTTTTATTATTTTTTTTAAATTTCATATTTTTTGCGATAAAAACATTAGAGGTGCTCACGTCAAAAGTTGCACACAAATGATGCAAAATTACCAGGGTGCAAGTGGGTGCAAGATTAACAAAGTAAATTTTGCGCAAAGCCGAGCAAAAACAAACCAGACAAAAAGGACTCATAAAATGTGTGACCATTCACTTGTTCGTATACGAAGGCGTATGAGCAATTTAGTTTTATTTAAAAAAATATCGTGTCATAGCCGTCAAGAAAGGCTTAAGCGACATAATTTTCAAACTTAATGTTTTGACCAAAATCGATTATTTGCTAACTTAAATAATATATTTTCGTCAAAAAAAAAAAAAAAACAAAAAACAAACGAGGTTCAAAAAATGAGTCGGTTAACCTTTTTTTTTTGGCGGTTATGGCTCAATATTATAAGTTTCGCGTTTGTAAATTTACAATTGAAAAAAACGGATTCGGAATCGGATAAAACTTTTTGTTGTGAAGTTTTTGTTTTTAGCTTATTGTGTTTGTGTACATTTTGAGATTTTTTTTTTTTTGGTTTACTCAAGAATTGGCTATTTTGGCTAAAGTCTACGGATGAGTTTCTTCTTCAGTTTAACTACATATTTTTCTATTTTTGTAAAAATGTGTTCTAAATGAACAAACATTTTTATCAATTGTTTTCTGCAGACAATCTAATCGCTTTGCGGGTTGTGTTTGTTAAAAAGAAAAAAAAATGTGTAAATTGGATATTTTGCCACATAGTAGTGCGGCCGCAGAGCGGTCATATCCTGCCATGAAAATAATAATAATTAAAACGGAAAGAAATCGGTTAAAAACTGAAACTATAAGTAACCTAATATTTGCCAAAGAATTGTGCCTTGGGGATGAAATATTTATTCCTCCCAATGATTTAATAATTTTTGCACAAAAGTTTAAATTCATAAATGGATCTTACATATAATCTTTGTAGTTACAAATGTTTGTCAAATAAAAGTTATTTTAGTAGCTTTATAAAACCCATGGTGTAATTGAACAGGTGGCAGCGTTACTTCAGCTGATAATTTTTTGCTCTATGTGCTTTGTAGCTAACGAATGTCAGGAGCTTCGATTTTGTTTTGGTTTTGGTACAATTATTTTTGTGCTTTTGACATTCTTCGGTTCTTTATACAGCTATGGTTGCCTGCCGTATTTTTGTATAACAAATCCTTACGCAGTCACCTGTATAATTACACCATGATAAAACCTATGTACAAAAACTGAATTCCAGTTATTTATGTTTATTATTTTATGTATGCATATCATATCTACATACATACATACATACATATATAAAGGGTAAGGGCAAATAACTGGGGATGACACTTTTTTTTTTTTTTTTTTTTTTTGGAAATGCTTCATTGTTTATGGCAGTTTAATTTCCAATCACATGTGAAGTTTTAAATGCGCTTTTGGAACCTGTTTAGTTTGATACTCCTTGGACTTACTCTTTATACATATATGTATAACTACGTATATTTTGTTATTTTTTATGTTTCTTTGAATAAAAAAAATTTTCTACCGAATTTCATTCAAATCTACCGAATTTTTTTGTCGATTCTACCGAATTAAAAATAAATTAAGTGTGCACACTGAAGAGCAAGCATTGTTTTCGCCGACATTGGATTGGCTGTTGTGCTCTTGTCGGTGTGAAAGCACAAAAGCTATTTATTTAGTAAAAGTTTGGACATTGTGCTGGTATAGAGTATTGCGGATGAAAAACAAAACAAACTTGAGGAGCAGTGTCAAATCTCTACCCCCATTCCATTCTCTTTTGGCCACTCTCCACAGAGCTCGACGAGTCAAACTTAATGTGTGTGAACCGGAACTTGCATACGTCTGTATGTACATAAGAACTGGACATCGAATACATCGAAATGTATTCGCGTATGTGTCTTCATTTGTATATATAAGAAGCCGATTGATGTTCGGCATTCTGGTGCTAATTTGGACACGTTGGATTTACATATGCATGTATGTATGTAACTCCCATTTTACACTATTTACTTGCTATTGCCAAGGCGAATTCATATGAATTTGCCTTGGCTTTTACTTTCCAGTTCAAATTAAAAATTTATTTTTTTTAATCAATTTCGAATAGTTCTTCCTTTTTTGTTTTTTGTTTGATTCATATTTTTGGGATAAAACTTCAAATTCCTTGTTTGTTGGTAAGTTAAAGAGATGGAAGTTGGAAGGCGCCAGTCAATGGATTATGCAGAAATGTATGGGAAAAAGATTCTCAAAATAAATGAGTTTACGCCCATAAAGGGGAAAACAACTGGAAATGAAGCAATAAAAGAATTTCTTAAGCAAAAAAATGTTGCAGCGTGGTTTGGCGGCACGTCTCATATCCACATACAGGCAGCTGATAGGCTATTTAACGCATTGCGAGATGATGGAGAGCAAAAGACTACACATCGTGTAAGTACTTGTCTAAATCTAATTGGACTTAAGCCAATGATAGCATCGAAGCAAATAAAGTTTCTAATGCATCTAAGTCGGGGCAATGACTTAGTTTTTCTATGGTTTCTCATGGAGATGCACTACAAGACGCCTAAACAGCGCGACCCCAATTCGTATAGTATAAACGAACAATTAATTTGTTCGGCAATCTGCCATTTAGATATGATACCAACACTGAGAGAGTTGGATAAAATTATTCCAAGAGGTCATATGTCCAGAATTGAAATGAAAAAAGCAGGTCTTAAACGTCTAGATACTCGTATTAAAGAGTCTTTTATGGAACCGAAAAGTAAAAGAGTTTCGCACGATCTTGTATTGCCCTACTTTAAGAAATATTGTCGACTTGAACATTATGGCGAAGAATTATTTTTGAAAGAACCGAATTTCAAGGTAAACCTTAATTTATACAATATGAATCAGAATGTGCAGAATGAGTCCAATAGGTGGTATGCAGACTATCGCTTCAATCCCAGCAAACGTATCGTTCACTCAATTATTCGCGAAATACTTGCAAACATATTTTATGACTTTGCAAAAGTCACTCTACAGCTGAAGGACATTGACATATTGTGTAACTATCACAAGGCTTTTAAACTTGAACATGAATTAAAGGTTGCAGCATGTAAGAATGACTGTTTAAAATATGGAATTCAGTGGAAGCTATCTCGGGATAGAGTAAGTGCTAATTTAATCAAAATAGTTTGGTTTTGTAATATTCTTCATACTTCCATGTTTAATTTTTTTCCTTTTCTCTTTTTTTTTTTATTCAGAACAATGCCAACAAAATCAAAGACCAGCTAAACAATGCCATTCGACAGGAATTGCGCAAGTTCAATCAGAAAAAGAAAGCCATACGACAAAATGAATCATTGAAAGTCATTTCAAGCGAATTTAAAATGCTCGATGTAATCCTTGGGAATGACAATAAAAAGAGTGAAGAAAGTAGCAATACAGCAAAGTTGAAAACAAACAATATTATCAAGGATAGTGCAATTACTTGTAAGACCACTTGTGCAACGAATTGTTGTAGAAATACACGAACAAAACATACTCGTAAATTTAACACAATAAACCAAATGCAAATTAAACATCATTGTTGTAATGTCAGCGATACAGTGGGCACTAGATGCGATGAGTTTTTCAAACGGCCCACTGATCACAAGCCCTTCAAGTTTGAGTATAAAAAAATATTTGTGCCAAAAAGCCAAGATGATGAGAAAAACCGCATTCGCAAAATGTTCCTAGCAGCATTGAATGAAGAAGACATCTCAACACTGTCAACAGAAAGTCTACAGTCGAATTTTCTATATGACGAAGCCATAAAAAAATACACCAAAACAACATTCGACACTGAAGTACGAAAGTACGAAGCAGACAAAATTGATGAGATTAAAACGAAAGCTAACGACATGCAAACGCTAAATTCCATTGACCAGTGTCATCATCCTCCTCCTCCTCCTCCTCCTTTTCCTGCTTCTCCTTTAACAAAATACAATGCCAAAAATTATTATTATCTAATGGAACAAATGCTGTCTGAGGCTTTTCAGTATTTGCGCAAGAATCCCAAGTTTGTGTGGGCGCAACTGCCGGATGCCCACAAGGTGCCTTTCCTACGTGAATGGATATCACGTCGTTTTGGCAAGGAGTACACTCCCATCGAAAAGATCAAATCATATGAGAGGTCGTCCATGATTTTTCGAGCCTTGGAAAAAATCAATGTTAAACTACACCATCCGAACGCTAATCGTATGGGTAAACATTTATTTTTGGACTACAACTGTCGCCAGCATGTGGAGCAAAAGGTACATACATTCATAAATACATACATACATACAAGGCACATTCACAAGGTAGTAGCGGAAATTCAGCTGAGCTATTTTTTTTTCAAATTAAAGTTCATCGGAAACTTCAAAAATTTTTTACGAAAGAGAAATTAAAAGAAAATGTTAAAAAAATTCAATATGAAAAATATTTTATTAAAAAAAATTCTGTGAAAACAAATTTATAAATATGAAAAAAACTATTAAAAAATTGTGAGAAGTGCTAAACGTTGCAAATGTTGTTAGTGGTAGCTGCCGCGGAGAAATATTTTCAAAGTTATGTGAATAATTTTTATTATTGTTATGTTAAACAAATTCTATTTTTGAAGTTTTTGATGAACTACAACCCATGTTGTTTTTTTCATTGTTGTATTTTTTCATTGTTTTTGTAATCCTGATACTACCTGGAAATGAATCTGCCTTGCATACATAGTACATATGTATGTATGTATGGTATTCTATTATGTTATTTTTTTTTTTTTTGTTTGTCTCGTTTGCATCTGTATAAATTTTCAAATACATAATGTTGATTTTAGGTGCAGCATGTCAGACGAAAATACTACCGCCGTTTGGACTCGTCCTTTTTGAAACATACTCGCATTTTTTGGTTTGCCATGCGCGGTTATATATGCTCAAAGGGCCCGCCACGTAAATCCTTTTTTGCCTACATGCCCTCAAGAATTCATGACATTCATCATTTTCGTTTGTGGAAATCGTCTGAGCATCGCAATTACAAAATTGCTAATGCCCACAACGACAAAATAAAATTTCAGTGAATAACAAACATTACTTTGCAAATTTCAATAAAATTTATCATTGTCGAGAATTGGCAGTTGTTTTTTTTTTTTTTTTTTTTTTTTGGAATGCTGAACACCTTTTTTCTTAATCAACTCTAATTCTCGAGATATGTATAATGTGGGCGGAGAAATTAATGCATTAATGCATGTACATATTAAGGATTTGTTAAGTTTTAGAAAATTTATACTGAAAATCTTGTAAAAAAAACCTTGCTGAGGGAAAATAGCATTACGTAATATGTGAATGGCCCCTTAAGAAGAGTTCATTATATTTAGTAGAAGAAAAAAATTCCTTTTCAAGTTATACTGATATCTACTACATGACAATGGTGTATCTTAATATATGTACATATACATATGTATGTATATGAATTTCTTTTAAATCAATAAGGGTTTTCATAAGAACTCTTAAAATTGCCATTTGTGCAATTGTGCTTTTGAACTTTTGCGCAAATACTTTGTGTAAATTTGAAACAAAGGTCAAAAAGTTCATTTAACAAAAATAAAATATGAAAGTTGCAAGCAATTTTTAATTTAAAAACATATTTTGTATATACTACATATTTTTATAAAAATAAAAAAGTGAGTGTGTGTGTGTGTGTCTAAAAATTCCTAACATGCCGACCACACGAGCAATAATCTTGGCAATTATTGCCGTGGCAACTGTCAAATTCGGTTGCCGACACAAGATATTAGCGTGTGGACCATATGAATATGTGTTCAAATATATATTCAGCAACAAATGTCAAAATACATTGCTGAGCAATAATCTCTTAACACATGCTGTCAAAATGAAATAATATTAATTTTTATTCAACAAAAAAGTAAAAAAAAACGTTTTAACTACATAAAACAAATAAAATTTCAATTTACAATTAGAAAATTATCTATCTATTGATCATTTAAGTGTTTATATGCATAAAAACAAAATATATTTGAATATACGTGTTCACCACCTCTAAATACATTGTTGAACACAAGCAATTTGACGTTATCGCTCTGCCGGCGTTATTGCTTGTGTTAAGATACATCAAATGGCTCGTGTGGTCGTAGTGTAAAGAAAGCCAAAAAAACAAGAAGTTGTTGTTTACAAAATGCACAATTGCACAGATTAAGTTTACGAATCAAAATTATTGGGCAACCTCAACAGGTTTTTGTAAATAAATTTCTATAAAATTTTTGACATTTTAATTACGAAAGTGTAAAAATTCACAAGTGCACAGTTTGCGAGACTTTTGATGGTCTAAAATTTTTCGTAAGTGAAATAAATAGCTTCTTAGTTAATTATCTGTATTTTGCTAATAATCGATTCCAGAAAAGTCCGATTTTTCCACTGGGTATCTACATAAATTTTTTCCGGAACGAAATTTATTATAAATTAGTGTAAATCTAAGTTTTCTCGCTTTATATTTGCACACAAACATATGCGCATACAATGCCATACATCCCAGCTAGCATTTGGATGATTGAATTTTCGGTAGTCATCTTACTCACTCATTTTTTTTTTGACTAGTTTTGGTGATTAAAAATTGATTTTTCATACAGTTCATCAAAAGGAACAGTAAAATTTGTCTATTCTTAATGATTAAAAACTGATTACAATTATTTTTATAATTTGCTTGAGTTCTTTTTGACTATTCTTTGTGACCAAAATGTGATACAATTCGGTAGTCATCTTACTTACTCTTTTACCCCCACCATTTCGCCAACATCAAAAGTGATCAGATTGTAAACAAGTTCCCGTTAACCAACAAGTCAAAGGAAAATCAATACAGAAAAAATTATATGTACATATATTGTATTTTGATTGCATAGTGAGAAGTCCTGTTTTTGATCGCTAAAGTGAGAATTGGTGTCTATTTTTATTATAAAAAAGTTTTTTATTGGAAAAATTAAAAAAAGTTAATAATTATAATAAACAAAATATTAATAACTATTAAAAATAAATTAAAAAATTAGAAAATTTGAAAAATCAAGTGAAATTATGTCAGCCAAAAAAAAATTATACGCATTGCTAAAAGAGAACCTGAAAAAATTATGTGAAGCAATTTTATAGGTGAACAAAATGTGGAAGAGCAGATTGAAACTATAGGTCAGAAGTGGATAATAGTTTTGAGACATTATTTGAAAGTAATCGACATTAAAACGTATTTTCGGGCAGTGAAAGTGAGGAAGATGAAGATAATATTTGTGGGTAAATGGGCAAATTCATTTTCCATTAGTTTTTCTGCATTAAATTCACTGCTGTGTCTCCTTAACAAATGCAAGATTAAAGTGCCTAAAGACAATAAAAATGTTATCATAAAACTATACCAAATTATAGTCTGATTTCTATTAATAAAAGGGTCAAATATTATACATAATATGACTTCAAATTATGGTAAGATTCGTTTCAAAAATTTATCGAATATCATACAAAATATGATCATTAAACGATTTCAAAAATAGGTCGAAAATTATGCAGAATATGATCATTAAATGATTGCAGATTCAACTAAAAAGTGAACAGAAAATATTATCAAATATGATAACAAATGTACATGAAAACTATATTAAAGCAGAGATCATAAATGACTATTCAGGAATAGTCACATGCAGGGTACCATTTTCTCCTGATGACAGAATCATTTATGATTAGAAAATTATTGCATATTTGATAGTTTTAATCATCTAGAATATTCAAATGTGACTATTTTTTGATCATTATTTTCACAAAAAGCTAGCTGGGATATGATGATATGTATGTATGTGTGTATGTATGTATGTATGTATGTATGTGCGTATGCATTTGTCTTCATATTTATGTACGAGAAACAAGCCGATTGGCTCACACCCAGGTAGCATTTTGTATCATAATCCAATCGTTTCCGAATCAGCTTGACGGGAAAAATAACCGTATATGAGCTCATTTTTCGATCATAAATGATACTCCCGTTGTGAGAAAATGGTACCCTACAGATGAATCATACCAAAGAATCAGTTATGATACGATTTGCTGATTATTTTTGAGCAATTTTCATATTAAATCATTTAAATCACCTTTTTGCGGTTTGCATGATGTTCCTCTATTTTCAAGGAATCATTATTTGATCATATAGATGAATCATAAGTGAGTCCTCTTTCAATCGCCCAAGTGATAAATCACTCTTTAATCATCAAAAGCGATCCGTAGAGAATCATATAAGATATTTCTGCCAAAAATGATCACCCAAATGCTAGCTGGGCAGCCGGCTCAAGAACCGCCGCCGACTTTCAACGTAACATCAAGCCGCCGCCGAACCATGCGGCTAGCCTAGACTCAAAATTGCAGCCGGCTAATTGTTTTTTGTGGTGGCACATTTTTACCACGTCCTACAAATTATGTGGAAGTCATCAGGTGTTTGGATTTATTTATAAAGAAATATGTTTGAAAAAAAATTATCAAAATCAAAAGTAGCGGCTGCCAATGTCAGCCGGCTTATGAGCCGCTCCCGACTATGTTTTCCTAAGCCGGCGCCCCGCCGAATTTTTAAGGCGGCTTGTTTCTCTGTCTGCGAGTACGGTATGTATGTAGAATCTACATTGTGTATACATACATCTTTCATAGAAAATTTCATTGGATTTCACCATGAAGTCTGCATATAACGAACAAATGTTATGCCATTACAATAGTTAATTTGCATAACGAATTCTATTGCAGACAAAAAGATAATGTCATTGACCTAACAATACCATAGATATTGATTTTATCATCACACAGTCGGAGACATTTAAAAATCCAGCAGATAATTTAATTTTTTATTTGGCTTCCCACTAAAATCACACCCATCCTAATTAGATCATATCGTAGCACAACTCTAAAATCAATCGTTTTCAATGCAGAGCCAAAACCGGAAGAAATTTGGGTCCCTTACAGTCGTTCATAACTCAACTCAACTTTTTTGGCATCGCCATTCACTACTTACAAAATTATTGGGTTGACTGTCAGAGTTGAGTTGAGAACGGAAATACAGAAAACATGGCTCTAGTCACCGCATTCGATCATGTTTTTTAAGTTTGAGATTATGGCATTCGCTATCGAACAATGTAATAATATGTTTCGATATCGAATGCCATAATATCAAACCGAAAAAACGTGTTGGAATTAGCTCGTTATCGAAAGCGACGATCAGACCCCAGAACTGTATTTTTCAGAAGAAAAAAAAAAATGAACGGTGGATAGAAAGAGATTACAATCAACTGTAAAACGATTTGCGGCGAAAAATAAAGTAAGTAAGGAAGTTGGATACTTTTGAGTTGTGACGTTTTTACAGTTAGTGTACGATATATAAATTAATTCTTGGGTCATATTTTAGGTTATCAATAAGAGAAAACTTAACATATGCATGTACGAGCATGTACATACATATGTAGATTTATAGTTTTTTTTTCCAATGTAAGTATGTAATTTGTTACATGAATGTTTTTCTTTTTATTTGTGATAATAGGAGTTGCCAAGAGAATTTGCTATTATAAATTTTTTATAAAATTTGCTGCATGAAAATTTGTTACACACATCAGCACATGTACAGTAGTGTGTCCCGAAAAATTAATTTTTCTTTTTTCTCAACGAAAGACCCATCAAAATTTGCGTAAGTGATCGTAGATTATCATAATTGTTTTTACAGCTAAATTAATCTATATCTCAAGGGTTCTACCGATCATCAAAGTCTTGATCATTTGTAATTTTAGTATAATGGAAACTTTACTGTTTGCTGCTCTATTTATGACATAAATTTTATGTATAATATACATACAAATACAACGCGTCTCATGTAGGTACCGTTACTTTTGATGTATGTTGCATATTAAGAAGTAGTTGCCGAGACAAATTATTTGAATTGAATCAGTTTTCACAAGAACTAGGTTGCGATAGGTTGTTATAAATATTTCTTTTTAAATAACTTAAGCATATATTTTTTTATTAGAAACCAGTTTTTATACTATAGTTCAGTTAAGATTACTGCAGTACTAAAAGCGGGTTTTGTGGATTTTATATAATGAGTTCTAGACGAGTAGTGATACTACTTGTGCTTTTTTGGGAGCATATAAAGAGCTCGACGATCGGCAGCTACCAACTATAAAAGATGTCATTAAATTTATTTCATTTGTGAAGAATGACATGAAATTGAAGAATAATGGGAAGGATCCATCCAATTCAGATATATATGCTATTGTTTTTGAACAGATTAATAACATTTGGACTAAGGCCTCGATTCCAATCGTTACTAAGGAACGAGTTATTCAGCTATTAAAATTATATTTCAAAAAGTATATTAATTTAAAAAGATATCCCAAATGCAAACGAAGCGTTAGCTTTGAAAATAATCTAAAGAGCTTTTTAGATTCATCTGAAAAGCTTTTCGACGTTGCTACTTGTAAATGCATTTCATTCAAGTTTTGTTGTTGTTCAAAGCCTAAGAAAGTTCCGATCAATGAACGAAGTTTTTTATTGGATCAACGAAATACCAGAAAAATGATTATAAGTGGTGTTGATAGGAAAGAAACAGCTAAATTAAATAAACGACAGCAGAGACATATTGAAGAGCTAGAAAGGACATCGAAAAGGTCACGCTCACAGCATGAAAATGATTCTGTAACAGAAAATTGTGAAAATGATTCTGTATTTACATCTTACATAGATTCTATAACAGAAAACACATCGCCAATAGATATAATATCTACTTCGACGGCAAATCGGAACACATTGCAGTTACCAACAGTTTCTAAGGTCTGTGATAGATATGGCTTATCGACTCGATCAGCTGCTGCTCTAGCTTCTGCAGTTTTAACTGATGTAGGCTTGATTTCTACAGAAGACTTAACTCTGGTTGTTGGCAAAAACAAAATCCGCAGAGCTGTGTCTAAGGCCCGGAGAGAAGCTTCAAAAGATATTGGAGGTATTAATATAAAAGGTATTTACTCTGATGGACGAAAAGACAAGACTCTGATAAATAAGAAAATAGGGGATCTATACCATCGTAAAGAAGTTTTAGAAGAGCACATTTCAGTCTTAGCAGAACCTGGATCAATTTATTTGGGACACGCAACAGCATGTCGTGGTACTGCCAAAGGAATTCCAACTTCAATCACAGCTTTATTTGAGGATAAAGGTTGGAATTTAGATAACGTGATTTGCGTTGGGTGTGACGGAACTGCAACTAACACTGGTTGGAAGGGTGGTGTGATTCAATATTTAGAGGAATAATTAGATAGACCTTTGCAATGGTGTATTTGTATGCTTCACTTCAATGAGTTACCTTTTCGTCATTTATTCTTGAATTTAGATGGTTGCACTTCGGGACCTAGAGAATATTCTGGACTTATTGGAAGACAGTTAAATGGTTGTGAAAACAAAATGGCGGTGAATTTTTGTGCAGTGGCTGCTAATTTACCTTACTTGCCCAAAAATATAGTCAATGACTTAAGTACAGAGCAAAAATATCTTTATGAGATATGCCAAGCTGTATCAACTGGTTTTTGTTGTCCTGAACTGGCAAACAGTCAACCTGGGAAAATTGCTCACTCGAGGTGGCTTACTACTGCTAATCGTATACTAAGACTTTACATAAGTACTCTTAGTCCATCAGAAAATTTGCAATTGCTTGTTAACTACGTCGTTAAAGTATTTGCTACGATATGGTTCTTAATCAAGCAAAATAAGTCTTTTAAGTAAGGGTCCAAACATATTTTTCAATTAATTATGTATTCTCGATTTTTACCAGAATATATAAGATCTGTTGTGGATCCTGTCATAGAAAGAAATGCTACTTATCAGTATGATGTTTGATAATAGAGACCACATTTGGCAGGTGGCATTACGAAGAATAATTATGGCTAGAGATACTGTAGGAAGCATTAAACGCAGGATATTTAAGCCACCAGTTCTCCGACATATTTCTGAAGTTGACCTCAAAATGATGACAAAAAAAAGAAGTTTGGAAATCGCTGATTTCCCTTGTCATACACAATCAGTTGAAAGATGTGTTAAAGTGGTAACAGAGGCCTCACAAAGTGTAACTGGCGCTACTTCTTTCTAGAGATGGCTTTATTAAAACAAGACTGCGATCACGAGCAGAAATGCCAACTTTTAGCCACAAAAATAAGTTCAAATTTTAAGATTTCCTACTAAATAATAACTTTATATTTTCACACTTTGTATCATGAATTTCGAGAATAAAATACCTTTTAAGCTTATTTTTTTTTTTGTTATTTTAAACATTACGTAAAATTAACAAATCTTCCACGCGCAGTAGAGCCCTCAAGATGGAAGCCTATTTTAGTTCTAATAATTTTTTCGTAATCTGCATAGAATTACGCAAATTTTGATGTCTCTTGCGATACTGAAGCCCGAAAAAAATTTTTTCTCATACATTGACGGGACACACTAATGTACAGACATACATATGTATGTATGTACATATGTATATATGTACATATGTACATGTGTATGTATGTCATGATAATTTTAGTGCGGATAATTTCAGATCTTAGTTACATACCTGTACCTTAAAGCTTTTTGAAGATTCATAACTAAGACATTTCAGACTGCATCCGTCAGCCTTATTATTAGGAAGTTATTATAGTGAGGAGGAAAAAGATTTCCTACTACTACGCCAGTGCCTCAGGCCGGGTTTACATCTGTGTGCTATGTGCCCAAAAAAGCGTAACCACTAATTAATAATGAAAAACTGTTTGATTCAGATATTTATTTATTGATTTAAACAGTTTCCAATCATGTTGTAACCCTGCAGGAATGGAACTGACACAAGACTAGTCACGTGATCGGTCTTTAAGTGATAGGGACCAGTTCGAGTTCTAACACTTCCTATGAAGCGGACCAGTCACTTTTACATGGGGATGGCCTAGGATGGGGTTAATTGATACTTTGTATACGTCTTTTGACTTGTCACTGAACTATCCCACAGTGACCTATTCGGTGTAGAATAATATAATTATTTAAAAATGTCAGTCCGACACTTAACTAGAACAATGAAAACTCATAATTTTTGTTTTTATTGTTACAAATTCAATTATAATTTATTTTTGAGCAGATATTTTTTGGGACTCGAACGGAAAACCTCGTGCATGGCAGGCTTGCACACTACCCACTCGACCACAGAGGCACTCATATTTCAAAAGTATAAGCACCTGTTAAGCTTAGGTTAATATCTAAGTCTAGCTACGGGACTTCTTCCAGAGTGACTTGACGGTCCATTTATAGCGATTCATTGTCTTTCCCAGCCAAGTCTTTCTTATATATATACTAAATCAAAAAAAAAAAAAATAAGTAATATTCGTAATACATAATACATGCCCTAGCGGAGTCTTTCTTATATAGACATACTAAACAAACAAAAATATTCGTAGTACATATAATATTCGTAATAGTGACCTATTGAACTATGGATGAACTAATGGAGAATAAAAGTAAACTAACAAAAATGTGTTCAGTTAACATTTACCCTCTGAAGAAAGAGATACTTGTTCCCAACTTGTTCCTCAACATACACCTTGATCGACGGATTACGTGGAAACACCACATTGACTCTAGCGAACAGAAATGAAGCTTAAATTAACTCAGATGCATTGGGTGATTAACTAGTAGAAATTCAATCCTCAGTCTAGATTGTAAACTTTTAATATACTTTTGAAACCTTTGTGGTGCTACGGAATTCAATTACGGGTAACCTGACCACACATCCCGCTATTGAAATTTTCAATCTCTTATTAGTTTTTTATTAAAATGTAACTGATACAAATTCAATCCAAATATTTTTTAAGTGCAGTCATTGCTTAACTATCCAAATCCCTGTTTGCTTCGTAGTTCAGCTAATTTGTAGAATACAATTCTCATTATTAACATGTCATGAAGAGTTTTAAAATTATCACTGCGTTATTTTCTGTCGGAATCGGCGTAATTTCAAGTTTGTGCTTGTACAGATTTATAAGCCTTGACACGAACCTTGTGCTTTAACAGAGCTTTCTTAGTGTCTTAACAGAGCTCTGTTAAGCTATAATGCATTTTTAAAGGACTTTTCCAGTAAATGAGGCAACCCTCCTTTATTATTGCCCATGAATCTATTTCTGAAAAGCATGAATTTGAACTAGATACTCGAATTGTTCTGAAGGATACGCACTTTTGGAAGTCAATGCTGTCGGATAATATTGGTCATAGATTAATGTCCAAGTGGTCCTCCAAAAACATGTATACTCAGAATTTCTTGAAGTTCGAGTTTTCATGAGTTCTTCAAAAAACTTTAAATTTGCCCTACCTGTCTGTATTAACATTTTCTAATGTTAGAAACTGTGTAAACTGTGTATCTTAAGTACATACGAAACTGTGTATGTGCATACAACACATCCCGCTTTCTAAAAAATATTTATTTTTAAATCCCAGTTTTTGATGGATCATGTCCCGCTTTCAGGTTCCAATATAGATAAAATCCAAAGAAAAAAATACATATATTTATATTATTTGATAGGTCCTGGACTCAGCTACAATACTAGAGCGAGTCTGTTGAAGCTTTTTAGCTTTTAAGATGTTTAGTAATTCTCAATTACTTTATGGTAGATTTTATATAATTCCATTTTTTTTCAAGAATTTGGTTGGACATTTTCTGATAAATTTGCATTAGCATTAACGTAATAAATACAGCGTATAGAAAATATTAAACAACGCAGTAGTTACTTTAATATAGAAACCACCTAACTCATTATTTTTTTCTTTAATCGGGATTTTGGCATTTTTCAATATATTAGATACATCACGAAAATGGTGAATATGTAACCATTTAGACGATATATTTTCTTTTCACCATACACTACGCCCTACTTTTTATAACACTCCCATTTTCTCAAGTCCTACGACGAGTACGCTTGGTTCAATTGTTACCAAATTTTATGCAGGGAATCTACTCGTATAAAATTGTCTATTAATTATGTATGAAACTGTTTAACTTAATAAATAAGTGTCTGAATCAAAAAGATTTTTATTAGTAATTAGTGGTCGCGCTTTTTTTGGGCACCTGTCACACAGATGTAAACTCGGCCTTAGATATATTATTAATCTACTTGTTAATTGTTTTCGCTACAATGTCCGTATGTCTGTCTGTCTGTCACAGGCTGATTTCACGAGAACCGTAAGAACTTGCTGTATTATGGAACCCGTAAGAGGTAAACTCTTGAAATTCTCAAAAAAGCTCAAATTAAAAAATTCCAAAATAATAAACTATCTAGAACGAAAAAATCGCATTAACCGAAAAACAAACGCCAAAACAAACAAAAATCGCTAAAACCGAAAAAAATCTTACCGGGTACTTACATTTTTTTTTTAATGTCTACATCAGGTAAGATATTCGTATAGTATTACATATGTACATATTTAATGTCTGTACGGAACGCTTCGCCTGCGAATCAAAGTCGCACTTTACTGAATTTATTTGAAGGTGTGTTGTATTTCGAACGACTTTGGGAATCACTGGCTTTCGAAAAAAATATAACACAGGTTCTAAAAAGAAATTCAACGAAAATTTATGAAAAATGCATGTCACAACTTCTTTTTATTTTAAATCGGTTCGTTCTTAAAATTGACTTATGTACATGCATCACAAGCCTGGGGGACAAATTAAAGCATTCGATATCGAACAAACTTTCACACAATTTTAATTGCATTTTTATGGAAATTTCGAGCGATATCCAGTGCCGCCTCATATTTTACGATTTACTCAAAAGGAAAATAATGGCCCATCAAAAGTTTGTTCGTTCGTTTTTAAATCGATTCATTTTTAGAATCAATTTATGTCACTTATCTACCTAAAAATCTGTTATGTACATATAGTTATATATATGTATATGTATGTATGTATGCATGTATGTATATGTATATGTATATGTACTATGTACGTGCATATGGCTATACCTCAGTTTATTAATGATTGCATTATACACTCGCCTTCCATCAAACTAATCAAAGCCAAGCGCACAAAGCCATATTTATAACACACACAATAATCAGGTTTTTACTGAATTTCATAAGAATGAACGTTAAAAAGTAGTTGAGCTGCTTAAGTAAAATTAAAAGCAATTAAGATAGCCAAACTTACGCCGGACATAACATTTGCAAGGTTACACAGATTAGATACATAGACAGAAAAAAAATATACTTAACTGTTACTCATTATCTTGGAATTACCTACATACATACATATGTACATACATACATACATACATACATACATACATATGTATGAATTATTTCATTTGTGGCAGAACGAAACAATGTTAATTATTATAAAGCGATTCGATATCTACAGAAATGCATGCTTACATACATACATGTATATATTATGTATGTACATCATACATGAAGGGAATGTCGATGGTGAAAATGTACTGAGTCGCTTTTGACTTTGTCACCAGTACTATCTACTCTCTAATTATGTACATATTCCCCATACAATACCTACTTTGTGCTATAGACATTTAGCATGTGCTTGTCATTGAAAATCCATCAGTAGCACTAAAACAATTGACAATTGAAGGGACTACGTAGTTCTTATGGGAACATGGAGACATACCAACCAGACATTTACTGGTACATTTCTATACATACATATCTACCTACTTTACGTACACAGAGAAAACAGTGCCTACTAAATACCTCATAAAATAGAACAAAATTAATAAGAAATCTCTATGGTTTTTTTCAATAAGGAAATCTTATTAATTTCATAGGGAAAACCTTTTTGAAAAAATCAAGAAGAAATCTTCTAGTTTTTATTAGGTTATCTTATTGATTTTTTTCAATAAAAATAAAAAAAAATTGCGTCTTTATTCTCTGTACTTATGTATTTTCATTTAAATTCTATACCATATACATATGTACATATGTATGTATTTATGTATGTAGTATATTGTAGATGTTATTTATTTATACATACACACATACACACACATTATGTTATATTCTTAACTAACTTACTCACCAAGTATTGAACCAGCAAACTTCTACCTGATAGACAAGCACTCTAACCAATATGCTAACAAGCAGCCTGAATAACCATTGACATTATTGTGCAAACATTCTTATACAAAAATGAAAAAGATCATGAAAAAAATTGTCTGTATGTCTATTTATAGAAACGAAATAACAAGACACCTCATAAAATCAAGAAGATTTTCTTATTAAAAAATCAATAAGATGCTTTACACATAATCATATAGGAACTAACTAAAATCAAGAAGAAAACCTTATTGAAAAAATCAATAAGATAGCCTAATAAAATCAAGAAGAAAACCTTTTTAAAAAAATCAATAAGATAGCATAATAAAATCAATAAGAAATCCCTATAGTATACAATTTATAAGAAAACCTAATAGAATCAAGAAGTTTTTCTCTATGGATTGGTTTTTTTGGTGCCAAAAATAACGGAAATTGAGTAAAAAAAGTTGTGAATAATAAGATTTCTTCTAGATTTTATGTGGTTTTCTTCTTGATAAAATTAGTAAGATTTACAACATAAAAACAATAATCTCTATGAAAAAATATTCGCTTCTTTCTGCTGGGATACCCCTTAGCCTAAAAACGGTTCATGGAGAAAATCTTCTTGATTCTATGAGGCAGTTTTTTCTCTGTGTACGAGTACATACAAATTTATGTACATATGTATATTAACAAGTTGTTTGCAAAATTCACCAGAAATACACCACATCTGTTATCTCTCTTTCTTTTATACTGCTACTTTTAACTACTACTAGAATTTTAGTGTTGACATAAAGACACTTGGCCCCAGTCTGACTGCAGGGTATGTAAATATGTATGTAAATACACATGTATACATACATTAGTTTTTAATTAGTTTATGTACAAATTAAACAGTTATAAATATGTATGTATGTATGTATGGATGTATGCAAATTATACATACATACATACATACATATAAATAATAAATTGGTACAGAATTACAGTTACTTTTTTCTTTTGTTCATATAAGAGTCCAACCTAAACTAGAGCGTCAATAATGCGTATGAAAGTACCAACAACTCCACATATTACAATACATGCCCAGCTGTACAACTCAGAAGACGTTCTTGGTGCATGCCTTATTAAAGGACTCTTTCGCATAAAATATACGATACACATTCCACACTCCCTTCCATGAGAACGGCGAAGAGAAGGAGTAGAGTAACATGTTTTGTTTTGTTTTTTTTCTACCAAAGCAAAAGCAAAATGCATTAATTTGAAGGCCTTCCCGAATCTCTGGCGAAAGAAGCAAGAACAGAAAGAAGACCTGCTCCGCAATGCGAACGCGTGTAAAATATATATGAATATGGAATGGAGCCAGCAGGCCTTCTACATCCTTACTCCTCCTAGTTCCCGCTGGGTGTATGTACATACATACACATACATATATGTAATTAAGCACATATGTATGTATCTATCTACGAGTATGTATGCATGCTGGCCAGAAGTAAATTATGCGAAACATATAAGGACATAATGAAAAATAACACAGTTGACGATTTTTAGTCACATCCTTTTGCTTACCACGACTCTTAGGTATTATTAATTACTATCACTAAGTTTATGTCCGACACTGGTCGGGTCTAATAATTATATTTATATTTAATATTTGAATACTTATCGTTAGTTAATTTTTGAAGATACAATAAATAAATATACGGATTAAAAAAACGTAAGGAATCGATTATGTATAATTTGATTGCAATCTCTTTTCCTTCAGCTTACGTGCATACAGGCAATCCTCCTGCAACACGGTTATTCTCAACGCGGTTTCAGTCTAATACGAATTGAAAACTGCGCAACCCTCTCTTAACACGGCATTTTTATAACACGAAAATTAAATGTTAAGTGCAGGGGCTATCAGATGAAATTAGTAATAGAAAGAAAATCATTGAAAATATCATCATTTAATTTAAAAAAATAATTACAAAATGAGCACAAATCGTCATAATTAGCAGTCATGTTTGTCACTACGTTTATACGTGCACTATTTGTAAATAACTTAACTCACTGTTGTGTAAATGTACAAAATATCAAATAGTTATTTGTTTTAATTGTCATTATTTGCTTCTATCAATGTTTTTTGTTGCAATATTTATCCGTTTATTGTTTTTTGTTATCAAACATTTGTAAGCGTGTCAACCTCAAGCATTTTATTTGCAAATAGTGCGTTAACGTGAACAGGGTGACCGATGACATTTTTCAAATAGGAGATTTATCAAAAAAAAGGGGCAAAATTAAAAAAAAAACGAGAAAACTACACTAAACTTTTTGTTTTTAATGTATTTTTATATAACTCGCCCTAAAAAAGCGGGGGACAAAAAGTGGAAAGGCAGTCGAAAAAGTGGCAATTTGCCACTGATCGTGAATAGTTTTCTGAATTAGTAAGTCGCAATACAAACAATAATATGGCAACAATTTTCAGTTTTATTTGCAAATAAGCCCTGCGTATAAACGTAGTATGTATGGATGTGAGTAATTGGGTCAAATCTAACCTGACCAGACATCCGGCTTTAAGCGGGATTAACCCGCTTTTCATCGATCGATCCCTCCTCGAATTGCTTTCTATCTCTTATTAAATTTTTATTAAAATGTAACTGATAAAAATGCATTCCAAATATTTTTCAAGTGTAGTTATTGCTTAACTATCCAACACCGAGTGTGCTTCGCTACACACCCATATACGTTTTGAGTGCCATCTATGCGGTTCAACCTTCAGTATTTTGTAGAATACAATTCACATTTATTGACATAAATAATCATGAAGACTTTTAAAATTGTGACCGCACTTCTTTCCAAGATACATATATTTTTTAGTAAACATTTTCCCTATTTGAGATTAATTACTCTCACTTGTCCAATCCCGATTATTTTCTACGAAATCAGCTGATTTGCAGACACCAAGATATTAAAAAAATAATGTTTACTTTACTAAGAAATTTATTATGACCGATTAATCGATTGATTATTTTCCAAATTTAAACTAATGAAATCAAACTAATAGAGAAGTGTTACGTGCAAGAGGAATGAATGCACCAAGATAATCCTTGTTACATAGACTACCTATAGATGCACTTATTTTTATTTGATTAATTTTTATTAAAAAACTCAACTTTACCGATTATTTCTTGAGTTTTATTTTTTATTTTTTGCTTAAAACAAGGATTACCTTTTTTAATACAAATTTTAGTGCAGAAAATACGCTTTCTACAGTTTAAAAATTATTTTCTGCTCTAAAATTTATATTTATTTATTTATTTATTTCAGTTCTTTCAATACATAAGAAGCCTGCTCGGCCAATAATACATGTATTGATAGCTTAATTCCATGTCTATATTTACTAATAATTATTTATGTTGATGTTATCTGAATAAGTTTATAATTAGGATTGGTTTTTGAAGAATAAATCAAATTTATGGCAATAGTCTGTAAAAAAATTATTTGTTTTATACCTTTTTTATTCAGTTTAAAAATTATCATTTTTTTAACAAAAAAAAAATAATAAAAATCAATAAGTAACTCTTATTTCATGAGGAATAAATACAAATCAAGAAATAATGATTAAAAAGTAATTTTTAAAATAAAACTTATAGCCGTTAAGGTCCCTGATTAATGGACATATTTTCATTATACATACGAGTACAATCAAATAGTTAAATGAAATATATTCCTCGATTAATCTAACAACGAACGACGACTGACTAATCAAGTGAATATTCTAGTACTTAACATTCTCAATCTAGGTGTAGAGTGAGTATTCCACTCGATTAATAGATTAATTTTTCGCGTTTATTTGATTGTATGTAAAGGGTGTTTTTTTTCATAGAGTGACACAAGTTTAAATCATAATAAAACTAGGAAATATATTTTTAATATCAATGAAACGGGGTTTATTGGAAAGAAAATTTTATGAAATTAATGTTTAAATATGATTTCTGTCATGTGGCCGCCACGGCTCGGACGTACTCGTATTTCGCCGATAACTCTTCGAATGTCGATTTCCAGGTGTTCAATTGTTTGTTGTTTATCGACGTAGACAATGGGGTTAAATTACACGATCTTGGTAGCCAATTAATTGGGCCATTACGTGAAATTATTTTTTCATCAAACGTTTCTTTGACTAAATCAATTGACGACATATGGACCAATGACCCCTGCAGCCTATAAAGCGCACCAAATGCGACAATTCTGCTTATTTACGTACCCATTGAAACAGAAATGGACTTTATCGGAAAAGGGAAGAAGTGCACAATGAGTTTGACGAATAGAACAATTATTTTTAATAAAACTTTCAACAATTTGTACACGTTGCTCTAGTGCAAGTCGATTCATAATAAAATTTCAAAGCAACCTAAACAAATAACAACTATCAGCTGTTAAATGGGTACTCAAAAAAGCAGTGATGCCAACTCAAAGTTGTGACACTCTGAAAAAAGCACGCTTTACCTATATTCTGGGTCCGTGGACACATGGGAATTCATGGAAATGAAATAGCCGATACACTGGCCAAAAAGGGAAATTCAATTAACCGCTGAGGAAACGGCATATGTCCAAAAAACAATTCAACATCTGAAAGGGATCATAGACTCTAAGATGAGGAAAGAAGCGGAGAAAGGTTGGCGTGAGACGAAAATTTGCAAAACTTCTAAAGTCATATGGAGCTCCAATGATCCCAAATCGACTAAATTCCTTTTATCATTAACTAGAAGTAACTGTAAACTTCTAGTGGGGGTATTAACTGGACACTGTTGGACGGCTTCGTATGCTGTCAAAATAGGAAGAATACTTGATGGTACCTGCAGGAAATGTAAGGAGCCCGGGGTAATTGAAACAATAGAACATCTACTGTGCCACTGTCCGGCTCAAAGCAGCACTAGTTATAACTGTGTGTTCGTAGTCTTGAACTTGTATCGAGATTGGAACTGAGTAAATTGCTAAAGTTTGTTAAATCTGTGTGGGAGTCATTCGATACAGACACCACGAACTAGGCTGCCATACTTACAAGATCTCTTCCCATCTGCTGGCATCGCTAAGGATCAATCCCGGCCTATGCGAAGTCTTCTACCAACCAGATTAAACTAACCTAACCTAGGGGTCTAAAATCGGGGGGCAAATTACGCCATTCGTTAGCGAACGAAATTACGAAACATTTCAATATAGTTTATATGGAAATATTTTAAAATTTCGAACCGTATCGAATGCCGTAATTTGCCCCCAGGACCTACTTCCCGCCGAGAGACATCAAAATTCAAGTTTTTCACTGAAGAACAATTCCTAAAAAACCCCAATTTATGTATAGTTTTTCTCCAAAATGAGGAAATAACCAAACTTGTAACACTTTGTTATTCATTTATCATGGAGAAAAATTACTTTTTAACTTTATTTTTAATGCGAATTGTAAAAGAAGTTTAAGTTCCTTTAAGAGAGAGACGAGGGGAAGAGAAACGTATCTGTTCCCCTCGTCTCTATCCCCTTCAAACTAATCAGCTTAGCAATAAGACTTGTTTAGTGTAAACTAGGACTAAGTGACGAAGTTATAACGAAAACTTAAGAAAAGCGAGCCCTACGTGCGACAAAACTAAAATAAAAAGATTTTTTTTTTTTCGAAATTGCCTTGTAATAATATGTACAATATACATATCGTCATCACAAAGACCTAATAACCTATCTGCAAAAATTTCAAAATTGTGTTTTTTATGGATTGTTATTCCCTATATCATAACGCATAAGTGTGCAAAATTTTGAACATCTAATATTACAAATGACCAAGTTATTACCAGTTTTTGTATGTAATTTTCGTTTCAATATTGCAAATAGTTCCAATTTTATAACGTTTTTTCCCTCTCCCGTAAACTTTTGAAAACTGCAGATAGGTTATTAGGTCTTTTTGATGACGATATTTCATATTCGAAGGTGCATGGTGATCTTTTTTTACGGTACGGTTTAGTATAAATATACATATGTAAATATATGATTGAATGTACATACCCTGCAGGAGATTAGGCGATAATTGTCTAAAAGCTACTAGTATAATTACTAGAATAGCAAGAACTAGTGCAAAAAGGATTAAAGTTGTTGTATAAAATTACTAGTGCTGATGAGTACTAGTATATGAAGTACTTGCAAAGCACCAAATTGCAAAATAAACTCTTACTGTCTAACAGAGCTCTTGCACTGTATGAAAATTGTTATCATAAAATTACACAGAGACAAAAGTGCCTCATAGAATCAATAAGATTTTCTCTTTGAAACGTTTTTAGGCTAACGCTTCATTTACACATGCAGGTAACTTGTTACAAGTTGCGTGTACGTATTAACAACCAACACATCGAATGAAATAATAAAAACACTTGCAACTTGCTTGATTTTTTACACAGTCAAGTGCAAGTTTATTTTAAAAATGTCGTTGAAGGAAAATGTTTTAAAGAAAATTGTTCCGTATGTTGTTTCTATTTTGTTTGTGTTTGTATGAGTTTTTAATGTCTGGGTTGCCAAATTTTTAGCATAATATTTGAAAAATTATTCCATAATATTTTAAAAATTATTCCATATAAACTATCCATTAAAATTAAAATAAAATTCCTAAGGGGAAACACTGTTTTTGCTTTTGACAATTCTCCTACATGCAAGTGAAAAAATTACTTGTATTGAAAATCTCTTGCCAGTGAGCCTACAACTTGTAGCATTATGATTGTATTAGTAAATATATGTCGATGTATTGAGTTACTTGCACTTGTACTTGCATGTGTAAACGGTAAGTAAGGGGTATCCCAGCAGAAAGAAGCGAATATTTTTTCATAGAGTTTCCTTATTCTTCTTATGTGGTAAATCTTATTAATTTTATCAAGAAGAAAACCACATAAAATCTAGAAGAAATCTTATTATTCACAACTTTTTTTACTCAATTTCCGTTATTTTTGGCCCAAAAATAAACAATCCATAGAGAACAACTTCTTGATTCTATTAGATTTGCTTATAAATTGTAAACTATAGGGATTTCTTATTGATTTTATTAGGGTGCCTTATTAATTTTTTTAAAAAAGGTTTTCTTCTATATTTTATTAGGCTATCTTATTGATTTTTTCAATAACGGTTTCTTCTTGATTTTAGTAGGTTCCTATATGATTATGTGTAAAACATCTTATTGATTTTTTTAATAAGAAAATCTTCTTGATTTTATGAGGTGTCTTGTTATTTCGTTTCTATAAATAGACATACAGACAATTTTTTTCATGATCTTTTTCATTTTTGTATAAGAATGTTTGCACAATAATGTCAATGGTTATTCAGGCTGCTTGTTAGCATATTGGTTAGAGTGCTTGTCTATCAGGTAGAAGTTTGCTAGTTCAATACTTGGTGAGTAAGTTAGTTAAGAATATAACATAATGTGTATGTATGTATGTATGTATAAATAAATAACATCTTCAATATACTACATACATACATACATATGTATATGGTATAGAATTTAAATGAAAATACATAAGTACAGAGAATAAAGACGCAATTTTTTTTTATTTTTATTGAAAAAAATCAATAAGACAACCTAATAAAAACTACAAGATTTCTTCTTGACTTTTTCAAAAAGGTTTTCTCTATGAAATTAATAAGATTTCCTTATTGAAAAAAAAACCATAGATTTCTTATTAATTTTGTTCTATTTTATGAGGTATTTAGTAGGCACTGTTTTCTCTGTGTATTAAAATTTTAGGTTCATATAAAAATAATTACAATTAAATAATTATAATTACCTTTGGAATTTTGATAAATAATGACGAAGTTCAACTAACAGTTGTCACTGGGTAACAAAGGAATTAAACCACCAATTTTATAGAATTTTTCTTTACAAAAGAACTGGTAATAAACTAGTCCTAAACTAGTACCAATGGTACTATGTAGTAGTTTTCTAAACACACTCAATGTTAATTTGAGCATTAAGATGGTATAGGAAAGTTTACAGTGGTGGTGATTGCTGTATTAGTAAAATACTAGTTGGACACTAGTTCGATCTCCTGCAGGGTACATACATATGTGCGTACTTACCAATATGACATTGTTTACAATTTGCACCAGCAACACTTTTATTTGCATTGCCCACAAAACTCAAATGAAGGCCAGCTTTGGTTACGGCAGTAGTGTTGTTGGTGTTGCTACCGTTTGTATTATTACAGCTGCTATTGTTTGCGCTAAATTGCATTAGTAGCCTTTGATTGGGTGTTGTAGTAGGATTGTGTGCCGAGGAAACATTAGGTTTTCCAATACTTTGTGTTTCACTTGTTAATTGCTTCATTTTAATTTAAATATGTTTTTGCAAATTTATCTAATGAAAAATAAATAAAACTTCGATTAGTGTTAAAAAGTATTTACATATGTATTTGTGAAAGTGGCTGGCGGAGCGAATCTTTTTGTTTTTTTTTTTTTTTTTTTTTTTTTGCTTAATATCACTTTTACATACATACATACATATTTATGTATTTATTGTGTATAGAACGTTCACTTTTTGTAAATTAAATGTGTATTTTATAATATTTGCAGTTTTATTTCACTTTCCTTAACCGACAACCAACGACTAAACAGTTTCTCATTTACTTGCGACCTTTTTATTTTGATTTGCCATTGAACACTCAAGTTTAAAAGTTCTTTTTTTTTTTATTGCTTATACTTATTGGTTTTTGTAACAAATTAAGGCACAAAAACTTGTACGAATTGATATAAAAATCAAAACAATTAATTGTTTTTGCAAAAGCAATTCGCTAATTTCGGTTTATTGCAAATCACTATGCAAGCTATATACATACATACATACATACATACATACGTACAACATATTTCTGCTGCTTTATAAATATTAATTACATACATATGTACATATGTATGTACATATTTACAGTGGTACTTCAATTGGATAAACAATTTGTTGCTTTTTTGCTCTCTAGGATTTTAAAGGAAATTATTGTTTGCGCATATATATACATATGTATATGTATGTATATATACATATATATGTATATGTGTGTGTGTGTGTATTTATATTCTCTTTATATCAATTACAATTTTAGTAGTGCTCTAAAAGCTCCAGCTTATATAAAAAAAGTTTTAACAGAAACTTAGAAAAGTATCTAGAATCTTAAATGCACATATGTAGATACGGCATAAATACATACATACATATACATACATATGTATATTAATTTCAAAATATCAGCCGATGTTTAAAAGAGCAACTGCTGCTGTAAATAATATATATGTATGTATGTACATACGTACATATCTTTGTATTCAGGAACTTCGTCTACTCCTACTTCTTACAATCGATAATTTAAGGCTCAGTTACCCGACTGTAATGTAAAGTAACTGCAACAGTAGGAAACAGCTGATCGATATTGTTATGTTATAGAGATGTAATGTAACGTAACCTACTTTTCATATAAAAGTATCGATCAGTTGCAGTTACTTTGCATTACAGTCGGGTAACTGAGTCTTTACAGTGTAAATTTTACACACAACGTAATGGAAACAAAAGTGTGTTTTGCTCTCAAGATATTTGTAATGAAATGTTTCCAGCATCTGAATAATGATATGAGGATTAATTTTGCATTATTAACGTCCCTTTTCACAATGAATGGTTAAGAGTTAACGTGAACTTTAACCGCAAGTTCTTCATACAAAACTGGCCGTTAAAGTTCCTGTTAATATTTAATTATACATTGTGAAAAGGGCCGTAATTAAAACATCGGATTTTTTGAATTATGATGTTGTTCTAGTAAATGGGCCATATGTTTATATGTACACATCGCTCATTTACTCAAACAACGTCATAAGTCAAAAAAACTAGTTTGCCATAAAACGAGTTTAAGGTTTTCAATTTACACACAACTCAATGGAAGAAAAAAATTTTATTTTGCTCTTAAGAGTTGAGTAATAGGGCATTTACACCTGCACAAAATCTAGCAGACTTTAATTTAAATCTTTATGAAAATCTGTACGTTTTTTTTTTTTTTTTTGACATTTATCAAGATTTTTTTTTATCCAAAACAAAACCCAGTAATTCACTCATCTTTTTTTATAAATATGTTGTACAGGGTAGTAAAAAATAAATAAAAATATTAGATTTTGTTTAAATTTCCTACAAATCTCGTAAGTTGTAGATTTCGAGACAATGTAAATGAACTATAAACGAAATAGTTGTATGAAATTTTTACACAATATGATGACTACTCCTGCATCATTAATTAAAAATGTGCATTTTTTGTTTGAAAATATTTTTTAGTCTTTGTTTTTGAATTTCTAAAAAGTAGTTGTTATCTTTGATAATGAAAAATAAAAATATTATTACAATGTTTTTAAAAAACTAAATATTAAATTAAAATATGTATTACAGGGCATTTGCATTGTCTCGAAATCTATTACTTACGAGATTTTGAGCTACATCTAGCTGCTTTTTACTAGATTTCCCATACGAAAAGAAATCTATTTTGTCAGTAAATTTGTAGAAAATATATTCAAAATATATTATAGGGCATTTACATCAGCACAAAATCTAGCATATTTTGATTAAAATCTTTATGAAAATCTATACCGTTTACACCAGCTTTTTTTGACATTTATCAAGATTTTTTTATCCAAAACCCATCAACTGATCTTTTTCCAAAACTACAACCAAATAACTGCATTGCAGCCAATTCACACACTTTTTTAAGCAGACCGTAGATAATTCACTCACCTTTTGTTGTACGTGGTAGTAAAGAATAAATAAAAACATTAGATTTTTATTAGATTTCCTACAAATCTACTGAAAAATTAAATTTCGTTTTGTGTGGGAAATCTGGAAAAAATCAGCTTGATTTAGCTCGAAATCTCGAAAGTACTAGATTTTGAGACAGTGTAAATCAGTGGTAATCAAAAAGAGAAAATGCTTAAAAGCAGAACAGCACTAATACATGTTTAGTGCTGCTCCACTGGAAAAAATCGCTCTTGTTAGTGTTTAATTGGGTATATGAAAAATATTTTTATGGGTTAATTGTACATAAATGAAAAATGCATAAAAGGATTTAAATTAAATAATTTTCTTTTATAAATAATATAGAAAAAAATTAAATAATTTCGGTGGTGTTTGAATACTCTCGGTGTATTTTTTTCATAAAAAATGCGACAGAAATATGCTCTCTTTTTGTGTTTTATGATCTTCATTTATATTTTTGTTAGTAGTTGTGCTGTGTACGTATGCAAAGCAGAATACTAGCAGAGCCCTCAGGGCAATGGAATAGTGGACACTGGTGTAAATGCACTATTATTATTTATTTTTTACTACCATGTACAACATGTTTATAAAAAAGATGAGTGAATTAGCTACGGTCTGTTTAAAAAGGTGTGTGAATTCGTTACATTGCAGTTGTTTGGTTGTAGTTTTCGAAATTTTTCAGTTAATCGGTTTTGTCTTGAATAAAAAAAATCTTGATTAAAGTCAAAAACAAATTGGGGCCTTATTTTGTAAAATGTAACGCTAGGCGTTGACAAATTTTATATGCAAAAAATTTTAATTACAAAAACAAAATACATACATACAAAATTTGTTAACGCTTAGCTTTCGTTGCGTTTTGAAAAATGAGGCTCTTGGCTTAAACGATATACATATGTACATATGTAGATTTCAATAACTATTTCAAATCAAATCTACTAGATTTCGAGACAATGTTAATGCAATATTAAAAAGTCGCAGCTGCAACTTTTTTTCGTCCAAAGACAAAACGACACAATTGTCGAACATAATTAAGGTATTAGTCTAAAACTGATATGGCGAAAATTTTAGCTGAATCGCACAACTCTAAGCCGAACGGCTGCGTTCGGTCGTCCCCAATGATGTCAGAGTTCAAATATTGCAAAATTCGTCCGCCCATTTACTAACAATTCATTAGAAATGCGTTGGTTGTTCACTGATTCTTCTGAATATAATAAATTGTATTAAAAAATTGTTTCTTATAGTAAAAATTAACCCTTTGCTGCCATGTCGTTCAAACATACAACAAATATTTTTTTTTTTATTTTTTTAAATATCCCAATAAGCACTCAAAACATTAAAATTCAAGCACTTGGAATTTAACTGGAAACAAAGTTGAATTCAAGCATTTTTTCAAGTAATATTCAAGTTTGAAAATATTTTGAAATAAAAAATCAAACAACATACATATTTGTTCAAACCTTGTCAAATACGTAATTTATTTAAAAAAAAAATAGATTGTGCTGAAAAATATCAAAGATAAATAAAAAAGTGAATTTTTAACAAAAAAAAAGTGACTAAAAACGTGAAAACAATAGTGAAGGTAGATATGCAGAAAATTATCATAAGAAAACTTGTCGATGGCATTTCCTTTCTATATTAAATACATTGTTTTTGAAGCTTGAAATATACTTGAATTCAATTGTAATACAAGGTTGAATTACAGTATAATTCAAGGCTTGAATTAAAGTGTAATGCAATTGAATAGCTCGAATTGAATTCAAGTTCCCATTTCACTGGAGAATGCTATTGAAATAAAGTGTAAATCAAGCATAATTCAACCCTTGACAATTGAATATGTGACTTGAATAACAGTTGTTTTACACTTGATTTCAAGCAAAATTGCTTATTGGGATCTTTCAAAACGATTGCAAAAATACTTAATGAATGAAAATATTAAACCATCTACGCTTTGGATCAAAATTGAGCTAATCAAAAGCTTTACAGCTTACAATTTTTTTTTAATATTTTTGAATGTATTATTTTCGTTCCAACGTGTAGAAATATTTTTATTTTTGAAGTCAATATTGGTTTCGATTATCCAAATTTCTGGAAAAAAACAACTTTGACATTTTAACCTACATGACTCACAAGGGTTTCATTAAGAATGTGTATGTATTTATGAGAGCAAAATTCGCACCTCGACCTCAATGTGCTCGTGGCCATTAGAGTTGTTCGATTTAGCTAAAATGTTCACCATATAAATACATATGTACGTTTTATAATATGTGCCACAATATTCCTCCTGGATTTTTATTAAAATCAAAAGTTGAATTTTCAATGCCACTCCAATGTCATATACTTACATACATAACTATCAATTTATCTGGGGGCTAACTCTGTAATCCGAAAAAGAAAGAAAATACCTATGTACATACTTTCGAATTTGCATACTAATAACATGTAAATTCGAAAGCATTTTATTTTCGTTTCGAATCACAGAGTAGACGCCCAGCCCAGCTGGTATACAAACTTTGCAATATGATTTATTTTTAATAAATGTTCCTTAGAATTTTTGGAATATTTTATTTTTGTGATTGCTGCCGTTAATTTCAAAGTAAATTAATTTGATATTTATCGCTTGCAAAACACGCGCCTACACTCACATGCATACATACATATATACATACACACCCCATATACATACATACATACATACATATGTATCTATATATGACCAGCCTGCCCAAAAGTAGCACCAGAGTGCCGAACATCTCTCGGTGGCCAGCTCTGATATATGACATACATATGTATATGTAGATATGCTTGCATCTGCCTTTCTTAATTTAAAACAGACGGAAGTCTTTTAGGCACATATACATACATACATATGTATGCACTCGTATACGTATGTATATGTGTACAAATGCATAAATTTCTTTGCAAATAACACATACATACATACATGCATACACACATATACAGTGAAACTTCGCTATAACGAAAAACTTAATATAACGTATGATTTATTAAGTCCCTTGAGAAAACCTCTTTCTTTCAAAGTTTTTCATACAAAAATACACTATAGCTATAACGAACAAATTCTGAGCAAAAAAGCCTCTATATAGCGAAGTATTCCTTCAAATGCCTCAATATAACGAAATCAGTACCCCATTTCTGTAACTTGTGAGAAGTTCTCGCATCGAGAAAAATTAAATAATTATATTGGTTGTAATATTTTACACAGGGTTACTCACATAAAAACTTATATAAAACATATCAACAAATATAGTTTTTTTGTTACTCACCCTGTTTTTCATAGGATGATAAAAATTTTTTCGACTCGAAAAGTTCTCACAGTCCTTACAGAAACACGCACAGAATAAATCCTAAATGGTAAAGTCCCGTTATAAAAGCACCGAAGTCTAAATGTATTTACAAGCGCATTTGTAAAGCCTCTATACAACGAAATACTCGTACAAAAGCCTCTATACAACGAAGTAGGAATAAAATTATGTATAGCAAAATGATAAAGTCCAGTTATCAAAGGAACGAATTCTTATTGTGTGTGCTGTTTCATTTTTTATTTACCTCATGATATATAAACTTTTATTAGCATTCTCATGTTAAATAGAATTTGAATAAAGAAAGATATAGTTATAACGATTTTTTTTTTTTTGTATTTCTTCAAATTTCGTTGTATCAAGGTTTTTCTGATTATATTTATAGTGAATCAATGGCTATAACGAAGTATTTACGGATTCCCTTGGAATTCGTTATATCGAAGTTTCACTGTACTATGTATTTATGCATGTGTAACTATACTAAATTAAAAAATTAAAAATCTGGTTTATTAATCATTGCGAACTGATATCGATTGTGCAGCATCGATAATTTAAACTTGTTAATTTTATACACATACAAACATACATACATACATACCCTTATATTATAAGGGTAAGTGCGCATGTACATACATATGTGTGAATATGAACAAATATCTTACTCCTGGAAAAGTTTTGTTTAGATTTGAATTATCTAAAATTAAGAATAGGAGTTGATTATTAATTAAGGACATTCATTCTTTGAACAAATTGATTTATATGCATGATATAGTTTTCAACAGATGCAAATACAATGGAATGAGATATTCGAAAGCAATCTGTCTTAAGAAACTGTTTTAGGGACTTCTGAACTTTTACAGTTGACAGCTGGCCTATTGTCGAAGCTAAATTTGCCGTATTGGCTGTCATTTATTTACCTTGAACGGATATAGCGTTCAGCAAAGCGTGCAAATGATAAAATTTTTGCATCATTTCGCCTATTTGACAGTGGCGACCGCTGTAGGTCAATTTCGATTAGACTCTTGACCAACGACGTGTTTTCAAAACAGCTCATGCCACACTGGACATTCTGCATAAGCGATTTGAGGGTTTGGTCATCTCACGTGGAGATGATGTAAGCTGAACATTTTGGATGATATTTGCTCGATGTTATATTACGTACATAATGGCGTCGAGAGGCCTTTTAAAGGAAAAAAAAAAAATTCGATGATATCTCACAAACAGTTTGTTTTATTTATTTAAATTTAAAGATAAGAAGTGCTAAATTACAGGCCCTTTATGTTACATATTTTTATTAATTATATTAAAAAAATAAATAAATAACATTATAATTCCATTACTTCTCCTCCAACGGACTCTTTGCCCTGGGCTTGACGTTCCAATTTTTCTTTTGCCATATTTTCCAATTGTTCTTTCGTTAACAAAGATATGCCCAGCTGATCTTCTCTGGTAAATGGTTGGGCCATTCGCTTCAGCCAACGACGAGCAAGTTGCATAGATTCTTCAGTACTTAAATTACAAAAGCTATCAACTAAATGTTCTTGAATCCATTTCGGTAAACGACTTCGTTTATCATGACGCGAAAAACGTTTGTCAGCGAATATCATGATGCCATAATCAGTTTTGCCTCTTAAAGCGCGTCCAACACATTGAGCTGCGTGGCGCATTGCATCAAATGTCAAAAAATCATTTTCTCTTATTTGAAACTGATCTCGCAAATAGTCCAAACGAGCCTTCAATATACGAGATTGTGTAAAAACATACGGTATTCCAAACATGAGAACAGCACGACCATAATGGTGGTCAAAATCAACGCCTTCAGACACCTTGCCACGCGCAACAGCCAACAAAACGGCACCTCTGCCACAATCACAAGCCTACATTAAAAAAAAAACATTATAAAATGTATTACATGCATACATACATACATACATACATACATACATAAGTACATATGTATGTATATGTACGTATTATGTATGAGTATGTAAGTATTTGTGTATTCACCTTTACGTAGTTCATCAAAGCATAGCTGGTTTCAGCGTTATCCTGTGTCTCAATAAATAATAACTTATAACGTAATAAAGTATCCACAATACCCTGATCATACCAGGATGCCACAACTGATTCTAGATATAAGTATGAAGTAAAAAAGCAAACAATGCCATCTGGTACAGTCTTTGCAGTTTCTACCAACAGCTGCCCATAGTTCCTGATAACAGCAGTATCCTCACGCGTTTCATATTTCGAAGATATTGCAACTTGGTCGTTACCTTTTGAAACAATCTAGAATTTTAAATGAAAACGTACACTGTGCATTACTTAACTGTGTATATGCATAGACACGTACATATGTACATATATAAATATGTACATACATACATACATATATATTTATGTATGTAACTTACCATTGGTAATAGACATGGACGGGCCAAAGTCATTGTGAATGAACTCATAACCACAGGATCGAAATCCAAAATTTTTGGGTACATATCCATGGGTGACAGCGTGCCAGAGGTTATAACAACTGATTGAAATCTCTGAAACACTGGCGCCATTGCTATCGAGGAATCTAAGCAGCTAAAATGTAAAATGGGGTTTGCAACCATTGGAGTTTTGTCATCAAAAGGTTCTATAATAATGGTAAATCCCTTTGTATACGTGCTCACTAATGTAGCGAAATGTGTGATCTTTAAGAAAAGAAAAATAATTAGCTTAAATATACAACCATTATATGTACTTACATACTTACTGCAGATTTTGGGGTGAGAATTACATTGAACAACAACTCATATCAAAAGTTTGCCCTTTAATGTATGTACATACTAGTGATGTAACGAATGTCAAATTTTGATATTCGCGAATGCGAATACGAATATTTGAAACGATATTCGCAAATACGAATACGAATATTATATGTGAAATTTATTTACAGACACAAAATTGGGGTTCTATTTACGCCTGCAAAATGAAATATGAAAAAATTTTAGGAAAAAGAACTTCATACTCCGGTTGGCGTACTTTAAAGTTAATAAAAACTACCCAAAATTGTAATGATCGTCATTAGATAGCATTTGAAAATGATACAAAGCACAAATTTCTATAAAAAATTTTATGAAAATTTATTTTTATTAGCCATTTATTTAAATTTCATTTAGAATTTATGTATTTATTTATTCCACTTTTTTCGAAAAATATTCGTATTCGTATTCGCCTGAATTTGGCGAATACAAATGTCTAAAAATGGCCGAATATTCGGCAATTCGAATACGAATACGAATATTCGTGCATCACTAGTACATACATACATACATATGTATCAGAGAATGACAATAAGTACTCAAAAATAATATACTACATAAGTAAATAGTCTTAATTTTAGCTTTAGCAACTGCTAAACAACACTGTTGGCAAGACATTTGTTTCAGTTTTTTGTCTTGCCAACAGTGTTGTTTAGGGGTTTTTTTTAGAATATTTCGCTGTAGTAGCGTTTGAAAAATCTCATGTCTTGAAAGTTTTTATAAATGGTCTTGTGCAGGACTTTAACTCGTACCAAACACTGAACAAAAGAAGATGAATAATACTTTTGCAGACTTAAAAAAAACAATTACAATTACCCTAAAATTCTGTTCGACAATTACATACATACCACATATTTATTATCTATGCTATAAGGTTCGTGTACATACATATCGTCACCTTAAATGCAAACGGACGTAACTACAAAAAAATTCGAAATCGAGTTTTTGATTGATTATGCTTCATTTTATTAAACTACATGTTGACGCAAATATTTAGACTTCTGCGATCAAAAATGACGACTTTATTAAAGAAATTCAAACAGACGTAATTACTAATGCATCTATTTTTTATTGCAAAGAACGTAACTAACATAAAAGCTTAAACATATACGTATGTATGTATAAAAAGAAAATAAATGGTTGAAAACATATAAGTATCCATACTACAAGTAAATTTCGAAGAAAACTTTCTGGAACACTTTATTATTATTGATTTTTAAACGTTTTCTGTTTCTCCTGTAAAAAATATAAAAGTGTAGTTACGTCCGTTTGGATTTAAGGTGACGATATACATACATATGTATGCTTTGCGATTTTTTTCCAAAGCATTTGCTTAATTCACAAAACCTCTTGTATCTTTGTATCATATTAAATACAATAGTATAAAATTTGTTGTTTGTAATTTTAATATCAAAATTAAATGTGTATGTATGTACACTATTAGTCCCTTAGTTCACACACTTCAACTTCAAGACGGAGAAGGAAATACAACAAATTAGGGACCGTAACGGTTATAATTTTTATTTTTAAAATTACTTTTTAACTAGAGCTGGCAAACTATCGATAGTACTATCGCTGGTATCGATAGTTTCATTTTCATTAGACTATCGATAATTGTTTCCCGATAGCGATACTATCGTTGAAAAAATATATTACCAAATTGGCAATAAACTCGATAAAATTTAACATATTGGTTTTCTTTTATTGAAAATACATGTACATAAGTACATATCGCTCATTTACTCAAATAACGTCATAGTTCAAAAGAATAAATAATAAATTTATGGACTTAGTAATATAGAATACTTCGCGAGTAAAGGATCAACTATTGATAGAAGAACACTTTTTAATATCTCCACTGAGTATATGTAAATTGAAAACTAAACTCATTTGAAAATTAAATTTAACATTCCTAACTCTTCGTCTCCTGCTGACATGAAATGAATTTATTTAACACTAACTGCAAGTAAGTAAAAAAAGTACGCCGTTAGAGTTTTGCCTAGCAGAATTGAAGGTTATGGAATAGAGACCGAATATATCATTTTGTGTGTATTATCTCCTTTTTTGTCATCTCATATTTTAACTGAGTTGTTTAAACAGATAGGTTAGGTTAGGTTGAAAAGACTGCAGTAACAAATTGATCCAATCCGTATCGGATTACACCCATCCATTATAGCATGTTGTGACTCTTGATAAGAAATATTGGGAAGATACCTGAATATAAACCTTAACCAAACATTAACATTTGAAGTCTACACTTAACATTAACTAGAAATTAATGTTAAAGTTAGTCATTTTATGTTACGTGTAGACCGCAAGTAAACGAATTCGATATTATCGATAGTATCGAAAGTTTTCCAACAAACTATCGAAAATATCGAATGGCGTGACTATCGATAGTTTTGCAGCTCTATTTTTAACCCCTGACCAAAAAAAGGGGTGTTATAAGTTTGTAGTGTGTGTCTGTGTATCTGTGTGTCTGTCCGTGTCCACGTACAGCCCAAACGGATTTTGATTTAGTTTTTTCCGTTTGAAAGGTGACTTGATCGAGCAGGTTCTTAACTATGTTTGAAGAAAATCGGTCCAGCCGTTTAGAAGATATCACATCTTTTCCCCCCCCCCACATATGGGGGGTTTTTAAAATTTTTAATTTTTTTTAATTCTTGATTTTTATCTAATTCCTCACAAAATAATAGTTATTTCTTTATAAAGTCGAATTTTGTAATAAAAATCAAAAAAATAAAAATCATTGCATCTATGGGTAGTCCATGTAACATGGAGTATCTTGGTATATTCCTTCTGCACGTAGCACTTCTCCATTAGTATGATTTTTCCAGTTTAAATTTGGAAAATAGTCGTTATATGCGATCCCTGATACAAATATCGATTTGATCAACAAAAGTTGAAGTGTGTGAACCGGGACTTTTATTTTATATTTTTTTCAAAATGTTGTATTTAGAGAGAGAGACTCTCTGAGAGAATTCGTATGTGGTTTGTTCTTCTTTTGCCATTAAAAATGCAAAATGATTGAGATTCAGCTGTAATATTCGCATTTTGATGACTTAAGTTCTATTTGTTCCACTTTTGTGTCCAGCTTCACCACACCATAAGCAATTTTTGTTGAGGTCCTGACGCCTGCAAGTGACAGCTTTATGTCCATAATCTAGACAATTATAGCACCATCTTGGTCTCATATTTTCTTGTATTATGCATACGTTCTAGCCGATACGTATCTTCGACATATCTATAAGAAGACTGACCAGGGCAGCATTTAAGCCAATGGTGGCAGTTTGTGTACCTCCGTACGCTCTTCTCAGTGATTTAATTGCAGACGGCTGCAATGATTTAAAATCGTCGGATTTACTAACAATGGCTTCATAGACGTACTCCTTAGAGGTTACCTCATCTATATCCCTAATTGCAATCATATCCTCATGGGATAGTACTCGTGCTTCAGCAACTTTACCTAATACATCTCTACTTTCGACCTAAATTCACCTGTACTTTGGTGAGCAGGTTTACTGCTCACTTTCTGCTGACACAGACATTGTTTGGTCTTGCCATTTCTTCTGCCTGCGTTTACTTACTGCCCTGCGCTTTATCATTACAAGCAGTTCCGCTGCTCATCTCATCTGACATTTGCATCTACAAAGCCTATATTTCATGGGACGTCTTCATTATATCCTTGTGCACATCTAGCAATTTTGCTAGATCACCAATTTCCTCCAAAATGGATTTTCAATGTCTCAATTTAATTTCTTCCAATCTTCGTATTCATTCTATTGATTCCAAACTCAAAGCCGCTATCTCCATTCGTTCTGCACGATAGGATCCCATTGTCAAATCCGTGCAAACCGGGAACTGACATCCGAGGCTGTACCACCAACTTAATGATGACGAACTTCGAACGCACTTTGAGGCTTGTCAAGTTTTAATAGGATGGAGGCAGTTGTGGCATTAGCCTGAGACCAGAATACCACAGCTGTCAGCTCATGATTCTCATAATTCATATTGTTTTGCCCAGAAATGCCATAATTAAGACCATACTGAAATCGGCCTTAATGCTTGAGCATACGAGTATCTAGGTATTTCGAAATAAACAGCCGTCCCTAACATGCGTTCAGACGCTGACCAGGGAGCCGCCCACTATGGATACAGCCGCGCCTATACTTCATGTCAGGGAGTTCGGACTCCTTGGTACCTCTCCCAGGAGAAGTACTAAATCCTGTAAAATGCCAATTAAGAAGAGCCATGCAGTATGGCTCAAGTCTTCTTTGGACATCTTTGTTGAAAGCCCCCCAACCTGTAATAACTTAGGGTCCGCGGGGTCGTTACTCCCGTTATCCTTGAAAAGGATACCCTTGCAGGACGTACATATGTATGTATGTATATTTATAAATGTATATATCAACATCTGTTAATCTTTCTGCTTGACTGAGTTATATATCGTTGGTCTCAATTACAAAAGCCCTAACTCAAATAATTGTAACTTTACAGGAGAAGGTAAACAAAAAAACATATAGAAACAATAGAAGCTGTAAGCCAAATACTTTTTGGCAGAATTTGCTTAAAATAAAAATGCTAATTTTAAAATTTTGTTTTCAGTGTAGAGAATAATTCCTTTTATAAATGTAATTTTTTTACAATGATGTATTTCCTACGTAATGTAGATACAATGAATACCTATGTATTATATGTGAGCATATGTGTGTATATGGAGCCCTATTTTCAATTATCAGTAAGCGACAAAAATTAAAGTTTTCGGAAGATGATTTTTATAGTATTCAAATATGTTTTATGTCATACATAAATTCTCGCTTACGATAAAATTTTTCAGCCTGTATATTAAAAGATATCAAACATTTTGACATTTTGATAGTTCTTAACTATGGTTAGGCTATTATTTTAATTTCAATTAAAAGGTTTATTTTTTACAACATCTTGCTTACAATTATACCGAAAATACATATGTATCGATATACATACATACATAGTACATACAAACATATATGTATATGTATATAATTAATGTTTGCAAATACATAAACATTCATATACATATATATATGCCCTGAAGGAAATGTCGATGCTGAAAATGTACTGAGTCGCTTTTGGCTTTGTCACCAGTACTACTCTCTAATTATTCCCCATACAATACTTTGTGTTATAGACATTTAGCATGTGCTTGTCACTGAAAATCTAATAGTAACAGTAATACAATTGACTAGGTAGTGATACGTAGTTCTTATGGGAACATGGTGACATACCAACCACTGGTACATTTCTATACCTTACGTACATACAAATTTACTTATATTGACAAGTTGTTGCAAAATACACCACATGTATTTTCTCTCTTTCTTTTATACTGACGAATAGACGAGAAATTGTAGACAATGTACCTACTACTACAAATTTAGTGTTGACATAAAGACGCTTGGCTCTAGTCTTACTGCAGGTTGTATAATAACAAATACCTAAATATGTATGTATGTATGTATGTGCAATAAAAACACATGTAAATAGTAATAACTCTGTAGTAAATAAAATAAACAGTTGAGAAAAAACACTAACTTATAAGTTAATTATTTTGCAAGTGACTACAAATTGGTTTAAATATCATGCAGATATCAACCAAACATATTGAATAGAAACACACATAAGAAATAAATAAAAGCAAAATAAGAAAATGAAAAGAAAATAAAAAAATAAAAAGAAGCATGCCATGAAAACAAATGCCAAATGTTTGTGTTGAAAAAAAACTAAATAATTTCAATAATATTTTCTATGAGCGGTTCGTATGAATGGTTATATTTATGTACATACATATATATGTACATATGTATGTATGTACGAATTTTTTATTTTTAGTGAATATAATAATAATAAATATTTATATAGACATACATATATGTATTTATATATTTACATAGATATATATGAATATATACATATACGTATATATATAATATAAATATATGTACATATATCTTTTTTTTCCTATAATATTAATTAGCTACAAATTGGTTGAAAAATAAGTAGTTAGTAGTCAATTTAAAAGTCATGCAGAGATGGCCAATTGACTACCGCCTATGACATGCCTATGTTAAAATAGTGAGTCGGCGACAAGGACAAAAGTAACTTAATCAACCAGTTGTGGTTATTAAAAAACCAGTTTGAAGTTACTTACAAATGGGTTTGAGTTCCTATAGGGAACTTTGTATAAACATGATATTCAAAGCTATTTCAATAATTTTTTTTTTTTAATTTAAATCTGGCATTATGTTTTTCTTCTGTAGAACATTTTAGCAGAATTTTTTTTACTGATCTAGCATTCTCTCATCATCATTTTCTGGCAACACTGGTGTGATTACACACCACTGACGAGGTTTCCCTGCTGACACTTCGGGCACCTAGGTGTTATTACATTCGGGTATCCATACTTATAACAAAACAATGACCTCTCTAGGGAAGTACAGTCCATGAAGACGTGTCCTGTCTGCTTGCAGTTCCAACAGTTTGGTGGTTGTTTTCGGTGCTGTTGATTTATTTTTAGGGCCACTACCTCTTCATATTCTTCTGGTGGATTTATGAATTCTAAATCCTCATACCTGGTGGATCGCATCAGAGGCTGCATATTTCGCATATCTCTCTTAGGAAAATTTTTTTTCTGCTTCATTGCACTCGACTATGAGTTGTTCTACTGACCATGCCGCTATCGGTTACACGATTCTGCCTATACTTTCTTTTACATTTTGTTTCAATATTTTTATTAAGTCATATTCCGGAATAGGTTAAATTAATTGTGATCTGATCTGACACATCGCATGGAAATAGTTGTTCACTGTTTCTCCGTTTTGTTGTTTGCGCTCAACTAACTCCCTCATTATTTCAAAGTTAGACCTCTTTATTTGATATTGCGCCAATAAAGCATGTTTTAGTCCTGGCCAATCTACCATTACATGTGTTTTTACATACAGCCAATACCATTCTCTAGAGGGTCCAGATACGAGCAGATGAAAATCTCTTAACACTTCTGCCCATGGAAGTTGATAGTGGGCTTGAAGGTGTTCAAGACGAAAAACAAAATCATCAATGTTAATATGCATAGGATTCCTGTCAAATATTATACCAAATTTATCTACCCTGATCCTAGCAATTTCTATATTTGGTGCATTAAACATGGATGTGTCTGCGCTTCGAATGGGCAATGTTACATTTTCCCCTACACTATTTGTTACATTTCCAGAGCTATTTTCTGAGCCCAATCTCAGGTTAAGTCTACCTCCTGAGTGTGATGAATCCTCACTGCTACTCGAATTGCCAACATTACCGCGTATCTTTGTCGTGTTCTGATTATGTGCAGCAACACTAGACATATTGCCAACACTCCTCGCTAGATCCGCGATACTTTTCCAAACTTCGAACATTTCTGCCCTAACCATTTTTTGAACCTTGTCTTCTAAGGACTTTTGCACTACTCGGGCTTCATCTATGACTAGTTCCCTGACTTCTGGAGTTACATTCATTCCCTGAACAGGCGGAGCGTTCTTTGAGGTACTCGGCTGCGGATTATCCAGTTGATTTCCAACGTTTATAGTACGGGAAAGATCTATAAACTGATCCCTACTTGGCTCAGTTGAATTGGGCATTTTTGAGTTTCTCTCTAATTTTCTGATTTTTTGTTCAACTTGGGGCTTAGATAAATTCAAATTATTTGTTCTAGGTATTTTCTTATTAATAGCTTGTGAGCTGGGCTCAAATCGTCACATCCGTGATCGTATCGACAATCGTACGAAAACGAATTAAGTGATACGTCAATCGTATAAGCTGAATGGTATTTCAGTACGTTCACGTGTGTCATAATCCCAAAATGGTGTTTTTACGTGACGAGTTGTACGTTCACGGATGTGACGATTTGACCACTGGTTTCTCTATTCATAAGGGCTTTGTTTATTAATTTTTTTATTTTTTTGATTATAATTCGGAAGAAATTTTCTATTGGGACTGTAAGACAAATCAACGTATTCGCAAAACCAAAGGTATATGTATATTTAAGTAAACAAAAAAAAACTGAATAAAGCAAACAAAAAATGAATTTAAGTGGATGAATTCACCAGTCAATATTTCTATAATTTAAGGGATATTTGAAGGGACAAAAATGATTAGGGTAAAAAAAACTGATAATTTGGAGAGTAACAGATGCTAAATAAATGTTTCAATAAATAAATCACTGTAAATGATCTAAATAACTAAATATATAAGGATTAAGATATGTATGTAAATAAGAAAAATTAAAATATGTTAAAATAATTAAAAATAAATAAATATATACATATATATGTATATATATATATATATATATATATATATATATATATATGTGACGCGCAAATAGAAAGGGACCTAAGGGTAAAAACTGGTTTTGTTCAGGAGAGCCATTTTAAAGATTTAAATACATGTATCTTTGGTGTACCATCACTGAGCGTGTTGGTATTGGTCTCATTTGAAAGCGACACATCTCATGACGTCAGGAACGTGTTGGTCAACCTTGAAAACGCGCGTAGGTCGTCCCTACCTCTTGTTTTGTGTAGTTGGTTTTTACTGTTTTCTATCTAGCGCGCTGTTTCCATGAGTTTGATATCAATTTTGCTCGCGTTTTTTCGAATCCAGGTTTATTTTCTGAAATTATTAATTGTGAATTATAATAAATACTCATTTATAATTCTTTTAAATCGTGAATATCACTCGTCGACTTCAATTTCATAAAACGTGCATATCTCTGGGAGGGAACACTTTTGGGGCATGGGATCGGTGTCATTCGATGTTCAGATGATGTCCACATCAAAAAAAAAAAGTGAAATTTCTCTATGCGTTTTTAATTCTAACCACAGTCAAGGGAATTTTATTTGGAACATCTGAATCATTAACGAATTTAAGGAAAAAATTAAATTTTGGATATTAAAAAATTGTTAAATTTATACAAAAAAAGTAAAAAGATATTGAACTGAAATGATATTTTTTACTAATTTAGCGCTTTTTTTTATTTAATGCGCTAAGACGAAAAAAATCGCGTTTGGCATAGTTAAAACACGCTAAAACTAGCGCGAAAGGCGCTAAATTGGCATCGCTGCATGTTTAGTGCTGCTCCACTGAAAAAAATCGCTCTTGTTAATGTTTAATTGGGTATATGAAAAATATTTTTATGCGTTAATTTTACATAAATGAACGTTTGTATGTAGTGGTGCCTTAGACTGTATATATTAGATTTTTTAAATTTCTGGATACATACTAGACACTCAGCATCTATAAAAGTATTTAAGCCAAATAAAAACTTATTTTCCAACTCTATATTCCAAATATTTTTTCTCTTTTCTACAGCAATAAAGAGTGATGTTATAAAAGGATTTAAATTAGATAATTTTCTTTTATAAATAATATAGAAAAAAATTAAATAATTTCGGTGGTGTTTGAATACTCTCGGTGTATTTTTTTCATAAAAAATACGACAGAAATCTTCTCTTTTTGTGTGTTTTTTGCTCTTGCTTTAGATTTTCGTTAGTAGTTGTGCTGTGTACGTATGCAAAGCAGAATGCTAGCAGAGCCCTCAGGGCAATGGGATAGTGGACACTGTTCTAAATAATGGTTTTATCTATCACCACACAGCTCAAATTTTACTTTGGTTTTGCTCTGCATTTTTCCCATCTGCACTATTTATACCACCATCCAATCCTATATACAGTATTGGAAGTATCTTCCCGCGTACATATCTATTATGTATGTACTTATGTATTTTACAGCTTGGTTTTCGCGCCTATCCTTAAGATAATTATGAAAGACAAAGACAACAATTCGAATCCTTTTTGAACTGGTCAATAAAAATATAATATTAAAAATGTTTACTTGCTTTTATTATTATTGTTCGAACTTCATTTGTTTCTGTGTATTTATGATTGGATTAGGCTAAAGTCTGTATAGCTTGGTAAGCAAAATTACATGTGATAATTATTAATGAGCAAATAACACCAAAGTTAGTTGTAAATATTCTGACAAACACTTAGTAGAACGGAACAAATAGCTGTTCCTAGTAATAGGCCAATACACCTTCCTCATCAGCGTTGGCAAAAATTAAAAATAATAATATACTTAATAGTAACAAAAAATCTTATTAAGTCTTATGTAGAACAAAAATAAGCAAATTAACTAACATGTGCAAGACAATGGCCAGACTGTTGTTAATTTAGAGATGGTAATATTGAGCTTTCATTACAAATAAATACAAACAATTTTTGTTTTACAAATAAACCATGGAAATTTATTTTTATTATTATAAAAACATCTAGTAATTCAATATTTTATTCAGGATGAAGATAGTTTTCAAGAAGGTCAAAAATAGGTTTGCATTGTTCTATTATCATGATAATTCAACTTATTCCAGTTGCCAGCATCGACGTCGCGGCAATACAATAGAAACAAAAATTGGGGCTTGTCTGCTCATTGGCAAAAACAACTGCCTGCAATTGGCAGGCTCATGCTATTTTCTAGACCTTATTGAACAGAAATATACCGTCAATAGCATAAAATTGTTCTCGAAAGCAATAGGAATAGGGTTGATTACATTTTCTTGATCAGAATCGGATAAATATTCATAAGTATGTGTGTAGGTGAAAACTAACATGTGCTTTTTACCGAGAAGACACTTAGCATTTCATTTTTTTTAACACAACACAACATAACCCGCGAAGCGATTATGTTGTATACATATATGTATATTATGAGGTCTGTTCCAGATGCATAACAAACCAGTCCGAACTTGTACAAAGTTATCCAAAAGCGTTCCAGATCAGGGCTGTCAGATATGGCGATTTCTCGCCAAACGTGGCGATTTTTCAACTTGTTTGGCGTCTAAATTTTTGGTTTGGCGACATGGCGATTTTTTGGCGATAAATAAATTTCTTGGCGATTTTTGTGGCTATTTTTTTAGCAAAATTTAAACTCAAAATTTTTGTAATTCAGAAAATTAGTTTGTGGAAGGAGCAGTTTAAAAAAATAAATCCCACCAAAACTCGTTTGCAAGAAATAAAATTGACTGAATTTTGATGATTTTTCTTATATCAATTATATTAATTAATTCAATTTGAATTTGGATGAGAAAAACTTGTAAAAAAAATTTTTGGCGACTTTATTTCTACTTTTGGCGATTTTCTGCTAAATTTTTATACGATTATTTTGTAAAAATTTATATTAAAAAAAGTTTTATATAAAATCAAATTTATTATCAAATATTTATTAAGAAAAACTACATAAAATCGATTTTGGCGAATTTTGGCGATTTTTAAAATGAATTTGGCGAAATAGGCCAGAAAAAATCTGACAACCCTGTTCCAGATAGCAATTTTTGTACAATTTTGAGAGCGAATGAGAGAGTAATTTTTTTCATTTCCTGTACAAACTTTTTCTTCTGGGTAAGTTCGGACAAGAATTGAATAATCAGCTGTTTTTTGTTTACATATGAAACTGAAAAATTAATCAGAAAATTTGCAAATAAAGCAAAAAATTTTTATTTATTAAAAAGCATAATGGAATGTTTTTGAAATAAATCTGAAGTTGTAAGTACATTTGTGCACATTTCTTCATTTCTTTAGTATGAAGAAAAATGATTTTTATGATTTTTTTCAATAACTTACGTAGCTTCTACTTTTTTGGAGTTTTTTTCATTTACTTTTTACAGCTGTTGACAATGATGCAAATTTTGTGTTTTTATAATATTAAGCGTTTTAAGCGACTAAAATCACTAAAATAAAATTTAATTTAAAAAGTAAGCAGCACTAGTACAAGATGGGCAATTATGGTTTTTTGCGTTCCAGCAATTTTGGATAACTTTTGCATATTCAGAGAGTAATTTTCATTTTTCTCTCATTAGTCCGAACTTGTACAAAATCTTGTGGAACACGTCTATGATTTCCACCTGTTTGCGGAAAACACCCAGGGTCTATGGCGGGAATCGAACCCACAACCTCTGGACTGAGAGGCTAGCATCGCTACCACTCAGCCACAGGGGCACCCTATTTACATATCTGTATATTTACATTTATATATTTATATTATCTTAATATATATAAAAATCAAAAACACGTTTATTTGTTAGGGGTGAACTCTTCAATGCCCCAACAGATTTTCGCCTTCCACCCCACAAAATATGTGTAAAAGACCGGCGCGTGTTTTTATATATATTCTACCCCGGTAAATGCTACGCCCCTTTCAGAAATAGTGATTCGTCCGACAGATGGCGCAATTTTTAGTTTTTTTTGTGTTTTTGCACCGTAACTCAAGAACTACTGAACCGATTTTGACCAAACTTCATATACATGCTCTATAGGGCGTGAGTAGTGTTTCTGTGTAGTTTGAAGTTCGTCCGACAGATGGCGCCATATTTAGTTTTTTTTTGTGATTTTGCACCGTAACTCAAGAACTACTGCACCGATTTAGACCAAACTTTATATACATGCTCTATGGGGCGTGAGGAGTGTTTCTGTGTAGTTTGAAGTTCGTCCGACAGATGGCGCCATATTTAGTTTTTTTTTTGTGATTTTGCACCGTAACTCAAGAACTACTGCACCGATTTCGACCAAACTTTATATACATGCTCTATGGGGCGTGAGGAGTGTTTCTGTGTAGTTTGAAGTTCGTCCGACAGATGGCGCAATATTTAGTTTATTCGTGGGCAAAATCCAATTTTCATATTGTACCACCAATGCCATATACAACACTAATGTTTGCTTAGGGCCAGCAACGCGGACCGGGGTCAGCTAGTTTATTTATATTGTTACGGAAATGGCCGTCGACAAGATTAATAAGTGTTACGCAAGAATATTCGAACAGGGCCAATATAAAGAAACATCCAGAAGTATTTAAATAAATAACTAAACGTACATTCGTATTCACATACAAGCACTATAGCAAACAACTATATACACATGCGTAGCACATACATACGTGATTAAACGTAAACAACCAACAACAACTACAAGCGTCTGCTTATTAGGAAGGTATACATAGCTACATGCATACATACGTGCATGCCTGATAATTCCAACTAAAGGCAGAAATAAAAGTAAACAACCACTTACGGCACTATGTATAAGCAAAAATTGGCATGAAGTTAGCAAAAGTGACGAAATTGATTTAGGTATTAACGAGTTCCTCCATACAATTAGACATTAGAAATGGTTGCATTACCTAATTTTAACCCACCTCTACTCCCTAGCATAATTTTTATTGTGAAGTTTCATGTCAAAACTCTTTTAGATCATGTTCAATTTTGCCACTTATGCTAACTTCATGCCAAATTTTGCTTATACATAGGGCCGTTAATGATGTATGCATATACACACGTATGTACATAGTTACCACATGAACTTAATTACGCGCTTTGTAAACAACATTGAAGATAATGATGATTCGGTCTAGAATTTGCATGAAAATTCTAGTGGTTGTTGTGCGAAGTATAAAAAGGGGTTGACGCACCCAACAGCAGTTCAGTCGCGATCAAAAGTTAGCTGGGAATAAATCAGTTGCGAAGAAGCTCAGTTGCTAATAAGAAGTCTGTTGTTAATCAAGTGAGTTGACAATTAAGTTGTGCGCAGTCCGTGATTTGTGATACAACAGTGAGTTCATATTTGAGTCTGTGCTTTACAATACGTGAGTTGGAAATTGAAGAGACTATAGTACAGTCTATAGTGACAGAGTCTGTCGTGATTTGAGATTATTGTGGAGTCCCTTGAGTAAAGAGTAAGGGAGCAGTGGAAGCTGATAAACGTGTGTAAGTGAAGCCAGCGAGTCCTGATTAGAGATGCTAAACGGGAAATCCCGAGCCCGGAAATCCCGGGATTTCCGGGACTATTCAAATCCCGGAGCCCGGGATTTTTTAATTTTAAAGCCTAAATAATGTTTTTGACTGTCATCTTTTACATCAAAAATTATTAGAAACTCCCTGTTATAAAAAGTTAAAATAAAAACTTTGCTTTGAATAAATATTTTAGTAGATAATATTTTATGGTATATACATAAAATATATCTTATGGCTTTTTCTTTTCTAGGAAAAATGTTGCATACATTGCACTTTTCAATTAAAATTTGCAATTAAATGTCTGAATTGTATAAGTACCCTTTAAATATACAAAAAAAAATATTTTGTAAAATTAAAATATTATTTTTAATATAAAGACGCACATTTGTGTACAATGTTTTCGGGATTTTGTAAGTCCCGAAAATCCCGGGGTCCCGGTTCGGGATTTCGAGACTCCATCACTAAATCCCGAAGCCCGGGATTTCAAAAAACCTGTCCCGATTAGCATCTCTAGTCCTGATTAGTGTATCAACTGTGAGAGTCTGCCATAGAGTTGTTATTGGTGTATCAACTGTGAGTGACGGCAGAGTGAGTCTTGTGTGTGACGTGCAACAGAGAAAGCAGAATTGTGTCAACACTAGCGCAGCCGGTTGTCTGAGACGTGTATATACAACAGCGAAGAAGGCGTAGTGGTAACCAGTTGTGAATATTGAAGTAAACTTTGTGTTTGTATTTAAGCTCTTGAATTGAATTTAGATTAGTGGCATTTATTGATTAATAAAGAGTGTATCATTCTTAACCCTAATTAGTACACTGGGGTCTTTTATTTATTGCAAATCTACGAATCTACGGAAAAGCGTTTTTAACAGAGAATAAAAACGTAACAATATATTTACATACATATACATACATATATATTATTATGTATATATTTACATCATAGCACCACAGTACCGAACATCATTGATTTACTTACATATGTATATAACATCAGAAGAATCTCTGTGTGCAGTAAATAATCAGTTGGTTATACTATCTAATAAATATGTTATTGACCTGATATGGCTTATTATTACCAACCGATTATAAATAACTAAACAAATAAACAACAACACATGTACTTAAATAAATATTTGCTTCATATGGCAGTGACACTGTCACTTTCCTCATAATAAAATTTAATTGACACGAGTGTCACTAATTTCTTGGAGTAAATTACACAGGAACGTTTAATTTAATTGTTTGTAGTTAATTATAAGTCAAAATGAATGATAGGGTATTGAATTTATGTTTTTTGGACGAAGTTATGGTTAAAAGTATGTATTTCGTTACCTTAATATAAAAAATATCTAAGGCTGAGTTTACATCTGGCATTTCTTGTGTGCCATGTGCTCAAAAAAAGCGTAACCACTAATTACTAATGAAAAACTGTTTGATTCAGACATTTAAACTGTTTCCAATCATGTTGGATTCTATAAAATTTTCTATTAATTATGTATGAAACTGTTTAACTTAATAAATACGTGAATATATAAAAAAACTCGATGTCAAAAAAAATGAGTTAGGGCCTTTACATATTAAGGTAACGATTTGTATTTAATAATATGACAATTACTAATTTTTGTAGTTGGTGTTATTACAACTATTTGAAGTAAATCGGCCTTGTTCTGTAAACAGAATCCGAGTAAATTTCTCGTTTTCAAAAAAATTAATAATGGTCCTGCAGACGTGTTTAAAATCATAAACGATAAATTTCTTTCAGATATGATATTTGAGAATGTATATAATAAAAAATAAATTAAAAAATTTTAATATACATATGTATATTTTTATAGTCAGAGTTAGTTTTCTAAAATCATGCGATTTCAAATCGATTCGATTTACAGAACAGGGCCGAATATATCTGCTTTAGTGCAACATAGCCATATCTCGAAAAAAAAAATAATTTTTTGGAGTTAATAATGGAGAAAAAAATCTTGTGTAAAAACTTCATATAAAAAAAGGCTTGTCTTGTGCATGCATTGTGTTGTATGTAAATTGAAAACTCAAAACTTTTTTTCGTTCTGATTGTCTTTTTCTGCCTAGGTAGCTCTTTTGAGATATGCCTCTGTTGTATTTCATTATATGTAGTACCAAACACAACCATAAATTATCTAATTAGCACCCCAAACACTATACAAGTATGTGTATATTTATATTGTATGTACATATGAATATTGACTTACCAAAGTCAAAGCTCCATATTCCGTCAAGTCTGTTATTTCCAAGGTTCTCAATAAACTAGCCAAACGTTCGGCACAAAATCTTAAAGGTTTACGTTCTATACAGATTTTTGCAGCAATGTCCTTGAGAAAGCCTGCCGGAGATTCTTGAATTACATGATGAACTTTTAAGCGAGTCTTAATGTATTCAACAAAACGACGCAGAAAGCTTAAGAAATGGTCTGCATTTCTAATATTTCCCGGCACAACTTCTGCAATGTAGTATGTACAATAAATAGAAGATGCAAAATAATAAACATTACATATGTATGTGTATTCGTTCAATTACCTTTTAAGACATCGGTTGGTAAAATGGGATTGGCCAAAATCATATCTGTATCCCTCTGCACACTGGCATCTTTCAGTCCCTGCACCATACGCTGATATTCTTCATTAAGACGATTTGTATCCTCATCGCGTATTCTAAGTTAAAAAGACAAAAACAACATATTTTTATTTTTATTAATTGTTTTTTATATTTCAATGATAGATGGATGGGTGGGTGGTTGGAATAAAATATGGTGATGATGATATAGAAATTTTAGATTAAGTTTTTGATATACGCTTACTTTTTTGGGCAGAGTGGAGGTGCGGTATAGCACCACCTTTCCTAGCCTAACCTAAGCGTATGCACGTACATATATACATATTTGTAGATATGCGTTTTTTTATTATTATAATACATACATACATACATATAACACATTTTATTATTATTATTGGCCTAGAGCCTATGTATGTATGTATATGCATTATAAATGGATAAATAAATTAATGAAAAAAAAATCTTTACATTCACAAATTTTCTACAAAACAAGCTTTTTGAGTTATACTATACTATATTGCAATAAAGGAGCGATATCAAAAAATTTAAATCAATTTTGTCTTATTGGAACAATTTTCAAAATTTTACTTACTCTTGAACTAAATTATGCAAGTTATTTAAAGCATTTGTACTTCGTTCCACAGTTCGACGACTAATTTTAACACTCATAGAATCAATACATACATTGTCAATATTGTGAGCTTCATCAAAGACAATACACGATTCCCGACACATCTCCTTCGAAACAACTTCAGCTATTTTTGGATCCAGTAAGTAATGATAACTGTATACGACTATGTGTGCTTGATTTATCTATGTATAGAAAAATTCAACGTAGGTATTTTATAATCAATGGGTAAATATAATCGAATTTTCAACAAATGTTATTACAGCATATCTGGCCAAAAAATATGGACACCAATTACGCATTCGTCCATAATCCTTTAAATCATCTATGCTATAAACACCAACTGGTAAAGTTGACTCTTTGCCCTCCAAGTTAAATCCTTCAAAATATTGACCTGCAAATTAAAATATTTTGTTTGTATTGTATGTATACATATGTATGAATGTATGTACAAGGATTTATCTACTAACATATAGGAGTATCCGAATCGTGCTCGTGTCTTTCTCTTACATAGCTGGCAGTCAAACCGTAGCACTTGCCGTCAACCGATTTACCTTCTCTCTCCTTACTGACATCAGGATGAATACACATATTCTTTCGTGAACTCAATACCAGACCAGTTAAGCCAGGCTTTTCGGAAGCATTTCTCTCATAGTACGACATTAAATTTTGTAATTCGGCTATAACCTTTTCTATTTCTGGTACAGTACGTGAGCAGTATATTAATTTCCGAACAGTTTCTGGATGCTCTAACATGTAAGCCACGATAAGCGACAATAAGGTTGCCGTTTTCCCAGTACCCGAAGGCATTTCCAGCAAGCAATGTCCCTTCGCATCCAAGGTGCGTTTAAGTTCGAGCATGTATGCATATTGCTCGGGATAAATATACTCATAGGGAAAGTAGACTAATAAACCATCAACACTTATTCTGATAAAATAAAATTTACAAAAAAACACAAAAATATATTTTTGTTAAGAAAATTTCATATTTTATAATTCGAATTATAATGGATCTATAGTAGTTACTTCATAATTTTGTTTATTATTTCTGCACTTATAAAATAACAGAAGTACCGCGAAACGATTGACTTTCAGAGAAGCTGGCCGATGAATTTTTTAGGCGACGGCTGAAGGGGTTAAATATATCGGCGGCGTTGGCTGAGCCGTATTTTTACCGGCTCGCTTAAAGTCAACCCTACAAGAAAGCTACCAGTCAACTGACTAGTCATTTGACTAGTAGCGGCGACCACAACTTCGGTCACCGTCCCCAGTTAGTTTATTAGGGGCTTGGTGAAAAAAATGACCAAAACATTTGTGTACGTGTGATTTTTTCTCTCCCTCTAACTCATTAATTTCACTTAATTAAAACACATATATCTGAACTGCTTACTCTGCTACTTTTTTGCCAGTCACAAATTACATAAGCACTGGTAAACTATGCCTAGTCAATGGTTACAAGACAACTGGTCACCTATTACTAGTCAATTTTTACATAAAAACTGGAAAAATTTAACTTTTAAATAAATAAACATAATTTTCATGCTATTTTAACTGTTTTTTATTATAATAAAATGGAGAAATAAGTAATATATATAATAAAAACAAACAAAACAAGCGAAAATAACGTAGGTGGCACCAATTTAGTCTTCTTCACGCTTTTTTCAGCTCCAAAACTCCTTTCTTTTTGTAAATATCTAAAATTTAAAAAGAAAATACATAAATGTATAAATTAAATTAAACTTTTCAATTTCTTTTATGCAGTATTGTTGTTACTTAACTTTATTAGCACTTTTATAAATTTTCACTTCACAAACCGAACGAATTTTATATTTTACAATAAAATGCGATGTCTTAAAACTTAGAGAGGAGCAACTATAATTGGTAAATGTGTCGGTCATCGCTACCAGTCAAATGACCAGTCAAATGACCAGTCAATTGACTGGCACTCTTAAATTCACTATAAAATTATTGCAAATGTATTAGTGAAAAAATTTCGTTTGTGTTAGTTTCGGTCATTCATTTCTTGTAGGGAAGGCACATCAATCAGGTACCCGCATTTCAACAACAAATATTACAACAGCAATAACCACATGTACCTTGTTGCTATAAATTACCATCTCACTTTTCAAAACAGTATAGCATCGTTAGATTTTATGTTTATTATAAGATATGTCAAACACCATACAAAACTGAATATTCGCTAGGTGTTTATGGATACACAAATAAAAGCATGTTTTTAGACTTAAATCTACGCAAGGCGTATTCAGTATCAGGTGAACTCTTCCTACAACAATTTTACAACACAATAACAACACGTAGTTTGCTATGCTACAAAACCAATTGTATTCGCCTTGTTACCTAGTCATGTTTTACACTCGGCAGTTTTACTTGAAGCAAGTCTGAGTTTATAGGAGAGAAAGGAAAGCAGAAAGAAGAGGGGTACTGACTTGCCTGTACAGAAAAGTTACTTCAATTCTGTTTTGTTATTTCATTCGCTGCATTAAAACAATACGAAAATTGAACAAGAAACCGTCTGAGTGTAAACAAATGGGCAGTTTTCAAGAAAAACTGCCAAGTGTAAAACATGATTTACACAATCCAAATTTGACATTTGGCTGGGTATAACGACATTACGTCCAGAGAACGAAGCCGACCGATTTTCAGCCGCAGCTAAGCCGCCGCCGGTTTATTTTCAGGTGTCTCAGCCGCCGCCGGTTCTGGCGGCTGCTTTCGGCTAATACAAAATAGAATATAAAAAACTATTTTTCTAATATTTTAAATAAAATAGTTCATCAGACATACATATCTGATACAATGTGACAAGCCGTTTAAAGCCGATTTTAAGCCGCCGCCGGTTCATTTTGTGGTCAGCCGCCGCCGCCGACTTTTTTCCTTCGGCTTCGTTCTCTGATTACGTCGTTACCAACCAACGATTAGTTACCTGGTGTAGTGCTGCCACCTAATAAATTGCACCTTGATAGCATCGTTAGATTGTATGTTTATTATAGGAAATGTCAAACACCATTCAAAACTGAATACTCGTTAGGCTTATACCTACACAAATCCAAATTTGACATTAGACTTGGTATAATGACATTAGTCACCTGGTGTAGTTCTGCCACCTAATAAATGCGCCTTGCTAAAAGAGATACTTTTTCCCACACCAAGCATCTAATATATTTTTTTTATATGTATTGACTTTGACAATTGAATGCTTAACTCTACAACTCCACCTGACATGAAATTTTGTTGTAACTTGAAGTTATAATTGAGCTGTTAAAACAAATGCACTAACAACAATGGTTTAAATTTAAAAAAAGTATCCACTTGAACAGTCTACACCTGAAGTTACACATACACATTTCATCATACATGCTCTGTGTCAAAATGTTATGTCTTGTAAAAAGACATATACGCATGTCGATCTGACATATTTTTAACGGCATCGTGAAGAGTGATTAAATTTTTTACACTTTTATTGATTTTGACACACGTTAATAATTATGTATTAATCATTTTATAAAATACGTGAAATTACATATGATTGTTATTTTTTCTAAAGCCTATTACCAAGGTGTATTTAAACAGGTGGCAGCGTTACTTCAGCTGATAATTTTTTGCTCTATGTGCTTTGTAGCTAACGAATGTCAAAAACTTCGTTTTGTTTTGGTTTTGGTACAATTATTTTTGTGCTTTTGACATTCTTCGGTTCTTTACACAGCTATGGTTGCCGTATTTCTGTATAACAAATCCTTACGCAGTCACCTGTATAATTACACCATGCCTATTACTCTGTTCACAATTTCGTGCGAAATGCTGTCAAACTACATATAAAAGTATTTGGTATGAAATATTTGCGAAATAAATTCGCAAGAGTAGTACTCTGTTCTTGGTATGAAAAACACGGAAAATCATGTCCTTCCATGCAAAATTAGTCTGGCATCATTTTAGTTTAGCTGTGAAACCATGGTGTAATTATACAGGGGGTCGATTCTGTTTCTGTGAAATCGTGAAAATGAAAAGTAAAATATCACTTCATTGAAAATGCGATTCTGATTTTAGTTTTTTATGAGAACTACCTGTCAAGTGAAGTGAATATGATAAATTTTTTATCACTTCATTTTTATCATAAATTCAGAATCGACCCCCAGGTGACTGCGTAAGGATTTGTTATACAAAAATACGGCAACCATAGCTGTGTAAAGAACCGAAGAATGTCAAAAGCTCAAAAATAATTGTACCAAAACCAAAACAAAACGAAGTTTTTGACATTCATTAGCTACAAAGCACATAGAGCAAAAAATTATCAGCTGAAGTAACGCTGCCACCTGTTTAAATACACCTTGTGCGAAACAAAATGAGCAGTACCAAGGCCTATTTATCAGGTCAATGCAATCGTCCTGATGATATTCTGTGTTTTCGTGTTTAAGCTGTCAAAAGTTATTTGCACCATATACTTTAGTTCATGTTTGTGTGCGTTTCTGACAACTTAAACATAAAGTTGTTTTTTGTATTGCTGTGTTTTTGTAGAGTTGCGTTGACCTGATAAATAGGCCTTGAGCAGTACTTTTTTCGCACGGAATTTTAACAATGTTGCATACTTTCAAGCAATAAAAGCGAGAAATTTATTTAAAAAAAAACCGCGAGTTGGGCTACATTTAGTACATGTCAAATTTTTCACGCGAAATAACCCACTGAAAATTTTTCACAACTTCGAACAGAGTATCAAGCTTAATTAAGGCCGTTTCACACTATAATACAAGTATTAATACAACTCTGACATGTTGAGTTGTTATTGTCTTTTGAAATTTTTGAAACAGAAATTAGATTAGGGATGCATTTTCGTCAAAAGTATTAATACTTGTATTATAGTGTGAAACGGCCTTTAATAAAAATTAATGAAAAACTCATGCCTATTTTCGAAATTAAAATGCCGATGATTTTTCAAAAAAGTGCAGATTTTTCAGAAGAATCTTCTGGCAGCCCTGGTCCGACTATATTTTTTATTACAACACTTCAAAGATGAATGCCAAATTTGCGACATATTTATAATAGTGATATTTGTAATACCTAAAAAAATCTTGGAAAATTGTGTTGGTGCACTGATAATAATACTCATTTTAATAATTTACTTCGGCACTTTATAGTTATATGATTTAGTGATCAAAAATACAAAAAATTGCAATCATAGCATATTAAATCTGTTGAAAAAAGGAAAAGTACAATAATATCAATTCATATACACATTACATACATACATGGCAATGTAAATATGTAATGTTTTTAAGAAGTGCATTAAAATGAAACCATGAAATAATGTAAAAAAATATGCCTTTCTGAGATTTATTGGAGGGGCGTTCCTTTTATTTTAAATACCAACAAATTAGCACAGAAGCCCAAAAATTCTCGTCGTAATTGATGGAAAAGCTTTAAGTCTGCGTCAATCAATTCAGTTTTTCATAGTTTGTATACAAATAAGTATGCATTTATGAGTTCTTAAACAAATGGTATCCACATTTCCAAAAAAAAGGAAGTACAATAAAGAAATGCTATTTCTAAATTATTAATTTAAGTGATTTATGTTATTAATTCAGACATTCGAACAGAGTTCTACTTAACTAAAACTAGTTTGTAAAAGCATACATTTTCATAAACTTTAAACGCAATGATGAACATCGATGAAGAACAACAGGCCTTATTGAAACGTGCTGCAGAAGAACGGGAATTGATATTTAATCGTTATAGTTTGGGTCTAGATCCAACAAATCAGGTGGATCCATGGGAAAATCCAAAATATGAAATATATCATATTACGGATAAGTAAGTATAACATTCTTAGCCTTTTGTGTAGAATTATATTTGCATAAGCACAAAATCATTTATTTTTGAACTTAGAATGGACAAAAACACTAAAAATTAATTACTATTTGATGAAAATTAGAAATTTCAAAAATTCCGTCACCATACAATTGTTTGAACATTAATTTTTGTTTCAGTTGACTGAAAAAAGTCTCCACATATATTTATAAATCCCTAAGATAGGCAACAAATTTAAAAATTTCGTGTACTTTTCTTTTGAAAGTCCGTACTAGCAAATGGAAATTCCTTTATGACATTTACCAACCTGAATTTTCGTAATTTTTTTTACATGCAGTTTGTATGAGAACCTGAAATTCCGTATGAACTCCATACCAGGCTTTAAGGCTCAGATACCCGACGGTAATGCAAAGTAACTGCAAAGTAGAAAACAGCTGATCGATATTTTTATATAACCATTTTCATTACTTTTCACATAACAATATCGATCAATTGTTTCCTACTGTTGCAGTTACTTTACATTACAATCGGGTAACTGAGCCTTTAATCAGAAATAAATGAACAAGTTAAAATTTCAAACTTCGAAATTAGATTCACCGGCACTGGTGAAAAGATACGTTTGTGAAAAAGTACAACCTTAATGAAAATAATGCTTTCTTAAATATAGAATATGATACAGAATCAGTTACAAAATAAAAATCGTCGTAGATTATGAAATATACAATTGAAAGAACTTGCTCATAAAGTAAAAAAAGGCAAAGATCTTTGGAAAATTGTGATGCAGATAAATACAGAGAAGGAAATGTAAACAGAGCTCACTGATATGAACATACACACATATGCATGTATTTAAGTATATCAGGTTGGCTAAGATCGCAAGCAGTGAAGTGAAACTGTGAAATAGTTAGAACAACTTAATTCATGCATTAAAGATTAATTAAAATTAAGAATCTAGGTATTTATATTTATATATTATATGTTGATAATTTATATATTATGAAACATCAAAATATACTATGTACATATCGTCATAACTACACTTTTATATTTTTTACAGGAGAAACAAAAAACGTTTCAAAATCAATAATAATAAAGTATTCTTGAAAATTTTCTGCGAAATTTACTTGTAGTATTTCCTTTTTATATATGTATATTTAAGTGTTTATTTTATGTTAGTTACATTTTTTGCAATAAAAAATAGATACATTCGTAATTACTTCCGTTTGAAATTCTTTAATAAAGTCGTTCTTTTTGATCGCAGAGGTCTAAATATTTGCGTAAACATGTAGTTTCATCAAATAAACCATAATCAATCAAGAACGTCCGTTTGCATTTAAGGTGACGATATGTATGTATAAGAAAGTTAAAGGTATTAATTACCCTTTCAGAAATCAAACACAATTTATTGAAAATTTTATTAAAGGCGGAAATATGTGTATTATGAATGCGTTTGAATATGAATGAATGCTTAAAAAAAAACATTTCTTGCAGATACGGTTTTATGCATGACTCCCGCCTACCAGATACCCGCGATTCACAGGAAGTCTTGCGTACTAAAATAGAATTAGAACGTGACAAGAAATGGATGAAAATGCTGGCTTCATGGAACCCGCAACATGAAAAATTACGAAAACGAATTTTTAAAGGAATACCAGACAGAATGCGTTGGCCAGCATGGAAAAAACTACTTAATGTTGATGAATCGATGGAGACAAATCGTGATGTCTATCAGCGTATGTTGGATTTGTCAAGAAAATACTCAACAGAAGTACGACAAATTGATTCCGATGTTAACAGACAATTTCGTGATAACTTGGCATTTCGTGAACGATATAGTGTTAAACAAGTATCATTGTTTAACGTGCTTAATGCATATAGCGTTTATAATCCAGAATTGGGATATTGCCAAGGAATGGCATGTGTAGCTGGCGTACTTTTACTCTACATGCAAGAAGAAGAAGCTTTTTGGGCTTTAAATGCTTTAATAGTAAGTAAAAAGTATGCCATGCATGGTCTTTTTATTGAAGGCTTTCCAAAGCTTACGCGTTTTCTGGAACATCATGATCGTATTATGTTAAAAATAATGCCAAAATTACATAAACACTTTATGAAACATAATGTTGATTCGATATTATATTCAATCAAATGGTTTTTTGTGGTCTTCGTAGAACGTGTAAGTTTCTATTTTTCATTCATTCATAAAAATGCAATTTACATCAGTTTAATTAATGTTACTTGCTATTCAACCAACAGATACCATTTAGTTTAAGCTTGCGCGTCTGGGACATATTTTTGTTTGAAGGAGATTGCGTTATCACTGCTATGGCTATTACCATATTATACCTGCACAAATCAGAATTATTACGTCTCAAAGATATGGATTCAATTTTAGAATTTTTACAAGTAAAATTGCATAAAAACTTCGGTTACAACGATGATTTCGCAATAGAGGCCTTAGAACGTGTTATGAAAAAATTGAAAGAACACAAGCTCGATGTTCCTCCACCAGCCAAAGCTACTGAATTTCCTACAAAGCCACTCGGTCAATTTATAGAAGCAGATATTGAAAAAAAAATTGGTCGAAGAAGATCAGAATATACAGATACAGAAAAGCAAGTTATTAATGATGTTATATTAAGGTAAATACTGATTAATATAACTTAAAAAAAAAATATTCAGCAAGCCTCCCTTTGCAGACAAGAACAAAATGCCATTGAAGTTCAATCAACCGTATCGTATGAAACGTCTGAATGTGCCACGGGTGAGTTCTGTTAAAGTTTACCCATTTATTTTTCTCGCAAAAATATTTATTTTATTTATTTATCAATTTTAATTTAATACTGAGTAGCTTTTAACCAGCATGTTTGTTATTGGCACTGTTTGTTATGCACGTCATTTAGAACCTGTAATCATTTCAATTCGTATTTTCCATTAATAAATCAGTAAATTTATTATTCATGTTATCTTTATACTAACACTCCTGTCAACATTTAAGAGTAATTTCGCTTTTAGCTCCATTTACGGCTCAGTGAACGAATTATGTACTGATCGTCAATACTACTCGTATTTAGTTGACATGTTAACAAGAATTCTGTCCTTACTCAGCTGCAAAGGACATTCGTTTCAAAACTGTAACTTGAACTTATTATAAAAAAATAGACATGGCTACTGTATGGAGAACTTTAGATATATTCAAAACAAACTAAAAACTCAATATAATTACAGCGTTTATATGGAAGCAGCACAAATTGATTTACTCTATGTCCTTCCAACATTTTTATGAATTTAAAATACTATTATTTTTATACATGTTGGGCTTCAACCAAGTTAAATTTTTAATACATACATACATGCATATGTTTATTTAACCGAATTAAGGAATGAGGCGTTTATTAATTCGTCTGTATTTTTACTTCAAAACTGCTTGTCATTTTGATATGTTTATTTTTCAATTCCCTTCCCAACGTACTTCTTCGACGCATCTGAAAATGTGCATCTCTATATTTTTTAACGTATGCATTTACTTGGAGAAAAAATGAAAAACTACATTCAAATCATTAAATATTTTAATCAAGTTTTTGTTATCGCATTAATAAAGAAACTGGTGTAGTATATGGTATTATATAAAGATAAATTAATATTGCAAAATAGCAGATTGCACAAAGTTATCAAGATAAATTTGTAAATAAGTTAACCCATCATTCTGCATTTAATAAAAAAAAGCGCTTCCAAAAAAATATATATCTTTTCCATTTGTATTTAATATACACTTGCCAATATTAAAATTTTTTATTTATTCGTTTCTGTACGTGTGTATATTGTTCACATTGTAGGTGATGCATATTCAATGAAAACTTACCAAAGTCTCACTAGTTTAGCAACATCACCAGCTATTAGCAGTAATTCCTTGTATAGTAATGGATTTTTTGTTACTCTTACACCACCACCGCCGCTATCACAGTCTTGCAACAACAATAATAGTAATTTCACTTCTAACACCGCTATTCCGCCATCGACTGCAATAAAAACTTGCAACTCTTCTTTTGCACCGATGCTTTGTAGAGATGAAACAACACCAACGAATCGTACTATTGAACATTATTCTTTTGATAAAAGTTATTTACATAAAGAAAACCAACTTGTTAACTGTTTTGACGAACAACTAATTGGTCATAACGATATAACCGTTTTGATTAATAATTACGATAAGAAAAAATTACTATTACAAAATAATGATCAATGTGATGATGAAAACGACAACAACGACGATGAATTGAGTGTAGAAAACACTCGTCTTTAATTAAACAGATTCTTTCCATTAATATTAATTTATAACGATTTCTTTTTTATATTTATTATTTGCTCTTGAATCTCTTTTTAAGATGCATATACTATATATATTATTATTGTATACGTTATTAATTTATTTAAAAAATTTCTTTTCGTTGCCTCCAAAACGCCAAATTTTTTTTAATTCAAATTAAAATTAAATTTACGTATATGCAGTTTTCTTTTGTTATTCAGCATTTTGTAGTTTTTAAGTATAAAAATATTCTTTATAAGACTTATAGCATACATTTATTTGCATTTAACAGTTGTGTATTTAATAAATTATCCTATGGTTTAAAAAAAAATTAATAATCCATAAGACGCTTGATATAGAAACACTTTAAACTATAATTTTATAATTTAGTTTTTCCAGTAGTGATTTTTTTTCTTAAAGTTGCCAAATCATGTACCTTTTTTGTTACTAACATTCCATTTTCCATCATTGCATAAATTCGTATTTGAAATAATTTTGTATGCCCATATATCTATTATGATGTTAAAAAATTAAGTTTTAGAAATATTTTTTACATTATTATTGCTAATAATTCGTTCGCGCGCATATACAAGTTTTTATATAATAAATCTTTTTCAAAATAATCAAATAATTTTATTTTTTATTAACCCCCAACCAAAAAGAGGGGTGTTATAAGTTTGTAGTGTGTATCTGTGTGTCTGTCCGTGTCCACGTACAGCCCAAACGGCTGGACCGATTTTGATTTAGTTTTCTCTGTTGGAAAGGTGACTTGATGGAGATGGTTCTTAACCATGTTTGAATAAAATCGGTCCAGCCGTTTAGAAGATGTCAGATCATTTCTAGATAATTCGGGGGGTTTAAAATTTTTAATTTTTGTTATAATTTTAAGAAAACTAAGTTGAGGTATTCCATAAGTTAAAAAAAATGATTATGTAATAGAAATTATACTAGAATGCCAGAAGATATTCTAAAGTGAGTTCTAACAAAACAATAAAACATTTGCTGATAGAACTTGAAAGCATAATATCATGTTTTTCTTTTTCTTCATCACCTTCTCTCCTTCCAATGTTGGAACTTAACTTATAGCGCATTATTTTCACATTGATATAGTGAGCTTATCAGAGATTATTTGTCCAATCCTTACCTATTGTATGTAGTATAAAGGTTGTTGGTAATTTCCAAATGTACATGTTTTATAATGGTGTTTTTTTGATGTTCGTTTCTTAAAAATGATTTGCTCTCTAAAAGGTTAGTATTTTATATAAAAAAATCACCAAACTAATGGCGTAATGCATTGTACTTTACGCCCCATATAAATCGAGAGTACTATTGGTCAGTAAGGGCCATTTTCACAACTTGTCTTTAGTTAAAAGTAGGATTTTGTCTGCCCGATAAATATCTCTTCATTATTAATAATAATTTTTTATTGTTATAATACAGGGCAATTATGAATAAAACTCCCAGGGAAATTTTTCCCAGGGAACAGTTCCAACTAATGGCAAGTGATAGGGAAAACAAAAAATTATAATTGGAAAAGGGAGAAATTTCCCTGGGAGTTTTATTCATAATTGCCCTGATAATCAATAATAATAATATTTAATGAATAAAAAAATAATAAATGAAAGTCTTATAATGCAAAGCCATTTATCGGGCAGACAAAATCCTCCCTTTAGCTAAAGGCAAGTATCGAAAATGGCCCTAAGACAGTTAACTTTTCTTTATGCATAGGGTTACCAGACACTGTTCGGATTTTTTTTAAGTTTTAAGGAACATGCGGTTTTCGAAAGCCACCGCTTTCGTTTTATTTGCTCAGTTCACAAACTATTGTAGCAGTCGGAAGTCGTACATGATGGGATAATTTTCATCATGGTTGCAAAATAATTGTCAATATTGTTGTTAGATTTTTTTGAAAAAATTTTTTTTTTTCGCAACAATGCAACTTTTGGCGTGAATTCGTTAATTGTTTATAAGGCGATGCATTCTTGATTTTAAAACACCTTTTTGGATGTAAAAACAACTTATAACACACACACAACTCTTATAATATGTTTTAAGTTACACAAGTATGACACTGTAAATATTTAAATAAAGAAAAAAATTTAATTCAATCTTATACTTTTTATAAATACATACATACATATGTATGTATGCTTAAAAAATGATATCTATTAAAATTTATACATATTTCTATTTTTATTTTTCCCACAAAATTTGCTCAATTCATTACTAAATAAAATTGGACGTTGGAATTTTAACATTAAAAATAAACATCCCATATACATATACTCCGACCTAAAAAAACAATTGGCATGGAAATTTGAAAAAAAAAATACATTTTTATATAAATGCAATAATTAATTAACAGTAACATTGACTATTCCCGACGATAATCACTCAATAAGAAGTTCGCTTGCAGGTACATCAATGGCTTCGCATGGTTCATCAGAAACTTTTTCTCTGGAGGATAATAAGTATGCTTTTAAATAATAATAAAAAAGAGTTTATTTTATGAACTTGAACTTCCCTATCTATTAGTATACATCTTAAAACTGCTAATGCTCTGCAATTAACACCACAGAGAGAAGTAATAATGGGTACCTGACGCCAACCTTCTACGTCACCTCAACTTAACTCCATTAAACCCTGCTATCCTTCTCCAATGACAACTTCAACCACAATAGAAAATAAGACGTTCGAATTAGTGCAGCCCACAACACTTACTGCTATTTATGTCCCGTCCTCCGTGAATTCACAGGAATTTTCTCGACAACAAAATGCTCTGAATACAGTAACTATTACATCCAAAGCACCAGCTCAGTCTTTACAAATAAATTCAAATCTTTTCTCTACGCCTTAACTTAATGTTTAAAATTTAGAAGTAAGATTTATATAAAGCAAGAATTTTAGTGCTAAATTAATTTTTAATTATTTAAAAGAAACATTGATATACACATATGTATTTTTGAAACTAGCATAAGAAATGCTCTGATTTCTATGGCATTTAAAAAATAAAAATTATTCTTTTATAACTCAATTAACTATAAACATGGTTGTTTTATTGTAATTATGACTAAAAAATGTTGCAGAAGTTGTACATTGCTCATCTTTGGAAAAACATATGAAATGTATTTTCAACATTTTAAGCTTTCCATTATTTTCTTCTGTAGCGGCACACGATTAAATTAATATACTGTTTGTGGCCGGTGGCGGCTGTTAGCCGGCTTAAAGCCGATCGGCTGTGTTCTCTGGTTTGTGCTCCCGTGCAAAAGCAATAAAAAACAAATTGAGCAACAGTTCTCATTTTTTGCTTTGGTTCCACTCACTTCAAAGAACGAAACATAACAAAATCAAACAATTTATTTCCTTTATTTTCATTTTGAATAATTTTTTGTTAATAAAATTTAACGGCCTGGCCCACGATGTCACGAGAAATCGTTCGATCGACAACTTGTATTGCAAACAAAAATAAATTTTCTAAAGTTATTGTTGTTTGCAATACAAGTTGTCGATCGAACGATATCTGGTGACATCGTGGGCCAGGCCGTAAATATAAAATATAATTTTTGGTACTCTCGGGATCAAAAAAGTACTTAAAAAAATTTTTTTTGATACCGAAATGCAAATCTAATTTCCCATCACTGATATGTATGTATGTACATTATGCGAGAACCATACAACTTCGATACTATCACAATAGTATCGTCGATATATCGATAAAGTTTTTTAAGCTATAGAAAACTTTCGATCGTAACACTATCATGTGGTAACTATGTACATACATGTGTATATGCAAACATGCGTATATGTATATGTATGTACATACATACATCATTATTAAGAAAGCAATGCATGGTGGTTGCTTACTGGTGTATATTTGTTGGTCGTTCGGAGCAATCGAAGGAAACTTCTACACGTGGGATACCCTGGTTCTTTGGATACGTGCCTTTGCCATCTTTTGTTCCATTTGGAACATAACAACAATACCATGCTTTAAGTTCTTTGAAACAAATGTATCGAAAATTGGTACGTTGTTTCCAAAGACTTGAAACTCGAGATAGTCCATCCAACATAAAAAATGCAGTTCAAAAAATTATAAAACAAACTTACGAACAAGAAGTAGAAAACATCAAGTTGAGCGATTATACAATCTATGACTGGGGGAGATCGAGATTATGACCGTCATATATAGTTTTCACAAAGAAGTAATACACACATAGTATTTTTCAAGAGTTTTATTTCTTTTTATTTTTTGAGCTGCTTTCTATCATTTTAGCCAAATCTTTTAATGAGACATCACTTGAGCCTCTGGGAAGAGGTGTAGGTTGATTAGGTCCTGGTTTCCAACCGACAAAATAAATTATATGAAATGTTGCTGGAATACCTTTATCCTAAAAAAAAATAATAATAGTTCCGGCTTTACGTTGATTATAATTTATTTATACCTCCGCGTACATTTCCTTATATATTGCACTAGCAGCCATCATTGTATCTCTACTTAAGTGCAATGGCCTATTGAACGCTGCATTATTTTCTGCCATACCTTTGAGGTCCCACATAAGTTCAAACATAGAAGGATATCCTATGACGATCTCATCAGTATCTATGGTAAGCATTGTGAAACCGGCACGATTAAGTAATGAACCAATATCTCGAATCTATTTAATAGTGAAATTGTTGTTCGTAAAAAATATGAACAAGTTACATATTATTTATTACAATATGCAACAAATTCAATTGACTAACCGAGCAATAAAGGTCGTATATTGTTGGTTATAGGCTAACAATATTTTATGTACAAAATATTTTACTGTATTTTATTTTAATCTTTATCATTGTTCATTACTTTAATTTAAAAATATTATGGCCCTTTGGGCTCGATTAATTAATGGTTAGCATATTTTTTTTATTTGGAGGTGCCCCTTAAGTATAGTTGTTCTTTAAATTCATACCTGTGTAAATGGTGATATGTGAGGAGCTATGCCACCTTTTCTTTCTAACTCAGCAAGCTGTAGAGAAGATCTTAGTTCATAAAGAGTGTCACCTCCAAACATTGAAGCAATAAACACTCCATCGGACTTGAGGCTTTTTATTACTTTGCTAAAGCAACCTGGCAAATCGTTGACCCAGTGAAGGCTTAAAGATGAAATAACCAAGTCTAAAGAATTTTCGGGGAACTGCAATTATTATAATTTCATTAACCAACATTTTATAAGCAAACATAATACATAAAACTGAATAATAAAAAATATAGGTATAAAGGTACATACGTTCCAGTTTTCTTCGTCTAGTTCAATTTTTTCCATTTGCAACCCAGGTGTTCCCTTGGCCTGGGAAAGCATAGTAGGACTAATATCACATATTGTTAAGTTTTTTACACTTTCGGCCAAAATATGGCTGGATAAAAAGCCACGATTGCAACCCATATCTGCAGCTTTTTCAAAAGTCCTCTTAATATCAAATACCCTGTCTGCAACTCTATAGCCGACTTCCTTTTTAATATAATCATATAACTCGACATCATCGCTAAACTTGCATTATACAATAGGTATTGGTAAATTTTTGCTGTTATAGACTTTAGCATTACATTTTGATACAATGAGTAAATAGGATTTGAAGATGCATTCATATCTGTACATACCTCTTTGCAGCCCTTTCCTTTTGAATCCTTTTAGAATTCCTATCGAATATATTTTGATAAATTGATTGGGTGCTGAAGTTTTCAGTCACATTATTCACACGAATTATTACACTTCTGAGCAAACTAATTTTCCCCGAATTTAATTTTAAAAATTTATCCATTTATTTTTTACTGAAATGAACAAACTCTTGCACGCACCAGGATATGTATTTTTTAACACAAATATACATAAATACATACATACATATGTATCAAGGCAGCACAATCAGGTAACCACACAGGATCACCTGGTTAATTTTTGCTAGACACAAATACATGTCAAATTTTGCATGAGTGTGTCAGTATGCGTGTTGTTACAAAACACACAAAATTGTTAATTGCGGTCTCCACCTGACATAAAATGACTAACATTAACTTCAAGTTAATGTTAAGTGTAGACTGCTCAAGTTAATGCTTTTTTCAAGTTATAACATTATTGTTAGTGCATTTGTTTTAACAACTCAGTTATGACTTCAAGTTACAAAAAAATCCATAAAAGGTGGAGACGTAGAGATACCACTTTTCTGATTGTTTCCACCACCATGGTATAACTCTACGCCTCCACCTGACATGACTATTGTTGAAACTTGATGTATTATATCTGTGCTTGAAGTTATAACCGAGTTGTTAAAACAAATGCACTAACAACAACGTTATAACTTGAAAAAAGCATTAACTTGAGCAGTCTACACTTAACATTAACTTGAAGTTAATGTTAAAGTTAATCATTTTATGTCAGGTGGAGACCGCAAATAATTATTTCTTAACACAAGCAACAGCACTGACATACAGCATGACGTCACAGGACATTTAGTGCTTAATCTTATTTGAAAATTTGATTTTTGGCAACAGTTTTAAACTTTTTTTCCATTAAAAACGAATTAGAAGAAAAAGATTTTTTTAGTTTGTGTCTAAAGGGTCTAATGCAGCTAGTAGCCCTCATATTATTCTGTGGTAGGCCTTAGAAGTGTTACACTACGAACAGTAACTTGAAAAATTTCCGCCTTAATTTTAATTAAGTGCTACAATATAATTTACAAATTTTATTTAAGCTTTAGGTCTTTTATAAATAGCTTCCTGATGAAGATACTCAGAGTTAAATAAATAAATAAAATTGTTAACTATTTATAGGTTAAATAAAATTTGTATATAATAAAAAAAGTTGGATAAATTGTTATAAATAAAATATAACTTAGTTATATATGTATGTATGTATGGATTTATTCATTTTTTAATAATTTTTAGTTTTTCAGAGCCCATTAAAATAGTTTTATCAATATCTGAAAGCTTGCGTTTAGAAGCAAACGGATTTACAGAATTTAATGGTGTGCGGGTTACAATTGTATCTTCACTTTTTTGAAAGGTTTTTTGCAACTGGGAATCAAATTGGGAATTTTCCTGTGAGGCTTCCGATGATCTCGGCAACGTTTGTTCGTTCGTAGATTTTCTAAACAAAGAAACTGATGGAGAGTTATTGTTGTATGAAAATCTTTTTAAAGAATTTCTCTTTGAGGAACCCAAATCCATTGACTTGGGAGCTAATTTCTTGCTGTTCGAAATAGAACCATTTTGATAAGCATTTGACAAATATGGAGATGAGGCAGGTAACGATTGTTCAACTAACTCTTCTTCATATTCTCTTGATTGTTTCTCTTCTTCCATTTGAGGTAACATTTCGGACAACTTATCAGATAAATGAATTCTTCCCAGTTTTGTCGCGTATTTAACAGCCAACATTAGCAAATCTGTGCAAGCAATGGTTTCAATTAGTTCTTTGGCACGTTGCTCAATTTCACTTCGACATGCCAGGGCAAAAAGTTTAATAGCTGTTTCCTTAACATTTTTGTCTGCATTATCCATTGCCATTATATTTGCCCGTAATAAAGTATCTTCAAATGCAGACTTTTCACTCTCCGTGTCGCAAAGAGGCATTTGCAATGGTAATTCCTGTACCATCGGACGGGGCGTAGTCATTGGATATGAAGTACCCCGACACAGAACAGCTTGAAGAATTTGTGATCTTTCCGAAAGAGAAATTACAAAATAATTATTTGATACACTTGATGATTGCTTCATTGTATCAGAAACTGGATACCAACAATTGGATTTTAGATTAAACAATTGAACCAAACCCATTGAGTCATACAATACAGGTGAGCCACAATCAGAAAACCCCAGCCAAGATAATTGCCTCTCAGGTTTGAGACCTATATTTATATTTTGACACTTTACTTTAAACCCTGTTGTTTGCAATAGCATCCCATGAATATTCTGCTGATTTTCACTCGATGGGGCATTGTGGAAGCACACCAAGATACGATCTTCATATCCGGCAACACAAACCACCGGTCCTGGTATCGAAATAATTTCTCTTTGTGTTCCCATGACAGTAAATATCCTCAAAAATTGCAAATTTGAAACTACAGCCACCATTCTTGACGTAGCACATAAGCATTCTACACTCTCACAATCTGGCAATTGAACGGACCATTCTCTGTTCCCAGAAGCAGATAAGGCTATACACACTACTTTTGATGAATTCTCCGATGCCATAGCCAAAACTGTTGAGCTAAGACTCGCCATGTTATGACCATTATAATTTGGAATATGCAAGGAATGATGAACACTAGCATCGTGAAACTCGACATCTATAGCACCATCTGATCCATCAGCGTGCAAAGTCACTATTCCAATAGCGTTCCACACTAAATAACGATGTTCTAATTGAGTGGGTGTTGAGCTAGGCTGAAAAGCCGGCTGTTGTTTAAAATGTTTGCTGTAAACTGATTCTGACACTGAAGCGTTTTCCGAGGGAGCTCTTTCTACAGAATCTCTTGTCTCCTCATCGCATCGGATATTTGAATTTGTATATGACATAATTTCACTTTTTAATTTTTCAATAGATACAGCGTTGTCGTCATCTAATTCGCCTTCGACATTATACTCATTCCTAAGAGATTCTTTATCATTGCTTTGAGAGTCATCTTCAGTGAACTCTATTTTCCCAAAGTCGTTTTCCATAACGTTATTATTTTTCTCTTTACTTTCATCATCTGAATCATCAGCCGCAAAAAACAATATTCCTAATTGTCCTGAAGCATCACAGTACGCAATTTCACCTTCATTCTTACTATTCCAATCCAAACACGTTATACTTTGACATTCACTAGAGGGACCTTCACATTTTTTGGACTGCCTGTTGGCAATATCGAAAACAGAGATTTCCCCCAAGTCCGTACCAGCTGCTAACAGCAAGCCATCCTTTGAAAATTGACAACAAGTGTACTCTCCGTTTATTTTATCATCTCTTAGGGAGTATTGCTTTTCCCATGTTGAAGTGACCAATACGCTAATTTCTTTTCCACATGCATATGCGAGAATATTACCATTAAGTGGCTCGAAACAAGGACTTGTAAAATATTTGGCGTTTTCAAAACTGTTGCTTTTAGCTAAACCACTTACTTGTTTTATTTCATTACACTCATTCATATTCCAAATTTTAAGAACGCCTTCGCCGCCAATTGAAGCCAAATATGGCAACGTAGGGTGTACATCTAACGCGAGCACCGGACCTTTATGTCCATCAAGTTCTATCGGTTCGCGATCCCCATTTATAAACATAATTTTTGTATCTTCAGAACCAGCCACCACATAATCACCTCTGACCTTAATAGCAACAACTGGAGCTGTAAATCGCATAAGAGTACCGTCAAGGTCCATATCTGGAAAAGTATAAGCCTGTACTGTATTTCGGTCCGTAGACGCCAACAACTTGTTGCCTTTTTGAGCCAAACACACTATATACTCCCCCAAGCAATTTGATGAAGGATCATCATCATCTATGCTTCGCCATTTACGAATATCGCCATCCGATCCACAAGTCAATATAAATTCTCCACCATTCGTATAAATCAAACTCGTAAAGCCCGTGGTGTGAGCATATCGCAATAAACTGCGTTCATACATTTTGTGTTTAACTATTGTATTTTTGTTAGATTCAAATAAATTCTATCTGTGATTATTTCTCCCCACAGAAATAAATGCCAAAATGTTTTTTCGGCGGTAAATTTTGACATTTTGCTTAATCATAAATGCATACAAGGCGAATTCTCATATCAATTCGCCTTGAATGCATGCCTTAAATGAATGTTGTCAATCCTGCGCTTTTAATATAACTTAATAAAGGCCGGGTATACCTGATAAAATTCTATTATATTTTTAAGTTCTAATTAAGTACCAAATTGTGTTTTTGAGTGCATAATTAAATAATAATTAAATACCCAAACTTGTGTAATTAACCCCCAGTTTTTGACTGGCTAATCAAACTGTAATTATTTTTAAGTTCTAATTAAATACGAAATAGTGTTTTCGAGTGCATAATTAAATAATAATTAAATACCCAACCTTGTGTAATTAAATACTACTTAAGTTTTATGAACGTACCATATGTTTTTATGCGTGTATGTGTTTATTGAAAACATACACATGACATCATGTGGTCGGGTTGAAAACAACATGTGGCCCGACCACAGAATAGTTTCGTTTAAATTTCATAAATATATAACATATACAATACAAAGTTGCATATTATGGAATAAAGTAATAGAAAAATGTATTATAATGTTCGATTGATTTCATAAAATGAGTTTTTATGCAGTTTTAATTTTCTACATGTTTATAACCTAACTTTTTTGTTTATGCTTAACAGCTGTTCTTTAGAAGTTTTGCAGTGGTGCCGTACTTTCAACGTAATTTAATAAGAATTTTAATTAACCACTGAAAAAATTAAATCGTACTTAATTACAACTTAATTTTAAATAAAAATTAGCTAATTACGTACTTAATTATTAATGGCTAATAAATCAATGAATAATTAAATATTGTTTTCAACCCTACCACATGATGTCATGTGTATGTTTTCAATAAACACATACAGGCATAAAAACATATGGTACGTTCATAAAACTTAAGTAGTATTTAATTACACAAGGTTGGGTATTTAATTATTATTTAATTATGCACTCAAAAACACAATTTCGTATTTAATTAGAACTTAAAAATAATTACAGTTTGATTAGCCAGTCAAAAACTGGGGGTTAAGTGGATTTTAAAGATAAATGACATATAATTGAGAAGTCAATTATTGGGCCTATTTCGTGTTTAAGCTGTCAAAAGTTATTTCCACCATATACTTTAGTTCATGTTTGTGTGTGTTTCTGACAACTTAAACATAAAGTTGTTTCTTGTATTGCTGTGTTTTTGTAGAGTTGCGTTCACCTAATAAATAGGCCTTGGAATTTGACACTTAAAAATGTGTCATGAGGAAATAGAGGCCCTACAAGAAGGCTACCAGTCAACTGACTAGTCATTTGACTAGTAGCGACGACCACAACTTCGGTCACCGTCCCCAGTTAGTTTATTAGGGGCTTCATGAAAAAAATGACCAAAACATTTGTGTACGTGTGATTTTTTCTCTCCCTCTAACTCATTAATTTCACTTAATTTAAACACATATATCTGAACTGCTTACTCTGCTACTTTTTTGCGAGTCACAGATTACATAAGCATTAGTGAACTATGACTAGTAAGTGGTTACAAAGCAACTGGTCACCTGTTACTAGTCAATTTTTACATAGAAACTGGAAAAATGTAACTTTTAAATAAATAAACATAATTTTTATATTATTTTAATTGTTGTCTTAAAATTTTTGGGTTATGTACATTAGATGTTTCATTCTAACATACATGTTAGAGAAGAGCAACTATAATTGGTAAATGTGTCGGTCATCGCTACCAGTCAAATGACCAGTCAATTGACTGGCACTCTTAAATTTACTATAAAATTATTGCAAATGTGTTAGTGAAAAAATTTCGTTTGTGTTAGTTTCGGTTATTCATTTCTTGTAGGCAGGGTGACCGATGACATTTTTCAAAAAGTGGCACCAAATAGGGGATTTATCAAAAAAAAGGTGCAAAATTAAAAAAAACGAGAAAAATACACTAAACTTGTTATTTTTAATGTATTTTCATATAACACACCCTAAAAAACGGGTGACAAAAAGTGGCAAAGCAGTCGAAAAAGTGGAAAACTGGAATCGATATATCGAAAAAGTGGCAATTTGCCACTTTAGTCGGTCAAACGGTCACGCTGCTTGTAGGGGGGCAGACCTGTGATTTGAAGTCGCCTGAGGCCTAAAGTTGATTGCTATTGGAAAACATTATACATTGAATATTTGTAAAATATTACAAGAAATCCGTAACATGGTGGCCATTCCATATATATTTGATGAAATTCAAAGGATATTTAAGCATGTAAGTAGTTATACCACTTGGTAATTATATGGAAGGGTGCTTTAAGAATATACATAAATACATAGTATGTTGCATAGATATGTATGTACTATCTTAACTTGATTTCAGACTCCGTTCTACGCAATTGTTTTAGAAACCTTTCTTCTACTTTCTGTAATATGGCTCGTGCTTTACAAACGCAGTGGACGGAAGTGCTATAGTAAAGATGAGGAAGATGAAATAATAGCAAAATATGAACCAGAATTTTTAATTGGGGCTACTGATCCTAACCATCCTCTGTTGCGCACTCATACTGTTCAATCGAGAGTAGGTAAACGTGTACTAGTCGATGGCAATGATTGCCTTAATTTGGCAACTCATAATTATTTGGGCTTGCTAGAAGATGAACAAATATTAAATGATGCTTGTAAAACTCTACGAAAATACGGGGTTGGTTCTTGCGGCCCCAGAGGGTTTTATGGCACAATGGACGTTCATTTGGAATTAGAAGAACGTGTCGCTAAGTTTATGCAAATGGAAGAAGCAGTGGTGTATTCATATGGATTTTCAACCGTTGCAAGCGCAATTCCTGCATATTCCAAACGAGGAGATCTAATTTATGCGTAAATATTAATATATCTTTTTTATAATTAATTTTCAGCATTGTTAAATTTTTTCAATCAAGAGATGAAGCTTGTAATTTTGCTATTCAAAAAGGACTTGACGCGTCTCGCAGTACTATATATTATTTTAAGCATAATGATATGAAAGATTTAGAACGCTTATTAAAAGAACAATCTTTAAGAGATACTAAGGTTATATACAAAAAGAGAAATATAAATGTTTTCAGAATTCAACTAAAATACATATGCATATATTTCAGAATCCCAAAAAATTTTCGAAAACTCGGCGATTTTTAGTTGTTGAAGGTATTTATATAAATACAGGTGAAATATGTCCTTTGCCAGATTTGGTGGCACTCCGAGCGAAATATAAACTACGGTTGTTCCTAGATGAAAGTATTTCTTTTGGTGTTTTGGGTCAGAATGGTCGTGGCATTACTGAACATTTTAATACCAATGTAAGTTTTATAATAAATTTTAAAAATGAAAAACCAAATCTCAAAATTATAAATGTTGCACAAAAGCAAGGGGATGTGGATTTGATATCTGCTGGCATGGAATGGGCTGTAGCTTCAATAGGAGGATTTTGCGTTGGCTCTCATTTTATAGTAGAGCATCAGCGTCTCTCTGGGCTAGGTTATTGTTTTTCGGCCTCTCTACCACCTATGCTGTGTCAAGCTGCAATCTCTGCTTTGAATAGATTTGAGAAAGAACCTGACATTTTTCAAGAATTGCGGAAGAACTGTGAATTCCTTCATGCTACATTTTCCAAATTTTCTAAACTTAAACTAAAAGGAAACAAACTGTCGCCAGTTAAACATTTATACATCGCAAACCCATTAAACGTTTTAAATGAGGAATTGGAATTACTTGGAAAAGTCTCTGACGTGGTATATCTTTTAAACATTCATACATATAATATACATTTTAAATATTTCTATTTTTGCAGTGTATTTCACGGGGTATTGCAATTATTCAAGCACGGTATCTTCATAATATAGAGAAAAATAATGTACGCTGTAGTATACGTATAACTACAAACCGTCTATTAACCGAAGATGAAATGAAGCATGCCTTTAGTGTTATAGAAGACGTTTCCAAGCAACTCTTGCCATGAGTTTTTCCATTGGAAAAAATTATATTTTCAGTATTTTATCCAAAAATGTTTTTAACTATTCATAATCAAAATATTTATGGAATATAAACAAAGTAATTGATATTCGTTTAAATCGAAACTATTATTTTTAGCAAGATACCCTTACCGGAATCGCGTTGAAAAAAAAGGAAAAAGTTTGGATGACTAATTTGAATCGTTTTGCGTATAATTTTCCTGTTCTTATGCTTAAGTATTTTTGTATAAGTATCTTTTGCATGTGAATATCTATAGGTCTACCCCGTAATTCGAAACCAAAGTAAATACTTTAAAACTTGTATGTTAATTACATGCAAATTCGAAAGCATTCCCTTTCGTTTCGAATTACAGAGTAAATCACCAGGTTGGCGCAAAACTCAACACCTTTTTGAAAATCATCGATTATCATCAAGACAAGGCATATTTTGTGATCAAGACATCTGCCTTCTGTTCATAGTAGACGGTAAATTCACACAAAAAAATTACTTTGTGATTCATGTCATGGAATGTATATGTGCACACAGCTTTGTTGTGGTAGAAGTGTTTGCCTGTTCCCTGAAAATAATGTTGCACTACGTGATACAATCTATATGAAACAGACTAGTTACATCATGGTCCCATGTAATGCAGTCAATTGTTAAAATTCGTTTGTTTTTTATTGAAATAAATGTTATTATTTTGTTCACAAGAACCTTGACTAGGGTGATCGACTCGGTTTTTCAAACGCTTTTAAAACCCGGTTCTTCACAATATGGTTGTCGGTTTTTTCAAAAAGTCGATTTTTCGAATGTCGAATAGTCCGGTTTTTTACTGAGATGAATACTTAAAGATTTGTATATTTTGCAATAAAATTGGTTTTTGCTATGTTAAAACTTCGACCAACGTGTTCTGTTGATTTTCATAAGTGTTTTTAGTGTGAAAGTTCTAAGCGTTTTTTGAGCATGACAACACTTATGGCGTTTTCTTTTCTGAGCAATATGCTGCCTTTTACATTTCTTTGTGTTCTTTTCTGAAAAGTATGTATTATTTTAAAAATCAACGCGTTCTTTTCTCATGATGTTGCCCTTAAAAAGAAGAAAAATGCTACATGTTCAACACTCATTTTCATTAAAGGGGCATGAGTGCAGCATTATATTAACAGCTGTTTTTGTTATTGTCTATGAAAAAAATGAATCATTTTATAGTTCGTCATTGTTTTATGCCGAAACTTGTTGGAAAATTGTTCTTTTGTAAACGCAAAATATGCAACACTTCTTAAAAATCAGGTGAGCATTTAAAAATGTTGCCAAATTACATGTAACATATATGTTACACTTTTCTTTTAGAAAAGAAAACGCCATTACTGAAACATAAAATTAAAACGAAATTATTTTATGAGGTGGTAGCAAAGGCGAATTAAATCGGCCTTATGACGTCAAAATCCATTTGCAAAAAGTGTTTTTTAGTTTTGTTGTCACTTTGCTTCATATTTTATATAGAGGTAGATATCCACTTTGTCCATACATTCATATGTAGTATTATAAAGGGTGGTTATACATACTATACATAAGTATACGAAGTAAATTTTTGTTTCAACTTTAATTTTTGTATTGTTTTATAGTATTTACATGAATGGTTAACTCTTTTTTAATAAAGCAATTTAAACCCAAAGCTTTTGTATAATTTTCTTACTTTTCAAATATTCGAACTATTCGAAAACCGGTTTCTGGAAAAAGTCGAATAATCGATCACCCTAACCTTGACCCTATTTTACTTTAAAATACCTTTTTTTTTACCACTATTTTTTTTTTCTTATATACTTTTTCGAAATTTTCAACGGCAGCCCTGTTTGTGGGGTTCAATTTCACCACCGCCAAGGCGATTTCAGTATCAGGTGAACTCTTCCCTACAACAATTTTACAACACAAGAAACAACACGTAGTTTGCTATGCTACAAAACCAATCTGTCAGAAGATTTCTAAGCAAATTTTGACATTTTGGTTCAAAATATTCAATTTGACATCAACAGCTGACAATCAGCTGGGCTGATAAGGTCACCTGATACTGACTTGCGTTGACCTCCGCTGTCAACTCGTAGTGATGTGCGCGTCAGTCTGGCAGTATTTTTGCCAGGGCTACAAAAAAAAGTGCCGATTTTTCGGCACTTGTTTGTTTATTAATTATTATTAATAATATTAATTAATAATTATGTCTATCATCATAAATTATAATAATATATTAAAAGTAAAAAAAAATTATTTGTTGTGTGAAAAAATAGATGATACATATCTTCTGAAAGGAAGTCGTCGTCAACGAAGAAAGGACCTCCGAAGAAATGAACTCCGACGATACGGAGTTTAATGAAATTTATAAGTCCTTACAGTTCCTATGGAAAGTTAAATCAGAAGAATACAGCAACAAAGTGTTTAAAAAGCAGGAACTATGGAAATCGGACTATGGAAATCTGACAAACTGTCCTTGATGCTTATGGGTTGCATTGTCGGTTGTATTGTAGGTTGCAGTGTCTGTGTCAAAATATTCTAAAACGTGTTGCGTAATCAACTTGTACGTCTGTACCTACCATAAAATTACGATTATTTTATAGTTTATCGGGATTTCGACGATTTTTCGTTAATTTTATCTGGCAGCCCTGTTGTTTGCGGGTTCAATTTCATCTCCTCTGTCAACTCTCAGTGTTGTGTGCGTCAGTCTGGCAAAAATTTTTTAGCGTCTACACGCTGGAGATTATTCGCATTTTTATTAAATTCACATCGTCTACACCCATATATATTTAAGAAATGGTAAGGAGAAACTTTTGTTGGAATAATCAAAGATCACGTCCACGAATTCCTCAAAAATTGAAGGAAAATCTGTTTTAAAAAACCAAAGGAAGCAAATCATTAAAATTTCTTCAATGTGTTAGACGACGGCACAAATAGTCGCACACACACATGCAAGAAATATTGTTATACATACTACCCACAATTGGAAAAAAAGATGTGCCATTTAAAATTGATCAAAAAGCTGTGTATTAGTTTTAAATAATTTTAGAGGTTATGCCGTCTAAAAATATATATGTATATCCATATATTTATATGAAATTAATAAATTATATTAGGCGACCACACACTATTTAGAAATAGCCTTATAAGGTCAGAAATGATGCATATATCACATCAAGTAGAGAGGGAGAGTATGCTGAGAGTCGTCTCAACATTTAATAATATAAAAATGGCGAAAAAATTATCATTCGCGGCTTTTATATTAAAAATTGGAAATTCATTTTATCCATTGAGCTTTGATATTATTAATGGAGATACAAATGCTTATTCAAAAATTGAATTGCATATGTAGCGACGACGTATAGAGCAGACACAGTCTATTAAAATGCCGGCTTTTTCTTCAATTATTGGGGTGTATGTTTTTCGTAGGGCGTGGTTTAACATGGTATTCCGATATTTTTCCACCTACAGGCTTCTGGTGTCACCGTATCTGATGTATGCAAAACTACATACGAAGAAATTAAGAAGGATAAAAAACATAGATATGTCATCTTTTATATTCGTGATGAAAAACAAATAGATGTGGAGACTGTGGGTGAACGCAATGCTGAATACGACCAATTTTTGGAAGACATTCAAAAATGTGGCCCCGGAGAGTGTCGGTAAGTGCCAAAGTAAATCTAATTTTATTCTCATTTTTTAATTATTCCTGTCTTCCGAAGCTATGGACTCTTTGATTTTGAATATATGCATCAATGTCAAGGTACATCAGAAAGTTCTAAAAAACAAAAACTCTTCCTTATGTCGTGGTGCCCCGATACTGCCAAAGTAAGTAGAAATTGATGCGATTTTGCATGTCGATTATATGACATTTCTAATCTTAGGTAAAGAAGAAGATGTTGTACTCCAGCTCCTTTGACGCCTTGAAAAAGTCTCTTGTTGGTGTTCAAAAATACATACAAGCTACAGATTTGTCTGAAGCCTCTCGCGAAGCGGTTGAAGAAAAATTGCGCGCCACTGACCGTCAGTAATACAATTGATTTTTTATAAATACCACTACCACCCAATCCAATAATAAAATTACAACATAACACAATATTTGTATTTTGAAGCGGAAAGAATGAAACATTGAATTTCAGCTTTTTATAAATAAAAAGAAAACACAAATCTATTTATAATTTATGAATTTTTATTTTCACTAAAATTTGGTTGTAGTAAAAAGAGAACTCAAGTGGAAATGAGAGTTTAGTTTGTGACTCATTCAAAAGTGATTCATAGTTTATTTTTCTTTTCCCTATTATCGGACAATTAATTACTCATATTGATAGAGGAAAAAAATTTATGAATGTATAATGGTTCACATATGCATATGATTTCAAGCATTTGTTAAAATTTCAAAAACTAATCAGTTGGAATCGCATAAGTAACGCCCAATTATTTTGAAATTGCCATTGCAATAAGAAACTATTTCGCCAGTGCATAAGAACTTATTATTATTTGATATCATAAGTCTTCCTATAACCGTTGTAGAAGAAGAAGTTAGAAATCTCATTTTATCTTTTCTATTGAATTCTAACAACACATTGTTTTTTGCATCAAATATACGAATCATAATGTAATTATTTTTTTCTCTTTCACTGTGATCAATAACATCTTTTGTATCAGAAGACTGAATTGAATAAGAATTTGTCTGTAGGGAATGACCTGTGATCTTAAGCCACGTAGAAGATATTTTTGGATCGAAACGATAACATGAAACCATGAAGCGAATATTATGAATACAGTATTCCTTGATGTAATCTGCAACTCTTTTCTTCCCTGCAAACATTTTATAATACTCTAATATCAGTTCTTGATAAATTTTTGGTTCTGCAATCAAAGCATTGATCCGCTCATTTGAGGAAATATTCATGCCCAGCAGAGAGCGCCAAACAGCCTTGCTATCAAATGGTGTAAAAATATACAATTGACTCCCTACACTTATAGGGGACAATAAATTAAATATATATTCATTAATGTAACTGCAAAATGATGGGCAGACATAAAGAATTTTATCGTTTTTCGAAATAGCCCATGACTGCACTCTATTTTTTATTTCTGTGTCCAATTCGATGTGCGTTGAAATAACAGTTTTTGTATTAGTTTCGTTAGAACACATTATTATTGTTGATGCAGAGTTGTTGTAAGCTTCGTTAAGTAAAACTGTTTTGCAGAAACCATCGTATTCATTATTAAGAAATTTGTGATCGATGTGCATCCATGGAATGCTGTTCTCATAAGATAAATATTTGCTATGATCTTCGTGTAAATCCGAAGATATTATAAGACGCACTTTAGTTCTTTTTACTAAATCTGTATATTGATGTGCCTCAAGATCATGGTTAAGGACCAGAACTTGCTGCCCTGACATCCAATTTGCCCATAAAATTACCACTGTCATAACATCGTTGGAATTAAAAAATGCTACTGTTGAATTAGATCCGCTACCTAGAATTTTATGTCTCCATTTAATTTAATTTAAGGAAATTATGTAAACATTTCTTACCGCATATATTGGAAATTTGCGTTGATAGCCTTTTGGAATTAGCATACAATTGTAAATATGTATATTTCCCATAAAAATCCTTAATGCATATACTATTAGCATGTAATAATGCTTTCTCATAGAGCGATGTGACACGACGGTTTGTATCTACACATTCGAAGAGTCCCTTTAATTCTGTCGATCTTGTACCCTAAAATGCGTACGTATTTTAGCAAAATTAATGTATGAACATAAATAGTTTTCGATGGATTGAATTCGTACTTACTTTGGTGCGAAATATGCATCTCAACAACATACATGGCACGAATAAGGATACCTGAATTTGACTATACATATTTCTTTATAAGTATATATGTGTGTATGTATGTATGACTCATAAATTGACAGAGAAATCTTTCAAACATATATATCGTTACCTTAATATAGAAAAGCCCTATAACTCGATTTAAATAAAAACAATAAGTTAGGACCCTTCTATATCAATGTAAGGATATGTACAGTAGTATTTTAAAAGCGGCTATTACACATATACGGCCATGTTCTGAAAACCATTTCGTTTTGAAATCACAAAATTTCAAAAACGGAAAAGTGTTCTTTTTATCAGATAATTTACTGCATTCGACATTAAGTTCGGATAAAATATCTCAAGCATATGAAGCCTTAAAACCAAATAAAATGCTGCAATAAGAGAGCTTTCTAGTTAATTATTTTCCTGAAGCTTGTCGATTTCAAAACGAAATGGTTTTGAGAACTGGTCGATAGTCACCCTTATCGCGAATAAAAGACGAACATTTTGTGAACAAAATTAAGAAATAGTATACTGACACATCAACAACGCAAACATTGGCGATCACAATTTTAGGGAAAGGGAACACATTTCCGTGAACTTTTGGCGATAAGGGTGAATATTTTGCCCATTCGTGAGCTATTATATTGTAGAGCATTTGGCGAACGTAGGAATGAGTTTATAGCTGCATTGGTTATATATGACAGTTGTTGGAAAATTAGTGTTGTAAACAACAAAAACAAATTTTTTTATTTATATTTCTATTGTAGTAAACGTAGGTTTTTTTTCATAAAAAATTCAGTAAATAATTTTGTTTAATTTTTTTTTTATATAAACAAGTTGGATGGGTCCACGATGGGTCGATTGCGAATCAAAATATCAAAGCATTTTGAAAACAAGCGAGCATTCTTTTGCTCATCTTTCATGTTTTGTTTTGTGGAGAAGGGTACTTCCCCCTGCCCATTAATGGTCAAAGTTTAATTTCTATGATATTAAGGCATAAGTTGTACATTTTTTTAATATTTACATTATTTTTGGAAGTAATATTTTTGTCACTGTCCACAAAAGGAAGCTGGAACGAAAATGGCATCTTACGGTCTCATGGGTTCAAGTTTATGGTTTTGCATTTTCGCCGACGATAAAAGTTGCATTTGGTAAACAAAAGTATGGAAAAATTAAGAAAAAATTTAATTTTTCAGAGGTAGGATTAGTTCCTTTGAGGGGAACTTTTTTCCCCTTTGTCGGATTTCTGTTATTTTCAAGGTTTAACAGCCTAGGACTATATGACATGTTGCTGCCAAGTTTCATTAATCTAGACGCACTCAATAAATTTTCACAAGCAATATAAACTAAAAAAAAAAGTAACGGTCAGCTTTTTGACTCAGATAGTCCACCAGGCTTTAGAAAATGTAGACAGAAATGTGCTGGGAATCGTATGATTTAGAAACGCCAGATTATTCGTAAAAAACTCTTTGAAAAATCTTATTTGTTAATTTTTTGTTTTGTGTTGCTTAAAATAATTTCTGCAAACTTAACTTCTAATGGACAACATAATCCAATCAAAGAAGGAAAATCGAGCGTTTTCCAGCACACCTCCGGATATTGTTTATTCATTAAAAAATATTTACTGCTTAAAATAGTTAATAGAACCTTTGATAACTTTTTTAAACGGCCGTACACGTATACGTTTCGAAAAGGATTTTATAAAGCTTTTCTCCTTGATGTACTCCAATGGTTGATAAAGAGGACCCTCTGTTTCCAGAAATATGTCAAAACTGTACATGGTACGTAATAACTGCCTTGCCAAAAGATTTGAACATGGAGATTTCAAATCATTAAAAGAATTTGTGTAAAGTTCCATCATCTGCAATTAAAAAAATTAGAATTAGATTAGGCAACTTTAATTGCGCAAGTATAATTTTCATTTTTATTTATTTTCTTTTGAACTTGCTTCTATGTTCACATTCAGCAACTTTGTTGAGCAAGTTTAATTTTCTTATGCTCGAATTTTCTTAATTTGTTGACGTTTTGTTTCATTTCTGTATTCATTGTAATTGTGAGTGATTTGAAATTTGGTGTATGCAATGGAAATTGAAGAAAAAAATAATTTAGTTAAAGATATACTTGAATATACATAACTGCCAAGTACAAGTAAAGAATTGCCAAGTACAAGCAAGTCTGTACTCAAATCTCGGCAATTCTTTCCCCTTCAAACCGACCTTTCCTCTCACACCCACAAACACAAGACTTGCGCAAGTAAACTTGCCTAATCTGAAAGAGGCCTAAATATAAAATAATTTTTTTTTTTATTACAAACGAATACATTTTTGAAATGCTCAAATCATACCCATATAAGGTAGACTTGCCTCAATTCGTTTTGAAAGATGTGTTCTTGGAATATTAAAAATGTATTGAAAATGTGTATTGACATATATGGATATTCAAATTACAGTCAATTAGGGGAATACGAATCCGAATATCATGTAATAGGCGAATATTCGTTACATCACTATTTATATATACACGCAAGCATATGTTCATATATCATATTTATTTACCTTAATAGATGAATTGTTCACTGCATTATGATGACCATTCCAATGCACAGTGATTGTCCACAATGGCACGTTTGTGGGATATTTGTTTGAAATGCTAATAAGACATTCCATCTTTGCAGACCCCAGTACTATAACAGCTCTAAAGAAACTGCTGCTATCGTCTGTCAAATTTTGATTTATAAGTTGTGTAGTAGTTTCTGAGCTTTCATATTCTTCCCAGGATATTTCCGTCCACTGAACTAAAGCACAATTTGGTTTCATACTTCCCATATTGCTATCAATATACTCATCCAGATTTTTATTCATAAACGACCGGATTTGGGATATTAAAATTAGACGAGAATGCCAATAGTTCTTAATTTTTTTTACACAGTCTGATGTAAATTCTTTTAGTTGTAGAATGTTATTATGATTTATCTTAATATTGTTAAAGGACGAGTTTCCACACAGAAGTTGAAGCCAGCGATATGGCTTTCCTAAATTATGTTTCGCAAGTTTTTTATTAAATTCCTCCAAAGATATCTTATGGTTTTGAAGCTAGAGTTAATTTAAAAAATACATCGAATTAATAACGAATCCCACTATGTTTGTACGTAAGTACATGGGAAAGCATTCGAATGGAGTTGTTTTTATTTAATGCAATAGGCGATTTCAATGAATGGTAAAAATATTAGTACATACGTTTAAACTTGCAATAGAAAAAGGCATGGAATCACCCATATCGTCATCTCCAATAAATTTTAGAAAATCTTGAAGACAGTTACTTTCTGAGTGGTTCACTTGATTTTCAGATAAATGGATTTCGCAGCAACCAGTAGTAATATCAAGAGATGGCAAATAAAACATTCTAATGGTCAAGTTATCGTTTAAAAAGTTTGCATCAACGAGCTATAGTCGATACATTGCACGTTATTAAAATAAAATTGATAAAAAAATAAATTGAAAATATCGATCCTCATTTTCGATTTGATAGTAAGCGACATTTTATCGAAAATAAACTTTTAATAAACGGGATGTAAAATTTTATCGTAATCAACAATTTACGTACAAAAACATATTTGATGTTTTAAAAAACCTCCTGAAAAATTTAATTTGTAGCTTACGATTAAATCGAAAAAAGGCGCGATATCTATGTACCTTAATTTGAAGTGACAGAGGGTGCGATTGTAAAAAAGACGATTGATCGGAGGGATTACATGATTGATTTTTTTTAATTTCATACAATTTCAATTCATCTTCTTGTCCTAGAACTATTATCTCAAAACCACCGTCCAATTGTTCTATTGCCGTTAAATTTACATAAGCAATGTATAAACGCTGCGGTAACATATTAACTTTGTGCTCCAGTTTCCATTTTTGCTCTATCGGCATTTGTAAAGCTTCTTGCAATGGCCGTGTAGACTTTAAAAGTGTACGCAGTGACGGAGCGAACGTAGACAGAACTTCCATTTTAACTATAATTTGATTGAAAATTATATTTTTATCGCTTAATAACTTGTTGCAGTCATCAGAAAGTTTTTTCCTTAAAGCAAGTTCTCTTTCTAAACGTTCTATGCGGTCTTTGTGGCTCAGTGATGTCTCTGTGCGAGTCTCATTTTTGGGCTCATATATATCAATATCTTCATCTTGACTTTTAAATTTGTAACACTGTTTTATTTCACGTTTCAAATAGTTTACTTCATATAAAAGATTTTGTAGATGTAATCGATTGCAGTCCACTAAGGTTTTCTGTGCTTGCAACTCTTCGCGGCCAGAACGTACTTTGTATTTAACTAAACGATTTATTTTTTTTATAAGTACAAATTCCATGGAACCAATTTTTAATTTATCATCTAGGTCGATTTTCTGTTGGAGAGAAAATATATACTTATATATGTATTTTTATAATCATACCAAATTGCGGAATTAGAGGTGAGAATTTTGTCAATGCAATGTGTATGCAGGTTAATATATATGTATGTATTCGGATAATTATTCAGCAATCTTACTAACCGTGTCCTTTATATTATTTTTAGCATTTAAACAATCGGTAAATAATTGCTTCAGTAATTCAAAATTTTCATTAAGTATTAGTGACATATTGCAAAATTAATTTATGCACTTTAATTTGACAGCGAAACCATTGAAAATGGTATTGCCAGAAAAGAAGAATAGTAAGGTGTAGATAGTGCTGCCATTCTTTCGTAAGTGTCCCCAAAACTGCAACAAAATATTTCGTTTACCTTGCGGCTATACGTTCAATAAATTTCTTTCAATTTTTTCAATTTCCTCAAGGAAAACATTAAAAAAATTGTTTATACATATTTTATTTCAGCAAAGAAAATTATGTACTTCTGTTTTAAATTTTTTACAAACACAAAAATTATTTTAAAACAGCTGCTAAATTGAAAAAAAAATTGAATGAAGTGTTGAAAGCAAAATTGAAGTGCACCTGGTATTCAATTCCCAAATGTATGAGTGTGGTCAAGGCGAATTCAAATAAGGTGGTCTTAATTCACCAGCTGACATAGCTTCTCTGTTGTCAAATCAACCAAACGCCTTGAGTGTGGTAGTAAAAAAGTGTGAACGTATTGAACTGTAAAAAAATTGAAGCAAAATTTAACGTGTAGCCTCGAAGTAACAGCCATTTACACCAGGCATGAAATGAGTAACATTAGCACTAACATTATGTTAATGGATAACTCAGACCATGGACTATGGGTTCTTATACTGTGATGTAGGCCACAAAATTTACTGTTTTATTAACGTTTAAAAGCCGTTGTTAATAAATTTATTTATATATATCGCACCCTAAATAGGAAAAGAGAATGGAGAGGGGTAAAGACTTGACCGTACCAGTCAAGTTTGCTTTTTCGTTTTGTTTTGTCATTCGTAATACTCTACGACGACGCAAATTGATGAGACTTGATGACTTGACTTGACGGTGTGTATGAACACGAATGCAGGTTCAAAATAAAATTGAACAAAAACTGCTCAGCTAAACCTGACGTGTGTGAAAGAGGACTTAGTAAAAAGGTGGGCTTAACAGGTAAGTATAAAATTATCAATATTTGAGTGAGGCGCACATACATACATATGTACATTTTAATTGTTTTTTTTAAATGTGGTTTCAAAAAACCCACTTAATATCTGTTCTAAATACAACGGCCGCACCCAAAACCTTTTCTTTTTTTGAAATTGTTCATAGGCATTTTTTGAACATAAAATTAAATATACAAACTCGACTAACTCCACAAATTCTTTTAAAAACTCGATTTCACTCTCCATTTTTTCTTTATAAGTATTTATAAACAAACGCACACAGCTGATCAAAACAAAACTAAAATAGCGCATGAAAAGCAGTGCATGTAACTCAGCGCGAACAAAGTATAGAAAGAAACAAGAGGATGAAACGCGTATAAAGCATAACGCGTAAAAAGCGAGCTATGGACCTCTACCTTTAGGCCGGCGCACAATGAAGTTGAAATACATGGTTTCTTATAAGGTCGGTTACATTCAGTACGTGTCCGTCAACGCAAATTACTAAATTTGGTAAGCTTTTAACTTTTTGCGTACGTTAAGTAGTTCGACGATATTGGTTGGATTTTTGGGATGTTCTGATTCAGATTTTTGTGTTTGGTGGCAGCAAAAATAAAATTAAACAAAAGAAAAAGTGAAATAAGTACAAAAAGATGAATTTAATAAATAAAATGGAGAATCGACCTATATAATATGTTCAAATGCTTCCGTCAATAAAGTACTCATTGTGCCAACCTTCTCCGTCGTTGCGTTAATGTCAGTTTAAAAAGGCGAAGTTTAACGTATGACGGATTCATTGCGCCCCGGCCTTTAATTTAATAAATCTCTAACGACCACAACAATTTCTTTTGCAAATACAGTCTTCTTGAGGAATATTAATCCTTAACTACATTCGTGGGGTAATTTTTTACCATATTTTATACCTTACTTTGTACGCTCGAAAAAAACTGCCATTTTCTAATTTATGAAATTTTTTAATACCTATGACAAAAATGTTATTTTAATAAAAAATAAACAAATGTAATATTTCACATTAATACTTTATTTTTTATGTGAGGCTCTGCAAAATAGAAATAATTTTTGATTGGGGTAGAAAATTACCCCACCAATGTAGTAACGTAAGTAAAAAAAGCGAATTTAGTTAAGGGCAAGCAAGGCCTATTTATCGGGTCAACGCAACTCTCACGATGATTTTTGTTTTTATGGTTTGTTTTCTTGTTTGAGCTGTCAAAAGTTATTTGCACCATATACTTCAGTTCATGTTTGTGTGTGTTTCTGACAACTTAAACATAAAGTTGTTTTTTGTATTGCTGTGTTTTTGTAGAGTTGCGTTGACCTGATAAATAGGCATTGGTTAAGGGTTAAATACCGTTATGCTTGTTTTTATGTTACATACTTTCGCCTTTTATTATATAGTATCAACAGTTGTTTGCCACCACAGAATATGAAATATTTTGAGTTGTGACTGTTTATGATTTAGTGTGCGATATGTATATGCATATAAAATACAAGTACATGTTACTTGCTTTCTATTGTTTTTTTGACAGTTCTCGCCACAAAACAACAATAAAAAGCCCCCTATTTTGCGGGTACCTGTATTATTGTATCATTCTATAGGAATTTAGTTTGCTGTTAATCTCGAGATAAACATTTAACCACAGAATTTAATTTAACTACTAAATTTAATAAAATAAATAGTTAATCAGAAATTGTTAAGTTACAAAGTGTGGTGTGTGCTATGTGCCAAGTTCTAATTAATATTGAATTGGGAGAATTAAAACAATTGTTTTGTTGTTACATTGTATGTACATAAGATACATACATGTACTATATTTACTTTTTGTATAAAAATATTAAATTAAAATACGTACTTATATATATATATATATACATACATATATTATCAAGCTCATAAATTACCTATTTTTTAATTACATAATAAATTACAAAAATGTATTTATCTCATAAGATAGGCAAACGTGTCTATCCTTCATTGAACGAATTGTGATGTTGAAAGCAGATAAACACATATGTACATATGTACAATGCACTTAAAATATTTGCTAAATCATCTAATATGATACAATTAATAATTAAGTATAAATAGGCAAAAATTGTTTTTAATTTATTTACATTACAAAAACTGCATGCAGACTCGTCAGATGTACAAAAATAATAAATAATCGAATAAAAAATATTAATTAAAATGTTTGAAAATGGGAATTTCCACAGAAAAGTACACCTTTTGTCACAAAACATACAGAAGTGTCACGAGACGGAAGATATGGGTATTTTTTTGTTTGTCTCGTTTTCCCTCGAATTTTGTCGGCGTTTTTGTTTTGATTCTTTCTGGTGCAATTAAATTACAACGCTTTCAATTAGCTGTGTTAATTGGTAAGTAGTAATACACTACAGTATTAAATACACTATACCTTTCTCTATTTTCCACGAATTTTAAAAAACCTGATTGGAGGTTTTTTTACCTGTCACTTCACTTCTTTGTAAGAAAAACTAATGTTTTATATACTTTTTTGCATGCCGGTGTATAGCCTAGACCATGATACAATAATACAGGTAGCCGCGAATCTACAACAAATGTACAACAAATAAAACAACAGTGATTTTTATTGCTGTTTTGTGATTGACAAGAGAGACAACCAAGAGAAAACAATATACATGTACTTGCGTTTTCTCTTAGCTTTGCAAAGCATGTTTGTATTAGTACAGTTTTAATAGGCACTGTGCGCGTGTGTTGGTAAAACATAAGCACCATTTGGTAGATCACATCACGAAACAAGCAAAACAGCTGGCGCTTCGCGGTTACCTGTATTATTGTATCATGGCCTAGAGCATTGATCATCAAAAGGCCGCCCGTGGGCACTTTGTTATGCTCTTTTTTACACGTACATTCGTACAAGCATGCAATTTGCTCTCTTTTACATTACATATGTATGTGTTTGCTTATCATTGGCCTAGAGTCTAGTGATGTGCACTAACACATAAACACACTTGCGCTTGTGTGTGGAGCAGAGCAAAACCTCTGCTTACTTTTAACAGAGGTGGAAATGTTTTGTGAATCACATTCTGTTTATTACTTGTTGAGACAACAACACAACGCGTAAAATTTTTAAGGAAAATTACGAAATCGAATTCTTCTTTAAAGAAAATGTTGATGGTAATGCACAATTCGTTATATTTTATTGTGTTTTACATTTACCTAGCCATGTTTTTTAATAAAAGGACATCAAAATATAGATAAAACTTAAAAATACTTGTTATCCATCCCTGCTCTATGCTAAAGAGAAGCCAAAACCTAAAGAGAGCAACATTTTTTTTTCGTGTACGTATTTGTTTGCTGCGTAAGCAGAATTTGTTTTTTTCTTGCTTTCCTATAACGCGTTATAGGGAAAGAGATGCTTGAACATCTATGGCCTAGACCTACATCGGTAAAAACTAGAAAGTAATCGAAGAGCATAGCTCTAAAATTGTATAGTGATGTAAAGTCATAAAAGGTGGACTTTTCTGTGGAAATGTCCATATAAGAACTGTTTTTATTGTTATTCCAGTTTAAATATAAACGTAAACTCAAAAAAATAGCCGTATCATGCTTTCGGCCTTATTGTGTTGAGCATGATTGATCATAATTATGATCGGGTAATAAAATACATACCTATCAGGAAACCGTTAAAGTATGTTGTTTAGTCTATTATTGCATCGTGTATAGGTACATACATACATATATATATACATACAGGAAAATCCCGATAAATCGTACCCCGATAAACCGTAATTCCCGATAATTCGTAATAAACTGTCGGTCCCTTGAAAAAATCTCGTTAATTCGTAAAATTTGCATTCATTTTGGTCCCCTCGCTAATTCGTAATTTTTTTTTCAAATAAAATCTTCTTTACCTCTTATAAATCGTAATTGTTTGCTAACTACCACTTATAATTCGTAATAAAAACAACAAAAACATGGAAAGAATGATGAAATGAATTTGTCAGCTTTATTTTTATGTTATTGTTTTTTTTAAGTTAATTTAATTATTATTTTTCGAACTGTATTTGTTTGTAAATATGTTGTTGTTTGTAAATATTCTGACAACAAAACATAGTTGAACGGAACAGCCAGCCGTTTTCGAAGGCCACTAAACCTTCCTCATCAGCGTTCTTCTATGTTTTGGTCCACTGTGTGTGGTGTCAGTTGATGTAGATGTCTGCCTTATATACGAAACTTTATTGCAAATGGAATATGTGAATTGGTTTGATTCATTGCATTTCAATTTGCTCATGTGTTTTGTAATTAAGGCTCAAAGTTACCATCTCTATATTTATTGTTTTTTGTTTGCTATTAAAATTACACGTATTTTACGCTAAGTAAATGAATTTGCTATTTTACTTTATGTATTTATTTTATTTATTTTGTATTTTATTTTTGACAATTGTTTTTTATGTTCATTTTTTTATAGTTTTAATAAAACCCCCGTTAATTCGTATTTATTTTATTTTAACCCCGTTAAATCGAAACCCCTCTAAATCGAAAACCCCTATAATTCGTAAGAATTAAATATGTACATATATCCACTTGTGCAAAAATTTAAAGCATTCGTTTAAACCAATTTTCTCATGCAAAATTCGTTTGTTAAATCAACTTAAAGGGAGTTACATATTTTGTTCACTGTTATAGAAAGTAATAAATTAAAATATGTATGTATGTACTATATAGCCAAAAAAGTGTTTTAAGCCAATTAAAATAAACATTTCTTTTTCAGAGAAACTAATAATTTAAAATAGAAGCTATGAATTTTAAGGCATGGTCTGCAGTATTAGGCGTTTTTCTAGGATGTTGCAGTAATGTTATATTTTTGGAACTTTTAGTGAAGTATGCATTGACAAATAATGCTTTTGTTATTAAATTTTTTATATTACACTATAATTATTGCTTTACTTTTTATAGATATGATGCGGGAGCCGGAAATCTCATTACTTTCTCACAGTTTTTATTTATAGCCATAGAGGGTTATATATTTACCTCTAAATTTAATACAGTTAAGCCTGTGATTGGGTTCAAAGACTACGCCATTTTAGTTATCATGTTTTTTGTAACCAGTGTTTGTAATAATTATGCTTTCAACTTTAATATTCCAATGCCACTGCATATGATATTTAGAGCGGTAATTTTAAATAGCATATGTATGTATGCATGATATATAATTTTTTCAATTGAAGGGATCTTTGATGGCCAATATGATAATGGGAATTTTGATACTTAAAAAACACTACGGAATTTCTAAATATGTCTCAGTTTTATTGATTACAGTTGGAATAATAACCTGTACTCTGGTTTCGGCTACAAAAGTGGTAAGCAGTAACTTAAAACTTCTTTAGTTTTAACAATGGCACGTACATACATATCGTCTTACAAAATACAAAAACCCGGAACTTGCACGAATTAAATATCCATTAAATACAAAATTTAAAATAACTGCTTTAATTTTAATTTAGGAGGACACTAGCAACCCCAAGTTTAAAGATAACTCTTATGATGACAACTATTCTGTCATATTTTGGTGGTTTGTTGGAATCGGCATTCTCACAGTAGCTTTGCTAATATCAGCTTGTATGGGAATATATCAAGAAGTACTGTACAAAAAATTTGGGAAAAGATCACGAGAAGCTCTATATTATACGGTAAAAATTTAAGAAAAGAATACAGATAACATTTTGAAGTACATATATTTTAATATATTTTTTTAGCATCTATTACCATTACCAGGTTTTATGTTACTGGGTAAAAACATTTTGGCTCATCTAGTGATATGTGCTTCCAGCGATCCACTAGTCATTGCAGGAGTAAATACTTACTTTCCCGAGCAAATATTTTATTTACTGTGCAACATGATAACCCAATATGTCTGTATTAGTTCTGTATATGTATTGACAGCAGAATGCAGTTCACTGACTGTTACATTGGTTGTAACACTACGCAAATTCGTTTCGTTACTATTTTCAATTCTATATTTTCAAAATCCGTTTACACTTTACCATTGGATAGGAACAATTTTAGTGTTCACTGGAACTGTAATATTTACGGAAGCATATAAAATCAAAAATGTTAAAAAAAATATAGATTAAATATACAACATAAATATGTGCATACCGTCACCTTAAATGCAAACGGATGTAACTACACTTTTATATTTTTTTACAGGAGAAACAAAAAACGTTTCACAATCAATAATAATAAAACGTTCTTGAAAATTGTCTTCCAAATTTATTTGTGGTATGGATGCTCATGTGTTTTTAACCATTTATTTCCTTTTAATATATATTTAAGCTTTTATGTTAGTTGCGTTCCTTGCAATAAAAAATAGATGCATTCGTAATTACGTCCGTATGCATTTCTTTAATAAAGTCGTCATTTTTGATCGCAGAAATCTAAATTTTTGCGTGAACATATTTGATATAATGAACCATAATCAATCAAAAAATCGATTTCGATTTTTTGTGTAGTTACGTCCGTTTGCATTTAAGGTGACGATACATACAAACATACATATCGATGGCTTAATATAAAAAAGGCCTAACTCGAATTTTCGATATTTTACAGGAGAAGCAAAAAACTGAAGAAAAATCAAAGCATTTACATGCAGAAATAGTTTTTTAAGTTGCCATAAGTCCTTGATTTTAAACTGTAACGTACTAAGATCTTCAAGGAGGATGCAATTATACGTTGTCGCCCAGAAAACATTAATAACGCGATTTCGAAAAAAAATTGAGTTAGGCCCTTTTTATATTAAGCCATCGATATATACATATGTATGTATTTATGAATCTGCATTCGAGTATTAGGGAATAATGGGTCTGTTCGTAAATGCATCACTGCGCTGCAAATGGAAATTTAAACGCTCTAAATTGGTTCACTGAATTAGGTAAAGCACAAATAAATGTCAAATATGGTGTACAAACATGATTACTACTAAAACAGATTATCAGCGAACTTGTATTGCATTTTAAATAAAAGTTTGGGCGTATGATGCAGAGCAGTGATGCATTTACAAACACACCCAATGTTTTATTTTTTGCACAGACTATATCTTTATACCCAGCAAAAAAAAAAAACGTGCAAAAGAAATTGTTAATGCATGGGTTCTACTGCAAATGAATTGGTTCAATTTAGGTGCAGAACGCATTGACGAGCATGGGTTCACATTTAGCAAAACTGCTCATCATTCAAATGAGTGCTTATAACCCATGATTCGATGACGTGTTTTTACGTAAATACAACTCATTTTCAGCTTATGCAATATTGCTTCTTCGAAATTATATCCTAAATAACTAAACTCATTTAATACAGAATCAGTCTCGCCTTCCAAATATTCGAAATTCTTAGTTCTTATTTTAATTTTATTTGTCAAACTTTGTAACCAATTATATAAATTGTTGTATAGTGTTGCGATTCAAATGCTTTTTGAAGTACAACAACAATAGATGCTTAACAAGTTATATAAATTTTTTGGGTCACGAGTACGAGCACATATTTTTAGCTTTGAAATTTCAAAATATTTGCCATTTACAATATTAAAATGTGTTTTTAATTCTAACCACAGTCAAGGGAATTTTATTTGCAACATCTGAATTATTAACGAATTTAAACAAAAAGTAAAATTTTGGATATTAGACAAATGTTAAATTTGTACAAAAAAGGAAAAAGATATTGAACTGAAATGATATTTTTGACTTTAATCAAAACGCGCTAATTTAGCGCTTTTTTTTATTAAACGCGCTAAGACGAAAAAAAGCGCGTTTGGCATAGTTAAAACGCGCTAAAATTAGCGCGAAAGGCGCTAAATTGGCATCGCTGATTATGACAACAGAATTTGGTGAGTAAATTCGTCGTTATTTTGCTTCATACGACGAATTTACTAAGCGAATTCTTATCGAAGAATTCGTCAACGTGAACGAAATTCGTCGTTCGTCCCAATTGTGTTCCTAGCATAAAGGCGCACATTTGTGCACAATGTTTGCGGGATTTTGTAAGTCCCGAAAATCCCGAGTTCCCGGTTCGGGATTTCGAGACTCCATCACTAAATCCCGAAGACCGGGATTTTAAAAAACCTGTCCCGATTAGCATTTCTAGATCGGACACACATTGTTTTTTTTCGCAGCCAGTATACAAACCGTACTGTTCTAACTGTTAAAGGGCCGTTCACACTATAATACAAGTATTAATACTTTTGACGAAAATGCAACTCTGACATGTTGAGTTGTTATTGTCTTTTGAAATTTTTCAAACAGAAATTAGATTAGGGATGCATTTTCGTCAAAAGTATTAATACTTGTATTATAGTGTGAAACGGCCTTAAGGCATACTCTCTACCACTGAGCTATTGCACTCTTTTTATTTGTTGGAGATAAAACTTGTTTTACGAAAATGTGTCAATGTGATGATTTAATTCCGTTTTTGCTGTAATACTATATTAATTTAAATCTAACTTATTAAATTATTTAATTTTAGTAAAGTTGAACAGAAATGTAATTTTAAACATTTAGTTAATGCATTAATTAATTTACATGTGTATGTATGTAATTATTGATAACATAAGTTAACTGCTGCCTATACCCAGCAAAAAGTAAAAGGAGTACTTCCTTACGAACCACTTTTAAATTACTTTGAAAGTATCTAATGGATATTTTTAGATGGTAAAGAAGTTATTTTTAACCACATATCAAATGGAATTTTAAATCACTACTTTGTTTTCAACAAATTCTTAATTTTTTTGGCTTAAGCCAAATGCAAGTGTTTTTTAATTACATTTAAGGCTTTTCAAGTCAAAAAAATGGAATAAAATAACAACAAATTAAATTATTTAACCTTTTTCCTTTGCATACCATAAAAAAGTGATTTTAATCGCTGTATAAAAATCACTTTTTAAACTACTTTTGTGAAGTGAATTATTTTCACACCCAAAGTTCAGATTTTTATAGTACCGAAACCATGATTTTTATTGAGTTAAAAAAATGTCAAAAGCAAACCACTTCCTTCCAATGACACGTCAATGTAAAATTCATTGGTTTTTTACCTAAATTTGAAGTGGTTTGATTCAGTAGATGTGGTGTTTTTTCTACTTCTTTTTCCTCACAGTTTTTGCTGGGTAATAATATTGTACTACATACATACTCGTATGTTCATATATCAACGTATATATACATATGTACGTGTACATGGTATTTAGGAGTATTTAAACTTTAATTATTGATCTTATGTTAATGAAGGCTGAAATATGAATTTAAATACAATGTTTGATTTTTATCATTATTTTTCATGTTTATAAAGCTCAAATATTTGCATTTTTATTTTACAACTTATAAAGTTTTTGCACAAGACAAACCCTTGTGCAAAGCAAAGCCTACATACAGTACACGACATGTAAAAAGCCACATGCGCTTGTGGTTACGACGTCACGAGAATTTTCAGTATGTTGGTTGCATTTTTTTTTAAATACATAAGTATTGAGTATCACTGTGAGTATTGATGTAATCGTTGTGTAGAAACGGAAACTTTTATTATGTCATGTAATATCAGATCCGAATAACCGTTATTATAAAAATTTAACTGATTTTTTCAAACAAGAATTGTCCAATTATTATAAAATATGTAGGCAACGATTTCCTCAAGGAAAATCGTGTGAATATTGGTGATGGCAAAATAGTTAATCGAACTGCCCAACTAATCCTCCAATCGAATTTTATCAATTGGAGTATCGGAATAAATAACAAAAAGTAAATTGTTTAGCGGCATTTTCCGAGCCGTTTTGAACTTGTCATGCTAATAACAATAAGGTTCATCGCGTTCATTTGCATAAATTGTTGTCATACATACATATGTACATATGTATGTATGTACAATTGTATGTATTTGTATTGTGAATTTTTAATAATTTGAGCCACCCTAGTGTACACTAGACGCACATACTACATATGTATATGTACATAGATACGTACATATGTATGTACTATGTACATATGTATATCGAATGTCAGTTCAAAAAGAAAAATCCAAACAATGTAACATTAAACAGTGTGTAAATGTTATCTGTAAGTGACTATGAATGTGTACTTACACATTCATATACATACATATGTATATACATATAATGAAAAAAAGTTAACTTCGTTCGTTTCTCTAAGATTTACTTTGTGGGAAGCAATTAGCAATTGTACTTGGATCACTTAAACTTCTAAAGATTTGGCACTAAAACCTTTCAGTATTACTTTTTAGACGGAATGAGTCAGAACGGTCGAAATATAAGTATTAAAATTTTACAACTTGTACGCTTTTTAGGACATACATACATATCGTCATATAAATTCAAATAGGGCGTAACTTACAAAAATTTTAAAATCGTCTTTTTGATTGATTATGATGTAATTATATAAAATCCATCTAACCACAATATTTTTATCCAAGTATGCTTAAAAATATAAAATTTATTTACGAAATTCAAAAGACTGCTGGGAACTAAATGCACTAAAACTTATAGTTTGTTTTTCCACTTCTGTAAAACACCTTAAATGTAACTTACGCCTTTTTTGAATTTATATGACGATATAGTACATATGTACATACTTACGTATTTGCATATGTATGCATGTAATATGTTGGTATACATAAATGTTTATCTTTTTATATCTTTATTAGATTGGGTGCATAAGCGCTTTAATATTTAAAAAAATTACGGACAATAAGGCGCAAATGATTTTAAAAATAAATCAGAAAACTTCTAACGAGTGGAATCTATACCAAAATGTTTCATGGTCAACGGAGGGAAATGACTTTGGAATTTTTTGTTATGCTGGCTTCACTTTTATAATTGCTGTTTGCTTATTGGACAGGTGTGTGTACACATATTATCTGTTGAATAGAATAAAGTTTGTCGAGAATCAGTTAGACATGTGTTTTTTTAGAGTTATAAATTTAAAAAAACGGTTAACAACAACAGATAGACTTTTCTTGCGTTTCGGTGTCGTTATGTTCTTCATTCAAGGTCAGTTTAAATAAATTGATTCAAGGAAGTTTTATTTTCATTACTTTTTTCTTTTTAAAGGAATCATGGTGTTCTACTCCTTAGAATATATTCAAGATGATTTAAAAGTGAATGCACTCATCTTAGGAAGTCTGACGTTTTTTGTGGGCATTTTATATTTTGTAGAAGATTGTCTTACTGCCAAAGGATATGATACATCAAATAAAATAATACAAACGGAAAAGATCGTAGGTTGCAAAAGATACATACATACATACATATGTATATTCTAACAAATTGAATTGAATCTCACGAATTGGTTTGGTTCGATATTTGTTTATTTCAGAAACCATTATCATCGATCCCCTTTAAACAGACAGATGATAATATACTCCATACTTATGTATAATTCTATTTTTATATATTAATAAATATGTTATGTACATTACACTAAGGGTTTCTTTTTATTGAATATAAAATATAATTAGGATTAAGTAAGTGGTCTAACTTAAAATACAATAAAAAATATTTATCATATTTTCGGAAAATGTTCTTATTAATTTTGGATTTTATTTAAAAAAAGAAAATTACATTTCCTTAATATTTATTTTAAATATGTATATGTGTGTGTGTATGTGTGTGTGTGTGTATTTTCATTTAATTATGTATATTTATTCAATTTACATACCTTTTTTTACTATAAACTTCTTTTGTATGTATGTATGTATGTTTGTTTGTATGTGTTGTATGTGTTGCTTTTGTAGGGGAGATACCATATGCATGTTTGTTTATTTGTTAAGTTAGTATGTATTGTATTAAGAGTATGTGTTGTTGTTTGTTTATCCATTTTACAATTTCATTTATTTTTTACTTTTCTTCTTCTTCTTTTTGTCTGATTTATTTTTCTTTCTGCTCGACTTTTTGCCAGATTCGCTGTCTGGAGACTCTGAACGCCTGCGAGTTTTTTTGTCACTTTTAGAAAGCTTTCGCTTGCTGCGATCTTCATCGTCTGAATCGGAATTTGTGGATGAGAGACTTCGCTTTTTTTGCACTACCGCAGGAGAATTGGACTGGCGATGTTTGCGTGAAGAGTTATTATCATAGTCACGATGTTCCCGCTCAGAGCTTTGATGAGATTTATCCGCCTTTGATGTCTTTCGATCTTTACTTTTGCTATGACGTCTGCTGCGATTGAGATCAGATTCATTGCCATGGCGGTCGCGAGTACGCTCGCGATTTTTGTCTCCATCATAATCTCTATCTTTGTCTGCAGCGTCTTTTTCCCGATGCCTTGTGTGCTCTTTATCTTTGCCTCTGGTTCGATCTCTATCGGTTTCTCTCTCATGACTTCTGTGACCGTCTTGACGTCCGTGACGTTCGCGATAATTTTCAACTTCGCTTCTCTTGCTGATGTTGTTGTCTTTATGCTTTCGCCGATTTCGATCAGTTTCTGAATTGCGATCGGTGGAGGAAAAACTAGATTTGTATGCATGATCTGCATCTCGTCGAGTGTCACCCAGCTGAGAATAAATCGGTTGACTAACCTTACTGCCCAACCGATCCTTTATTGATTTCTTTTTCTCATTGCCTTCACTTTTCACCTCGATAGAGCGATCTTTTTTAATATTTACAGGCAGCGTTATTTGTATATTACGAATACTCTCGTGTTCGTCAACGAAGCACTTGGAGGATTTTTCTTTCGATACTGATTTCGCATGTACTTCAATGGGTCGAATAGCGTTAATTGCCCGTGCGAAAATTGCCTTTTCGGCACGCACGATAATATCATTGGTCACTTTATTGTCTGTGAGATCATGCGTTTGAATTATATCTGTTTTATCGCCACATAAATTAATTGTTCCGCCAGCAGCTTGATCTTCAATTTCCCATTTCGAAGCTTCAGGGACTAGTTTATTGGCGCCATCCTGCAATTTAAAGCTGTTGTCATCGAAATCCGTTTCGTATTCGTGAATATCCAAAACAGCATCGAAACATTTAATGTCCGATGGCGTTGGAGTTTTTTCATCATTTTCTGTTGTCAATGGCTGGTTGTTTTTAGGAGTCCCTTCACTCTGGGCTGTAAGTAGACCATTCTGTTCACTTTTTGGAGTAGAAATCGGACCTAGATCTTTTTCCATATCAAGATACACTTCCAAGATTTCCTTCTCAGTTTCAAGCTCCTGTTCCGACTTGTTTTCCTGATTGCTTTCAACATTGGGGCCGCTGGTATTAAGTTCGTCGTCCTTTTCAATGTCGTTATTTTTTGGGCAATCCTTTTCCTCCGATTTAGGTCTATGTCGTTCTTTCTTAGACTTCTTTTCCTTTTTGACTTTCTTGCGTTCACTCTTTTCTCGTCGTTTTTTCTTTCTATCTTTTAGTTTTTTATCAGACTTTTTACATTCTGACTTTTCCTTGTGATCTGTTTCTGAAGATGTTTGGTGTGGCTCATTTAAAGTGTCCTTGTGTCTAGGAGGTGTCATACTGCGTCGCTTTGATTCGTGATCATTTAGTTCTTTTTCCTTTTTGCTATGACCTTCCTCGCTTTTATGTTGCTTAACATGGGAATGACTCCTACTAGTCAAAGAACTGTCTTTATCCCGTTGTTTTAGATGCCCATCATTTGGCTTTTCCTTCGGTGTCGTACTTCTATGAATCTTTCGGCGTTTTTCGCTTATTCTTAAACTCGATTGAGAACGCGATCTCGAACGAGATGCCGATTTACTTTTTGATCTTTGCTGCTCTGTTTTGCTGCCAATGTTGTAAAATTTGTTTTCTTCCATATCCTGCGATACACATTTTTCATAGAGATCCGGAGTACTGTTGCGCACAGATCGGTCTCTTTCTCTGATAGTTGCGGCGGCCGGTAACAAAGTAATGCTATTTGTGTGGAATGGATTACGAGATGATTGGATTTCAAATCCTGGTGGTGGCGGCTCCGAATTTTCATCATTAATATTATAGGGCCTCCTTTTAAAACGTAAAAAATATATATGTAAATAAGTAAAGTAACAAAAATTTTCTTAATAAAAGTTAAATTTACCGTAATTCCATGTTCTTGTCATCCTGATCAATTTGCGGTCTATTTCCAACTCTGTAATCAAAAGATTTTGAAGTACTTGCCAACGATCTAGCAGTTTCCCTTTTTTGCCTATAAATATTAGAAAATTCATAAAAAATATATCATTCTTTTGGAAAATATCTATATATTTACCTTTCATACACATCCTCTTGTTGTTCATCAATTCTCAATTTAGGAGGATAATATTGATGTAGATGTCTTAAAATAGAGAAATTTGTGTTCAAAAATCTAAATACATACATACATACGTACATACGCACAAGTTGCTTGCTTTACTTACTTTTCGTGTGCACTGTGCACTTTAGCTGTCTGTGGTGATCTATACCTTTTGTTAAATGGAGAATGAGATCTAGATCTAAAATGGAATAAAAAAAAATTATAATTATTAACTGGTTGCAAGAGTACGCATATATAAAGAAAAGTATTTACCTGGAACTTCTGTCTAAAGATTTTGAGCGCCTTGTTGTTCTGTAACCTTGATCTTTTTCACGGTCCCGATCTCTATCTCTTTCTCTGTCGCGCTCACGTTCTCTTTCCTTATCAATGCCTTTATTGTAGCGAGGCCACCTGCGATCATTATCTCGTTCTCGGGAACGACCTCTTTTTTCGTAGTACCCGTGATCCTTATTCCGATTGTTATAGGGTGAAATACGAAAATTTCCTCTAACATGACGATCTTTTGATCTTCTGCGGCGATCAGGAGAACGACGCTCATCTTTCTTTTTCTCTTTTTCCTTCATAATTCGATTGAAAGCTTCTAATGGATCGTCAATTATTCTAAACATAAATAATAATAATAAACATAATATTTTTATTGTCAATACTTTTGCAACGATATGCGATCTTACCCAATCCCAACTTTAGCGGCCACTTCTTCATAAACTGATGCTATATTATTAAATGGGCGCATTTGATTAGGGGCTTCTGCCTCCCTAATGGGATAATTAAAACGATTGGGCATAGATGACGGGAAACGTTGGTACCTGTGAAGTAAAAAACATGCATACATTTAAAATAAAGTTATTTTTTTCCAACACAAAAATAGTACGTCGGTCGCCGCTTTACAAAGTTCCCAGTTAAAACTCCAGCATCGAGGCATTAACTTACAGTGTCAAAATTGTTCTTCTCTCAATCAGCGACAACTTACCGAGAAAGCAAAAACAAATTTAATCCAAAGAACACAAACGAAGTCCAAAAGATATGCATAAATATATGTATATGTATGTAGTTATTACTCGTATATTCCATTTAAAATCATCTCTCGCTAAAATATTACAATAATATGCGCGTAGAAAATATTACACATTTTGATTTCTCTATTTGGTTGATCAGTAAGAAATAATTATGACTCAATTAGACATTTTATCATTTTTAAATTTGCATTGTATTCAAATTTTAAATTTTTTAATATAAATACAATTACAAATAATTTTATTATCAAGGAATAAGGCAAAGCATTATTAACTCTTAGACACTTCATTTCCATACATGTATATTACAAGTGTTTATATGATATACTTACATTTGTAGGTATGTACATTTAATTATATATTTTGTTTTTATTAAAACTTCTTAAAACTTAGTTGGTTTTTTTTTTACAAAATGTATATTTTGTTTTATCTATTCAATAGATACAGCATTCCACTTACGTATGTACGTGTGTACACATTTTCATTGCAAATATCACTAACTTATTGCAACATATGCATATCTCAAAAATTAAAAAAAAAAAAAAAATTCGTTATATCGTATTTTATGTTGTGTAAAAATTACAAACAAAACTTTTCACCAATTTCCTGCCAAACTAGCCTGTTTTAGACAAAAATATCGTTTTAAGTGCTTTGAGTGTTACCTGAATTAAGACTTTGCAAAGTATACTTTGCGTGTGGAAAAGGGGTATTTGCACAGTCTTAATTCAGCTGGGAGAAAGACAGAAAGAGATAGTATTTCTCCCTCTGTCTTTCACACAGCTGAATTAAGACTTTGCAAAGGCGGTATTCGATGTTTGATGCACATTTTCGTGCGTTAGTGCAAATGCAAAATATCGTAGCTTTTCTTTAATCCTTTCAGTGTCAAAAATAATTTGTGGCGAGATAAAAATCGTAACCAGCGTTGTCAGATTTTTTCTGACCTATTTCGCCAATTTGATTTAAAAAATCTCCAAAAGTCGCCAAAATCAATTTTTTTCTTAATAAATATTTGATAATAAATTTGATTTTAATATAAAACTTTTTTTAATATAAATTTTTATTAAATAGTCGTACAGAAATTTAACATAAAATCGCCAAAAGAAGAATTAAAGTCGCCAAAAATAATTTTTTTAAAATATTTCTCATCCAAATTCAAGATGAATTAATTAAAATAATTAATATAAGAAAAATCATCAAAATCAAGTTGATTTAAAATCTTGCAGACGTCTTTTGGAAGGATTTATTTTTTTTAAACTACTCCTTCCACAAACTAATTTTGCTGAATTACAAAAATTTTGAATTTCAATTTTGTTCAAAATAGCCACAAAAATCGCTAACAAATTATTTATCACCAGAAAAATCGCCACGTCGCCAAACCAAAAATTTGGACGCCAAACAATTTGCAAAATCGCCAAACGTGACGACAGCCCTGATCGTGATTAGTGTACGACAATACTCTCTCAATAATAAGAAAAAAAGTCAATGCCTACTACAACAACAATTTAAAATAGCAAAAGCGTCTCTCTTTCACATAAAACAAGAAATATAATTAACAGTACATCTTTATACAATAAAATGGCGTAGAAACAGCAGTGATGCCAACAATTCAGAGACAAAACGAGCCAACCGAGTAGTCAAAAAGAGCTAAAAAGAGCTAAATTTAAAAATTTGAGATTTTTCCGTTTTAAATCTATGAATGTATTTATTATTCAATTTGTACTTCAAGATTTTTGAGCATTAATAAAAATAATAGTAAGAAAAGATCAATTGCTAAAAACGGTGTATGTACTGCAGCATATAATGCAAGATTTGCTTGCGCAATTTGCGTTTTTGTTGAAACTTCTGATATATCTGGCTAGGATAGCACAATATCGTTAAGTGGAGCCATACATTCTTTATGCTTTCGAGTATCCGAACGGCGAACTAAATCAAAATATTTCGCTCTTATAATTAATTTGCAACATTTGCACAAAGCTTTACATGGAACTTTTGTTGGTTTAATCCAGGAAAACGAGGAATTTGATCCCAGGCTTTCCTATATTTTTGGCAGTAAGTATTTGTCAAAAATTTTCTAATTATTCAGAAACGAACACACTAAATACATAAAATACAAAAATGTAAATGCCTCAAATACGAAACAATAGGGTAAAAACGAGAAAATTTACTATAAGATGCGAAAAGTGCTAAAAGTGCCGTTTTTAAAATTGAAAAGAGCAGTGCTAGCTCTTTTTTTAAAAAAAGAGCTAAAGGGAAAAATTTCGAGTTAGAAGTAATCAAAAAGAGCTAAATATAGCTCCAAAATAGCTAAGTTGGCATCGCTGAGAAACAGAGTACAATGTAATGTCGAAAGGGTTAAAATCCAACAACAAAATGCACACACAATCCAAAGAAAAGCTACGATATTTTGCATTTGCACTAACGCACGAAAATTTGCATCAAACATCGAATACCGCCAATAATGTAAACTTTGTGTGTAAAAATAAAAAACACGCATTATGCTATAAACACAATCAAGTCCACCGACCATCGACTACAAGATGTCAAAAATAGAATACATGCGTGCTTATGAGAATAATTCTTTTAGCCGCTACACGACTACCGACTTACACGGCTACTTTTGTAGCCCGTAGCCAACTTAGGCTAATTTCTATTTTTCTTGGCTACAAAAATCAGATTAGTGCTGCCAATACAATAAATGCATGAAATGGTGGTTTTAAAAACGCAATACATTAAATATCGCTATTAAAAACGCGAAAAACTATTATAGTGGCACCATTGAAAAATAATAATCATCTGTTAATTAAGTTAAGTTAATTAAATTTTCTTGAGACATATGAAATTTTTTTTTTCACACAAATTCACTTAAACAAAATAAGTTTGTTTTGTTTTGGTTAACTTTAATACATATGTCAAAACAGATGTTTATTTTTTGTAGTTAGTGGTCGTTAAAAGAATTAAGTAGCTGGCGACTTGTCTATTTTTGTAGCCAGCTACTTTTGTAGTCGGTAGTCGATGGTCGGTAGCCTTTGATTGTGTTTATAGCATTAATTTTAAACCGAATACGTATAACCATGATACAATAATATAAAGGTACTACCACATTTGACGTATAAAATTAATTTTGACTTTTACCAAAATTGTTTGATTGCTGTTTTTTGTAAAGAGAGAGGAAAACTTTGCCACACGAAATTACGGGGAACTTTTTTTTAGGAATGTTTTTGGAAATGTGTAATTTTAAGTTTAGAAATTATGGTTTAATACACATTTTTTTAAATGTTGTATTAATAGGATACGTGGATAACGAAATATGCATGTGTATAATATGATGTAGAATGGATGAGCGTGTTTCATGCATATAATACACATTTACATACACTTCGTGTGCAAATTTATTGCAGCTTACAGTAAGAATTAATGCTTTTTTGATGGGCTACATCTGAATAATCTGAACAAAAAAAGACATGCAAAAGAAATAGTTAATGCATGGGTTCTATTGCTAATGAATTGGTTCAATTTAGGTGCAGAACGCATGATTTTAACACAGGCGTGTCATTGACGAGCATGGCCTAACATTTAGCAAAACTGCTCATCATTCCAATGAGTGCTTAGAACCCATGATACGTTTATTCGTTTATATATACATACATATGTATGTTTAAAACAGAGCATAACGAAGTGCCCGCGGGTGGCCTTTTGCTTATAATTTTAGGCTCTAAGCAGGCATACTCTGATGATTGTACTCGTATTTGAGGCAAACAGCTTTGAAAGCTGTTAAGTGTGCTGTTATTTCCTTGCAAATTAAGAGGAAGCATTGTTCTCGCCGAGATCTGATTGGCAATTGTGCTCTCGTCGGTGTGAAAGCTCAATAGCTCTTTTAAAAAAGTTTGCACATTGTGCATATGACTTGGACGCACCTGATGTAAAGCAATAAGCCAGAGTAGTACGAAGGGAAAGTCCCACCCTTGATTCAGAGGCTTTTCCGTTGGTAATTTCCCTTGAATTGTTTATGCTGATGTAAATTTTTTTTATAATTATAATTTAAATACATATTCTTCAATATTTTTCAATAAATAAAAAAGAACGTAAAAAAATTAATCAAAAACTCGGATTTCATAAATTAATAAGGTAGCATTAATTTTGAGAGTAAAAAATTGTCGGCACAATGATCAAACAGAATATGTCCGCAACTTCAGGAAAAATCGTTGTCAAATTTACAAAGCCCATAATAAAATCTACGGCAGTAACTTCAAATGCTCTATAATTTTAGTTTTATTTTCTTTTGTGCTTATTTTTCTTTGTAGTTTTGTTCACAAAATGTATGAAATTTATTGAAAGTATGGTAGCATTCTTGAGAAAATGAGTATTTATATATGAGAGCATAAGAAAAAACGTTGTCAAAATAAAATATATTCTATCTATCGACTGCTTTCTGGTGCTGATTTTTTTTGTCAATTTGTATGGAAAATGTGTTTATGCCGCAATTCTGTTTGATCATACAAGCTTCAGAAGGTTAATATGGCGACGAAAAGAGAGAACGGTTGTACCTTTATATTATTGTATCATGCGTATAACTATAAACATTTTTAAATTACTCAGCACAAATGACAACAACTAAAAATTTTATAGACTGTGTGAATATATAAATATTCTGAATATTAAATCGAATACACATCCGTAATACAGAGCTATTACCCCTTTTAGACACGCAAAGTTTACTTTGCAAAGTCTTAATTCAGCTGTGTGAAAGACAGAGGGAGGAATACTATCTCTTTCTATCTTTCTCCAGGCTGAATTAAGTAAGACATTGCAAAGTAAACATTCCGTGTCTAAAAGGTTTATATTTTATTTACACATACACATAAAGCATGTTTTCAACAGTCACACATTTTCCATTAAATTTAATGTACAGAAATGATTGTTTACAATGGCGAATGATGAATAAATATTCCGAGTAAGACTGAATTTTTTTTTTGTTTGACTTAATAGATATTATTCTGTGTGTAAAAATACTCAGGACTGAAAGTACATATGAGAGAGTGTCAATTAGTCCTAGTTTACACAAAGCAAGTCTTATTGCTAAGCTGATTAGTTTGTAAGAGAGACGAGGGAAAAATAAACGAGTACTCAGCTTCATGTAATGTCAATACGTTTTGCTTTCCCATTTGTAATGTTAAAAAAGCGCACATGCATACACAAAGGTTAGTTTATCAGGCTACTGGTAAGGAAGGGAGAAATTTAGAGTCCAGCTCACTTGGGTCCAATACAATGATCCCTTTGTGCTACCTGTTAATTGAAGATGATGTTACATTAGGATTAGTATCTGATGAAGTCGGTATAGTTTTTAGTGACCAGTGCCTTATATGCCTGCATCACTAGAACTTTTCCCACAACAGCTGATACGAAGGACACTAATGCACATCAGAAAAATGCATGGTATTGTTATTTTTAATGACTGTCGAAGACCGGGCTAGAACCCGTGACCTTCGGTTTTTGTAGTCAACGTGCTAACTATTTCAGCCAACGCCACCCTCATGCATACACAAAACTATGCATACAAAATATGAGCTGAAAAATAAGACTTGAATTGTGTGGACGCCGATGGAAGTTCAAAGAAGAAAAAGTGATAAGCTTAGCAATAAGACTTGACTAGTGTGAACTGGGACTTACAGGTATGTTCTGACACTCCCATCGTTTTCAAATCACATGCGAGTTGTAAATCGCCAAACTCGTTTCTCTCACTCGTTTTGTTTGCGACTTGCCATATTGATTTAGGTCAGCTGTTTGTTAAAATCGCCAGTGTATAAGTAAACAATCCAAAGACAAAATTAACAAAACCAAAGAACATTTTATAAATTTAAATTTTATAATAAAAATTTTGCGAAACTATTAATATTTCTGATTAAAATCAAAAGAAAACATATTTAATTTCATTTATTAACCATTTCATTGCTTCTTTAAAGTTTTGTTTGGGCTAAATTCATCAGTTCACTTAAGTATACTCTTGCGATTTGAACTCGCCAAGATTTTTCCGATTGCGATTTGCAGAACACTTCTCTTGCGAGTTCAAGTCACAATCGCAAATGTTATGCGATTTGCGAGTGTCAGGACATGCTCGTAAGTTTAATAAGCATATGCCTTTCTATTTGTAGTTGTAGCGTAGTTTGGTTTTTTGCATACACAAAGTAGAGATGCTCTTGTATGTTGGAAGCAGCTCAAGGCATAGTTGCTTGAGAGAAAATATGTGAGCGTACAAATTGTTTGTGATACGATTAGGATTATGTGCGTTGCTAAAATTAAGACTTACTCCTTTTACACACGGAAAGTTTACTTTGCAAAGTCTTATTTCAGCTGGGAGAAAGACAGAAAGAGATAGTATTTCTCCCTCTGTCTTTCACACAGATGAATTAAGACTTTGCAAATACCTCTTTTAGGCACCGAAAGTTTACTTTGCTAAGTCTTAATTCAGCTGTGTGAAAGACAGAGGGAGAAATACTATCTCATTCTGTCTGTCTCCCAGCTGAATTAAGACTTTGCAAAGTAAACTTTCCGTGTGTAAAAGGGGTAATAGTAAACTTTCCGTGTCAATATATAGACAATGCTTAACCACCAGCAAATAAATTTCAATTTAAATAAAATATTTTTGGTTTTCAAAATAAATGGTTTAATAAAGTAATTTTCATACGAAATTTGTTTTGTAACCCTTTTAAACCATACACATTTTTTTTACTAAAGTGATTAGTAAATAAATAAAGCATTTTGCAAGAGACCATCTACAATAACTTCCAAGAGTTCGTAAGAAAAAGTTATTCTGTTAAATAATGTTTTAACGCAAACAAAAACTATTAGGTGTGTTCCACAAGATTTCGTACAAGTTCGGACCAATGAGAGAAAAATTAAAATTACTCTCTGAATATGCAAAAGTTATCCAAAATTGCTGGAACGCAAAAAACCATAATCAGTGTGACCGTTTGATCGACTAAAGTGGCAAATTTCCACTTTTTCGATTGCCTTGCCTCTTTTTGTCCCCCTTTTTCTAAAGTGAATTATATAATAATACATTAAATATACGAACTTTATTGTAGTTGTTTCGATCTTTTTAATGTTGCCCCTTTTTTTTGATAAATCCTCCCCTATTTGGTGCCACTTTTTGAAAAATGTCCTCGGTCACCCTGACCATAATTGCCCATCTTGAAAAACTAGTGCTGCTTACTTTTTAAATTAAATTTTATTTTAGTAATTTTAGTCGCTTAAAACGCATAACACTATAAAAACACAAAATTTGCATCATTGTCAACAGCTGTAAAAAATAAATGAAAAAAACTCCAAAAAAGTAGAAGCTAGGAGAATTTTTGAAAAAAATCATAAATTTAATTTTTCTTCATACTAAAGAAATGGAGAAATGTGCACAAATGTACTTACAACTTCAGCTTTATTTCAAAAACATTCCATTATGCTTTTTAAAATATAAAAGTTTTTTTGCTTTATTTGCAAATTTTCTGATTAATTTTTCAGTTTCATATGTAAACAAAAAACAGCTGATTATTTAATTCTTGTCCGAACTTACCCAGAAGAAAAAGTTCGTACTAGTTTGTACAGGAAATGAAAAAATTACTCTCATTCGCTCTCAAAATTGCACAAAAATTGCTATCTGGAACGCTTTTGGATAACTTTGTACAAGTTCGGACTGTTTTGTTATGCATCTGGAACAGACCTATTGTTAATTTTCATTTGAATATGTATATGCATCTTCAGAAGTATGTACAGGTGTGTTCGAGTACTTTTGGAGTAAAATCCAGTAACTGAGTAAATACTGAGTAATACATCCTATATACCTATATAAATACGGCACACATTTTTTGTCGTACACTTTTAAGTACCTTATCGTCCACGAACATTGGTGAAACATATATGGTTTAAAAGTTATTTTTGTGTAGATATGCACAATATAAATGTTTTTTTCAAAATTCTTAGCATAAAAGTGCTAAAAAAGCGATTTAAGTTTGCATGAAAAAACAACTGTGTTTTGTACACATAATTTAGACCACCGGACGATCCTGTATAAATAAATTACTCTCAAAAAAGCGTTTGCATATAAAAGTACGCGAACAAGAAAATTGTAAAATCCAGTAAAATATATACAACAGCTGATTGCTAATAGTTTTGGCGCTAAAAAATTTTACATACAATGCAAGAAAAATATACAAAATTATACATACATAAATACATACATATACATACATATGTAAAGAAATTAGACATATAAACAAAAATGGCATTATAATAATCTAACTATTCCCTTTATACACGTTTAAAAACAATCGGGTACGTTCTGTATTCCACGTGAAAGTAAATCGTTCGGAATTGCCAAGCATTGTTGTTGTAAATACACATTTCCAAGAAAATAAAAAGACTTTTAAAATAAAAATATACAAGTTGCTCTGTATTTAATTAAAACTTATATTCCTTCGTTTTATAATATAATCCAGAACCTTGTGCACGGTGCCTAAATTAAATTCTTTCAATTCTTAAATGTCCGTAGTTAATTTACATATCGCACTTTTTCTTCTAAATGAGGTCAACTAGAAATTTTGCATTTTTCACATTTTGCAAGAAAACAATATACATACATACTAGGGTTTGGGAAACGGGAATTCCCGGGCGGGAAATCCCGGGAAATGTCTGTCTAATATTCCCGGGAAATTTTTGAGATTTTCCCGGGAAAACGGGAAATTTAAAGTGCATGTTATTTCATAAATATATAGAATTTATAATCCAATTTTACTTTAATATAAAGACTTATTATTTTTTTATATATTACAAAAATTCGTTTGAATGATTTTATGACTAAATTTACACGAACGTTGACACGTTTTTCATAGTCTGTTTAAACACTTACATATACCTTGTTCGAAGGAATTTTTTTAATCTTAAAATTCAAATTGAGTTTTTGTTTTAAATGTAACTGTAAGAAAGAAAGAATTCTTTCGACGCCGATAAACAAACAGTAAAATGTCCATATATTTTTAATATAAAATAAAAATGTGAGCTATTCAAATCTAGTCTGAAATTTCATAAAAATTCCATTAAATTGAGGTCATACCATATCTCCTAAAAAAAGTGGAATAAATTGTATAAGTATCAATGATTGCAATGATATAATCATTTCCTAAAGTAAATAATTCGATGCTAAGCGAACTTGAAGTGATTTTTCACCAAATTAGTGAACAAATTTTGAAAAGTGTAGTGAAAATTTTAAGCTGTAAGAGCTCTGAGTTGACGAAACTTAAATTGATTACAAGTAGACGCTATTATGGAAACCCTGCAGAAAATATTTTAGGAGAAATAAAATGAAAGACACTTAGACATACTGTGGCTCAGGGTATTCAAAATTCGGCGCAGCGCAGTATGGTACTGTAACCTGCTTGTACTTAACGATAAGAAACCGCCTGGAACTTTTTCAAAAAGAATGAGAAACAAGCAAGGCAAATTCTTATTAAAATGAAGGTAGGTCTTATTAGAAAATTGTCTACTAATTGTGGTAACAGTCATCAATTGGTTTTTATATGATCTTTTGCTGTGTAATAACTTTATTCCATTTGCTTAAATTCAATTAAAAATTCTTAAAAATTTGTCTTAGAACTGCTTTTTTATTAAATTTCATTTCAAAAGAATGCTTACATTAATAAAACAATCGAAATTTCACCAACTCTCATTTAATAAATGTATTTAATTTAGAAAATTAGCTTTTCCCTTGTATCCCGGGAATTCCCGGGAACTTGATTTTTTAAATCCCGTTTCCCGGGAAGTGCAAAAGTCCGGGAAATCCCAAACCCTAATACATACACACACTTTAAAAATCTGACATTTCTTTGATTTTTCAAAAAAAAAGAAGAGAGAGGTGTCTTAGGACACCCTGTTATAGCTATGCTGTTTAGCTTTATAAAACAATCTTAGGGCCATTATTACAACCTAAAGATAAAGTTCCTGATAGTAAAACTTAACATTAGATAACGTGAACGATAAAGTTACCATTAATTTTTTTCATTATTACAACTGTCCGATAAAATAAACAATACAAACGATGTATTGAGGCAACATTGGTGTAGATACCGGCTGCTTTTGCCTGTAAAATGCTTAAAGTTCACTTTGAAAGTTACCATAAGGATAAACCTGCTGTTAGCTTATCAGTCACTTTTACATTAATGTTTACTTGTAATAATCAAAATATATTTACCCGTCAGATAACATCCTAAAATTAACTATTTGTAAGTTGTAATAATGGCCCTTAATGTGTTAAATAACAATGCAATAAAACTATGTATATTACATGATGATGTCAAATTCGCCGCAAATATTTGAAAACGTTTACATTTATTTCCCATTATATTTTTTTCTCTGGTTTGTACTCATGTGCAAAAACAATACAAAAACAAATTGAGCAATCCTTCTCATTGTTTTAGTTTTACTCACTTCAAAGAACGAAACAAAACAAAATCAAACAATTTGTTTCGTTTATTTTCGTACTCTAGAGTTTAATTTGAAATTTATTTGCTGGTGGTTCAGCGTTGTTTATATGCATTTCATTGTTGCTGTAACTAATCATCAGTAGACTTCTAGTTTTAAGTACAAAGAATTCAAAACAAAAACAAATTTATAACTTTAATAGTGTCGATTATTTTTGTTACGAAAATCACGTCCTAGCTCCTGTGTCATGAAATAAATAGCATAGCTTGTTGTTGAACAAAGTGTAGGGTCTCATAACGATGTTACAATGTACACCTTTTCAAAAAGTCGTAGGCAAGTATTAAGAACGCCGCAAACAAGATTTCTTGTCGTCGTCGGTTTCAAAGTTGGTGCTCATGGTTTGCTTTTGCAAATTTTTATCTTTACATAGTATAAATGTTGCATCGGAAATGTATACAAAATTTGTATTGATACGTTTTAGAAGTCATGCTATATAAAACCAGTTGTTTGGAAACTAGTAAATTTTGAGTTGACAGCCTTTAGAGGAACAAGTGGGATATATATACAAAATTTTTAAGGCATATGACGTTAAAAAACCCATATAATTCTGTGCAGTTTATCAGGACTTATCTCGTCCCTATAAGGAGCATAGGGCCTCAAAAAAATTAATAATAAAAAAATAACAACAAAATATAATTCAAATGATCCAAAAGTTGTTCTCCCACCGAGGAGAAAAAATATTTCTATTGTTAAAATTCGAATTGGAATGTGACACGAACTTTTTTACATGTACATACATACGTTAAAAAGACACCAAAAAGGAATTCATTGACGACAAGTGGAACACTGTATCGTTGTGTACATAATACGATTGACTAATTTATCATTGGACATTAAACACTTTTTGGCAGAATTTACTATTTAATTCTAACTCCGTTTTTAGACTCACATACAATCTGATATGTAACATTGATTTATATATGTCCATGTGCATAAAGAGTATGTAAAATACTTCTTTTTTTTCAATATTATGTAAATAAAATCAAAATCGTATTCTGTTACTCGGAAAAAGTTCAAAGGAAATCAATCAGTTCTACAAAGAAGAAGCTCACTTACCCTGGTGCCACATTGCCAATTTGATTATAACCCGAGTCGTATGAATTCATGGGCGGCATCGGTAGTCGCATTTGATGTGGTGGATGATGTGGAGGCATGTTCGGATGAGGATATAATGGTGGTCGATGCATATGGTTGTGAAATCCCGGATGCATGCTAATTGGCCTTATTGGTCGTTGTTGCTGCATATCGTATGATTGATGAGTATATGCAGGAACTTGAATTGGATTAGCTCCAGGTGGTTGAACGTTATCTATTGACTTTGGCAATGGCAATGGCAAGTTTCTGTTCTTTTCATAGATAAAATGTTCATTGCTTGCGCTTTCAACGTGTTCACGAACTTTTTCTTGCGACGAATGTTCCCATTCTTTAGCAGAATGGTTGGCATGTTCATTAGATTTATAAGAACCGCTTTCTCGATGAGGAGACGCCTTGATGAAAGAATTGGGCGAATTACTATTAACTTTTACTTACAAAACTTTATTATGATGTACCTGATTTTTAGACTTCGGAGAGTTTTGCTCGATACCCGGTGGTTTGGGGTGAGAACCATGACGTCGGTTAAGAAATTTTTCGGTGCGAGTGTCTGAAGCCGATGGCACAGTAACAACTATATTGTCTTCATAATCAGAATCTTCATGTGCAGGGCTGGTGGTTGCATTTGTTTTTTGCTTCGAATCAACACTTCCATCATTTACATTCCCATCTGCTTCATTCGGTGATGTTGTTGCTATTGGTGCTGATTCTGTATCAATATCTTCCTTATCTTCCTTTTCTTTTTTCTCAGACTCGCTTAGTACTTTCTCTTCTGCTTTTCCATTTTTTGTCTCATCAACAAATTTTTCACTTGGTTTTGTTTCCACTTCTTCTGGAGGCTTATTTAATTCTAAACAAAACTTCTCTTTTACCTTAACATCTTAATTTATAATTTTTTTCGAAAGATTTACCTTTTTTTGCTTGACTGCTTGCCTTATAGCCTGTTCTATTTTTGAATGCATTAACAGAGTTTCTTAAAAATCTATTTGGTATCAGCGATCCAGGTGAACTGCCCTTTTCCTTACAATCGGGACACTCATTATCCTCAGATTCGAGCAAGGCTGTGCGCACGCCTATTTCAAAAAACAAAATTATGGGAATACTATGAATTACAGTAATTATATACACATTTATATAATATATACAGATTTATATATCCGTCAAGGGTGTTCCGGAAATCGAGCGACTTCAAAACGCAAGATTTCTGGTAGAAACACCTCTATATATACTATATCTATAAGCAAAAGTATATACAAGCATTAGTACTTTTTCTTTTGTTTTTAAATGTATGTATATAACGAAAAGATTTCACCAGCTTCAGGTTATTAAAGGACGCAATAGAAAAAGTACTACATATGAATATACATGTTTTTGTGAAGCTCTTAACATACAATCATCACAGAAAGAACTGCCGCAACATGGTATCATAACAGCATCAACAAATAAGTCGTTACATATTCCACATACAAGATCTTCCGGGATTTCTTCTCTCTTCTCCTCTTCCACTGCCGCTTCTTGGCTATCAATCATTAGTGCTCTGTTGTGTAGATTATGTTTAACATTTCATAAATAAAGTATTTCGCTATAAATTACTTTTATTTATTAACTCACCTATCATCCTTGTCTATAAATGATTTGGGTATACCGGTTGTTCTCTTTTCGACAGTATGTTCCTTACTTATAGTGTAGGGACAGTTTTTAATCCAATGACCTCCTTTCTTGCATTTGTTACATCGATAGGTGGAAGGAACTTCGCCAGTTTGTGAATAGCCTCTAATTTTTTGATAACTTTAATAAATTCAGAATCATTATTTTTTTTCGCCATTAGCAGTTAACAAGATTTGCAAAAGTTATGTATGTACATACATACACATATGTACACAAATATATTAAATCTTACCTTTTGGGGTCATATTCAGCAGTACTTTGTAACATCATAGCTTGTATTTTATCCTCCTCACTACCTTCCATTTTCGATAAGTCCAAATCAGCTGAATCTACTTTCGGTTGTATTCTGGGCTGAACTGGTCGACTCGATGTATCCCACGATTTTTTAGCTTGGTTGGCCACCGGCACACGCGATATTATCAATGAGGTATTTTTGGGTATTAAGCTTGATTCATGCTGATATTCTGAAATTAAATAGATTTATATTTGAAAAAATATATAGAAGATGCCACGTCATATATTTTGATTACCTTCCTTAGTTTGGGCATTAATAATTTGCAAATCAAAATCATTAATTTTACTTAGACGCTTCTGCTGCAGAATTGCTTTTTTCAAGTCCGCTACCGATATATGCAGGCCGTCAAACGTGATGGTGTCATAATCGAGAGTGCTTTTAAATTTATAATGCACAGACATTGTGCATGCACTGGCTTAAAATGTTTAAAACTTCCACAAAATTTAAAACCTTCCAAAATTTTACGATATTCCTGCGGAAAAGAAAATAATTATGTAGCTATTTTCGCATTTTGTGAAAAATTAAATTGGTATCACATAGAGATGTAATTTCAAAAGTAGCCGGTACCAAGTTGTAATGTTAACAAGGAGTAACCATGTCTTATATACATATAAGCAAGGCGAATTCAGTATCAGTTGAACTTAAGGCGAATTGACATGAGGTGGTCCAAGGCGAATTCACATAAGGTGATCTTAATTCACCAGCTGATATAACTTCTCTGCTGTCAAATCAACCAAAACGTTAGGAAATATTCTGAAAGCAGGCAATTTTACACTAATAAATAATATAAAAGGCGAATACGCACAGTTGCAAATTGAGGTGGTCTTAATTTGCAACTCTGCATATTCGCCTTGTATATGTTAGTGTAAAATTTCCTGCTGTCAGAATATTTCCTAACGTTTTGGTTGATTTGACAACAGATAAGTTATGTCAGCTGGTGAATTAAGATCCCCTTATGTGAATTCGCCTTGGACCACCTTATGTCAAGTATATTCAAAATACATTGTGTGCAGGAAGCCAGAAATCAAAACGTAACATTACAAGAATCCGAATAATGGTGTAAAGCGGTCTAGACACGGTCAAAATGCTTGATGAGATTGGTTATAGTATGAGTGAAAATTTGTTAGTATGTGTGACACCAACGACGCTTGATGGAAAATCAAAAAATTTTGATTTTTGGCATGCTTGCTGTCACTTTTTATATACGTGTATGTGTTAACCCGTCAAGCACGAACAAATTTTCATTATAATTTTATTTCCATTGTGAACGGTTGCTAACAAATCGGAATTAAAAGAAGAAAAACATAAATTTGACTGGTGAAGAAGTGTTGGCACTTTTTATTTCACTTTTCTCTTTCTTTTGTAAATAGTGCTGCCATTATTTTTATTAAATTTCTTTATTTAGACATTTTTATATATTTTTTTAATCCAAACGAACAGCACAAAATCAAAATGAATGCTTGATGGGCCATCAAGCATGGTAACATCAAGCCGACAAGCACACGTACGCGAACTTGACAGCGAGCATTTTGACCGTGTCTAGACCGCTTATGTCAACCACTTTTGTTTGTTTGTTGAAGTACATGCAACTCTGCCGCAACCAAAGTAGGGATCGACAGACGTTTATGTGGCCATCACAACAATTTAACCGTTTTTTGTACCTGTATAGTTCTATTCACTGACTTTTTTTTTAACGATAATCGTATCGTTAAAATAACGAAAATGTATCTACTTTGCTATTCAGTAACATTTTAAACGGTATTTATTTATTTAATAACAATTCAGCCAATGGGTTACAATATCCTTACAGGCTAGCAATATAAATCAGTTTAATTATAAATCGCTGTAGTTTAATGTCAGCTGTCTTTATTTAAGCGACAATAATTTATGTGATGTTAATTTTATAAAATAAACAGAAAATATCAGCTGCGTACTATCGTTAAAAAGAAGTTACAGAATGACACAATCGTTACTGCAAGCGACAAAATGTATAGACCAAAAATTAGGATTTACGGATCGTTAAAAGTTGCTGAATGGTCCTTATTAAATGTCATTAATCAAAACTGGATCTACCTTTATAAGGTTTCACAAGTGTGATTTGGACAACAAAGTACAATTTGGACTCTACTTAGTGAATTTCACGTTTAATTTTTAACCGTTGAAAACGATTTGCGGTATTAGTTTGTTTTGCTATTATCCCAATGCAAAAAAACTAAACTTACGAGAGTAACCCAAATAAACGACAAGTTCATGTCTGATACTAGGCTTCTTTGTTACAACTCGATAACAGGCTAACACCGATGGTCAAAATCTGCAGGAAATCTCTTTTTAAAAGGATCATTATGAAAGTTGGCTAGAGAATTTTCATCCTCACTAATGCGTACTCGATTGCACTCCCAATCATTAAAGGTAAAGTGAAGTGAATTTAAAAAAGTCGATGTTTTATATTCGCCGAACACAATAAAAAAATATATATAAAAAAATTTCGTAATATTTCAGTATTTATTGATAACTTTTATACAGATCATTTACTTTCTAGGTTGGGTACGTTGCATGTCCTTAGGGAAAGTCCTAACGGGAGGAGTACGAATACGACGAGCCTCCTTAGATCTGTTTCTTACGACCTTAGAGTGGATAGCGCACGAGACACAGTAGTGCAACTTTGCATATAACTTGGGAAGAATGTAGGCTGAAAGAGAAAATTATTTGGTTAATATCGCCTTAAATTTTAAAATTTCAATTCTCACCATCCCAAACGGAAGCTTCGGAAATGTCCCGCACAGCGGCAGCCTCTACTATGTTACGGATAACAAACTTCTTAATGGCTTTGTCCTTCGGAACACATCTAGCACAATTTGTGCAACGAACAGCCTTTACGTGTCCTCTGTTATGTTTACAGCGTCCTCCATTACGGCGTTTTTTAGTCTTAAAATCATAAAATAATTTCAATTAATATACGCAAAATAAACGTTACCTGCATCAATGCAGCGAAAAATAAACTTTCAGTAATACGAATTAAACACAATAGGATTTTATTTAAAGAATTTCCTTGAAATTTTATATTTTCCATAATTTTTTTTCACAAAACGAACCATTTCGATATTGTCTTCTTTGGCCGGAAGAAAGAAAAAGAAAGAAATGTACGACGTGAAGTTGGTTGTAATTTACAGAGTTGATATAATTCAATTAATTTAGTACTGAATTTTTCAGCACGTGTTGGAGCAATTCGCTGGGCTTACAAAGTTTTATTGTAATAGAATAAAATAATTTATATATTAGAAAACAAGTAGATTTAAATGTGTATCTATTAAAACGTACAATGTACATATATTCCTTTATGGTTTACCATAATATTAATAATGAATGACTAATCGGAGCTACGGTAAAATATGCATATACATATGTATATGTGCATGTACATATATGTGTTTATCAAAAAAATCTTTTAAGATATACTTCCGTTACTGAAGATTGTAGTAGATTTTTATACTATTCCCTTGTTCTAAAATATTGGGCCGTATCGTGGTTGGCTTATTTTGACTTCCACTGAGACATTTTGGTCCTAAATTAGAGAAAAAATATTGCAGTGTTCCTTAATCTATTACAAAAACGTCGTAGTCGAAGTCGAAATACATACGCCAACCCATGATAAGGGGGATTAATATGCCAGTGTAACTAAATAGACAAAAACATTTTCGGCGTATATTCATAACAAAATACATAACTGTCATTCGGAATCCTTTGGTGGGGTAATATCACACAGCTAAAAACAACCATATGCAAGTAGTATTTCATTTGCGTAAATATGGTTATAGATAATGCGTTCACTGTTCAAATTGAAAACAGTATAATAATGCCATGTAAGAAAAAGTCTGGTTACTGATTATCACAACAGATTTCTTATAATTTTTATTACTTGGTTCAATTGAATTGTTTTTATAATTTAATTTTCAAAATCTGCTGCGACATAAATTTTCCTAAAAAAGTCCTTTATTATCTGGAAGCTATTATGCATTATTACTCATTTAAATGATTGCATTATGTGAAGAAGAAAAGTGACATTGGAAAACGTAAAGAGAGATAAAATAATTAATATATAAACATCAAATAACAGAACAACCACCAATCCACGACCCATCATCCTAAGGAGGGGGAAGTAACTAAAAAAATATAAAATAAAAACCAATGAAATGGCATTAACAAAACGTATAAAATGTTTCAAATATATGGTTTATTGTTATATTGTCCTATTAGCGGTATGTACAAACAATTACATAGTTGCAAATCTTGCTAAAATCAATTAATTCACCTTAATTTACATTTTTAACAATTATACAAAAAAAAAAAAAATAATAATAAAATAAATGGCACTGCCTATGTTCATACATATGTATGTACATAAGTACCTATGTGATAAATAATAAAAATATGATTGCGCAACATGTACATACATACATATATATATGTATATGTACATATAAATTAAATAAACAATGTGCATACAAACTTTCGTATATACATACATACATACATACATACATACATATGTACATTTATGTACTTAAGTTTGTATGCATGAGAGTGTGGATGCAAATTTCATATTGTAAATATAGGCAAATGACCTTAAATGCCATTCATTTTATGTGGCAAACAAATCAGACTCTATGGAAACTCAAACAAACTCATACATATGAACATAAGCACATACATACTTACATACATATATGTACATATATGTATGTATGTACATAAATATTTTTCAGTTCTGTTACAAATATGTTACTAAATATTTGTAAATTTAAAATTAGTACATATGCATGTACATACATATGTACATAATTACATACATATGTACACAATCAAATACATGTATATATACATACATACATACATACATATGTACATTTATGTACTTAAGTTTGTATGCATGAGAGTGTGGATGCAAATTTCATACATATGTATGTATGTATGTTGTATGTACATATGTGGCGCTTGCATTATTTAGGATATAATTTGTATGTAGGTTACTGGATGCGCTCAAATATTCTTGGGTACCTCTCTCTTGTGGGGCCACTCAGGACACTATGGGGTGGTGCAAAATAGACTCTGGGCTCCTGCAGCTCTGTTATTGTGCCTGGGACCTGGAACGTTTATTTTGTGTTGGATAGGTTGTCAGGCTACAAACCAAAAGAAGCGATGTCTTTTGGGTATGGTAAGTAAAGGATTAAAAAAATGTTTATGGTACACACATGCATGTGCATACATACATACATACATACATACATATTACATATGTACATATGTATGTATGTGTGTAAAAAGCATGTATGCATAAGTGTACATTAATTTAATGTCAAATAATATGCTACATATTTTAGTATTCACATATGTATGTATTTTTTGTTAAAAAGTTTGCTACATTCCTAGTGATAAACATCTTAATACAGTTCTTATTGTGTGGGTGGTCTTTAGCCATGAGAGAACATTTGCCATCATCTGTAGAGATTTACATAGATGATTCATTTGTTGAGTTCTTGGACAAATTTTCTAGGACCAAGGTTGATAACCAACATTTGTGGAATAGAATGCAATCACAGGTAACCTTGAAAAAATATTCCACTTGCATACATAGTACATATGTATGTATGTATGTACATATGTATGTATTTACATATGTATGTATGTATGTATGTACACAAATACATATGTGTGAGTGTATGTATTTATATACATTTGTATGTGTGTGCAGCGACATGTATGGATGTGTGCTCAAAGCAACCCAGCAAACAAGCAGGTTTCACCTCAAATTGAATATGACTTGAAACAGTGTTGCCAAGGTCGCAAATAATTTTACATACATGCGTGCATACACAAATACATACATATGTATGTATGTACATGTATACATGTATGTATATACATATGTAACAAATTTGTAAAAATTTTACAAATTAACGACATACTAATTAATACCTTATAGGCAGTGATAAGTATTACAAAAAAAATTAATGTAATCAGACAGTTTTATATCCATATTATACCTAGTGGTCAAAATTATGTCGCACTTCAACACTGTCATAACGGAAAAAAACAAATTTTACAGAAAACAATTTTAAAGTTTTCAATTTGCGCACTTAATTAAAAAATAAAATTTTATTTTGCTCTCATGAGTTTGTAGGGCATTTTTTAAACAATCGTAGAGCAATTTGTAGAGCAAAAGCAAATTAAATAAATTGCGGTCACGGTCACAATTAATCTTGATTAATCTTGTACAAATCAATTTGTTTGTGTCGCTTTCTAAATCATTTCAAGGACCCGCATTTCAGGTTTATTATGAGGATGACAGAGAATATTTTAAGAGTTAGATCTTGTGTTTGTTAGATTGCTATAAATCAAATAACAAAAAAAAAACGGAATTTTCGATAAATGGAATAAAATCAGGAACTTCTGAATCAGTAGGGTTTTCACTAATATTTACATTTAGTGGTTACGCTTTTTCTTTTGGGCAAATGTTTGGCAAGTGTGACCGTACTTGTATTGCATTGTATTGCTCAATGCGCTGATTTACACGGGATTAATTGTGCTGGAATAACATGCCAGTTTGCCGGTGAGAGAGGCAAAGAGAGGGGTTTTGTGTTTGGCATAATTTTTCAACCAGCTACAACCCCGCATTAGCAGCACAAAACCAATACACACACAACTTAAAAAACTCCAAATGGTAAATGAATACGAAAAACACTAACACACACAAAGCTGTGTATACGTATACATTTTTATGACGGATGAATTAGTCTCGTGTGTTCTTAAAAAAACAAAAATTGTGCTGCATAAAAATTAGTCTCGTGTAAACTACCTCAATGAGAAACTAAAATATTAAGATGTGGCAGTGTATCCGCAATATTGAAATTGCAGTGAAATCATAAACAGACACAACTCAAAATTATCAAAACGATTTTATGTTTTCACAATTTTTCATAAACCAGTTCACTCAACAAATCTCTAACGACCGTACAAATTTCGTTTGCAACACAGTCTTCTTGAACAATATAAAATACCGTTATGTTATGTTATATGTATGTATGTATGTATAGACATGATTTTTTTTTCGGCCTCTCCAAGCACACATCTACATATGTATATGAAGTCACGAAATATTTTCATTCAAAAGCAGATCGATCCTGCCTTAAAAGAAAATAACGAAAACTGACTTTTCCTTGCTAGTCTCTATCTACATACATATGTACATAGGTAGTTCAGTTCTATAAGAACAGTCCTGTTTTGTTTGCCAGCTCCTCATACTTGCGACATTTCTCCAGTATCAACAGTTCTTTGCCACTCCTGAATATCTAGGCTTTTTTCGAGTTGTGACTGCTTATGATGTACGCCACGATACAATTATACAGGTAACCGAAAATCGACAACAAATTTACAGCAAATAAAACAACAGGGCTTTTTGTTGCTAGTTTCTGGTGCCAACTGTCATAGAGCAATGAAAGATACACAGCGTGTGTGTGTGTTTGTAAAACATAAACAACATTTGGCAGAGTGCACCACGAAACAAGCAAAACAGCTGGCGCTTCGCGGTTACCTGTATAATTGTATCATGATGTACGCAATGTGATTCTTCTTCTTCCTTTTTATAGCAATTCAGTCATAAATCAATGTTTTCAATTTACATACATATCGTTAGCTAAAATGCAAAAAGGCGTAATTAGCAAAAAAAAATCAAAATCGAGTTTTTGATTGATTATTATGAATGCCATGACACTTCTGCGATCAAAAAATAAGGAAACAGAGTTTCTTTAGTTTTTTTTTTTTGCTTTTCCTTTAAAATTACGTTTTTGTTATTTAAGCCTTTGTGGATTTAAGTTAACGATATAGTAGATATTAAAAAAATCTACTTCTCTCAAGAGGTGAGAGTGCGCAAACCATTTGTTTTTGAAATTTTTATGCAAGATTAAATACGATATGACGAGTTGTTCTGCATTATTTTGAAACATGGCTATGTTACAATAAAATAGCGCATGTATTTGTGGCAATATGGAATAGTTAATACGATAGCTTAAGTTGAAAGTCGAAAGTTTTGAAGCTACCGCCAAGAGATTAAAAGGCTCTAACTCCTGGAACATAATACAACATAATAAAGCTAAATTTCCTCAAGTCTATTTAAGCTACTAACTATTCCATATTGCCACAGGTATAATATACATAATATGATTCGTGTAGATTATTAATACATGTAATTATACATATTTTTGGACATATGTATGTATGTATGTATGTACATATATGTATGTAATAGATATTGTAAGGCTCTCTTTGTATTTTTCGTATAGTTGCAATGCTGCGGTGTGGATGGACCTTTGGATTATCGTCGGCTATCCTTGCCATGGTCATGTTGTTCCAGGCCAGAAACCGCTTACGAATCAGCATGCGATACGCATTACAAGAGGGGTTGTTTGGCAGTAGTCTCAGAACAAATAAAATACACGCTGTTAATAACGGCATTTGGAGCCGCTATCATTGCCATTTTTCAGGTGAATAAGTGCATTTATGCATACATATCGTCACCTAAAATGCAAAAATCGTAACTGAAAAAAAATTTTAAAATCGACTTTTTAACTGAATGTGTGTGATGCAATTAACCGAACATACTAACTTAATTAATGAAAGGCCGAGCTAAAAATAGCTTTAGAGCCAATTTCCCCAATTTATATTTAAATTCGTTTTTCATATATTTTATTATTTTTTTTTCAATGAAGCACAACTTTTAAATATGAAATGATATTTTTTTGCTTTTTTTTATTGTTTTTTTGCTGCTTTTTTTGGATTTCAGGTGACGATATGTACATATATTAGGCACGTATAGTTTTTTGTTTTTTTTTTTGTATAAAAAAAAAATATAATAGGCCGATGATATTTATAAAAATACTATATGATATTGGAGGAGTTCACATTTTATTTTATTTTGTACTCATGAGAACTCTTAAAATTGCTACTTGTGCAATTGTGCAAATTCGCGAGACTTGTTTCATAAAGACCCTTTTCAACTTTTGTGCAAACAGTTCAGTTATGAAATGTCAAAGAAATTAATGCAATAAAAATAACTTGATTTATTTCTTTCAAGTAATTGTAAATTTAAATACATACATATGTATGTATGTATGTATGTATTTCTATATAAACAAAAAAAGTGTGAATTGTGTCTAAAGAAAGCCAAAAAAAAACAAGAAGTTGTTGTTTACAAAATGCACAATTGCACAGCTTAAGCTTACGAGTGAAAATTTGTTGGGAAAATTTAACAGATTTGTGTAAATATATTTCTATACAATTTTTAACATTTTAGGTACATATATGCGAGAGTGTAAAAATTCACAATTGCACAGTTTGCGAAACATTCAAAAGTTTTCATGAAGACCCGTAATATGTTTCGCTTTCTTTAACTTGCTTTTAGTCCCAGTTCACACCAGTCAAGTCTTATTGATAATCTTATCACTTCGGTGTTCACACAATGCGAGTCTTATTTTTAAGCACATATTTTTTATGCATAGTTTTGTGTATGCATGTATGCTTTTTTTAAAATTGCGAATGAGAAAGCAAAACGTATCGACAGTACATGAAGCTTAGTACTCCTTTCTTTTCCCCCCCGTCGCTCTCGCCTATAAACTAGCAAACTTAAAAATAAGAATCTCTTCGTCTGAACACTGAATTATTAAGGCTAATATTCAAAACATTTTTTAACACATATTCGGTAACGGGCTGTAGCTTATTCAAGAAATACTTTGTACTTCTACTAAATGTACTTCAAGTAGTTTGAAGTTTTCTTTGCAAAGGGGCGTCGTAACTAATTAGAATTCTAATGCGTAACCTGAATTCAGACAATTATTTTTTAAGTTAAAAAGTTTCATACATATGTATGTAACTAATAGGCAATTTTATAGAATCCAACATGATTTGAAACTGTTTAAATCAACAAATACATGTCAGAATCAAACAGTTTTTCATTAGTAATGTCAGATGTGTACGCGGCATAAGCAATTTTATTTTTAACGGATTCGAATATTAATTTAAGAAATTAAGTATACGTTAATACAGATTTTCCTGTGCATCTCAATATTTCCCATGGTTTGTGTTGTTGTATGAACTGAGTTCTATTTTCTTATTAGCTTTAACCTTATTTTGAGTGGTTTTTCAAGTAGACTTGGGTAGAACTCGTTCACTAGTTCATTTTTGACACAAACCTATGATCAAACCCATGTGTTTTAAATGGGTTTGTTCATGGGTTTGTGGCAAAAATGAACTAGTGAACGAACGAGTTCGACCCAAGTCTATTTTCAAGTTAAGCTAAGAATAAAAAAATTACAAAAAAAATTTGCTCGGGTCAGTTAATTTTTCTTACATTAATATACATATGTACATATAAAGAATTGAAAGTTCGTTAAATTTAAATGAAAAATTTTACGTACAGAATATCATTACTTAATACATACATTCATAGAAAGGCCCGATCTCATTATTTTCTTTTTTGCATATTTCGATAGAAGAGCATCTAACGTATCGAAAAATGCAAAAATCTCGATATAAAAAAAATGAGTTAGGGCCTTTTTATATTAAGGTGACGATATGTTGAGGGTGTGTTCCATTAAATATCTCCTGGCTAACTTGGGGCCACACGTCCAATTTTTGCCTTTCAATTCCATTCAATTTGCAATACAATCACACTTTTTTTACTAACACAATCAAACTTTTTAAATTGAAAACTATATTGCTTTCAAATTTACCTATCCATTTACATATATGGCAATTTAATTTTCAATTTGAACGGCTGGTCACAGCACACATTGATTGTAGCTACAAATTTGAGGTGTTTCTTCGTCGGTGCCATTTAAAAAATTAAATTGACTATCAATTTGTGTCACAGCTATCAATTTCAAGGAATTTTTACACAAAGTATGTGTACTTGCATATTTCTTGTCACATTCGGGTATCGCTAAGGATCAATCTTGGTCTATGCGAGGTCCTTTGACCACCCAGACTAACCTAACCTAACCACGACCATTAACATGGGCATAAAAATTCATTTAGTAACATACATATATACCTATCGGTGGTCTCAGGTAGAAAGGGCCTAACTCGTGTTTTTTACCAAATTCTCACAAAAATATATTAGAATAGTGTAAAAATAAGGCTTTTACAAGCAGTTTTACAAAAAAAAAATTACTTTGTGAATATTAAAGTTTCTATTATGTTTTACCTTCTCCTGTAAAGTTACAACTATTTGAGTTAGGGCCTTTCTACTGGAGACCATCGATATGTATGTACATATGTACATATGAATATTTTTTAAATTAAATTTTCATCAATATTGTTTGTATTTTTGCAGAGTATTGGTCTTTTTTGTGTGGTGCATTTGGCCATTTTGTATGGAAAACATGAAAATGGTTACGATAACAATAAGCTGAGTAAGAAGCGTCAACAACAGTTTCTACCACTCTCCATTCAGGATAAGCGCCAGGATATACCTTCACCTTTAAGTCTGTCACCAACAGCACCGGGCCATCGTGTTCTAAAAACGTCCGGTGCAGGCGGTAAAAAATGACAGACGATTAGCTTTTAAGTATTCGGATTGAATTAAAAAGAATAAAAAAACTTTTAGATTACTATTCTTAAAAATATCTACACTACACCTATTACTTAAAAAAAACAAAAGAAAACGAAAAAGAAAAAGATATAGTATTCTACTAATTTGAGATGGAAAAATAATAAATGTGGCCCTCAATTTATGTTGTTGTTATTTTGTCATGTTCAATGTACAAACAAAATTCTATTCAAAAATAAAAGAAAAATTCATAGAATTAAACATTTCAGTCAAATGTATGTATGTAAAATATTAATTTTAATGTATGAGAATGGTTTAATGAAATAAGTTCTCAATAAGTACAAACAATTCCACAAAATTATATAAGTATACTCGTCCAGTTAAACAAACTCCTGGATCCAATTTCTTCTAATTTCTCTCTTCAATTTGTGCATAAGTGAATACGTCTACCTTCGCTCATCAGCTCCTGTCCAATAGCTACGTTCTCTTGCTTGATGGGTATCACATCAGGAAATAATAATAATAATAACTCTCCCTTCTTTCTTTATTTTATTAAGAGCAGCACGCAGGGGTGGTACCCGACTCATGCAAAGCATGATCCTGGAAATATAAAATAGGCTGCGGGTAGAATAATAGATGGAGAAGTGTGAAATTGAATGGAAAAATTAATAATGGTCCAGCCGACGTTTTTAAAATCATATACGATAATTATCCTTAAGATATGATATTTGAGAATCTACATATATACATAATAGGAAAATTAAAGAAAAAGTGTGAAAAAGTATTTCTATTTTAGTTTTCTGAAGTAGTGCGATTTCAAATCGATTCGATTCGATTTGCAAAACAGTGCCGACAGGTCGTGTATTATACGTAAGGTCAAAAACGGAGTTCACCTGTTTGTGCGGTTCCATTCATAAATTACACCCAACTTCATTATTAAGTCTATCATAAATATTTTGCTTCTTACTCTAAGTCTCTGGTAGACTTGACTATTGTCATCCGCGAAATAGTATAGGATTATAAGTTGGACATAGGGCTTCAAACATTCAGGAGAACCCATCTATAACAACTCTTATAGCACGATCTCTGCCTTGGTGTGGTGGCTTAAGTACAGACTGTAATCTATGATTTTGGTCTGATACATGAAATCGGCTAAAGACTTTTCTCGAGGACCTATCTGATGCGTTCTGACTAGAAACGGCGAATACTAAAGATTATCCAACCCCTAAACCTGTTAAGTGACCCGTACATAATGAATTTTTTCAAACAAGGATAAAATGCTGTATTACAACGGAGACCTGCTGACACTTGAGCACCTCAGCATGTCGAAAACTGTCTTATTCACGCTAATGGAAGCTATTTCTTGGGTGGTCTCCCTTCTCCCACACTCATCAGTACGAAATTTAAAAATAATAACGAAAATCTAAAGAGGTTGAGTGAGGACAGACTACCGGAAAACGGTATGGAAAGAAACGGATGGCGACAGATCAAATTAGTTTGGTGGGAGACCACGCCGACTGTCATCAAACATATCACAGGAGGGGAAGTAGGAGACCAAATTCCATCAAATGCATTAAAAAAAGGAGTGAGACAAAACACTTGCTTGGGGAACTGCAAGTAAGCACAAACTACAGCTGTTTCAAGCATGCCGCAGAAAACTTCAGGCAACCGATTTCCATTTCTACAAAACCAGCGAAGAAACCAATATACACATATACTTCAGATTTCGCAGTTGTGTCCTCACTCCTTCTGAAATGCGTTAGCAAAAGAAACGCAAATCATACTACGAGCTCCCAAGCTGCACATCAAGTGGCGTTTGTATGTGGTGGTAAGAAAACTGCGGACAAGATTTATGGTTCCCTTACCACTACTTCAGTTGCATGCCAGACTGAGCACAAGGACAGCTGAGGCCTTATGAAATGATGAAATATTGCAAGGGCAGCTGCCTGCAAGCAAGCCCTTAAAAACCTATAGGTGTATTAACGGGTCATACAGCGAAGTGGCTAAGGACCGATTGTAATCGAGCGGGGCTGTCACTACATCATATTGGCTTCAAATCAGAAGACAACTAATCGAAGTTCGTCGAAAGGTCGTATAATACATTTCAGGAGACTATTCACGTTCTTAACAGGATCTGTCCGAGGACAAATCAAACGCATAGTCTGTGCGTACGAATGGTATGTCATGTCTCATGGTCTGAAATCTGGCGATTGCACCTCTTCAAGGGCTATGACAGGGAGCTAGACATGATGTGGTCCCCTCCAAAGAGATTCTAAGTTGGCATAAAGCCGTCGTTCACGTGCGCGATGTACCATCGGACAGGAAGCGATACTGAAACTACTCAGGCTAGGAAGCGCAGAAGTACCTTCTTGTGATTACGGTTCCTGAGCACACGGAATATTTCAGACAGGAATCCTTTCTGCTAATCCGAGCGAGAAAGTGCAAGATGTAGTACCGTTAAGGGAGACCCAGAACTGAACTGAAAAACGGAAATCTTGATATTGGCATTATGTCGGTCCGAAGTAGGCAAGTAGAATTATAGGCTTCTCTACGCGACTGGTTTAGTAAAATCTGATCGTTTATAGTTGCTGGTGGAAGTATGCTCCTGTCCCGTTGCCTTAAATGCTTCTGAATACATACTCTGTTTAATTTTGAAATATGTAATATGTGCCCCGTTTCTGTAACTTGTGAGAAGTTCTCGCATCGAGAAAAATTAAATAATTATATTGGTTGTCCTATTTCGTACAGGATTACTCCCATAAAAACTTATATAAAGTTACAAAAAATATCAGCAAATACAGCTTTTTTCTTACTCACCCTGTGTTTCACAGGAGGATAAAAATTTTTTCGACTCGAAATTTTCTCACATTCCTTACAGAAACGAGGCACTGTATATGGTTTGGTTAGTTTTCAGGAGAGCCGATTTATTAAAAAAGGTTAAAAAATCCTTTTTTTATTTTAATTGATTCCGATTCTCTGGTTCTCCTTCTGCCTAAACGCAATAGTCGATATATTAGAATCGATATATTTTATAACGAAACATTGAAACAACGAGACAAGGGTCTGTCCAGAGAAAATAGACTCGTTTTTCTCAAAATTAGGTTTTCATAACCACAACTTTAAAAATGCATAACTTCCAAACGAAAACCGATTGAAGAATTCTACAGGAAGCGTTCGGTATAGAAAGTATAAAAACTCAATTTTGATCTCGTTGAAGATTTGGTACCTTTTCAAGTGGACGGTCACATATGTATGTACACATGTATGTATATAAAAATGAATCCCTATTTCCCTTGGTCACGGCATCGCGCGTGAACAGCTGGACCGATTCCCACCCATTTTTTTTTCGTTTTACTTTTTATTGTCTGGAAAAGAATGATATTAAGGAAATTGTGCGGAACCTTACACTGTGTAACAAAAAACCAATACATAGTTGAAATTTCCGCTGTAAGTTTGAGTTTGTTTCACTGTGAAGCGAAAATGGCTTAATGGATTTGAACAAAATTCGTTCATTCCGGATGCGAGCGAAGTCGCGGGAAGCTGCTAGTTATTAAATAAATTAAAAAATTAGAAATTTTTTTTAGTAACGAAAAGAAAATATTTACTATTTTTGTGTTCACAAGTAAACATTACTAGAACTGTATTCAATACAACTGACTGTATGTATGTATGTATGTATGTAAGTATGTATGTATGTATGTATGTATGTAAGTACATACATATTTATAATAAAATTATACTATTAGTCTTGTTTAATGACAGAATTAACGAATTGACTTGCTGCCGATTTTTCCTTTGTTCTTTAGTTCGTATTCCTATTAAAGTCCTGCACAAGACCATTTATAAGAACTTTCAAGCCATGAGGGATTTTTCAAATGCTTTACTACAGCGAAGTCTTCTAAAACAAACGCTAAGCAACACTGTTTGCAAGAATTTGTTTCAGTTATTGCAAGTATAGGAGTAAAGAAGAAAATACTTCGTGACTGAAAAATTTGTGATGCTTGCTTCTTTCTACGCATGGGCGCGTATACAAGCGTCATGCATGTACATACACACACACTTTGTGTGTATGCTCTTCTATTTTTCTGCACACAAACAAACGTTCATATGCATTTACATTAGTTGTGTGCGCTTGCTTAAAAAAACCTCCCTTAAACACATAATAGCCCTGCAGGAAATGCGAATAGTGAAATTGTAGTGATTTACTAGTGACATTGTCGCTAGTACTACTGATCAGGTCTATCCCAGGCAATGTAATCATCTATTGACATTTAAAATTAGCTTGGCATTGAAAATCCACCACTAGACTGTAGCAATACTGACTAAGTAGTTCTTTTGGGACCACATGGAGACATTGGCACCAACGATTCACTAGTAAATTTTAGGGGCTCTAGTCTACAATATCTATATTTCCTCGCTTGATGTCAATAGTAAAATGGTAGTGATTTACTAGTGACATTGTCAAAAGTATAACTGAATAGGTGTACCGCAGCCAATGTAATCGCCTATTGACATATAACATAGGGTTGTCACTGAAAATCTACCAGTAGACTTTAGCACTATTATTTTGACGACCATATGGAGACATTTGAACTAAAAATTCACTAGTACATTTTAGTGACCCTCATCTACAGTTTTATAAGGGTTGGGGCAACAAATTTAAATACATACATACATATGTACGTAAGTTTTTAACATTATTGCATAGCATACTAAAAAAGAATAACAAACTATTGACGCGTTCACTGACAATGTCACCAGCAATACACTAGAACTATTGTCTCTAACGTATCTCTACTCGCGCATAAAAGGAAAGTTGTCGACATTTCAACTAGTGCAATTGTCTCTAGAGAAAAGAGTGTTGACATAGAGACATATGGTTCTAGGCTGACTAGAGGGAGCTTACCATACGAGTGTATGCACATATTACACACACACTCAAACGTACAATATGGAAAATAACAAGCATACACGTATCAACACTACTTTGTTGACTGTTTGTTCATAACAAGAAGTATTCACGACATTGCTTGTTAGCACTCATATACACGCACACAAATGCATCTTTCGTGCTTTGCTTATAATACGACAGCATTTATTATTGGTTTAGTATAATGCAGCCACGAGAATACATTTAAATAAATTCAGTAAAGTGCGACTTTGACTCGCGCACGGAGGGTTCCGTACGTTGGCTTTGAGCATTTTTTTTAATATAGTGTTTTTTTACGTTTTTTCAGCTGAAATAATTTTTTTTTTTATTATTTTTCGCTTTTTTCTCGTTTTGGCGATTTTTTTAATTTTGGCGATTTTTTTTTAATTTTGGCGATTTTTTTCATATTGGCGATTTTTTTCATTTTGGCAATTTTTTTTTTCATTTTGGCAATTTTTTTAATTTTGGCGATTTTTTTAATTTTGGCGATTTTTTCATTTTGGCGATTTTTCTGGTTTTTCGCGATTTATTTTCGATTTAAAAATATTTTTTAATTTGGTGCTTTTTTTCGTTTTGGCGATTTTTTTTTTGATTTTGGCGATTTTTTTTCGGTTTGGCGATTTTATAATTTTTAGATTTTTTTGTTTTACCGGTTTTGAAAATTTCAAGAAGTTTGCTCTTACGGTTTCCAAGATACAGCAAGTTATCAAAATTACATAGTCAAAATTACATTAACTGATGGTATACCATCTAATTAAAATTTTTTAAATTTTAGTGTTAATTGTTGTAGTCTGTATAAAAATACACTAACTTTACAAATTTCAAGTGCATATACATACAATTGTATGTATATTACATGGGATTTTAACATTTTTCGTTGCTCGTTTTGGCACACCCTTTAATTTCCAACTCTCATGTATTTGTTGTTGTAGCGGCCAAGGGTCTACACACTGTGTCCAAATTTCAGGTCCGTAGCTCTTACGGTTCTCGAGAAAATACCCTGTGACGGACAGACGGACGGACGGACAGACGGACAGACGGACAGCGTAGCGAAAACAATAGGGTTCCATTTCACCTTTGGTGTACGGAACCCTAAAAACAAGACGTATTTACATTTCAAGACAATTTACGCAGGTCTTTAATTCCTATATATGTACATACATACATATACCCATATGCACTTATGTACATATACCCATATGCACTTATGTACATATATACCCTGCAGGAGATCGAACTAGTGTCCAACTGGTATTTTACTAGTACAGAGTGTGTTTAGAAAATTACTAGTGCCATTGGTACTAGTTTAGGACTAGCTAATTACCAGTTCTTTTGCAAAGAAAAATTATATAAAATTGGTGTTTTTATTCCTTTGTTACCCAGTGACAATTGCTAGTTAAAATTCGCAATTATTTGTCAAAATTCAAAAATACAAAAGGTTAATTGTAATTATTTGATTATAATTATTTATAGGTGAAACTAAAACTTTAATAATTGTATAATACCAATTTTCGTACAGTGCAAATGCTCTATTAGACAGTCAAAATTTATTTTGCAATATGCTGCCTTGGAACTACTTCATATACTAGTACTCATCAGAACTAGTAATTTTATACAACAACTTTAATCCTTTTCGCACTAGTTTTTGCTGTTCTAGTAATTATACTAGTAGCTTTTAGACAATTGATACCTATTCTCCTGCAGGGTATGTACATATATACACACATCCATAGTTATGTAAGTATGTACTAAAGTGTGGCACAAACACAACAAAAATATTTCTTTTATTTCACGATCAAAACATTGAAGAAGAGAAATCAATTACAACAAAACAATGTTAAAATAGAACAAGGCTGAAGTAGAAGAGAAATGAAGTAGAACATCAAAACTATTTTGGAACATTCAAAACATGTTTGAATAACTCGTAGACAAACTTACAAAGAAACTTTTGCATTTTTTATGAACATAAAAAATCGAATGTATGTATGTATTAGGGATGTAACGAATACCAGTTTAGCGAATGCGAATGCGAAAACGAATAATACATTCTCATTTTTGCGAAAGCGAATGCGAATGCGAAAGCGAATGCAAATATTACATTACGTTAAAAAAATAAATATAGATAATAATTAAAAATAAGTTTACAAAATGTTAGGCAATCAACCCATTCGTACTTTGGCCCTAAGACCTTGTACTAAGTTCAACATTTCCTGTAAAATGCTACCAAAATACATATTAAGAAAAATTGGAATGAATTCTTCATGAAAATTTTTTCCAGAAGTAGTACTCTGTTCATCTTGGGAAAAACTTATGAAATACATATATTTTCAACATTTTAAGTTTACATGCGAAATAATATGAGTGGCGCTTTTTTCGCAAAAAATTTACAACAAAGAAGGAATAGTTAATATTTTTGCATTTAAAATTTTTTGAACGAAGTAATGATGTGCTTACCATTTTTCAAAAGTTTTAACGCACTAGTCCTAAGTAGAAAATATTTTCTCGCAATTTAAACACTGCCTTTAAAAAAAAAACTGGAAAATATTTCCAATATTTTTGTCTTTAGCGAATGCAAATAGCAAAAGTAAGCGAATTATTTGCGAATGCGAACATTCGTTACACCCTAGTATGTATGCAAAAATAAAAATTTTTTTTTTTCGCTTTTTTGTGTTGGTTCTAGTGTACTCGATGCTTTTGGTGTAATTTACCGTTTTTTTATTTCATTGTCTGTTTTTGTTTTGATGTTCTACTTCGTTTGAACATACAAGCACTAACAAAGCTATAGGGAGAAACTTTTCGAATGGTGCTTGTTTTGTTTCAGTGAGAGTCATGTTTTGTTATGCTTGTTTTGTTGATAATGTTTACACTGAAATATAGGGCTTGGAAGTAGTGTGCTTTAGAATACAGAACTTTCAATACATTTTGTACAGCTCTTTAGTATGTACATATGTATGTATGTATGTATGCATTTGTAAATGTGTAATGAATGTTGTCTAAAGCAAAATTATTTATTTTTTTGGTCAACCAACATCATAATTTTTCTTATCACCATCACATCTGTGATTTCTTATGGTTAAGTTGATTAAAACCGCACATAAAATGTGTGATATTCCAACGTACATACATACATATGTATGTATGCATGTAGTACGTAAATATAACAAATATTTATATTGCTTAAATGCTAAATATGGTAGTTGCTGATGTTGTTTGATCATATGGCTCATAACACTCGGCAACAAATTCTTAAAACAACAACATTTAGTTACTAAAATAGCATTTAATGCTAGAGAAAACCACGTTCATTCATAAATTTATACCACTGCAATATGTACAAAACGATTTTGTTGGAAATGAGTGGAAGTGCTTATAAAAATACATACATACATACATACATACATAAATACATACATACATATGCACATATGCATGAACAAGTGCTGACAATTCAACTTAGAAGAGTGAACAAGGATATGAAAATGTACATACATACATATGTACATACTCGTACATTCATTCCTACATCCATACATATGTATGTATGTATGTACCTAATATGTACATATGTATCTATGTATGTATGTATGTATGTAAGTACTAATGTTTAATATTATAAAGAAATTTCATACAACTATGTATACGGCGTATTAAATCTCAGATTTTAGTTATTGTATATAAAAGGAGGATATTTCTGAAGTTTACTGTACAGTGAATATTTGAACGCGGAAGAGTAACGTTCTCAACAAGTTTCTAATTTTAAATTCAAACATTCTCAATTCAGAATGAAATTGTTTTATCTGTTGTCAGTTGTCATCTACAGCGCTTCTGTGATGGGAATGCCAAAAAAGGTAAGATAATCATAACTTTTCAAATGTACATACATACATACATATAACATTAATATATGTATGTATGTATATACATATCGCTCATTTACTCAAAGAACGTCATAACTCAAAAAATTAAATTTTTGAATTAATGATGCAGAATTAAATATTCATACAAATATCTTGTTTACTCAACTTTTGAAAGGAAAATAAAATTTTTCTTTTTTCTGGAATTATTTTTTAATCTGGCTTAAGTTCAGTATTTTCAATTATAATTGAATGAAATGTGTTTATTTTATTAATTATTATGGCGCATATTCAGAAATCATTACTAGGTGCTAACTTTTTAAAATACCTATTTAAGTTATTCACAGACGGCTACGAAAGTTTAGACTTAATTATGAGTGAAGCTGTAACTAAATGTTAACTAACTTATACATGTTATACTTATACTTTACATGTCAAAAATTGTTTTTTGATAGTTTGAATAGTTTTTTATTTAATTGCAATTTATATCGATCATAGTATTATCGACACTTTATTTTCTTATTTCTTTTATTAGCTGGGAGTCGTTACTTCGTTAGTTTAGATTTGTGAATAGAACCTGTAACTATCTGTTAACTATTTTTAGTATCTGTTTAATAAATTTCGGCTTTAGTTACGATTTATGAATATGCGCCTATGACTTTGTAAAGAAGAGATAGAAAAATAATCTAGACTTTTTAGCTGAGGAAAAATACCGGCATTTTTCTGTGCAGCCACGCACTTCATCAGCACCCATGTCTATCTACTTGGGTAGGTAGAGCCCGATTAAAAAATTATTCCTGATTAAAATTCATTCTAGTTCAGTTAAATTTAATATATGTACATATGTATATAATTTTCTTTTTCCATTAAGTTGTGTGTAAATTGTAAACTTAAAACTCGTTTTCTTGCACGCTTTTTTTTGTAGCTATAGCGTTGTTTGAGTAAATGGGCGATATGTACGTGCATACACATCGAGCCCTATTTTCGATTTAATCATAAGCGACAAAAATTCAAGTTTTCAAGACAATTTTTTTATATTCAAATATGTTTTACATACATACATACATACGTATGGTAAATTGTCGCTTAAAAGTTATCAAAAAATTTTTTTTGCCATTTTGATAATTCTAAACTATGGAAAGGCCCATAAAATGATAATTTCAATAAAAACTAATTTTTTACTTCATCTGTGTTTAATAAATTACGATTGAATCGAAAATAGGGCCCGATATTATTCATTGTTACATCAAAGTAGTAAATTTACAAATTTAAACTAATTTTTTTCAGGTATCATTCGCACCTTTATGTAAGTATAATAAATAACAAAATTTCTGTTGCAAATACATACTTAAATATCGTGCCATAACCACCGAAATCGATCAATTGCGATCTTAAATAATCGATTTTCATAAAAAAACGACGTCCACAAAATGTGTCCGTTAAAGCTTTTTTTTGCGGTTATGTCTCGATATGTGCCCATAATTTTTAAAGTGGTCAAGTCATTATATTTATTGTTTCGAGATACATATTTATTAAATCAAAACATATTTTTATATTATGCAACATTCTAATTTTGAATTGTATTAGTCTCTATTAATACCTACAAATTTATTTAATATTTATTGAAGTTTTTTTTAAGATTTATTTAATATTTCGAAGCAAAAATGGATTTGACTTAAACCATTTTCAAAATAAAATTTTATCCAACCAATATTTATTCTGTACTTATGTAGCGTCCGAAGAAGATTTTGGCACATTACATGGCGGCACTTTGCAAAATCTTGCCTCCATTCACGACCCTTATCCGATTTATGTAATCGCACCTTATCATAGCGGAGAACGCCAGCGGCCTAGTTTAAATACTTTACGAGGTTTGAATATCTATGATTTTCCATACACATATTCCAAAAGATTTATCGATAAGAAAAGCTTAGATAGTATCGGAGGTGGTCATTTAATTTAAAAATAATTATTATAAGTATGCTAAAATAAAGCATGATGCATGATAAATGTTGCATAAATATACATACATATATGTAAATATGTATATGAAAAAGAAAACAATCATATCAATATCCTTACAGAAATATTCGATTACGGCATGCCAATTGTAAATAAGGACAATAATTAATATAATATAAAACTCTAAAACAAATACTGTACTTTTATTATTTTTATTTGAAATAAATTAGCTTACGTTAATAACTTAAATCTGGACTCTCCAACATTAAGGTAATATTAAAAAAATAAAAACAACCCATCAAACAAAATGCTCCGAATTCGTAAAAAATTCGTAACGACTGGTCGACAAAATCTTCCGATTTAGGAACCGAAATATTACCGAAATCGTAACAATTTTTGTATGAAATGGTTGACACGACTTCGTAACGATATGTCGGTACGAATTCTTTCCGATAAGTCGGTACGAATTCGTAACGACATGTAGGTACGATTTCTTTTTGCTTTTATAGCAGAGTACCGCTTCAATGTTATTTTGCTGCTATTGTCGAAATAATTTGCACATACTCACGTTATTTAATATTTGTTACAATCCTTATTTCTTAAAAAAATTTTTCACAGACTTTTACTTATGTACTCAAAAATCAAAGTTTTACTGGCATATTCATAAAAAATATTTTAGGTTTATTAAACGCTTATTTGACGTAATTCTATGGGAAATTTGTCAATTAAACCTGTAATAAACTTAAAATATTTTTTATGAATACGGCGGTTAATGTTTAAAAAAAATTGTTCAGAAAAACTACCGAAATTTCTTAACGAGTTCGGTACGAAAAGTCTGAGTTCAGACAAACTACCGAAATGTCTTAACGAATTCGGTACGACAAGTCTGACTTCAGAAAAAGTCGAAACATTTTGTTTGGGGGGAAAATACATACCCACATACGAGTACATACATACATACATATGTACAAACCATAACCGCCAAAAAGCTTAAGCCACATGTTTTTTGAACTCCGTTTTTTGGACGGTTATGACATGTATGTAATAACATTTTAATACATACTTAGATTAAATATGTACATATTGCTCATTTACTCAAAGAACGTCATAACGCAAAAAACCAGTTTGCCAGAAAACGAGTTTGAAGTTTTTAATTTACACACAACTTAATGAAAAAATTAAATTTGTTTCCTCTCAAGAAGATATTTTTATGAAATTTTCACACAATGTGAAGAACGATTGCCAGAAAACGAGTTTGAAGTTTTTAATTTACACACAACTTAATGGAAAAATTAAATTTGTTTCCTCTCAAGAAGATATTTTTATGAAATTTTCACACAATGTGAAGAACGATATGAGGATTAATTCTGCACCACTAACTCAAAAACTAATTTTTTTGAGTTATGACGTTCTTTGAGTAAATGAGCGAGCGATATGTACATTTATTCATACATACATACAATAGAAGAAATACATACATATGTATGTATGTTATTTCTTTCAAAAGTCAAAATTTACAATTCATTGACTATATTAAACATTTTAACCAAAATGTAGTCGAATTAATTTAATTTAAACTCGCCAATGCTGTTTTTACTAGAAGTCAGTTAAGTCGATCTTTAAAAAAAAAATTTTTCTAAAATCCAATAAAAGGTACGACCACAAGTCAAAAAATATGATAACAACATGAACATTTTTTGACTGCGAGGTTTAAAATCGATCGGAGTTCATCATACCTTTTCAAAACGATCGTTTTGAAATTGTTTTGAAAACGATCGTTTTCCATCACACATCTGCATAATAATTACACGTTTACTGTCTAAATAATTTAAATTTTTTGCAGAAAACTACTACTATCAAAACTAATTGCTCAATGTTCGAATCAAGCTAAATCACCAACGAGCCTTTTATGTAGTCATATATTCGATAATGATAGTGGTGTATATTTCACATCTTCCCCGGAAACACAGCTAATGAGAGAGTCGTCAAAAATCAAAAAGAATTTCGATGAAATCGATAAAACCTCAGCCAGCTTTAGTACACTCAATCAATTGATATAAAAACTGATGGATGAAAGGAACTCGAATTATAAAAAATGTTGATGCGGATAATGGAACAAGCAGCCCAAGTGCACTCACTCATCTCTGGTGTTTTGTAATATTACAAACTAATATTAATAACATTATACTGATTAGTCTGTTTTTATTTTTTGTTACGATTAAACAAAATCATATATGTATGTACATACATACATAAGTATGTACATACTATGTACATAATTACAAAAATTTTTCACGAATTGTAAAATTGTTAATACATAAATATAAATTTGCTTATGTACTATGTAAATGTTTACTTGTTTATATTCATACTTATCGGGATTAAGAGTCGAACATTTTGTTCACGTGAAATAGGCATTTCCCATGAACAAAAATGGTGAAGAAAACTATAAAATACTAAACTGGCACCACAACAACGCAAAACTTGGCCATTACAATATTAGTTTGTGTTTGAACTTTAAAGGAACGTTATAGTAACTTCAATGTTTAAAGTTCTCTTAAAAATTTACCGGAAAAATCAACCTGTTGCTTTCTTATCCGTTATGTATGTATGTATTTTATAGTAGCTTTGTCATTACTTGTGCGTTACAGTTATAGTTTTGCTTTAGATAGTTTATAGTTTTTGCTTTCACAGCAACGTTTTTAGTTTAACTTGATATTACTTAAAAATAATACGCACACACTTCCATAGCCGACTGTCATGACACTTACTCGCTATCCAATACAGTGTTTCAAAATTATAAAATATATTTTGTCGGACGGTTTCAGCAATTGTAAATATTCTACTTCTTGCCTGAGCCGCTCATCTTGACGGCGGCGGGATTATTGTGTAAATAGCCGGCGGCGGTTATGACTCGATCAGCATTGTATTTTGCGCTTAAAACCTGTTCCCGTCTGTGAAGTCTTATTGAGAACCAGTGCTGTCAGACAGTTTTTTCTAAAAATCGTAAAATTTCAAAAATAAAATCGTCACAATTTAAAAAAAATCGTTGAAAAATCGTCATACAAGAATTATTCATTTTATTGAACAACTCATATAACATATTAGAAATAAAAGACTGTTTTATGTAACAAAAAACAATTCATGGACTTTATTGTCAAAGATAAAAACTATAGGGTGGAACTAAAGCAAAAAATCCAGAATATATAATAAAATTTAAAAATTTCTAAATAAAACTATGTAGTTTCAAAATAAAACTACACATTTTGGAATTGTGCCTTATAAAACTTTCTTTAATGTCAACATTGTAACATTCCGAAGAGTTACACTTCAAAAAATCCTTTGAAAACATAATAGCTCAATTCACAACCTATTGTGGGAGTCGTAGTTCGGACATGAGTAGTTGTTGGTAATTTCAATAAAAACATTACCAACAACGTTTGTACGAACTACGACTACTACAATAGGTTGTGAATTGAGCAAATGATTTCAAGTGTTTCTATTTGCAGTAAATTTCTGATTTTGGTTTTAGTTAGATTAATATTACTAAATATTCTTTCAACAAGAAAAGAAGTTTATTGTTTGTTAAATTAGTCTATTTAACTTGTTTCCAAAATATATTTACATATAATTCATTATCGTGAAATTAAAAAAAATTCAAGTTCTCTTATTTCATTTTCAATGTCTTAATATTTTTCTTTAGGCACAAGAGTTGGAAAACTTTATAGTAAAGGAAGAATTGCAGAGTTGTAATTAAATTAAAATTTTTGATAATTGTGTTATCGAAATCAAATCTCTTTTCTGCAATATTTCATTGGTTGGTTTCTGGTTTGCTGCAGACAAAATGTATTTTGAATATACTGTGCCGCAAACCAGAAACCAACCGACGATTTGGAAATTCTGGAATATTTGTAACAAAATCGTCAATCGTCATTTTGGAAAATTTGTTACAAAAAAATCGTCAAAATAACGTAAAATCGTCATATCCTCTAATCAAGGCGAATACAGTATCAGGTTACCTTATCACCCGGCTGATTATCAGCTGTTGATGCCAAATTGAGCATTTTGAACCAAAATGTAAAAATTTGCTTAGAAATCTTCTGACAGATTGGTTTTGTAGCATAGCAAACTACGTGTTGTTTTTTGTGTTGTTAAATTGTTGTAGGGAAGAGTTCACCTGATACTGAATTGCCTTGCTTCTGACAACACTGTTGAGAACATTAACCACCCTGTTTTATTTTCATTACAAACCAGTGATGGGAATTGGAAATTTTGATTTCGTGCCGAATCAGTTTCTAAATAGTGCCAAAATGACTTAAATAGTGCCAAACCACTTTTTATATAATTTAAATGTTCCAAAATTAGATCTGATTTAAAAAAATTTTTCAAATAAGAAATAATACTCAGAAAATATTTATTATCATTTTAGAAAAGATCTATTAAAGCAATAGTTTACTCAAAAGGAAAATATATCTATTTTAACGCTGTTCACCATACATTCCGCCTCCTGTCTATCTGTCCGCTTGACCGTCACCTGACAGACCGCCAAAAAAGCTTAAGCCAAAAATGGCACAATTGCGCCACATTTCCCATCACTGTTACAAATAGAGTGATGCAATCCACAGATAAATACATGCAATCGCATAAAACACGTAAACAGTATTTAATATAAATAAACATATGTAAGTGAGTTTAAAAATAAAAACAATGAACCATCTAATAAAATTAGCATATAAAACAAATGTTTCCTATAACCTTCTTTGTAAGAAACATACTATTATTCAAAGTGTAATCAGAAGTCATGGAACATGCAAGGTAACTTTTTTTAGATAGATGAAAAAATTAAAATTAAACTATTAAAATATACTGTATATCACCAGGCCCTTCTGAAAGTTTTTCCAATTAGAAAAACACCGGTAAGGATATTACACTACCAACAAGTTAAACCTACTGAAAAGATTGTGGGGAAGTGGCTGATTGGATGTGGTGGTATGGTATTTTTAGCGGTGGTACTTGGAGGAGTTACTAGACTTACAGAGTCCGGTCTCTCCATGGTTAGTTGGAAGTTGTTAGGCGAGAAAATACCGCATACTGAGCTGGATTGGAAGGAAGAGTTTTCAAAGTATCAACAGTATCCAGAATTTAAAATGTAAGTTCTTGTAAAGTAAATATGTATATGTATGTATATAAGTACATATATATGTACATTATGTATTATATGTATGTACATTATCCCTGCAAATAACGCGACTAGTCCATACGTGCATGTAAGGACTACTCCATAAAAGACCACGACTATTACAAAACTAGTCCAAATGCATGGATAAAACAGTGGATGATTTAACATATAGACTATGGAATAGCAGAGTGCGGAGAGTGCTCGAATTGAATTCGTTTGCGAGCGAGTTTAATTCGAGCACTCTCCGCACTCTGCATTTAATGCTTACGAGTCGAGCACAAAAGGAGTACGAGTCTTATAAAATTTGTGCTCGCGAGTTCAAAATTAGAACTCGCGAGCACAAATTTTAAAACGAGCGAGTTAATAAAAATTGTTCTCGCGAGCAGAATTTTTCCCTACCCTGTGGAATAGTTATAGACTACTCGCATACAATTTGTAAGTGCATAATGCTAGGAACACAACTGGGACGAACGACGAATTTTTCGGTGCGAACTTTCGTCATAAAAAATAAAACACGTGTGTGCATATGAAAATGAACACAACACCGCCGTACAACGAAATTCGTCGTGCGTGACGAATTCTGAGATAGGTTTATTTCTAATTTGTACGCCGACGAACGACGAAAAAACAATTTTCTCACTCTCACTCTCTGTCTTTGTACACAAAACAACCAACTTTATCAAATATAAGAGAGGAATTCGCTGCGTAAATTCGTCGTTGTTGTGCTTCACACGACGAATTTACGCAGCGAACTCTTATCGACGAATTCGTCGACCTGGACGAAATTCGTCGTTCGTCCCAATTGTGTTCCTAGCACAACAAGAACGATCATAATCGTTTAAACGCGAACACATATCATACAGCATTGAATGCTTGTGCGAAAACATCCATGGCTGCATTACATGGGACCATGTTGTAACTAGTCTGTTTCATGTAGATTGGACCACGTAGTCCAATATTATTTGCAGGGATTGAACACAACCCAGCTACCATCTGATAAAATTGTTGCTTATTGTCGGAGTAAGTTTCCTCATTTTCATATGACTATTTTTCAAGTCTTCTTGGAAAGTCATTTATGACTTTTGTTGTTCGTCAGCTTCATGGTAGGATTCTATCATGCTCAGCTGTCATTACTACATATGTGCCTACGTATTTTAATATGTACTTACATTTTGTTTTGTTATTTATTTAGGACGTAATTTAAGGAGCATTTAAATCAAAAATATTTTTTATGAATAAGTTCTTTAATATTAAACTTTTTAATAATTAACTCAATTAATAATTTCAAAGGGTATCTATCATATGTAGAAATTTGAAAATAGGCGGGGAAAAACGTAAGCTAACGACTTTACTACATCAGTTCCAACTGGACTAAATATTTCAATAGCTTAAAGAAAATATATACATATGTATATTATGTTGAAGATATCTTATTATATTTTTCGTCTGTAAACGAGTTTCTATATTCATGTATGTATGTATATTCATACAAAAGTTTCTCTCAATACTATTTTCATAGACCTTTATAAGAAATTGCTGCAAAGCATCTCTGAACTGAAGAATAATTCTCGCGTCATTCTAATTTCCTTAAGGTGCCATTCACATATTACGTAACGCTATTTTTGGAGTTTTTTCTATAGTTCCTCTTAATTGTTACAAATATCCTCGAAAGAGGTGTGGCTGCTGTAATCATTAGCATAGAAAAAATATACGAACTTTCTTTGCAAAATTTATCAAAGATTGCAAAATTCTTATTCATATATTTATTATGCTAGAAACACAACTGGGACGAACGACGAATATTTCGGTGCGAACTTTCGTCATAAAAAATAAAACACATTTGCGCATATGAAAATGAACACAATACCAGCGTAGAACGAAATTCGTCGTATGTGACGAACTCTGAGATAGGTTTATTTCTATTTTGTACGCCGACGAACGACGAAAAAACAATTTTCTCTCTCTCTCTCTCTCTCTCTCTCTCTTTGCATACACAATAACCAAATTTATAAATTATGAGAGCAGAATTCGGTGAGTAAATTCGTCGTTATTGTGCTTCATACGACGAATTTACTCAGCGAATTCTTATCGACAAATTCGTCAACGTGAACGAAATTACTTTGTGTAAGGAAAAATAAAAAAATTGTTTTTCTTATCAAAGTATGTAAATTGTTGAACGAAAATTACGTTTCGTTTTATAAAGAAATGCGGTAAAACAAAATTTAACAAGGATGGCAAAACTCTTATATTCTTATTTATTACTTTGCATAGGAAAAATCAAAATATGACTTTGGAAGAATTTAAAACAATTTTCTGGATGGAATATATACATCGTATGTGGGGACGCGCTATAGGGGCTGTATTTTTGCTGCCTGCTGCTTACTTTTGGAAAAATAACTATTTTAATAGTGCATCGAAAAAAATGGTATTATTGTTGGGCACACTAATCGGATGTCAAGGCTTGATGGGCTGGTATATGGTACAGTCGGGACTTGAAAATCGGTTCGACGATATTAACGATGTTCCCCGCGTTTCTCAATATCGTTTGGCCACGCATTTGGCAGCTGCATTTATTCTCTATACATTATTTTTATCACAAGGACTGAAGCGTTTGCTGCCGGCAGAAAATTTGAGTGAAATTTCCAGCAAAGCAGTAAAATTTAAAAGACTTGCCTATGGAGCCAAAGGTTTTATATTTATAACAGCATTTTCTGGGGCATTTGTGGCTGGTTTGGATGCGGGCTTAGTGTACAACTCATTTCCGAAAATGGGCGACAAGTGGATTCCGGACGATATATTGGCATTTGAACCGATTAACAAGAATTTAACTGAAAATCCAACAACTGTGCAGTTCAATCATCGCATTTTAGGAATTTCCACATTGACACTTGTGTCAACCATGTGGTTGCTATCAAGGAAGACAAAGCTTCCCCGACGAGCCTATTGGGCTATAAATGCTACAGCCATAGTTGGCTGGCTACAGGTCACACTCGGCATATCTACTCTTCTCCATCATGTTCCTGTGGCACTTGCGGCAGCGCATCAGTCGGGATCTCTGCTTCTACTTTCATTTGCCGTTTGGCTAAGTCATGAGTTGAAATTATTAAAATACATACCCAAATAAATAATATGGTAAGTGCTTTGTTTTCATTATGTATTTATTTATCAAAACATGTTAAAAAGTTATCGAATTGTTCGGTTAAATAAAATATTAACATTATGGAAAAGTACTTGAATTGCAACAGGAAATATGTAATAACAAATTAAAGTATGTATGTAAAAATGTCAATAAGATTTTATATACTACATATGTATGTATATATTCATATGTACATCTAGAAATAAATTCATTTGTATTTTAATACTTGGATATGTGCGTATACATGTACAAATTAATGGGGCAAAGTTAATGCGATCAAATCGCTAAATAAAGTTTGTCGGAAGCGTTAACAATTAGGAAATACTATATACATGAGCACTATGTATGTATGTATGTACATATAATGTTTATCATTAAAACTATGAATGAAGATTTTTTTTTACATATGTATTTTGAAATAAATTAATGTTACATTTATGATTAAAATAAACGAGTATTTTTGCTTTTGTGAATTTGTACACTGTACGAAAAATCTTAAGATCTATACCGAATGCGCACTATGAAATCTTATTAAATTTGTTTAATGAAACTTTTTTTTTATTTTTTTGTTTTTACTTGCTTCTCCTTGCTTCATATTGGCAAATAGAAAAGTTTCTTTAATGCAACTAGTTTCAATAAAAGTTTCAAAGTGTGAATTTAGTCTTAGACGGCGTTTGCAACTGACAGTTCTAACAGGACAAGAGCAATATGTGCATGCATTAATTTTTCACTTGCGCACTTTTTCAATTGTCTGAATGACTGGCTTCCATATTCCATTTATTCAATAATAAATTGAAAATTGTGTTTGAAAAGAAAACGAAACAAAAAGGTGAAATTTACATTTATGTAAGTAAAATATGCGGTCATGTTCTGAAAACCATTTCGTTTCGAAATCGCTAAATATTTCAAAAACGGAAAACAGTGATCTCTTTATCGGATAATTTAATGCATTCGAAATTGAAAAATCCTAAAAATAATTTAAAAAAAAAAAACTGCAATAAGTGAACTTTATTTTTATTTTATTTTTTTGAATTTTTTCTCTCGAAATTTTTCGATTTCAAAACGAAATGGTTTTCAGAACCTGGCCGATTATGATTTTAATTTGGCCCTTTTCTCTATATATCGTTGGTCTCGATTAGAAAGGCCCTAACTCAAATAATTGTAAATTTACAGCAGAAGGGAAAACATAATAGAAACTGTAGGCTTCAATGAAAATCAAATACTATTTTTTACACTATTGCAATAAATTTTCACAGAAAAACTAAAAAAAGTACGTGTTAGGGCCTTCCTACTTGATACCATCAATATGTATTTTATATCATGTCATATTACATATTAGCTGTTGGCATGACCTCATTGTCAGTTGTAAAGGTCGTGTTGCATCCAATGAAGTGAAAAATTTTAACGAAAAATAATGCAAGTATAATATAGATGGACTCATTACCACATACAATTGTAACTACCCTGTCGGAGAATGTGTGGTTGACTACAAAAATAATTAACTTATAGTTAACTTTACTTAGACTAACTAAAAGGTAACATATCTAAAATTAATTTTTAAGTTGAGTATGTAATCGAATTTGGTGAGAGCCAACAAATTCACTCTTAAGTACTTTGAAACTAATTTCAATTTTATATTTACATTTTGTTATTATTTTAGACTATACAACGTGTGATGATACATAGTTTGAACACCAGAAAATTTTTTTAATTTACTGACTGCCAAGTGACTTAGAAAAATCAACTTTAAGTTAGTCGAAAAGTCGTGCAGAGTAAGACAATTAACTACCGCAATGTTAAAATAATCAGTTACGTTACATTACAAAAGTAATCCATGTTTCAGTCAGTACTAGTTGCGAAATAGTTAGTTTAAAGTTAACGGAATTTCCGACAGGGTATAGTTACCCAGCACACATATATGCATGCGTTGAATACATATGCATGTACGAGTATATTTACAGTAAATAATATATGAAAATTTAGCCAAAATGTATTATTTGTATGTATGTATGCAGTTTTTAATGGAAACAAAGTGAATTTAGTTTAATTTAGAAAGTAGTGTCACCGCTAATAAGATAAACACTAACCTAAATAAGCAAAGGGATTGTAGGGTTGGGGGAAAAATCCTTGGAACGGATTAGCTGTAGGTTGCACAGGTACAGAAGTGGTTACATACATGGTCTGGAAAGTGGGTACCACTTGTGTTGAGTATAGCGTTGTGTAAGCGGTTTTTGCGCCAAAGGTTAATTTCAAAACTTTGCTTTCGGTTTGTGTAACAATTGTTTGCTGGATTACGGGTGAAGTAATGGTTTGGAATTGCTGGGGAAGTGGCAATAAGAAGGGATTTATTGTAGAAGGTGGCAATATTGGCTGAGGAACAGAAAGTGTTGTGGTGTCGATGATGAAATCAGTTTTTTCCACAACTCCTTTGGCCTTTGACAATGTTCTGAATGTGGTTGATTGGCCATTCGTAATTGGAACCACATACGACTCCCAAAGAGTTTCCAGCTTAACTACTGGTCTCGAGTTCGTAATTATATTTTGTGATGGCAAGTTTAGCACCGGTGTGGTAAAAGTTGGTTGTGTTTGCTGTATTGTCTTATTGAATCGTGCGGCATCCAAATCGTTTTTGTGTGACTCTCCGCTACCGTTTTCCTGATTTCCTTCGTCTCCGAACTCCAAGTCCAAATTTATTTCGGAACCGGCCTCATCTAAGTTGCCCACAAAATCTTTAAATCCATTAAACTCCTTAGTTTCTAATTGAGGTGAAGTAGTTTTTGTAACAGTTATGAGGCTGGTCAAGTCGATTGTCTGTACCAGAGTGTGATAAGTAGTTTCGTTATCGTTTTCATTAATAACTGGCAGAATTTGAGTTTTTAGCTTTTTGTTTACAATACTAAATGACTCGGTTACTGTTTCTAAAATCGGGGTATCGCTGTCGCCATTTACATAGATGGGAGGTAAGGTTGTGATACTCCCAAATAGAGGGCCTTCTGATTTTATCGAAGTCGCAAGAATATTTTCCGTTAAAGGCTCATCATCACTTCGAGCTTCTATGGAAGGCTCCGGCGTTAAATATTTTTCAATCGTTGATGTAACGGTAATAAAACGAGTCTTTTTTAAAACGCCAGCCTTAATGGATGTGAATGTGAAATAAAATTTAGTTAAAAGATAATTAATAATAATTTTTGCAATATATGCGACGGTCGGTCATTAACTCAGTGTCTTTTTGAATTTCCCGCCTCTTAATTGAAATGGCAAACACTGTTCCTGTCAACCGGCAATTGTCAGTTCACTCCTGTCTAAATTTCATAAATTTAATAGCAGACTAGCGCTTGTTTTGAGAAGAGTATGGAAAAAAGTGAAAAATAATATCACTCAAACCAAGACAAAGCTTGATAAATACTATCGGGACTCTTCACCATCTGTTTCAATGGTAAAAAGAATTCTTCTATTGAACTGTATTATATTCTAGACTCCCAGTTGAGAACGACTCTATATCGAGAACAATTGAAAAAATTCAAGATATGATTTTAGCCATAGCCAAAGCCATCCCACATGGCTCTGTGCTTTCAGTTTTGACACCACAATGATCACTTGGATATGAGAAAGCTTTCCGCAGGGTGGCGTTGGCTGAAGTAGTTAGCATGTTCAATACAAAATACATTTTTCTAATGTGCATTACTGTCCCTTTGTATCAGTTGTGGTAGGAAAGTCCAAGTGATGAAGGAATATACACTGGTCACTGAACTGCACCGGCTTCAACGGATACTAGTCCTAATGTAACATTAGAGAGCCCTCTTTCGTCGGTATTGTGTAGCAGAAAAATAACCAATAAAATGGCTACTAAACACAGCTTCGAAAATTTAATACGCCTCATTGACACCAGAGGCGCTGCAGCACTGCATTATTAAAAAAAAAACGTGCAAAAATTAGAGTTGTGAAAGAATGAAGTTGTCCACTATCTCTTCCTTCACCACCTTCCTGTGTTCTCTATCACTATCACTTTCCTAAAGTAGGCTACACCTACATACTCGTAGTAATAGTAGTAGACATTCATTGCCTGAGTGTTACTTAAAAAAAAAAATATGGGTGGCGCGTTTGTTTTTATTTTACGAATTGCTCCCTCATCCGTCCTATTCAGCATATTTAGTCCTGAGAGACTATTTCTTGTTCCCAAAAGAGATTTGACTCCAACGACGAAAAAAAATTGGAGAAATATTGGACTAACTGTGTAGAACTCAAAGGGGACTATGTTAAAAAATAAAATGACTTTTTATTTAAAAAAAAAAATCTGTTTTTCTTAAAACAGTCACTTAGCTAATGACCCAGCCTCGTATGAATGAATGTATGTACATACATATGTATGTATGTGTCTTATCTTTACCTGAAATATAAATGGCTTTTTAATTGTTGCTATTTCATAATAGGTGTCTTTAAAATCAACTGGTGTGGATATTTCGACATTTATAGTTTCAGTAAAAAGACTTTGTTGTTTCCCCTCTTGGTCAATATTGTTCAAGATGGGGCCGTTTTGGGAACCGGATATTTCTAAATCGCTTTGATTGTAGATAACATTTTGATTCAGGAAGTTACCATTCAAATTTTCACTTAAACCTGTTTCAGCGAGTACGTTAAGGTTGCTATTGGCAGAAGAGGAAACATTGTTTAAACCCATTGTTGATCCACTAGCCTCATTTGGTGGTTTTCTTATGTTAACTCTTGGTTTGGGTGAAGTTTTGTATTGCCAGCGACCTGGTGTGCGATTAAGTTTTGTTATATGCAAATTATTGCTGTCCAAATCCGGGTTAGTAACTTGTAATTTGGGCCTGAACGCCCTTCGAACCGTTTGCTCTGTTGTTGTGGCACTTGTTGTGGTAGAGTATCTTGGTTTGGAAGTGGTGGAATTTTTGTGCTTGTTTTTTCTAAAAAAAAAAGGTTTATTACATATTTAAGTATGTAAGTATACATACATGTGTGTATTTACATATCATTACCTTAGTATAGGAAGGCCCTAACTTGTTGTTTTTTTTAGAAATTGAGGTTTTAGCATTTTTCGATATATTAGCTGTTCTTGAGTTAGGTCCTTTCTATATTAAGGTAACGATATATGTACATAAAACTACACATGTATGTATGTATGTATGTATGTATCTACTTATTAATTATGGGTACCTTTTGGGTTTATTTCTCGTTGTTGTAGACTTAACGATAACCACTTCTTGAGGTTGGGCTGTTGTAGATGTAGATGTTCCTCTATGACTTGAGCCTTTTTTGCTGCTTTTGCGAGATGTCGATGAAGATGAAGAGGAAGAGAATGTATTGCGCTGCGTAACTTTGTTGCTTGCGTTATGCTTTTGAGGTGTTGCTGGAGCAGCAGTTTTCAAAACTTGCAGAGTACTAGAAGGTCTTAGCTTGTTCTTTTTGTTCTTGTGTGATCTCGATGGCGTCTTCGAGCTCGATGCAATAATATTGCTCGCACTATTTTGTTCAGGTGTTATAACAACAGGTGTCCTCAGATTTTTATTGCTCGATTTCAAATTTACTACGCGAAATGTCTCTTCAATAAACTGAGGCGGTTGTCGTGAGAGTAAATCGTATTCGGGAGACTCCAGGTCATTATCAATTGTTAACGACGTCTCGTTTGGAATACCAACACTTGTCGATGCAGCCAAAGAAGAGGTGCCTGCAGCAGCATTTGGAGCTATAATCTTATTTTCGCCAAGTTTGAGAGAAGTTTGTATTTTTGATTTTGCATTTACTGTTTTTAATTTCGTAGGGATAATAGCATCGTCGAAAGAAATTTGATTCACTTTCTCTGGTTTTGTCTTAATAACGGGTGCTATTATATCTGGTTTTATAACTGTTTTATTATAATACAAATAAATAAATTGTAATATCGTTTATGTATAAACATATATATATATATATATATTATAGCTATCTATATACATATCGTCAGCTGGAATGCAAAACCATGTAACTAACAAAAAATAAAAATTGCATTTTTAATTAATTATTGGGTATTACATCGAAACATATGTATGTATGTCCCTACAAATTTTTTTTCAAAGCGAAATAAAATTGCAAATTATGACACATTTTTTTCTCGCTTCTATGAAATTAAAAAAAAGGTGTGGTTAAGTGGTTTTGCATTTCAGCTAACGATATATGAATGCGAAGTTAGTTACCTAGTGACGGAGCACTTTGTGGCGAAAATATCATTACCGTATTACCAATTGTTGTGGTGAAATCCAGAAAGCCATAAATGGTTTGTGTTAATAACGGGCCTCCTCCTTCACTTGTATAAACAGCATTGACTTTGGGATAAAAATGAAATAAAGCAAAAGTAAATTTTATAGTGCAAATATTTCTTTTTTACCATAACCGTAATTGTATACATACATACATATGTATGTACATCGTAATTAAAAAGTTTGTAAAAGCTTGTAAATAATGATCGACCCTATACCGAAAGAATTTTTCTTCATAAGTCCAATGAAACAATTTCATTAAATTTTTTTCACAAATCTAAAGATAATTTCATAAATCCAATGAAAATTTTATGAATATTGTGAAAGAATTTCATTAGAATTGCTTCGTTGATTTCGTAAGAATATTTTATTGGATTTATGATAACAATATTTTCTAATTATTAAGAAACCCCTTTATAGTTAAGTTATTTCATTCTATTCATGAAATTATTTTATTGTTTCGATGAAGTTACTTACACTGTTAAATAAATTTGATGAAGTTTTCAATAAAATAATTTTGACGAAACTGGTTTCATTAATCCAACGAAGCGTGTCGTTGGTTGAATTTTAATGAATTTTTCATTAGATTGATGTCAAAATTCATAGAATTTAGGCCGAAAATTCTTTCAGTGTACTTTAAAGAATAAAATTAGTTGTTAGAACCATCAAATATAATCCGAAACGTGCCGAATTGCCATAGAACTTTTGTTGGAAATAAGTATTTATAAAAACAACGAACGACTTAATTTCACGCGGAATACAGAACATATTCGACTATTTATATAACAAAAAATTAGTAAATAAAATTAAACTAAAAGATGACAGACACATACACACATGTACATAAGAATACATACATACATACATATATATGTACTTACTTATGCACTAATGCATTAATATAATTTTTGCTTACCGTTAAAGTATATAAATATGATTGTGATCCAAACATGCATTTTGTTTATGAAAGGTCGTGTGAACATTATGTTAAGCTTAGTGGTAGACTTACTATGTCTGTTGGCCTACGTTGGGTGTAACAAAAGCTGTTCAAAATTTTCGTGTAATTATCTAAAAGTAAAAATTTTAAAATTAATATGTAACAAAACAACAAATTTAAATACATATATGTATGTATGTATGTATGTGCTTAGACAATATGTACATACATATGTATGTATGTATATCGTTACCTTAATAAAGAAAGACCCTAACTCATAATTTTTTTTAAATAAAGTTTTTTGTATATTTCGATAGAAGAAAATGTAACGTATAGAAAAATACAAAAAAAAAAAATCGATCTCAAAAAATTAGTCAGGGCTTTTCTATATTGAGGTAACGATATATATGTACATATCCATGTTTATTACATATAGCCTTATTCATACATTTCTTTTTTCAGTTTATAAATCAAATTCCAATTACGTCCCTTTTCACAATGTATGATTAAGAGTTAACGTGAACTTTAACTGACAGTTTTTCATAAAAAACTTGCCGTTAAAGTCCCTGTTGGCTTTTAATTGTATATATTGTGAAAAGGGTAGTTAAAATATTTTTTATTAACGGATTGTCTTCTATAAAGAGCCAGTTACTTCTTATAAACTACTAACTTAACCCGGTGTGTTTCACTAATCCCCTCCCAAAAAATTCCAAAAAAAAAAAATTTGTAAATCTTTTACATATGCAAAATTTTTGAAAATTGGTACACAACTAAACTTCGTTATTTGATGATAAATTTTTGGGACTGGCACTTTGCAACCTCCACACATAAAAAAAAAAAAAATAGTGGACCTTTTCCATATGGGCACAATAAAAAAATTGTGGACCTCTTCCATATCCAAAAGGCATTTTGAAAACTCGTCGACAAATGACGAAGTTATTTGATAATCAATTATTTGGGGCGGACAATTTGCGGCACCCTCTTTTTTGTTCCCGTGAAATTTTCATGCCCCTCGAAGGGAAAAATGTTATCGTGAATATCCCGTGAAATTGTTTCCCCGCTATCAATCCCAGTGAATGTAAAAAAGGAAAGAAGATTTTTAAAGCTAAAAAATTAATTGAAAACCAAACAAGTTTAAGTTTAATAATAAGAAATACACAAATTTTAGGTTCCAAATGACATTTTTTTAAACTTTAAAGTTGCGTTTTGAAATATTCTAGCTGCAGTTGAAAAAAATTCTTTAGTATACCACCTAGGGTTTGCACAGCGATTATAATCGTAATCGCAATCGAACCCATTAATCGCTCGATTACGATTAAAAAATTTTCTCTTTTTAAAGAAAAGAACTGATGCCAAATTTGCATACAGGGCAAATTAAAATTAAAATTTTTAATATAAAATACATACATATACATATGTATGTATGTATACATTTGACCCAAACATGTTTATATGCCTGCATTTCATTGGCGTTTTAACAAATCATCAGCAGACTTGAACCATACCATAACAATTTATGAAGGCAATTATGAATAAAATTCTGCGAGATATTTTTCCTGGGGAACAACTCCAACTTATAGTAAATAATCTTGAAAACAAAAAATTCTAATTGGGAAGGGGAGAACTTTTTCGTGGAATTTTATTTATAATTGCCCTGCATAATCGATTAAAAAAAGTACTTCAATGTCTGCCACAGTGAATAAGAAGTTTACGAAATCAACTCAAATGTCATTCAGTACCTGTATAAACACTTTTCATTTCGTTCGTAATTTGAGCTTGAAATTACTTAATTTCGTGTCGTTTTGAAGTTAAGCATTCCTATGTTGACTGATTGTTTTTGTACAAGAAAGAAAGAAGTTTGTTTTGTGTGTTTTTAATTTGTCTGTAAGAATATTAAAGGTATTCACTTCAGTTTTTTTTCTGTTGGAAAAATGGAAAAATGTAATTTTTTTACGACAAACACAGGAAAAAAATTCACCAAAAGTTGAGTTTATAAATTAAACTTTTGGTGGAATTGTTTTTCCTGTGTTTTTTTTTTTGTAAAGAAATTACATTTTTCCATTTTTCTAACAGAAAAAAAACTGAAGTGAATACCTTTATTGTTTATTCTTTGAATTTAAACAAATTTATTTCTTTTTTATTTTTACAAACTAATATTTTTGTGCTATTTATTTAAATTTCGTTTAGGTTTTATGCATTTATTTGTTTGTTCATTTTTTATTCCTATTCGCAAAATTCACGAATTATCTAAAAATGTCCGAATATTCCGAATGCGAATTCGAATATTTGCTCATCACTAATATGTACATACATACATATATGATTGAATTGTATCTTAAGAAAATTGTTTATGTTTTTGCCTAATCATCTTTGGTTACTTCTTTAAGCCAAAGTTGAATGCAAATGTATACCCGTATGTACTTAAAAACATACATACATACATATCCATATGTATTTATACATACACATATTAATAAATGTACATACATACATACATACATACATACATATGAACCGCCATATGAATTACTTATGTACGTGTTTTATTTTTTATTTATTTGATTTTTTATTATTTTTACGTTTAAGTTCACTTTAGCTCAAGGTTATGTACATACTTTCAAACATTTTTTCTAAGATTATTTTCGTTTCTTTTTATTATTTTAAACTTAATTGAAATTAACTTCATTTTACAACAACAAAAATAAATGGCCAACGCTAATTGTATGTATACATACATATGTACATATGTACATACATATCGTTACCTTAATATAGAAATGCCATAACTAATTATATTTTTGGAAATCGAGGATTTTGCATTTTTCGATACATTAGATGATCGATCTTCTAGCGAAATGAACAAAAAATTCGATTCCAAAAAAAAAGGATGAGTTAGGGCCTTTCTATATTAAGGTAGCGATTTGTACGTATAGACATACATACATGCATGGATAACATACATACGAGAACATTTATTAGATATGTATGAATTTTTAGAGTATATCAATATATAAATGGATGTTCGGAATATGACAGATAAATGTACATATATACTTATGTATATACATATGTACATACATATGTAATTATGCATATATGTACGTACATATATGTACATATGTACATATGTACATATATTGCGTGTACATATGAAAAAAAATTTTTTAAAATGAATTTTCAAGCTTTCTTAATCATTACATGATAACTTTTAAGATAAAAAAGACTGTACAATAGAGTGGTTCGCCTTCCATAGAAAAAAAGTTGTACCAGTCACCCCCTAGGATTAAAGATAATGTAAAAACAATTCCAAAAATAGGTATATTTTTTATTTTTTTGCCACCCCCATTTTAGTATTTTGTTCACTGTGTCGCCGTTTTAGTCCCATCATAACATTTTATAGGTATACCGGTGTTCGTCAAAAATGTAAGCGCGAAAATTATGGCGATTATGGCAGGATATGCATGTAAAACAATTAATAAAAACAAATACTAGTGCGTACTTACATATTTTCCTTAAATAATGTTAGAAATATTATTTCGTTAGTGCGTGGGAATTTGTTTTTTATTTATTTTTTTTTAATATTATCACGATTGCTCACACAAGCAATTTATTTTTAACTTACGAGTAGCGAGTGAAAAAAAAACACAACACTTGCACGTCACTAGTGTCAATGAATGTATGGAATTAATGAAAAAAAAAACCAAAACTAAAAACAAAAAAACAGAAACATTTAAAATATTGTTTAATTTGGTGATTTGAAATTGTGTTTAGGTGTGATAAAATAAATCAAATGTAGTAGAGAAGTAGAGATTAGAACGTGAATAACTTTTCACTTAGGTGAACAAAATTTCAGGATACGTTTTACTGAACTTATCAATCAATAAATAGTTACACAAAAATAACACTAAATAACACTCACTCACATTTTAATACTGATGTGATATCGTGCCATAACCGCCAAAAATACTTAAGCGACATATTTGAAATTTATTTGCTGGTGGTTCAGCTGAACCAAATTAGAATAAACTTCTGACAATATTTGGAATAATAAATTTTTTAAATTCGAACTTAATTTTTTTGACAATATCGATCGATCATTTGCGATCGTAAATAATCGATTTTTGTCAAAAATGGAGGTACAAAAAATGTGTCGGTTAAGCTTTTTTGGCGTTTATGGCTCGATATGATGAATGAAGGAATTATTACTATCATTCAAGTGAGCAGTTACCATCTATCTCTACAATGTATGTATGTATGTATAGAGTTGCTAACACTCGAATAGAAGCGCGTATGTATGTACATATGTATGTATATAACAACAATCACTGCTCTAACTAAACTAGTTACAACATAAACAACAAAATTGCACTATTGTATAAGTGTTAACAATGGGACGACGGTGGTATACTTTGTGTTTATCGCTTTTATTGCTAAAATATATAAACTAATATATGTATGTATGTATGTACTTATGTACATATGTATGTATGTATGTATGTATGTATGTATGTATGTAGTATGTAAGCATTGGTATGCCATGTATTTTCGTTGAACCTTTTATTTTTATTTATTTTTTTATATTTTTATTAGAAGAAAAGTTTATTATTTACTAAATATTGAAAATAAAAACTTGTTATTGGCAGATACATAAATAAATCTTTTTTAAACATTTATTTGACATTCTTTGTAATTGTGCTATTTTTATTTATGTGAAGTGAAGTGAAGATTTCACTTTTTATTTTATTTCCTTTACACTACTCACATTAAAAAATTGCACTTATTTGAAATTTTAATTAATTAAAATATCTTTGTTAAAAAATATATAATTTTTAATACTTAAAACTCCACGAACAAATAACGATAAAAAAACTCAAGTGTGTGTACTGCGACTAATATTGCTCAAAATCGTAAGAAATTACTTTAACATAGTTACACTATACAATAATACCCAACCATATAATATAAAAAGCAATACGACTTTGCTGCAGAAAAGCTAAGAAAGTAATGAAACTGGTTATGTTAAATACGTTTCAAAAGCTGCCGTTTTAATTGTGAAGTTTTTATTTCGCTGCTGGCTTACTAACTATGTACATACAAACATACATACATACATACATACAATATGTAGCTGGCCAACTGAACAATGGCTTGACTGTTGGTTGGTTGGTTGTCTCTTTGGCATTGTAAAAATATTTTACATAATATTTTTTTTTTTAATTTTTCTCTTTGCCAACTTTAATAGATAGACAAATGCTCTGCTGGGAGAACATATGTAATTCATATTTGTGCAGAATTTTGTTTAGAGGGCTTGTTCTTTTGGTTTTATAGCGAACTTATAAACGTATATGTGGCCCACTACATCTTACATACTTTACGCTCCTGTCATACTCGAGCTTTTTAAACTTCTTACTACAAAAAAAAAAAAAAAAAAATTGCCAAAGCTTAACACTATTATTTATTTGCCACTATTTTTAAGCAAAAATATGTATGTACAGTATACAAAGTTTATATTCGAACACCTCCAACTTTAAATAAATAACTATATTATTTAAGGAATCTATTATTTGACATGTTGTCATAAGTTTATTTTAATTGAGATTTATTTGCTGGTGGTTAAGCACTGATAAATGAAATATATGAATGAAATACATATATACATATGTATGTATGTATAGACAATGCTTAACCACCAGCAAATAAATTTCAATTAACTATAATATTTTTATTTTTCTTGTACGAATTATTGAAAACAGGCTCTATCCATTTAACAAATCAATTAATCAAAATGCCATTTCACTACATACATATGTATGTACATATGTATGTACTCGTATCCTTGAGGAACAATGTTTACATTCGTTCACTAAAATAATCATAAACATTTATTTTAAAAATTTGTTTTACACCCGTATTCTAAGCTCTGTGACAAAATAAAAATTATAACAAATGACAATTTTTACATTGTTTAAGGGCCTGTTTGTCTAAATGCGAACGACCGTTTCTTTCGAACATTTATATTAAAAACAAAAACAAAAAACTTAAATTTGTTTTTGTTTGCAATACTAATAATGCCCTAATTCAGTAAGAAGAATTAAGACGTTTTGGTTTGAAAATGCTTCTGAGTTCTTGTCTTTGAAGTCTCTAAATTATTTTCTTCAAAAATGGTTTTTGTCTTTGACAATGAAAAATATAAATATTATTATATAATAGTTTGAAAAATATATGAAAAAATATGTGTTGGATATAATATTTAAAACAAAATCATAAAGCAAATACACGAACCTTCTAGCATAGACAACAAATAATAATCGTTTTAAAGAATCAAAACTGCTTCTTTTTTTCGTCCATAGACAAGACGATACATTCGTCGAACAGAATTAGGGCATAATATTCGATAGAAACGTTCGTTCGCATTTAGACAAACAGGGCCTAAAATACAAAAATTGTCATTTGTTATAATTTTGTCATTTGTAACAAAGTTCAGAATAAGGGGGTTAGTTTTGATTAAAATAAATTTGTATGAGTACGAATATGAATTTTATTTTTTAAAATTAATAAATTCTGCTTTTCTTTAAAAAAATTTTATAAAATATATTTTCTATTAATACAACATACTCTATAAACAAAATCTTGCATGAAATACGTACGTAACTTAAGTACATAATTTAATTTATTACAAGGCAGCGGATTTTTTTAATTGAGGTTGTACGAATATGAACTTTGTATACTGTATGTATGCATGTACATACATATCGCACACTAAATCATAAAGAGTCACAACTCAAAAAATTTCAGATGCTGAGTAGTTGCAAACAACTGTTGATACTGTACAAATGACGCAAGTATGTGACATAAAAACAAGCATAACGGTATATTATATTCTTCAAGAATACTGTATTGCAAAAGAAATTGTTGAGGTCGTTATAGATTTCTTCAATTAACTGGTTTATAAAAAAGCAAAAGCACTTTTATAATTTTGAGTTGTGACTCTTTATGGTTTAGTGTGCGATATGTTCATTTGTGCATATACATATGTACATATCGAGCCTTATTTTCGATTTTATCGTAAGCGACATGTTATCGAAAATATATGTACCTTTTTATTGAAATTAAAATTTTATGGGCCTACGTACAAAAACATATTTGAATAAAAAAAAAATCCCCACTGAAAAATAGTATTTTTGTCGCTTACGATAAAAGCGAAAATAAGGCTCGATTTATACATACATATGTATATATGTATGTACATATGTATATATCGAGCATTTTTTGGGTTTCGTTTTAAATTAAAATTAAGTTCGAAAATTATGCCGCTTAAGCTTTTTTGGCGGTTATGCCACGATATGCTTGCATTCAAACTCTTTAAGAATTTGTGTAAAGATTTTTTTCTTTAAATTTAATTTGTCCATGGGTAATTAAAAATATTAATATGTATACGTATGTATGTATGTATGTATGTACATGCAGTGACTCTAAAAAATGAGTGCTCACAAATATTTTCGATATAAAATATAATCGCTAAAAAAGATGTTCTATAAATTAAAAATAATGATCATGCTCTATCGTTTATTTAATAGGGCTCCAATAATAAATAGTAAATAAAGAAAAAACAAAGATGTAAATTCAAAGTAGTTATGTATTTTAAAGTTATTCAGTGAGATCTTGTTAAAAGATAAAGAATAATTTTTTTTTTGATTTTGACTTCGAAAAGAAAATTATAATCAATTTACGCGAGGAAAATAAAGTCCGTCAGAAATGGGTAAAGTAGTAAAAAGTCGAATTCAATTTACCATTGGTGGAGCTAAAAAAAATTTTCCAGGGGGGGGAGAGGGGGCAATTATGACTGGTGATTTTCATTTTGAAAAATAAATTCTGTCAACCACTTTCGAGATGCCGGGTATCATGGTCGTTTTCCAAGAAAGAAAGCATTTGTTAGTATAGTGAATACGATTACGTCAAATTACATACTTACATATGTACATATGTATATAGTTAAATGAAAGTATGGAGTTCCGCGTTATTTTTACAAATGAACGTGAACGGAAATAACGCAAAATACAGAATGGAGAAAAGAAAAATATATGTGTTCAAAATTCAAGCATATATAGGAGGATTTGTGCTCGTATGAGCTTGTGTGAGTGCTTGTGGTACTGGAGCTTTATGCTAGGAACACAACTGGGACGAACGACGAAGTTTTCGGTGCGAACTTTCGTCATAAAAAATAAAACACGTGTGCATATGAAAATGAACACAACACCGCCGTACAACGAAATTCGTCGAGCGTGACGAATTCTGAGATAGGTTTATTTCTAATTTGTACGCCGACGAACGACGAAAAAACAATTTTCTCTCTCTCACTCTCTGTCTTTGCACACACAACAACCAACTTTATCAAATATAAGAGAGGGATTCGCTGCGTAAATTCGTCGTTGTTGTGCTTCACACGACGAATTTACGCAGCGAACTCTTATCGACGAATTCGTCGACGCGGTCGAAATTCGGCGTTCGTCCCAATTGTGTTCCTAGCATTACATAAAGTTAATCGCATCATAGACCACAAACCATATATTAACAGCCATAACGAAAAACAGGCATGAAGTTAGCATATGTGGCAAAATTTAACAATTTCTTAATGACCAAATTGTGTGGAGGAACTTGTTAAGATCCAGTTTAGTTTCGTCACTTATGCTAACTTCATGCAAGTTTTTCATATGCATAAGTCTGTCATATTTTAATGATACATCTGCCATTTTGGGTCTACAGTTATATTATATACATACATACATACATATTTATCCAGGATAATGACCCCACATACATACATATGTTATGTGGCTACTATACAAAATGGATGAAAAGTTCCCCTCAATCGCCTGAAATGAACAATTGAAAATTTAGAAGACCATTTAGGAAAAATCACGTGAACAAATAATGCTGAACATAAATAATTTAATTTATGCTTTACGGGAAGAATGCAGAGCAATAATAAAAAACTAGGGATCCCCAGCAAAGTACGTACATATGTATGTATGTATTAGTTTTTCACTTTTCCACTTATGAATGTTCTAAAAAAATTATAGCTGAATTCCAACACTGTTTTTTTTTATTAGTTTTGACCAGGGATAGCAAATAACGATTATTTTCCAAATTTAAACTGAATAAATCACACTGATAGAGAAGTGTTACCTACCTACGTGCACAAAGAATACACCAAGATACTCCATGTTAACTTTTTATTAAAAAAAAAAACTCAAATTCAACGATTATTTATTGATTTCTATTTATTCCTTACAAAATAAAATTTATTTGTTTTTGAGTTGTATTTATTTTTTGTTTAAAACATTAGTATAACAAAAATTAAAACTTTTAAAAACCCCCCGAATATATTCAGAGAAAATGTTATATCTTCTAAACGGCTGGACCCATTTTCTCAAAAGATAGCTAAGGTGGGGGACTAAAAATATAAAAAAAAATAAATTTAATTTAACAATAAGAGTTTTTTTTTCTTTTTGCAGAATTTGGCGATAAATTGAATTTTAAATCGGTTACTATTAATTTTATTGCAAAAAAGCGCTTTCTACAGTTTAAAAATTACCATTAAAAAAATAGAAATCAATAAGTAACTTCGTAAGGAATATATAAAACTCTAAAAATAACTTTTATTTTTTGGCGAATAAATACAAATCAAGGAATGATGATTAAAAAGTAATTTTTAAAAAAAATTTGTAAAGAAACTCTTATATAATAAATTAAATTTATTTTGTTTACAGTTTATTCATTTTAAAAATTAAAAATTTTTTTTGAGCAAAAAAATAAAAATCACAAATTAGCTTTTATTTTGTGAGGAATAAATAAAATTGAAGAAATAACGATTATTTTCTGAGAAAGAATTAAAAATCAAAAAATAAGCGGTAAAGTTGAGCTTTTTAATAAAAATAAAAATAATTTCATCTGTAGGTAGTCCATGTAACATGGAGGAGTATCTTGGTATATTCCTTAGTGTGATTTTTTCAGCTTAAATTCGGAAAATAATCGTTATTTGCGATCCCTGCTTACAACCGGTTACGGTTGCGGGTTTTAACGTTTGTTAAAAATATTCTGAAAGTATTTTTTGCTATATTTGCTTTAAAAAACCAAATCAGACTCGCAATACAAGAAATGAAACTGAATAATTTCTTTCTACACTCAAAATATTCCATGCTTAAATATACGAAATATTATTTCGTAATTTAATTTTTGTGCAATAAACGAAAATTTTTTACATTTTACGAAAATATTTGTGGCTTGTGCAGGAAAACAGATTTTGTAATTTTACGAATTTCGTTAAGTTACAAAAATTATTTCGTACAATTATTTTCGTATATAGTACCATGTTTTTCGTTTATTTTATTGAATTTAGTATAAAAGAAAACATTTTTATAAAACTTGAAATTTCGTAGAACAAACAAATTTTGTTTTGTTATCATTTTGTTTACAGGACAAAATTATTCTTATTGCCTGGCTCACGATGTCGACAAGAAATTTTCGTTCGCTTATTTATATTGAAAACAAAAACAAAATAAGAAAATTTGTTTTTGTTTTCAATATAAATAAGCGAACGAAAATTTCTTGTCGACATCGTGAGCCAGGCAGTTAAATGTATAAAAGTTTCGTGAATTTTACGAAAAAAAATTTTGAAAAACTGTTGTTTTGTTTTATGTTTTAATATTTTCCCCATTTATTTTCTTGTCATTGTATATGTACATATGTATCAAGGCAGATTCATTTCCAGGTAGTATCAGGATTACAAAAACAATGAAAAAATACAACAATGAAAAAAACAACATGGGTTGTAGTACATCCAAAACTTCAAAAATAGAATTTGTTTAACATAACAATAATAAAAATTATTCACATAACTTTGAAAATATTTCTCCGCGGCAGCTACCACTAACAACATTTGCAACGTTTAGCACTTCTCACAATTTTTTAATAGTTTTTTCATATTTATAAAATTGTTTTCACAGAATTTTTTTTAATAAAATATTTTTCATATTGAATTTTTTTAACATTTTCTTTGAATTTCTCTTTCGTAAAAAATTATTGAAGTTTCCGATGAACTTTAATTTGAAAAAAAAATAGCTCAGCTGAATTTCCGCTACTACCTTGTGAATGTGCCTTGATATGTATGTATATTGTATAAAAAAACTATTCAATAAATTGTAAATAAAATAAAAAATTATTCTAATAAAAAATTAGTTTTTGGTTTATGCTGGGAAGATAACTGGGGCGAACAACGAATCTCGTCCACGGCACACCAACGAAGAATACGTATTAAATCCTTTAATTAGCAATTGGATAATTGGTTATTGTTTGTGCAAATAGAGAGAGAATGGTTTTTTCAGAAAATGTATCTATCGCAGAGCTCGTTACGGACGAGGAACTTCTTTCGATGGCGGTGTTACATACATACATATGTTAATTTTCATAATGTGTTTTACTTCTATGACGAAAGTTCACAACGAAAAATTCGTTGTCCGTCCCAGTAGTGTTCCCAGTTTAAATCGTGAGTTTCAGTGCAAAATATGTATGTACATATGTATGCGTGTGTGATGTATGATTAACACAGAGCCTGTAACAATTCCCCTAAAAATTATTTTTCAAATGTAAGAAAATATATTTTTTTGCAGATTTTATTTTTTTTACAGATTTTAATTTTACACAAAATTTCGTATATAACACAAAATTGCTGCTCATGATTCACGAATTAATTTTGTAATATAATCATGCTTTTTCGTAAATTCATGAAAAAAAATTTGTAAACATACAAAATTTTGTTATTTGCAGACAGAAAGTATTTCGTAAAATAAACAAATACAATTTCTACTATGTACGAAGCATTTCGTACCGTAAAAACAACGAATATTTTCGTAAAATGAACCAAAGTTTTCGTTTATTTTACCTATGAAATATTTTGAGGGTACTCGTATTAAACTATTGATAAAATTCAAATCGTATTAGTGTGTACCAGTTTTAGCAGTCACTGTACTTGCGTATACAAACGATCGCACACGTCGGATGACGTCACAAATTAGTCAGGTGTAAATTGTAAGCTACGTTTATTTACATAATGTACATACATATTGACAAATCTACCACAAAAGTATACCACATCTGTTTTCTCTCTCTCTCTCTTTTATACTGACGGATAGAAGAAAACTTGTAGAAAATGTAACTACTAAAATGTTTAGTAGAATTTTAGTGTTGACATAAAGACACTTGGCCCCAGTCTGACTGCAGGGATATGTACTTATGAATGACGGATGAGAGTATTTAATGCTTTTTATATCTCCTTTATTCATTATTTTTGTTATTTATTTTATAAATTTAGAATCAACTCTGTAAAGACAAATACAATCAAGAAATTAAAAAGACTGTATTTATTTACATATTTCTTTTGTGCTTGGAAACCCGTCCAACACAAAGAGGCTATACTTAGACCATTTCATACAGTAGCACAACAATATATTTGAAAGTTATAAGAAAAATTATTTAATTTACGCTACATTTACACATGAAAGTACTTTCTTGAAATTTTTGTATACGTATTATGAATAAAAATTTTAATGAAAAAAGTTACTTTCATGAAAATTTCTTGTTCGTTTTCATAGGAAAGTGAAAGTTCGTTTTAAAAATGTCGTCGAAACGAAAAGTTCCATTTCTATTGCTTTGTTTATTACTTAATTAGAGTTACCCAGATTATCGCATAAACACATTTATAGGGCAATAAGTTGGGAATAATTATTATTGTTAATATTTTAATAATATTATTGCTTTAAATAAACACGAATTGTTTTCTTCATCTATATTTGAAGATACGAAATTACAATTATTAAAATATTTATACAAAATAAGAACAATTTATAATAATTATTTGCCACAATCCTATATATTTGTACAAATCTTTAAATGGGGAACACTGTCAACCTTTTTTCATTTTACTTTCTGAAAACATCAAAAATTTACTTTCTTGAAAAAATCGTTGAAAGCTGAGTGGAAATTAAAAACTATGTGAGTGTGGTAGTGAAAAAATGTGATTGTGTTGCTACTTTCTTGCAATTTGTTTCATGTGTAAATGGTAGGTTATTTATTTATTATTTATTTGTATAACAAAATGTTAGTTATTTGTATCCTTACTTAATATATGTATATACATATACATATGTGACCTTCTACGAGAAAAGGGAACTAGTGTGCGAAAATGAAGTTTTAAGAAAAACGCATTTAAAAAATTAAATTTTAATGTTTTTCTCATTTTTATCGATTTTGACACACACCCGGTTTTTGACACACTAGGTCCCTCTTCTCGGAGAAGCTCACATATCGTCGCTCTTTTAACTAACTGACCTAACTGACATCATTTTGAAAAATGAGTTAAGTCCACTATTAGACTTTATGAGTCATAATAGACCTTGTCCACAATTTTTATGACTGTAAACATTACTGTCGAGCCTATAACCGTAGAAATATTTCAGACGTTTCCATAAGAATAGATGTAGAAAACAATCATAAAAGCTCCTCTCCTGTAAAATTTACAAAATGTCAGTTAGGTCAGTTAGTTAAAACAGCGACGATATATAATATTATAAATGTAAAAGTGAGTTTGATTGTTTGCGACGCTTTCACGCCCAAACCGCTAAACCTATTTGGAAAATTCTTTCACCAATGGAAAGTTATATTACCAGAGTCAAATATAGAATATTTTTTTTATATGTATGTGCGCCCTTAATTATGAAGAAGTGGTCTAAGTCAAGTGCATTTTTGCTTCGAAATTTTAAATTACTGATCAAACAGAATTGCGGCATAAACACATTTTCCATACAAATTGACACAAAAAAGTACATCCAGAAAGCAGTCGAGAGATAGAATCTATTTTATTTTGACAGCGTTTTTTCTTATGTTCTCACATATAAATTAATATTCTCTCAACAATGCTACCATATATATATAAATTTCATATATTTTGTGAACAAAACTACAAAGAAATATAAGCACAAAAGAAAATTAAACAAAAATTAGAGAGCATTTGAAGTTACTGCCGTAGTTTTTATTATGAGCTTTTTTAATTTGACGGCGATTTTTCCTGAAGTTGCGAATTTATTCTGTTTAATCATTTAATTTTAAAAAAATTTCAATAAATATTAAATAAATTAAATGATGCACAATATAAAAATATTTTTTGTTTTGTTCAAATGTAATCTACTAAATATCTCGACCGAAGAAATATATGACTTGGACCACTTTCATAATTAAGGGCACATATTTTGAACGATTTTATTTTTCGAAAAATAAATTTTTGGGTTGGTTGGGGTAATTTTCGTTTCGGGATTATTGATTGTTTAACCAGTTTTACTCCCGGTTTGTGTAAGACGTTTGGCGTTTCTGTAATAGATGAAAGAAAAGTTGTACAAGTTTCCTTTAATCTATTACAAAAACGCCAAGATTTCTAATTCAAACGTCTTACACAAACAGGGGTTTAAATTGTTTTTATGTATTTTTTTAAACAGATGAACGCAAGCGGAGCCGCGAGTAAAAACTAGTAACAAAATAAAAATAATTAATATTAAATTGAGAATTTTTTTCCACGGCGACTACCACTAACAAAATTTGCAACGTTAAGAATTTTTCAATATTTTTTTCATATTTTTAACCCCCGACCAAAAAAAGGGGTGTTGTGTATCTGTGTATCTGTGTGTCTGTACGTGTCCACGTACAGCCCAAACGGCTGGACCGATTTTGATTTAGTTTTCTCTGTTTGAAAGCTGACTTGATCGAGATGGTTCTTAACCCTGTTTGAAGGAAATCGGTCCAGCCGTTTAGAAGATTTCACATCTTTTCTAGATATATCGGGGGTTTTTAAAATTTTTAATTTTTGTTATTAAATTTGTTTACTTATATTTTTTTAATGAAATATTTTTCATGGTGAAATTTTCATAACATTTTTTGGTAATTTCTTTTTCGTAAACAATTTTTGAGGTTTCTGGCTAACTTTAAATAAGAAAAAAATATCTCAGCCTTGTCAATCGCTATTACCTGGGGCCGGATTCTGCTCAAGTAACAAAAATCCAAGTTAAATAACAAACGATAAGTTTTAATCAAAAAACATTATTGGTCCTTATCACGAGTGTCGTATTTCCACTACGACTACGACGATTTTGTACTAGATTAAAGAAAAAATGTTGGAATGTTCCTTAGTCTAATACAAAATCGTTGTAGTCGAAGTCGTGATACGACACTCGTGATAAGGCCCATTATATTAGTCTTGTTTGTTTGTTTTTTTTTTTTTTTTGGAAAATTTATAAAAATTTACTGAAATTAAAACGTTTAATGAAATTATTTTATAAAAATAACACACTCTTTATTTTAACTTAATGAACTCTTTATCATCCACTATTCGAAATATGTCATCTCGAAAATGTAATAAATCGTCTAAGAATCGTCTGCTGCTTTCGTTGTGCAAGGCGGTCATCACCGGTTTAATATTTTCAATATGAGCAGTTTCTGCCAAATCGTTATAATAAAAAATCTAAATAAAAAGATAAAAAAATTTGTGAAATGAGAAAATTAGTTGAATAGTAAATAGATAGAGCGTTCGTTATGAAATGTACATAAGTACACATATTCCAATAATGTGTTAATTAGTATATGTATTCGAAAAAGCGACCAAACACTCGACGACAAAAACTAACTGGAGTTGAAAATAAAGTAACTGAATAATAATGGGCCTTATCGTGATTGTCGTATTTCGACTTCAACTAAGAGTTACAGGAACAAAATGTTCTTCATAGAATTTTACATAAAAGTGCTTTAACTAAAAAGATTTTATTTTTATTTATATGGTTGCGTATGCCGATTTACCACAGAAATCTGCAGGGTAACTGCAATCAATCCCCTTTCAAATAAGACGTGAGGAGTAATTTTGTTTGTTTTTTTTTACCTTCTCTTCTGCCAGTCGTTAGAACTTTATATTATAGAATTTCCCCCTTATGCAAAAAAATATTTTATTTTAGCTTTAAAGTTCATAGTAGTTACCAAGCACTTTAAGGCTAACATTGCTTTGTTAAGAAATTGTATTCAAAACACAACTTTAATTATTTTGTAATTTAATAATAAATACTGGTAACCCCACCGTGTTCAACAATAAACCAATTCCCAGCTTATGATCTACAACAGCGAATAGAATTTCATTCGAGTATTCAAATAATTTTTTATTTTATTAAATAAATTTTTATTATCTTGAAGTAAAGCAACCTAAAGGTACGGTCACACTTGACAAACATTTGCCCAAAAAAGCGTAACCAGTATATACTAATGAGAAATTTTTTGATTCAGACACGTGTTTATTAAGTTCAATAGTTTCCAATAATATTGTATTCTATAACTTTGCCTATTTGTTAAATATGAAACTAATTAACTTAATAAACACGTGTCTGAAGCAAAAAATTTCTCATTAGTATATACTGGTTACGCTTTTCTGGGCAAATGTTTGTCAAGTGAAGGAAGGAAACAGATAAACATTTCTATGAAGTAAAAGTAAAAATACAACAAAAAAATTTTTTCCACTGCCCCTTATAGATTATTTCAAAACACAACTTTAAAGTTTAAAAAAATGTCATGTCATGTCATGGAACCTCCTACAATTTCTTATAATTAAACTTAAATTTGTTGGATTTTCAATTAATTTTTAAGCTTTACAAATCTTCTTCCCTCTTTTACATTCACTGGGAATGATAGCGGGGATAAATTTCATAGGCAATTCAGGATAGCATTTTTCACTTCGAGGGGAACAAAAATTCCTCTTGTTATTCACTATAATATACATATATTATGGGTGAATATTTTTATTATTTTTTTTTTTATTATCAAAGACAACAACCATTTTGGAAGAAAATGATTTAAAGAATTCAAAATCAAACACTCAAAAATATTTTCAAACAAAAACGTCCTAAAACTTCTTACAGAATTAGGGCATAAGTGAAATATTCGAAATTTTTGATTTATGACCACGTTGTCGAAGTAAATGAGCGATAACTGGCTTTTACATTTGTTAACGCACTAATAATCAAAATTATTATTATTTTTTAATTAAAAATACATTGAAATTGATTATCGAGGGATTAGCTGGAGCCTATGCGCATTTCACTGTTGCTAATGCAGATCATCAGGGAACCTTTAACCTAAAATTTCTTAGAGATATTCGGTCTGAACCACGTTGTCGACTAGAAACTTTCTATCCATTATTTATATTGAAAACAAAAACAAAACCAAATTTTCGTATTTTATTGTTGATTTCAATACAAGTTGTCGATAGAAAATTTCTTGTCGACATCGTGGGCCAGGCCCATTATATTAAACTTCCATTTAAACAAATTAGAAGTATGTATGCATGTACAACCAATATCAAAGTTGAAACAAGAACTCAATAATCCACTTTACTTTACCATTGCCACACATTGGCTGACTTCTATTCAGCTCGAATTGTAGTTGTAAGAAGTACGAGTATGGGTGTCTTCGTAAATGCATCACTGCTCTGCATCATACGTGCAAACTTTTATTTAAAATGTAAATACGTGTTCGCCGATAATCTGTTTTAGTATTCGTAGTAATCGTGTTTGTACACCATATTTGACATTTATTTGTGCGTTATCTACTTCAGTGAACCAGATTAGAACATTTAAATTTCCATTTGCAGCGCAGTGATGCATTTACGAATGTAAAAAACAACAACAGCGCTATTCATTGCCTTTCCAAGAATAGAGTGTTGCCACACAAGTATGTATTTTTAGTCGAATGCATTCAAGTTAATAATTTTGTTGGTGATATCTTGGTTTTTTTTTTTTTTTTTTTTTGTTAAAATATTGTATTTTATAAACTTTTGTACTATTGAAATTTTTACAATATGACATTTTTGAATTAACAATACCAATACACCGGTAATACATTTATAATACTCGTATTTACCTGGTCTTCGCCCATCATATGAGCTTGACGTTTTTTTAAGCCTTTGGAAAAACGTTGCTGCATTTCCTGCTTGGCATTTTTAAGCATTTCATTTTGCGGCGGTAAAATTTGCCGACCCTTCCAATATTCTAGAGCGAATCTTGCCTGCAGGTCGCACATTTGTGCAGCGCACACATAAAAAGGTATTCCTATAAAGGCCATTGAGGGGTGGCGAATATTGATGCAGTGCTTATAAAGATCTTTCACATAATTATCGTCTACGTGGATGCCACAATCCACGGATAGAAATGGAAATGCATATTTATAGCCGGTGCAATAGAATATTATCGAATATTGTTCACTGGAATTGTCTTGGAAATGAATTGTAGAACCCTGAATGTAGGCCACATCAGATTTCTGATTAACATTGGATTCGAATTTTGTCTTGGGAGTTTCGGGCATATGATGACTGAGGGTGACCTTCTTTGCCACCTTCGATATTTCATTACACAAATCCATGCCACTTGGTCCAGCTCCAATGATAAGTACCGTCTCGTCTAAAAATAATAAAAACCAATGAAAAAAAGTAATTATCTTTCACCGAATCCTTAAGTCATTCTTTAGCACCAAATTGCAATAAGTACTCGTACTTTAATAGCAATTTAGAGTGGCAATGCGACTCCCTGCCATTTTTAATAATTCACTTTATTACGCTAAACGATATTACTTTCGAGAATTAGGCTTGAGTTAGTTATGGCACTACATATTTAATTTGAGAACAAAAATAAAAGTGAAAAGGATATGTGATAGAAAATTTAAAAAAATAAATTAAATAAAGAAGTTGTGGGCGACCCATATTTTTCGAGTTATGGGCCTCTACAATTTTCATAGAAAACTGAAGAATCTCCAAAAAAATAATTTTTTAAAATTTAAAAATAAAAAATTACATAAATAAAAAAATTGGCTGCGACCCATATTTTCCGAGTTATTGGTATTTAAAGTTTTGATAGAACATGTAGATTAGTGAAGCAGCTCAAAAAAAAAAAATATAGAATAGAAATAAATAAAAAGTAGTCTAGTGATAGAAAATTTAAAAATAAGAAAAAAAAATATTAAAAATATTAAAAGTTGGCGGCGGCCCATATTTTTCGAGTTATGGGCCTCTGAACTTTTTTTCATAAGGAAACTGCGAAAAATCTCAACAAAAAAAAATAGTTTTAACAAATAGCACATGTGGTAGAAAATTTAAAAATAAGAAAACAGATTAATGCCCTAATTCAGAAAGAAGATTTAGGACGTTTTTGTTTGAAAATACTTTTGAGTTCTTGTTTTTGAGTCCTCTAAATTATTTTCTTCAAAAATGGTTGTTGTCCTTGATAATGAAGAATAAAAAAATTATTGTCTTGTTTTTAAAACATAAAAATTTAATTAACCTACCATTTACACATGAAACTAATTGCAAGAAAGTAGCAACACAATCACATTTTTTTACTACCACACTCACATAGTTTTTAATTTCCACTCAGCTTTCAACGATTTGTTCAAGAAAGTAAATTTTTGATGTTTTCAGAAAGTAAAATGTTACCCACATCAAAAATTTATACAAACTAGTGTTCGCCCAGTGGTTGAAAATCAACCATTAACGCACAGAGGTGGAGAATAGAATGAAAATATTTAAAGTTTGATGAATTTAAAACACAATTTAAAAACTATATTTAAATATACATATGTATAGACTCCAGGGTAAACCACTCTCTTAAACCACTTTCTTAACTACTAAATACGAATTTAAAATTCCATCATATTCCAACATTCCAGTATGTTCAGTGATTTAAAGCACAGAAAAATAATGAAAACAATGAACAAAACGCACACAAAATAAACCAAAAATAAAAAACTTACTTTGTGCTGTAGGTGAATTTGACTTTAATCAAAGTTATTAATAATTAAAAAAAATATCTTATTTTTAAGTATCTAGAGAAAAATAATACAGTACCACTAGTTATTTAAATATCCAAATTTTATTAGTTTCAGCAATAATCGTTTAAGTCCATAGAAAGATGGAAATAAGAATAGAATGAACAAATAAAATACGTTTTTCCTTCTGAGTGTTTACAGAGTTGCCAAGCCAAATTGTTGTAATTTTTTTTTAGCAAATTAAGAGAGAAAGAGAGATCATGGCTTTATGATTGGCTAATATTCTTAACTGTTTTTAACTATCTTAGACACAAAAATGTAGAAGAAAAAATACATTCTGCACTGCTCCTATTGACAATCTATCTAACAAAAAAAATCAAGCGAATACGTTGAGTTTAAGTCAGTTAAAATGGTTCTTAACTTTTTTCACTTGCCTATTTATATATAGATATATAGGATTGTGGCAAATAATTATTATAAATTATTCTTATTTTATATACATATTTAAATAATTGTAATTTCGTATCTTCAAATATACATGAAGAAGACAATTAGTGCCTATTTAAAACAATAATATTATTAAAATATTAACAATAATAATTATTCCCAACTTATTGCCCTATAAATGTGTGTATGCGATAATCTGGGTAACTCTAATTAAGTAATAAACAAAGCAATAGAAATGGAAATTTTCGTTTCGACGACATTTTTAAAATAAACTTTCACTTTCCTATGAAAACGGACAAGAAGTTTTCATGAAAGTAATTTTTTTCATTAAAATTTTTATTCATAATACGTATACAAAAATTTCAAGAAAGTACAATACAATAGTTTGAAAAATATGAGAAAAAATATGTGTTGGATATGAGGTTTGGAACAAAATCATAAAGCAAATACACGAACCTTCTAGCATAGACAATAAATAATAATTGCTTTAAAGAATCGCAACTGTTGCTTTTTTCGTCCATAGACAAGACGATACAATCGTCGAACAGAATTAGGGCATAAACAAAAAAAAATTGGCTGTGACCCATATTTCCCGAGTTATTGGCCTTTAAAGTTCTCATAGAAAATTTTTATTTTTTTTATATTCGAGTACATATTTTTTAAGCTTTAATTTGTTATTTTTATTTATTTTTAAGTATGTAATAACAAAATATTGTTGCCACTATTGGTGGTACATATCATATAAAACTGGACGACTTAAGTACGTGCAGCAAAATGTCAGTTTTTTTTTATAGGATAGGCTAAAGTAATTGTAGTTGAAAAGAAAATGTTAAACTTACCTTTAAATCTATTAGAATTTTTGTAGTCATGACTGTGAATTTGTAATCCTTCAAACGTTTGCAATCCTTTGATGAGGGGATACGAGGGCGTATGGTAGTGACCATTGCATACAAAAACAAAATCGTAATGAAGAAAATCTACACTGTTTGTTCTTAAATTCTTCACAATCACCTAATATATAAAATAAAATTTTTTTTACATTAAAATTTCCTTATTGGAAAATGACAAGTGTAAAAAAAGAAAACCGGGAATTGAATCCGCAACCCTCCAACTAATAGACCGGAAAATCGCCTACTGGCGAAAGATAATCAAATGCTAACCAAGTGAAATATATTATGATATCAAATAAAGTTGCAACATATGTACATACCTGCCACTTATTGTTCTTTGTTGGAGTTATTCTTATAACATAGCTCAAAAATTTTATGTACTGCTGCAGTTTATGCTCATTGCAGTAATCAATTAAAAACTCCTCTACGACTTCTGAGGGCACATATGATTCATTCGAACTTTTGATTGAAAAGTCGGGATAACCCATTACTTCTTTGGGCAGATTAGTTCTTAGGCCCTGATACATGCTGCTGTGCACATCTATGCCATATTTGTCCGTTCCAATTTCGTCTGTATAGACCCATGTTCCTCCTACCTTATTTGTCTGTTCATAAATGGTCACATGGAAGCCATCTTCTAATGCTCTCCGAGCGCCACAGAGACCAGCAGTCCCAGCTCCAACTATACAGACACGTCTCATTTCTACAACTAATTGATTTTAAACGATTTTTTACGAACTGATGCTATTCATATATTTTTATTTTTTTATTTTTTATTATTTAATCTTGCGAGTAACATTAATGATAACAAAGCCAAAGCCATAATGAAAACAAAACTCGAAGTTTTTAATTGATAATGATTTCGAAACTTAGACAAAAGAATATTTATATCTTTGGCCAGAAGCGCAAATAGCATAAGTCGAAAAACATAATTTCAAAATATTATCAAACCCATTTAACCCATATCGTCCCAGAGAATTTTTTTTTTCGTATAAACTTTTAAAACTTGTTTCTTAGAAGGTAATTGCTACCAGAAAATACAAATCTGAAATCAAAATTTTTTTAAGATTTTTTGTTTTTGAGAAAAATGGTGTTCGATTAATCGAACACTGGGCACTATTTAGCATATTGGTTTTATTGCTCCTATTAATTGTAAATAATAAAAAGACAATTCTTATTGAACTCAAAATAATTTATTTAATTCATTTAAAACAAAAATTAACTGAATCTAATTTTTTAATTAATTTTAATCAAAAATAAACCTAAACTAATTTATTTAATTCATTTAAATCAAAATGAAAGAACACAGTTATTTATATTAAAAACATACTTATATGTATTATTTTTTTTCGTGATATGCCTCGAAACAATGTGTGTGAAGCGCAACCTTACACTTTTTGCATAAAAAGGAGCTTGTTTTATGACAATGCTTGCATCTCCACTTCTTATTTTTCTCTATTTTAACAATTAGATGCTCAGTTTTTCTTACGGGAAGAATATCTATTGGAGAATCAAAAGCGCTGCCATCACTAGATGAATCTATATTTTCTTGTTGAGTCATTAAAAAATACGCAAGTTCTACTCGGAATTCCTTTTGGGATCTAATTTTTTCATTTTTCTGACGACGAAGGAAACAGTCAAGTTTCCAAGCATTTACCATTGAAGAGTTTAAAGTAGCTATCCATAAAGGCCAGTACCACTTCTTTGCTTAAATTGCAACACTATAATTTTGTACAGCATTATCGTGCAAATCCACTCCTCCCATTCCTTTGTTGTAATTTTTTAATAGCTGGGGTTGGTTATAATTCACAAACCGGCCGTGTTCTATAATGCTGCCATCATTACTTTTCTTTTGCTTTTTCCATCTCTTCGCTGGAACAGTTGGGTAGATTTGATCAAAATTGGTGGCCACTGTGACTTCTTTATTATCCTGCCAACGGCAAATTAAAATTTTATTTTTGCTGTCAAACTTGAAATCATGATCGCCTCTTTCCAAAGCTTTTCCGGATTTCAGCGCAGCTCCTCTGATTCTATTTGCCCGCACAGTGCCTGTTGCACAGAATCTTTTTTCAGTCAGTAGGCACATGAGGTAGTAAGAAGTAAAAAAGTTATCAAAATACACAGTATGCCTAACGGCATACTCTATATTTCCTGATAAGCAAAGAACCACATCTGCTCCTAAACCAACTTCCTTGTTATAGTTGTCTGCCGACCCAGCATATGGTAACATTATGTAACTCCCCTTTTATAAAAAAAGAGCATAGCAATGTTATAATATGTGTATTTTTCTCTTTTCCGTTAGTTACATTTGGAAAAAGAGTGCAATATGGTAATTCAATATGTTTTAGTAAGCCATTCCTAGAAAAAAAATGTGCTAAATAGTGCCCAGCGTTCGATAAATCGAACACCGATTTTTGAAGGCAGATCATAAGAAAACATATGAAAACCAAAACGATTTTTTCATTATTTTTAAAAGTTTGACTACTTTTCAATAAAACTACATTTTTAATTTTTTTATTTTTTTATATTTTATACATAATTTTAAATTTTTAAAATTATGCTAAAATTAGTGTTTTTTCTTTCCCCTTGTAATAAAAAGGAGGAGTGAAATAGGTAGGTCCTCTTATTTTTATATTTGTAGCTAACCTATCACAATATGTAATTGTTAAAAGAAATAAGTTCATAGTCTTCCCCGAGAAGAGAATTTTTTTTTCAAAAACGCTTGAAATTTACTGTTCGAAAAATCGAACAGCGGGACGATATGGGTTAAATTACATAGGTTTGATCAGTGGATTGTGTCAAAAACGGTCTACTGAATGAGTTCGATACAAGTCTATTATATCTGAGCTGCCCAAAGTACTCGTAGCGCCAGAGTGCCGAAAATCAATCGGATTCTTACGCGAATACATTACTCTCGTGTTTCTTCTCTCGGTGGCCAGCTCTGTATTCCATACACACGAGTAGTACATATCGATGGTCACAAGTAGAAAGGCCCTAACTCGTATTTTGACGAAATTGTGTTTTTCAGCGATTCCAATACATTTCACACAAATACACCTCGTCACAAAAATGTATTGCAATAGTGTAAAAAATAACGCTTTTACCACCAATGGTACAAGTAGTTGTACTATTTATTATGATGTGTTTACGCCTTCTCCTGTAAAGTTACAGTTATTTGAGTTAGGGCCTTTCTACTTGTGACCAACGATATGTATGAATGTCTTTATACAAACGTTCTTTTAGAAAAAATAATAAATATATATAAATCGTCGGGTGGTTATTGTTTTGCCGCAGTAATAATGTACTCATTTATTTATTTATTTATTAAACATCCAAGTAAAAAAAGACACTCCAAAAAAGTCATGAAAATGTAGAGTTTGCGATCTGGAAGTAGTTCAAATTTCGATCCGATCTAATGATTTTTACATAGGGTTGTCATTGCAAGAAGTTCTCTTTTTCGATGCCTGGTCACCGAATTGGAAGCGATTTTACGAAAAATTTCCTTTTTTGTGTTCTATGTTAATATTTTCATCTAGCAAAAATGGTTAATAGTTACCTATTTTAACAATTAGTTTCTTTTTATAGGAATTTAAGCGCGAAACAGTATTTTCATGTAAATTTAAGCAAATAACTTTAAAATTTTAGACCAAAATTAGTTCATGTTTCTTAAAAAAAATCAATTTTTTAAAAATTCTGGTGAGTAGTTTCTAAAACTATTGAGGAATTACAACGTTATGTATAACTAAAATAAACTTCTACTTGGTTTTCTGCTAACTATCGGCAAATTAAAAATATCGATTTTTTGGAAGCAATGAAAATGTAGTTCCTTTAGAATGACTTCCAATTTTTTTTACTGGGATACTATAAAAATTTACTTTGTATAGTATGGTGTTGCACGAATATGGGCGGAGTAACTAGACCATATGCTTAAGATGTTATTAACAGTATTTCCAAAAAAGTTCCGTGACTGACTGTACGACCTATGCCTTCACATAGGAAGAAGCAACGTGGTTGTTAAAGAAATTCCACAAAAAACCGCAAGATTATACGGTTATTCGTGGCAGATCAGTCAACCAGTGCGAGAGAGATGAAAAACTCTCGAAGGCCCAACAACAGAACTAAGCCGCCTGACCGCACTTAACACATAATTACGATGACGCGAAATGGTGTTCTTCGACCCAGAGCTGCTTAACGACTGATAATGTACTCATATTTTTAATATACGTGTACTATGCGGCAAACCAGTTACCACCCGACGAAATCTATCTGAATAAATAATAATAACAGAAATGTACCTGAAACCGTATAGAAATATATCGGCACATATTGTAAATATTTTAAGCATTTCACGTAGTAAATACATATAATGTTTTGTTAGTGGCATATTGTATGTAGTTATACATCACTTAATTATTTCTTAAGTCGACTTAGGCGGTTATCGCTTATGGCCGCAAATAAGTAATCAAGCGAATTTTATTATCGTTACATATCGGGGGTTAAGATTTGTGGAACTAGTTCTAGACCCTGGATTAATGAAACAACATTGAGGCATAAAATTTTTCAACGATCATGTACATACATACATACATCCTTATCCTTACTTAATATATATCGTTAGCTAAAATGCAAAAATGCGTAACTAACAAAAATATAATTTTACAGGAGAAACAACAAACTAAACAAAAAACTGAACAAACGTGTAGTTAAGTCCCTTTGTTATTTGTTAATAAAAGCGTTAATTTTTTATCGCAGATGTGTAATATTTTGTCAAGACATGTAGTTTAAAAATCAATCAAAAACTCGATTTTGAATTTTTTGTTAGCTACGCCTTTTTGCATTTTAGCTGACGATATGTGTATGTATATATGTATATTATATGTTATATGTAATATTACACTGTGCAACAGTGAAAAATCCGCACGGTCCTGACAGTATAGGTTCGATTGTACTACTAAAGGGTAGTAAAACCCTATACTCAGTTTGGCGATTTTGGCGACCAAATTTTGTTTATGGGCCTCCAAAGATTTCGAAAATCAGTGCATCCTCAAAAAATGGTGTCATCAGTTTTTGGACAACAGCTAATTCACACTTAGTGATAGCGATTAGCCATATACATACATATCGTCATGTGAGAACTTAAGTGTCCAATACGCCATTATAAACTATTGGATATTGGACACTTAAGTTCTCACATGACGATATGTATGTATAGCAATAATTTAGCTAAGAGCTATTATAGTGCCTACAAATTTTCAGATTATATTGATATGTTCACAAAAGTTGTTTAGCTTTACCGTAGGTACAACTTTGCTAAATATTATTAACAAAAATTTACGAGTCCCTTCAAGTTATTCTGAAAAAAAAACTGAAAAAAAAATTTTTCTTCAAATTTTGCACAAAAAAGTGCACGAAGAAATAATTTTGTTGGCATAAGATGTTAGCAAGATTTGCTCGGTAGACTCTTAAGGGGCCCATACACTACAACAGCATGCATGCGCAATCAAGTGTTTGTGCCAGCGGTTGGGTCGTGTATGGGCATTTTGTGTGATTGTACGTTTTGCTGTAGTGATGTCAAACAGAGTTTGATATTTTGTTGATGGTACCAGCTTGCTGGTATTGTGTATAGTGAAATTAGCTCAGTTGAGCAAAATTGTGAAACAGTTAATATGCATTTAAAAATTATTTATTTATAACCTCCCTTCTTGAATTTTTTTAAAAAGTGAATATTGTACCAGCTTGCTGGTATGTTATGTGGTTCAAACATGATTGCTCAATAGCTTGATTGTGCGTGCATGCTGTTGTAGTGTATGGGCCGCTTTAGCTACATTATTGCTGTTGGCCAAAAACTGATGACACCATTTTATGAGGGTGCACTGATTGCCAAAATCTTTGGAGGCCCATAAAAAAAATTGGTCACCCAAAATCGCCAAACTACCGTTTAGTACGAGTAGTACTATCGAACCTATACTGTCAGGACCGTGCGAATTTTTCAAAAGTCTCAATTCGTTGCATAGTGTTATAAATGTGAAAGTGAGTTTGTCTGTTTGCTACGCTTTCAGGCCCACACCACAACCCGATTTTAACAATTCTTTCACCAATAGAAAGCGTCAAACATAGCCTATTTTTTATCCGGTTCGAAACCGGTTTCTTTATATTTGGTACTGATTTTTTCATTCTTATTTTCTTTCACCAATGGAAAGTTGCATTACCAGCGTTGTATCCGGTTCGGAAACGGTTTATTTGTATGTATTTAGTCCGGATTTTTTTTTTTTTTTTTCTAAAAAAAAAACATTTTTGGGCTGGTTAAGGCAATTTTTGTTTCGGGTTTGATTGCAATAAGTTTTAGAACCGGTTTTTATTCTGTTTTTTTTTTTAATTTTTTATCGCCTTTTTGTCGGTTTTTATAGTTTTTTTTAACATTATCAGTGATTAACAACCCTGCAGGAAATGGAAGTGACACAAGACTAGCTACGTGACCGATCCCCAAGTGATAGGGACCAGTCCGAGTTCTAACACTTCCTATGAAGTGTACCAGTCACTTTTCCATGGGGATGACCTAAGATGGTCTTAATTGATACTTTGTATGCACCTTGTGACTTATCACTGAACTATCTTATAGGCACCTATTCCGTGTAGAATAATATAAATTATATATAACCGTAACAACGTAAACTTGAACTTTTTTTATTATTTTTATTATTCAGTAAAAACTTTTTTTATATTAGAACTATCAACCTACGGCATGACAGGCTTGCACACTACCTATCCGATCATAGGGGCACTCATATTTCAAAAGTATAAATACGTACCAGTTAAGCTTAGGTTAATATCTAAGTATAGTTACGGCAATTATTCCAGAGTGACTTGGCAGTCTATTTATATTGATTCATTGCTTAACCTTCACAGTGAACAGATGTCCCAGCGAAGTCTCTCTTATATTTATATACATCCTCAAAAAAAAAAAAAAAAAAAATATTCGTAATACATAATACATGTCCCAGAGGAGTCTTTCTTATATAGACAAAATAAACCAAAAAAAATATTCGTAATGCATATACTCGTAATATTAGTAATAGTTCCCTTTTGAACCATGGATGAAGTTATGGAGAATAAAAGTGAACAAACAAAAGTGTGTTCAGCAGTGATGCCAACTATTTACAACCCAAACGCGCTATTCCCCTTCTCAAAACGCGCTAGAACGCGATGAGTTACAGCATTGTCAACTATTTATAGCCAAAACGCGCTATTTTTCTGCGCGCTAAATTAAATTTTAATACAAGTCGCAGTATCTATTAGTAAATATACTTTTTTTTAGCAACTCTTAAGATTTTGCAATATTGCTTCTTCAAAATTATATCCTAAATAACTCAAATATTTTAATAAAGAATCAGAATCACCAAATAATCGAAATCCTTAGTTTTTATTTTAAGTTTCTTTAACAAACTTTGTACGAGTAACAACATACTCGTATAAAATGTCGAATAGTTTTGCGATTCAAATGATTTTACTTCAGCTATAATAGATGCTTGATAAGTTATATACATTCTTTTGGTCACGAGTACGACTAAATATTTGTAGTTGTGAAATTTAAAGATATTTGCCATTTACAGTATTAAAATGCGTTTTTAATTCTAATCAAAGGCAAGGAAATTTTATTTCCAACAGCTGAATCATTAACGAAATTAAAAAAAAATTATCAGAGTTTTGGATACTAGAAAATTGGTAAATTTATACAAAAAAAGAAAAAAAATTTAATTGAAATGATGTAATTGATTTTATCCAAAACGCGCTAAGATGAAAAAAAGCGCGTTTGGCGCAGTTAAATTGCGCTAAATCTAGCGCGAAACGCGCTAAATTGGCATCGCTGAACACTGTTCAGGTTACATTTACGCTATGAAGAGAGAGAGAGAGAGAGAGAGAGAGAGAGAGAGAGAGAGATTTGTTCCTCAACATTCACAATTGAAATACCTTGGTATACACCTTGATCGACGGCTTACATGGAAACATGACAGTAAGCTAACACAAATCAAACTTAAATTAACTCAGATACAACATTGGCTGATTGGTTGAAATTAAATTCTCAGTATAGATGGTAAACTTTTAATATACATACTTTTGAAACCTTTATGGTGCTACGGAATTCAGTTACGGGTGGTAACCTGACCAGACATCCCGCTTTTGAAATTTTCTCTTTTCTCTTATTAGATTTTTATTAAAATTTAAGTGATAAAAATTCAATTCAAATATTTTTTAAGTGTAGTTATTGCTTAACTATCCAAATCGCTGTGTGTTTCGTTACACCCGTTTTGAGATGAAGTGTTACGCTTGTAGTGCAGCTAATTTGTAGAATACAATTCTCATTATTAACATGTCATGAAGAGTTTCAAAATTATCACTGCATCATTTTCTGTCGGAATCGTCGGAATTTTAAGTTTGTGCTTGTATAGATTTATAACCCTTGACACAAACCTTGACATAAAACATTTCGATAGGACTTTTGCGGTAAATAAGGCAACCGAGACGGAAAAAAGTAATGCACATTTATTGAAAAGGTGCTCCTCCTTTATTATTTCACATGAATATATTTCTGAATTTGAACTAGATAGTCGGCCCTGTTCTGTAAACCGATCGATTTGAAACCGCACGATTTTAGAAAACTAACTCCGACAATAGAAATAGTTTACTAGTTTTTTTTAATTATATAGCTTCCCAAATATCATATTGGAGAGAAAATTATTGTGTATGATTTTAAACACGTCTGTAGGACCATTATTAATTTTTTGAAAACAATAAATTTACTCGGATTCGGTTTACAGAACAGGGCCGATTGCCAAGTTTTCAACTTGGCATTTTCTGAAGGATACCCAATTTTTTTTTTTTGAGTCAATGCTGGCGATTAATATTGGTCAAGGATTTATGTCCAATTGGGTCCTTGAAGTTCGAGTTTTTAGGAGTTCTTCAAAAAAACTTTAATATGTACTTCGAAAAAAAATTATATATTTATACTATTTGATAGGTCCTGGATTCATCCACATCAAACATGTTCAGTGCTGTTTACTAAAATACTAAAACGAGTCCCAATTCAAGAAAAAGGTGAATATGTAACCATATGTCTTCTTTTCACCATACACTACTCCCTGCTTTTGTTAACACTCCCATTTTCTCAAGTCATAGGACGAGTTACGCTTGGTTCAATTGTCACCAAATTTTCTGCAGGGAAATAACAAAACATTCATAAATTGTAACCTCGACTCTCACATAAAAGATAAGATACACATTTTATATTCCCTTCCAAAGAAAAAGCAAAATTCATCAATTTAAAGGTCTTTCGAAATGGCTGGTGAAAGAAGCGAGTGCGGAAGGCCTACCCCGCAATGACAACGGGTGTAAAAACTATATGGCTATTGAATGGAGCAAGTGTACCTTGTAGATCCAAAATAAGAAGTCTACAAACCTTTTAGAAGGCATCTTTACTCCTTTTTCCCGCTGGGTTCTTATAAATTCTTGCGTAATTGTGTATGTATGTATGTTTGTTATATGTTACACATAGCACTATGAAAAATAAATAGATTAGCAACTGAAATGCTACACTATGCTACAGAAATGTGGGGCTATGAAATTGGTAACACATACATACATACCTATGTATGTATGTATGTATATCTACGTTTTCCAAAGTAGCACCAGAGTGCCGAACATCAATCGGTTTCTTATACAAATGCTTACATATTAGGGTTTGGGAAACGGGAATTCCCGGGCGGGAAATCCCGGGAAATGTCTGTCTAATATTCCCGGGAAATTTTTGAGATTTTCCCGGGAAAACGGGAAATTTAAAGTGCATGTTATTTCATAAATATATAGAATTTATAATCCAATTTTACTTTAATATAAAAACTTATTATTTTTTTATATATTACAAAAGTTCGTTTGAATGATTGTATGACTAAATTTACACGAACGTTGACACGTTTTTCATAGTCTGTTTAAACACTTACATATACCTTGTTCGAAGGAATTTTTTTAATCTTAAAATTCAAATTGAGTTTTTGTTTTAAATGTAACTGTAAGACAGAAAGAATTCTTTCGACGCCGATAAACAAGCAGTAATATGTCCATATATTTTTAATATAAAATAAAAATGTGAGCTATTCAAATCTAGTCTGAAATTTCATAAAAATTCCATTAAATTGAGGTCATACCATATCTCCTAAAAAAAGTGGAATAAATTGTATAAGTATCAATGATTGCAATGATATAATCGTTTCCTAAAGTAAATAATTCGATGCTAAGCGAACTTGAAGTGATTTTTCACCAAATTAGTGCACAAATTTTTGAAAAGTGTAGTGAAAATTTTAAGCTGTAAGAACTCTGAGTTGACGAAACTTAAATTGATTACAAGTAGACGCTATTATGGAAACCCTGCAGAAAATATTTTAGGAGAAAAAAAATGAAAGACACTTAGACATACTGTGGCTGAGGGTATTCAAAATTCGGCGCAGCGCAGTATGGTACTGTAACCTGCTTGTACTTAACGATAAGAAACCGCTTGGAACTTTTTCAAAAAGAATGAGAAACAAGCCAGGCAAATTCTTATTAAAATGAAGGTAGGTCTTATTAGAAAATTGTCTACTAATTGTGGTAACAGTCGTCAATTGGTTTTTATATGATCTTTTGCTGTGTAATAACTCTATTCCATTTGCTTAAATTCAATTAAAAATTCTTAAAAATGTGTCTTAGAACTGCTTTTTTTTATTAACTTTTATTTCAAAAGAATGCTTACATTAATAAAACAATCGAAATTTCACCAACTTTCATTTAATAAATGTATTTAATTTAGAAAATTAGCTTTTCCCGGGAATCCCGGGAATTTCCGGGAACTTGATTTTTTAATTCCCGTTTCCCGGGAAGTGCAAAAGTCCGGGAAATCCCAAACCCTAGTACATATACATACGCGGATACATTTCTCTCGCTGGCCAGCATTGATGTACATATGTATATTAGGGCGGGTCGATTTAAAAATCGCACAAATTACAAGGAAAATCGTATTCTAGGGATCAAAATAAGAAACTTTGCCGAAGGAACCATACCTCTAAAATGTATTTTGATGTCCCGACTTTTGATCCGAAGAGTCAAATTTTCTTGAAGTCAAATTTTGAAAAATCTCACTTTGACCCATTTATAGTTCCTCAATCGAGTCAAAATGTATGACCGACCCCCACTAATTTTTTAGGGCCGACCCACTTATGCCAGTGGCACACCCCCTGGAACCACCCCTGGGGGGTTCCCCATACAACCATTTGTGATTTTTTGAAATATTTGTATGGGGGGGGGGGTACCCCTCCCACATATGTATGTAGTATATTATTATGAATAAAATTCTGCAAAAAAATTTTCCCGCGGAAAAATTCCAACTAATAGCAAGTCATAGGGAAAACAAAAAATTCTAATTGGAAAAGGGAGAAATTTCTCGCGGAATTTTATTCATAATCGCCCTGATAGTGTCATTTCCTCAAATATTAATAAGGTTAGGAAGGGTGGAGCTATACCGCACCTCCACTCGGAAACCCAAAAGAAGAAAAAAATTGCACTTTTCAAAAAAGAATTTTCGTTTTTATTAATTTCCTTTTAAGGACATCAAGTGAATAATATTTAGATAAAGTTCATAATAATTTTGTGTATTAGTGAAATACATGTTTATAAAAATGTTGCGAATGAAAGTACATAATTTTTAAAATACCATCCAAATATATTTGTGTGTGGTGTGTGTGTGTGTGTGTGTATTTCTCCTTAGCATCGACTTTACCCCGATGTCTCGCTCCAATATGTCGGTGTTGTATTATTATTATGACATCGTTAAAATATTGTATTCGGCTTCTGCTGTCTGGGCGCATTTCAGCAGTCGAACGAACGATGCTTTTGGAGATGGAAAAATAAAAAGTTTCATTATTATTACTCTCACTCGTATGCAGTTTGCTTGTCTGTATACTCGTATATGCAGTTAAAGTGCATAAAATGAAGAAACTAAAGGGTGGGGGGGTTTGATAGACGCCATTGTGGTTATTTTTTTAAAGCTAAAATATTCAATATTTTAACTTTTTCTTCCCTTTCACTTATCTCCTCATGGGAGCATTTAAGGAAATATATGGCGAGTAGGTAGAGTACATTGAATTCTGTTGGGCGGCCCTTTGTATGGCGCATGCATCTTGATATTGAGATTGCATATTCATGACGCCCATTTGCATTGGTATTTGGGAGTTGGGATAGTCGGTGCCAGCTGAATATCCGGAAGAGGGACCCTGCTGGGCGGACATTCTATAGCTGTTGATGGCGCTGTAGGGTGTCATTAAGTTCGGTGTAATATGGACGTTTGCTGTGCGACTGCTGTTCGGTGAGGAGGTCGAGGGCGAAGAGGAAATGTGCTGGATAGGAGCTGAAGCAGTATTGCGCACTGAACGGCTGATGCTCTGCGGAGTTGTGGTGATGGGAGCAATGTTCATGTTGCTCGAATAGTACTTGTACTGCAAAGATGCCATTTGAGATTGCAGCATGTTGGGCGATGTGTTTGGATTCCTGTTTTGTGGGACAATCAAGTGGGGCGGCGGTGTCATAGAATTATTTGCCAAGCCGTGTTGTGGGGGTGGGGTCATGTCAACCTGACCAATGGGCGATGTGTTGCATGGTGGAATATCCAGGCCATTGGTTAATTGTTGCAATCTTGAGAGGCTGCTTAGATTGCCGACAACAGCTGAAGAGCCAGCTTGTGCACTGGGCAATGATTCGGATCTGGCCTGTTGCTGCTGCTGTTGTTGTTGTTGTTGCTGCTGCTGCTGTTGTTGTTGTTGTTGCTGCTGCTGTTGTTGTTGCTGTTGCTGCTGCTGCTGCTGTTGACTCAATGAATGTTCATTCGATGAACTAGTTGTCGAAGAGCCACCAGATGGTATGGATATTGGAACTCTGGCAGCATTATTCAGCGAATCGTTTGAAGTTAAATTATTTTGCAAATAAAAGTTATTGACAGCACAGGAGGGCGACGACTGTTCAACGCGTACCGATCCTGAATGCGAATTTATTGCGCTATTCAATGACATTCGCTGCTGTATGACAGCTGGCATGTTGGCGATTTCATTGTAGTTCGAGGTGTTGCCAGCGTAATTTTGACCCAAGTGTGAAATATAGATATTTTCAGAGCCCTGCATGTTTTGATGATGAGCATGTGGATTTAATTGGCCAAATTGTATGTTGTGCAATTGGTCTTGGTGCTGTGTTTGTTCCGAACTGTTTTGATTCGAATGATTTGCTAAGGCTTGTTGTTGCTGCTGCTGTTGTTGCTGATTGAGGCTGTTGTTTAAAGCTTGTTGCTGTTGTTGTTGTTGTTGTTGCTGCTGCTGTTGTTGTTGCTGTTGTTGTTGTTGTTGTTTGGACTGCCTGTGCGTGTTCGAGGTTGATGAATTTGTGTTTCGCATTTGTTTGGGCGTATTTGATCTTTGCACTGCGTTGGAGGCAGCTGCTGAATTTTCATTCTGAAAAACAGATAGACAGAGAGAGAGAGAGAGGGGGGGGGGAGAGATAAAGATAAAAATATTATTTACAATTATTTGGAGGTCTCCTCAGCATTAAAAAAATAATGGTGCCTACTCACTTGATTTATTTTACGATTTTGTTGTGTATTATGTTGTTGGTTATGACCTAAATTATTAAGATTTTGATTGTTGATACTCATGTTATTCTGTTGCTGCTGTTGTTGTTGTTGCTGAATATGAGTTGTGTGGATTGACATGTGCATGGGTGTATTGGTGCCCTGGTTTTGCATTGAGCAATTGGAAAACTGTTGTGTCTGCTGCATGTGAACACCATTTCCGGACACGTCTGACGAATTTTGTGTTATATCGCTGGCAATGCTGGCTGGTGAGTCCATACCCATCGGCACATTAAGGCCACATTCATAATGATGCATTGCATTAGTAGCACTGTTGCTGTTGCTGCTGCTGTTGCCAGTGTTATTTGTGTTTGTGCTGCTCGCATTTGTGGTGCTTGCGCCAGAATTGCTGCTGCTGCTGTTGTTGTTATTATTGCCGGCGGCGGCTGCTGAAGTTTCGTTACTGCTGTTGTTATTGTAAAGCAACGGAGAGGTAATTTCAGGACTTACTGTGACTGCTGCAGTGGACTGCTGCTGCTGCTGGGAATTGTTACTTAGAACAGACGAGTTTGTGGATTTCATTTTATTGTCGTCATTGGCGCTCATCGAGGTTGTTGAGGGGGCCGTACTTGGCTGATTGTTGACCGATTGATTAATATTCTGTTCAACTTTAGCTTTTTGGCAAGACGCCTGTTGTTGCTGGTGCAGCTGCTGAGCGGCCAAAAGGCTGACAGACCCCTGCTGTTGTGCATTGTGATATTTGTTTGCAGAACTTTGATGATTATTGATTGCAGTCCGTATGTGATGATGTTCATTCGATTGGGTTGCCGCTGCTCCTCTATTCTTTTGGGCATTAGCGTAAAGAAGTTGATTATTATAGTTGCAGGTCGAGCTGTCTTCTCGTATCATTTCGTTGGAATTTGGTGTATGTGGATGATTCTTGATAAGTTCTTCCTTTTTCAGTGGACTAGTCTTACGTTCCGCCTTTAATTTATCTTTTGGATGGTGTTGTTGTTGTTGCTGCTGTTGTTGTTGTTGCTGCTGCTGCTGCTGCTGTTGTTGCATATGTTGTTGATGCACATGTTGCATGGCTAAATTGGCCGATTGATATAGATTTTGGGTGAAATTGTTGTAGGCCATCGATGTGGCCAAATCCTTGTGGAATTTGTTTTGATTCTTTTGCGCTGTAGCATCCAAATGGGAGAGATTGTAGCCGTAGTAGTCCCACTGCCAATACTGAGATGTATGATAATTGGAAAGCTGATTCAGGGGAAATTGTGGAGCTATTTTATTCAAATCGATTGTGTTCAAATTGTGCTCTGATGTGCTTTTGAAATGCAATTTATCGTGGACACCTGGAGCTGCAGATGACGGTACAGCAGCTTGTAACATTCTGTCTTCTTCCTTTATTTGTATGGGACCATGAAAGGTTTTTACACCGCCTTGGGATTGGGTAATAAACTTATTTTGGGGTTCTGGCTTTTCGCGGCCGGCGTGTAAGTTTTTACTTTTCGACTCTGTCGAAAGTTTTGAATCGATTTTGTCCTTCGATTTGTTGGACGACGGTTTTATATGTTTTTCGTGTATCACTGGTCTTTCGTTATTTGGAACGCCAGTGGCGACATTATCCGTTGAAACTTTTTCTGTCTTGCATTTGAACTTCTCGGCAGAAGATTTTAAAATAGCGCTGCCGGATGAATGCAATACTGTTGGATGAGGAGTCTGGTGTGCCTGTGCTGGCAATTGAAGTTGGTGAGATGGTAGTTGAATATGCTGTCCTGTATTATGCAATACGGTCTGCGGCACTGGCGCTGGGACCAAAACGGGCTTTGTGTCAGGTAAATTTAAGGTTGCATTTACCTTTACAGGAGTTTTGGAAGTCGATTGCTCTTTCTTAAGTTGAACCTGGTCCGTGTTCTGCGGTTGCACTACTTCTGGTTTTACAACAGCTGATAAGGGGCACTGAGAGTGTACGCTCTCTAACCTGTCAGTTTCAAGTTGATTATTCTTCTGATCTGTCGTTGAGTTTTTTGTGATATTTTTTGTTTCATTCTCGGGATAAAGACGTTTTTCTAGTTGTGAGCCGCATTTAACATTTTCCGATTCTTCTTGTTTAGGCTTATTGCAGCGAATTGGACTTGTATGAGTTGGTGAAAACTGTTCTGTTTTTAAGATTTCAGACTCTTTTTTTGGTTGTAGTTGTACCTTGTCCTCTTCTTCACTAGACGGCGATGGAAAGTCAGCAGCCTCGCTAGTTATTTTCGCAGCAGAAGGTGCACCAGCTGCATCGCATTCTTGCTGTCCTGCGGTTTTAGTGTCATTGATTACGGAGACATTGTTTTTGCAGGTTTGTTGCTTCAAATTGGAATTGTTGGAAACAATTTCGCTTGCATTTTGTTGAGCTGTAGCTGCCGTTGCCTCTAATTTTTTCTCTTCTATTTTTTCAATTTGCTTTGAATCGTTTATCTGAGAAGGAGGAAAATCAACGTGTTTTACAACTTCTATTTCAGATTGAGCTGTTGTTGTTGTTGTTTCCATCTCAGGTTTGACTACATCTTCGGTTTCACTGAAGAGGGATTTTTTAGTTTTCTTTGCAACTGCTTCAAGAACTTTTCCATCATTTTCCGTAGATTTTATGACTGAACTGGTGGATGGAGAAGTGATGCAGGAGGCAGGCGCTGACAGGTTGTACTCCACTTTGATAACTGATTTTTTCAAGGTTTCAGTTTTTTCTGCGACTGTTTCTTCGTTGATTACAGAAGCAGTATCAGTTTTGCTTTCTTCTTCTTGCTTCTGTAAGGCGGCCGATTCCAATTCGGTATCATTAGGTGTAGGCTCCTCATTAAGTTTTCCCGAATTTTTCGCTCTTAATTTAGGAAATAAGTTCGGCATACGCTTGTCATTTTTTAACTCCATATTGTTGTTATTGTTATTATTATTATTATTCAAACATGAGAACGTTGGAACGTTCTCAATCTCTGCTGCTGCATTATTATCAATTTTAATGGCTGACTCTTGAACCTTTCCTTTCTCTAACACATTTTCATTATCATGTTCAGCAGTTTTTTCTGCAGCGAGTTTCTCCACAATTTTTTCTGAACTGGCATCTTCTGTACAAACTTCTTTTCTTGAATCAGTTGTCGTTTCCGATAAATCTTCGTGTTTCCTTTTGAGTGGTGGCAAAGCAGTGCTTTGTTTCCGATTCGCTATGCGCTGGGAACGGTTTGAGTTACTTTTGTAAACTTCCATTTGTTCACTCTTCACTGTTGACCGATCTACTTCAATGTTCTGATTAACTTGTTTCTGGTCCAAGTCGTGCTCCTGTTTCGTTTGTATATCTTCCGCTGGCGGCGGCGTACTTATTTTTTCGATATCAAATTGATCTTCAGTGTTGCTTGTGGGGCTACTCTTTTTATTATTATTAATGGGATGTGAATTTTCGACAACATTTTCGACGAAATTTTTCCCTTTTGCTTCATTTTCGGCTTCTTGTTCAAGAGAAGAAGAAGTACTGTCAATTCTCTTGCGCTTCTTCGTACACACTCTCCGACTGTCTTCATTTGAAGGATCTGAATTTATTTTCTCCATCTCGCTTGCATGGGAATTCTTACCGGCTGATGGCATGTCTTCTGTTTTAGGAACAATTTTGTTTTCATCATTTAACTTTGGATTCGCACATATTTTTTTCAAGGTTTTTGGTGTTGAAGAAAATGCGGCGCGTAAATTTGCTTGTTGCTTTTGCATTCTCGGATTATTGTTTGTTTTCGGCGATTCATTAATTTTTAAAACATTTTTTCTTGGCGATAGACTTTGCCTATTCGAGTGGTCCAACGAATGGCTTTTTACATAAGTTAAAAGAGGACTCCAGCGTAGTCTTTCGGGTTCAATTTGTATTCTATTGTTTTTCTTCTCCACTTTCTCATGATGCTCGGCCACCTTTTGCCAATTTACTTTAATGTTGATTTGATATCGAATGTCGTGTTCATTTTTACGCAGCTTTATAAAATTTAGTAATTCTAATGCTAATGCAATATCTACGACTGTAAGTCCGGTTTCTTGAGCAATTTCATTGAATGTTATTGTGTTGTCATCTTTATGTTCATACATGTACTCCAAGAGAATAGATTTCCAGTAAGAGAAATACGAAAGTCTACCCAAATCAGACAATGGTTTTTCGGGAGTGCCCAGCTGGCCCTCTTCGCGGCTCAAAAGATAACTAAAATCAATTAGGAAACGACCGAATCCTTGCCTTTGAAACTGAGGCATCGTAAGGATGCACGAGACGTTGTATTTTTGGGCGCAGTGTTTTTCCTTGGAAAAATAACCAACAAGATGACAACCCTTATTATCGTTTTTAGTTAGAACATAAAACAGAAATGGTTCTACGTCATAATAAAGTGTTTTGTGGTCTAGAAAAAGTTTTGCCAAGAGACACAAATTTTGACAATAGATCTTGTTAATATTTCCATCAACTTCAAAAACTGATATATCTTGATGGCGATATATTTCTGTGCCGGGCGGCTGCTTCCACGAGCATTTATTTTGATGACGATCCAACACCGAGCGACTCTTCGTATACTTCAAACAGAATTCGCATAAATACAATTTAGTCAGCCTGGATGAATGGGAAACGTTTACTTATTAAACTTAAACTAAAACAATATGCGAAAAAAGTACTTATAAATACATATCGGTCATAACTCAAAAAATTTACTTTTTAAATTAATGATGCAGAATTAATTCTCATATCGTTCGTGTTATAAATATCTTAAACGAAGGTTAACGAAATATTGAACAAATAAAATACAAATATAAACAGACCTAAAGCTAAAAAAAAATAGTTTAATTAAATATATAAAAAAGAAGGTCGAAAAATTAGATAAAAGAACTTATTTATATAAGCTTTTTAAGACAAATTTTCATAAAAAAAATTTCTTAAAAATCCTTTATAAAGCTTTAATAACTTTTGTAAATAAGGCTGTTAAAGTAATTAAAGTATTTATTTTTAGGACAAGATCAGTAAATAAAATTTCAAACATTTCATTTGAAAGACAAAATATCGGGCCTGTTCTGCAAATCACGACATGTCATCAAATCACGATGATTTCAAAAAATTAATAAATAAAAGCTAAATCATGGTTTTGTAAATTTTGCGATTTATAGCGATGGAAGTTGGAATAAAATATTCTATTATATAGGACAAAAAATTAAAATACAAAAAAAAATTTACTAACAAGTTAGTTATTAATAGTTTTTTTTTTTGTAATCGCCGTGATTTTCTGAACAGGCCCGTATGTGTATTTTGGTTATCAAACTTAGTTTTGTTTAATCCTTCCCGTTTTTTACATTCACTACGCATTGATAGCGGGAACAAATGATCCCATAAAATTAGCGATTGCAATTTCCTTTCAAGGGGAATGAAAAAGAAGTGTGATTAATTTGAAAACAAAACACAGAACAGCTGTTTGCATAATTCTTGCAAGTAAAATTTTGCAAGCAACAATTTCTAAGAATTTTTTTTGTCTCCTTGCAAATTTTTTGAGTTAATGAACACTTTCCAGTAACAATTAACTATTTCACATTCGCAACAATTTTTAGTACATGAAGAAAAGTAATTTTAGTTAATTTAATTATTATTTTTCGAACTGTATTTGTTTCTATATTCTTATCAATCAAACCAATTCACATATGTATTCCATTTGCAATAAAGTTTCGTATATAAGGCAGACATGTACATCAACTGACACCACACACAGTGGACCAAAACACAGAAGAACGCTGATGAGGAGGAAGGTTTAGTGGCCTTCGAAAACGGCTGGCTGTTCCGTTCAACTATGTGTTGTTGTCAGAATATTTACAACTAGCTTTGATGTTATTTGTTCATTCATGATAATAATTATCACATGTAATTTGGCTTAAAAAGCGTTACGAACATTAGCCTGTTCAATTCATAAGAATATTGAAAAGTAATTTCTATTAAATAAGTTAATATTTGTTTGTGGATTATTTGTATCATTTTATTTTATAGTAAACTTTAGAAATTTTCAGGAACTTCTGTTACTTTCATTGCTTCCAATAAGTTCATTGTAGTTTCTTAAAATTTTTCAAGATCGAATATTTTTTGTAGTTTGTAACTGAAATTGATTGTAATCCTACACTTCATAGTGCACCATATTTCATTTCACAAACTCAAAATTTCATAAAATATTAAGTGATAATAACACTTCTTAAAAATACATACATACATAAATATCGTCACCTTAAATGCAAACGGACGTAACTACACAAAAATTCGAAATCAAGTTTTTGATTGGTTATGGTTCATTTTATCAAACTACATGTTCACGCAAATATTTAAACCTCTGCGATAAAAATTTACGACTTTATTAAAGAAATTCAAACGGACGTTATTATGATTGGATCTATTTTTCATTGCACTGAACGTAACTAAAATAAAAGCTTAAATATATATAAAAAGGAAACAAATGGTTAAAAACATATGAGCATCCATACTACAAATAAATTTGGAAGACAATTTTCAAGAACGTTTTATTATTATTGATTGTGAAACGTTTTTAGTTTCTCCTGAAAAATATATAAAAGTGTAGTTACGTCCGTTTGCATTTAAGGTGACATACATATGTATATCCATTATGAAAAATATTTTGATTCTTTATTTTTAGTGTTGAATTAATTAATTATAAAACTAAGAGCAGCATCACATGCTAACTAACACTCAAAAAAGAGTCATATGTTTTTTTTTCTTTCACCTATGCAACAATATTTCCTTTCATTGTTCATAAACAATATTCCATTTCATTTGACACTATTGTCAATCGGCATGCAATAGTGAAGTTTGCTTCGAGACTGCATTAAATAATGCCAATGCTTGACAGATAAACAAATGCTGTTGCATACTGTTGATACAAGGGAGTAAAGGCCGGGTCACAATGAATCCGTCATGCGTTAAACTTGGCCTTTTCCAACTGACAGCTAAGTTGAAATACATGGTTTCTTATGAGGTCGGTTACATTCAGTACGTGTCCGTCAACGCAAAGTACAAAATTTGGTCAACTTTTAACTTTTCGCGTACGTTGAGTAGTTTGACAGATATTGGTTGGTTTTTTGGTATGTTCTGATTTAGATTTTTGTGTTTTGTGCCAGCAAAAATAAAATTAAACAAAATAATAAGCGAAATAAATACAAAAAGTTGAATTTAATAAATAAAATGGAGAATTGACCTATATAAGATGTTCAAATGCTTCCGTCAATAAAGTACTCATTGTGCCAACATTCTCAGTCGTTGCGTTAATGACATTTGAAAATGGCGAAGTTTAACGTATGACAGATTCATTGTGCCCCGGCCTTAACAGTTTTAGTGTTCTCATAAAATTTAAGAGCAATAAAAAAGAGAACAACTCAATATTGTACATCATAAAGATCAAGCAAGCAAATGGCTTGTGCTCGCCTCTAGTATATACATATATACATACATACATACATACATACATAGATAATTTTGAAAATTTTCAGAGGAGTCTAATATTATTTAACAAAACAAAAAGTTTAGTTTTCTTGAATTACTTCTTTTTGTTTATTTTGCTTTTACTACTTGCAAAAGCTTCGATCAATCTACAAGTCTTGGAAAAGCAATTTTAAAAACCTTTTCTTGAACGCCACATGAGATGACACGTTGAACTTCCCTGGGTTGTACTTACTTGAGAAATAATGGCGAAATTAGTTAAATTTGTACCTTAAATCGACTTAAATACACAGATTTGTGTGAAAAGTTTTTCAATACAATAAAAGAATACATACCTGGCATATTCCTGTGGAAATGGACTCGAGTACCAGGTCTCTATGTGCCATTTGCCTATTTCGATTGAACCTGGACATCGTTCGATATTTGAATTTATAAAAGTAGGTTTTGCTATCAATTTGCTCGGACTGTCCATGGCTCCAGCGATTGCTTTGCGCGCTCTTTCGCGAATTATCTTATATATGTCGTAATCAGTTTGCAAAACACCATTCGGTAGCGGCTGAGAGTCAAAAGGATTTTCATCTGTCTTCACTTCCCAAGGATGCTTTTCCTCTGGCTCTTTTGGCAATTCTACAAGTTTTTCTGTGCTTTTTGCTTTGTCAATGTCTTCTAACATTTTATATTTAATAATATTTTTATGCGAGAGATATGGTATAACATCATCCTCATCTTCGCAGACAGACTTTTGGATCGTCTTCTTTTCCAATGGCATCGATTTCAACAATACTGCTTTTTTCGGCACAATTGGATCTTCGACATTTCTATTCAACGTGCCATCTGTGGTTGGTTTCGGTTTATATTTTATCATCATGGTGGGTTTATTTTCCGTATGTGTTTGAGGAGTTGCATTCGATTTATTCTTAATTTTGTCTTTATTGATTTCCACATCATTATGAACGTTACTACTGGCATTTTGATTAACTGTTTCACTGTAATTAATTAAAGATTTCTGGTGAACATTTTGACATTCCATTTGATTTTTTTGTGGTTTTTGTTCATGGGTGTCCGGTTCTTGATCTTTGGTCATCGATGTAAAGTGTTCAGCAATTTTTCGCTTTACTGATTTTAAACTTTTAACAATATCGCTGCCACTATTGCCGCTATTGCTATTACTGTTATTGGTAAAGATGTCGGGATGGCTTTTAGCAACGGCCGCAAATCCCCAATCTTCTTCCTTTTGCGGCTGCATCAGATTTAAATGTTTGCTTATCGGTCCAGCATTCAATAAGCCTTCGCACTTTTGCTTCTTATAAATTTGCGCCATCATAACGTTCGATTTTGATTCGCTATTTTCTGAATCATAGTCATCGTCGTCATTATCGTCATCATTGTCGTCGCAATCTGAGCTGTCGCTACTGCTCTCGGAAGAGTCAGAACCGCTACTACTGGTTGAAGAGCACGAGTCAGAGGAAGAAGTATCGATATTATCTTGGTCCTCACCGTCATTGTTCTGTTCTTCGTCACTGTCACTTGATGAGCTGGATGATGATAAATTTGAGAGGGTTCTCTTGCGACTTTTAAGATTTTTTAAGTAACTTTCTTGATAAGCATTTAGCTCTTGCTTAAATGTTTGATCTGGGTTGGCTTGATCTTGAACTTTTACCACAGATGCAGTTGTCGAAGGTGTTACCGATTCTAATATGTTTGGTTCTAATTTTATAGGCATCATTTTAGCTCCAGCCTTGTTTCGTGGCAAAAACCATCCTTTTTCCGGCGAAGTATCCGGTGTAATATTTGACGTATTACTGATGTTCGCTTTAGGTATTGGACAATTTGCTGCTTGCTGTTTAGCAGTTGCAGATGCCCTAAATAGTAAACATTATGTATATTATAACCCTTATTCAAAAATAAAAATGTTGGATTTGGTTTTAAAAATTCTTTAAAAACAGAATTACTTTTTATGAATATTAATACGAGTATAATATAAATCTTTTTGAAACATACCGGCTTTTAGTTAAAACCATCTTTTTTTGGGCATCTTTTCCTTTAACCAAGCGAAAAACATCCGTATTCAATTTCAGACAAGCACTGCATCTGTAAGGATGTTTAGGTTTCTTGTCAGGTATGGTGTCCAAGCAATTTAAGTGAAAATTCTTCTGGCAGACAAAGCATTGTAGCAAACAGGGCCCTTTGTTGCCTTTGCCACAAGCACTGCACTTGACGCAGTTTTCACAATACCAAGAGCTCCCTTTTGTTACCAGCATGTAAAGTAACACGAACGATTGGGTTTTGCACTTTGCTGCTATGTTAGCGCAAGTTGTGTGCAGTGAAATGCCACATTGCTTGCATGAGCTTAGTGGTTCAGGAATGCCGTTCAAATTTTTTTGTGCATTTCCAGAACAATGCTTGCATGTGTCATTGCCCTTAAAAGCAATATTTTTTTTCATTGGGATTTTAGATTTTCTTTTAAATAAATACTTACAATTTGCACGGGTATATCGGCCGAAGCGTTAGAGTTTCTTGGTGTGTTAAGTGAACGCCCTTTTTTGTACAGTTTACCCTCCTGTACGAGAAAGCCAGCTTCCACTGCTTTTTTTATAGACTGTTTTATTGTCGTTTTGTAGTCTGCGTCTCCAATAAGTTCAATGTTATTAAACTTTTGTATATAATTTTCGATACTCTTTAGACTGGATCCTTCACATTCACCCAAATCGTGGACAGCTCTGGCCACTACCTTGCACAAATTCGTATTTTTCTCAATGCAAATAATCCGCTTTGCCATTGGAGCCTTGTAGGAATGCAGCCCCTTATTATATACCTTAATAACGGAGCCAGTTTCAACAATTTGCTCCAACTTTTCAGCGACAATGTCTTCATGGAATTTATGATGTGTTCCAATTGCCTGACAAATGCGCTGCACACTGGGTCTCTGCTTCTGCGAACGAATTTTGGAAATTGCATCCAAAATCCACTTTTGCCACACATCCAAACTTATTTCTTGGGTGGAGTCGAACATTTTGTACAATATCTGTGAGAAAAAAAAACAACAAAACATCTAGATAGTATATACACACCACACACATATGTAGTACATCATGTACGCACGAATGTAAAACGTATTAAAAAACGGATACATATCTTTTTCACATCAACACATTCTTTGTACTTATAATATTTTCTCCACACTTTCGTACATACATATTTTTCTCCTTAACAATTTAAGTTTTGCTCCTTGCAAAAACAAATATTTGCTTAGCCTTCTTTCACATTAAACAAATTTCCAAAAAGATATATTATTTTTTTTCATGAAAACTGTGTTTACAAGACAAAATGTTGACAGCTAATCGTTACATTAAAGCAGTTACATAAAAAGGTGGTTGAACGGTAAACGGTTACTCGGGCCGGTGCTACACAGCTTGGTTGACAGACTATGTATGTACCCATGTAAGTTGCTTCGAACAAATTTGGTTAAATTAATTAAAAAAAAAAAATTAAAATAATTAATAGTCGAAATGGATACTGTCTAAAAATTATAATAAAAATATTACAATACTTATGGAAATTGAGATATTTATGGCAACCGAGCACGGTAGGATTACAATTAAATTCTCTAAAAATACAACTCTAAATCATTTATCAAAAGCAAGGATTATTGTGATTGAAAAAATAACCCATCAAGTGGAGAGACTAAAAGTATGGCAATGCCGTGGGTAGATCTCTACAAGAGATTAAAAGTATGGCAATGCCGTGGGAAGGGCTGCCAAAAGTACCGACTTTTTCATTAATAAACAAACCAATGCCGATTTTGATCAAACCAACTCAAAAGCCATCAATCCGTGGGATGTTAATTATGTTTTATCATCATAAATACGGAGTTTATTGAAATTTATAAATCTTTACAGTCTCTATGAAAACTTAAATCTAAAGATCACAGCAACAAAGTATTTAAAAAGCAGTTACTATGGAAATCGGACATTTTATATACTTGATTTAAGTGAATTTTTCGATAGCAGTAGACTATCAAACATTCATTCATATGTTCATATTTTTTTCTTATCGGCTGCTTAGATTCTTTTCATTTCGATAACATTCTAGTTTTTGTTAAAAATTATTTATTATTTCATGTTAAAAAAATAAGTGCAACTAGTAAAAGATAATGATAATGTGCCTAAACTCGTGTTTAGTTAAACTCTTATTGGTTATAATATATCATTAATTTGTATTAATTTTAAAAATTAATGAAGACCCCTTGGCACTATTGGTGCGATGTTCAATGTTTGAACGTTACACGCAAGGCAGATTCATTTCCAGGTAATATCAGGATTACAAAAACAATGAAAAAAAATACAACAATGAAAAAAACAACATGGGTTGTAGTTCATCCAAAACTTCAAAAATAGAATTTGCTTCACATAATAATAATAAAAATGATTCACATAAATTTGAAAATATTTCTCCACGGCAGCTACCACTAACAAAATTTGCAACGTTTAGCACTCTTCAGATTTTTTTGAATAGTTTTTCATATTAATAAAATGTTTTTCATATTGAAATTTTTTACATTTTCTTTTAATTTTTCTTTAGTAAAAATTTTTGAAGTTTCGGATGAACTTTAATTTGAAAATAAAAAATAGATCAGCAGCATTTCCGCTACTACCTTGTGAATGTGCCTTGGTTTGAACGTTACACGCAAGGCAAATTCATTTACAGGTAATATCAGGATTACAAAAACAATGAAAAAATACAACAATGAAAAAACAACATGGGTTGTAGTTCATCCAAAACTTCAAAAATATAATTTGTTTAACATAGTAATAATAAAAATTATTCACATAAATTTGAAAATATTTCTCCACAGCAGGTACCACTAACAAAATTTGACGCGTTTAGCACTTTTCACAATTTTTTAATAGTTTTTTGATATTTTTAAATTTGTTTCCACAGAATTTTTTTAATAAAATATTTTTCATATTGTAATTTTTTTACAATTTCTTTTAATTCCTCTTCCGTAAAAAATTTTTGCAGTTTTGGATGAACTTTAATTTGAAAAAAAAAAATAGCTCAGCTGTATTTCCGCTACTACCTTGTGAATGTGCTTTGGTTTGAACGTTACACGTTCAAATTTTTGATGTTTTTTTAACGCTTGTATGTGTATGGCATTGAGAATTTTAAAATTGTACCAACAATTTTCAAAAATTTTACTTTTTTTACCTTAATTGTACTAAACGATTTTTTTAATTTTTCTTACATACAAACTAAACAAAAAAAATCATACAAACATATTCGTAGTACATATTAACTTTGATAAATAAGCTTTTTTTTTGCTTTGCTAATATTTTTACATATAGAAATAACAAAAACAAAAAAAAAAAAAAACATACAAAGTTCCCTTGAGGAATACTCTATATGAGTACCCCAAAGGAAAAAAAATAGTGAAGTGAGTTCTAACGGCAGAAATGCCTATTTTACTGTGAGTTTTGATGCTCATAATGATAACACTAAAAATAAAAAATCTGATAATAGACTTGCTGTAAGTTCTGAAGCTCTTAATAAAAATCAAAAATCTGATAATAGACTTTTTCTAACGGCAAAACCACAGTTTCGTCAGCGATCAACTTCGCTTTGTCCAATGCCAACTAGTGAATCGTTGACATTATTGCCTAGTACTTCTACATTTAACTCAGCGATATCATCCGCTTCGGGCTCGTGGTCATCACTTAAACAAGTTGTGACTGAAGATAAGAGCAGCCCAAAACCCAAGGTCCAAGTCGGAATGGACAGATACATTAAAATTTTAAAGCGCGGGCGAAGCCCAAATTCTACCAAAATTGCATCTGCTCCAAAGATGTCTAGGGATAACAGCGCATCATCTACCAATCGCCAAAATCGTTTTTCAATATTGCAAGTCAATGACGACAAGCCGGCTGCATCATCGCAAAAGTCTTTTAAGCCACCACCTATTTATCTGAGAGAAAAAAATTCTAACGCGCTTCTAAAAAATCCACTGTCGACCATTGGTGAAAATACTTTTCACATCAGTCCAATTAAACGAGGTAATATTGATGAAACTAAAATCCAAATATATGATGAAAAAGATTTCCGAAAAACTGTTAGTGAGTTTGAAAAAAATAAAACAAATTTTTACACATATCAACTTAAGAGTGCTAAAGGCCTACAAATAGTATTAAAGGGCATAGATTCATATGTTGAGCCCGAAGAAGTAAAATGTGCACTTATCGAACAAGGATTTAAGGTAAAAAATGTTACCAATATAATCAATAGAGAGAAGATTCCCCAGCCTCTATTTCGTGTTGAACTGGAGCCGAATGATATACAGTTAAAAAAAACGAGACGCACCCAATTTATAGTCTAAAATACCTTTTACACCGAAAAATCACAGTTGAAGAGCCACGTAAGCGTTCAGGTCACGTACAGTGCCATAATTGCCAAGAATATGGCCACACAAAAACTTACTGCAAATTACCTACAGTTTGTGTTATCTGCGGTGAATTGCATGGTACTGCTAACTGTACCAAGCCAAAAGTACAAGCAGAAAAAAAATGCAGTAATTGTGGAGGTAATCACACCGCTAACTACAGAGGATGCCCTATATATTCTTTCGTTAAGCAGGCTATGGTTCAAAAATCTAAATTACCTCCAGTTCAATCAGCAAATGCTTACTCCGCCACTCTTCCTCAAACTAGCCAACTAGTTACTTCACGGGTATCGTACGCCGATGCTGCTAAGACTAGTTCTATTCTCACACAAAATGTTCCACCGCCAAGTAATTCAACGAGTGCAAACTCTAGCTTTAACTTTAGTCGTCTTGAAGCTACTACTGAGAATCTGGTGCTAACTATAAACAACTTTACAACAAATATGACTAGCATGATGCAAGAAATGCTGAGAATGCAGAATACTCTGCTTCAAGCATTAGTCAACAAACCATGAACACGTTAAAACTATGTTTCTGGAACGCAAACGGCATTCGCCAACATAAAAATGAACTTGAGCACTTCCTCACGGAAAAAATATTGATATAATGTTGGTCTCTGAGACTCACTTGACTTCGAGAAGCTGCTTTAAAATAAATGGTTACACTATATGATTCAAAGGACCCGAGAGTTAGAGCATGCGGTGGATCAGCAATTCTAATTAAGTCAAGACTCAAGCAATATATCCTTGAGAACGTTAGTGAAGAACATATGCAAGCTACGAATATTTTTGTAGAAAATTTTTGTGCGAATTTCGTGATATCATCAATTTACTCACCTCCCAGATTTTCAGTTACCGAAGATCAGTATGAGAAGTTCTACAAATCGCTTGGATCTTGTTTCGTGGCAGCTGGTGACTACAATGCAAAACATACGTACTGGGGCTCGCGTCTTGTTACACCTAGAGGTAGAGCATTGTTTAATACAATTTCAAAAATGGGCTTAGATGTCATTTCGAGTGGGTAGCCTACTTACTGGTCTACTGACGTAAGAAAAATTCCAGATGTTATAGATTTTGGCGTCACGAAAAATATCCATAGGGACTTAATTCACGTAGAGGGCTCTCTAGATCTGTCCTCCGATCACTCTCCCACAATAGTTACAATTTTCAACCCCCTAAGGAGTGATTTAACTAACTCATATGCGAAAACGATTAATAGGGTCAACTGGCTAGGATTCAAAAAATATGTTAGTAGTCACTGCGTAGAAAACATTCAGCTAAGATCACCTGATGATATTGAATTTAATATTGCCAATCTTAACGAATATATTAAACAGGCTGCTGAACATGCCACTACTTCCTATCCGCAGACTGGCTTTAATAGAATTTATTCTACGGAAATTGAACGTCTTGTATGTGAAAAAAGGAGAGCTAGGAAAAGCTTTTGGAAAGTTATATTGTTGATAGGAAGTTTACTATTGTGGAAGGAGACTTCATGAGTGTGCCCGAATCTATATCTTCTGGTGTGCCACAGGGTAGTATTCTGGGGCCAGTCTTGTATCTAATATATACTTGTGATATGCCTGTGAGCAATAACATCCACACTTCTACATTTGCCGATGATACAGCCTGTTTGAGTATTCACAAAAACCCTGATGAGGCATCCCGCAATCTCCAAGCACACATTACCCAGCTTGAAATATGGTTGAACTTATGGAGAATTAAAGTAACTGAACAAAAGTGTGTTCATATAACGTTTACCCTAAGAAAAGATACCTGTTCCCCCATTCGAATCAACAATCAAAATATTCCTCAACATTCTCAAGTGAAATACCTTGGCATACACCTTGATCGAAGGCTTACATGGAAATATCATATTGACTCTAAGTTAACCCAAATGAAACTTAAATTAACTCAAATATATTGGTTAATTGGCAGAAATTCAACACTCAGCCTAGACTGCAAACTTTTGATATACAAGTCACTTTTGAAGCCAATATGGTGCTATGGAATTCAGCTATGGGGCACTGCTTCAGCTTCAAATATTGAGAAAATCCAACGAAGGCAAAACAAAATTTTACGGTTAATAACATCGGCTCCATGGTACATTAAAAATTCAAATATACATCGTGATTGAAGTGAGTGAAGAAATTGCAAAATACGCATGCAAATATTTAACTAAACTTGAGTCACATCCTAATCCGCTTGCCCGTAACACACATCCGCCTAAAAAAGAGAGACACAAGGGCTCTTATACTCAACACTCCAGATGGGACTGCTTGAAAATACTTATTTTTTTCCTTTTTGATTATCACTACTTATGTATTATTTATAACTATCATTAAGTTTATGTCCGATACTGTTCGGGCCTAATAATTATATTTAGATTTAAGATTTGAATACTTATTGTTAGTTCATTTTTGAAGATACAATAAATAAATATATATATTAAAAAAAAAAGTTACATATTTTAATGTATTTTTTATTAAAATAATCTATATTCCGGCTTTCGAATCGTTTTCACAAATATGCTTGTAAGTTGAGATGTTCAAGCATATTGTTACAATTGTTTAAGTAGAAATTTAAAATGTGGAAATTAATAGCATGTGCTCCAGCATCTGAATAGAGAAGAAAAATTATTTGGAAACGAACTAGTTCACATTTTTGGTTTTATCGCTGCGTTTTGATTTCACAAGACTGTTTAAGTGAGAAGATTATGAGTTTCATTGTGAAAATTGACATATGCAATCGTTTGAAAAGATATGTGGTCACTCCACGGGGAGATTCCTTAAATGTACTAAATTAGTCATTGCTGTACTATTGTACTCTCCGAGTTTCAGTAGTACCAAAAAAAGTACAAGTGTACCAACTTTGCCATACCTGGCCTTGTCTGACCGTACTTGCCAAGGCGAAATCACATAAGGTGTTCTCAATTCCCCAGCTGACATAGTTTCTCAGCTGTCAAATCAACCAAAATGTTAGGAAATATTCTGACAGCAGGAAATTTTACACTAACAAATATACAAGGCAAATACGCAGAGTTGCAAATTAAGACCACCTTGTGTCATTTGGCCTCGGTACTTGCGCAAACGCGGCGAAAAAAATCAAAAAATTTAGATATTTTTATGTTGTTGCTGTAAATGTTTGAATTACAACAAGAAGAGAGAGAATAAGTAAATAACAGGAGAAGAGAATATTATTGTTGAATCCGCCGCGCTACAAGCAGAGCTGCCAAGAGTGCCGATTTTTCGGCCTTTTTCCGTTTTTTTCATTAAAAAAATGCCGAATTTAGGTAACCTACCATTTACACATGAAACTAATTGTAAGAAAGTAGCAACACAATCACATTTTTTCACTACCACACTCACATAGTTTTTAATTTCCACTCAGCTTTCAACGATTTTTTCAAGAAAGTAAATTTTTGATGTTTTCAGAAAGTAAAATGACAAAGACGTGAACACTGTTACCCACATCAAAAATTTATACAAATATATAGGATTGTGGCAAATAATTATTATAAATTATTCTTATTTTATATACATATTTAAATAATTGTAATTTCGTATCTTCAAATATACATGAAGAAGACAATTAGTGCCTATTTAAAACAATAATATTATTAAAATATTAACAATAATAATTATTCCCAACTTATTGCCCTATAAATGTGTGTATACGATAATCTGGATAACTCTAATTTGATTTTTGTTTTCCATTTCTAGTTTTTTTAATCTTAGAAGTATAGCAAGTTTTGCAACTTTTCGTTGCGACGACATTTTTAAAATGAACTTTCACTTTCCTATGAAAACGAACAAGAAATTTTCATGAAAGTAATTTTTTTCATTAAAATTTTTATTCATAATACGTATACAAAAATTTCAAGAAAGTACTTTCATGTGTAAATGTACCGTAAACAATATGCCGATTTTGATCAAACCAACTCAAAACCCGTCAACTGCATTTTCCAACCACATTTTTGTGATTTGGTAACAATGAAGTGGGATGATACTCATGTTTTAGAAATAGCAGTTTTTCTTGAAGCAAGTCTGAGCTTATGCTACAGATTTGCTTTCAAGTTTTTCACTCATACGAAACGTGTGCTCATTGAAATTGCTGTCAGTTGTTTTTTGCCTATAAATTTGAGCACAAAATTGGAAAGAAAATTTGAAGTCAAAGTTGAATCAAATTCTAAAAGTATGAATGTATTAGTGAAAAAGTGTGAATTTATTGAAATTTGAAAGGTAAAACTTGATCGTGTAACCCTCACGTTATGGAAGAGAGATAGGACAGCTGAAAGAAGAGTGCTATTAGACACGCACACTTGTGTGCAGACATGTACGATGGATTACTTTAGGTTGCGACAGACATCAGAAAATCAAAAATTTTTCAAAACCAACATACATGTCTAACGTACTCGTATACATGCTATTAGACAGTGAGTTTTGGTATGTTATCGTACATGTCTGCAGAGAAGTATGCATGTCAAAAGCCCTTCACCCTACGTCTATACCTGATATATTTTTATCATGACAAATATCAAATTCCATATAGAAAAAAGAGCTAACATAAAAAAAATTATTTTTCAATATAAAATTTGACTTTTGTTATGATAAAAATATATCAGGTGTAGACGTAGGGTCAAGTACGTGAAATTACATATGATTGTTATTTTTGTCTAATTAATAAAAATTTGTGAAAAACTCATGCCGATTTTTTTGACGATTTTCGTATAATTAATATGCCGAAAATGCCGATGCTTTTTCAGCAGAATCTTCTGGCAGCCCTGTCTCTTGTAGATTTTTCTTCAAGAAATTTAGACAAAGCGAGATTTTTGCCAATAACTAGCCGTCGTGTTTATTTTATTAAAATATGTGTGTGTGAAAAATAGAAACGGCTTTAAATAAATGTAATTTTTTTAAATAAAAATGTTTAAAATTAAAAAACGAAATAGTAGGAAATCGCAGCTGTTCTGTTTGTTCCCAGTTCATTCTTCGTTTATATATTAAGAACGAACTACACTACTACTCCATTACCTCTACTACCACCATTACGCCAATTACGACGTTTATTTTATTTCCACTTTAATTCTACAAAGGCAGGAAAGAAAACACAAATCACGAGAAAAAAAGGAGATAAAACGCAAACAATTTTCTTTCATATATATTTTTTTGTAAAACCTAATAGTGCAGACAAATTTAATAATTTTATATATTTTTGCGTTACACACGATTTGCATATCTACACATAATTAAAAAGTTAAAAAAGAACAACAATTTGATTTATACATATGTACATATGTATGCTCGTATTTATATACTACTCTCTAGTATATGATTGTGTATGTAGAGTATATAATACATACATTGAAACTGCTTATTCAACAAACAAAAAGAAGTTAAAAAAAACTAGTTAAAGATAAAAAATATTACATCAAGCAGCTCCTAAAAAATCTTAAAGGTACTTACTTACACACTAGTCTTGCACTCATTTTGATTGTAAACTATGTATGAAAAGCAATAATTATTTTAAATTGTACATATGTATGTATATAGATTAGTAGCAGTTTTAAAATCGGTGACGGACGTAATCAGGAACCATCAACATAAATATCAAACATGCGTGAATTTAAGGTAGTTGTTTTGGGGTCCGGAGGTGTCGGCAAGTCCGCCCTTACTGTGCAATTTGTTTCTGGATGTTTCATTGAGAAATATGATCCCACAATAGAAGACTTCTATCGTAAGGAAATTGAGGTTTGTAAAATGTATAATATCTTTATAAAAGTTATTTTTAGTGAAGTGAGCGCAATCGCTTTTTCTGATTAATTTTTATTTTTATTTTTGTCGATAACTGGTGTTAAGGAGTAGACACGGTGAGACAAACTGTTACCCTTTGCTAGTATTCAAATCCGAAAAAGAAAACAAGTGTCTAGTATTTGAAATAGTGAACATGCAAAATGAATCACTAGGCGCCATAAAAAACGTTCTGATCCTGGTTTGCATCAAAGCCAATTTTAAATCAAACTAATGGATGCACCATCTTAAATTTACGTAGCACTGTGTATTAAGACCTATCGAATGGCTTTAACTTAAATTTTTATTTTAAATATCGGTTAAATTATTTACAATCTATCTTCAGACTCAAGTTTATGTTCATATGCATGCAGATACATATGTATGTATTATGTACATATGTACACTGCCGCTCACTTGAATAGGTTCACTAATTATTAATTTTTTATTTTTATTTCTCTTAATATACACTTTGAGAGAACATGTTGTTTACGGTTAAATTGAGAGATATTTAGGATGAAAATAAGTCAGAACAAGAAAACTAATGGTACAATAAAAAAATTTTGTAATTTGTTGTTTTTTTATTAAAAACAAAAAAAAAAAATACATGTAAATTTTGGCTCACTTGAATAGTAGGTTCATTAAACAAATAATCAGTTTGCCGTTAGCAGTGGATAATATTAATATCAATTTAAGTGTTTGTGACTATTTCCAATATATTTGGACATTTTTTAATTAAGATTTGACACAACCAGCGTTTAAGTGAAGAAGAAAAAGGCAAAATTAAAGCATTTTCAGAAATAGGCCCAAGCCATAGAAAAATTGCCAAAAAAAAATTGAACGAAGCCAAAACGTTGTGAGTAATTTTATAAGACAGCAATCAGATTATGGAAAAAACATGGGGCGCACGCGCAAAGTCACAACAAAAGCGGAAAGAAGGGCTGTCATAAGAGCTGCCTCCAATTCTAGCGATTCTGCTACGAAAATAAAAGAAAAAACAGGTGTTAATGCTAGTGTAGCCACAGTAAAACGCATCATTCGTAGTGCCAAGCATTTAAAAAGATTAAAAATTAAAAAAAAAACACTTCTAATTGCTACTCACAAAGAAAAACGACTCAGGCTTGCGCGCAAATACATGTGCTATAAAGACGAATGGAATCGTGTTGTTTTTTCTGATGAAAAAAGTTTAATTTAGAATGTGCAGATGGATGTAACTATTACTTTGACCACTTGCGAAAATAATAACGTTAACTTAGCCGCCTACATAGCTGTGAGGGTAGTGTGATGGTGTGGGGAGCGATCTCATATTATGGTACCATTGAGCTCCAGTTTCTTTCTTCCAAAATGAACGCAAATAATTATAAAGCAGTGCTTGAAAAGGCGTTTCCACATTTTTCAACTCTATTCGGACCTATTCCGCGGGAATTCCAGCAGGATAATGCCCCGATCCACACTTCAAGGGTTGTAAAAGAATGGATTCGTAGACAGAATGTCAATATTTTGGACTGGCCACCGTATTCTCCTGACTTGAATATCAAAGAAAATGTATGGGGATTGCTTTCTCGCAAAGTGTACGCCTCAGGCAGGCAATACCAAACAAAAGAAGCCCTAATTGAAGGTATTAAAAAAGCTTGGGCCGAAATTTCATTGTCAATAATTGAGAATCTCTACAACTCCCTCCCAAATCGTATTTTTGAAGTAATATCAAATAAGGGAGGAAATACTCATTACTAAATTTTTATTAAAACATTATAAAAAGTAAATAAAATTAAAAAATTAATATGTGAAATAAATTTTCCCGTTGATTTTTTCAATTAATGACGTTGAACCTATTCAAGTGAGCCAAAAATATGTTGATTAAAAGCAGGTTATTTTCAAAAAAAAATTACTAAAAAAAGTTATTGATTATTAATGCAATTTTTGGCTTTTTTATCATATATAATACTAAATTTTACCATTTAAAAATCTAAAATAATCCAAAGTTTTATTTTTTTTTCGAAAAAATTTAATTTGAATGTTATAAAAGAGTGAACCTATTCAAGTGAGCGGCAGTGTATGTATGTATGTTGTGTCACAAAGCAACTATCAATTTTCTTATTTATATTTTTTTAATAATTTAAAATTTATTTTTAATTTTCGTAATGTTTATCCAATCATTAGTAAACTAGTTGTTTAAAATCTTGTTAATATCAAAATATACATATGTACCTATCTATGACAAAAAGTAATGATAGTTAAGCCGACTCAAGCTGAAATTAAGGTAATGGGACCATTATAATTTCTCAATTTAAAAATATAACTAAACGAAGTTTCACACTGTTTAATTTGCTTTTCAAGGGACTCATAACTAAATTACTTTTTGTTAATTTTATATAAATATTGTGAATCAAAGCTTAACTTTATCCCGCTTTTTACAGCAATGGGAATAAAAAAACATGCAAAACTTTAATTCACTGTCCCAAAAACGTGAACAGTTTTTAAATGCTAAGAAATAGATACCAGCAATCATGCAATTTTCAAACTGCCCGTGTATACAAGTTTTTAAAAAGAAAAAAAAAACGCGTAACATTTACTGACTCAGTAATATGAGTGTTGATCAATGTGAAATTGCTGCCTGGTGAAATGACTATAATATACCAATAATAACTTACGTACGTACTTATGGAATGGAGTAGCATTTTCTGCTGGAGAGGAATTTTTTTTTTTGCCTTTGTGTATACATGTATGTATTTAAGCAAATATGTATGTAAATACATACATACATACATACATATTTATGTATTAGAGAGCTGCACAAGCATAATTAAAATAACTCACAAACATCAACTTTTATTTCAAATAGGTACTGCCTTTCTCCATGTTTCGTTGTAAAAAACAAACACTTCACTGACTAAATGTTTGATGTACATATGTATGTACATATGTACTAGGTACATAAAGAAGTACTAAAGACCCAAACTAAAAAAAATCTAAACTTTAGCTGTACAAAACATAAATGAACTAGATAAACATTGATGTAGAACACAACATAATTAAAACAACACAGAAATAGACTCACACTGTGTTGATCAATACCTCGTTTAAATGGCCCTGAAAGGCAAGTATTTTCGGCGGCGACTGTTGAACGGCTTAATGTCGATTTTTTGTTTGTTTGTTGTTCCCAGTCTGGTTCTGGGAAAGTACATGAATTATTGAATCACCATGTTTTAAAATTATTTACTTTACATTAGTTTAAATATTGCAGTAATTGATGTCCCAAATGCCAAGAAAAGTACCTTCGTAAATTATTTGATAAACCATAGAAACATATTCTAGACTATAAATAAATTTTAATTTTAATATACTTAATAGTAACAAACCAAAAAAGTTTGTCTTAAGTAGAACAAAAAATTAACTAGCAAATTAATTAACATGTGCATTATTAGTAAAGAAAAAACGACAAAGGCAAGACTGTTGTAAATTTAGAGATGGTAAAATTGAGCTTTCATTACAAAAAAGCTTCAGAAAATTTAAATAAGAAGAATCAAAACAATTCCCATATTCCATTTGCAATGATGGCTGAGTATATAAAGCAGAAATCTACAACAACTGACACCTCACACAGTGGACCAAACACAAAAGAACGCTGATGATGAAGGTTTAGTGGCCTTCGAAAGCAGCTAGTTGTTCCGTTCAACTATGTGTTGTTAGTCAGAATATTTATAACAAACTTTGGTGTTATTTGTTCATTAATAATTATCACATGTAATTTGGCTTACAAAGCGATATGAACTTTAGCCTGTTCAAATCATAAACAATTGATTTTATTTAAATCGGCTAAATAGTTTAAAAGTTGCCATTTATTGTAATTTTTTTTATTTGGATCCCGAAGCCTATTGTATAAACGCTTTCTAAAACAAATTTATTTTTTATAAATAAGGCAGTTACGGCCCTTTTCACAATGTCCAATTAAAAGCGAACAGGGACTTCAACGGCAACTTTTGTATGAAGAACTTTATCATACTTTGTGAAGAGGGACGTTAATATGTTTCTGTTCCATTTTTGTTAATTATGAATACAGATGTGTACATATATAAAGCAATTCTATTTCTTAAAGCTATTTATAATTAAAATTTGTTCTTCTTTCCGTACATACACATCATATATTAAAGGTTGATAGTTCACCATGTGTGCTAGAAATCCTAGATACTGCTGGTACAGAACAATTTGCTTCAATGAGGGATCTCTACATTAAAAATGGACACGGATTTATCGTTATGTATTCATTAACAAACCATCAAACATTTCAGGTAAGTGAAAACAAAAAAAAAAAGCCAATTGGAAGTGAGAAAAATCCTGATAAAATTTAAAAACCTGTTAGTTATTTCCAATTCAATAAAAAACTCTAACTGAACATCTATATAAATACATATATAATTTGTGAGTAGAAAGACGATAAAAAAAATAAAAAAAAACAAATTGTCATGTATCTTGCTTCTTCTTAGTTTAAAAAGAGTACTCGTGAGCGTAAACAGTTGAAATTGAACCATTCATATAAACTTTTTCGTTCATGAACTAAATGAACCAAGTAAACACACATTTTTAATTGGTCCGAGATGGACGCGTACGCGAAAAATGTCAACACGATACTGCACAACACGCACGATATATTATTGGTATGGATTGAAAATCATCATTGCTTTCTTTCAAGAGTCGATTTTTAAAATATTGCACCGAGTTAGCACTGCCAGCTGATATGATTTGCCACCACAGGTGATACTATCGGTTTCCGTACAGAACTTTAAGCATCTGAGGCCCATACAATATCAACAAATATGATGGTGTTGTGTGTTTGACGATACAAAATATTAAATTTTTTCTCGACTGGAAATTCATTCATACATATTTTACATCTAAAATCATTTCGTGTTTTTCGTGTAAATCAGATTTTTTTTATCGCGAACACGTCGTGTTGAGTTGTGCGTGCTCATTTTTTTATTTCTTACAAAAGCTGTCGCTCCAATTTTTAGCGAAAAGGAAACTATATACGTAATTTCCAAGATAAATTTCCTATTAACGAATTTTTGCTTTTCATGAATAACAACCTATGTTTCTCATTTCGTGTTTATGATGCCAAATTGTACATCTCTTTTCTAAAACAAAATACTTTTATTTTAAAGCAATATTACGTTAAGTTGCATTAGCAACTGTGAAGTGGGCATAAAAACTATTTATACCCCTCAATAATCAATTTCAATGTATTAAAGAAAGAAAATCAATAAAATATTTTGGTTAATCAAAATAGATGAGCAAAATTTATGAATCTCTATTAAATATGGAGATATTTTTTCGAATTGAATAATAAAAGGTTTTTGAATTCATTTTATATTTATAAACGCATTTTTCACATACATATTTCCCATATACATATATGTATGTATGTGTGAGTATTTGTGTTAATATTTATGTCTCTTGCTTGTAATTTTTATAGGATATATCCAGCATGAAAAATGTTATAACACGTGTTAAAGGAAGTCAACCAGCACCTATTTTACTAGTCGCTAATAAATTAGATTTAGATTGCCAAAGAGAAGTTTCGACTGCCGAAGGTATTATAGCATTAATTTTTTAGTCTTCCGTGGTTCGATTTAACGAATAAAGTCTTTGCAAAATTTTAATATTAATCACAAGAATGGAAAAACAAAAATATGTATGGCCGTATTCATGAAAAAATATTTTTTATTTATAAAAGGCTTATAAAACAGATTCGCATACAAAATTTGTTTTATAACACCCTTTATAAAACAAATTTATTCTTTATGAATAAGGCAGTTAGATAAAGGCAGTATGCCTTTTCAATTTTCTACGAAAAACAAGTTTTTAAGACATACATACATATTTCAAAGATACATATGTATCTACTCTTCAAAAATCCGTGTGCCATATGAAAATTGAACAAAGACTTTTGCTATCGACCCCTCATTTTCACAATAAAAGTTAATCTTAAACATGATTTATTTTTATTACTTTAACATATTTTGTTTTTTTTTATGTATATTCGTTTGGATTTTAGGTAATGCGCTGGCACAGCTCTGGGAGTGTCCATTCATAGAAGCATCTGCTAAAGACCGTATCAATGTGAATGAAGTATTTGCAACAATAGTGCGTGAAATGAACATGACACAGGATAAAAGACAGAAAAAAAGTTACTGTTGTTGTGCTCTTTTATAGAAGGATTTTGCTAATAAATTTTACAATTATGCACACACGTACATATTATAATATAAATTTACTAACAATAATACTACAATAATATTAATATAATTATAATGTTAATTAAATGAGGGTCAAAATTATAATAATTAATTTTAAAGATGAACTTCATCGTCATCAATAATCATCATCATGTTCTTTACCACATTTTCATTAACTGTCTAGCTAATGATAAATATATTTTGTATGTCAAGATGTAAAGCGAATTTAGCAAACATAAACACACTTGGAAACATTTAAGAAGCTGAAAAAATATGTTTGATTTATTTAAAATAAAGGCCGACTTTATTTCTAAACCGAATGAGATTAATGCTGCCGCTTTGAGTGTTAGAAATGATGTTTATTAATTTGAAGCTCGGAGAAAGATGGATGCCAAATCAAAATATATACATTCCCTCCTTTATTTTAAAATGTAAGTTTTAAATCCAGATGATTTCAAAAAACTTTAAAAGCAGTATTTTTTTTTAACCAGATGTGCTTTCTACTAACACGTTTTTTTCTATATACATATGTTGGTTGGTTTACGTGGCTGTAGAATCTAGATATGTAATTCCTTTTTGAAATATATATGTATGTATGTATATCGTTACCTTAATATATGTATAAAGGCCCTAACTCGTTATTTTTTTAAATCGAGTTTTTTTGTATACATATTTCGATAGAAGAACATCTAATGTAGCGAAAAATGTAAAAATATCCATTTCCAAAAAATAGTTAGGTCCTTTCTATATTAAGGTAACGATATATAGCCCTTATTCGAACTGTAGTCGAAGTATTATTGTATTATGACGAGCATTCGACAAAGAATGTCCGTCGTTACTGTGAATATCACTCACAGTGATTTTTAAAATTTGCAACAAATTTACCTAAAAATAAATACTAATCGTTTTTAATAAGTTTTCATATTAAAATACTTCATCGAATGCCAAATTATGTTCGATAGAAAATTCGTTGTCAACGAAATTTTCCATTCTTATAATATCGAGCCTTATTTTCGATTTTATCGTAAGCGACAAAAATTAAATTTTTCAGGAGGTTTTTTTTTTAAATATTTAAATTTGCTTATGTACGTAAATTGTCGCTTACGATAAAATTGTTCAGCCTGTATCTTATCAAAAAAGTTATCAAAAAGTTTACCATTTTGATAATTCTAAACCATGAAATTTTAATTTCCATAAAAAAGTACATTTCCGATAACATGTCGCTTACCATACAACCGAAAAAAGGCTCGATATACATAAATTGAGCATTCGATTTTTGATGTTCGATAGACAGCTAAGATCGAAAATCGAATGCAAGTCATAATAAGGGCCTATGTTTAAAAATGTACATATGTACATATGTATGTATATATTTTTTTGAACGAAATATACCAACATATGTATACAGACATATATTTTTACTTCCTTATTCATAAAAAATAATTGTGTTTTACAAAAGGTTTATAAAAAAAATTTTGTATGTAATTTTGTATCTTTTATAAATCAAAAATATTTTTTATGAATAAGTCGTTTAATATTTTTATTCTTAATATTATCATTATATTTATTATATTTTATTTTATGTAACTCCGATTATAAAATGTAATACGATTTTAATTTTAGAAATTGTTGATAAAGCGCCAAAATACGATCAAAAGGGTAATAAACAATTCGTGTGCTTTATTTAAAAAAAAATGCTTCTTGCGGCAATTCAGATTGACAATTTACAATTTATGCATCTGTGTGTGAGAGAGAGAGGAGAGCTTTGACAGTTATAAATGGGAAAAGTTGTGAACTTAATTAGTGATCAAACAAATCCATTTAGCATGTATATGGTATAAAAAACTATTTTCTGGAGCGCCGAGAACTTTCATACCGAGTTACACTGAAACAGGCATACATACACAGTTGAGATATCCATTATAATTTTATGAAAATTTGTTCAAATTATAATATACGCGAAGAAGAGTGAGTGAGTATTGATGCAGGCATATTTTTTGTTTAATTTAACTTTTAAGTATTTCATTTTGCAAATGTGTAAATCGAGCCTTAAGGTACGGTCACACTTGACAAACATTTGCCCAAAAAAGCGGAACCAGCAAATTCTAATGAGAAATCTTTTGATTCAGACGCGTGTTTATTAAGTTCAATAGTTTCCAATAATATTGTATTCTTTAACTTTGCCTGTTTGTTAAATACGAAACTAATTAACTTAATAAACACGTGTTTGAAGCAAAAGATTTCTCATTAGTATTTGCTGGTTACGCTTTTTTTGGCAAATGTTTGTCAAGTGTGACCGTACCTTTAGACAAAGAAACGTCTCTAAATGTATTTTCGATTATTGTCTCAAAATATTCGTAGTTGTAAATATTAGCGTCTCTCTAAAAATTGACATTCGTTACATCACTATTTCCTACATAACAATTGTGTTCAGACTAAAGCAAAAACTGACAATAGACAATGAGGAAGAGGAATAAAAAATAGTACTTTGTTTCATGTACATGAAGTCAGCGTGACCGTTTGACCAACTAAAGTGGCAAATTGCCACTTTTTTTAGAGTGAATTTTATAATACGAGTAGCACCAGCGTTTGAAAGTGCTTTCATTTTTTTATTTCATTTGCTTTGACTGCGCTGTGACTGCCAAAAGTTTCAAAGCCGATAGCAAAACGAAAGCACAAAATAAAAATCGAACGAACGACTCTCGCAGCTAAAGTCACATCCCCATAGACTAACAACTAGACGCGACACGGGCGAATTGAAGAGAATTCGCCCGTATAAATGTTGCGATAGAGATGGCAACATTGGAGAATTTTTCTATATTTCTCTCTATCGCACCAAGTATACGGTTTTGACATTTATAAAATTTATTGTTTACAAAAAATAAAATTTCTTGGCAGGATTTGGTGCAAAGTGGTGAAAAGGTGTTATTGCGCCAAAATCCTGCCCAAATTTGGTAATTTGTGGACAAAAATTGATAGTTTATTTTGTCCACATATTACAACAGTGAGAAAAGTGCACAAAACAAAAGTGATGGCGAGAAAAACATAGAATTAATGGGAGCATCATTCAACACATTTGGAAATGTAAGTATTTATTTATAATGTACACATATACCTACTCTTTTCCATTCTTGCATTTTAATATTTAATATAGGGACTAATAAGTACCCTTAAGCCTGTTGGACTTTGGAATTATAGCGCTATATCAAAGATTTTATTGATAATTATACATTTTCCATTTTGTTGCTATTGTTATGCACAATTTCGATACATGGGTTGAGAATGTTAGTTATTTTATTTTTCAGGAAATATCAATATTGAAAAATTAAAATGCGAATTGGTTTTCTAGTATGAATGCCTACAAAAGTTTGTTAAAAGGGCTGCTTGAAATAATCAAATATCTAAAATATTTCAATTTTAAGTCAAATAGGGTTTTTGTTGCTTTTGTTCTGCACAGTACTGTATATATGTATATTGTCTGGACTATTATTCTTATTTTTATTTCTACGGGATAAATTTAAAACAAAATAACTAGATACATACATATGTACATATTTCAATTTAATTGCACCAGAATGAATTTTAAGCAGGAGTAATTTCTTAATCGGACTTGAATATATGTAATTCAGTATTTAAATTCTTATAGAATGAAGTATTTTTATTAATCAAAAAATGTCGGCATTTCCCCCAGCTAAGAAGGACTAGTTTAATTTGCCTTGTCTTTAGAAAATCACATTAATTAATAAAAATACTTCGTTCTATTAGAATAGAAATTATTTCTGAATGAAAGGTGTAAAGATGAAAAATGTATGTAGTTTAAATTTTCTTTAAATTAACAACTTGCTTCTCACTTGCTATAGTTTGTAGAGGGTTTAGTTTTTTTTTCAGTTATGACGTTTAAGGAAATGTATGTGAATATTGATACATGCATACATACATTGACATATGTACGCATTTGTTCCCGCGAAAAAATACTCATTCAAAACAGACGCGCAAGGCGAAATGACATAAGGTGGTCTTAATTTGCAACTCTGCGTAATCGCCTTGAATATTTCCTAACCTTTTGGATGATTTGACAACAGAGAAGTTATGTTAGCTGGTGAATTAAGATCACCTTATGTGAATTCGCCTTGTAGACGCAGAATAAGGGGAAATGCAGCACAAGGCGAATTGAGGGAGAGGGAAAAATCTGGATCAGCTGTTTAATGTTTACATTTTATTCTGCACAACGCAAGAGTTCAGTAAAGTTCAGTAATACAAGAAATTTAAGAAACATTTTGTGTTTTCTTAGCCAATAATGGCCAATAATGTGTGTGCTAATATAAATTGTATCTATTTTTGCTTTAATAAAAAAAATAAAATAAAATAAACCGTGTAACCATTCGCAAGCATGCGGAATTACTTTATGCCGATAAAGTAGAGTGAAAACTGAGCCAGGTGCAGATGCAAATGGATTAAATTGCCAATGATGGTATGTACATACATATCGCACACTAAATCATAAAAGAGTCACAAATCAAAATTATAAACCAGTTAATTGAAGAAATCTATAACGACCTCAACAATTTCTTTTGCAATACAGTCTTCTTGAAGAATATGTCACATACTTGCGTCATTTGTACAGTATCAACAGTTGTTTGCAACTACATACTCACCATCTGAAATTTTTTGAGTTGTGACTCTTTATGAAAATTATTTAAATTTTATGAAGTTTTTCTTATCGGACTTGATAACATATTGGAGGGAAACAACTTTTCCATCTACGTATTATGTGAACTTAAGGGACGCTTGTAAAATTTTGTGTAATAGTATTTTTTCTGAAGGCAGAGGTAGTTCATTTTTTTTCATTCCATACACGGTTTGGATAAAAATAGGGGAAATGGGAAAAGGGAAGAAAAAAATCCCGTAGAATTGTTATTCGTAATCAGCGTGACCCTTTTAGCATTTGCACTGCTAAATTTAGCATTATGTATGTATTTTGATTTAGCTGTGAATTTTTTATTTTGCATTTAGCATTTTTGTATTAATTTTTTAGAATTATTTAACACTGAATTTTATAAATTTTGTATATTTTTTTCCATTTATACAAGTAAAAACCTCTGTCAAGTGATGTATTTGATTGTATTTTGAAATTTTTATATAAATGTATAATGATGGAAAATAAGCAGCATAAGTAACGTGACCAGAAGCTTTTTACAAAAAGCGGGACACGATCGTTCAAAAAGCGGGATTTTGACCAAAATACGGCCAAAAAGCGGGATTTTTAAATAAACAACTACATATTTGAAAGCGGGATGTGTAATACGCACATAAAAAGTTTCGTATGTACTTAGGAAACACAGTTTTAAACTCAAAAGAATCGATTCCTCAATATTTGCTTTTAAAAAACTATATTTTTCTTTGATTTTAACATTAAAACAGCACAAAAACTTTTTCTTCGTCATTTTGCTTTAAAGTATAGTTTTTTATGTAAAAAGACAAAACAATGTACAAAAACTTAAGGCGAATTATAGCAAATGGCCTTGTTAGTCCATATTATCATCAACTGACTACACCAATGTATCAAACTCTTTATAAAAAAATAAGCAAGAACTTTTTATTTTATTATTGACAGTGTGGTGAATGTCAGTTGTTATTCTCCTAATAAGCCCTCTTGGTAATAAATTCCTAAAGCAGCAGATTGTCTGCACATATAAAGTACTGTAACAAAAGGATCTTTGAATGTGTACGTTTGTATTTTTATTTTTTTCATTTGAGGAGCTGCCAGATCCAAAAAAAATAAACAATAACTACACTAAAAAATATTTGGAATAAATTTTTATCAGTTACATATTAATAAAAATATATTAAGAGATAAGAAATTTCAAAACTCTAAAAAGCGGGATAAAGCGGGATAAAAATTCAAGGCGGGATCAACCTCAGAAAAGCGGGATAATCCCGCCTAAAGCGGGATGTCTGGTCAGGTTAAGCATAAGACGTCTTGGGCGGCTATTAGGCTTTCGAACTTGGTATTTGAGAATTTTGAATTAAAGCAAAATTCGGGTTTTCAGCTTGGTTTGGTTTTAAAAAAATTTTGAATTTTTGTGTTTGCCATCATTTCTGTCAAACTCGGTGCAGCTTTCATCTGTGTTTTCGTAAGGAAAGGGTAGATATGACTTGGTTAGAGCGCGCATTTTTAAAGGTGTTTATTGAAATGTACGAAAGCCTGTCATGCTCATATACCGAGTATGACCGTCTAATGGCCGCTTTAATGTATTTTAAACGTCAAACATCTAATAATAAGAAGAAAAGAAGTACATATTAAAAATTACGTTTTTCGGGGTCGAACACTTCAAAATTCATCATTGCGGAATCCGGCTCCTGGACATACAATGAAAAATAGAACTGAAAAAAGTAACTTAATAAATTTTTTAATGCAAAAAGTATTTTTTAAACGTCTTGCACATTATATGTTGATAGCTGGCATGCTAATACATTAAAACATATACATACATACATACATACCCCATATTCATAAAATTTAAAATGAATTTGAAATTTTTCATAGAAAATTTTTCCTAAAATGGATTTGAAATTAATTTAATTTTTTTTATGAATATGGGAAATAAAAGTGTAAAATTATTTTATATATTTAATATTTATATGAAAAATACCAATTTTTGAATCAACTTTGTTTGCTTTATTAAAGTTAAATAAAATATTTGTTCGTAATTATATCGATATAATTATTAAAAAATCATTCCAAATTTTTATAATTTTTAGCATTATTTTAAGCCTCATTATATGTACATATGTATGTACATACATATGTACTCGTATGTACATATTTATTTCTAAGTTACTTATTTGTTGAATCATAACCATTCTGCTATTTTATTCAATCGCAAGTCAAGGGGAAGTTAGTAGATAACAGTAATGACTGCGCAGTCTGCTTCGAACTCGACTTCCATATACGAGTACATACTTACATAAATATATGTACATAATATATATTTTTACAGCTACTTCATACGATATAGTCACATCAAGACGACAGTAAATATTGTCACTTGTCTGCGTTTTTCTTTTGTGGCCAAAAATGTTCACCAGGAAATTAAGCTTACAAACACATACTAGCATAGTATTATCATATAGTATTTGGGGCGGAAAAGTCCTTTATATAAGAATGTATGTATGTGTGTATGTATGTGTGTATGCACATCTGAAGTGTGTATGTGACGATTTCCCCATGACATAATTCCGTTATTTTTAAACATCCAAAAATGCATTTTTTTTAAAGCTTTATTTTCAAAGTGTTTGTTAATATATTTTAGATTGTTTTTTTTTTGCATGTATTTATATAGAATTAATTATGTATATGTATGTATATATGTTTGCATATAAAACTATATGTATGCACTTCATTGTTTTTACTTATTTATAGATAAATAAATGTACTTATATGTAAGTATGGATGTATAAAAGAATAATAAAAATAATAAATTAATAATTCTACTTAGTATGTACGTATGTAATGTATGTATGTATTGTATACGATAACGATGTATGTACATGCATACATGGGTAAGTATGGGACATAACATATGTATGTATGTTATGCATATGTCCCATACATACATACATACATATGTATCTACATACATACATCCACATTCGATAAATTTGTTCATTTTCACATTCTTATGCTGCTGTATTAACTTATTTGTGTAAAATAAAATGAATTTATTATATAAGTAAGTTATTATGGCTTAACTAATAAATGTATGAATTTTTAATCAGGTCTGATTTTATAGTAAAATCATTATTATGAAAATATAAAAAAAGTATATGTACATATATATACTATATAAATTATACAAATTATGTATATATGTATGTACACATTATACATAAATATTTCGAAATGATCGTTTAATAATGTTCCTCAACAAGAATTAGAAATCTATTCAAATATATGAAGGCGTTCGTAATTGGGGTCGTAACTTCCATTTTGTTTTATGTTGGCGTAGATTTAAATACGATTGATTATGTGTAATTGTGTTTTTTAAGGTTTTTTTTTGGTAAATATCGTTTGTTCGTTTAATTAATTTTTACTTTAAATCTACTGTAATTATATTTCGTTTCTTTATATCATTTTAAAAAGTTTTTCGTCGTTGTAGTGGTATTTCGTTGGTAGGCGATTAGAGTGGAAATGTTGTTCTTGTTCTATCTCGTAAAACCGCGAAACGATTAAGCCATAGTCAACGTGCCGGCACCTAAGCCATAACCAACACCCTTCGGACCAAAGTTACGACCGTAGCAGGAGCGGCAATATATATCACCATCAGGACCGTCATTCAAATTTGTAGAATCTAATGATTTGCGACAATCGGCACAGTGGAAACATCTTTTATGCCAAATTCGGCTTTTGCTGATCATTTGTTCGGCAGCATAAACAGCGAATCCACAACGGGGACAACCTTCTGAAGATCGAGCGCCAGCGAAAGGTTTGCCATCGGGGCTAATAGATTAAAATGATCGAGTTAGAGAATAATATTCAGGGCAGCAATAGGAATAAAATTGCATATACATAATTCTTTATTATTACTCACTATTGAATGGTGGATTCACCGCTTGTGGACACCAATGTGGGGGCGTGGCCATAGCCGAAACCTTTGGGTCCAAAGTTCTTGCCATAGCAAGCCTTGCAATAGATTTCCTTGTCGGGACCATCACAAGCAATCATAGAATCCAGGGGACGATGACACTGGGAGCAGTTGTAGCACTTCTGGTGCCACATCCTGCCCTTGGACAGCTGTTGTTCTGCTGCAAACACAGCACCGCCGCAACGGGGACAACCCTCACCTTCAGGCGCTTTAATAGAAGTGGTATCGGGCGCTGCAAATGGCCTATTAGCAATAATTTGCTCCTCTCTGCACAATCAAAAAAAGTTTCAGTTAGTTTTATTATTATTGTTCGAACTTCATTTGTTTCTATCGGGTATGTTCTGTATTCCATGTGAAATTAAAGCGTTTGGAATTGCCATAGCATTATTGTTATAAATACATATTTAAAACAACAATTCTATGGCAATTCCATATGTTTTTATTCCACGTGGAATAAAAAACATACCTGTATATTTATGATTTCATTAGGCTAAAGTTCATATCGCTTCGTAAGCCAAATTACATGTGATAATTAATAATGAACAAATAACACCAAAGTTAATTGTACTAGTAAATATTCTGACAAACACGTAGTATAAGTGAACAACTACCTGTTTTCGAAGGTCACTACACCTTTATCATCAGCGTTCTATGTGTTTGGTCCACTGTGTCTGGTGCCAGTTTATATATATTTCTGCTTTATACATTCAGCATTTTATTGCAAATGGAATATGTGAATTGTTTTGATTCATGGTATTACATTTTGCTGAAAGCTTTTTTTTTTTGCAATTAAAGCTCAATTTTACCATCTCTAAATTTACAACAGTCTTGCCATTGTCGTTTGTTCTTTACTAATTATATATGTACATGTTAGTTAATATGCTTATTTTTGTTCTACTTAAGATAAACTTTTTTGGTTTGTTACTATTAAATATATTTTATTAAAATAATTTCCACAAGCCCATAGCTATTCATTTTAGTTAGTTTTATTATTATTTATTTATATTTATGATTTGATTACGCTAAATAAAGTTCGTATCGCTTTGTAAGCCAAGGGTTTCACTTTAAAACAAATTCGAGACTACATGTACATACATTCATTCATGCATACTACGCATGTTCCTTTATTCCAACATTGTCATATCTCAAAAATGTGTTTTTTGCTTGTGTAAAAATTTCATACAAATGTCGTTTGGGAGAAGAATCTTTGTTTTAATATCTTCTTCATTGAGTTGTATGTGTGTAAATTGAAAACTTCCAACTCATTTTGTGCAAAATTATTATTTTTTGAGTTGTGGCTATGTTGCAATAAAGGTTGCGATATGTACATATAAATATGTCGTTACCTACAATTCAAAAAGGCGCAACTAACAAAAATATAAAAAAGAAACTAATTCCCCTTATTTTTTTTCTTGTTCTTAATAAAAGCGTCATTTTTGATCTCAGAAGTGTAAAATGTTGTCAAGGCATGTAGTTTAATGGCATTCATGATAAGCAATAAAAAACTCGATTTTGAATTTTTTGTTAGTTACGCCATTTTGCATTTTAGCTAACAATGTGTGTGTACGTATATAAAATGCAAAAAAAAAAGAAAAAATAATTACTTACGTCAAGCCATCAGTCTGCAAAAATCCGGAACCGCAGGCAAAACCATATCCATGAGGTCCCCACTTTTTACCGTAACAAGTTCTGCAGTACACTTCCTTATCGGGACCATCGCAAGCGATGATCGAATCCAAAGTCTTAGTGCAATCCCTGCAACTGAAGCATTTTCTGTGCCATTCGCGTCCTTTGGAAAGAACTTGTTCAGCTGCAAACACTACTCCGCCGCAACGTGGACACCCCTCACCGGGTCGGGCTTGAATTTTACTAACATCAATTGCAGCTGTTCGGGGCGCCATATCACTAAAAAATTATATACATATATACATACATACATACATACATACATAACAACATACAGATAATTTTTTTACTTTCGGACGCACGTGTGTGTGTGTGTGTGGACATACTACACGGAATTTAAAAATAACATCCTTAGAACGAAAGTTTGTCCCTGTCCAGACTTGGAATTTGTGTTGCAACAATTCTTGAGTTTATTGGTGAGAGAGGTGAGAAGATTGCGGAGGACATTTTCATGTGCTCTGCAATTCTCTTTTGTTTTGAAATTCGCAGTTGTTAATTTAAAGTTGGTAGGTGTGACATTTTATTTTATTTCTTCAGTTTTTCTTACAAAAACACAAAATATGTAACGGGTGTTTTTTTTAGAGGTATAGAACTTCGAATTGAAATAAAACACAAGAAAATCGTTTTAATGTCCATCAATTTGGCTTTATTGGAAGGATAATTTTATGCCATTAATGTTTAAATATGATTTCGGGCATGTGGCCGCCGCGGCTGGCTCGAATAAAGCCAATTCTACAGGTCCAATTTTGAACCACTTTTTCGAGCATATGGGGCCGTATGTTGGCAATAACGCCACGAATGTTGGCTTCCAAGTCCCCTAACGTTTCTGGTTTGTTGGCATAGGCGAGCGACTTCACATATCCCCAAAGAAAATAATCCAATGGTGTTAAATCACACGATCTTGGTGGCCAATTGACAGGTCCATTCCGCGAAATTATGCGCTCATCGAATGTTTCCTTCAATAAATATTGTGACGTGCGCTGTGTGGCATGTAGCGCCGTCTTGTTGGAACCACAACTCATCCACATTCAAAATCTTCAAAATCTTCCATAAAGTTGATGGACAAAGCTCCAATTGCTGTGCACGGTGGCGAATCGATTCATTCGGGTCCTCTTCAACACTTTGCTCTACAGCGGCAATTGTTTCTTCGGTGCGCACTGTTCGACGTCTCTGCGGATGCGTATTATCACATAGAGTAAAAGTAGTGCGAAAACGATCCATGGTTAACCGAATTCATTGCTCTGATGGACGATTATGTCGACCATAAAATGGACGGAGCTTGCGGTAAACTTCGCGAACTGAACCATTATTTTCGAAATAAATTTGCACGATTTGCAAGCGTTGTTCTTTTGTCAACCTGTTCATGATGAAATGGCAAACCAAACTAAATATTAATCACTTGACAGCTGACAAAATGGCCGCCAGTTAAAAAAGTGATGCCAACTTAAAGTTCTATACCTCAATAAAAAACACCCATTATAATAAAAAGTAAATAGAATTGTTAATTTTTTGTGTAATAGAAATTTTTTGCATACAAAATTGCAGAACTTGAATTTCATAATGTAATGCAATTTCAAAACGGAATTTTAAAAAATTGCAAGTCTGGTGGAAGACTTTTGATTGTTTGTTTTGTTCAACACAAAAATGTCATTAAAACGTTTTAGTAATTATTACAACAATAATTGGTACAAATAACTAATTTCGTTATCTTGAACATTTTTATTTATTTAACCTTTTCAATATATCGTCGCCTTAATATAGAAAGTCCCTACTCATTATTTATTTGAATTCGAGTTTTTAGAAGCAGATCTAATGTATCGAAAAATTTCAAAATCATCATTTAAAAAAAAAAATAATAATGAGTTGGGGCCAGGGAACGAAGCCGATACTGATTTGTCGGCGGCGGCGGCTGACCGAAAATATCATCGGCGGCGGCTAAAAGTCGACTTGCGCCGAAGAAATCTCAGCGGCGGCGGCTAAAAAATAAAACCGTCGGCGGCTAGTACAAAACGGCTGAGAGTCGCCTAATTTATAAGAAAACAACCACCACAGAACAGTCTATGGACAGCACTTCATGTAGAAATTCTAAATAGAGGTTTTTTTTTACAGACAAAGATATTTTTAGTGAAAATATATATAGCACTAACATGAAGTTACTCTTATAATTAGGCACATTCGTAGAACGGCTCTGGGCGAGTTAACATCAAGCGCAAGGCCTATTTATCAGGTCAACGCAATCGTCCTGATGATAATCTGTGTTTTCGTGTTTAAGCTGTCAAAAGTTATTTGCACCATATACTTTAGTTCATGTTTGTGTGTGTTTCTGACAACTTAAACATAAAGTTGTTTTTTGTGTTGCTGTGTTTTTGTAGAGTTGCGTTGACCTGATAAATAGGCCTTGATCAAGCGTCGTTGGCAATTACTGCGTAAATGCAACCAGGCCACTGTTCGTTTACTGGTCTTCGAGGGTTTTGCGTCTCAACCCCCGCATGTGATTAGTAGTTGGCGTCAGTTAACTGTACCGAGTTACTGTTTCGTGGCGTCGGTTGCTGACCGCACGCAAATAACCTAACTTATAATATAAAATTTTATATACATATACTTTCTCGAATACATTGGTGCTGGCACCGGAATTGGCGATGGCGTTATGAAGCGTGTCTTCGAGGCCAAATAAAACTTCACCAGGGACAAAGTCGTTGGCGAAGTAACATAAACTTCAAACAAACAAACAAACAAATATAATTAGGCATTTCATGATAGGTCTATGGTTGTAAAATTCAACTTAAAAAATCTTAAACAAATTTTTTTTATAAATCTGTAGGTAGGAGGTAAGCTACACCAAGCCACATTTTTTTAAATACTTTTTTTATTTTTGGAATCAGAATTGTTTTTCTCTATCGATAGCTGAAATCCAGTAAGTTATAATGTCCGAAATATTAAATATAAAAAAAAAAAAAGATATTAGAGTTATATAAAATATTTGGGGTAGGTCAAACTGGTAAGGCTGGGGCACAATGAATCCGTCGTGCGTTAAACTTCGCTTTTTTCAACTGACAGCTAAGTTGAAATACATGGTTTCTTATGAGGTCGGTTACATTCAGTACGTGTCCGTCAACGCAAAGTACAGCATTTGGTCAACTTTTTGCGTACGTTGAGTAGTTTGACAGATATTGGTTGGTTTTTTGGTATGTTCCGATTTAGATTTTTGTGTTTTGTGGTAGCAAAAATAAAATTAAACAAAAGAACTAAACAAAATATATACAAAAAGTTGAATTTACTAAATAAAATGGAGAATCGACCTTTAGAAGCTGTTCAAATGCTTTCGTCAATAAAGTACTCATTGTGCCAACATTCTCTGTCGTTGCGTTAAGGTAGAGGTCCATAGCTCGCTTTTTACGCGTAATGCTTTATACGCGTTGCATCCTCTTGTTTCTTTCTATACTTTATTCGCGCTGAGTTACATGCACTGCTTTTCATGCGCCATTTTATTTTTGTTTTGATCAGCTGTGTGCGTTTGCTTATAAATACTTATGAAGAAAAAATGGAGAGTGAAATCGAGTTTTAAAAAGAAATTGTGGAGTTAGTCGAGTTTGTATATTTAATTTTATGTGCAAAAAATGCCTATGAACAATTTCAAAAAAAGAAAAGTTTTTGGGTGCGGCCGTTGTATTTAGAACGGAAATTAAGTGGGTTTTTTGAAACCACATTTAAAAAAATTAAAACTTCTGACCCTGAGCAATTTCGGACCGCGACAAGAATGTCTGCTGACGTCTTTGACTATTTATTCAGAATTTTAAAAGATAGTCTTGAGAAGAACTCGGCCAGGGCTATTCAAGCAGATTGTCGGCTGTTCTTGACTTTAATGTAAGTAAATTGAAAATTACATATAAATGTATGCACATTATTGGCTTAAGCAATAACTTATCTAAGAAGCTATTTAGCTTTAACGTAAGAAACAAAGTAATATTTAACATCTTTAGCTTTCAAGAACAGCTGACTTTCTTTCATAGTGCTTGTAACGCGTACAAAAGTAGAAAGTAAACCTACTTTTCGCTTTGAACGCGCCTACGCGTTCTGCGTTTTTTGCAATGTAACTTGTCACATACTATTACATTGATTCTACTTTTAGGACAGATGCATAGAAAGCGTAACGCGCAAAAAGCGAGCTATGGACCTCTACCTTTAATGTCAATTGAAAAAGGCGAAGTTTAACGTATGACGGATCCATTGTGCCCGGCCTTTAATCCTGCCGGGATTGAACCATTGATCGCCCCAGCCACTTGCAATATAATTGTACAATAATATCGCCAATGTGTATGTCATATTCGAAGGTGGCACAATATATTGGAAAATATCAAGACTTTATTTTTATTGTACAATCAAGACAGTTGTGTAATGTAGTGGCAATATTGTTCAGTGTTGTTTATTTTCACTGTCAAGAAAATATTGTGCCATTTATTGCATAGTCTAGGTGAAAACGATAATAATAATATACAATAACATATGCAAAAATAATGTGACTTGGTGTAGTTTACCTCCATCTACATAGAAATAATAGAGAGTATGTAAATTTAGTCCGCAGCATTAAAATTTTCCAAAATATGTTTATATTTCATTTAATTTTTATTTAAAACGAATCGCAAATGTTTGGTGAATAGAAAATAAAAATCATTGCATATATAGGTAGTCCATGTAACATGGAGTATCTTGGTAAATTCCTTGTAGACGTAGCACTTCTTCTGGTTAATAGATTAAGTAAAGCAATAAAAAAGCATTTTTATATTTAATATTGTATAGTTTTTTAACAAAATATCTAGTTTTACATAGGAGAAATAGGTTTAAGCAACATTTGATATACACATATACTTATAGGAAAATTAGGACACCAAATTGTACCCTACGTCTCAACTAGCCATCGACTTGGACATGACATGACATGAACATGACGCCGGCAGAGCAACTGTGAAAAAATCACCATCTTCTTTGTTGTGGTGAATACGTGCGATGTCCATGTTCAGGCATATCAAAGTATTTTGCGCTAGTGCAATAAAGATGGAATATTTAACAATTTTGTTCTGTCTCTTTTGTTTCTATTGCAAATGGTTGCAGACTAAAAATCTCATGGCGAAGATTGTTGCTCAGACATACATATGTTCGGGCATCCATGCCAGAGCATGGAAAAAGTTGGCGGTCTCCATTAGCCATTTCCGATGTCCGACATGTTGCCCATACCAAGTTCATGCCTAGTGGAGACCGGTAGTTAAAATCGCCAAGTTGCGAGATATCGCCACATCTGGCAGCCCACCTTCATTTTTCAATGATATCTGGTAGCTTTATTTTTCAGTTATATCAAATTAATAAACAATTGTTTGCAGAAAAAATTACTATTTTTCAAAAAAAAATTATCATTATTAACCCTACGTCTACAACTGATATATTTTTATCATGACAAATGTCAAATTCTATATATAAAAAAGAGCTAACATAAAAAAAATTATTTTTCAATATAAAATTTGACTTTTCTTATGATAAAAATATATCAGGTCTAAACATAGGGTAACAGAAGCTAACACATAATTTGAAAAAAAAAAAAAATTCTGATTAACACGGCGGCTAAGCCGCAGTCGAAAATGAGCCGCATGGGTCGGCGGCGGCTGAGGGTCTTTGAAAATTCCGGCGGCGGCTGTTAGCCGACTCACAGCCGATCGGCTTCGTTCCCTGGTTGGGGCCTTTCTACATACATACATATATTGAAGTAACGATATGTTCATACATAATTTATTCTTTTCCCTTATTGCGCTCAACTTCTTTTATTTTTTGTTTTTCTTTTATAAAAAATTGCAAATAACTTTATTATGTATTAAAAATAATAAAACAAAATAATTTTATTTTTAAAAATAATTAAAGGAAATAATTTGCAATTTTTTAAAACAAAAAAAAAATCTTAAGCTAAAAAAGGAAAAAGAGCAAACTATAACTAATTGCATTTATTGAATTCAAAATGTAGCATAAAAAACAATAATCAGCCCACACAGTAAATTGTATGGCCGTTGACCGCAATGGCATACTAAAGAATTTTTTTTCCACTGCAGCTAGAATATTTCAAAACACAACTTTAAATTTGAAAAAAATTTAATTTGGAACCTAAAGTTCTTATATTTCTTATTATTAAACTTGAATTTGTTTGATTTTCAGTTTTACAAATCTTCTTCCCTTTTTTACATTCACTGGGAATGATAGCGGAGAAAAAATTTTACATAAGATTCAAGATAGCATTTTTCCCTTCGAGGGGGAAGGAAAGTTTCTTGGGAACATAAATTCCACTTGTTATTCACGATAGAGGTGAATATCCCAGCAAAAAATTTCAAAAAAGGTAATCGGTTTGGAATTAAGCATTTTTGTTGGAACTTGTTCTTTACTGGATTACAAACTTAATGATTTTAACAAGGCGTGAGACTAAAATAATCGATTCTTGAGAAGTACTTACTTTTTTTATTTGGCAACTTGTTCACGTAATCTATTTAATCTAAAAAAAAAATATTCTTCTCATTTAGCAACTTGTATATAATTTTTTTAAATTTTAGGTAATGTCATTTATAAGCGAGTAATGAAATTTGGTAATCAGAAAAGTAACCCAATAAGCGCTCAAAAAATTAAAATTCAATCACTTGAAATTTAACTGGAAACAAAGTTGAATTCAAGAATTTTTTAAAGTAGTTTTCAAGTTTGAAAACATTTTGAAATAAAAAATCAAACAACATACATACATACATATGTATGTATGTATGTTGTATATGTTCAAACCTTGTCAAATATATAATTTATTTGTTATGGTGAAAATATCATAAATAAATAAATAAAAAAGTGAATTTGGAAAACAAATGTGAATAAAATCGAGAAAACAATAGCGAAGGCAAATTGTCAAGGGTTGAATTATGCTTGATGTACACTTTATTTCAATAGCATTCTCCAGTGAAAAGGGAGCTTGAATTCAATTCGAACAATTAAGTTGTAGTACAGTGTAATTCAAGCCTTGAATTGTACTATAATTAAACCTTGTATTACAATTGAATTCAAGTGTATTTCAAGATTGAAAAAATGCTTTTAAAATATAAAGGAAAGTGCAATCGACAAGTTTTCTTGCAATAATTTTCTGCATATCTACCTTCACTATTGTTTTCACGTTTTTAATCAGCTTTTGTTTTTTAAAAATTCACATTTTTATTTATCTTTGCTATTTTTCACCACAATTTTAATTTTACTAATAAATAAATTATTTATTTGACAAGGTTTGAACATATATGTATGTATGTTGTTTGATTTTTTATTTCAAAATATTTTCAAACTTGAATATTACTTGAAAAAATGCTTGAATTCAAATTTGTTTTCAGTTAAATTTCAAGTGCTTGAATTTTAATGTTTTGAGTGCTTATTGGGAATTGCTTATTGGGAAGTCATTATATGGCAAGTGGTTCTGATGGTAATGTGTAATTTTTTGCTGGGATGTGTAACCACAATAACTTTACTTCATATTGACAAAGAACTAAACAAAATTTAATCAAAGAAATTTCGTGGGACAAAAACTAAAACATCACAACTTAATGCCAGATTTTTAAATTTTTTCATTTATTCAATAGGGTTTAAGTCAAAACTGTAGAGCAAAACATTATTTGATTCTTTCAAATAAAGTTTAAGGAAATCTACGAAGAGAGATGACCCCCTATTGTTATTTTGACATTCTTGCAAAGAAGAAAATCTTATTTCCGCAAAAAAAAAAAAAAAAACACCGTGAACAGCCATGTACATAATTTAAATCGACTTGATTGCAGGTTTATATCTAAAACGACCTATGTCGAATGATGGCTAACTTAATTTGATCCTATAAAAAGTGTAGTGAGTTAGTTACAGTGTAACTAATCTGAATTCCAATTGTTGTCATCTTGGAAACTCTTTTGAACACATAACAAATAAGGACATTCATGGAACAGACGGTGGAAGGCTTTGTATACATGTATGCACATACATAGTAAGTATATAATTATAATATACCTTTGCCATTCAACATCTTTTATATCGGACATTAGACCTAATGAGGACATTCCTATGTGGCCATATCCTCTAGCCCCAAATCTCTGTGCATAACAACCTTAAAATAATTTTACATTTAGATAATTCGTAATTCTTAATGGTTAAAATTAAAATTATCAACCGCGGCGCATACAAACATACATATGTATGTACATACGTATCGTTAGCTCAAATGAAAAACAAAAAAACCGGCAAAGGGGGGAGGGGAGATTTTCTTTACTTTTGCGTGTTATGTACGTATGGCAAAAGTCATTTGTATAAATCGTAGCTCGTACACGAATTGTTGATAATTTCAATGAAAACATTGTTTATAAGTAAATGATTATATGTAAAGAAAAAACAAGATTGCGCAGGCCCCTTATTTTATTTTCTGCTTGTGACGTAGACATAGACTATGTGTTGTAAACAGTGTACATACATTTATTTGCGTGTAGAATATGCTCTCTCTCCCTCTTTTACAACAAACACTCTTGTTTTTTTTTGATTCATGAGAAATTACCAACAACGTTTGTACGAACTCGACTCCTACCATATGTTCAGAATTGAGCAATTTTTAACTTACATGAATTAAAAAAAAATTAGGTATTCTAAACTTGAAATGTTTTTTGTTTTTCTCGTAAAAAAAAATTATTTTTTTTAAAGGTGACGATATGTATTTTTGAATAAGACACAAAAACTTAATAATCCTTAATTAAAAATTGTGAATACTGAAAGAGTGATTGTGTATTCACTTTCACTTTTAAAATCAAAAACATACATATAACACTTACCCATTTGCGTAACAGTCAGATTGAAGGGCGCCACCGCCCTGGCCATAGCCGTAACCCTTGGGGCCAAACTTTTTCGCATAACATGCTAAAGTTTAAAAACAAATAAAAGAAAACACAAAACACGATATACATATGTATGTACATACATTAGTTAAACTTACACATCCATACATGCACGAGTGTACACACACACACACACACACACACACACACATGTACATACATACATGCATACATATGAATGTAGTAAATATAAGACAAAATATGCCTGTCCGAGTATCTTCCTGCATATGTAACTAATAATGTTTGGGATCTTTAATCCTATGTCTATGCACGCTAAATAAAAATCAGTCAAAATTAAAAAATCTCAAGCCAAACGAATAGGCAATTAATATCAGGGATCGCAAATAACGATTACTTTCCAAATTGAAATTAAAAAAAATCACAAGGAATACACCAAGATACTCCATGTTACATGGACTACCTATAGATGTATTGATTTTTATTTGTTTAATATTTATTAAAAAACTCAACTTTATTATTATTATTATTATTTCTGGATTTTTATTTATTCCTCACGAAATAACAGTTACTTTTTATAGCTATGCTATTTATTGCACGATACAGGAGTTGGTACGAGATTTTCGTAACAAAAATAATCGACACTATTACAGTTATAAATTTATTTTTGTTTTGATTTCTTTGTACTTAAAAGCAGAGTATGAAAATAAACGAAACAACTTGTTTGATTTTGTTTTGTTTCGTTCTTTGAAGTGAGTGAAATAAAGGCAAAACAAAAACAATGAGAACGATTGCTCAATTTGTTTTTGTTTTGTTTTTGCACATAGGAACAAACCAGAGAACACAGCCGATCGGCTGAAAGGCGGCTTACAGCCGCCACCTACCACAAACAATACTTTAATTTAATCATACGCCCCTAGAAAAGAAAATAATTGGAAAGAAATGGAAACGTTTTTAAATATTTGCTGAGAATTTGACATAATCATATAATAAAATTTGATTTCATTGTTATTTCACACATGAAATTTGTTTTATATTTCTAAGCGGCATAGCTATAACCGGGTGTCCTAAGACCAGTGTTGTTAGATTTGACGATTTTACGTCATTTTGACGATTTCTTATAACAAATTTCCCAAAATGTCGATTGACGATTTTGTTTCGAATATTCCTCATATTTTGACGATTTGTTGAAATAAGTATTTAGTAACATAAATATGCCAACAAGTCCTTGCAGGAAAGAGATTTCGATAACACAATCATCAAAAATTTTCATTTAATTACAGCATCAGTTATTTTAAATATGTAGTCTGAAATTCTTCCTTTACTAAAAAGTTTTTCCAAATCTTGTGTCTAAGTACCAGTTCACATTAGTCGAGTCTTATTGCTAAGCTTATCACTTTTTCTTTTTTGAACTTTTATCGGCGTTCGCACAATGCAATTCTTATTTTTGAGCTCATATTTTTTATGCATAGTTTTGGGTATGCATGTGTGTTTTATTAACACTACGACTGGGAAAGGAAAACTTATTGACAGTACATGAAGGTGAGTACTCCTTTCTTTTCCCCTCGTCTCTCTCTCTTCTATCTTAGCAATACGACTTGCATAATGTATTCTAGGAAAATTATTAAGGCGTTGAAAATGAAATATGATAACTTAGATTTTTTAACTTTAGAGATAAGTAAGTATATGTAAGTATATTTTGGAAAAAAGTTAAATCGATTAATTTACTAAACAATAAACCTCTTTTTCATAACTTATGTGAATTTGTTATTTACTTTTTTTTACTTTGCCAAACTCATCAGCAAGTGTTGAAAGAATATTCAGTAATATTAACCTTACTTAAACCCACATATAAAATTTACTTGAAACAGAAACCCTTGAAATAATTGTGTTTTTGAAACATTATTTGAAGTGTAACTCTTCGAAATGTTACAGTGTTGACATTAAGAAAAATTTTATAAAAAACAATTCTAAAATGTATATGTAGTTTTATTTTGAAACTAGTTTTATTTGGAAATTGTTACACACTATTACATATTCTAAATTTTTTGGTTTAATTTCACCCTGCACTTTTTATCTTTGACAATAATGCCGATGAATTGTTTTTTGTTACATAAAATCGTCTTTTATTTCTAATATAATATATTAGTTTTTCAATAAAACGGATAATTCTTTTATGACGATTTTTCGACGATTTATTTTGAAAATTGTGACGATTTTGACGATTTTATTTTTAAAATTTGACGATTTTTAGAAAAAATTGTCTAACAACACTTTTTTTGCTTAAAAAAATTTAACTTAGTATCGAATTTATCACCAGAGTCTGTAAATTTTTTTTTGTTCATATTTTATTCAGTTTAAAAATTACCTTTCTTAAGCAAAAAAAAAAAAAAATAACAATTAAAAAGTGACTGTTATTTTCTGAGGATTAAAGAAAGGTCGAGAAATAATGATTAAAAAGTAACGGCCTCTTCCACGATGTCACCAGAAATCGTTCGATCGACAAATTGTATTGCAAACAACAATAACAATAGAAAATTTGTTGTTGTTTTCAATATAAGTATGCAAAGTAAATTTATATAAAGTATATGCAAGTACTCAGGTGATTAATTTTTTTCTCGTGTAGTGTCAATGCATGAATGTCAAAAGTTGTTTACAATTTTCGTGCGCCATTTTGTTTTGCTTTGATTTGTTATACACAATTGTGTGTAGTGAAAAAGTTGAAATACATTTTTACTCAAAAAAAGTGTTACAAAACATTTAAAAATAATTATATTTAATTATTAAAATAAATATGTAGCTTTTATTATACTTATTTCACGTAATTAAGGTTTATCAATTAATAAATTTATTTTGGTTTTGTCTAGCCATACATTTCCTTTTCTTGTATGCAGATCTGGGACTTGCATTAAATAAGCAAATGCGTTGACCATCTTCCCACACTAAACCAAATCAATACAAATACAAATTTATTACATTAGAACTAACTTTGATAATTATAGTACAATTTTTTTGGCATTAAACTAAAATCTCTTCAAAGTAATACATTAATATTGCGCTAGCAGCAAATCACATGGCAAAAAATAGAACGTAAATGTGTAAATAAGTACATAAAAACATACGTACAAACATAAATATGTAAACTTTTTTCCATGTACATATCGCCACTTAATTCAGGCAAAAATCATATCACTACCATTTTTATAAATTTTCAAGAGAAAGACAAAACTTGATTAAATTGTTCCAAGCGGTAGTATATTCCGTTTATAAAATCACCATTTTTTAAGATATAGCTTTACAATAAAATAAACGAAAACCTAAGTTCTGATCTTTCATTTGTATGCACGTACTTATACAGGTGCCTTCAATGTTCCTTTAATGTATTTTTTTATTTGTGCTATCTGATAAAAATATGATTACGTTTTATATAATTTTACTGTGTACAATATGTGATATTGCATTATTTTATGATGTGCATAGTGGTAATACAAAATAAGTGCATTTTTCGCCATACGATTAGCCGCTAATGCAATATTAATCCATTACTTTTAAGAGATTTTATTTTAGTGCAAAAAAAGTGCATTACAAACATATAATTTAAATTTTCACTAAAATTTTTGTTTTTCAATCAGTGCTTATGAAAAGTAATGCAAGTTGCCCAGGTCTGGTTGTAATCATCTGTTTTCGACATTCATCCATTATTTTTACACAAACAAAGCGCATGTTGTTTTTGTATTTTCTTAGTTGTTGTAGACCTGCATATACTTTATATAAATATACTTTGTAAGTATGTATGTATACATATATTCGATCGAACGATTTCTGGTGACATCGTGGGACAGACCGTAAATTTGCATATGACTACGTATGAGTAATAAGTTAATTTTCGTCAGTATTACTCATACGTACTCCACTCCCCTATCAAGATGTGCATTTTGTTTGTACTAGACTTGTATCGAACTCTTTCAGTAGCTCGTTTTAGACACAAACCTTTCATCAAACCGATTTCGATACAAGTCTAGTTTGTAGCAACAAAATACATATAATGTTATGTTGTTGTAGAACTGCATATTTTTGTATTGCACACATACATACATATCTACATACATACATACTGTGTGCATATATGTACATATATATCTAGTATATTGCAAACACAAGTCGGAAAGGAGCTCTGGTGTGAAGATCTGCTCTAACGTCATCGTAATTAAGTTTTAAGTACGAGCAGGTTTGTTGCCCTTCGAGAGTTTTGCATCTCGCTCGCACTTGTGTTAATGGTTACCGCAACTAACTGTATCGCTTGTAGTTGTTTTGTGGAATTTTCCATTATCAAGTACAAACTTGTTTAATAAGATTCATAGTGTATCTAGAAAACTGCTACTTCCTATGCGAAGGCATATTTTAATTGCAGCTTCCTTTACACGTAGTCTGTGTACTTTGCAATTTTTGGTTCTAATTCGAATACAGACTCAACTAAAAAGTCTCAGTTTTTGTCTGGTGTACTTATATGTATGTACATACGTACATACATACTTACATATGCATGCATACATGTAAGTATGTATTTAACAATTTATTTACCTTTGCAATAAATATTTTTATCTGGTCCTTCACAGCAAAGAATGGAATCTAAGCCCTTAGAACAATTACCACATTTGAAGCATTCTTTATGCCAAGGCTTTATTCCGATATGACCAAGAGCAATAAAATTAAAACAAAAGACAGAGAAAATACATTTAACATATGCATACATAATTACAAATAACATTTTTGATTTTAATTCACATATTAAATCGATAGTATCACTGACAGAGAGAAATACACATGTATGTAGATATTTACAGACGCATACATACATACATTTATATACATATATCTGGATGGACAAAGGAAAAAGTGCTTAAATCTATATAAGCTAAATTTGAGCTAATGACACCTGCGCTGCTTATCTTTTTTTTTCGATTTATATGTATGTATGTCTCAAATAGAACGATACTTTCATAAATAAAATAAAAGTGAAAGTTTAAAAACGTTCTCCTACAAACACTTGTTCCTTATTGCCACAGATATAAAACGTTCACTACGACATACATACATACTCGTACATACATACATACATACATACATACATAGATACACATCTACATAAGAAATTCAATGCAAGGTGTGACACATTCAAACAAAGATTAATAAAAAGAAGTAGTACAAGTAAAAAGTGAAGTGTGTGAATGTATGTATGTATATATGTATGTATGCATGGATTTACTCCTTTACTGAACGGTTCATCAAGTATTTATGTATGTACCTCTGCAATAGATATCCTTATCGGGTCCATCACAATGCATTGTTGAATCCAAAGTGCGATTGCACAGCAAACATTTGAAACATCTTCTGTGATAACCCTTTTTTCAGCTTTTTATTAATGTCTGTTTTTTCTCTCTCTCTCTCTCATGTACAAAAATTAACATATAAATAAAGAATACTTACTCTGCCTCTGGCCAACATTTGTTCGGCGGCATACACATAACCGCCACATCGAGGACATCCTTCGCCTTCCGGAGCTCTAGCAATTTTTTTCGGCTCCAGACGCGCTCCATTGCGTACACCATCAATTTCTCTGAAATATATAGAACAACAACAAATATATATATATATATATATATATATATATATATATATATATATATATATATATATATATATATATATATATATACATATATGTACATACATGCACTTGTATATATTTCTTGCAAAGGATAGTAAAGTAAAACCCTATTTTTTATTTTTATAATCATTATTATTAGTATTATTATTATTTTGGCAATTTTTGCGACCAATATTTTTTAAGGACCTCCAAAGATTTCTAAAATCAGTAAGCCTTAAAAAAATGGTGTCATCAATTTTTGGCCAATAGCTAATTTAGACTTGGTGCAAGTGCTTAGCTAAGAGTTCACTAAATAAATCTTATAACCATTTTAGGCAAAAAAAAAAATATTGTTTCTTCGTGCAGTTTTTTTTTTTTTGCCAAAGTAAAAGAAACATTTTTTTAACTAACAGGTACTCCCAATTATTTGCTAACAATATTTGGCAAAGTTGTAGCTATGGTAGAGATGAACAACTTTTGTGAACATAAGAATATCTGGTGGGAACCCCTGTATCTGGATTCAGTAACTTTCGCTATAATAAATATAATGAACATTTAACGACTTTTCTATTCAGTAACATACTTTAACGATGTTCGCTGTTGATTGAATTAAAAAAAAATAAATCTCAAGCTCAAATTAATTTGGTTTTTTATAATAATCTTACTTATTGATTTTCGCTTATTTTGACATTTTCTATACAGAAATACCTCATGATATAGAATTAAACGGTGTGTAATTCACTGATGTACACTATCGTTAAAAAGTGATTACAGAATCACATTATCGTTACCGCAAGCGAATAAATATGTCGATAAATATTACGACTTTCGGTTCGAAAAAAACTTGCTGAATCCAGGTGCTGGTCTAAGCAGAATAAACTAAAATTTTTAAATTACTAATTAGGAGTCCCCGCAAGTTATTCTTGAAAAAAGTGAAAACAAATTTTTTCCTTTACCTTTGCAAAAAAAAAGTGCACGAAGAAATTATTATTAATATTTTTTTCTTCTGGCATAAAATGTTAACATGATTCGTTCGGTGGACTGACTCCGCCACAAGTTTAAAAATCATGTTGGAGAAAGAAAAAAATCTGCAGAAGCGAGTGAAATTAAGAAATGCTTGAAATATGAAAATTAATTACGAATGTATGTAGATATGTATGTATGTATGCATGTAGTATTAATGTATTTAAAAAATAATTTATTCATATTATGAATCTAATTTGTCGTTAAAAGCATTTTAGTTTACGTTTTCTTATTATTTTTGTTTAATAATGGTTATTAAAGCATTAATATTATTAATAGTTAATTCAAGTTACGCTTAGATGTATGCCACATACATATGTACATATGTAAGTAAGTATGTATGTAATTACGTACGTATGTATGTATGTAATTACGTATGTATGTATGTATGTATGTATATTATTCTTTTAACAGAATTTATTTTTGCTGCCCAAGCCATGCGATTCGTTAAATAGTTATTTTAATTATAAATTGAACGTTTTCTCACCGTTTATCTTTTTGTTTTACATTTAAACCAATAATCAAATTATTAACAATTTCATTTTTTGTTTTGTGTGTGTGAGAGTTTTTTTTACAGAAGTCTATTTTATTTGACAATTTCATTTCATAACAAAAATTTATGTATATAAGATTTATGTACGTATATTATAGCTTTAATTTGTTTTTTTTTTATCAAAAAATGACGCAAACTAATTTAATTTATAAATAGTATGTAATAATAATAATTATAACAGTATACATATGTAAGTAACAAAAAAAAAATACATAATTTCAACTTTTTTGTTTGTATATGGTTTTTAATGGACATTAATCATCACATTTAATGCAAAAATTATTAAAATTGAAAAAAAAATAATGACACAAACAAATGGGGAACAATTGATAAATTAATTAAATATTAAATAAAACTTGTTGATGTATTATAGTAAATGTGAAAACAAAACAGAATAATTTAAAAAATAGTGTATAAAAAGTAAATAAATATTTAAAATGTATAGTATTGTATATAAGAAAATACCACTGCGTATGTATTGTTCTGTTTTGATATTTTAATACACATATTCAGAGTACATACATACATAGGGAACAACGGTAGTAGAAGGTGGTAAAAGTAGTAGTAGTAGTGGAGTAGTAGTGGAGTAGTAGTAGTAGTAGTAGTAAACAACAAATGGACTAACTGAAACATAACATTGAAACTGAAACAGATCAAATCCTGAATTCCATCGTTGTTGCGTCTAGAATTCGCCAGTAAGTAATTTAGTTGCTGTGATAATACGAAAAATTAACTTAGTATGTGTTTGTGATATTTTTGTACATAATAATAATAAAACTAACTGTTATACTGCATACGTACATACACATACATGTACATACATACATACATACATACATAATTATCAAAACTTAAACGTAAATGAAACTAAAAGTATGAGTACATAGCAGATTTGTGTGCAACAAATTTGAGCAACATACGATTATATACATATACATTCATACATACAATACATACATACATACATACATACATATGTGCATACATACGTATGCATACATGCATGTATGTAAATGTACAATACATAAATAATACATGCTTGGATGCATTTAGAAACAAGCATCGCACAGACACTGGCATACATACATACATACATACATACATACATACATATCGCTCATTTACTCAAACAATGTCATAACTGAAAGAATGGAATTTTTGATTTATTAATGCAGAATTAAAAAAATTTCATACAAATATCTTGTTAACTCAACTCTTGAGAAAAATACAAAATTTTCTCTTCCCATTAAGTTGTATGAAAGTTGAAAATTTTAAACTCGTTTCCTGGCAAACAATTTTTTTTTTTTAGTTATCACGTTATTTTAGTAAATGAGCGATATATTTGTGTGTACATATGTATATACATATGTACATACATATGTATAAGCGTTTGTTGTACCAAACGAATATTATTGTGAATTTGCCTGTTTGTAAATTTATTACATACAAACTTGCATACATACATACATATGTATGTATGCGTATACTTCTTATAATTTCATTTTCTTTTACGCGAACGGAAAAAGTTCAAAACAACAACGGAACAAATGTAATTAAAAATAAACGGTGACATACTTATATAAATAACAAGTTGCGGCTGGCATAGTAGTGGCGAATTTAAAAATAAATAACAAGAGTTTAACAACCGTCTGCAAAAACAACTGTTGAAGAAGCATCATCGAAAATCGTTGTATGGTAAAAGAAAAGTATAGCGCAACTTCAACAATCGTTTTTACATAGTGGCCTGTAAGTGTAGAGAGTATATGTATATGTACAGTGTATGTATAAGAATATGTACATTGCATACACATGTACATACATACATATGTATGTATGTGTACACGAATATAGTACATTCATATTTATAGGTGTATATGCATATATGTAAATATATTTATATGTAAACATACATGTATGTATGTGTATGTAAATATGTATATACATATGTATGTATGTATATATATATATATAAATATATATACATATATGTATGTACATATGTATGTACACATATCGCACACTAAATCATAAACAGTCACAACTCAAAATGATGAAACTGGTTTTGTTTTTTTATAAGCAAGTTATTTGAAGAAATCTCTACCGAGCGCAACAATTTCTTTTACATAACAGTGTTCTTGAAGAATATAAAATACCGTTATGCTTGTTTTTATGTTACACACTTGCTTCATTTGTACGGTATCAACAGTTGTTTGTCGCTACTCAGCATCTGAAATTTTTTGAGTTGTGACTCTTTATGTTTTAGTGTGCGATATATTAAAATATACATTTATATATTTACATAAATATATAAATACGTACATGCACACGCATATACGTACAGATTTACATATACACATACATATGTACATACTTGTGTATGTATGTACATATGCATATGTATGGATACCGATATGTATCTACATATATATGTAGGTGCATATGTATATACATATATGTATATGTGCATATGTAAATATATACTTACATACATACATATGTAGATATATAATCATATACATACATATATACATATACAATTGTATATGTAAATATGTATAAACATACATACAGACATACATACATACATACATACATATGTGCATACAGAATTGCACGTAGATATACATATATATACCTTATTATAGAAAGGCCCTAACTCATTAATTTTCTGAAATCGAGATTTTTGCATTGTTCGATGCACTAGATGTTTATATATAGAAATATAGAAAAAAACTGGATTTACGAAAAAAAATAGTTAGGGAATTTCTATATTAAGGTAACGATATATACACGCATACATACATACATACATGCATATAGTAAATATATATGTATATTATTTCGAAATGAGTTTTATATCGAGAATGCACCGTGGATTCGTAAAATCGTTGTACATATGTACATGGGTATATGCACATACATACATACACACATACATTCGTACATGTGTATGTATGTATGTATGTATGAAGATGGGATGTGTATAAAATTTGTGTAAGCAATACATACATACGTACATATGTATATATGCATGTAATATTTTTATTTTTTTATGTAAATTGAATAATCGTTTGCTTATCTTTCTTCGAGTGGGAGGATATACATATGTAAGTATACATATGTATATGTATATGTATGTATGTACATACATACATACATATTGTGTAGTACTAGCAGAAAACTAATTTGCTTTCACTTTTTAACTATAAATGTATGTGAGTTGTTATATTTTGTACTTACTCTCTATTCAAATGAGAGCCAGTGTCCATGGACAGGCAACCAGCACCGCCACCGAAACCGTAACCTTTAGGTCCATATTTGCGGGCATGACAATTTTTGCAGAACAATTCCTTTTCGTGTTCTGTACAGTTTGTGGAATCAAGAGCTTTGTTGCACATTCCTATAAGATACAGAAAATTTTTAAAAATAGTTTCACTTTCAAAACATTTGGGGGATTCAAACTGTAGTCTTAAGTGTCATAGTGTCACAATGTTTTAAATTATTTGCTTTTGTTTTTTCCTTTCAAACGAACATTTTAAAACATTATTACACTATGACATTTAATACTACCCCGTTTTGATCCCCAAATTATATGTTATTCATATGTAGATATTATTTGAGTTTTTCGATGGTAATTTTATACATATACATACACACATATGTACATACATACATACTTACATACATACATACATACATACGTGCGTACATTTGTATGTTTGTATGTATTTTTATGTAATTAAAGTTGTATCAGTGTTATAAATCACATACCACATTTAAAGCAGGTCTTGTGGAATTTGTATCCTCCGGCAACACGTTCTTCGGCAGCATATACGGATTTACCGCATTTTGGACACTTTGGAGTTTCGACGGGAACGAAAGGCATTTTGTTTTGTTTTTTTTAATCTATGTGTGAAGTGGGACAAGCAACAATTAATTATTTTATTCGTTATGATTTAACAAAGCGTTTGTTTTCGAAATTTAACAAAACTTTCTTAATTGTAATTTGAATCAATATTAATTAAATAATTTGAACTGAAATTCACTTTACCGCACTGAGGTACCACTACGTGAAAAATACCGATTTAAAATGAACTTCACTGATACTGAGCGCAGGTAGTCTTTATTTCATACTGCACACGGCACAACACATAAAAGATGCAAAATAGAAAAAGATGCTTAGAAAGAGAAAGAGAAAGAGAGAGAGAGAGTGAATTCCCTTTATCAATATGAACAAATTTGAAATTTCACTTGCTTAGTCTCTCGATTCTGAAAAATAATGCACACGGATCATTTTATGAGATATATTCATTCAGACTATTCTCATGAGATGCCTTTTTTTTTTGAATATGTTCGTTTCAAAACTTTAAGAATACAATAACAATTCGCTCCGTTCCCAACCCCTCTTATACCATCCCATTTATTTATTTCAATTACAAATCAACTACAAATTTCTTATAATATTTGGAGTCGGTAGACTCGATTTTTTTATTTTATTTTTTGTAAAAATGAAGAGATGTGCTATTTATTTACGTACACACAGATTGGATGCGGAAGAATTATTTATTTGTTTTTTTTTTTTTTTAATATCTTAAAATATGTGTTTGTAGTTGCTTAATTTTTAATACTTTTCTTTTTTATAAATAACAAATCTATTTTTAATAATAAACACTCATTTTTGTATTAAATAATATTATTGAATATATGCAAACATACATATAAATTTGTATGTGTCCATAGTATGTATGTATGTATGTATGTACATACATACATTTCAACAAAATTATAAATTTAGAATGCATACGTGGAACTTATTTGGAATTAATGCAAAATAAACTTTTTTTTTTTAAATTGCCTATGAATGTAAAATAGGTTACATGTGTACATACATATGTACATACATACATACATACATATGTAAATACATATGTTTGTATATATGTACATATGTATGTATATCATTTTAACTGAAATCAAAAATATCCCAATTAAAATGCTAAATCGTCTCTTTAATTTAAGAGTATGTATATGTATGTACATCAGCGTTACCATTTGTCGAGTTTTCCCTTTTTTCTGGAAGTTTTTTGAGATGCCAAAAAGTTTTTGAAAATATAAAGTTTTTTAAAGTTTTTTTTTTATAAATATGTACATACATATCTTAACTTTTGCAGTATATTGAATGAAAATATTAAGTGATGTTTGTATGCAATAAAACGATCTTATATTTTCTCACTCCCTTATTACTGCAACAGTGTTTAAAGGTTCAGTTAGCCGACAGTAATGGAATGTAACTGGAACGTAGGAAATAGCTGATGGATATTTTTATATAAAAAGTAGATTACGTTACATTAGATCTCTATAAACATTTTCATTACTTTTCACATAACAATATCGATCAGTCGGGTAACTGAGCCTTATTAATTGGCTTTAAATTTTAATAAAAGAATGTACAAATAAGAAATATATTTATTAATGTATGTATGTGATATTTTTTTAAGATCTCTAAATCTAAATATGAATTTTATTTTATGTTTTTTTTTTTTATTATATGTTATGGTTTTGATTTTAATCGGTTTTATATTTTTAAATAAAATAAATTCCAAATACAATTTTATGTTTTATTTTAAAATGTTGGTACTTTTGTAGAAAAAAAGTTTTTGTACTGGAAAAAAAGTTTTTTTTCAGACTTAAGAAGTTTTTTTAAAAAATATATATGGTAACGCTGATGTACATACTCAATGATATTTTAATTTAAATCACAATAATCGCAGACGAAGGTAAAAGAGCTGTATTTTGTTAATCGGGTGTTCGAAGTTAAATTCGAGTAAATGATATTAAGAGCATGAATAATAAATAAATCAATTTAGACAAAAAAAAAACCAAGCGATTCAAAATCACTAAATTTTCAGCATACAGGATTATTTCTCAAAACTGAAAGTTGCAAAATTAACAATTAAAATATATGTATGTAGATATTACACAAAACAAAATGTGTTTCAAGCAAAAAAAAAAATCTAGTGCCATAACCACCAAAAACGATTGAGTGACATTATTTTCAGACTTAATTTTTTTTTTTTTTTTACCAAAATCGATTATTTATAATCGCAAATAGTCGATTTTTGTCAAAAAACAAATTTAAAAAAATATGTCTTAAGCGTCGTTATTACACCTTCAGTAATGGCCGTCAAACAACTATGAATGCGTACAGCTAAAAATAAAAAACACACTCATATGTAAACACACGCATTAATTTTAAAACGAATACGTATAAATATAAGCAACCAGCAACTATGCTCTTGGTTGCTGTATATAGCATAACGAAAACTTATAGACTATATCAGCTACAATCATATGCATGACTATAAAAATACTCTGACTATTAATCGGCTGCACATGCGTGTATACAGGGCTATTTTATTTACACAAACATTAAGCATGTTTTCAAACAGCCGCACACCCACACATTTTCCATTCCACTTTATATACACAAATGTATGTACATATGTATACGGTGGCGAATGATGAACAAATATCACGAGTATCGTGCGTAAAATCTTTTGTCCACTATCTATACTCTTTTGTACTGAGAGACAAGCATACCCCGACTATAAGTATGAGAGAGAGGGCCAATGCGCTTGATATTTTCGTACATATTATCATCCAAATTTGCACTACTTGCTGATCGCAAATTCTACATTTTCATGTCTACTTTGAAACGTATTTTTAAGCGAGGGCGCTGTAGTTGCCATTCGAATAAAAATTATTAACACATTCGAACGATTATTTTTAATATTTTTTTTTTCAAAGAAATAATAATTTCCACAGTCGTTAAGCAGCTCTTTGTCGGAGAACATCTCTCGCGTCATCGTAATTATTTCTTAAGTGCAGTCATGCTTGTGTGTGTTGTTTGGCCTTCGAGAGTTTTTCGTCTCGCTCTCACTGGTTGACTGATCTGCCACGGATAACCGTATAATCTTGCGGTTTTTTTTGGAATTTATTTAACAACCATGTTGATATGTACATACTTCCTATGTGAAGGAATATGTCGTGTACAGTCAGTCACAAAACTTTTTAAACTACTGTTAATAACATCTTGTGCAACACCATATTATGCAAATTTACTTTGTATAGTATGTTAAATAAATAAAAAAATAATTTCCAATTTAGAATAAAAAATTATTCAAATAATTTTATTCGAACATTCGAATGTTCGAACAAAAAAAAAATCATAAAATTATTTCATTCGAACAAATATAAAACTCGAATAATTAACAACACTAATTATGACACTTAAGAATACTGTTTGAATTTCCTAATTGTTTTCTGCTTCTCTTGTAAAAAAAAATTAAAAGTGCATTTAGGCCTTTTTAGGTTTGAGGTGACGATATACATATGTATGTATGTATGTATATGTGAGTATGTCGTAAAAAAAGTAATATGAAAATGATTCGAAATCGTATTTGCTTGGAAGAAAATTAATTATTGCGGCAACAATCATATTCGTATTGCGGAAGTTTCCCCCTTCGCGAGAGGTTATGCGGCCAGGGATATTCTGCGAACAGATACGAATGCAATACTTCTAGAAGATAAGACTGTGATATTTCTAGACAATCGTCTAATTGAATTATTTATGATATTGCCAGATTATCTTTAGGAAGATAAATTATTTATAACGATAGATTATCTCCTAAAGTACAATTTTACAATTTTGCTAAATTATCTGAAGCAAGAAAAATATATATCGTAAAGTCTCCCTTGAATTAAAACTACAATTAATTTAAATGTAAAGCAATTTTTTTGTGGTCAACTAAATTCAATTTATCATCACAGGAGTCATCATATGTTTAGTATAAATTAAGAATAAAAAGAAATTTCCTGAGCTAATGTTTTGAAAATTTTCTTATTGTTTTTATTTCAAATTAAATATTTTTTTATCTTCTAGTTAAAAACATATTGATATTATAAATTTATTGTGCATGTGATAAAACACCAGGCTGAACAAAATGAAACATTTTAATAACACAAAATTTCTTGTTAAAGGAAAGAATAAATAAATAGTCAATACAGTTTGAACTATTCATTAAAAAAGTTTCACTAAAATTAAATTATGTATTTTAATATTAAAAAAGTATTGCTTTGATGATTTTCTTCTAAATGATAAAAATAAGATATATATACATATATACACAGAGAAAACATTGTCTACTAAATACCTCATAAAATAGAACAAAATTAATAAGAAATTTCTATGGTTTTTTTTCAATAAGGAAATCTTATTAATTTCATAGAGAAAACCTTTTCGAAAAAATCAAGAAGAAATCTTGTAGTTTTTATGAGGTTACTTATTGGTTTTTTCAATAAAAAATAAAAAAAAATTGCGTCTTTATTCTCTGTACTTATGTATTTTCATTTAAATTCTATGCCATATACATATGTATGTACATATGTATGTAGTATATTGTAGTTGTTATTTATTTATACAAACATAAATACATATATACATACACATTAGGTTACATATATTCTTAACTAATTTACTCACCAAGTATTGAACCAGCAAACTTCTACCTGATAGACAAGCACTCTAACCAATATGCTAACAAGCAGCCTGAATAAACATTGAAATTATTGTGCAAACATTCTTATACAAAAATGAAAAAGATCATGAAAAAAATTGTCTGTGTGTCTATTTATAGATATGAAATAACAAGACACCTCATAAATTAAAAAATTAATAAGGCAACCTAATAAAATCAATAAGAAATCCCTATAGTTTACAATTTATAAGAAAACCTAATATAATCAAGAAGTTTATCTCTATGGATTGTTTTTTTGGTGCCAAAAATAACGGAAATTGAGTAAAAAAAGTTGTGAATAATAAGATTTCTTCTTGATTTTATGTGGTTTTCTTCTTGATAAAATTAATAAGATTTACCACATAAAAACAATAAGGAATCTCTATGAAAAAATCTTCGCTTCTTTCTGCTGGGATACCCCTTAGCCTAAAAACGCTTCATAGAGAAAATCTTATTGATTCTATGAGGCAGTTTTTTCTCTGTGTATATACATACACATATATATGTATATATGTATATATGTATATATGTATATATGTATATATGTATATATGTATATATGTATATATGTATATATGTATATATGTATATATGTATATATGTATATATGTATATATGTATATATGTATATATGTATATATGTATATATGTATATATGTATATATGTATATATGTATATATGTATATATGTATATATGTATATATGTATATATGTATATATGTATATATGTATATATGTATATATGTATATATGTATATATGTATATATGTATATATGTATATATGTATATATGTATATATATCTCCTGGATAAGATATCTTCCAAATGTTTGTAGGGATGTATGTATGTAGTATATAAAACAAAAAAATTAACATATACAAAAAAGAAATTAATCGTTGTTGGTAAATCAATTTTAACTAACAACAATATTAGATATCAAGACAATATTGCGCTCAAGCTATTGGTGTGACATGTTTCTTTCTTCCCCTCAATAGATTTAAATTGCTAAATTACTAAATAAAAGAAAAGTCTATCTATTGAGTATAACATTCTAACAATAGTTTTATTTTTTTTATTTTTTTTTTGATTTTACTCAATATTTTTTCGACAATGATTATTATTTTCGCTCCGAAAGTAGCGGTCATTTCGAACGATGCTCCGATTCATAATTGAGCAAAACTAAATTCATACATATGAATTGTTTGTTTCATACTTTTATCCCACTTACTTGTGGCCAAGACATATCTGATGTGCCTTAACTCTGACAAAGTTGCCTGACTCAATTCAAAAAACGACATATTGCATCGATGTTTTCTTTTTTAAATTTATTTTATTTATTAGGGTCACTTACATCACTTCTTAATTCTATTGTAAAAATAGTTTTATTGATGATACAAAAGTAAAAATATTATTTTTAAGCTAATTAACACGTGGTAAAATTAAAAATGTTCCATATTTTACATGTTCATAAAATTACATACATACATACATACATATGTACTCGTATGTATGCATTTTGAGAGCATTTACATTATTATGTACATGTACATTAGGGGTATAACCAATATTTTGGCTTAGTACCATGAGGTGAACCATATCCTAGTAAACACGAAAATCATAATCTTTTGTATCTTAAATTCTTATGAATTGAATTAGGCTACTGTTCGTAACGCTTTTTAAGCCAAATTACATGTGATATTTATTAATGAACAAATAACATCAAGTTAGTTGTAAATATTCCGACAACAACACATAGTTTAACGGAACAGCCAGCCGTTTTCGAAGGCCACTAAACCTTCCTCCTCATCAGCGTTCTTCTGTGTTTTGGTCCAGTTGATGTAGATGTCTGCCTTATATACGAAACTTTATTGCAAATGGAATATGTGAATTGGTTTGATTCATTGTTCATTAATAAATATCACATGTAATTTGGCTTAAAAAGCGTTACGAACAGTAGCCTAATTCAATTCATAAGAATTTAAGAAACAAAATACAGTTCGAAAAATAATAATTAACTAAAATTAATAGTCATTGGCTTGTGGCAAAAATCAAAAATAAAAATATACTTAATAGTAACAAACCAAAAAAGTTTGTCTTAAGTAGAACAAAAATAAGCAAATTAACAAACATGTGCATAGTTAGTAAGGAACAAACGACAATGGTAAGACTGTTGTAATATATATGGAAGATGGTAAATTTTGAGCCTTCATTACCAAACATATATATGAGCAAATTGAAAAATGCAATGAATCAAACCAATTCACATATTCCATTTGCAATAAAGTTTCGTATATAAGGCAGACATCTACATCAACTGAAACCACACACAGTGGACCAAAACACAGAAGAACGCTGATGAGGAGGAAGGTTTAGTGGACTTCGAAAACGGCTGGCTGTTCCGTTCAACTATGTGTTGTTGTCGGAATATTTACAACTAACTTGATGTTATTTGTTCATTAATAAATATCACATGTAATTTGGCTTAAAAAGCGTTACGAACAGTAGCCTAATTCAATTCATAAGAATTTAAGAAACAAAATACAGTTCGAAAAATAATAATTAACTAATAATCTTTTGTAATTTTTCTCAAAAAAGTTCACGCACCAATTGGTTTTTCTAAACCAAAGAAAGACATTTTGGAACACTTAACGCATGGACTTGAACTAACAAAAATTTCGAGGCCTTCTTAACGCAATATTCAATATTCCATAGTTTTATACTGTGTTTTTTTTTAATTATTTTTTGTTTTAAATAAACTTATTAATTTTTCTTATTAAAAAAGAAAATTAAAAATTTTTCAAAACTCCATCGTGGTTGGTGTGTGAACTTTTTTTACCTTAGCGAAAAAATAAATATACGTTCCCTTATAGTTTTTTATACTCTATCGGACTGTGCTATGCCAATTTTGATATTTTAAAATATTGTTAAAAAGTTATATCCCTAATGTACATGTGTATACATACATACATATATTTATATATAGATTTTTAGATGAGATAATGATATATGTACGTAATAAATATTTGTGTTCGTGTGTTTCACAACAATCGGATTCATATTACCGAAATCCTGGTTAATATTTATCGAATATTTTCGTCCCTAAGAATGAAAAACAAAAATACATAAAGTTGAAAAAAAATCTTAAGAAATTGTACAAAAATATTAATTTGTAATAATAATAATAAAGTGAAATTAAAAACAATGGCGCAATATCGTAGTCAAAACAAAGCTTGCTTTAAGAGTTTAAAATACTTGTTTTTTATTTATTTTTTGTATAGTAATACTGGTTTTAAATTTTTAAAGTATGTATACTTTGTTTTTACTGTGAATATCCGCCAGTGAATTTGAAAAACAACAACTTTATCGTTTTTTTTTTTTTTTAATTTGTACTCAAGGGGTTGTAATTTTAATTGATTTAAAATTATATTTGTCCCCCTCCCCCTCCGCACACCGAAAAATGCAGTCATCATGACAGATTTAATCGAAATTTTAAAATTTTCCCATTCCTTTTTATTTAATTGCACAAGAATTATTTGAAATTGGATTTTTTCACACAATTTATAACTAGATATTGCTCATTTACTACGACAACGTCATAACTCAAAAAAATGGAATGTTTGAGTTAGTGATGCAAAATTATTTATTTATTTTTATTTATTTATTTCAAAAAAGCAACCGAGCTCATAGAGCCATACATATATGTATATATAGTTGGAGAACAATATATAAATTTAAATATAAATATGTAGGCAACAACTATTAAAACAATAAAGATTATAACAAATAATCATAAGAAAAAATTTTTATAATCTTTATTGTCTTAATAGTTGTTGCCTACATATTTATATTTAAATTTATATATACATATATATATATATTATATTATATTATTTATATTATTTATATTTTATATTAATCCTTATATCGTTCTTCATATTGTGTAAAAATTTCATGCAAATATCTTTTTTCCTAAATAAAATATTCTTTTTCCATTAAGTTTTGTGTAAATTGAAAATTTGAAACTATTTTTCTGTCAAACTGTACTTTTTGACTTATGACATTGTTTGAGTAAATGAGCAATAAATATGTGTCTATTTTTATTAGTGTAAGAATTCGTGATGATATATAGTTGCCAAGAATAAAGTACGTAATTAGGAAAAACAAATTAGAGACGACACAGACGGATAAATAACTTTTACATTTTTTTTTTTTTTGTTGATGAAAATCAAATGTTTTTCCTAGATATGATTAACATTTTGGGCAAAATATAAAAACAAAAAAAAAAACCTAAAACTACAACAATTTGCCTTTTTAAATGTTGTATAATAGATATGAATATATGTACATACATATGTATGTACATATATGTACATATGTATATGTATGTATGTATGGTTGACTTCCAAAATGTATCAAATGCAAAGCTTGTATACATTCAAGATGCTTAGAGTGTAAGCCTGCTAAATTCAATTTTTTATAACATATGACATTTTAATGCCGTTCGAAAGAGAAAGAGATGCCTCATCGACTTGCTAAAATATTTATTTTAATTTGAAGCTCCATATGTCGTAGCAACTTATCTATATATAAATAGGCAAGTGAAAAAAGTTAAGAACCATTTTAACTGACTTAAACTCAACGTATTCGCTTGATTTTTTTTTGTTAGATAGATTGTCAATAGGAGCAGTGCAGAATGTATTTTTTCTTCTACATTTTTGTGTCTAAGATAGTTAAAAACAGTTAAGAATATTAGCCAATCATAAAGCCATGATTTCTCTTTCTCTCTTAATTTGCTAAAAAAAAATTACAACAATTTGGCTTGGCAACTCCATAAACACTCAGAAGGAAAAACGTATTTTATTTGTTCATTCTATTCTTATTTCCATCTTTCTATGTACTTAAACGATTATTGCTGAAACTAATAAAATTTGGATATTTAAATAACGAGTGGTACTGTATTATTTTTCTTTAGGTGCTTAAAAATAATATATTTTTTTAATTATTAATAACTTTGATTAAAGTTAAATTCACCTACAGCACAAAGTAAGTTTTTTATTTTTGGTTTATTTTGTGTGCGTTTTGTTTTTGTTCATTGTTTTCATTATTTTTCTGTGCTTTAAATTACTGAACATACTGGAATGTTTATATTATTAGGCTAGCATATTCGTACATACATATGGGGTCTTTCTCAAAGAATAGGGAATAGAAACTTTTTTTGTAACAAACGTTTTAATGGGGAGTCTAAAACTTTAGAGAAAAAGCGTTCAATGAAAAAATAAACGAATATTTTTGTTTTGGGCAATAATAATGAATATGAAGTGAAAACACTAGGAGCAAATATCTAATTACATTTAGTTCAAAAAGTGAACAACTTTTTTTAAATAGTTTGCTTAAAATCTATTCTTATTTATGCCAATAAATGAAATTTTAAATTCGTATTTAGTAGTTAAGAAAGTGGTTTAAGAGAGTGGTTTACCTTGGAGTCTATACATATGTTTATTTGAATATAGTTTTTAAATTGTGTTTTAAATTCATCAAACTTTAAATAATTTCATTCTATTCTCCACCTCTGTGCGTTAATGGTTGATTTTCAACCACTGGGCGAACACTAGTTATTATTATTATTATGCTAATTTCTTAAGCTTTGCTTAAAATTTGCTGTAAGTGATTTAGCAGGTTTACACTTTAAGCCGACGATATGTACATATGTATATACATATGTATGTATATCGTGTACAGGATACATACCAAATTGCGAAACATTGTAACAATTAAATTGAGGCGTTCTTAATAAATAATATTATGAACATTGGCGGAGGTGAATAAATATTAAAATAAATAATTATAGAAATTTTTTAATAATAAAGCAAAAGCCTCCCACCTCCTCCCCAAACTCCCCCAAGAATGGACTTTCTACGCCTATGGTTATGAAATACTACACTTTGTTGGGAGAGAAAGCAATTGCCGTTTTAGAAGTCAGCCTTTATACATACATACATACATATGTATGTACATATTGCATTTAAAATCATAAAAAATAGCCTCAAAAATATACATATAAGTATATGCAAATTCATATGCGACAGCGCATAGAGAAAGGGACCTAAGGGTAAAAAAAATCAATTTTCAATTTTGTTTTTTGATGTGGACAACGTCTGAGCATCGAATGAGACCGATCCCATGCCCCAAAAGTGTTCCCTCCCAGAGATATGCGCATTTTATAAAATTGATGGTACACCAAAGATATACTACGTATTTAAATCTTTAAAATGGCTCTCCTGAACAAAACCGGTTGTTACCCTTAGGTCCCTTTCTATTTTGCGCGCCACATATACATATGTACATATATGCATATATATGTATGTATGTGTGACCCTGCAGGAAGCTTGGGGTTAAGTGTGTCCAAGTCACCACCACTATGTGTTTTAGATGCGTAGAAAGCATTGCATTTTTAAAGAAAAAAGAAATCTAGTCAATAAGTACCACGCATATCTTCAATGTCTATTCACACAACTTAATGGAAAAATTGAAAAATTTTATTTTTCTCTCAAGAGTTGAGTAGACAAGATATTTGTATGAAATTTTTACACAATATGAAGAACGATATGAAGATTAATTGTTTTCATCATTAAACCAAAAATTCCAATGTTTGAGTTATGACGTTCTTTGAGTAAATGAGCGATATGTGTGCATGTATGTACTAGTGATGCACGAATATTCGTATTCGTATTCGAATTGTCGAATATTCGGCCATTTTTAGATATTCGTATCCGTATTCGTATTGGCCAAATTTAGGCGAATACGAATACGAATACGAATATTTTTTCAAAAGAAATTAAATAAATAAATGCTAAATGAAATCCTAAACGAAGTTTAAATAAATGGCCAAAAATATTAGTTTGTACAAATCCATTTAAATTTTTTTGTGCTTTTTATCATTTTCAAATATTATTTAATGACGATCATTAACATTTTGGGTAGCACGCCAACAGGAGTATGAAGTCCTTTTTCATAACAATTTTTTAATATTTCATATTGCAGACGTAAATAGAACCCCAATTTAATGTCTATAGATTTCATATACATATACATATATGTTCGTATTCGTATTTGCGAATATCAAAAACTGACATTCGTTACATCACTAGTATGTACGTATGTTTTGTCAATTTGATTGGCCGGGCCAATCCTCGTATGAGTATTATACAATTAAAAAATATTACAACACTCATACGCCTTCCATATAAAAACTATTGAACTATGGGAGTCAACAAAATTCACACAACTTATTTACATACATACATATATTTTTGAGGTTATTATGTATTTATTTCATTTATTCATAATATCATTATTAGCTGTGTGTGACTACATTGCTGGGAAATAATCGATTCGTAAAGTAATCGAGTGCTGCCCATGAAAAATTTTGTGAACGTTTTAACAAATTACACTGTACAACAAAATAACATTTTTTAGCTTTAGCCTTTAGATAAAATTACGCGGACTATATGGATTTCGATGCGTTAAATTCAAATCTGCTGTCAGTTTTTCTCTATCACGTAGAGATTTTTTTTAAGGGCGTGGCTAATTTTGGCCCCTAAATTAGTCGGCCATACTAATATATTTTACTATAACTCGAAAACCGCTATTTCGATTTTAATAGATAATAAACCAAAAGACGCGCCACAAAATTTTGTTAAAAAAAATTAATAATCATTTTTTACCTATCTTTTATGGTTTCGGAGTTATTCAGAATTTAAAAGAGAAAAAAGTTTTTTTTATGCAAAAATCGCGTAATTTTTTTACATGAAAATTGCAATAAAAAAATCAGAAACTCAAAAGTTTCATATTTTTTACATTTTTCTTAAAACCACATATCCTAGGAATAAAACAAGCTATAAAACGTGAAAATCCAGCAATAAATCTTGATTTTATTCCGCATACTTTTATCTAAAGGCTATTTTGGCTGTTGTACAGTGTTATATAAGACAAGTACATATTGAGCAAAAATATTTTTTTTTTCTAATTAAATTTTAAATATTTCATTTTGCAAACGTATAATCCCAGACATACATAAAAAATAAATGCCTCTAAGAGCCTATTTCAGCGATTCTATTTAAATATCAATTCATATCTAAACGTTGTTGTTCACATATTTTTTATTTATTTTTTTTTCAATGAAAAACTACTTTTAAATGTGAATTGATATTTATGTATATAGAGTTATTGTTCGTATTCGTATCTGAGCTCGTTACGTCACTAATACATATGTATATACATATGTGCATATGTATGTATACATATCGCACACTAAATCATAAAGAGTCACAACTCAAAATTATAACATTGCTTTTGCTTTTTTATAAACCATTTAATTGAAGAAATTTCTTTAACATAACAGTGTTCTTGAAGAATATAAAATACCGTTATGCTTGTTTTTATGTCGCATACTTGCGTCATTTGTACAGTATCAACAGTTGTTTGCAACTACTCAACATCTGAAATTTTTTGAGTTGTGACTCTTTATGATTTAGTGTGCGATATGTACATATATGTATATGTATGTACATTTCGAAGTTGTTCCTCTAAAGGAGGTCTACTCGAAATTTTCCTACATAAAACTGTAAAAAAACAGAAGGGCGAACAAGAAACATGTCCTTGCATTTTCTCTTGTACTTGCAAAGCTTGTTTGTATTAGTATCTACAGCTTTAATAGGTACAAATCACAGCACGACACAAGCAGATAAAAAAAAACACTACTAGCCCGCTCCTCGAGGCTACTTCTATTATTGTACCATGGGTCATGTAAAAATTTTACATCGTTTTCGATACTCGTTTCATCCCTCTCTGTGATACAAGAGCATATAATAAAAACAATTTTTATCCGCTAAGTAGAATTTGTAAATTTTGAGTTGATCTTCTTTAGAGGAACGAGTGCGATATGTATGGAAATGTATCACTATTTTTTGTTATTTAACCTTAAGTAAAATTTTTTAACTTGTCTTAATTTGCTTCTTTTTTTAAATCAGCTACGTCCAAATCATATGCATAATGTGCAAACTTTTACAAAAGAGCTTTTGTGCTTTCACACCGACGAGAGTCCAACATCCATAACAACAGACAACAAAGCTTGCTCTTACTTGGCAAAGAAACAAAAACAAATTTAAGAGCTTTCAAAGCTGTTAACCTCAAATGCAAATATCAGTGTATGTGTGCTTGGACGTAGCTGTTTTAAATGATCGTGAAAAATGTTCATGAAACGCGTAGGTAGATAATCTGAAATAAGGCTCTGCTTTAAAAAAAAAAATTTTAAAGCTTTACTTGCAAGATGAAATAGTACATACACAAACATACACATGCACATCAATCAATATCATCCATGCTTCTTCTGATCGAAGGAGTGTGATGGCTTTTTGTAACGTGCAAATATTTCTTTCTTGAATATCTCGAAGCGTTTGCTGTTGAATGTGTTCTGCTGCTCACGCCACGATGGACGAGCACTTTTCTTTTGTAGCCCCCAGTGACAGGTGAAGACAGGAGTCAAGACGTAAAACGAGTAACCAGAAACATACATCTCATAGACCTTCAAAATAAAATATACAAACTTAAGTACGTATGCATGGGCGTATGTATGTGCATATGTATGTACTACATACATATACATATATCGCACACTAAATCACAAACAGACACAACTAAAAATTTTCAAAATGCTTTTGTTATTTCATAAACCAGGGCCAAATTATGGCACGTATTTATTAAGTTAAACAGTTTCATACATAACTACTAGAAAATTTTATAGAATCCAACATGATTGGAAAAATGTTTGAATCAAACACTTTTTCATTAGTAATTATTAGTGGTTACGCTTTTTTGGGCACATGTGTGCCAGATGTAAACTCGGCCTTACATACATATGCATTTGCGTCATTTATACAGTATCCCAGCTAGCATTTGGGGTGATAATTTTTTGCAGAAATTTCTTATATGATTCTCCTCAGATCACTTTTGATGATTAAAAACTGATTTATCACTTGGGCGATTGAAAAATAATTCACTTATGATTCATCTATATGATCAAATTTTGATTTCTTGAAAATAGAGTAACAAAATGCAAACAAACCGCAAAATGATTATTTAATGATTTAATACTACCAGAAAATTACTCAAAAATTAATCAGCAAATCGTATCATAAATGATTAATTGGTGTGATTCATCTGTAGGCTACCATTTTCTCACAACGGCAGTATCATTTATGATCGAAAAATTAGCTCATATGCGGTTATTTTTCCCGTCAAGCTGATTCGGAAAAGATTCGATTATGATACAAAATGCTAGCTTGGAACTCCTGAACATCTGGGATTTTTTTTGAGTTGCCTCTGTTTGTGATTTAAGATGCGATATATTTATATATATGTACTATGTATGTATGTATGTATGTATGTATGTGTATGCAAATGTACATGTGCCTGTGTATGCATGTAAATAACAAGAAAAGAGAATTATTTTATTTAATATTCAACAATACACAAATCTACATGCACACACAATACGTACACGCATAGTATGTACCCAGCGGGAAAAAGAATTAGCAAATATGCCTTCTACAAGGTCTGCTCGCTCGATTCCATACTCATATCTTTTTTACACGCGTTATCATTGCGGCGTAGCCCTTCCGCTGTCACTTCTTTCGCCATCCATCGGTTTTGAAAGGACTTGAAATTAATGGATTTTGCTTTTACTTCTTAAAAAAAAAAAAAACAAACAAAAATGTTGCTCCTTCTCTTCTCCCTTGTCATAGAAGGAAGAATGGAATGTGTATATTATATTTTATGCGAAAGAGTCGAGGCCTTCTATAATGCATTCTCTAGTAATTGGATAGGCAGGCCTTTAATAAGGTCTGAAGTAAGAAGGTATTGTGAGTTTTCCCGCTGGATATGTAATAGCATGCACATGCGAATGCATTAGTTTTTAACCTGTGAGTTTCTTGTAAAACCATAGCCAACGAAGCGCTCATCGTGTGGGGGCACGTTGTCCAAAGCCACATAGAAAGGTTCATAAAAGAATTCATAATTTGTTACCTGGTGACTGATGGCGATCTGTTTGTCATCTGTGGGACTGCTGTTGGCAAGCCAACTAAAAAAAAAGAGAATAAATAAATAAATTACATAAAAATTTAAATAAATTTAAGCAAAAGTGTGATCAAACAAGAAGGACGGACGAACGAAAAATAAAATCTAGACAGAATGTTAAGAAAACAACACAAATAGATATTGTATGATTCATAATGAATAAATAAAAATTTACTAAATTTGTACATACCCACCCATCCATACATAAACACAAACACACACACACACACACACACACACACACATACACTCATGCACATTCGCCCAGTTGGCCATGTCTTTAAGACATCTTAAACGATGGGCACAAGACAAAAGAAAATCGAGGAAGACATATTGACGACAGCTCAAATAAATCGTTGACGAAATTTTCGAAATCGTGCACCACCATATCGATTGTCGTTCACAAAATGATAGTGTCAGGGGGTATACGCTGTAATTCGAAACGAAAGAAAATGCTTTCGAATTTGTATCCTTATAACATGTAAATTCGAAAGAAAATGATTTCGAAATTGTATGCTTATAACATGTAAATTCGAAAGCATTTTCTTCCGTTTCGAATTACAGAGTAGAGCCCCAGTTCTTCAGCGACAATGTATCACTCATAGAACAGAACAGACTTTAATTATTAATATTTTCAACAAACAAATTTAATTTTGTTTCTGTTTGCTTGTCTTTTTCCGTTTTGTTTAAATTATTGACAGACTTAGCTGGGATTCGAACGGAGGGTGCATGTTTATAAGTTTTTCGCGGTTACGTAAAACTTTGTCAACAATAGGTCAACACATTCATGTGTTTGATTGAAGACAAAACACGCGACTTATCGCTCAGATTATCATCAACAAAGTCAAAAGACAGAAGAAAATGGTTGAATTTCCTGTGATAAAGATGTTTGTATACTGTTCTATTGAAACGTATTGATTCAATAAAAAAAACTTGTTGAATTTTCTGTGCCAAAAATTTTTCCCATATTTTATAAAAAAAGAAAATTTTTAAAAATACCTATTTTTTTAACCCCGACCAAAAAAGTGGTGCTGTACGCTTATAGTGTGCGTCTGTGTATCGGTGTATCTGTGTGTGTGCGTGAGTGTGTGGGTATGTACGAGTCCACGTACAGAGACCAAACGGCTGGACCGATTTTGATTTAGTTTGTTTGGTCCAGCCGTTTAGACAATATCACATTTTTTTTAGATGTTTCGGGAGTTTTTTAAATTTTTAATTTTTATTATTCTCCAATGATTTTTTACAAAATTTTACTTTCCACAAACAATTGCTCAATTCACAACCAATTGTAGGAGTGGTAGTTCGCAAAAACGTTGGTGGTAATTTCTATGTGAACATTTGTTTATAATAAACAAGGTTTTTATTGAAATTACCAACAACAACAATATATTGTATATTGAGCAATTATCAAGGCAGATAGATTTATTTCCAGGTAATATAAGGATTACAAAAACAATGAAAAAAACAACAGTGTTTTTAGTTCATCCAAAACTTCAAAAATAGAATTTGTTTAACATAATAATAATAAAAATTATTCACATAAATTTGAAAATATTTCTCCACAGCAACTACCACTAACAAAATTTGCAACGTTTAGCACTTTTCACAATTTTTTAATAGTTTTTTTCATATTTTTAAATTTGTTTTCACAGAATTTTTTTAATAAAATTTTTTTTATATTGAAATTTTTTTTAATTTCTCTTTCGTAAACAATTTTTGAAGTTTCGGATGAACAATAATTTGAAAAAAAAAATAGCTCAGCTGCATTTCCGCTACTACCATTTGAATGTGCCTTGGCAATTATATTTGAATCAAATACTTTTTTAAGGGAATTTTTCAATTGAGGACAACATGCAACACATTGTCACTCATAATAGAGCATAAAGGATCAGTTACCCGACTGTAATGCAAAGTAACTGCAACAGTAGGAAACAGCTGATCGATATATACATACTACGTTTATACGCAGGGCTTATTTGCAAATAAAACTGTAAATTGTTGCCATATTATTCTTTTTATTGCGACTTACTAATTCAGAAAACTATTCACGATTAACGCACTATTTGCAAATAAAATGCCTAAGGTTGCAAATGATGACAATTAAAACAAATAATTATTTAATATTTTGTGCATTTACACTATTTTTTTCTCAACATAAGTAAGCTTTCTATAGAAGTGCTACCAAGTTTGTGTACTTTTGCTAAGCCGTATAAACAGTGAGTTAATTTATTTGCAAATAATTTTATTTGCAAATAGTGCGCGTATAAACGTAGTAATAGTTATGTGAAAAGTAATGACAATGGTTATGGAGATGTAATGTAACGTAACCTACTTTTCATATAAAAATATCGATCAGCTGTTTCCTATGTTACTTTTACTTTACATTACCGTCGGGTAACTGAGCCTTAAGTCGTACAAGAATCATAGATGACAATGTCGTGCAAGTCAATCTGGCCAACTGGGCATATTAGTACATATGTTGTATGTATGTATGTATGTATGTATGCATATATGTATGTATGTATGCATATATATTTGTACATGTATAGGTATAAAAGAACTCGAGCAAATATTCTTACCTTGAAAAATTTGTAGCATATTGATTGTAAATAAAGACTTTTTCATGGAAAGGCCTTGCCAAACCTCTCTTCACTAACCGCAGCAATTCGCTTTTGCTGGATGGAAATCGCACACGATCATCAATTTCTAGTGTGGGTATGACGTAAGCACACAGTCCCGTCGCACACTTGGCCGATGCAAGAAAGTCATTAAGCAATGTCACAATATTACTGCTCGGTATTACATCGACATCTGTGAGAAACACATATTTCGTTTGACAGCCTTTGCGCGCAACGTTGCGCAAATGATTTTGTGGATATAGATTTCTTGAGCGCCATCTTATTGTCTCTGGTGCTCTCATTTTTAACATGCTCTGCAGGGTCTTTTGCGGATTCCGACAGTCAAATAGCTGCAACAGTTTGTGCGAGTCGGCCGTTTGATGCTGAGGTTTTCGATCGTGTGGAAATGCCAGATGAAATGTAACATTCGCGCGTACAAAGTCGAAGCAAAGCCGCAGATACGTAACATAATGTTTTAATATAGTAAACTCTTCGCTACCTGATACAAAGACAGCAACTGATATGGGGCCCAACCATTTTTTGGCCACCTCTGCCACGGATAGCAGCCGCTCGACAGAGGTCTGTGTGGCCAAACATACTAGTCCTCCCAGTGATGACTCTTCGTAGGTGTCACCAGTTAAAGCGAAATCAAATAATTTATACACACGCTGATTATCCCATCGTCCCAAATTGAGTGTTACATTTTGAAAGGCTAATCCAAATGAGTCCAACTTTTTAAAATTATTCCCATCCAGTCTATTTGATTTTGTCATTAACCGGTTTTCTTGCAAAGTCGCCAAATATACCGAACTGAAATTCTTAGCGAAATTGTGAGATCCAGTAGAGAAATTTGTAGTAGTTATGCGCTGATTTAAGAAGTACAGATGTAGGGACCAAATTATATTACAAACAAACAATATAATGGATGAAGTTTTTATTGGTGAATATTTTTTGAAGATCTGCAAAAGATATACATATGAAATTAATATAATTTAATAAGCGTTTTTTTTTTTTTAAATTTACAGCAAAAATAAATAAACTCAGTAAAGTAACGAATGGTTCCGTACGGACACTACATAGATAAATACATATGTATGTACATATCGCACACTAAATCATAAAGAGTCACAACTCAAAATTAAAAAAGTGCCTTTTCTTTTTTATAAACCAGTTAATTGAAGAAATCTATAACGACCTCAACAATTTCTTTTGCAATACAGTATTCTTGAAGAATATAAAATACCGTTATGCTTGTTTTTATGTCACACACTTGCGTCATTTGTACAGTATCAATAACCTGACCAGACATTCCGCTTTAGGCGGGATTATCCCGCTTTTCTGAGGTTGATCCCGCCTTGAATTTTTATCCCGCTTTATCCCGCTTTATCCCGCTTTTTAGAGTTTTGAAATTTCTTATCTCTTAATATATTTTTATTAATATGTAACTGATAAAAATTTATTCCAAATATTTTTGAGTGTAGTTATTGTTTATTTTTTTTGGATCTGGCAGCTCCTCAAATGAAAAAAATAAAAATACAAACGTACACATTCAAAGATCCTTTTGTTACAGTACTTTATATGTGCAGACAATCTGCTGCTTTAGGAATTTATTACCAAGAGGGCTTATTAGGAGAATAACAACTGACATTCACCAAACTGTCAATAATAAAATAAAAAGTTCTTGCTTATTTTTTTATAAAGAGTTTGACACATTGGTGTACTCAGTTGATGATAATATGGACTAACAAGGCCACTTGCTATCATTCGCATTAAGTTTTTGTACATTGTTTTGTATAAAAATCGTATTTTGTTTTGTAAATGAAGTCAAAAAATCTTTCATTTTATTTATTTTACGTTACTAAATAAAAATTTTTGTTAACAAAAACTTTTGTTTATTTAAAATCGATTCTTTTGAGTTAAAAACTGTGTTTCCTAAGTACATACGAAACTTTTTATGTGCGTAATACACATCCCCCTTTCAAATAGTTGTTTATTTAAAAATCCCGCTTTTTGGCCGTATTTTCGTCAAAATCCCGCTTTTTGAACGATCGTGTCCCGCTTTTTGTAAAAAGCTTCTGGTCACGTTAAGTATCAACCATGATATAAATATAGAAGGTACTTCCATTCTCTCTTTGTTTTTAAAAAATAAGTATTTTGAAGTTTGTTTTTTGAGAGAAATAAAAAAAAGGTTCACATATCGTAAAAAATATAAGTCTTCCCCCACAAAATTTTTACAAAAATGTGTAATTATCTTAACAAAAGTTGCGAATAAATAAAGTGATATACATGACTACACATACATATGTGATGTTTAAAAAGTGGTTATGTAATAACTTGGCGCAACTTTTTAAATTGTCTGCCTATATTTTCATCAAAATTGATTGATGATTTTGATTAGTTGACAATGATTTTTCATTAAGTTTAACAAATATTGATGATATTACATCTTGTTTAATCTTTATAATTCCCTTCTTGTTGATTGTGACATGTTTTTCTAAAAAAATTACTTAATTACCCGATCAGATAATTTTGGCAAGTCTATTTCACAGATTTTGCAGGCTCTTAGACACTGTTGGCAAACACCAGATAATGTAGAGGACTAAAATATGCTACATTCATATTTTTACAATGATATTTTGTACATCTACAGTTTGCAATATGTAGCTCATTTTCGTTTTTTTTTTAACACCACAATACATTTACAATGCATTTCATTGCTTTTCAAGGTAATAAAACATTTATCATTCCAATTTTTTTTTAAATTGTTTGAATTTATAAAAAAAAAACTTCTGAAATAATTTTTCAATAAAATTTTCAAACAAACAGGAAACAGAGGGGAAATATTAAATTAATACGGTAGCACGATTTTACTGGAAACTTCAAAATACCTATCCTTGTCAGAAGGTGAATGTCAAGAAAAAATGAGAGAATGGAAGTACGTACCTTCTATATTTATATCATGGTATCAACAGTTGTTTGCAACTACTCAGCATCTGAAATTTGTTGAGTTGTGACTCTTTATGATTTAGTGTGCGATATGTAATACTATACGAACTTTAGCCCATATAGTTAATCGAATATCTTACTTGATTTAGACATTTTTAAAAAATTGTAATTACCCTGTAAACTTTTTTCCGGTTTTGGTGATTTTTTCAGTTTTTAGGCGATTTAGGGTATTTTTTCATTTTGGCGTTTTTTTAATTTTGGGATTTTTTAGTTTTAGCGTTTTTTGAAAATTTCAAGAGTTTGCTCTTACGGTTTCCAAGTTACAGAAGTTGTGAAAATTACATTAACTGATAGAATACCCTATAATTTTTATTTTATTTTTTTAATTTCAGTATTAATTGTTATATTCTGCATATAAATGGAGTAACTTTGAAAATTTCAAGTGTCTATACGTATATAATTGTTTGTATATAATTTATTGTTTATATATAATTGCTTCGTATTTTGTTTGTATTGTTTGTATATTACATTGGGACTTAAAAAATTTTCGTTGCTCGCCTTAGAGTACCCTTTAATTTTTAACTGTTATATATTTGTTGTTGTAGCGAGCAAAGTTTTACATATTCTGCGAACATTTGAGGTCTGTAGCTCGTACGGCCCTCGAGAAAACAACCTGTGGAAGGCAGAGCGACATCGTAACGAAAGCAATAGGGTTCCCTACACCGAAGGTGAAAAGGAAAACGAAACCATTTTGATAATTTTGAGTTGTTACTGTTTATGATTTAGTGTGCGATATGTACACATGTATGTATTAGTTTCTATATAGTACAACAGTACACCCAGAAAAAAGATTGGGTGGAAAATGGTTAGGCGAACAAAATAGCATTTGCATAAACTGTATTTCAGTTCACACGATCAATTTTCTGTTAATCCAAAAAACAATCCATGTTTATTGCCATAAGGGCATAATTGTAATAAAGATATGATTCTGACAATTCTTAAATTGATTGCATCAACCGAGCGTATGCTTTTGCCATGACTAATTCATTGATTGGTTAACACAAACGAATAAAATATTATGAATTGGATGTTACTACCAACTTTTGGTATTGGCAACTAAAAAATTTTCGTTCTATATTAAGGTTAAAATAAACACTTTCTATCAGTTGCTGCAACTAACTATAGGTTGACCTTACTATCATAGTTTATACTCGTTGCAGCAAATTAAAAATTAACTTTTGTGACTTTCAAAGATATTATGAATTATGAATTCTCAAATGGTTTTTGAAAGTCTGTGCATAAGATAACAGGTTTGTGGCTCTTCAAAATATGTGGTTGAAATAAATAAATTTCAATTAAAAATAACTTATGACAATATGTTAAATAATAAATTTCTTAAATTGTATATTTTTATTTACGTTTATTGCTTATTTTGTTTCAGCAAGGAAGGCCAATTTTTCTTTCACAGGTACCAATTATGATATTGTTTCAGTTGTACTAACAACATTTTCGGTAGCAAGAATAACTTTTTTTTCAAATTCCATACTGTTAACCAATTTTTTCTGTTGCTGCAACTATTTGTTTAAGGGTTATAATTAAAATATAGTGGTACCACAAGAAAATTGCAGTCGTTATACCAGAATTCTATATAGTTGGTGCAACCACCAAAATTCGATTGGCAACAAATTCGGTTGTCTCAACGAATCTGTTTTCTCTGTGTACATAACATGTATATATGTATATGTATGTATATATGTATATATGTATATCGCACACTAAATCATGAATAGTATCAGCTCATAATGATCAAAGTGGTTTTTTTTTATAAATCAGTCAATCTAACGACCGAAACAATTTCTTTTGCACTACAGTCTTCTTGAAAAATATAAAATACCGTTATGCTTGCTTTTATGTTACATACTTTGCGCCATTTGTACCGTATTAACTGTTGTTTGCCACTACTCAGCATCCGAAATTTTTTGAGTTGTGACTGTTTATGATTTAGTGTGCGATATATTTTCATCTTATATAATTTGAAAACAAACTAAAACTCCTTACCATTTTCTTTTCCTTGTTTTTCTTTTTTGCTGTTCTTCAAACTATTACATTCATACTTCCACAATCGTATTCAGGCAAGGCTCCAAGGACTTTGTTAAATAAAAGAAGTTTTGTAAGCCATCTGTTGCATTAACACCACCTGACATTTTTTTTATCTTATTTTGTTATTTAGTGAATGATGATCAGTATTGCTTGAATTTTATTTAATAATTATTTTTATAGACATACATACATGTGTTGCAAGGGAGCACATACACACACATATATACTATATACATATATATACATATATACATTCTTATTAAGTATTGCTAAAGAACTAATTTACTAAACAATCACCCTTATTCTAATTGTCGGCATCGACGTCACTTTAACACAACACCAAAAAATTAAGGCTTGTGTAGCCGTTGTCGAAAACTACTGACTCCTCTCGGCAGGTTTATCATTTTTTCTAGACCTTAGGGAACAGGAATATATTCTCAGTTGCACAAAATTGTTCTCGAGAGGGAGTAAACAAGCCCCAATTTTTTGGTATTGTGTTAAAGTGACGTCGATGTCGACAATTAGAATAAGGGGGAATATTTATGTATTTTAATAATGCGAGCATGTACATACATACATACATAAAATGTATGAATGTATGTACAAACATATATACATACATTTGTATAACTACTTATATACTTTTTTAATAACATTTATTTTTTTCCAGGATATTTGAACAATTCTCTTATTCGTTCAACATATGTATGTATGTGAATACTCGTACATTATGTACATATGAATGTACATATGTATGTACTATGCATGTATTTATTTATTTATGTATGTATGTATGTATGTGTGTGTGTGCACAGCATATTAGTCTTGCAAAAAAGAAATTTACCAGAAAATAATAAATATATTTTATAATTTTAAAGTTTTTCACTTTTGCAATATATTTTATCATGTTTTATTATCTTATGTTATCCTGACACTTGCTTTCACTTTTGTTTTTTGCTTCTTTTTTTTTTTGTAACATCCTTCAAAAAGTCCTTCTTGTGCATACATGCGTACATTTGAACATGAATGAAACGAATGAAATGAAACAAACCCAATAAACAAATGCCTTTAAAATGTCAAACGGTCACACGGTCACACATGGCAAACATTTGCGCAAAAAAAGCGTTACCACTAAATACTAATGAAATACCTTTTGACAGTTCAGCTACGAACTTATTAAGTTAAACAGTTGCCAATAACTAGTATTTTTATTTTTCAATTGTTACAATTTAAGTTTAACATTTGCTAACGCACTAATAATCCCAAATTTTTATTTTACTTATTTAGTAAAATATTTTTTATTAAAAATACATTAAAATTCATTAATTGGGGGGAGGGGGGTGTGGGGGTGGGGACTAGCTGGATCCTATGCGCATGTGAGTGTCGCTAATAAGTTTCCAATAATGTTGGATTTTATGACATCGTGTTGTCAGCAAAAAATAAACTGATTACTTCTTTAGAAATCACTTCTTAATTACTTCCAAGGCAGGTTATGCATTTTTTCTGATTTAAAGAAGTTATTTTTAATCAAATATCTAAAGTAATATTAAATCACCTATTTTATTTTTATGCTCTAAAAATAAAAACCCAGTAAAAAAGTGATGAAAAAGAAGTAGAAAAAGCACCACAACTACTAATAATAAGAAGCACTTCAAACTCCGAGCAAAAAGTAGTGAATTTTAAATTACGGAGTCATTGGAGCGAAGTGGTAAGCTAATAAAATCAAAATAAGGTGTGAGTTTTTATTGGTGAAGTAAATCCTTGAGTAAACAAATTATAACTATGTACATATGTATATCGTCATATAAATGCAAAAAACCGTATCTTGCAAAATATTCAAAATTATCTTTTTGACTGACAATGATGTGACTGAAGAAAATCCATTTAACCTCAGATTTTTGTATCCTTGTAGGGTCCAAAATGTTGAAACTATTAAAGAAAGTAAGAAGACTACTCACAACTAAAAAAACTGTAACCTATTAAATCGTATTTATTTATTTATATTTTGTTATCGCTCATTTACTAAAACAACGTCATAACTCAAAGGATGGAATCTTTGAGTTATTCATATTGTGTAAAAATTTCATACAAAAATGTATCTTGTTTACTCAACTCTTGAGAGAAAAATTAAATTTTCTATTTCCATTAAGATGTGTGTAAATTGAAAACTTTGAACGAGTTTTCTTTCAAACCAGCGGGAAATATAATATAATATAATATTCTTTATTTTCGATGTACAAGGCCTACTCGCTCCATTCAATACCTTCCTTCCTTCCGCTTTAGTAAAAACAGAAAAAAAAAATTTTACTCCTTTCATTGGCCCTCATAGACGGGATTATGGAATTTGTAGCTTATTTTTTATGCTAAAGAGTCATTCTTTAGCAATTGGATAAGAATAGTAATTGAATAAAACAAAAATCCTAAGCAGGCCTGAAATAAGAAGGTCTCTTCGCATTTTGCCCGCTGGGTATGTACATATGTATGTACTTATGCCTGTGTATAAAATAAAAAAATATAAACAGCCCTATGTATGTATAAGCAAAAATTGGCATGAGGTTAGCATAAGTGGCAAAATTGAACATGATCTTGAAGAGTTTTGCCATGAAACTTCACATTAAAAAGAGATGGGTTAAAATTAGGTAATGAGACCATTTTTAATGTCAAATTGTATGGAGGAACTCGTTAACACGTAATTCAATTTCGTCACTTATGCTAACTTAATGCCATTTTTTGCTTATACATACATACATACATACATAGATAGGGCCGAAAGTATTTTTAATAATAATAAGTAATTTTTAATAATAATACAAAAATTTAACTCTTTTAATGCACGTACTTATTTATGTATGTAGTATGTATATACATACATACACACCTACTTTACGAAATTTGTTTTTGGAAAATATCCTGACCTACTTTACTTAAAAACTGTTTAATAATGTTTACATACGTTTGTATCACTATTGTCTTATTAGCATGATTTCTGGAAATTTATACGTACATATTTACTTACACCCTTTAACACATACATACATACATACGTACATACATATGTACACACAAGCAAAATATATATTCAGTTATATCAATATTTAGTATTGTTTCCATAGAAACAAACATTCATCATACATACTACATACATACATACATATGTACATCGATAATTTTCCAAAAGAGCTTCAAAGATTCCAAACTTCATAAATTAGTAATGAGTAAATTTTGGACTAAAGTGCACGTTTCGGCTAAAGATTGAAGGAACAAGAAGTCAATTAATTATTGGTTACTTATATGTAAAATTTTATTTATACATATGTAAGTATGTGCATTAATGAATATATGTATAAGTTCACATATACATACATATAAACATACATGTATATGGATGTGTAATACGTAAATATGTATAGGTATACATTTGTGGAAATGTATGTAAATACATACATACATACATATGTACATACATATATTCAAGTTGATTTTGTCGCAAAATAAAATTAAGTATGTACATACATATGTACATCCAATTTATATACTATACGTATACTTTATATACATACATACATACAAACATACATCGCCTTCGATAGAGAAATTAAAATTACTACATATGTACATACATATCAGAGTTCATCTGCAGCCCAGTTTGTGGCAACCAATGTTTTAATCTCAAAGATTCGCTCGTGATTCCAAGAGCGCAGCGTGCAATTTCTACAACGAATAACTTTAAAAATATCCGAAATATTCGACAATATTATTTGCTAATATTTATAAAAATGCATGTATGTATGTATGTGCATAAAGCGTTAAATATTGTGATGTTTTTAATTTTAGTCACTTAAGTCTTTCGCTTAATTATCACGAAAAGCTCGTTACTTTTAATATTCAGTTAATTTTCAATATGGACTTTATCATTTAGCGAACAATATTTTGCTCGCTTTAATTAACGATTTTATAGTTACATGTATCCAAATCTTCAAATAACGCTATTCTAACTGTAAAAATTGTCGCAATGCTAAGATACATCCCCACATACATATGTATGTATTTATGTATGTGCATACATATCGTCGGTTGGTTTTTGGTTTGCTGCAGACATAATGTATTTTGAATATACTGTGCCGCAAGCCAGAAACCAACCGACGATATGTACATTCATACCCACACACAGACACACAAGCACACAAACACTTTTATATGTAAATATGTAAGTACATACATACGTATGTTTTCGTACATAATTAAGCACGAAAGCGATTGTTTACACTGGGTTCACACGCGGCAATTTTAGTTGAGCAACTTTTGAGCTCATGGAAAAGAGAGGGGGAGAGAGCGAGAGAGAGAGAGAAATATTTTACTCTCGTGCCTATGAAATAAAAAGTAGCTCAACTAAAATTGTAGTGTGTGAATCGGGACTTGTTATGGATGTGCATATCGCTCATTTACTTGAATAACGTCATAACTCCTAAATTGCTATTTTTGAGTTAATAGCGCCAAATTAGTTATCCTGTCGTTATTCACATTGTGTAAAAAATTCATATAAAGATATCTTGTATAGGTGTCCAGCTCTTGAGACTTATTAAATTATTAAATTTTATTTTTCCATTAATGTGGGTAAATTGCAAACTTGAAATTCTGTTTCTGTAAAACAATTTTTTTTTTGTTGTAGTTATTACGTTGTTGAAGTAAATGAGCGATACATAAATACATACATATATTTTTCATAATTTCAGCAACATGTGCGAAACCTACATATCTTGTTGTTTCCATGATTCCTGCTACTCTTTGTGTTCACCATATTATTGCTGCTCCCATAGTCACATAAAGTTGTATTGCCGCTGCAGTCGACATCGTCATTGTTATTGTTATTGTTGGAAAAGAAAATGCTTGATGTAAGCATTACACCTACAACATACTTATTCTAAGAATGATGTCGAAAGGAAAATGTCTCTTCGTATTTTAAGATGCCTTCTTTTTAGTTTTTTCTAAACAAAATAAATAAAACGCTCTGTAAAATTTGTCTTAATAATTTAAATTTACTCAAACCATACATATGTACATACATACATGCGTACATACACGCATACTGATGTATGTATGTATGCATGGAAATAATTATACATATTAAAAGTAATGTAAGAAGTTAATAAAAAATCGTGAACGGAATTTACTAACATAGTGTTATAAATTATGCAAATATGTACATATCATGCATATGTATGTACATATGTATGTATGTATGTAAAATCAGTGGAGTTTTTTTCGAAAACTTTTTGGGTATTGCGTATGTCGAGCAGCGTTACCACTTTCTGTGTAATAGTGCAAAATATGTAGGTATGGACTATTTAAAGTTCTTTGCACTATTTTTGCACCATACATTTTTTGTGTAATTTTGCACTATTTGACCTCAATGGCATTTATATTTATATGTTTTAAAGCGATAACAGCATGCATGAGTCGACTTAAGACAAAATCGAGTTATGTATTTGTGCTACAAAATTCTACAGACGAAACTTCATGGCAGCGGGAAATCCCCATGTTTGTAACAAAGTTTATTACAAAGATATAAACAAAATAATATTGCTGTAAGCCTTAACCCTACGTCTACACCTGATATATTTTTATCATGACAAATGTCAAATTCTATATAGAAAAAAGAGCTAACATAAAAAAAATTATTTTTCAATATTAAATTTTACTTTTGTTATGATAAAAATATATCAGGTGTAGACGTAGGGTAATAAAAGTCCAGTAACATTTCTAATAAGGGCCAAATTATACTAAACATATTTAGAAGATTTGCTAAGAATCCTTGAATCCTGTTATAAACGCAATGCATACTCCGAGAATTTCTACGATATTTCCCACTAGAGAGCCATACAATCTTATCATATTATGTACATATATCGAAATTGTTATAATTAACAGGTTGATGCATTGAAAGTGCTCAGGAACAATAAGAAGTACATATTGAGATTGTATTGAAGATTTGAAGTTTTTTAAGATCATTCAAAAATGTACAAATGTACTTTTAACTAATTTTAATTTAATGTTTTAAAGCGAATTCCTACTTTTGTACAAATTAAAAGCTGAAGTAATTTTTTTTTGTCTAATTACATAAAAGAATATTTTTTTTACAAAATGGGTTATTTTTAGTTGACCAATAAAAACGAGCAACTTGTTATACAGCAAAGTGGAATTTATGTATATTAATTTAGCTGCTGTTCCGGTGCACAACAAAATGTTATGTATAATGATTTTAGTAACTTTTGTATTGAAATAAAAGCACAAATTAAAAAAGAAATCAACTTTCATGATGGGCTTTATAATTTTATTGATGTAGTAGAACCAAAATTTTCACAATCATTGAAATAAAAATCGATTTGCATTTGTTAAGATAGATTATCAAAAATTAGACAATGGAGTGGCACTTTTATACCATAAAGACCTTAATCTATGCGATAAATTGGATGTTTTGAAATTTACTGGTCTAAATATTTTCAAATGTAAAAACTGCTGGCGATATTCTCTTTCGAAACTTAAAAGTTATGATATTACCATTATTAAACGCTTCTGTTGAAAGAGTTTTTTTTAGTGAACTGAACTAATACAGTAGCGTCGATTTTAAAATTAGGTTAAAATTTTTAGCCTAAAATTATAAAAAGAAATTGGAAAAAATAGTTTAGTGTAGAACCTTCTTCTCAAACGCCTGTTTTAAAGAATATTTTATGAAATTTTGACAAAATGTTAAGAGGGAAGTGCTAAATTTCAATTTACTAACATAACAAACTAATAAAATAAATAAAAAATTTTCTTCGATTTTTTTTTGCACTATTTATCCACTAGTGGCAACGCTGATGTCGAGTCAAATATTCATTTACAAGAATTTTGTACTAGATAAAGGAAACGTGTAAAAGTTTTCTTTAGTCTAGGACAAAATTCTCGTAGACAAATATTCGACTTGATAAAATGTAGTCGGAGTTGAAATACGCTAACCAGCAGGATAAGGGCCAACAATTTTTCTGTTAGCAGGTCCTTGTAGTAGATTTAAAAATTTAAATAAGTGTTAGCCGGAAGGTAGCGCACACACATACTTCCCTTAGCCGCCGCCGAGTATATTCTGAGCTATCCGCCGCCGACCGCCATTGTGTGTATCGGCCTCCAGTCTATTCATAATTAGTTCGGAAAGATGTCAAACATGTTGGGATCTTTAAGAGATGCCAACTTGTGAGAATGTTTCATTTCATTAGAAATTGCCAACTGTTATGTTGACATTAGCATTTGCCTTTTGTGTTTGTATTATGGTGTTTTTTGAATGAAAGAAAGTATTGTAAATTGGACAAAATAAATAAAAAATGTCAAAAAATAACTTTAATTTGTTATATTTAAAGTAAATAGTTTTTAAAATACACTTTAGATAGTTATAGTTGTGTGCACAAGTGAATTGTTAGTGAAATAATAAAAGGTGTTAACCATCAAATTGTACGGAGAAAAAGTCTGTATCATAAATTTGTCAATATGTATCTGTGAAGAACGTTTATGATTTTTCATTCAACTGTTGGGACTGATCCCATGGAAAAATAATTGTTTATTTGAAATAAAAGTACATTAAAATTTGTTTATTATTTCCTATTATGATAAATTGAAAAGGAAAATGATATGAAAACTGAATGGAATTTGCTCGCCTCACCATTGTATCGCAGATGCCATGCATTATTTTGTGCGTATGTGTAGAAAAGAAAAATTGGGTAAATCTTATCCAATAAATGGGTTTGCATAAAATTACTTTGGAAATACAATATACATAAATAAATAGATAAAAACTCGTATGAAAATACTACCGATAACCTTAGAAATGGATGATACGAATAAAGCCATTTACCCAATAACCCATAAGCCTGTTGGCATACCAATGGTTGATACTTTAAAAGAGCTGAAGGAATATAATCAACAAGCGATCAATATGCAACAATATCAAAATAACATTTCCTTAATAAATAGCGATATAGTACATCAAGCGCAGAAACTAACTACCAACAATAACGATGTTACTTTTGGCACTGCAAGTATTCTTGATAATGTTGGAGAAATATCATATCCGCAAGCTGTACACAGTACTGATTCCCAATGCAAAAATAAAAACTCCTTTGATGCCGACATGTCTTCATCAACATATTCATCCGAAACGATGGAAAGCCAAAAACGTAAATCTCCCATTGATTCAAATATGGAGAACCATTTAGCAAAAAAGCAACAACTTTGCCAGTTGGCAGAAGAGAAGAAAATTTCGAATTTAAGGAAAAACATTCGGGAAGTAATGGATAGTAACCAATTGGATACGAATACATTAAGAGCACAACATGAAGAATCCGAACGTTTAGCCCGTGTTGCCGAGCAACAAAAACTTTTGAGAGAATATCAGCAAAGGGAAGCAGTTTTAACTCACTTTGATAGATTTGTGAATGAGCACAGGGTGCGAGATCCCGCCGACCTCATACTCGCCCCCAAAAAGTCAAGCATGCAAAAATTTGCAGAGCAAAAGGAGTTTAAGTTGGAAAAAATTCCTTGCAGTCGATCATCAGAAGGCACTGAAACTGATACAGATGTGATTAAGAGTGCTGATGAAAAAGATGATGCGGTGACAACAGAAGTTGTTACCATAGATGACAGCTCAGATGATGACGATTGCATTGTGTTGTCAGATGACGAAGCCGATCTCGTAGATGACAACGAAAATGACGACCCGAACAACAGTGGTATGCACGTCAAGGATGAATTTAATGTTCCGGATCATCTTGGTCGCGTAGTTATTAATGTTGGTCATCCGGAAGACGAAGAGGATATATTTATAGCACCTCAAATAGCTCGCACCATAAAGCCCCATCAAATTGGAGGAGTACGTTTTCTCTTTGATAATATCATTGAATCTATTAAGCGCTTTAAAAGTTCTGGTGGATTTGGATGTATTTTGGCTCACTCAATGGGATTGGGGAAGACTCTGCAAGTAGTTTGTTTCTGTGATATATTTCTAAGGTATACGGATTCCAAGTCGGTCGTATGCGTAATGCCCATTAACACTTTACAAAACTGGCATGCTGAATTTGACATGTGGATACCTAAACAATCGGAAAGTCCTGAATATATAAGGCCTCGTCATTTCGACGTCTTTGTACTTAATGATCAACAAAAGACTTTAACAGCAAGAGCCAAAGTAATTCTGCAATGGAAGGAAAGAGGTGGGGTATTACTAATTGGTTATGAGTTGTACCGCCTATTAGCACTTAAATTAAGCACGGCTGGAAAACGGCGAAGCAAAAAGTTTCAAGCTGTGAGCGATTTTACTGAATCTCGCGGTCGCGTTATGGACGAAGTGTATGAGGCTTTAGTAAAACCTGGGCCAGACCTAATAATATGCGATGAAGGACATAGGATAAAAAATGCTCAGGCCGGTATATCACAGGCTCTTAAGCAAATTAGCACTCGCAGGCGAATTGTGCTAACGGGATATCCCCTGCAAAACAATTTGCTTGAATATTGGTGCATGGTTGATTTTGTACGTCCAAACTATTTGGGTACCCGGACCGAATTTTGCAACATGTTTGAAAGGCCCATTCAAAATGGTCTTTGCATAGACTCTACTCCTGACGATATTAAACTGATGCGCTATAGGGCTCATGTGTTGCACTCATTACTTGTTGGCTTTGTCCAGAGAAGATCGCATACTGTACTCCAACAGTCATTGCCCGAAAAGCAAGAATTTGTCATTCTCACTCGTATGTCCGAACTACAGAAGCAATTGTACGACACATTCATGAACGACATTGTGCGTACGAAGAATGTTCCCAATCCCCTTAAGGCATTCGCAGTGTGCTGCAAAATCTGGAACCATCCTGATGTTTTGTACGATGCTATGAAGATGGCCGATTCTGGCCTAGATTGGGACATTGAAGAAGTAGACGATATACCAATTGCATCGGGTGTAAATAAAAACGGATTTCGTACGCCCGCAATTACTTCTGCTACTACTACTTCCTATCCGGTTGTCTCCGAGAATACGTTAAATTTATCTCAAGCACAAAACTATCAGATGGTCACAAAAGTATCTATACAAGACGCAGAAACAGGTTCTCCATCAACCGCACAACATTTCCAAAACAATCCTAAGGAAACGTTGCAAACAATTTCAAAGTCCGTTTCATCGGCAGACGCAAAACCAAACAGTTACCAAGGGTATGTATAAAGGAACGCTCAAATAAATTTACGGTAATTTATAAAACTCTCGTCTTAAAAAAAAGGTTGTTGATAAGAAAATATCATAAAAACAAGTTCATATAAATAGTAGAAATATCCAAATCATCTTTATGTTTAAATTTAACACTTAAAAATTAACATATTTTTATGTACATATCGCACACTAAATCATAAACAGTCACAACTCAAAATTATCAAAGTGCTTTTGCTTTTTTATAAACCAGTTAATTGAAAAAATCTTTTAGTCCAATTCAGCTTGTAGAAAAAAAGAGATGTTTGTATATCCGTCTCCGTCTTTCTTACAGCTGAATTACGAGTTGATCAACAAAACTTGACGTGTGTGAACTGGGACTTACGACCTCAACAATTTCTTTTGCAATATATACCCCTTTTACACACACGCAAAGTTTATTTTTCAAAGAGCTAATAAGATTTACTTTTTATTTGCTATAAAAACTGTAAAATAAGGTGTGATTTTTTATTGTTGAAGTAAATCCAATATATTTTACATTTAGGATGTGGTGGTTATTAACCACTTTTCCAAAGCATTTAAATCTATAATTTAGGAAGTGGTGCTTATTCACTTGTTTACTACCCCACTTGGAAAGCCATTTAATTCCTAAAAATATTCTACTCATTAAAATAATTGTCTCACAAGAAATAAGAAGGGAAACCTGGCGGAAAATTACGGCACTCGTTATCGAACGCAATTACGAAATATTTCAATAGAGTTTATATGGAAACATTTAAAATTTCGAAACGTATCGAATGCCGTAATTTTCCCCCTGTTCAATTTTCTGTTCGTTTTTGAAGTTGAACAATTTGTACTTCTAAGCATTTAAATCAATTAGTAAATTTTATTAGCTTACGGTGTTTGAAGTGTTTCGAATCAGTAGTTGTGGTGCTTTTTTTACTTTTTTGTTCATCATAAAATGCATAACCTATTTTGGAAGTAATTAGGAAGTGATTTCTATAGAAGTACTCATTTTATTTTTTGCTGGGTTGTTAAGCGGACAATCCCTGGTGTTGCACTATTTTTATTTGTATAACTTTCGTTAAAAAAATTAACTAAGAATTATTATATTCACTCTAATTTTTTGCTTGCAAAATTATGTAATACTAGTTTTATTGATGAAAATAATATTGGGGCTAATTGTGTAAAACGCAACGCTAAGCGCTTTGACATTGCGTTTACAAAATAAAGCCCATTGTTTTATATCACAAATTTTTTATGGCAAAATATGACTCGAATGTTAAAGCACACTTTAACTTTAATAATAATATACTGCCGTATTCATAAAAAATGTTTTAGGTTTATTACAGGTTTATTTGACAAATTTCACATAGAAACACGTCAAATAAGAGCTTAATAAACCTAAAATATTTTTTATGAATGCGGAAGATAAGCTTTATTTTTTAAAACAAACAGTTTTTTTAAGCTTGAGGTCAATTTTGTGTGGTCATTTGCTTATCTACAATATCTACAAATATCGAATGAAATAAATAAAAAAATTTACTTTGGTTTTAATTGAAATAAGATTTGATTTTCTATTTACATACATTTGTACATTGTACATATGTATGTATGTATGTACGTTTATTTTTCCGTAGAGCGACAATGTTTTTAGAAATGAATCAGTATGAAAATAATTCTCTTGGCAGCGTGCCCTACAATCAAGACATGCAATCTTCATATTTTGCATATCCATCTATGATGAGTACCATGGGCCGACCTTTGCAACCGAACTATGTGGGCTGTATGGTTAAACAAAATACCCATGAAGCAAATAATGCAGACGACTCTTACAATTCATCATCAGAAATAGTCGATTTAGATACAAATGAAATACGAACTATTGAAACGGACATAGACATGGATAAAAACATTTCATTAAATAAAGACGAAATATATGAGAAGCCCACTAACGCTGTAAATGATAACGATAAATCGGAAACTGATAGTCATTTTGGCAGCTCAATTGGAATTTCAGAAAATAATGATGTCGAGCAAAAGAAGGGCACGGAAAAAATTACATACGACTGGGCGATGAAATTCATGAAGAAGTACGAAGCTGGTCTAATTACGAACTCTCCAAAAATGGAAATATTTTTTTGCATTCTCAACGAAAGTATTTGTATAGGCGACCGTGTTTTGCTATTTAGCCAGAGCTTGCTTACATTAAACCTTATCGAAAAATTCCTCCAAGCTAATCGTATTCCTGGTGAAGACTCTAATTGGACATATAACAAACATTATTTTCGTAAGTGGGAAATAAAGAAATTATATTTCTCTGTTTTTAATCTCCTTTCAATTTCAAAGGTTTGGACGGTTCAACGACATCCCAGGAAAGAGAAAAGTACGTAAATGAATTCAATTCCAACACAAATATCAAGCTGTTCCTGATATCGACGAAAGCTGGATCCTTAGGCATCAATCTGGTTGGAGCTAACAGAGTAATAATATTCGATGCAAGTTGGAATCCTTGTCATGATACACAAGCCATTTACAGAATTTATAGGTAAAAGTGTGCAATAGATCATTTAGATTACCAGGTCAACATTTTCAACTCTCTCTCCTCCCTCTCTCACTCTCTCTCTTTCTCTTTCTCTCTCTCATTAGATATGGCCAACGAAGAGCATGTTTTATATATCGTTTAGTTATGGACCGCTGTTTGGAGAAGAAAATATACGATCGTCAAATAAAAAAGCAGGGCATGTCCGATCGCGTGGTTGACGAATGTAACCCTGATGCCCATCTCTCCATAAAAGATGTAACAAATTTATGTTATGACTATGATGACGATGATGACAAAACAAATACCTTTGAATACATCAAGCCTTTGGATTCTTATACGGACACGATAATGAAAAAGATTTTAACTGATTATAAAACATGTCTAACCAAAGAACCATTCTTTCATGAAAGCTTATTGATTGACCGAAAAAGCGACAAACTATCACAGGCTGAGAAGAGATTGGCGCATCGCAGCTATGAAATGCAAAAAAAGACTTCATCCAAACAAACTATTTATGCCAACTCAAGCAGAATTCAATATCAGACTGTACGTAAAGATGGTTCATTAATAACTAGGCCAGTTGCTTCGGTATGCAAATGTTGTTGTACATTCTTTAATTGCCATAAAAATTTAACTATTTTTGTTTTTTAATTTTACCTAATAAATAGGTTCGTCCAATTCAAGCGCCCAGAAGCCAAACACAAAAGAATAGCAGTGGTCTTAGAACAACCCGATGGATACCAGCCGAAGTGTGGCAAAAACAAGGAATGACTGCTCAAGAAATGTCTTTACCACTTGGTACAGATACAAATTTTAACTCTAACTATATTTAAATCAATTATTTACGTTACATACTTTTTAATTTTTTAGATGTTGTCATACCAACCAATTCAAGCAATAAATCAAAAATTATAATCAAGGCGGGTCAAAGAGTGATGGTATTAAAGTCTGCCAAAGGCATTTACATGCAACTGGACAGTGGTAAAATTATAGCTATAAGGACATTGAACAAAGCAAATGTTGCTGCCACGGAAAAAAATGATGTCATTGATATAACTGGAGAGCCAGAAACTACTTCGAAGGAGTCTCCGAGGACTGAGAAATCTGAAACTGAAATTTCAACATCTCCCGCCAGCAAAGGTATGCAAAAATACTTTTAACTAATTGACAAAAATTTCTTTCTATAAGTTATTGTGTTATACCTTTTATACTTTCGGTATAAAAAAAATAATACCTTGTGTTAGTAAGACAAAGAAGTCTTAAATATTTTCTAGCAGCGTCAAAGCTACACAGTTGCCAAGTGTAACGTAAATGTTAATTGATTTTAATGATTGTTTAATTCGACCAATTTGAGTTGAAAATCAATGATAAAAGTTATTTTTTAACCCCCGACCAAAAAAGGGGTGTTATAAGTTTGTAGTGTGTCTGTGTGTCTGTCCGTACCCACGTACAGCCCAAACGGCTGGATAGATTTTGATTTAGTTTTCTCTGTTTGAAAGGTGTCTTGATCGAGATGGTACTTAACCATGTTTGAAGAAAATCGATCCTGCCGTTTAGAAGATGTCACATATTTTCTAGATATATGGGGGTTTTTAACATTTTTAATTTTTGTTATTTTATTTTTATGCCATTTTTCAATGGTGCTTACTGGGCAGTCGGGTAAAAAATACTACAAAGAAAATTTCAATCAGCTTTATTCTGAATAACATCTCCCCGGGACCTTATTCCCCATTTATGGTTCCCCCATTTTAAAAAGTCATTTTCAAGCTTTCAGTTAAAAAAAAACAACTATAAATAAAATAACAACTCTAAATAGAAATTTCGAAGTTCTCCCTCAAATTTACATTTTCAGCTCAATCTGTTTAAACACAAAATCCACCTAGATTTTATGTTTAGAAGAAAAAAAAAACGAATTCCGTATGAATTATTTCCCTTGTTGAGCATACTCGGATAAAAATATTGTGGGTAGATGGATTTTATATAATTACATCACAATACATACATATGTATGTATGTATGTATATACAATTGGAATTTATCATTAAATTTTGTATATTCTATAATGCAATAACTGCTACAATTATTGCGAAAGATCTAACAATTTTGTGTAATCAATTAACATGATTGTACTTTTCTTTAAGATTCCGACTTAAAGCTGAACAATTTGGCAAAGAATGCAGATCCCCAAAATGATGAAACGTCAAAGGAGATATCCAATCAATTGAATATATATAATAGCTTTTCTAATGCAGAAACGACTGTCTACAACAATAGCACACTTTTGGTGGAATCTGATAAGAAATCAAAATCATCAAATCTTTCTATAATGTCGACAAACAATGACACCCAAGAACAAAGTACTTCACAATTTAGCCAGCGACAACAGACACAAATGCAGCAACAACAACAAGCTCAACCGATGCAAACACAACAGCAATCAAATTCTCACGTTTCTCATGCTCCTCATACATTAAATGAGCAGCTGTCGCAACAAAACTCTTCTCAGATTCAAACTCCAACACAGATAATGCATTCCCAATCACCTGCAGCTTATACTCAACATCAAACATACGCATCGTATACACAACATCCCACACTTTGCAATTCCGTCGCTCATTACACAACCGTTCGAGCTGGCGATATAAATTCATACAATTCCTATCCTCAAACACAATATGCGGATTACCCATCCTACGGATCTCAGCAACAAAACGCACGTTACCATTCCACTAGCAGTGGTTCATCTCATACAAGCATAGCTCCCGTTGTACATCCACCACCAGCCGTTGTACATCCCTCTGCTCCAACAAACGCTCAATTATCAACCTCGCATCCACAATCCCTTTCAGATTTCTATGGATCTTACTATCCGCAATGGTCGACATTTATGTTAACAACTCCTACCCAATCATCCAATGAGAGTCCCCATTTAATGAATAGCACATACACTCCACTAGCGGCTCAGCCTCATCCACATTCCCATCATGCCAAACTGCAATCAAATTCACATACCTGGCAGCAATATCATCCATAATAGCAATAAATTTTTTGTTTGCATCAATGCATGTATAGGATCATAATTTACACACCGCAAACCAACCCCACACACACAACAACACATACATACATACATACATACATACATACATACATACATACATACATACACACATACATACATACATACATACACACATACATACACAATTTATAAATAAATTTATAAAAATTTTACTTTATTAAAAAACAAAAACAAAAATTAAAAATTAATGCGAATATAATTAGAATTACTTTCTAACAAATAAATAATTAGCTTAGTAATAATTTAAATTAAACAAAAGTATAATTTTAAAAATAACAATAACTAATTTCATTTTAAAAGACTTCAAGGCCAGCAAAAAATTATGGCGCAGCAGAAATGCTCCCAGTGAGCCTTCACACACTATAACGATTGTGCTGGCATAACAACCGGCTACCACTCCTCATTAGCAGCACGAAACCAATGGGTACATTCATAAGACGTTAGCTGTTGCACAACCGTTGAGTAATTTTCCAGCATAAAATTTGTTTGCTACCTATAGTCAACATATTTTGGTCAGCCTGAACAGGTGATCGAATAGAGTTATGGCTTTTATATGCTTTGTTAGGCGGCAGGAGCAAATCGTCGGTGCGCCTACTAAAACACCTACATATGTGTTCTTTATGAAGTATTCAGGAGAGCAAACAAACCCGTTTTATTTTGCCAATTCGCAACATATTTTTAAAGTAAATTTTTTTTAAATTTTTTTAGCCCATTTAAAAATATTACGCGTTGAAAAAATACAAAATCTTTTTTTATCCTGAAGTGGAACAAGAATTTAACAAAAAACTACACATAGCTGATTTTGTTTCGGACTTTTTAAATGTAAAACGAACAAAATTTAATATACACATAGGTGCTTTTGTTCTAAAATTAAGTTTTAATAAATTGTAATGTGTTGTTTAAAATTAAAAATTTGCAAATTTGAAACCAAAACAAGTTTTATTTAACAAAAAAATTCAATAAGTAACAAAAAAATAATAAATTAATTATAATAGAAAAATAGTAGTACATAATATAATATCTATTGGTAGATGAAAATCTTTATGCATATGAAATTGTCTGGCAACAGTGGTCGGCAGCCACTCTACCAGTAGCCGACCACTGTTCTTCTACAGAAAATTTTTTGCTTTGTAAAAGCTGATATCACTGACCTTTTTAGTCTCATTTATTACTCCGCTCTCTTTGTGCCGGCCTTTTCTATTATAGGTTACACATAGGAGTTTTAGCTAACTCTGAAACCCTTTGAGATAACGGGAAATGCTTTCGGGGATAAATGCATTACCAGATAGGCTTCCTAATGGGCCAATACAAAAAAAATTCGAAAAATTACACATATGTAGGTGTTTTGGTCGGTGCACCGACGAACTATTTGTTAAAGTTTACATTACAAATTCGATCAAATAACGAAATAAAGACAAACACGTAACTGTTGGGGTCAACAGTTTTCAACAATTTCACAACTGTTGAGCTCAACAGCTACAGATGTCTTATGAATGCGCCCAATAAAAACAAAACTAAAAAAAACAGGGAAACGTCAAATGAATACAAAAAACACGAATACATACAAAGCAGTGTGAAGGTATACCCACTTAACCTGAGATAAATGAATGCACACTAAAGCGAAGAAATTTCAAAACAAAATTGTTCGAACTTCTCTCGACAGTTTCTCGAATGTGTGACGATAGCCTAGTGGATGTGCGCTAATCTGTTAGCCTGGTGGTACCGTGTTCAAATCCTGCAGCGTAAGTTAAAGAATAAAAAATAAATAAAATTAATTTAAAAAATATAGATAATAATTCTGCAAAAAAGACCGACTTCAATGCAAAGATCTAATCGAAAAAAATGTATGGGACCAAACTGGAAGTAAACTCTTTCAAAAAAAAAATTAAAATCTATTGTTCGTGAAATATAAAATTAAATTTTAATGTTTGTGACTCCGCCCATTTTTTTAAATGGAAGATTTTGGTAAATTTCGTAAAAATTGGTTAATGGGCGTGCTACGCCCATTTTTTCAACTTTAAAATTGTGTAATTACAAGAACCAAAGCTGTTTGCTAGGTTTCGCAGCAATCAAATAAGTAGAATATAATAAAATCAAATAAAATAAAATGTGGGCGTGTCCCTGCCCACTTTTCTACAATGAGACCCATTTTAAGCTATAACCTCTCAGACAAAAAAATATTTTTTACAATCGGTGCTAAATGTACCAAGTTATGAAGTAACAGTAAAAAAAATACAGACGTATTGATAACCTTCTCCTTTGTTTTTGAAGTCGGTTAAAAAATAAGAACAATGAGCCTTAAGGCTCAATCAGACGGAACATAACCATAGCCATAGAAAACAGCCGTTCGAACCAAACTAATATGGGCAACACTGTATTTGATTATACGTGACTCGCCATAACGCCATAACTCGCACCATAGAAACCAATTGAATTTTGGTTTGGTTATGGCTATGGCATTATGGCTATGCCACGTATAATTTAAGCTTTAGGGCTTGTTTACATCTGTATGTCATGTGCCCAAAAAAGCGTAACCACTAATTACTAATGAAAAACTGTTGGATTCAGACATGAATTTATTGATTTAAACGGTTTCCAATTATGTTGGATAAAATTGTCATTTAGTTATGTTTGAAACTGTTTAACTTATTAATGAATACGTGCCTGAATCAAAGAGTTTTTTATTAGTATTTAGTGGTTACGCTTTTTTGGGCACATGGCACACATGCATTGCAAGATGTAAACTCAGCCTTATCGTGGTTGGCGTATATCGACTTCGACGACGACAGTTTCGTCCTAGATTAAAGAACAAATGTTGCGGCGTTCTTTAATCAATTACATCAAAAACATTGTAGTAAGAGCCGAAATACGCCAACCACGATAAGGGTGAATAATCTTAAAAAATTACTTTTTCTGCTGATTTTTGCGATATCGAAATTAGTTCCGTATTGGCTCACTTTTGATATTGCTAGCGAAATTTCGAAATCGAATGTTTTTAGAAAGAAAATTGAGCGGCGAAAAGTTTTTCGATTAATTTTTAAGTGTCTTTCAAAAATTAAAAAAAAATTTCAATATGAAAAATATTTTATTAAAAAATTCTGTGAAAACAAATTTGAAAACATGAAAAAACTATTAAAAAATTGTCAAAAGTGCAAACATTGCAAATTTTGTTGGTGGTAGCTGCCGTGGAGAAAATTTTTAAAATTTATGTGAATAATTTTTATTATTATGATAAATAATTTCTATTTTTGACATTTTGGATAAACTAAAAGCAATGTTGTTTTTTTTTCATTGTTGTATTTTTTTTATTGTTTTTGCAAAAACCAAAAAAATTCTCTACCAAGTAATCGATTTTTCATTAAAAAAGTTACCAACAGTGTGGCCACAACTAAAAAAATTTTTAATGCTAAATGGGGCTTAAAATAATGCTAAAAATGCTAAAAAAATATTTGAAAATGCTAAAATATAATGCTAAAATTTTTTAATGATTTTTTATTAATTATATCGGTATAACGAAGAAATATTTAATTTAATTTTAATAAAACAAAGTTGATTCAGAAGTTAAAACAACAATTCAGGAACATACAAAATACGAGTACAATTGCTGAATTCATAAAACCTCCTGTATCTTTGCACGATCGTATTAAATATAAAAGTGTAAAACTTGTTGTTGGTAATTTTCATATAAAAATTAAATACATAAAATAATTTTACACTTTTATTTTATATGTATGTTTTAATGTATTAATATGCCTGCTATCAACATCCCAGTAAAAAAATTGGAAGTCATTCTAAAGGAAGTACATTTTCATTGCTTCCAAAAAATCGATATTTTTAATTTGCCGATAGTTAGCAGAAAACCAAGTAGAAGTTTATTTTAGTCATACAAAACCTTGTAATTCCTCTCTAGTTTTAGAAATTACTCACCAGAATTTTTAAAAAATCTATTTTTTTTAAGAAACATGAACTAATTTTGGTCTAAAATTTTAAGTTATTTGCTTAAATTTTTAAATTTTCGTGCTTAAATTCCTATAAAAAGAAACTAATTGTTAAAATAGGTACCTATTACCCATTTTTCCTAGATGAAAATATTATCATAGAACACAAAAAAGGAAATTTTTCTTAAAATTGCTTCCAATTCGGTGACCAGGCAGCGAAAAAGAGAACTTCTTGCAATGACAATCCTATGTAAAAATCATTAGATCGGATCGAAATTTGCACTACTTCCAGATCGCAAACTCTACATTTTCATGACTTTTTTGGAGTGTCTTTTTTTACTGGGATAATATGAAAGACATTTAAAAAATACTTTTTGCATTAAAAAACGGATTAATTTACTTTTTTATTTTTTACTGTACGTCCAGGAGCCGGATTCAGCAACGATGAATTTTGAAGTGTTCGACTCCGAAAAACATAATTAAAATACTTATTTTCTTCTTATTATTAGGTGTTTGACGTTTAAAATACATTAAGGCGGCTATTAGACGCTCATACTCGGTATATGAGCATGACAGACTTTCGTACATTCCAACAAACACCTCTTAAAATGCGCGATCTAACTAAGTCATCTTTATGCTTTCCGTACTCTACGTTTCCACATTACATGACATTTCGTTGTAACTTGAAGTTATAAGTGATTTGTTAAAACAAATGCACTATCAATAATGTTATCACTTGAAAAAAGCATTAACTTGAGCAGTCTACGCTTAACATTAACTTAAAGTTTATGTTCAAGTGAGCCTTCTTATGTCAGGTGGAGACCGCAAGTTACGAAAACATAAATGAAATTTGCACTGAATTTGACAAAAGATATATTAAAGGAGTATGATGACAAACACAAAAATTCAAAATTCCTTAAAGCTGAAAAACACGAATTTTGAATTATCACACTATTCTCAAATACCAAGTATGACAGCCTAATAGCCGCTTAAGACGTCTTTTGCTGTTTACATGGTTTCCATCATTATACATTTCTACAAAAACGACAAAATACAATGAAATACAGGAGTTTTTACCTGTATAAATGGAAAAGAATATATGAAATTTATAAAATTAAAAATGCTAAATAATGCTAAAAAATTAATACAAAAATGCTGAAAAAAATGCTAAATGCAAAATAAAAAATTCACTGCTAAATCAAAATATATAATGCTAAATTTAGCAGTGAAAATGCTAAAAGGGTCACACTGGTTACCAAATATAATTTTGATATACTTACACAGGATTCACACGAAGACTTTTATGAAGTCTATTTTTCGACGTCATTTTTGGTTTGATAGCGAACGGGGTAGAGAAGAAAGAGGGGTAGAAAAAACGACTCGATTTCTGTTTTCTATGGTTTTTTTCATATTTTTCTTTACACAAATTTGTGTTCCCGTTGTTACGTTTTATTATTAATATTCTCATATTGGTGTGTTCTTCGAAGGAAAATTTTATTAATAAAGTACCCTGTCGGAAATTCGGTTAACTTGAAACAAACTATTTCACAAATAGTACTGACTGACACTTGGATTACTTTCAATGTAATCAACTGACTATTTTAACATTGCGATGTCCTAGGCGGTAGTCAATTAGTCAATTGTCTCACTCTGCACTACTTTCAACTAACTTAAAGTTGACTTTTTTAAATCACCTGGTAGTCTGTAAATTAAAAAAATTTTTCCGGGGTTCGAACATGTATCATCACACGTTACTCAACGCGCCATCACTTGGCTAAGGTACCATCTAAAATAACAACAGCAAAATGTTAATATAAAACTGAAATGAGTTTCAAGGTAGCTGAGAATAAATTTGTTGGCTCTCATCAAATTTTATTACGTACTCAACTTAAGAATTAGTTTTGGGTTTGTTCTGGATGACATTGCAGTTAGATTTTAGTCAGTCTAAGATAATAATATTAAATTAATTATTTTTGTAGTCAAGCACACATTCTCCGACAGGGTATGTAAATGTATGTATAAGCAATAAAAATCAAAATCAATAAAAAAAAATTAGACATGTAAAAATAATCATCGTATGAACGCAAATAATTTTTGGTAGCAACTTCAAAAGGGAATCAAGAAAAATAGACGTCATAAATTTCATCGTCTAAATCCTGTGTTATACATACATATGTACATATTTCAGAGCTGGCCACCGAGAGTGTAGTTTGTGTTTCTTTTTTGTTATGCTATACAATAATGTATTTAAGTTTGTTGCCCCAACCCTTGTAAAATTGTTGACGAGGGTCACTAAAATGTAGTAGTGAATCTTTAGTTCAAATGTCTCCATATGGTCGTAAAAGAATAGTGCTAAAGTCTACTGGTAGATTTTCAATTACAACCCTATATTATATGTCAGTAGGCGATTACATCGGCTGGGGTACACCTAGTCAGTAGTACTATTGACAATGTCACTAGTAAATCACTACAATTTTACTATTGACGTTGAGCGAGGAAATATCGATATTGTAGACTAGAGCCCCTAAAATTTACTAGTGAATCTTTGGTGCCAATGTCTCCATGTGATCCCAAAAGAACTACTTAGTCAGTATTGATACAGTCTAGTGGTAGATTTTCAATGACAAGCTAATGTTAAATGTCAATAGATGATTACATTGGCTGGGGTAAACCTCGTCAGTAGTAAATCGCTACAATTTCACTATTCGCATTTCCCGCAGTGTATGTACATGTGTGTGTGTGTGTGTGTGGAAATAAGCGTTGCTGGTTCAATGACTTGACCGGCTACTTACTTACTTACCTACGGATAAAACACCTTTCAGCTGTGGCACGTTCTATTGTTTATCAGTTGACTGAGCTCTATCAAGATAATTGCACACACATGAATATGTTAAATATATGTAAGTATGTATGTATGTAAATACAAAACAAAAATATGTTGTATGATCATGTGCAGAAGCCTTTGTATCTATAAGAAGGAGTAGAAGTATTAACCAGATGTGTGTGCAGTGAGTGGAAAGTTAAAATAAACAAACCGTGACTATTACTGCTCACTCAAAAACTTTTCATTTAACCAAGATATTAAATTTGAGTACGGACTTACATATTTACATACATACATACATATGTATGTATGTATGTACATATGTATATTTCCATTCTTTACATGCAGTGCAGCGCCACTAGCCGCTACAAAATTTTGACATACTGCTGCTTAATTCATACGTATGTAGGTACTAAATATGTATGTAGGTATGTATATATTTACATTTTACATTGTGCATGGTTTCATACAGTATTGCACAAAATAAATCATACATTTAAAGATACACAACTATAAGTACGCATGCATACATACATACATACATACGTACATACATATTTTTATATGGAGTGCCAATGCCCAGCAGATAAAAGGAGTAGTATGTGGTCAGAAATATACTAGTTGCTTTTGAATTCAGACTGGTTGCACATCTGTTTTTTTTTCATACAACGAACTATCGACTTTTACATTGGGTTGTCATAGGAGCACAACTAGTTGTTTTGTGTAGAGTTGCATACTAGTTGAAGGAATAGTTGCTGTTATACTAGTTTATATCAATGCTTGTTATGGATAGTTTTGTACTATTATTTTATAAAATAGTTTTATACCAGTATTCTATAAAATAGTTTAATACTAGTTACGCCCAATGCGGATGTATACTACTCCAATATACTTATACCGAATTCGGAAAATTATTTTCTACTAATAAAACAATATAATTTTTAAATTTAATTAAAAACCTCAACTAAAAAGAGAACAATTCATTCAAAACATAAAAACTCAACAATGAAAAACACTTACTGCGTATTTAAATTTAAATGAAACTTATCCGCCACCAAAATAAAATATTGTTGAGAGTTAAAACACTGATCGATTTGTAATGACGCAGAAGACATTCAAATTCCTTTACAAAAAATTTTACCACCTACATACACACACACACTTGCTGCATTCCATTTTACAATGGAAATATTGCACAGGCAAGAATTCTTTTTTTTTTCATGTTGTTTACATAAAAAAAAGGGAGAGAAAGAGACAGCGCGTCGCTTGTAGAGAAGTGCAGCCGATATTTCATCAAGCTTCTTAGTTCTGTCTCTTTATAACTAGTATAGGACTGTTCCAAAACGTAACTACTCCAAAAATTAGCAACAGGGTGACTGACTGCTCCTGCAAAATAAAAAGTGGATTTGTTCTCTTCTTTTTTCCCCATCAAACTACACTTTTCGTGCCAATGTTTATTCTATTGTATCATTATTCAATATATTTCTGTCGTCGGTTGCATTCTATTCCGTAAGTGGTTTCTTCTAAATTTAACTTGATCAAACTAAACTCATTTTCGAGTATACATACATTTACATATGTCTTTCGGGTTCGTTCTCGCATTCGAATTTTCCACAAGAAATGTGTGCTGTGGCGACACAGTCGACTTTTATATAAGAAAAGTGTGCTGTGACTATACAGCCGACTTTCCTTTAAGACACTTATGCTGAGATGACACAGTCAACTTTTCTATAAGAAAAGTGTGCTTTGATGGCACGGTCGACTTTTTTATAAGAAAAAGCAGTAAAGTTTTATATAAAAATAGTGTCCTGTGATAACACAGCCGACTTTTCAATATAAAAATGTGCTGTGTACGGCTCAGTCAACTTTTCTTTAAGAAAAGTGTGCTGTGATGTGTAAGAAAAAATTATGTGTTACCAAAATTTATCAATGTGGCAAAAATAGCCAAATTTAATACGCACTTTTTTTAATTAAATAAAAAACATTATAATTTCTTTTTATTTTGTATTGGAAATTTTATTTAAATTTAAATAGCAATCTTGCTTGTAAATTTTTAATGACGTGTAAAAACAATTTTGTAGCCAACTCTACTTATAAACACAACCGCATGTGAGCTTAAGAAACATCATAATTATGTAGTATGCCTGTAATCAGTTCGAAATTTTGTTTTTATATACATATGTACATATGTACATACTATGTACATACATACATACATACACACACACATACTCGTATGTTAGGCGTACATACACATGTATGTATGTACATGTCTTCCTTTTGACCAAAACATAATAAATAGTCAAGCAAATTTTTGATTCTGTTGTCTATTTTTCGTTTTCCTTGTGCCTAATACTTATATGTACTTATCTTAACAAAATTTTTGCGCTCTTTGTTAGTCAGCAGCTCATGTTTGCGCAAACGACTTTGCTGGGCAGCCAATTGGAACGAACCGTACGTTATTTTTGTATCGCACTCAAAAAGACATAAAGATAATACAAAATTTTCGCTCAGTAATTTAGTAGTTCACATTTCGATCCATTCTGCTCAACACGGTTAAATATTTGTCCAACTATTTTTTGAATACATACTTCTATATTTCAAAATAAATTAGGAATTGAATAAAGTTAATAATAATTGTTTTTGTTGTCCACACAAAGGGAATAAATAAATAAACAAATAAACGAAAAATAAATAAAGGAAAAATGAAACTGATCTTCATATTTTTATTTTGTATAAGTGTTTTATGTGTTCAAGGTAAAAAATTTTGAATTCTAATATTGTGTTTATTTCAAAATATAAATCGTCAGATACTTATATACATACTCGTATGTATATATGTATGTACATATACATATATGTATATATGTATATGTACGTTTGTAAATGTAAAGTACCTCCGTGAACAAATTATATGTACATACAATGTGCGTTTTAAATAGAAAATAATCAAAATAAAAACTGCATACATACTATGTACAAATATACATACATACATATGTATGTACGGTGAAATATTGAAAACATTTTAAATATTCTAAAAAGTAAAAAAAAATATACATATGTAGGTATTTACCTATTGCAAATATTTTACAACAAAAAATAATGCAAACAATCAAAAACACAGTGGCAAAACTTTCACTTTAATTGCAAAATAGCTCAAAAGATTTTGCTATTTTGAATTGAAGACAAAATTAGAAAAAAAAAAGGATTTTAGCTCCACTGATATTTTTTTAGCTATTCCCCTCTCTCTCTCTCTCACTCAACATTATTTAAAGTTTGGAAAAATGTTTAATTTTAAAATTGTAAAGTTCCAAATATGTGTGATGCGAAAAGTAAGAAAGAGCTTAAGTCGAGTTAAGCTAATTTCGAGTAAATAGAATCCCTGAAATAATCTCCATATTCAAAAGTTCCTTTGAACAAAATCTCAATTATTTGATGCGATTTTTCAGGAAGTTGCTGCTTATCTTCTTTTAAGTTATAATGGTACAAGCTATTTACATATGTATGTATGTATATGAAATTTTTACACAAGATAAAATACCTACGAAATTCCGCATTATTCTGCATTATTAACTCAAAAAACTAACTTTTTGAGTTATGACACTATTGAAGTAAATGGGCGATTTGTTTTTCCATATTTCGATAGATTAGAGTCTTATCTATCGAAATATGCAAAAAAGTCGATTTGAAAAAATACGAGTAATGAGTTAGGGTGTTTCTATATGAAGGTAGCAATGTGTGCTATTTTCAATATTTCATTAAATACTAATTGAATGAAATAAATTTACATATTTTTTAAAATGCACACATTAAATTTTATTTTATGCTATTCAACATTGGAATTTCTGATTTGCTTAAATAAATAAAATTGTTCCTAGATCTACGAGTAACACAAGCAAATATACTTACGTATGAACATATGGATGTATGTATGCACAATTCTTACATACATATGTTAAGTTAATAAACAAAAGTTTACTGAAATCCATTCTAGACGTACATATACATATGTACATACATACATATATACATATGGATGTAACGCGTACTCAAATAAGCCGTTTTATTTCGAATAGCCCGCCATTTTAACAACTACCAGTATCATGATTCAAGCTATAACTACATATAGTACACTAAATCATAAACAGTCACTCACAACTCAACAAATTTCAGATGCTGAATTGTGGCAAACAACTGTTGCTACTGCACAAATGACGCAGGTGTGTAATGCCGGCCATACACTACACAAGCTCACTGCACAAGGCTTTGTGTTTGTGGAGTGTATGGGGGTGTTTGTGCTATTTACGCAGTGAACTGAGTACATTGAACTTGTGTAGTGTATGTTGAAAACGCTCAGTTGTGTCGTGATATTTTAAGAGTTCACAACAAGAAATGAGCGCAAAACAAATATATTCTGGACAGAGTTCCTAAAATTATGCAAAGAATCACCAGCATTATGGCGAATTAAAATAAAAAATGGACAATTTACTTGTATAGCGTGTGTCACAAAGCTTAGTTTACGCAGCGCCAGACTTGAGCACTGAACTTGTGTAGTGTATGGCCGGCATAACATAAAAATAAGCATAATGGTATTTTATATTCTTCAAGAAGACTGTATTGCAAAAGAGATTGTTGTGATCGTTAGAGATTTGTTCAATTAGCTGGCTTATAAAAAAAACCACTTTGATCATTTTGAATTGTGACTGTTTAGGATTTAGTGTGCGATATGTTTTGTACATTAGGGCGTGTCGATTTGTTTTTGCAAAAATCATATAGCAAAAACGTAATCTACACGAAATTTTGAGAATATTCTAAGAAGAAACCATGGATATAAAATCAACCGATAGAGAGAGGCGCGATGTCCAAATGAAAATGTATTTCCTCTTCTTTAGATTATTTTTTTTAAATTAAGTTTTTTCAAATAGAAAAGTGTATGTACTGAAATAAATGGTACTAAATTATAATCCTTATTCTTCCTCCCACGTACGAACTTCCTGCTTTTCAGTTTTTCATGAGCTACCTTAGATTTGTCTAATTGTAATTGGTTCCCTATTTTCATCTTTAAAAGTCAATCTCCCATATGTCTTTCATGAATTATTTTATGTGATGAGGGATTAATCCACATCAGAGTTGCGTTATTCTTATGCACTGACATTTACCGATATAAAACAAATTGTTTAAAGATTTCAAAAATTCTGAAAAATATGACATTTTGATTGATTTTTGATTTCTCTATGATACTAATTAAACAAAATGAATAACTTCTTCACAACACTTTTTTAATTAATTATTGCAACATTAATTTTGCTCCAAATTTCAATAACTAGAATATGACGTGGTAGTAAAAAACTATTAAATACAGAAATATAGCCCTTACAGAGTCATGAACACCGGTATACAAATTGTTATGATCGGACTAAAAATGGCGATACAGTGAACAAAATACTAAAAGGGCGGTATTTGTAGGAGTGGCAAAAAATATTTTTGGAATGGTTCTTACATTATCTTTAATCTTAAGGGGTGACTGGCGCAACTTTTTTTTTTTGAATGGCAGGCGAACCACTCTACTGTACAGCATATAATATATAATGATTTTCCAAAAAAAAATAAAAACAACTTTTATAGCTCAGGAGGAAATACAGTTTCATGTCGAGAGGCGCGGTAAAGGGTTTGATTTTACACCCATGGTTTCTTTGGAGAATTTTTTCAGAAATTCGTGTAGATTACGTTTTTCCTATACGATTTGTGCGAAAAAAAATCGACCTGCCGTACATTGTAAATACTTACACACATACATACATACATACATACATATATACATATATACATAGATACATACATACACACGTACATACATGCATTTTTATTTAATATTCTGAATGAATCATATACATTTCAGTCACAAATTGTATCGTACTGCATGGAATTGATGTTCCTGAATTAGTTAAAATCGAAAAGGTACACGATGATGAAATAGAAGCTATAAAATTGGACTGTAATTATGAGCTGGTGGAGGAGCCTTCCTACTTGGTAGTAAAATGGTTTATTAATGATAACAGTATATATCAATGGATCCGTGGTCAAATGCCGTCAGTACTCGTAAGTATATTGCCATTTACTCAAATCTAAATAATATTTATTTATTATTTCAAAATATTGACCATGAAATAGTGTTGTGGAATTCGTAGCAGAAAATTAAAATGAAAGAAAGTTTCGTTTCTAGAAATTATTTATAGCAGATTGTATAAATAAAATAAAGTATTTTATCATGTGTATGATCTCATTTCAAAATGTAAAAATATTGAAAGAAAAAGAAAATGCCAACATTTGGTGAAAAACTAATCGTTTTTATATGAACAAATAAGCGTCCATATACATATATACCTATACCTCGATTTACACAATTTCAATTTATTCAAACACATTTATTCTAGTTTTCGTAAAATTAATATAATTTAATTGTTTGTTCTCTTATTGCCAATTTTCGTCATTTCGCGATTTTTTTTATTTATTTGCATATATAATTGCACTAATTTTTATTAATTTAATAAGGAAAAATTAATTAAGGTGTAAATGTAATTAAAAAACATTAGCACTTTTATAAGCTTACATACATATGTATGCATTCCTGATGCCATTCTACGACATTCTATCAAACTATTGTACAGCTTGACGACCTACTTACTACTCTTACAATAGGTTGTGAATTGAGCAAATATAATTTTATTGTTTGTTCTTTTATTGACAAATATGAAATCAATATACATATGTATGTAAGTACTTAATTTAAATTCGATAGAAATATTTTGAAATTTCTTTCGATATCGAATGACATTATTTTCCCCCCGTCAATTTTTTCTGTAGAGAAATGCTTAGAAATTTTCAATGTGCTTTTGATACATGAAGCAGATGCAATTTGCATTGTTGCTTGTTATTGCAAGTACGAGTATGTGCATATGTATGTATGTATGTGTTTACTAACATCTCTCACATCAAAATGAAACCAGAAATAAAAACAAAATTGAGAAAGCACGATACGAGTAGAAGCTGCGATTACTCATAAATGTTTGAAAATAACTTTCGATGCAATCATGATAGAATAATTTTTGTATCATGATAATTATCACAATAATTATTGTAGGTATCATTAGTGTTTTCAATTTCGGTTAACCGATTAACCGAAAAGCCGGATTTTGAGCATATTTCCGGTTTTTATGAAACCGGTTTTTCCTACCCGGTTAACCGGTTTTTTATATCTGTAAAAATCGTAAATTTTCCCTACTTTATTGTTGTGTGTACCAGAGAATAACAATAAGTACTCCAAAAAAATATACATAAGTAAATATGTAGTCTTAATTTTATCAACTGCGTATAATTCTAATTGTAGCACAAACAATTTGTTCGCTCACATATTTTCTCTCAAACAACTGAGACTTAAGCCGATTCCAAAATAAAAGAGCATGTATGCAAAAAACGCAACTACGCTACAACTACAAATAAAAAAGCACATATGCGTATTAAAGTAATTGACTATATCTCATAATAATATTTATTATGTAAAAAAAAAATAATACAGTCATACTCGGAATATTTATTGCTCATTCGCCATTGTACGAGTATACAATCATTTGTGTATATAAAATTGAATGGAAAATGTGTGGCTGTGTGTGTGAGTGTTTGAAAACATGCTTTATGTGTGTTTGTAAATAAGATACCCTGCAGAAAATGCGAATAGTAAAATTGTAGTGATTTACTAGTGACATTGTCAGTAGTACTACTGACCAGGTGTATCCCAGCCAATGTAATTATCTATTGACATTTAACATTAGCTTGTCATTGAAAATCCACCACTAGAATGTAGCAATACTGACTAAGTAGTTCTTTTGGGACCACATGGAGACATTGGAACCAAAGATTCACTAGTCAATTTTAGGGGCTCCAGTCTACAATATCGATATTTCCTCGCTCCATATCAATAGTAAAATTGTAGTGATTTACTAGTGACATTGTCAATAGTACAACTGAATAGGTGTACCGCAGCCAATGTAATTACCTATTGACATATAACATAGGGTTGTCATTGAAAATCTACCAGTAGACTTTAGCACTATTCATTTACGACCATATGGAGACAATTGAACTAAAGAATCACTAGCACATTTTAGTGACCCTCGTCTACAAGTTAATAAGGGTTGGGCCAACAAACTTAAATACATACATACCTACATACATATGTACATAAGTTTTTAACATTATTGCATAGCATAATAAAAAAGAAAAACAAACTTTTGGCAATATCAACAGAAATACATTAGAACTGTTGTCTCTAACGTATCTCTACTCGCGCATAAAAGGAGAATTGTCGACATTTCAACTAGTGCAATTGTCGCTAGAGAAAAGAGTGTTGACATAGAGACATATGGCACTAGGCTGGCTAGAGGGTAACTCTGTATTACGCATATGTATTCGGTTTAATATTCAGAATATTTTTGTATTCAGAATATTTTTATATTCACACAGTCTATACATTTTATTTGTTTTCGTTTGTGCCGGGTAATTTAAAAAAATGTGTATACAAATAGTTGTGGGATGTTTATAGTTACACGCATTCGGTTTAAAATTAATCCGTGTATTTTGTTTTGCATTTGTATTTTGCGTGTTTTTTATTTTTAGCTGCACCCAGTCGTAGTTGTTTGACGGCCAACACTCAAAAAGTATTTAAAACGATACTTTTGTCATTATCTGGTGTGTACCTCACAGCTGTTATCAGCTGTTGTTATTATTTCGCAGTGAGCAATTTTAAAATTTATGTTCTACACAATTGGAAAATCATATAGCAGTTTCACACAAACTCTACAACTTTGTCTATGTGAGAGGATTTCCCAAAGAAGAAATATGCCCCTAAATACACTATTTTTATATTTACATAATGGCTGTTTTTCGAAATATTGCGAATATACAAACTATTCTTAAAGTCTACTACTAAAGACTTTGCTTTGCAGCTCTACAATAGACTATTTTTTATTGTAGAAAATGAAACAATTGAAAGTGAATTAGACACTGAAGATTTTGAAATTTTATCAAGTTCCGAAAGTTTAGAGGAACAACCAAACTTGACGTTAATCTCAATAAAAAAAAAATAAATATGCTAAAGGGTCCGCCATCTAACGTTTTTTTTCAACTAGTGCTTATTTCGTGAATGGTAACACTTAGCTCATGTCTGATTTGACAGATAATTAGTTTTATCCTCAGCTGAACGAATATGGTTGTGTATACGCTTGAACAACGCTGGGAAATATTGCTCATAGAAGATGCCGACTTTGCCAAAAAAAATCATGTTTTCAGATGAAGCTCATTTTGATAATGGTGGGTATGTAAACAAGCAAACTTGTCGCATTTGGGGCACAGAAAACTCACACGCATACATTGCAAAGCCAACGCACCCAAAACGAGTCACTGTTTGGTGCGGATTTTGGTCCAGAGGTATAATTAGGATATTTTTCGAAAATGTGCATGGAGTGGCCGTTACAGTCAATGGCGGTCGTTATCGGGCCATGTTGAACTAATTTTTGTTCACAAAAATTGAAGAGGAGGCTATTGGCAACATTTGGTTTCAACAGGACGGCGCTACGTGCCACACAGCCGAAGCTAAACTCGATGTTTTGCATAGCATTTTCAAAAAAAAAAAGTTATCTGGCGGACCCTATATATCATGATATCAACTGTCAGTAAAAGAATCTTCTCGGTATCATCTCCTAAACATTTGGATTCTGATTTATTATTGAAATATACTTAAAAATCTTCATAAAATTCACATTTGTTCTTTATAAATTCTTTTAGTCACTATTTTTGTTTTTTTTTTACCACAAATTAAAAATTTTGTGTAACAAATGCTATTTTTAAGTTATTTTTGTTGGTTTTTAAATTAGAATGAATTATTTTTTACATTTAATTTATTTTATTATTTAATGGTCGGTTAATCGATTAACCGGTTTTTTTGAGTTCGGGTAACCGAAAAACCGGTTTCTAAAAAAATCTGTTTTTTTGAAAACACTAGGTATCATGGATGCAATTTTAGTTTTATTAAATTTATTTTCTCAGGAATACACATACATACATATGTATGTGTGTATGTGTTTATGCATACATATGATATGCATACATACATACATATGCACATATGTACATATATACATACATATGTATGGGTACATATGCATGTTTTATTATAGCATGTATGCATACGAGGGTTGTTAGAAATTAAAAAAATTTCTTCATGTGAGAGTAGTGTATAGTGTGTGTATATTACACGAAACCTTATTATTTACACTTTACAACACACATATATACATACATACATATCGCTCATTTACTCAATAGTGTCACAACTAAAAAAAACTAGTTTAAGTTTTCAATTTGCATACAACTCAATGAAGACATCAAAAAATATTCTTCTCTCAGGAGGTGATGGTACAAACTATTTATATGAAATTTTTACACAAGATAAAATACGAAATTCCGCATTATTCTGCATTATTAACTCAAAAAACGTATTGAAGTAAATGATCGATATGTACATATGTAACAAGGTCCTAACCACTGATTCCGATAGAGGATACAAAATAATTTTGCGTCTGAACTTATTTTGAATATGATTTTTGAATCGCAATAGGCAACGATGTAATGTAACCCTTTCATTTTAGGTTTAGGGTGTGCTTACTTACCACTACTGTTATGTAAAATATTTCGCGGAGCGTTTTTGTGGAGCAGTTTAATCCTCTAAGTCCTTAGGTGAGATAAATAGTACCTTTAAACGTGGATATAACAGGTTAAAGTGATTGCCATAAAACTCTATTAAGAATCTTTAAATACACCAAAGCTCGGAGTATAACTTTAAATAAGTCCATACATATCATCCATCCGTTTTATGCATTTTTATGTTACATGCCTTTCTGTACAAATACATATGTACATTAGAGTGGCCGTTAGTTGTATGAAGAACTTTTTTTCGATTTCTTCTACTCTCATCCCCTAAATCGGTACAGTTTTGTGCAAAAAAATACAAAAAATACAAAAAATGTCGATAAGTTGCGTTTTAGTGGGTGCGTCCGGCCCTCAAGCCCATGCACAGAACGCATAAGAAATAAGTATGTATGTAAGGAAAAGCTTAAAATTCATACTTAATTTAATTTAGTACTTACTATTCACAATTGGAGCCAAAAAGTGTCTAAAATCGCCATGTTATGGATTAAGTTTGTATGAAAACTATGGTCTACATACAATTTAATTCACGTGCAACGTCTCAATCCTCTGAAGAGCTCAAGGCTATCTCAAAAAGCACGAATCACTTACACAGAGAAAAAACTGCCTCATAGAATAAAGAAGATTTTCTCTATGAACCGTTCCCAGCATAAAGAAGCGAAGATTTTTTCATAGAGATTCCTTATTGTTTTTATGTGGTAAATCTTATTAATTTTATCAAGAAGAAAACCACATAAAATCAAGAAGAAATCTTATTATTCACAACTTTTTTTACTCAATTTCCGTTATTTTTGGCACCAAAAAACAATACATAGAGAAAAACTTCTAAATTCTATTAGGTTTTCTTATAAATTGTAAACTATAGGGATTTCTTATTGATTTTATTAGGTTGCCGTCTTGATTTTTTTAAAAAGGCTTTCTTCTTGATTTTATTAGGTTCCTACATGAGTATGTGTAAAGCATTTTATTGATTTTTTTAATAAGGAAATCTTCTTGATTTTATGAGGTGTCTTGTTATTTCATATCTATAAATAGACATAGAGACAATTTCATGATCTTTTTCATTTTTGTATAAGAATGTTTGCACAATAATTTCAATGGTTATTCAGGCTGCTTGTTAGCATATTGGGTAGAGTGCTTGTCTATCAGGTAGAAGTTTGCTGGTTCAATACTTGGTGAGTAAGTTAGTTAAGAATATAACCTAATGTGTATGTATGTATGTATGTATAAATAAATAACAACTACAACATACTACATACATACATACATATGTATATGGTATAGAATTTAAATGAAAATACATAAGTACAGAGAATAAAGACGCAATTTTTTTTATTTTTTTTTATTGAAAAAATCAATAAGATAACCTCATAAAAACTACAAGATTTCTTCTTGATTTTTTCAAAAAGATTTTCTCTATGAAATTAATAAGATTTCCTTATTGAAAAAAACCCATAGAGATTTCTTATTAATTTTGTTCTATTTTATGAGGTATTTAGTAGGCACTGTTTTCTCTGTGTACTTACTTAGAGCAGCTACGTCCAAACTATATGCACAACGCGCAAAAATTTTAAAAGAGAGCTTTTGTGCTTTCACACCGACTAGAGCACAACAGCCAATCCTATCTCGGCTTGCTCCTGCTTTGGAAAGAAACAATATCAAATTTAAGAGCTTTCAAAGCTGTTTACCTCAATTGAAAATATCAGTGTATGTGTGTTTGGACGTAGCTAATTTAGAGAATCGGAAGTCTATGTATTTTGAAGGAGACGAATTAGGTAAATAAATATGTGCTAATGAAGTCATCCATCCCGTTTTGAACAAATGCCACAATTTATGTTTTTTTCCAATACCAATATAATATATTTTAAAATAATAATTAATTTAACTATTGCAGCCATACTTTAGGCATCATATTGGTGATGTAGAACCCACATCACTGGAGGCAAACTATGAGTACCGAGGTCTTACGCTCGTAAACCCTTCAATCGAGCTAAGTGGAACCTATAAATGTTTAGTCCAAACCGACCGTGATTACAGGGCCATGGAAAAGGTCCTTCGCATAGTCGATGTCAGCAATAGTTCAATTGTGTTTGATAACCATCCTGTGCAAAACGAAACATATTTGGAATGTAGTGTCACAAACATATTTCCAAAACCCAGAATACATTTAGTGTGAGTTTTAATTGTAAAATAAAATTAATATCCATGTACGATTATGTACATACCCAGTCAGCATTTTATGAAATTAATGATCATATTCGAGTCTTTTTCGACTCCTCCGCGCGATTAAAATAAGCATTTATGCGCTCGTTTTCGAGTCGAAAATGACTGTTCATTCGGGAGAAAATGGTACCCTAGCCGGGAGTCTTCTAAAAGAGTCTTTTATGACTCGCGTTTCTGATCAATTTCGACTCACTTTCGAGACAGTTTGTGGTATTACTTACAATCACTTTTTTTTTGTTTTAAATTTATTTTTTTAATTTTATTTTTATTTTTTTGATTTTACTGCACGAGCTTGCTGTTTATTTTTATTTTTTAAACAAATCACTTTCTAAGTATTTCTGGGAATCATTTTCGAGCCTTATTTTAAACGCAGAGCTGATAAATAAGTTTTTGATCATCTAAGGCAATCGAAAAAGACTCAGTTTGGTGAAACAATCTTCCACATGCTGACTGGGTATGAACATATGTATGTATGTATGTGTGTCTGGTTACACTTTCCAATTCCTTAACTGTTTGCCAATTAAAAAAAAAGTCCTTATAAAATTCTACGAATTTAAGGAGTAAACAGTTGTGTGTGTGTGTGTGTGTGTGTGTGTGTGTGTGTGTGCGTGTTCGGTGTGAATGAACGCTGTTATAATTTTATTTAAGCTAAAAATCATTCCAATTTTTCATTTAGATCCACCGACGAAAATATCGTACTGTCCAGCAATGAAACGCGCATAGAGAAACTTGATAATAATTACTATGACGCTTCCATGACAGCTATAGCACAAAATACAGATGATGATGTAGATGCATTTTATTGTTTTGTAACCTTCGACGGTTTAAGTCTTAATTTTACAGTCAACACGGTTCGATCGGGAGTGTGCAAGAACTCTTTAAGCTATGGCCATTTTTGTCTGATAGTTGTTATGGCACTATCGACGAAGTTATTGGAGTTATTTTAGTATATGTACATATGTATGTATGTTAATTAGTTGTTACTTGTTTTTAATGTAATTAAATGTTTTTGTTGAAAATCTAATCCATTATACCTAATTAGTTATTTATAACATTTAAAATGTTTATGTCCATGTATGTACTGTATATACTATTAATTTATTTATTAAAACTTTCAATATATTTCTGTACCACATATTTTTTCTTTTGCATCAAAATATGTTCATATGTATGTACATGTATACATATTTATGTATGTATGTATATATTATGAACGTAGAAAATCCTATCTGTCATATCTAACATTTCGAAATTTTACAGGAGAAAAACTTTTATGATAAATAATCACATACATACATACTATGTATGTATTTATCGAGGAACTCGTTAAGGCCATTTAAGAGAATTCATGAGAGACAATTTGCAAAGGGATGAACCGGGAATAAAATTTAAAATTAATTTTGATATACCAACTAACCCACTAAGGTTCGTTCATTAGGACCCGAACATGCTTTACCAGTTAAGAGAGCTAATTTCCCATATTAAACATGATTGCAGATGGAGGGGATCTAGTTCAGACTAAGAATGTGAGATAGCGACATGTGTACTTATATTTTATATAATGTAGGTATTTACAAAAGTACTGTGTGGACATACATATATCAATTCTACTTATTGTAACTTAGTTTTACTGTCCATTTTTCATAAAAAAAATCACGGGCTATGCATCGTACATTTTTCATACAAAAAAATTAAATGGCTATACATTGTCTTACAAAAAGATTAAATGGGCTATACATCGTACGTTTTTTATATAAAAAATAAATGGGCTATAACACAGTCTATTTTTTATATGAAAATTATTTAATGCAAAAAATATATGTACATCGTCCATTTTTTATGTAAAAAATTAAGCGGACTATATATAAATCATCTATTTTTTTTCGTAAATTATTAAGTAGACTATCATCGTCCATTTTTTATGTAAAAACTTATTACTACTTGCAAAAAATATAATAGACTGTATATAAGTACATCGTCCATTTTTCGTGCAAAAAATTAAATGGACTGTACATCGTCCATTTTTTATGTAACAAATGAAATGGACTATACATCGTCTATTTGTTATGTTAAAAATTAAATTGACTATACATCGTCCATTTTTCATGGAAACAATTATTTCATTTAAAAAATTTCCAAAAACAAATTTTTTCGAAAAGTACTTTTTCAGAAAAGTATTTCTTGAAAAGTACCAAATTAATATTCAAAGTACTCCTTGGTGACAGTGATCGAGAACACACTATTACACTATATCAGAAAATAAAACTTAACTAAAATTTAAAATGATTCAATTGTATGAATTCGTTTATTATCCCAGGTTCTACTGAGTAAGTGAGTGAATTATTTTTACATGTATGTAGTACACAAGGTCATTAACAAAAAGTACCGAAAACGGGTAGGATTTTACGCCTTTTAAAGGAATTTTCAGAAAGTATCAAAACGAATTCGAGATTCTAAAGAAAAGAACGCGCTAACAATCTTTCTGCTTTGTTCAAATACTTAAATGGACTATACATCGTCTATTATTCACTTAAAAAATTAAATAGACTATACATCGTCCATTTTTCATGTAAAAAATTTTTTCATGCAAAAAATAAATGGACTATAATCGTCCATTTTTCATGCAAAACAATTAAATGGACTATACATCGTCTATCATTCACGTAAAAAATTAAATAGACTATACATCAGCATTTTTTATGCAAAATATAAATGGACTATACATCGTCCATTTTTCACGCAAAAAATATTTTTATGCAAAAAATATAATGGACTATACATCAGCATTTTTTACGCAAAAAATAAATGGACTACACATCGTCCATTTTTCATCCAAAAAAATTTAATGGACTATACATCGTCTATTATACACATAAAAAATTAAATAGGCTATACATCGTCGATTTTTCGTGCAAAACAATTAAATGGACTATACATCGTCTATTATTCACGTAAAAAAATTAAATAGACTATACATCAGCATTTTTTATGCAAAATATAAATGGACTATAGATCGTCCATTTTTAATGCAAGAAATAAATGGACTATACATCGTCCATTTTTCATGCAAAACAATTAAATGGACTATACATCGTCTATTATTCTCGCAAAGAATTAAATAGACTATACATCGTCCATTTTTCATGCAAAAAATAATTTCATGCAAAAAATATAATGGACTATACATTAGCATTTTTTATGCAAAAAATAAATGGATTATACAGCTTCCATTTTTCATGCAAAACAATTAAATCGTCTATTATTTACGTAAAAAATTAAATAGACTATACATCAGCATTTTTTATGCAAAAAATAAATGGACTATAATCGTCCATTTTTCATGCAAAACAAGTAAATGGACTATACATCGTCTATTATTCTCGTAAAAAATTAAATAGACTATACATCGTCCATTTTTCATGCAAAAACTATTTTCAAGCAAAAAATATAATGGACTATACATCAGCATTTTTAATGCAAAAAATAAATATACTATACATCGTCCATTTTTCATGCAAAAAATATTTTCATGCAAAAAATATAATGGACTATACATCAACATTTTTTATGCAAAAAATAAATGGACTATACATAGTCCAATTTTCATGTAAAACAATTAAATGGATTATACATCTATTATTCACTTAAAAAATTAAATAGACTATACATCGTCCATTTTACATGCAAAAATTATTTTTATACCAAAAATATAATGGACTATACATCAGCATTTTTATGCAAAAAATAAATGGACTATACATCGTCCATTTTTCATGCAAAAAATATTTTCATGCAAAAGTTATAATGGACTATTCATCAGCATTTTATACGCAAAAAATAAATGAATTATATATCGTCCATTTTTCATGCAAAACAACTAAATGGACTATACATCGCCTATTATTCACTTAAAAAATTAAATAGACTATACATCAGCATTTTTTATGCAAAAAACAAATGGAGTATACATCGTCCATTTTTCATGCAAAAAATATTTTCATGCAAAAATTATAATGGACTATTCATCAGCATTTTATACGCAAAAAATAAATGAATTATACATCGTCCATTTTTCATGCAAAACAATTAAATGGACTATACATCGTCTATTATTCACTTAAAAAATTAAATAGACTATACATCAGCATTTTTTATGCAAAATATAAATGGGCTATACATCGTCCATTTTTCATGCAAAAAATATTTTCATGCAAAAAATATAATGGACTATACATCAGCATTTTTTATGCAAAAAATAAATGGACTATACATCGTCCATTTTTCATGCAAAAATTATTTTCATACAAAAAATATAATGGACTATACATCAGCATTTTTATGCAAAAAATAAATGGACTATACATCGTCCAATTTTCATGCAAAACAATTAAATGGACTATACATCGTCTATTATTCACTTAGAAAATTAAATAGACTATACATCAGCATTTTTTATCCAAGAAATAAATGGACTATACATTGTCCATTTTTCATGCAAAAAATATTTTCATACAAAAATTATAATGGACTATACATCAGCATTTTTACGCAAAAAATAAATGGACTATACATCGTCCATTTTTCATGCAAAACAATTAAATTGACTATACATCGTCTATTATTCACTGAAAAAATTAAATAGACTATACATCAGCATTTTTTATGCAAAAAATAAATGGACTATACCTCGTCCATTTTTCATGCAAAAAATATTTTCATGCAAAAAATATTTTCATGCAAAAAATATAATGGACTATACATCAGCATTTTTTACGCAAGAAATAAATGAACTATACATCGTCCATTTTTCATGCAAAAAATATTTTCATGCAAAAAATATAATGGACTATACATCAGCATTTTTTATGCAAAAAATAAATGGACTATACATCGTCCATTTTTAATGCAAAAATTATTTTCATACAAAAAATATAATGGACTATACACAGCATTTTTTATGCAAAAAATAAATGGACTATACATCGTCCAATTTTCATGCAAAACAATTAAATGGACTATACATCGTCTATTATTCACTTAGAAAATTAAATAGACTATACATCAGCATGTTTTATGCAAAAAATAAATGGACTATAATTGTCCATTTTTCATGCAAAACAATTAAATGGACTATACATCGTCATTTATTCTCGTAAAAAATTAAATGGACTATACATCGTCCATTGTTCATGCAAAAAATATTTTCATACAAAAAATATAATTGACTATACATCAGCATTTTTATGCAAAAAATAAATGGACTATACATCGTCCATTTTTCATGCAAAACAATTAAATTGACTATACATCGTCTATTATTCACTTAAAATATTAAATAGACTAAACATCAGCATTTTTATGCAAAAAATAAATGGACTATACATCGCCCATTTTTCATGCAAAAAATATTTTCATGCAAAAAATATAATGGACTATACATCAGCATTTTTTACGCAAGAAATAAATGAACTATACATCGTCCAATTTTCATGCAAAAAATATTTTCATGCAAAAAATATAATGGACTATACATCAGCATTTTTTATGCAAAAAATAAATGGATCATACATCGTCCATTTTTTATGTAAAACAATGGACTATAAATCGTCTATTATTCACTTAAAAAATTAAATAGACTATACATCAGCATTTTTTATCCAAAAATATTTTTTATGCAAAAAATATTTTCATGCAAAAAATATAATGGACTATACATCAGCAATTTTTACGCAAAAAATTAATGGACTATACATCGTCCATTTTTCATGCAAAACAATTAAATGGACTATACATCGTCTATTATTCACGCAAAATATTAAATAGACTATACATCAGCATGGACTATAATCGTCCATTTTTCATGCAAAAAATATTTTTATGCAAAATATATAATGGACTATACATCAGCATTTTTTATGCAAAAAATAAGTGGACTATACATCGTCCATTTTTCATGCAAAACAATTAAATGGACTACACATCGTCTATTATTCACTTAAAAAATTAAATAGACTATAAATCAGCATTTTTTATGCAAAAATTAATGGACCATACATCGTCCATTTTTCATGCAAAAAATATTCTCATACAAATAATATAATGGACTATACATAAGCATTTTTTACACAAAAAATATATGGCTATACATCGTCCATTTTTCATGCAAAACAATTAAATGGACTCTATTATTCACGTAAAAAATTAAATAGACTATACATCGTCCATTTTTCATGCAAAAAATATTTTCATGCAAAAAATATAATGGACTATACATCAGCATTTTTTAAGCAAAAAATAAATGGACTATACATCGTCCATTTTTCATCCAAAAAAATTTAATGGACTATACATCGTCCATTTTTCATGCAAAACAATTAAATGAACTATACATCGTCTATTATTCACGAAAAAAATTAATTAGACTATACATCGTCCATTTTTCATGCAAAAATTATTTTCATACAAAAAATATAATGGACTATACATCAGCATTTTTATGCAAAAAATAAATGGACTATACATCGTCCATTGTTCATGGAAAAAATATTTTCATATAAAAAATATAATGGACTATACATCAGCATTTTTATGCAAAAAATAAATGGACTATACATCGTCCATTGTTCATGCAAAAAATATTTTCATACAAAAAATATAATGGACTATACATCAGCATTTTTATGCAAAAAATAAATGGACTATACATCGTCCATTTTAAATGCAAATATTATTTTCATACAAAAAATATAATGGACTATACACAGCATTTTTTATGCAAAAAATAAATGGACTATACATCGTCCATTTTTCATGCAAAAAATATTTTCATGCAAAAAATATTTTCATGCAAAAAATATAATGGACTATACATCAGCATTTTTTACGCAAAAAATAAATGGACTATACATCGTCCATTTTTAATGCAAAAATTATTTTCATACAAAAAATATAATGGACTATACACAGCATTTTTTATGCAAAAAATAAATGGACTATACATCGTCCAATTTTCATGCAAAACAATTAAATGGACTATACATCGTCTATTATTCACTTAGAAAATTAAATAGACTATACATCAGCATGTTTTATGCAAAAAATAAATGGACTATAATTGTCCATTTTTCATGCAAAACAATTAAATGGACTATACATCGTCATTTATTCTCGTAAAAAATTAAATGGACTATACATCGTCCATTGATCATGCAAAAAATATTTTCATACAAAAAATATAATGGACTATACATCAGCATTTTTATGCAAAAAATAAATGGACTATACATCGTCCATTTTTCATGCAAAACAATTAAATGGACTATACATCGTCTATTATTCACTTAAAAAATTAAATAGACTATACATCAGCATTTTTTACGCAAGAAATAAATGAACTATACATCGTCCAATTTTCATGCAAAAAATATTTTCATGCAAAAAATATAATGGACTATACATCAGCATTTTTATGCAAAAAATAAATGGACTATACATCGTCCATTTTTTATGTAAAACAATTAAATGGACTATAAATCGTCTATTATGCACTTAAAAAATTAAATAGACTATACATCAGCATTTTTTATCCAAAAATATTTTTTATGCAAAAAATATTTTCATGCAAAAAATATAATGGACTATACATCAGCAATTTTTACGCAAAAAATTAATGGACTATACATCGTCCATTTTTCATGCAAAACAATTAAATGGACTATACATCGTCTATTATTCACGCAAAAAATTAAATAGACTATACATCAGCATGGACTATAATCGTCCATTTTTCATGCAAAAAATATTTTCATGCAAAATATATAATGGACTATACATCAGCATTTTTTATGCAAAAAATAAGTGGACTATACATCGTCCATTTTTCATGCAAAACAATTAAATGGACTCTATTAATCACGTAAAAAATTAAATAGACTCTACATCGTCCATTTTTCATGCAAAAAATATTTTCATGCAAAAAATATAATGGACTATACATCAGCATTTTTTAATCAAAAAATAAATGGACTATGCATCGTCCATTTTTCATCCAAAAAAATTTAATGGACTATACATCGTCCATTTTTCATGCAAAACAATTAAATGAACTATACATCGTCTATTATTCACGAAAAAAATTAATTAGACTATACATCGTCCATTTTTCATGCAAAAATTATTTTCATACAAAAAATATAATGGACTATATACATCAGCATTTTTTACACAAAAAATATATGGCTATACATCGTCCATTTTTCATGCAAAACAATTAAATGGACTCTATTATTCACGCAAAAAATTAAATAGACTATACATCAGCATGGACTATAATCGTCCATTTTTCATGCAAAAAATATTTTCATGCAAAATATATAATGGACTATACATCAGCATTTTTTATGCAAAAAATAAGTGGACTATACATCGTCCATTTTTCATGCAAAAAATATTTTCATGCAAAAAATATAATGGACTATACATCAGCATTTTTTAATCAAAAAATAAATGGACTATGCATCGTCCATTTTTCATCCAAAAAAATTTAATGGACTATACATCGTCCATTTTTCATGCAAAACAATTAAATGAACTATACATCGTCTATTATTCACGAAAAAAATTAATTAGACTATACATCGTCCATTTTTCATGCAAAAATTATTTTCATACAAAAAATATAATGGACTATACATCAGCATTTTTATGCAAAAAATAAATGGACTATACATCGTCCATTTTTTATGTAAAACAATTAAATGGACTATAAATCGTCTATTATTCACTTAAAAAATTAAATAGACTATACATCAGCATTTTTTATCCAAAAATATTTTTTATGCAAAAAATATTTTCATGCAAAAAATATAATGGACTATACATCAGCAATTTTTACGCAAAAAATTAATTGACTATACATCGTCCATTTTTCATGCAAAACAATTAAATGGACTATGCATCGTCTATTATTCACGCAAAAAATTAAATAGACTATACATCAGCATGGACTATAATCGTCCATTTTTCATGCAAAAAATATTTTCATGCAAAATATATAATGGACTATACATCAGCATTTTTTATGCAAAAAATAAGTGGACTATACATCGTCCATTTTTCATGCAAAACAATTAAATGGACTCTATTATTCACGTAAAAAATTAAATAGACTCTACATCGTCCATTTTTCATGCAAAAAATATTTTCATGCAAAAAATATAATGGACTATACATCAGCATTTTTTAATCAAAAAATAAATGGACTATGCATCGTCCATTTTTCATCCAAAAAAATTTAATGGACTATACATCGTCCATTTTTCATGCAAAACAATTAAATGAACTATACATCGTCTATTATTCACGAAAAAAATTAATTAGACTATACATCGTCCATTTTTCATGCAAAAATTATTTTCATACAAAAAATATAATGGACTATATACATCAGCATTTTTTACACAAAAAATATATGGCTATACATCGTCCATTTTTCATGCAAAACAATTAAATGGACTCTATTATTCACGTAAAAAATTAAATAGACTATACATCGTCCATTTTTCATGCAAAAAATATTTTCATGCAAAAAATATAATGGACTATACATCAGCATTTTTTAAGCAAAAAATAAATGGACTATACATCATCCATTTTTCATCCAAAAAAATTTAATGGACTATACATCGTCCATTTTTCATGCAAAACAATTAAATGAACTATACATCGTCTATTATTCACGAAAAAAATTAATTAGACTATACATCGTCCATTTTTCATGCAAAAATTATTTTCATACAAAAAATATAATGGACTATACATCAGCATTTTTATGCAAAAAATAAATGGACTATACATCGTCCATTGTTCATGGAAAAAATATTTTCATATAAAAAATATAATGGACTATACATCAGCATTTTTATGCAAAAAATAAATGGACTATACATCGTCCATTGTTCATGCAAAAAATATTTTCATACAAAAAATATAATGGACTATACATCAGCATTTTTATGCAAAAAATAAATGGACTATACATCGTCCATTTTTCATGCAAAATAATTAAATGGACTATACATCGTCTATTATTCACTGAAAAAATTAAATAGACTATACATCAGCATTTTTTATGCAAAAAATAAATGGACTATACATCGTCTATTATTCAATTAAAAAATTAAATAGACTATACATCAGCATTTTTCATGCAAAAAATAAATGGACTATACATCGTCCATTTTTCATGAAAAAAATATTTTCATGCAAAAAATATAATGGACTATACATCAGCATTTCTTATGCAAAAAATAAATGGATCATACATCGTCCATTTTTTATGTAAAACAATTAAATGGACTATACATCGTCTATTATTCACTTAAAAAATTAAATAGACTATACATCAGCATTTTTTATCCAAAAATATTTCTTATGCAAAAAATATTTTCATGCAAAAAATATAATGGACTATACATAAGCATTTTTACTCAAAAAATAAATGGACTATACATCGTCTATTATTCAATTAAAAAATTAAATAGACTATACATCAGCATTTTTTATGCAAAAAATAAATGGACTATACATCGTCCATTTTTCATGCAAAAAATATTTTCATGCAAAAAATATAATGGACTATACATCAGCATTTTTTATGCAAAAAATAAGTGGACTATACATTGTCCATTTTTCATGCAATACAATTAAATGGACTATACATCGTCTATTATTCACTTAAAAAATTAAATAGACTATACATCAGCATTTTTTATGTAAAAAATAAATGGACCATACATCGTCCATTTTTCATGCAAAAAATATTTTCATACAAATAATATAATGGACTATACATCAGCATTTTTTACGCAAAAAATATATGGCTATACATCGTCCATTTTTCATGCAAAACAATTAAATGGACTATACATCGTCTATTATTCTCGCAAAAAATTAAATAGACTATAGATCAGTATTTTTTATGCAAGAAATAAATGGACTATAATCGTCAATTTTTCATGCAAAACAATTAAATAGACTATACATCGTCTATTATTCTCGTAAAAAATTAAAAAGACTATACATCGTCCATTTTTCATGCAAAAAAATATTTTCATGCAAAAAATATAATGGACTATACATCAGCATTTTTTATGCAAAAAATAAATGGACTATACATCGTCAATTTTTCATTCAAAACAATTAAATGGACTATACATCGTCTATTATTCACGCAAAAAATTAAATAGACTATACATCAGCATTTTTCATGCAAAAAATATTTTCATGCAAAAAAATATAATGGACTATACATCAGCATTTTTTACGCAAGAAATAAATGGACTATACATCGTCCATTTTTCATGCAAAAAATATTTTCATGCAAAAAATATAATGGACTATACATCAGCATTTTTTATGCAAAAAATAAATGGACTATACATCGTCCATTTTTCATGCAAAACAAATTAATGGACTATACATCGTCTATTTTTCTCGTAAAAAATTAAATAGACTATACATTGTCCATTTTTCATGCAAAAAATATTTTCATGCAAAAAATATTGTCATGCAAAAAATATAATGGACTATACATCAGCATTTTTTATGCAAAAAATAAATGGACTATACATCGTCCATTTTTCATGCAAAACAATGAAATGGACTATACATCGTCTATTATTCACTTAAAAAATTAAATAGACTATACATCAGCATTTTTTATGCACAAAATTAATGGACTATACATCGTCTATTATTCTCGTAAAAATGAAAAAGACTATATATCGTCCATTTTTCATGCAAAAAATATAATGGACTATACATCAGCATTTTTTATGCAAAAAATAAATGGACTATACATAGTCCATTTTTCATGCAAAACAAATTAATGGACTATACATCGTATATTATTCTCGTAAAAAATTAAATAGACTATACATCGTCCATTTTTCATGCAAAAAATATTTTTATGCAAAAAATATTGTCATGCAAAAAATATAATGGACTATACATCAGCATTTTTTATGCAAAAAATAAATGGACTATACATCAGCATTTTTTATGCAATAAATAAATGGAATCGTCCATTTTTCATGCAAAACATGAATATTAGACATCGTCTAATATTCACTTAAAAAATTAAAAAGACTATACATCAGAATTTTTTATGCAAAATATAAATGGACTATACATCGTCCATTTTTCATGCAAAAAATGTTTTCATGCAAAAAATATAATGGACTATACATCAGCATTTTTTACGCAAAAAATAAATGGACTATATATCGTCCATTTTTCATGCAAAACAATTAAATGGACTATACATCGTCTATTATTCACTTAAAAAATTAAATAGACTATACATCAGCATTTTTTACGCAAGAAATAAATGGACCATTTTTTATGCAAAAAATAAATGGATCATACATCGTCCATTTTTCATGCAAAAAATATTTTCATATAAAAAATATAATGGACTATATATAAAAGACGTTGTTTTAGTAAAAAAAAACTAATGCCCTAATTCAGTAAGAAGATTTAGGACGTTTTTGTTTGAAAGTGCTTCTGAGTTCTTGTCTTTGAAGTCTATAAATTATTTTCTTCAAAAATGGTTGTTGTCTTTGATAATGAAAAATATAAATATTATTGCCATGTTTTTAAAACATAAAAATTCAATTAAATTATTATACAATAGTTTGAAAAATATATGAAAAAATATGTGTTGGATATAATGTTTAGAACAAAATCATAAAGCAAATACACGAACCTTCTAGCATAGACAATAAATACTAATTGTTTTAAAGAATCAAAACTGCTTCTTTTTTTCGTCAATAGACAAGACGATACATTCGTCGAACAGAATTAGGGCATAAAACTCTTTCTCAGTTTAAATTTTAAATAAAAAAACGTTGTTTTAAATACAAAAGTTCAATAAGCAATGCCTTTATTTCTCAAACGTAGTATATCATAATTTTGACAACTAAATCAGAGTGAAAATTTATGAAATCCAAAGTTAACTAGATTAATATTTTTTTAAGAGATATATTTGAAACGGAAAACTATTCAAATAAATGAGGGTTGCCAACAGTCGGCTATCCTGCATCTAAAACGTCCTCGTTTTTATCGTTTGAAGAATCGTAGTTAGTTTCATCATCAAAGATTGGTGGCAATTCCCAACAAGGTTTCAGTTTATCAGAAGCATAAACCGATGAGTAATGACGAGATGATCTTTTGGAATTTTGGATGTCTTCGATCATGTATCTGTCATTATTTAGAACTTTAGTTATTTTGAAAGGTCCTTTGTACCGCGGTTCTAATTTCCGAGATGTTCCACTACTTGAAGGTTCGTTTTCAGCTAATACAAGGTCGTCAACTTCGTATTGGTGTGGAGTTGTATGAATATTATCAAACCGTTGTTTTGCTTGGCTGCGTTTTGTATTAATGCTATCGGAAGCTTTTTGTCGAATTTCCTTCATTTCGTCTTCTGTATGACTATAATTTTTGTGCAATGCCAGAAGAATCTTATTTTGAAGATTATCGCGTGGAGAATAACAAAATAGTAACTCATGAGGACTTTTACCAGATGTCTTGTTCTTCATTGTGTTTATGGACCATTGAATATTCATCAAATGTTCATCCCAGCGTTTATCGTTTTGGGTAGTAGGTAAAAGCATTGAAAGTAATGTACGATTTGTCCTTTCTGCATGACCATTAGCCCTTGGTGTCCTTACAGCGTTGAGTACATGTTTTATTCTATTATGAAGACAATATCTCTTGAATTCGTTTGACGTAAATGACGTTCCTCTATCCGTGACTATTCGTGTTGGCACTCCAAAGTAACTGGAAAATTCATTTAAAATGTTGATAACGTACCTGCTGGCGGTACTTTTTACTGCTCTAACTATCGTAAATTTAGTAAACGAATCCACTATAACTAATATATGTTCGTTCTGCTTACTACTTTTCGGAAATGGTCCTAAATGATCCAAATGGACCGTGTTAAATGGTATATGTTCAATGTCATCGAAATGGTATTCACCTTCTCTGCGACCACCTTTACTTTTGTTGTAAGCACATTAAATACACGCTTTTATGTACGACTTCACAAAATTTCTCATTCTTGAAAACCAAACATAACTTAAAAGCTTATCCATCGTTTTTTCAAGACCTAGATGACTGTTTTTGTCGTGACAATCTTCAACTACTCTCCATCGCATTGATTTCGGAACAACCCACAAATGTTTACCATTATGCTTTCGGAATAATCTGCCATGCTCATAATGATACTCCTTTAATAATATTTTATCTTTATTTTGGAGCTTGATAACGATTTCTTTAATTGATTCATCTTGTCTTTGCATTACAGATAGCCAGTCATCATTATGTAGGTAAACTTTATCAATTTTAAGGGTAGCAACATCTATATCGTTAGCGGACTCATTAGGTGCACGACTTAAGGCATCAACGTGCTCCATATATTGACTTTTCCGGTGCTCTAAAGTCATATCAAAATCTTGAATTTTTAACCACCATCGAGCTATACGAGGGATTAATTCACGTTTAGTCATTGCAGATTTTACAGCACTGCAATCAGTTACTACTTTTACTGGTTTACCATAAATGTAATATCGAAACCTTTCTAACGTCTCTACAACCGCTAAAGTTTCCAATTCGTAGCTGTGAAAATTTCTCTCCGTTGGACTCGTTGATCTGCTGTAATAAGCCACTGGCCTTAATTTCCCATCTTCTTCTTGTAATAATACTCCAGCTAAACCTATAGAGCTTGCATCCGTGTGAATCTCATGTTTTGCTTCTAGACTAAAAGCTGTCATTACTGGTTGAGATGATAATTTAGCTTTTAATTCAACAAATGCTGTTTCTTGTTGACTAGTCCATACAAATTTTTCATTTTTACGCAATAATTTTCTTAGTGGCTCTGCTATAATTGAAAAACCTGGAATAAATTTTCGAAAATATCCACTTAAGCCTAGAAATTTTCGAACTTCGTGAATATTTTCAGGTCGTTTAAATTGTTTTATCGCAGCAGACTTCTCTTTACCAGGGCTAATTCCTTCAGGAGTTATTTGATGGCCAAGAAATTCAATAGTAGTTTTAAAAAACACACATTTTTTTATGTTAAGCGTTAAGTTTGCGTCTCTTAAAACATTTAAAACTGTTCTTATTTTTGTAAACATCTCGTCTTTAGTATTACTGCCAATGAGTATGTCATCCATGTAGTGCATCATGTTTTCCTTACCCGCACGTTCTTGAATTTTTGCCATTAACCGTTGAAAAACCATCGGCGCGTTTTTCAGACCGAAAGGCATGCGCTTGAATTCGTATAGTCCTTCAGTTGTTATAAATGCTGTATATTTTCGGCTTTCTGGTTCAATTAAAATTTGATAATAGCCACTATTGAGATCTAAAGTTGTAAAATATTTATATTTCTTGGCTTTTTGAAGGCATTTCTCAATATTTGGCGTCGGAAAATTTTCTTTTACCATTAGATTATTCAAATGCCTATAATCTATACAGAGTCGTTCATTACCGTTTTTCTTTTTTTGAAGTACAACTGGACTCGCATATTCTGAACTGGAAAAAGTTATTATATCGTTGTCTAATAGCTCTTGAATCATTTCTGCTATTATATTTTTCTTTGCCTCTGGAACACGATACGGGAATTGCTTTACAATTTTGGAATTAGTTAGACTTATTTGTATTTTAACTAAATCTGTCTTTCCAAGATTTTGCAAATTGTTTGAAGAAAACACATCTTTATTTTCTTGTATGAGCTCTAGCAATTTGTCTTTTTCATCACTCAAGTCACATTTAATAAGATTTTCATCTATAAATTCCTTATTTGAATTCGTATCACTCGTTGCTTCATTATTGGTACCGACTCGAACTTCAGCGTCAGTTTTGTTAATGATCGTTATTCTTCCATCTTGAACTACCATCATTATATTTCCATTGACAAAGGCATCTTGACCCAGTAAGATATCGGTCAGTAAAAGTTCATCATCGACCAAATATAAAGTTAATGGTACATCAATATCGTTAATAATCAAATTTATCAAAATTTTTTCATTTGCGTTGCGAATACCACCACAAATACCGGAAATTCGCATAGCACAACCAATAGGTTTTACATCTATTTTTTCACAGACCGATTTTTTAATTAAACTGCATTGACTTCCAGTATCTATGAAAGCATTTAAAATTTTGTTATTTAGATTTACTGATATTTTAAAAACGTCATCGTTATTACAGTTGTAGCATTTTGCTTGCATTGAGTTTCATTTTTACCGTGAACTTTATAACATTTTTCACAACGAGCACGCCTTTGAGGTTTCGGACAGTTAGTAGAGATATGTCCCATTTCATTGCAATTGAAACATTTAATTTCTCTACCAGATTTTACTGCAGCTTTATAGCTATCAGCATTTAGATTTTTATTCACTGCGTCACTTATTTTGTATCTGCTTTCAGAATTTTTCATGACACGTTTTTCTGGGACGTTTCGTTCATACTCACTCAAAATTTCCCGTAATTGTTTGACTGAATCGATTTTCTGTGCTGCAATAGCTACTTGAATTTCACGATTTTGCAATCCTTCTCTAGCATATTTAACAATAGCTTTTTCACTTATTTTACACCGTTTTCCTAATGCACATATGCGAAAGCAATAGTCTGTAACCTTTTCATCATTCTTACGTACCGTACTTATCATTTTAAAATGTATTTCTGCTTCATCTTGTGTAGAGCCAAATTCTTCGACCAAATCTCTAGAAAAATCATTCCAATTTGAATGTAAAATTTGAAGTGAATCTAGCCACAAACGTGCAGCCCCTTTCATTCGACTATATACTGCGAGAAGTAAACATTTTTCCTCCCAGTGATAGGCTCGGATAGCACTCTCAACTCGTTCAACAAATTGTTCAACGGATAGTGAGGATTCATTTGTCGGATCAAATTCTGGAATAGTTTCTGAAATCTCACGAACAGAACAATTATTAGTTGAATGAGGAACTGGATATACGTTTGAAGCTGTGACGTTGTTCAATCTCTGACGTTGTATATTTGCCGCTTCTTGCGTGTTTTGGGTAACCGTTTGGAAAACACTCATCGCGCTTTCAAGCATTTTCTTTAATTCGTCCACCTGTTGTTGCAAATTTAAGACATCGTTGTTTTGTGGAACTGCATGTACATTTAAATGACTACTAGTTGGAGGAGTAAGTGATGAGGCCATTTCCTCAAAACCATCAATTTCCTCACCGTTGTCGTCAATTTCGTCTGTACCAGTGATACTTACAAGGCGTTGAATTAACTCCGCTTTTGTTCCTGAGCTCGGCAATTCTCGTTCACGTAGTAGCTGTTTTAGCTCGTCAACTTTTAACGTTGAAAGTTTTCTCATATTTTATTTCGCTGAAAATTATTTACCACAAATAGTTTAATTCAATTGATTCCGATCCCACTTCTGATCTAAAAGACGTTGTTTTAGTAAAAAAAACTAAAACTCTTTCTCAATTTAAATTTTAAATAAAAAAACGTTGTTTTAAATACAAAAGTTCAATAAGCAATGCCTTTATTTCTCAAACGTAGTATAAATAATTTTGACAACTAAATCAGAGTGAAAATTTATGAAAATCAAAGTTAACAAGATTAATATTTTTTTAAGAGATATATTTGAAACGGAAAACTATTCAAATAAATGAGGGTTGCCAACATATATGTACATCAGCAATTTTTACGCAAAAAATAAATGGGCTATACATCATCCATTTTTCATGCAAAACAATTAAATGGACTCTACATTGTCTATTATTCACGTAAAACATGAAATAGACTATACATCGTCCATTTTTCATGCAAAAAATATTTTCATGCAAAAAATATTGTCATGCAAAAAATAAATGGGCTATACATCATCCATTTCTCGTGCAAAACAAATAAATGGACTGTACATAGTCTATTATTCACTTAAAGAATTAAATAGACTATACATCAGCATTTTTTATGCAAAAAATAAATGGACTATACATCGTCCATTTTTCATGCAAAACAATTAAATGGACTATACATCCTCTATTATTCACTTAAAAAAATAAATAGACTATACATCAGCATTTTTTATGCAAAAAATAAATGGACTATACATCGTCCATTTTTCATGCAAAACAATTAAATGGACTATACATCCTCTATTATTCACTTAAAAAAATAAATAGACTATACATCAGCATTTTTTATGCAAAAAATAAAAGGACAATACATTGTCCATTTTTCATGCAAAACAATTAAATGGACTATACATCGTCTATTTTCTGGTAAAAAATTAAATAGACTATACATCGCCCATTTTTCATGCAAAAAATATTTTCATGCAAAAAATATAATGGACTATACATCAGCATTTTTTATTCAAAAAATAAATGGACTATACATCATCCATTTTTCATGCAAAAAATATTTTCATATAAAAAATATAATGGACTATATACATATGTACATCAGCAATTTTTACGCAAAAAATAAATGGGCTATACATCATCCATTTTTCATGCAAAAAATGTTTTCATGCAAAAAATATAATGGACTATACATCACAATTTTTTTCCCAAAAAATAAATGGACTATACATCGTCCATTTTTCATGCAAAACAATTAAATGGACTATACATCGTCTATTATTCACTTAAAAAATTAAATAGACTATTTTTCATGCAAAACAATTAAATGGACTATACATCGTCTAATATTCACTTAAAAAATTAAATAGACTATACATCAGCATTTTTTATGCAAAAAATAAATGGACTATACATCGTCCATTTTTCATGCAAAAAATGTTTTCATGCAAAAAATATAATGGACTATACATCACAATTTTTTTCCCAAAAAATAAATGGACTATACATCGTCCTTTTTTCATGCAAAACAATTAAATGGACTATACATCGTCTATTATTCACTTAAAAATTAAATAGACTATACAACAGCATTTTTTATGCAAAAAATAAATGAACTATAATCGTCCATTTTTCATGCAAAAAATATTTTCATGCAAAAAATATTGTCATGCAAAAAATATAATGTACTATACATCAGCATTTTTATGCAAAAAATAAATGGACTATACATCTTCAATATTTCATGCGAAAAATATTTTCATACAAAAAATATAATAGACTATACATCAGCATTTTTTACGCAAAAAATAAATGGACTATACATCGTCCATTTTTCATGCAAAACAATTAAATGGACTATACATCGTCTATTATTCACTTAAAAAATTAAATAGACTATTTTTCATGCAAAACAATTAAATGGACTATACATCGTCTATTATTCACTTAAAAAATTAAATAGACTATATATCAGCATTTTTTATGCAAAAAATAAATGGACTATATATCGTCCATCTTTCGTGCAAAACAAATAAATGGACTGTACATAGTCTATTATTCACTTAAAGAATTAAATAGACTATACATCAGCATTTTTTATGCAAAAAATAAATGGACTATACATCGTCCATTTTTCATGCAAAAAATATAATAGACTATACATCAGCATTTTTTATGCAAAAAATAAATGGACTATACATCGTCCATTTTTCATGCAAAACAATTAAATGGACTATACATCCTCTATTATTCACTTAAAAAAATAAATAGACTATACATCAGCATTTTTTATGCAAAAAATAAATGGACTATACATCGTCCATTTTTCATGCAAAACAATTAAATGGACTATACATCCTCTATTATTCACTTAAAAAAATAAATAGACTATACATCAGCATGTTTTATGCAAAAAATAAATGGACAATACATTGTCCATTTTTCATGCAAAACAATTAAATGGACTATACATCGTCTATTATTCACGCAAGAATTTAAAATGACTATACATCGTCCATTTTTCATGCAAAAATATTTTTATGCAAAAAATATAATATGGCCTATACATCAGCATTTTTATGCAAAAAATAAATAGACTATACATCGTCAAATTTTTCATGCAAAACAATTAAATGGACTATACATCGTCTATTATTCACGTAAAAATTAAATAGACTATACATCGTCCATTTTTCATGCAACACAAGTGAATGGACTATACATCGTCTATTATTCACGCAAAAAATTAAATAGACTATACATCGTCCATTTTTCATGCAAAAAATATTTTCATGCAAAAAATATAATGGACTATATATAATTCAGAATTTTTGATGCAAAAAATAAATGGACTATACATCGTCAAATTTTTCATGCAAAACAATTAAATGGACTCTACATCGTCTATTATTCACTTAAAAAATTAAATAGACTATACATCAGCATTTTTTATGCAAAAAATAAATGGACTATACATAGTTTATTTTTCATGCAAAATAACTAAATGGATTCTACATCGTTTATTATTCACGTAAAAAATTAAATAGACTATACGTCGTCCATTTTTCATGCAAAAAATATTTTCATGCAAAAAATATAATGGACTATATATACATCAGAATTTTTGATGCAAAAAATAAATGGACTATACATCGTCAAATTTTTCATGCAAAACAATTAAATGGACTCTACATCGTCTATTATTCACTTAAAAAATTAAATAGACTATACATCAGCATTTTTTAAGCAAAAAATAAATGGACTACTCATCGTCCATTTTTCATGCAAAACAATTAAATGGACTATACATCGTCTATTATTTACGTAAAAAATTAAATAGACTATACATCTTCCCTTTTTCATCCAAAAAAATTTAATGCACTATACATCGTCCATTTTTCATGCAAAACAAATAAATGGACAATACATCGTCTACTATTCACGAAAAAAAATTAATTAGACTATACATCATCCATTTTTCATGCAAAAATTATTTTCATAAAAAAATATAATGGACTATAGGACCATACATCGTCCATTTTTCATGCAAAACAATTAAATGGACTATACATCGTCGATTTTTCATGCGAAACAATTAAATGGACTATACATCGTCTATTATTCACGCAAAAAATTAAATAGGCTATACATCAGCATTTTTTATTTTATCCAAAAAATTCGTCCATTTTTCATGCAAAACAATTAAATGGACTAAACATCGTCTATTATTCATTTTTCATGCAAAAAATATAATGGACTATACATCAGCATTTTTTTATGCAAAAAATATATGGACAATACATCGTCCATTTTTAATGTTAAACAATTAAATGGACTATATATCGTCTATTATTCACGTAAAAAATTATATAGACTATACATCGCCCATTTTTCATGCACAACAATTAAATGGGCTATACATCGTCTATTATTCACGTAAAAAATTAAATAGACTATACATCGTCCATTTTTCATGCAAAAAATATTTTCATGCAAAAAATATAATGGACTATACATTAGCATTTTTTATGCAAAAAATAAATGGACTATACATCGTCCATTTTTCATGCAAAAAAATTAAATGGACTATACATCAGCATTTTTCATGCAAAAAAATATAATGGACTACTTCAGCATTTTTTATGCAAAAAATAAATGGACTATACATCGTCCATTTTTCATGCAAAACAATTAAATGGACTATACATCGTCTATTATTCACGTAAAAGATTAAATCGACCATACATCGTCCATTTTTCATGCAAAAAATATAATGGACTATACATCAGCATATTTTATGCAAAAAATAAATGGACTATACATCGTCCATTTGTCATGCAAAAAATATTTTCATGCAAAAAAAATAATGGACTACACATCAGCAATTTTTATGCAAAAAATAAATGGACTATACATCGTCCATTTTTCATGCAAAACAATTAAATGGACTATACATCGTCTATTATTCACGAAAAAAAATAAATAGTCTATAAATCGTCCATTTTTCATGCAAAAAATATACCAAAAAATAAATGGACTATACATCGTCCATTTTTCATGCAAAACAATTAAATGGACTAAACATCGTCTTTATTCACGTAAAAAATTAAATAGACTATACAACGTCGATTTTTCATGCAAAACTATTAAATCGACTATACATCGTCTATTAGTCACGAAAAAAATTAAATAGACTATACATCGTCCATTTTTCATGCAAAAAATATTTTCATGCAAAAAATATAATGGACTATACATCAGCATTTTTTATGCAAAAAATAAATGGACTATACATCGTATATTTTTCATGCAAAAAATTAATATACTATACATCGACCATTTTTCATGCAAAAATTATTTTCATACAAAAAATATAATGGACTATACATCAGCATTTTTTATGCAAAAAATAAATGGACTATGCATCGTCCATTTTTCATGCAAAACAATTAAATGGACTATACATCGTCTATTATACACGTAAAAATTTAAATAGGCTATACATCGTCGATTTTTCGTGCAAAACAATTAAATGAACTATACATCGTCTATTATTCACGTAAAAAATTAAATAGACTATACATCGTCCATTTTTCATGCAAAAAATATTTTCATGCAAAAAATATAATGGATTATACATCAGCATTTTTTATGCAAAAAATAAATGGACTACACATCGTCCATTTTTCATGCAAAACAATTAAATGGACTATACATCAGCATTTTTTATGCAAAAAATAAATGGACTATACATCGTCCATTTTTCATGCAAAACAATTAAATGGACTATACATCGTCTATTATTCACGCAAAAAATTAAATAGACTATACATCAGCATTTTTTTATGCAAAAAATAAATGGACTATACATCGTCCATTTTTCATGAAAAACAATTAAATGGACTATACATCGTCTATTATTCACGCAAAAAATTAAATAGACTATACATCAGCATTTTTTTATGCAAAAAATAAATGGATTATACATCGTCCATTTTTCATGCAAAAAATATTTTCATGCAAAAAATATAATGGATTATACATCAGCATTTTTTATGCAAAAAATAAATGGACTACACATCGTCCATTTTTCATGCAAAACAATTAAATGGACTATACATCAGCATTTTTTATGCAAAAAATAAATGGACTATAATACATCGTCCATTTTTCATGCAAAACAATTAAATGGACTATACATCGTCTATTATTCACGCAAAAAATTAAATAGACTATACATCAGCATTTTTTTATGCAAAAAATAAATGGACTACACATCGTCCATTTTTCATGCAAAACAATTAAATGGACTATACATCAGCATTTTTTATGCAAAAAATAAATGGACTATACATCGTCCATTTTTCATGCAAAACAATTAAATGGACTATACATCGTCTATTATTCACGCAAAAAATTAAATAGACTATACATCAGCATTTTTTTATGCAAAAAATAAATGGACTACACATCGTCCATTTTTCATGCAAAACAATTAAATGGACTATACATCAGCATTTTTTATGCAAAAAATAAATGGACTATACATCGTCCATTTTTCATGCAAAACAATTAAATGGACTATACATCGTCTATTATTCACGCAAAAAATTAAATAGACTATACATCAGCATTTTCTATGCAAAAATAAATGGACTATACATCGTCCATTTTTCATGCAAAACAATTAAATGGATTATACATCGTCTATTATTCACGTAAAAAATTAAATAGACTATACATCGTCGATTTTTCATGCAAAAAATATTTTCATGGAAAAAATATAATGGACTATACAGCAACATTTTTTATGGAAAAAATAAATGGGCTATACATCGTCCATTTTTAATGCAAAACAATTAAATTGACTATACATCGTCTATTATTCACGTAAAAAAATAGACTATACATCGTCGATTTTTCATGCAGATGAATTAAATGGACTATACAGCGTCTATTATTCACGTAAAAAATTAAATAGACTATAAATCGTCCATTTTTCATGCAAAAAATATTTTCATGCAAAAAATATAATGGACTCTACATCAGCATTTTTTATGCAAAAAATAAATGGACTATACATCGTCCATTTTTCATGCAAAACAATTAAGTGGATTATACATCGTCTACTATTCACGCAAAAAATTAATAGACTATACATCGTCCATTTTTCATGCAAAAAATATTTTCATGCAAAAAATATAATGGTATATACATCAGCATTTTTATGCAAAAAATAAATGGACTATACATCAGCATTTTTCATGCAAAACAATTAAATGGACTATACATCGTCTATTATTCACGTAAAAAATTAAATAGACTATACATCGTCCATTTTTCATGCAAAAAATATTTTCATGGAAAAAATATAATGGACTATACATCAGCATTTTTTATGCAAAAAATAAATGGGCTATACATCGTCAATTTTTCATGCAAAACCATTAAATGGACTATACATCGTCTATTATTCACGTAAAAAAATAGACTATACATCGTCCATTTTTCATGCAAAAAATAAATGGACTATACATTATCCATTTTTCATGCAAAACAATTAAATGGACTATACATCGTCTATTATTCACGTAAAAAATTAAGTAGACTATACATCGTCCATTTTTCATGCAAAAAATATTTTCATGGAAAAAATATAATGGACTATACATCAGCATTTTTTATGCAAAAAATAAATGGGCTATACATCGTCCATTTTTCATGCAAAACAATTAAATGGACTATACATCGTCTATAGTTCAATTAAAAGATTAAATAGACTATACATCGTCCATTTTTCATGCAAAATATATTTTCTTGCAAAAAATATAATGGACTATACATCAGCATTTTTTATGCAAAAAATAAATGGGCTATACATTGTCCATTTTACATGCAAAACAATTAAATGGACTATAAATCTTCTATTATTTACGTAAAAAAATAAATAGACTATACATCGTCCATTTTTCATACAAAAAATATAATGGACTATACTTTAGCAATTTTTATGCAAAAAACAAATGGACTATACATCGTCCATTTTTCATGCAAAAAATATAATGGACTATACTTCAGCATTTTTTATGAAAAAATAAATGGACTATACATCAGCGTTTTTTTTTATACCAAAAAATAAGTGGACTATACATCGTCCATTTTTCATGCAAAACAATTAAATGGACTATACATCGTCTATTATTCACGTAAAAAATTAAATAGACTATACATCGTCGATTTTTCATGGAAAACAATTAAATGGACTATACATCGTCTATTATTCACGCAAAAAATTAAATAGACTATACATCGTCCATTTTTCATGCAAAACAATTAAATGGACTATACATCATCTATTATTCACGCAAAAAATTAAATAGAATATACATCGTCCATTTTTCATGCAAAAAATATTTTCATGCAAAAAATATAATGGACTATACATCAGCATTTTTTATGCAAAAAATAAATGCACTTTACATCGTCCATTTTTCATGCAAAAAAATATTTTCATGCAAAAATTATAATGGACTATACATCAGCATTTTTTATGCAAAAAATAAATGCACTTTACATCGTCTATTTTTCATGCAAAAAATATTTTTATGCAAAAAATATAATGGACTATACATCAGCATTTTTTATGCAAAAAATAAATGGACTATAAATCGTCCATTTTTCATGCAAAAACTGTTTTCATGCAAAAAAATATAATGGACTATACATCAGCATTTTTTATGCAAAAAATAAATGGACTACAAATCGTCCATTTTTCATGCAAAAACTGTTTTCATGCAAAAAAATATAATGGACTATACATCAGCATTTTTTATACAAAAAAAATGGACTACACATCGTCCATTTTTCATGCAAAACAATTAAATGGACTATACATCGTCTATTATTCACATAAAAAATTAAATAGACTATACATCGTCCATTTTTCATGCAAAAAATATTTTCATGGAAAAAATATAATGGACTATATTTAGCATTTTTTATGCAAAAAATAAATGGGCTATACATCGTCCATTTTTCATGCAAAACAATTAAATGGACTATACATCGTCTATAGTTCACGTAAAAGATTAAATAGACTATACATCGTCCATTTTTCATGCAAAATATATTTTCTTGCAAAAAATATAATGGACTATACATCAGAATTTTTTATACAAAACAAATGGACAATACATCGTCCATTTTTCATGCAAAACAATTAAATGGACTATACATCGTCTATTATTCACGTAAAAAATTAAATAGACTATACATCGGCATTTTATGCAAAAAATAAATGGACTATACATCGTCCAGTTTTCATGCAAAACAATTAAATGGACTATACATCGTCTATTATTCACGCAAAAAATTAAATAGACTATACATCGTCCATTTTTCATGCAAAAAATTTTTTCATGCAAAAAATATAATGGACTATACATCAGCATTTTCTATGCAAAAAATAAAAATAAAAATACATCGTCCATTTTTCATGCATAAAATATTTTCATGCAAAAAATATAATGGACTATACATCAGCATTTTTTATACAAAAAAATGGACTACACATCGTCCATTTTTCATGCAAAACAATTAAATGGACTATACATCGTCTATTATTCACGTAAAAAATTAAATAGACTATACATCGGCATTTTATGCAAAAAATAAATGGACTATACATCGTCCAGTTTTCATGCAAAACAATTAAATGGACTATATTTCGTCTATTATTCACATAAAAAATTAAATAGACTATACATCAGCATTTTTTATGCAAAAAATAAATGGACTATACATTGTCCATTTTTCATGCAAAAAATGGACTATACATCGTCTAATATTCACGTAAAAAATTAAATAGATTATACATTGTCCATTTTTCATGCAAAAAATATTTTCATGCAAAAAATATAATGGACTATACATCAGCATTTTCTATGCAAAAAATAAATGGACTATACATCGTCCATTTATCATGCAAAAAATATTTTCATGCAAAAAATATAATGGACTATACATCAGCATTTTCTATGCAAAAAATAAATGGACTATACATCGTCCATTTTTCATGCATAAAATATTTTCATGCAAAAAATGTAATGGACTATACATCAGCATTTTTTATACAAAAAAATGGACTACACATCGTCCATTTTTCATGCAAAACAATTAAATGGACTATACATCGTCTATTATTCACGCAAAAAATTAAATAGACTATACATCGTCCATTTTTCATGCAAAAAATTTTTTCATGCAAAAAATATAATGGACTATACATCAGCATTTTTTATGCAAAACAATTAAATGGACTTTACATCAGCATATTTTATGCAAAAAATAAATGGACTATACATCGTCCATTTTTCATGCAAAAAATATATTCATGCAAAAAATATAATGGACTATACATCAGCATTTTCTATGCAAAAAATAAATGGACTATACATCGTCCATTTTTCATGCAAAACAATTAAATGGACTATACATCGTCTATTATTCACGTAAAAAATTAAATGGACTATACATCAGCATTTTTTATACAAAAAAATGGACTACACATCGTCCATTTTTCATGCAAAACAATTAAATGGACTATACATCGTCTATTATTCACGTAAAAAATTAAATAGACTATACATCGGCATTTTATGCAAAAAATAAATGGACTATACATCGTCCAGTTTTCATGCAAAACAATTAAATGGACTATATTTCGTCTATTATTCACATAAAAAATTAAATAGACTATACATCAGCATTTTTTATGCAAAAAATAAATGGACTATACCTTGTCCATTTTTCATGCAAAAAATGGACTATACATCGTCTAATATTCACGTAAAAAATTAAATAGATTATACATCGTCCATTTTTCATGCAAAAAATATTTTCATGCAAAAAATATAATGGACTATACATCAGCATTTTCTATGCAAAAAATAAATGGACTATACATCGTCCATTTTTCATGCAAAAAATATTTTCATGCAAAAAATATAATGGACTATACATCAGCATTTTCTATGCAAAAAATAAATGGACTATACATCGTCCATTTTTCATGCATAAAATATTTTCATGCAAAAAATATAATGGACTATACATCAGCATTTTTTATACAAAAAAATGGACTACACATCGTCCATTTTTCATGCAAAACAATTAAATGGACTATACATCGTCTATTATTCACGTAAAAAATTAAATAGACTATACATCGGCATTTTATGCAAAAAATAAATGGACTATACATCGTCCATTTTTCATGCAAAACAATTAAATGGACTATATTTCGTCTATTATTCACATAAAAAATTAAATAGACTATACATCAGCATTTTCTATGCAAAAAATAAATGGACTATACATCGTCCATTTTTCATGCAAAAAATATTTTCATGGAAAAAAAAATAATGGACTATACATCAGCATTTTTTATGCAAAAAATAAATTGACAATACATCGTCCATTTTTCATGCAAAACAATTAAATGGACTATACATCGTCTATTATTGACGTAAAAAATTAAAAAGGCTATACATCAGCATTTTTTATGCAAAAAATAAATAAACTATATATCAACCATTTTTAATGCAAAACAATTAAACGGACTATACATCGTCTATTATTCACGTAAAAAATTAAATAGACTATACAACGTCCATTTTTCATGCAAAAAATATTTTCATGGAAAAAATATAATGGACTATACATCAGCATTTTTCATGCAAAAAATAAATGAACTATACATCGTCCATTTTTCATGCAAAACAATTAAAAGGACTATACATCGTCTATTATTCACGTAAAAAAAATAAACTATACATCGTCGATTTTTCATGCAAACCAATTAAATGGACTATACATCGTCTATTATTCACGCAAAAAATTAAATAGATTATACATCGTCCATTTTTCATGCAAAAATATTTTCATGCAAAAAATATAATGGACTATACATCAGCATTTTTTATGCAAAAAATAAATGGATTATACATCGTCCATTTTTCATGCAAACCAATTAAATGGACTTTACATCGTCTATTATTCACGCAAAAAATTAAATAGATTATACATCGTCCATTTTTCATGCAAAAATATTTTCATGCAAAAATATAATGGACTATACATCAGCATTTTTTATGCAAAAAATAAATGGACTATACATCTTCCATTTTTCATGAAAAACAATTAAATGGACTATACATCGTCTACTATTCACGTAAAAAAAATACACTATACATCGTCGATTTTTCATGCAAAACAATTAAATGGACTATACATCGTCTATTACTCACGTAAAAAATTAAATAGATTATACATCGTCCATTTTTCATGCAAAAAATATTTTCATGCAAAAAATATAATGGACTATACATCAAAATTTTTATGCAAAAAATAAATGGACTAGACATCGTCCATTTTTCATGCAAAACAATTAAATGGACTATACATCGTCTATTATTCACATAAAAAATTAAATAGACTATACATCAGCATTTTTTATGCAAAAAATAAATGGACTATACATCGTCCATTTTTCATGGCAAACAATTAAATGGACTATACATCGTCTATTACTCACGCAAAAAATTAAATAGACCATACATCGTCCATTTTTCATGCAAAAAATACAATGGACTATACATCAGCATTTTTTATGCAAAAAATAAATGGACTATACATCGTCCATTTTTCATGGCAAACAATTAAATGGACTATATATCGTATATTATTCACGTAAAAAATTAAATAGACTATACATCGTCCATTTTTCATGCAAAAAATATTTTCATGCAAAAAATATAATGGACTATACATCAGCATTTTTTATGCAAAAAATAAATGGGCTATACATCGTCCATTTGTCATGCAAAACAATTAAATGGACTATACATCGTCTATTATTCACGTAAAAAAATAGACTATACATCGTCAATTTTTCATGCAAAACAATTGAATGGACTATACATCGTCTATTATTACGTAAAAAATTAAATAGAATATAAATCGTCCATCTTTCATGCAAAAAATGTTTTCATGCAAAAAATATAATGGACTATACATCAGCATTTTTTATGCAAAAAATAAATGGGCTATACATCGTCCATTTTTCATGCAAAACAATTAAATGGACTATACATCGTCTACTATTCACGAAAAAAAATTAAATAGACTATACATCGTCCATTTTTCATGCAAAAAAGATAATGGACTATATATACATCAGCATTTTTTATGCAAAAAATAAATGGGCTATACATCGTCCATTTTTCATGCAAAACAATTAAATGGGCTATACATCGTCTATTATTCACGCAAAAAATTAAATAGACTATACATCGTCCATTTTTCATGCAAAAAATATAATTGACTATACATCAGCATTTTTTATGCAAAAAATAAATGGACTCTACATCGTCCATTTTTTATGCACAACATTAAAATGGGCTATACATCGTCTATTATTCACGTTAAAAAAAATAGACTATTCATTGTCGATTTTTCATGCAAAACAATTAAATGGACATGAATATACATCGTCTTTTATTCACGTAAAAAATTAAATAGACTATAAATCGTCCATTTTTCATGCAAAAAATATTTTCATGCAAAAAATATAATGGACTATACATCAGCATTTTTCATGCAAAAAATAAATGGACTATATATCGTCCATTTTTCATGCAAAACAATTAAATGGACTATACATCGTCTATTATTCACGTAAAAAAATAGATCTTACATCGTCGATTTTTCAAGCAAAACAATTAAATGGACTATACATCGTCTATTATTCCCGGCAAAAATTAAATAGATTATACATCGTCCATTTTTCATGCAAAAAATATTTTCATGCAAAAAATATAATGGACTATTCATCAGCATTTTTATGCAAAAAATAAATGGACTATACATCGTCCATTTTTCATGCAAAACAATTAAATGGACTATAAATCGTCTATTATTCACGTAAAAAATTAAATAGACCATAGATCAGCATTTTTTATGCAAAAAATAAATGGACTATACATCGTCCATTTTTCATGCAAAACAATTAAATGGACTATACATCGTCTATTATTCACGTAAAAAATATAATGGACTATACATCAGCATTTTTTATGCAAAAAATAAATGGACTATATATCGTCCATTTTTTATTCAAAACAATTAAATGGACTATACATCGTCTATTATTCACGTAAAAAATTAAATAGACTATACATCGTCCATTTTTCATGCAAAAAATATTTTCATGCAAAAAATATAATGGACTATACATCAGCATTTTTTATGCTTAAAATAAATGGGCTATACATCGTCCATTTTTCATGCAAAACAATTAAATGGACTATACATCGTCTATTATTCACGTAAAAAAAATAGACTATACATCGTCGATTTTTCATGCAAAACAATTAAATCGACTATACATCGTCTATTATTCACGTAAAAAATTAAATAGACTCTAAATTAGGGATGTAACGAATGTTCGCATTCGCTTTCGCATTCGCATTCGCAAATAATTCGCTTACTCTTTCTATTTGCATTCGCTTTTGCATTCGCTAAAATGTATGCGAATATTTAAAGCGAATACTAAAGACAAAAATATTGGAAATATTTTCCAGTTCTTGAAAAAGAAAAGGAGTTTGAATTGTGCGAAAATAGTTTCTACTTAATACTAGTCTGTTAAAACTTTTGAAAAATGAAGAACACCATTCATTATTTCGTACAAAAAATTTGAAATTCAAAAATATTAACTAATCCTTCTTTGTTGTAAATTTTTTGTGAAACAACTGCAACTCATATTATTTCGCATGAAAACTTAAAGTGCTGAAGATATATTTTATGTTTTTCCCAAGATGAACAGAGTACTACTTCTAATAAATTAATAAATATTTGCTAAATTCAAGACTCAAGTAGATCTATGTATACAACACAACTTCCTGTTCTTGGACAAATTTATTTTCATGTGATTTTTTTAACGTATTGTAATATTTGTATTCGCTTTCGCATTCGCTTTCGCAAAAATTAAAATGTATTATTCGTTTTCGCATTCGGATTCGCTAAACTGGTATTCGTTACATCTTTACTATAAATCGTCCAAAAAATATAATGGACTATACATCATCATTTTTTATGCAAAAAATAAATGGGCTATACATCGTCCACTTTTCATGCAAAACAATTAAATGGACTATACATCGTCTATTATTCACGTTAAAAAAAATAGACTATTCATTGTCGATTTTTCATGCAAAACAGTTAAATTGACTATACATCGTCTATTATTCACGCAAAAAATTAAATAGATTATACATCGTCCATTTTTCATGCAAAAAATAGTTTCATGCAAAAAATATAATGGACTATACATCAGCATTTTTTATTCAAAAAATAAATGGACTATACATCGTCCATTTTTCATGCAAAACAATTAAACGGACTATACATCGTTTACTATTCATGAAAAAAATTAAATAGACTATACATCGTCCATTTTTCATGCAAAAAATATAATGGACTATACATCAGCATTTTTTATGCAAAAAATAAATGGACTATACATCGTCCATTTTTCATGCAAAACAATTAAACGGACTATACATCGTCTATTATTCACGCAAAAAATTAAATAGACTATACACCGTCCATTTTTCACGCAAAAAATATAATGGACTATACATCAGCATTTTTTATGCAAAAAATAAATGGACTATACATCGTCCATTTTTCATGAAAAACAATTAAATGGACTACACATCGTCTATTATTCACGTAAAAAATTAAATAGACTATAGATCAGCATTTTTTATGCAAAAAATAAATGGACTATACATCGTCCATTTGTCATGCAAAACAATTAAATGGACTATACATCGTCTATTATTCACGTAAAAAATTAAATAGACTATAGATCAGCATTTTTTATGCAAAAAATAAATGGACTATACATCGTCCATTTGTCATGCAAAACAATTAAATGGACTATACATCGCCTATTATTCACGTAAAAAATTAAATTGACTATACATCAGCATTTTTTATGCAAAAAATAAATGGACTATACATCGTCCATTTTTCATGCAAAACAATTAAATGGACTATACATCGTCTACAATTCACTTAAAAGATTAAATAGACTATACATCGTCCATTTTTCATGCAAAAAATATTTTCATGCAAAAAATATAATGGACTATACATCAGCATTTTTTATGCAAAAAATAAATGGACTATACATGGTCCATTTTTCATGCAAAACAATTAAATGGACTACACATCGTCTATTATTCACGTAAAAAATTAAATATACTATAGATAAGCATTTTTATGCAAAAAATAAATGGACTATACATCGTCCATTTGTCATGCAAAACAATTAAATGGACTATACATCGCCTATTATTCACGTAAAAAATTAAATAGACCATAGATCAGCATTTTTTATGCAAAAAATAAATGGACTATACATCGTCCATTTTTAATGCAAAACAATTAAATGGACTATACATCGTCTACAATTCACTTAAAAGATTAAATAGACTATACATCGTCCATTTTTCATGCAAAAAATATTTTCATGCAAAAAATATATTGGACTATACATCAGCATTTTTTATGCAAAAAATAAATGGACTATACATCGTCCATTTTTCATGCAAAACAAATTAATGGACTATACATCGTCTATTATTCTCGTAAAAAATTAAATAGACTATACATCGTCCATTTTTCATGCAAAACAATTAAATGGACTATACATCATCTATTATTCACGCAAAAAATTAAATAGAATATACATCGTCCATTTTTCATGCAAAAAATATTTTCATGCAAAAAATATAATGGACTATACATCAGCATTTTTTATGCAAAACATAAATGCACTATAAATCGTCCATTTTTCATGCAAAACAAATAAATGGACTATACATCGTCTATTATTCACGTAAAAAATTAAATAGACTATACATAAGCATTTTTTATGCAAAAAATAAATGGACTATACATCGTCTATTATTCACGTAAAAAATTAAATAGACTATACATCAGCATTTTTTATGCAAAAAATAAATGGACTATATATCGTCTATTATTCACCCAAAAAATTAAATAGACTATACATCGTCCATTTTTCACGCAAAAAATATAATGGACTATACTTCAGCATTTCTTATGCAAAAAATAAATGGACTATACATCGTTCATTTTTCATGCAAAACAATTAAATGGACTATACATCGTCTATTATTCACGTAAAAATTAAATAGACTATACATCAGCATTTTTATGCCAAAAATAAATGGACTATACATCGTCCATTTTTTATGCAAAACAATTAAATGGACTATAAATTAAATAGACTATACATCGTCCATTTTTCATGCAAAAAATATAATGGACTATACATCAGCATTTTTTATGCAAAAAATAAATGGACTATACATCGTCCATTTTTCATGCAAAACAATTAAATGGACTTTACATCGTCTATTATTCACGCAAAAAATTAAATGGACTATACATCGTCCATTTTTCATGCAAAAAATATATTCATGCAAAAAATATAATGGACTATACATCAGCATTTTTTATGCCAAAAATTAAATGGCCTATACATCGACCATTTTTCATGCAAAACAATTAAATAGACTATACATCATCTATTATTCACGTAAAAGATTAAATAGAATATACATCGTCCATTTTTCACGCAAAAAATATAATGGACTATACTTCAGCATTTTTTATGCAAAAAATAAATGGACTATACATTGTCCATTTTTCATGCAAAAAATATTTTCATGCAAAAAATAAATGGACTATACATCGTCTATTATTGCATTTTTATGCAAAAAATCAATGGACTATACATCAGCATTTTCTATGCAAAAATAAATGCACTTTACATCGTTCATTTTTCAATAAAACAATTAAATGGACTATACATCATCTATTATTCACGCAAAAAATTAAATAATACATCGTCCATATTTCATGCAAAAAATATAATGGACTATACTTCAGCATTTTTTATGCAAAAAATAAATGGACTATACATCGTCTATTATTCACGCAAAAAATTAAATAGACTATAAATCGTCCATTTTTCATGCAAAAAATATAATGGACTATACATCAGCATTTTTTATGCAAAAAATAAATGGACTATACATCGTCCATTTTTCATGCAAAACAATTAAATGGACTATACATCGTCTATTATTCACCCAAAAAATTAAATAGACTATACATCGTCCATTTTTCATGCAAAAAATATTTTCATGCAAAAAATATAATGGACTATACATCAGCATTTTTTATGCAAAAAATAAATGGAAATGGACTGTACATCATCCATTTTTTATGCAAAAAATATAATGGATACACATCGCCTATTTTTTATGTAAAAAATTAAATGGACTATACATCGCCCATTTTTCATGCAAAAAAATATGTAATGGAATCACATCCTAATCCGCTTGCTCGTAATATCTTGAACTTTACTGGACATATCCGCTTAAAAAAGAGGGACACAAGGGCTCTAATACTCAGCACCCCAAATCATACTTCTTGAAAATAATTATTGTGCTTAATACGAAATTTATCTATTATTAATTACTATCACTAAGTTTATGTCCGATACTGGTCGGGCCTAATAATTATATTTAGATTTAAGATTTGAATATTTATTGTTAGTTCATATTTGAAGATACAATAAATAAATATATGTGTGTAAAAAAAAATATATACACATCGTACATCGACGATGTATACGTCCAGTTTTTATCTATACATCGTCCATTTTTCATCCTAAAAATTATTTCTTGCAAAAAAATATAACGGAACTAACTATACATTGCCCATTTCATTTTTCATTATGATAAATATACTGCCACCATCATATAAAAAATGTATTATATATATATAGCACATTTAATTTTTCTATATGAAAAATGTCCATACAAAAAATGTAAAATGTATAGCAGATTTAATTTTTCTTAATAAAAAAAAATGTACTATTATAGCCCATTTAGTTTTTTTATATGAAAAATGTATCATGTATAGCACACTTAATTTTTCCATATAAAAAATGTAAAATGTATAGCAAAAATAATTTTCGTATATGAAAAATTTACCACGTGAAGCATATTAAATTTTTTTATATGAAAAATGTACCATGTTTTAAGCTCATGTACTTTTTCTATATGAAAATTGTTCTGTGTATAGCACATTTAATTTTTCTATATGAAAATTGTACTGTGTGTAGCACATAAAATTTTTCTATATGAAAATCCTGCTGTGTATAACGCATTTAATTTTTCTGTATGCAAAGTGTGCTGTATATAGTACATTTAATTTGTTTAATTGAGCTGAGTGTGCCTTATATCAAAGCATATACATAGAAAGTAGACTCGCCTGAGTTCGCTTGTAAGTAAATTTTTGACGCCAACTTAAACACTAAAGCAACTTGAAGGACTTCCAGCTTTCTATATAAGTATGTACGCTACTTGCAAATAATTAAGTGCTGGATTAATAAATAAATGTTTAAAAACAATTTAAAACGAGAATTAAATATTTTAGATAACTAAAGTAAAAAAGGTATACATATATATTTTCGTTTCTAAGTTGGTTGCTATAATACAATCAACCCTTATTCAGAGCCGTTGAATTCGGCGTCGGCTAGAGCTCGAAAATGAGGCCACGCGGCTTGGACCTCTTAACATTAACTTATTTCAGCTGTTCAGTATGATTTTAAAATAAACTATAATAACAAAAAAATAATGTCTGATTTGTTGAAAAAATAATAAAATATTCTTGTGGAGTTTCAGGTATAACAAATTCTTTTCTCCAATAAAAACTTTTGATATTGAGAAATCAAGATGATTAATAAATTTGCTTTAATACGCAACGAATATCAACAAAATATATACATATTATTATTAATATCAGCTATTGTACTAAGTGGTGTTTCGTTGTACAATGTTATATACAAATCACATCGTTTAAAAAATGATTTGAAAAACTTTGAACGAATCTCTCTTGATTTAAATGATATCATAGAGGTCAGGCTATCGGAAAGCTCAGACAGGTCGAAAGCACGACGAATGAATTGTTCGATATGGACGTGCGTAGATCCATATCGTTGTGGTCGTGACCGGATTAGTATTTATGTTTACCCTTTAATAGATTATATAAGTGAGAAATCTGGAGCAGAAGCAGCTATTCTTACGCAGGAATTCTATGAAATTCTTAGTACTATTGTAAAGAGTCCATACTATACCTCAAACCCAAATCAGGCTTGTCTCTTTATACCAAGTATTGATCTAATAAATCAGAATAACATTAATATTGATTTGGTCAATACGGCACTGGCTTCATTAGAATATTGGAATGATGGAAGGAATCATGTATTATTTAATATGCTTGCTGGATCTTATCCAAATTTTAGCACAGTAATTGATGTCAATACGGACCATGCAATAATTGTTGGAGGAAGCTTTGATTCTTGGTCATATAGAAAAGGATTTGATGTTTCAATTCCTGTGTGGAGCCCGCTGTTGCGAAAATATCCAACTGCTCAGAAGGCAAGCGTGAATGATTATTTACTAGTAGCTGCGCAACTTAATATGTTACCAACATCTATTTGGATTTTACGAAGCCTGTTGGATGAATATCCGAACGATATTTTGTTAATAGAACATTGTAACGATAAGGCAAATCGAGCTGAACGCTGCATTGTAAGCGCTAATGAAAGAAAACTTAAATATCCTGAACTTTTGTCAAAAGGTACATTCTGTTTGCTTTCATCTAGTGTAAGACTGGGACATCCAGACTTGTTGGAAATGTTAGCATTTAATTGTATACCAGTCGTCGCAATTGATACCTATGTTTTACCATTTGAAGATGTAATTGATTGGTCATTGGCTTCAATAAGGATTCGCGAATCCGATTTGCACCTCGTTGTGGAACGAATAAAGCATGTATCAAAACATAAAATAGAAGAAATGAAGAAGCAAGGCGAAATGTTGTATAATAATTATTTTAATGGAATTCGCGCTCTAACAATGACAACATTAGACTATTTGCAATCCCGTATATTTCCACATCATGAAAAAAATAAAAGACATTGGAACTTTGTGGATAGCTCAAATGGAATAGCGCTTAATCCGTTGTTTTTGTCGCGCGTCGTAAGTCGATCGGATGGATTTACAGCAGTTATTTTAACTTATGATCGTATAGAAAGCCTTTTTATATTGATTGAAAAATTATCTGTGGTGCCTTCATTACATGCGATCCTTGTTATTTGGAATAATCAACAAAAATCTCCACCTTTGCGTGAGTTGTATTTTTAATTATTTTGGATGCATACATAAATATTTGAAATAATTTTTATTCTTGAAGTTTCAAGCTTTCCAGCCGCTTCAAGACCAATAAAAATAATCCAAACGCGAAATAATAGACTTTCAAACCGTTTTTTTCCTTACAAAGACATTGAAACTGAAGCCATATTAACAATAGATGATGATATTAATATGTTAACGGATGACGAAGTAGAGTTTGGGTATGAAAGAAAAGCATTTAAAAATTTTTATAAAAATAAGCATTTTTTTTCTTTTCATTTTTTATTAGATATGAAGTTTGGCGAGAATTTCCTGATAGGATTGTAGGATTTCCAAGTAGATTGCATGTGTGGGAAAATATGACTTCTCATTGGCATTATGATTCTGAATGGACAAATAAAATCTCTATGGTTTTAACCGGAGCTGCATTTCACCACAAATATTGGAATCATATGTATACTCATCGAATGCCTAATCTTATAAGAGAGATTGTTGATAGTCGCATGAACTGTGAAGATATTGCTATGAATTTTTTAGTTGCCAACGTCACTAATAAGCCACCAATAAAAGTAACACCTCGTAAAAAATTTAAATGTCCTGAATGTGCCAATAATGAAATGTTATCAGCCGATTTAAATCATATGCGTGAGAGATCAAGATGTATTGATGAGTTTTCCCACATCTACGGGCGAATGCCGCTTCGTACAGTAGAATTCAGAGCCGATCCTGTCTTATTTAAAGACAACTTTCCAGAAAAGCTAAAAAGATTTAGCAACATGGGAACCTTGTAAAATGGAACAATGTAAAACTAAGTAAAATGCCAAAGGAATTTAAAATCAGAAATGTGAATGTGTTTCCATACTGGTAAAAAATTAAATATACATACATATCGTCACCTAAAATCCAAAAGGTCGTAACAACAAGGTCAACTTGGCACCCAACAAATAAATGGTCTTAAATTTATTAGGTTTTTTGCTTCTCCTGTAAAAAAGTAAACAAGTGTATTTACGGCTTCTTGCATTTTAGGTGACGATATGAACATATCATTACCTTAATATAGAAAAGCTCTAACACATTATTCTTATGAAATCGAGATTTTTGCATTTTTCGATACATTTATGTATATGTTCTTGAACCAAATACACAAAACTCTCGATTTCAGATACATATGTAGGTACTGAACGATATGTAAAGGTAACAATATTTATGTATCTACATACCGTCAGTTGGTTTCTGGTTTGCTGCAGACAATGTATTTTGAATATACTGTGCCGCAAACCAGAAACCAACCGACGATATGTATATAAAGTACATGTGCACATATCGTCGGGTGGTTATTGGTTTGCCGCAGTAATAATGTATTTTTAATATACTGTGCGGAAAACCAGTAACAATCCGACGATATGTATTACAAGCGAATTGATAACAATTGATGATTGATATGTGAATTCGCCTTGTGCAGATATGTAATATATGAACGGGAACGAAATTAAGATTCATTGGATTGGAAAGAGAGCTAGCATATGTATGCAATGTGTATATAAGATTTTCCGGAAAATGAAAGTCGGTGCATCCGCTTTACGAACTGAACACGTTTGAAAATTTTTATATGTCAAACAAAAGACCAAGGCAAAGCGAATTCAAATAGAGGGCAATTATGAATAATCAGGGCTATCATGAATAAAATTCCAAGTGAAATTTTTCCCTTTTCCAATTAGAATTTTTTGTTTCCCCTATTACTTGCTATAAGTTGGAATTGTTTCCCTGGAAAAATTTCACGTGGAATTTTATTCATGATAGCCCTGAATATTCCAAGAGAAATTTTTCCCGAGCAATTAATAGTGTAAAATTTCCTGCTGTCAGAATATTTCCAAACGTTTTGCTTTGATTTGACAGTGGAGAAGTTATAAGGTGAACGTCAGCTGGTGAATTGAGATCACCTGATGTGAATTTGCCTTTGGAATTGCCTTGCCTTACATGTATTCGCCTTGCCTTAGTGCAAAAAAAAAGTAAGATGAGCTGTGGTGCCACCTGATTAAATATATTTCAGGACTTGTATACAAATTTTAATATGAATAAGAAATAAAAGAGAATGTAAATGACATAACCTAATTGTTTTTATTATATCGCGAAGAAGTTCATTAAATACACACGGCCCTACGCATAAGCAAAAATTGGCATGAAGTTGGCATAAGTGACGAAGTTGAATTAGATGTGAACGAGTTCCTCCATTCAATTTGATATTAAATATGGTTGCATTACCTAATTTTAACCCACTTCTAAGTCCTAGGATGATTTTGAATATGACTTCATCGCAAAACTCTTTAAGATCATGTTCAATTTGGCCACTTATGCTAACTTCATGCCAATTTTTGCTTATACATAGGGCCGACAGACTTTATAAATAGTCTTGGGTTCTATATATTGCCTTACATTTAAAGTATGGCAGCACTAAAGCATTTCAATTCGGCGTTAAACAGATAATCATCATTAGGGCTGAAGAGGTCACCTGTTTCTCAATTCGACTTGCTAGCATATCTTGTTTTAGCCGATGATGATCAGTTGACAAAACTACATATTCGCCTTGTACATATATTTGTTAGTGTAAAATTTCCTACTGTCAGAATATTACCAGGTGATCGTCAGCTGGTGAATTGAGATCACCTGATGTGAATTCGCCTTGGTCTCAACTGGGTGTCTACTCTGTAACTCGAAACGAAAGAAAATGTTTTCGAATTAGCATGTAATTAACATACAAATTCGAAAGTATTTTCTTTTGTTTCGAATTACAGAGTAGACCCTCTGCTCAGGAGACTTTTTTCGCCGCATATTCATATACCAACGGTTAGTTACTGGTTTGCTGCAGACAATGTATTTGAATATACTGTGCCGCAAACCAGAAACCAACCGACGATACTTAAGGATTATAACATTTAACTACGTAGCATCAAACTGGCCATTATTTAGTACTTTATCACAAAGTATGTCAGAGAATGTCTGGCAGCACTGGCAATGTATATATATACAGTGCTGCCACAACCAAAAAATTTTTACAACCAAAATTCGCTTTAAAAGTTACCAAATGAGAAAAAAATAACCAAATTTCAATATGTAGTACTTTTATTAAATAACATTTAGGGCCTGTTTGTCTAAATGCGAACCAAGGATGCGAACGAACTTTTCTTTCGAACATTTATATTAAAAACAAAAAACTTAAATTTGTTTTTGTTTCCAATACTAATATTCGATAAAAACGTTCGTTCGCATTTAGACAAACAGACCCTTAAAATGTATACAGTTTGTGCCGCACTACAACAAGAAATCAAGGTAATTGAAGCCGACTTGCGAGCATTAGTTCAATGCTCATTTGTAAGGTATATGCCAGTTGGCAGCTGATTAATATTTTCTCTTTTAGTTTTCCGTTTTATTTTTGAATTTTGTTTTTCTTCACACGTTTAGTTTTTGTATTTGACAGCCCAACAGTATTTTTACACAAACAACAACTTACCTGCATATTCTTTATATATATTTACTTTTTAAAATCTTTTAATTGAATGTTGCCGCCATTACAAAAGACGTGTCATTTCTGTAGTACAGAGTTGCGATCATTTAGTAAAATTAAAAGCTGTTGACAGTGTTGTAAAAGTATTGTAAACAAGTGAGTATCAATCAAGGCGAATTCATAAAAGGTGGCTGCACTAGCGATTTTACTCACAGCTGTTTTATTTTCAGTTGCCTTGGTAGGAATACTAAAAATTGAAGAACATAAAAGCTTAAAAAGTATAACATAAAAAATATGTATGTACATGTGTATCATTATTTTGGCAAAAAAATAACCAAAATGAGAAAAATATTCACATCTCCACATTAAAGAAAAAAGTAACCACTTTTGGTTAGAAATAACCAAAAACGGCAGCCCTGTATATATATATATACATATAAATATATGGCAACTCTTCGATTTATCTTGTAATTCTGTAAGTAACGGCTCTACTCTTTAATTGTGCATTTATCTGTTTGGAATAATAAAATTTATTTTGTTTGTTTTTAACGTAAGGTCTTGAAAATAGTTGTTGAAAATGACCACGGGAGCTTTACAACTTTATATATCAGAACAGTTATCGAAATTTTGTTTCGGACAAAGGTGTTGTGTGAAGTTCTTGGGTTTTCTATTTTCGTTGGACCGACAGCATTTCATCAAGTCTACCGATGATTTAAGTCTACGAATGTATACGTATATCATTAACAATCAAGAACATGTAATTGTGTATAAAGACTCTTGTCATCATATAATTAAAGAAACGCCATGTTTAAAAATTCAGAAAGAATCTTTGAAGGATATGTACATATTGAATTACGGATCAGAATCCTCGGTGTATAAAGAAGGAATTTGGCCAGATCAAATCCCTTCTCGCAACACTTTGCCAGTAGTTCCGCAGCATAGATTTTCTTTGGGGCCTTTAAAACAGTCATTAGCGCGGCCCAACTATATTGCTTTCCCAAATAATTGCACATTTCAAGCTTATAGAGAGGCTATTTTAAATAACTTGCAGACTAATCGAGTTATAGTAGTGAATGGAGGTCCAAAATCTGATAACCCTACAGTAATACCCATGTTCATTATAAATAGCTGTGCGGAGAAGAAAGCGCATTGCAAGATTATATGTGTTGAAAGGGAATATTTAGTGGCAATTTACAACAGCGAACGTGTTGCTGATCGATTTCAAGAAAAAGTTGGTGAAACAGTTGCTTATCAAATTCAACTTCAAAGTCGAATAAGTGATTCATCTAATCTTGTTTATACAACATCTTTTTTTCTCCTAAGAGTTCTAATGGGCCAATCAATAGTAGACAGCTTTCGCCATATTTCTCATGTGATCGTTGAGGATGTACACTTACATGAGGCTTATGCCGATTTGCTTTTGCGTGAACTGAAGGAGGCGCTTAAATATCATCCTCACTTAAAGATTATACTCTTATCCAACTCGTCCAATAATTACGAACTGATAAATTATTTCGGTGAAGGCTACGAATTGTTATTGAAAAAAAGCAATGATAATCTAAGCGAGAAACGTGATATTTTGTATCTAGAGGATGTAATAGAAAATTTACCTAAAAAACGAATCTCTTCTGGTATAACGAAAGCATTTTACGCGCTGCCTGCCAGAAATATGAATAATTCCAACAAAAAACATTTAGACAATTGTCTGGAATTTTATGAGAAAATGGCGGTAGATCACTATTTCGATTCTTTCATTTATATGGTTAAAGGTGAATGTTGCAATATTAATTATCGCCACTCCGTTACTGGTAGAACTGCAATTATTATTGCTTCCCTAATGGGCAAACTAAATCATGTTAAAACTCTTTTACAACTAAATGCCGATCCGTATATTTGTGATAATCAAAATACGAATGCTGTAAAAGCGGCAATATCAATGGGATTTAAAGAATGTGTTGATATATTGCAAATGTCAAACAGTGAACAACAAATTTCGCAGGTGGATGGCTCAAACAAAGACTGCATTGATTATCATCTTATTCTAGATATTCTGCATATGATAAATTCTAATAAAAGGTGGAACATAGGTGAGTGTTATTTATTCAAAGAAAAACTATATACCTATGAACATATATAATATTGACATTTTAATATTGAAAATTCTCTTATTATTTGTTATGTGCGCACATGTACAATGTCATCATATAGCGTAACTATAATAATTTCAAATGGAAACATACATTTTTTTTCAATTCCAATATTAGTTTCCGTTACACAATACATTTCAAATCAGAGATCTTTCTTTGAGTAGATTTGGTAAACATGAAAATTCGAATTCTAAAAAATTAATTTCGACTGTCGTATTTCAACTTCTACAACGATTATGTAATAGGCGTAATTACGAGTGTCTTATTGCGACTTTTTTGTACTAGAATAAAGAAAAATATTTCAATGTTATTTATCGTCGTAGTCGAAGCAAAATCCGACACTCGTAGTTAGGCCCAATATATTAAAGAAATTTTTTTTTAATCTATTACAAATTCGTCGTAGTCGACTCGTAATTCTATTATATCACAAGCAAAATAGTGAAATAAGTCACTTTTTCTCGATCACTTGACTTAAATTATACTAAAAATTTTATAGACAATAAAATAGAGTCTGGCTTCTGTAAATATTAGAAATGTTTACTAATACTACACTTTATTTTAGGCAACATTATTGTATTTTTGCCCGCATACCAACACCTGGTTAAATTGAATTATTTAATTCTAAAACAAAAGCTATTGGGTAATATCCCCGAAAGTTTTATGGTATTTTTATTACACAACTCCATTGAAAAATCTGACTTAGATGCCATAATCCAGAAATGGCCTAATGTGATTAAACTAATATTAAGTACAGATATAGCAGAAAGTTTATTGTGCTTCGACGATATTGAATATGTTATCGATACTGCTCGCCAATATCGCTGCATTTATAATTATCGAAGTATGTGTAAGGAGTATTTTTATGAATGGGTATCGAAGGATAGTATGGAAAATCGTTCGATGCTCTTGAAAAAAGATATTGGTAAGTTTTGCGTTTTAGATGGATCAAGTGCTTGTTAATAAAACTAGGATATTTCAGGTGGTGTCTGTTTTCGTTTAGTATCAAAGAGAATGTACGAAAAACTGCCAGAACTACCAACGCCAGAACTATTAAGCATGAACTTGGATCGTGTGTGTCTTTCAGTTAAATTATTATCACCGAACACTATGGTTGCCGAGTATTTACAGGAAACAATAGTAAATCCTCCTTTTATTCAAATACACCGAACAGTTGAGAGTTTAAAGAAATTAAATGTATTCACGGACCTGGAAGACATCACATGGCTAGGATGTCGTCTGATAGACTTGCCAGTCGAATGTTATTTGGGCAAAATACTCGTATTTGCTATATTGCTGCAATGCTTGGATCCTGTACTTACAATAGTCGGCTTTTTATCGACTTTAGATCCCTTGGAATTGTGTCACTACACAAATGATATAAATGAAACGTTTAAGGATTCGTTGCGTTATAAAATAAAAGAAGAAAAGCAAAGATTATCTGAAGGTATACCATCCGATCATTTAATGTATTTGCGCCTCTATCAAGAATGGCAGAACAACTTCAGAAATGAAGATAACAGCTTGGAATTGGATGAATATCATTTTGTTTTAAATGGGCTATTGGAGCAAGTGTGTAATATGCGAACACAATTGGTCGGTTCATTGAGATCATCGCAACTAATACACAGTAAAGGTGATTTAAGCATGCATTACATAAATCTAAAGTCGAATTGCTGGTCAGTAATTAAAGCAGCTCTTGTGGGCGGACTATACCCTAATATATGTGTATTAGATACCAATGAGAATCGACTTAAATGTCCTTATAAAAAAGAGATTGTGCTGCACCCGAATTCAGTTCTACGACCAATACATTTGGATTCAGTGAAATCGTTAAATTTCACTTCACCCTGGATATTGTTTGGAAAAGAGAAAAACAGCATTACATGCAACAGTGCAGAATGTAACACTGTTGTCACACCGATCACAGTAGCTCTTTTTGCAGGTGAATTTTATAAAAATTACATTTTTTGTTTAATTATTATTACATATGTATTTTGAAGAAATTTATTATCTGACATATTGTTAGAAGTGTACATACAATAATTGAAATTTATTTGAATTCTCAAATAGTTTTTGAAAGTCTGTGCATAAAGTAAGAGGTGTGTACTTTGTGGTAAGCGCCAATGAAATGCGTATATAGACATGCTAAACCACCAGCAAATAAATTTCAATTATTGTATTATTATTCTTAAATTTTCAACTGATAATTTGTTGTATATAACAATTATAAAACGGTTTTTTTCAGCTTGATGTCAATTTTAACACATATTTAATAATAAATAAATAAATAACCAAAAACTACCTCAAGCTAAAAAAAATCGTTTTTTAATTGTTTCCAACAATAATTTTAATTATTATTTCTTTGCATAATTTTTTTGTGAATAAATTGTGTTTACATCAATGATAAGCAAACACATACATATGTAATGTAAAAGAGAGCAAAAAACACATACATATGTAATGTAAAAGAGATCAAATTGCATGCTTGTACGAATGTACGTGTAAAAAAGAGCATAACAAAGTGCCCACGGGCGGCCTTTTGATGATCAATGGTTTACATGTATTTTTTTTTTTTTGTTTTTAGGACCAACAAAAATGACATCTTCTAGCATTCAAATCATCAGAAATCAACAAGAATCAAAAACTCATAGTTGCTATTTACGCATAGACGATTGGATTTATTTTGTTGCTGACTATAAAGCAGCTCAGTTGGTTTTGAAAACGAGACAAATTTTTTACAATATGTACGACAATTATTTACAATACTGTGGATGCTTAGAGAGTCACAACAAGAGAACTTTCTACAGTCTTACACTTACTCACAACACGAAACTTTTCGATTGCATGGAAAAGATCTTAACACAAGAGGATAAAGCAAACGGATTTTTTCAACCAGAAAAAATTGGCTTGAGACCTAAAGCATTGCCAAATCAATTTATTATGAACCATAGTGCATATACTCTGTTAACAAAATCATGTTTTAAAGCAACTAATCATCGAAACAATTTCACTACAAACCATCAATTGTATAAACAATTTTTTATGGTCCATATTGTGGAACCGAACGATAATACTGGTGGTAATAACAATAATAATATTTCTCATGAGAATAGCGAATGGTACCATTTACTGACGGCAATGTTGACGCCGACCGCAGCAGAAAACAAATTAAATTTTGTAATTTCTTATTCATTGAATCCGGATTTATTGCACAAAATGTATATTGCTGAATGGGATAAGGGAGTGCTAAGGCTGTATTATTGCTTCAAATGTGACATCAATCTCTGCGCTATTCTGTAAGTATGCGCCAACGTACGTATACATATACATATATATTTTTATGATATTCCCGGGTGGGAAATCTATTTGTTTGTTACAATCCGATAACAGTATCCCTGAGTACTTGCAATTCGAAGTGATTATCGCTCATTTACTCAAACAACGTCATAACTCATAAAAAAAAATAATTTGCCAGAAAACGAGTTTAAAAGTTTTTCAATTTCAACGAAATTCGTCGTGCGTGACGAATTTTGAGATAGATTTATTTCTAATTTGTACGCCGACGAACGACGAAAAAACAATTTTCTCTCTCTCACTCTCTGCCTTTGTACACACAACAACCAACTTTATCAAATATAAGAGAGGAATCCGCTGCGTAAATTCGTCGGACTCTTATCGACGAATTCGTCGACGTGGACGAAATTCGTCGTTCGTCCCAATTGTGTTCCTAGCATTACACACAAGTCCTCGTCCATACAGTGAAACATTTGCTGCAAAACATTTGAGTTTGTCGACGAGAGGGGAAAGAGGAATGGCAAAGGGTACTTTGTTTCATGTGCACGAAGTTCTTGTTGAGTACGTCATTCTCGCCTCATTCCCATGAGAAATATATGAGAAAATGTATTAAGCTGCAAAACAAAACCTTCACAGTGTGGACACGAATGCAGTTTCAAAAGAGAAAACAAAAATGTTTTGCAGCAAATGTTTCACTGTATGGACGAGGACCAACTTAATGGAAAAGGAAAATTTTATTTTGCTTTCAAGGGTTTTGGTGATCAAGATATTAAAATGAACTTTTTACTTAATATGAAGAACGATATGAGAATTAATTCTGCATCATTATTGATTGAGTAAATGAGCAATATGAGAAATTGGTTATAATATAACTTGACCGAACCCGAACTTCAATAAATTTTAAAAAGTTCAGCTGAACCTGAGCCCGAACTTTTTATTATTATTTTTATAATTTTTACCCTCATACCTAAATAAGAGCGGCAAGCGTCGCGTTAGCAGCAGGGTACGTATTTTCAGTACAATCAAATATTTTCACATTTAAATTTACTGAAAATGCGTACCCTGCTGCTAACGCAACGCTTGCCGCTCTTATTTAGGTATGAGAGTTAGTTAGAAAGCGATTACGATTTAGTACTTTCCGCTTTCTGAAAAGTAGAAAAGTCGTCAAAATTCCAAACAGTACATACTTATTATATGCTGTTTCCTTTTACTTTTAGAAATCAAATAAGTAGCAGCAGCCCCATATTCTTAGCCATTTCCAATAGAAGAGCTGCAATTCAAGTAGATAACAACGTAGGTGAATTTATTTTGAATCTTTTCGCAGCCTATAACAATTGGATACATACATAATGAAATGCTGAAATTTCTTTCGATATTAATTATTATAGTATACATACATACATATACTGCCTGGATCACGATGTCGTCAAGAAATTTTCTTTCGCTTATTTATATTGAAAACAAAAACAAATTTTCTTATTTTGTTTTTGTTTTCAATATAAATAAGCGAACGAAAATTTCTTGTCGACATCGTGAGCCAGGCAGATATTTACGCATTAATGTGTTCAAGTACGTTAAAGTGACAATGAAAATTTACATAAAACATTTTACATAATAAGTTAAACAAACTAATCAAGTTAATAAATTGTATAAGCAAAAAAAAAATCACCTTTGTTTTATTATGTACTATATACTTACATGCGTAAATACATACATATACATATGTATATGTATGCACATATGTATTTTTATTTACTAACTGGAACTAAAAATCCAATAACAATCGATCCAATCTAAACACGTTCCTGTTTCTGAGCAATCAATCACTCTGAAAGTTTGTTATTTTTTTTCAAGGCAAATTCTGTACTTCATTTCGAAGGAAATTTACAAATTTGTCCATATGTAATGCAATGTGTAAATGAATGTGTTTTTAATTTCATTTTCTAATAGAACAAAAAAATATTCTTGTGTTATTTCTTTTTATTTATATTTTATTAATAAATACATATGTATATTAAATATTGGCTTTTATTCTATTTATGTAGTGGTCAATGGTCAATGATTACATGCCCAGAATTATAATTTAAGTGGAGTCTTTGCATCACTTGCATCTTCAATAATTTTTAATGCTTGTTGTTCATTTGAAAAATTCGAAACTGCTACCGGATCAGCGTTAAAAGTGGAATTTTTTCTAGCTGTAAGATAGTGTTCAGTTTGGTGGACTAGATTTTGTTTAACTACAATATTGTGAGCTTCCTATATATTTTTATAATAAAATATATAAAAAAAAATAAAAAATTTCAGTTTAAGAATGGATTGAGGTCTTAACTACATACAGCACTGTTTAAGTAAAAGGGTTCCTTTGGATGATTCTGCATGATTTGATAACCATCCTCATTCATCAATTCGCCAATGGGAGTATTTCTCGTCGCAGTTGACGAAGATAATTCCTAAAGAAAATTCATATATGTGTCTTTTAATAAAATCTCTATAACTAATTTAATAATTGTTTTACATTTTGTTCATACTGTTCACTAAAAGTGGAATCATATCTCTGTCGAATGGCATCTACGACATCCAATAAATTTTTAGCATCCATCGCTAAAACGTGAGCAGCCGAAAGCATGCCCCTGAAATTATATTCATGGGTATTTAAAGATATAGCATGAAATATTTATAAAACAATTCGTGTAAAAATAAAAACTTACTTTTTATATTCTACGTCTAAGGTGGTGTCAATGTATTGTTGTGCTAGTTTCATAGCTGCCACCAACTCATGCATATCTTTAGGTAAAACTTTATGTGCCATTTCGACTTCTCTACAAGATGAATAGAAGAACATTTTACATTTCATTTTTTATATCACTCAACTTGTTAGCTTACTTACTTATATGCCTCAGCAGGGATTAATGGTGATATATGGTCGACCGACTGCAACAGTTTTCTTAGTTCGAATCCGATATCCTTAACTAATTCCAAGTAGTTGTTACTTTTATTTTCGCCCACCACTTGCGAAAGCGTAATAATGGCTTTCACCACATTTTTTGTTGCCATATAGACGTCGTCCCCATTACGATTCAAATTTGGTCGGCTATTATTTTTTTGTATGTCAGACAATTGTTGTCTGCTGGTTGCGGATGACTCATTTGCTATCGCATATGCACCCGAACTAATAGTCACATTCTGTGAGTTTAAATTGCAAATTGTTGTTGGGGCAACAATTTGATTTTTAGCCAAAACGGCAGAGTTAATTGTAATGTTATCAGTTGCACAATTGAACGCATAATTTTGCGCTTCCATGTCATGGCTTAATGATCTTTTACATGATTTCTACCAACAAGAGGTAAAAAATAATATATTAATTAAAAAAAAAAAGAAAATTTAGTTCGGTGCTTCCGAACAATGGTATTAGTAAGTTTTATGTTAAAGATATCGAACACAACAAAAACAAAGAATAATAATACTAAATTGTACCTACAATTTACTTAAATATATATAAACACACACATGTACATACTATATACATATCCATATACATATGTATATATAAATATAACGTGCAGGGATTAATTAAACTATAAAAAAAAGAGAAAAAAGCTGCAATTAATTGATGCATATATGTATTTATTTATATGTACACATGTACATTAATTAGATCGATTGTATCCTTCTCAGATTACATATCGCTCATTTACTTCAATAGTGTCATAACTCAAAAAATGCTTTTTTTGAGTTGAAGTAAATGAGCGATATACATATGTATGTATTGTAGAGTAGGGGGTATAACCAATTTTTTGGCATAGCACCATGAGGTCAACCATGTCCTAGTAACCACGAAAATCATAATCTTATGTAATTTTTTTAAACACGGTTTTTCTAAACACAGACTTGAACTAACAAAAATATTATTTTACATAATCTAATATACGTTCCCTTATAATTTTTTATGGCTCTATCGGACTGTGCTATGCCAATTTTGATATTTTCAAAAATTATTAATAAGTTATATCCCTAAGTTATATATCCCACATTGCTTTGTTTTGTTTTATGACGTTCATGAACTGGACCGGATTTATAAACGGTGTTTTTTTTTTTGCATTGTTTTGTATTTTCTGCCTGTACAAGAAGAAACATTAGGCCTTATCGTGTTTGGCGTACTTCGACTTTCCCTAAACAATCGTTCCTGTTTTGTAAACCGAACGATTTGAAATCGCACTATTTTGAACACTAAGTCCGACAATAGAAATATCTGTTTAGATTTTTCTAAATCTGTTTATTATATAGATTCTAAAATATTATATCTGAAAGAAAATTATCGTGTATGAAAACGAGAAATGTACACGGATTCGGATTCGTATACATCACTACATAGTATAAAACAAAGTCGCTTTCTCTGTCCCTATATCCCCATGTATGCTTAAAACTTTAAAACTAAGCAACGGATTTTGATGCGGTTTTTTTAATAGATAGTGTACACATTGAAAAGGTCTACAGAAAACTCCACTATCATATATGTCTATCTCTTATGGATATCGCTCAATAACATTTTTAACCGACTTCAAAAAAGAAGGATGTTATCAATTCGTGTGTATTTTTTTTAACTTTTTTTTTAATGTTCGTACACGCCTAACTCGGTCTTTTTTAAACCGATTTTCGAAATTCTTTTTTTGTTTGAAACGATTTGCCTTCAATTAGGTCCTATATCTGCTTTTTGTGAACCGATTTTCAAAATTCTTTTTTGGTTTGAAAGAATTTTGCTTAAAGTTAGAACAATTTTCATTGGGATATTTTGAGCTCCCCCCCCCCCAAAAAAAATTATTAATGATTACATAACTTCTCTATTTATGGACTAATTTTTAAAATTCTTTTCTTTTTGTTTCAATATTATTTTCTTACTTGCGTCCGTTTTGTAATCTTTTGGATTGATTCTTAATATTGGAGTCAGTTTTTTTTTGCCAGAATTATTTTGTCATTTACTTTTTACGACAAATAATGGCTAATTTTCGAAGCGATTTTAACCAGTACAGCATTAATCCTTATCTTATTAAATACCTTAAATACATTGTTGATTTCATATAGAATATTTCTGCATATTGTATAAAAGGCCCTACATCCTTTGCACAGCTAAGCTTTAAAAAAAGGTGAGATCTACAGGAAAAATTGCACTACATTTTTAATTATTTACTTTTTACATTTTTACGCGAAGATAACAAAACCCTCATATTAATTTCATTAATTTAATTTATGGACATGTCGCGAAAGGTTGGATTTTTTAAGGAAGCATTTATTTCGTCAGCACGTGTTCCTCGAGTCACAACTGGTAGAATTTTACTGAAATCTTCTGAGAACAGAATTGCACATCCACCCAGAGGTGAATTTTTGTTGCGCAAATCGCGCATTGTCCTATCCAGTGCTTCCACACACAGTGCTCTGCTTATAAATACTACAGACGCTGTTATTGTCATCGGTGGCGATTTTCAGCGGGACTTGAATGTAGAGTGGGCGGTTCGGCCTCCTTCAAAAACGCAATTTTTCCTGTAGATCTCACCATTTTTTAAAGCTTAGATGTGCAAACGATGTAGGGCCTTTTATACAATATGCAGAAACATTCTATATGAAATCAACAATGTATTTAAGGTATTTAATAAGATAAGGATTAATGCTGTACTGGTTAAAATCGCTTCGAAAATTAGCCATTATTTGTCGTAAAAAGTAAATGACAAAATAATTCTGGCAAAAAAAAACTGATTCCAATATTAAGAATCAATCCAAAAGATTACAAAACGGACGCAAGTAAGAAAATAATATTGAAACAAAAAGAAAAGAATTTTAAAAATTAGTCCATAAATAGAGAAGTTATGTAATCATTAATAATTTTTTTTTGGGGGGGGGGAGCTCAAAATATCCCAATGAAAATTGTTCTAACTTTAAGCAAAATTCTTTCAAACCAAAAAAGAATTTTGAAAATCGGTTCACAAAAAGCAGAGTTATGGAATAGGGGAGGAAATTTTCCCTGCCGATTTTCAAAAAAAAAAATTATAGGATCTAATTGAAGGCAAATCGTTTCAAACAAAAAAAGAATTTCGAAAATCGGTTTAAAAAAGACCGAGTTAGGCGTGTACGAACATTAAAAAAAAAGTTAAAAAAAATACACGCGAATTGATAACCTCCTTCTTTTTTGAAGTCGGTTAAAAATGTTATTGTGCGATATCCATAAGAGATAGACATATATGATAGTGGAGTTTTCTGTAGACCTTTTCAATGTGTACAATACTCAGCACATTATTTGGATAAATCTCGTAGGGTTCAGCCTGTGTTTGCAATGTAAGCGGAAAAAATTTAATTTTTTACGACATCACATTAGAAACCTCAAAAATAACAGTATTTCTACGCTATTTAATGGATGTTATTATACATATAAACCTTCCTCTTCAATCACTCTATCTATTAAAAAAACCGCATCAAAATCCGTTGCTTAGTTTTAAAGATTTAAGCGACTTTGTTTTATACTATGTAGTGATAAAATAAATAGTTAACAAATTAAATTCTTACACATCCGTTGCAAGCAACATAAAATTTTGTGATGACGGTTTTTTGATTGCAGAGTTGCATTTTAGAACTAATGAAATTTGCAGTGTTGCCAATTGTGGATTATCCGAATGGGAATCATTACAAATCAAAGCAATCAATCTGTTTAATCTGAGGGGGGTAAAAAAAACTGGGGTCTAATCGCCGCTTTCGATAACGAGCTGATTCGATCACTTTTTTCAGTTTGAGATTATGGCATTCGATATCGAACCATATTATTACATTATTCAATAGCTAATGCCATAATCTCAAACTGAGAAAACGTGATCGGACCAGCTCGTTAACGAAAGCGACGATTAGACCCCTGCTTTTCATGAGCCGCTGTAATATAACAACACATACATATGTACATATACATATAAATAAAATATGCCAAAAATAAAAAAAAATTATAAAAACTATTTAGTGCACAATTCGAAAGGGAAAAAATTTTCAAACCTCCGATATCATCTGAATCATTGGTTTAGTGTTATTGACTTCCGTATAAAAGGGTTTAACATCAGAAGACATTTTTTCTCTGTTATTTTCACGCGACTGTTGTTCTATTGGAAGGTTGACGTTCATGTTTTGAATCAATATTGTTTGTTCGCCATAAGGGTAACCGAAGCCATTGCCGGGTGCCATTGTCATGTATGTTTGCCCCGTACTGGTGCAAGTTTTTAAATTTGACGCTGGACAAACATCGTATATTTCTTCTTCAAACGCTTTGTATTCGGGAGAATTTTTCATGTGATTTTTAAAGGCTAAAAAGGACGAATAAGCTTCTAAACTTCCGGAGCGCGAGTAATTTTTAGGAAAATCTCTTTTCAAAATAGATCTTTCCAGGCTAGCACTACGAGGAACACATTTTCGCGAAGGATTTATCGGATTCAAAAATGATTTATTTCGTTCTAACGAACCGCCTATCGACGACCGACTTCCGGCACATTTATTGAAATATGGAACTTGCATATCACGCTCAAGACTACCACAAACGGAAGACATTTGCCTGTTTATGGTGGTATTTCGACCGAAATCATAAATCGCCTGTGTCCTGTCCTCGTTAAATAAACAATTTGATCGCCCCGCAGGCAACGATTGCAAAGAACCTTCAACGCCTGCAACACTACAATTAAAGGAAAGCTGGTGGGACGTAAAACGTGGTTCAGTGGTACCTATATGATACACCTGATCATTATGGCGCATGTATTGTCTCAAAGGACAGATATTTGTGTTACAGTTACTGTTGTTACTCTTTGCTTTCGTTTTATCGATCAAACTAGCCTGAGGGGCTTGATTGGATTGGATTTCGTTTAAATTTTTTAAGTTAATTTTCTCATTTTGAAGCCTGCTTAAAACTGTTGCCTTTTCTTCTCTTGTTATTGTATTATCTAATTTTAAAAACTCCGATACCGGAAGTTTTGTTGTTTTGAGAGCTAAATCATTGTTAATCGTTTTAGTAGGATCTACTTCGACTGCTAAAGTATTAAATACCGAGGCTGGTGTTGTGTAAGCGGCCGGATTAATTATACGATTCTCATTTTCCTTCATCAAACGGGCTAACACTTCAGGATTCTGTGCTATTATATACGTTTGAGGACTGAGCGCAGCAGTTTTGTCACAGTCTAGCTTACAGTTTTCTGTAATGGGGTATAGGTGGTAGACTAGGAATTGTATTAAGAAAATAATATAATTGCATACCTCCACCACCAACGCTTTGGGGAATTTTTGAAGGCTTTAATGGCGGCAGTTCGCCGTCTTCATTATTGCACAAAATCATAGATAGAACGCGAGCATTCTCCTTGTTCATACTGTCAAATCCATTGGCTCGTTCTTCTACCAATATTTCGCTAAATTAATTTATTATTAATATTATTATTATTATTATTGCTGTTTTTCTTCGTTTTCTTCTTCTGCTATGAATAGAGAAGAGTTCAAGCACTCGCTCCCTTTTTAACTTACTATAATGTTTCTTTTATCCTTTTAAAATTTGGCCGCTTAGATGGTTCATAGGTCCAGCACTGCGAAAGCAAAGAATACAATCTGGGCGGACAGTTATTTGGAAACGGCAATCGCTCTCCATTCTCCAATTTTGTAATAATGTCACTATTCTTTATGCCTTGAAATGGTTTTACACCCAACATTAAAATTTCCCAAGCACACACCCCTAAAATTGAGGAAACTTCAAATAATACCAGCTACTGCAAATTGCAGAATCCACTTACCGAACATCCAAACGTCGCTGGCAATTGTGAAACGACGAAAATTAATGGACTCTGGTGCCATCCATTTAATAGGCAGCATACACATACTGGAATGATAGTACGATTGCTCCGATACCCAACGAGACAATCCAAAATCAGCCAACTTTAAATTTACAACGAAACAGACACAAATACACACACACACACACACACACACACACACATATATATATGTATATCAATCCCATACTTATTTGTTTCCATCTATTTATTACCTTAATGCAAGTCGGCGAGCTCACTAAAACATTTCGGGCGGCTATATCTCTATGCACAAACTTTTTTGACTCCAAGTAACTGAGCGCTGTGGAAAGTTGATAGCAATAAAGTAATAAAGTTTCTCTCCTCAACCTGATTTAAACAAAAGCAAACAAACAAAAAATAAATTAAATTAATATTTGCCAAATGAATATGAAAAGGAAATGTTTATTTTATTCTTACTTTTCAGCATTCGATTTTAGATACGCCCGTAATTCTCCGTATTCTGCCAATTCCATAACAATCCACACTGGAGATTCACTGCATATACCAATTAATCTTATTATGTGGGGATGATCGAATTTTTGCATAACATCTGTCATAAAATTTAATTCTCTTGTAATTACACAAATTGATAGGCCCTTCTTGCGCCAAAAAAGGGAGCCACAGTTTTTTTTAATTTTTTTTTTTATTTAATTTATCGGTCAGTTGGGAGAGGCAAATAAATAAAACAAGAAATTAAAAAATTGGGACCATTTTCCATTTAACTTTGTTTCTTCCCACCACAAAAAAAAACCTACTACAGCAAGCTTTCACTATTGTGACTGAAGGAATTTGATTTTTGGCATGTTTTACTCCTATGCTTGGCGCCGGGGCTATAACTAAGAGAATAAATAAACATACATGCTTCTTCAAGAAACCTTTCCATTTTTTCGGGATCATCGTTTGCTTTGCACGTTTTGACAGCCACCTGTATGACAGCGGAATTCGTTAAATCGGATTGATCGGCTTTTGCGCCGCATTTAACTTTGGTATTGTAGGAGCCAATATAGACATCTCCAAATTGTCCTACGCCAATGGTGTTCTTGAGAGTTATTTCAGTTCTATTCAGTTCATAATTTCGTACTGAAAGGTTTAATTCGTTTCAATTATTCTGTAAATAATCAGCAGGGGGTCGAGGGCAATTATGAATAAAATTCTCCCTTGCCCAATTAGAATTTTTTGTTTTCTTGCGGAATTTTATTCATAATTGCCCTCAATATTTACACCCTGTTTCCACAAGCCAGACAGTCATGTAAATTTTCAACTCAACTCGATCGTTTGGGTCGTGGAGACAAGAAGTTAATTTGGTTTTTCTCCTATCATACCTGCTGGAGTTGAGTAGTCGCCTTCTTCATCGACGAGACCAAGCTCGGCATAGTCTTCATTCAATTTGGGTTTTGAATTTTCATCCACTTTGACGTTCACTTGGTCTCCGTTACTTATTTGTAATGACGATATAGGAATTGTAGTGTCGCTCATTTTATCATTTATTGGATTCCACAGAGTGCAGACTTGATTTTTACTTATTAACAGACAGTATCCTTCAATGAGATCAGCTATGCTTGTTGCCGTCTGATAAGCAATCGATACAAAAAAAAATAAATAAAAAACATTTTTTAAGCATTAAATATAATAAATTATGTGCGAAAATTCTTACGTTATATCCGTTACACGTTATCACCAAATCCTCATCGTTACTCGATGTTGTAATTCGAACTTGAGTCTTCATCTCGCGGCATCTGCACGTTTTTGATTGATTCGTCGCATCGTCGTAGTTTGAAATTGCAGTTTTAGCAGTCGTCGTTTCGTTATTGGAATGTAAATCATCTTTAGGCAAAAATAGTGTCGTTATACGATTTATGTCTTTAAATGTTGCCACTTGCGTCATGTTTGCTTGCGGGTGCGTTTGATATGAAATACCTGGAAGGAAATAAATACAAATTTTGTCGCATTTTGTAATAAAAAGCAGTATGGTACCTATCTTTGGTCCAACATATAGAAAACCAGATATGTTCCATGATGAACTCAAAGTAACGGAAAATTTTTCAAAGTCTGTCTCGTAGAACTTGTTCAGAATGTCGAAGTACCTTTTATGACAGAAATAAAAAACAAGTTAAATCAATAAATGAAGTCTTATGTAATATGTACACATCGTTACGTCAATATAGAAATGCCCTAATTCATTATTTTTATGAAATTGCGTCTTTTGTTTATTTCGATAGAAAAACATCTAATGTATCGAAAAATGCAAAAATCTAGATTTAAAAAAAATTATGACTTGAGGTCTATCTATATTAAGGTGACGATATGTAATGTTTTATGTGTCATCAAATAAAACTAAAATATATAGTGCAATTCTGTGGGCTAATGTGGAGAAAAAATTGCACGAGCTGTATATTAGGGGCAAAAATTAACTTAAAAGTGCTCTCCAGGGCATATGGGAGCACATACCTCCCAAAATTACCAAAAACCCAGTTCATTCTATGAGAATATTCTACTAGATGCTAGCTAGACGTGGCCACATTTAGTTTAGTATTAAAATAAATTTCTTAATAAAATGAAAGATTTCCATAGAAAGCTGATTAATTTATCTTGAAATTGCTTTTGGTTTTAGCTTAAAATCTTACAAAGCAACAGAGATACTCTGATTAGAAGGACGGAGCGTTTGCTGTACAAGTTTTTTCTTTGCTCACTGTACATATTTTGTAATTTATTTTATTAATCCCAAGGCACATTCACAAGGTAGTAGCGGAAATTCAGCTGAGCTATTTTTTTTTCTAATTAAAGTTCATCGGAAACTTCAAAAATTTTTTACGAAAGAGAAATTAAAAGAAAATGTTAAAAAAATTCAATATGAAAAATATTTTATTAAAAAAATTCTGTGAAAACAAATTTATAAATATGAAAAAACTATTAAAAAATTGTGAGAAGTGCTAAACGTTGCAAATGTTGTTAGTGGTAGCTGCCGCGGAGAAATATTTTCAAAGTTATGTGAATAATTTTTATTATTGTTATGTTAAACAAATTCTATTTTTGAAGTTTTTGATGAACTACAACCCATGTTGTTTTTTTCATTGTTGTATTTTTTCATTGTTTTTGTAATCCTGATACTACCTGGAAATGAATCTGCCTTGATTAATCCTTTTGTTTTCCAAATAATTCAATTACTCAGAGTTGTAAAACTGTAAAGTACATATATGGTTACTTGGCAATTGCACTTGATTTTAAGGTAATCAGCAGGGCAAGTTTTTTGTGGCAAATGGCACAAAAATTTATTTTATTAAATTTTAATTGCATAGTACAATAACATGTTTCTTCAAGTTGTCAAAAATAAATGATCTCCTATTATCGGATAAACAGTTGAATAAATGGAAAACACTCGTTCGACATCGCAAGATATAATTGGAGAAAATTTAAATGCCAATACTTCAGATGGAGAAAGGTTTTCAATATATTCATCTGCTTCACTTTCATTAAAAAATATATTATTTCTTATTTCTTATCCGGTATTTCGATCTAAAACTTTTTCAACTTATCTGATTTTTTAAAAATTCAGAGACTTCCTTAAAATTGTCGCAATAATATATTGTAGGTTTAACCCATGTTCTCCATCGAGTGACACAAGGGTATGGAGGTTTTTTAAGATCGGAAACATTGATTTGAAAATATTGTTTCGAGAAGGGGCCTGCAAAATACAAAATCACATATAATGCTGTGATGTTGTACCTTAAGAAATACAGCTTTAAAGTTTCATTAGTTTTTCAGCTGCTGTTTAGTGCTGTGCCGTTCTGCTTCGAAATTTGAGAACTTACTTTTTCTGTAGTAACGTATCAGTTATTTCTCACCAGAAGAGTTGCAGTTATCCACTAAAGTAATGACTTGCAATGTCCATTATTAAGTTTCAATAAAATTTTATGTTTTTCTTTAAAAAATTAAATTTTTTAAATTCTAAAAGCACAATCACAAATTATTTCAAAATGTTTTTATTTAATTTATGCTGTCACTCACAATTACTTAAAAATTTTTCGATTGTCACAGGTTGCACTGAAACAAAACTGAAAGAAACTGAAAAATTAACGACGTGTATTATATTTCTATAAACAAACAAGAGTCAGCTGATTCGAAAGTAAAAACTAATGTTGACTTTACAGCTTGATTCTAACGTGTTTACATTTTCAAAATCTAAAAAATCAGCTAGTCTGTGTAACATTTTTGGAAATAATGTTTTAACGACTGTTAAAAACATAAGATAGTCAAATAAATACATTGAAAAAATAATTTAAATTTACAATTAGCCCACAATAATTACAAAAGAAATTGTAAAAAAAAGCTGCCACTGTGCTGGCATTAGCTTTTTCTATGTGAACAATGTTTAACAGCATGTTTATAGAACACGTCACAATCAAGACACGCACGAATGGCACACGCACGAATACGTAAAGGTGAAGTTACATAACACGCGCTAGTGCGCGTGCGAACTGTAGGCATCTGTCAAAAAAAGTTGAAATAGTGTTTTTGCATACGACAAGTTATATACCAAACTCTTTGACGCGTTTGCCGCAGAAAGTTGGTTAACTTTGAACTTTTTAAGGCGTTTTGATCTTTTGGCAACTAATCGGCTGACAATAAAAGAGAAAAATTAGAATCATGAAGGAAAATCTTAATAGAGAGTTTGAAAACTATACAGTATTGCACAAAAAAGGATTTGAAAATGTTCCAAGATCATTTTTCAATGTAAAAATGAATAAAAAAGCTGAAAGAAAAGGCGTTTGTAACGCGTGTTGTGTAACTTGCCATTTTTCATGCGGTAAAGTTTTCAAGCGCACGATATTCGTCGACGAGCAAACGCGTGTTATGTATTTCTACCTTAAGAATTTGGATTTGTAGAACACGTTAATTTTTTTTTTCGTCCGTCTTACGTCGTGTGGCGCTATTAACAATTTAGTGTCAAATCACAGTGTTGCCTTTCTGTAAATAATTTTTATTTGTTTACATTTTGTCATATAAAATTTGTATTTTTGTCATTAAAAAAGGTAACCCTTTTTGACGGCAACATGGAAGTATTTATGTAAATAAACATTTTTTATTTAAAAAAGAAATCTTTAACTTTATACACATATACATAATAATGAAATAGCATAAAATGAGCTATTATCTTGCAAGAAAAAAAAAATGAATTTCCAAAAATAATAACTGCACGGCTGTTATCAACTTTATGCTCTAATTGCCACTTACAATAATAAAAAAAAAAAAACAAATACACATTTACTAATTGTAGCAACATTCACTTTTTTGCGGATATATCAATTTTATTTTATTTATTTCTTATAAAATTTGTAATTTTTTCCACCGACGAATGTCATTTTGCATTCGTGCACTTTTTGTTGTTTTGACAGCAGAAAACGTGTTATACAAACCCAAACAAAATAGGTGCGTTTGAGTACTTTTCCAGTAAAATCCAGTAACTGAGTAAATACAGAGTAATTTAAAGAAATTACTCTCAATAAAAAAGTTTGCATATAAAAGTACGCGAACGGAAAAATAGTAAAATCCAGTAAAATTTGTACAACAGCTGATTGACAATTTTGGCGCTAAAAAAATATAAATATTGTTACGGAAATGGCCGTCGGGTTAATATAAGTGTTACGCAAGAGTATTCGAACAGGGCCAATATAAAGAAACATCCAGAAGTATTTAAATAAATAACTAAACGTACACTCGTATTCACATACAAGCACTATAGCAAACAACTATATACACATGCGTAGCACATACATACGTGATTAAACGTAAACAACCAACAACAACTACAAGCTTCTGCTTGTTATGAAGATAGACATAGCTACATGCATACATACATACATGCCTGACAATTCCAACTAAAGGCAGAAATAAAAGTAAACAACCACTTAATGATGTATGCATATACACACGTATGTACATAGTTACCACATAAACTTAATTACGCGCTTTGTAAACAACATTGAAGATAATGATGATTCGGTCTAGACTTTGCATGAAAATTCTAGTGGTTGTTGTGCGAAGTATAAAAAGGGGTTGACGCATCCAACAGCAGTTCAGTCGCGATCAAAAGTTAGTTGGGAATAAGTCAGTTGCGAAGAAGCTCAGTTGCGAATAAGTGCAGTTGCTAATAAGAAGTCTGTTGTTAATCAAGTGAGTTGACAATTAAGTTGTGCGCAGTCCGTGATTTGTGATACAACAGTGAGTTGATATTTGAGTCTGTGCTTTACAATACGTGAGTTGGAAATTGAAGAGACTATAGTACAGTCTATAGTGACAGTTAGAGTCTGTCGTGATTTGAGATTATTGTGGAGTCCCTTGAGTAAAGAGTAAGGGAGCAGTGGAAGCTGATAGACGTGTAAGTGAAGCCAGCGAGTCCTGATTAGTGTATCAACTGTGAGAGTCTGCCATAGAGTTGTTATTGGTGTATCAACTGGAAGTGTCGGCAGAGTGAGTCTTGTGTGTGACGTGCAACAGAGAAAGCAGAATTGTGTCAACACTAGCGCAGCCGGTTGTCTGAGACGTGTATATACAACAGCGAAGAAGGCGTAGTGGTAACCAGTTGTGAATATTGAAGTAAACTTTGTGTTTGTATTTAAGCTCTTGAATTGAATTTAGATTAGTGGTATTTATTGATTAATAAAGAGTGTATCATTCTTAACCCTAATTAGTACACTGGGGTCTTTTATTTATTGCAAAACTACGAATCTACGGAAAAGCGTTTTTAACAGAGAATAAAAAACGTAACAATATGTATGTATATGAAAAAAAACCCTGCATATAATATTGTAATACGTGGACCAATGTAGATGAAACAGACTAGTTACAACATGGTCCCATGTAATTCAATCATGGATCATATCGTTTTCACACAAGCATTCAATGCTGCACAATAAGTATTCGTGTTTAAAGGATTATCATCGTAGTCTACAACTATTCTATATGGAGCAGTGTTGGGGTTAGTCCGATGTAATGCAAAGTTGGACCATTTAGTCCAACCCTAGGACATCAACCTCCTTTTTTCATACATTTGGAGTAGTTTTGGAGTATTCCTACTCCTCTTTGGAGTATTTACATACATGTATGGACTAGTCGCATTATCTGCAGGGAATATACAAAACTATACATACATATGCACATATCGTCGGGTACCCAGCTCAAATTACTGCTTCCTAAAAGCGTTTTTGTAAGGGAGACAATGTTAGAGAATAACTTGTGGTTGCGCATGAATTCAACTTCCAAAAAGGCATAATTTTTTGCCTTACCAGTGTGCTTCACAGAGGCAATAGTATTGTATTGCCTTTGTGTATTCAGATGCAAAAGTTACTGGCTTGCAAATTTTTTTACTTTTGTTCTTTATTTCGTTAGAGAGCCTGCCTTATGTTAGTGCTTTTCAGAAGCAGCTTTCAAAGCTTTTGTAATCAAGTAAACAACACATTGCTTCCCTCAGTTGTTAGTGCTTCCAAAACAGAACTTTTTTGCTGGGTAGTTACTGACCAGCCGCATGGAAAAATTTTGTGTTTTTGAGAAAATCGATGAATGTTTTTTCATTTGTTTTATAAAAATACACCATAGAATATTTTCTTCACGATGTCGACAATAAACTTTCTTATTTTGTCGAATTCGCGGGTGAACCCATTAAAGTTTCTATGGTTTTTACGCTCAACATGAAAAGTGATTGGGCTGTGCAGAAAAAGATACAAATTTTTGTTGCCGCTTTTCAAGTATTATCCAACGTGTGCATTTATTAAGAGAAATATAAAAGGGGATAATAACTTTATATACCCTAATATATTCAAGATATTGAAAAACTGAAAACAAATTTAAGAAAAGTACAATAAGTAAATTTTTTTAAATGTTCCATGCGGTTAACCAGTAACCGTCCGACGATATGTATAAACAAAAATTTAACTATAAAAATCTATTAACTTTATTCACGTTTAAAAACAATCGATTATGTTCTGCATTCCACGTTCGGAAATTGTTTTAAATACATACATGATAGAAACCTTTTTCTTTTCAGAAACTTTTAGTTATTATTATTTTTCAATTCTGTACACCACCAAATATTTTATAAAAATGAATACTTTTCAGTTCAATTTTTCCTTTTTATACTTTTTATGTGTACAGATCTGACGTCATACCCTTATGACAATATTTGAAAAACACCTCAAACTGAATTGAGCAAAGTATATTTTTTTGCTCTAACACGGCCATCCTGTAAAATCATCGCTCTCGATGAATTCAGAGCTTCTTGTTTTCAAAACAATCATTTGTTTATTACAGAAAGAATAAGCTAAAATCACAAAAAACCAACAGTTTACAGAAACCACAAATTTATTATCCCAAATTCCACAGCAGTAATCTGTCTCCTTGTACAACCAACCACCAGATATCCAGAGCTGTAAACAGAATCATTATTTCAGATGTTACTTCTTGAATCGCAACTCGGAGACAATTTTAAGCTTGTTTGCAAATCAACACTTAACTGAAAGTCATGAATCAGAGGCAATCTTAAGCTTGTTCAAAATTTCGACACCTAAACTGAAAGTTATGACTCAGAGGCAAAATTAAGCTTGTTCAAAACTTCAACACATAAACTGAAAGTCATGACTCAGAGGCAATCTTAAGCTTGTTCAAAATTTCAACACATAAACTGAAAGTTATGACTCAGAGACAATCTTAAGCTTGTTCAAAACTTCAACACATAAACTGAAAGTTATGACTCAGAGGCAATCTTAAGCTTGTTCAAAATTTCGATTCTTATTAAATAGAGAATTTTGCAGAAAATTTTACCTTATATTAGTTACCAACATCCTTCTCGTCTTCACTCTCATTTAAAGGCCGAATGACCTCCCTTGCTGCAACAGTAAAAGTTATGCAGTTTTCTTTCTTCAACTTATATCGATCATTGGGAAGGACACCAACTATTTCATAAGGACCACGATAATACGGCTGTAACTTCGATTTGCGCCTCTGGTTACTACAATAGGCAATCTTTTGTCCAATTTTTAATTGAGTTGGTTTGCATTATTTTGATCAAATCTGATTTTCATTCGAGTTGCATTTAACTCTTCTCGTTCACTGGCAAGCTTTCGTATTTCTTCTACATCGTCAAATTGTGGCTCAATTTCGAGCTCTGCTAAAAATGCACTAAAATCTGGAGTCCGTCCCGATATACCTGTTAATACCAGTCCATTCGCCACATTTATCTAAATTAGTTCTCAATAAGTTAGCAACAGTGTCCACATAACGTTCCACTTGGCCATTAGCTCTACTAGCACCAGGAGCAATTAAATGATGTGTTATCCCCATCGACATGCAGAAGTTTTTAAACTCAGCACTAGTAAAATTAGTGCCTCGGTCACTTACAAGTTTGGCTGGAGCTCCAAATAGCATTACATAGTTATAAAACATTTGAACAGTTTCCGCAGCTGTAAGAGTTTTACAAGGGAATAAAACTGCAAATTTTGTAAAGGTATCAATCAAAATGAAAATATAACGATAGTCCTTTTCGTCAAATGGTCCCATAAAATCAGCATGAACGACATCGAATGAAATTGGCTTCTTTTCTATTGGGTGAAGTTCACACTGTTTCTTTCCAGACGGCCTTTTAGCCACCAGGCAGATTTTAACAAGAATTCACAAATTTCCTGACATTTTTAGTCATATGCGGCATCCAAAAATGCTCTCGCATCTTCATAAGAGTCTTTTCCCATCCGACTTGACAGTTCTCTTCATGGAAACGTCTCATTAATGACAATCGACATTGTTGGGGTACATAAAGTTTGTTAGTATTTTCCAGTTTCTTGTATAACAATCCGTTTTTGAGTTTGAACTGTGTTGTTGTGTTGGTATCACCACTTTTATTTTTATTTTTTTTTTTCATCCGATAACAATTTTGACCATTTTGTCTTCTGGAATTTCAAAAGGTACTTGATTAATTTGGCAAACCTTTTCCATTACGAATTTCGTATAGGAAGCATATTCATTGCTTTCTGAGTTGGCCACCTTCCTGAGTTGTGTAATAATGTCTGTACCATTAGAAAAAGCGTGTATCAAAGAAGCACGTAAATCCGGCCAGCTATAAAGTTGATAGCCGTACTTATCGAACCATAATTTTGCCCTCCCAAGCAGGGAAACTTGTATTCTAGGCAAAATGTCAAAATTCTGCAAACCGTCTCGTTGTACCCTTGCATCAATATCCGTGCACCACTTCTGAATATCAACGCGGGAGTGATCCGGATCAAAACTCGGAAAACCCACCAACGAGCCGGTTGATTGTGGCCCTTGTGTGGATTCCAAAATTTTATTAATTGCTTCCACCGTAATTACAAAATTGTTAGATCTCGACTCTGGACTTCCCTCCTGCAGATTCAAATTTCCTTGAATCTGACCTCTTAGATTGGAGTCATCCTTAGTCATCTTCCCAATGTGGTGTAGGCTGAATTTATCCCACTTCTGATGATAGAAACCTTTTTCTTTTCAGAAACTTTTAGTTATTATTATTTTTCAATTCTGTACACCACCAAATATTTTATAAAAATGAATACTTTTCAGTTCAATTTTTAATTTTTATACTTTTTATGTGTACAGATCTGACGTCATACCCTTATGACAATATTTGAAAAACACCTCAAACTGAATTGAGCAAAGTATATTTTTTTGCTCTAACATACATATTTCCAACAATTCTATAAAAATTCCACACGTTTTAATTTCGCGTGGAATACATAACATCCCCTAATACTTTTCTGGCATCAAACTTAAATAAACGTCATATTGTTTATAACTTAATACAATTGTTTTTTGTTATTTTTGAAATTTCATCACAAAACAAAAATTTTTGTTTCCCTTTGCTTTTGTTTGTTTATATTTAAAAACATATGGTTTCATTTTACTGGATTTTACTGGCAAAAATTTGTCCAGTAAAAATTTGTATTTACTCAGTAAATTAACTGTCATTTTTCGCTCTCAATTCGCCTCTCATTTACTGAATTTTGTGTACGCGAACGCAATCCAGTAAAAAATATTAAAAATTTGTACAAATTTTTGAGTTCTCGAACGCACTTAATGTCACTTGTTACGTTTTTTACAAAAATAAAATGACATTCGCGTTATACAACCGCAAACTTGATAAACGTCAGGTTTTATACGCGTATTTTAGACATATTAGGTTCTATAAACATGCTGTAAGAGATATGACGTCCCCTTTCCTCCTTCTTCCAACCAACCAAATACGGAATTCGCGAAATCCGCTGCTCGCTATCGGTAGTTTCATCCATTTCATTTCATTCATTCAGCTGTTTTATATTTTGTACAGCGGTATGTTGGCAGCTAAAAAAAGTGTTACACAAATCCAAAAAGTATGGGTTCAATTACATATGTTGTGGTATCTGTCAGCAGAGAATGTGTCGAACGAGATTTAAATTTTTCGACCAGCACTGTATGCCTCAAAGAAGAGAAATGCTTTACAACATTATACAATTTTGGTTTATTAAGCTTTGCAGTCGCACACTATAGTGTATTGTGTATACAGAATACAGCACTGATGAATCTCCTTTTAATATATTCGGAATTTTTTTTACCGTTCGTAAACTAAATTCCTTTACCGCCTCTTTAGGAATTTTTTTTATATTATATACATAAATGTGAATTAAAGCAAACGAACAAAACTTTGACTTACATACATATATGTATGTATGTCCATTCCTTTTTGTAATATAACGTTACTTTTATGCAATTTGATTGTAGATTTTATAACACATATGTATTTCGAAAATAAATGATCAAATATAAATAGTGTACTGGAAAAAAAGTACGTATATGTATGTATATTGTTAATACAACAGATTGATAAAAAATTTTATGAATTATTAATTTCAGCAGGGCGATTCCGGTCAAAGAAAAACTCTGACACATGAAAATTTCTTCAAGTTTGCCAAAAAATGGCATTTTATGGCAAGCAAGGTGGACTAAAAATGGCTTTTTATGTCAAAAATTTAAGAAATGGCAAAAATGGCAAAAAGTGGCATATGCCATAAAAAACTTGCCCTGGTAATCAGTAACATCAACATATAGTTATGTAAATTTTATTCATTTAACCAACAACAAAACAAGGAAATGAAAAAGAAATTAATTACAAATATTACATGAAACAAATTACAAAATTTATTCTTAGATTGTTCGTGTTATAAAAATATTGTATGGAGTACCAATAATTAAAAGAGTTGAATAGTCAAAAGTTTATATATTTTTCAACACTATGCGGAGTTGGAGTCAGCTGTTTCTTTAATTTTTCCGTTTTTATTATTTTTCCGTTTTTACTATTTTTCCGTTCGCGTACTTTTTTCGGCAACAGCTTTTTTTGAGAGTAAATTTTAAAATTTTCGCAGTAACTACTTCATTTACTGCATTTTACTGCAAAAGTAAAAAAAACACACCTAGAATCTATTTTATTTTGAGAGCGTTTTTTCTTATGCTCTCACATATAAATAAATTTTCTCTGAAAAATGCTGCCATACTTTCAATCAATTTCATACCGTCATCACAAGGACCTAATAATAACCTATCTGCAAAAATTTCAAATTTTAGTTTTTTATGGGTTATTATTCCCTTAATCATAACGCATACATATGTGTGCAAAATTTTGAGCATCTAATATTACAAATGGCCAAGTTATTACCAGTTTTTGTACCTAGAGGACCGTTATACACTAAAAAAAAAGAGAAAAATAAATCTTCAAAAATTACAATAAAAGTTTAATTTTGTTGCATAGTGTAATTTAAACAAACATTAATGACCATATGTATAAGCAAAAATTGGCATGAAGTTAGGATAGATAAGTGGCAAAATTGATTTACAAGAAAAGCGAAAAACTTAAAGGGTCCAATGCATAAAAACTGAACTTTAGCTCAAGTTAATTAAGTCTGCTGAGTACATTCTCAAGCAATGAGCACAAGTATACCACCTAGAGCTACAGTAAATATTTTTATGCATACAAAATGTACCTTTTGCTCAAAATTTTTGAGTCGAAGCAAATCCTCAGGTTTTATGCATTAGACCCAATAAATTTAAGACTACTTATTTCTTAGCAGCAAAATTTTAGAATATAGATTAAAAAACAAATACGGATGTGATAGAACAAAAAAAATCAAGATATAAGGGACTATAATTATTAATTTAGATATGAATATATTGAATATTTTTTTTACTGTATATGTTGTATATTATATGTATTTTACTGCAAATATTAGTTTAAAGTATTTACTGTAATATTTATTATCGAGCATTACTTTAATTTAAAAATATTAATCATATATGGAACATTGACATCGATTATTTTATGAAATAAAATAAATGAAGTTTAACATTTATTAACGCACTAATAATCCCAAATTATTACAATTCGATCTGAAAAAAAGTCAGCCAATGTAGTAAAGTAAGAACATAAAAAAGATGTTGATTATAGAGTTATAACATAATAACTCTAGTTGTTCTAAGATTTTTGGCTAAAGGTTCCATAATGGTCTTCATTAAGGCCGTTTCACACTATATTACAAGTATTAATACTTTTGTGGAAAATGCAACTCTGACATGTTGAGTTGTTATTGTCTTTTGAAATTTTTGAAACAGAAATTAGATTAGGGATGCATTTTCGGCAAAAGTATTAATACTTGTATTATAGTGTGAAACGGCCTTTAGCAACAGTGAAATGCGCATAGGATCCAAATAAATGAAATTAAGGTAATTTTTATTTATATTTGGAGAAAAATTGTTGACCACTAATATCCCGTAAAAATAATATATGAAATTAAGGTCTTTTGTAATCGTTTTTACTGAAACCAAAAGTCATTAATAAGTGCATTATTTTTTGTTTTATAAAAGCATGTGAAAATAGTTCTGCTCCATATGGATAACGAAACAGTCCGAACTTGTACAAAGTTACAAAAAAGCGTTCCAGATAACAAATTTTTGTGCAATTTTGAGAGCGAATGAGAGAGTAATTTTTTTCATTTCCTGTACAAACTTCTATGAAATGTTTATTTAGGTAAGTTTGGACAAGAATTAAAATTAAATAATCAGCTCTTTTTTGTTTACATATGAATCTGCAAAACTAACCAGAAAATTTGCAAATAAAGAAAAGTTGTTATTCGAAAATGTATTAAAAAGTGAAATGGATGGTTTTGCTTTAAAAAACCTGAAGTTGTAAGTATATTTGTGCATACTTCTTTAATTTTTTAGTATATAAATCCGTAATATATGATAAGTTACTGCTGTTGCCAATGATGCAACTTTTTATTTTTGAAATAATAATAAATAATAATTAATTAAATATAATATATTCTTGTAAAGCTTTTGCGTTTGCTGATGATTTTCAATTACTTTTCTCAGGTGAACCTAGATTTAGGAACGCATTAGAGGAATATATTAATGTCGTATTAATGAATATTGTTAACTGGATGTCAAATTCAAATCTCTGCATTAACCCTTCTAAAACGAAAGCATTGTTGTTTAAACCTCCTAGGTCAATATTTAGCATTTCAGTTGCCATTCAAGGTCTTCAGATTCAATTTGTTGAAAAATTAAAATGCCTTGGGTTGATAATAGACTCCAATCTGAATTTTGGCGATCACATAAATTGTCTAAGTAGTAAAATTAATTTTACATTAAGACGCTTGTATTCTTTAAATCTTTATTTACCACTATTTGTCAGGAAGCGTATGGCTCATGCTTTGCTTTTATCTAATATGCTATATTGTGCAGAAGTTTTTACTGGGACAACTGCCTATATTATGAACAAATACCAACTTCTTCTGAACAAAGTAGTTCGATTTGTTTATAATCTGAATGTTCGTACTCATATTACTAATTATGTGATAGATTTTTTGGGATGCAATTTCAAGAATTTTATCCATATTCGTTTATTAATTAAATTTTATAAAATCATCAAAAACAATCTTCCCCAGTTTTTACGTCATCTTTTTGTTTTTTCACGCTCTATTAGGAGTCCACAGTTAATATTCCCACGCATTAGAAATTCTATCCTTGATTTTTCTTTTCAAGTTAGAATCGTGAGGATTTGGAATAATTTACCACAAAATTTAAAATCTTTTATATATACGGTCTGTGTTTTTCGAAACAAACTTTTTGGATATGCTCGCCAGAATGATATTTAGGTCTTGATATACATGAGTACATAAGTTTTTGATTGTGTTAAGAATTACATATGGATTAATAACATACATATATACATACATACATACATACATATATACATATATATATTGTTAAATTGAATTCAATTGAAATATGTAATTTAAATCGTAGTTGGTATTTGTTGTTTGCTTTTTTGCATTTAATGGTTTGATATTTTAATCTCATGGCCTTCATAACTTTTATACACAGAAGTGCTGCTTTTGTGCTCTCATGTAAATAGTATCTATTTGGGAATATTATTATTAACTACAACATGAATTATATTTCTTAAATATAATCTAATTTCTTTTTTTAATTGTGGTATAAAATTGTAAGTCCTGTGCTTTGTAACTTCGAGTTCCTATTTTCCTAAGCATCAATTTATAGACATAATATATATAATTATTATTTTATATGTAAATATTATTAATAATTTTTTAATATTAGTTTAATTTTATATTAAATTGAATTATTTTTTATATACAACATTGTTTGCCTACTAGCCATATATGGCCTTCATGGCTCGGTTAGTTAATTGAATTTAAATAAATAAATAAATAAATAAATAATTAAAAAAATTGGTTGCATTCAAAGGAAATGAAAATTAGTTAGGCAATATAAGCAGAAATTGCAAAAATAAGAAATTTAAATTAAACTATTTTATTAAAAAAGAGGTAGATATTAAATTTTAGCATTATGTTGTAGCAATTTAATTATTTTTTAGACTTTTTCTTAAGTCAATTTAGCTGCAAATATTTTTAGGATCTGTCGCACTGACTGTAAAGGATGTTTATTGTTCAATTATGAATTCCGCTTATTTTTCTTACTTTGTATTCGTATTCGCCTTAATTTGGCGAATACGAATACGGATACGAATATCTAAAAATGGCCGAATATTCGGCAACTCAAATACGAATACGAATATTCGTGCATCACTAGTACATATGTATGTATGTATGTATGTATATTATTCTCAATAAATATTTTAGGATACTACTCACTTTGTTATATAATCGACATCTGATAGTTGGTACACTTTTTTATATGTCGTATGTATCATCTTTTTCAGATTCTTTGGCTTTGTTGAAGATATCACAGTTTTTGGCAGAAAATGATGAAAGCCGACCACTTTGTCAATATGCTCGACATGTTGTTGCTTTTTATCGGGTACTGTACACGTCACATTACGAAAATAGTGCAGCATACTCAGACAACAAAGTTGTATTGCACTATCAAAGTCTATGCCGGTTAAATTTGACTGTATAAAATCTTGCTTAACCTTAAATAATTCCATATTAAATTTATTTTTCCGTTCTATAGGCATAAATTGTTGTATCTATGCAATTACCTGATCGAAATAAAAATAACATGTGATTTTATCTTCATTGTAGAGTTCTCTGAGGCTGTGTGGCAAGTAACGTATTCGCAGTTCTGGTCTCCAAATGCTTAGCTTGTCGTTGACATTCAAAGTTCCCGTAGTGTTTTGTGACCTTTGTTGAGGGCATTCTGTGTTTGGGCAGGCTGAATTCCATATGTGTTGAAGCAGTTTATCAATTTTAGTTGTCTTATTCATCCATAAAGTCTCTTTTGTGACCATATTTTGTAAACGCAATGCATAGTATTGTGGATTGGGTTTCTGGCCAGTGGGCACCATCGTAACGGTCTTTTCAATGATATCTTGAACTGTATCATTGTGCTCGTCAACATTTACCGCATGATGCAAGTTGTTCGGCCAGTAAACGTTTAAATTAATTACTTTAGAAGATATATTAGCTTGAATTAAACAAATTTGAAATTGCATTGCTGTACATTATCCTGCAATATGTGCATAATTGTGTACATACATACCTTGATTAAATGTTAAATTTTTATTTATAGACTGAGACATGCTTTTGTTTTACTTATTCTACATACATATATAAAGTCCCTATGTCTTTTAGTCTTTGAGCCTTATGTTAATTGTTTTCATACCATCAGTGTTTTACCTGATTGAAAATATAAAGTATATTATTTTATAGCCATTTGTGTATGTGAAGGAAATCGAACGATTTAAAAATGATTCGTTTTGAAAAGTTGTCATGAATTTCGAACGGTTTCGTGATTCATTTTTCAGCCAATCGCAAACTCTTGACTCTTAAAAGAAGTACGTACCAATGCTTAAAATAGACCAGATACACACAAAATTTGGAAATAAATACAATACGTGTGTTAACACTTAATAAATATAATAACTCTGAAAAAGGAAGAAATTGAAATTCAATTATAAATTTTGAAAATACAAATTTTTGCTTGTTTTTTTTAGATTTTTTTCAACTACAATTACAAAAATGTAATTTTTATTGTAAATTTTTTAATTACAATTAATAAATGTAATTACAATTGAAAACCATCAATTCCGATTATTTGTAATTGGAATTGGATATGTTTCAATTAAAAATTAGCTCGAATTGTAGTCGTTTTTTTTTTTGTTGTTGTTGCAATTACAATTATATGTAATCGTAATTATTATGGAGCAAATAATGAAAATGATTTTGAAGTGGAAATACGACACTCGTAATTAAGTCTAATAATCATTTAAAAAATTATTGATATCCTACTACCTGGGAATGATATTTAAAAATCCTTGAATACCGTTTTGTGTCCAGCTTTCATTAAACTGTGTAAATGTGCAGGTATGTAATTACAAAATTTGTTTGTTTGTTTGTTTGTTTATTTGGGGTTACTCCGTGCCCCCTTGTTATAACAAGGGATGGGAGATTTACTTGGCCGAACTCAAAGGTTATATCGCCATCAAAATTTCTGTGCTTAGGAGCCTCCTCCGAGAAAATTCCAAACGACATATACCGTCGCATACGAAGCTGGAACTCCCAAATTCCTCTCCTTAATTGTTTAAACTGAGTTTTTGTTTGGTTCTTCAACCACGTTTCAATGTTTATTTTGTTCAAAAAAATGAGTTTTTGTTTGGTTCTCCAACCAATTTTCAATATATTTTCTTTATAATTATTTTTGCATGTGGTTAATGGAAACCAACGGGATACCGCGGTGGATACCGTTAACCGACGCCAACCACTAATCACATGCGGTGAGACGCAAAACTCTCGAAGGCCAATAAACAACAGTGGCCTGGTTGCATTTAAGAAATAATTGCCAACGACGCGTGATGTTGACTCGCCCAGAGCTGCTTTACGACTGTGAATTACAAAATTTGTTTTTTTTTTGGAAGATTAAATTAATTCCTATAGCTATAGCTGCATAAAGCAATAAATAAATTGATAATAAGTAGGTATTCATGTAAAAACGAAATGTTAATGCCTTACAATATTGTATGGGAATCAGAATTCGCCTTGTATCATCCCAAACAACTTTTATTGAAGATTGTGCTTTAAGCACTTGCACATCCCTCCATATGTATGCATACACAATGTCTACATACTTACATATACATACATACATTTCATGTACATATTAACACTTATAGATTTCTTTTTATTTTTATATGCTTTTACATATGTACATACTAACTACATAACTTATTTTTACACAAATATTTACATCGGCATCCATATACCAATGTGGTACATATTTATGTATGTACGTGGAGACGTGCATGACTTTAACATAAATTATAAAAATATATTAAAATTTTAATTATTAAACACGGACTAGTGAAACCAATAACTTTACATACATATTTGTGTACTTATTTTTCTTAGGCGGTGTTTTCTTTGAGTTATTATTATTATTATTATTATATGTACGTAAATATGTACATATGTTGGTGAAGAAAAATGAACACACTAACGTTAGAACTGTGATTAATAACAAAAATATTTTTTTTTTACTTTTTATTTTTTAATCTCATAAATCATTTACTAGTTGACTTTTTGTATAGATGATTTAAGTCCTTATTTCGGTAAACCATGTTTATTTGAGTGTAAAGGGCGTACTACCATCATTATTGAGCATAGAACGTTTATTATTTGAACCAAGGCAGCACACAAATTCATTTATTTATAAATTTATTCATTATTAGTAATTTGTAATGTATAATTTTTTCAAAACTTTCAAGCAGATATTGCAATAAAATAACACGAAAAACAACTACCTCCGCAAAATTCTATTAATCAATTTACTTTCGACCAGTGATGGGAAACTTGGTGCGATCGTACTTCTTTTTTATACTATTTGACATGAAAAAGTACCGTAGTACTCCCGTAACACATTTCATAGTCCCGGCTCACACGTTTCAACTTTTGTTGCTCAACTCGTAATTCAGCTGTTAGGAAGACGGAGACGAAAATACAAATATCTCTTTCTTTCTTACAGCTGAATTACGAGCTGAGCAACAAAAGTTGAAATGTGTGAACCGGGCCATACTCTCACGACCAACCAAGGCACATCAATCAGGTACCCGCATTTCTACAACAAATATTACAACACCAATAACCACATGTACTTTGTTGCTATAAATTACCATCTTAGTCCCGGTTCACACGTTTCAACTTTTGTTGCTCAACTAGTAATTCAGCTGTAAGAAAAAAAGAGATATTTGTATTTTCGTTTCTGTCTTTCTTACAGCTGAATTACGAGTTGAACAACAAAAGTTGAAACGTGTGAACCGGGACTTACTTTTCAAAACAGGGTAGCATCATCATGTTGTATGTTTATTATAAGAAATGTCAAACACCATACAAAACTGAATATTCGTTAAGTGTTTATGGATACACAAATAAAAGCATGTTTTTAGGCTTATACCTACAGAATCCAAATTTGACATTTGGCTTGGTATAATGACATTAGTCACCTGGTGTAGTGCTGCCACATAATATATGCGCCTTGATACCATGCTTCTTATTTGCTGCTTGTCAAAAATGTATATGTTGTGTCAAAAATTCTACTAGCCCCCAGGGCTAGTGAAATTTTATTCATCTCAGAAGTGTCAAAAATTTACTTACATTAGTACTTTGCTACCATTTGGCACAGACCCTTTTGTAAATGATTTTTGTTTATAAATTTTTGTTAATAAAATTTTAATAAAAAAATTATAATTTTTGGTACACTCGGGGTCAAAAAAGTACTCAAAAAAAATTTTTTATACCGAAATGCAAATCTCATTTCCCATCACTGCTTTCGAAGACTAGACGCACCTCAAAATTTTATAGTGGTGAATAAATAAATGTCATTTGCTAGTCAGTCAGTGTTGCCAGCTAGCTTAGGAGATTCGTCGCCAAATTCAGGACTTTTTTTTCACGATTGGGGATGAAAATTTCGTATTGGGGATCTGGGGATGTGTTGGGGATGGTAACAAGAATGATTTTTGAACTAAGAAATATGCGTCTGGCAAGTCTAAAAATTTTTGTTACTATTCATAGTGAATGGTTTCTAATAAAGAAGTATCAAGGCAGATTAACCAATAATGAACACTACCAAAACAAAAATACGTAACATCATGTAATATGACTTGTTGGAAGCACTTTTTAGAATAAACACACACTTAAAAAATAATTCAATTTGTTGTGACAAATTTAATCCTTCTGCTGAAATGCTAAAGCTTTTTAATACAAGTACTATGTACAACAAAGTTTGACGCTGATGAATCAGAAGATTTCGATTCTGAAGTTTTTGAAATGGTAAACTTTGGTTAAAAATTTTTTTATACTTATGTATATTAAACTATGTGTAATTTTTCTTTACAAGTTTTATAAGTACAAATTAAATTTATATGAATGAAAATATAGCTATCGATATAAATGAGTTTCATTGAATAAATATGTTATTTTTGTGATTATTTTTCAAATAAAATTAAAAAATATTATATTTTTCACAAAAAAAAATTTAACAAAAAAAAATAAATTTTGGGATTTTTGGGGGATGACAAATCAAAAATAGAGGATAAGCTTTAGAATAAAACTGGCAACACTGTAGTCAATAGTGGTGGGCAATGTTGTCACATACGACGAGATTCATTCTGAAATAAGGGATTTTTTCCACAATATGGAGATGGGAAAATTTATTTCAGGAATTTTGGGATTTCTATTAGCCCAATTCACAATCTTGTGCAAATGGTTTTGCATCGTAGCATGTGCAAAATTGTATAGTATATTGATACTCACCACTAAGAATTGTTAAGTGGTGAATATCAATATATTAACCATTTTGCAAATGGTCTTGCATCGTAGCATTTGCAAAATGGTGTAGCATATTTTTACTCTACACTAACAAAATACAAAGATATGCACTTGCTACACTTGTGTAAATAAACAATACCTAAAGGTAGTAGTATATATTTGCTACACCATGTTGCAAATGCACAAGATTGTGAATTGGGCTATTGTGTTTTTATTTGAAATACGGGTGATTGTAATCATTTTTTCAATAATATTTTTAAGGTTAGAGGTGCGCAGAAGCTTGCGGGGTAGACTATAACACTCATTTACAATCGATATTACAAATTCTTATACATTTTCCTCTCTGTTGCCAGTTTGCCTTATTCTCCAACCAGATTTAGCAAATTACAGAACGTTTTATCCTAAATGTAAAAATCGTGTTTAATAAATATGTATTTACATACATTACATATTGTAATTCTATATATGTATGTATGTACATATGAATGTACATATGTATCAGGTTTTGGGGATATGACTCGGAACAATATAGGAGCTCTAGTTTCTCGCTAAATACTCATTTGCCAATTTATATTTGACATTAACATATCTAATATGTATCAGAAATTTAATTAAAAATTACTCATGCTTGCCGGTTATAAATCGTTCATATCGTCCCTACCACGTCAAACTATCCAATATGCAAATTTTGTACTTTTCAGAAGAGCTCAAAGAGTCGTCAATTGTGAATTTAAAGTCGGCGTATTCCTAAAAATGTCAGGATTGAAATATTTCTTATTGAGTTATCTATCGTCTCTGAAAATTTCAGCATTTTGAAATGAGTCATATCCTTGAAATTAAGATACCAAGGTAACAAATCTAAAAAACGAATTTTGCATATTCGATAGTTTGACGTGGTAGGGACGATATGATCTCATTAAAAAACGTGTTGGAAATTTTTTACTCAAAGAAATTTATCATTATCTCGACATACATACTTACATATATTCTTATGTACATATAAATACTACATATGTACATACATTTATTTTTATTTGTTTGCCCTTTCCGCTAGATTGCGCTTCGCGGAGTTACGTTGATAAAACCACCTCTTACCGTCATGAAGGGTATTAAAGATGGCGCGCTATAGGGGTATAGCAGTGGGGCGGGTTTGCCAGCCAATTTTTTCTATTATTGTAGCCTAGGATGCGTTGATGTGGAATGTGCTTTCGTCCGCGCCGATAAATGGCGTTTTGCCTTATAACAAGCATTAAAACTACTGATTTGGGGGATTCAAACGTTAGTCTTAAGTTTCATAATCTCTTAAATTATTATTATTAATATAAAAATAATTGTTTTTGCTTTTGTTTTTTCTTGCAAAAAAAAAACATTTTAAAACATTATAGAACTATGACACTTAAGACTATCGTTAAAACACCCTAATTATGTTTATTATAAAAATTATTTAATTCACATAATTAATTTGAAATTTTAAGATACGTAAGTAAATACTAAAGCAATTAATTAATTATATAATTATATGATTACAGATTGCAATTGGGAAATATTTTAGCTCCATTTCTAAGAAGACATGCACAATAAATACTACAAGGATTTCAAATCTTATTTTATAAATTTTAGAAAAAAAAAATGATTGAAATTTTTATAATAAAACTGGAATAGTAATTGATTGAGAGATATAAATTTATAATAAATAATAATAAAACAAAAATATACTTTTCTTATTTTCAATGCAACTTCAAGTTTGTTTATATACCTACTCCTTAGCAAATACACAGTACATATGATGTACATATGTATGTATGTATGTATGTGTATACTTACATACATATTCATTTTACTTTTCAAATTTACGTGCCTATTTGTCTAAATTTTTTTAGTCATACCATTGTTCCTTATTTGATTTATTAATATTAACCTAAGTTGTGATTACAATTTTTATTACTACAATTTTTTATTTTAATTACATATTACTTTAATGTTGTACTCAGGACTACATTATAAACAACCATTGAGGTAATATTGTTAAGCTCTACGTTCCAAAAACTTAAAGATAATAGTTTCTTATAAATGATAACTTTTTTTCTTTTAAGAAATATGCATGCAAGCTTATATGTATATCGAGTTATTTTTCTGTAAATTTAAGACAGATGTATGTATATAAAAAAATAACAAAACCAAACTTGCCTCAGACATGATCAAACCGTTTCAAATTTCTACATTCTAAGGATGAGGTTACATCTGTGTGCCATGTGCCAGAAGAAGCATAATCACTAATTCCTGGGGCTAGGAATCTCATGCAAATGCATGTTTTCACTGGGCATCATAAAACGGAAACGGTTAAGTTATCTTTGCGAATCGTGAAATTTCCTTTGAAATGGCATTCAATCGTTTTTGCATATTTTGCATATTTTGCTAAAAATACTCGTTTTTGCATATTTTTGCGCATATTTTTCAATAAATGCATGTTTTTTGTGCATATTTTTGCTATTTTGGTTAGCATCCATTTGAAAAAGTAAAACGCTCCTGATACTTAGTGCGACATCTTCTGGTAAAAGTTGACACATAATTTGTTACAAAATATTTAAATGAATCACCCTGTTGAACTCTAAATTTTTATATTTACGCAACATTTTTATTGTTTTGTTCGGGAATTCGTTGAAAATTTGTAACTTTACACAACATAATACATTTTAAATGGAAAGTGAGTTGGTTTTGAGATTTTTTCTGGCCCACGATGTCACGAGACAAAAATAAATTTTCTAAAGTTATTGTTGTTTGCAATACAAGTTGTCGATCGAACGATATCTGGTGACATCGTGGGCCAGGCCGTTAATTTAACTTAATTTTTTGTTGTTGAATTTATTGTTTTGTTTTTCTTTATACTAATTTTATATGTAGATAAATATGTATATTAAATTAATTGTTTTCTGCCTTTTTTTTTTTTTTTTGTTAAATTGTTTTTAAATAAAATATTAAAAAAATATTTTTAATTGCATATTTTCTGTGTTTTTAGTGCATATTTTCAAATTCTAAGTGCATGTTTTATGCGCATATTTTCGATTTTTTAGTGCATGAGATTCCTTGCCCTACTAATTACTAATGAAAAACTGTTTGATCGCATTAATATGGAGTTCTCCCAATAATTCCATTCCATATACAATGTATTATAAATTATACATACACAACGGCGTTGAAATCAACATTAGATAAGCACAGTGAATTCCATACAATCAATCTGTTATGAGTTTTCATTAAAGCCAGAAAAACTTCACATAACGTTAGGCGCCACTTAAGCATTTTCTCTTATTTTTTAATGCCAATTGCTCATAAAAACTATTCTGTCGCTCCTAAGAGTATGTGCAGCAGCTGAATAGATTATCGATGTTCTTCGTTTTACAGCTAAAGCATAAACCAATTTTTTTAGGCAGAAATATTATCAATATGTCCTACCGTGCGAGTTCTAAAAATTAATTTGCAGTGTTTTAGTTCCTCCTCCTGAACATAGCCATCAAAATTATGACCGTGTGCATTATGTCCAGTGTCTTTTGTATTTTTTTTTATTAAAATTAGCTTTTAATTTCTTTCATAACTTAGCTTTTACCTGCGGCATCGCACGCTTTGAAAAATACATAAAAACCGGTTTAAAACTGGTTAAACAATCAAACCAGAAACGAAAGTTACCCTAATCAGCCCAAAAATGTGTTATTCGGAAAAAATCAGTACGAAATATAAAAAAAAACGGTTCCCAACCAGATAGAAAAATATCATATATTTTACGCTGGTAATATAGCTTTCCATTGATGAAAAAATTTTTAAAATCAGTTTTGCGGTTTGGACGTGAAAACGTAGCAAACTCCCTTTCACATTATAATACGAGTATTAGTGAACAAAAATATATCTATATATATATATATAGTGGGAAAATCACAAAAATGCTAAAAACTAAAAGCATTTTTTTTAATATGTATCACAGTTCGACTGTTCGACCAAAGTAAAAATAATTAATTCATTGATAAAAAGATGCTAAAAATGTATAATATACACATATGTATATGTATGTAGTTTTTAACTGAATCCGCATAATGAGTCGTGCGTTTATTTCATCATAAAACAAATATTAAGAGTCATTTATTGACTAGCTTTGAAAAATGCTTCCCGTAGATGAATCGAACGATCGCGTAAGATAGTAAATCAGGCCCTTTAATGCTAAAATAAATTGTAATTTTCCTACCAAGAGATGAACATACATACATAATGTTTGTATGAAATTTTTACACAATATAAAGAACGAACGATATGATACGATTACTTAATTAATATTAACTAAAATAAATAATTGTTTGCATGGAAGTGGCCAGCTGATTACGATGTTTAGATTTCTCTCACTGTTGAACATTCTTTTCATTTCCCCCATATCCTCAGTAAACAGGACCTCTTGATTACAAGTTAAGAGAAATTGTCATCAATGGCTTGAGAATTGCGTTTGATTCTAGTGCTTAACTTCCAGTTGCCAAGGTCGGAAAATGTAAACAAACAAAACTAATTCAGTATCAGGTGACCTTATCAGCCCGGCAGATTATCAGCTGTTGATGCCAAATTGAGCGTTTTGAACCAAAATGTCAAAATTTGCTTAGAAATCTTCTGACAGATTGGTTTTGTAGCATAGCAAACTACGTGTTGTTTTTTGTGTTGTAAAATTGTTGTAGGGAACAGTTCACCTGATACTGAATTCGCCTTGTTTAAAACGTTGTCAGTAGCACTTTTTTCTTCGTCTCCACAGTGTCAAAACAAACAAACAAACAAACAAACAAAACATTATTTCATTTACTGATACATACATATGTATAATAATTGGATTTTGTTGATTTTGAAAATCAAAAGAATATTTAAAGAAATGAAATGTCCCCTATTTTTGTATTGTATGTATGTATGTAAATATATTTGAAGCTCGTTTCTGTATTTCTCGCATCGTAAAATTTCCCGCATGAAACGAGGGAATCGTAACAAAAACAGTGTAAATTGAAACAAAAAATGGCCTTTCTCACATAAGTCTTTCTGTATATTTACTTTGCGAGAACTATCTGTCATTTGAATAAATTTCCAGCAATTATTGGAAGGATGTGAGAAAAAGTGTTTCTGTAATAATATTTTGTGAAAAGTTTCTCGCAAGAACTGTCAAAACAACTCGCATTTTAAATTGGTGCGAGAACAACCAAATGTGTACAAAAACATATGAATTTTTGAATTTGTGTGTAAAAATATGAAAAATAATTTAGTCGAAAAGATATGCAAAGAATTGTTGAACTAAAATAATTATTAATTATTATTAATTATTATAATTTATTTTGTATTATTTTCTTATGTAGAGACAATTGATAGAAAAAACTTATATCATTCAAGCATTTTACATTCACTTTATATTCATTTTCATTATATTATTTTCATTTTCTTGTAAATTATTTAATTTTTTTTGTTATTAAATAATATTTTTGTTACATTTTATTTTCATTTGACACTTGATTACTGGAAATATTCCAGTAAAAACAGATTCAGAGTCTGAACGCAATGTAACGATAATCTATTGCGGTGCAGTTTTTCATACGATTTTTAAGTAAAAAACCGCAGTGCGGAACGGTAAAAAATTAAAATCTATTTTATTTTCTCTGCAGACTTTCTTATTCTCTCAATTTTTGACTCTCTTTATCTTTCTGATGCTGCCATAGTTTTCGAGTAATTCCAGTAAAAACAGATTCAGAGTCTGAACGCAATGTAACGATAATCTATTGCGGTGCAGTTTTTCATACGATTTTTAAGTAAAAAACCGCAGTGCGGAACGGTAAAAAATTAAAATCTATTTTATTTTCTCTGCAGACTTTCTTATTCTCTCAATTTTTGACTCTCTTTATCTCTCTGATGCTGCCATAGTTTTCACAACAAAACAAAAAAATTATTTTGAAGTTCAAAAACTTTTGCCATAGAATACAAAAGTTTAAAAAATATATCAAATATATCTGACAATGTATAAAATGTTAATCGTTTTTTGTTTTTAGTTACTGCCATTACAGATTATTATACATGTATGTATATATATATATGTATGTATATATGTATGTTCCCGTCGTTTCTATAAGGAGCATAGGGCCTCCCAAGGTGTATTTAAACAGGTGGCAGCGTTACTTCAGCTGATAATTTTTTGCTCTATGTGCTTTGTAGCTGAAGAATGTCAAAAACTTCGATTTTGTTTTGGTTTTAGTACAATTACTTGTATGCTTTTGACATTATTCGGTTCTTTACACAGCTATGGTTGCCGTATTTTTGTATAATAAATCCTTACGCAGTCACCTGAATAATTACACCATGGGGCCTCCATTACAAAATATTAAACAAAGAGTAAAGTTTTTAGAAAATTTTATAAAAATGTATCCACAAAAAAAATGAATAAAAATTTAAACAAACAATGACAAGTATTGCCGTAGCCGTCTTCCGTTGTATTATGTTTATTTTTCTCTCCCGCAACGAGAAATCGCACCGACTCTCAGTGTTGTCTGTTTTCACATTCAAATACAGAAACAGTTTTTTCTCACAAATCGAGAAACGATGGAATTTTGTGTTTCACACTTCATGTGAGAAATTTTACGATGCGAGAATTACAGAAACGATCTACTGTTTAGGTATACAGAATTTTTTATTTTTATTTATTTATTTATTTATTTCAGAAATACTTTACAAAATAAATTTGCAAGGTATTGTTGCACAAATATGGGCTGAGTAACTAGACCATATGCCCAAGATGTTATTAACAGTATTTTAAAACAGTTTTTGTGCCTGACTATACACACTATATATACAGCACAAAGGGGTCATCGTATTGGACCCAAGTGAGCTGGACTCCTAAATTTCATTCTTCACCAGCAGCCTGCTAACCTAACCTCACCAGCATACACACTATACTCAGTCAACCAGTGCGAGCGAGACGAAAAACTCTCGTAGGCCAAACGACACACACAAGCCTGACCGCACTTAAGATAAAAATATGACTTTACGTTTACAAATACCGCGTTCTTAGTGCCATAATCATACTAAACAGCTGTTCGAACCAAACAAATGGGCAACACTGTATTTGATTATAGGTGACTAGCCATAACACCATAGCTATAACCATATAAACCAATTGAATTTTAGGTTTGGTTTTGGTTGTGGTTATGGTTATGGCAATATATGTATGTATAGTATGGCACGTCTAATTTAAGCTTTACCTCTTAAAGGATATAAGGGACATGATTTTTCCTTTTGTGACGATTGAGGCTTGATATGTAAAATAAGATACTGCTGCATGCACCTAATATACACATATTTAACATTTTAACTTAACAAAACACATTATTTTACTCGTACTTAATTCACCAATAATAAACAAATAAAACGAAAATTTTTTAGAAGTTTAAAGACTAGGCTTTCTATGAATAACAATCAGAAAAGTAAAAAGGAAACACGTGTTCGACGCGTATCACCTTTGGCTCTTCGAGCCATCCCGTAATGTCACATGCTGCCTTCAGTACTATTAGTAGTGCCCTTTGAGTCCATGGCTCCGCCGCCACAATCATCAGCACCCATAGTACCAGCTGTAATGCCTCCGGCAACACTGTTAAAGTCCAAGTTGTACTAAAGAATTGAAATGGAACAATATGCAAATATGTGAGCTAATTTAAAAAAAAAATTTAATTCACATTGGGCTTCACTAAATACAAAAAAAAAAAAAAACAAAAATAAAAAGTAATCAAAACTAAATAAAGAGTAATTTTGATTGACCATGAATATGCGCCATTGTTTTTATCAATATAAACTAAAAAAAAATATACAATAATTGTTTCTGGCCCTTTTTAAGTTTAATTATAGTCTACTTAAATTGGGTTTAATATCAACTCTGTTTCCACAACCCATGCGGCCGACTTTATATGAAAAGCACTAATTTTTTTTTAGCTTAAATGAAAAATCATGAAGTCTTATTGTTCCTAAAGGTCTACAAAAAAAAAATAGCACTACTACGAGTATAAACAAAATATGTACATATTGCAATTTCCAAGAAATACCAAATACGATCACTTAAATGATTTTATTATTTTTTTTTCCTGAATTTTCCAGCGCAATTTCAAAATTATTGGGACGGTTTAGTAGTTAGTTGAGGTGGTTGGTTTTAAACGCAGCGGGAAAATTTGTTATATAAATTATTTTGTGGTACAAAATACAAAAGAGGACCGACCACCCACCCACAAGTACTCGTAGAATTTTTTCTCTTTTTTTAAAGAAAATTAAAATGTTTTTCTCAACAAAAAAAAAATAAAAATAAAAAGTTTTTAAAATTTGACAAAAGCATATGGATAGTGTAATATGATTATAATTATTACCTTGGTAGCACATTCTAGGCACTTCGTCACAACACTATTGATTACGCACATTAAGTTTTTGGTTTCCCTGATAACGTGATCTACTTTAACGTAAGTAGCTGATGGACCTACAGTATGATCCTTAACAGTAAATTGAAGTGATTGTACAAAAGTGGGTACTCGATCTAAAACGTTAAGTAAATCTTTTTTGTGTGGGCTTGCAGGAACCTAAAGAACATATACGAGTACATACATATTTTACATATATATGTGAATGTACATATCTACATATACATACATACATACATATATAATAATTATATAAATTGAAATACCTGGTACGAAAATTGTCTTAATATTTTGTATAAGCGGTTCGCTTCTTCAGCGAAATATTCGGCTTGTGTAAATAGATCTTGGGTGGTTTTTAGTGAACCATTTCCTTTAGTAAACTGATACATTAAAAAAGCCATGGCCGATAAATTTTTTGCTCTCTTTATAATATCATTATCACATAACTCCTCATTCCAGCGAGGCTGTAGATCTCCCTTCACCGTTTCCGTTTCCAAGTCTAACTCCTTGGCATTTTCGGGCACGTCGTTTTGAAAATTGACTGTTTTAGTCGGTTTTATATCAGTCGTCGAAGTTGTCTAAAAAAAATATAATTTGTATTTTAATTTTTTTTTTCGATTTTTTGAAATGGCAGGAAATATTAATGTCGTCTATACCGTTCCAATGTTTAAATATTTCAGGTCATGATCGTTTACGTCGGCCGTTGATTCCAAGATTTTTTTTGAGACCAAAGACACCTCCGACACTAGCCAAGTCCACATTTCCACAAAGGCATCAAAGTTTTCGCTGGCCACATTGCTTAAAGGAAATTTAGTTAAAATTTTTGCAGCTAATATCACTTGCGGTCCATAGATTCTCAGATTAATCGAAACATGGCCAGCCTGCTCTTTTAGAGCATCCTGCACAGCAATATGTCGCAATAGTTTGCATACTTCTAATATATGATCACAATGCTCGTGAAATTCGTTTACTTGTTGTGTAAAGTGCGGCAAGTTTTGTTGCGAAATCGCCACATTTAGATGGTTCACCAGCTCCGTGGACATTTTTAACGCCTTAAACATTTCGCGGGATTGTTCGACGGCTGAATTGATCAGCTGTTCGGAAAGGGTTTTCACTGTAGTCAATACTGTATCGATATATTCGTCTTGAAAGTGATCTTTTGAATATTGTTGCTGATCACCTCCTTGCTTAACAACAACAACATTTCGCAGATATTTATTGAGTTCTCTGGTACAGTGATCACAATATATCAAAATGTTTTCTCGCATTTCATGGCTGGTATACGGAGAATCTGTGAAATCGTGTATGTTTTCTAAAATTCTATCAAATGATATCAAGATTCTTTCAATGAGATCGCCATGCGCGCAATCTTGACTGATTGTTTTGTATTTGGGGCTGTTGCTACTGCTGCTGCCACCTGAGAAGTGATCCAAGCCATAGCATTCATTCAGCAATCTTTCGCCTTCTGGCAGACCACCGGAATCGAAAAGTTTTTTATTTTTATTGTCAATCGATGACCAGCCCTTTTCAAGGGATTTCTTTTTATAAATATTATGATTGAATTTGGCATTAAAATAAGAATCACTAAGTTTTGTTTTGTAACGGCAACACTGCATTAAATAGGTGAAATGTTGAATTGTTGCATGGATGGTGCCACGTTCGTCGCTGTTGTAGTAGGAGTAGTGATGCCTTGACGAATGCCATTCGGACTCTAGAATGGCATCTTTGATTATAAAATGTATATGATCCATGCCACGTCGTATTTGACAAAATACTGTATTTCGATTCTCTCTAGCTATCACACAATTGTAATGGAGCATGCAAACCTTCGACGAAGTAATTAGCACTTTCACGGAATGCTCCAAAACTTGCCGTGCCAAGAGGATTTCGGAACGGCTTCTTTCTTCTTTCACGCTGTTTGCGGCGTTCGATGTCAAACATGTAATTTCCACCATTTCCGTGCCAAACGCTGAAAACGCTTGCACAAATTTCGTAAAATTCATAACGCATTCCAGATTCTGGGGAACTTTGCTATCCTTATATTTGAACGTGAACAATTGTTTAACGACGATAATATCAACCAATAACAGAACTCTAGTGATGGATGTGAGTAGAGAGCGAGATGCCAATATTATCGATGTATGATCTACAATCGTTTTTGGCACTCCCACCGCCAAACTTCCACCTTCGTGTATCAAGTCCCCCGATAAGCAAAGTTGTTCAATCGATTTGGCTAAATTACAATATTATTTAAAATGTGTGCATACAATATGTATGTATGTAGTAAAATTAATATACTCGTACAACAAGATTGGTGGCAACTGAAAGCTTAGTTAATTAATATCGATGCCAATGAAATACACATATGCATATCGTTACCTTAATATAGAAAGGCCCTAACTCATCAAAACGACAGTAAAAATTGTCACTTGTCAACAACAATTGACTACTATTAACATGGTTCATTAATTTACAAACCCTTAGAGATTAACTAGTAAGAGATTGTCCAAGATCCAATTGTTGCCGAGAAAGAGTAGACAAGTGACAATATTTACTGTCGTCGTGATAAGGAGTATTATTTAAAAAATATTGGTATATTTCTCTTCACTGTACCAGCACCTTACAGCGTTCTGGAACCATCCATACCACCTGACGGTGGTAGGTCTAAACATGTATCGTGGTGGCCAGAACAGTATCAAAACTCTTATCAAAGTCATACGCAAGTATGGCTAAGTGTCTTGTCAGGGATGCCAGCTCCCATTGGCTCTGTCTAATTAGCCAGAGAGAGAGAGGGAGAGATCTGGTCGTAACCAGCCTAAGCTTATCCGACCAAGAAACAGCAGCAAAAGTGACGATAGGTTTCACTACCATGGATTTTGATTCTCCCAAATATTTGATGAGCGTTCTAACAGCACGTTATATACTCGAACGGTTTTCCAGCGTGGGAGTGTCCTAATGCTACTGAAGGGGACGACAATGGTCGTTTTTGCACTGCACGTGATATACTCTCTCAGAAGACACGAATTTTTTCAATTAAGTTAATTATATCGTTGGTCTGACGTAGAAAGGCCCTAACTCAAATAATTATAACTTTACAGGAGAAGGTAAAACATAATAGAAACTGTAATATTCAAAATATAACTTTAATGCAGGTTTTAATGAATAAATTTTCGTGACGAGGTGTACTATTTGTGTGAAATCGATTGGAATCACTGAACAAGCAACTACTCTTCAAATAGCAAAGAAATTAATATCGATACTATTTCTTATTTCAGTTTGCCAACCATCAAACGCGTATGAAATAGAAAAAAAATTATTAACATACCGGTGTCTCTAGCGTCTTTGCAACAGTCAAACATGTCAGCTTTGATGTCTTGAAAGCCCTCGGCAATAATTTCTGCTATTGTGACGAAACGATCGACGGCCATATTTATCGCTTGGCCTACTCGTTTACATGCTACAACCTTTTGTTCACAAGTTATATCCAAGTGACGTTGCGGTGTTAACTGAAATTATACGGGGGTAATCAATATTACGAGTATATACTTTTCATACTTTTTTTTTAATAATTTTACCGTCTCCAAGTTGTTTGAAGAAATCATATTTATGTCAAATTGCTTTATCAGGTCGGGCGTTCGTTGTTGGGTGATTGATTGTTTTGCCTTCCGAATGATCGCTTTTTTCTGCTGGATATATCACAAACCCTTATTGTATTGCCTATTGCTGCTTTAATTTAACATGCAAATCCTTTTCACAGTACATTTAGATAATTAAATATTCTGCTGCTAAAATTTAATATACATACATACATATATTAACAATTGCTGAAATCAACAAAAGTTTACCAATCAATAATTTTTTTTTTTTACAAAAGCTTTGTGAAAGATCTGTGATTTAAGTTAACATAAAAAAATGTCTTAAGTTGTAAATAGGGATTACTTTTTTTAGGGTTCCGTACACCCCAAAGGTTAAAAGGAACCCCATTGTTTTCACTACGTTGTCCGTCTGTCTGTCTGTCACAGGCTGTTTTCTTGAGAACCGCAAGTAATATGTAAAACGTTGGCCGCTACAACAACAAATATATCGATACTTTAAAAAAGAAAGGCCCTAACTCATTATTTATTTTGAAATCGAGATTTTTGTATATTTTGATAGAAGAACACCTAATGTATCGAAAAATGCAAAAATCTCGATTTAAAAAAAATGAGTTAGGGCCTTTATACATTAAGGTAACGATATGCAAGCTAAAAATTAATGGGTGATCTAAAGCGATCAAAGAAACATGTTGAAATCCTAATGTAATATGCAGACAATTATTTATAGACACTTGAAATTTTTAAAGTTAGTGTATTTTTATGCAGATTAAAAAACCTTTTATAAAATCAAAATATTTTTTATGAATTAGGCCCTAATAATTTAAGTGAAATAAGGATTTAGTTTGACACAACACTGTACGTATATAGTATGTATGTATGTATGTATGTATGTATGTAAATTCGCAAGTATAAAATATACTTATGACCTCATTCAATTCAATTCAATTCAATTCAATTCAATTTAAAAACCAATTCAATTACTTATTTATCTAATAGCTGCTGCTATTATTGCAATCATTATCATCTTCAAGGTTATAGTCCATAAATGCGGAAATACATATTGTCATAAATACACACACACACACACGCATGTATGGATGTATAAATATTACAAGTTATTCCTTATTTACCTGGACTTTGTTCACTTTGTTACTATCGCATGTACATACATATGTATGTATGCACGTCTGTATGTATTGTCGTATGTATGTCTGTATGTATGTCTGTATATACATAAGTATGTAGCAGGTGTTTTTGTAACCTAGTGGATGGACATGGAACGATGCGGCGCACAGTGTCGTGAGTTCATATAACGAGCGGCCAAAAATAGAAGGGGTTATCGTAAAGAAATGAAATTTGGAACACACGCTTTAATTGGTAAAATATAATCACACATAAAATTTGGCCATTTAATTTTCAAGGATTCGTGTCCTTCCCATATATCCTGAAATAAAAAATTACCATAACAGAGAGAAAAATAATTGTAACTCAATGAAATTGTGTATAGACACTAATTTTAACATATTCACCCTTATTCCATTTGTCGACGTCGACATCACTTTAACACAATACTAAAAAATTGGGGCTTGTATACCCGTTCTCGAAAACAACTGACTCCTGTTGGCAGGCTAATGCCATTTTCTAGAATTAAGGGAACGGAAATATATTGTCATTAGCACAAAATTATTCTCGAGAGCGAGTAAACAAGCCCCAATTTTTTGGTATTGTGTTAAAGTGACGTCGATGTCGACAAATGGAATAAGGGTGATTTAATGCTTCGTAAAAATGTCGGTCAATTCAGAGAAAGGATACGCATACCTCAAAGGTGTCCTTTTTCAAAAATGTGCAACAAAAAAGATTCTCTTCACTTATAGTGAGTTAAATGTTTAACTAGACGCAATATAGACAATAAACACCTACAATTTGGCCATTTAAATTTAAAGCACTAACGTCCTTCCCAAATGTCCTGGAAGTAAATAATATACTGAAAATATACAAATTATAACTTGAAAAATATTGTAAAAATAAATTGGAAAGGGGGAAAAGGTGGACAAGAATACAAAAAATTTGCAATCTAGTTACTTGTAGAAATATAATGTGAAAGTATGAAAAATATATTTTTATATATTTTTTTTCTATAGACCGCTTAACTCCTACTTTTTTCATCCACAGATGTTTTTCTTTACATTTACATTATAAGCAACGGCACATAGCATATGAGTTACAAAATATATTGTAACCATATTATAACAATATTCTCCCCTTATGTTTTATTGGAAGTTGTAGTGCAATATCTAAAAAAAATTTTAATTAACCTATTAAAGTTTGCATCTGTCCGTACCATAGTTTCAAATATGTAGTTGAATACTGGCTTAAAACCGTTGCATTTGAATCGTCAAAACTCTTTAAAAATAAACCTTTTTTAAAAAATTCCTTTTTATTTTTCTTAAATTAGAATATTGCACATGCAACAAAGTAATTTGTTCGTTTTAATTTAAAACGAATTTTTTTTCATTTTTGGCCACCTTCACGACAGTGTGCGGCGTACATATGTATGTATGTATGTATGTATGTACATATGTAGATATTTACCTGTGAATAAATTCACCAGCATTTGCAGGTAAAATTCAAGCATAAATACATATTTGTACATAAAAAAATATCAATTAGAAATTATTCTTGAAATATACACATACACACATACACATATGTATGTATGTATGTAAATAGGCACACAAGCAAACATACATACATACATACTAATTATTATTTTCTTCTTCTTATTAGTTATTATTAATTACAACAATTCTTACAAAAGCACTGCATGATTTAGTTAATTTTTTTTTGGCTCTTCCTTGTTGGCCTTTACTTTTTTGGTACAACGTAATTGGATTTTTTTTTATAAAATTATTTTTCCCTGTTGCAACGGTGAGTCGGTGTTATTAATTGGCTCAAAAAAAAATAAAGAAACACTTTCATTATATTCTTGGGATAATAATCCAAAAGAAGAAAATAAAATGAACACGTCAATACAAGAACTGCAAAATTTTGAATGCAGTTTTATTTCATTGTTTTTACCCACCGATATAAAACACAAATTATTTGCATATACATATGTATGTATGTGTGTATGTACACATTATTATGTACATATGTGTATGTGTGTATGTGCAAATGTACATAAATACGAATTATATCAGACACCAGTTATTGTTTAAATATTTCACCGATTTATTTAACTAACTAAATATGTACATATGTAAGTATGTATGCATATACCAAACTTTATAGCAAAATTCTCCATAAACAATTTGTTTTAATTAATTTTTTTAATTTTCACAACTTATGTAGATGCTACACCAGGTAATCCTGTGCGAAAAGTGTCTTTAGATGACACATGCGCACAACCAATTACATTGCATGTTTATCGATAAATGAGATGTATTACGGCAGTAATCGGAGAACAACCGTTTTCCAAGTCACATATTTGATATGTTACTATGTACCAAAAACTAGACTTGTATCGAACTCTTTCAATAGCTCGTTTTTGACACAAACCAATGATCAAACCCATTCAAATTACATGGGTTTGATAATTGGTTTGTGTCAAAAACGAGCTACTGAAAGAGTTCGATACAAGTCTACCAAAAACCAATAGGATTGTAAGGGACCTACATACATACATATGTATAAGAAAAAAAAATGTCATGAAGTTAGCATAAGTGGCAAAATTTAACATAATCTTTAAGAGCTTTGCCCTAAAAATGTATATTAAAAATCACGCTAGGACTCAGTAGAGGGTTACAACTAATTACATAGTGCACCAATTTTTAATATCAAATTGTATGGAGGAACTCGTTACCATCTAATTTAAGTTCGTCACTTATGCTAACTTCATGCCAATTTTGTGTTACACATAGGGCCGTATATGTCCTATTAAAATTCAATTATGTATTACAACCGAACAAATTTGTTTGTCATAACTAAAATTGTTCACTTAGGTCCATGTTAAAGCTTGGTGCTGTAAAAATTTATAGTTTTTAAGATAATAATACTTTATAGTCTTAGTCCTAATTTACACTAAGCAAGTCTTATTGCTAAGCTGATTAGTTTTTTAGGAAAGAGAGACGAGAGGAAAATAAACTTTTATGTTCCCCTCGTCTCTCTCTCTCTCTCTCTCCCCCCTACAAACTAATCAGCTTAGCAATAAGACTTGCTTAGTGTAAATTAGGACTTAAAGCCTGGATCATACAATCGTCGCAATGCACCAATTTTCGTCGGCTCACTGCAATAAAGGCATAATAAGTAATGAGCCAAAATGGCATTATTACTTAATTCATTCTTGAATAAGTCTATATGGCTTTATTACCAATGCATTGTGGTGCAGTTATGTAATTATATTTCAATTAGATGGGAAATAAGGGAAATTTACCTTATTACTTATGACTTTATTTCAGTGAGCCGACGAAAATCGGTACATTGTGCCGATCGTGTGATCCAAGCTTAAGTAATCTTTGTACCATTAACTTTAAAATATTTCGTTGTCAAAAAAAGGCTCATTAAGGGCCACATAGTTACATCCATATTGCTCATTTACTGCAAAAAAAAGTAGTTTTTTAGCAAACGCGTTTAAAGTTTTCAATTTACATACAACACAATGAAGACTTGTAAAAATATTCTTCTCTCACGAAGTCGTAGTAAAAGATAAAATACGAAAGGCGGAATTTTTTTGCGATATATTCCTAAAAAAATTGTTACGCTCGAGGAAACATTTTAGTGGCTATTCATATATTACGCAATGCGTTTTTATACCCCTCCCACCCAACCCCTCACAACGCTTCTTACAAAATTTTCGGTATAAATTTTGTAATCCGTAACAAATCTTTACCCTGGAGAGTTACGAAATATGTAAATAGCCACTTACATATTAACAATGATATTCACTTATATGTATCAGGAGCACCGACCGTTTGGTTTTCCGGCTCACTCACCAAATAGGTTTTAACTTGTATGTATATGCTTCTATTTCGTCTAACCTGTCTCTTTTCTGTTCTACGCAGTATAACTCTCATTCTCCTCCATATCTGTGCCTTTCCTTTTCCACAGGTATTACAAAGGAATCATACTCTTGGTCCAATATTGAACTGTAATGCTTTCTTCCTTTAACAGCAACCTGTTAACCTATGCTAAATATCAAATTTGGTTGATAAACATACCGGTTTTTCTTTTCAGTGTTCATTTAAGGGCCATTTTCACAACTTGCCTTTAGTCAAAGGTAGGATTTTGTCTGCCCGACAAATATATTTGCATTACTATATCTTTAATTTGTTACTGTTATTATTATAAATAATAATACTAGTTAATGGATAAAAAAAAATAATAAAGGAAGGTTTTATAATGCAAAGCCATTTATCGGGCAGACAAAAGCAAGTTTAGCTAAAAGCAAGTTGTGAAAATGGCCCTAAGTTTAGGTCGGTTTAGGTTGAAAAGAGGGGCAATAAATATTAACCCAATCCGTTTCGGATTTTATAGCATGTTGTGCGTTCTTAATAAGAAATATTGGGGATATACTCAATCAAAAAAAAAAAAAAAAAAACATGAAAACCTATCAAACTGAGTGAGATTAGGAACCTGGTCTCCTCAATATACTTTCCATGTCTGATATGTTTTAAAGATGGAATATTTGGCTTCTAATTTGACTGAAAGATGGACAGTGATACAAGTAGTGTTCGAGAGTTTCATCATCCTCCTGTCAAGCTCTACATGTCGTAACGTCAACAACACCCATGCGAGCCAGGTGACCTTTTAACTCTGAATGTCCTGTTATTATGCTAACAAAATTCCGAAATGCTGGCCTTTTTAAACTTAAAATATCTATTGTCTTTCCACTATTTGGATTTTCCCAGAAAATTTCCGTCACTCTTTCCACAGTAGAGTCCTGCCAATTTCTGGTGTCCCTATTGTTTCAATTCATTTTTAAATTCTTGAACAGGTTTGGCGTTTTCTCTTTTTTTTTCTTTTTTGAGATATCAAAAAAAATTTTTTTCATGTGAATTGTAATGAAGTTTTCTTTCAAAAACAACAAAACAAACTGATTTTTGGCAAGTAATAAAGAAGTTATACTAATGATTAAAAAAAGTCAGGGCCAAAAATTAAAATATAAATTTTTCAAGTCAAATAACTTGGAAACTGAAAGAGATAAAATGGTACTTTGAGCATGTTTTATTTTTGTTTCTTAACGTTGATTGTCCCGCTGAAAAAATTATTGAAATCGGTCCCTATTTACAAAAGTTACAAGCTCCGAAAGAATTTCGATACCTGCAGTTTCCCACTTTGAGGCTCTTAGTAGCTACCCGGTCTTACAACAGGGTACCTCTAAATATGATTTCTAAACATTTCAACACTTCTACTTTCCAATACATTTGGTTTCATCGAAATCGGTTGACTAGTTCAAAAGTTGCGGACTTTTTACCACTTTTTTTTTCAATTCACGCCGCTGTGCTATGTGATTGTCTAACCTTGGCGTAGGCTAAAGGATTTTTTCCTCAATGATAGTTCCCACAACGCCGCTGCCTGCTAAATATTTCCCACATAGCAGACCTTCGGCCAGTCTTAAGCATTGTGTTCTCTATAGTATTTCCTGCACAACCGGCCTTCGTCCAGGCTTAAGAATTTTTTTCCATAAAGTACTGATTGACCTTAAAGGAAACAATTATTCAGCCTACCCGAGAGTAAGCTATGTAGGAAATCTTTCGAAGGCAGAGCCGTTATTGGAAATATCATTGCGGCTGTGCAAGGAATGTTTAATAAAGGCCGTTTCACACTATAATACAAGTATTAATACTTTTGCCGAAAATGCATCCCTAATCTAATTTCTGTTTCAAAAATTTCAAAAGACAATAACAACTCAACATGTCAGAGTTGCATTTCCCACAAAAGTATTAATACTTGTATTATAGTGTGAAACGGCCTTAAGCAACACCGTTATGGAAAATGTCATAGAGGATAAAATTCCTAAGGATTTAACTACATATGTACATCTGATCGGTAGTATATGAATATGTATAGCAAGAACTGTCACTTTTATCATAAGATTCATAACAATTTCGGTCCTTGATTTAAATCAATTTTTGGCACATAAAATCCAAGAAAATATAACTATTCAAAAAATATTAATTCCAATACTGTACCGAAAGGTCGAACCATATAAAATTAATGTTCCTAACAACTCTGAGTAATGAAATGAATGCGAACAAAAGTAATAGAAGAGAAACGAAGCAATTCATATAGAAAATTTATTTGTACCTCTCGCATCCAACTTTGTGAAATACGAACCACAAGTCATATAGACGAAATGTCTTCAAAAATAAAACTATGAAGCTATTGCATCTGAGATGAAGAAGAAAAATTAGGGCTGAGGCAGTTCAACAAGAAGATGTGTATCTATCATATTGAAATATATTTCAATCTGGAAATTTATAGAATGGGCTGTCTGTCAACAGCGTTTCGATAATAAGGAGAAAACAATCTAGAATATTATATGGAGCTATACACGTTCTCAACATATTTTATAACAAGGTCTATATATTAGACTAATTGTCTGGCCTAGTTATAAGATATTTTGAAAACTTATATAGCTTTTCCACATAAACGAAGGGCTTAAGTCCTTCATCGGATAGTAGTGGAAACACACTATACATCTCTGTGGTGTTCTGAGACATATTTTATCTCTTATTTTTGTATCGTTTACCTCGCAACTTATCCACCCGTTCTTAGGCATATGACTTATCCGAGTGGTTTTCCACGATTCAAGTCCAAGATTGTTAAGAAGTCTTAAAGAATCGACTCCGAAGCACTGCTGAAAGTTCAGTTTACATCAATTAATATTTAGCTAGTACATATATAAATGCCTAGATCGAAAGACCTTTGAGCTCTGTAGGGCTGTCTCAACAGAGCTGCCTCTAATGTTGGCGTGGTGTTTAAATTTTATTGTTTCATCTGCCTCAACATTTTGCCCACAATTTATTCCAATGATTTCAGTAAAAGGTTTTCAATACGGTTAAACCTTTAATGATTTTTATATGAAGTCAACTCTTGCTGCTCTGAATGTCATTGGGATGCATGCATGTGCATGTGTACTCGTAACACAGCTGGTAAGGATATTAACCAACTGATCCTATATTAAGTCAATGAAGGAGAGCCGGGAATATAATATCAGGCCTAGTTGCTTTAATTGGCGAAAAGCATCTAATTGCACTATTTGCCATTTGAGCGGTTATAATTATAATTATATATTTCCACAATTCCTGCCTAGATATCCTTTCATTAAAATTCCTAATACTTCCTCTCTTGTTTCTGCCCTTCTTTCATCCGAACTAACGAGTGTTTCGATAGGAAATTTTTGACTATAGAAACTTCGCTAACGCTGCCTGGCGTGTTTGGCCTCCCTTAGTTCCTTGTTGTATACTCTGAGCTTCATTTTATATTCATGGCAGAGCACCTCGAGTTTTTTTTTATTGGGCTTTGTTAAAAAAACCTTCTGGTTTCATTCCTAAGATTTACACACAGAACAAAATACCAATGTAAAATCAACATGCAAAAACTTTGATTCAACTTCATTCAAATCACATTAAATTTACAAGAAATAATATGTTGTTTGAGTGCCTTGGTGATTATTTGCTTTGTTCATAGCTGCAATACACTTGTGTGGTTAGTTGTGTGGGTTGTTTTTGTATTGTTGTTGTTTTTTTTTTTTTTTGATGTTTGTAAACAGTCGGCAAACTGCTGCTGGCTGGTAGGCAGTGTACTAGTCTTGCAGTCGGAGGATCGCAGGTTCGAATCCTGGAATCAAGTCAAAGTATTTTGTATTTTTTTTTTTAACTAAAACTTTTCAAATGAAAGCATTTTGTTTTTCTTTGTTAACTAAAACTAAAACTTTTCAAATAAATTATATGTTAAATGATCAATGAAATAATGTTAAATTAAAATTTAATTCAAGATGCTGCATATTAGTGTGTATCTTAAGAATACTTAAAGTTATTGTGGCTGCAGGGGTAAGCATGTTGACTACCATGCGATGAGTTCCGAGTTCAAACAAATCTTGTCCGGGGAAGCTAATTTATATACAAATATTTTTCTCAAGTCTATGTCAACCACACATAAGTTAAATAATCAATAAAATACAATTACTACATTAAAGTAAATCCATGTTGTTCCAACTTGAAATAACTTGGATTCAACATGATTCTTAATTTTTATTTTAACAGTACATAAATGTGAAATCAACGTGAAATAAAGTTATTTCAAACGGAAAAATTTTCTTCGACAATTACTATAAATCATGTTAGATTAACATGAAACACATATGAAGCAAAATCATTGCCGAAAAAGATTAGATTAACCTTGTTTAAGTTGATTTTAAGATAAAATTTTTCTGCGTGTATCATATGGCCTGTTATATAGATATTTTCTTTTGGACTTTATTTATTATGGAGTGGACTGTACTCCTCAAAGGTTTTCCTAATGTCGGTACTCAGTCTTTACAATTTGGAATCTATCATCTCCTCCGCACTGTCTATTGGCTCTGAATAGTTTTTGAGTTTGTGTGGTAACCAGTCAGTTTTGGTCTTATTTCTGAACGTTCTATCTAGGGTTTGCGGGGTGGTGATCTATGGTTATGAAAATGTTGGGATGGTCCGAGTCCAACACGTGCCAATCGCGAATCACATGAATTAGAAAACTTAACTAACATAAAGTGATATAAACAATATTTCATCTTTTTTGGTAATTATTACAATTTAAGTTTAACACTTTTAAACGCACTATTAATCCCAAATTATTATTTTACTTAGTGCCGGTCCAGACTTGCAATTTTTGTTGCAGCAACTTTTTATTTTTTAGTGCAAAAGAGCGAGAGAGGAATACAAAAAGTATATATTTCTATTTCACTTTCATTTCTATTTTCTCACACATATTCAAGAATTGCTGCAACAAAAATTGCAAGTCTGGACTGGGACTGGTTTTTATTAAAAATACATGGAAATTGTTTACTGGATCCTATTCGCATTTCACTATTGCTAACGCAGATCATCAGAGTACCTTTACCAAAAAAGTTTAACATAATGGCGCAAAGTTATAGGCGCGTAGTCATAGACAAAACAAAGTACACTTTAACTTCTTAAAGTGTACTTTGTTTTGACTATGACTACGCTCACATAGTGAGCCAGGCCGAAGAGTTTAAAACCAGTATTACCATACAAAATACTGGTTTTAAAGTCTTAAAAGTATTACATACATACATATGTAGTGTCCGTACGGAACACTTCGTGTGTGAGTCAAAGCCTCACTTTACTGAATTTTATTTTCTTTACTCAACCAAAAACCAAATATTTTTGAAGTACATTTGTACTATATGTACTTGAAATAATCTGATATTTTTTACTTACTGATATATTTTATCTATTATTTTTTATGAATTCATAAAATTCAAGAGCATATGCCTAATTTTTTTTACATATACATACATACATATGTATATTGGGACTCACATTATATGGAGATGAAAAACGCGACTTTGTTACCCCACTCAAATCAAAGATCAGCCTTTTTAATGCGGACTCCCAAAACATTTGAGCGGTCTAGCTATGGACCTTTCGTGAGCTGGACCGTGTCTAAAAAAAGGTATATTTTGTGAAGTTTTTTGCATATTTTCGTATTTTGTCCCAATGATGTATATTAAAAAAAATATATCATCTGAAAGATTTTTCGAACGATGCATTAAGCTTTGCCATTCGTAGCATTAACAATTAGTGTTTTTCATACGGGATCCCACATATTTTGCGGGAAAGAAATCCCGGGAAATTTTTTTTTTTTGTTTTTATTATGGCAACTTTAGTTTGTATGTACACAACAATTCATAAAAGTAAATGCAAGGAAATAAAAGAAAAATTACAAAATAACTACATATTCTCTTTGGTAAAAAGAACGATTCTATTAATCCTTATTCTGTACTAAAGTCCTATTTCCTCAGAAATATTTTGTAATATATTTTTAATAATATAATTTGTTTTTTTTTTTCGTTATATCAATGCTTTTGGCTTTGTATTTACATATAATATTGGTATTTATACATTACTATTAACTATATAAAGAAATGAAATGGTATTATTTTTTTGACTAATGTGTTTATAAAACGTTATTATTTTTAATCGATCTAATGAATTATAATTTGTTTTTTGTTGAAATAGATTAAATTGAAAAGTATTTTGTATTGTTTTTTTTTTTGCATATATGTAGTATATGCATGTACCAGTACATACACTAATTAATTTTAATAAAATTCTTCCATTACTTGTTGTACAATTAGTTGGACATTTTCATCCCTTTGTGACTTTATGTCTGATATGGTAGATTTTCCTATTTTGTACTCTGTTACTACAAGTTGGCACAAAGACTTTTCTTTTGCTAGTTTCGTCCGTTAAACAATTTTGTTTCTTTTTTAATACGAGCAAATGTTACAAAATGCTTATGAAACTAATAGAACTTACTTAATTTCAGTAGAGCACACACAAATGGTACTGCCCAGAATCTGTAAAATTTTTACGTTTATCACCCTACAACTTTTGGTCTGCAGTCTCAACGCGCATTTCAATATGAACCAAACATGGACCGAAAATAATAATTATTCTTGAGTTTTTAAAGAAAAATATCAAGTGCAAGAAAATATGGGACAACATGGCCAATAACACAATTTTAGTTGTTTTCAACTAGATTTTTCGAAACTCGAATGATTTTAAAATTTTTGTTTTGTTGCTATATTTGGCCCATTGGCGCGAACTACAAATTAGCAATTGTCAAAAACCTGTGATACGCCAAAAGGAGAAAAACATTTTATAATTTTTATTTTCACAATACACTTGTTTCAACAAAGTTTAATTGTTATATTATATTATTCATGTAATTTTAAAAAACCTACAATAAGTTTTATAATTGTTTTATATAAAAAATATTTTTATATATGTAAAATGTCCACAATATTTTTGTTGTTTTCTTATTTTTATTAAATAGACGACATCCCTCGAAAAAGTGAACAAAAAATTCACGAAACGTCGGGACATGTACTAAATTGCATTTTCATTGACATTAAATACGGTAGGCCTGATAGCTTAAAGGAAAAATATAATTTAAAATTTTTGATTTTTATATTTTCGAGCAGAAATACAATTTTCTAACAGAAATGGAAGTTATATTATGGTAAAAGATATGTGTGTATATATGTATGTATATAACTACAACGATGAGATCAATGTTTGGGTATTACATAATTATTTTTCCATTGGAAAATACCCAGAATGCCTTTTATTTAATATCCATATAAAAAAAGTGATAAGAACAGTTTTGTTTTCGGCTGCGGAATCTCAGAAATTGATTTATATTTCTGCTCGAAAAAGTAAAAATCAGGAAATAAATATTATTTCTGGCCGGAAAAAATAAAAATCAGAAAACATAAAACAATTATTTCTGCTCAAAAATATAAAAAACCAAAGCATAACTGTTATCTTTTGACTTTTATTAAAAATTTATAACAGTTACGGTCCCTGAAACCAACTGAAAAAATTCCAAACTTTCAATTCAAGCAGCAAGTGCCTTTTTAAACCAAAAAAAAAAATATACTACATAGATACTCGTACAATACACGAGGTTGCAAACGTGCAGAATGCTGAACGAAAATAGTGTAGCGTCTTGTGGAAAATTTTAATTCCACCCCTAATATTTGGCACCGCCTTCACTGTGTTATAAAGTTAGTTGATTTTCTTTTTTTATTTGTTTTTATTGTTATTTTATCAAATTACATCCTTTAAAGCAGATACTATTGTAATATGAGTATAATAAACTGCATCTACCAAATAATATAGAGCTAATAAAGTTATTTTTGAACTAGATTTTTATTTTTCAAATTAACATTCAAATAAATTTATTTACCAACATACTCGTACATATTATATTTTATGAAAATAAAATAACGATAATAATAATTATTATTATCATTTTTATTAGTATGTATTAATTATTATTAAATAAAAAAATAAAAAAGCAATCATAAAAATGGAGTATTCATTAAAAAATTTTGTGATCTCGGAAAATCTTAAAGATTCCGCAAAAACCTTTTATAATTCGAATTTAATCGGAAGAGAGATATTATCCAGTTATGACTTGGTAATGGACCATTTAAAGAACTGCCACAGTCAGTCAGTGCACCACCACAGTATACAAGCAAATGATATAAATGCACAAGTAATTTATGACAAACAAGACGAATCGGATGCATATTTCAGCTTCAATTCCAATACAGCGATAAGTAATCCATACACAGGTACGTGCAGATAATATTTTAATTTTCAACAAATGCATACTTACATACATACATACATACATATATACATACATACATAGTATGTACATGTAAATATGTATGTATGTATGTATGTAAACACTTGTGTAAACTAAGCCCAAACAAATATTCATTAGCACCCCCTTACAATAATATTTTTTTAATAATCCTTATGATTGACATGTGTTCGGGCGCGTGTGCATACATATACATACATACATATGTATGTATGTATGCATGTACATATGTATTTGTATGTGTGTATTTTTTTTCTAATGCTAAGTATTAAGAAATAAAATTAGCACTTGCAGACAAACACAAAACTAAACAAATAAAAACATAAAAGCAATCGCACACACACACACACACACACCAAAAACACAAATGACACTCGAATCAAAAGACCGACTGACGACCGACCGAAACACTTTTCAAATTTACCCCAGCGACGCAGCTAAACTTTTATTCACCCAGATGTGCACGATGGGCGACCTTCTTTTCTTATTCACATTGTTACTTGGAAATTTACAATAAACAAAACACTTAACTAAATTGGCTGCTTGCTTATAACACGCTTTCAAAAAGACATAAATACATACATACATACATACATACATACATACATACATGCATACATATGTACATACATACATATAAAGGGTGGGAAAATATAAGGTTAGGAAGTTAATTGGCTTAAAAAAACACTTTTTTTTTAATTCAGTTTTATTGATACCAAAGTATGTATGTAAATGAATGCGATGTCGGGCAGATGTCCGCTCTTTTCACAAAATTTTGAACCACATTTTGCAACAAAGCTTCGCTTATTCACGTAAGCCCGGCCAAATTAAAATTCACAAATTTCACAATTAAAATTCTTTGTTGAAGAGTGTAGCGTTCCATGGTTGAAATTTCCCAACTTTTTACTAAATAAATGTCATTTGGCAGCCAGTTTAGTTCCTAACCTCAAATTTACCCACCCTTTTCACATGTTTTCTTGTGAGATCGGATATTAAAACACACATGCTACTCCTGTTTAAGTTGAAGTTTAGGAAACACAAATTAATAGTAATAGTATAATAGTTCTAGCATCCGAATTTAAGGCCGGGGCACAATGAATCCGTCATGGGTTTTTTTTTTTCGAAAATGAGCAAGGAGTGGCCGTTACAGTCAATGGCGATCGTTATCGGGCCATGTTGAACGAATTTTTGTTCACAAAAATTGAAGAGGAGGATATTGGCAACATTTGGTTTCAACAGGACGGCGCTACGTGCCACACAGCCGAAGCTACACTCCATGTTTTGCGCCCTGTTTTTGAAGATCGCATTATCAGCCACAGAGCTGATGTCGATTGGCCACCTCGGAGCTGCGATTTAACACCGTTGAACTATTATTTGTAGGGTGCCGTCAAAGATAAGTGTTACGCCGACAAGCCAGAGACAATTGACGCTTTAAAGGACAATATTCGTGAAGCCATTGGTGAAATACAGCTGCACACAATCGATAATGTGCTTAAAAATTGGACCGATCGTGTAGAATGTAGTAGAATGAAATTATTTTTCATTATTAACCGGAAGGATTGTACTTTCAAATAAAAAAAGAAATTTGAGAAATTATTCAGTAGTTTTTTATAGCATTTTCAAAAAAAAAGTTATCTGGCGGACCCTTTAAAAGCTGGTCAAATGCTTCCGTCAATAAAGTACTCATTGTGCCAACCATCTCCGTCGTTGCGTTAATGTCAGTTGAAAAAGGTGAAGTTTAACGTATGGCGGATTCATTGTGAAGAAGAACACAATTTTTAAATGGACGATTTCAAACTTTTAGATTTTTTCGTTTTCACTTTTGGCAAAACACAAACACGTATTCTTTTCACTTGTTGACAGTCTTGTAAAAGCAAAATTAAACAGAAAATTTTAAAAATTTTAAATCCGATCCGATCTCACAAGAAAACATGTGAAAAGGATGTGGAAGCCAGAACATAGAAAAAAAGTGTGTGCGTTTGTGTGTGTGAGATATAAACGAAATTTTCCAGCGGGAACTAGAAGGAGTAAGGATGCCTTCTAGAAGGCCTTTGTATGCCTTCTTTTGGATGTAGAAGGCCTGCTCGCTCCATTCCATACTCATATATTTTTTACACACGTTGTCATTGCGGAGCAGGCCTTCTGTTCTTGCTTCTTCTTTCGCCAGAGATTCTGGAAGTCCTTCAAATTAATGGAGTTTGCTTTTATTTCGGTAAAAAAAAAAAACAAAACAAAACATGTTACTCCTTCTCTTCTCCCTTCTCATAGAAGGGAGTGTGGAATGTGTATCGTATCTTTTATGCGAAGGAGCCCTTTAATAAGGCCTGCACCAAGAAGGTATTCTGAGTTTTACCGCTGGGTTGTCATTCGGTTGAAAGGATTATCGATGCCATTATGTATGGAATAAACACTTGAGTTATTACATTTTTTGAGTAAATGAGCAATATTTACTCAAAAAACCTCATAACTCAAAAAAAAAAAAAGTTTGCCAGAAAACGCGTTTGAAGTTTTCAATTTACACACAACTTAATGTAGAGTTGTGTCCAACAGATCTTTTTGAACTAGTTTGAGAGTGTTCGAATCAATAGTTGTTTCAAACCCATTTAACTTACACTGATGTTTTTCACCGGACTTGTGTCCGGTCACTTTCACGATATGGGTATTAAATAAAAGGCATTTTTGGTATTTTCTAATGGAACAAAATGACGGAATTCCCACACATTGATCTCATCGTAGTACTCGTAGTTATGTACACACAAATGAATATACATACATACATACATATGCACATATATACATATTTTTTACCATAATGTAACTTCCATTTCTGTTAGAAGAATTAGAAATCAGTCAAGGCCTATTTATCAGTTCAACGCAACTCTACAAAAACACAGCAATACAAAAAACAACTTTATGTTTAAGTTGTCAGAAACACACACAAACATGAACTAAAGTATATGGTGCAAATAACTTTTGACAGCTTAAACACGAAAACACAGAATATCATCAGGACGATTGCATTGACCTGATAAATAGGCCTTGAAATCAGTCATTGATTTTTATTTCTGCTGGCAAAAAGTAAAAATCAGGATATAACAATTATTTCCGATCAAATAGATATACATAAGTATATAAAAATCAAAAATAGCAATTATTTCTGCTTAAAAAATAAAAATCAATAATTTTAAAATCATTCGAGTTTCGAAAAATCTAGTTGAAACTAAAACTAAAATGGTATGATTTGATTCGTCACGTTGCCCGATATTTTCTTGTACATACATATGAACTTGCTTTTTTTTTCTTTAAAAATTCAAGAATAATAATTATTTTCGGTACCGGTATAAAACAACTTGTGTTACATACATACATATCGCTGCAGGAAATGGAACAAGAATAAAAGTCGCAATAAAATGGCTTTTTGAAATAGAGATTGTATTATCGCCCCTTAGGAGTGTAAATTTTTAGTTTGAACGAGCGCTAAATTTGATTTTTCTTAATAAAAAGTTAAAAAATTTTGCACTTTTTCATTATTATATTTAAAATTTAGAGACATTTATTTATGGCTCGATCATACATATGTCTGCAAAAAATTTTAATTAAACAATAATAAAAATAACGATTCAAAATACATTAATACAAATTTCCATCAAAAAGTTACTGGATTATAAACAAACCCAATAACTATAAATTGGAGGGCTTGCTGTAATAACGTCATAAGCCACCAAATTAAAAAAAAAAACTAGTTGAATGTGTTTTTCCAACATCCCCTCAATAGATTTAAACTTTTTGTTTTCGTACTCGTAATAACATCACAAGCTTAATTAAAATGTTTTAATTTTTAAGAAGTTATAAATATGAATGTATATGAAAGTAGAGTTTCTACGCGGGAAAAAAATCCCGGGAATTCCCGGGAATTATTTTTTTGCAAGTCCCGGGAAATTTTCAACGAGAATTTTCGGGAATTTAATACATCCGTTTTTGGAATTTGCTTTTTTTACTTTGCTGTTAGTTGTTTTATTACTTAAAAATACAACTCTGTAACGATGCATAATATAAGCATAGAAGCAGATGTAATAAAAGTTTCTGAGGTGACTCCAACAACTTGAAGCTTTACGAAATATTTTCAACCTAAAAAGTCTTTATAGGAAATAGTATCTATATTGGCAGATGTAGATGGAATTTCCATCCATCAAAGCATATCAATTTATTTGTTTTTGTTTTGTTTTTTAAATATTGTTGTTCGTGAAATGAGCGAATAAAGTTGTTATTTTTTTAATTTGAATGTTGTATATTTTTTCATAAAATTATATTTTTTATTGAGGTCATTTAATTAAATTCGTATGTTTTTGAAATTCCCGGGAATTCCCGGGAATAAAACATTTTACTTCTCGATTCCCGGGATTTGGAAAAGTCCGGGAAATTAGAAACCCTAGTAATGAATAAATAAAAAATGATAAAAAAAAACAAACTAGAAAATAGGAAATAAACTTTTTTGCACTCTTTGTTTGTAGATTTTAAAAACGATTCATCATCATCATCATCATATCAATTAGACCGCCAAAAGCAAAGAAGAATGCGGACCACTTTTAGTTCGGCGCAGATAAAAGAACTGGAAAAAATATTCCAGGAAACTCATTATCCAGACATATACACGCGTGAAGAAATTGCAACAAAAATAGATTTAACTGAAGCCAGGGTGCAGGTAAGTAAGAACTTTGATCAGTCCTTGCTAACATACATATAAGGGCATATCGTGCCCTTTTCCTATAATTTTCGAGCTTAATATTTGAACATTTGCGATCGTAAATAATGGATTTTCGTCAAAAAAAAAAAAAAACGAGGTCCAAAAAATGTGTCAGTTGAGCTTTTTGGCGCTTATGGTTCGATATGTATGTATGTATGTATGTACATATAACTTTTTACAATTTTTGCAAAGAGGAAAAATTGCATGACATAATCGAATAGAGCATAAAAAATATGAATACCCACGAAATTGCAAAAATTTTTTATCTGAGAGGGTTTTTAAATATTGTTTTTCATATGTATGTATGTAACTAGATATTTATATAAATAATAATAGGACTAATGTTCCAAACACTTTTCATTGACCTGAGGGAAGTACCCCAACCAGAAAATGTTGCTTCAATATTAAAAAGTTTCAAAAAGAAATTCCAAAACTCGCATAGTGTAATAATCATAACATCACATACGACATTTGTTTCATGATTCAATTTAGAAATTTCAATAAATACTGTTTGTGCAAAAATATTTTAAAATACGTGAAAAAGTGTGCAAAAAGTTTCTAAAACCTGGAAGAAAAAAATATTTGCAAAAAAATCTGACGTCTTCTACAAATTGCGTGCGGTGCGGAACATTTTTGAACCCAGATCACCTAAAAAAAGTGATATTCATTACTTGTGCAATATTTGCACCACTTACGGCCCTTTCACAATGTACAATTAAAAGCTAACACGGACCTTAACGGAAAGTTTTGTATGAAGAACTATCAGTTAAAGTTCACGTTAACTCTTAATCATACATTGTGAAAAGGGCCGTTAGTGGTATGCAATATTTTTCATAAAAATTAGTTACATGCCTAATGTATATTTGTATGTGTGTATATATGTATGTATGTGCATGGACGTGTGATTACGGAAAGTCACAATTATCATTATTAGACATTTTGTCTAGAATCTAGACTCTAGATGACATACTTAGAGATGCCGAATGGGAAACATTGATGTGTGAAAAACTTGAAAGAAAATCTTGGTTGTGTAACTGTAGCGTAAACTGAACAATTCTTTATAATTTGATTCCTAAAAAATCAAATGTGTAGAAAAATTACTTTAGATTACATTACATTTGCACATTTCAGATTCGACTATCCATTAATCATCTGATATTTTTTTTTTTACAAAAACCAAATATGCAATTATTTGCTTTAATATATTCTTAATCGAACTTCATTAACAAAAATTTTATTATTTTTAGTGCAAAAAATTATTTTTGGCCAACTTTTTGGCTCAAATTACCTACTGTGCAATGTAAGTACACCAAACTCTTTTTTTACACGATAGATACGTTCCTAAGGAAATCGTGTAAAAATGTATAAGTACGTGCAACATATTGAAAATTAAAGCAAAACATGCAAAAAATAATGTTAATAAACATTTACATATATTAAATTCATTCATTTTTGCTTATCATAAATAAAATTACACATTGAAATTTCCGAATGTGTGAACAATTGGTATCAAACAAATTCATACGATTGCGAAATATTTTGACAATTAAGGTAGAAAATTATTCACAAATTTTTGTCTGTAGGAAAAAGTGGAAATATGTAAGTTCTTAATTTTATTTGAATTGATGACACGAAATTAAAATCTATGTGAACGAAATGCGAAATTCGGAAATTTTCACATATCGTCAGTTGGTGTTTGGTTTGCTGCAGACATAATGTATTTTGAATATACTGTGCCGCAAATCAGAAACCGACCGACGATATGGAATTCATGATAAGGCTCATTTGATTCCCTAAGAACGCTGTTTTATAATTTTTTTAGCTATTGCTAAAGAAAAACCTGGGAAGGGTTCATCTATCTAACACAAATTTTATAATGTTGCACAAACGAATGCATACAAATAAATATGTACATTTGTAGGTATATATGTATATGAACGTGTAAAATATGTATAATACATATACTATGTACATACATAAAATGGATGTGTGCACATATGTATATATAATTCTTAATTATATATTATAATACACAATAAAGTCCTGCACAAGACTATTTATAAGACCTTTCAAGACATGCGACATTTTTTAAACGCTTTACTACAGCGAAATATTCTAAAACAAACGCTAAAAAACACTGTTGGCAAGACAAAGAACTCAAAAAAAATATTGCCAACAGTGTTTTTTAGCATTTATTTTAGAATATTTCGCTGTAGTAAAGCGTTTGAAAAATGTCGCATGTCTTGAAAGGTATTATAAATGGTCTTGTGCAGGTCAATAATACACAACAATTTATTTTGATTATTTTTAATATATTTATATTTAACAGAAAAATATATAATTAATACATGTATGTACATATGTATATTATATTTTATATTTTAGGTGTGGTTTCAGAATCGCAGAGCTAAATTCAGAAAACAAGAGAGACATTCTATACATATCAGCAGGTCAACGCCTTCATATTAATTAATCAATCATAAGTTATATTTTATAATAATTAATTTTTATAATAAAAAAACGTTTATCTTTCAAGATAGATGTGCAAGAATAAATTCCAAATTGAAATTTACCTCTATTTTCATTTTATTGAGTCTTTATTTTAAAATTTTACAGAAAGGACACATAATTATGTATGTAATTATATGTATGTAAGTATTAAAAGTATTTGTCCGCGGAAATTAAACAAACAAACAAAAATGGAAATAACTAACGTAAATCATATACATACATAATTAAAGAACACCATAATATTTCTTCTTTAATCTATGACCCAAATACGTATGTCGAAAGCAAAGCACGCCCACCACGATCAATGTGAATTCATATTAAGTGACCTTATCGTTACAACAGTACAACAATACTAAATACAACATGCAATTCGTCTGCCTTCAAAAAACCCCATCTGTCAAAAACAGTTGACTAAACTACCAATACATATGTACATACATACATACATATTTATAAAATACATACACTTTTCAATTTAAATGTAAACAATCATTAGATAAAAGAAGAGATTTTGACAGCCGGGGTCTAAAGCAGTTCAATTACTCTTCGAACACCTGATAACCCTTTCGCGAACAGTGACGTGTATAGCCGTCATAACAAAGGTTTCTGGTGGGACATGACGTTCATACACGTCATAAAAATTTTTGCCGCTAAGACTTTTAATATTAAAGCTTTTCAACATTGAATCAGCAACTGCGTTTGATACATTGCTTTTACATACAATGAATGTTTATAAACAAAATTTCATTAACTTCAAGTTAATGTTAAGTGTAGACTGCTCAAGTTAATGGTTTTTTCAAGTTATAACATTATTGTTACTGCATTTGTTTTAACAACTCAGTTATAACTTCAAGTTACAGCAAAATTTCATGTCAGGTGGAGACGTAGAGTAAGGCCTATAAAATAGCATGAGCCTTGCAATAACAGTCAGTTATTTTTGACAACAGGTAGGCAAACCCCAATTTTTAGGCTTCGGTACACCAAAGATGAAAAGGAACCCTATTGTTTCCTACACGCTGTCCGTCTGAATGTCTGTCACAGGCTGTTTTCTCGCGAGCCGTAAGAGCTACGGACCTGAAGTTTTCACAGGATATGTAAAACTTTAGCCGGTACAACAACAAATATATGACAGCTAAAAATTATAGGGTGTTCTGAAGCGAGTAACGAAAAATTTGCACATTCTAATGTAATATACATATACTAATATATATGTATAGACATTTGAAATTTTCAAAGTTAATGTATTTTTATGCGACACTACACCAATTACTATTAAAATTTAAAAAATCAAAATTAAAGGGTATTCTATCAGTTGGTGTTATTTTGACTATGTAATTTTGACAACTTGCTCTATCTTGGACACCATAAGAAACAAACTGTTGAAATTACCAAAAACGCTAAAACTAAAAATACTAAAAATAGAAAATCGCCAAAACGAAAAAAATCTCAAAAAAGTGGAAAAATCGCTAAAACGTAAAAACGTGCCAAAACTAAAAAAATTATAAAACTAAAATAAATCGCCAATAAAAATAACGCTTAAGCTAAAAAACCAAAAACCCGAAAACGAAAAAAGCGCCAAAGCTAAAAAAAGGACAAAACAACAAAAAAAAAGCAAAAAACTGAAAAAACCTTACCGGTAAGCTTGAAATTTTTAAAAAAATCTTTACGTCATGTAAGATATTTGTTTATAAAGCCTTCGTGTGCGAGTCAAACTCAAACTTTGCTGAATTTTTTGGTTGGTATTATTTTCTTGGAATATTTGTTACTTTCGCAAACTAAGCTAATGATATTGATATGTAAACTTCGTAATCATAATTTCATACTAAAACTTCAAAGGCCCATAACTCGGAAACTTAGGCTCGCCTCCAATTTTTTTTTTAATTTTCTTCTTGTTTTTTAATTTTTTATCGGATACAATACTTTTTATTATTTTTGGTGTTATGTTATTAAATTTAATTTGTTCCTATATCATCGGTTGATTTCTGGTTTGCTGCAGACATAATGTATTTTGAATATACTGTGCCGCAAACCAGAAAACAACCGACGATATGTATTATGTATATTAAATAGATATTAACCAACAACAAATAATTTTTTTTAGATTTGTATTCATTTTGATACGAGTTAAAATAATAAAATATTAAAGCAATACACTTTTTCTGTAATTGTGACAGAGTGTTCCACACGATAATTTATTTCGGCAAAAAAAAGTGTAATATCGTTGGTACCCTGTGTCAGGCAACTCAAATTTCCATATCAGTGCTACAATTTTACTAAAAATAAACATTTGTCCATATTTATTGCAAAGCGATACACAAAATTCTTTGAATGATACTGTTGGCAGTCTTGTGTTTAAGGATAATAATTTGTTATAGTTGAAATAATAATTTTTTTATTTTTTCTTATTTAAATCATCTATTTCCAAGGTATTTATTTCGTTAGTGTCCGTCCGAACAACTACAGTGCTACATACATAAATGCAACGTACTCTTGTGTTTTTTTTTTTGTCGCAAAAAGTCTGAAAATAACTTCTTTGTTTATCATAGTATATAAAATGTGAACATAAAAAATTAAAAAATGCCATATAGAAAGGATAATTTTCATTGTTTTGTTCAAGAATATTTTTTTACAACTAGTGTGCATATATTTTTCTTAATTTTATACATAAATACATATGCATATAAGTCCATTATGAAGCATTGATTTTTTCTTAATTAAAAATAAAACAAGTTAAAGTTATATGTACTTTGTAAGATAATAATTATTGAAAATTGCCTGCAGTTAACAAAATCCCGAAAATGTTTACTAATGGTCTTCCCTGCAACATACCATTTCCCAGTTGTCTGGGCATATCTAAAGACAGTGGAAATGATGAACTGTTACCCTCCAACAGTGGCAACAGAGAGCCAGTTATACTAAATGTATACGACATGGTAAAAATAAAATTTTGGAAGATACATAAGTATTTTTATGCAGATACATATGTATGTATATTATTATTTACAGTATTGGATTAACGAATACACAACTTCAATTGGTTTGGGTGTCTTTCATTCTGGAGTAGAAGTGTTTGGAACAGAGTTCGCATACGGTGGGCATCCCTTTCCATTTACTGGTGTTTTTGAAATCTCCCCCCGAGATCATGATGAATTAGGAGACCAATTTCAATTCAGACAAAGCATACAAATTGGCTGTACAGATTTTACTTATCAGGAAGTTAGGCGTATTGTGGAAGAATTGGGCAACCAATTTCGAGGTGACCGATATCATTTAATGAATAACAATTGCAATCATTTTTCTAGTGCTCTTACACAGGTATTTTGCTTTGATCTCATATCGTTCCGAATAAATATTCTAAAAGTTTAGTTTTGCAGATTCTTTGTGGCCAAGAAATTCCCAGTTGGGTGAACCGTTTAGCTCATTTCAGTTCTTGTGTACCGTTTCTGCAAAGATGTTTACCAAAGTATGTGCATTTAGAACGGCACTAAAATCCCTGTTTTGACCATTGAGTAATTTCCGAAATCGACTTCTCGCATCGTAATCTGTCCAGTTATATTTTTACTATTTGGTGTTTTTTTTTTTTTTTTTTTTTTTTTTTTTTTTTTTGAGAAATTACTCAACAAAAGAGGGAAATATCGCAAGCATTTACTGATTCTGTTTTTTAATTATAGAGAGTGGCTGACTCCAAATGCCTTACAGCAAAGTATAACGGCTATACAGGAAAGGGATGACTCTGAGCATAGTCCGCTTTGAAATGAGACACCCTCAGGAAAACAATAATTAACACATTGCACCAATTTGTACTATATACATCATTCAACCATATACATACATACATATATACTACATACATTTAGATTATTTTTTTTTAAATTTCAATATTGTTTTGTATTTAGATTGAAAAATTTTAGAAAGTAATTTGGTTAAATTAACGACATAATGATAGATAAATAAAAATAGTAATTAGTTATTTAAGACTATTGGACATTGCAGTTATTTTCACGAAGATTAATCGTTAAAAATAAATAAAAAAACAGCATTTAAAAAATATGTATGTAACCACGTAAAAAATATTTATAAAAAAGTTTAATAAGTTGTTCTCAAGATTGTAAAATTTAATAAGATTAACAAACGAATTAATTAATATTAATTATTCTTAGAAGGTTTTCCTTAGCAAATTTTCGGCTGAGAAATAATACAAGTCCATAATTAAAAACGTAAAGACCCACGGTAATCATAAATATCCAGAAATACATTAAAATTTTAATTTAGCGAACACTTGATACTAAAAGAATTTCGATGTTATAAAAGCGTTTTTAATTTATAATCATATTTTATTCACATCGCATTATAAAAATCTTTATACATTTTGGAAAAAAAATAAATCCATATAAAAATATAAACATATGTTGCATATGAATATTCCATACTTATTTTGAAAACCTTTAAACGTACAATGTTTACAAAATTGGATAGCATATTTAATTATTAAGAGAACATTCATTTTTAACGCACATAAATTATGTCAACCAACAACGTTTGTTTTTTTATTTAATAACGAAATAAATAGTATTTTTATTTAATGTTTACAACTTCGTATGGCTTCTCTAAGGCGATTTTGTAAATTAAACATGTTTGAGAATATTTAGTGTATAGTCGAAATATAAAAGATATTCAATTAGATAAATATAAGTACAAAATGAATTCATCTAATTGCCTATAATGTAGTTTTATTTAATTAGCAAGAGTAAAAAAAACTTGGTGTTTTTAGAAAAGGAATGAAAAAACGGTATGTGGGTTATTCATTTAGAGATAAATTGAAATCGCAGTAAAACTGAAAATATTTGAAATTAATGGTTCAAATTATTTATTTCGTGTGAAATTGTATCATTCAAGTTTCCGATATGTTGTAAAATTATGCTTTGATCATCAGAAAGTAATTTGCTGTTTGAAAGACAATTGTGGCAAGAATTGCACCTGGGCCCAAGCAAGGCGAATTCAGTATCAGGTGACCACTTCCGGCCGGCTGATTATCAGCTGTTGATGCCAAATTGAGCAATTTGAACCAAAATGTCAAAATTTGCTTAGAAATCTTCTAACAGATTGGTTTTGTAGCATAGCAAACTACGTGTTGTTTTTTGTATTGTAAAATTGTTGTAGGAAAGACTTCACCTGATACTGAATTCCCCTTCGGCCCAAGTAGACAATGGTCGAATTAGCTAAGTCAGCTCAATCAGGTACCAGCAGTCAAGGCGAATTGACACAAGGTGGTCTTAATTTGCAACTCTGCGTATTCGCCTTGTATATTTGTTAGTGTAAAATTTCCTGCTGTCAAAATATTTCCTAACGTTTTGGTTGATTTGACAACAGAGAAGCTATGTCAGCTGGTGAATTAAGACCACCTTATGCGAATTCGCCTTGCCAGCAGCTCTACAACAAAAGTAATATCTAAATTTGACGGTTTTCTGTGATGCAAACATTAACCAGCTGCGTGTGGTACCTGATTGTGGTGCCTTGGTACAATTAAGGTTAACAAATTGCAGGGTTGCTTTTGTCATTTTATATATTTATATAGCACCCTGTCGATTTTGTTCATTATGCGTGTTTTTGTTTTGACAGCTAATAATAATTTTTGCTGCACATTTTTGTTTATGCTAAAAATTAAAAAAAGAAAATTTCTAAATGATAAAAAAAATATAAGATTTAAAAATGTCTCACAGTGAAAGTTTTCAGCTTAATACATTTCGCAGCTATATAACGATATTGGGTGATTCCAAAGCAACCGATGACAAAAAACTTCGAGCGGCACAAGAACTTAGTGAACATTTTGAAGTAGTTGTGCAAAGTTCTTCCTATCCATCATTTTTGGAGCATTCCCTTAAGGCTTTTATGCATTTTTTACAAGATGGCGAGCCACAATTTATACAAGAGTATCAAGCACATCAGGTACATATGCAAAAAGGAATTATTTGGCAAAGTATTTCATATACGTATGTATGTAATTTTTATTTTTCCGACTTAAGGTGCGAAAATTAATACTTGAAATGATACACCGTCTACCTATTAGTGAAAACTTAAGGCAACATGTAAAATCAATTATATCATTAATGCTCAAAATCTTACAAATTGATAACGAAGAAAATGTGCTAGTTTGCTTAAGGATTATAATAGAGTTGCACAAAAACTTCCGACCGTCATTTAACAATGAGGTAAGCACAAATCCTTTTTAATAAATGTAAAGTAGCATAAAATCCTAGCACGCTTTTTTATGTTAAGTCACGGAAGATATATTTGTAACTAGATATATTATTTGTAAATACATGCCATATGCATGGGCTATACATTTTCAATAAAGTTCTTAGATGTGTATGTAATGTTTTATTATAAAAAACAATAGGTGCAGCAGTTTCTGGCTCTGGTGAAGAAAATTTATACAGAACTTCCCAATCATATGAACAAAATATTTGAGCCTGCTCAGCAAATTAGGATAAAGGACTTGAAGGAACTTAATATGGAACAGCTGCTTTCTGAAACATATGCGATTAAATCTATTCATGTGGAAAACCCAACGGACTCAGTAACGTTTCAAATGGTATGTACATATTTATTTATTTATTTATTTCGTCATTCATTTACTTATGTTCAATACCTATTGCACATTGTCATATGCAACAGCGCTTTAAATTAATCGTTTGTGATACCAAACCGTTTTAGGCATAAAAACTTGTTTTAAAACCACAAAAAGTGTAACGAGTTTTTTTTTTATTTTTAATATTTTTTTTAAATAACTTAATTTATATTTAATAAAACTGATTCCGAAAATTAATCGAAAATCATCGCGACCTTCCAAATTAAAATTTCTCAACTGAACTTTAAACAAACCACAATTAATTGAAAGGGTTTTATAATAAAACAGGAAAGAAAATTACGAGCTTTGAACCGATTGATGTTCGGCACTCTAGTGCTACTTTGGGCAGCTATGATCTATAGCTATTTTCAGCTTAGCAAAAAAAAATACACGAATCTTTTTTTTTTAGTATAATCTATTGCCTAGAGGCATGTTGTCATTGAGGGTACTGCAAGAATTGCCCATTATAGTCGTACTAATGTATCAGATCTATAAAAATGCAGTACATCAAGAAGTGTCCGAATTTATACCACTTATTATGACCACTATTAATCTGCAGCCCTCAATGGTTCACAGGTGGGTAGCGTTGTGAGTTAAAAATGTAGTCGTAAGAGTGGTGTGATGAAATTGTTGATATTGTCTTTTAGGAACTCGCAGTTTTTCAATAAAGAGATTTTTATTGATTTTATGGGAGCTCAAATAAAAACTTTGTCTTTTCTGGCCTACATCGTAAGATTGTTTCAGGTTTGTGTTTACATTTCATAATTTCGCATCGGAAGAGTAAAATATAATGCTTTGGATTGTATTTTAGGAAACAATAATGACACATTCGGCTTCTGTAACAAGTGGAATTTTAAGCTTGATGCATCTGTGCCCTAAAGAGGCGGCACACCTACGAAAGGAATTGTTAATTGCGGCGAGACATATTTTTGCCACAGACTTACGGCAAAGTAAGTAATTGAAAGAATAATATTCATATATAATATCTAAAAATTATTCTTATTATTTGCAGAATTCATACCTTCCATTGAGCGTTTATTCGATGAAGACCTATTGATTGGCAAAGGTGTTACTCTAGATTCAATACGACCCTTGGCTTACTCCACTCTGGCTGATTTGGCCCACCATGTGCGACAAAGTCTGAGTTTGGATGTTTTGGAAAAGGCTATAAAATTATTTTCGAAAAATGTCCATGACGAATCTTTGGCCACTGGCATACAGACGATGTCGTGTAAGCTATTGTTAAATCTTGTCGATTGTGTGCGACACCACAGCGAAATGGAGCCATTTAAAGCCCGAAATTTGTTGACAACATTACTGAAAGTGTTCGTTTACAAATTTCAAACAATAGCTAAAATCACTTTGCCCAGCATAACGCAAAGATTGTAGGTTTTGAAATATGCTTATGTATGCTAATTTGTATAATATTTTTTTTTTATTTAGGAAAGCCCAAACTACTCCCTCGATTACCTCTCCGGCATCAACATCAACATCAACAACAACAACATCCATTGCTGCAGCTGTATTGGATAATAAGGAAAATATTAATGTAAGACTTGTAGTAGTGTAGAAGGGGTGGGGGGGGGGGTGGGGAGGAGCGCCGCATGTTTCTTATTTAATTGATTTACATTTGACTTGATTTCTTTTTTTTTTTTTTATTTTAGGATAATGCTACAGACACCATTTCTAAAACGAATTTGGTTGGTAATCAAATGTTATGCTCCCTTAACATAGTGGAATATCGAAGCTTGGTGAAAACTTTAGTTGGTGGAGTTAAAACCATAACATGGGGCTTCCTCAGTTCCAAAGTAATTGTTTTTATTAATTGTTCATTGATTGTGATTTCGTTTAATATTGAAATTTTATTTTTTTATTTCAAAGTCGCCATCGGTCGATATTACCAAGAATAAGCAAGAGAAACTCTTTCAACCGTACGAAGTGAGCATTTATATTGATCTCGTACATTGGGCTATGGAAGCTTTAGACATATATTCGATTAACACATCAACAGCCAATCAACTGAAGACGTCTGGTATTATTCCACGAACTAAAGAAGAGAAGGAAGTCCTGGAACATTTCAGTGGCATCGTAAGTACAAAATATTACACCATTCGGAACGAAAGTGATTGCGTTAGTTAATTTTTTAATTTGTTTGTTTGCTTGCTTTTTTTATTTTAGTTTATTATGATGCATTCGCAAAATTTTCAAGAAGTCTTTGCTACTACCATCGATTTTATGGTCGAACGAATACACAAAAATCCCTCACTGCAGATAGTGGCAAATTCATTTCTGGCCAATCCAACTACATCGCCTTTGTTTGCCACAGTGCTGGTGGAATATCTGTTGGGAAAAATGCATGAGATGGGCACAAATGTGGAGAGATCAAACTTGTATCTGCGTTTATTTAAGTTAGTGTTTGGCAGTGTTAGCCTCTTCCCCGTAGAAAATGAGCAGATGTTGAAACCACATTTGCACAATATCGTCAATCAGTCGATGGAATTGGCCCTAACGGCAGAGGAGCCGTATAACTATTTTCTGCTTTTGCGGGCACTATTTCGCTCGATTGGAGGTGGATCGCATGATCTGTTGTATCAGGAATTTTTGCCTTTACTACCAAATTTACTGGAAGGTTTGAATCGTTTGCAGAGCGGTTTTCACAAACAACACATGAAAGACCTTTTCGTTGAACTGTGTTTGACGGTGCCGGTGCGACTGTCATCTTTGCTGCCCTACTTGCCAATGCTAATGGATCCGCTGGTCTCGGCATTGAACGGCTCAGCTACTTTGGTGAGCCAGGTAAGTTTTTGAAAAAAGCTCCAAATGCTGAGTTTTATTTTCATTTAATTCATTTTTTTTTGTTTATATTAAGGGCTTGAGGACGTTGGAGCTATGTGTTGATAATTTACAACCAGATTTCTTGTATGATCACATACAGCCTGTGAGAGCTGCTCTTATGCAAGCGCTTTGGAAAACGTTACGTAACCAGGACAACGCGGCATTGGTGGCATTTCGTGTGCTGGGAAAATTTGGTGGCGGCAATCGCAAAATGATGACAGAACCTCAGAGTATACAATATTCCAACAGCGAAATACATCCCACTGCTGTTGTCACTTACTTTCAGGAGCTCGAAAAACCCATCGAGTTTCCAATAGATAAAGCAATTGAAGCAGCATTCTCTGCACTCAGTTCGAATGCAACAGATTCGTTTTATCGGCGCCAAAGTTGGGAAGTTATACGTTGTTTTCTGGCAGCTTCAATTAATTTGGACGATGAGAAACATACACTGCAGAAGTTCTTCTTACATCCCAGCTTCCTTGAAAATAATATTGTGAATATGCCGATAAGTCAAAGTAAGCTGGAAGATTTCCAAGCACGAAAAACTCTTCAAAACGCTTTGACTGGAATGTTTGTGGCTTCGGCAACCAAGGATTTAAGGGAATATGTGTTCCCCGTTATGGTGGCCGTTGTGCGTCACTATACAATGATTTCAATAGCCCAACAAGCCGGGCCATTTCCCTACAAACAGTACTACACCTTTAATGGCATTGATCCACTGGTTTTAATCGATGCTCTAGCCATATGCATGGGCCACGAAGAGAAAGAATTATGCAAGCCGGGACAACTGTGTATCGGACTGATTCTGGATACAGCAGCTAATATTCTAGGCAGCAAGGAGAGGGCCTGTCGTTTGCCCTTGATGCAGTATTTGGCAGAAAAGATGACAGCCCTGTGCTACGAGAGGCCTTGGTATGCAAAAGTTGGCGGCTGCAAAGCAATTCAGTTCCTATACCAACATTTCTCTTTGCGTTCCCTCTACCAGCATCTGTTTTCTTTTGTAAAAGCATTCATGTTCGTCTTGATGGATCTGGAAGGAGAAGTGTCCAATGGTGCTATTTACATAGCGAAAACAAACTTGAGATCTCTGCTCGATCTGTGCATGTCACAAAAGGAGCAAGAAAATGATGAAATTACCACGATTAAGAACAAGGCCATATATGATGTCATCCATGAGCTGGTGAGGCAAGTAACTAGTCCCAACACTTTGGTGCGACAAGAATCAATGGCATCCTTGAAGTATATAGCCGCACTTCAAAACCGTACAGTATCGGAAGTCATGGACCCGCACAAGGAAGTTCTGGCAGATATTATACCGCCAAAAAAACATTTGCTTAGACATCAGCCAGTGAATGCCCAAATTGGTTTGATGGAGGGCAACACTTTTTGCACGACTTTGGAGCCCAGACTTTTTACAATAAATCTAACAAACAGTTATCACAAGCTTTTCTTCCATGAGTTGATTACCTTGTCGGAAGCTGAAGATTCGACTCTCATGAAACTCGACTGCTACAAAAATGTTACAAATTTAGTTCCGCTGCGTATAAGTGCATTGAAAGCATTGGCTGCTTGCCACTACATAACAGACACGCAACATAAGGACAAAATCATAAACATTTTGTTTAAATTGATGGAACACAAGAAACCTGAACTACAAGAGGCCGCTTTCAAATGCATGAAGCGTTTCAATGCCGGCATACAAATCGACAAGAAGGAGATACACAATTGCATCAGACCGTTACTGTTGACGCTGGGTGATCATCGTAATCTAACACTGACCGCTACTAAACGTTTATCCTATTTCACTCAGCTTTTCCCGCAAACGTTTAACGAAAAATTGAGCGAGCAAATCTTGCAGCTATGCAGAAAATTGTTAGAAATTTCCATACAAATTTGTAAGCAGGGCCAACAAAGCGGCAACTTCTTTGCCGCCATCAGAGGGGGCGAGTATGAGCAGAAAGTTGTTTGCTTGATAGAAATGTTTCATCAAATAACCGCTGCCACACCAAAATACATAGAGAATTTATGCCAATTGGTTTTGCAGACCGAAAAAAATCTAATGATTGAATCCTCTTCACCATACAGAGCACCGCTCCTCAAATTCCTTTTGCGTTTTCCCAACGAAACCGTTGACTATTTTCTATCGGATGTCTACATTATCGATGATCAGTGGAATCGTTTCTTCATTCACATATTAAAGCACAAGGACGGCCAGCCCTTCCACAACGTGCTCAAAACTCAGTCGTACATTAATGCTTTGATACGACTCGTAGGAGGAGCTGGAGGAGGAAACCAAATTGATAGCTCCATCATGAACGATGTGCAAAAGCAGGAGGCTCAAGAACAATCAATCAAAATAGTATATGCCGTTATGGAGGCAGATGATCAGTGGATAGCCACTCAAACGGAATTAATAAATTGCCTGAAACATTTGTGGCAATTCAACTTGAGCAGCAGTTGCCAGGAGAATGTCATCAGTTACAAGTGGCATTTGGTGGGCAAAATTTTGCTCAAATACTTTTCTCTCAACACAAACGAAATTGAATTGCTCTTCCAGTTGTCGCGTGCTCTTTGTTTGCATTTTATACCAGATTTTTATTTCCTAAGAGACTTCCTGCAGAACACCGTCGCCCAAAGCTACACAGTCTATTGGAAACGTCAGGCTTTCTTTTATTTTGTTGAAAATTTCAACAACGTTTCCCTCTCAGAGGAGTTGAAGGCCAAAATTATAACATCAATCTTAGTGCCATGCTTCGTTGCCAGCTTTGATAAGGGCGAGGGCAATAAACTAATAGGAGCTCCACCGACGCCCTTCCAAGAAGACGACAGCAATATCGTGTCCGTGTTTATAAGCAAAGTTTTCGATCCCGACAAGCCATACGCCAACGATGACGCCGTCCGAATCGCTTTACTCCAGTTCGCCTGCCTTCTGGTCGAGCGAGCCTCCCAACACATACACGACGGTGATGCCAACAATAAGCGGCAAGGCAACAAATTACGCCGACTGATGACATTTGCTTGGCCTTGCCTCCTAAGCAAGAACTCTGTTGATCCAACAGCTCGTTATCATGGCCACTTACTTTTAGCTCACATAATTGCACGGCTGGCAATACATAAGAAGATTGTCTTACAGGTATTTCATTCACTGTTGAAAGGACATGCTTTGGAGGCAAGGCCAGTGGTGCGTCAAGCACTGGATGTCCTAACGCCAGCTATGCCACTTCGAATGGAGGACGGCAATACTATGCTGACACACTGGACTAAAAAAATTATTGTGGAAGAAGGACACTCCATGCAACAGCTGTTCCACATTCTGCAGTTAATTGTGCGGCATTACAAGGTTATACATAGTTTATATTTTTTTACTTTTACACTCTACAATAGCATACAAAAAAAAAAAAAAAAAAACCATGTTCTAACGACTGAGAATAGGGCAAAGAAAAGCAAAAAAAAAAAAAAAAAAAAAAAAAAACTTCATACCACTTATGCTAAAGGAGCAAAATTGAAAGTTAAAACTACTGGCTGGTACAGCCCACTTATGAATAACAATTCCCCGGAAGTTTTATCCCTTTTCGCATTCCTCCTATTTAGTTTGTTTTCCCTATTACTTGCAATTGTTTGAAATTGTTCCCCAGGAAAAATTTCTCGCTTAATTTTATTCATATTGGCGCCCGCGTACAAAATCTACAATGGCCAGCTGCGACTTCCGCTAGTGTTTTCACGATTTCTTAAGCACTTGTTTCTTCGAATGCATTCTTAATGCCATCGTAAATCATGCGAGTATTAAAGCTGTGTAGGTAGTCTTTGATCTCATTAACAACGCATCCGGCAGTACTAAGTAATCATACATATAAAATATTTTATTAAATATCCAGCGAAAAAGGCATGCAAAAATGAATTTAATCATCAAATTGACATGTAAATAAGTTAAATCAAAGTTTAACTCATACAAAAAATGACTGGGTAATGGTTAAGTTGCGAAGAACATGTCTTCAAGTCCGAAAGGCGCTGGTTCGCAGCTTAACAATTTTTTAAATTTTTAAATTTTTATTAATACTGGCATGCATGGGTTATAATATAATCACTCCTATGGTGAATAACAAAGGGAATTTTCGTTGCTGTGAAATTTTCATTCCCCACGAAGGGAAAAATGCTATCGTGAATCTCCCATGAAATTTTTTCCCCGCTATCAGTCCCCCAGTGAATGTAAAAATGGGAAGATTTGTAAGCTTAAAAATTAATTGAAAAATCAAACAAATTTAAGTTTAATAATAAGAAGGGCAGAGTTTACATCTGGCACACGTCTGCCCAAAAAAAAGCGTAACAACTAATTACTAGTGATAAACTGTTTGATTCAGACATGTATTTATTGATTTAAAAAATTTCCAATCATGTTGGATTCTATAAAGTTGTCTATTAGTTATGTATGAAACTGTTTAACTTAATAAATACGCGTCAGAATCAAACAGTTTTTCATTAATAATTAGTGGTTACGCTTTTTTGAGCAGATGTGTGCCAGATGTAAACTCGCATAAATACAAAAATTTGTTTAAGAATTTAACTGAATTATGTACATATAATCAAAACCTGGCATCAAGTTAGCATAAGTGAGAAAATTGAACCACGTGTTGACGAGTTTCTCTATACAATTTGACATTAAAAATCGCCGTATAATGTAGTTTTTACATACGATTACATTCTAGCATGATTTTTAATGTAAAATTGTATGGCAAAACACGTTAAGTCCATATTCAGATTTGCAACTTATGCTAACTTCATTCCAGTTTTTTATTATACTCGTACATACGGACGTACATATGTAAATATTCTAATAATAAATTTGAACAAAAAAAAAAAAATGGTGAACAAACTTAGCAAATAATATACTGACACCACAACAACCCAAACATTGGCGATCACAATTTTAAGGAAAGGGAACACTTTTCACGTTTCCTAAAATACATTATTTATAAATTTTAATATATATAACTGGAAGTTCAATATTATAATTTCACGCAATGTATTAAGTCAGTTCGCCTTCAAAAATAAAGTGAACAAAAAAACCAAGGGAAAAAGTGAAAAAATCACCATAAAAATATTCACCCCTATCGTGAACAGTTTTTCCCTTAAAATATTTTCCCTTTTCCCCAAATTGCAATCGTGAATAATTTTTCCCCAGAAATCTGTTCCATTTTTTTGATTCGTGAATATTATTTTTCACATGGATTTTTTCACTTTTCCCTTGGTTTTGTTCACTTTATTTTCGCAGGCGAAATTAATCAATGTAGTTCCCGATAGCAAATTTCCCTTCATGGGGAATGAAAATCTCATGGGAAGAAAAATTTCACGTTTTATTCACGATAGGGGTGATTATTCACGATAAGGGGAATCCAAAAAAGGGAACACATTTTAAAGGAAAATTTATTCACGACTGCAATTTGGGGAAAAGGGAAAATATTTCGAGGGAAAAACTGTTCACAATAGGGGTGATTATACATAAGGGGAATCCAAAAAAAAAGGAAAATATTTCGAGAGGAAAACTGTTCACGATAGGAGTAATTAATTATACATAAGGGGAATCAAAAAAGGGAATAAAAATTGTGGAGAAAATTTATTTACGATTGCAATTTTATGAAAAGGATAAAAATTTCGTGGGAAAAAATGCTCACGATAGGAGTGAGTATAATGGGTTATAATCATCGAGCTTTCATCAGTCATAAGCACTCATTTGAATGACTAGCAGTTTGTTTAAATGTGAACGGATGTCTTGAAATGACACGCTAATAGTAAAATCCACTAGAATTTGCAAGCATCCAGTATCATTAGAACCCATGACCATAAGTCCTGAATACTCGAAAATTCACAATTGAACATTCAACGACAGAAATTAGTCAAAACTTGAAATCCATTTAAGGTTTAATTACTTATTATTACGTAGAGGATGGAATATTCTGTAAAAATGTTTCTCGTAAAAAAAAAACAATAATGGCCAGAATCAGTCGTTTGAACATTGATTTATTGGAAAAAGTTTGATTTTGTTGTACAGTGTTCTTATTTGATTTTTAGTCGTTTAGAAAATATTTATTTTTTATGGAAATCACTCTTTAGAAAGAAATTTTTAACACCAGAAACAATTGTGTTCTATATTCATTAGGTTTATTTCCCCGTAAGACATCAATTAGTTACCCATTTAGTTAACTACATGCAACGATTAGGCTTCCCTCCTAACGCTTCGTTGGAACATAAAAAACTTTCCGTTGATTTGGCCGAGGTAATTATTAAATGGGAATTGCAGCGCATCAAAGATGACGAAAGTGAAAGCAAACTTTTAAACTCAGCCATGGACGACGAAGTGGATGAAAAGTCTTCCATTAAAAGAACATCAAGTGAAGACTTCACCGAGTCTCAACGAAAGAAACTCCAAACAGACAGTGCTCGTGGCAGTAGTATGTTACACATTGTTATTGGCCATTCTAATATATGATTAATAATATTTTCAAATACATTTCAGCAGCAAGCGAAACTTCCTTGAGTGCTAAAGTGGATGAAAGTTGCCGCTCAATAGGGAAAGTGCACTGCGACACAGTTTTGAATTTTCTTATACGATTGGCGTGCCAAGTTAACGATAGCCAGCCGACAATTCTCAACTCGGGGGATAATTTATCCAGAAGGTATTCATTCATTCATTCGTAAATGTTTAATTCATATATGTATGTACTAGTAATGTAACGAATGTCAATTTTTGATATTCGCGAATACGAATACGAATATTTGAAACGATATTCGCGAATACGAATATTGTACGTGAAATTTTTAGACATTAAATTGGGGTTCTATTTACGCCTGCAGTATGAAATACTAAAAAATTTTTATGAAAAAGGACTTCATACTCCTGTTGGCATAAAGTTAATGATCGTAATTAAATAATATTTGAAAATGATACAAAGCACAAATTTGTATAAAAAATTTAATGGTTTTGTACAAACTAATATTTTTAGCCATTTATTTAAATTTCGTTTAGGATTTATGCATTTATTTATTTAATTTTTTTGGAAAAATATTCGTATTTGTATTCGCCTGAATTTGGCGAATACGGATACGAATATCTAAATATGGCCGAATATTCGACAATTCGAATGTACATATGTATCTATCAGCGAATGACAATGAGTATTCGAAAAAAATATATATAAGCAAATATGTAGTCTTAATTTTAGTAACTGCGTATAATCATAATTTTTTACGCTCACATATCGCTCATTTACTTCAATAGTGGCATAACTCAAAAAATGGGTTTTTTGAGTTAATAATGCAGAAAGATTCGGCATTTTGTATTTTGTCTTGTGTAAAAATTTCATACAAATAGCTTGTACCATCACCTCCTGAGAGAAGATTTTTTTTCATATCTCCATTGAGTTGTATGCAAATTGAAAACTTAAAACGCGTTTTCTGCAAAACTAGTTTTTTCGAGTTGTGCCACTATTGAAGCAAATGAGCGATATGTTCTGTCAAGCAATTACGACTATAGCCGGTTCCAACAAGAGCATCTCTACTTCGTTTATGCAAAAAAAAACTAAACACATACGCATCAAACACATTAACTCTCTCTCTCTCTCTCTCTCTCTCTCTCTCTCTCATACTTATAGTGTAAGTATGCTTATACTCAGAGTATGAATATTTAGTCGTACAAAAAAATTATACGCATGATACACGGGATATTTATTCATCATTAGCCACAGTATGCAATCATTTGTGTATCCAAAGTGGAATGGAAAATGTGTGCGAGTGTGTGTGGCTTTTAGAAAACATGCTTTATGTGTGCATGTAAATAAAATAGCCCTGTATATACGCATGGGTACCCAATTAATAGTCAGAGTATTTTTATACTCATGCATGTGATTGCAGCTCACACATTCTATAAATTTAAGTTATAGTTGTTTGTGCAGCGTAATTTAAAAAATTTGTATAAACATAGTTGTTGGATATTTGTAGTTATACGTATTCGTATGAGCGTGTTTTTTGTATTTTTAGCTGTACGCATTCATAGTTGTTAGACGGCCAATATGTATTCAAAAAGTACTTAAAACCATAGTTTTGTCATTCTCTGAGATATGTACATATACATATGTGTATGGAATAATGGCGTTACTATCTGTCACACTTAAAACTTTTCTTCCAGATGTATAATATTACTTCGAACTGCAATGCGACCAGATGTTTGGCCGCAACCTTTTGAGTTGAAACTGAATTGGATGGATAAGATTTTTGCTACAATCGAGTCGCCTCATACGAATATCAATAATATTTGTACAGCTTTGGATTTTCTAACATTTCTGACCAACATAATGAAGCCCGACCAATTGCTGGCCATCACAAGGCCGATACAAAAGGGCCTCTCCGCCTGCATCATACATCAGAATACGAAAATAGTTCGCCTTATGCACGTACTCATTACCCGTCTGATGACCATTTTCCAACCTGACTTGCAACACAAAAACGAAGAGCTTGAGATCTTATACAGCGCCATCAGCAAAATGATTGTGGACAATTTGACATTGTACGAGAAGAGTCCACAGCCAAATCCTTCGTCACTTTTTGGCACGTTAATGATCTTAAAGGCCTGCTGTGCCAACAATCCCGAGTATATCGATCGTTTAATGCTCCAGTTTATCAGAGTATTGAATCGCCTGACGAAAGAACACATAGCGCAACAGAACAATACACAGCAGCCGTCAATCAATCCGACAGCGGAGAACAATCATTTGTCACTGGAGTTGCTAATATTGTCCTTGGACATGATTAAAAATCGCATTGTAATAATGAGTGTGGAGGTGCGAAAGCTTTTAATTGGCAGCATTATAGTGAATTTAATTGAAAAGAGCATGGATACGAAGATAATGAAGTGCATTATAAAAATGCTGGACGATTGGATTAGAGTGAAAGAACAAAATTCGATGATCCAGATACCGTCGATTCGCGAGAAATCGGTTTTGCTTGTCAAGCTAATGCAATATGTTGAGAAGAAGTTCTCCGATGAAAGTGAACTGCACGTGCAATTTTTGGAAATGATTAACTACATATACCGAGACGAATACTTAAAGCAAACAGAGTTGAGTGCGAAACTCGAAGGGGCCTTCCTAACAGGACTGCGAAGTCAAAATCCCGTAATCAGATCAAAATTCTTTGAGATTATCGATGCATCGATGAGGCGACGTCTACACGATCGCTTGTTGTATATTGTCTGCTCTCAGGCATGGGACTCCATTGGCACCCATTATTGGATAAAACAATGTATAGAGCTGCTCGTCTTAACGGCCAACACAATGACTCCCATACAAAATGCAAATGACATGCATAAAATCCCCAGCATAACTTCCATTATCAATATGGGCGACAACGAGGAGAAAAGCCAATTTGTAATATATACTTCTTCGCAGGCGGACTGCATAGACATGATGCACGGCATAGACGATAAAGATGAAGAGTTTGATGTCGATGTCAATCTGGATTTCATCAATACACCAGCGGCGGACCAACAAGCAGATAACAGCGACCACCTGCTGCCCGCTAGAAAGACAAAAATATGTAAATTGATTCATCGCCAAATTGAGTTTTTGGAAATAAATCGAAAAATTCGCACAGACCAACTGCTGGTAGCCACCTCGCAACTGTGCCACATGGACACGAGCTTGGCCGAGAGCGTGTGGCTTTCGGTATTCCCCCGCATATGGTCAATATTCAGCATGGATCAGCAGCACACCATTGTAAAGGAGATTATACCGTTTCTGTCATCAGGAACGAATATCATACAAAAAGATTGTGCTCCCAGCGCTATAAATACTTTCGTCGAGGGACTGACTCAGTGCAATCCCAAAATTTATATACCACCCAACCTTTGCACATACTTGGGAAAAGCTCATAATTTGTGGCATCGTATGACTCTTGTGCTGGAGGAAATGGTGGAAAAGCAAAATGTTAACAGTCATTCAGATTCTTTCATGATGGACTATAACGATCAACACCAGCAGCAGCAGCAGCAGCAGCACGACACCAATGGCAATCAAACTTCTATACAAGACTCATTGTCTCAAATGTACGCAGCCATGCATGAGGAGGATCTGTGGGCTGGTTTATGGATGAAATACGCCCAATATTCCGAAACAAATGTCGCCATTTCATACGAACAGATGGGCTTCTTCGAGGAGGCCCAAGGTGCATACGACCTGGCAATGTCAAAATTTAAAGAGGACTTATCGAATGGAATTTGTAATACTCACATGAACAGCGAAATAATGTTGTGGGAAAAGCATTGGATACGTTGTGCCAAAGAACTCAATCAGTGGGACATCCTGCTCGATTATGGCCAGACTAACCGCGAACAACACGAAGTTCTTATTATGGAGAGTGCTTGGCGCGTACCCGATTGGAGTCTCATGAAGAAGGCTTTGCTCAAAATAGAGCAAGCCTATTCAAAACAATTCGGCTACAAGGTTAATCTCTACAAAGGCTTCTTAGCCATTCTCCATCCCGAAGAAAGGCAGCTGGCCAATGTCGAAAAGTATGTGGAAATATCTTCGGGCTTATGCATACGCGAATGGGGAAGATTGCCACACATCGTATCGCATATCCATTTGCAATATTTGCAGGCCGCCCAACAAATAATCGAACTGCACGAGGCCAGCCAAATACATCAGGGACTACTGCAATCCCGCAACACGTCGCTGCACGACATGAAAGCTATTGTGAAAACATGGAGAAATCGTTTGCCCGTTATAGCCGACGATCTCTCGCACTGGTCAGATATTTTCACTTGGCGTCAACATCACTATCAGATCATCACGCAACACCTCGAACAGCAATCCGATCAAGGAAACACCATGCTGGGCGTACATGCATCTGCGCAAGCCATCATCTATTTTGGGAAAATATCAAGGAAGCATAATTTGACTGGAGTGTGCCAAGAAACTCTATCCCGTATATACACCATACCTTCCGTTCCCATTGTCGACTGTTTCCAGGTAAGCACAAACAAACACTCCAAAATTTATTTACATACATACATACATACATACATACATATGTATGTACTTGTTTCTAATTATTACTTTTCTTTATAGAAAATACGGCAACAGGTTAAATGCTACATTCAGACGGCATCAACAGTTGGTCGGAATGATCTGAATGAAGCTTTGGAGGTCATTGAATCGACTAATCTTAAGTATTTCACAGCGGAAATGAATGCCGAATTCTATGCCCTAAAAGGGCTGCTTCTAGCAAAGATTGGCCGCTCAGAAGAGGCTGGGAAGGCATTTAGCGCAGCTGTACAATTACATGACGGCCTCACAAAAGCCTGGGCTATGTGGGGCGATTTTATGGAGCAAATGTTCTTGCGTGACAAACAAATTGCACTAGGCGTTAGTGCCCTAACCTGTTACTTACACGCTTGTCGACATCAAAGCGAAAGCAAGACTCGCAAATATTTGGCCAAAGTGCTGTGGTTCCTCTCATACGACAACAATACCAATACACTAATGAGTACTCTCGAGAAATATGTGGTTGGCGTACCTCCATCGTATTGGCTGCCGTGGATTCCACAGCTTTTATGCTGTCTAGTCCAATACGATGGCAGTGTCATACTCAACCTTTTAAGTCATGTAAATTTATTAAAATACACAACAAAATGTTTATGTTATAGATATTTTTTATATTTTTTTTTTTTTTTTGCAGGTGGGACGTTTGTATCCACAGGCTGTTTACTTTCCCATTCGGACTCTCTACCTGACCTTGAAAATCGAACAGCGTGAGAAACATAAGACTGCTGAACAAGCCTCGGGGAGACCCCAAAATCATGTGAGTTACTTTCAACAAGATACTTAGATAGATACACACACCACTGTTGCCAAATTTGAAAATTTCTTTGTATTTTGCTGATTTTTTTTTTACTAAAAAATTTACATCATACTGAGATTTTGAGATTTTTGTCCTGAAATTGCGCAGACTTTATAACTCCAATGATATTTGGACAAGTAAAACTACTGGACATCTGATCTTATATACATACAGTGCAATGAAACTTTCATTCACCATTAAGGGAAATTTGTAATCGCGAATTTCATGGGAACGTTTGTTCCCGCTATCAATGCGTAGTGAATGTAAAAAACCGGAAGAAGACTTGTAAATCTTAAAAATTAATTGAAAATCTGACAAATTTAAGCTTAATAGCAAGAAATACACACATTTTGGGTTTCAAGTGAAATGTTTTAAGTTTTTAAATATCTTAGGTGCCGTGGAATAAATTCTTTAACATACCATCGTCATAAAAAATTTCTGCATATAAACTAAAGTGGTTCATATTGAAGAGAATTATTATTATTGATCTTATCCTAAAATAAATTAGTTCACTTTATTTTTGCAGGCGAACTAACTTAATATATTGCTTACTTTCAATATAATACTTCCAATTATATATTATAAGTTAGAAGTAATTTATTTTAGGATAAGAGCAGTAAATAATGTCCACGATTAATAACAATAATTCCCTGCAACACCTTTTTTTTATTTAAAATGAACCTCTTTAGTTTACATGTAATAAATTTCTGTTGATTCGAAGATTTCCAAAGAATATAAGACCCCGATGTAATTAGTACATTAATTAATGTACATTAGTACATTAAGAATGACATTTTATTTACTAATAACAGACATATGCAAAAAAAGAAACATGTGCTTGAAGTGTACGTTAAAACAAAATTTCCATACAAAAACACACATACATAACTCAAATTAATTAAATGATTCACAACTGGTTGTTTACTCCGCTGTTGTATGTATGTACAGCAATAGCCGTTCTCTACACAATACTCAGTCTGCCGACTCTCACTGTTTGTACAACAATAATGATTCACTTTTACACACTTTTTGCACATTCTTTCATCTGAGATTAACTCTTGCTTCACAATAATAAACTGAACTCTTAATAGACAACTCTTCACAATAAACAACTTAACTACAAACTGACTTTATGATGATAAACTGAACTGCCATCAGATGTGTGTGTCGCCCTTTTTATACTTCACACAAACCTTCCAGAATGTGACAGCTACGTCTAGAGAATCTCAGCAGCATCTCCAATGCTTGCTTTCGATAGCGTCATTAGTTCATGTATTAAATATGTGTGTGCGTATGTATGTGCATCATAAAGCAGGAATTTATGGTGGTCCGTCTCCGTCTTTCTTACAGCTGAATTACGAGTTGAGCAACAAAATTTGAAACGTGTTTATTTTTATTTTTGTCTGCAATACCATGTATGGGTGTGTTTGTATGTGTATCTTCTTAACAAGCAGAAGGTATTTCATTATTGTGGTTGCTAACATCTGCTTGTATGTACATACTTATGTGCGTACGCATGAGTATTTAGTTCTTTAGCTAAACAATTCTGGATAATTCTTTTTGTTTTTATGAAAGCATTTGCATTTATTAGGTTTTTTTCGAGTATTTTTGCGTAACAACAATATGCAGATTTTGTAGATTTTAGAAAAAAAGTTTCTGGCACCAGTGATATACACAAATATATAATAGCCCAATTCACAATCTTGTGCAAATGGTCTTGCATCGTTGCATGTGCAAAATGGTATAGTATATTGACCACCATCACCACTTAACAATTCTTAGTGTTGACTATCAATATACTATACCATTTTGCACATGCAACGATGCAAGACCATTTGCACTAGATTGTGAATTGGGCTAATATATTATGTAATCTATACTTTTTTTTCTATATAACTTATAAAAAACCTTTTTCTACACAACACACACACATTTACAACGAAAAAGCAACAGAATTTGGAAAACAACATGAACCAAGTTTTCACCAGTACGAGCTCATCTTCAGGGCCCTCATCGGTGAACCCCATTAAGGCTACTCCCCCAATGTGGCGTTGCTCCAAAGTTATGCATGTTCAAAGGGAAATTCATCCCACGATTTTGAGCTCCTTGGAGGGCATCGTTGATCAGATGGTCTGGTTTAGAGAGAGCTGGACCGAAGAAGTTCTGCGGCAATTGCGACAGGGCTTAATCAAATGCTACGCCATTGCCTTTGAAACACGTAGTACGGTGAGCGAAGCCACGATTACTCCACATACGTTGCATTTTGTAAAAAAGTTGGGTTCAACATTTGGCATTGGCATTGAGAACATACCCGGATCGGTGGCCTCATCATCTTCCAATTCGGCGGCATCCGAGTCATTGGCTCGCCGCGCCCAGGTCACTTTTCAAGATCCCGCATTTCAGATGATGAAAGAACAGTTTACACGCGATTTTGATTTCACAAAACCGGACTCGATGAAACTCCACAATTTGATAACAAAACTCAAGTCCTGGATAAAGGCTCTAGAAATAAAAGTAAAAAAACTGCCCACTTCCTTTTTAATCGAAGACAAATGTAGATTCTTATCAAACTTCAGTCAAAAAACTGCCGAAGTCGAGTTGCCAGGAGAGTTTCTCATACCATCCTCCTCCCATTATCACATTCGCATATCTCGCTTCATGCCCAGAGTGGAAATTGTACAAAAAAATAATACGGCCGCTAGACGTCTACATATAAGAGGTACGAATGGCAAAATATATCCTTATTTGGTCGTAATCGATACTGGCCTCGGAGATGCCCGCCGTGAAGAGAGAGTCTTACAGCTACTGCGCATGCTCAATTACTATTTGGAAAAACAAAAGGAGACAACACGACGTTTCCTCAACATTACCGTGCCACGTGTTGTACCAATTTCACCACAAATGCGCTTAGCCGAAGACAATCCTGCCAGCATCTCGTTGTATGAAATATATAAGAGCACTTGTGCCAAAATGGATGTCGAACATGACTTGCCCATCATGAAGTATTATGAACGCCTGTCGGAAGTTCAATCGCACGGTGCTCAAATAACGCACGCCATGTTACGCGACATATTCCAGGAGATTCAAAGCAAAATGGTACCGAAGACGCTCTTCAAACAATGGGCCATCAAAACGTTTATGTCCGCTACAGACTTTTGGCAATTCCGCAAAATGGTAGGTATCACAAACTGTTTTTGTTTAATTTTCATTAAATTCTAATTTTTCAAATATGCACCTGCATAAAATATGTTCATATGTAGATGTCGTTACCTCAATATAGAAAAGCCTTCTTAACTCATTATTTTTTTGAAATCTGTTTTTTTTTTGTACATTTCGATAGAACATCTAATGTATCGAAAAATGCAGAAATCTCGATGTCAAAAAAATAATAGGTTAGGGCCTTTCTATATTAACGTAAGGACATGTTTGTATGTACATATGCATATGGCTCATTTACTTAAAGTGTCATAACTCAAAAAAGAAAAATTTAGAATAATTCGGCATGTAAAAATTTCAAATAAATAGCTGGTACACTGACACCTCCTGAGAGAAGAATACATATTTGTTCATGTCTTCATTGAGTTGCAGCTAATAATAATAGTGCATTTGCGTTTGGGCAAAATCTAGTAGATTTTCCATAGAAAACAAAATCTACTTCGTCACTAGATTTCTTCAAAATCTACTTAAAATCTAGTAGAACTTAGTTTTGGGTTGTAGTTTTGGAAAACGTTTCAGTTAATGGGTTTTGTTTTGAATAAAAAAAATCTTGATAAATATCAACAAAAAATAGTATAGATTTTCATAAAGATTTTCAATTGAAATTTGCTAGGTTTTGTGCGGGTGTAAATGTGCTATAAATTGAAAACTTTAAACGCATTTTCTGCAAAACTTATTTCTTTTTTTGAGTTGTTGTGACACTATTGAAGTAAATGAGCGATATGTATGTATGTATGTATGTGTACACAGTGCCGGTCAAAATAATATCACTAATTATAACTATTTTTCTTCACAACAAGCAAAACTTACACGACTAACTGCTAATATTTTTTCCATGAGTGTCAAAAATATTTACTTATTTTATGCTCGATTTGAATGGCACGATTTTTAAATAAGTTTTACGAAGCTAATGCTCTAATTCTGTTCGACAATTATGTCGTCTTGTCTATATTATTTATTATTTATTCTAGAGGGGTCGTGTATATGATTTACGCTTTTGTTCCAAACCATTATAGCCAACACATACATACATACATATTTTTTTTTATATATTTTTTTCAAACTATAATATAATAATTTAATTTAATTTTTATGTTTTAAAAACATGGTAATAATCACCCATATCGTGAATAATATGTGAAATTTTTGTACCCATGATAGGTTCAATCACCATGGAAGGGAAATTTGCAATCACGTTTTTTCCTGCTATCAATGCGTAGTGAATGTAAAAAAAATGCGAAAAAGACTTGTAAAGCTTAAAAATTAATTGAAAATCTGACAAATTTAAGTTTAATAATAAGAAATACAGAAATTTTGGGTGTCAAATGAAATTTGTTTGAGTGCAAAGTTGTGTTTTTTAAATATTTTAGGTGACGTGGAAAAAATTCTTTAGTATAACACAGCCATAAAATTTACAATGAAAAAATGTGTTACAGGGAATTATTGTTATTAGTCGTGGACATTATTTACTGATCTTGCCCTAGAAAATAATTATTTATAACATTTAATATATAATTCGAAGAAAAATATCGAAATTATGCAATGTAGTAATTCAGTTCGCCTGCAAACAATAAAGTGAATAAAACCAAGGGAAAATTCAAAAAATCTCCGTAAAAAATTACTCATGAATGAAGGGGAATAAAAAAAGGGAAAACATTTCTAGGGAAAAATTATTCCCAATAGGGGTTATAATTCACGATAAGGGGAACATGAAACGAAATCACATTTCTGGGTTAAAATTATTCACAATTACAATTTTGGGAAAAGGGTAAATATTTCGAGGGGAAAACTGTTCACGATAGGGGTGAATATTTTTATTTTTCATTATCAAAGACAACAACCATTTTTGAAGAAACTGATTTAGAGTATTCAAAACCTTCCCAAACACTAAAAAATATTTTCAAATTAAAATAACAAAATTCTTTTGAGGCATTACAAGAAAAAAATAATTTTTTTTAATTACATATAATAACCTTAAGAACTTGCTAAAAACTTTGGCATGCTGCTATTATTTTGGCTGTAATTGTACATATGTACATACATATCGAGCCTTATTTTTTATTTAATCGTAAGCGAAACAAAAAAAAAAAAAGTTTTTTAGGAGAAGGTTTTTTTAAATGTTCAAATATGTTTTTGTAGGTAAATTGTCGCTTACGATAAAATTTTACAGCCCGTATCTTAAAAGTTATCAACAACTTTGGCATTTTGATAATTGGATGGGCCCAAAAAAATTTTAATTTCAATAAAAAAAGTATATTTTCGATAACATGTCGCTAAACAATAAAATCGTAAATGAGGCTCGATATCGTTCATAACTCAAAAACTGGAATTTTGTTAATTAATTTTTGTTCATATTATGTAAAAATTTCATACAAATATCTTGTTTATGTGAGAGAAAAATAAAAATTTCTTTTGCCATTAAGTTGGGTGTAAAATGAAAACTTTAATGGCAAAATAGTTTGTTTTTTTTAGTTATGACGTTGTTTTAGTAAATGAGCGATATGTACATATATATTTTTCATTTATTTATTTAAGCACACACATACAGTCATATGTAATATCTAATTTTATAATTTTTTTTTTTTATGCAGATGACTCTGCAAATGGCTTTAGCTTTCCTGTGCGAATATGCCCTGCATCTGACGCGCTTAAATACAGACATGATATACATACACCAAGATTCTGGACTGATGAATGTGTCTTACTTTAAATTCGATATCAATGATGAAAAGGAGGAATTGGATCATAGTCGACCAGTGCCCTTCCGTCTAACACCGAACATTGCCGAATTCCTTACAAATATTGGCATTTCGGGTCCCTTATCGGCTGCTATTATTGCTACAGCACGATGTTTCGTACATCCCAACTACAAGCTATCGTCAATTTTGCGAACAATTCTTCGGGATGAAATTATTGCTTTGCATAAAAAACGCATGCGCGACAACAAACCGATCGATGTCATGGAGGACGGAACGGCTGATGCCAACACAACTGAAAATATGATACGCTTGGTGAACAAGGCCGTTAATGCAATATTGAATCGTCTCACAACGATCTCATATTTCGATAATATTGAATCCAAGAAAATATCTATTCTGTTACAGCAGGCGACAAATCATGACAATTTATGCCGCATGGATCCTGCCTGGCATCCCTGGCTTTAATAAGTCGACATTAATTTTTTTTTTTTTTTTTCATTATACTTAAGTATTAATTTTAAATTAATAAAAAAAAAATTAAAATAGTTTGTAAAGAATTTTCTTTTATTTATTCATCCGTATTGCGTATTAAAGTCCTGCACAAGACCATTTATGAGACATGAGAGATTTTTCAAATGCTACATTTACTACAGCGAAATATTCTAAAACAAACGCTAAACAACACTGTTGGGCAAGACATTTGTTTCAGTTGTTTAGCGTTTGTTTTGGAATATTTCGCTGTAGTAAATGTAGCATTTGAAAAGTCTCTCATGTCTTGAAAGGTCTTATAAATGGTCTTGTGCAGGACATTATTGCGTATCTCGAGTCGAATATTCGTCTACGACAGACAGTTTTGTTCTAGATAAAAAGACACATGTGCAAGTTTTCTTTAATCTCGTAGACGAATATTAGACAAATTCATAAAAATATTATTATTGTTATTATTATTATTATTATAATTGTTATTGCTAGCAGAAATAAGGAAGACCTTAAAAAAGCAATAAATTTTAAATATGTACATACATACACATTAACACACACACCCATACAGATGCATGCATTTTATGTTGTGTTGTGGTGTGGTGTGGTGTATGTTTTTCGAACGCCAATTAAATACCTATTTAGGATTGACTAGAAAGAAGAAACTCATTCTTGAAAATTTATGACACCATTTGAAGAAAACGATCGCTTTGAAATCGTTCGGTTTTCGTCACATACCAGATATTTGCTTATTCAAGGTGAATATTGAATTTAATTGCAGTGCTAACGTTACGATAGTTTTTAGTTCACCAAAACTTTATACATACATACATGCATACACAGGGAAAGCAACACACGTAAATATATACATATGAACATACATACGACTTAACTTTATTCAGGTGTTGATAGGTACTTCCAATGTTAAATAGCATTTAAATTCAATGCATTGTGGTACCAATACCACGAGTATTATCTCTAAATTTTTCTTTTAAGAAAAAGCTTTTTTAGTGATGAAACAAAACAAGTTTTGACCACCTTCACTTAAAAAAACAGTTGTATAGGTACGTACAATAGCATAAAACAATACAAGTTACATAGATACTATAAACTTTTGAACACACACACACACACACACACAGTTATACATATGTATGTATGTATGTGTACATACATATGTAACACATATAGACCCACACAAATGTAGAGCACCAAATTTTCAATGACATTCTTTATGATATGATAAAAAATTTCCAAAATTATATGTACATACATACATACATACATATGTACACAATTTTTTTTATTATTTTTATTATTGCATGTGGTAAGATCTTAAACAGAGCTTCTTTCTAGCCCATCATTTTATGAGCTGTTTAGTTAACGAAAGTTGCTAAATTTGTTACTCTTTGAATTTGCATTAAAGTTTTGTATTTTCCGTTTAGCCATTAGAAACTATAGAAATAAAATTTATTGTAGGGTATTTATTTTTCTCAAGCAAAAGTTTTGATAGATTAGAAGAGTTTGGGACTCGTCGAGTGATACATATGTACATATACATATGTATGCATATGTACATACATACATACATTTACATACTTATATACATATGTATGTATGTATGTACGATGATTGTGTATGTGTATAACATCTTAATCTCAATGAAATTTCTTAATTCTTTTTTTCTTTTCTAACTAACTAACTAACGTTCAGTTGATTGGGAGCTGCTTTGAAAAGCACTTGTAGCTTCTATGTTATATGCGTCTTTTTAAAATTGTATTAATAATGGATTTTTTTCAAAAGTATTATTTTAATTCAATTTTCTTGTTATTATTTTTATTGCAATGGTGGACTCTTTATATTCCAAATAGTTCAGGAGAACTGAACTTGGCCATTGAGAATACAACTTTGATATCTAAAGAAGTAATACAAATTATTCCTTCTAAATTCCAGTACAGCATCAAAAATTTTAGACATTTAAATGTCGCCCTTAAAAGTAATGAGCGACGCAGAAAATACAGCCTTCAAAAAAGTTTATACTTTTTATACTACAAGTAGGTGTCTGTCTCTCTCTCTCTCTCTCTCTATCTATCTCTTAACGAAAATTTTGCTCAATAATACAATTAACCAGGTACCTATTCACACATTACCTATTTAGAAATGGGAACATGTTATTTCAGAATTCACCTGGATTTGAGAACTTCAATAAGTCCCGCTTATACTATATCACAAAGTCATGTAGGAATCAAAAGATCTCTTTCATTTTCCATGGATGGACCGAAAGCTGTTATACCGAATGGATATCCCAATTGCAAGAACGTAAGTCCGCCGTTCACTTTAATTCAAATTGTTAAACTCAAGTTCTGGCGTTTTCATTCATTTCATGTTATCGAACGAACATCGTAAGCCGAATGTCAAATTCATACTACTCGTACTATTCACCCCTATCGAGAAAATTTTTTCCCTCGAAATATTTCCCATTTTTAACAAAATCGCAATCGTGAATAATTTTTCCCTACAATGTTTTCCCTTTTTTTAAATTTCCCTTATCATGAATAATCACCCCCTATCGTGAATAAAAATCTATCATTCCCAGTGAATGTAAAAAAGGGAAGCAGATTTGTAAAGCTTAAAAATTAATTGAAAATTAGACGAATTCAAGTTTAATAATAAGAAATCTATTTAACTTAAAGTTTCGTTTTTAAATATTTAAAAAATTCTTTTAGCATACCAGCGCTGTGCACCGTCATAAAATTTACTGTGTGTGAAGCAAATAGTTAATAAGGAATTATTGTTAACAATCAGGTACTTTACTTTATTCACTAATCTTGAAACCTAAAAAGTTTATATTCTTATTATTATGTAAATTTAAATTTGTTTGATTTTTCCAATTAATTTACAAATCTTCTTCCCTAACTTTACATTCAGTAGGACTGATAGCGTGGAAAAAATTTTACGGGAGATTCACGATAGCATTTTTCCCTTCGAAGGGAATGAAAATTTCATGGGAACAAAAATTCCCTTTGTTATTCACCATAGGGGTGATTATTATGAGCATCGAAAATTTTGTTGAGCAAGGAATTTCCTATTTTAATGTGAAATACATATTATTGAAAATCTGTTGGCAAATTACGGCACTCGCTATCGAACGAAATTACGAAATATTTCAATAGAGTTTATATGGAAATGTTTTAAAACTTCGAATCGTATCGAATGCCGTAATTTGCCCTCTGATTGTCGATTTTGTGTAGATCTAAGGTCGTAACGACTAAACAATTCGAAAGGTTTCGCTTATGGAGGAAAAATCCTCAATTTGCTGTGCAGGACCGAAAGTATTTTAAAATTGTTACACAAATTTTAAAAATCACAGTGAGTGAAATTCACAATATGTCAAATTCAAATGGAAATTCGTTCGATCAGCACTTTCGACTACAGTCAAAATCGAAAGTTGCTCGATTAAATTAACAAGTTCGATTTGAAAAATAAACAAAGGAAAAAAGCCACCACCAACAAAATTAGTTTGATTTTCACAACGATCTTTTTGAAATCGTTTTGTAAACGTCCGTTTTGCCATCACACCTGATTAATTAACAACAATATTAATATTTCATTATATAGAAACAATAGCAACAACTGAAGACTGAACTTGAGAATGATTAAACGATTATCCCTTGCTTAAATCAATTTATAACAATTATTCGAAACCATTCAGTCGGCCGTTTTTGACACAAACCTTTGATCAAAACCATGTACTCGTATGCAATTTAAATTGGTTTGATCACGACCGACTGAATGAGTTCGACACAAGTCTAACAATTATAATTTATTCAACTTGTTTGAACTGCTTCACATCACGCATCAAGTTTTCTTGCTCAAGTTTTAATTTAATTTAATAAGAAAAATTAGAAAGAAATCAAAACTTGATAAAGAAAACATGCAGCCTTATCGTGATTAGCGTATTTCGACTTCGACTTCGACTGCGACTGCGACATTTTGGTATTATGTATGTAGATTAAAGTAAAAGCAAAATTTTGCGTTCTTCTTTCATCTATTACAAAAAAAAAAAAACGTTGCAGTCGAAGTCGAAATACGCCAACCACGATAAGTTTTTTAGCCATACATTGAGGAAACCACATTTTCATCTCATTTTTGCAGGACTAACCTTTCATCGAGGAGGATGCATCATTTGTGTAGATTATAGTTATTGGTCTAAGAAATCCTATATAGAATTATTGCAAAAGTTTAATGCATTAAGTGAAATTTTATACGAAGAAGTTCTACATTTAATTCACATCGGCCTGAGTCCAAGCAAAATTTTTATGTTTGGTTTTAGTTATGGTGGACAAATAGCTTCAAAAATTGGACGATTGCTCAAGCCACAATACAATATAAAAAAAATTGACAGTAAGTTATGAAAAACTATTTACATACATATCGTTAGCTAAAATGCAAAAAGGCGCAACTACCAAAAAAAAATCAAAATCAAGTTTTTTATTGATTACGACAATAAAAAACAACAGCATTGCAACAAAACAGAGAAGCTGGCCGTCTAACAAAACACAAAAAAAAATTAAAGACAACATAGGCAAAACTAATGTTACCATAGAGTGAAACATTGGCATTTTTAAATTGTACCAAGTAACTCGCGGTAGTACCACGGTACTAACGAGGTCAAAAATGTACCATAAAAAGTACAATTGTACCATGATTTCCATCCGTGGTTGGAATTGTTCCCCGGGAAAAATTTTTTGGAGAATTTTATTCAGAATTGCCCTCATTGTCAAACATATCGTGCCATAACCGCCAAAAAAAAAAGCTTAAGCGACATAATTTTCGAACTTAATTTTTTTTTGTAACAAAAATATATCGTAAAAAAAACGAGGTACAAAATATATGTCGGTTAAGCTATTAATTAGCTCTACATTTAGTAAAAGATAGGAAAAAATCGAATGGTTTGGCTCTAAAATACAATCTTAATTGCTTCGTGACGTACGTAACTTGTTGACGTACGTAGGTTAGGTTAGATTAGCAGGCTGCTAGTGAAGAATGAAAATTTAGGAGTCTAGCTCACTTGGGTCCAATACGATGATCCCTTTGTGCTGCCTGTAAGTTGAAAGTATAAGAATAAGGGGGAGACCGGGAGTATAGGGAGAATATAGATGGAGAGGTATAGATGGAGAGTTTTTGTACAATAAGAGAGAGTAGAGGAGTGAAGAAGTGGGACAAGGAGAGGGTCTAGTACATACACATGCCGTGAAGGCTAGCGGCCATACCAGCCGCTGCTCCTAATGTATAGACTTAGGTTTCTAAGTCCTATTTCCGATAGCTCGGACAAGCTATTGAAGGATATTCTGCCAAGGAAGTGCAGACGGAGATCCTCCAAAGCAGGGCAGAAGCAGAGAAGATGCGAAATGCTTTCCTCTTCTTCCTCATCATTGCAGCTGTAGCAGTAATCATTATACGGGAGATCCATACGTTTAGCGTGGGTTCCGAAAGTGCAGTGGTCTGTAAGTGTGGACAGGAGATTCCTCAGATGCTTTCTGGTGAAGCTAATGAGGTTTCTGGTTCTGTTAGTATCTAGACGAGGCCAAAGGGTTCTCGATATAACGCAGGTAGGCTCAGACAGCCAACCCGCGATAAAAACACTTGCAGGTGTATATTCTACATCATTACTTGTCCAAGACTGCCGCACAGTCCTGGATAAACTGGCGCATCACTCAACCATCACACTGACGTACGTAACTTGCTGCAAAAAAAAAACACCAAAATGTAGACTACAATTATACTAAAATGTACTACATATCGTGGGTTGGTTTCTGGTTTGCGGCACAGTACTCGTATATGCAACATACATTAAGTCTGCAGCATACAAGAAACCAACCGACTATATGACCAAAAAATAACTACCCAGTCAATTGTACCAGCGTCAGCAGCAGACTTCCACAAAAGCAAAGAGCCTTGTCTGGGTTTATAAAATGCGTCAATCAGTCAGTAGTACTGATGACAAAGTCAGGACCAACTCAGTCAGTACTGTTTTGCTATTGAGACTTCCTACAGGTTATATACATATGTACATAGATAAATACATATACACATGTATATCGTTACCTTAATATAGAAAGGCCCTAACTCATTATGTTTTCGAAATCGTGATTTTTGCATTTTTCGCCACATTAGATGTTATTAAGGTAACGATATGCATATATATGTATATATATTTATTCATATATTATATATATGTACATACATATATACATATGTATATTTAAACAGAAGAAATATATATATATATTTTTTTTTTTTTGCTAAACAGTTTGCGATATGGCCGGACCAGGTTTTGACTTTCTCACGTATTTAAATCACAGCATGGCTGCAGAAAATGTTCAGTGTTATTACTCGAGTCTTGATAAGGGTACCCACTTTTACAGTTGCCATCAAAATATACGTCTAGGTCGATGTGGTCATACTCAACCCGCCATTCTAAGCCAACCAAATTTCGGTAGCCATGGATTATGCGTGCGAATATATATAAACACGTTTGATTTTCCATTTTACGCAAGTCAAAAAAATGCACTGCTCTGTGATATGTCAACAGAAGTAACCAATTTACCAGCTGAATTTACAGTGGGCTACAAGGAAAGTAGTTATGAGTAAGAAGTTTTATACAAATATTAGTATTGGCGGTTTAAGATTAAAAAAAAAAATTTAATTTTAGGAATATCAGAGGTGACATATTTGTGCCCACCTCACTTAATTATCCCTATAATCTGTCAAAGAAGGAAATAATTTTGTACGAGAAGTATTTGGGAAACGCTTAAACTAAAATGTCCTTATAATTATGTATGTATGTGCAAACTAGTTTAGTACAATATATTCATATCAATTGAATTCTAAGCATACATTGTAAGTTAACTCAATTTAAAAAAAAAAATATTCAGAACAGTGGAGCAAATGTAAATTTGGATTAACAATATTATTGTGCAATAACTGATATTGTGCAATTAGTAGCCAACTTCTTCCACAGAAAAAAATGCGATTTGAAGAAAATTTGAGATTCTGTGTAAAGTTGGCTAAATTTGATATTGTACAATAAAATTGCCTTTGTGCATACATACATACATATGTATATGTACATACTATGTAAGTATGTATGTATGTATTTATTTAGTCTAATTTTTAGTCCTTGACTAATTTTGCTACAGAAAATGTGATTTTAATAATAAAAATTGTCTTCTAGAAGGAAATTTTCCTATCGAACATACATACATACATATGTATGTATGTATGTACATACATATGTATGTATGTACATATGTATGTATGTATGTATGTATGAACTTAACTTTATCAACTTGCAAGCATTTTCCAAAGTGTAAGCATTCTCAATTAATTAATGCATAACAATTATTACTTGCATTTTATCCGAGTAAAGGCCAATTAATTTGGAAAAGTGTGTGGCTTAGCACAATATAAAATTCACATCTATTTATTTATGTACATACATATGTATGTATGTATGGATGTATGTACACACATATGTGTATTAGAATTTCGAATACCCTGAAGGAAATGTCGATGGTGAAAATGTGCTGAGTCGCTTTTGACTTTGTCACCAGTACTACTCTCTAATTAATCCCCATACAATACTTTGTGCTGTAGACATTTAGCATGTGCTTGTCATTGAAAATCTACTAGTAACACTAAAACAATTGACTAGGTAGTGACTACATAGTTCTTATGGGAACATGGAGACATATCAACCAGACATTTAGTGGTAAATTTCTATAAAAGAAAGAGAGTAAACAGATGTGGTGTATTTCTGGTGGTTTTTGCAACAACTTGTCAATATTCATATAATTGTATGTACGTAAGGTATAGAAATGTACCACTAAATGTCTGGTTGATATGTCTCCATGTTCCCATAAGAACTATGTAGTCACTACCTAGTCAATTGTTTTAGTGTTACTAGTAGATTTTCAATGACAAGCACATGCTAAATGTCTATAGCACAAAGTATTGTATGGGGATTAATTAGAGAGTAGTACTGGTGACAAAGTCAAAAGCGACTCAGTACATTTTCACCATCGACATTTCCTTCAGGGTTTGTTATTTTTACAAATTCAAATACACACATACATACTTACATGTACATATGTACATACATACATACATACATACATTAGGGTCATAACTTTTGGCATTTTTTGCAAATATCAAAATTTGACAGATATGGCTGAATAGTCCATGGAAAAATATGAATAATTGCAATCGTTAAAAAAAACGTTCCGCACCAAATGCTTCGAAGTTTGGAGTTAGAATTTTTTTGATGGCATTATTTGAAATATTTTTTCAGATTTTATTTACTCTTTGTTTCAACACCGGCAAATAGAGTTCATAACATGAATGCAATTTTTCTTTAATACTCGTGGGTATATAGGGAAGTATTGAAATGTATACCTATTACGAGTACATATGTACATACATATACAGGGCAATTATGAATAAAATTCCGAGGGAAATTTCTCCCTTTTCCAATTAGAATTTTTTGTTTTCCCTATCACTTGCCATTAGTTGGAATTGTTCCCCGGGAAAAATTTCTCACGGAATTTTATTCATAATTGCCCCCATATACTATTTTAATAACATTTTAACTTTTTCGCTCGTGGTTTATTGAATTTTTACTGTAATTCATTATTTTTCATAGGTAATTATTTATTTTTAAAACTAAAATGAAATTTAGAAATTCATTCGGTGCGGAAGGTTTTTGTTCATACCTAGTATGATTTTATAATCAGTACAACATTCCCCATAGCGTAGTGCCTGTCAAATTTTTAGTGAAAAAAAAAAGTTATATGCCTAATGTACATATGTACGTATGTATATGTTTGTATATACATACATACATACATACATATGTACATATGTAAGTTTACTAGAGAATCATAAAAAAAATTATGCGTTACATTCATTGTCGCGGGTAACGATTTTTTCAATGGGGTATGATGCAGCTTTGTATGCACGGGTATTTACTAGGGATGTAACGAATGTTCGCTTACTTTTGCTATTTGCATTCGCTAAAATGTATGCGAATATTTACAGTTGAACTAATATATCACATGATGAAATGTTGAACTTAGTACAAGGTTTTTGGGCCAAAGTACGAATGGGTTAATTGCCTAACATTTTGTAAATTAAGTTTTAATTATATTATATGATTTCATATATATTTCTGTTTAAGAATTTTTATTTTTAATATATACATACATATATATGTACATATACCTATTAACAAATATTTGCTGAATTCAAGACTCAAGTAGATCTATGTAGGTATACAAAACAACTTCATGTTCTTATACAAATTTATTTTCATGTGATTTCTTAACGAATTGTAATATTTGCATTCGCTTTCGCAAAAAATAAAATGTATTATTCGCTTTTGCATTCGCATTCGCTAAACTGGCATTCGTTACGTCCCTAGTATTTACATACGAGTATGTATGTATGTATGTATCTATGTAGTAAATTTATGTGAAAATTACTAAATTTATATATAAATTTTATAGACAAATTGGATATTGGTAATAGTGTGGAACTTGTAAATTCCGCATGTACATACATACATATGTAAATATGCAAATGTTAAAATCTCGGGCTTAATCAGACCACTCTTAGGCGTGCCCCTTTTAAGGTCAAAGTTCGAATATTGCAATTCATTAGAAAATTCGCTAATTTTGCACTAATTTTTCTATTAATCGGCGAGGGCGGTGATCTTTTGAATATCCTAAATTGTATTCAAAATAGAGATGAACGCGTGTCAAATTTTTCCAACACGAAACGACCCGAAATTCTGCACAACATTCACGAAATTAAATGGAATAGCAAAAAAAAAAATAATAATATTTTTATATTCCAATAAATACATATTTTTGTTTAAGTTCAGAACTTTAAGCTTAACAGACCAATACACTATCATCAAATTTGCTGCTGTAACGTGTTTGGCTAGTTATACAAAATATTAAATTTTTTCTTTATTGGAAATTAATGCATACATATTTTACACCTAAAATCGTTTCATGTGTTTCGTGTCAATTTTGCTCAAGACGAAACGTTCCGACCATGCACGAAATTAGATTTTTGTCACGAACACTTCGTGTTGAGAACACTCGCGTGTTCGTGTCACGAAAAAAATCATGATAAAAGCCCATCTCTAATTCAAAATTTTTGTTGGAAAAATTAACCCTTTGCTGTACAAAACCGAAGGTCCTGGGTTCGATCCCGTTCTCCGACAGCCATTAAGAATAACAACACCACGCATTTTTCTGATGTACATACATTAGTGTCCCTTTCTATCAGTTGTTATAGGAAAGTTCAAGTGATGAAGGCACAGACACTGGTCACCGAACTACACCAATTTCAGCGTATACTGATCCTAATGTAACATCAGAGCTCCCACCTTGCTCGGTATTTTGTAGCAGAAACATCGGCGAAAAAAACATCGGCATTATTGAAAACGTGCAAAAAAAGCAGAGTTGTAAAAAAAAATAAAAGAATAAAGCTTTCCTCTATCTCTTCCTTCACCACCTGTCTTCTCTATCACTATCCCTTTCCTAAAGAAGGTAACACCTAGTAATAGTAGTAGACATTAATTGCCTAAGGGGTTGGTCACACTTGGGCAAACATTTGCCCAAAAAACGTAACCACAAAATATTAATGAAAAAGCTTTCAATTTAGATTCCTATTTGTTAAGTTAAATAGTTTTCAATAATTTTGGAATTAATGACGTTGTCTATTACTTGTTTCTGAAATTGTTTAATTTAAGTCTAACTTCTCTTTATACAAAAAAAGCGTTTGATTCAGACATGTATTTATTGATTTAAAATGTTTCCAATCATGTTGGATTCTATAAAGTTGTCTATCCCAGCTAGCATTTGGGTGATCATTTTTGGCAGAAATATCTTATATGATTCTCTACAGATCGCTTTTGATGATTAAAAAGTGATTTATCACTTGGGCGATTGAAAGAGGATTCACTTATGATTCATCTATATGATCAAATAATGATTTCTTGAAAATAGAGGAACATCATGCAAACCGCAAAAAGGGTACCATTTTCTCACAACGGGAGTATCATTTATGATCGAAAAATGAGCTCATATACGGTTATTTTTCCCGTCAAGCTGATTCGGAAACGATTGGATTATGATACAAAATGCTACCTGGGATTAGTTATGTACATATGTATGTATGTATGTATGAAACTGTTTAACTTAATAAATATGCGTCAGAATCAAACAGTTTTTCATTACTAATTAGTGGTTACGCTTTTTTCATGCTTGTGTGGCACATGTCACACACATGTAAACCCGGCCTAAGGGTAGAAAGAACAGTCATAAACTCCATGACTTTTCGAAATTTTTTATGAATATGAATAACTAAGATTGGTTTACTACTACTGTGGAAAGTCGGTAACGTCAGTCAGGAGGTCGTGCTCCCTCTTTCCAGATGAAATAAGCCGCCTGTGGATATGTTTGTTTCTTACTGCTTAAGTAGAATATGGTGATTATGATTCACCATTACCATCATTAAAATGAGAAATTGAGAAAAGCTCTTCGTCGTTAATATGAACTTTAAAAAAGAAAACCACATGCACACACACGCACACATATACACACTAACACACACACACACACACACAACTGACTGAACACAATAAAAGAAAGAGCACTAGAGCGCCATTCACCTTAGCTTTTAGAGAGCAGCATACACAATCATATTGTATGTACATATGTAGCTCTTCGTCCGAAAGTTGAAACAATAACGATGGAAAAACAACATAACAACATTTAATTCTCCATTCACACAGCCAGCCACATCGGAGTGTATTTTAGGTTGGAAAAGATCAAAATTGAAAGAAGGAGAAAATAAAACGTATCTAGTACAATTGCATTGAAAAAAGAGATGGTGAACACCAAAAACAACTAAAACAACATGAAACCCCAACCATACTAAACAGATCTGAACTGAAAAATAAAAGCTAAGCATGAAGTTTTGCTGCAGTTTTGTTTTAGACCACGAAATGTGTTTACTTAAAAGTTTCGGCACAGTAAGAAAAGTGATATTTAAGCAAGCAGATCGGAAAACCTGTTGGGTGTTGGAAAGTGTTATTTCTTGATTTTTTTTATTTGCTTTTTTTTTTGCCTTGTTCATTAAAGTGAGTGGAATTATTTTTCGCTCCCCCCATGTTGTTTCACAATAAGTGTTTTGAGGACACATACAAATTAGTGGTGTACATTAAAAAAAAGAAAGAAAATTTTTTATAAAACAAAAGAAAAAATTACAAATAGTAAATATCTGCATACATACATACATACATATGTATGTACATGCAAACCTATAAATGATCAGTATACGACGACTAATGGAATTAAATGAAAAAACAATTGATTCAAAAGTGTAACAGCAGACCGATGATATCGTTTGCACAATAACAAAACTCAACAAGAAATTAAGAAAGTATCTGAATACATATTTACATACATATGTACATAATACGTATGTATCTGCATACATAAATACATACATATTCAAATCAAAAGTATATGTACATACATACATACATACATACATACCTAACTACCATACATACCTACCAATAAAATATTACAAAATAAAGAACAAGTTTTAAAAATAACTTCATTTCAAGGAAGAATATTACACCTAGCTTCCAGCATTTGGCGTTTTAAACAGCAATAAAAATAATAAAAAAAAAACTATTGTAAATGAAAGAGGTAAGTGAATAATAATTTTCTTTTATGTAGGTCGGGTATATGTACATACATACATGTATTACATCTTTCTTCATACAAACACACACACATACATACTCGCATACGTTTAAACATAATAAATAAACGTGGATACATTCATACATAAATACATACATATTTATATTGTATGAATTGTATTTAATAAACACATGCACACACACATACATAACAACAAAACACATTTATTATTGCTGTCCCAGCCAGCATTTTTTGAAATTTTCAATCAAATTCGAGTCTTTTTTGACTCCTCTGCGCGATTAAAAAGCTAGAATATGCGCTCATTTTCTGATCATAAATGATACTTTTGTCGGTAGAAAAACGTGACTACCCGCGACTCCTCTTAATAAATCATTTATGAGTCTTTTTCTATATTAGTTTAGAGTAGTTTTCGACCCTTTTCTAATAGTATTTAAAGTCTTTTTAGAAACGTTTTCTGATCATTTATTAGTCGTATTCGCTTCATTTTTTACTCTTTTTCGAATTGTCTTTCAGCCATGTTTCTAATCGCTTACGAGTCATATTTGAGAAATTTATCAGTCTATTTAGGAGTCTTTTTCTTGTCATTTATGACTGTAATTTGAGTCATTTATCAGTCGCATTTCTAATCGAATTTGTCTCTTCTTCGAGTATTTTTTTAGTCGGCTTTCTAAGTCCTACGTTTAATGGTCAAACAGAATTACGGCACAAACACATTTTCCATACAAATTGACACAAAAAGGAATTCACAGAAAGCAGTCCAGAGATAGAATCTATTTTATTTTGACAGCGTTTTTTCTTATATGCTACCACACTTTCAATCAATTTCATACATTTTGTAAAGAAAAATAAGCTGAAAGAAAATAAAACAAAAATCAGAGAGCAGTTGAAGTTCTGCCGTTGATTTTATTATGGGCCTTGTTAATTTGACAGCGATTTTGCCGAAGTTGCAGACGTATTCTGTTTCATCATTTCATATTCGATTTAACTTTTTTAAATGAAAAAAATTAAGTTGTTGACATTATACGTAAAGATTGCCCCCTTATACTTAAAAATAACATATCAAGTAGTGTTTAATCATCTATCTGCGTAAAATATAATTACAAAATACATAATTATTATCATTTTTAAAACACCTGCGTGATTTGTTTTCGATTAATCATTTTTCAATCTTCCAGATGAATAAAATATGATAATAACTAACGAAAATAATAGTCACATTTTACACGTCTGGATGGTTAATTTTCGATTGCTATACAATTTGTTATTGTATTTTAAATCGAACTAGTTTTAGCCATTAGCGCAAATCATTTTCGAGTCCTTTTCTGATCGTGTAAGTGATTAATCATTTATTGCTCACGAATAGTGATCAAAAAAGACTCAGCAATGTGTTTTTTCAAAAAACAATCTTCAAAATGCTAGATGGGGTAAACTTAATAAAAAAAATAATATAAATATAAAAAATATAGGTACATATTTACATACATACATACATGCATGCATACATACTTATATGTATACGACCTTCACTTCCAAGTTTCTTCTTTTAATTTGAATTTTTTTTATCATTTCTGCGTACATATGTATGTATATATATTTAACATAAATATTTTCTTTGTTTTACTTTATTTTCTGGTCTTCACAGAAGTTTTATATTAAGAAGCAAGACAAAAACAGAAATAAAAAACAAGAAATATTTACATACATACATACAATAAAAGTATATACATATGTATGTATGTACATATGTACATACATACACATGAATGTAATGCTTGCGATAAATATTACCACTTTTTAAAGTTTCACAAAACAAAACAACAACAACAACCACATGAACAAAAAAATAAAACTTACGAAATATTTTTTTATTGTAAATTTTTTATTATTTGTTGTATTAATGCAATCACATCTCCTATACTCATACACTTATGTTTGTTATTTTCGAACAATTGTGTTGTTGTAGCAGACTACGATGTCGGTCACATCGGTGGTACCGATCAGCGTTACCATATACATACATATATTTTTTTAAAAATTCCTAAATTTGAAAAAAAAACTTTTTTTCTACAAAAGTACCAAAATTTTAAAAGAAAACAGCTGATCGATATTGTTATGTGAAAAGTAATGAAAATGGTTAGGCTAACGGACACTGTTGCAGTAATAAGGGAGTGAGAAAATATAAGATCGTTTTATTGCATACAAACATCACTTAATATTTTCATTCAATATACTGCAAAAGTTCAATTATGGACATATGTATGTATTTATAAAAAAAAACTTGAAAAAACTTTATATTTTCAAAAAACTTGTTGGCATCTCAAAAAACTTCCAAAAAAATGGAAAACTTGACAAATGGTAACGCTGGTGCCGATGAATACTATTATTACGACGACGACGTCGGACACAAAAGACGATTCCAAAGCTTTTTGTGAAAGGCAGACTTTATTTAATCTCTACGTTACTAAAAAGTAGTAGTAGATCGATCATACTTCTTAATGACAAACTTTCGAAAAGTGTTTGCTTGCTTAGGAGGTATTACCACACAGCCAATACAAAATGCTCATGCAAACTTACATACATACATATGTATGCATGCATACACACATCTCCATACACTCATATGTATGCATGCATGTATGTATGTAAGTATCCATTAATGTACGTACTTATTTATTAACGAGTACGAACATTCGTAAGCTTACTAATCTTTCCCAGTTAACAAAGTTGTGTTTAGAAGAAGCATCAGTAACTGTTTGAAAATTTTTAAATGTGTACACATGCATATCGTCGGCTTAAACCCACTTTTTTATTAAATATGACATTTTAAATGTCGTTTGAAAGAGAAAGAGAGGTTGCATCGACTGGGTAAAATAGGTAGGTACCTATTTGTTTTAATTTTAAATTCTACCCCCTTATGCAAAAAGGATTGTTAAACTTAAAGTTGATTTAACAAAAGAATTTTGTATGGCAAAACCGGTTTTAAAGCATGCTTTAACTTTAACAATCGTTTTTGCATAAGGGTATAAATGTCTAAGAAAACTTAATGTATTAGGCTAATTTCTTAAGCTACATATGTACAGAAAATGTTAACAGTATTTTGTCAAAATTTCGTTGAAGTGAGTTAGCAGGTTTACACTCTAAAGGCTCAGTTACCCGACTGTAATGTAAAGTAACTGCAACAGTAAGAAACAGCTGATCGATATTGTTATGTGAAAAGTAATGAAAAAATGGCCTGTCACACACGAGACTAATTTTTATGCCGCACAATTTTAGTTCTTTTAAGAACACACGAGACTAATTCATCCGGCATAAAAATTTATACGTATACATAGCTTTGTGTGTATTAGTGTTTTTTGTATGCATTTGATATTTGCTGTTTTTTTAAAGTTATGTGTGTATTGGTTTTGTGCTGGTGATGCGGGGTTGTAGCTGGTTGAAAAATTATGCCAAACACGAAACCCCTCTCTTTGCCTCTCTCACCAACAAACTGGCATGTTATGCCAGCACAATTGTTCTCGTGTGTGACAGGCCAATGATTATAGAGATGTAATGTAATGTAACCTACTTTTCATATAAATATATCGATCAGCTGTTTCCTATGTTGGAGTTACTTTACATTACAGTCGGGTAACTGAGCCTCAAGCCGACGATATATATGTATGTATGTATGTAATGTACTTATAAAAATTATATGTAATGTACTATTTATAAAAATTATGAAGGCTTCATAAAGGGTTTTTAAGACATAAAACGGGGTTTCAATACAAAATTTTGGTTATTAGGGCCTTAATAATTTTTTATAAATAAATAATTTTAAAATTATCTGCCTTATCGTGGTTGGCGTATTTCAAATGCGACTACGACTGTTGGGTAATAGATTAAAGAATACTTCAACAGTTTTTATTTAATCTATTACCCAACAGTCGTAGTCGTATTTGAAATAAGCCAACCACGATAAGGCAGTATGAATTTTAAGCAAAATAAAATAAATAGCATATTCATAAAAATATTTAAGCTTATCTATCGTGAACATTTTATGCCTCGAAATATTTCCCCTTTTCACAAAATTGCAATATGTAGTGAATGATTTTTCCCTAGAAATGTTTTCCCTTTTCATGAATAAAATTTCAAAAAAGAGGTTGAATATTATGCCCTGAATATTTTTCTCGAGGATTTTTTCACTTTTCCCTTGGTTTTGTTCACTTCATTTTTGCAGGCGAACTGAATTATATCGCATAGTTTGGATATTTTCCTTCGAATTATATATTAACACCGTGTTCATAAAAATAAAATAGGTTTGAAATGTAGTTTAGTACAAACTTTTGTTTAAAATACATTTCAAATTCATTTTAATTTTTTATTAATACGAGGGTAAAAGCTATAAATATTTATTTTTAGGACAAGGTTAGTCAATGAAGTTCACAATTGTTAACAATAATTCCCTGCAACACATTTTCTCATGGAGTATAAATCTCTTTCATTCACACAAACGCAGTAAATTTTACTGTGGCATGCTAAAAGGGTTTTTTTCCACTGCAGCTAGAATATTTAAATATTTTAAGTTAAAAAATTTCATTTGGAACCTAAACTTTGTGTATTTCTTACTATTAAACTTAAATTTGTTTGATTTTCAATTAATTTTTAAGCTTTACAAATCTTCTTCCCTTTTTTACATTCGCTGGGACTGATGGCGGGGAACAAATTCCACAGCAGATTCACGATCGCATTTTTTCCTTCGAGGGGAATAAAAATTTCATGGGAACAAAAATTCCACTTGATATTTACGATAGGATTGATTTTATTTATTATAATGGATGTTTGTTACCTTATAACAAAGGCTTAGAAATTAAAATTGCATATTAAAAATTGTCTGTAGCTATTAATTTCTTAATTACTCATAAAAATCACCAGTCATAAGGACCCCACCTCCCACAGGCAAAAATCTTTGGATACGCTTTTAATAAAACTAGGATCGCCCGGTGGTCTAAATTAGACCACTTGACACGTATACATACATACATATGTATGTCTTTATTCATGTATTATAAACATGTGTGTACAAAACAAAAACAACATAGAATTTCTTTTCTTAAGTAAATTTAAATAGCTTTTTTTTATCACTTTTATGCCAAGAATTTTCAAAAACATTATATTGTCCATACATATCTATACAAAATCGCATTTTGAACCATATACATTTCACCAATATTGGTGAAAGTGTACGACAAAAAAATGTGTGTCGTATTTATATAAAGGATTCTGTACACAGACTGGTTATATGCTAGATTGGGCCATAGGAAACTTTTTATCGCAAAATTGCACGGTTTAACCCATTATGGGCCTGTTGTATTGTTCTTAAAAATTTTAATCGGACATATTTTTGATAACAGAATGAAAATTATTATTGAGAAAAAAGTTCTTAGATATTTCATAGAATTAATACATTACTGGTCAATTATTCTACGAATATTATAAATGAGAAAGTTTGTGATATTGGATGTTTTCTTAATGAATTTGGTTGAAAATTGGTATGGTCCAAATTAAAATATAAAGCCAATAAAATATAAAGCATACATACTCGTATGCAAATAAATACATATTTGCTTCGGTAGGTAGTGTAGCGTAGTGTTCTTGCCTAATTATTTAAGCTTCAATATTCCGCGAATTAACTACATACTAATTGCACTGAAATAAGCACTTGAAACGAAATGCTTCAAAGTGGGACATCGGAAAACAAATATCATGACATATGTACATATGTATGTAAATAGGTTTGTAAGCCAATAGCACCTTGACATTCCCTTAATTTTGTTGGGAAGCTACTGGTTTTACAAAATTAAAGTTTACTCCATGGACAATTCTTTAACAAAATAGTTAAAAAAAGGCGTAACTAACGAAAAATTTTAAAGCGACGTTTAAATTAATTATAATATACATAATTAAAAATATGGAATTTATTGACGAAAGTCAAGAGACTACTGAAAACTAAATGCACTAAAAATCATAATCATTTTTGCTTCTCTAAAATATTTTAAGTCTTACTTACGCCTTTTTTTAATTTATATGACGATATACGATACACGAATATTATTTAAAATAGAACAACCCTTTGGCATTTGTTTTCAAAGAGAAAGAGATTAGTTTCCGCGTTAAGAAGTAAAAATCTATATGCAGGCGGTACTGCAGAATTTGAAGCCATATAATTTATCCAATAATGTCGTTAATTTCTTTAACTTAAAAAAAAATAAAATGAAAATTTTAACCCACTTAACGTTGAATTCTATTTTCTACAGATTTGTCCGCAGAACAGAAACAAAACAGCTGATTCAGAACAGAATAGCACGTACAAATTAATTCTGCCTTTAGTTTTGTAAATAAAACTTAGAAAAAGATATAAACGTAGCAAATCTATTGATAATTCCTAATTTTGGCTGCAAGAGAAAAATAAAATAACATGTTTTAAATATTCTTCATGTAACTGAGTACTTTGTAGGATGTTCATTCTTTTAATTAGCCTTAATTTACACTATGCAAGTCTTATTGCTAAGCTGATTACTTTGTGGGAGAGAGAAACGAGGGGAACAGAAACGTTTATTTTCCCTCATCTCTCTCTCTCTCTCTCTCCTAACAAAAAAAAACTAATCAGCTTAGCATTAAGACTTGCATAGTGTAAATTAGGACTTTCGGAAAGGCTAAGCAACTTTTTGTCATTGAATCCCCTAGTGGTTTTTTTTACTGATGTTGATCTCTAGTTATCCCTATTGGGCTTTTTTCGCTTTCCGAAAAACTAATTTAAATAATTGCAATAAATGTTCAATGAAGGTGGCGCACAGCCGAAACTGTTTGTTAATCAGTCGAAAATAAGATTTTTTATCAATTCTTTTTCAAGATTTTTGTAACACAGATTTACATATGTATCTCTTATCTAATTTGTACTTTAATTGACACGTTTGTTTAATACGACTGTTAATAAAACTAGCTTATAGTGAAAATGTTAAAGTTTTATGCTTAGTTTTTTAAGTAATTTATCGTGTGCTGCACACGTGGTTGGTGTATTTCAAATACGACTACGACAGTTTGGTATTAGATTAAAGAAAAACTGTGAAAGTCTTCATTAATCTTTTATAAAATCGTCGATAAGGGGGCATAATTTTCGGGAAATCACCAGGGGGCAAATTACGGCATTCGATACGATTCGAAATTTAAAAATATTTCCATATAAACTCTATTGAAATATTGCGTAATTTCGTTCGATAACGAGTGCCGTAATTTGACCCCAGGTAACAGTTCGTTTTTCATTTTCAATGCATACTTCTTTTTAAAGCTCCATCTAGAGTTGTAGACTGGTTAGATTAAAAAATATTCACCCTTATCGGGAATAAAAATTCACGTGAAATATGTTATTTCTCTAAAATTGTTATCGCCCATGATTGCTTTGTTGTTGTGTCAATATATACTCACCCTTATCGGGAATAAAAGGCGAACATTTTGTGCACGTGAAATATTTCCCGTAAACAAAAAATGGTGAACAAAATTAGAAAATAGTATACTGACACAACAACAACGCAAACATTGCCGATCACAAGGGAACACATTTCACGACTCGCGAGTAAAGTTAAAAAGAATTATTCGCGCGTTTTATTAATTTTGTTTGCCCAAATTCTGTTTTCTATAGGTCGCAATGTTGAAATTATATTTTATTACTGACAGGTAAGCATTTGCATAACTTTTCATGAAGCAGAAGACTTAAAACATTTGAAAAATACCTCATGACATGAAATTAAGAACATATATTTTTATATATGTATATGCATTTGTAAGTACTATACTTTTCAAATTCGCATATACTAAATACATATACATATGTACATACTTTTTCGAATAAGCAAAAAAAATTTTTTTGTAATAACTACTCATTTTGAATTCGTTTATGCTCGTTTTGCACTCTTTTAAAATTCGTGCTTACGAGTTTTAAAATAAAACTGGCGAGTACAAATTTTAAGGCGAGTCAGTTAATGCTTACGAGTCGAGCACATAAGGAGTACGAGCCTTATAAAACTTGTGCTCGCGAGTTCTAATTTTGAACTCGCGAGCACACATTTTAAAACGAGCGAGTTAATAAAAATTGTTCTTGCGAGCAGAATTTTTCCCTACCCTGATAAAAATACACTAAGCTTACAAAATTCAAGTGTATATACATACAATTGTATTAGGGAGTAACGAATACCAGTTTAGCGAATGCGAAAGCGAATAATACATTTTAATTTTTGCGAAAGCGAATGCAAATATTACAATTCGTTAAAATATCACATGCAAATAAATTTTTTTAAGAGTAAGTCTAGATGATAATTAAAAATAAGTTTACACAATGTTAGGCAATCCACCCATTCATACTTTGGTCCTAAAGCCTGGTACTCTGTTCAACATTTCATGTGAAATGCTGCTAAATACATAAAAAGAAAACTTGGAATGAATTTTTCCTGAAAAAATCTTCCAGAAGTAGTACTCTGTTCATCTTGGGAAAAACATATGAAATATATCTTCAACATTTTAAGTTTTCATAAGAAATAATATCAGTGGCACTTGTTTCGCGTGGAATTTACAACAAACAAGGACTAGTTAATATTTTTGTACGAAGTAATGAATGGTGTTCAAAAGTTTGAACAGACTAGTCTTAAGCAGAAAATATTTTCGCGCAAATCAAACACTGTCTTTTCTTTCTCAAAACTGAAAAATATATCCAAACACCACTTTATTTTGGTTTCATTTTGATACTTATGAGAATTTATTGATAGAAAAGTATTCCGCTAAAATATTAAAGTTTTACATGTAAGTACATGCATCTTTTTCATGCTGGTTTAAAATAATTTTCGTCTTTTTGATGTTTGTTCATCGTGAACTATTTTCGTAAAAGAAGTACAAAATTTTTTTTGTCTTTAGTATTCGCTTGAAATATTCGCATACATTTTAGCGAATGCAAAAGCGAATGCAAATAGCAAAAGTAAGCGAATTATTTGCGAATGCGAAAGCGAATGCGAACATTCGTTACATCCCTAAATTGTATATACGTATGTATATTACATGGGATTTTAACATTTTTCGTTGCTCGTTTTGGAACACATTTTAATTTCCAACTGTCATGTATTTGTTGTTGTAGCGGCCAAAGGTCTACACACTGTGTCCAAAGTTCAGTCCCGTAGCTCTTGCGGTTCTCGAGAAAATACCCTGTGACAGACGGACGGACACACGGACAGCGTAGCGAAAACAATAGGGTTTCTTTTCACCTTTGGTGTACGAAACCCTAAAAATGGTTTTATTTTATTTATAATTTGGCAAATAAACAAAGGCAAGTTGCCACTAAGTATTTTTTAAAATCAATATCCACAGAAATGTTGCCACCTATAGGTATATCTACTTAACTTAAATAGGTATATTTTGTTTGTTGGGAAAGTCTTACTACTTTTCTTGATTTATTTAATACTAACCCATTTGTGTATGTGTATAGAGCATACATACAGATGTGTGTTTACTTAGGCTGTAAATATGAAAACGAAAGGTATGCCAAAAACATAATAGAAATAAAGAGCTGCGAAACCTAACCAGGCCCAACATTTCAGCATTCAATAAACGAGTCAGCTCAAAATAGAGGCAGATCTCAATATAATGCGACGCTGGTATTTACATACATATGTATATCAGTGATGGGAAATGTGGCACAATTATGCTATTTTTGGCACTGTTCGATGTTGATAATGGGCAACACTGTATTTGATTATACGTGACTTGCCATAACGCCATAACTCTCACCATAGAAACCAATTGAATTTTGGTTTGGCTATGGCGTTATGGCTATGTCACGTCTAGTTTAAGCTTTAGCTGGCACTGTGGCACTGTCGCTCTTTTTCTGGCACTTTTTCCCCATTCGAGCCATAACCGCAAAAAAAAAACTTTAAAGCTGGATTCACCCATTGTTTCGGAACAAAATTTTTGTCCGGACAAAATTTTTTTTATATGTAGTTTGACGTTTCTCTTTTTGAGAGAGAGGGAAGAAGAGAACAAATTTTGTTCGGAACATTTTCTACTTGAATTGGTTTAATTTTAATTTTTGTCCGGACAAAATCGAACTGAGCTGCCAACTTTTTTAATTTTTCAGCCAAAGTTGAACTGAGCTGCCACATCATGTTATATGAATAATAAAAGCACAGAGTGTACTTGTATTTATTACAATAGAAGTAAAGAAAAATTAAGAAAAACATATCCAAATGTATGGAGTTGAACGAAACCATTGCAGTAAACAATTAAAAAGATGTGTATGACACAGCAAATTGTAGTCATTTGCCGCTGTGCTGCCACTTGCAAAATTAATACGCATCGTTTACACACGTATTTCATATGGTAGCTTTGATTTTCCAGACAAAATGTTCGAAATGGATGAATCGTCTTGCAAAAAATTCTCAGTAAAAAAATTTTTCTCCAAACAAAACTTTTGTTCCGAAACAATGGGTGAATTCACCTTAAGCGGCATATTTTTCACTTCGTTTTTTGACGAAAATCGATTATCTACGATCGTCACTAATCAATTTACCAGCGTTGTCAACTCGGTGCGTTTCGCACCATTTTGGGTGCTTTTTTAAATTTTTTGTGCGGGAAACTCCTTAGTTGTTGCGTGGTGCGCTTTTTTTAAATTTCGGTGCGTTTTTCAATTTTTGGTGGGACCAAAGCAAGTTCAACACAGCTTTTTGTTTCAGTGGGAGAAAAAAATCTTTGTACAATACAATACGCCTGTTTCAATACTATTTCATTCAGCAGTGCACAATTCTTACAATAAATTTTACAGACCACAATAAAAACACCTAGTAATGGTACTTAAGATGTATCAAATCATATCCACAAATAAAACGGTCTTGTTTTTGTAGATAATTTGTATTATGTAAAGAAAAAGAAACATTTCATTATATTAAATGTTAAACAGCTAAGCAAAAGCAATATTTTTTAAAAATATCTTAATAAAATGATAAATACTGAGCTATTATTAATTTTGAATTCTTAGCTTTAATCGCTGGTCTCTTTTTAAAAAGTTTTGTATAGAATTTATGAATTTAAAAAAAATATTTTATCTGGTACAAATGAATAGTAAAAATTTTTTTTTAGTTTTTTATTTTTTTAAACCCTTAATCCTGCAATATCCTGTTTTATTGCTAAAATTTTTATACAAAACAATTAATTTTTATGTAAGATTATTAATTCAATAAACTTTTGAAATAAAATAGAAATTCTAAAATTGGTGCGGTTTTTATTAAATAGCGTGTTTTTTCTCCATTTTGGTGCGTTTTGACATTTCAAAGTTGACAACGCTGCAATTTACGTCAAAAAAATTAAGCTGGAAAATTATGTTGCTTAAGCTTTTTTGCCGGTCGGTCAAGCGGACATATAGACTGGAGCGGAATGTATCACGTTAAGATAGCTTTATTTTTCTTTTGAGTAAACTATTGCTTTAATAGATATTTTCTAAAATAATAATTAATACTAGGTATTTTCTTAGTATATGTATGTATACCTATAGAAGGTTTAGTGCCCGTGGACTCTTATTAAAAAAAAATTTTAAAATCAGATCTATCAGATCAGATATTTATGGAATTTTCTATCTTTACACAATAATGTATTATTCACGGACCTTAGTATACTAAACGAACATCAAGTGCCAACATTTAAATTATACACTATTAAGTGATTTTGGCACTATTTAGAAACATTCGGCACGAAATCAAGATTTCCAATTCCCATCACTGATGTATGTATATACATACGTACATAAATACGACGCATACATACATACATCCATACATATGTACATATGTATATGTGTATTATACATGTATTGATTTATTTCAATCAAAAGTTTCTTGGATCTCTTTGCTCTTGAAATTAAAACATACATTTGTATGTAAGTATGTATGTATGTACACTTTTACTTCTCACAAATTCAATGGATTCAATACATCCATACATATGTACATTTATATATTGTATGTGTGTATGAATGTATCTATGTTTCTACAATGAATGATGCTTCTTCCCACAAAGGTTTGCCATTACAGTTACAATTTCATAATTATGAGGAGAGTGTGAACTTCTCCACAGATCCATATGTAAATACATATATACATACATACGTATGTATGTTATACGAAGATCTATTAGTGTGCACACACACATACGTATGTAAGTATTCTGTATCTATGCATGTGTATGGATGTACATATGTACACAGTATTTGTACAACCATTTGTATCTGAATTTGAGGGTTTTCTGCGCTGTATGAATTACTCTGGTTGTATTAATATCTTTTACGCATACGTAATCGACTATTCGGAGCTTTTTTCGTGAAAGGCATGACTGTTGAGAGATATTGCAATATTATTGTTGAATATACATACATACACACATACATACATATGAACATATGTAGAAAGAAGTTGAACGGAAGAATAAGAGAGTTTAACCAAGCTTTCGCTAAATGCTAATGTTTGTATGTTAAGAGTATGTGTTTATTAATGGCTGTGTGTGTAAATAAGTCACACACATTTGAATGTGCAAAGAATAAGCTGCCATACTTTACTTGAAAATAACGGAAGGACAGACAATGAGTGGCAACATTGTTATTGAACCAAATAGTATGCGCATGTGTGTTAGTGCAACTAGCCTTTTATTACCCTCTAGTCAGCCTAGTGCCATATGTCTCTATGTCAACACTCTTTTCTCTAGCGACAATTGCACTAGTTGAAATGTCGAAAATTTTCCTTTTATGCGAGAATAGAGATACGTTAAGAGACAACAGTTCTAGTGTATTTCTGGTGACATTGTCAATGAACGCGTCAATAGTTTGTTTTTCTTTTTTATTATGCTATGCAATAATGTTAAAAACTTACGTACATATGTATGTATGTATGTATGTATGTATGTATGTATTTAAGTTTGTTTGCCCCAACCCTTATAAAATTGTAGGCAATGGTCACTTTAATGTACTAGTTTTTCTTTTTTTTCTATTCTCTACATATGGTCGTCAAAGAATATTGCTAAAGTCTACTGGTAGATTTTCTATGACAACCCTATGTTATAAGTCAATAGGCATTTACATTGGCTGGGGTACACCTATTTAGTTGTACTATTGACAATGTCACTAGTAAATCACTACAATTTTACTATTGACATCGAGCGAGGAAATATCGATATTGTAGACTAGAGCCCCTAAAATTTACTAGTGAATCTTTGGTGCAAATGTCTCTATGTGGTCCCAAAAGAACTACTTAGTCAGTATTGCTACAGTCTAGTGGTGGATTTTCAATGACAATCTAATGTTAAATGTCAATAGACAATTACATTGGCTGGGGTACACCTGGCCAGTAGTACTACTGACAATTTCACTAGTAAATCACTACTATTTCACTATTCGCATTTTCTGCAGGGTATTTTTTCTCTACAAAACACACATTTCTGCATATATGTACACATAAATATATATATATATATACATATACATATATGTAGATATGTATGCATGTATGATTATTTGCACTTTTTCAATTTATGCACATGCATATGCAAATATACATACATACATATATTTTTCGCGTTTGTATGTAGGTATTTATCATTTTAAGAACACTTTCCATTTCTTTCAAACAAATGCATACATATGTATGTACATACATACATCCATGCATTTGTAAGCATGCATATACATACATACGAACATGGATGCATGCATCCGTATGCATTGTATGTGTATGGATGTGTATGCATGTATGTATGTATATAATTTGACGAAGTAGTGGATGCTCTCCCCTTGTTACTCCTACAAAACTTTATTTTTGAGTGTGTTTTATGCGAGAGCTTACGAAGAAAGAGATGTAAACCATTTTTAGAAAGTAGTTTTGATCAAGTCTATATACATATACATATTTATGTACATAAAAAAATTATATACACACATACATATGTATGTATTTAAACATACATATGTATGTACGTATGGATATGTATGCAGATAGATATAAATATGTATGCATGTATGTACGTATGGATACGTACCTACACAATAAAAAAAGTATGTATTTCGAAATCCAAGGCCTCTTACTATCTAACTCTTACTAATAACTCAAGTTGTCTGTCTCATGGCGAACTTTTAAAAAGACATTAAAAATGAATTTGTTGCCAAAGTTTATGATTTTATTTCACTTATTATTTGTTCATTTCATTAAAGGTACCTAGAATGTTGATGTTGCAATACAGCAAACATGGCGAATGTATTCTTAAAGAAATTGGAGCTGCATTTCGTGGAGAACATCCCGCAGATTTGACGATTGTTTGTGAGAACAAAGTAAAATTACACGCTCACAAGTTGGTTTTGGCAGCAGCAAGTCCACTAATAAGGTAATTCGAGCTCAAATTTAAATTCATTTAGTACCTACATACATATGTATGTAGGTATAATTTTTAATATTAATTTACACATAATAATGTGTGTGTTTTTTTTTTAAGAAATTTATTGGAAGATACTCAACTTTATGATTGCATGACGACCGTATATTTCCCGGATGTAAATGCAACATATTTTAAATTCTTATTGGACTTTTTGTACTCGGGCCAAACATGCATAACATCAAGGGATGTAAATTATTTACACGATCTGCTATTGTTGCTGCAAATTAAATCAGACAATTGGAAAACAACCGACACAACAACATTGGCAGGTAGTGGCAATAGTTCGGATACCGGAAATAATCAAATAAATTCGAGTAGGAAAGTTCCTGCGCCACTTGAAAGTCCCGAATGCGATAAGAAGCTTAAAAGTGAAAACTGCAGTGATATAAAAGAGAGCCCTCCATCATCATCCAGTTCGGACAAACATAATTCGGAAGAAAATGACGACGACAACTTAAATATTGACAGTGACAGCACAGCGGACCTAAATAAAAATAAGGATACAAATGAAATTGAAAGCCAGACAGATGCACACAACATTAGTGGCCTTAATCCGGTAAATTTATCTCTGGGTGTCCGAACTAAACCGGAACATAGTATGAAAAATATATTCCGTGGAAAAAGCAGCTACTCCCCTGACTATGACTCCCTCAATATTATGGAAAGTGCTAAGCGAAAAACACTTTTTTCTGACTCTGCCAAGGATTGTCTCAAATCGCTATCAGAGCATGGAGACATAAATAGCTCCCCGGACAATTACGTCGTTACGCCTCATCGAAAAAGACGACCTGGTTTTCATTCCTCGCCTAGCCACAAACCATTCGTATCATATCAACAAAATCTGCTGGATGAATTTCGATCTGCTAAATCGTCTCTTTCGCCAATGACCGGCTATTTGCCGGAAAAAAACCTTCTAATGCCACTCGACGAAAGCATAGTTAATCCCACTGACATATTGCCTCAAAATCGAAATTTGCTTGAAAAGAATATATCCCGGAATGAAAGCCCTGAAAAGACAGTACAACTGCCACCACAATTGGTATACCAATGGCAATCAACGCACAACTCGAATATATCCTCATTATCTCATCTACAACCCGGCCTGACATCCATTTCGGAAATAAATCTGAGCCTCGAGGGATCCAGCAATCAAAATAGTCCCAGCACTGGCTTATGCAATAACTCCCAGAATTCCGTCCGCGAGTATCGGTGCGAGTATTGCGGTAAACAATTCGGTATGTCGTGGAATTTAAAAACCCATCTAAGAGTTCACACTGGCGAAAAGCCTTTCGCCTGCCGTCTCTGCATAGCGATGTTCAAACAAAAGGCCCATCTATTAAAACACTTGTGTTCAGTTCATAGGAACGTTATTACCACAAACGGCAACGACAATGATACACGTTATTGTTGCTGCTTTTGTTCAATGTATTTCGAATCAGTACAAGAGTTGGTCCGACATTTGTCTGGCCATCACAACAACTTATTGTTAGCAAAAAATTTACGCGATTAGTACTTTTATAAAATTTGCTCTTAAATATATCATATGTATGTATGTACATATATATGTAAATATGTATGTATCTATATATGTATAAAATACCTATATACACATTCAAATATATATATTTATGCATTTTGTTAGTTTTAACATTTCCAAACTTCTTTTCTACTTTTTGTATATTTTACACTTTAACTTTTACATCGTATACATATGTATGATTATTTTTTTTAATTTTTATTATTTTATACATATTGTATGATGTATGTATGTAATATATAAAACTATAATACAACATTCAAATTTAAACATTAAACATAAAATATATATATATATATATATATATATATAAATGAAATTTTTTACACACTTTGTTATACATACAATATTATTGTATGTAAATGGAATTATAGTTGTTTTTTATTTATTTATTTACTTATTGAATATGTAGGTACCTATTACAAATATTACAATTTTTCAATTGATAGAATTATATGTGCATAAGTATGTATATTCTAGTAACCATAACCATAAATCTGTAGTCTAAAATTATATTCACCCCTATCGTGAACATTTTTTCCTTCGAAATATTTTCCCTTTTCCCCAAATTGCGATCGTGAATAATTTTCCCCGAAAATGTATTACATTTCTTAGCTCCCCTTATCGTGAATAATTTGTCCCTAAAAATGTTTTTTTTTGATTACCCTTCATTCACGAATAATTTTTTTTACGGGGATTTTTTCAATTTTCTCTTGGATTTGTTCACTTCATTTTTGCACGCGAACTGAATTATTAAATCGCATAATTTCAATAGTTTCTTTCGAATTATATATTAAAAGTTATAAGTTATAAACATTTCATTTGAAGCCTAAAATTTTATAGGATTATTTTTATTTGTATGTTGACAGTTCGGGTTAATATTTTATGCCATTTTATGTGGAGTTTGACAGCTGACGATCAGATGCGCTGATAAGACCACTTGGTATTAATACACTTTGTAACGACTTACATATATAATTTTTATTTTATTTGTTTTTTGCTTATCCGCAAATTTTGCCTCAGTACGTCAATATAACGTCGATGATCCATCCATTAATCCCCCAAATGACGTCGTCGACGTCACATCAAGACGACAGTAAAAAATTGTCACTTGTCTACTCTTTGTCGACAAAGAATTGAATACTATTAACATGCTACATTAATTTACAAAGATTGTCAATAAGGGCCAATTGTTGCCGATAAAGAGTATACAAGTTTTTTGACCAAAGTTTGTTGAGGAAAAAAATTGCCTTAAAATTTATAATTGAGTTGCCTCAGGATCTTAAAAATGAAACTAATGTTTTTATATTTATGTAAACGCAATATAATTACCTATGTCAAACAAATTTTTTAATGTGAAACCTATTTATTTGGCACTTAGTGCTCTTGTTTCTCTCTTTGTATTTAACAATTAAGTAAATATTTTGTTATAGTAGCAATATAAATGCTAAATAAATAAATAATAATAATAAACAACAAGTGACAATATTTACTGTCGTCTTGGTGCGACGTCGACGACGCCATTCAAAATAAGGGGGAATAAATGCTGAATATTTATTTCAAAATAATTTCCTAAATATGACGAACAATTCATACTAAATATAAATTCAGGGCTTCTGCTCTGTAATTCGAAACAAACGGAAATGCTTTCGAATTTGCATGTCATTAATATACAAATTCGAAAGTAATTTCTTTCGTTTCGAATTACAGAGTAGACCCCCTGGGCTTAAACAAATTTCCATCAATCATAAAATATTATGTACATTATTTGTATTAGTTTTATTTACTATTAGCATCTTCCGCAACTATTTATAAGAAGTTTAACAAAATATTAAAAAGTACAAAAAATTTTTTTTTCCATTTTTCATCTAAACATACAAACCCATAAAAAAAACTCACATCTATAATATTAGTAGGATTCTTGGCCAGTCATGGGTTAATTCATGTATAAATCTTAGAATATTTTTCATTCAGTTACCAAAAATATGTCCCTTGTGTACCCGTTTTCGGAAACAACTGACTCCTGTTGGCAGATTTATGCTATTTTCTAGACCTTAGGGAACGGAAAGAGATTGCCAGTAGCACAAAATTAAACAACAAGATATTTGTATAAAATTTTTACACAACGATATAAGGATTAGTTTTTTAGGTATGAAGTTCTTTGAGTAAATGAGCGATATGTTAGCAAGTATGTACATAAATTATCGCTTACAATAACATTTTGCAGTCTATACCATAAAAGTTATCAGTAATGTTGGCATTTTGATAATTCTAAAGTATGGGCAGGACCCATAAAATTTTAATTTCAATAACAAAGTTATTTTTTACGACATGTCGCATACGATTTAATCGAAAATAGGCCTCGATATGTACGTAAATATTTCAGACTTACTTCAATATTTACCTATGAGATGTTTTTTATTTTTTTGTATTTGACCATATTGTTTGTGTATTATTGTAAAATTAACACCTTTAAGGCTCAGTTACCCGACTGTAATGTAAAGTAACTGCAACAGTAGAAAACAGCTGATCGATATTCTTCTTCTTCTTCTTCCTGTTGTGCTGACATACTATGTAGTATGACAAAAAAGGTGACTTCGGACACTTAGTCCATGGTGTCACCTTTGTGGTGATAATTTTTTGTTGTTGTGTAGGAGCTTCCTTCGGTTGCTGCGAACGACCTATACCTTCGTATAGGAAGTAGGAGTTTCCAAGATCCACTCGTTTGTGGTGATTGTTTTTATAATTGTTTTTGTTTTTGCATGTGGTTAATGGAAACCAACGGGATATCGCGGTGTACCGTTAACCGACGCCAACCATTAATCACATGCGGTGAGACGCAAAACTCTCGAAGGCCAATAAACAACAGTGGCCTGGTTGCATTTAAGAAATAATTGCCAACGACGCGTGATGTTGACTCGCCCAGAGCTGCTTTACGAATCGCTGATCGATATTGTTATGTGAAAAGTAATGTAAATGGTTATAGAGATGTAATGTAACGTAGCCTACTTTTCATATAAAAGTATCGATCAGCTGTTTCCTACTTTACAGTTACTTTACAATACAGTCGGGTAACTGACCCTTTAAAGTGAATACGTTTTGGAGTGGTATTTTTCTGGCACAACTTTGTGCAACTCTGTGGGGAAGCACAGACCAAGGTCTATGCAATCCTCCTGATGATTTGATGTGTTTTCACTTTTGAACTGTCAGCCTACTAACCATATACATATGGCCTTCATGGCTCGGTTAGTTAATTGAATGTAATTAAAATAAAATAAAAATTGTAAGGAAATTTTGTTTTAACGTACACTTCAAGCACACGTTATCTTTTTTGTATATGGGGAAAAGTATTTGCAACTCTATAGCAACTAAGAATATACAAAAACAACAGGCGTTTTGTTATCTGGTAAAATATCAAAAACAAGTGAAAAGAAAATGTGTGGCAAGACAAAACCAAAGTAAAGTTATTAATTTATACGGCCCTGTTCTGTAAACCGAATCCAAGCAAACTTCACGTTTTCAAAATATTAATAATGGTCCTGCAGACATGTTTAAGATCATACAATAATTTTCTTTCAGATCTGGAGCCCGTTTCTCAAAACTACAAATTACAAATCTACAAGTAAAATACACACAAAACAACAATAAAATTTGTAAAAGTGTTGTTGTTTTGTGTGTATTTTACTTGTAGATTTGTAATTTGTAGTTTTGAGAAACGGGCCCCTGATATTTGAGAGTCTATATAATAAAAAAATTTTAAAATATCTAAAAAAAAAAATATTTCTATTGTCGGAGTTTGTTTTCTAAAATCATGCGGTTTAAAATCGATCGGTTTACATCAGCTATGTTGGCTATATCCAAGCCATATGCACAATCAGCTTTTGTACTTTCAGACCGACGAGAGTACAACAGTGGCCACAATAACATACCAGTCAACAATGCTTGCTCTTACTTTGCAAAGAAACAAGAACTAATTTAAGAGCTTTTAAAGATGTTTGCCTCAAATGAAAATATCAGTGTATGTGTGTTTCGACGCAGCTGGTTTACAGAACAGGGTCGATAGACTTTTGTTGCGTGAAATTAGTATGTGTGTATGTATAAAATATATTTTAATAAATAATTACATATACATAACTATGTAATTTTAAATATCGTCCAACAATGGTGTATGAAAGTTTTAAAAAACTTTTGACAGTTAGACAATTAAATTTGTTAATCAGCTGATTTTTCGTACAGTCCCCTTGTATTAATATACCATGATAGTACATTATACCATGATGTACTAAAATGTGTCATCACTAATTGAGATGGAATGTAATTTTACAAACATGTACGATAAACAGTGTGCACACTTCTACCGATATTCGGTAGATTCTACCGAATATGTTTGTTAATTTAACAATCTACCAATTCTACCGAAAAAGGCCTGAAATCTACCGAATATTGAACTGATGCTACAAGATCAAGTTGATCACACATACGGAAAATTCATCACATGTATGTTCTAAAATGAGGAAAGCTTTGCGCGGAGAAGAGAATATGTTTAACGAATTGTTATTTAGTAATTTAAGTCGATATAATATTATGTGTAAATTCGATATTTTGGCACATAGCAGTGCGGCCGCAGAGCGGTAATTTTCTGCCATGAAAATCATTAAAATCGGTTAAAAACTGAAACTATAAGTAACCTAATATTTGCCAAAGAGTTGTGCTTTGGGGATGAAATATTTATTCCTCCCAATGATTTAATAATTTTTGCACAAAAGCTTAAATTCATAAATGGATCTTACATATAATCTTTGTAGTTACAAATGTTTGTCAAATAAAAGTTATTTTAGTAGCTTTATAAAACATATGTACAAAAACTAATTTCCAGTTATTTATGTATGTATATTATCTTATGTATGCATATCATATCTATATAAAGAGCAAGGGCAAATAACTGGGGATGACACTTTTTTGGAAATGCTTCATTGTTTATGTCAGTTTAATTTCCAATCATATGTGAAGTTTTAAATGCGCTTTTGGAATATGTTTAGTTTGATACTCCTTGCACTTACTCTTTATAAATAAGTACATATATTTTGTTGTTTTTTATGTTTCTTTGAATAAAAAAATTGTCTACCGAATTTCATTCGAATCTACCGAATTTTTTTGTCGATTCTACCGAATTAAAAAAAAATTAAGTGTGCACACTGACGATAAACCAAATACAAATAGAAAATCACACACAGTCTGTAATAAATCGTTTCTGAGTGCACACAAAATAATATTTTACTTCCCGTAGGTGTACATTGTATTTACGCGTCTTATACCAACATACTATATTGAGTTTTTTTTTTCTACAATTACTCAAATACAGAATGTTGATCTGTCTATCTAGTAAAAATAAAATTTAGTGAAGTGCAAACTAAATCAAAATATAAATAAAAAACTTCAACATTAAACAAAAGAAAAGTTTTGAAACAGGTGATGTCATCACAAAAAAAATTATTAATAAAATTAAATACATACATATATACATAAGTATATATGTATGTACATATGTAATACATACGAACGTGGATACATATGGATGTTAAAATGTCTCAAAGATAAAAAATTAGTGATACACTATTATATTGTATACAATTTGTTTTATTAGAAGTGTGTGTGTGTTTAACTTAAACAATTTGCCATTTATTAATTTTTCTAAACGTATCTAAAGAAATTATTGCATACACGAGTTGTATTAAAAACAGCATAGTAATGTCCAGTCAATTTCCTGTCAATATGTGTGATTTCTATTGTTAGTTTTTATTCCATACCTTTTAAACGTGTATGCACTTACATACATACATACATACATACATACATACATACATACATATGTACATATGTTTACTAATAACCAGGGAAACCGCAAATATGCAATTGCATGTTTTTTCTTGTGCGACGTATTCATGCGGGGACAAGATATTTATCCGTTTCAGAACTTTTTATTAATTTTGGCATCGATTTGTTAGTGCATATTTTTGCTTATTTTGCCGTTTAAAGCATATTTTTGCATATTTTACCCTTTAAAGCATGTTTTTGCATTTATCACTCTAATACGCATATTTTTTTAGCATATTTTCTAATTTTTAGAGCACAATTTACGCTTTTAGGGCATATTTTGAAATTAAATAAATAAAATAAAATATATAAAATTTTTTATTTTAATTTGCTTACAAGCTTAATTGTTGCACACAAATTTAATTTTTATTTTTCGCCATCAAAGTCTCATTTATAATGTTCCATGTAGTGTATACATTTTCGTAGTTATTACGGACGTTAGTTTCAATAAAAAATTCGGTTTTTCTATTTGTGACGGACTCTACCTCGAAGTTGAAGGAACATTGTCAATATATAAAATATAGTTTAGATGTGGCATGCAACGATTTTATTTGAAAGTGTATATTGACCTAGATTGTTGTTTATTGCAATACATATTATACATACAAATCTTGTCTTATTTATCGAAAATATAGTTCCAAACTTTTAATTCTGATATCGTGATCTCTTTTGAACTTGAAGTTAAATTTTTACTAGATTATCAAAAAAATAATAATTTGTATTATATGCTTTAGTCAAAATATGTAGTATGGCTATTTTGTTTCAACGTCCACTTCAAACCCAGATTATTGTTTTTAATACGGCAGTTATTCTTTGTTAATTTTCTTTTTTTGCTTATTTTATATGAAAATATTTTTGAATTTTTGAATTAAAAATATATTTTCATTTCAAATAAACCAATTTATATTATTTTAAGAGCATATTTATTGAGTTTTTTGTGCATATTTTCAAGTTTTTAGTGCATATTGAATGCGCATAAAACACTTTTTTTAGAGCATATTTCTGGTTTCCCTGGTAATAACATTTTCTTCCTAGAAAATATTGTGGATATTTCACAGTAAAATATTTCCTAATAATATGTATTAAATAGATTTTATGTACGTATGTATAGTTTAATAGATTGTTTTTTTTTTTTGTTAAATCCATACATATGTACATATGTATGTATGTATGTATGTAAGCAGAGCGAACTTAAATGGATATATTGTGGGGATAAAACGAAATACATACTAGCTTTTTACTTTTCTCATCTCTCTTCAGCAAAATTTAATGTCATTAACTTAATTAAATTCATCAGAAATTCCTAAACTTTGCATTAAGGTGTGTACGTACATACATATGTATGTATGGACGTGTGTATGTACGTACATATGTATGTATGCAAGTTGCAAGTATGTAAATTGTAAGGCGAGGTTTCCTCCAAAAGGTTCATATATTTTTGCAGGATTGGTTTCTCGAACATTTCTGTGTGAGAATCATAAAAGCTTTAATACCTATTGGGATTTGGGAATTTTAATATGAGTCATCTCGAAGTTTTGCAGAATTTATTATGTTATAAAACATCATTTAAATATTGGTACATATGTATGTATTAAAATTCATTCACGGTTTTGCTCATTTGGGATGAGCCAAATTTTCTTGAAAACGGCTCGACAAATTTTTTGCACGCTTGTCTATTTTTCCCCCCTAAACTGTGACAGTGAAAAGTCTTCATTTGTTGTTATAACATCGCACTTTATTTTCGAAATCAGTTACCATTGTATAATACGAACAGAGCGTGTATATTTTGGGGTGATTGTGCAGCACCCAAAGACGCACAACTTTTAAGATATGTTTGGAACCGCTGTCCTGTTGAAAATAAAAACCTGTTTTATAATCCCAATTTTTAAGAGCTCGCATGCTTTGCTCTAAAATGCCTAAATAAATAATCAAACTCAAGATTTCCCGTACCATCACCGACTGATATACAGCCAGAAGGCATATTACACCTCCCCCATTATGTTTTTGTTAATTTAAAAAACGCAGCACTTTGTTACATCCAAAATACATATGTATGTAATCTCTCCTATAAGGAGCATAGGGCGTCTCATCCAAGAAAAGCACATACATACATATGTACATATGGGTGTACATATCGCACACTAAATCATAAACAGTCACAACTCAAAAAAATCAAAGTGATTTTGTTTTTTTTTATAAATGAGTTAATTTAACATATCTCTAACGACCGCAACAATTTTATTATATTTATTTATTGTAACATACTATACAAAGTAAATTTGCATAGTATCGTGTTGCACAAATATGGGCGGAGTAACTAGACCATATGACAAAGATGTTATTAACAGTATTTTAAAAATGTTTTGTGACTGACTGCACACGACCTATGCCTTCACATAGGAAGTAGCAACGTAGTTGTTAGACAAATTCCACAAAAACCCGCAAGATTATATGGTTATCCGTGGCAGATCAGTCAATCAGTGCGAGCGAGACGAAAAACTCTTGAAGGCCAAACAACACACACAAGCCTGACCGCACTTAAGAAATAATTACGATGACGCGAGAGATGTTCTCCGACCCAGAGCTGCTTGACGACTGATCGCAACAATTTCTTTTTTAATACAGCCTTCTTGAAGAATATAAAATACCGTTATGCTTGTTTTTATGTTACATACTTGCGACATTTCTTCGGTTGGTTTCTGGTTTGCTGCAGACATAATGTATTTTGAATATACTGTGCCGCAAACCAGAAACCAACCAACGATTTGTACAGTATCATCAGTTATTTGCCACTACTCAGCACCTGAAATTTTTTGAGTTGTGAATCTTTATGATTTAGTGTGCGATATGTATGTATGTATGTATGTAATTCCAAAATTCATTGTGCAACCTATTCGCCTTTTCCAAGCAAGGTGGTGTATGATGAGGATAATGGGTTTGGGCAAAAACTACGCTTTTTTAATACGTTCATTCTTCCCCCAAAAAAATAAAAACCAAAAATCAAACGCGAAGTTGTAAAATGTAACATTTTTTCCACAATCATCGCATACATATGTATGTATGTATTTTTGTAGGTATATCTCATATACAGTTACTTTGTACATATCGCTCATTTACTTCAATAGTGTCACAACTCAAAAAAACCAGTTTTGGAGAAAACGCGTTTTAAGTTTTCAATTTGCTTCTTCACTCAATCATTTCTCATATTCCATTTCATTGAAAATTTGTGTTAAATAGCTGATGTTAATAACAATCTCTACCCCAGTAGATAGACATGGGTGCTGATGAAGTGCGTGGCTGCACAGAAAAATGTCGGTATTTGCCCCAGCATAAAGTCTAGTTTAATTTTTCTTCTCTTTTTTACAAACTCACATTAATTAATAAAAATATTTCATTCAATAAGAATTGAAATTACTGAACTTAAGACGGATTAACAAATTATTTCTGATTAAAATTCACTACAGTTCAATTAAATCTAAAATATGTCTCACAAGCTATTTATGTATATGAAATTTTAACACAACATAAAATACGAAATGCCGCATGATTCTGCATTATTAACTCAAAAATTAGTTTTTTTCAGTTATAGCACTATTAAAGTAAATGAGCGATATGTGAAAAATAATAAGGACACTGAAGAAATTAAATAATATATTACATACATATGTATATACATACATACATTTCTTTCTGCTTGAGTGTGTTTATTTATTGCTGGAAGATCCATTCGAGTGGCATGCTTTCATCGCATTACGATAGCGTCGTACTTTCAATATAATCCGTTGACTTCATTATAATCTGAATGCGATTTAGAGATACTACAGCCATACCGTTATATTACCGGCATCGTCCTTAAGAGTGTACCTTCAAAGTAAGTTAAACCGAAGTGCAGTTTGATTTGAAGAGTTTTAGCAATAAATAAATAGATTCAATGACAAACAATCGTTACATTTTATATACATACATACTTTCTGTTCCAATATCAACTTTGCATATCACTGTCCCTATTATTTTTCACATAACTGTATGTATGTACATATATGTACTTAAATCATTGCTAGCTAGCTACACTCTTCAGAAATTTTCTACGGCAATCCTTAATTAAGATTGAGCTGACACAATTAATTATTTCATGAATCTACTGGCATTCAAGGGCGCAGGGAAGCAAACCAACCGTACCAGAAAATTTCACAAAAATACTTGAAGGATTCATACTACACTCTCTATTGTAAATTAGGATATATTGAAATACTACATGCGAGAGATGCCAATCCCGAATGTGTTTAGCTATCCGCATACCAGAATTGCCTTAAAAGTGTTGTTATACCCATCTAACATTTTGTATCATAATCGAATCTTTTCCGAATCAGCTTGACGGGGAAAATAACCGCATATAACTGATACTTCCGTTGTGTACCCTACAGATCAATCATACCAAGGAATCATTTATGATATGATTTGCTGATTAATTTTTGAGTAATTTTCTGGTAGTAGTAAGTAAATCATTAAATCACCTTTTTGCGGTTTCTTTGCATTTTGTTCCTCTATTTTCAAGAAATCAAAATTTGATCACATAGATGAATCATAAGTGAATCCTTTTAAAATCACCCAAATGATAAATTAGTCTTTAATCATTAAAAGTGATCTGAGGAGAATCATTTCTGCAAAAAATGATCACCCAAATGCTAGCTGGGTAAATACTTATTTCCAAGATAGTTGTTTTTTTTTTTTCTTAATTTAGTTTGGCCCACGTTTGTTTGTATGTATGTATGTATGTACAATAGGAGTTATAGCCATTTTTTCAACCATGTCCTAGTAACCACGAAAATCTTAATCTTTTGTAACTTTTCTCAAAAAAGTTCACGCACCAATTGGATTGGAACACTTAAAGCAAAAATATTATTTTGCATAATCTAAAATTATTTCGAGGCCTTGTTAATGCCATATTGAATATTCATAATTTTATACGGTGTTTTTTATTTAATTTTTGTTTTAAAATTAAATATTTTTAAAACTCCATCGCGGTTGGTGTTTGACCTTAGCGAAATAATAAATATACGCTCCTTTATAGTTTTTTATGGTCTAGCGGACTGTGGTATGCCAATTTTGATATAAAAATTGTTAATAAGTTATATCCCTAATGTACATATGTATGTATGCACATGTGTATAATAACATTATTTCTGTCTATTTAGAATCACTCCGTAAACACTCAAGAAAATGGATGAAATTAAAGGGTTCTTCAGACAAGCTGGAAAGGAGTTCCTTAATGCTGCTGGCGAAGCCGCTGTGGGGGCGGCTAAAGATGTCATGGGTTCAGTTATAAACGAAATTTTTATAAAGAAAGAAGCGGAAACGAAAAGAATATTACCCAGTATTAAAAATATGCGAGTGGTAAGTTTTGTTTGAGTTCGTTCATTCAAGTTAATTTCATCTTAATTTAATACATTCATTCATTTTAACAAAATTTAAGAATTCAAAACAAATGCAATTGGCGGTATGTAAACCAAAAAAAAAATATAATTTTAATGTTTATGTACATATGTATACATATTTATTTACTAATCTTTTCCTGCTTAACTTAAAGTTCGCTCTCTGTCGTCGTGTATTTCTCATATCATTAACTGCCCTTTTCACAATGTACAATTAAAAGCTAATAGGGACAGGACAGAACAGGGCAAGTTTTGTATGAAGAACTGTCAGTTAAAGTTCACGTTAACTCTTAATCATACATTCTGTAAATCGTATTAAATATGTTACTTATTGAAAAAAAAAATAAAAAATCTTAACGCCATATCACATTTTCTTGCCGTTCGTTATTCTTCTTAATTTACATGATCAACAGTCTATAACTCCTTTTGGCCGTTTTTAATTACATACATATAAATGTAACATGCAAATTTGTCTGTATGTACATTAGAGTGTTAGTGAAAACAACTTTAAAATTGTCCCTTAGTATAGTTCCCCATTAAAGTTAAAATTTTGCAAAATTTTGCCGGTTTACCAGCTGTTGATTGGAAAATTCGTCAATTTCAAGACAATTCTTCTGAAAATCGACAAGGATGCTGTTGTAAATTCGTTGTAAAGTATATTCTAACTTTTTTTTTTAGAAAATTAACCCTTGTGAATCAAGTGGGTTAAAATCTCACTTATTCTTTTCACCGATATTTCATTTATATTAATTTTTTAGAAGATTGGAAAAGCCGTCTTACCAAAGAAAACTTTCAAATACTTTATAACCGAAAACATTAGCCCTTCTACATTTTGTAAATTTTGAATCAATGAATCAATTGACAATTCAAATATAATTTAAAAAAATATATGTATATGTAAGACAATTCAAAAAAAAAAAAAAAAAGATTACATGAATGTGTTACGTAAAAATTTTTCATTCAAAGAAATGTTAAACTTAGATTATTTCGTTCATTAGAGATTTTCGTTGAAAATAATATTGATTTCGCAGAAATGTGTTTTTTTTTTTAATTATATTTTTTAAGTACTTTAAAGGACGTTTGTAATGTAAACTGTAATACAAGCGTCTGCTATTTAAAATTTATGATTATTGTCTCATCTTACCACCTGTTGATATCCAAGTTTCGTTTCAAACTGCGTTTAAAATTTATTACGATTAAATATTACTAACATTATTGTCGCAATAAGGAAAAAGAGCTCAAGTCATATTTTACTGTTTTGTAGGAGAGCACTTTTAAACTTTCCAAGTCGATTTTTAGAAATTGTAAAATAAGTTTAATATGAAAATTCGGTGATCACTTTTATTTTATTTTGTTTTATTTTTCTTTTGAGGAGAATATAATTCTACATAGTATAAGTAATATGTACATTCGATTTGAAATATACGAAAGTATAAGCTAAACTAAACGCCTGTTTCTCCAAACTAGCTTTTTTTTATTCGATATGGTACTCGAAAAAAAAAGGTAAGCAGCAAGTCATTGCGCTATAACTTCTTGAAAAATCGCACAAAATTATTGAGATTATGCCGAGTGGTATTTTTCGAGTATGAAGATTAGAGGCGTGCCATTAACTCAATATTAGCTTATCTCGATTTAAGCACTTTTTCCTTTTTGCCACAGATTTAATTGCTGTACATATTTTGTTTTCTTTTCATATTGTATAACGAAATGAAAAGAGGAATAAAGAAAGTGAGAAATTTAGAAATAATTTTCGAATTGTTCTATTGCCAATGAATGACATTCAATAGTTGGACGTCATGGGGGTTTGAGCTTAAAATATGTAGTGTATATTGTACATATTAACACAGTTCTCTCTATATTAGCATTTTTTTTACTTATGTATAGTCGCACATTTATCTCAGAAAAAAAAATTCATTCATTAAAAATTATTGATTTAATAAGTAATTTTGCTTTCTTTTTAAATTAATTAAATATTAATAGCCTTATTTATAAAACTTATTAAAAGGGTTTAAAAAACTGATTTCCATAAAAATTTTCCTTATCATGTTTTTATAAAGTTACATTATATGTATGTATGTATGTATGTACGTATGTACATATGTACAATATAAAATAAATGACTACTTTTTACCATTATAACTTTACTTTAAAATTACAACTTAATAACCTACAACACTGACTACTATCCTGCCTGTTCTGTAAATCGATTTAGAAAAATTAAATCCACTAAAAGCGAATTTTTTTCACACCTTTTTTGTAGTTTTCTATCTGAAATTGATTTATTATGTGTGATTGGAAACACATCAATGGGCTCATTATTTATTTTTGGAAAACGAGAAATTTACACGAATTCGGTTTACAGAACATGGCCGCATATTTTTTTTTGTGGTTAAATGTAATAACGCTCAATGAAATGCGTTCTAATGGAGTAACTCTCTAGAAAAAATTGATAATGTGCAGTTTCCACAATGCAAGCAAGCGACTTGTCTAGAAAAAAATATATGAAAAGCACTCAAATTTTTGAGTGATTCCTATAAAAATTTCTAGACAAGCCGCTTGCTTGCATTGTGGCAACTACACATAAGTCCCAACAAAATTTACCACCTGTTTCTTCAACACAGACTGTCCGGCTTGAGTATAAATTTTATATGGGAAGCACTCATTTTTTTTTTTTTTGAGTGGTTTTCATACAAATTTTGTAAACGAGTCGTCCATACAGTGAGACATTTGCTGCGAAACATTTTTGATTTCTCTTTTGAAACTGCATTCGTGTCCACACTGTGAAGTTTTTGTTTTGCAGCTTAATATATTTTTTCATATATTTCTCATGAGAATGAGGCGAGAATGACGTACTCAACAAGAACTTCTTGTACATGAAACAAAGTACCCTTTGCCATTCCTCTTTCCCCTCTCGTCAACAAACCCAAATGTTTTGCAGCAAATGTTTCACTGTATGGACGAGGACTAATGAAATAATTACAAAAAAAAAAAAAAAAAAAAATCAAGAAAGTCCCAAAACCTAAAATGTTATAAGTACCAATATTTTAGTATCATTCCATAATGAAATAATAAAGGATGACAATGCATATGTAAATGCTTCGCAAGCAAAGGGCATGTTGGACAAAAAAACTCAGAGAAGTAATTTTCAAATATTTTCTCTACCTCTCTCTATCAGTGTGCACACTTCTACCGATATTCGGTAGATTCTACCGAATATGTTTGTAAATTTAATTATCTACCAATTCTACCGAACAAGGCCTGAAATCTACCGAATATTGAACGAACATTTTGATTAACAATTATGCTACAAGATCAAGTTGATCACACATACGGAAAATTAATCACATGTACTTATGTTCTAAAATGTGGAAAGCTTTCCGCGGAGAAGAGACTATGTTTAACAAATTGTTATTTAGTAATTTAAGTCGATATATGTGTAAAATGGATATTTTGCCACATAGCGTGCGGCCGCACAGCGGTCATTTTCTGCTATGAAAATCATTAAAACAGAACATAGAATTGTGCCTTGGGGTTGAAATATTTATTCCTCCCAATGATTTAATCATTTTTGCACAAAAGTTTAAATTCATAAATGGATCGTACATATAATCTCTGTAGGTGCAAATGTTTCTCAAATAAAAGTTATTTTAGTAGCTTTATAAAACCTATGTACAAAACTGAATTTCTGTTATTTATGTATTTTATTTTATGTATGCATAGCATTTCTAAACAAAGGGTAAGGGCAAATAACTGGGGATGTCACTTATTTTTTATTGGAAATGCTTCATTGTTTATGGCAGTTTAATTTCCAATCACATATATTTTGTTATTTTTTATGTTTCTTTGAATTGTTATTTTTTATGTTTCTTTGAATAAAAAATATTTTCTACCGAATTTCATTCAAATCTACCGATTTTTTATGTCGATTCTACCGAATTAAAAAAAAATTAAGTGTGCACACTGCTCTCTATATGATTAAATTAAAGAAAATGAACCAAATAGTAAATAAAATGACGTAAGCCTCAAATTCGTTTCTCGAAAGAATTTTCTTCACTTGACATATTTTATTTTCAGTTTTCTCTAAATGACAATAATTCCAAAAAGGAATGGAATTATTCCTAAAAAGAAAGAAATGCATTTTTTGACGATGTGACTTATGACACTTTCAAACTAACATCTTCATATGTACTTACATATACATACATACATACATATCGGGCCATAACCGCCAAAAAACTTAACAGAGACATTTTTTGGATCTCGTTTTTTTATTTATTTTTTATTTTTTGACGAAAATCGATTATCTACGATCGCAAATAATCGATTTTGGTAAAAAAAATCAAGTTTGAAAATTATGTCGCTTAAGTTTTTTTTTGGCGGTTATGGAACGATATATTCACATACATATATGTATGTACATATCGCACACTGAACCATAAACAGTCACAGCTCAAAAATGTCCAGATGTTTGAATTTTTCTCAGTGAACTGCTTTATGGAAAAAGCAAATCCATTTTGATAAATTTGGTTTTTATTGACTCTTTATGATTTAGCGTGCGATATGCGCATAAATGTAGTTGCGATGTGTTCAAATTAAAAACTTTAAATCACAAATTCATGATAAATATTTTAGCTGGGAGAAAGAAATTTGGGCAGTCATAGGCCGCAAACAGAAATCCAGGATTTTGAAACTATACGCCGGCAATGTTTGGAGAACGGTTCGCTTTTCGAAGACCCTCTATTCACTGCCAGCAACGAATCTCTAATGTTTTCAAATCGCCCAGACCGACACATTGAGTGGTTGAGACCTCACGTAAGTGACACAAACTGGAATTTATCAGCAGGGGAATGAACATTTTTAAACATTTGTGTTTGTAGGAAATTGCCGAGAACCCGCAGTTCTTTGTCGAAGGCTATTCTAGGTTTGATGTTCAGCAGGGTGAGCTGGGCGATTGTTGGCTTTTGGCTGCTACTGCAAATCTCACGCAAGATTCCAGTCTTTTCTTTCGCGTCGTGCCTCCAGATCAAAGTTTTGAAGAAAATTACGCTGGCGTATTTCACTTTTGTTTCTGGCAATATGGAAAATGGATAGATGTTGTTGTAGACGACAGACTGCCCACATATAGAGGCGAATTAATGTATATGCACTCAACAGAGATAAATGAATTCTGGAGCGCGTTGTTGGAAAAAGCTTATGCAAAGTAAAAAAATGATTTCCATCCATATCACATTTAATTATGATTCTATTATATTTTGCAACCCCGTAGGCTGCATGGTTCTTATGAGGCGCTTAAAGGCGGCTCTACATGTGAGGCTATGGAAGATTTTACGGGCGGTGTTACTGAATGGTACGATTTAAAGGAAGCTCCATCAAATCTGTTCAACATTCTGGCTAAAGCAGCTGAACGCAACTCAATGATGGGTTGCTCCCTAGAACCTGATCCAAATATTTTAGAAGCTGAAACACCACAGGGCCTTATACGCGGACATGCGTATTCCATTACCAAGGTATGCATGATTGATATCATCACACCGAATCGCCAAGGCAAGATACCCATGATACGTTTGCGCAATCCGTGGGGCAACGATGCGGAATGGAATGGTCCATGGAGCGATAGCTCTCCAGAATGGCGCTACATTCCTGACGAACAAAAACATGAGATTGGCTTGAATTTCGATCGGGATGGCGAATTTTGGATGGCTTTTCAAGATTTTCTAAACAATTTTGATCGTGTGGAAATTTGCAATTTGTCACCAGATTCCCTAACAGAAAGTCAACAGAATGACGGCAAACGAAAGTGGGAAATGTCTATGTTTGAAGGCGAATGGACGACTGGCGTTACCGCGGGCGGTTGTCGTAATTTCCTTGACACTTTCTGGCATAATCCACAGTATGTCATCACCTTAGAGGATCCCGATGAAGAAGACGATGATGGCAAATGCACTGTTATTGTGGCCTTAATGCAAAAGAATCGTCGTTCCAAACGTAATTTGGGTATGGAATGCTTAACTATTGGCTTTGCCATATACCATCTGAGTGAGCGCGACTTTAAAGTTCGCCCTCAAGGCCTAAACTTTTTCAAATACAAAGCTTCCGTAGCACGATCGCCGCATTTCATAAATACACGAGAGGTAAATTGGAAAATAAAACTTACCATACATACATATGTACATATGTACATACATACGTATCATGGATCAAGAAAACAAGATTGCGCATTGCGCAGGTCCGTTATTTTATTTTCTGCTTGTGACGTAGACATAGAATTTTGTTGTACACAAAATACATACATATGTACATTTGTTTGTGGAATGTGCTCTCTCTCTCTCTCTGTCTCTATCTCTCTCTCTCTCTCTCTCTCTCACACACACACACACACACACACACACACACTTTTTATAACAAACACACGTGTGTAATCAAGGCCTATTTATCAGGTCAACGCAATCGTCCTGATGATATTCTGTGTTTTCGTGCTTAAGCTGTCAAAAGTTATTTGCACCATATACTTTAGTTCATGTTTGTGTGTGTTTCTGACAACTTAAACATAAAGTTGTTTTTTGTATTGCTGTGTTTTTGTAGAGTTGCGTTGACCTGATAAATAGGCCTTGTGTGTAATCTATATTTACGTAGATGCGCAGTAGAAAATTTTTTTCTACGGCTGAATGCCCAATCTTGTTTTCTTGATTCATACATAAGTACATACGTATAAAGCCACATATTCAGCCCAATCATGAATATTCTCTCGGAATTTAATTCTCATTCTGAAAATAATTTTCTTGAGAAAAAAAAAACTTCCAATCATAAATTTCTTGGGAACAAAAAAGAGTAAAACGTGGTGGCATCACCGCAGTACGAAGATCGTTGTTTTAGGTTTGTTTCTTTACTTTTTGGGTAAAGTTCGGTAAAATGAGAGGAAACTATAATCTCGCTCAATAATACACAAAAATTCACAAAAGTACGGGAACGCGAAAAACCAAAATTTTAACACGAAAATAAACGTCAATGCATGTATGCATATACATACGTATGCACATAACTAAACACATACTTTTGTACATACACACGCACGTATTTACTTACATGATTCAGCATACTTATGTATGTATATAGGTTTTTTATCTTAATTTCATATAAGAACTTATAAAACATTGTTCACCACTAGTTTCTAAACATTTTTCCATACATTTATTCATTTGTTTAGTTTTTAGGTAAATGTAATTTTTCTTGTAATTGTTTATTTTTCAAACAGCTGATTGATTTTGTGTTTGCCCAAACTAGCACGAAGAAAAAGTACGGGCTGTTTCGTGCAAGAACAAGAAGAAGATTACTCTCACAAAACCTCTCTCATTTACCCAATTTTCGAGTACGGGAACGCTTTTCGTGCAAATTGGGATCCCACGGGATCCCAATGTAGAGTAAAGAAACAAACCTTTTGCTTGTTTGTTGACATTTTGTTTCTCCCTTTTTTTCAACAGCTTGAAAAAATTTATTAAAACAAGTTTGTGTATTTGATTGAGCATTATTTATGTTTTTCGAAATACAAGAACTACAAAATATTACCTACAGTTTGTCAAGGAAATGTTTTGACATACATAGTTAAAATCCTTTTAAATTTTTACTTTTATCATAAATATTTTTATTTTTCTTTTGCATTATGAAATTTTTTGCTATAGATTTCATAAGTAAGGGCAGTACCTTAATATATTGAAGCATTTTTTTGGATGACAGCTCGAGTAAATTTGGCTTTATAGCTGGTAAATATGGAAGTCTCAAGGTCCCTATTCAAAACTTATGGGTTTATTTGAAAAATAGTATTTCCAAAGGGTATTTCAGGAACTAAATGGATTTTAAAACAGTAATACGAGGGGAATATGAGAAATTTCAGCGGAATATTTGGAAAAGAAAATTTTTTTCCATGAGAAGTCGTCTTACAAGCCGATTTAAAAATAATGGGGTTAAAAAAAATTATTTTTGTACACCTTAAAATCTTTCCTATTTTCTTACTATATAATACAAGGATGTAAAAACATTTTCTTGACAGAGAAATTTTTGAGTTTTTTTTTGGCTTTCGTGTAATTTTTATGCTCTCACTTTTTAATTTTGCTTATAACTTACTACTTATTTGTTCACGTAAATTTAAATAAAATGAAATCCATAACAAAAAATTTCATAATGCAAAAGAAAAGTAAAAATATTTATGATAAAAGTCAAAATTCATAACGATTTTAACTATGTCAAAACATTTTCTTGACAAACTGTACTTATTATTAAGTGTATTTTTATATGCAAATTCCCTTCTGTTTTGCAAGGGAAAGATTTTTAGTGAAAAAATCAAGCTCAACTGCGCTCATAATACCTACTTTTCCCCCGGAGAGTTTTCTATTCCCGCATTTGGTAAAAAAAGGGAAAAACAAATTCGTAATAGGAGAAAAGGGAAAAGTGAAAAAACTCGCGCGGAATTTTTGTTCATGATTGGGATAATTACCAAAAAAAAAAAAAAAAAAAAAAAAAGTAAGCAGTCAGTAAAGTATCTTTATTTTAGGTTACAGCACGTTTTAGACTACCCCCAGGCCATTATTTGATTATACCTTCCACATTCGATCCAAACGAAGAGGGAGAATTCATAATACGCGTGTTCTCCGAAACCCAGAACAACATGGAGTACGTATCGTAGTTTCTTTTTTGTCTGCGGACTTCGTGTGATATTTACATATGCATATACATACATATAAATACTCTATTAATTCTGATATTTGTTCTATTTTAATTTTTTTATTATTTTCAAATTAAACAATTTTATGATATTTGGAAGTAACAAATAATTCGTATTGTTTCATTCCTATAGGAATATAATTTAAATTGTTGCAATTTTCTCATATTGTAGTTTTTCGTCTCTGATATTTAATGTTGCATTTCTATATATTTTGTAAAAAAAAAATTGTTCGTATTAACTTTAATTTGAAATTGTTTTAGAGAAAACGATGATCACGTAGGTTACGGCGATGAGAACAACGTAGTGACACCACCAGTAAGTAAAAAAAATATGTAATTTTATAAATTAAAAAACAAAACTAATCAAATACATTATTAGCCCAATTCATTCAATAATCATGTGCACTTGATATTGCAAATTTATGCAATAGTGATTGCAAAATGCAAAGTCCATAGACCGATTGCATCCACATATTTCCGCAGCTTCCTGAAAATGATTTAATTCATTTTTTATTATTTTTATTATTTTATTTCTTATTTATTTGTTATTTGATTTATTTTCAGCGGTCAGTTTGCATTTAAGTGTTGTATATTGCAAATGCTCCAAGTCCAATTTTTTTAGAAATTGAGATTTTAATGCAGTAATGTGCAATAAGTAAAAATACATTGACTAAAAAGAAAAAAAAAATGCAGTTATCTCGTTTTTTGTTGTTGTTTTGTAGTGATGAGCAAAAGCTCATTGTCCGTCACTGGTTGTTTTCTCGAGAACCGTAAGAGATCTGAACCTGCAATTTTGACAGAATATGTAGATGCTTGGCCGCTACAACAACATATATCTATGTGACAGTTAAAAATTAAACCGTGTTCCAAAACGAGCACGAAAAATTTTAAAATCCTATGTACATACATTTATATATACATACATACGTATGTATATACGGCCAGATTCTGAAAACCATTTCGTTTTGAAACCGACAAATTTCAGGAAAATAATTAATAAGAAAGCTCACTTACTGCAGATTTTATTTGGTTTTAAAATTTCATATGCTTGAGATATTTTATGCGAACTTAATCTTGAATGCACTAAATTGTCTGATAAAGAGAACACTGTTTTCCGCTTTTGAAAATTTGCGATTTCAAAACGAAATGGTTTACAGAATCTGGCCCATAGACACTTGAAATTTTTCAAAGTTGGTGTATTTTTCTACAGATTACAAAAATTAACAAATAAATTAAAATTAAAGGGAATTCTATCAGTTAATGTAATTTTGACAACTTGCTGTATCTTGGAAGCCGTAAGAGGCATGAAATTTTCAAAACCGCTAAAACTAATAAATCCCAAAATTATAAAATCGCCAAAGCTAAACAAATATCTAAAACTTAAATAAATCGCCAAAATGAAAAAAATCGCCAAATGAAAAAACGCCAAAAACCGCAAAAAAAATCGCTAAAACAAAAATAGATCGCCAAAACCGAAAAAACGCCAAAACAAAGAACCGATAAAATCAAAAAAAATGCCAAAACTATATATTATATATGTATGTAGTCTAAAGTTCGTACAGTATTACATATCTAGTGTCCGTACGGAACCCTTCGTGTGCAATCAAAGTCGCAGTTTGATTGTTTTTTTTTTACAGGGGAGTCCCTGTAAAATTTTAAAATACATAATAAATTCTGTGTACATACATATATAGTGTTAGTGTACAGTAAAAATATTCTACATCACTTTGCTACGATGCAAAACCATTTGAACAAGATGGTGAATTGGGCTATTGTGTACTTAGCACATTTTTCGTCAATATTGTGTTTGAATTTAAATTTATCTATTGCAGCTTTATCCTAGTATGCCATCGCCCGTCAAGCCTGTAGATCCACAAAGGGATGCGCTACAGCGACTATTTAATAGTGTTGCAGGCGCAGACATGGAAGTAGACTGGATGGAATTGAAACGAATCTTGGATCATTCTCTACGAGATGGTGAGTACACAATAAATATGCTTAGTTAAGACCGTTGCGTTTTCTATTCGTTTATTATCTATATGTATGTACATATTTTTCTTTTAAATCTTACAAAAAAAAAAAAAAACAATATACAAACATATATTTTACTCTGTCCGTCTGTATGACAGTATGTACATATGTATATGAACATATGTATGTAATTTGGACATTTGCGATTTCGAAAATATTTTAGACATTTTGACATCAGTAATGTCCTAACGATTAACTGTAACCGGCTGCAGTCATAAAAATTGCAATAAATTCAATGCATTATCGTTATTTTGACATTATTTTTTTTTATCCGAAAATATAAAATATTAAGTTTGTTCATTTACTAAAAATTTTTACGAATTTGTAACAATTGTTACTGGAAAGTGTTCATTAACTCAAAAAGTTTGCAAGGAGAGAGCGTCAAAAGAGAGAAAATAATTGGGAGACAAAAAAATTCGTACAAATTATTACTAGTAAAATTTTTACTTGCAAGAATTATTGTGTTTTGTTGTCAAATTATGTATTTTAAAAATATCTGAAAAAGGAAAACTGAAAAATTTGCATTTCTTTCAAAAACATGTACATATGTATGTATACGTATGTATGTAAAAAGAAAGATCTTTTACATCTTGTAGATCTTTTAATTTTAAATTTAACAAAATTTACCAAAGCTACAATTTTTAAAAGATCTACAAGGCCCACATTGAATTCCGCTATTGTTTTTCTTTCATTAAGCCACATAAATTCAATTTTAATGGCAAATAATTTTGCTTGTTTCTCATATATGATCAGAGATGGAAAGTGGCATAAAAATAGTAAAAATACATGAAACTGTGTAAAGAATTTCATATTAAATGTCAATTTAAAAAAAAAAATTGCAATTTAAAATATTATCAAACAAAATACATCGGAAAAAGTACAATTGTATCATAATCTCCATCCATGGTTCTGGTTTACAAGTAAACCGTTCATTTAATTTTGTAAATGTCTGCCATACTCTCTCGTTGCTAGTTTCTGCTGGGAAAGTAAATGAACAGACCTATTAATGGAAATACATATCGCTCATTTACTAAAATAATTTCATAACTGAAAAAAGAAAACGAGTTTGAAGTATTCAATTTACACACAACTTAATGGAAAAATAATTTTTTTTTCTCTCTCAAGAGTTGAGTAAACAAGATATTTGTAAGAAATTTTTACACAATATGAAGAACGATATGAGAATTAATTCTGCATCACTAACTCGAAAATTCGATTTTTTGAGTTATGACGTTATTTGAGCAAATGAGCGATATGTATTTTATAGGGATTAGTTGAAATGGCGAAGCACAGCACAGTGCTTTGATGGGACAAAAATAGCAACAATTTGTCACAGTGTTTTGATTATCTTTTTAATTACCCTAAAACTCATTTATTAATACATATAGAAATAATAAAAGAAAATCTTAAATAAATTTAAATTTACTAAAAATAATTAAAAGAGCTTTTGGACAGCAAAACGAAAATATGTAAGTAAACTTTTTTATTGTTCGAGCTCGCGGACAAATTTTAAATTGTTTTATTCTGAATACGAATAAAACAATTTTTTTTGTATAGTTTTGAGAAATTGTACTCGTACATACAAATTAAATCAAGAAAAAAATTTATTACAAAAAACGAATATTTTACATACATACATACATATGTACATAAACAATTTTCATGAAACATACCAATACCAACTATTGACCTAGTTTTATTGTAACTCAATACCTAAACTAGAGATTCACACCAAAATGAAATAATTCCAATATATGTAAATTATACTCAATCTAATTACAGTCATTTTCGGATATTCAAAAAGAATTGGAATACATAGGTGCTTTTGAATGAAAATTTTGATTTCTATATTTAAACAATTTCATGTTTGTTGTTGTGATAATAAAAATCACCTGTTGTTGTTGGGGCGTTAAATTAGACTGTGCGCCCGTCCCATTGCCATTGCGTGATTATAAAAATGTTCTGTTTTCGCCAGCTCGAAAGCAATATCAATCGATTAAAATTAAAAATTGTCAAAAGAAAAACTTGTCCTTACGACAAGTAAATTTTTCTTTAATTATCTCGACTATATACATATACATATGTACGCCAGAATGCAATTTTTAAGGGCAGTCCTAATTAAATTACATTTCATTTTTAGTTTTTGGTATGACTATCATTTCATCAAACCACAATGGACCCAAATGGGTATCGAGAGACTGGAGGTGTGTTGCACCACCACCCTTCCTAACCATCATTTCATCTAAAACATTATTATTAAATCGCAAAGAGCCACATGTAACTGACTAATTTACATAAACATGCATACATACATACATACATACATACATACATACATATGTTCATATTTATGTGTTTACAATATGCAGTTTGTTCTTTTTCAATTATTTTGCATGTAAATTTTAATCATGTTATTTTCTTATGTTAAATTCTTTTTAACAATGTTATATTTATTTTTTTTAAATAAAAGTAGTGAATAATATTAGTTAATCACCCTTATTGGGAATGAAACTTCATGTGAAATGTGTTCCCTTTCCCTAAAATTGTGATCGGCAATGTTTGCGTTGTTGTTGTGTCAATATGCTATTTTCTAATTTAGTTCACCATTTTTTGTTCATGGGAAATATTTCCGATAAGGGTGAATATTCTGCCTTATAATGTAGCTTTATGCCGACGCAGGGCTCCCACTTTTGTTTTATAACCTATCCTCAATTTAAAAGTTTTCATCCCCAAAAATCCCTAAAGTAGCTTTTTTTCTCTCCAAAAATCCCTACGTTTACCCAAAATTAGAGCCACTTACATATATAAAAGAATTATGTATCAAAGTTTGTCATTTCAAAAACTTCAGTATCAAAATCTTCTGATTCATCCGTCAGTGCAATTTTGTTGTACATGTGATATGTAGAAATTAAAAAGTTTGAGCATTTGAGAAGATGAAATATATTTGACACACCAAACTAAATTATTTTAAAAGTGTGTAAATATTTATTATTTATTTATTTATTTTCACATATTCTACAAAGTCAGTTTGCAGAACATGGTTGCACAAAAATGGACGGTGTGAGTAAGACCACACGTCCATGATGTTATTAGGAGTATTCTTAAAAATGTTTTGTGACTGACTAGACCTATGCCTTCACATATTAAATAGCAACGTGATTGTCAACGAAATTCCATAAAAGAACCGCAAGACTGACTGTACACGGTTGTCCGTGGCAAATCAGTCAACCATTGCGAGCGAGACGAAAAACTCTCGAAGGCCAATCAACACACACAATCCTGAAATAATTACGGTGACGCGAGAGCTGTTCTTATTTATATTTCTTCTTTATCCCCTGGTAATTTTCAAAAAACTTTATCACCAATCATAAAAAATACCCTATTTGGAGACAAATCCCTAAAACTGTGAGCGCTGTGCCCACACCACGTCTATGCAATAACAAATTGGCACTTGCCCAATCGTTATCGTCGACAACAATTGTGTACTGTTGTGTTCTGGTATTAATATTCCCTAATTAGTAGCGAATATCAATATGCAGTCAATAGTAGTGAAATGTTGTCTACAACAAGTAGGCAAATTGGAATTTATGTCGACAAATAGCTACAATATAAGGCTGGATTAACATGAATCAGTTTCATTATTTTATTTTTGCAAATTTCTCTACATTCAATTCAATAATAAAAATTAATACATATGTACATACATGTAGAATTGCCAAAGTCGTCAGACATTACTGCACAAAATGCTAGAGAAAACTTTGCGCCTTTGTCCAAGGAAAATGGTGAGGGACTAAACAACAATACTAATACCGAATTTGATGGTAATAATATTGTGAATACGATCATTTCGTTGCTATGCGGACTTTGTAATAAGAACAATATTGACGAAATGCTTGGAGTTGATGATCAAAATAATACTACTCAACGTCTGGTGGATCATAATGCCACAGACGATCCCACCAATACCACCGGTGAGCAACTTCGTACTTTTAGAAAACCGATTCATTTCATTAGTTAATTTTATTACGTTTCGATTTAATTAAATTATGGTGTTGGCTATGTCAAACTTTTTTTTAGCTTAAAACAAAAAGTGACAAAAGCACAAGTTTGATTTTTGAGCGAAGACTATGAAGTGACTTAAAACTATGTACTATATTCTATTGTAAATCTGTATCTGTACTTACGTTTTATCTAATATTTTTTTAGTGATGATGGCAAGTCCCGAAGGTTTCTCAAAAGACATATGCCGCTCCATGGTGGCCATGCTGGATGCAGATAAGTCCGGAAAATTAGGATTTGAAGAGTTCGAAGCTCTGTTAACAGACATTGCCAAGTGGAAGGCTGTATTTAAAATGTACGATGTCTATCAAACTGGACGCATAGATGGCTTTCAATTGCGCACAGCCTTAAATTCCGCTGGCTACCATTTAAACAATCACATTTTAAATGCTTTAGTACATCGCTACGGCTCCCGCGACGGAAAAATTGCATTCGATGATTTTCTAATGTGTGCTGTAAAGATAAAAACGTACATGGGTAAGTAAGTTCAACGCCGTTTTCAAAGCAAGAAAGGTAAATAAAATTGAAAAAATACTTTTTGTTCAAATATGTAAATTGCTTTTGCTGTATGCATTTTTAGAAGCATAAGTTTAAGAAGCAGCAAAAGCAATCACAAATATTAGATTGTATGTACTATACATATCTTTAGCTGAAATGCAAAACGGCGTAACTAATAAAAATTTCAAAATCGAGTTTTTGATTGATAATTGTAAATGTCATTAAACTACGTACATACATGTTTTGACAAAATTAAACATTATACATGTACATACATACATATATGTACATACATATGTATAAGAATCTTTTAATTATTACTTACATGAATTTTTCTATTAACACACAGTTTTCCTTTAAAAATTTACAAATACCGCCTTTTTCTATAATTTTTTTTTAATGTAAACAAACCGATAGTATTGCCACACTTTCATCAAATTCTTTTGTTAAATAACCGAAGGATTGTGAAACAAAAAACGGTAACGGTATATACGGGAACATTTTAACATTATACCTTTTCTCCTTACGTGTATTTTTTGTTCCTTTCGTAACATGGTGTATATTTATTATACAAATCAAAATTTACTACCAGAATTTAAGCACACAAAAAATATATCAAAAGCTTACTATACTGGGCTGAACTACTATGTACTTAGATATGTATGTTATTTTGGCTTGGTGGTAGAAACAAGTACGTAAATTTCCAGGGTATCCCACACAAAAAGAAAAACTCGGGAAAATTGGCCATTTATAAATGCGTACTTGCGCTATACTATATGATTAAAGTATGTAATTAGAAAAGTTCATGAATTCTAGTTTCCTTGATAAAAAAAACAATAAATTTATAATATATACCAATAATTATTTATTTATTTCTGTCGTGAGAATTTAATCAATCGAAAAGGTTGGTGAATTTATGAAATAACTGGTGCTTTATCATATTAGAAAAGTTTCACAAGTCTGAATACTTCCTCCGAATCATGTGGATATAAACCCTACCATGACAATTAATAATCTTTATATCAATCGGATCCCATTTATGTATGTACATACATATATGTATGTGGTTTACAAGAATAAGAGTCTGAACACAATGTAACGATAATTTATTGCGGTGCGGTTTTTCATACGATTTTGAAGTAAAAACCCGCAGTGCGGAACAGTATAAAATTAAAATCTATTTTATTTTCTCTGCGGACTTTCTTATTCTCTCAATTTTTTACTCTCTTTCTCTTTCTCTTTCTGATGTTGCCATAGTTTTTGAATAATTGGCGGTATGAACAAAAAAATGATTTTCAAGTTCAAAAACTTTTGTCATAAAATATAAAACTTTAAAAAATATATCAAATATATCTGACAATGTATAAAATGTTAATAATTTCTTGTTTTTAGTTACTGCCATTACAAAATATTCGTGTATGTTCTGGCTTCCACATCGTTTTCACATGTTTTCTTGTGAGTTCGGATGTTAAAACACATGATAAGCCTGTTTAAGTTGAAATTTAGAAAGTAAAAATTAATAGTTTGTGTTCTAGCATCCGAATTTAGAAGAAAACAATTTGGAAATGGACGATATTCACACTTTTAGATTTTTTCGTTTTTTGCTCAAAATCGAAAACGAAAAAATCTAAAAGTTTCAAATCGTAAATTTTTAAATTGTGCTGGTCTAAATTCGGATGCTAGAACACACACTATTAATTTTTATTTTCTAAATTTCAACTTAAACAGGCGTAGCATGTGTTTTAACATCCTAACTCACAAGAAAACATTTGAAAACGATGTGAAAGCCAGAACGCACACGATTATACATGTATATATATACATACATATGTATATATGTTCCCGTCGTTCCTATAAGACGCAATTTACACTGTGCCTTTTCTGCTTGCATGTGTAGGCAGGCTTTTTCAGTTCGTTGGTAAGTGCCTATTCACATTATGCCTTTTTAGTCTGCCTTCTTTCGACAATTTTCCTTTAAACCCCCTACGAAAAGTCAAGCACATTTACATTAAGACTTTTTTCTTCATGACTTTTTGACGTTTGTATACACTCTTAGTGCTGAGAGTACGAAAAAACAAAGATAAATGTCAAAAATCACCTCGAATTTTCATTTCGTGCCTTTTGTTTTACTCCGCATGCTTCTCAACACCTCTCACCTACGAACTCAAAAAGCCTGCCTACACATGCAAGCAGAAAAGGCACAGTGTAAATTGCGTCTAAGAGGTGTTGAGAAGCATGCGGAGTAAAACAAAAGGCACGAAATGAAAATTCGAGGTGATTTTTGACATTTATCTTTGTTTTTTCGTACTCTCAGCACTAAGAGTGTATACAAACGTCAAAAAGTCATGAAGAAAAAAGTCTTAATGTAAATGTGCTTGACTTTTCGTAGGGGGTTTTAAAGAAGACAGGCTAAAAAGGCATAATGTGAATAGGCTCTAAGGAGCGTAGGTCCTCCATTACAAAATATTAAACAAATAGTACATTTTTTAGAAAATTTTATAAAAATGTATCCACAAAAAAATTAATAGAAATTTAAACAAACACTGACAAGTATTGCCGTAGCCATCTTCCGTTGTATTATGTTTATTGTTTTCTCCCGCAACGAGGAATCGCACCGCACCGCAAACACTTTGTTTAGATTCTAATGACAGCAGATCTGGGCTGGGGAACATCTTTAGCGTCATCTCACTCGCACTTATTAATAGTTATCGCAACTAACTGTATCTCTTACTGTTAGTTATTTTGTGGTATTTTCCATTATCAAGTGAAAACGTTTTAATAAGATTTAACTGGTGGATACCATAAAAAACTATAGGACACACACATAAAATTAGACCTAACGATATTTTATATACTTTTCAAGATATTGTTGCAAAATAAATTTTTCCAGTTATTAGAGATTAAAATTAAAGTATTTTGTCTTTCCTGAAAAACTTGTATATTTTTTAATAAAATTGACAATTTAACTTAAATGCACATACATATATTTTCTCTACCTTAGATATATTTAAGGACAAGGACACAGATAATACTGAAACTGCAACATTTACTATGGATGAATGGATCGAAAGCACAATTTACTCATAACTTGTTCAACGACTTAATAGTTTATATTATATGTATTTATTATTTGTATGATCGTACATACATTTGTATGTATAATTTTTATTGTTTATTAAATTGAAAATTTGTATTCTAAAACTAAACATATTAAACATATTTATATGTAAGTACTATGACTTTTTTCGTGTAATACATGGTCAGGGGTCTACTCTGTAATTCGAAACGAAAGCAAATGCTTTCGGATTGTAATGCTAATAACACACAAATTCGAAAGCATTTTCTTTCATGTCGAAATACAGAGTATGCCACCTGGACCTTCTTATTTGCTTATAGCGAGTATGAGCTGTCTAAGTATATACAAAAATGAACATACTTAGAACAAATTTAGCATTAAAAATAAAGTAGAAAAGACGCGAATTTTCCAAAGAAAAATTAATAAAATATTGTCATATTGCAGATAGACATAAAAAGCAAACAAATATCGTATTGCATTCAGAAAAGCTTTATATATTACCTAAATAATGCAGTTAAAAATACGAAATTAATAAATTAAATATCGATCCCTATTTTCGATTTTATCGTAAGCGACATGTTATCGAAAATAAAGTTTTTATTTAATTTAAAATTTTATGGGTACACCCATAGTTTAGAATTATCGATAAAAATCGACAAAATCGAAAATAATGCTCGATATATACATATGTACCAATTGTATTCAATACAAAATTTCACATTTTGTATAACAAAAATTACCTATTTTTAATTATCTACGTAAATAAAGAAATCAAAAGCTTACAATAAGTGATTTTTTTTCTCATCGTCAACTGTCAATCGTAACACTATTTTATTTCGAATTATATACATATGTAATAAATAGCATATGTAATATAAAGCAAATTGAAACGATAAAAGGAAGGAGAGATTTGCTCACACAGACGAAAATTATAAATAAAACTTAATTAACTAAATGAATACCACCGGAAAAATATACTTCAAAACCATACACAATATTCGCGAGTTGAGATATAATATGAAGAGCAAATTTTATTTTTCGGCGAATGTCAAAAAGTTTCCAATTTGGCAATGGGTATTCTCCATACGAAAGGAATTTTTGTACGTTTGTTGGTTAATCATCGTATATACGCATTTCCCTCCTACTCTTTTTTATTATTATTTTTGTTGTGCAATATTTTAGATTATTTCAAAAATGTTTAGATGAAGTGTAATTAAAAGTTCTCTAAGCAAGAACGGTATGCATACTAGACTGATTGTCAAATATACTTTTACATTCTCCATAATTTTAAAAATCGCAATACATAAAATCGATTTATTTTCTCTACTATAAGATTTGAAAAATTCCCCAACTTAGGGGACAAATCCAAAATGATGGCAGCCCGTGCAGTGTTGATATAGTAAAACACTGCATTATCGACACAAATTGCTTTTGTCTACGCATGATACAATTATACAGGTAACCGCAAATCGACAACAAATTTACAGCAAATAAAACAACAGGGCTTTTTGTTGCTAGTTTCTGGTGCCAACTGTCATAGAGCAATGAAAGATACACAGCGTGTGTGTGTGTTTGTAAAACATAAACAACATTTGGCAGAGTGCACCACGAAACAAGCAAAACAGCTGGCGCTTCGCGGTTACCTGTATAATTGTATCATGTGTCTACGTTTACATATTTCAGACCATGATACAATTATACAGGTAACCGCAAATCGACAACAAATTTACAGCAAATAAAACAACAGGGCTTTTTGTTGCTAGTTTGTGGTGCCAACTGTCATAGAGCAAGTGATTGAAATGAAAGATAAACAGCGTGTGTGTTTGTGTTTGTAAACCATAAACAACATTTGGCAGATGGCACCACGAAACAAGCAAAACAGCTGGCGCTTCGCGGTTACCTGTATAATTGTATCATGTTTCAGACATTACTCAGCGAACGAAGCCGAAGGAAAAAAGTCGGCGGCGGCGGCTGGGCACAAAATGCACCGGCTTTAAACGGAATGTCATATTATTTTTTTATTTGTTCACAAATTATGTATGTTCACCTTAACTTTTTTTACTTTTTATATTTTTGATACATCTTATACTAGGTACAGACTTAACAACGTATTTATGCAACCAGGCAGGGTGCATAGTCTGTAGTCTTGTTTATGCTTGTGTTCGAAGTTGCATTCGAAGTTTCGAAAATATCAAAATGTTTTGCATTGCAGGTTGCAGTGTCTGTGTCAAAATATTCGAAAACGTGTTGCGTAAGCAAGTTGCAAAGTCTGTACCTGCCTGCAAATGCTATGAACATAGGCGTAGAAAGCCCATTTTGAGGATTCTTTAGGATTAGGATTTCTGTTGCCCCCAGAATTATTAAAAATTGCATAAGGCCACCCTCGAAACAAATTAATAACGCCAATGGCTATGAAAAAGTAATACCAGATTTTTCAACTTAGTCCATTAAGCACTGGTTTTATGGCTTTTTAAATTTCATTTCATTTCATTTCATTTATTCCATTAATGTAATACATGTGGCCTATTGGCCATTTAAATTTATTACAAGGTTTTGATAAGAACTGTAACGTACTATGAATAGTTTAAAAATCCAAAAAATAACTAAATTAATTTATATTTATATTAATACAATATGCATACATTTATGATATGTACAATAGGCACGAGATCAAAGAAATGGACTTATATGATAGAATTTTGTACAAATTCATGATATATACACAATATGTACTGCATAATTCACTAAAAATATTTCAGGTTTGTTAAGCGCTTATATATTTATAAAAATTTGTTGAACAATTTTTACAGTTAAACAGTTTAGCAATGTTTTACAAAACTGTAGACCCAATAAAATTAGTTAGACAATTCTCGTGTTAAAATAATTTATTAATCGCCGCTGCAGTAATAACCTAGACATAGCAAAGTGACGTAAGTTTCTAAGTAGGCAATTCCATAGGCGAGCTGCACGTACTACGAATGATTTTTCATAAATAGAGTTGTAAATACGAGGTATGAAGATCTGAGGATTTCTTGTCGACCTAATAAACGAAATTGATTCAACAATAAAAGTAGGCCTTTGATTTTTTATAATATTAAAAAGGTAAATAAGTAGTCGAAATTTCAAATAGTCATCAAATTTTAAGTTAAGGAAGTTATGTATGTAATTCGAAACATGTGCCCTAATCCTAAGGCCAAAGACAAATCTCACAATCTTATTTATAAGAAGCCTTATTCTGTTCAAATTACCCAGAGTATACTTCCACACAATAGTTTATCTGAGACATAAGTAAGGCATGACCTACCACCTTTTTTACATGTAAAGGAAGAAACAAGTTCAGGTGATACAATCTTTGCAAAGTAAAACAAGTCTTGGAATAGACTTTATCAATATGTTGATCAAACGATAATCTACTGTCCAGTATCACTCCAAGGCATTTAATATTGTCAACAAATTCAATAGAAACATCTAGTATTTTTAAATCCAAGTAGAGGCTACCCGAACTGTTTGATCCAAATATTACAGCTTTGGTTTTGTCTGGATTTATTTTAAGTCTATTTGCCTGCATCCAATTTTCCACTACAGCTAGTTCAAAATTCATGGTAGATTGTAAAGCATCAGAGAATTGATTTTCTCCAGACCATAATAATTGGATATCATCTGCAAACGCAAATGATCTTCCAAAGCTAAATTCATCAAATAGATCATTTAAAAACAAAGTAAATAGAAGAGGACCAATAACTGAACCCTGTGGAACCCCCGACCTAACCTGTTTAACTCCCGAACTCAAACCATTTATGGAAACAAATTGCTCACGACATGTCAAGTAGGACCAAATTAATCTACAGGACGAAGTAGAGAAACAAAATTTAGTATTTAATTTCTTAATCAATAAATTATGATCAACCTGATCAAATGCCTTGGATAAGTCCAGAGAAATTAGTACAGTCAGTCTACCCATATTGATATTTCCTCTAATGTAATCGGTAAGTCCAGTCAGAAGAAGTCCTGTATTACTGCCACTACGAAAGCCATATTGGCATTCATTTAGCAATCGCTTATTTTCTATCCATCTTGTAACTTGATCCTTTATAATAATTTCAACAACCTTTGAAAGCGTAGGTAAAATACTAATCGGTCTCACATTATCAACAGAGAGTTTATGACCAATCTTTGGAATAGGTATAATTCGCGAAATTTTCCATGCACTGGGAAACTTTGAGGAAGTGAGTATACAATTTATAAAATAGAGAAAGTGTCTGTCCATAAATGGAAATATAATCTTAAGAAACTTTATTGAAATACCGTCAACACCAATCGAAGCAGACTTTATACCAGACAAGGCCAAAACAAGATCCGAAAGCGATATGTTCGAAAAAGAGAAACCATCGGTGGAATTATTAAATAACGAGAAATCTAAATTATCATCAATAGAATATAACTGGCTGTTTATGAAATGATCATTAATTGCATCAACATTAAAATCAGAATCTACATAATTGTTTTCAGAAATACCAGCATTATGCAAGGTCTTCCACATTTGTTTAGTATCGCCAGAGCGAAAAATACGGGCACTATACCTCCTTTTAGATTTCCTTATCTTTGACTTAGTAATATTGCGAAGCCTGCTATATATAGTCCAATTTCTGCCACATCTATCGGCATAAAAAGTCTTCAAAGCTATGTTAGTTAGGGATCTATGATACATTATGTCATTGTTAAATTTCGGTCGGAGTGGGCTATCTTTGCGCAAAAATTTTCTTAAAGGAACATAATTTAAAAGAGCATTTAAGAGGTTATTGAGAAACGAGAGTTGTTCGTCTGTATTTCCTGAAACATATAGTTCTGAAAAGTCGGTTTGAGCTAAATGTCTCTCAATGGCTGCTAGGTCAGTATTTGAAAAAAATAGGTTTTAATGTGGTATTAACACAAAAATTGAAGGATGCACAAACAAGTGAATGATGCGAAATCAAAGGAATTTGAAACTGAGCGGATGTATTGACTAGCATACTGTCACTTAATAAAAAGAAGTCAATTAAGGACACAGATTGATGGAAGAAGTCAACATGGGTTGGCATACAGTTATGCCAGCACCTTAACCCAAATCGTCTACAAAGCAAGCGCATATTCATAGATTTAGTAGCATTAAACAAGTCATTATTGAAATCACCAACCAGTAAGATGTCTTTATAACGTACAAAAATATCGCTGAGTGAGCGCTCCATTGTGCACAGGTCACCCGTAGGAAGATAAATAACACCGATCAACATCACATTAGTACCATTAAAAATTTCAATGAAGAGGCCCTCGCAGAAAATTTTTAAGTTGAGATCCCTGTATATAGTAGCTGGCCAAAGTAGCATCAGAGTGTGGAACTTTAATTGGCTTCTTATAGAAATTAATACACATACATGAATACATTTCTCTCGTTGGCTACCATGCCTGTATAGTGTTTTTCATTAAATCAGCAACATTTTTAGACGAAAACAGCCGCCAGGACCGGCGGCGGCTAAGCCGGTGCTGAAAATCGGTCGGCTTCGTTCTCTGCTTCTACTGCCCTCCAAATGCGCTGATTTACACGGGATTAATTGTGCTGGCATAACATGCCAGTTTGTGGGTGAGAGAGGCAAAGAGAGGGGTTTTGTGTTTGGCATAATTTTTCAACCAGCTACAACCCCGCATTAGCAGCACAAAACCAATACACACACAACTTAGAAAACTGCAAATGTTAAATGAATACGAAAAACACTAACACACACAAAGCTGTGTATACGTATACATTTTTATGCAGGATAAATTAGTCTCGTGTATTCTTAAAAAAACAAAAATTGTGCTGCATAAAAATTAGTCTCGTGTAAACTACCTCAATCTGCCTTGAATATTTTAATTAATTAAATTTTCGCGACTCACTATTCTCATGATTAGTTTCTTTTTGTTCTTTCATCAGCACACTTGCAGTAGCGGTTGTTGAATGAAGAAAAAGTTTATCTGTGTTTAAAACATTACCACCACAATTACAATAGCTTTCGAAAGACGAAAGATACTTTAGTGTGCAGTATTAGGTGTCATTACGCAATTTTCTCTTCCAATCAGAGTGACACATAAAAAATTTCAAGGGAATTTTTGAATATTCGCAACAAGAGCAACATAAATATAAAAAAGAGAACAAACAATATGCCTTGTCCTTTCCTAAATCGTTTGAGTGCTAATTTTGTACGTAATTATTCGGAAAATTTGATTCAAGTCTATAGTCGTTACTGTCCCGTATTGAGGAATAATGGTCAAGCTATCATGGCAAACGATGGGGGACAGTTTGATGTTACCCCGGCGAGAAGCTATGTAACTTCGAATGTTAATGCTCAAAATGTGGAGGACATAGTAGTAGTATTACCTAAAAAGGAGGATGTGACTTCTGCTCCACTAAAAACAGCTCATACATCTTCAGACCAATTTCCTTATGAAAACTTTTTCCATGAACAAATAATGAAGAAAAAGCAGGATCACTCGTATCGCGTTTTTAAAAAAGTGAACCGTTTGGCTGGTTCAGGTCTGTTTCCCCATGCAATGGAGTACTCAACTAGGGAAGAGCGACCCATTACGGTATGGTGTTCTAATGACTATTTGGGCATGTCGGCGCATCCGAGAGTGAAACAGGCTGTTGCGGATGCTTTAAAATGTCACGGGTCCGGAGCAGGTGGGACACGCAATATTTCTGGCAACTCTTTGTATCATGAACTGTTGGAAGATCGTTTAGCTAAACTACATGAAAAAGAGGCTGGGCTTCTGTTTACTTCGTGCTTTGTGGCAAACGATTCTACATTATTTACTTTAGCTAAACTCCTGCCGAACTGTCACATATTCTCCGATGCTGGAAACCATGCTTCAATGATACAAGGGATACGAAATAGTGGTGTACCCAAGCATATATTTCGTCATAATGATGTAGATCATTTAGAAAGTATGCTAGCAAAGCTTGATAAAAAAGTTCCGAAGATTGTTGCGTTCGAGACAGTACATTCCATGACAGGTGATATATGCCCTCTCGAAGAAATGTGCGATGTTGCTCATGAATATGGAGCTATTACCTTTGTGGACGAAGTTCATGCCGTCGGCCTTTATGGTAAACATGGTGCGGGAATTGGTGAACGGGATGATGTTTTGCATAAAATGGATATAATATCTGGAACGTTGGGAAAAGCTTTCGGTAATATTGGCGGCTATATTGCAGGATCTCATAATTTAGTTGATATGATACGTTCTTATGCTGCCGGCTTTATTTTTACCACATCCCTGCCACCAACTGTGTGTCGCGGTGCCCTACAGGCTGTAGAAATACTTGCATCCGAGGAAGGACGTGAATTAAGGGCACTTCATAGAAGAAATGTCAACTACTTGCGTAATCTCTTACGAGCTGAAGGTAGGTTAAGTAAAAATTAAAATTTTAAAAAACAAAAGAAAAAAACTTGGCACGATTTGCGAAAAGTTTCCTTTGTTAACAATTAACATAACATTTACATACATATGTAAATATTTTCTTTATACATACATATGTATTTTTTTTTCTGAAATTAGGTTTTCCCGTTGAAGATACCCCAAGTCATATTATTCCTATTCGTATAGGAGATCCTCTTAAAAGTTCTAAAATATCGGATCTACTCATGTTTAAGTTTGGACATTATATTCAGGCTATAAATTACCCAACAGTTGCACGGGGTGAAGAGAAGCTGCGTTTGGCACCAACACCATTCCATAATGTCGAAATGATGAACCAACTTGTGAACGATTTGAAGAAAGTGTGGAAAATGTTGGACATACATTTAAAAAAACAACAAATTCACGATGATGGTTATGTTACCAAAAATGATGTCAATGTCTTTATATAAAACTCGCAGTTAGTAAAATTGTTTCATTACTTCAAATACTGAAACAAACAAGTATGCATGTGTATGCGTGTATCTATAGATACACGCATACACACAGGCATTATTATCTATGTATGTATATACATACATATATATAAATATATATATATATATATATATATACATACATTCATATACATATAGAAACATGTATGTACATGTACATTTAACGGGTTTTTTTTGGTACAACCACTGGTGATTATTGTTGTTTTTGTTAATTATATATTTTATTATTTTTGTTCAATTTCAACTTTGGTTGATATTTTTACAAAATAAAATTTAAATTGGTAGCATGTGAATTATTTCTGTTTTTCTTGTTTTTATCAGAATATCAAATATCAGCCAGTAGCTGTATGTATGAACATACGGGTCGGTTCGGTAGCTTAAATGGATAACCAAGTATAAATATAATTGTAGAAAATTAAAAGATAAAGGTAAAATAAAAAAATACACCTTTAAAAATTTTGACATTCCTAAAGCTGAGTCTGTGTTGATGGATGGAACTGTTAAGTGTCTTACTTACGATGAGTGTGTTAGTATCTTGGATGATGAAATATCTTCAAATGCTGTTTGGTGGTGTTGCTTTATATGTCTCGAAAAGTATTAAGTTTAAAGTCGTTTGTAGAGAGACCGAATACCGTCCTAATAGGAGAGGAGATAGATCTTGTGTAGCTTTTGAATCTTTATTTATTGAAATACAGCTCTCAGGCAGAAAAATTCTTATAGGTGTAGTTTATCTCCCTCATGGTGACTTGGAGGCTCTCGAGAATAGTATTACTGATCTTACGACTAGGTACGATGACATTATAATATGTGGCGATTTTAATAACAATATGTTTGACAATATGAAATCAGCTTCTGTCAGAGATATGTGTTCCAGGCTTAATATAAGGTGTCACCATAACTCTTTGCCTACACATCTGAGTGTTAGATATGGTTCTACATCATTAATTAATTACTTTTTATTGTCTCCCTCTATGAATACACTGGTATCTGGCCAACTTCAAATTCCTGGTACTTCGCGCCATTCTTTTATATACATCTCTCTTGATATTATTGTACCGACAGTTGAGGAGTTTTTTGAATATTATGATTATAATGCTGTTGACTTTCAACTCCTAAGTCATATTCTTAATTCTTGTGATTTCAATAGGATATTTTGTACCGCTGATGTCAATGAGCATGCCAGTTTGATGTTTTCTTATTTATGTGCAATGCATCGTGCAGTACCACTTAGACGACGTAAAGTCTCGTAAGTTTTTTGATAATTCCTGGTTTAATACTCAAGAAATATCTAATATACTATCAATAAGAAATGCTTCTTATCGTTTATTTCTACGTGATAAAACAAATCAAAACTGGAGTAACTTCTGTCGCCTTAGAAATCATGCCAAAACTGTTATTACAAATGCGAAGCGAAAAGCACATGCCGTGTTTTTAAATAACAATAACTCAAAGCAACTTTGGAACAAGCTTAGGTCACATGGTTTGAGCAAGAATAAGTCATGCATTGAGGATGTTGATGTGAATGCTTTAAATGACTATTTTTCTTCAAACCAAGGTAATTCTGCATTTAATGCAAATATATTTAATTTTTCAAATGATGGAGGATTTTCTTTTCGTAATGATATTAACATTGCTTTACAATCAATAAAGTCTAATGCTGTTGGTTGTGATGGACTTTCGCTTAATATTTTAAAACTAGTATTTCCATATATAGGGATTTATATTTTACATCTTGTTAATAGTATTATTACTACATCTACCTTTCCTTTAGGTTGGAAAGTTGGTAAGGTGGTTCCCATAAAAAAAAGTTGGCGAATCTAATGAGATTGATAACTTACGTCCGATTTCTGTTCTACCTGTTATTTCGAAAATGGTAGAAATTCTACTGAAGGATCAGCTCATGTCTCATATTGAAGATGTCTCTTTTTTTTACTGATGCACAGTATGGGTTTAGATGTGGTAGAAATACAACTTCTCTTTTGTTGGGAATGACTGAAATTATAAGGCAATCTTTGAGTAAATGTCACCTAAATGTTCTTTTATCTTTGTATCTTACCAAAGCCTTTGATAAAATAGATTATGGAATTTTAATTTCGAAATTGCATCGAAATCTTGGTATTTCGTCATCTTCTTGTAATCTTTTATATTCATATCTTAATAATAGATATCAATACGTCACAATTGGAGATAAAGTATCAGGGCTTTTACTCGTCACGAGGTTCCGTCCTCGGACCTATATTATTTAACATCTTTATTAACGATCTTTTCTCCAATTTTGAATTTATATCGTCTTGTATTCCATTTGTTTTTGCAGATGATTTATTTTTTCTTTTTTTTGTGGTGAAAAACAGTTCCTGGACGTCATGCAAAATACAATTGATTATAGTATCGAAACTATTTTTCGTTGAATGAGCGAGAATAAATTATTTATAAATACCGCTAAAACTAAAGCAATGCTCTTTGGGCCCCCAAAAACTAATTTGGCCATAAAGATTGATATTCAGTTTGTTAACCAGATCAAATGTCTTGGTGTATGGTTGGATAATAGGCTTAATTTTGAAAGACATATTAATTCTGTAGCATCCAATGTTAATTTTGCACATCGACAAATTAATAATGTAAATCTTATACTGCCGGTGCAGGTAAAAGTAAAGCTTGTTCACACTTTGATTATGCCCATATTTTTGTATGGAGTTAAAGTTTATAGTCTCACTTTGGGTTACAACATTAGCAAACTTACGAAATTATTTAATAGAGTTGTTCGTTTTCTGTATAGTCTTAGAAGGCGCACTCATATGTCGAATTATGTATGTAGATTTTTAGGATGTTCATTCTTGAACTACTTGAAATTAAGACTATTACTATTTTTTTATAAAACATACAAGGATGGGAAAATATTGCATATAATTTAATTTTTTACCTTCAGCCGGTCTCAACGAAATCGTCAAATACAAATTCCAAGGCTAACTTCAATTTTGGAACGATCATTTCATAATGGAGTTGCAAGAATTTTTAATAATCTGCCTGACAGCCTTAAATCTTTTGTTTCTTCACATCAAACTTATAAAAGTAAAGTTCTATTATATATTGAACACAATAACTTATAGTTGCAAATTGATATATGAAATTCGTACATACATACATATGTAGATATACATACATATGTCTTATACTCTGTTACTATACAAACGCAACTGTTAATTTATTTGCTTTCCTACAATACAATATCGGTCCTAAACTCTCTCTTCTACTTTAATATTTATGTGATACTAGCTGACCCCGGTCCGCGTTGCTGGCCCTAAGCAAACATTAGTGTTGTATATGGCATTGGTGGTACAATATGAAAATTGGATTTTGCCCACGAATAAACTAAATATTGCGCCATCTGTCGGACGAACTTCAAACTACACAGAAACACTCCTCACGCCCCATACAGCATGTATATAAAGTTTGGTCTAAATCGGTGCAGTAGTTCATGAGTTACGGTGCAAAATCACAAAAAAAAAAACTAAATATGGCGCCATCTGTCGGACGAACTTCAAACTACACAGAAACACTACTCACGCCCTATAGAGCATGTATATAAAGTTTAGTCAAAATCGGTTCAGTAGTTCTTGAGTTACGGTGCAAAAACACAAAAAAATTGCGCCATCTGTCGGACGAATCACTATTTCTGAAAGGGGCGTAGCATTTACCGGGGTAGAATATATATAACAACACGCGCCGGCGAAAAATCTGTTGGGGCATTGAAGAGTTCACCCCTAACAAATAAACGTGTATATGTGATATATTGATAAATATTCTTTACATACATACATATGTATGTATGTATGTTACATTTATTATAACAGTCTACATTAGTTTTTAAGATTTTCACCGAATATATTATTATAAAGTTTTGTTATATGTAGTATTATATTATGTAGACAATTTGTTAACTAGTTATGGCCCATTGGGTTCAGTTACTTAAAGTTGAATAATAAACTGAAATTTAAATTAAATTAAAAAAAAAAAATAACCAAAATCTAGTTTTTTTTCTTCTATTAATGCGTATGTACATATGGATGTATCATGCCATATCTGCCAAAAAAAAATGCTTAAGCCACATAGTTTTCGAAATTAATTTTTTGATCAAAATCAGTCATCGTAAATAATCGATTACCGTGAAAAAAAACGAAGTCCAAAAATTGTGTCGGTTAAGATTTTTTGGCGGTTATGGTGCGATATGTACAGCCTCATTCAAAAAACCCGCTGCATTGTAATAAATTAAATTATGTACTTAAATTACTTATTTCATCAAAGATTTTGTTTATAAATATTGGCGCGTAGTCATAGTCAAAACAACGTACATGAACCATAATCAATCAAAAAGTCGATTTCGAATTATTGTGTAGTTACGTCCGTTTGCATTTAAGGTGACGATATGTACATATATGTATGTATGAACTTATATACATATGTATGTACATACAAATGTGTATCAAAACACATTATTTTCTCAAATTTTAAATTTCGCTTTTTAAAAAACTGCAAGATTAGGTATTTGTAAACAAATATCAAATCACTTTACTTATTGGCGTAGCTAGAAATTTTTCCAAGGGGTTAAGGCAAGGGAAGGGCCATTATGGCTGGTCATTTTCATGAGCAACATTAAAATAAATAGTTGCATGCAATTTTTAATAATTCTAGGGGGCAACAGAAATTCTTAGGGTTGCAATGCACCATTCCCCCTCCCCCAGAATGGGCTTTTAAGGCCTATGACTTTACTATTTTTATTTATTTATTTTATTAGTTCATAGCAGTAATACAAAGCCTATAGGCCAAATAATATATTACATAGCATAAAATAGTACCTTACTATAACAGCTTGTACAAATAAATGTTTACAACAAATTTATATATACATATGTATGTATACATATATACATATGTATATACATTTTAATTTTTATATATGTATAATGATTATAACATAATATAACTATTATGTACATATCATTTGAACATTTTATAAAATTTTCCAATTTTCTAGAATACCTATACTTTTATTTTTAATAGTATTCAAAATTGTGAATACATTTTTCGTTGACTGTGGAAATAAAACGCCCGTCAATGCATAAATTTACTTGATTTTTTCTGATTTCATTGAAAACGATGACACGGCATTTATGTGCATACGATAACGAATAAAAAGCTTAAACCAAAAACAATTCAAGCGCGGTGAGTGTATGGTCAAATGAATTTATTTAGTAAAAATATGTAGATATGTATGTGTACATGTACATTTCGTGTTTAGTAACTAAAGTTATTTAATTATGCACATACATATATATTTGTACATACTACATACATATGTACATACAAATGTATGCGCATATATACACATGTACTTAAGTATGTATGTACATATATATCGTTACCTTAATATAGAAAGGTCCTAACTCATTTTTTTCTATTTTTGAAATCGAGTTTATTGTATATTTCGATAGAACATCTAATGTACCGAAAAATGTAAAAATCTCGATTTAAAAAAATATTGAGTTAGGGTCTTTCTATATTAAGGTAACGATATGTATGTATGTATGTATGTATGTATGTATGTATGTATTTACATATATCTAAGTACATACTACTTAAGAAGTGAATTACTGAAAATACACTAACGAATTGCGAAAAACGCGTAAATAACCAGAAAAGTGGATAATAAAAATCAGGAATTGCAAAAAGGTGGAAAATTATTCAACATTTCAATTTTGTGTATTGTCAATGACCTTGTTTAACTACATATCGCCACCTTAAATGCAAACGGACGTAACTACACAAAAATTCGAAATCGAGTTTTTGATTGATTATGGTACATTATATCAAACTATCTAAATACATAAGTACATATTCACGCAAATATTTAGACCTCTGCGATAAAAAATTACGACTTTATTAAAGAAATTCAAACGGACGTAATTACGAATGCATCTATTTTTCATTGCAAAGAACGTAACTAACATAAAAGCTTAAATATGTATATATAAAAAGGAAATAAATGATTAAAAATATATAATTATCCATACTACAAGTAAATTTCGAAGAAAATGTTCAAGGACACTTTATTAGTACTGATTTTGAAACGTTTTCTTTTTCTCCTGTTAAAAATATAAGTGTGTAGTTACGTCCGTTTGCATTTACGGTGCCGATATTTCAACAAAACTATAAAAATGGTTTTATTTAATTTGAAAAAAGTTTTACTGTATTTGAATAAAGTTGGATTTAATTTGAAAACGGTTTCGTTTCATTTGAAAAAGGCTTCGCTTAATTTGAAAATAGTTTCGCTCAATTTGAAAATGGATTCGTTTAATTTAAACTGAAAATGCTAGTTATATAGATAATACAGCAAAGGCTCGATATGTAACAATTACTACAAAGTGGTAAAAATGTTCAGTAAATGGACATACCTTATGTATTGCATTGTACAGTGTACAATGTACACACTAAAGAGCTGCACAGAATACTCGTATCACCTGCTACTGTACACTCAAATACAATAAATGGTGAACACAATTAGAAAATAGTACATTGACACAGCAACTACGCAAAAATTTGCGATTACAGTTTTAGGGAAAGGGAACACAATTCACGTGAAGTTTTATTCCCGATAAGGGTGATTTTGTTCAGTTTGTCAAGTTTGAATAATAGAGTAAATGTTTTAACTTCGCTTGGGGTCGATTTTGTTTCACTTTCTCAGTGTGTGCCATTATACAAGAGGTGTGTTCGTTTACTTCTGAAGTAAAATGCAGTAAATGAGTAATTACTGAGAAAATTTTAAAATTTACTCTCAAAAAGAGATGTTGACAAAAAAGTACGCGAACAGAAAAATAGCAAAAATTAGTAAATTAAAAAAATATATAACCTTTTGACTATTCAACTCTTTTAATTATAGGTACTTAATACAATATGTTTATAACACGAACAATCTATGATTATATTTTGTAATTTATTTCATGTAATATTTGTAATTAATTTCTTCTATCGATTTGTTGTCGGTTAAATTAATAAAAGTTACATGACTATTTGTTAATGCTACTGATTACCTTAAAAGCAAGTGCAATACTAGGCAACCAGATACTTTACAGTTTTGCAACTCTGAGTATTTAGAATAATTTGCATAACAAAAGGATTAATAAAGTAAATTACAACATATGTATTAGAGATCGACCGAAGGCGTTTTTTTTTGGCCGAAGCCGAAGCCGATCTTCGGCTAAAATCCTAAACTTCGGCCAAAACCGAAGCCGAATGTTTTAAATTTTAAAAATGATACTTGTTTTATATGAATTAAGAAAAAATTTTGCTTTTTTGAGATCACTGAAATAGCTGTAATATCTATTGGATACATAACAAGAAAAATAAAACTATTTTGCAATTTCTAGATTGCTTTTTCATATGATCAACGACCAAAAATAATGTTATTTTTCAAGCTTGGAATGAAAAATATTCGGCTTCGGCTAATCGGCCGATTTTTGCCATAGGCCGAATGTTGGCCGATTACCAATTTTTGGGCGAAGGTCGAAGCCGAAGCCGATTAATCGGTCGAACTCTAATATGTATGTATGCTGTGCACGATGTGCATGACCATTTGTACAAGATTGTGAATTGGACTAATGAAAAAGCAAGTACATTTGTATGAGTGAAAAATACTACGCATTTTGATTGCAAGAGAATGCCTTGAAATTGATTGCTAACCATTCATTGCAAAGCTTTAGTACACACATACTAAGAAAGGATAATTTCAAATTTCACAATTTCTTATAAAATTGCCAAGCTGAAAAGGTTTAGTGTAAATCTTACTATGGATTCGAATTTAAATAAAATAATAAAATGTAATCATAAAAAAAAATCATTGCAAAGCTTTAGTACACACATACTAAGAAAGGATAATTTCAAATTTCACAATTTCTTATAAAATTGCCAAGCTGAAAAGGTTTAGTGTAAATCTTACTATGGATTCGAATTTAAATAAAATAATAAAATGTAATCATAAAAAAAAGGCATCAGTAAATACGTCAACTAATATGTAATTGAATTTTTATTTTTGAAACCTCGCAATTTAATTATAATAATTCAAATTTCATCATATACCTGAATATTTTCTATTGTATACACATGTTTATATTTATGTATGTATGTATGTAAACTACACTCTTTTATTTGTTGTGCAAAATACACAAAACAGTATTCTACATATCGCTCATTTGCTTCAATAGTATCATAACTCAAAAATTAATTTTTTAAGTTAATAATGCAGAATAATTTCATATACATACTGCATATGTACATATGTAAATAGCTTGTACTACCACCGTACAGAGTTGTATATAAATTGCAAAATTAAAGGTGTCCTCTGTAAAGTTGAGTTGTGACACTTTTAAAGTAAATGAGTGATATAAGGTACATGTCGCTCCTTTATTATATTTTTACGTACATACATACATATGTATGTAGTATATGACCAAAAAATCAACATTATTAAGTCTTAGCATACACTATGCAACTCTTATCGCTAAGCTGATTAGTTTGTTAGGTAATAGAGAGTGAGAGTGACGAGCAATAAGACTTGCATAGTGTAAACGTTATAGAACTAAATAGAACTCTAAAATTTATGTTTTTCGCCCCTACTGGAAAAAATTAAAAAGCCTACATTCGGGTTTTTAGATTTTAAGTAACGATATCAATTATGTTGCCATAGAAATTTGGTGGAAAACAAATCTACAATACATTTATGTATGTATGTATGTATATTAAAATGTTAAAAAAAAAATATGAAAAGAAAACTTTCCTCCTAAGAAATATTTTTATCAAGCAATGGGAATGTTAGATAATTTTTTAAGTTTAATAAAACTAAATAAAGAAAAAATGACAGTGTTAGTTGTGGGTCTTAACAACAGTGGAAAATCGACTATTATTAATAATTTTAAAAAGAAAAATGAAAATAAATCGTTTATATCAATACCAACAGTTGGTTTCACCAATGAGGAATTTTACAGTATGATATCCGACCAACCCAAACCAAACCGAAAACAACCAAAGCAAACCATGAAATGTGGCATAATATAATTTAAAAATATTGCTTTATAGGTCATGGAGTTAACTTCAATATAATTGATATGTCGGGAGCCTGGAAATATAGAAACTTGTGGCAACATCAGTTCAAAAACTGTCAAGGAATTATATATGTAATAGATTCTAGCGATAACATGAGAATGGGTATGTATTTTTTTTTTTTAATATTTAGGGATTCTATATTATTCTGAATATACATTTTTCCTGAAAGTGGTTGTCAAAGAGGAATTATATACCTTACTACAGCATCCCGACTTGACAAACCGGCAAACCCCCATATTACTATACGCAAATAAAAATGATTGTATAAATGCATTATCTAGCGTTAATATTGCTGCAGGTAAGGAAAAGCAATATTTTTTTTTATATTATTTACCATGAAGTTGAAAAGAATGTACATCGACTCAACTCTTGTTTAAGATGTAAAGAATTTCACTTATAATTTAAACATTTTTTATTAAAATTCAAATATTGGACTAATCATTATTAAATAAAGTTTCGGAACGTTGGAAGTAAAACAAAATAATTCGATTAAAATTTTAATAAAAAATGGGCCTAATTACGAGTGTCGTATTTCGAATACTAGTACAAAACCGTCGTAATCGAAGCCGTAATACACGACACTCGTAATAAGGCCCAATATCTTTAAGAAATACCTATTTACATAAGTCTTTAGATAAATGGTAAAGTTTATAAATAAAAAATTTAAAATAAAATTTGCCTTAAATCGGGTTTAGCTCTCCCTCTCAAAAACAAATAAGAATTATTATAAAAAATAAACAAAAATTATTAAAGAACAGAAAGTAAATAACAAAAATTGAAAAAATTATATACATATGTACATATACATATATAATACATACATATACATACCTATACAGAAAATATGTGATATCTTCTAAACGGCCGGACCGTTTTTTCTTAAAACATAGCTAAGAACCTTCTCGATCAAGCCACCTTTCCAACAGAAAAAACTAAATCAAAATCGGTTCAACCGTTTCAGACACACACTTTAAACTTATAAAACTCCTTTTTTTGGTCGGTGGTTAAAAAGAAAATATTGGGAATTATCGTGATTGGCGGCGTATGTACATATTTCAATATCAACTACATTTTGGTCCTAGATTTAAAAGAAGAAAATATTCTTTAATCCATTACAAAAACGTCGTAGTAGGAGTCGAAATACGCAAGTCGCGATAAGCAGGATTAGATAAAAAAAATTGGACGCGACCCACATGTTCCGAGTTATGGGACTTTAAATTTTTCATATAAGTCTGTGCATTGTGCATTGCATTGCTGAATGTATCAATTGAGAGCTGTGAAAACAACCTTTAGTAAGCACCGCCAATTTGGGAAAAACCATGATGGAGGATAGCATAGTGTTTATATAATTTTGAGAGTGTAAGGCTAAGCCCGTTTTCTTCCAAAATATTAGTATGTTATTGGTGTTTCCACTTGTAGCTTTAGATCTGGCATCAATAACAAATAAGCCGTGGCACATCAGTTCCAGTAGCGCAAAAACTGGCGATGGACTTGACGAGGGTGTACAATGGCTAATTCAACAAATGCGCTTAAAAAATCAACGCCGTTCTTCAAGGAAAGGCAACAGCAAGTGAAGTTATAATAAAATTTACATAAATATATGTATGTATATTTAAATATCTATGAATATATTTTTGTACGTGCATGCACATACATAGCATACCTAAGTATGTACAAATATATAATTTTAATGCTATTCGTCAGATCTTACATCACAATAAATAAATTAAAATATATTTAAGTTAATAAATACCTACTTAAGCACGAGTGTTAAATAGGATTGTATCTAAAGAACATACCGGCACTATCACTACTTGATCCCCACAGAATTTTAGTTTTGAATGGCGTATCAACATGCATTGTTACCAAAATAAGTTCACTTTAAGCCAAATTATCTAAAGTTTAGTTTTTCACTAAATAACTTTAATAATTTTCAATGTAACGGGTTTAGAAATATTAATATACATAACTTAATAAAAGCAATATAGTGCAACAAAAGTTTTGAGCGACTGAGTACCGAGTACTTCTCAGTACTCAAAGGAAACCAGTCAAAACCAAGGTAGCTCAAACAGGCAGTGATGCCAACTATTTATAACCCAAACGCGCTATTCCCCTTCTCAAAACGCGATAGAACGCGCTGAGTTACAGCATTGTCAACTATTTATAGCCAAAACGCGCTATTTTTATGCGTGCTAAATTAAATTTTAATAAAAGTCGATGTATGTATTAGTAAATATACTTTTTTTAGCAACTCTTTTCAGATTTTGCAATATTGCTTCTTCGAAACTATATCCTAAATAACTAAAATAATTTAATATACATAGAATCAAAATCACCCTATAATCGAAATCCTTAGTTTTTATTTTAATTTTCTTTAACAAACTTTGTACTAGTCGAATAGTTTTGCGATTCAAATGGTTTTTGCACTTCAGCTATAATAGATACTTGATAAGTTATATGCATTTTTTTGGTCACATTACGACTACATATTTGTAGTTGTGAAATTGAAAGATATTTGCCATTTACAGTATTAAAATGCGTTTTTAATTCTAATCACAGGCAAGGAAATTTTATTTGCAGCAGCTGAAAATTATCAGAGTTTTGGATACTAGAAAATTGGTAAATTTATACAAAAAAGGAAAAAAATTAACTGAAATGATGTTATTGAGTTAATCCAAAACGCGCTAAGTTACCGCTTTTTTTATTAAACGCGCTAAGACGAAAAAAACCGCGTTTAGCGCGAAACGCGCTAAATTGACAGCGCTGCAAACAGGTACCGCCATGATACAATTATCTTGGGTACCGCCACTACTACAAAAAAATTACAACACCAAAAAACACACACACAACAAAAGTTGGTACACAAAAAAAAGGTTTAAAATCTAGAATCAGTTTCATTTCAAAAAGAAACGTTTATGAAATAAAACAAAGTGTGTTTACTTTTTAAAATAAAAGTGCACGTTCTTGTTTTTGAACTGCTTCGTTCAGTGTATTTATTAGTTGGAATTGTTCCCCGTGAAAAATTTGTCGCACAATTTTTTCATAATTGCCCTCATAGTTTTCAAATGCTTTTCCGTCGATTGGTTTCTGGTTTGCTGCAGACATAATGCATTTTGAATATACTGTGCCGCAAGCCAGAAACCAACCGACGTTTTGTCAGTTGAAAAGGGGTCAGCTGATGTACACTTACGCTAATGCAGCCACCTTACTTTATCTGCTTTCATTGTGTGACGTGTGCACGGCCTATTTATCAGGTCAACGCAACTCTCACGATGATTTTTGTTTTTATGGTTTGCTTTCTTGTTTGAGCTGTCAAAAGTTATTTGCACCATATACTTTAGTTCATGATACAATTATACAGGTAACCGCGAAGCGCCAGCTGTTTTGCTTGTTTCGTGGTGCCATCTGCCAAATGTTGTTTATGTTTCACAAACACACACACACGCTGTATATATTTCATTTCAATCACTTGCTCTATGACAGTTTTCACCACAACTAGCAACAAAAAGCCCTGTTGTTTTATTTGCTGTAAATTTGTTGTCGATTTGCGGTTACCTGTATAATTGTATCATGCTTTAGTTCATGTTTGTGTGTGTTTCTGACACCTTAAACATAAAGTTGTTTTTTGTATTGCTGTGTTTTTGTAGAGTTGCGTTGACCTGATAAATAGGCCTTGGACGTGTGTTGAAAACAGAGATGTTCTTGTGATACAGACAGTGATCTTTGTACCTTGAGGCAGATTTTGTTTAAACTTTTCTCTGAAAATGTTGGGAAGCAGGAAATTCTTGGGTTTAAAAAACTTGGCAAAAAAAATTTGTGCTATCGGCAAGTAGAAAACACAATTCATTTGCATGCATACTAATTACAAATGCATAAAGAAATACATACATATACATGTGTGTATGTAAATTGTTTACATGAAATCCTTTGATTTACATACATAGATATGTATGAATAACCAAAATAATGATCATTTACAAGGCATACATATTTATGTTGGATATGTAATTACATACATACGTATGTATATATTAAGGAAGTCGGGTTTTAATATTAATGTACATGTTTCAACATCAAATTTAGTTGCCTATACTATTTTCATCTAATATTGGTCAAAGTCCAATAAATATTGCGTATGTACAGTGTCTACGTACATACACACACATAGTATGTATATGCATTTAACTGCATATGTACATAATTATGTATAAATCTTATGAAAAAAATATTTTAAAATGGTTCAGATGCTTCGCGCTGCTTGTCTACCCCGTCTACTAATGCCAAAACACAGGGGAACAATATTGTGCTGGTGGATGGTGTGAGATCCCCATTTTTATTATCCGGAACAACGTACTCGAAATTGATGCCGCATGAGTTGGCCCGTCATTCCCTCTTGTAAGCTAAAACACAGCTAATGATTAAACGCAAAGTTGATAATTTGTATATATTTTTTTTATAAAATCAGGAGTCTTTTGCGTAAAACGCAAATAGATAAATCAATTATTGATTATATTGTTTACGGCACAGTTATACAAGAAGTTAAAACGTCGAATATTGCTCGTGAGGCAGCTTTAGCAGCAGGTTTCAGCAATAAGACTCCAGCACACACGGTTACAATGGCTTGTATCAGTTCGAATGCGGTGAGTAATCAGCAGTAATAGGAAAAACTAAATATATATACATATTTGCGAAACAATGATTTTGTGTAAAAATGGCATCGATTTGTTAGTGCATATTCTGATGAAAATACATTTTTTTTCAGAGTTGGGGTCATAAATGCATGTTTGTCTCATATTTTGGTATAAATTCATGTTTTTGTAAAATTTGCTAAAAAATCTTAATTTCAACAAAAAACCAATTGTTGAATTATTACTTTCACAATTATAATATTAGTAGGATAACTGGATAGTAATGAGCCCCTGTGGTTGAGTGGTAGCGATGCTAGCCTCTCAGTCCAGAGGTCGTGGGTTCAATTCCCGCCATAGACCCTGGTTGTTTTCAGCAGACAAGCTAATCCCTTCGTAGTTTTTGTTGTGTTTTTTAAAGACGATGTCAAAAATCTTAGAACATTTAATCGGAATTTTTCAAATTTTCAAGAACAATACAAGTTCATCAACTGGATAATATTTTACAACTATTTTATAAGAATTCATATACAGCATTGTAAGCCAATTTATAAACGTACTACTTGAAAAAAATAGCAATAGGCCTTGCCGCTTGTTTACCAGAAACAAAATAAATATTAATAAAATTACACAATTGTTCCTCTATTGGACGTAACCTTTATACTTTATTGCAAATTTTAGGCAATCACCACAGGTATGGGATTAATTGCTACCGGCACTTATGACGTCATTGTGGCTGGTGGTGTTGAGTTTATGTCCGATGTTCCTATTAGATTCTCCCGCAAAATGCGTTCTTTGATGTTGCGAGCCAATAAAGCCAAAACTCTTGGACAACGCTTGTCATTGCTCTCTACATTTAGACCAAACTTTTTGGCGCCAGAATTACCAGCTGTAGCGGAATTTTCCTCCGGTGAAACAATGGGACATTCAGCCGATCGTTTAGCTGCTGCATTCAATGTTTCACGCCAAGAACAGGATGAATACGCTTTGAGATCTCACACTCTTGCTCAGCAAGCACAAGAAAAGGGATACCTTACGGATTTAGTTCCATTTAAAGGTTAGCAAGTTTTATTTCCTCAATAGTAATTTATCAATTTTTTTTCTAAAAAAAATAGTTTCTGGAGTTGATCAGTTGGTGTCTAAAGATAACGGTATTCGAGTATCGTCCAAGGAACAGTTGGGTAAATTGAAGCCAGCCTTCGTAAAGCCATATGGTACTATAACTGCAGCTAATGCTTCATTTCTTGTATGTATCTTCAAGTTGTTTAATTTTAGTACATACATTTTTCCATATAAATTTATTATTTGTTCTTGTAGACTGATGGTGCATCTGCTTGCCTCATAATGACTGAAGAAAAAGCTAAGCAGCTGGGTCTGAAACCAAAAGCTTACCTGCGTCAATTTGTATTTGTATCCCAAGATCCGGTGGATCAATTGCTTTTGGGTCCGGCTTATGGAATTCCCAAATTGTTGAAAAAAACAGGCCTCAGCATCAAAGACGTAGACACATGGGAAGTCCATGAAGCTTTTGCTGGGCAGATCGTTGCAAACATTAAAGCTTTAGAATCCGACTGGTGGTGTAAAACCTACTTGGGTTTGAGTGAAAAGTATAGTTCTCCAGATATGAGCAAATTCAACAACTGGGGAGGCTCCCTTTCCATTGGACACCCTTTTGCTGCCACTGGTGTACGTCTTTGTATGCATACTGCTAACCGTCTTGTTAGAGAAGATGGAAAATTTGGTGTAGTGGCAGCATGTGCTGCAGGTGGCCAAGGTGTTGCTATGATGCTCGAAAGACATCCCGATGCAATAGCAGTGTAGTTAAATTATAAATTTTTTTTCCTTATACACTTTCATTTTTATAATCATAATAATAAATAAATAAGCTAATATCTTTTACTTTTATATATTTGTACCGAAAAACATTGGGTTAATGTTTCTTCGTTTGTTGATATCCCTACTTTCATATATACATACATACATATGTGATTCTTTGCCTAACTAAAAATTCCATGAGCTTTCTCGACCTATTTTTTTTTAAATATTTAATTGATTATACATATATTATAGCTAATAGAGTAAAGAACGCATGTGTTCAAAAGTTATTATTCGCAACAATCCCTAATACATTAAGAACTAAATGGCATAAATATAAGTATGTCCTTCTGTAGTTTTTGTATATTTCAAATTTATAATCTAAATCAAATCAAAAATATCAACTTGTAGATTTAAGTAAGTTTTCTAATCTGCGGAGGCACATAATGTTCATCAACAACGCGAGGTTTTTTCTTTTTCCCAAACCATTTCTTTGGATAAAATACCTGCTTGTTGCATATTTCCAAATCGAGTTTATCTTCATTTTCGAAGAACCAAAGTAGATCTTTTTTCTTTGTGATTTCCTTTCCGGTTAAATCAATATTCTCTATCCTCTCTTTTTTTGCTATTTCTCTTTCAGCTTCTAATTGCTTTTGATCCCTGTGTTGCTGCCAAATGGGCAGCAATTGCTTCTGCTTCTCGGCCAATGTAGCGACTTCTTTTACAGAAGCTTCGGCTAAAAGTTTATCAACAAAATTCTCAAACAATTCTTTTGAATGCAGTTTACAAATTTTTTCGATGAAACCGTCTTGATTTTCACGCCGAAGCATTTTCTTACATATATCAGCAACGTCTTCATTTATTTCGTTCACGTTTCCAAGTAAGGCCTTGTCCAGCGCAGAGTAGTTTTTAGTTAGGACAAAACCCAGGATTTTTGCATTTTCTTTTGAATTTCCTTCCAGAATTCTAGATTCAATTTTCAAAAGCGCTTTTCCGATTTCATTGCCTATATCATATTCACAAGCATTTCGTAGAAATTTTACTCTAATTTTTTTCTAAAAATATACGTGCAATATTAATTTGCATTTGTTAACTTCAATAATGCATTTATTACCTCTTGCACCTTTCCTTTTGGTGGTATATTGGCTTTATCGTCATCAGGCTTATCTGCACAAAGTTCGTCTTTCAAAGTTTTCAGTGATGCTTTTAAGCAAAACCCTTGAACGAATAAACTATCCACCTCATTTGATAATACTAACTTTAAAGTCAAAGGCATTCCCAAGGTATACTCCTTTTCTTCATGCAACGTTTGAGTAACCGCGAAAGCAGTGAAATTGTTCAGAAATATTCCGTACTTTGGACGATCTAGAAGAACCGGAACTACTTCTTGAATAGTTGAATTTTCCAACAAATATCTGACCACTGCAAAGTGTGTTGATTCTAGGCAACTATTAGCCAATCTTGTTGCTCTTAGCTTCGCAAGCAATTCTACAACAGCAGCACTTCTATCCTCATGGCTGCTGAGGTTATTTACAAATGCATCGAGGTTAAGTGCATTTAAATTTTTACTGATAACAGCCAGTTGCAGCTGATTTCCATTAGTGCCAATTGGAGGAGCCAAACGCATATTAAAAACTTCCTTGATTTCATTTGACAATAGCCTTTTTGATATAATTGTATACACTGGGGAAATAAATCCTTTTGATTTCAGCATATCTAACCAAACACTTTAGAAATTGATCTGTCTACTTTGTGGTAATTATAGCACAAAACAATTTACGTATCTATATTATATGATTACTTTAATAAATTTTAACACAAAATCCACACTCTGTTGCGGTGAAACCAGTGATGGTATCTCTAAGAAGAGCAAAAGCACATTAAGCTGTTGCAAAAAGGGTAAAAAGCGAAAAAATACGAAAAAGAGGGTAAAAGAGCACCAAAATTTTTTGTTTAATTTTAATACATTAAGCCATTTAAAAAAAGGAGAGTTTGGGGTGTAAAACCTCATTATATAATTTCAACTTTTTGCCTCAAAATATTTGATATTAATTATATTAATTTTTCAAAATGTTAGTAGTCGTATGATCGGTGTTAGTCATTTGGTAAGTGAAGCTTAGGCCTAGAGTAGGATAAAGATGTTACTGAAAAATCATTTACACATACAAAATGCATTAAAAGCAACACTTTTTTCTTAACTAACTTAAACGTTTTTGTTTTTTTGCGATATTCACCCTTATTCCAGTTGCCAACATTGACAGCACGTCAATACGATACCAAAAAATTGGGACTTGGCTACCCGTTGTTTAAAGCAATGTGACTGCTATTGACAACCTCATCCTGTCAATTGTTCTAGGATGATTAAATATTTGTGTAAACTTTTACTACTATCAATGAAATATTATGCAGAGAATTAATTAAAGAGAGATGCTGGTATTAACGCATAAAAGTATTTTAGGTTTGTAAAATTAAAAATATTTTTATTTTCCAAAAAAGCACCAAAAGCACTGTGAGAAAATGTTAAAAAGCACTGTAAATACCCGCTTTTTAAAAAAGGGTATTAACCAAAATTTCGCGTTTATGAAGAGGCAAAAAGCACCAAAAAATACCCGAAACGCACCAAAATACCATCACTGGGTGAAACCATATGTGATGGTTGCGCTTTTCTTGACATAACAATGTAGTAGTGTTGCCAGAAAGAGCAAATTACACCGTCTACCCGTTGACTATAAATATGTCGTGTTTTACATGTGGTTACATCTAACATATAATGACCAACTTTAACAAGTTTTATATTAAATTAAATATGTACTTGTAATATTTTTTATAGGCCAAGAGGCCACATATATTACTGCTGATGAAATAAATAAATATATAAAAAATAAACATTAACTACAAGTTAATGTTATTCATGTCAGATGGATACGTGAATTTCGATATTGTATGATATAGTTCTATATACGTTTTGTATACCTGTTTCTCTCATTAAAATTAAAACTGGAACAAAAAAAGTGATGCTAATTTTTAAAACTTCACAGATATTAATCAAATGTCTAACACAAAACAAAAAACTCAAATGTAAATTGTATGTATATATATAGAGTTAAATGTGTATATATATACATAAAGTCAAATGACGGTACTCGAGAGACCGAGTTCAAAGCCTAACCAGTCCTAGTCAAATCAACATCATAGACTTTTCTAATATGTGTTAATGTATTCGCTACGTATATTGTCGATATTTGTCGTAGGCGAGGTGAAATAATTAATAAATATAAGTACGCTACTTAACATCAGAGGCACTACGAGAGTTGTAAGAACAAAACAAAAATTAATTAAGCTACTCTTCTCCTTATCTGTCAGTTCACCATCTACACATAGCCCAGAAAGTCTGCGTTCACCTTAATAATATTTCAAGTTATTTGAAAATAATACGTATGCAATCAGGTGATTTCGGAGTGTTTTAAGATGCTTAGGAGCATTGTACAATCGCCAAAGTCTAAAGATCGCCGCTGTGTGCTGTGGGTTGTTGTCCTGTTGGAACCAAAATGTAGATGACAAATTAAGTTTTTCTGCACTCACCTTCACCTCCTTTTTAAAATGTTTAAATATGCTCAATTATGCATTGAAGATTCAATAAACTCCATCTGACCTACATTTGCAGCCGCCATATAACCCCACACCATAATTCTACCACTCCCTTGTTTGACTGTAACAACCAGATTTCACTTCTCAAGAGCAGATCTTGACTATTTGACGGCCTTTTATGCCAAAAATACAGAATTTACTAACGAGGCCGTTATATATAGGCGTGAGCAAACTGTATACGCTTTTGTATGTTCACATTAAGAATGTAAGGTTTTTTTTACGGGCAACCCTACCATGATATCCTACTTTTCATAAAAATTGTCTGCCTGTTTCTGCACAAACTTTCTTATTAAAGGACTGGCCGACGTGTTTATTAATATTTTTGGAAGTAATTCGGGGATTACTCTTTGTCATATTAACGATTTCCTCTCGTACATATATTTTTGGGCGTCCGGATCGTGACGCGTTGGACAGTCGAATATGTTCTCCCAATAGTTTTACCAATTTTTGGGAAGCTATTGCTTTCTTTCTGCATTTTTATTTTAATATTTTTCTTTCCGAAACACAGACTTTTTTACCTTTGGATTCCATATTCGAAAATCTATATTGACTTGTGAATAAAATGTAGCTCTAATCTCATCAAACGTTCATTTAAATTATAGAAAATAAAAATAAAACAAAAATGGATCCAGAAATTATTAAAAAGTAACGACATTGTTTACATAAACAAAGTGAACGCAGACGTTTTGGTGCCCAGATTTACGTATTGTTAAACTGAAGTCCCATTATAGGAAAACTGAATAGATGAATTTAGTTTTTTTAGCTATGGCTTAAAAGTAGAAAATACATAAAAAAACATTTGTATTAGGTACACTTTACTATGCTAGTTTTAAGTCCGTAAAAAAATTCACAGACTTGGTGAAATTATCAGAAATATGATTTAAGTATGAAGTCTGACACTTATTGGTCAACAAGATTACGTATGATGATACAAAACTGAAAAGTTAGAATCGTTCATCGTTTACCTTATAGAACAGGATAAGCACCAATATATAAGAAATATAGCGTTACATTAATGGACTTTTTATTATGCATAAAACATTAAATGAAAACAGCACATTATGATGTAATTTATTTAATAACTTCAATATGTTCTTTAACGAATTTATAATTTAAATTGTAATTAGGTTCATATGTTCCTAGGTGTCAGCACGCATTTATTACTTAGAGGAAAATCCCTGAAATATTCCGCACCTTTATCAATATAATCCTTTTTTTTAGTTACAATGTGCTTAAATCCTGAAGAATTCGTTAGATCTTTTGCCCCATTCCAGGCATCCAAGAGAGGATTCTTACTTTCTCTTACTGCAAAAGTCGAATTAAATGGACGCAATTCCTGCAGCTCCTTCAGTAATCGCATTTTTAGACCTAATAAACATTTCATCTTAAAGTATATTAAATAATACGTGAAGGAAATCAAATTTGAAAACGATTTATGCATATTTATTGTCTCTTGACGACTTTGTAATTATCTTTTATAAACTTCTAGGCAAACGCTTTGAGGTTGTTTTAATTTAATATGATTGAAATTGTAAATGCGATTTTAGATCGTTTTTAAATTGATAGATTTTCGTCACATACACACGCATTCTTCTTAAAAAATACCTGGTAATTGAGAACATCCACCAGTAATAAAGATATTATTAGCTAGTTTTTCCTGATCAGTCTCATCAAATAGATTGAAAACAAAATTTAACAGCTCAGCTACACCAGTCTCTGACATTCCAATCATGCTTGGTTGAAACAATAATTCAGGTGATCGAAATGATTCAATACCAACGTGAAGCTAAGGAAATATATGCAAATTTTATATTATTCGGTTTTTCATGTGCGAATCGTTCAAACGAAAAATAAACAAACAGAAAAACACTACCCCAGAATTACAATTGGCTTGTGAAAGCATAGTTTTGTCTAGCTCACCGAGGCGTTTTTGTAGCTTATTTGGAGACTAAATTAGACCACTTATTTTCATTTATCATAAACATGTGTGCACTTGTATGTTTTTATGTATAAAATAAAAAAATATATATTTGTTTTCTTTTTCAAGCAAATTTAAATCGCTTTTTTATCACTTTAATGGTATGAATTTTGAAATGAATATGAATACCTTTTAAACCATATATGTTTCACCAATATTGGTGTACGATAAGATACCTAAAAGTGTACGACAAAAAATGTGTGCCGTATTTATATATAAGATTTACCTATGAGGATTTATATTAATAAAAATGCAATTATTTTCATTTCATATTTTCCCGACATTTCGTGAATTTTATGTTGTTTTTCAAGGGGTTGATCTATTTAAATAAAAATGTTTAAACACCAAATAAATTGCTTGCAATTCAAAAATATTTTCATATAAACTATTGTAATATTTTTAAATTACGAGTCGTATCGAATGCCGTGATTTGCTCCAAGGTTTGTATTTTCTCAAAAATCGCACGATTGTGTAGGATAGTGAATTTTAATCTTAAGCGCATTATTCACGGTCAAAATGCATGACCTGCATTATAATAATATTAGTAAAATTTTGTTTGTATGAGTCACACCGACAATGCTTCAAGCAAAATAATTTTTTTTTGTTTATTGCACATGCATGTATGGAACACAAACATAACAAGATAAACTACTCAAGGCAGTGTGTTATACAAAGAACTGTCAAATTCTATATGTAAAAGGTTTTTGTATGTAGTTTGACAATTGCCCTGCAATTAGCTTGCAACAAGATACTATTAATTTATCGTGCAATGCATGCACGTGTATGCTGAGCTCTTCATGCACACGTATACGATGCTTGCGCCATGCCTTTTGACCAAGAATACTGCGTTTTACGTTGTCTGCAGATTTGTGCGTACATGATTTGTATACCTGAGAACTCAGATGTAAAGTGCAGGCAGTGTGAAAGCAGTTTACGCTACACTTACACGACCAATATTTGCTTTAATGTTTTTCACACATACTGGTATAGATTTTCATAAAGATTTTAATCAAAATATGCTAGACTTTAAAATTTTCTTTACGCTACAGCTACACGACCAAGATTTGCCTTCAAGTTTTTCACACATACTGGTTGACAAGTCTTTTAAATTAAAAGTTGTGACGTAGGCTGCACGCAATTTCAAAGAAAGTTTATTTTCAAGATGGCGTTGTCAAGAAAACAACTTAAAACAACAGAACAGAACCGCATATTTATTTAAATTTAATCACAATTTTTTGAGCGAATATATTGTTTGTATCAAAAGAACACAAAAAAATTTAGCGGCAGAATATTTGAAAACAAAAACAAAAAGTATGCTTATTGAAATTGCTGTCGGATGTTTTTTGCCTATCGACTTGTAACTTAATGGTTACACGATCGTTTTGCCTTTAAAATTTCAATACATACACACTTTTTCACTAATACATTCATACTTTTAGAGTTCGATAGAACTTTGACTTCAAATTTTCTTTCCAATTGTGTGTTCAAATTTATAGACAAAAAAAAAACAACTGACAGCAATTTCAATGAGCACACTTTTCGTTTTTGTTTTCAAATATTCTACCGATATAGTATTTTTCTGATCTTTTATTACACATACGGCTAGGTGCTGAAAACCATTTCGTTTTGAAACCGACAAATTTTAAAGAAAAAATCAACAAGAAAGCTCACTTAGTGCAGCTTTTTATTTGGTTTTAAGATTTCATATGCTTGAGATCTTTTGCCAGAACTTAATTTCGAATGAACTAAATTGTTTGATAAAGGAATGGTTTTCAGAACATGGCCGATAATGTTATATTCCACCTAAAAATTTTAATTAAATTTAAGTAAATATATTTAGGAACAAAAATATGTAAAAAAAATTAATGATGTGTTGCGGTTTATAGACCATGTAGAAGCCATGAAGTTGTGTTGTTTTAAGCTGTTTTCTTATCAACGGCATATTGAAAATAAATTTGCTTGGAAATTGCGTGCGGCCTACGTCAAAGCTTTTAACTTAAATTACTTTTGACAACCAGTATGTGTGAAAAGCTTGAAGGAAAATCTTGGTCGTGTAGCTGTAGCGTAAAGAAAATTTTAAAGCAAAGTCTAGCATATTTTGATTAAAATCTTTATGAAAATCTATACCGTTTACACCAGCTTTTTTTTGACATTTATCAAGATTTTTTTTTATCCAAAACAGAACCCATCAATTGATTTTTTCCAAAAATACAACCAAACAACTGCATTGTAGCCAATTTACACACTTTTTAAGCAGACCGGAGCTAATTCACTCACCTTTTGTTGTACAGGGTAGTAAATAATAAATAAAAACATTAGATTTTTATTAGATTTCCTACAAATCTATTGAAAAACTAGATTTCGTTTTGTATGGGAAATTGGGAAAAAAAAGCAGCTCGATTTAGCTCGAAATCTTTAAAGTACTAGATTTTGGGATAGTGTAAATGCACTACTAGTGAAGTGTGTGTACTGAAATTTGAAAGGCAAAACTAGATCGTGTAACCTGCAAGTTAAGTAGCCAAATGAGTATGTAGTTGGTGTGTCCCGTGCAAATTTTTTACCGTTTTTCAGGTGGCATCACCAAAACATTTGACTTTTTCTCTAGAGCACAATGAACATGTCAAACTCCATATAAATAAGGGAAACGTTTTCGGTATGAAGTTTGACAACACAAATTGTATAACCAGCTACGCTTGTTGGGTTCTGGTTGTAAACATAATTACTCCGTTTGTTGTGTTTTCCTTTTATTGACTAGTAATTCTGAAATGTATTGTAGTGTTTTAGTGAAACGATGCACATTAGCTGCATTTTATTCTTTACGACGTAATGTGTCCACTAGTGTTTACAAGTCAAGTAGCAAAGCTTATGACCATGATGGAAAAACAAAAATAAACATATTCAATACACAACAGGATTTGGGAATAATGATTACTGGATACAGTCAGTATGGGTTCCGCATGAATAACGATATGGTTGTTATAGGTCCAGTTGCTGTTTTTCCAAGGTAAATGAAGTTATATAACTCAAAAAGTAAAAAATAATTTGTCATTCCATTTCTTAAAGGTCTCTGTTATCATGGAATGTGGAATCAGTAGACGATATAAACGAAGACAGCTTATCTCTATTTACAGCATTGGAACCGAAGCTAGACCTTCTAATTATAGGAATTGGAGACCAGACCGCTACGCCCAGTTTTTCTAAAAAAATTTTGAGCTTTATGAAAATATATAAAATTAACGTAGAGGTGCTACGAACAGAACAAGTAATTTAATTAATATGTTCGATCGTTTTGATGTTAAGTTGTATATTTTTCTTTAATTGTAGGCTTGCGCTACATTCAACTTTTTAAATGCTGAAAATAGAATGGTTGCAACGGCGTTAATACCTCCGCTTCATATAGCTTATAATGAAAATGATGTTTTGGGAACAAGCATCCAAAGATTCAAAGAGGGTTATTAAAATGAATTATTTAGAATATATAAATTTATATAAAACTTTACTCGTTTTGTTTTGTTCAAAATAAAAGATAACAAACTTACTTGATACAATTCTGCAGCATTATCGGTAGCTTCTTTATCTCTATCCATAATAACATGATGATACTTCATTATATTATCATATTCAAAAAGTTTCTCATTTTCTGCGTCACTATCGCTTTCATTTTCATTGCTAATTTTTTTATAAACATCCCAATCCTTATCGTCTTTCCCAAATTCATCAGATCCTTTTTCATTCGAAGCAAGCAACGAAATAATACGCATACGCTCCTGGGACGCCATAGTGTGTCTTTTTGCCATTTCCTGACGTCGTTTATTACGATTTGATTTTTTCTCTATTATATTCAAATGTTTAATTTTTATTTCCTTGAGCCAATCTTCCAAAGATACGCCAGCAGGGGGTTTATATTTCGAACCTCGACCTGAAACTACTGTGGTTGGAGTTGGAAGAACTGCAGCTTCAGAACTAGACTAGATACATATAATAATTAAAAACATTTTTAATAAAAATGTATAGAGCAATTTAAGCATACCTCCTCTCCTTTCTTTTCTCTAAATCTTTTTTGATTTGCTTCAATTAGTCTTTTTGTCAATTCTTTTCTTTTCTTTAGCTTCTCTTCAGCCGCCATTGGATTCAATGCTGCAGGTTGAACATAGGGTAATTGTATTTTCTTAACATTTTGATTATAGTACTCAATGTTATCCCACTTTTTTAGTTCCTCTCTGTAGTCTAATGCAACGAAACTATGATTGTGAAAAATTTCTTCCATACGAGTCCAGGTAATAGCATTCAAATGGGCAGGGTATTTCATTTGAAGAAGACGATACAAATACGATATCATTTCAAAGCCACCTAAATTGAGACGGCGGACTTTATCATGATGCAAAATCCCACTCAATACAGGTACGATGTGTGTGGTATGGTAACCAAAACTTATAATCAAACAGTTTTCTTCTTTGCTTTCACATTTATTGTGCTGCCAACTTAATATCGAATCTATACCATAACACACAGCTGATATACCATAGCATTCAAATAATAACTCGTTTATGGCTTATTGGTGATAAAAAATTATTATTTTAAGATTAATTACAATTTTTTTTTAAATAGTAGGCTGTTCAACTTACTTTGTCTACAATAATTCGGATTTGCCAGAGGCTCCGTTATCAATACCGTATGGGGTTTCCAATCAGGTTCATTTTTAACCAGTTTTCCAAATATATAATCAAAAATGTGTTCTTGGTAAATGGGATGGGTAACAACATTTTTCTCAAATTGAGTTTTAACCAACAACCGCATTGCATCGACATCAATCTCGTGTCCAATTTGGAATGCATTGTCGTTTGTAAACACATCTTTCTTCTTATCCTTACGCGGTTTTGCAACTAAGTTTCGAAATTCGAGCAGTGGTTTATCTGAATCATTAAACCCAACACGGCACTTATATGATCCTTAAATAAACCAAAGATAGTTTTTGCACATACATCGACAAAAATAAGACCTACCATTATCTATTATCAAAATTCGGCAAGCAGTCATTGTTTATTATTAATTCACAAAAATTTTTGTTTTTTCTTAATTCTGCGGTTTTATTATCATGGGCCTGTCACACACGAGACTATTTTTTATGCCGCACAATTTTTGTTTTTTTAAGAACACACGAGACTAATTCATCCGACATAAAAATGTATACGCATACATAGATAGCTTTTTTGTATGCATTTGATATTTGCTGTTTTTTTAAGTTATGTGTGTATTGGTTTTGTGCTGGTGATGCGCACTGATGATTATCAGGTGTTCGAAGCATGATACAATTATACTAGGTACATGCACGACTACAACAATTGGAATTTTGTTGTATTTGTTGGTATAAACAAACGATAAATTGTCAGAAACAAATGTCTTTTGTTTATAAAAATAGCAATTACAGGGTAACTAAAGTACAATTGCAGACGCGGCCTTCCTGCATGTTTCAGTGTTGCCAATCTTTGTGTAGTTAAATAGTGTGTAATTTCTACTCAATTGTGTAGGCCATGGAATTAAATTCTTGTATAATCTGTGTGTAATTCTACTTTTGGTTCTATTTTGATTTATTTTTCTTTTAATTTTAACCTACACAAAACATGTGTAGTGTAATTTTCTTCAATGGGTAATTGCAGACACAGCTTTGTGTAAATTCATTGGCAACACTATAAACATTTTATTCACACACATACACTAACATTTTTCCATCTTGTAAACAAAGTTTGACATTTATCTGCAATGTATACAGTAACAGGCTGGGCTTGTGCATGTACCTGTTATAATTGTATCATGGTTCGAAGACTGCTTAAACCCCAACTGTCAAATTCTCTTCTTCTATCTAATGTTTGTTTACATTTAAAGTGAAACAAATTATATCCAAATTATATTGTGTTCTTTATGTTTAAAAAATATATTTTAAAGTAAAAAGAATTATATTGTATGAATACTTAACACAATGGAACCAATTGGATCAACGAGTGGGGGTGCGGTATAGCACCACCCTTCTTAACCTATGCATTTTGAATTAACTCTTGCAAAATGATTAATTGCATTAGTTTATTGATGATTTAAAAAAAATTGTATCTAATACAAAATATTTCTACCAATGTGTCTCGCCTGTAATTCATGATGGTCTTTGGTACATAATCTTGCACGGATTGTCGCACAATATAGAAATAAGATTTTATCAAACGTTCTGCATTACTTGAGGCAAAGAGTATTTGCTCGTTCCATCATGTCAGCTTTTAGTTGAGTAGACATGTTTACGAAAATCTGGATGTGTAGTATTTATATACAAAGCCCAATTCAATGGCTCCCAAATTCTCAACCATGATATTGGTGGCTGGTAAACGACGATGCAATAGCGTTGTCACCACATCAACAATTTTTACGTGCAATTTGGGAAACCTTAAACAGATACATATACTATAAATTAAGTTTATAGAAATAAATATTCAAGCATACCTTAACATTTCCTATTGCATTTAATTGCCACAATGCGCTGCATTTCTTCATGTATCAACTCAACACAATGCGAATTCTTAATTGACAACTTTTGCCGGGCCCAGCTAGTACTAGCTGACTTCTTATACATATATGTATGTATGTATAAATAAGACGCACATTTATTTGTTGTACACTTTTAAGTAACTTTGTCCATTTTTCTGAACAATTTCATGCATTTAAGCATAATATTGTGTTTACGGCCATGATGAGCCAGTAAAACACATTTTATACCACTGATTTCGCGTCCAAAAAACCATTGGAGGGACTGCAATAAAGCAGCAAGTAAGGTTTCTTTACGTTCTCCAAAAATATCAAGATCATCTAACCTGAACCGTCTTTCAACATTTTAATTACATTTATTTTACAAATATTGTTTCTGTGTTGTTGATGATAGATGCACATGGATAGTAAAATATGTTTTTATAAATGTGAATGTATTGGTATTTGAGTCAACTGTTTTTGACAGATGGGGTTTTGTGAACCCAGACGAATTGCATGTTGTTTTTATTATTGTTGTATTTTTGTAGCGATAAGGCCACCTGTTATGAATTCGCCTTGCACCCTACAAGAAATGAATAACCGAAACTAACACAAACGAAATTTTTTCACTAATACATTTGCAATAATTTTATAGTGAATTTAAGAGTGCCAGTCAATTGACTGGTAGCGATGACCGACACATTTACCAATTATAGTTGCTCTTCTCTAACATATGTATATGTTAGAGTGAAACATCTAATGTACATAACCCAAAAATTTTAAGACAACGCATTTTATTGTAAAATATACAATTCGTTCGGTCTGTGAAGTGAAAATTTATTAAAGTTTTAAGAAAGTTAAGTAACAACAATACTGCATAAAAGAAATTGAAAAGTTAAATTTAATTTATACATTTGTGTATTTTGTTTTTTAATTTTAGATATTTACAAAAAGAAATGTGTGTACGACCTAAAAAAAAAGCGTAAAGAAGACTGGTGCCATCTACATTATTTTGGACTGTTTTTATATATGTATATTACTTATTTATTTATTTTCTTATAATTATACAATTATTATAATATAAAAATTATGTTTATTTATTTAAAAGTTACATTTTTCCAGTTTCTATGTAAAAATTGACTAGTAACAGGTGACCAGTTGCTTTGTAACCACTTACTAGTCATAGTTCACCAATGCTTATGTAATCTGTGACTGGCAAAAAAGTAGCAGAGTAAGCAGTTCAGATATATGTGTTTAAATTAAGTGAAATTAATGAGTTAGAGGGAGAGAAAAAATCACACGTACACAAATGTTTTGGTCATTTTTTTCACCAAGCCCCTAATAAACTTACTGGGGACGGTGACCGAAGTTGTGGTCGTCGCTACTAGTCAAATGACTAGTCAGTTGACTGGTAGCCTTCTTGTAGGGCAGGTAACCGCGAAGCGCAAGATGTTTTGCTTGTTTCGTGGTGCACTCTGCCAAATGTTGTTTATGTTTTACAAACACACACACACGCTGTTTATCTTTCATTGCTCTATGACAGTTGTTGTCGATTTGCGGTTACCTGTATAATTGTATCATGGTGATGCGGGCTCAGTGTTACCAAAACATATATTTAAAATTACACCTCGTAGTAGCCAAAATTACCCGATTTCAAAGGAATTACACCCAATATTAAAATAAATATTTGACACATTTCAAAAATCTTGTTTAAGGTCTACTTATGATTTGGTATCAGCCCCAGTGAAATGCAACTCAAATTTTCCCAAAATAAGTTTCCGATGGCAAAAAACTCTCCTATATAATGTTCATCTGTAATATAAATTTCGAATCAAAAAATTATTTTTTCTTATTTTGTATAAATTATTTTAGGTGTTTAACATCCAAACTCACAAGAAAACATGTGAAAACGATGTGAAAGCCAGAACACACACGATTTATTATATAAAACAAACGAACTTCAAATTACCCGTAAATTACACCTGAGAGCAATTACCCACGAGCTACACATGCACATAAAAATTACACCTGATTCGGGTAATTACCCGCGATTCGGCAACACTGTGCGGGCTTGTAGCTGGTTGAAAAATTATGCCATGATACAATTATATAGGTAACCGCAAATCGACAACAAATTTACAGCAAATAAAACAACAGGGCTTTTTGTTGCTAGTTTGTGGTGCCAACTGTCATAGAGCAAGTGATTGAAATGAAAGATAAACAGCGTGTGTGTGTGTTTGTAAAACATAAACATTTGGCAGATGGCACCACGAAACAAGCAAAACAGTTGGCGCTTCGCGGTTACCTGTATAATTGTATCATGGTATTACCTTGTGTAACACGCCTTTGTAATAGAATACATATATGAGGCGAATTTATGCCGCCCAATCTACCACAGCCGCCAAAATTACAAGTAATCGACTTGGTTAACTTAAGATAGACGGCAAAGTTGCAGGAAAAAATAAATATATATAATTAAATTAATAACTATGGAAGATCAGCGTAGTGATAAATTATATGGAGGTTGTGAGGGCCCTGATGCCATGTATGTAAAGCTTATATCTTCAGATGGTCACGAATTCATAGTCAAACGGGAACATGCTCTAACTTCAGGCACCATCAAGGCTATGTTGTCAGGTCCTGGACAGTTTGCAGAAAATGAAGCCAATGAAGTTCATTTTCGAGAAATACCGTAAGTTTAGGCAGACAAAACATATTTTGATATTCTTCCAAGTAGAAATATGCAAATTTTTAATCTACATTAAGACATTGGGTAATATTAAATAAATTATATACATATACATGAGTACATACATACATACATAGTATGCATGTACATCAGTGACCTGCGCCGAGCAATTTTGTCGGCGGCGGCTTCTCATGGGAAATTCTTCGGCGGCGGCTGAAAATCGGCTGAAATTCGGCTGGGTCGGCTGAATCGGCTTCACCATTTTTACAATTGTGTCAAAGTAAATTCATATTAAAAGTGTGAATATATTAGTGAAAAAACCAAAAACCATCAAGTAAAATATAAAAAAAATCATCAATCGGCGGCTAATCTTAGCCGAATTTGAGCCGAGAAAAAATCGGCGGCGGCGGCTGACGCAAAGCCCTCGGCGGCTCGGCTCAGCCGGCTGTCAGCCAGTCGGCGCAGGTCTCTGATGTACATACGTTCATTCATACATATTTCATTTACACTTTGTTCGATATCGTATGCCATAATTTTCCCCTGGTATAATAAAATGCTTTACAATAATTAAATTTTTGAGAGTTCGGATCTTGTAATTGCTTATATGTATGCATGTATTGATCGATATAATAAACCAAACGTAAGTTATTTTCTTCAAAATGTTGAACTTATACGGAGTAAGATCTTTATACTTCCATAATATGAATCACCAGTATCCAGAAAAAAAACATGGAATATCAACTGTAAATAATGAGTAAAATATTGTTTTTGGGAGGGGTTCACATAAAGATATTTGTACTGCAGATACCTATCGCACTTGTTCCTCAACTGTCAACTGTCCTTGTTTTAATAAAGTTTTTTTGGTGAAAGAGTAGAGAAAATGATATAAAACATCTGTTGTGTAATCGTAAATAATCACCCTTATCGCGAATAAAAGGCGAAACAAAAAATGGTGAACAAAATTAGAAAATACTATGATGACACAACAACAACGCAAACATTGGCGATCACAATTTTAGGGAAAAGGGAACACTTTTCACGTGAACTTTTATTCGCGATAAGGGTGAATATGTATGTACATATGTATAAATAATAACTACTAAATAAATAAATATGTTTTTTTTTAATTTTAGTTCTCACATTTTGCAAAAGGTTTGCATTTATTTTACATACAAAGTGCGTTATACAAACAGCTCAACAGAGATTCCAGAATTCCCGATCGCTCCTGAAATAGCTTTGGAACTTTTGATGGCTGCAAACTTTTTAGATTGTTAAAAAAAATTGTTATTCTAATTTTTCCATTTATTTTCTCTTTTACTAAATAGATACGTTAAAAAAATCATTTTTAATTTCAATGAAAGACAAATAACAAATTGAGAACAACCTTACCAAAATAAATATTTTTGTTTGTAATGTTATTGTTAGGTTATTTGATCTTTAGTTTTATATATAATTTTATTAATTGATCTTCAGATCTATTTTTTATACAAAAAGTAATAAATTTTTTATTTCTTCCGATATTTCGCTGTCACGAATTGAAGAACCGGTCAATTTAAAATTTATTTTTGATCTATTCGAAATCGCTGTAGATATTAACTACAACCTTTCGGTATTTTTTTTAAACTAAAAGCAACTTTATGTGCATATTATATATATGCTATTTTATTGCATCATAGCCATAAATAGAAACAAAAGCTTGTTTTGTAAGAAATTATTTTAAATTTAAGATTTATAATAAATTTACACAAAATAAAATACGATATGATGAATTAAAAAAACTTGAGAATTATTTTAGGCAATTCGTTATACCCATGTGTTGGTGTAATAATAAACTTTTTGTACTTTCGTAAGCAACCGTGCAACACGTGATAATTAAGCAGTTTCCAAGTACTAGTTGGACCTTTGTATTGTGTTTATAATGAATCCTGAAGTAAAGCCAAAAAGATCAAAAATGTCAGCTTTGGAGCAATTGAAGAAATACACTATTATCGTTGCTGATACAGGTGACTTTGAAAGTAAGTACATATGCATAAAAGTAAAGAAATATTCAGCATGACGTGAAAGCTTTAAGAATAAATGAATGTACACATATAAATAAGTATGTATGTTTGTATATATACTTGGTATGAAGGTGAGATTGCAATTTTTTAATATACAGTATTTTTCGGTTAATTGACCCTACGGTTAATTGGTTTCCACGCTTAATTGAACCATATGATCGGGCAAAAAAATATTGCATACGAAAGCACATGTAAATTTCCTCGGATAATTGAACCCGGTTAATTGATTTTCCCCCTTAATTGGTTAAAAATTCATGTCATCAAAAATAAATTTCCTCTTACTTTTACCCGGTTAATTGCATTATTATTGAATAATAATCTAGCATTTTTTCACATACATATTTGACATCATTTGTGAAAAACACTGGGTGGCATCTCTACTAATTGAAATAATAATAAATACCTGCGTATACACATATATGTAAATTTTTTTCTGTTACTTGCATTTTTTTCGTTTAAGGTAAAAAAAATTATTTTGAAAAACTTAAAGTGCACATATGCGATTTCTTTTAATTCATTAGTAGTTCCGTGATTTCTGTAATTGAACAAACTGTTCAATTAAACGGGATTCTTGTAATTGAACGAATTGTTCAATTAAGCGGGTATCGGCTAATTGGTTCCCCGGTTAATTGAACAAAAAGTTGTGCAAATTTTGATGTGCAATTAACCGAAAAATACTGTAATAATTTGCACAAATAGAAATATTAATGTACATAAGTATGTAGATATGTACATACATACGTTCAGTTATCATATGTCTATCTCTATAAAAACAGTATTCATAAAACAAGGTTACATATTCTTTGTAATATTCAGGCCAAGGTACACCAAACCTGCCTTAATTCAGGGGTTTTTTTATTCATAAGTATGGACATACATGTATACATGGATATGTAATATTGACCTATTTACAGTAATCTGTATTAAATAATTAAGGTATTCAAAACGAAGTCTTAAGAGTCATAAAGTTGTTTACAATTTTTGTTTTACAATAAAAGTGAAAGTGGTCTAAGCCATATATGTACATATTTCTTTGGCCGGGATATTTATTAGATTACATTTAAACAAATCAAAAAATATTTTTATACTCTGCAACATTGGATATAAGCGTTGCAATAGTCTCGATTAATATAAATTTATAATGCATTGCGTTATTTTTAATTACCAAAAAGTTCTAATAAAATAATACATATGAGTTATTGTCAGTTTAACCATTTAAGCTAAATATGCATCTGTAAAAATTGTGCCTGATTGGTTTAGACGTTGATCATAATGAAAAAAAAATACAATCACATGAGCGGAGTCCACCTCTATTTCATACGACAAATAACACGTTTAATCACACATTAATAACCTTGAATTTTCTTAGAAATAGAATGGAATACAATTTTTGATTACAACTTAGTATGTAGTTGTAAACAAGTATGACATTATTTTAATTATTGCTACAGATCTGTCACCGCGTGCTAAAGCGATTGTTAAACTTAAAGTTGGTTTAACCAAAGACTATCACATCTATGCAAAAATGGTTGCTAAACTTAAAGTTGGTCTTTCGTTGTGTAGTGCATGAAAGAACCGGTTAAGTTGAAAGAATCAGTAAATTGAACGATCCTGACTTATCATTTTCTTTTTTATAGTTCATCGTTCTTTGCATAGACTTGGTAAGCGTTATAATCGATATTAAAACTAACACTAACAACAAATCAATGAAATCTTAATTTTTTACTTCATAGTACATGAAAAGTTCTATCAATAAATGTAATTTTGCCCCGGATCAAGTACAAAAGGAAGAGCAATAACCAAAAAAAGAAAAATCTGGGGAAAAATGACGGCATTCGATACCGAACTAATTATCCCTACAATTGTAATAAGCTTTGTATCTAAATTTCGACAGAAATCGAATGCCGTAATTTACCCAATGATCGTTCGTTCAATCAGTGTTCAGAGTAAATGAAGTATAATGAACTATGAACGAACTGGTACATTTCATCTTTTGGATACTAACTATTAATTAATTAATTAATTGAACACGTCAAACTCTAAGTTGGACTTAGGGGTGATATTTGACAGCTCGTTGTCTTTTGCTGCTCATATTAGGTGCGTTTGAGTACTTTTCCAGTAAAATCCAGTAACTGAGTAAATACTGAGTAATTTAAAGAAATTACTCTCAATAAAAACGTTTGCATATAAAAGTACGCGAACGGAAAAATTGTAAAATCCAGTAAAATGTGTACAACAGCTGATTGACAATTTTGGCGCTAAATGATTATACATATATATGTATATGCATGTATATGCAATCCTGCACGTAATATTGGAATACGTGGTCCAATCTAGATGAAACAGACTAGTTACATCATGTGCCCATGTAATGCAGTCATGGATCCTACCGTTTTCACACAATCATCCTGCACGATAAGTATTCGTGTTTAAACGATTATTATTGTAGTCTATAACTATTCTATATGGAGTCCGATGTAATGCAAAGTTACACCATATAGTCCAACCCTAGGACATCAACCTCCTTTTTTCATATATTTGGAGTGTTCCTACTCTTTGGAGTATTTACATGCATGCATGGACTAGTCGCATTAAGTGCAGGGAACACAGAGGATCCTTTGTGGCAGGGAATATACAAAACTATACATACATATGTACATATCGATGGCTTAATATAAAAACGGCCTAACTCAATTTTTTCCGAAATCGCGTTCTTAATGTTTTCTGGGCGACAACGTATAATTGCATCCTCCTTGAATACCTTAGTACGTTACAGTTCAAAATGAAGGACTTATGGCAACTTAAAAAACTATTTCTGCATGTAAATACTTTGATTTTTCTTCAGTTTTTTGCTTCTCCTGTAAAATATCGAAAATTCGAGTTAGGCCTTTTTTATATTAACTCATTGATATGTATGTATAAAATATATACATACATACATATCATCGGGTACCCAGCTAAAATTACTGCTTCCTGGAAGCGTTTTCGTAAGGGAGACAATTAGTTAGTTAGAGAATTACTTGCTGTTGCGCAGGAATAAGGAGTTTTTTTTGTGCGAGATGAGTCAGCTAGAAGCAATGCATTCAACTTCCAAAAAGCCAATAATTTTTTGCCTTACCAAAGTGCTTCACGGAAGCAATAATATATAGAGTTTGTGTATTCAGATGCAAAAGTTACTGGCTTGCAATTTTTTTTTTAATTAGTTCTCTATTTTGTTATACTCGTAGAGCCTGCCTTATGTTAGTGCTTTTCAGAAGCAGTTTTCGAAGCTTTTGTAAATAAATAAACAATACATTGCTTCCCTTGCTTGTTAGTGCTTCCAAATCAGACTTATTTTTTTGCTGGGTAGTTACTGGCCAGCCGCATCGAAAAATTTTGTGTTTTTGAGAAAATCGATGAATGTTTTTTCATTTGTTTTATAAAAATACACCATAAAATATTTTCTTTAATAATAAAAGTAATAGATACATATATATGTTTTTATTTGAACTTACGGGTCGACAAGAAACTTTCTTATTTTGTTTTCAATATAAGTAAGGGATAGAAACTTTCTTGTCGACATCGCGGGTCAGGCCGTTAAAGTATCTATGCTTTTTACGCTCAACGTGAAAAGTGATTAGGATGTACAGAAAAATACAAAAATGTTTGTTGCCGCTTATACCAATCATGACAACAATATTGTTCACTTCCTTTCAATTAGGTCCAATTTCATTTCATTTCATTTATTTATTCATTATGTATACCTAGCCTGTGGGCCATAGTCGGTCACATCATACTACTCGAAAACTGTCTACATACAATTTTAATATAATAAATAGTAATGAATTTTTAAACAAAATATACATATATATACAAAATACCGAATTAACTACATACATTCAAAATTCCAATTTGGCAGTAGTAAATAAATAATTACAATATTTAACAAATTATATAAGTTATACGTATACATTTAATATTGTGCAAAATAAAAAAATAAAAAAAATAAAAATATATATAATATAAAGTAATAACTATATTGCACAATGATATAGCTTTAACAAAACCCAATAAAAACACATTTACCATAATACCATATACCTAACCAGAATAACAATTTATTCATAACCAGCAGACTATATTGACGAAAGCACTTCTAAAAGTTTCCTCTTATAACTATCAGTAGAAAAGTTAAATGTTCTTAGAGACGGTGGCAATTTATTAAAATCTCTAGCTATCCTCACATTAAACGACCGCTCCAAGATAGGTGTTAGCTTTGGTATTTTCAACTGTCTATTTCTAATAGATCTTCCAAATTCAAATAAGTCAACTAAGTAATCAGGTACCTGTAACTTAAATGACTTATAGAACAGTAACAAGTTTCTCAATTTTATAAAATCGGCAAAAGATAACCCTAAAAATTTTACTACAAACGACGAGACATGCTGCCTTAATCCAAGAGAATAAAGGTATCTTACTACTCTATTGAAAGCAAGTCTTATTTTCTTGAGAACGTATCCCAAGGTGCCACAGTATACCTCTAGACCATATAAAAATATTGGCATAATCAACCCATAAACAACTCTCTTCTTGACATGTAAGGGTAAAAGTAAATCTAAGCTATATAGCTTCCTCAAAGTATAACAAACCTTTGAAACAACTGAATCAACATGACTTTCAAAATTCAATTTTGAATCGATAATAAGACCAAGACACTTAATTTTTTCCACAAAATCAATAAATTTGTCATTCAAAACAACAGTGAATTTGTCAATGCTACTGCCACCAAAACACATTGCTTTAGTCTTACTAGCATTAATCCTAAGACCATTGTCTGACATCCAGCTACATAATAAACCAACAGTGTAATCAATCATATTTTGTAAAACATCTGGAAAATCGGAACAACCTTTAAATAGTAACTGCACATCATCAGCAAAAGCGAATGGTTGACACATGCTACTAGCTACGGTTTGAAAGAGATCATTAATAAACATTATGAAAAGCAAGGGTCCAAGGACCGAACCCTGAGGTACACCACTATATACATTAAGCAACCCGGAACTAGAACCACCACTAACAACGTACTGCTTTCTATCGTACAGATATGAATATATCAATTAGTGCATTTATTAAGAGAAATATAAAAGGGGAAAATAACTTTATATGTATATCCTGATATATTCAAGATATCGAAAAACTGAAAACAAATTTAAGAAAAGTATACATTAATTATATGTATGTATGTATATAATCGATCAATAACCAAATTTTATTAAATGTTCCATGCGGGGAACCAGTAACCGTCCGACGATATGTATAAACGAAAATTGAACTATAAAAATCTATTAACTTTATTCACGTTTAAAAGCAATCGATTGTGTTCTGCATTCCACGTGAAACTACATCGTTTGGAAATTGTTTTTACAAATACATACATACATATGTACACATTTCCAACAATTCTATGAAAATTCCGCACGTTTTAATTGCGCGTGGAATACATGACATTCCCCAATATACTTTTCTGGCATCAAACTTAAATAAACATAATATTGTTTATAACTTAATACACTTGTTTTTTGTAATTTTTCAAATTTCGTCAAAAACCAGAAATTTTTCGTTTCATTTTGCTTTTGTTTGTTTATTTTTAAAAATATATGGTTTCATTTTACTGGCAAAAATTTGTCCAGTAAAAAATTGCATTTACTCAGTAAATTAACTGTCATTTTCCGCTCTCAATTCGCCCTCTCATTTACTGGATTTTTGTACGCGAACGCAATCTAGTAAAAAATAGTACAAATTTGTACAAATTTTTGAGTTCTCGAACGCACTTATTGATTACATACTTCCCAAGACATATAAAATGTTTCGTTTCTTGAAAAGAAGTTGTTGTGAATTCGTTGACCCATATACACTCGAGCATATCTATACATCGTTCGTAAGATCTAAGTTAGAATATACTTCTGTTATTTGGAGTCCTCACGTATTTAATCTGATTTCTCGTGTTGAAAGACTCCAACGTATTTTTACTTATCTTATCTTACTTATCTTCCGTTCCGTATGAGTCTAAATGCTTGTTTATAGGCTTACGTACTCTAGAAGCACGTAGAATAATTCAATCGGCACTTTTTGTGTATGATATTATCAATGGTTCTATTGATTGCCCTGATTTGCTTTATATGGTACCGTTTTATATACCTCTTAGGTTGGCCAAGCTATTTGATGTACCCTTCCCTAGCACTAATTATGCACGTAATGGTACTTTAACACGTGCCTTTGTTCAGCAGCTCAATGAGATTAACTTAAATTTACAAAAAGTTTCTCAATCTTTTATTGAATTCGGCACTGAGAAATCTGAGTTTAAACTCCTACTTTTTAGTGTAATAAAATAACTGTTTTAATATAGAATTTAGCTGTGATTTATAAACTGTAAGTTAATTTTGTATATACATATGTAGGTTTTACACATACTCTATTGCTAATTTAGATATTTATACAATATAATTATAGGTATTCTGTTACCTTAGTCTGTAAGGATTTTTTGTCCATAGACTGAAATAAATAAATAAATAAATAAATAATTAGTATTAACTATTTCTCACAACTCTAGTTTTTTTTTAACGAATGCTTTAACTTTAGCAATCGATTTTGCGAAAGGGGATCGATTGGGCTGTAGCATTACACTAAAAATATTAAAAGTCGAACCCAATTTATATGTATTTCATTTCTCATACGAAAAGTGTACTTTGTAGTATTAAGTTTGTTGAATGAGAGGGGTGTAAATTAGGTTGAGTACAGTGTACAGTGGTTTTGCATTTCAGCTGGCGATGTATAGTTAGATCGTGGTACAGTGAAAATTTGTCAAAGAGAAGAGAAAGAAAATTTAAAAGACTGTGTGTGCAAAAGTGCATTCATAGAATTCGATATGAGATTGAAGTGAACTCGTTATTCCAATTATATGATGCTATCTGCAAATGATGGAGGCTTAGAAAAAGCAGACAGGTCCCCTACGTCTAGTTAATTTGTGTATACACGTTAATAACAATAAGAAAACTTAAACAAAATTATTTTTAGGCATGAAGCTCTATAAGCCCACGGATGCTACAACGAATCCTTCTTTGATTTTAAACGCTTCAAAAATGGATCGGTACAATAACATTGTGCAGAAAGCTGTGCAATATGGAAGCAAAGTGGGCGTGTAAGTATGATTTTCTACCAAATTAAAAAAAAAAACAAGAGTAACATGCTGTTTTTTCAGATCGCCTGATGAAAAGGTCGAAGAAGCTATGGACTACTTATGCGTTTTATTCGGTTGTGAAATATTGAAAATTGTTCCCGGTCGTGTTTCAACCGAAGTTGATGCGCGGCTCTCTTTTGATACTGAGAGAAGTGTCAAAAAGGCTTTGAAATTGATTTCGCTGTACGAAGACATGGGAGTGGGAAAGGAGCGTATTCTTATTAAATTGGCATCTACATGGGAGGGTATACAAGCCGCAAAAATTCTAGAATCGGAACACAATGTCAAATGTAATTTAACATTATTGTTTTCGTTTGCGCAAGCCGTAGCCTGTGCCGAAGCAAATGTAACACTCATTTCACCATTTGTGGGCCGCATTCTAGATTGGTATGTTGCAAATACAGATAAAAAGAAATATGAACCCAAAGAAGATCCAGGCGTTGTTTCCGTTACAAAAATATATAACTACTATAAGAAATTTGGTTATAAAACTGTTGTGATGGGTGCATCGTTTAGAAATACTGGAGAAATTAAATCCCTAGCCGGCTGTGATTTGCTCACCATAGGGCCTTCTTTACTAAAGGAACTAGAAAATGATGTTGACGAAGTCACACCACAGTTAAATCCAAAAGAAGCGGCTAATGCTGATTTGGAAAAGATAAAAATCGATGAACCTACTTTCCGATGGTTGCTTAACGAGGATCCTATGGCTACCGATAAACTTTCTGAGGGCATTCGTAAATTTGCTTTTGATGCTATCGCTTTGGAGAACCTTATTCACAAGCATATCTCTAAAGATATGTAGTGTTAAACATTTGCTGATTTGATTGATATAATGTCCAAAACCAATTCCATTGCTACGAGAAAATACACTGTTGCAACGCAACCATTTGTATAAAATTAAAAATGCATTTAAGATTTATATAATATATATATATATTTTATATAATATACGATTTGTGTTAAAAAAAGAAAAAAAAAGCATTCTAGTCATAACTGTATTCCGTCCGGTTAAATATTTCAGTTTAGTCGATGGATTTCATTTTGCTCAAATAAGCGGTAGGTATCATTTTCATTTTGCCATTCAGCTGGCATACACTTGTGTCTTTATCGGATTGCGAGACAACCTTGCCAACTGATTCACGATCATCGCCATAAATTACTTTAAATTCATCTCCACCTTCTGGCAATACTGGCGCCAAATGTGCGCTTACCACGGAAACACTTCTGTCTTCCTTTTGAAGGAAAACTGAACAGACGCCATTAGAGACAGTGCGAATGATACCAGTTTGGCCCAATAGAAGAGGATCGTCGTGAGTGTGGATTTTTACTACAATATCTGTTGTACACCAGTCTCCGATTGGTGACTCCAAACTTGCTCCTGGTGTTTGTGGATTGTAAGGGGAGTTGGGGGCGCCTCCAGGTGTATTGGGCGAATAGCTCGAAGGGGATGGCGTATTCATATATCCGACAGGGTATGGTGAAGGTGCAGGACTTGGACTGGGATTGAAGGGACTGTAGCTGCGATCGGAGCCATAAAGGGTGCCTGGAGTTTGTGGTGGAAACTGTGTATTGATTTGATACCCTGGAGTGCTTGGATTGTAACCAGGGCTGGGGCTTGGCTCTTCAAGTGAATAGTCAAAGTCATTGCTGCGAGCTGGCGTATTAGTAACAGTAGGATCCCACGCTCCATGGCGTGGAGTCATACTGCCATCATGCAATGGAGTCATGGAACTACTATACGGTGTACGACCTTCAGAATCCCAATTTGGTGTTTGATTGCCCAATAGTGGTGTCTTAGATCCAGCAGCTGCATATATTGGTGTATGAGAGCCATAACCGGGTGTTCTGGCTGGTGTGCGACCATACGAAGAAATACTTCCATCTTTGCCAGCTGGACCAACTATAGCGATGTGGTTACGATCGACAGAAATAGTCTGGCATGATGTATGCAATTCCACTCGAACTGTACTCTCGGTAGCATCTTTAACAATTCCAACAACGCCTTTCGAAAAAAGAAACAAATTGGAAAAAATACATTTGTTTACACTTCCACAACGACAAGTTATAATATTATTTATTTTTATTTTTTCTTTATTACCTTTATATGGGCCTCGGCTAATTTTAACTGTTTTGCCCAGAATTTCACGATCTCGTGTCACTTTAAAACCTCCACGACCACCTCTTGATCCACCGCGTCCACGCGTACCAGAAGGATGCATGGGCGATTGAATACGTGGAGACATAAATCCTAATCCACCAAGAGGACCAAAGCTATTGGCTTGCGATTTGCTTCCTCCAGCTAATTGCAGATGCCGTGTTTTGCATACAAATATTCCGCCGTTTTCGGTATACATGCGACAATGTAGAAACGCTAAACTTCGATATAAATGTTTGATTTCTCCCGACCGTCCCTACAAGTGCAAAATACAAAATATCTATGTAGTATATATTTTTTTTTTTTTTTTTTTTTTAAAGAGAAGTGCTAATACTAGGTGTTACCTTCTTTAGGAAAGGGATAGTGAGAGAGAAGACAGGTGGTGAAAGAAGAGATAGAGGAAAGCTTCATTCTTTTACAACTCTGCTTTTCGCACGTTTTTTTTTTTTTATTAATGCAGTGTTGCAGCGCCTCTATGATGTTAAATGGGGCGTATTAATTTTTTGAAGCTGTGTCTTGTAACCATTTTATTGATTATTTTACTTCGCCAATGATTTTTGCTACACAACGAAGGAGGGCGCTCTGATGTTACATTAGGACTAGTATCTGCTGAAGTCGGTATAGTTCAGTGACCAGTGACTATGCCTTCATCACTTGAACTTTCCTACAACAACTGACACAAAAGGACACTACTGCATATCAGAAAAATGCGTGGTGTTGTTATTTAATGACTGTCGGATACAGGGATTTGAACCCAGGACCTTCGGTTTTGTAGTCAACGTGCTAAATACTTCAGCCAACGCCACCCTCAACTATTAGTTAATTTGCTTATTTTTGTTCTACTTAAGACAAACTTTTTTGGTTTGTTACTATTAAGTATATTTTTATTCAATTTTTGCCACAAGCCAATGACTATTAATTTTAGTTAATTTAATTATTATTTTTCGAACTATATTTGTTTCTATATTCTTATGAATTGAACAGGCTAATGTTCGTAACGCTTTTTTTTTGGAATCCTATATAGTTTATTTATACTTACCGCATGTGGACCTTCCATTACTTTAACAATGTCTCGCCGTCTTATCTGATTTTGATCAGCATCGAGGGCTATAGTGTTTCTATTTTCTCTTCTTTTGTGTAAAGCAGTAGGTTTACATTCAATTACTTTTCCATGCATTCCCAAAACATGAAAATTTTCTCGCTCCAAACGAACGATAACACCAACATTTTGTGCGCTATTGAAAATAATTGTTAATAAATAAATGTTAATCTTTTGCAAAAGTATATGTATATGAATATAAAAAACTTACTCCAGTTGTACCAAGTCGCCCCACTGAAATTGTCCCAGGCAATCCACGCCAGTCGCTACATCTGAACAAAGTTGCAAATCTCTGGGTAACACTTCCAATTCATGGTTCGTCAAATCAGATACTAATACGACCCGTGTGGGTTCAACACGAATAATTAAACCGGTTTCTCCCTCATAACGGCCAGCTAAAACACGAGCATGGTCTCCCGTTTTAAAATATTTTCGCAATTCATTCGCTTTAAATACCAGAGGGTCCTTCAGAAATAAATTCACAAGAAAAAAATATTTTAAATTACTTTATGTGTATGTATATGCGACCGTTTTTTGAATATGAAATAACATACCTTTAAATCCTGGTGTTTCGGCATAACTGTAATCATTCCTCCATCAATAGCAATGATTTTTGCTTGCAAATTTTCCAAATCACCCACACATACTTCCACATTGTCACCCATTGAGAACGAATGACCGGCGGTGGGGTCATCTTTAGCACCAGTCACAATTTCCAAATTCACGTCTATTAATTTTAAATGAACAATACAATTGTTTGTCTTCGTTGGTAATAACAAAAAAAAATACCTTCTGGTTGTTCTTCAAATCTTTCTAGTTCGGCTAGGGTTGGTTTAACACCATCGGATTGAATAGCAGACATGTTAAAATTCTTATACAAGAATCCCTTGCGAGAGTAGCGATTTCCTTCGAATAGCAGAAAGTCTCCATCTGAATGCACTTCGCCTCCAATAGCCCTATATAAAATGTTATTAATACATAGAATATATGTGCATATATGTATGTATACAAAATTTAATTTTTACTACAAACTTACCTTACGGCTTCTGGATCAAAGGGTTTTGCAGGAGGTCTTCTTTTCTTTTTACGTTTGCTATCATCGGACTCCTTAAATAATAGAAATTTAAAATTTTTATATGTTAGTATTAATAAATGCAATCAAAATCATTACATTGGCTGTGGACCTGAGAGCGCCTCTCAAACGGGTGTAATCAATGCGAGGTAAGAGCTTCAAGTGTGCTTGATTCTGAGCCAAATCGACATAATCAACTTGAGCAATGTCGTCTTTATAGAGACCTCTCTTCAATCGCACCCACTGTTTTACTTTTAAGCCAACTTGTTCTTTCACCACTTTCAAAACATCTGTCATTTCTTTAATAGGTACCATCTCTTGCTTCCACTTTCCCATTCTAAGGTTACCAACATTTTCAATAGATGTTTTAACATGAGTTTGTTTGTACGACTCAACGTAAATATAACCCTTGACACCTTCGGGAGCAACAACAGATTTTATTTGCAATGGCTCATCAGTATTTAAATAGGTAAGAAATTTTCTCATTAATAATAAAGCCGTTGCTTTTTCTTCGCCAATTCGACACTTAACCATCCATAAATTAGGATCTCTAAAAAAATTTTTGATTTTGTTAGCAGTGATTCAAAAAACATATTAAAGTCACTTACTTTATGCCCGGCAATAGAGTTTGTTGTGTTATTTCATCAGACATTTCTTCGCCCCCATCTCCAAAGTGCCTTTTAGCAATTGATTCATCAGCATACTTTTTTCTTAGATACTCCTCGATCTCATCTTCTCTTTGTGTACTGTCGAGGTAAAAATAAAAAGGTTAATTTATACATACATATATACTTGTTTTTACAATTTCTTACTCCCACAAATTCGTACCACGTCGCCTTATTTCAATATCACGCGCCGTTGGACCTAGCTCGTCAATTTCGTTTCCAACGATACCCAGCTCATTGGCACCTTCTTCCCATTCATCGTCTTCGTCCACCTAATGTGCACAGGTTTCTTTTAAAATTTATTACTTTGTAATTACTTAATGGACGTGTTACCTCATCGTCTACTTCAGCTTCATCGATAATAAAGCCGCCGAATCTATCTTTCTTCTTTTTTTTCCTTGGTCTATCATCCTCATCTTCTTCATATTCTTCAGAGTCGACATCGTCACCATCGATATCCTCTTCATCATCTTCATCTGCATCCCTCGATCGTTGCTTATGTCCCCTTACAGAATTTTCTGAACCAGATTCTGTGCCCACGGAACGAGAGCGGGACCGAGATCTTGATCTCGATTGTGATCTAGATTCAGATCTAGATTTAGTTCCGGACCTTGATCTAACAGGTGAACGAGATCGTGAACGCACACTCTTTTGTGATTTGTTAGAACCAACGGATCCATCTTCGGAACCACTGTCCGATATGTTACTTTCTTCTGAATCAGACATTTAACTGCAATGTACATAGATACACACAAATATTGATTACAACACCACACAATTTCTATATCACACATTTTTTTTTCTCATAAACATGTTCAGTATATATATAAAGTCATAAATATATACATATGTACTTACTAATAATATATCGCTTGGAATTTTTATGAAAACTTCGATGTAACAACACAAGAAATATTTTAAGAATTACTTTTCACAATGAAGCACTTAATTAAAATAACTTCGTTGTAAGAAAAAATTTAGAAGCAAGGTAAACTAAATATCAAGGTGTATAATTACACCATGCTAAATATTTTGCTGTTCAGTGATGCCAAGTTTGGTGCTCAGTGCTGTTAATTGCGCTGATTGAGGTAGTTTACACGAGAACAATTTTTAAGACGCACAATTTTTCCTCTTTTCCAAATTACACGAGACTAATTCATTTGGCATAAAATGGCTGCTAGTCCGGAGTTGAAGCTAGTTGAATAATTATGCCAAACACAAAACAACTCTCTTTGCCTCTCTCACCGACAAACAGGCATGTTATGCCAGCACAATTATGCCCGTGTAAGTCAGCGCAATAGCAGCGATTTTTATCTTAAGCTGCATCTACACGATCAATAAATCGATTTCAATTTCATTACTGGGACTCTCCACGCGAAATAAGCTTGGATATATGTAATTATGTTCTCATTTGTCAAATTTAAGCTTAAATTAGACGTGACATAGCCATAACGCCATAGCCATAACCATACCAAAATTCAATTGATTTCTATGGTGAGAGCGAGAGTGAGAGAGACTCGCCATAACTCTCACCATAGAAACCAATTGAATTTTGGTTTGGTTATGGCTATGGCGTTACGGCTTTGTCACGTCTCATTTAAGCTTTAATTTCCAACACCATATGTTTACGTGTGGACCGAAAAAACATTTATTTGCAAATAAATTTCAAACTTATTTTTCCAAGAAATAATGTTGATCATAAGCTGTCAAATTTGATAGTCATTTCGTCGGGTGGTTACTGGTTTGCCGCACAGTATATTAAGAGTACATTGTTATTGCGGCAAACCAGTAATCACTCGACGATTTGTTGTTTGCGTGAATTAAGCAAAATAAACTTGTGGCTATATATAGAATTTTTTAATGTATAATAAAATAAGTATAAACAAAGTAGCTTTAAATAAATCAAACATATTAAAATAAACTCAAAAAACATCGATCCTTACACAGTGATTTTTTTTTAATTTATGTCCAATACCACAATGCGTGTTCTATAGCTTAGAACATAATCCTGTACACGAACATTTTTGTAGTGTTATTCTGTCGGCGTTATGGCTTATGTTCGGAAATAATTATTGAGTGTGGAGACGTGCAGTTACACATATTGCGTGTCAAATTTCCTTGAATTGTAAGCATGTGTGTGTTTGTATGTATGTATGTATGTATGCAAAAACATATGTATGTGCGTACACACATACATATGTATGTATAATATACATTGTACCTACATATGTATATGCAAAATAAAAAGAAACGATTATAAATGTTATTTTAATTGTTATTTAATTGACAACTTAATGATAATTATCATCAATTAATTATAATTAATTAGTATAAAGTTAGAGGATAGAGCACTAGCCAAATTTTCGGTTCTTTTACTGATTGAACAGGAGCAGTTAATTTGTTATTTAGATGGTCCCCGAGTTAGTTGATTTTTTATTTTCCCTGACAACTGTTGGGCAAAACATATATTTATTTCATAAATATGTACCTACTTTAAAAAATAAATTTTACAAAATATAGTTACATAAATATGGGCGGACCATTTGACCAAGATGTAATTAACAGTATTTTAAAACAGTTTTTGTGACTGACTATACACGATATATAGGAAGTAGCAACGTGGTTGTCCAGGAAATTCCACAAAGGAACCGCAAGATTATACGGTTATCCGTGGCAGATAAATCAGTGCGAGCGAGGCGCAAAAATCTCGAAGGCCAAACAACACACACAAGCCTGACCGCACTTAAGAAATAATTACGATGATGCGATAGCTGTACTTCAGCCCATAGGTGCTTAACGACATAATAAATTTATTGCCAAATCAGTGTGTTTTGTTATACATATGTATATGTATAAAAATTTATGTATGCATATAAAATGAAATACAGTGCAGATTCGGTTAACGCAACCAATAGAAATTTTGAGCTGTTACGAAAACAGAGTAAACAATTTCTATGTCTGTTCTTTCACTAAAAAGCTTATTTTAAACCAAATAAAAGGTTTATTATGCAATCGAAGGTTAACTTTTAAAATAAATGCATTTAATCAGAAATAATTTCTTAATCAGGCTTGAGTTCAGTAATTTCAATTCTTATTGAATGAAATATTTTTATTAATTAATGTGAGTATCTAAAGAAGAGAAGAAAAATTAAACTAGACTTTATAGCTGGGGGAAATACCGATATTTTTCTGTGCAGCGGTATTTCCCCCAGCTATAAAGTCTAGTTTAATTTTTCTTCTCTTCTTTAGATACTCACATTAATTAATAAAAATATTTCATTCAATAAGAATTGAAATTACTGAACTCAAGCCTGATTAAGAAATTATTTCTGATTAAAATTCACTACAGTTCAATTAATTCTAAAAATGTCTCATATAAATGCATTTATTTAATTAAAATAAAGAATGAAAGCAAATATATAATTAAAATAAATAAAATTCTAATATATGTATGTAAAGTTTTACTGATGGTTGTTATCAGGTTGCAGATTCATGTCTTTAACGGAAAGTGTGAAATTTTATTATTATTATTATTATTATTATTATTATTATTATTATTATTATTATTATTATTATTATTATTATTATTATTATTATTATTATTATTATTATTATTATTATTATTATTATTATTATTTTAACAAATTTTGTCACTACAGGCATTTTGTTTATTTTACCAGAACGAGCACTCACAAACAAAGAATTTTTGAAACTACTTTGGTTTCAAAAACGCAAAAATTCTTTAGTAAATCAAAATGAGTTTCATACGCAAGCATAAGATTTCATGCACAAAGGTTTGTAGTTTTGAATTTTTATTTATAAGAAAACTAAAGTAAAAAACCAAATGAAAGAGAGAATCTTTCTTAACTTTGTTTGAAAAGTTGCGTTAACTGAAGTCTTTTTTTGCGATTTTTCAGATATGACGATTTTTTATATTTCACGACTTTTTTCATAATTTTATCTGTCGGCCCTGGGTTTGACTGTTTTATAATGTGATCATGGAACAAGAGTTAAATAATTGAAAATTAAAAATGTACACACATACATACATATGTATTTAGGCATTTAAAAAAACACCTTCTCATAATGAATATTAATTAAAATTTTGTCAAGTTTTTTGACCTTTTCTCACTTCTGCTACTAAAACTATATATGTAGTATGTATTTACATACAAACAAAATTGCATACATGTGCAAATGCAAAATTGCGTAGCTTTTCTTTCTAATCCAACAACAAAATACACACACGATTAGGGTTTGCACATCGATTATAATCGTAATCGAAATCGCGATTAATCTCACCTTTTAATCGTAATCGTAATCGAACCCATTAATCGCTCGATTACGGTTAAAACTTTTTCCCTTTTTTAAGCAAATAATTTATGCCAAATTTGCATGCAGGGTAAATGACTTTTATTCATTCCTCACAAAATAACAGTTACTTTTTGATTTTTATTTTTTTGCTCAAAAAATTTAAATTTTTAAAATTAATAAATAATAAAAAGTAAATTTACGGCCTGGCCCACGATGTCACTAGCCATCGTTCGATCGACAACTTGTATTGCAAACAACAATAACTTTAGAAAATTTGTTGTTGTTTGCAATACAAGTTGTCGATCGAACGATTTCTCGTGACATCGTGGGCCAGGCCGTTAATTTAACATATAAGAGTTTTTTTTACAAACTCTGGCGATAAATTCAATTTTAAATAGGTTAATATTAATTTTAACGCAAAAATTACGCTTTCTACATTTTAAAAATTAAGCAAAAAAAAAAAAAAAAATCTAACAGTAACTGTTATTTTGTGAGGAATAAATAAAAGTCACAGAATAACTCTTATTTTGTGAGGGATAAATAAAAATAAAAAAATAACTGTTATTTTCTGAGGAATAAATAAAAGTCACAAAATAAGAGTTATTTTGTGAGAGATAAATAAAAATCAAGAAATAATGATTAAAAAGTGATTTTTAAAATAAAAATTATAACCGTTACGGTCCCTGATAAATACTGCTCTAAGCTGAAGAACAACTCTAGCGTTTTCATAAGTATATGTACATATGTATATTTCTTAATTACGAGTATGTTGTTGTTCGAAGGCGTATGAGTATTTAATATTTAAATACCATAATACTCATACGTTATATGAGGCAAACGAACAAATGCCCCAAAATATGTATGTATGTACTCGTATGTTGCTTCTGAAAGCTTATCTGAGTACACATTATGGCATTTTGTGGCATTGCGTTAGAAACAAAAAATATAATGTGAACGACATTGCACACATTTTGAAATGATAATGGCGATAAATTCAATTTTAAATAGGTTAATATTAATTTTAACGCAAAAATTACGCTTTCTACATTTTAAAAATTAAGCAAAAAAAAAAAAATAAAAATCTAACAGTAACTGTTATTTTGTGAGGAATAAATAAAAGTCACAGAATAACTCTTATTTTGTGAGGGATAAATAAAAATCAAAAAATAACTGTTATTTTCTGAGGAATAAATAAAAGTCACAAAATAAGAGTTATTTTGTGAGAGATAAATACAAATCAAGAAATAATGATTAAAAAGTGATTTTTAAAATAAAAATTATAACCGTTACGGTCCCTGATAAATACTGCTCTAAGCTGAAGAACAACTCTAGCGTTTTCATAATTATATGTATATTTCTTAATTACGAGTATGTTGTTGTTCGAAGGCGTATGAGTATTTAATATTTAAACGAACAAATGCCCCAAAATATGTACTATGTATGTACTCGTATGTTGCTTCTGAAAGCTTATCTGAGTACACATTATGGCATTTTGTGGCATTGCGTTAGAAACAAAAAATATAATGTGAACGACATTGCGCACATTTTGAAAATGATACCACAAAATTACAACAAAATAAATGCCAAATGTATACTTAGCATTAAGTTCTCTTATAACATTATTTGCACACTCGTTTTGCAGTGGAATCAGTACGTAGTTTATGTCGAGTACATACTATGGCATTTTGTGACATTGCAATAACGTGTACTAGTGGCAACGTTTGTCATTTCCGATATATTTCGTTGTGTGGCATTGCTTTCCATATAAAAACATAATGTGAATGTCATTGCATACATTTTGAGAATGACAACACAAGAAATGTCAGATGTGTACTCAGCATTAGAGAGTACAGGTTTAGTTATTTAAATTTTTTATTTTATTTTTCCCTTAGGCGCTACTATGCTGCACTTGGTTCGTCTATAATTTACATAAAAGACAAAAGCAAGGTCCATTAAGTTCTATGCAACTATACAACACGTACAGTACTACAAAAAACAATATGAATTTTGCTTGTGTAAAATTATTGTTTATACATTCGTTTGTTAAGAACAGGCAACAACATAAAGAAACTTATTGGAATGTATTTATAAATATGTATTAAGAATTTGACAACCGTGCCATGAAATCAATCATTCTGATGAGCACTCACAAGGCCCATGCCCATGCCCATGCATGAATGTATTTATAATATTTTTCAAGTTGAAAGAGGACAATATTTATTATTTTAATTATATTTTTCTAATAATGTATAACACTAGCTTACAAAAAAAAAAAACCAAAAATAAATAATCCTCAAAATAAAGTTACATATCGCTCATTTACTCAAACAACGTCATAACTCAAAAAATGAAATTTTTGAGTTAGTGATGCAGAATTAATCCTCATATTGTGTAATAATTTCATAGATATACATATCTTGTTTACAAAACTCTTGCTAGAAAAATAAAGTTTTCTGTTCCCATTAAGTTGTGTGTAAATTTAAAACTTCAAACTCGTTTTGTGGCGAACTACATAGTATTTTTTTTTTGAGTTATGACACGAATTTATTTTTTTTTTTTTCAAAGAATAATTTTAAGGGTATTCACTAAAAACATTTATTTTATAGTTTTTTTTAGCTATTGCCAAAAGCATTGAGAAAGGTTCATTTATACATACAATAAAAATTTTACACTGCTGACCTGCGTTTAGATATTTTTCCTAAACTTACCAGATAATTAATTTTTAATTAAAAAAAATTTATATGTATTATTTGCTCTAGTAGTACATACACACATACACATTTTTGACATATGTACATACTATGTACATGTAGAGCCTTTGCTGCAATAGAGTCATATTTAAAAAAACGTAATTTTTTAATTAATACACAGAAAAAAACTGTTCCTGCAATAAACAACTTTAATTGAAAATAAAACCAATAATCAATTAAAAATGTATTCAAGTCAATTAAACTTTAGTTTAAATATTTAATTACTTATAAAGTTTAATTGACTGAATTACGTTTTAATTAATTTCTGGTTTTATTCTCAGTTAAAGTTGTTTATTGCAGGATTATTTTTTCCGTGTATAACACCGAATTAATCGTCATATCATTCTTCATATTATGTATTTAAAAATTTCATAAAAATATCTTGTATGCTCAATTACAATTATTATTTTTCCATTAAATTGTTAGTGAATTCAAAACTTCCAAGTCGTTTTCTGCAAAATAAGTTTTGTTTTTGGGTTATGATTGCATTGAAGCAAACGATCGATATGTATTGTATATGTGTACATGCATGTATACGTACATAAGAAAGTGTATATATGTATATGTATGTATGTATGTAAATCACTTGCCCTTTCAAGAGTTATAAACAGTAAACACTAGCATAGCACGTGCATATGTACATACATATGTATGTGCATGCATAGGTACGTGTATATACATATGTATATGTACGTATGTATGTATTTACGAATGTATATACATACATATATGTATGTATGTACATATATATGTTTCTATATGAGTATGCATGACATGCACTTTGTTCTAATTAAAAGTAGAGTCATTTATAAGTTTAAGCACATGCATGAGCTTAAATATACGTATGTATGTATGTATGTATATATATATATATATATATGGATTTATATTTACATATGCACGTATGTATTTGTATGTAAATAAATATGTATGTCATATGCATAGAAATTTTGCATTTTTATACGTTTTACTGTCATCCTTCGAATAATAGAATTTTTGACATTGCATGCTTTATTTTTATTTATATCTAAAATAAATATGAGGTTCTGTAATATTTTTCTAATTTTGTTATTGTTTAATTTTGTGCAAAAATAAAAAATAAATAAATAAAAATCAGTGACGTAGATTTAATAAATATTGTTCTTGTTTATTTCTTTTTTTTTAGAAAATTAAGGCATGAAGAATTTATGTTTGTATAGATGGAATTATTTGTTGCCTAGGCAACTCATCAGTAGACTTCATAGAATTGTAGTAAGAAAAATATCTTGAAATTTTGGAGCTACTTTACAAAAATTTTTGGACTGTCCAGTCCATTTTAGTGCTTAAGTGGAGTACTTACAACATGGCCCTTTTGTAGCGCAGCATAACGTTTGTGCTGCTTTTTACTCTCTCTCTGTTCAAATTTGTGAAAAACCGGGACCGAAAATAATGATTACTCTTGAGTTTTTAAACAAAAAAATCAAATACAACAAAATATCGGACAACGTGACCAATCACATAATTTTCGTTGTTTTCGAATGATTTAAAAATTTTTTATTTTTATTTTTTTAAGCAGAAAAAATTTTCATTTTTTGAGCAGAAATAATTGTTATTTTCTGATTTTTAATTTTCTGAGCAGAAATAGTTCTTCTTTCCTGATTTTTATTTTTTCGAGCACACCAATTTCTAATTTCTAATCTTTCTAACAAAAATGGAAGTTACTTTATGGTACGAGTAAAAATATACACAAGTATACCTTGGGTATACCAAAAAAAAAAACAACTTTCAAATGCGGTGTTTTTCGAAAAAATTGTCTATAACTATTTTCGTACAGAATTATTAGCACAACAATTTTCACATACATACATAATTTTGCCCTAACTATGGCCTATCATGGTCCTTTCATGAGAAGAAACTAAGTTTTTTGTAAAAACTTTTCTTCGCTAAAAATTGGATAGCGATAATTATAATCCGTTTTCATTACTTTATAAAGTAATATCTGTAGATTATATATCCCCATTAAATTGGGTTTAATAATATAATAATGAAAACATCGCATACTACTTTATTAAATACTTATAAACTTTGTTATGTATTTGGAAATTATCTTAACACATGATGCATTAAAAAAAAGTTTTCCCAAAAAACTTAATTTCATCTCATGAAAGGACCATGATGATAGGCCATAGCTAGGGCACAATTATGTATGGGAAAAATGTTATGCACCAAAAGTTATGGGGCCAAAAGTGATTATACTTTTTTTATGAAAAGTACAATTCGCATGGCCAGTTTGCTCGACATCAGTGCCATAATTCCCCCCCCCCCCCCCTCCTGTTAAGCCTGGTACTCTGATCAACATTTCACGTGAAATGCTGCCAAAGCACATATAAAAAAGTTGGTATGAATTGTTCATGAAAAAAAAAAAAATGCAGCAGTAGTAGTACTCTCTCTGTTCATCTTGGGAAAACATTTGAAATGTATCTTCAACATTTTAAGTTTTCATACGAAATAATATGAGTGGCACTTGTTTCGCATGGAATTTACAACAAACACATGGGGTGTTTCTACAAACATAAGAAATTGTAGCATAGTTAGTTTCAAGCGCCAGTTAATATTGTTTATATTTAAAATTTTTCGTACGAATTAATCAATAATGATAAACATTTTTCACAAATTTGTACAGAGTACCAAAGCCTTTTTATCAGGTCAATGCAATCGTTCTGATGATATTCTGTGTTTTCGTGTTTAAGCTGTCAAAAGTTGTTTGCACCATATACTTTAGTTCATGCTTGTGTGTGTTTCTGACAACTTAAACATAAAGTTGTTTTTTTGTATTGCTGTGTTTTTGTAGAGTTGCATTGACCTAATAAATAGGCCTTTGCAAGTACTATGCTTTATCTTTTGCCTTTTATTATGAAATGCATAACAGTTACGGTCCCTGGTGGAAAATGTTGATCAACATTGGATTATTTCATATTAACTAGCCCTTGTACATTCCATACGAAACAAACGTTACCCATATTATTTCGCATGAAAACTTTAGATGTTGAAGATACATTTCATATGATTTCCCAAGATGAACGAACAGAGTGCTGCTTCTGCTGCATTCATTTTTCATGAACAATTCATGCCAATTTTTTTCATATGCATTTTGGCAGCATTTCACGTGAAATGTTGAAACGAGTACCAGGCTTGAACAGAGTACATATGCATATTTACATATAGACATGCATACATAAGTATACATATATGTACATACATATATGTTTTAAATACATACTTCCTAACACATACGTCTCTGGTAAGACTCAAATACATACATACATACATATACTACTTACATACATACATATGTGGTGGTAGGTAGGTATGTATGTAATAACCTTAAGCTTAAAAAATCGCCAACAGATAGCTAAATCCAAACATTCATACTATGTTTATATACATACAAATTTACATATTCATTCCCTGCAGGAGATCGAACCAGTGTCCAACTAGTTCCCAACTGTAAACTTTTCTATACCATCTTAATGCTCAAATTAGCATTGAGTGGTGTTTAGAAAACTACTAGTGAAATTGGTACTAGTTCAGGACAAGGTTATTATCAGTTCTTTTGTAAAGAAAAATTCAATAAAATTGGTGTTTTTATTCCTAATGGCGAGTATACACGATACTACAAATCGTACGATAAATCGTACAAGTATGAAATTAGTAACGTGTATCATGCTGTCGTACTTATGAAGTATACTTTGTAGTATGAAAATCAAAAATTTTTGATTTCTGTGGGCGGAGCTTCGCTAAGTACGATAATAAGTATTGTGTATCATGCTGTTGTACAGCGAAATTAGTTTTATGAGGAGTTGATTTAGAAAACGCAGTGTTTCTTCGGCTCAATTTTAAAATTAGCTTTATGTAGCGGATATTTTAATTAAAAAAAGAACATAAAACATTATTATAACCATTTTCTACAACATGATCCTTTTGTTTTTGCATTATTTTTTTTATTCTTTTCAACTGCAGTTCACTTATTTTTAATAAATCGACCACATTATTTATTAATCCGCGTGTGTATTGCCTTAAAAATTTTCTGTCAAATGAATTAGTATGATTTTTAGTAACGTGTATCTGAAAACTCGTACTACAACTCGTACTACGCAAAGTACGGAATTAAGTATCGTGTATACCTTGCATAACAACTGCTAGTTAAAACTCGTCATTACCCTGCAGGAGATCGAACTAGTGTCCAACTGGTATTTTACTAGTACAGAAGCCACCACCACTAGTTCCCAACCGTAAACTTTCCTATAACATGTTAATGCTCAAATTAGCATTGAGTGTGTTTAGAAAATTACTAACTATTACTAATTGACTGTCTATTAGACAGTCAAAATTTATTTTGCAATATGGTGCCTTGGAACTACTTCATATACTAGTACTCATCAGAACTAGTAATTTTATACAACAACTTTAACCCTTTTCGCACTAGTTCTTGCTGTTCTAGTAATTATACTCGTAGCTTTTAGACAATTGATACCTATTCTCCTGCAGGGTATTTATCAAAATTCAAAAATATAAAAGGGTAAATACTTACATATATATTTACATAATTACAATTATTTTTAGATGAACCTAAAATTTTAATAATTGTATGATACCAATTTCCACACAGTGCAAGGGCTCTGTTAGACAATCAAAATTTATTTTGCAATGTGGTGCCTTGAAACTATTTCATATACATATGTACATATGTATGTATGTATGTACATACATACTAGTACTCAGCAGCACTAGTCATTTTACACAACAACTTTAACCCTTTTTGCAATAGTTCTTGCTATTCTAGTAATTATACTAGTAGCTTTTAGACAATTATCGCCTACTCTCCTGCAGGGTTTGTACATATGTGCATACATACATACACACCTATATAAACATTTGCGCTGTAGATATGGCAATAAGTGAAAAACCATCATCTCACACACATTGGATTTTCTCTAGCTTTATGAACACTGTTTGAAATAGGAAAATACAACAATAATTAATATAGAAAACATCTAGAGAAATATACATACACACATATGTACATACATACGCACATACGTACATATTTACATACATACAAATTTATGTATGTATGTCTGTCTGTATGCATTAATATTCTAAAAAGCAATAACAACAGCAGCATCATCATCTAAAAATCACACTAGCTGCTACAAAATAATAGAAACACCTAGCCTGGCTGGCCTGTCTTTGCTCGTTTTTGTTTGGTTTTGTATAATTTCAATGTTCTATGTATGTATGTATGTATGTATAAATGAATATATGTATGTATGTATGTATGTATGTATATTGTACGTAGAAATTTTACGTACGATGATTCTTTCTAATATGCTAAAAGTATTTTCCCGGGCAGTAGAGAGTTTACGTCTGTCTGGGAATTTTGCCAAAAGCAACAAATTCTGTAATTTAGATAGACACTCTCATGAAGCACTTTCTCCCTGTGTTTAGTCGCCGTCGATCGTTTCAAAAGCGCGATCTTTTCCTTAGTTCTTAATATTTTGGCTGGGCCAAAAAATAAAATATATAAACATATATTTATATATATATAAATATATATATATATATATATATAAATATATATATAGGTATAATTATATAAAAAATTTCGGTTCGCACAGCATTTTAATAACAAATATTTTTGTAAGTTACAAGTTAAATAATTGTAAAAATTTCAAAAAACCTAAAAACAATAAAAAAGTACGAATCGTAACTATAAAGGATAAACAAGTGTTCAAATTCAAACTCTAGTATGTATGAACATAGTACATTGTACATATGCACATATACGAGTATACATACGTACTACATACATACATACATATGTATGTACTAGTTTTCTTCAAGTTAGGAAGTTTTAAAACAATCAAGAATTATTCAGTGCTTCATTATCAATAAGAATTAAAAACACAATGAATTTTAAATGTTTAAAATAAACGTTAAAACAACAATATAAATATAACGAATATTTGGTTAACAACATCTTCCATGGAGAAGACAAAACACATCAAACACTACTGAAGAAATTAAAAAAAAAATCATAAATTACACCGAAACAAATATACATACATATTGAATAAATTAATAAACACCAAAAATTGTTATGTAAACTATTTAATATTTTGTAAAAAAAAAATTATTTAAGTGCCTACATGCATACATACATAAATACATACCTATTTACATATGTACATACTGCATACTGCAAAATTACATTTTGAATTGAAACGTGCGAAATATTTAAAGCTTACTATTATAACATGTTACATATCACGAAAAAAGAAACAATAGGTACCCAAATATGTTCCAGAAAAAAAATTAAAAATGTCCAACTGCACATATTATTTCCTACATTACATAGTACGAGTATTTTTAAATTTACACATCTTGTGTAAGTGTAAGTGCTTTTTGTGTGTTTTGCAGAGCGCGAAATTCCAAACTTTTTGAAAAAAGCTCAATCTTTTTTAATTAACTCTCTTTATACGAGCACGTATGTATGTAAGTATGTATGCATGTACATATGTATGTATTTTGTATGTGATTTTCTTAAAACCATTTGGCAACGTTAATTTCTACACGAACATATGAATACCTTGATACTTCTGAAACGACATTCTCCCAAAATAAAATTGAAAAATTAAAAAGAAAATTAAAAATAAACCATCATATACTCAAGGTTTTCACAGTCTTTCAATACAATGCATACATATGTACGAATGTATGTACGTACGTATGAATGTATGTCTGCATGTAGTATTTACATATGTACATATTTAATACATTATTGTTCTAAACGTGCATAACTACATACATACATATCTACTGTATTTAAACTAAACGACAACACACACACATACATATGTATCTAGTACATACGTATGTATTAGTTTAGACTTGTACATATTTATATATGTATGTATGTATGTATGTATGTATGTATGTATGAAATATGTATATTTGTTGCTCCTCGAAAAATTTCTAGTGCTTAACAAATACAATTTCGACACTATTTTTATTAATAATAACCCATACTTACTTAAATACATACATACATACATACATATGCATCATATGTATATGTATGTATGTATTATCATAATTATAATGACAATGCCTTCATGTCTATGCCTGTCCATACAGAAATGAAAATTTACCTTAAAATTCACTTGTTAAGCCACATCACAATTGTCGTTACAATATTTGAATTGTGTTTACATGCATACTATATACATACATATGTATGTAAATATGTATGTGCATATACATATACATACCCTGCAGTCAGACTGGGGCCAAATGTCTCTATGTCAACACTAAAACTCTAGTAGTAGGTACATTGTCTACAATTTCTTTTCTATTCGTCAGTATAAAAGAAAGAGAGAAAACAAATGTGGTGTATTTCTGGTGTCTTTTGCAACAACTTGTCAATATTCATATAATTGTATGTACGTAAGGTATGGAAATGTACCACTAAATGTCTGGTTGGTATGTCTCCATGTTCCCATAAGAACTATGTAGTCACTATCTAGTCAATTGTTTTAGTGTTACTAGTAGATTTTCAATGACAAGCACATGCTAAATGTCTATAGCACAAAGTATTGCATGGGGATTAATTAGAGAGTAGTACTGGTGACAAAGTCAAAAGCGACTCAGTACATTTTCACCATCCACATTTACTTCAGGGATATATTCACAAGCCACACATACTGAGGTGTTTGCATATATTTTTATTAAAATATTTGTAGAGGGGATGCTGGGCATGCTTTTGGTTGTTCATATTTTGACATTACATAATAACAAATTATTTTTGAAAAATTTTTAACTTTTATGAGTGTGTGTCTGCACACACACTAATGCATAAATATAGACTTATTTAGTACGTAAATAAGTAAGTATGTGTGCATGTATCAGGCAGGGGTCCCGGATATTTTCATACCTTATCCCCAATATTAAACATGTCATCCCCAACAATTCATATATTTTCTCTTCGAAATCATCACATACATACATCTACACATATACATATATGTACATGTATTTAAATGCACTCGTTTGTAAATTTATCAATCCGGGTGTGCTCTTGTAAGAATTTGTGCTACATACATATGTATGTAAGTATGGATGTGTATGAAAAAAGCAACCAGCTAACCTTTGTATTACGGGTAGACAGCTTCAGGATTTGGGAGATGGAATAAGTTATTAGTTTTCTAGCTATTTTAAAGTGAAAACTTTTCTTACATAAATACTTTTTTTTAATTTTACAGCAGAATAAAAAAAAGTTACATAGCCATACATAGTTTTATAAAATGTTGGTTTTAACGATACAACCTGGTTTTACCATACAAAATGATTTTTTGATTAAAACCAACTTAAAACCTTTTTTTAAATTGATTTTAAGTAGGTCTTATAATACTCGTATGCAAACTTGTTTTCGCTGACATATTATATTCAGTGCTGCCAAGTTAAAATATCCGGAAGCGGTCAGTTAATAAGAATAAATAAATAAAAATGGATGCAGCCGCAAAAACAATTAAAAAATTTTAGGAGAAAAATAATTTTTTGGGTGGAAAACAACGGCCTCTGGGAGGTTAAAATAGCCCATATGGCTAACATACATATATCTGCCGATAAAAAATGGGTTAGTTTATAATGTGATGGTGTATTAAATTTAAATATTACCAATCGCTTCTAAGCACTGGGGAAATCTCAATTGCAAGAAATCATTAGCAGAACGTTCTATAGTTTCCCTGCCAAGAGGAAAGTATTTCATATAAAGCGGAAAAAGTACTCTCCGAACCTCTTCACAAAACTAAAGCAAAACGGCACAACCAGTAGATAGATGTGCCAATTATAAAAATTTTTGCAACACCACGATGCACCAGATTGCATTAGAAAATACGAAATTATCTATTGCTGCTTGAACCACAAGGTAAATTTTTCTTTTCAAATCCGCATACGTTTGATTTCCAAGAACTTCTTTGCTTTGTATTAAATATTAATTTACAAAATATCAAATAATTTCCATTTCATACCGCATTTTAAAATTGCTTAGTTTCTCACACAAACAAAAGCAGCCGTTTATCAAATAAGCGTTATAAAAAGTAGAGACAAGTACAACAACAAATACACTTATTTCTATGGGAATTTATTTTAATTTTGAACAGATTTATTACATAAAAGGTTTTAACACACACCTGAATTTGTTAAACTTGTAGTGTGAACTTAACATCAGTTGTTAATGTTAAAACCTGCCCAAGTCCTATTTATTAGGTCTATGCAACTCTACAAAAACACAGCAATACAAAAAACAACTTTATGTTTAAGTTGTCAAAAACACACACAAACATGAACTAAAGTATATGATGCAAACAACTTTTGACAGCTTAAACACAAAAGCACTGCATATCATCAGGACGATTGCATTTACATGATAAATAGGCCTTGAACCTGTCTTAACCACTGTAACTAAATTGGCATCACTTTTAGTGCCAGAGTTGCATCAAGCGCTTTTTATTTACAACGTATATATGTCATGTACGTACATGTATACCAGTGATGGGAAAGTTGATACAATCGTACTTTTTTATACTATTGCATTTAAAACAATAGTACGAGGCTAACATATATGATACACATCGTCGGTTGGTTTCTGATTTGCGGCAAAGTATATTCAAAATACATTATTACTGCCGCAAACCAATAACTACCCGACGACCTGCTAATTCAAAGTTACTTGTGTTAAAGTTTGTATTTTGAGGAAGAAAAATTACGTGATAGTTTTTAAAGCTTAAATTAGACGTGCCATATCCATAACCAAACCAAAATTAAATTGGTTTATATGGTAATGGCTACGGCGTTATGGCGAGTCACCTATAATCATATACAGTGTTGACCATAAGTTTGGTTCGAACAGCTGTTTCCTATGGTTATGGCACGTTTGATTGAACATTTGAAGAGGAATAATTAAATAACATTCGTATATGCAAAAAGAATACTTAAGAAATAACTAAATTTCTCCAGTCTGCGTCCATGTGCGTTCTGTTTTAGCCTTAAGGAAAAAAATTATCAAAAAATCGTTATGTCCATTTGATAGGCAAATTATTTGTCGTTGGACGCATATCTATTAACAAAAGAATTTCTTAAAAAAACTTGAAATTAGCAAGAAATTACAGTATACAACTCTGTTTTGTACCAACATTAATAAATTTACAACTATGAGAAACAAGGCAGGCTGTTTTAGTTTGTTGGTGAGAGGTGGTGGACACAATTTACAGTGTGCCTTTTCTGCTTGCATGTGTAGGCAGGCTTTTTGAGTTCGTGGGTGAGAGGTGTTGAGAAGCTTATGGGGTAAAACAAAAGGCATAAAATATAAATTCTGGGGGATTTTTGACATTTCTCTTTACATTTTTCGTACTTTTAGGTATATTTTCTATTCTGCCATTTCCTATTCTGACTTATTTTATGATTTTAAAATTTATATCGGCGGGTATATTTTTAAACAATTTAAAATATAAAAAAAATAGTTTTCAGTGCATTACTCGTATTTATAACAAATTATAAAAAAATAAATAAATATCAAACATAATATAGTACATACATACATAAATCAAATAAAAAACAAATGTGGAACAAAGAGCTGGTGGAAGTCTTGATTACAAAATATCAAGAGCATGAAAATCTATATAATGTTCGTAGCCCAGTATATATAGATCGTGTAAAAAAAATTTGTATAAGTGTAACAAAGAATTTATTTAACTGAAACAAGTACTTCAACGTCTGCCGCAATGAATAAGATGTTTGCGAAATCAACTCAAATGTCAATCAGTACCTGCATGAACACTTTAGATTTCGTTCGTAATTTGCTATAATAGTTTTGGGGTTTTGTAAGCTTTTGGCAATTGTGGTTGAAGTCAAATTTTTTTTAATTTGTATTAATTTTGACACACGTTAATAATTATGTATTATCATTTTATAAAATACGTGATATTACATATGATTGTTATTTTTGTCTAATTAATAAAAATTAATGAAAAACTCATGCCGATTTTCTTGACGATTTTCGAAATTAATATGCCGAAAATGCCGATGATTTTTCAAAAAAGGGCAGATTTTTCAGCAGAATATTCTGGCTCATTTCCCATCACTGATGTATACATACATATCTACATACACATAGATTTTGACAAGAAAAAAAGAAGAAGCACTGAAGAGGAAAGCCAAAGTAAATTTATATAAAGTATATGCAAGTACTCAGGTGATTAATTTTTTTCTCGTGTAGTGTCAATGCATGAATGTCAAAAGTTGTTTACAATTTTCATACGCCATTTTGTTTTGCTTTGCTTTGTTATACACAATTGTGTGTAGTGAAAAAGTTGAAATTAATTTTTACTTAAAAAAGGTGTTAAAAAATATTTAAAAAATTATATTTAATTATTAAAATAAATATGTAGCTTTTATTATACTTATTTCACGTAATAAAAGTTTATCAATTAATAAATTTAATTTGGTTTTGTCTATCCATACATTTTCTTTTTGTTGTATGCAGATCTGGGACTTGCATTAAATAAGCAAATGCATTGACCATTTTCGCACACTCAACCAAATCAATACAAATGCAAATTTATTACATTAGAACTAACTTTGATAATTATAGTGCAATTTTTTGGCATTAAACTAAAATCTCTTCAAAGTAATACATTAATATTGCGCTAGCACCAAATCACATGGCGAAAAATGGAACGTAAATGTGTACATAAATAAAAACATACGTACATACATAAATATGTAAACTTTTTTCTATGTACATATCGCCACTTAAGGCAAAAATCATATCACTACCATTTTTATACAGCCCAATTATGAATAGTAATTCCCCGGGGTTTTTTCCCCTTTTCCATTCCTCCTATTATGAATTAAAATATCCCCGGGAAAAAAGTAGGTATTCTAAACATAAGAGAGATGGAGAAAAAACTCCCCGGGAAAAAAGTAGGTATTCTAAATATGAGGAAGATGGAAAATTTTTTGAGAGTTTTCTCCCCAAACATTTTGAAGGGAATTAATGCAAAAATTTTAAAATCAAATTAATAAATGTTATATGTATGGTATATGCATTTGTTTAGAACAAAAAGTTTAAATAAGCACTGGAATGTTATATATCTCTCTTGTTTTAGGCATTTTTATCCAAGCCCTGCGCACATCAACTTCAAAAACATGAACTACTTCTACCTATAGAAATAATACTAAAATACTAAAAATTTCACGCGTCCTTTAAGTTCACATAACAGGTACATGGAAGATTTGTTTTCCTATAATATCAAGACCGATAAGAAAAACTATAAAATTTACAATTTCCTTTGTATATACAGTAATTGGAAATTTAATCCATTCGCATCTGCACCTGGGCAGTTTTAGCCTCCACTTTCCCAGCATACAATTATTCTGCATGGTTGTATATGGTTACGCTGTCTATTTATTTTTTATTTAAGCAAAAAAGATATTTATATTAACGTACTATCTTATTGGCAATGAAAAAACAACATTTTTATTAAATTTCTATTGCTGAACTCTTGCTTTATTGCAGAGTAAAATGTAAACATTAAAAAGCTGCTTCAGATTTTCCTCTCCCGCATTTGCTTATTCCCCTGCTATTCAGAATAGGAGGATTATTCCCCGGGAAGAAATGACAGGGAAGAGAAAAAACTCCCCGGGAATATTCATAATTGGGCTGATAATTTTTCAAGAGAAAGACAAAACTTGATTAAATTGTTCCAAGCGGTAGGATATTCCGTTTATAAAATCACCATTTTTTAAGATATAGCTTTACAATAAAATAAACGAAAACCTAATTACAAGCATCAAATTTAAATTTTCACTAAAATTTTTGTTTTTCAATCAGTGCTTATGAAAAGTAATGCAAGTTGCCCAGGTCTGGTTGTAATCATCTGTTTTTGACATTCATCCATTATTTTTACACAAACAAATCGCACGTTGCATATACTTTATATAAATATACTTTGAGGAAAGCAAGTCACTGAACAATAACTAAATATAATTTAAAGAAAAAGAAAGAAAAGTAAAAATACCAACAACATTCTCCAAATCACAAGTTATATTTTATACAATAAGAAAGTTTACTAATAGAATAAGTGAAAGATATTCATATTTATTTATATAAGGAACAACAGGTATTTAATGATGTGGTTTAATGGAAAAAAATGTAAATGACAATACCATCTACACATGTATAGAAGAGGTTGTGTAGACTTTGTCTATTTTAAATTAAAAATTGACTCTTCCTTAAAAGCGAATTGATCTGAAAGTGCCAAGTGATTGATTTCTTTTGTAAATTTAAATGAAACCAAAAATCATTAAAATGCCCAATAACTGAGTTATATGCGGTTGGTACTTTTCGAGAATAGTTGATATACATTCATACATATGCATATAGTGTGTATGTACTACATACATACATATGTACATGAAAATTTTCTTACGTTTATTAAAAAAATGTTCTAAAGCAAGCAGTTCAGGGCAAGCGGCAGCAAAAAGTATGAAATATAAATACAACGTAGCCAACGATTTGGCAAATAAGCGAGTTCACAATAACTTGGGTTTTTTTTATTTGCAAAAAATCTTTGTTACACGTGTTCTTTTCGAAATGCTATCATGGCAGCTATTATTACATGGCACATAGTCACATGTAGATATGGACGTGTCGCATGTATATTTTAGTCCAAGTCATATCAATGTGCCTTGTTTTAGGCTTAAACTTAGAAATCTATTTGAAAAAACTAAAAGTGATATGTATGCATATGTACATATATGTAATTATTGGTATCATGAACGAATGAAATATACCAGGATTATTTTGAATGCATGTGAGTTGGAAAATTAAAGAATTGTTCAAACAGCTACATAATAATTATATAAATATAAGCACATACTTACATAAATAGTTATATATAGATAAATAAGTATGTACATATGTATATGATTTGTAAAATCTTATCAATATCTCTTGTAACTTTTTTCGTTTACGATAGTATGCATTTGTATTATATGAATGGGGTCACTAGATTACCATTGTTTATAAATCTATACCAAGGCGTATTTTAAATAGGCCTTGATCTGTACATACTGCATGCATACATACGATGTATATTTCGACGTACACGTCCATGCATATATAGTATGTTGAAATCCTATTCAGTTATGGTTCAAAACCATTTTTTATTTATAAAAATATGTAAATGTTTTGTAACATATTTTGGGTATCTGTGACTATCGGATTTAAGTCATAAACATTAATTTCCAAGTCATAAATAGCATACGTGGTCCATATACATAAATATTTATGTACACATGTATGTATGTATGTGTAAATACATCGATATATCCAATCAGCGTTACCCTTGAGCGTTTTTATGAAATGTCACTAAACGGGTATTTCATGAATAAGATGTCATTTAGGGAATCTTTCTTTTGGGCTGAAGTACTCAGGTCACTATTTTCGGCGCTTGTAAATTGAATATCCCTTATACCTCAACAAACATTTTTCAGTACATTTCTTTTGAAGTACAAAAAAAAATACAAATTTTTCCAAGGGAATTCACATATAAATATGCCTTCTTCCTTGCCCCTGTCTTAAAAATTAAAATACATAATTACTTAACTCTCATCCATGGTGTAAGACATTTTCCTTCCCTGTTAGATACACCTTGCTTTCATCGAAGAGATGGGAGAAGAGAATGTGAGCTCTTCTATGTTCTCCCAAAAACTACCCTACAAGCAGGGTGACCGATGACATTTTTCAAAAAGTGTCACCAAATAGGGGATTTATCAAAAAAAAAAGGGGCAAAATTAAAAAAAACGAGAAAACTACACTAAACTTCTTATTTTTAATGTATTATTATATAATTCATTTTGAAAAAAAGGGGACAAAAAGGGAAAAAAGGTGGAAAGGCAGTCGAAAAAGTGGCAATTTGCCACTTTAGTCGGTCAAACGGTCACGCTGCCTACAAGAAATGAATGACTGAAACTAACACAAACAAGATTTGTTCACTAACACATTTGCACTAATTTTACATTGAATTCAATACTGACCGTCAATTGACTAGTCATTTGATCGGAAGTTTTGATGGATTTATTTATTAATTATAGCTGCCCCACTCTAGCATATATATTAGAGTGGGACATCTAATGTACATATGCCAAAACTTTTAAAACATCGAGTTTTATTAAAAAAAGAAATACAATTCATTGTCTGCGAAAATTAAAATTTATAAATGCTAAAATAAAAGATAAGTAAAAAGTGAAAAAAGAAATTACAAAATTTAATTTAATGCATTTGTTTTCAAAATTTTAGATATTTGTTAAAAGCAAGATGCGTTGGAGATTAAAAGGTGTGAAGAGGGCTAGATACTGCCTAGGTTATTCTGTTTTTGCTGAACTATATCTTTCGTTTCAATTATTTTATGTGCTTTTATACTTTTAAATGAATTTTTATAATAAAAGAAAAACAATTAAAATAATAAAAATTATATTTATTGTCAGTATATCAATCATGCCTGATTGCTCAATTGTGGGGGATATATTATTCAATTATGACCAGTCAAACTTGAGTAATTTTTATGCTATCATTGATTACTAAAAAGCACTAGAGTGAGTTAGAGAGAGATGCAACATCACACGTACACAGAAGTTTCCATCACATTTTTCATTTTGCCTTTAATAATGTGATAGAAACTTTGTTCTACGCAATGATGAATATATCCTGCCTGACTTCCGATCAAATGAGCAGTCAATTGCCTGGTAGTGTTCTTGTAGGGTATAAGCAGGGTTGTCAGCAGCGTTGCCATTTTGGTGCTTTTCGGGTATTTTTAGGTGCTTTTTTCCTTTCTAAATAAATACATACATACCCGAAAGTTTACTAAATACCCAATAGGATTTTTGGGGCTTTAGTCCCAACCGGTTTTCGGTGCAAATGGAACAATTTGCCCTATTAGTGATGAAAACATGCACAAATTCTATAATTTTTTGGAAATAATACGAATGGGACATATAAGACCAGTGAAAGTCCCAAACGGGACAATATATCAAAAAAAAAAAAAAACTTAAAAATTTTTGGTTTCAACACGGCTAAAATTTCTTTTTATTTCAAATATAGTTAGTAAATGGTGTTACATACACTATAACTTCTCATCAACTAACACAATCATCTTTCATACGTTAAAACTCTAAAGTACGTCTGGGACATTTTAAAATACAATTTATTTGCTTCAAACAGTATATAGGACTCTTAAAATGTCCCTGGGACGTATTGTCCCAGAAGGACCGAAAGGGATAAGATGTCACAGTCAAACAAAAAATAAGGACGTATTTATATAAAACATAAATAACAGAATATTTATCTTAGTGCTTTCTTACCTCCAATTTTTTTAATTTTACCCTTTTTACCCTATTTTTATACGCTCACAGTGCTTTTGATGACCCAAGATTTGGCATCACTGGTTGTCAGATTTTATCCGACCCATTTCGCCAAATTGTTTTATGTAGTTTTTTTTTCATATATGGTCGGGTGGTTAACCGTTTACCGCAGTAATAATGTATTCTTAATATACTGTGCGGCAAAACAATAACCACCCGAGGATATGTATGTATTTATATATGATAATAAATTTTTTTTTTATATATAAGGCCGAGTTTCAATAAACACATGTCTGAATCAAACAGTTTTGCATTAGTAATTAGTGGTTACGCTCTTTTGGGCACATAGCACACAGATGTAAAAACGGCCTAACGGTTTTGGTTAATATAAATTTTTATAAGGTCGGTCGTTAAGCAGCTCTGGGGTAAAGAACAGCTCTCGCGTCATCGAAATTATTTCTTAAAGCTTAAATTAGACGTGACATACCACAATGCCATAGCCATAACCAAACCAAAATTCAATTGGTTTCTATGGTGAGAGTTATGGCGTTATGGCGTTATGGCGAGTCTCTCTCACTCTCACCATAGAAACCAATTGAATTTTGGTTTGGTTATGGCTATGGCATTATGGCTATGTCACGTCTAATTTAAGCTTTAAGTTTTTCGTCTCTTTACGAATTTACTTTGTAAAGTATTTATGAAATAAATATTATTATTATTATTTAGAGTATTAATAATTATAATTGAATTATAATAACTAATAACAAAAGAATAAAGAGTACTAGCAGGGCTTTCGACTCTAGGGTTGGCAAATATTTACATTGATTTAAATAAGGTTTTGTAAACAATTTGTACTTATAAATTTGTATATTAATTTAATATTTTTATCACATGTGTGTCTAAGGAGATCAGTTGGCGAATGCAATCCGAAAATGCTTATTCTGGATGAATTGTAGTTGGGACACTCATCAAGTATATGGGTTGCATTGAGGTGGGTGTTACAGGTGGGGTGAAATAAATAAATAAATAAATTTTTATAAAATAACAAATTTAGCGGAAAATCGCCAAAAATTATTATTTTTTTAATTTTTTTCATCCAAATACAAAACGAATTAATTAGCGTAATTAATATAAGAAAAATGATCAAAATCTAATTGTTTTAATTTCTTGCAGACGAGTTTTGGTAGGATTTATTTATTTTAAATTATTCCTTCAACAAACGTAACTTCATGAATTATAAACATTTGTAAGTTTAATTTGTTTTATAAATAACCATAAAAATCGCAAAGAAATTTGTTTATCGCCAAAAAAAAATCGCCATGTCGACAAACCAAAAATTTGTACACCAAACAAGTTAAAAAATCGCCACATTGGTGAGAAATTTCCATATCAGACAGCCCTGACTACAAGTACTTGTTCCTCCGAAGGGAGTCAACTCAACTCGTAGTATAGAAGGAAAAATCTGTTCTTTTTTCTTCAACACAATCTTATATCAGATTACTTTTTGTCGAAAGAGTAGAGAAAATGATGTAAGATTTTTAGAGAAGATATATATGACTGGCCACTTTTTAATGTTTTCTTGTAAAAAGTGAAATCAGCAAAATTTTTAGTTGATCCCTTTCAGAGGAACGAGTGCAATTCGTATATAAAATTTGTTGGTAATAATTGGTTGTATGTTTTATATATTTACAGTTACGATAAGTGCTACCTACCGATAAGCCATGGAAGACGGTCATGCTAAAACCGTCGAACAAGTATTACAATACTTTGGCACAGATGGAGAAAAAGGTCTTACTATTGACCAAGTGAAAAATAATCAAAAAAAATATGGTCCAAATGGTAGGTTTTTAATTTTTTTTTATATATAAAGCCATATTATCACAAAACAAAACGTTTATTTATATATGTCGGTACTTTTTAAGCAATCTACAGCAACCAGAAAAAGTTGACTTTAAAATTGTGTGTTAAGTAAAAGTACCCTTAAACTGAAAGATTACATGCCAAAAACAAACATGTCGTCATGAATCCACCAAAAATTCGAAATTAAACTTAAATCGATTAAAACCGCATTTGCGAAGCATAGGAGTGAGAGTAGAGTTTTATTCAGACCGCATTGAAAATCATATATCGTTCTTCATTATATTTTCAAGAATCTTAGGCATAGCAGAGATACTAAAATGTCGAAAATTGAGCCTAATTATGAGCGTAGTATTTCGACTACGACTATGACGATTTTGTACTACATTAAAAGGTAGGTTAGGTTAGGTTAGGTTAGTCTGGGTGGTCAAAGGACCTCGCATAGACCAAGATTGATCCTTAGCGATACCCAAAAAATGACAAGAAATCTGCAAGTATGGCGGCCTAGTTCGCGGTGCCTGTATCGAATGACTCCCACACAGACTTAGCAAACCTTAGCAGCCTACACATTTCTATTCCCGATACAAGATCAAGACTACGAAAAGTGTGATCACCAAGGCAGTCATATCTAGTGCGGTTTAGAGCTGGACAGTGGCACAGTAGATGTTCCACTGTCTCAATTACCCCAGGTTCCTTACATTTCCTGCAGGTGCCGTCAAGTATTTGTCCTATTTTGACGGCATATGAAGCCGTCCAACAGTGTCCAGTTAATATCCCCACTAGAAGTCTACAGTTGCTTCTGGTTAGTGATAAAAGGAATTTAGTCGATTTAGGATCATAGGAACTCCACATGATCTTAGAAGTTTTACAAGTTTTCGTCGCACGCCAACTTTCCTCCGCTTCTTCCTTCATCTTAGAGTCTAAGATCCCTTTCAAGTGTTGAATTGGTTTCCTAACATATACCATTTCTTCCACAGGTAATTGAATTCCCCTTTTGGCCAGTGTATCTGCCATTTCGTTTCCCTCAATCCCCATGTGTCCTCGTACCCAAAAAACATGTACTTGTCTGTCAGCACATAGCCTATTTAGGGCATTCCTACACATGAGCACAACCGAGGAGTAGTTACAGTCTGCTGAAATATTCACACGCGCATTCATGGTTTGAGGGGTAAAAGCTAATTCTGCAGCCATTTTGGCTGCATAGATTTCCGCCTGGAATATGCTACAGTAATCAGGAAGTTTATAAGATTCCTCTATACCGAGCTCTGGGCAGTAAACCGCAGCTCCTACCCCTTCCTCCATCTTTGAACCATCAGTGAATAAATTGAAACTATGCCCCCTATAGTTAAGACCTTCGAGATAGCCTTCTTCCCTTATAGTGATCTGTGGTTTTTCAAGAAAGTTAATTTCTGGAATGATGTAGTCCGAGTTACACTCCATGTCTTCCAGCAATTTACCGTGACCAAATGGTTTGTACGACATCTGTCCTGTTATTCTCAGTCGGATTACGGACTTGCATGCCGCGTTCAAAGTGGTTAGTTTTATTGGTTTAAGGTCCAACATAACATCTAAGGCTGCAGTAGGTGTACTTTTCCGAGCTCCAGTGATGCAGAGTTCTGCCAGTCTCTGGGTGTTTTCTAACTTTTTTAGGTATTCTTTCGTCTCAGCACGTAGAGTAGAATTGGTCTAGCTACCGCTGTGTAGGTCCAATATGTAAGATTAGGCGAAAGTCCCCATGTCTTTCCCAGCATCTTATTACATACGTACAGAGCAGTGGTGGCCTTTTTGACTCTATCCTCTATATTGGGTTTCCACGTCAGTTTACTATCCAAAATAACTTCCAGGTACTTTGTCTGTGTTTTGGGCGAGAGTGATATACCGTCCAATTTTGGTGTTCTCCATTCCGTAACTTTCCTTCTGGTAAAAAGTACGAGATCTGTTTTTTCAGGGTTCAAGTTCAGACCTACCCTGGCTGCCCGTCTATGAATATCCTTTAAGGAGGACTCCATAATGGAGCTAATTGTGTCGAGGAACTTACCAGTTATGATAATGGCTATGTCGTCCGCATATGCCGTAATCCTAGCTGCTTTACCCTCGAATTCCATGAGAATGTCATTCACGACAAGCGTCCAAAGAAGAGGTGAAAGAACTCCTCCTTGGGGAGTTCCTCTATGAGCTTCCTTGTTTATAGTGGCATTGCCTAATTCTGCAGATATAATTCTACATTTTAAGAGATTGCCAATCCATTTCTTGACTAATATGTGAGCACCAGACCGATTAACGCTTTCCATAATTGCGTCCGTAGAGACATTATTGAAAGCGCCTTCAATGTCTAGGAAGACCCCCATAGCATAGTCTTTATAGTGTAACGATTTTTCAATCAGCTCGACAACATTATGAAGTGCTGTTTCTACTGATTTACCCTTTGTATAGGCATGTTGTTTAGAAGACAGAATATTTGGGTATACATTTTCTTTTATGTGTATATCCAAGATTCTCTGTAGTGTTTTCAACAGAAAGGATGTTAGACTGATAGGCCTAAAGTCTTTTGGATACGTATGGTTACTCCTACCTGCTTTTGGTATGAACACAACCTTAGCTGTCCTCCATGACCTTGGCACATAATTTAGTCGAAGACAGCCATTGAATATTTCCATTAGCCAGAGAATTATCCTATGTCCGCCATATTGAAGTAGGCCCGGAAAGATGCCATCTGGCCCTGGTGATTTATAAGGTTCGATAGAATTAATGGCCCATTCCACTTTACTAATGGAAATGACGTCACAGTTCTCAGTATCCAGTTCATTTGTAGTTTCAGAGCGAGAGGAGATCTCCGTGCAACCTGGGAAATGTGTGTTCAAGAGAACCTCCACCGTGTCCCGGCTGCAACTAGTCCAATCACCATTCACTTTACAGATCGTGCTAGGCAAAGATGGGTTGCTAGCCAACAGCTTCCTCATTCTAGCCGTATCTGTAGTTTTTTCCATGTTACCACAAAAATTCTTCCATGAATTTCTTTTGGCCTTTCTCACCTCTTTCTTAAAAGATTTCAGTGCTTTTTTGTAGTCCCTCCAGCACTCAGTTTGTTCTATGTATTTAGCCAATCTGAAGAATTCACGCAGTTCACGTCTCCGAACGTCTAATTTACTACTCCACCATGGAGGTTTAGACTTACGTTTAATGCACGAAAGGGGACAAGCTGATTCATATGACCTGGTTATAACTTTCGTTAAGCAGTTAACAGATTTTTCAATATCAGCTTCACTCCTAATTGGTTTAGCCTGATATAAGTTGTTTTCAATGTCCTTAGTATAGCACTCCCACCTGGTATTACGTGGGTTTCTATACAATTTCCTAAGCTTTGAAACTTTAGACAAAATTGTAAACGCTATATAGCAATGATCAGAGAAGGACGGCCGTCTAAGCACCTTCCAGTCATTTACAAAAATTTCTTCATTATTAACAAGTGTTAAGTCCAAGACGTTAGATGAGGTAGGACCTATATAAGTAGGCTCCTCACCTCTGTTCACAATCATAAGGTTAGTTTGAAGTATGAATTGAATAAGTGACTCACCTCTATCATTGATGTCCTTACTTCCCCATACTGCATGGTGCGCGTTTGCATCTGTGCCTATTACATGTTTTAGCTTCTTGCCATAGGCTTCTTTAACGAGCCGTTGGAACTCCGCTGGGGGCGCATCATCAGCGTGTGGCATATAGCACGATGCAAGGAGTATAAGCCCATCCTTGCTCTCATCTACTGCCACAACCACTAAATCGTCAGTGCTATAATTATACAAAATATATGAATTCAAGTTCTTCTTAATTAGGATAGCTGATCGTATCTTGCTTACCAATTTTGAGAAGTATGTGTGGTAATTTCGTGACCTTAGCCCAGCAACCCTGTTTCCAGATGAGATCCATGGCTCCTGGACTAATGCCACGTCACAGTCGCCCTCCTCTAGAGTAAGGAGAATCTCATTGGACGCTATTTTACTGTGTTGGAGGTTTACCTGAAGGATCTTTAGCTCCATTGTCTAAATTCTCCTTTCTTGAGTCCATATCCAGGTATGGGACCTCACGTACCGGTTCCTCCAAATTTAAGCCGGCTGTAGCAGCTGCCAATTCACTTTCCAATTCTTCCGCTTCTATAGTGTTTACATTTTTGTCCTGCGGGTGTATTTTCTTCAAACGGAGAAAAACACTACCCACGCCCCATGACATCTTGCCATTCCGCTTGTACAGAATGTCCTCAGCATTCTTGTTAATTTGCAGGATATAGCTTTGGCCCTCTGGTTTCGGTTTCGCAACATGCAACACCCTCCAGTCCTTCGTCGGAATATCCGGGTTTTGGTTTTGCAAAAGGCGGAGAGTGACATCCGGCTTGACCACTCGCGGAATTGTGACCTTCGCCTTTGGTATGATGGGTATATTGTCCCTGCTCACAATCTCGAGTTGTGCACCAGGCCAAAGGTTTTTGAGCGTCGGAACAACTCCTTTCAACCAATCCATCAACTGTGTGTCTCTGCACTTGATGAGTTTAGCTCCATTGAACCAACTGGATCCTTCAAAAGAAGGCAGTGGTTTCTCTGGTTCCGTCTCCATCAGTGCAACAATCGCGCTGAAGATAGCCGTTTCGACAACCTTCCACTGCTCCATTGTCACTTCTCCAAACGGTGCACTTCTGTCGAGGAGTCCCACGATCAAGTGTCGTTTTGCAACCTCATTGACATTGGTGACCGCAAATGGTGCTTTGGATGCAGCTTGGGAAGTGGACGGCTTCTCTCCAAAGCTGTGTTTAGACTTCTTTGCAGTCGATTGTGAACCATCCACTGACCTGTGTCTCTTATCCGTTATCCGCCTCTTAAAAGGTAACTTTTATATTATTCTTTAGTCTAGTACAAAATCGTCGCAACCGAAGTCGAAATACGAGTACGACACTGGTAATAAGTACCATTATTGTAGTCAAATTTGGAATTTTGTGGAATAGGAACTAGGCGAGCATCGCGGCAAAGGGAAAACTACAAAGTAACGTATTTATGTGATGAATAAGATACGAGAATATCAAAGAATATATTAGGAATTAGTAGGAATTAATAGAGTTTAATATATATTCAGTAATAGAATGGAAGGAAGCTAAGAGAATCAAAATTGTAATTAAAATGATCAAATAATGAAGCGTCCAAAATTGGTTAGAAAAGTACTTTCTAAAGTAGTATCTTTCCTGATCTTAGAATTCGGTTTATTACGTAATTATTCTTCTTATTCTTCTTCTACTTATGTAAGCACCATACATACCAATGATCCCAATTACATCTAGCTGAATATATTACTATAAATGCAAACTACGGCAATCGATATCGAACAATATTATTATTTAATTTAGATACAAATATATTGTATATCTTTTTTACTATATGTGACCTGCTCCACGAAAAGGGCCTCTGCGCCGAAAAAATTTTTTTTACTTTTTGAGTGATTCTTATAGGAAAAAAACGCTCTTTCAAATGCCGCAAACCGCAAGTTTCTATGTCTTTTAATTTTTTACAAATCACCTGTAAAGATGAACATAATTAATGAAAAAATTTAAAAATGTGATATAAACAAATAATATATATAATATTTGAAATTTAAAAAAAGTTCAATATCAAAGGTACAAAATTACAAAAATAATTTTCATAGAGGCAACACTGCATAGTGAACATCGTACAAAGTACCCGAGAGTCGAAATACATCGCCAGATGATCAGGTTGAAGGAAGAGTTGCATAACCATGCGTAAAACAGGGAAAAACGAAGCGCTTTCTTTTTTAAACGCGTTTTTCTCAATAACTTCTTTTCGGCGCAGAGGTCCCTTTTCGTGGAGCATGTAATTAACATACAAATTCGAACGAATTTTCTTTCGTTTCGAAATACAGAGTATACCCCCAGGTGACATATATTTATATTGTATATGTATATATTTTACTGTAAATATTAATTTAAGTAATTAATGTAATCTTTGTTATCGAGCATTACTTTAATTCAAAATATTAATCAATTATATGGCCCATTGGGATCGATTAATTTATGAAATAAAATAAATGAAATGAAATATTTTCATAAAATTAAAATTTTGTTATCTCTATATATTCAAATAACAATAACACTGTGTGACAAAAAAAAATTACCTGAGATGTCTTACTATTTTTCTGATAGCTATTGTCGAGTATAATAACAATAGCGGAATTCACGGTTGATCTTGTAGCTTTTGTAAATTTTGTTAAATTTAAAGCAAAGCAACAACAACTTACCAATGATATAATATGTAAAAGATTTACAAGGCCAACAGCGAATTCCGCTAATCTGTTTTTGAAATTTGCCAAACACCCAGGTATTTCGATATCATTCCTTTTTCTCACATAGTGTAATTATTTACCATACAATTGTTTAATAAAATCTTTATAAAAAACTGACCTTGTTCTTAAAAAAATTTCAAATAAATATAAAAAAATTTAATTTAATAATAATCCCCAGTTATCAAAAACCTAAACTTATCGCTGTAAAAAATTTATATTGTTTATTTTTACATACATATTTGAGGTATTCAAACGGTAGTCTTAAGTGTATTAAGTGGCATAATGTCTTAATATTTAAACATGTACAAATGTGCAAATAAGTACAACATTTATAATTGTAAATTATGAGGGCTTGATCACAGCAGTCATATATTTTCGTGTTATTATTTTAAAACATATTAATTTATGACTACTATTTGAATACCCCAATTATTCTTTTGTTGTTTTCAGAGTTACCTACCGAAGAAGGCAAATCTATTTGGCAGCTCGTTTTAGAACAATTTGATGATTTGCTGGTTAAGATTTTACTTTTGGCTGCTATAATTTCATTTGTAAGAAAATGTTTTCATAATTTGATATACTACATATACATAGTACATATCGCCACCTTAAAGACGAAATAACCTATCTGCAGTTTTCAAAAGTTTACAGGAGAGGGAAAAAACGTTACAAAATTGGAACTATTTGCAATATTGAAACGAAAATTACATATTTTGATTAAAATTAAACCGGAAATACATATATATCGGTTGAGAAAATTTTGTTTTTGTAAACACAGCTTATGTAGTTATGTCACTCAGGTTATTTGGGATTGTAAAAATCTGAAACCAAATAACCTATCAGCAGTACTAATTAATATGAATAAATAACAATTTCTTTATACATATGTATGAATATTATATACATACATACATTAAATAATAACAGTTTCTTTTACTGGTTTAAGCAAAAAAAAAGTACTTAATTCTTATGAATTGAACAGGCTAATGTTCGTAACGCTTTTTAAGCCAAATTACATGTGATAATTATTAATGAACAAATAACATCAAAGTTAGTTGTAAATATTCTGACAACAACACATAGTTGAACGGAACAGCCAGCCGTTTTCGAAGGCCACCAAACCTTCCTCATCAGCGTTCTTCTGTGTTTTGGTCCACTGTGTGTGGTGTAGAGATCGACCGAAGGCGTTTTTTTTGGCCGAAGCCGAAGCCGAACTTCGGCTAAAATCCTAAACTTCGGCCAAAACCGAAGCCGAAGCCGAATGTTTTAAATTTTAAAAATGATACTTGTTTTATATGAATTAAGAAAAAAGTTTGCTTTTTTGAGATCACTGAAATATTCATATGATCACTCACAAGGACGTCCAAGTAAAAGAAAATAGAAAGCAACAGGGTTGTATTTCAAAGCAACCCTTTCAAAACGTTAAACACAATAGAAACTGTCGGCGAGCAACGACCAAAAATAATGTTATTTTTCAAGCTTGGAATGAAAAATATTCGGCTTCGGCTAATCGGCTGATTTTTGCCATAGGCCGAATGTTGGCCGATTACCAACTCTAGTGTGGTGTCAGTTGATGTAGATGTCTGCCTTTATTGCAAATGGAATATGTGAATTGGTTTGATTCATTGCATTTCAATTTGCTCATGTGTTTGTATTGAAGGCTCAAGGTTACCATCTCTACATTTACAACAGTCTTACCATTGTCGTTTGTTCTTTACTAATTATGCACATGTTAGTTAATTTGCTTATTTTTGTTCTACTTAAGACAAACTTTTTTGGTTTGTTACTATTAAGTATATTTTTATTCAATTTTTGCCACAAGCCAATGACTATTAATTTTAGTTAATTTAATTATTATTTTTCGAACTGTATTTGTCATTTTTAATGCGTAACGTTCCTCTAGGTACAAAAACTGGTAATAACTTGGTCATTTGTAATATTAGATGTTAAAAATTTTGCACACATTTGCGTTATGATATAGGGAATAATAAATAATTCTTAAAAAACTCAATTTTGAAATGCTTGCAGATACATAGGTTATTAGGTATTTAAGATGATAAGATATTTACATATGTACATACATGTCTAAATATGTAATTACATAATTTTTTTGTTTGTTTGTTTATTTTCTCAATGATCGGTTTGTTAGGTTTTAGCACTTTTTGAAGAACATGAAGATACGTTTACTGCATTTGTAGAACCTTTAGTAATTTTACTTATTTTAATAGCCAACGCTGTTGTTGGCGTTTGGCAAGAGCGGAATGCTGAATCTGCTATTGAAGCCCTTAAAGAATATGAACCTGAAATGGGAAAAGTTGTTCGTCAAGACAAATCAGGTATTCAAAAAATAAGAGCAAAGGAAATCGTACCCGGTGATATGGTCGAGGTGTCTGTGGGTGATAAAATTCCAGCAGACATTAGACTTACACACATCTACTCGACCACATTGCGTATTGATCAGTCAATTTTGACTGGTGAATCAGTGTCGGTGATAAAACATACTGATGCCATTCCCGATCCACGCGCCGTTAATCAAGATAAAAAGAACATTTTGTTCTCTGGCACCAATGTTGCTGCTGGTAAAGCTCGTGGTGTTGTAATTGGTACTGGCCTGAATACTGCCATTGGTAAAATTAGAACCGAAATGTCTGAGACTGAAGAAATCAAGACACCTTTGCAACAAAAATTGGATGAATTTGGCGAACAATTGTCGAAAGTCATATCAATCATTTGCGTTGCTGTATGGGCCATTAACATTGGCCATTTCAACGATCCCGCCCACGGTGGCTCCTGGATTAAAGGTGCCATTTATTATTTCAAGATTGCCGTAGCACTTGCTGTAGCTGCTATTCCAGAGGGTTTGCCAGCTGTCATCACCACTTGCTTGGCTTTGGGTACACGTCGTATGGCCAAGAAGAATGCTATTGTTCGCTCCCTGCCCTCTGTCGAGACTTTGGGTTGCACATCTGTAATTTGCTCAGACAAGACTGGTACTTTGACAACAAACCAAATGTCCGTATCTCGTTTGTTTATCTTCGAAAAGATTGAAGGCAATGACAGCAGCTTTTTGGAATTCGAATTGACTGGTTCCACTTACGAACCCATTGGTGAACTTTTCCTTAGTGGCCAGCGTTCTAAGGCATCGGAATATGATACACTGCAAGAATTGGCCACCATATGCATTATGTGCAATGACTCCGCCATCGATTACAATGAATTCAAACAGTGCTTCGAGAAAGTCGGCGAGGCTACCGAAACTGCTCTGATTGTCTTGGCTGAAAAGATGAATCCCTTCAATGTTAACAAAGCCGGTCTAGATCGTCGTTCTGCTGCTATTGCTGTGCGACAAGAAATCGAAACTAAATGGAAAAAGGAATTCACTTTGGAATTCTCCCGCGATCGTAAATCTATGTCTTCTTACTGTGTCCCACTTAAGTCATCTCGTCTTGGAACTGGTCCCAAATTGTTCGTGAAGGGTGCACCAGAAGGTGTTTTAGATCGTTGCACACATGCTCGCGTCGGCACATCCAAGGTACCTCTTACTAGCGCCTTAAAGTCTAAAATCCTTAACTTGACCGGCCAATACGGTACTGGCAGAGATACCCTGCGTTGTTTAGCTTTGGCTGTTGCCGATAGTCCAATACGTCCAGAAGAAATGGACTTGGGAGATTCCACCAAATTCTACCAATATGAAGTCAATCTTACTTTTGTAGGTGTTGTTGGCATGTTGGATCCTCCACGTAAAGAAGTGTTTGACTCGATTGTTCGCTGCCGTGCTGCCGGTATTCGCGTCATTGTCATTACTGGTGACAACAAAGCCACTGCTGAAGCCATCTGCCGTCGTATCGGTGTATTCGGGGAAGATGAAGATACAACTAGTAAATCGTACTCTGGTCGCGAATTCGACGATTTGTCGCCTGCAGAGCAAAAGGCCGCTTGCGCTCGTGCTCGTCTCTTCTCCCGCGTTGAACCTCAACACAAGTCAAAGATTGTTGAATACTTGCAGAGCATGAATGAAATTTCTGCCATGACTGGTGATGGTGTCAATGACGCGCCTGCCTTGAAGAAGGCTGAAATTGGTATTGCTATGGGTTCGGGAACTGCTGTAGCTAAGTCCGCCGCCGAGATGGTGTTGGCTGACGATAACTTTTCATCTATTGTGTCTGCCGTTGAAGAAGGTCGTGCAATTTACAACAACATGAAACAGTTTATCCGTTATTTGATCTCATCCAACATTGGTGAAGTCGTTTCCATATTTTTAACAGCTGCTCTTGGTCTTCCTGAAGCCTTGATTCCCGTACAATTGTTGTGGGTGAACTTGGTAAGACAAAAAAAAAAAATGCTGTATTTATAAATGCAACACAGTTTAAATTTGATTTGTTTTATCAAACACCAATAGGTAACCGACGGTCTTCCAGCTACTGCGCTTGGTTTCAACCCTCCCGATTTGGATATTATGGAAAAACCACCACGCAAAGCTGATGAAGGTTTAATTTCTGGATGGTTGTTCTTCCGGTAGGTGTTTGTTATCAAACTCTCTTATTAAGATCTTATCTGTATCGCCATTTATTCTCAGTTATATGGCTATTGGTTTCTATGTCGGCGCTGCAACGGTGGGTTCCGCTACCTGGTGGTTCTTGTTTTCTGAAACTGGCCCTAATTTAACCTACTGGCAACTCACACATCATTTGTCCTGCTTGGGTGGCGGAGATGAGTTCAAGGGTGTCGACTGCAAGATTTTCAGTGATCCTCATGCCATGACTATGGCTCTTTCCGTCTTGGTCACCATTGAAATGTTAAACGCCATGAACAGGTTAATTTGTTACATATGTATATACTCGTATATCTCCTTTTAGGACATATTGTTACATTGAGGATTATTGCCCCTGTGACAAATTACATAATATATTGACCCTTATCGCGGTTGGCGTATTTCGTGTTTGACAACGACGTTATTGTATAATATTTGCTCTTTAATCTAACACCAAAACTTCGTAGTGGAAGTCTCAATACGTCAACCACTATAAAGGCCCATTGTTTACGATTAGAGATAAAAAAAATACGAAATAATTGTAGCAGGCGGTAGACCCTCATTGTAAAGACGGTTGTTATCCACTCATCATAATTTGTAATTTGCAATTTGTACATTTATTTCCTTTCTTTGTCAATATGCAGTTTGTCTGAAAATCAATCTTTGATATCAATGCCTCCTTGGTGCAATATGTGGTTGATTGGTTCAATGGCATTATCATTCTCATTGCACTTTGTCATTCTTCATGTGGAAGTACTTTCTGTAAGTGAATAATTTGAATCGATTGAACTGCAATAAATAATCACTCATTGATCAATTATTTAAATTTTCAACTCCTCTGTGTTTCTTCCTTTGAAATATGTAGGCCGTGTTCCAAGTGACACCTTTGGGCATTGATGAATGGCTGACTGTGATGAAATTTTCAATTCCCGTAGTTTTATTAGATGAAACGCTCAAATTTGTCGCTAGAAAGATCGCTGACGGTGAGAATCCCATATATAAAGTGCACGGGATAGTTTTAATGTGGGCCGTATTTTTTGGCCTTTTGTTTGTTATGCAGTCTTAAATATATAAGTTTAAAAAAATAATACTGATACACTTTTTAACAAAGCCCTCTAATTTTAATCAATAATCATCGTTATGCATACCACTAATATCTTCTATTCTTACGCTTCTTTATCCTTTTTTTATACATACATACATATATAAATTTAAATATTTCTAAAGAGAAAAAATGGAATTACTCGTAATTTTTAAAATACAGAAGAGAACCAAATCAGGAAAACAATTTAACTCATGTTACGTACATACATATATCTATTATAATTTGTTTTTCTTTATTCTACTAACTAAAAATAAAATAGCTTTAATATAATCTAAAAATGCCACATATAGTCAGTCAGTCTCATTCTCACATCCGATCTTTCGCAATTTCATACATGTTTTCCATTTGAATGACTCGAATAGATCGGATTTTAATATGTATGTTTTGAATGAATCTCTCTCTCTCTCTCTCTCTCTCTGTTAACTTCCAATTCAGCCACTTATATATAATTTTGTATTTCTTCTTTTCATAACTTTTTAATTTAATTAGTGCAATTTATTCCCAATTTTCTTTGTTAAAATTGGTAGTTATTTCAATATCGGCTGTTCTGTGCAAAGGAAATGGCTTCAGATAAGAATAAAAAAAATTTGTGTCTTGTTTTATACAACAAATTATTATTCCTTTTTCAATGTACATAAGATCATAAAGATTATTAGGTTTCCATTTTTAGTCGACATTTTCCATTTACATATTCGGTACTTATGAGAAATTTATTAAGTTAAATAAAAAAGCAACAAATAAAAACAACAACAACAACAACAAATGAAAAGAATTAACAATAAAAAACATTTCAAAACACCAATCCAATCCAATCGTTGTTAATTTAACTCGAAAAAAAAATCGAAATGCAATAAAAAATATTTTTAATATTGTATCTTCAAATTAACCCCTTATAAATAAACACATATTGTAGGTTTTAGAAGTATTATTGTGACTTAAATATGATACATACATACATACATGTATATACACATATACGTATATACATATGTATATATATATGTAAATAGAATATATAAAATAGCCTTCTGTTTCAATAGAAGATAGTATAGAAAGCAAATATAAAGTCAACTCGAGTAAATTTACTTAGTTTAAATAGTGGTAACTAACAAAAACAATGTAAATTATTAAACAAACAAAAAATCATTTAAGGATTTGCATTACATTTTAAAGAATAATAATAGTAGAAAAAAAATAAAAAAATTTAAATTGTATGATTTGCAATGCCATTTCAATTAACCAATGCATTTACACAAACATATGTATGTATGTACTCACTCGTATGTATTTAGATAAGACGTATTCAACAGTGTAAGAAAATTAAAAGTTTCGCATTCAAATATTGAAATCAATTAATTTTTTTTAGCTTGCCTTTGAATTTCTTTCACTATTCTTTTAAAGATGAAAATGAAAATATGTGCATATGTATAAGGCGTAGTATATACATATGAATATATGTACACATACATACATACATACATACATACATACATACATACATACATACATACATACATACGAGCACGTGAAAGTAAAATTAGGAATTCGAACAATAAACATATGTATGTAATTCGTATCTAACAGAAGTAATTATGGTTTATTGAAATTGCATTGTATTTATATCTCAATAAACATAACTTTTTTAATACATCTTGTGATTTTTTAATAATTTTTTAACAAACAAGTTTTTTTTCCTATTAGCTGGCTGGCTTCTACACACAAAACTAATTACTAAACGTATATAAATACAACATAGATCTTCGTTTGATCTGCTTTACAATTGCAACATTGCATATACATACGTACATATGTATAATGAAAAAGGTCGTTAAAACACTTGAAACATGTTGCAATGCTGTCATGTGCTAACCTTTTAGATAACGCTCTTCTCTACTGTGTTTATGATATTTCTGAGTTAAAAATGGTTTAGTTATAGCGTGCTGCTACTCACATAAATAACAGCATTTTTTCACATATGTATTCTTTTTTTTCATATATTTTTCTAATCCGATTTCCCCCTTTCAGTTAACCCCAACTTCCATTAACGAAAATGGCAAACAACCCAACACAGATGTATTTCATAAAACAAAAAACATAAATTAATTTTTCCCCTAAGATGCTAGCTGCTTAAGTAATAAAACAGATACAAAAAAAAGGCAACCGAAAATAACGAAAAAAAATATGTAATTTCATTTTGTAAATTCATATAATTAAATTTATTAACTATAATTGAAAATATGTATTAATTCGATAAAATGCTAAATGATATAATGTAGGAATGATCAATTACTAGTCAGTGATTCAATAACTCCCTTTTTTTTTTGATATTCTGAATAATTTTCATTTAAAAAAATTGTTTTAATCTGCACTATAAACAAATTAATTTCATTCATAACTTTAGCTTTTAATAACCTTGTTCGGAGTTTCAGTACGAATCAATCAACTGTAGCATCATCATATGTACATCGAATTTTCTAAGATACATAGTTATTTTTTATTATTATTTATTTAACTATTTGCAGGGATTATTTAAAATGTAAAAAATACTTTAGAGCAATATATGTAGGTTACTCTAGACCAGTGCTGGCCACTGCCACCTGGCCACCCAAAGAAATGTATTTGTGTATATGTATTAATTTGTATAAGAAGCCAGGTAGAGTAAAGTTCGGCACACTAGTGCTACTTTGAGCGACTATGCTCTACATCAAATATATCGTTAGGTAAAATGCAAAAAGGCGTAACTAACAAAAATATAATTTTACAGGAGAAACAAAAAACTAAACAAAAAACTGAACAAACGTGTAGTTAAGTCCCCTTGTTATTTGTTAATAAAAGCGTCATTTTTGATCGCAGAAGTGTAATATTTTGTCAAGACATGTAGTTTAATGGCACTCATAATAATCAATCAAAAACTCGATTTTGAATTTTTTGTTAGTTACGCCTTTTTGCATTTTAGCTGACGATATGTACATCTTGTTAGCTAACAAAAGCAACAACGTCTTATACAAATTCTGGAAACTTTTCTTTATAGAGAACAAAAACAAAAAAAAGAAAGTATGTATACATTTTTACAAGGCAAATTCATATAAGGTATACTCAGCTCAATTCGCTTTGAGAAATTTATAGTACTTTAAATGTGCAAAAAATGTACTGAAAAATGTGTGTTGACATCCAACGTATATTCAAATTACAAGCGGCAAAAATAGTCACTTGATCCCTTGCGACCACCTAGTATTGATTCGCCTTGACATTTTGAAGTCACGAACGTTATCTATTTATTTTCGCCGCTTGTAATTTGAATATCCCTCAGATTTCAACACACACTTTTCAGTACTTTTTTTAACATCCAAAATATGAATTTTTAGATTTGTACGGACAAAAATTTTGTCTAAAGAAATTTTCCGATTGATGGTGTGAAAAACTTAAAAAAAAGTCCCAACGATTTTCTTATGTGCCTCTTTATTCTTTAAAAATTTCACGAGATAAAAGAACATTGCAACAGTTTTTCTTTAATCTAATCGTAATAATCACTCGTACTTAGTTCCAATAATTGATTATTGTAATTGTAATTGATGGAATTGGAGCCTTATTTTGTAAAACGAAATGCTAAGCGTTGACAAATTTTGTATGTATGTATTTTAGTAATTTCGGAAATTTCAAGCTTTTAGTAATTTCGGTTATTTTAGGAATGTTTCTTACTTTTTGTTTTAAATTAATTGCACTTATCGAAAATCGTTCTTAGATCTTGGAAAATTTTAAATGACAGTAGATGATGGTTCGATTAAATCACGAGACATAAATTAATAATATGTACCATATTTTGTAATTTTTTTTTTTTATTATTTTACTATAATAATAATAAGATACATATTTGCTCGAATCAGTTGGAGGCATTTTAAATGAATCAGTTATCTTGTAAAGCTTTCAATTATCAAACATTCACACATACTACTTGCCACCTTATTTACATATACATATGTATGTACATACATATTACATACTTACGTACATACATACATACATACATATATTACTCACCTGCAATATACATTATTCATAAAAAGGTAACGAACGCAAGCCAAACCAGAGATTAAATGAATGCATATTGAATTATAAATGAGTTACAATTACACCGTTTGCAGTTGTTTTTTTTTTCTTTAAAATCCATTCTCCTTACAGCTTTGTCCCGACCCTACCCCGCAGCGAATTTAAGCAAAATGGAGCCTGTTAATCGTTGATTGATTTCATAGATTTAGTAACATAAAGTATTTGATAATAATATTTTACTTTTATCCATAACATTTATAGTTCCTGACGTTGTCGTTGACAAGTGGTGATCTGCTATATATCTGATTTGTTCAGCGTATAAAGCCCAAAATTAAATATAAGTGAATCTGCTACAACTACATACATATGTGTATCAACTTCCTACAATAATACAAATAAACATAAAAATTATGTTGTGCAATTTAGATGATCCGCACCAGTTTACAAACCCTAAGGAATAAATAAATTTACATGAAGAACAAAAAAAAAAAAAAAAGCATAAGGAGAAAATTAGTAAAACCAACAATATCTACTGCATACATACACTACGTACATATACATATATATCTATCTATCTTTACCTTTTATTATTTATGTTGAGTTTGTGTGTATACATGCATACATACATACATACATACATATGTATGTATGTACGATTGTAATGAATAAAAATTTAACAAATTTATGATGTATGTATGTATGAATGTACTCATTCATTCATAGTGAAATTATTATGTATATTTATTATAAACAGAAAAGTATTTGCCAGAAAATAAAGTAATTCAATAAATATATGTACATATGTATATGTACATACATACGTACATGTATAAGTATATGCATACATGTACATGTGATAATACATACATATGAATGCATATACATACATTTTGTATGTGAAGAATAATAAAAACGAGTTTTATTTTTTATTTCAAGGATTATATTAATAAATTGTAGTTCTGCAATTGTAAATAAAAATTTTAGATTAAATAGCCAAAAGAAAAAAAAAATAAAAGTGGCGCGTTTTGAATCCATATGCACAATCTACATTTGGGGAACTATACGAGTTTAAAGTTGCTTCTAATCCATGTGCTTATAGAAAAGTAACAAAAATTAAAAATTTTAAAAACTCCCGATATATCTAGAAAAGATGTGGTATCTTCTAAACGGCTGGACCGATTTTCTTCAAACATAGTTAAGAACCTTCTCGATCAAGTCACCTTTCAAACATAAAAAAAAAAACTAAATCAAAATCGGTCCAGCCGTTTGGGCTGTACGTGGACACGGACAGACACACAGATACACAGGCACACACTACAAACTTATAACATCCATTTTTTGGTCCGGGGTTAATTAGATGTACATACTGTACACAGCTCACTTTTCATATAGACAAATTAACGCGCTATACGCAACGCAATTTTTATATAGAAAAAATTAAATGGACTATATCGTAAAATTTTCATGGAAAAAAATAAATACATCGTCCATTTCTTATGCAAAAAATTAAATAGACTATACATTGTGTATATACATACATATGTATTTTATGCCAAAAATTAAATGGATTATGCATCGTCAAGTTTTCATGCAAAAAATATTTTTATGAAAAAATTTGTTATGAAAATACATAATTAAATGGAAAAAAAGTTTTAATGTAAAAATTTAATGAACTATAATACATCGTCTATTTTTCATGGAAAAATTAAATAGACATGAAAAAATTAACTGGGCTGTAATCGTCTTTTTTTAATGCAAACAATTAATTAGACTATACATCGTCCATTTTTTCGTAGAAAAAAATAAACGTCTATTTTTCATGCTAAAAATTTAATGGAAATTTTCGTGCTGAAACTGGACAATACGACGCCCACATTACATGCTAAAAAGTTTCTATGAAAAAAATTTAATGGACTACACGACGTCCATTTTTCATACAACAAAATAAATGGACTATACAACGTCTATTTTTCATGCTAAAAATTTAATGAACTATACATAGTCCATTTTTCATCAAAAAGTGTTTATGAAAAAAATTTAATGGACTATACAAAGTCTACTTCCTGCAAAAAATTAAATGGATATACATCGTCCATTTTTCATACAAAAAAACAATGGAATATACGTTTATTTTTCATGTGAAAAATTAAATGGACTATACATACATCGTCCATTTTTCATGCACAAAAATTTAATGGACTATACAACGTCTAATTTTCCTGGAAAAAATATAATGGACTATACATCGTTCATTTTTCATACAAAAATAAATGGAATATACAACGTCTATTTTTCATGCTAAAAATTTAATGGATTATGCATCGCCCATTTCTCATGGAAAAAAAAATTTTAGGCAAAAATTATAATGGACTATGTAATGGATGATGTATTATCCTTTTAATTTTTTGAAGAAAAATAGACGATTTAATTTTTTTTGTATAGTCCATATAATTTTTTTGGATATAAATGGAAAATACGATTTATAGTTCATTTACTTGTGTTGTTCATTTAATTTTGTGTCAGAAAAATGGAGGATGTATAGCCCATTTATTTTTTTTATGAAAAATTGACGCTGTGTATAAAGCCTATTGAATTTTATGCATAATATAATCCGACAAGATAAAGACTTTGGCTCTGGCTTGGTTCGGATATTGTTTGGCTAAATACGGTTCGGTTTATATATACTACGAACAATATAATGCTTCGCATATTGTTCGACTAATTTCGGTTGGGTTTAAAAATACAACGAACAGTATAATACTTCGTATATTGTTCGTGTAACTACTGTTCGGTTTATATATACCACGAATAATATAATGATTCGGATATTGTTCGACTAATTACGATTCGGTTTAAATATACAAGGAACAATATTTCGTATATTGATCGTGGTATGTAAAATGTACTTACACTGCATTACAAAAACTCTCTATAAATCGAAGTCACAAGTTCAACGAGTTCAAACAACAACATATCGTCAGCTGACATGCAATACCACGTAGCTAACAAAAATCGCCAATTCAGTCACTTCACTAATTTGTTTACTTTTTTCTTTCTCCTTTAAAATTTACATAAGTGAAGTTACATGGTTTTGCATTTCAGCTAACGACATATTGCATTAAATCCCAGTTGACCAAGACTTTTGTTAATGATAATAATTTTGAGAATTCTACATTTATCGTGTAGAACTTTGGAGAATGACACTCAAAAATAAATCGAAAAAAGTGCAGCTATCGCTCAGTTTTGTTCCAAAAAAATATTCGATTTCGTAGGTTCGCTATCAATATCAAAAATGAGAGAATCCCCCTGTTCTAAAAATCACGGTGATTTCAAATCACGTGATTTCAAAAGTAAACTATTAATAGCTGACTTGGTAATGAGATTCTATTGCGTTTTAAGTTTTTTTCATTTATAATAGCATATTTTCTTCCAACTTCCAAAGCTATAAAACGTAAAATTTACAAAAGCAATGATTTAGCTTTTATTAATTTTTAGAAATCACCGTGATTTGGCATGTCGTGATTTGCAGAACAGGCCAGAATATGAAACTAATTCCGATATTGCAAATAAGCAGCAGAAATAGTAAAAAAAGTAGTTTTATTGTTTAATTTATTTATTTAAACTTATTTTGTTCACTTTTCTTTAATTCCTTAACTTACGCTGCAGAATTTGAACAAGGTAGGTACCTCCATTCTAACAGACTAGCACACATTCATAAGGCAATGGCCATCGTGGCAAATTTTTTCTGTTCAATTATTGCAAATATGTATGCAAGTATTTATTTTTTTTTAATTCCTTAACTTACGGTGCAGTCATGGCTAAGAGACTAGCACACATCCACTCGGCTACCATCACACATTCGAGAAACTATCGAGAAAAGTTCGCTTTAGCGAACATTCGGATTTTTGAGTTTTCGAACAATAGTCGAACAATTTTGTTTCGAAATTTCTTCGCTTTAGTGAGCATTAATTTTTATCGAATCTTAGGTCAAGTGGGATATGTTTTCCATCGCAGTTATTGTGACAATTATTGGTACTGTCGGGACAGCTTGACAGTGTGCTTCAGGTTTGCAAGTAAAACAAAATTCGCTTTATAAGTTTAAATAAATTGCTATAAATTTTATTCTTTACTTTTTTTATATGTATGTATGTATGTATGTATTTATTTTATTTTTTGTGCATTTTAAATGTATGTATGTATGTAGGTGTGGGTGTGTGTGTATGTATACGACTACGAGTACTGTATAAGTATGCATGTATGTATGTATGTATGTACTTTAAGTTATGATCATAATACAATAATACAATTACATATCGTTACCTTAATATAGAAAGGCCCTAACTAATCATTTTTTTGGAAATCGAGATTTTTGCATTTTTCGATACATTAGGTGCTATTCTATCGAAATTTACAAAAACCTCGATTTCAAAAAAATTATGAGTTAGTTCCTTTATATAATAAGGTAACGATATACATACATATGTATGTATGTATGTATGTACGTATATAAATAGTGTGCATTTCTAAAAAAACAGCATTTTATGAATGCATTCGGTTGATAGAATATATAATTTCGTAAGTCAAAAATTCACACATACATACATACATACACACATACATATTCAGATTTGAGTATATATGAGAAGTTGGCACCCAGCAAACATTAATGCTTGATTTTATATTGATGATGATTTGACGTCAATCCGTTTCTCACACATAATATTTAAAAATATTTTAAAAATAATTTATAAATACATAATAATAGCTTCTCGCCAAAAAAAAAAAAAATTGTTAAAATAGTTTTTTTTAATAATTTAAAAGAAAAATTCTAATTTTATAGATATTTTAACGCGCTTTAATTTTTTAGCCAAAATTAAGACACCTCAAGCTCGTTAAAATATTTATTTATTAAATTTATAATTATAAAAAGTCCAAAAAAGATTTATAAATAATTAAATTTTTTTTCATGTGTTTCCTGGGTGTTTAGAAAAGTTTGACATCACAAATATTTACAAGTCAACTGGGCTACCTTATATTTATTGTATCATAAGTTTTGATATAGAAATATTTTTTGTTCTACAAATGTACAATGTAAACATAATAACAACGTAAGTCGATTTTGAATTATTGAATGTCAAATTACTTTATTTTAACAGCTCTTTAACTAGATAGGACTAAAAAATTTAAAAAATGCCGACCACTAATTTTTTTTTGTCTATAACAGCATAACTACAATATTTATTCGAATAATTTGCTGTAGCTAACGAGCTACATATGTATTTATGTATGTATGTATGCCGACTTGAGTTTCTTTGCTAACGAATTATTTTTATATAAAAAACACGCACTCACATTTATTATTTCTGAGCAAATCTAAAAATAAATTGAAAAAATTTTTTAGAACATAAGAACTTATTATATTATGTAAATTAGCTTAAATGAAAAACCACGTAAATACATATGTATGTATATACATATTTTTAAATTTTATGGGAGAAGGAAAAAATTACTCGTATTATTAAAGTTTTCACTTGGATGAATATCAAAAAAATTTTAAATATTTGTTACTTTGCTTGCAGTGTTTCCAATATGCATAAATACATATGTAACTTTTTTCGACTTACGCTGTTATTCATGAAAATCATAGCATTAAGGTTTGAGTATTACGAGTATCTACATACATTTCTAAATCAAGGACCGCAATTCTATTCTCTTTAAATGTACAACTTTCTTTTAGATATTTTGTTGTATATTTTTATATATGTATGTACATATGTACATATACATACATACATGTATGTACATACATACATATCGTCGCTGTTTTAACTAACTGACCTAACTGACATTTTGTAAATTTTACAGGAGAGGAGCTTTTATGATTGTTTTCTACATGTATTCTTATGGAAACGTCTGAAATATGTTTACTGTTATAGGCTAATTTTTCAAAATGATGTCAGTTAGGTCAGTTCAGTTTTTCAGTTTTTGGAGGTTAAAGGCATTAACATATCCATCAGTGAGAGAGTCAAAAGGCGAACTCTTGCATTACTTGTGGCTAGTGTAATAGTTAGTCGATTTTTCGTTAGGGAAATCACGATTTTGAGTCAATTTCTACTTTTAAAACTGGAGGGTTAGGATTGCCAATTACATACATACATATGTACATATACATGTATATGTATGTATGTAATAATTGAGGCCATCAGCGCAAAAGTGGTGTAACCCACATACATATTTTGTTAGTTGCTGCTAATTTTTGGAGCAGTTACGTTTTGGAACAGTCCTATACTAGTTATAAAGAGACAGAACTAAGAAGCTTGATGAAATATCGGCTGCACTTCTCTACAAGCGACGCGCTGTCTCTTTCTCTCCCTTTTTTTTGTCATGTAACCAACATGAAAAAAAAGAATTTTTTGCCTGTGCAATGTTTCCATTGTAAAATGGAATGCAGCAAGTGTGTGTGTGTATGTATGTGGTAAAATTTTTTGTAAAGGATTTTGAATGTCTTCTGCGTCATTACAAATCGATCAGTGTTTTAACTCTCAACAATATTTTATTTTGGCGGCGGATAAGTTTCATTTAAATTTAAATACGCAGTAAGTGTTTTTCATTGTTGAGTTTTTATGTTTTGAATGAATTGTTCTCTTTTTAGTTGAGATTTTTAATTAAATTTTAAAATTAATTTAAAAATTATATTGTTTTATTAGTAGAAAATAATTTCCCGAATTCGGTATATATTGGGGTAGTATACAACAGCATTGGGCGTAACTAGTATTAAACATAATTCAATAATTAGTTAATGCAAACGTAAAAATCTATTTTTTTAAATATTACTAGATATTGTTTACAGATGCAAATCCCATTAATTTTTTAATTGATATTACAATTTTTTATTTTTTTCTGTGGATGTACATATGTATGTATGTATGTATGCATGTGTGAAAATTATACTATGTACATATGTACATATGTATTAACATATATGGAGTAATTTAAATTCGGTCCCTGATTTTATGAAATAAATATGTCATATACATACATATCGCTCATTTACTCATAGAACGTCATATCTCACAAAATTATATTTTTGAGTTAGTGATGCAGAATTAATCTTTATATGGTGTAAAAATTGCATACAAATATGTATCTTGTTTACTCAACTCTTGAGAGAAAAATAAAATTTTCTTTTTCCATTAAGTTGTGTGTAAATGGACAACTTCAAACTCGTTTTCTGGCAAACTGTTTTTTTTTTATTTATTTTTTATTTGTGACGTTGTTTGAGTAAATGAGCGATATGTATGTATGTATGTATCTTGTATCAAAGATGATAATATTATATATTAATTTGTGTATGCACATATGCACAATATATGTATGTATGTATGTATGTATGTGCAAATACATGCATACATACTATATGTATATACATATATCGTTACCTTGATTTATAACTCATTTTTTTTTTGAATCCGAGTTTTTTGTATATTTTGATAAAAAAAACATCTAATTTAAAACAAAAAAAGAGTTAGGTCCTTTCCATATTAAGGCAAGGATATGTATGTACATATGTAAATATATGTAAATATGTATATATCTAGTACGTTGTGCATTCACTATTGCAAACAAAAATAAATAATATGATGAAATACATATGTATGTATATGTATGTATGTTATACATATGGATGTATGTAAGTGTGTGTATATATCATGTATGAGTCAGAAATCGTAAATGATGTTGTTGTAGTAAAATGTTGAAGGGTCTCTTTCCGAAAGCTGATTAGTTACTTTTGCTTAGACTCCCCTTCTCCTGACAAAATCACAGTCGTAAATCAAACGCAATACGTGATGCAATATTTTTGAAACCTATGCTAGTACCTGTGTAATGGAAGAAAATATTGAAATTTAATTATTTCGAAATGTATGTACATATGTAGATACATATGTTTAATTTATGGAAGTAATAATTACCAGAAATGCGTTTAAAGCGTACTCCATTTAGTGACAGGCGTGGTAGCTTACATACTTCGATTTCCCATTGCACTAACGAATCAGTATTTGGATCTCCATGAACACACCACAAAACAAACCTTGAAAAAAAATTAATTACAGAAAAATTTTATAAAATTTGTATACGACTTCATTCAGTATAAGATGTGTCTGTAAGTGGGTTTTCAGAACAAAGGTAGATGCAAACGGGGACGAGATATGCCATAAGGCAAGATTGGTTGTAAAAGGTTGTAGTCAGCAGAAAGGTATCGACTACGAAGAAACCTTTGCACCTGTAGTGCGCTACTCATCCTTGCGTTATTTATTTGCTTTGGCAGCGAAACATAAACTAATGATACATCAATTGGATGCTGTTACGGCTTTCCTTAATGGCGACCTGAAAGAACAAATTTATATGTCGCAGCCGGAAGGTTTTGACGACGGTAGCGGGCGTGTGTGTTATTTAAAGAAATCACTCTATGGATTAAAACAATCCAGTCGTATATGGAACAAAAAACTTAATGAAGTGCTGTTAAAGTTTGGTCTGCAGCGTAGCGAAGTCGATCAGTGTGTGTACTACTGTATCAAAGGTGAAGTAATGCTATATGTGGCAATTTACGTAGATGATGTTCTGGTTATTTGCAACGAAATGAATTTGATAAATCAGCTAAAATTTGCACTAAGCACTCACTTCAAAATGAAGGATTTGGGTGAAGCGTTTTCAGTCTTGGGCGTAAGAATCACTCGTAATTGTGAAAGTGGTGCAATTAGGATTGACCAGACAAAATACATTGAAGACATTTTGGATCGTTTTTCAATGTCTGAATGCAAGCCGGTACCGACTCCCATGGACGTAGGTCAAAAATTAACATCAGAAATGAGTCCTACAAATGAAACCGAGAAGCAAGAAATGGCGAAGATTCCGTATATACAGGCTGTTGGATGTCTTTTGTTTGTATCTCAAATTACACGTCCGGATATAAGTTATGCAGTAAATATGTTGAGCCGATTTAATGCCAACCCTGGCAAATTCCATTGGGCTGCTGTAAAACGAGTTATGAGGTTTCTTAAGGGCACTATCCATAAGGGGATAACGTGTGAATGTGAACCAAAAAGTCTCGTTGGTTTTTGCGATGCAGATTGGGCAGGCGATATCGACGATAGGCGCTCAACTACTGGATACATGTTTACGCTGCAAGGCGGTGCAATTTCTTGGTGTACCAGACGCCAACGCACAATTGCCCTATCTTCAACAGAAGCGGAATATATGGCTATGGTATCAGCCATACAGGAGTGTATTTGGTTACAACGTTTGCAACGAGAACTTGTCCAAGGTCCACAGGAACCGATAACATTATATTGCGACAACAAAAGCGCAATACTTATTGCACAAAATAATTCATTTTCGAACAGAACTAAGCATGTCGATTTGAAAGTTAAATTCGTTAGAGAAAAACTGGAAAATAAGGAGGTCATTCTGAAATATGTGGACACTGGTAACATGGTTGCAGATTTCCTCACTAAAGCTGTTTGTTCTGATAAAGTCAATGCCTTAGGTGCCAAATCTGGATTGAAATAACATTTATGTATTAATAGTTTGTATAAATAATTTATTCAGGTGGAATATTGTGAATGTATTGTGAATACTTGAATAACCTATTTGTACAAGTAGTCTGTAAGTTAACATCAATATGAATACTTGATTGTTTGAATAAAACGCTTTTCTAAGTTTTCTTTTATCTACCAACTCAACATATATGTATGTATTTAGTAAATACCACTCAAATCCATCCAGCGGATTGGATTATCCGCTCGAGAGGATTCTTTACAGACTTTCACATTTATAATATTAGTAGCAAGTAAGTGAGTAAGTATAACATTATAAAATAAAAAATTTCTTCAAAATTTTAAATTGAGTTTTCGCTGAATTTATTTAAAATGCATTCAAAGAATTTTTATTTTTCAATTCATTATAAAAATATGAAAATTATGTGTAGGAAGTTTTTTAAAATTTTTTGTAATGAATAAGCAATAAATAGTTTAAAAACAAACTTTAAACAAAAATAAATTGTTTATTACCATAGCTAGAGAAGAGTATATCGCTGGTTATAAGTGGCTGTCCATATATTACGTAACGCTGTTTTCTCCGAAAAAATCGACTAACTGTTTTATCATAATTAATGTACTAAAAAAAATTTTTTTTTTAATATCAACGTGTCAGTGTTTTATTATTTTATTGGTTTTTGTCTCCCTGTAAAATTTTAGAATATGCACTTACAGCCTTTACATGTTAAGCCAGCGATATAGCATTTTAATACTCAAAACTCCTACAAAAAAAAATTATTCTAAATAAATGACATACATACATATCGCTCATTTACTCAAAGAACGTCGTAACTTAAAAAATGGAATTTTATATCGTTCTTCATATTGTGTAAAAATTTCATACAAATATCTTATTTTTGACAAACTGGTTTTCTTGAGTTATGACGTTATTTGAGTAAATGAGCGATATGTATTCATTAAGTAAGAGCGTTACAAATCATCGTTTACAAGAAAAGATTATCAAATAATATTGAGATATAAAAAAAAATTATGAAAAATATGACAAATCAGCAGTTCTGGCAACGCTGGCTGCAATAATTATTTCAACGTGAAGTTCAGGGGGTCTACTCTGTAATTCGAAATGATAGAAAATGCTTTCGAGTTTGTATGCTTATAAGATGTAAATTCGAAAGCATTTCCTTTCGTTTCGAATTACAGAGTAGACCCCCAGGTTTTGTAAAAAATAAAAAAAAAATTAATTATTTTAAAGTTTTATTTTGATGAGAAAAATAAATAAAAAGCATTGCATGCATATGTAATGAATGTGTGCCACCCTAATTATAAAAGCCTCGAAATAATTTAATTTATTACATTTGAATAATTGATTCTAATTCGAGCTAATTGAATATCTAATTGCATTAGCAGAATTCAATTAGATTTCTAATTGTAAAGGTAAACCAATTTTTTTTGCTAATGGCAACTAATTGCAATTAGTTTTACCATTGGAATAAAAATTTCAATTATCTAATGGGAATTAGTTGAACTTATTCTAACTGTTTGATGAATTAGAGAATATAAACCAATTGCATCAATTGCTAATTCTAATTGAAATTTAACATGTATGGAATAAATTAAAAAAAAAAAATATTTTTATATTATGCAACATTTAACTCGTCGTAATATAAAATTGCATTAGTTAGCCCTGAGTAATGAAAATCCATTTAATATTTATTTATAACTTGGGAGCTAAAATATATAAAGTACATATCGCTCATTTACTTGAAGAACGTCGTGACTCTAAACGAGTTAATTTTCTATAGAAAACGAGTTTAAGGGCCAGTTTCACAATAACGAAACGAAACTTTCGACTGAAAATTTATATTGAAAACAAAAACAAATTTTCATATTTTATTGTTGTTTTCAATATAAATTTTCAGTCGAAAGTTACTTTTCGTTATTGTGAAACAGCCCATTAATGCTTAAATTTGCACAAAACTTAATTAATAAAGAAACTTTATTTTTTCCCTCAAGAGATGCATATTTGTATAAAATTTATTAAATAATTCGAATAACGATATGAGGACTAATTCTGTATTGTTAACTGAAAAATTTAATTTTTGGAGTTATGACGTTGTTCAAGCAAATGAGCGATCTGATATGCATATTTAAAGATCACCACTCACCTTTCACGTTGCTCGTAGTCGCAATTGTTTTGATCTAGCACCTCTCTTATCTTCTGCATTATTTGGTCAGGCATTAAGGGCGATGTCGTTTTCATGGACCATGTAAAGCGTAAAACTCTCGGTTTAGCCGACTCCTCGGTATTAGAGTTGCTGCTACAAATGTTATAAAATAAATAAAACAAAATAGATATATATTAAGTAGTTGCATCATAGTTTACTAAAAAGGATATACATATGTACATACATATCGTTACCATAATATAGAAAGGCCTTAACTCGATTATTTTTTTTAATCGAGATTTTATGAATTTTTCGATACATGACGTTCGTTCTTCTATCGAAATATACAAAAACTTCATTTAAAAAAAAATAATTAGGTAGAGCCTTTCTATATTAAGGTAACGATATGTATATTTGTGTGTACATATGTACATGTGCGTGTATGCATATACTAGAGATGGGCGCCACTAATGTGACCCATTAGTGTGACCCATTTCGTTTTTCACTTTGTTTTTTAAACACACTGTACTACAAAATCGATCTTTTTCATTTCATTTTTAACATTACAATTCGAAAGCATTTTCTTTCGTTTCGAATTACAAAGTAGACCCCCTGTTCTGTAATCCGAATCCGAGTAAATTGCTCGTTTTCATAAAATTAATAATGGTCATTCGGACGTGTTTAAAATCATACACGATAATTTTCTTTCAGATATGATATTTGAGAACCTACATATATAATAGAAATATTTTAGAATAAAAGTCTGAAAAAATACTTCTATTGTCCGAGTAGATGCGGTTTACAGAACAGGACCGTATGACTAAATCTGGCGCAGAACCCAAAAAATATATGCAACTTTATCAACGTGTTGCCGAATTGCACACGGACAGAGAAAATTGATAAAACAAAACCATTTTTTTCTAGATTCCACACTTTTAATAAAAGTTTTTAAAAAATAATACTAGTTTTAATCCAAATCAAAAGATATCATGAATTCCACATGTGAAAATTTCCGAATAAACTTTTTCGTTCATATGAACTTAAATTTCGTATTATCATCAGTTCCAATAAAATAAAAAACTTACATATTTTCACTTTTTCCAACAAGCAAATCTTCGTGAATAATTTTCTTTATAAATTGTCTAAATAATTCGCAATCGTATTAAATTTTTTTTTTTTGATACCAATTGTTCACACGTTCGGAAATTTCCATGTGAAATTTTATTTATGATAAGCCTGAATATTTAAATCAATTTATTTACTATTTGTTGTTCCTTCAAAGTTTGGTTTAGGCTAAATAAGTCAGTTCACTTCAATATACATACATACGAGTATACTTCTCCCGATTTGAGCTCGCCAGATTTTTTCAGAACGCCTTTCTTGCGAGTTCAACTCGCCATCGCATATGTTATGCGACATGCGAGTGTCAGAACATTTTCGAATAATAAAAAATTCAAATTTAAATTTTAGTACGTTCTATTCAAAGCGAATCCATGTGAATACGGGTGTGGTTTTTGTAAATGCATCACTGCGCTGCAAATGGAATTTTAAATGTCCTAAACTGGTTCACTGAACTACATAACGCACAAATAAATGTCAAATATGGTGTACAGACATGATAACTACTAAAACAGATTATCAGCGGACTTGTACTGCTTTTTAAATAGAAGTTTGCACGTATGATGCAGAGCAGTGATGCATTTTATAAGCACAGCCTACGTCTCTTGGTTCTATTGTAAAACACAATTTTACAAACTGTTTCAAACCCATTTTTTTCTTTAAATTAATGTATGTACATATGTATGATATTTTTATAAATACATACATACATACATATGTATATGTATGTATATTTCAGAACATTTAAGAAATTTATTATTCGAGATATTGTCATAAGTTTAATTTGAAATTTATTTGCTGATGGTTCAGAACTTTAGATTTGTATTTTAGAATTTCTCATAAATTTTTATCAATTTGCATCATTCTCCTTCTATGGCTTGGAAAATATAAAAATGTATAATATACATATTATGTACATATGAGGAGCAGCATAACAAAAGGTGCTTTTTTGCTCATTTCAAATTTTTGGGAAATCGAAATTTATTTTTTTCGCCCCTTTAAAAAACTGCAAGAACTTGGAGATGCTAACACAAGTTTTTTACTTAAAAAATTCATGAATTTTTATTCGAATAAATATAAAACACAAATAAAATTGACAAGAATAGTACGTACGCTTGGCCAAATTTGTTTCCGTTTAAACTATTCATGTGATGTAAAATACCAGTTCCAGTTGAACAAGTATCGGCTCAAATGGCCGCATTATTAGGGCTGTTTTAACCAGCAATTCAATTAAATCTAATCAGTTATTTTATTAATCAATTCTAATCAATTCTAATATCGTAATGTAATAAGCATTTCGACTTATTTGCTTCATATGTACATACATACTCGTATTTCTAACACCAAAAACAAATAAAAAAGAAAATAAGTTATTTCTGAGTAATTATATTTTTAAATAAGTTGTATGTTATAGGCAGATTTTGTAAAAAATTTCGTTTCTAAACGTTTCAAATTTGTATGAAAAATAACGAAAATCCGTTTCAAAAAATATTTTTTCCATACAAATTTCAAAACGAAAAAAACGTTTCTATTTACAAAATTTGCCTTTTAGTTAATTATATTTATTGTTACCATCATATTTTTGTTATTTATCTATGTTTTCGTAGGCGTTTCATATTTATTTTGTTTTATTTTTATATATATGTATATAATTAATTATCTTATAGAACCTACAATAAAATTACATTTTAATTCAAATTTATTTTAATTTCTGTTTTTTTTTTTTTTTAATTCTGATGAATCAGATTTAAAATGTCCTCACGATACATACATGCATACATACATACAATATACATACATTCTTACGTATACATACATACATACATACATACATACATACATATGTCTCATGTGGAATGTCTTTTTCATGTTGTCTGATCTGTGAGTTTACATATCGCTCATTTAATCAAATAACGTCATAACTCAAAAAATGAAATTTTCGAGTTAATAATGCTGAATTAATAATATCCTCATATCGTTCTTCGTATTGTGTTAAAAATTTCATACAAAAAATACCCTTTTTATTTATTACTCACCTCTTGAAAGCAAAATAAAATTATTCTTTTTTTATTAAGTTGTGTGTAAATTCCCTGCAGGAAATGGAACTGACATTAGACTAGTCACGTCTTTATCGGTCTTTAAGCGATAGGGACCAGTTCGAGTTAACTTTTACATGGGGATGGCCTAGGATACTTTGTATACGCCTTTTGACTTGTCACTGAACTATTTATTATCTATCCCACAGGGACCTACCTATTCGGTGTAGAATAATATGAATCATTTAAAAATGTCATTCCGACACTTAACTGTAACAATGATGAAAACTTATAACTTTTGTTTTTATTGTTACAAATTCAATTATAATTTATTTTTGAGCCGATATTTTTGGGGATTCGAACTGACAACCTCGTCTTTGACAGGCTTGCACACTACCCACTCGACCACGGAGGCACTCATATTTCAAAAGTATAAACAACACCTGTTAAACTTAGTTTAAAATCTAAGTATAGTTACAGGACTTGTTCCAAAGTGTCTTTCCCAGCCAAGTCTTTCTTATATACATATATACTACACCAAAAAAAAAAAAAAATATTCGTAATACATAATAGATGCCGTAGCGGAGTCTTTCTTATATAGGCATACTAAACAAAAAAAAATATTCGTAGTACATATAATATATAATATTCGTAATAGTGCCCTATTGAACTCTGGAAGAACTAATGCAGAATAAAAAAAAAAGAAAACGAACAAAAATGTGTTCAGGTAACATTTACCCTATGAAGAGAGATACTTCTTCCCAACTTGTTCCTCAACATACACCTTGATCGACGGCTTACATGGAAACACAACACAACACCACATTGACTTTAGCGAACACAAATGAAGCTTAAATTAACTCAGATATATTGTAGTAGTAGAAATTCAATCCTCAGCCTAGATTGTAAACTTTTATAATATACATACATACTTTTGAAACCTTTATATGGTGCTACGAAATTCAGCTACGGGTAACCTGACCACACATCCTGCTATTGAAATTTTCAATCTCTTATTAGATTTTTATTAAAATGTAACTGATACAAATTCAATCCAAATAAATATTTTTTAAATGCAGTTATTGCTTAACTATAAAAATCCCTGTGTGCTTCGTAGTTCAGCTAATTTGTAGAATACAATTCTCATTATTAACATGTCATGAAGAGTATTAAAATTATCACTGCATAAAATTATTTTCTGTCGGAATCGGCGTAATTTCAAGTTTGTGCTTGTATAGATTTATAAGCCTTGACACGAACCTTGTGCTTTAACAGAGTTTTCTTAGCGTCTTAACAGAGCTCTGTTAAGCTATAATTCACATCTAAAGGACTTTTCCAGTAAATGAGGCAACCCAGATGGAAAAAAGTAATGCTCCTCCTTTATTATTGTCCATGAATCTATTTCTGAAAAGCATGAAGGATACGCACTTTTTTTGGGAGTCAATCAACGTTGGCGGATAATATTGGTCATAGATTAATGTCCAAGTGGTCTTCTAAGAACGTGCATACTCAGAATTTCTTGAAGTTCAAGTTTTCAGGAGTTCTTCAAAAAACTTTAAATTTTCCCCTACCTGTATTAATATTTTCGAATGTTGGAAACTGTGAAATTTTAAACATCCCGCTTTCTAAAATATATTTATCTTTAAATCCCAGTTTTTGATGGATCATGTCCCGCTTTCAGCTTCCAATGTAGAAAAAGTCCAAGGAAAAAAACATATATTTATATATATTATTTGATAGGTTCTAGACTCAGGTACAATACTTGAATGAGTCCCAATAACTAGAACGAGTTATAACGAAGCATGTTGTGATGTCTTTTGAAGCTTTTAAGATGTTTAGTAATTCTCAATTACTTTATGGTAGATTTTATATAATTCCAATTTTTTTTTTAAAGAATTTGGTTGGACATTTTCTGATATATTGGCATTAACGTAATGCAGCATATAGAAAATATTAAACCGCCTAACTCATTATTTTTGTTTTTGTTTTTTTTTTTTTTTAAATCGAGATTTTGACATTTTTCAATATACATATTAGATATATGACGAAAATTATGAATATGTAAACATTTACACGATATACATATGTATCTTCATTTCACCATACACTACGGCCCTACTTTTTTTAATACTCCCATTTTCTCAAGTCTTACGACGAGCACACTTGTTTCAATTGTCACCTAAATTTCTGCAGGTTTGGAAAACCTTTTAAATTCGTTTTCTGGCAAACTAGTTTTTTATTTTTTATTTTTTTAGTTATGACATTGTAATTGAGTAAATGAGCGACATTTTCAAAGATACTACGACTCAAACACACATATCGTTACCTTAATATATAGAAAGGCCCTATAATTTGGTTATTTTTTTGAAATCGAGATTTTTGCATTTTTCGATGTTCTTCTATGGAAATAAATAAAATAATGAATTAGGGCCTTTCTAAATTTATTTAGATAACGATATGTACGTATTTATGTACTACATACGAGTACGCTTGCCATTTATAATATTTTTTTTTTTCAATTAGAGATAGTTCTGCTTAAAGCTTAAATTAGACGTGACATAAGCCATAACCAAACCAAAATTCAATTGGTTTCTATGGTGAGAGTTATGGCGTTATGGCGAGTCACCTATTATCAAATACAGTGTTGCCCATTAGTTTGGCTCAAACGGCTGTTTTCTATTGCTATGGTTAGGTCAAGTCTGATTGAACCTTTAGTATGACGAACTACGAGTATGCCTCTGTTAAGAGCAATTTGATCGATCACTCGGTCTGCTCTTGCGCCTTAATAGGAAATATATGTACATATGTATATTTAAATTTCATGCAAATTGCGAAGTGGATGTTGATTGAAATTTTGATCGATGTCGGTTTACTCAATTTGTCCCAGTATTTTCAAGTATGTACATACATATGTATGTATGTATGTATGTATGTATATATGTATAGCTGAACGTGGAACGCAAATATCATGAGAACAAGATTTGAAAAAGAAAATTATCATTGATTGCTCCACTTTACAATTCTGAATGGCAAATCACACAATTTTTGTATTTTAAATTAGATTCATAAAAAATTGTAAATAAATTAATTCATGTTTATGCATGTGTGTGCATATACATACAGATGAGGGCATTATGCATATACATATGTACATAGTTTTTCTACTTATGTACATACATGCATACTTATCGCCAGCTAAAATGCAAAAAGGCGTAACTAACAAAAAATTCAAATGACAAAATTTTACACTTCTGTTACCAAAAATTACGCTTTTATTAACAAAACACAATGGAACTTAATTTAATATTTGTTAAGTTTTTTGTTTGTTTTTTGCATCTGCTGTAAAATTATATTTTTGTTAGTTACGCCTTTTTGCATTTTAGCTAACGATATGTATGTCTGTACGTACGTACATATTTACATGTCGTCTTTTATTGCAATAAAGACATAACTCAAAAAAAGCTTGTTTTGCAGAAAAAAAAAGTTTCAAGTTTTAAATTTACATACACAACTCAATGAAGATATCAGAATACATATTTATGTATTTTTTTTTTCTCAAGAGGTGCATGTACATGATTTTTATATGAAATATTTATACAAGATTAAATATGATATAACGATTTCGTCTGCATTATTAACTCCAAAAGCGCATTATATATTTGTTAGTGTAAAATTGCCTGCATGCAGAAAATTTCCGAACGTCGTACGAAATTAATAATCATCATATGCTGAATCGAGATCACGCCGCGAATGCATTTTTTGAGATTGTAAATCTATATTGCAATAAAGGAGCGATATACAGTGGAATCTCCCTTAACGGACACTTCCTATAGGCGGACACCCACTTTGGACGGACACTTTTGACAGGTCCCGGCAGCGCTTTATTTAAATTTTTAGTTTCCTCTTGACCGGACAGTCCCCTTGTACGGACACATTTCAATGGTCCCTTCAGTCTCCGCTCAAGAGAGATTTCACTGTACATACATACATATGTATGTATATGTGTGTATATATGCATATGTGTGTATGTATGTATGTGTTGTACGTACGGCATGCATGCATTGTTTGTTATACATTTGAAGCAGTTGTAATTCTGAAAATAAAATCGAATGATGACAAAATGAGATAAAACAATTATAAAAGTTTATTTTTACACACTATTTTAAATATGAAGGTTTCCCCCTTTCATATTTTTTTTTTTAATAAATTGTATTGGTGTTTTGGCCTGAAATTCAAATTCAATTTGTATTGCTGTGGCGGCGTCTTGCTTTCGTTAAGGCGCGGCCACACTTGGCAAACAAAAGCGTAATCACGAAATACTTTCGATTCAGACATGTGTGTTGAAGTTAAATCACTTTAACACAATACCAAAAAAAAAAATTTTGGGCTTGTTTACTCGCTCTCGAGAACAATTTTGTTCTACTGGCAATCTATTTCCGTTCCCCAAGGTCTAGAAAATATCATAAACCTGCCAACAGGAGCCAGTTGTTTTCAACAAGGAGTACACAAGAGAGTAAAAAATGGGAGACAAAAAATTCTTACAAATTATTACTGGTAAAACTTTTACGTGCAAGAATTATCCAAACAGCTGTTCTGTTTTGTTCACTAATTATTAATTTGAAATACTATGTATATGTGAAAAAATAAAACTCAAAAATTTGCATTTTTTTATTAAAAAAAAAATGTATACGTCTAGGCTGCCCAGAGAAGCGTCAGAGTGCCGAACATCAATCGGCTTTTTATAAAAACTAGTGTTCGCCCAGTGGTTGAAAATCAACCATTAACGCACAGAGGTGGAGAATAGAATGAAAATATTTAAAGTTTGATGAATTTAAAACACAATTTAAAAACTATATTTAAATATACATATGTATAGACTCCAGGGTAAACCACTCTCTTAAACCACTTTCTTAACTACTAAATACGAATTTAAAATTCCATCATATTCCAACATTCCATCATATTCCAACATTCCAGTATGTTCAGTAATTTAAAGCACAGAAAAATTATGAAAACAATGAACAAAACGCACACAAAAATAAAAAACTTACTTTGTGCTGTAGGTGAATTTGACTTTAATCAAAGTTATTAATAATTACAAAAATATATTATTTTTAAGTATCTAAAGAAAAATAATACAGTACCACTCGTTATTTAAATATCCAAATTTTATTAGAAAGATGGAAATAAGAATAGAATGAACAAATAAAATACGTTTTTCCTTCTGAGTGTTTACGGAGTTCCAAGCCAAATTGTTGTAATTTTTTTTAGCAAATTAAGAGAGAAAGATAGATCATGGCTTTATGATTGGCTAATATTCTTAACTGTTTTTAACTATCTTAGACACAAAAATGTAGAAGAAAAAATACATTCTGCACTGCTCCTATTGACAATCTATCTAACAAAAAAAAAATCAAGCGAATACGTTGAGTTTAAGTCAGTTAAAATGGTTCTTAACTTTTTTCACTTGCCTATTTATATATAGATGAATACATATACGCTTATACATTTCTCTCTTGTTTCTCTCTGGGGCCAGCTCTGGTATACGTATGTACATATGTATGTAAAAAGAAAGCATTTTTTCTTAATTTATTACTTTTTTTTGTTATTATTTAAGCCACATAGATACAATTCTATTATAAAATAATGGGTCTTATTACGGGTGCCGTATTACGACTTCGACTACGACGATTTTGTATTAGACTAAAGAACATTGCAACATTTTTTCTTTAATCTAGTACAAAATCGTCGTAGTCGTATTCGTAATTAGGCCAATTTTTTCCTTATTTATCATATTTGATCAGAGATGGAAAATGGCTTTTTTTATTTCTTAATAGAATAGAATTAAAAAATAATGAAAATTGCATAAAAAGAGTAAATAATACATGAAACCGTGTAAAGTAAGTATTTCATATGTCAATGTCAATTTTTAAAAATTTTGCAATTTTAAATATCAAACAAGAATATGCAAAATATATCAGAAATAGTACAATTGTTGTATGTATCATGATTTCTTGCAAGTTGTTGCTAATAAAGCGTTCATTTAATTTTTCTTATCTGGGAGAGTAATTTTGTAAATTTCTGCTTTACTCTCTCGTTGCAAGTTTCTGCTAGGAGAGTAAATGAACAAAACTTTAATAGACTTGTGTCCGAATCAAAAGGGGTTTCATTAGTAATTTAGTGGTTACGCTTTTTTTGGGCAAATGTTTGCCAAGTGGGTTGTTGTATGTGTGTATGTGCACATGTATGGGTGTATGCATGTAGTATGCAGGCAGACGTTTCATATATAATTTATAAACAAAATAAGACTAAAGGAAAATGTAAGAGTATGCATATTAAAACTATTATTAAATAATTATAAATAATGCTATAAATCTATTTTGATATATTTATTGTATGTATGTATGTATGCATGTGTGTGTATGTGTGTATGTGTATATTTTCCTTTATGTTTGCTCGTGTGTGTAGTTTTATATGCGCAATTTTATTATTTAAAAACAGTCAAACAATTAATAACAATAATTGTCGGCATGTTGTTGTTTATTGATTAAAGATTTTATTATCGATTTAATAGTTATAACGGAAGATTTTAAACTATATTTAAAAATAATAATAATAATAATAATAATAATAAAATAGCCAAATATTATAAAATTTAGGAATTAATAATTTTAAATTACACATGTATGGTATGGACTAATTAATAACTACCCAAAGCATAATACAATGTTAACGGTCTAAAAACCAAGTTATAGAGTAAACACAACATACAAATGTATGCAGGTATGTACGTACGTATGTATGTATGTATGTATTTATGTATGTATGTACGTATGTACATACATACATTCTTTCCTTAAAAAAAAGAATGGAAATTTTTTGAATTTTTGATTTCACATACTTTTTCTTCGAACATAATTGTGGTAATGTAACCTTGTTATATTTTTCTGATAACACATACTTATGTACATATGTATGTATATGTATGTACGTATGTAGCATTAAAAAGAAAATGGGATTAAGAGCCAATCATGTTTTTTTGTTTGCATGCTTAATTAAATACAATATCCTTTTTAACGTATAAATAAAATGGTCACACTCACTTTTATATCTTTTATTATATAAGTATGCAAATACAACTTTTTCTTTACTGAAATTATTTCAATAAAATAATTTTAAGGCTTAAACAACGTCTCAAAAAGAAATGAGTTTTGAAATACTAGTGCAGAATAACGTGATACGAGTAGTGACAGAAAGCACATTATCATCTTTTTTTTTTTTTAATTAATTGTTTTTATGTTGTTGTTCTTATTTATAGCATAACTTACAATTCCGTTACTAAGACTTACAGTTTAGATTCAATTACAAATGAAAAATAGAGCAAAACAATTCTTAGGATAACAAAAAAAAGAGCTAAACTAAACAATAGTTAAAAAACAAATTTTAATTTGACATTTTGTTGTTCGTTTTTGCTGCTTAGTCGATAGATAAAGAATTTACATTGTTATTTAAAATTTATGATAAAACAAAATGGAGGATAGTGTTTTTGTTTCTTTCATTGCTGTAAGCTGCTTGTTTGTGTTTTGTCTCTCTTTCTCTTTCAATCACAATGTATCGCCCTCACCATTCTTCTCTCTCTCTCTCTCTCTCTCTCTCTCATTTTAATCACGTTATTTCTCAATCAGTTCATTCAGTTAACAATTACAATTTATTTTTAGCATTAGTACTTATTTACTGGTTTGGCCTAAAATTAAAGAAAAAAAGTAATTATAAAAACAAATTATTCACATTGTAAGAGAAAATAATATATATGAGAATATTAAAAGAAAAAAAATATTTAATCTTCAAAAAAAAAAGGGAAAAATACATCAACTAATTTATACGACGCGGCAACGAATGATTTAGAAAGAAATTAATATAGAGAAACATAGGTATGTATGTATTTATGTATGTATGTATATATTAAAGAAGTAACAAAAAAAAAACAAAAAAAAAGTACTAAAAGTCCAACGTATTTAATTAAAGGAAATTATAGTAATTAAAATTCAAGGAGAAAGTATAAGAAATTAGAAATAAAAAAAAGTATATATAACAATTGTATCCCAGTAATGTTAGGGTTATTATTTATTTATTTTCGATTCAAATGTTTAATGTTACAAAAAAAGTGTATCTATTACAACTACAAGACTTTTGATTATAAAAAGTGTGAAAAGAAACTAAATATATACATACGTAATATTTTTCCAAAATATCGAAAATTTCCCTTATCTTGTGCTGAGTTCAGTAAAATATGATATTAGTTTGTATACCTTCCTTTTCATTTCACAATGACGAAGTTTCATATGGGCATTTTCACGAGAAAGTTCACTTTTTTTTGTCACGTGCGACAGCAAGCAAATAAGCTTGTATTTCAGCACAATGTGACTCGATTTTCTTAAAAATTTTACCTAATGTATAGCTGCCGACGGCCTACGCAAATATATAAAGAAGTAAATAAAGTTGAATTTTCTTTGAAGTGCAATTGCAAAATACATATTTAAATGTTGAAGCAGTTTTGCACACAAATTGGATGCGCAAAGAAAATCTCGATTGTGTTACTGGCTCATAATGAGAATTTAAGATTTGAAAATTGATATTTAAACAATCAGTCATGACTTGAAGATATCTCAAGTTAGGAAAAGTTTGCACTTTGCACACTACTGTCAACTTTTCTAAGAAAATTTATATGAAAAGTACTCGTACTAATTTTCTTGATAAGTTAGTTGGCTTAGTTATTTGGAAAACATTCTTTTAGAGCTATAACACTTTGCCAAAAAGAAAAAAAAAAAACATTTTTTATGTTCCAAATTAGCGCATGTTTATAATGACAATTATATAAAAAGAGATAAAGAATAATAATATATATATATGTACATACTACCTACATATATGTATGTATGTATAGTCAATTTATCCAATTTAACAAACCGGATATTGCTGCATTTGTAAATACAAATACATATATGGTATGTATGAATGTATAAGAAATTTTTCAAGTTTTGAGTAGTAGGATTTGTTTCGCAAACCAATGTTTAAATTTTTTTATTGTTTTTCTAATAATTTTTTACACTTTATACGATACATTTATAAAATACACATTCCTACAAATTGTACATCTTAATTCTTGTGATTTTAAAATAAGTAACACTTTTAAATGTGAGAGACAAAACAGTTCAGTTGGATTTTTCAAACAATTTTAAGCTCAATATTATTTTTATTGAAATTTCACTGTTTAAACGCATGTGACCATTTTATTTTTACAACTAGAATATATTATTATTGCTTTAAAAATTAATATGTATGTAACAAAATAAAAATAATATTTACACATTTTTTTTAACTTAAAATTAATATACATAATTAGATAAAGAAATAAAATATTAGAAGATGGTTTAGAGTCAATTTACAACTGCTATAGTCTTAGTTATATTTACTTGATTTTATTTTAGTTTTTCATCAACATTATTTTAACGTTAATTTTAACGAGTCTAAGAAGCAACAATCGATAAAATAAAATTTGCTTAGTACATACATTAATTATATTTATTATTATTAGTTTATTAATATTAATCTTAAATTGAACTTGAACAAAAAGAAAAGTATTTATAGACCAAAAAAAAAATGTTTTAGATATTTTATTGTTTCTCAGTTTTAATTTAGTTAATTATGCGGTGAGGTGAATGAACACTTTCTCGTTTCGAAATGATCAATATTGAAATTAAGAAAATGTTTTAGTAAATAAGTACACTCATAATCGGATTAAATTAATTGATAACCGGAATAAAAATTAAAGCTTTCGTTAACGATCTGCCAGTATTTTTAATAACTTGTTTTTTTTTTTGTATTCTCAAAATAATCTCTCCAGGACAAATCTAAATTAAATGTGATTCATGTTTTCTTTTTTATCATTTAATTTAATTATATATCTTTTTTTTTTTATTGAAATAAATAACCCCTTCAGGACAAATGTAAATTAACTCTGCTACATTTTATAATGAATTTAAAGCAAACAGATTATGAGACAGGACAAAAGAAAAAAAAAAAGGACGTCACAAAGGCAGATATACTCGTAAATTAAAAAATAATAAATAAAACTGATTTCGCACAAAATGTTTATAATTTTTACCATCGCTAACAAATATATAATTTAAGTGTGCTTGCTTCCTTTATAAATTTTATTTAAGCGGACTCATCTTTTAATTTATATATGTATATGTATGTATTTTAAAAATATATCTAAATTTCGAATATTCGACAGCATTCCAAAAAAAGTATTTTATTTAACTTCTTTGCCAATATGTACTTTCGAGACAAAAAGTATTTCGATCATGTGTGTAAGGATTTGGTACGAATTATATGTTTAAAAACAAAGGCTGACTTTCTAAAAGCATGCAAGCGTCTTTGTTGTAATGTATCGAGCCATAACCGCAAAAAAACTTTTTTTGTTTTTTTTTTACGAAAATCGATTATTTACGATCGCAAATTATCGATTTTGGTAAAAAAAAATCAAGTTCGAAAATTATGTCGCTTAAGCTTTACGGCACGATATACTACATTTAAAATTGTTACTTTTGGTATTTTGTTCTCAAACGTATGACAATTGTTCTCAATGCGCAGAGAAATCAGCAGCAAATCACGCCGCAAAGCGTACATAATAATACATAACGTATGCGAAAAGTGATTACAACACAATGTATGCATACGGCAGCTACGTCCAAACACACATACTCTTATACATATCTCCAATTTGCGGTAAAACAGCTTTGAAAGCTCTTAAATTTATTCTTGTTTCTTTGCAAAGTAATGTATTAAACACATTCACTCCAGCAACTTAATTATTGTGAAAGCGGCAGCGACATCATAAGCATCTGATATTGAAATACTATATGCCTATATTTCAAATGCCTCAAATTTATAAAAATAAAATTAATTATGTATTTTAAATGTTCTTATATCGCGTAAAAGTATAAAAATTAATCAATGTATACTTTTATATGAGTTTTGAGATTTTCTTTTTGTCAATTTCAAGCTATAATTCATTCATTTTACATTCACAAAGAAATTACGATACGAACATTAGTAGCTTGTTCAATTCATAAGAATATAGAAATTAGTCCAAGTTCGCTACAGTCACAAAAGTGGTCGTGTAGTCGTGAAGCGGTGTTGTCGTGAAAATAATCATTTCATATTTTTGACATATTGTAGACGGTAGCCTGCTGTAGTGAATGTGTTTCAATACTTAAGAGCAAGCATTGTTGTCGCCGAGATGTGGGGCCAAATTACGGTATTCGATATCAATCGAAACCTCCATACAAATACAAGTAAAATTTTATGAAAATTTGTTCGATATCGAATGCCGTAATTTGGCCCCTGATTAGCTGGTTGGTGTGCTCTCGTCGGTGTGAAAGCACAAAAGCTCTTTTGTAAAAGTTTGCACATTGTGCATATGGCTTGGACGTATGTATGTATTGCTTACGGTGTCTCCACACGTTTAGGAAGTCAGCCAAATAGTCGAATGAATGATTTGGTGCATTTAAAATATAAATAAAGCATATGTAGCAATTCTTTATTTACTTAAATTACTTTACACATTAAATCGCTTGAAAGTTTTACATGTTGAGGACTTGGAAGTCAGTCATCACGTTTTATTTCCCCCACTAAATGTATTTTGCGTAAAACTTAAGTAACGCCCGTGCGATTACCGCAAAAAAAAAAAAGCTTAAGCGACATAATTTTCGAACTTGTATAATTTTTTGATGAAAATCGATTATCTGCAAAGTAACGTAAATAATCGATTTTCTCTAAAAGAAAATGAGTTTCAAAAATTATGTCGCTTAACGCTTTTTTTTGGGGATTATGGCTCGATATGTAATTAATTATAGTTTAGTTGTAGAAACAGCATCTACGCTATATACATATGTATATGTGTACATATATTTAAGTTCTACTTCTCTCATTTGTGTTGCTTGTTGCTTTTTTTTAGACATGTTTTGAAAACTGACTCGATTCAATATATGAACATAATTCGATCTTACACTAACGATGGAAATATTTCATTTAAACTGTTTTTTTTTTTTTTTAATTTTTCTTTCATGGTTGTTAGTAGAGGAGCGATTTTGTGTGTCAGTAGAAGAAGCTCGTTTCCTTCCGCCTTCGGTGATGCATTCATTATATTCTTCTCTCCTGAACTGTATTTATTTAAGTGGTACATGCGATCCATATACAAATAAACTTTCTATTTTATTTACAGACATTAGATATCTTTTTGTTATATTCACGCAATCCATCTCTTTTTGGAGGAGAGTGAGTGTATGTAATTCATATCTTGCTTAATGTTTCAGTTTTTGGAATCTAAATTAAAAATGGGGTGCTTGTTATTTTAAGTAGTCCATTGAGCCATAGTTTTAATTTTTATTTTGTTTTTTTAGATAAAAAGGATGTTAAGATGTTGAGGAAAGCCAGGATTAATAAATAAGTTAAATGCATAATAACAAAATAGTGAATGTATATTTTATTAATGTTTACAGTCAAATAAAAATAATAAACAAAATAGCAGAAACATTTTATTTAAATTCCATAAAGACGATTGCAATTCAAAATACATATTATATTGTACACATGTTTTTTAAAATGTACCAATTCAGGAAAAAAAAGTGCCTTACTAGCTAATTTAACAAATTCAAATTAATTTTTATTTCTATAACAATTTGGTTTTTCTTTGCTTTTTATTTTTTTTATTTTTTTGTTATCATTATTGTTATTGTTATTGTTATAAAATTTTTAATTTAATGAACAAATAATACGTATAATTAAATAAATATGCACGAGTATAAATAACCTTAAGAGTATGACTGACGGACGACTGACTACACTTGACACAACAAAACAAATACATATGTATGTATGCCTGTATGTATGTATTATATGTAATATATTTTATAAACGTATGTACATATATATCTATGTATATGTATGTATATAGTATGTATGCATGTATGTATGTATGTATGTACTATAAGTTATGTTAGAAATACAAGTTCAATTAAATTCTCTGAAGCTTTCATCCTAGTTTACATTAACGAGTATCTAGTATATGTTTGTTTTAAATCACATTCCACTTACCGCTTACTGAACCGTGAGGAGAGTTTTGAAAAGAAACTCATGCGACCAGGATGGGAAGACTCTCCCGGTACACCACCAGTAGCTGAGTACTCCAAAGCTGTGTTATTACGTGGCCTTGTTTGACCTAGAAATGTTAATGCATAAAACAAAAATATATACATATGTGACTCAATAGATTCAGCTATGAATAAAAAATAATAATAAAAGCAATATACATAATATATTTATACAATACATACATACATACATATGTATGTATGTAAGTAAAAAATCATTTCAATTATAAAAAACTTAAAAGTCTTGTGACGTTTCCCTTTCCAAAAATAAATGCTTTCGATGAGAAAATTTATTGGGAGGGAGTGAGTGAGTACTCAATAATTTAAAGCCAAATAAATAATTTTGTACTTGATGCTCGTATCACTAAATATAACCTATTAATCTAAAGAGGAGGAAATTTGTTTTTTGAAGAAAGAAAACGCCATATCGGAAAGCGCGCTCTCTAACGACGCAACGTCAAATTTATAAGTCCTAGTTTACACTATGCAAGTCTTATTGCTAAGCTGATTAGTTTGTTTGGAGAGAGAAACGAGGGGAAAAGAAACGTTTCTGTTCCCCTCGTCAATCTCTCTCTCTCTCTCTCTCTCTCAAACTAATCAGTTTAGCAATATGACTTGCATAGTGTAAACTAGGACTAAACGATTTCACTGTGCTCGAATTCGAACCCTATTTTTTTTTAATTTTTTTTTGTAACAAGCCGGGGTAAACATAATTCGAATACGCTGAATCCAATGGTGTTAACCCTTTTTTTTTTGGGTTAGATCTTGTTTAAAAAATAATTATGATTGAAAACTTGTTTAAAAGCATCTAAAATTCCCAGTTTTCTACCATTCATCCATTTTTATATCAATTAAAAACAAACATATTGTGGATGAAGATGCGTACTAAAGAAATTAAAAAAAAATTAATGCCCTAATTCTGTTCGACGAATGTATCGTCTTGTCTATGGACGAAAAAAAGAAGCAGTTTTGATTCTTTAAAACGATTATTATTTATTGTCTATGCTAGAAAGTTCGTGTATTTGCTTTATGATTTTGTTCCAAACATTATATCCAAGCATATTTTTTCATGTATTTTTCAAACTATTGTATAATACTTTAATTGAATTTTTATGTTTTAAAAACATGGCAATAATATTTATATTTTTCATTATCAAAGACAACAACCATTTTTGAAGAAAATAATTTAGAGACTTCAAAGACAAGATCTCAGAAGCATTTTCAAACAAAAACGTCCTAAATCTTCTTACTGAATTAGGGCATAAAATGATTTAAAAATAAAAACTTTTTTGTACTCAAATTAGGCTTTCCCACCAGATCCCCCACGTGTTACATTTTTGAACCAGCACAGTGTTACTAAAGTTTGTTTGTTTGTTTGTTTGCTAGCTGCATTTGTCGCCTTGTAGTCAGCTATTTAATTCTTTTGGAGACGGCAGCGACCGGCATCATAAACTGCTGATATTCAAGTATAACTACATATTACAGTATTGTCACCTTCAAATACGAGTATTTCGCACTTGTAAAAATTAAATTATTTTTTTTTAAATGTACTCATATCATATCACGTAAAAGTATAAAAAATTAATAAATGTATCTCTTTCCATCAATGTTGGGATAATATTTCTGTTAAATAACATAAAATAATTGTACGACATCATTCTTCATTCAACATTTTGTATTATTTATACTGGCAACACTGTATTTGCTTACTGCCGGTAAATATCAAAATGATTTTGATATTTGCTCAAATTTGAAAACTGTACAGTGAACTTGTGTAGTGTATGTTGCAAACGCTCAGTTGTGTCGTGATTTTTTAAGAGTTCACAACAAGAAATGAGCGCTGAACAAATATTCTGGACAGAATTCCTAGAATTATACAAAGAATCACCAGCATTATGGCGAATTAAAATAAAAAATGCACAGTTTACTTGTGTAGTGTGTGTCACAAGCTTAGTTTACGCAGTGCCAGACTTGAGCACTGAACTTGTGTAGTGTATGGCTGGCATAAGCGATTGTTAAAGTTAAGAGCATTTTCTCATATGAAATTCCTACATACAAAGTTACCCTGTTCTGTAAACCGATCGATTTGAAACTAACTCCTCCGACAATATTTTTTTTTTTAGATTTTTTTAAATTTTTTTCTTATATAGATTCTCAAATATAATATCTGAAAGAAAATTATCCTATATGATTTTATACAACACGTCTGCAGCACCATTATTAATTTTTTGAAAACGAGAAATTTACTGGGATTCGGTTTACAGAACAGGGTCGTTTAATAAGCGTGTATGAATACCGGCGCGCGGCGTTACAAGACTAGCCAACACTAAATTTAATTATTCGAGATTATTTTGTTAGAAATAACTTTAAAATTGCCTTTTAAATTGCATACCCATAGCAAATAGAGACTTGTGTATGTGTATGGGATACCGAAAGTATTTATTTCATTGTCTCCACCGGCAATTTCCGATATACTGGCCATAAATAATCACATGTGTGTAAAATTGCACTGGTAACGTGCAAACCGGCCGTGCGCATTGCACTTTGCACACAAAAAATAACCCATCTTCACTATAAACACTTTTGGCAACATAACTTCCAAATGCGATTTTTTTCGGAAAAAAATTATGTAACAATTGTTTCTGTACATAAGTTTGCCGTAACTATGGTCTATCATGGACCTTTAAGGGTCCATGAAATTAAGTTTTTTTTGGGAAAGGCTTTTATCAACGGCTCTCGCTAAAAATTGGATAGCGATAATTATAATCCGTTTACATTATTTTATAAGGGAAGTTCTGTATATTACATTTGGACCTAATATGCATGTTGGCATCACTTGGCAAATACACCCCTGTGATAAATGCAACACTTAGAACAAGCAGCGTCTCTTAATTTTTAAAATCAACGACAGTCATCACTCACCACTTCGTTAAGAAAACACTAAAGAAAACCACGAGTCAAATTAATTTTCATGTTGTGGCGTCATACTATTAAAACTCAATAAAATAAACATTTTTAATTAAATACTAAATTTTATCTTTTATTTGGCGCCGTAACAATGCATCTGTCGGCTAGGTTTGGTACCGCGCTCCTATTATTACTTATTATATAAAAACAAATTATTCCCTAAAGTTTCATTAAAAAAAAACGGCGACATTATAAAGAAAAATCAAAGCACCCAAAGATCTTTTTTTTTGAAGAGAAATAACACTCAGGCAATGAATGCCTACTACTATTACTTGGGTGTTGCCTTCTTTAGGAAAGGGATAGTGATAGAGAATACAGGTTGTGAATTAAGAGATAGAGGAAAGCTTGATTCTCTTACAAATCTGCTTTCTTTGCACGTTTTGAATAATGCAGTGTTGCAGTGCTGCAGCGCGTCTGCTGAAAATACGCAACAAAAGTGTTACAACACCGGAGCACCCTCCCTCCTTCGTCGGTTTTGTGTAGCAGACTCATCGGCGAAATAAATAATAACTAATAAAATGGCTACTAAGCACACCTTCAAAGTTTAATACGACTCATTCAACACCAGAGGCGCTGCAACACTGCAAATAAGCGTCCAAAAAAAGCAGAGTTGTAGACGAATGAAGCTTTCTTCTATCTCTTCCTTCACCAACTGTCTTCTCTATCACTATACCTTTCCCAAATAAAGTAATACCTGGTAATAGATATACTATAAAAATAATAATTTTCAGAAAAAAAAAAGTTGTAACTCAAAAAATAGTTGTTTTTCCATAATACGATAACTTAATAAATTTAAAAGGAAAACTAGTGAAATACATTTTCTCATGAAATTCGTTTACCATGATGTATTTGGATTTCCAATTTCACTTGAAATGTAACGACAAACAGTTTTTGTTAAAAACATGAAAATTTTAGAATTTCGAGTTGATCAATTTAATTGTTCAAGAAAATAAAATGCACTTTTTTAAACATACATACTTACATATACATATATTTTTGCAGAAGGGTAGGTATAGATAGGCAAAACATTAATTAAAAACCAAACGTTACATCCCTTTTACGCATGGAAAATTTATTTTGCAACGTCTTAATTCAACTGGGTGAAAAACAGAAAGAGAAAGTATTCCTTTCTCTGTCTTTTACCCAGCTGAATTAAGACTTGGCAAAGTAAACCTAACGTGTGTGAAAGTGGTCTTATTACGAGAAAACTGATACTAAAGGACTACGCAAAACATTCACACAAATAAAAACAAAATTCCCTGGAGAGTTTAAAATTCGATGAGAGGCAAAGAAAATTAGGGAACTTAAACAAAAGAATGAATTAGATACGTGTAGCAGTTAATACAATCAAACGACAAACGGCACATTCATCTCACTTGTTAGCTTCGCATATACATAAATATAAGAAACTGAAATAAACAAAATACTTTTATCGAAATCAGTGCTAAATTACGTTTGAAATACAGCCAAAAAGAGGGGGAAAACTACGCTGCTAATTTTTTTTCTTGATTCGTCTATTTATTTGTAGAGCAAACACAACAAATTCCCCTTTTAGACACGCAAAGCCTTAATTCAGCTGGGTGAAAGACAGAGGTTGGAATATTTTCTCTTTCTGTCTTTCTCCAAACTTAATTAAAAGTAAAAGTAAACTTTGCTTGTCTAAAAGGAATATTCACATTCGGCCAGCAGGTGGCGGTCAAGCGAACAGATAATGTATATTTTCTGAATGTAGGAGGTTTAGCGCCCGTGTTAAAAACTTTTTTGAATTCAGACCCAATTTTGGAACTTTTGTGATTTTGGCACTATTTAGAAACAAGTTCGGCACGAAACAAGATTTCCAATTCCCATCACTGCCTCACACGTCACGATACACTGAATGTAAATAAATATTTGTGAAATTTTGCTCTTCCGCCACAGTTCAAAGCTTTTGACGCGAATAACTTTATTGTTCCTATTTAAAAAAAAAATTTCCGTCTGATTTGTTTGAGTGCTAGAGTAAATGTTTCGGCTCGATGTCCCCCATTTTTTTTCCTTATGTGTGTCATTCGTTCGTTTGGTTTATCTTTTAACACAGAATGAAAAGCACTGCCTATTCATATCGTAGACAGGGCTGCCAGAAGCTTTGCAAAGAAAATCATCATTTGTCGGAAAGAAAATCATATTTTGAAGACAAAAATCATCACTAGTCCAATTTTTTTTAATAAAAAATTTAACAACAATTCACATATTTACAGTGGACAAAAAAACTTTTCGACATACACCAACGTTATTTTGTTTTCATCAATAAAAAACTATTTACTGTCTGATTTTACAAAAAGAGCTTAGAAAGCATTTTATTGAAGAACTTTGTATTTAATAAAAAAAAATTAATGACCTTTTTTTTATAAGTAACTAATATAAAAATTTCATTAAAAAAAATTAGTTAAGAAATTCAAACAAAAAAGTGTTCGACATTGCTAATATTCTTATCATATAAAATATGCTATTTAGAGGCAAATTGCGTTTCCTTGGCGACGAATGACTTCTGTTAAACGATTTGGTATATATTTGTCCAAGATTTGAGTATACTCCGGACCGATTTTTCGTCACTTCCCTGAGATGACTTTTTTCTTTTTAATTTTGCTTGTAAAGTCACGTTTTCTTATTCTTTTTTTTCAAATGACCCCAGAGGAGGAGGGAGAGTTGTGCTCTCTCTCTTCCTTACTGACCTGTTTCCACGTAGAAGAATATTTTCGCTGGGACTAAAATGGTTTCTTTATAGGTATATAGCTATGGATACCCAATAAGCATTGAATTCAAGCATTTTTTCAAGTAATATTCAAGTTTGAAAATATTTTAAAATAAAAAATCAGACACAATACATTTAAATTTAAATTGTGATGAAAAATATCAAAGATAAATAAAAAAGTGAATTATGTATTAGAAAACAAAATGTGTAAAAACGTGAAAACAATAGTGAAGGTAGATATGCAGAAAATTATTATAAGAAAAACTGTCGATTGCATTTTCCTTTTTATTTTAAAAGTATTGTTCTTGAACATTAAAATATACTTGCATTCAATTGTAATACATACAAGGTTGAATTATAGTATAATTCAAGGCTTGAATTGAAATGAATTGTTCGAATTGAATTCAGGTTTAAATTTCACTGGAAAATTTAAATAAGGTGTAAATCAAGCATAATTCAACCCTTGACAATTGAATATGTGACTTGAATAACAATTGTTTTACATATGATTTCAAGCAAAATTGTTTATTGGGTAAACATTGTTGAACAACAAAGAAAATTGTACATGTATTGAAAGTAAAAATCATAATTTTCAAAATTAAAAATCATCATTCGAGAAAAAAAATCTTGTAATCATATTTAGATCCGAAAATCATCAAAATTATGATAAAATCATCATTCTGGCAGCACTGATCGTAGAGAGTGAATGCTAACGCGTAATTAAATTACAAATCAATGTTTTGAAATGCTTTTTGAGTAGACCGATGCAATTATTTTGGGGACATAGAAATAATTTTTGTTATACATAAGCATTGTTGCATAAATAATTTTATACAATTTAAAAAAAAAGCGGAAAGATTTCGCAAAAATATGGATCACAGTGATGCATAATATGCAAAGCTTTTTTTATCATCTGTTTCGTAATTTTTCCAACTTACTCATTTATTGAATTATGCACATTTTATTTACATTTTCGTCGAATATACATACATACATAAATAACACTATGCGCCAAATGAAGACTTTTGGAAAAACAAACACACGGACTCTACATTATATAAAACCCTATTGAGCTTTACTGTAGCTAAAATTCTGCCATATATTGAGGTATGTTCTGACACTCGCATGGTTTTCAAATCGCATGTGAGTTGCAAATCGCCAACTTGTTTCTATATGTTCTATAACTTATGCGTTTTGCTTGCGACTTGTCATATTGATTTAGGTCAGCTGTTTGTTAAAATCGACACTGTATAAGTAAACAATGCAAAGACGAAATTAACAAAACAAAAAAGCATTTTATAAATTACAATTTTATAGCAAACATTTTACGAAACTATTACTATTTTTGATTAAAATCAAAAGAAAACATTTTTAATTAATTGCATTTATTAACCATTTCAGTGTTTCTTTAAAGTTTGGTTTAAGATAAATTCATCAGTTCACTTCAGTATACATACTCTTGTGATTTGAACTCGCCTACAGTCCTGCGATTGCGATTTGCAGTCACAATCGCAAATGTTATGCGATATGCGAGTGTCAGAACATGCCCGATTGTTAGCAAAAAATTAGGAGTCTGGAAAAAGTAAAAAATAAAATAAATTGCTTTACTTTTATTTAAAAAAAAGCACACGAAGAAATAATTGCTTTAATAAGATTTGTTCGGTGGACTCTTAGCTACATTATTGCGATATATGTATGTATACAGCTCAATTATGAATAATTATTCTCTCGCTAGTTTTTTCCTTTTTCCCATTCCTCCTATTATGAACTAAAGTTTCCCCGGGGAAAAAGTAGCTATTCTAAATATGACGGAGAGGGAGAACTTTTTGAGAGTTTTCTCCCCCAAACATTTTGAAGGGAACTAATGCAAAAAATTTACAACAAAACAATGGTATAAGCATTTATTTAGAACAACAATTTTAAATAAGCACCGGAATGTTACATTTCCTCTTGTTTGAGACATTTTTATCCAAGCACTGCGCACATCAACTTCAAAAACATGGACTACTACTGCCGTCAGAAAAAATACTGAAACACTAAATACAGCACTCCTCCTTTAAGATTTGTTTCCTTTATGAAATTTACAGTTTCCTTTGTACATACAGTCACTGGGAGTTTTAACCCAATTTACATAGCTCCACTTTCTCAGCATAAAGTTATTCCGCGTGCTTGTGAATGGTTACGCTGTTTATTTCATTTCTTTTTTTTTAGCAAAAAGAGATATTTATATTAACACACGTATTACTGGCAATGAAAGCATACAATTTTTATAATCTCTATACTATACTGAACTATTGCGTTAGTGCAGAATAAAATGTAAACATTAAACAGCTGATCTAGATTTTACTCTCTCCCATCGTATTTGCTTATTCCCCGGGAACAAATGATAGGGAAGAGAAAAAATTCCCCGGGAATATACATAATTGGGCTGATAGTTTAGCGCTATCGCCAAGTCTGAACTAGATGTTCACCAAAAACTGATGATCTACTCCGTAATTCGAAAAGACTTTCTTTCGTCATCGATTTACAGAGTATTTTCGAAATATTTCGGGGCCGATAAAAAAAAATCGGTCACCAAAATCGCAAAACTGAGTATAGGGTTCTACTACACTTTGGTACTACCAAACAGATCGAACATATACTGTCAAGTTCGTGTTTTTTTTTTTGCATTGGTGCACAGTGTAATTATTATCTTATAGATTCAATGTTGCCACTATATATATTTGCATTTTCAAATGTGCTTGGGCATAATATGCTGCACAGTGATATATTTACGAACAGGTGCTTGGTATAAAAATATTATTATTAATGTGAGACATTTTTTTAGATTTAATTGAACTTTAGTGAATTTTAATCAGAATCAATTTCTTAATCAGGCTTAAGTTCAGAAATTTCAATTCTTACCGAATGAAATATTTTTATTAATTAACGTAAGTTTCTAAAGAAGAGAAGAAAACTTAAACTAGACTTTCTATTAGCTGGGGGAAATACCGATATTTTTCTGTGCAGCCACGCACTTCATCAGCACCCATGTCTATCTACTGTGGTAGATATTATTACTAACATCAGCTATTTAACTTAAATTTTCTATGAAAATGGAATATGAGAATTGATTGTGTATAAAATTATTGATTTACCTTTGGTAAATACATTTGTAAGCATCACTATGCACTTTCTGTTTTTCCATTTTATATTTAGGTTAGCACGAAGTTATATCACTCTATATATTATTTTTACTTATTCGATGCACCATCGGTACATACATGTAAGTATTATTGTAGTGGCTTTATGTTACTTTGTTTTTGCTTTTAATTTTTTTTTTTAATTTTTCTTCTCTTCTTTAGAAACTCACATTAATTAATAAAAATATTTCATTCGGTAAGAATTGAAATTTCTGAACTTAAGCCTGATTAAGAAATTATTTCTGATTGTTATTATTAATGTTAAATATAAAAATTAAAAATCTTAATTTTTATAAAAACGAAATTTCCTAATGATGATCATTGAAATGCTGTCTTTCGCCCTTTTAATCTCGTAAGATTTATTTGGACAGTTGTATGGAAATTTCGTAACGATGTTATTGCAGATATCCTCAACAAATCATTTAAGATTTAACATGCCTTGAAGGCGTGACCAACTGGGCAATTACAATATATGTATGTATTATGCATAGCATCTTGCTTAATGGCTCATTTAAAATAATTGGCAAAAAAATAAATAAATAAATAAAATAATAAAATAAATAACTCAAATAAATATTACAAACAATTATATATATGTATAAACGATTTTTGATCTACAATAAAAATTAATGTAAAATAACGAAATGATTTGAAATGTAATGATTGCGATAGCTTGATTTAATTTGATTGTTCGATTGCAATTTATATCAATCAGTTTTCATTACATAAACAGAAACAGGTTAGAGAAAAGAGAACTTGTTGTAAGAAATAAATATGGAAATGAGTAAAAAAACAATTTAAAAAATATACATATCAATATAGTATTTTACAAGGAATTATGTATAAATGCAGAGTATATACGAATGTACATGTTAATAAATAGACACAACAATAGTTAACGAATGCATTTCTCTCATAATGCACAAGTACACAATAGAACAATACAGATCAGAACACAACAGAAAATTTACTTGTTACGTACGAGAGAGAGAGAGAGAGAGAGAGAGATAGTTTTATTAGCAACAACTCTTTTTTTTAATTTATTTATTTTTAAAATTAATTTTATAGCATGTCTCAAACATATCACAATAGTATTTTATTTATAAGTACATTCTTTAACCTGTTTTGAAGCTTTAAAAAAATAAAAATGTTCTTAATTTTAATTGAAATAATATGTAGTTATAACTTTTACTTGAACAATCAAATCATTAATTGTATCGATTAGTTTTTTAAGCAAAACTCACCCGAATGAAAGGTTGAACGTGATGGAACATTCCTGGGAAAATGTCTGCCAGATTTAACAGCCGATGTCACTCTAAGATCGTTGAACACGCTATGGGTTCATTTTTTTATGTTTAGTTTTTAAGGCATTATTGTTTGCATCGGCATAATTGCGGATTATTTTTTTATATACACAATCATATTCCAAAAACAATCAGGTGAGATATACAATAAATAGAATCGTTTCAATATTTATTTTTTTTTTTTTTTTGAAAAATTCATGCGAGCAGCGACCAAAGCATAATATTATTTTTATGATGGTTTGTTTTGGTGTTTGTGATCGCGATTTTTCATTTTTTTATGTTTTTTTTTGTTTTGGTGGTTGGTGGCATCATGCAAAAAGATAAATTTTATTAATAGAAAGAAAAACAAAAAAAAAAAGAAACGAAATAAAAATCAATAAATTAGGAACATATTGTAAGTATATATATTTATATATATGTATGTATGTATGTATGAAGTTTGAAATCATATAAATATGTATTTATTTATGTATGTATGTAAGTATGTACGACATATAATTTTAAACTACTATGAAATTACTACGAACATGTGGCAGTTTACAGTATACATATACATATGTACATAAGTAAAGAAATTATATTTAAAAAAAAAAGTTTAAAAAATAAATCTAAATCTTGTGAAAAGTGTAACATTAAAATATGTATGTAAATATACATACATATGTATATATATGTATATGCATACATATACATATATGTATGTATGTATATACATACATACATATATTTCATCTATATACATAAATACATATATTAGAGCGTTGTACGAGCAACACCATGAGCATGCCCATTTGTTTTCAGTTCAGTAAAATTCATATTGGTAAAAGAGAAAATTACTGAGAGTGATGATTACTCATGAACATTACTCGAGTATTCAGAGTGCAGTTCTCTAATATACATATACATATGTACATACATACATACATACATATGTATATCATATATTGGGCATTCCTCGCCAAATTGTACGGTTTAGAAATTTTTTGTTTCGATTTGCTCATTTTTTTATATTTTTTACTTCCGCTCGAAGTAGCCTACCTGGTAAATTTTTGGATTTTTTTTTTGTTACTCGTTCAATAGATATTAACTTTCCAAAAAATCAGTTTTATAGCTTTTTTAAATAAATTTCTTTAATAAGGGCGGCTTTTTGGGTTCAAGATTAGAGATTAAATTAACCTTAATCTTCATTTGTGATTTTTGGGTAGTCGATTATATGGTTTTACTTGCTAGTTTAAGCGGCCAATCGTGGTGGTTTAATCTTATATTAATATTGACAACATCCACTTGTGAAACATATAACTTTTTGTAAAAATTACATGATAAAATAATTTAAAAACACATAAATAAATATATACATATATATTTTATATTATTTATCTATTTCTTTTAACACGCGCAATAACATGTATGACTTTTGCACAGAAAATGTTGCCACTATTTTGTTCCTCAGTATGGTAATACTACACATAATAAGGAGTTTAAACTACCACTCAAAAATATCAAACTCAATTAATTAAGATTAAGTTAATTTTCGAATTAGTTAATTAGAGAAATAAACTAATCTTAATCTCGATCCCAAAAATTCGCCCTAAATGGTCCAAATTAAGAAATTTTATTTTTTATAATTTTTTTTTTTTTGATTTTAAATTTTATAACGTCCAAAAAAAGTCCAAAAATCTCAATCAAAAAGATTTAGAATATTTATATTTTATTTTTTTTTTTTTGTAAAAAATTTAAGAAAAATTACACTAAAAAATCGTCCAGTATTTTAAGAAAAAAAAAACGGTGATTTTTTGAACGAGTTAATCACAAAAAGCCCCAAATTTACCAGGGAGGCTCTTTTGAGGAGAACTAAGAAATATAAAAAAATTGGTGAAATTCAAACAAAAAAATTTGCAAACCGTCTGCATATGCATCTATGCAGACGTATATGTATGTATGTATGTGTTCATGTGTATACATTTATATATGTATATGTATGTATGTACATCTACATGGAAAAGTAATTTTAAAGCTATACAAAAAGTTAGTGAATGATACTTGATCATCACCAACTCAAAAATTATCCTTTTTGCCTATTTTTGTTCTATTATTTTTTTTTTTTTTTCATCAAATTTAAAGCATTTGGAAATTTTGTTACTCAGCATCCTAATGAATTTCCCTACTCTACGCGACACTCCACTCCAGTTGTTAGTTATTCCATTTACAACAATACGAGTATGTAATTACAATTCAACAGATTTAATTATAGCCCTTTTTTTATATATTCTATGCATGTATGTATTTGTTGCAACAAAGTTTACTAAAAAGCATTATTTTTATTTCATAGTTTTTGCTTTTGTTTTTGTTTTTTGTTTATTTGTTTTAATTTTAATGATTAAATATTATTGAGATTACTTAGATTAGTATTTTGTTATACTCACCAAGTTGTGTTTTTATTTTTGAGGACATTTTTAATTGTAGAACCATTTTGAAGATTTAGAAGATAAATTTTTTTGTTTGCAAAGGAAGATTTATAATTGATTTAGTGATAAAAATAAAAAAAAAAATAACAAGATAAAATGAAATATCAAACGAATTAGTGCTGTCAAAGTTTAATGGTTTTTAATGTGATATTTAAAAAAAAAAAGGTCAAAAGGCCTAAAAATTATAATATTTTGTTGTTGCTAATAAAAAGCCATAATATTAATTCTTTTATGCATTATTTATTAAAACTGACCCAAGAGCAACACAAATAACTTTATGGAGTTGATGTTGATCAAGTTGTTTTAATGCTATCCACCAATTTATTTATTCACATTATTAATTCGTGAAATTGTTAAATATAGCGTGTTATATGAATAGATATTAATAAATAATGAGTGACTGACTGACAATGGTAAAATGTTTGAAATGACGGACAAAACGGCAATGTTTTTTTTTTTTTTTTTTTGGTGAGGAGTAAGGAAAATTTTTTTGGGAATAGGAAAGAAATTATATGTTTGCGGAAAACAACGAGACATGTATACATACTTTGAATCTGTTGAAATTGCATTTGTTTTCTCTGTTGATGAAGTCTTTTCGTATAATGTTGTTGAACGTCGTGGCATCATGCTCACAGTAGCCGAAGGACGATTACTGTTTGGTGGATCGTATTTGGGTGTAGTACGAGGTTTTGGACTACTAATAGCTGTAAACGACGAAAGGGCAAACAAACATATGTAAATTCATATAAAATATGCCCACATTTTTATGCTATGACTTACATGTGTCTGCTGCTGCTAATAATTTATGTGTGGCTGATGCCGGTCGCTGATTTTGGGCCGAGAGCCGTGCTGTATTTTCTTTAATTGTAGCAGAATCTATAGTGTTTTGGCGCTTAAAGTTGCTACTTCTACGAAATATACAGATGCATATACATACATTATAAATAAATAAATAAATTTTAAGGCATACAGATTGATTTGATGTCAATTAAGGCCATGACTTATTAGCCCACACAATCGCACGACTTACGAAAAAATTCAACCCTAGATAGGGGCACATTCGATATCGATCGAAACTTCCATACAAACACAATTAAAATACATAGTATGAAAATTTGTTCGATATTGAATGCAGGAATTTGCCTCCATCTTCTGATGAATTGTTATTGTCTTTTGAAAATCTTCATAAACTCCCATCATAGCAGGTTTGTAGTTTCTCACAAGTCGCATGAGTGTGTGGGATAGTGAATTACGGCGGCCTTAAAAGCTAACTTCTCAATTATATTATATTTTTAATTATTTTACTTACATTGAAGATCTTTCTGCAGATGGTCCAGTACTAGCAATTGCATAATTTGTGCTGGACGGAACGGTACCAGCTGTTCCAGTAGTAGCAACTTGACCACCTGTATTACCAGGAGCAACACCTTTAACGAAACATAAAACGAGTGGTTAAAAAATGTGTTGCTTATAAAAATAAAAACAAAAAAGCAACAACGTACGTAAAGTATCAGCCCCTGACGATGCCCTCCGACTCGGTTTTGTACTAGAAGCTGAAATACTTCTATGGACACCGCGGTGTGTTGGACTCTGCACAGAAGTATTTGCAGAAATAGCTGTCCCATCATTGCCAGATATATTTCGCAAGGAAAGCGAAGAGCCAGATCGAGAACCATCACTTTCGGGCTACAATTAATTAATTATTTTTTATCAGTTTCAATCGATGTACATACATACATACATATGTACATATGTAGATATGTTTGATTTGACTACTTACATCAGTACTTTTCCTTCCCAGCAATAAATACGTTGCAAAGACATCATCATAACGGACCTGTGATAGCGAAGCTTCAATTTCCTGTCTATTATAGCCCATTGCAACAAGAGCTTCTATATAATGTGTGTTAAAATCCAAGATCGCATTGCATCCAGACGACAATTTTATTGTTGAAATGGAAAACAAAGGCATGCACAAAAATACATTAAAGCATTAGGGGCGATTTAATACTTTCAAAATAAACATACAAATACATATAATAAAAAAAAAATATATATATAGTATATACATATTTACATATATAAAATATAATATGTAAAAAAAATCTCTACTAAATTATTTTTAACGATAAAACAATTTTCACACCTCCAATCAAATCATCCGATTAATTAACAAAAAACAATAAATATTCCAATAAATTTTTGGTTTTCATATACCATACCAATTATGAAAACATTATTTAAACGCTACATGCTACATATAATAAAATAGATATACATACATATGTATGTATGTAAATATGTAAACTTTTTCACTTTTTTGTGGAGTCACTTTCAATCGACATAATAGAAAACAAAAATACCTTTTTTGTTTGAATAAAATGCAACTTTAAATTGGTCAGTCAATTATTTTATGTATACATATGTATATCGTTAGCTTGATATGGAAAGGCTTTATTTAACTCATTATTCTTTTGAAAACTCATTTTCTTATATTTCAATAGATAAAACATCTAATGTATCGAAAAAAGCAAAAATCTCGATTTCAAAAAGAAATTAATGAGTTGGGGCCTTTCTATATTAAGGTAACATGTGTGTGCGTGTGAATGCACTAGTAGAAAGATTACAGTGTATATGAGGAGTATGTGTATGTATGTTTAAGGCTCACGTTAGCATACTTTAATGGAATGAAGCAGCTGATCGATATTGTTATGTAATGTACAGATTCTTACATTCCAGTTAAATCTCTTTATCGATCAGCTGTTTGCTTTCAGCTAACTCAGCCTTTAATCCGTTGATGTTTGTAATTTGTACTGTAACGCCTATAATAAAGGATTTTCTTTTGTTTTTTTATATATACTACATACGTTACGTACAGACAGGTCATGTTGACTGACTTGGTAATCAAGCTGATGAAGTTTGATGAAAAAGTATGCAAGGCAGTAGAGTAATATTGCAATGTATTGAAAGCAAAACGATTTCGTCAAAATAAAGTATTTTGTAACAAATTTAAAAACAGACAAAAAATATATACATAAACTATATACATATACATATGTATATACTATGTATATACATATATATGTATATACATACATATATACATATATATATGTATATACATACATACATATATATGTATATACACATATGTGTATATACATATATACATATATATATGTATATTAGGGTGGGTCGATTTGTATGGAGGCCAAAAAATCGCTCAAATTACAAGGAAAATCGTATTCTAGGGATCAAAATAAGAAACTTTGCCGAAGGAACCATACCTCTAAAATGTATTTTGATGTCCCGACTTTTGATCCGAAGGGTCAATTTTGAAAAATCTCACTTTGACCCATTTAGAGTTCCCCAATCGAGTGAAATTTAGAAAATTAGAATTTTCTTTATAGCACAGTCTCGCTTTTCTTTGCTATCATCAAACAACATTGATAAACAGCAATTCGAATCGGCGTCGAAAATGGAAAAGGGTATAATAAGTATGTATATTATATACCCTTTTCCATTTTTTGGTAAAGGGTATAAAAATACGTATGAGTAATATATTAGTCTTCATCAGTATCTCTCATACGCACTATAATGGTGATTTTTTGACATTTTGTATGGGGAACCCCCAGGGGTGGTTCCAGGGGCTGTGCCACTGGCATAGGTGTGTCGGCCCTCCAAAATTAGTGGGGATCGGTCATACATTTTGACTCGATTGAGGAACTCTAATTGCGTCAAAGTGAGATTTTCAAAATTTGACCCTTTGGATCAAAAGTCGGGACATCAAAATACATTTTGGAGGTATGGTTCCTTCGGCAAAGTTTCTTATTTTGATCCCTAGAATACGATTTTCCTTGTAGCGATTTTTAAATCGACCCGCCCTAATATATATGTATATACATATATATATATATATATATATATATATATATATACATATATATATATATATATATATATACATATATATATATATGTATACATATTTATAGGCATAAGCATATGTAGTATAAACTCATATGTATAGCATATGTATCTATGTATGTATGTAGTATGTGTAATAAAAGATAAATATACAACGATAAAAATCCAACCTTGTGAGCGCTACACATAATTAAGAGAAAATGTACACTGGGAATAATAATAATAATAATAATAATAGTGATGGTACTGACTGGTGGGTTCCGATGTGCCATTGTTGCTTTTAGTATTACATATAATCAAATGTATGGCTGTGATAATGATATATCGTTTAAATGTACTGCATATTTTGTGTGTTAAATAAAAACCTTTTCTAACAAACTGTCAAGCATCGTTATAATACATAAATTATAATAATTTACATATTTACAGGTAAGTAGTGTTAAATATTAGTGTAGTGATTAAAAAATGTTGTGCAGTGTGTCGTTTAAAAGCAACGAAAATCAAAGAATTGAAAAAAAATGAGAAAGTAAGAACAATTCGTATTATTTGAGGTAGATTTTTCATAAACGAAACATTTGTTCACTTCACAAGCTTACATTAAAGTCGCATGCATCTAATTATACAGTATTATATTTTCATTGTTGGTAATTTTCATACAAAAAGTGTAATAAAAAAAAAATTCCTGAAAATTTAATTTTTGTCGCTTACGATAAAATTTAAAATAAGCCTCGATATGTAGTACATATCGAACATTTTGCTTCAATAGTTATAACTCAAAAAAACTTTATTTTTGAGTTCTTCAAGTTGTTTAAAAATTTCAAACAAATAAATATCTTGTATAATCAACTCTTGAGAGAAGAATAAATTTTTCTTTTTTCCATTATGACTCTATTAAAGCAAAGGCTCGATATATATGTATGTACTTCTTTTTCTTTTTTTAATGATAAACCATAGGACTGAAGCTACGATCACACTTGACAAACATTTGCCCAAAAAAAAGCGTAATGAAAATTTTTTTTTTTTTTATATTTAATAAATAGGCAAAGTTATTGAAAAAAATATTATTGGAAACTATTGAACTTAATAAACTCTTGCCTGAATCAAAAGATTTCTCACTAGTATTTACTGGTTAAGATTTTTTGGGCAAATGTTTGTCAAGTGTGACCGTACTTTGAGTGAGCTACTGAATTGAACAATTATGTTGCAAGTATTTGTTAGAAAAGGTATTTTTAATTTTTTTTTGTTTCATTTGTTTGTTTGTTTGTCTGTTTGTTTGTTGGTTCGTTTAATTTAATTTTTGTTTTCGATTCAGTTTTTCTTAATTCGTTCATATATCATTTTGGGAACAACAGCTGTACATTACATTTGCATTACATAAAACATTTAAAAGTGGGAACAAGAAATTAATTATAATGGCTTTGTATACAGTACCCGTCTTACCTATCCGTTTGACATCGGCTAGGTCTTGTTTCGGTTCAATATAGGGTTTCAGTTCATCATCTTCAAACCCCATATTCATCCATTTATCACTCATTATCGTTTCGAGACTAGCACGTTTAGCTGGATTCAATACTAAAAATTTACGCAAAAGATTTTCACAGTCAGTAGACATGTAGAAGGGAATCCTGAATAAAAAATTTAAATTTAAAAACCATTAATAAGTAAAATTGTATACATATTATGAAATATATGTTTAAGTGACCTATATTTGCCTCTGAGCACGCGTTCTCGAAGTTCTCGCAATGTGGAACCATCAAAAGGCAATGACCCACTAACTAGAGTATAAAGTATTACACCCAGAGACCAAACGTCAACCTCGGGACCATCATATTTTTTGCCTTGAAATAGTTCTGGCGCAGCATAAGGTGGGCTGCCGCAAAAAGTGTCCAGTTTAGAACCAGGCGTAAATTCATTTGAAAATCCAAAATCTGCTATTTTTATATTCAGTTCGCTATCCAACAACAGATTTTCGGCTTTTAAATCTCTGAGACAATAATAAATAAATATATGTAAGTAATAATAATAATAATAATTATAATAACAAATGTAATAAATAAGCTCTCAAGCTCCTTTCTTACCTATGTATTATACGTTTTTGATGACAATATTGCACAGCTGAAACAATCTGTCTGAATTTGACTCTTGCTTCCTTTTCTTTCATACGACCGTGTAATACCAAATAATCGAAAACTTCACCACCTGAAGCATATTCCATTACCAAATACAAAGTCTTTTCGGTCTCAATAACTTGAAATAGTTTTACTATATTGGGATGGTCGAGCATTTTCATAATTCTGACCTAATAAATAAATTATATGTTTGATATTTCTTTTTCTTTAGAGTAATCTCTCTCACCTCTCTAAACAATTTTTGAAGCGAACTCGGATTTAACTGGGTTTTGTCAATAATTTTAATAGCCACCTCTTTTCCGGTGGGCAAATGTTTAGCCAATTTAACTTTTGCAAAATTTCCTTTGCCAATTGTCTTAATGAGTTTGTATTTGCCAATATGCTCTTCGGTAGCACGCCAACGCATTGGTGCGCTGCTGCGAATAGCCATATTAGGAGATCCCTTTAAAAAGAAAATTTCAATAATATGTATGTTAAAATAAAATTACATTTTGTCGATATAATAGTTAATTTAAAATACAATCAACGAATTTCCGAGATAAAAGAAAACTGTAAAATCAATATGTATCAGTAAGGACACTTGGTTGTCCTACATAACGATATACATATGTATTATACATATATATTTATACATACATACATACATATGTACGACGTATTTTATATTGTAACTATACCTTTTTCAATTTCGATTTGGCCGAACCGTCAGATTCTTGTTTTTTCAACTTGTCCGCTTTACTTGTTGCAACTATAGGCAGGCCACCGTTTTCCATCATAGTTACCACCACTTTATTATTGGTCGACGAAACATTGCTGCTAACTTCCTTAACGGGCGGCAGCGATGTAAGAACCTCGTGTCGTGTTAATTTCGCATTTAACTTTCTATCGATGTAACTAAATTCTTTGTTATAACTGTGCAATTGTTTTATGGTAGAAGGAGTGTGGGACTTGGATCGTTTCAAAAATTTCAACATTTGGTTTTTCATTTTGGTGGGCGGTGGCAATTGTGTTCTGTTGTGTTGCTGTTGAGGTAAAGTCGCATGAAGTTTTTCGCATTCTACAACAGATATATTTCGACTATTATTGTTTGTAATGCCTTCCTCGTTGCTATTCGAATGGATTATGAGTGAATCGAAAAGTTTTTTGCTCGCGCCGGATTTATCGATAATGTGCAATCGGCGAAAATTGCCATCGGCCAAACGTATATAACACCCCTCGGACATCTTGTGATATGAATCGGTGGGCAATTTGTGAAAATTTCCCTGCGGCGTTCGATAGTAGCAGTAATCGGTTTTGTGATAACCATTCTCAATAGCCGAACTTATTTGCTCCGTCTGCTTTGAAACGATTTCCAGTTTTTTCAATTCATTTTCGGCATTGAAATTTAAGGTGGCCGCAGCCATAGTAACCGGTCGTATACGGTCGCCAGTGTGAATTTGTAAATCAAGAATCTTACGAGATGTGGCACCGTCTCCGCTTGCTGCATATTTTCCAGATAAAGTATTGTTCTTCCTCTCTCTGTAAAGTACTGCCTGACTGCCAGTAATGTCGACATTATTGCTGTTGTGTATGATGCTGCTGCTCTGGCCCATGTTAGTTGTAGAAAACGTATCTTATTGTTTTCCGAACGAGTCTCTCACACTGATTCATTTCTTCTCCCTTTCACTTTTCTCTTCTTTCTTTAGATATTCTAATATATAATTATATACATTTAAATGTTTGCCGTTTCTTAAAACTTTTTACTTTTTTTAAGTAAGTAACACACATTCATTCATTCAATCACTCACTAAGCGCGCACCAATATTTTTTTAGAGAAAATAAAAATTTTAAGTATGTGGTATGTGTGTATGTATTTCACTATTTTTTGTTTTTGTTTTTAAAAGTTTCCCACCCAATCAGCTGGCAGATACAAAATATAATTAGATGTACATACATACATATGTATGTATGTATGTAATCAATATAGGTAATATTATAAATTATAAATTTAAATTGTATCTACATACATACATACATACATTATGCACAACCCTCTAGTCAGCCGGGAACCGTATGTCTCTATGTCAACACTATTTTCTCTAGCGACAATTGCACTAGTTGAAATGTCGACAACTTTCCTTTTATGCGCGAGTAGAAATACGTTAGAGACAACAGTTCTAGTGTATTTCTTGTGACATTATCAATGAGCGCGTTAATATGTAGTTTGTTTTTCTCTTTTATTGTGCTATGCAATAAGTATGTATGTATATGTACATATGTACGTATGTATATGTATTTAAGTTTGTTGCCCCAACCCTTGTAGGCGAGGGTCACTAAAATGTACTAGTCAATCTTTAGTTCAAATGTTTCCATATGGTCGTAAAAGAATAGTGCTAAAGTCTACTGGTAGATTTTCAATATCAACCCTATGTTATATGCCAATAGGAGATTACATTGGCTGCGGTACACCTATTCAGTTATACTATTGACAATGTAAATAGTAAATTACTACAAATTTACTATTTTTACAAGCGAGGAAATATCAATATTGTAGACTAGAGCCCCTAAAATTTACTAGTGAATCTTTGGTGAAAATGTCTTCATGTGGTCCAAAAAGAACTACTTAATCAGTAGTGCTACTGTCTAGTGGTGGATTTTCAATGACAAGCTAATGTTAAATGTCAATAGATGATTACATTGGCTGGGGTACACCTGGTCAGTAGTACTACTGACAATGTCACCAGTAAATCACTACTATTTCATTATTCGTATTTCCTGCAGGGAATGTACATATGCATTTGCGCACATACGTTAGTTTAAAGCAGAGCTGGCCAACGAGAGAAACAAGAGAGAAATGTATAAGCGTATGTGTATAAAAAGACGATTGATGTTCGGCACTCTGGCGCTTTTCTGGGCAGCCGGGCTTTAAATATTTAAATATGTATGTATGAACATCCCAGCAAAAGCTTAGCACACAATATCAATTTTAATGACTTGCTGCACTCATTCCATTCCCCCTTATGGTGGTTAAGTTATTTCGTCTTCTTTCGACTAGGTACTACGTTTTTCTAATAGATTTAAGAACACTTCAACAGATTTTCTTTAATCTATGAACAAATTGTCGTATTCCAAGTCGAAATACGCCAACCACGACGTTAAGGCCCATTATTTTGTAGCATTATTAAAACAATATTTAAATAGGCACAAACATTTTAAATAAAATTGTTATACATACATACATACATATGTATGTATATATTATACAAAGTATGGATTCCTTTTGGGACATCACGAACAGAAACAAGTACTTTTTGTAGGAGAACTCCAACGGCATTATGAATAATAAAAAACTGACAAAATTTAACATGGCCTTAACGAGAGTTTTGCCATACATTTTTACATTAAAAATTACACTAGGATTTAATCGTGAGTTACAAAACTACATTATGCGCCGGTTTTAAATGTCAAATTGTATTGAGGAACTCGTTAAGATCTAGTTCATTTTCGTCACTTATGCTAACTTCATGCCAGTCTTTCACTATTGCATACCAATAACAAGTGTAAAAAATGTGTATTTGTAAAAGAAAAGCGTGTTAGTTCGCTTGTGATGCTGTTTGAAGTTTTATAATTTATTAATTCAACACTTTAAAAAATAAAGAATCGAAATAATATATTTCACAATGGATATACACATGTACATATGTACATATTTGTAAGAAGTTTTATTGTTACTTAATATTTTATGAAAATTTGAGTTTTACCTAATTTACATTAAGCATTTTTTTTCATGAAATTTCATGATTCTTTTTGCACGAAATTTTTTCTCATTTGCTAATTTCAAAAAGGACGTAGAATGAATCTCAAATGCATTTTTGGCAACATTTTTATATGAGTTGCTCTTCCAGGCCTCCTATTGACAAATACAAAATGTTTATGCAACTAATTTCATGAAAAAAATGGTTAATCTAAATAAGGTATTTGTGCAATAAAATGTACAATAAAAATACTGCACAATTGACACAACTGTCTATTTAACAGTTGTACAATGGTTTTGTCTGTTTTTTGTTTCCTTGTTCTCTCTATATTTGCTTAACACTCAATTACAATTACCACTACAAACAATATTCGCTCTTGAAAAATATACATAAATGTGCAATTTTTAAAGGGTCACGCTCACCTCTAGAAAGTCCGTACTAGCTATTTCTTTATGGATGTTACCAACCTGAATTTCTATAAGTTTTTTTTTTTTTACATACAGTTCATATGGGAACCTGAATTTATGTAAGAACTCCATGTACCAGCACTAATGTTTTAAATTTTTTCTAATTACATATTTTTTAACCCCCGACAAAAAAAGGGGTGTTATAAGTTTGTAGTGTGTGTCTGTGTATCTGTGTCTCTGTGGCTATGTGTATCTGTGTGTCTGTCCATGTCCACGTACAGCCCAAACGGCTGGACCGATTTTGATTTAGTTTTTTATGTTTGAAAGGTGACTTGATCGACAAGGTTCTTAACTATGTTTAAAGAAAATCGGTCCAGCCGTTTAGAAGATATCACATCTTTCCTGGATATATCGGGGGTTTTTAAAATTTTTAATTTTTGTTATTTATATGAATTGTTGTTAAGTGAATTTTTGCTGGGATATGTTGCTACGAATGCACAGCATATACATATTTCTATATCTACTCATATACTATGTATGTATGATTGTATGCATGTACATATGTACGATACTTAATTATTGAAAAGAAAAGAAAAGAAAAAAAAACAACCCTAAGAACATTTGTTTTTTTTTGTACAATAATTAATAATCAATCTTTAGTTGATGACTAATCCCGCTTAAAGTGAACTTATTTCAGTGTGTATTACATTGATACATACTCGTATATAGAAAGATGAACATATGTACATACATACACACATTTTGTTTTTGTCAAGATTGAAAAGAAAACATATTCTTAGTCAGCAATCATGTAAATATGTACATATGTACATACATACATACATATGTATGTATGTCGAGTTTGTAATACGAGAATTCACGTATCGCACATACACACTTCAAAAGATGATGATCCATCTAAATTCTTATTGTACATATCACCGCCGTCCGTAAACACAATAAATGAAATACTACTCGTGTAAGCTTTTAGCCATTCGTATGGATCAGAGGTGACAAAGCTGGTGAGAAATTAAATAGAAAATTTACATGCAAATGGATAATTTTTTTTAGATGGAATCCAAAACCCTTGAGCTTTTTCATCAAGTTGGTTGCATTAAGTAGTAAAAGTATTCGTAGTAGTTAGCCACACTACATGCCGTAAAATGTTGACTAGTATTTTTGACCCAAAATCGAATAATGACACATGTAGCCGAATCTAACGCATTTATTTCCAGCAGATCAATAATTTCGAAGGAAATCTCTTTTATCCGTTAATATTTTTTTTTAATAAATGTTTGTCAGCAAACATACTCATAACTCAAAAAATAGAATTTGTGATTTAATGATGCAAAATAATTCCTCACTCATATCGTTCTTCATATTTTGTAAACATTTTATTCAAATACTCAGTTCGCGTACTAAAACTAAAAAAAAAATCATAAAAAAAACCTCAAAAACGCTAGAACTTAAAAAAAAACAAATCCCTAAAACCAAACTATGTAAATAAAAAAAACCAAAAAATCACCAAAACGAAAAAATCACCAAAAACTGAAAAAAATCGCAAAAACGAAAAAACGCTACAGCTTAAAAAATAAATCGCTAAAACTAAACTTAATAAAAAAAAACCAGGGACCGTAACTGTTATGACTTTTATCGAAAAAGTCAAGAAAAAAAAGTTATTTTTAACTTTTATTTTTTAAGGAAAAAATTAAAAGTTATTTTTGAATTTTATTATTTTACTCAAAAAATAAAAGTAATTTTTTAACTTTTAATATTTTAAGGCAAAAATAAAAGTCTTGACTTAAGTATTGCATAGTAATACGCTAGTTTTATTAAATTACTTTTATTTTTTGAGTAAAATAATAAAAGTCAAAAATAACTTTTAATTTTTTCCTTAAAAAATAAAAGTCAAAATTAAAAGTTATTTTTTGACTTTTATCAAAAAAGGCACAAATTTAAAATAAGAACCAAAATTTTCTACGATCATTTTTTATGTGTGCTTTTTTGATGTAAATTTTTAAAAATAACAGTTATTTTCTGTCCCTGAAAAACCCGAAAAATCTCCAAAAGCCGAAAAAATCCCAAAAACGAATAAAAAATTAGGAAAAATCGCCAAAATCCTAAAAGAAAGTGTACTGGATGCTTAAAATATTTTTAAAAATTTCCACATCAGGTAAGATATTCGATTATATGGGCTAAAGTTACTATAGTATCTTCTTCGGAACGTTCGGGATGATACCACATTTCCAATTTCACTCGAAATCGCTTTAGAGGGTTTAAAAGGTTCTCGTTGAGCTAACATTCTCTCAGCAGTTTGTTTTGGTTTTAAAGCATTGGCTACAAACCGTCTTAGCGAGTTGGCAATAGATTTGTAAGTTTGCCCTTGCTCCCGAAGTTGATTATCAAGCCGTCTTTCTTCTTCATAGCAACTACGCATCTTAAAAAATACTTTTTAATAAGATTTTATATTTTGATTTATTTCCAATTTTTGACAAAAATTCAAATTTTCACACCTATTTCACTGTCCAAGCCAAATAGCACGTAAAATAAAAAATTCGCAGTATTTTTTACAAACTGCGTTTCTATTAGTGGAGTTCCCCCTTTTTTTTAAACAGTACAACAGTACAGTATTACAATTTGTGCCAAGTTAAAAAAAAAAAAAATTAAATCTTTACACCTGTTTTTCTGTCCATATCTTTATATATCAATTGAACATTCACCCTTGTTCTATTTGGCGTCGGCAAAATCATCGTCAATTTTGAATCAACATCACTTTAACACAACATCAATGCCAATTTTGTATTCCCTAACAGTTTTATGATGACGTTGCCTGTTTATCGATAAATACAATTCAAATGTCTACAATTGAGTCAGCTGGATCATATTTTTTACTATTTTTTTTTTTGGTAAAAGTTTTTTTGGAATAAATAAAAAGTTTGTAAATAAATTAAAATAAAATGAAAGAAGAATTTTTCAGTTGCCCGATGAAAAGTGATAAATTGAAAGTCATATTTCATATTTGGAGACAGACAATAAAGCCTAATTGAAAAAGTAGCATATTTGGCACAGCTTCCTCCAAGTGGTACTAATTGTTTATATGCGACACCTTCAGTTGGTTCTAACTCAGCTTTGTTTGCTAATTTTAATTTTGTCCATGTGATATTTTTCACTATTTTAAATAATTTTTGTTTCAAATAAATATGTATACGTACATACATACATATCGTCACTTAAAATCCAAAAGGCCGTAACAACCAAAACATTCAAAATAGACTTTTTGATTGATTATGATGTGATTAACCAAAATAAATATTTTCCTAAAATTTTACTCACATATGTTCAAAAATACCGATTTTATTCATAATTCAGTTTGGCACCTAACATATATGTAAATAGTATTAAATTTATGAAGTTTTTTGCTTCCCCTGTAAAATAGTAAAAAGTGTACTTACGGCCTTTTGGATTTTAGGTGACGATATATACATTTCGCTCTTTGACTATTTAAATTTTTTTTTCAAATTTTTTAACGACAAAATAAACAAAATGGCAACATCAGCATCCATTTTTCTTACCGAAAACCAAACATTTTCTGCTAAAATTTCATACGATTATTTTATAAAAATGTACTATATTAAAAAAAGTGTTATATAAAAACATATTTATTATAATCCCTACAAACATTTAGATAGAAAAAAATATTTAATTTAAAATAAAAACAATCAGAAAATTTTCAAAACATTAGCTCAAGAAATTCTTTTTTATGTTAAACATATGATGACTCCTGTATTGATAAATTAATTGAATTTAGTTGACCATAAAAAATTGCTTTAAGTTTAAATTAATGGTAGTTTTATGTACATATACATATATATATATATATATATATATATATATATATATATATATATATATATATATATTTTTTTTTTTTTTCTTCTTGAGATAATTTAGCAAAATTGTATTTTGGGAGATAATCTATCGTTATAAATAATTTATCTTCCTAAAGATAATCTGGCAATATCATAAATAGTTCAGTTAGATGATTATCTAGCAATATCATAGTTTTATCTTCTAGAAGTATTGCATTCGTATTGCTTCGAAGTATCGCCCTGCCCGCACAACCTCTCCCGAAGGGGGAAACTTCCGCAATACGAATATGATTGTTGCCGCAATAATATTTTTCTTCCAAGCAATACGATTTCGAATCATTTTCGTATTACTTTGCTTGTAGGGATATACATATGTATGTATATGTATGTACATACATACATATATTAAGAAAAACTACATAAAATTGATTTTGACATTTGGCGATTTTAAAAAACAACTTGGCGAAATTAGTCGGAAAAAATATGACAACCCTGGCAATACTATTTAAGGGATACCGATTTGCATAAAAAATGTGATTAGCTCTCGCTTACTTTTAATAAATCATGTTTATAAATTTTATAAATGTATTTTTTTTCTAATTTTATCTTTCAAAACTGTTCTATAATACAATCGAATAAACGCTGGTGCACTAGGGTGGGCAATGAAATGTATGGAATTTTTTATTTTTTTTATTTAAACAAAATAAAATATTATTTTATACAAATTGAGTTTTATTTTTTGAAGATCTAACGGTGAAGCCTTACAGTTGTCTGATTCGGCCAAAATTTAGGCATACGCTCACTGAAGTATTATTTTATGTAAATTGAGCTTAATTTTGGTAGATTTTTCAAAAATTTTAATTTTAACCCCTACAGGTGTCTAGCCTCCTCGCAGTTGTCCGATTTGGCCCAAATTTTGGGATCCGCTTACTGAAATATCGCTTTATGTAAATTGAGTCTTATTTTGGTAAATTTTATAAAATTGCAATTTTGACCTAAGTGTGGCACGCCAGGGAGCTACCCGATTTGGCTAAGATTTTCACTACGTGAGTTTAAGACCTAGTACTATAATAATCCGCACAGCTTTTTACAGAATTCCAAAACGGATTTTCATTGCCACCCTAATATGAACGGAATTTTTTTTACTTTTTGTATTTTTGTAAAAGGGACTTTAAAATGCAATTGCAACATTGTTATTGTTGTTATTTTTGAAGCTTAAAAATGCTCTTTCCGAAGATAGTAAAATTTTAGCTTTTCGCAAAAATTTTAAAGAGGTAGTAGTAGTAGGTGGCGTACTAAAAACAGAAATTTTAGTGGATCTAATCATCTGATCAGTAGTTCATGTACATATATATGAATGTAGATGTCGTCAGAGAGAATTGCGTAGAGAAATCCCGAGTTTCGTGTTGGAGCAAAATAAATAATTAACACTTATTTGCAAGATTGCTAAAAAAAATTGCAAGACAACAAAAAAAACCAAACAATCTTCTTTCTTGCTAACAATTTTTATATCATTCCACAACAAACTTCAATTAAATGAATAAATTTATTATTATTAATATACATACATATGTATGTACATGCACATGTATGTACATGTATGTATGAATGTATTTTTTTTTTTAAATTTAATTTCGCTTTTGAAACTGGCACGTAGAAAAGCTAACTGCCAGCAGTGAATGAAATCGAGCTTAAATTTTAAATGAACACAAATCCACACATACATATGCACTTATGTACATACATACATACGTACATATACATACATACATATTTATATATAAATAAAATGAGAAGTTTTACATACATATGTACACCTATTTATTGTTTTTATCTGCTAACTATTTTATTTGTATGTTAGTTAATTTTATCATCGTCCATGTTCGCATATTTATTTATTCGTCTTTTTGTGATTTTTTTTGTCTATATTATAGTATGTTCGTATGTTTGTATGTACTTTTTTACCCAGTTCTTTTAATTTTTGCACTTTTACTTTGGACGTTCTTTATTTAGGTTTTTTTATAAATAGGTATTATTTTATTGAATAACTTGAACATTTTTTACTCATCATGATCATCATATTAAATTGGTCTTTGTTATCTAACTATGAATTAATATAGGATACATGTACATATGTATGTATGTACATGTGCATACATACATACATTCATACATATGAATGTAACTTGTATTATCACCGTGATAATAATCATGAAGAGCTTAATAAAATAATAATAATCTCACTCGTAGATTTTTTTTTTGTAAATATGGTTTTTTACCGAAAGGGGGGAAAATAATATACTATACATATGTACATATGTATTTTCACTATATGTATTTATAGGTATATGGGTATATATATTTTTTGTATGTAAATATACTTTGGTATATGAACAAATAGGTATGTACATATGTAGGTATGTATATAAAAAGATTTGTACATATTTAAATACACTACTGTTTTCCAACAATAACACAATCACAAACGAGTCCGAATAACATATTTTCGCGTTTCGAACACCACAAGAACACAAGCTTAACTGCCTCAGTCAGTATAGTAAATTGGCTGTTTAGATTTTAAATTAACTACAACTTTATAGGTATGTACATACATACATACAGATGTATGTACATATGTATGTATGTATGTATGCGTGTATGTATACATGTATGTATGTATGTATATATTTTGTAATTTTCATTAATTTTTAATAGTTTATATCCACTTAGTAGGTATATAATACTTGTATCTGATCATATGTAGGTATGTAAATATGTATGTCCGTATGTATTTACATGCATATGTAATTAATATAAATATGATCAGTAGATACATACATACATAATATGTATATATGTATGTATGTACATATATTCATAAATATGTACATAGGCATGTATACATACATATCAGATTCGAAGATAAAATAGGTACTAGTGATGCACGAATATTCGTATTGTCGAATATTCGGCCATTTTTAGATATTCGTATCCGTATTCGTATTCGCCAAATTCAGGCGAATACGAATATTTTCCAAACAAATTAAATAAATACATATGTACATATGTAAATGCATAAATACTAAACGAAATTTAAATAAATGGCTAAAAATATTAGTTTGTACAAATCCATTTAATTTTTTATAGAAATTTGTGCTTTGTATCCTTTTCAAATATTATTTAATGACGATCATTAAAATTTTGGGTAGTTTTTATTAACTTTAAAGTACGCCAACAGGAGTATGAAGTCCTTTTTCATAAAATTTTTTTAATATTTCATATTGCAGGCCTAAATTAGAACCCCAATTTAATTAATGTCTATAAATTTCACATATAATACCTATTCGTATTCGTATTCGCGAATATCGTTTCAAATATTCGTAATAGTATTCGCGAATATCAAAAATTGACATTCGTTACATCACTAATAGGTACAAATGTATGTAGTAGATAAACTAATAGATGTAAATTTTAAAAAGATAACTTGCTACATACATACATATGTACATACATACATACATACTAGCACACTCAACTGGTTGAGAATACGATCACGTTCATAAAGTATTACCCAAATAATTGAATTTCTGAAATACGATTATTAACTAACATACATAGTACATTCGTACACATTCCGTTCATTTATTTGAACAACGTCACAACTCAAAACTTGTGATTTTTGGGCTCACAATGCAGAATTATGGCTCATACTCAAATGTCCTGTAGTATACTCAACTCTTGAGAGAAAAATTTTATTTTTTTCCATAAAGTTGTAAGCAAATCGGAAAACTTCAAACTCGTTTTTCGTAAAACTAGTTTTTTTGAGTTATGACTTTGTTCAAGTAATTCAGCGATATGTACACCTACAGGCCTATGTACTTACATATGTATGTAGTACCTATATACAATGTAAATATGTATGTAAATATTTACAATTTGTTTTATAATCTGTAGGTATAAATTGTTTTTAGGTATGTACATAATAACTATTATTTAACTATGAGTTGTAAGTAGTCTTATTGGCTTTATTTATTAAAATTTTTAATTATTATTATTATTATTATTATTATTATTATACATATGTACACACATTTATTTATATACATACATACATATGTACATAGCTACAATACTATATGTATATACATATACCTATTTAGTATATTTAATAATTAATTTTAGTTGGATAATAAATGCTTTTTGTCGTTGTTATTTTTTCTGTTCGGTGGTGCCGTTGTTTAATGCTTACTTTAGACTAAAATATTTAAATTGATTTTAGTTGCTAAAAACATGTCTCAATATGAAACCAGTCAAGTGTTTTAGTAGCAATTGCTGACAGTTAATGTGGTATGTATTTGTACGACTATTTGTAGACTTTTCAGAAGTATGTGTGTATGTATGTACAAACAAACATACACGCAAATGCAACTACATACATATGAATGTACATACACATGTATGCAGGCACTCACACACTTTTGTGACAATGAACTCGTCGTTGAGCTTTTTTATTTATCTGTCTCTTCTTAAGTAAAAGCTTATTTTGCTTATTGTTGTCTAAAGTCTCAAATTTTTTTTTTTTTGTTACCTACATACATACATATATAAGAAATAAATGACGGTTATTATACTTCCGTACCCATTTTATAATGAAATACATACATACATATACATATATAGTATTGCAACGAATACTGAGTGTAATGCATTGCCAAATTAATCATTAAAATTAAATTAACTTCTAACAAATCCCGATGTGCCTATTACCAGTTTTTACTCTTGATCAGTGTGACCAGATTTTAAAATAATATTAAGCTAAATCACGTTTGAAAAAAAGCTAAAATAAGCTAAAAAGTTACATTTTGGGCTAGAAAATAAAGCTAAACTTTTTTCCACTTCTTTGATCACTTTTCAATAGTTTCTTATTGCTAAACTAACGTTAAATATTACACAAACATATTTTTTTATTAGACATATAGAATATTTGCTTAATGAAATTATTTATTAATTATTATATTTTAGATTCAATGAAGAACAAAACAAAAACTTCCCCAAAATAATCTTAAAAAGTTTTTAAAAATGTAAAAACATTTATACTAAAATACGAAAGCTTTTTAAGTGAATTAATGCTATTACAGGTAAAGCATGGATCACACTATCAGCACAATGTACCGATTTCGTCAGATCAGTGAAATAAAGTCATAAGTAAAGATTTTGCTCTAATTTATCGACTACTTGAAATACAAGGACACAATTGCGCCACACTGCATTGGTAATAAGCCCATATAGACTTACTCCAGAATTAACTGAGTAATAATGCCATTTTGGCTTATTACTTATGACCAGGGAAACCGCAAATATGCAATTGCATGTTTTTTCTTGTGTCACGTATTAATACGGGGATAAGATATTTATCCGTTTCAGAACTTTTTATGAATTTTGGCAGCGATTTGTTAGTGCATATTTTTGCATATTTTACCCTTTAAAGCATGTTTTTGCATATATCAGTGTTACACGCATATTTTTAGCATATTTTCGAATTTTTAGAGCATAATTACGCTTTTAGGGCATATTTTGATACTTCATAGAATTTTTTTTATTTTAACCCACTTGGCACCACCACCTTTTAAAAGGACACCATACTCCGGAAAAAAATTTTATTAAATTTTTTTTTTCTAGAAAGAGACAATGTTTCCGGCCCTATCTGGGTTAATATGATTCCAGGTTAAGGGGTTGATCAACATTTTTATTTTCATTTTTCGCCTAAATCTCTGTTCCAATGTTCCATGTAATGTATACATTTTTCTTATCTATTATGCAGTTTTACGTACGTTAGTTTCAATACAAATTCAGTTTTGCTACTTCTCTGCCCCGAGAAGCCGTTGAAGAAACATTGTCAATTTATAAAACTTTATTTAAGTGAGACAGAAACAATTTTTATTTAAAATTTTAAGTCAATATTTTGTTAATTGTTGCAATAAAAACTATAAATAAAAATCTTGTCTTATTTTTCAAAAATAAAGTTTCAAAGTCTTAATTCTTATATCGTGATCTTATGCATCCAATAAAAATAATTTGTATTATTTGTTTTAGTCACAATTTGTATGGTAATTTTGTTTATTTTTTGGTCTTATTTTATATGCAAATGCTGTTAAATTTTTTATTAAAAAATATATTTTCATTTACAAATAAATCAATTTATTCTATTTTTAAGAGCATATTTTTTTACTTTTAAGTGCATATTTCCAAGTTTTTAGTGCATATTGAATGCGCATAAAACACTTTTTTAGAGCATATTTCTGGTTTCCCTGCTTAGGACTTTATTAAGGTGGCCCGACGAAAATCGGTACAGAGTGTTATCCAGGCTTAAGGCTATTTCAGGTTTTTGTTTTAAGTTAATTGATGCCGCTGAATGAACGTTCAACTCAAGTCAAATAATTTTATACCAAAAAAAATTCAAAAGGTGTTTTGGCCACTAATATGAATTTAACTTTTTCCATTGGAATTCTAACCGTTCTGCCATTATCTACTATTTTTCTTCTTTCCATTTCTGTTATAAAATTGTCGTATAATTTACATTTTGTATTTTTTGTAAACTATTTTACAATGCTAAAAAATTATAATTTTTATGAGTTGTTTATGTTTTTAATATATTTTTAGAGAACACGCAATTTAGACTAAAAAAGGCTAAAAAAGCTAAATGAGTTTTTAAAAAAAGTTAAAGAATAAGCTAAGAGCTAAATGAAAATTTTAAGGCTAAATCTGAAACAAATAAGCTAAATTTAGCTCAAAATAAGCTAATATGGTCACGCTGCTCTTGATATTAAAGTACCCTATACACGGAACATGCAGCATTAAATCCAGTTATTTCTATCTAATGCTTTAAGCTCACAGTTACCAAACTCTTCAATATCATTTTTCTTGAGAAATCCTCTCTCAAAAAATTTTTTGTAAAATGTTGGACTACATTTTCGCATTTAATTTGGGGGTGGGTGGGTGGCAGTGTTGCCAGAATTTCTAAGGATAAAATCTGCAAACTTCAACAATTTTTCACGAAAAAGTCTGCAAAATCTGCATTTTATTTTTAAAATCTTCAAAAAATTTTAACAGCAATTTTTTAAACAACTTTTTTATATTTTATTAAAAAAATTTACATAAATATGGATGTATGTACATGTGCAACATATATATTTTTATAGAATGACTATCAAAATACATATGTATATTATTAAGAATAACGTACACAAGCGTAATAGCACAAAATAGGTAATATTCGTAATAGGTAATATTCATAAATATTATTTTGGGTTACAAAACGTTTAACAAAGAAAAATTTGTTTTGCAAAGCTTTCGTAAACTAAAACTATTATTTTATGAATACGGCAGAATAAGCTTAAAAGCTTCAAACTGAGGGTGGCGTTGGCTGAAGTAGTTAGCACGTTGACTTCGAAACCGAAGGTCCTGGGTTCAATCCCTGTATCCGACAGTCATTAAATAACAACACCACGCATTTTTCTGATGTGCATTAGTGTTCCTTTGTGTCAGTTGCTGTAGGAAAGTTCAAGTGATGAAGGCATAGTCACTGGTCACTGAACTATACCGACTTCAGCAGATACTAATCCTAATGTAACATCAGAGCGCCCTCCTTCGTTGTGTAGCAAAATCATCGGCGAAGTAAAATTATCAATAAAATGGCTATAAGACACAGCTTCAAAAAATTAATACGCCCCATTTACCATCAGAGAGGCGCTGCAACACTGCATTATTAAAAACGTGCGAAAAGCAGAGTTGTAAAAGAATGAAGCTTTCCTCTATCTCTTCTTTCACCACCTGTCTTCTCTCTCACTATCCCTTTCCTAAAGAAGGTAACACCTAGTATTAGCAGTAGGCATTAATTGCCTAAAAAAAAAAAAAAAAAAAAAAAATCTTTACAAGCTAACATCTTCGATTTTGAATAAATTTTTAATTTCTCATTACCTTTTTACAATTAGCTGCCGCACTGGTTGAAGTCTACTGTTTACTTTACAAAGTCTTGAAGAGAAAATAATATATTCTCTACGATGTTTCCTAAGTTCAAAAATTTAAACTCTTGAAAAATCTGCGTTTTTAGCCCAAAAATCTTTAAATCTGGATTTCGTGTTTTGGAGGGTAAAACTCTGCAAAATCCTGATAATTCCGCATTTCTGGCAACCGTGGTGGGTGGGTAGTCTGCGATCAGGCTTGCCATTTTAGCACTTTTAGTGCTAGATTTAGCACTTTTTTTTATTCGTTTAGCACTAAAGATTTTGAATATAATGCTAAGTGCTAGTTTAGCACTTTCTTAAAACTATTTGGCATGGGAGACAATTATTATTAAATGTTTATCAAATTTATTTATCATCATTAAGTGTTTAGTATGACAGGAATCATATACATATGTATGTAATTGAACCGCTCTGAGATACACATATGGGTACAAATATATTAAAGTACACCATTATAAATAAATACTAAATTAACAAAACTTAAACTTTTAAGTTTTATTCTTTTTAAGAGCTTATCGTCATCTAAAATAAAAAAGGCCGTAAGGACAATTTTTACTATTTTACAGTAGAAGCAAAAAACTTCATAAATTTAATACTATTTATATGTTAGGTGCCAAATTGAATTATGAATAAAATCGGTATTTTTAAGATATGTGAGTAAAATTTTAGGAAAATATGTATTTTGGTTAATCACATCATAATCAATAAGCCTATTTTGAATTTTTTGATTGTTACGGCCTTTTGGATTTTAGGTGACGTTATATGTTAATTAGGTTATTGATCAGCTTGAAGAAAGCTAGAGTCAAAGCTAAAGTGAGCCCAAGAGTTTAGTTGTCGGTTATACGATTATGTTTCAGTAGAAAATAAATATATTTAACACTCTTAGGGCCATTATTACAACTTAAAGTTAGTTAAATGTAGGATTTTGTCGGACGTATAAAACGCTATTTATTAGTATAAATTTAATTTAAATTACCAGGAAGGATAAATTTGACTTTAACTAAGCGCTCACTTTAGGTTAAGCTAAAGTGTTACTGATGAAAAACTTTTTATAAAATCCTATTGTTAACTAACTTTAAGGCAATTATGCCGTTAAAGATTTTAAATTTATAAATTAAATATTTCAAGCTACCAATACATACAATATTGTTGAATATATTATTGTTCACATCGTTTGGGTTACGTAAAAAGGTCAAATCACGCACAATTTACGCAACATTATCGATATTATTGTCGGTTTTAACTTTACTATTGAATAATTGTTACAAATCTTTAAAAAAAAATGGCGCCATTTTTCTCACACTAAAATACTTAACATAATAATAAGTACATACATATATGTGACAGCGCATAGAGAAAGGGACCTAAGGGTAAAAAAATCAATTTTCACTTTTTTTTTATGTGGACAACATCTGAGCATCGAATGAGACCGATCCCATGCCCCAAAAGTGTTCCCTCCCAGAGATATGCGCGTTTTATGAAATTGAAGTCGACGATTCTAAGGTTATGTGAAAAAAATTTCGTACTAACAGAGTGATATTCACGATTTAAAAGAATTATAAATGAGTATTTATTATAATTCACAATTAATAATTTCATAAAATAAACCTGGATTCGAAAAAACGCGAGCAAAATTGATATCAAACTCATGGAAACAGCGCGCTAGGTAGAAAACAGTAAAAACCAACTACACAAAACAAGAGGTAGGGACGACCTCCGCGCGTTTTCAAGGTTGACCAACACGTTCCTGACGTCATGAGATGTGTCGCTTTCAAATGAGACCAATACCAACACGCTCAGTGATGGTACACCAAAGATACACGTATTTAAATCTTTAAAATGGCTCTCCTGAACAAAACCGGTTTTTACCCTTAGGTCCCTTTCTATTTTGCGCGTCACACATACATAATTTTGCCAACACATTACACAATATAATTCTATTTTCTTGGTTATGAATAAATGTATTGTGCCGCCTATGAATATGATAGCGATGATAGAGAATACAACAAATTCACAATTTTATTGCAAGTGTATGGGCCGCTTAAGAAATAAGAGAAACTAAAAATGTTAACTGATTTTATTTAGCACTTTGTTGTGTGTGCTGTACAACATTTTAGCACTTTTATTTCGGCAATCTAGCACTTTTCCTCTTACATCTTATGGCAACACTGTCTGCGATAGTCATATTATGTATTTTCTTCAATAAAATGTGAAGTAAATAAGTACCTATTAGAGATCGACCGAAGGCGTTTTTTTTTGGCCGAAGCCGAAGCCGACCTTCGGCTAAAATCCTAAACTTCGGGCGAAACCGAAGCCGACCTTCGGCTAAAATCCTAAACTTCGGCCAAAACCGAAGCCGAATGTTTTAAATTTTAAAAATGATACTTGTTTTATATGAATTAAGAAAAAAGTATCCTTTTCTGAGATCACTGAAATAGCTGTAGTATATATTGGATACATAAGAAGAAAAATAAAACTATTTTGCAATTTCTAGATTGCTTTTTCATATGATCACTCACAAGAACGTCCAAGTAAAAGAAAATAGAAAGCAACTGGGTTGTATTTCAAAGCAACCCTTTCAAAACGTTAAACACAATAGAAACTGTCGGCGAGCAACGACCAAACATAATGTTATTTTTCAAGCTTGGAATGAAAAATATTCGGCTTCGGCTAATCGGCCGATTTTTGCCGTAGGCCGAATGTTGGCCGATTACCAATTTTTGGCCGAAGGCCGAAGCCGATTAATCGGTCGAACTCTAGTACCTATTTAATTTAAATATGTATATTTAAAATTTAAATTTTAAATACACTTTAGCACTATGTGATTAATAAATAAATACTACCATAAGATATAGTCTGATCATTAAAAGCTTAACTGTAGAAAACTCAGCAACAAGTAAAAATTATGTACATATCGCACTAGTTAGTTATTCTGAAGAGCGTCAACTCGAAATTTTGCAATTTTCACTTTTTGCAAGAAACCAATATGCGGTAGTATATCTACCTACATACCTATAGTTTTTTTGTTTGTGTGAAAAACTCAGAAATTTTACAATACATTCTATCTAAAATTAAATTTATTTTATATTGAAGATTTTAAAATTATAGAACTCTACTTACACAAAGTGAACAAGTGTGTAATAGCTGCTTTTGATTTTTCAATCAAAAAAAGAAGTTACCAGATTATTGGCTGTGCTGGCATGCTGGCGGGTTGCTCCGGCTGAAGCTCGCCGTTGGGGAGGGATCTTGCCAACCTCTCTAGTACTTACAGCTACAAAAAGAAATATCATGCCAGCTGCTCTATGGTGTCATAAGAGATAAAGTTTATAACAAGAAAAAAAAGGACCCGAAGTAAGTCTACCTTACTCCCTGCGCGCACACATTATAAAACCCTCTGGCTGATGGTCTGCCAGGATGTTTACCCACCACTCTTGAACTTATGGAAGCTCACCATGACATCGTAGCTAAAACAGTGTTAGATGACCCAAATGCGAAACCTCTTTTTGCTTTACCTTCCCCTTTTACTTACCGCAAAAAAAAAACTTATACCTTCATATCTAAAAAAAACAGAAGTTTTCTAGCAAAGTAATAAATTGGAATACATTATAATTTATTAGATAAGTATGATAATAATAATAAACACTACTTTATGAAATTATTAACAATTTAAAAGTATTTCTTTTTTTTTAATTCAAAATGAAAAATGAAAAAAATGAAAGTTAAATTAAATGGAACAATTTCTTTCACAAATGTATGTATATAACAATTTTACTATTGAAATAAATCTTTTAAATAAATCTTTTACATAACGCTTTTTCTATTATTTTTTCTTCAACTGATTAGTATGGCCGTCTGTTCGTTCCTGTGTCCGGGGTTCGGGTTAACTGTTCTCGGTTAAGTATACCAAAAATTTATGCTTATGCACGCACTATATATATTTCACTTTTTTTATATATTTTATAAACAAAATGTTTAGGGATAACTTTTTTTTTATGAGATAAAACTCCCTACCCGAAATCGGTTACTTATGGCTTGAGCTCAACCCTACAGTATTACGCGCACTTTAGCCTTAAAACTGCTAAAGGACTGCTTGCTTAGCGTAAGTAATCCCTATCGATATAATTTATAAAAAATAATCAAATAAAAAGTTAATATATATATATTTATTACAGTCTGTTATGTCAGTCAGTCGTATTTTGTCCTGATCAATTGGCACGATACCTGACTTTAAATTTTAATGATGGTGTAGAATGCTTTTTGGTGGCGTTTAATGCCCTCTATTTGTGGTGGTTACCCCTCCTCCAGCAGTAGAACAATGCGGCGCCTCTTTGCTGTTTCACTGGCGGCTTTATTCTTTCAGCTTCTTTAACTTTTTGTTTCCTTTTTATATTTTTGTTGAAGCACTTCAAAAATTTTATTTTTAGTTTTAAATTGTTTGGTTTAAATGTTTTGCTTTATTTCCTTTTTGCTCTTTTATTTTTCAAATAACAAAACACTTTTGTTATTTATATACATATATATTTTATTTTTTTGTATAGTTTATTTGAAATTTATTTGCTTTTCTTTATCAAAAATTTTTTTTAAAACAAAGTGTCTCATAATAAAACTGATTTTATATACAAAAAAAACTGATTGGGCGGGCTCTTTTCTTCTGACCACCTCGGTAATTATCAACAGAATAAAATTTATTTTCTTTTCGCTATCTAGTACCGCCAGCAAAGCCGCATTCCTGGAAGAGGAGCCGTTTCTTTTCTCATACGGTGCTCGCTCTTCTTTCCCTTCAAACTTTCGGTAAACTTTATTTAATTTTTTTTTATTTACTTTTATGTACATACATATATTTATATACATATGTATATTTATTTTTGTTGTTGTGTATTTTATTGTACCTACTCACAGCTGGCGCGAAAAACACAGCTATCAGCTGTGCGTACTGTGTTATCAGCCTGCCGCTGCGTTTACACAGCCTCACAACAAAAGCCCACAGGGTGCACATTACAAGTGCTTGGAAATCATATTATTATATAAAAAAATGCACAAATACACTATTACTACGTTTATACGCGCATCATTTGCAAATAAAAATATTTGCAAATAAATTAAATCACTGTTTATACGGCATTGAAAATTTATAAAAACTTGGTAGCACTTCTATAGAAAATATACCTATCAAGGCAGATTCATTTCCAGGTAATATCAGAATTACAAAAACAATGAAAAAATACAACAATTAATGAGTTGTGCCATATTAATATGTATAGATAGCAGGGACGGCATTGAGAATTTAAAAATTGTACCAATAACTTTCAAAAATTTAACTACATATGGGAATTTCTCCGAAAAATTACACTTTTTTGCCGCGTGCAACAGCAAGCAATTAAACCTTGTATTTCTGAACAACGTGACTCGATTTTTCTTAAAATTTTACCGAACGTAGAGCTGTTTTCGGCCTACACAAGTATATATAAAGAAGTAAAAAAGTTTCGTTTTCTTTGAAGAAACAGTCATATTTGCTTGGTGTCGCACGCTACAAAAAGTTTACATTCCTGTGGAAATGCCCATATTTTGATTTTAATTGTACTTAACTTGGCTACCAAATCGTTTTCACAAATTTGCTTGTCAGTTGAAATTTCAAATACATATACAAATAAATTGCATGTGCTTTAGTATCCGAATTTAGAAGAAAAATTATTTTGAAATGGACGAGTTCACATTATTTGATTTTCTCGCTGCGTTTTGATTTCACAAGACTGTTTTCAAGTGCGAAGAATATGAGTTTTATTGTTAAAAATTAAGATTCCATAAATGTACTAAATTCGTAAATGGTGTACTATTGTACTTTCCGAGTTTGAATAGTACCAAAAAAAGTAAAATTGTACCAACTTTGCCTTCACTGATGTATGTATAGTATGCATGAATCAAAAAAACAAGATTGCGCACTCAGCCGTACAAAAAAATTTCTACTGCGCATCTACGTCAATATAGAATACACTCGTGTTTGTTGTAAAAAGTGTGTGTGTGTGTGTGTGTGTGTGTGTGTGAGAGAGAGAGTACATTCCACAAGCAAATGTATGAAATTTGTTTACAAAAAAAAATTCTATGTCTACGTCACAAGCAGAAAATAGAATAACGAACCTGCGCAATGAGCAATCTTGTTTTCTTGATTCATGTATGTATACATATACATGTCGTCACCTTAAATGCAAACGGACGTAACTACACTTTTATATTTTTTACAGGAGAAACAAAAAACGTTTCAAAATCAATAATAATAAAGTGTTCTTGAACATTTTCTTCGAAATTTACTTGTAGTATGGATACTTATATGTTTTTAACCATTTATTTCCTTTTTATATATATTTAAGGTTTTATGTTAGTTACGTTCTTTGCAATAAAAAATAGATGCATTCGCAATTACGTCCGTTTGAATTTCTTTAATAAAGTCGTCATTTTTGATCGCAGAGGTATAAATATTTGCGTGAACATGTGGTTTGATAAAATAAACCATCATCAATCAAAAACTCGATTTCGAATTTTTGTGTAGTTACGTCCGTTTGCATTTAAGGTGACGATATGTACTATGTATACTTTTTTTAATATTGTGCAACTTATTGAATAGTGGAGGGAGCAAAGCGATAATAATAGCATTTTAATTTCACATGAAAACAAGTATTCACACGAATAGGTACAGTGCCACCAGATTAGGGGATTTGTCCCCAAAATGGAAATTTCGCCTCTCATTTGGGGACAGAATTTCGTGGGGAGGGATTTGGGGACTTTTCATTTTGAGCTCTAACACTTTGCATGTATCAGGAAAATAATTAAGTTTAATGTTGCTTTTTATGTCAATTTGTTCAAAATTCCTAAAGCCAGCCAGAACTTGTTGAGCTAGATATTGACAAAATGAATATACTTATTAACGATAAAGGCAATTATTTGGATGTTGCTGGTATTGATGTTGGTTTCGAGTGCTCAGAGCAATTAAAATTACTATCAATTTCGGAACAAAGTGACTTTAAAGAAATATGTCTACAATACCTAACTGTACTAGGAAAAGAAATGCAAAAACGATTCCCAGAAAATATGAATAACTTTGAACTTTTTAAAAATTTGCAATTTAAGCACATTACAAAATATAGGTTTGATTCGGTGTATGCAATTTTGAAAAATGTGGCATTGAGCGTATATGAAAACCAATGGAATAAAACTGCTTATGTCGAATGGCAGAAACAAACAAAACAAAGTTTTCCTAAAGACATATTTGGCTTTTGGGCAATAGTATATCAGTACGATTTGCAGCTGCTGTGTTCAACCTGTTGATAGTGCCAATAAATAATGCATTCGTGGAGAGAATATTTCCATGGATGAACACTACAAAAACCAAATTAAGGAATAATCTGCAATATGAAATGTTAGAAGCGTTAAGAAGAATAAAATCACATTTTTAAATATTTATAAGATCTGCTGCCATAAATTTGAGGTTCCTCAAGAAATGATAAAAAAAGTTCAAATCGGAAAATATGTACAAGCGAGTTGTAGAGAACGAAGACGAACTTCATGTCTATGAAGTTTTGTATTGCGAAATTATTTAGAACATTTCGATTGCAAAAATGTATGTTCAAAAATTCGTATTATTTTTATGCTATTATCTTCTATTTCAGAAAAATCAATTAATTAGTTTTAAAGTTTCGAGCTCTGGTTGATGTAGAAAATATTGTATAGAAAATTTGTACAAAAACAGACATGAAGTTAGCATAAGAGAAAAAATTGAACTAGATGTCAACGAGTTACTCCATACAATTTGACATTAAAACTTTGCGTATAATGTAGTAGTTAACCCACTATTAAGTCCCAGCGTGATTTTTAATGTGAAATTTTATAGCTAAATTTGTTAAGATGCCAGTTTTTCAGTATAAGCACATATGGCTGTAAGTCTTTAAGAAACGCAACATATGTGTGTGCCTTTTGCTTGAAGGCATTAGAAATCAACAGACTGTTCACTTCGATTGACTCCAATCGAATCAAAAGAAAGGATGGAAAAGTAAATCCTAAATTTTACTTTTATATTCTGATCTCAAAAACTAATACTCTTTTATGTACCTTTTAAAATTAAACAATATTAATTTGATAGTATTAATTAATAATATTATAATAAATAAACTTCAAAGTGCCTTTTTGTTAATTGTTAAGTTTTTAAATATGTATGTATATGCATCTACAATTCGATTTTATGTAAGTTTTAAGTTAATAAAAAATTAAAAAATAAATAAAAATAAATAATTTGGTCAATTATACTGAAAAAAGTAAAATTTTTCTTGTAACTTTGTGCATTTTGTAAATCTTATTTCGCATCTCTGCGCATACGACTTAAAAATCATCATATGAACGAAATATTTTTGGGGACAAAAGTTAGGATTTTTCTTTTGAAATGGGGATTTTTTGGGGACATGACGTTTTAAATTGGGGACAAGAGTCAAAATTTTTCTGGCAGCACTGAATAGGTATTCGAACTAATGTTCGAAACAAGATTGACACTGAAAATTAAAGGGCATTTTCAGCTTTAAAAAAATGCTCAATAACAAAAATTAAAAATTTAAAAAAACCCCGATGTATCTAGAAAAGATGTGATATCTTCTCATGGCTGGACCGATTTTTTCCTCAAACATAGTTAAGAACCTCAAGTCACCTTTCAAACAGAAAAAAACTAAATCAAAATCGGTCCAGCTGTTTTGGCTGTACGTGGACACACAGATACGCACAAACACAGACACACACTACAAACTTATAACACCCCTTTTTTTGGTCGGGGGTTAAAAATATGTTTTAGTACAAATTGATGTAATCTTTTAAAATATTTTGTTTAAACATCTTTTATCTTTTATACCTAATTTAAGTTTTTAATTAAAAATATCACTTAAAGATGATGCAATAAATATCGTTGATGTGAAGGAACTGTTTAAAATCAGACATATATGTATAATTCTCAGCAGAGATCATATCAAAACGCAACATTTTAATATGGAAAATTGCTACAAATGCTATTAACCGTAACGGAACGCATAATTTTAAAATTTATTAACTACATAACTTTAAAAATATCAGACCCACATATACATTAAACTACAACCCAGGAGGCCAACTTGAGTTTAAAAGTTTGTATGGAAAGCACTTAATTTCTTCAAGTGGTTTTCATTCAAATCTACCTGACTTGTGGAATCTGCATATAATTTCAATTATTCATATTGACGAAAAACTTTTGCACGTATTAATAGAAATTTAAACAAAAGTGTTGCGTTCCACAGACAATCAATCATATAAGGATTTTTTTTACATGAGAGAGAGAGAGAGTTCTTAAATTTGTAGAGATACAAAAATATTGCACAAAAAATTTTAAGGAGGAATGCTATCTACTTTACCCTAGAAACCATAAGTCTTAAATTACTTCCGAGATTGCGAAAATTTCAAAATATGCTTCATCAGTTTGATATTTATTAAATTTTATAAACTTTTATTTTCAATTACACAAAGTTTTCAAACAAATACTGATATTGAAGTAATAATCTTAAAAAAAAGTAATTTCACAGATGAGAGCGTATGCTTGTAGATTTTATAAAGGATAATCTTGGTAAAAATTAAGCAAATAAAAAATATGTAATGCAATTTAATTGAAACATTTACACGCGTCGTGTATATCTTGGAAATTCATTGAAAGTTTTTTGTAATATCAATGTAAACTCACCTTAGCTGAAGATGAAGCTCTTTGTTTCAATGCTGCCGCCGTTGTATTTGAATGACCACTGACATATTTATCCATTATAGACATCCCGCCACTATTAACGGCAGCATTGCCACCGGCATGATGATGATGATGGTGGTGGTTAGAAGAAGCTGTACTGGAGGAATTGATTAAGGCTGATGAGCGAGGGCCGTCTGTCACTGAATTTGCTCCAGTATGGCAATGATGGGACTGTGATTGGGACGATTGTGACGGCGTTGAAGTATGATTATGCTGCTGTTGTTGTTGCTGTTGCTGCTGCTGTTGATACGCACTATTATTTTGTATCTGGTTAGCATTTGCTAGAGATGTTGATACAATTGAAGTGCAAGTGGCCGCATTATTAGGCGTAATAGTATTGGCAACAATTGCTGTTGTTGTAACAGTCGTAGATGGCAGTACTATAGTGTTTGCGTTTGTAGAATCATGTTGCTGTTGATGAGAATCTTGCACCGATTGCACTGAACTATTCACACTATGCTGTATTTGTTGCTGCTGTTGTTGTTGTTGCTGTTGTTGTGTAGTTGACAGCGACACACTAGATTGCTGTTGCGCTGTTGTTTGATGCTGATGTGATGTGGCCACGTTTGTCGTTGGTGTTGTTGTGCCATTCGTAGTTGTACTGACGCTGTGTCCAGAAGTTATTGATGATGTGAGCTTTGACGTTGCATTGCCATCATTGGCTACACTATCGGCGGGCAACGACTCAGGAACTGTTTGTAATGTCGTGCGCATTGTTGTTGACATTATTTTTAATTCATTCGTAGCCTTTATCACATATAAAAATTACTTAACAATGATACCAAAACTAGTCCCTTCTTGCCTTCCCTTTATATTATCTGCTGATTTCGTATATGAAAGTGTTTTTCTTTTTTGTTCAGAGGGATGTTTAATGAAAGTGTATTAACTGTTTTAGAAATTACCACGATCCTGGATCAAGATAGAACTTCTTTTTTACTTTATTTCATATTTATTTATCCGCAGCACACATTGGAAATGCAGTATTATTTTATTTATTTATTTTTATTTAATTCTCTATACTATAATAAGTACTTTACGTTTAAAATAATTTCTATTTCGATTATTACTTTAAATTCATTTTAAATCATCTCGATTCCTTAACATGAAGCTGAAGATATCTCCAAAAAAGCATCAAATTTTCCAATTTGACAAAGTATTTCAAATGTCTGAAATGAGGTAAAGAAGAAATGCATTAAACGATTGCGTCATTGTGTTGGTTTATTATAAATTGGATTGCAGGAGCAAATCACACAAATTGTTCCATGATAGGAGCTGCCCTCGGGGGACTTCCAAACGGCATATGTCTTCGTACAGGAAGTTTGAGTTCCTAAGATCCACTCCCAGAGTTTTGTATGGTCTCCACCAATTCAGCACATACATACATACATAGTTATCTTGAGAGTGTTAAACAATATGCAATCAATTTTTTCCTGTTTATTTAAATAAAAGATCTTGCTTCGTTCAACATGTCTGCCACTTTGTCATTTTATAGCAGTGTATATCATCAATTATTATTGATTTGCTTCTGGTTGCAAATCTAACGTCAGCCTAAGACCAACGAAAGAATTTTATATATCAAAAATGCATTTCGATCTAATGTTGTGCATTGCTGCCCGAGCTGAAAATTTCACTTGAAAATATAAATTTGATTCGTAAAGCAGCTCTGGGCGAGTCAACATCACGCGTCGTTGGCAATTATTTCTTAAATGCAACCAGGCCACTGTTGTTTATTGGCCTTCGAGAGTTTTGCGTCTCACCGCATGTGATTAATGGTTGGCGTCGGTTAACGGTATCACCGCGATATCCCGTTGGTTTCCATTAACCACATGCAAAAACAAAAACAACTATAATAAAAACAACCACCACAAGGGAGTGGATCTTGGAAACTCCTACCTCCTATATGAAGGTATAGGTCGTTCGCAGCAACCGAAGGAAGCTCCTACACAACAAAACAAAATTATCACCACAAAGGTGGCACCATGGATTAAGTGTCCGAAGCCACCTTTTTTGACATACATAGTATGTCAGCACAGGAAGAAGAAGAAGAAGAAGAAAATATAAATTTGTTTCTTCTCTGGAAATGCGATTAAACTTTAACAAATCGGCGGCACAGGTTATAAGTTTTAATAAAAAAACTATTTTGCGATTAAATCCAAACTAAAGGATACGTAAGTGAATTTTCCAAGTCACAACCAGTCAACTTGTTTGGAAAATTTGTATATACGTATGTACATATGTATGTACATATATACATAAACATGTATATACATACATACATATGTGAACTTTTCTCACAAATTTTCTGGAGACGTTGACTATTTGTAATGAATAAACTACATCCTAAATTGGTTAATTTTAATCATTTAGTATTAGTTTCCACAGGGCTTGAGCTAAATTAAAAATTACCCCTACTGTGAACATTTTTTCCCTCGAAATATTTCCCCTTTTTACAGAAATGTTTCCTCTTATCATGAATAATTTTTTCGCTGGTATTTTCTCACTTTTCTCTTGGCTTTTTGTTCACTTTATTTTTGCAAGCGAACTGAATTTTCTTTTTTTTATTTATTTATTTATGGAGTATGAATCTCTCTGGTTCACACACAGTAAATTTTACGGCGGTGGTATGTCAAAGAATTTTTTTTCCACTGGACCTAGTAAATACTCTAAGACAACTTTGCAGATAAAAGATTTCATTTGGAACCTAAAATGTGTGTATTCTAGTTACATACTCATATTAAAGAGAGATTCACGATAGAACAGAACAGAAGTTCCATGCAAAAATAAAACACAGAAAATAATTTTTTAAATTAATTATTTTAATAGAACTGAAACGAATATTCCGCTTAAAAAGGATTATATACATAGATCCACTCCTTGTGTGTCCATAGTTCTGTGCTTTTTCCTGAATAAGAGCGCATGTCCAAAATCAAATTTTTTCAGTAGATCCAAAATAAAGTTAAGCCAACTTCCTAAACGCAAGTTGCAATGCATAATTTAAAAAAATGAGTATGTATGAGTATGAGTTTTTGCATTTTATCGGCATTTGGGAACGTCGCTATGCAACTCATACATATGTTTGCATTCAAAATAAAAATGATGAGGGATTTTGAAGTATGGATTTGAAATATGCATTGCAAGTTGCGTTTAGGAACTCGGCCTTCTTTTTACGCTTATTTATAAAATGATGGAGCCTCTGTCAGTGATGATAAGCAACATTAGCATTTCAGTATCAAAAATTATAATATTTTTTATTATAATGGGTTATACTTATACTTTTGGAACATAAAGCTTGCCCCCGTATTCCGTAGCTCGCTTAAGCTAAATTCGATCGCTAAAATACTGAACAAATTTTTGGCGATGACATAAAACAATACAATTTCGCCGAATTAAAATTTTAAGCCATTACATTCATAGCCAAAAATAGATAAATTGATTTTGTAGATTTTTAGCGATAGGGATTTGGCTTTAGCGAGTTACAGAATACGATGGCTCTTCCTTTATTTTGTTTTCATGAGATTTTTGTAAGAGAAAATTCTTTAGACATGTACAGAGGACAAAATTCCGTAAGGTACTCTCGATATATCAGGAAACAAGTATTCAAGTATTCATCTAATGCGTTTTTATTTTCAGCCACTGTAGACCAGAAACTGCATATATTCTCTGTTGTTAATAGTTTCAGTTCTTCCATCAGTCAATGCTCCAACTATATTGATTGTTCATATATTAAAAATTTTTCTTTTCCCTGGAAACATTTTAATTAAAAGTGGTATAATGAAGTTGGTTTTACCAGATAAAAAATGTTCAAGGGGAAACTTACCAAACCAAACTAACATTTCATTGTCAAAGTCCACTTTTGCCCTTAGAACTTAATATAAACTTTTTTAAATGTTATTTAAACTGATTTAAAACAATTGTTTCAATAGATCAACTTCAGTGCCACATAAAATATCATTGAGTGAAATATGGTTTTCGTTGATATTTAATTGTGAAAGACTACAATTTTCTAAAAGATCTTTACTAATAATTTCGTTCCACTTGTCGAAAAAAAATTTAATCCTTTTCAAAAATGTATGCCAGCGCGCGTCTTCTGACTACATTTCTAAGTTGTCCGTGAGAGTATCAAATGTGTTAGGGGAGTACTACGATACTTTTTCATGTCAAAGAGGTAGTATAAAAAAAAGTACGATCGTACCAACTTTCCCATCACTGGTATCTGTTGTTGTTTTAACAAACTTCAGTTGATATTCCGATTGCCAGATAGGCAATGAAAGATATGTAACAGTTTCACGTAATTGACAAAACAATTGAAGATTGGTTACCACCTAAAATTGGCCCATTAATATTTTGTTAGGGCTTATTCTCGTTTGAGTATTGCTTTAAAACGACACATGAGAAAAATTGTACAGACAAAAATTACCGTTTTACAATTTTAATTTAAAATTGTCGTTTTCACAAAATAATAATAATTTTCCATTATTTATTTCTTGTTTAACTAAACCTATTAGGATATGAATACGTTTAACTATTTGTATTTACATATATAAAAGTTGTTTCTGTTATTTTACTTATAATATAGTCAATAATGTACGCAGGATACATATTTGCTGAAATGTTATCGATCTTCACTTTATACTGTAGCCTCTGGAGTAACAATAACTCTTCTCGAATATCATCATCCAAATATCTGCGACGTAAAAGAGATTTTATTTTGTCGTGGTCGTTTGTTGATAAAGGTTCTACTGGGGCCGCCATATGAGTGACATCAGAGGGATGTATACCCAGCCATTTTAATTGGGGACAAGTAAGATAGAATGTATTTAGGCCTTGTGCCATAGATCCATAACGATAAATGAGCATTATCTCTATGCCATATGGATCTCCATCAACCAATGCATAAATGCTTAAATAATTTTCTATCCACAATTTGTGCAAAATCCATCTCGTACATATATCAGGATAACCTCGAGCCGTTACCAGAATGATATTATTATTTAGCAGGGAAAATATATCGCTTGCAATTAAATGTTGAAAAACACTGTTCTTTTCAACAACTAACACAACTTTGGCTGTTGTTACAAATTTGTCAATGTAAGTAAAATTTGATGGCATTAGAGTTGCTCCTTTGAACTCATTACAATCGATGAGATCGCCGTTACACATATGCGCAAATATAGGCCCTATTGTACAAAAAAAAAACCACTTTCAAGCCGATTTAACATAAGCTCAAAATACTTTATGTATACCTGATATGAAACATTTTCCAGCTGCAAAGATTCCCATATTCCAAGATGTCGTACGTAATGCACGACATACATCATTAACAGCACATTTAATCTGCAGTCCACTGCATTCAATACTTACATTCCTATAGTACAATTGACGATAAGTACAATATCTTCCACAAAGGAATAGTTCATGCACTTCAGCCAGAACATATAAAAACGATGCAAATCTTTGCCTACCACAGAGGCGAGAGTAGCAAAGCTTATCCAGAGATGCACCGCTCCGCCCGTCGTCGCATATAGCAAATATGGTTTCATTTGCTTCGGCAACAATACGATTGAAATCGTTCTTGCCGTCTATATAGTCATTTAAACATATTTCTGTTTTGTATCCTTGCGACAAAAACTCATTTATTAACGATGCAATAAAATTTTCTATCTTACTTATCATTTTCTTTTTTTAATTACTTATGTACATATGTATATTATTTCTTTACTTCAGACAATTTTTAAATAATGGCTGGTAAACAGTTACTCTTTTCAAATACTCAAATTTGTATGTGTGTGTATGTATGTATGCAAAAATGTGCTATGCATGAATGTTTATGTATGATACTCATGTTCAAAATATCCAGCGGGAAAACTCAGTAAGAAGACCTTCTTACTGCTTGACATTTTTTTGTTATTCAATTACTTATTCTTATCCAGCTGCTGAGAAATACCTTACAGAAGGCCTCAACATTCCCTTCCATGAGAAGCGAGGAGTAGCATTTTTTTGTTTTGTTTTTTCTTTTACCAAAGCAAAAGGAAAACCCATTTATTTAAAGGCCCATCAGTATATCTGGTGAAAGATGTAACAGCGGAATGCTTGCCACCCCGCAATGACAATGAGTTTGGAATGAAGCGAGCAGGACATGTACATCCAAAAGAACGAACACAGAGAAGATCCCTTCTAATCTTTACTACTTCTTTTTCCCGCTAGGTAATTGGGCATAGTGCATTGATAAATGCGCTGATTTACACGGGATTGATTGTGCTGGCATAACATGCCAGTTTGTGGGTGAGAGAGGCAAAGAGAGGGTTTTGTTTTTGGCATAATTTTTCAACCAGCTACAACCCCGCATTAGCAAAACAAAACCAATACACACACAACTTAAAAAGCTGCAAATGTTAAATGAATACGAAAAACACTGACACACACAAAGCTGTGTATACGTATACATTTTTATGTCGGATGAATTAGTCTCGTGTGTTCTTAAAAAAACAAAAATTGTGCCGCATAAAAATTAGTCTCGTGTAAACTACCTCAATGCTGACAAACATACATATCGTCGACCCATAATAGGGTGCTCAATCGACCATTCTTAAAAAAATTAGTTAAGTATGGAGTATACATATATATTTTGAATGCCCTCTTTCTGAATCAAAAACGCGTTTCACGAAATATATTATGGTTTCTGAGGTATTAAGCATTCATTTTGCTCCATAACCACTATTTTTAGGTTTAATAAGTATTGTGTTGGTATACATAATACAGTTTGGCGTTTGCGTCAAATTCCTCATTCAAAAACATACGAAGTATAGTTAACTCTTGTTTTGCTTCATTTCTACAAGAAATGAATAATAAAAAAATAACATGCCGCAAGAAAAATTCAACGGCGACTGTTGAGCAAAAACATCATCATTCAGCCGCAGCCACCGCGCCGCGCCTCTTATGGCGAGTCTACACGATACTACAAATCGTACGATAAATCGTACAAGTATGAAATTAGTAACGTGTATCATGCTGTCGTACTTATGAAGTATACTTTGTAGTATGAAAATCAAAAATTTTTGATTTCTGTGGGCGGAGCTTCGCTAAGTACGATAATAAGTATTGTGTATCATGCTGTTGTACAGCGAAATTAGTTTTATGAGGAGCTGATTTAGAAAACGCAGTGTTTCTGCTGCTCAATTTTAAAATTAGCTTTATGTAGCGGATATTTTAATTAAAAAAAATGATTAGTGGTTGGCGTCGGTTAACGGTATCCACCGCGGTATCCCATTGGTTTCCATTATCCACATGCAAAAATAATTATAAAGAAAATATATTGAAAATTGGTTGGAGAACCAAACAAAAACTCATTTTTGAACAAAATAAACATTGAAACGTGGTTGAAGAACCAAACAAAGACTCAGTTTAAACATGCAAGGAGAGGAATTTGGGAGTTCCAGCTTCGTATGCGACGGTATATGTCGTTTGGAATTTTCTCGGAGGAGGGTACTTGGCACAGAAATTTTGATGGCGATATAACCTTTCGAGTTCGGCCAAGTAAATCTCCCATCCCTTGTAATAACAAGGGGGCACGGAGTAACCTCAAATAAATAAACAAATAAACTTGTTTTTCTTGTGTGTGTCAGCGGATTGGTAGTGAAATATTACGGCGGCGGCCTCTTAATCGACTTGTTTCTCTGGACAGCAAGAAAAATAAACAAGACAACAATATTCTAGTTCACAGCTGTGACACAGCAGTTACATAAGTATACATATGGAGCGAAAAAAGCTACTTTTTGAAAATATATTAAGAAGAGTGGTGTATGGAGCACAAAACGTATTTTTACTTTTACAATAAAGTAATATTAACTTCTAACTTAATTCGTAAAAGATCACGAAAATTTACATGTCTCTTCAAAACATGTATCGGAAGCAGCGGTGCAAATTCAAAAGATACCCATCGGATATATTTTGAGAAAACTTGATGTAAACCTTCTTTGGCGTTTTTCTCCACTCCAACTTTGTGGCATATGAAATAAAACTATTCTGAGGCGACGATATGTACATATGTATGTAAGGCCTGTAGCACACGACATGTAAAATTCAACATGCGTATGTGCTTATGATGCCACGAGAATTTTCTGCGTGTTGGTTACATTCTAGTAAATATGTAGTTGATAGTGGCTACATGCTGGCATTTGTATGCGACACGTGTCCAGATGCAGCACATGTGTACAAATTTTTTATATCCACACGATGACAACACTACGTCAGTGCCACATACGCTTAAATACATACATACATACATACATATGAATCTATATACAGACATATACAAAAGTGTTCGTCACTGTGTGTTTAGAGATTTATCATATCCAGAAATTATCTTTTCGTGCCATGAAATTGTGTTTATTGTTGCTCAAAATTAAAATGGGACAATTCAAAAATAAAATTTTTTAAATTTTAAATATTAAATGCAGTTTTATTTAAATAAAATTAACTAATTTAAAAATTTTGTTTCTTTGATTTAAGGACTTTCCCCGAACCTGTGGTCAAAAATTACGGATTGTAAGATTTTTTTAGTTATTTACTCACACAGACCTACTTGTATAGCATATTTCATTCACCTCTCTGGAGCAAAATATAACTTTTAATTTTTATGGGCAAGGACCACCTGCTTTTTTAAACTACCGATTTTTTTTTTGTGGCCAGAGCTCAAGGTTCATGTAAAGTTTTTTTAAGAAAAGCCAAATATGTAACTATATGGTATAAATTAGTAAAAATATGTAAACTGTATTAGGTATTAAGGATACATTGCTTATTTTTATAAAAATTACTGAATTAACTACTATTTTAGTTCTCCTGCAAAGTTTAGAGTTTTTTAGTTAACATTTATTGGTGCTCGATATAGGTACCATGGGTACATATGTACATACTATTTATATTAATTTATTTACAAACATATGTAAAAGGAGTCATTTTGAAATTTGGTAAGAATACACTTAACATCTACCACGCTTAAAAAGTTTTACTAAACAAAATTATAATATTTATTTTTCAAAGCCTACCATGCTTAGCCATCGAAATAAACGACTATCTTTGTTGGGTACCCGCAAAGCACCTAAAACGTTGCACGTCTTACATCTTGGCAAAATTTTGAAACACGTTATAAAACGCTTTTCCACCGTTTGCCCGATTGTGTTTTTCTGTCTGGGTAGTTTTCTAACTAGATAACCAGCAAAAAAATTCTGATTTGGCTCTCTGACAAGTATAACCGTGCATACCAGCGCCCTCAACAGTCTGGACACACCTGACAAATTCCCGTCTTTTAGTTTTCTTTTTTAGAAACTATCTCCTACAAAAATTTGGATTTCCGAACGGAATTGAACTCTGTGACATGGCCGATAATCGAATATCTTAGGCCGGGTTTGCATCTGTGGGCCATGTGCCCAATAGAATGAATGTATGAAACTGTTTAATAAATACGTGTCTGAATTAAACAGTTTTCATTAGTAATTAGGGGTATACGCTTTATTGGGCACATGGCACACATGAAATGCCAGATATAAACTCAGCCTAACATTGTCTCCCATACAAAAACGCTTCTGCGAAGCAATAATTTTTGCTATTAAGACAAATACAGGAGCAAATAATAATACATTTATTTTTTTATAAATAAAAGTTCTTGAATCTGCATACACTACATTCTGCACGATTTTATAAAAATTATATTATTCATTGTCAAATTATCGACACAATCACTTTTTAATAAACATTATTATTTCTTCAATACGGTCCAACATGAAATAAAACAAATTGATGCATGCCTTGCAATTGAAAACTTTGTCTAAATTATATTTCAAAAACAGCAATTTTCACGAATTTAATAAATATTTTGATCGATTAAAAATTCGTTGTCATATATTAACTTTCATATTACATACTTTATGTTCACCATTGTTGATATATGTAATGGGTTACATTCATATATACTCGAATTTCTGGGAGACAAATAGAAAATGATTTTTTAATCGTCATTGAATATTAAATTCACAATATTTTTTACAAGAAAAGAAACCATCGGCAATGACATGAACCGACCAACTACAGCTACCTATTGGACAAGGCGAATTCAGTATCAGGTGACCTTATCGCTACAACAATTTTACAACACAAAAAAACAACACGTAGTTTGCTATGCTACAAAACCAATCTGTCAGAAGATTTCTAAGCAAATTTTGACGTTTTGGTTCAAAATGCTCAATTTGGTAGCAACAGCTGATAATCAGCTGGGCTGATAAGGTCACCTGATACTGAATTCGCCTTGCCTATTGGATTGTTTTTGACCCACATACACAGCGTGACCGTTTGACCGACTAAAGTGGCAAATTGCCCCTTTTTCGACTGCCTTGCCACTTTTTTGACTGCCTTGCCACTTATTTTCTCCCTTTTTTATAGTGAATTATATAAAAATACATTAAAAATAAAAAGTTTAATGTAGTTTTCTCTTTATTTTTTTAATTTTGCCCCTTTATTTTGATAAATCCCCTTTTGGTGCCACTTTTTGAAAAATTTCATCGGTCACCCTGCACATACATAGGTACATATTTACTACATGCAACCAGCGTTACCATACATATTTTTTAAAAAACTTCCTAAATCTGAAAAAAAACACTTTTTTTCAAAACACTTTTTTTCTACAAAAGTACCAAAATTTTAAAAGAAAACAGCTGATCGATATTGTTATGTGAAAGGCTAACTGACCCTTTAGACACTGTTGCAGTAATAAGGGAGTGAGAAAATATAAGATCGTTTTATTGCATACAAACATCACTTAATATTTTCATTCAATATACTGCAAAAGTTCAATTATGGACATATTTATAAAAAAAACTTGAAAAAACTTTATATTTTCAAAAAACTTGTTGGCATCTCAAAAAACTTCCAAAAAAAGGGAAAACTTGACAAATGGTAACGCTGCATACAACTCTTTTCTTAAAAAAAAAAGAAATATATTAACTAATCTTTACTTACTGTGTTTTTAATGATTTCAACATTTTAAATAAAATAAAACTTTTGATTTTTTTTTCCTAGTTTTCAGTCTTCCTCTTTGCAGAAATATGCAAGATGAAAATATAAATCATCATTGCTTCGGGTCGTCGTATATATATGTATATATACACAATAAACCACACATCTACCCAATTTATAACGAGTGGTTAGGAAAATGAAACGTAATAATTTTCTTTTTGTTACTTCACCATCACACGATAAATGTAATTTAGTTTTGTTTAAAAAAGAAATAATGCCACTTTGTTTAAATTTAATTTTAAAAAGTTATTTTAACTTGATGATCATAACATGTTTAATTTTGTTTTATGACACACGACAAACTTAAAGTTTCTTTTGTATAAATTTAGTTTTAAAGTGATTCAAATATTCCACAATATTTTACATTTGTTTTTACACAGAGTGATAACTTTCAAAACTTTTTATATCCGCAAAGCACCCAAGATTAAAAATTTTACACCAGATATAATGAAGAAAATATGTATAAGTTGCAATAGATATATTTATGTATATACACATCCACAGTTCGACATAAATATATACGTAGGTGTGTGCGAGAGCCTCCGAGGAGCTCCATTTATATGTAGATATGTATGCATGTAGATAGCAATTGCAAGTCGTTTAACAGTGTATGTGCTAAGAAAAACCTTGGTGATGTATTTTTTTGCAAAGTTTTTCTATCAGTAATAAATATTTTTTATATGAATTACCACTTCACTTACATTAAATCTTAATAGATAAGCAAATTTTCATAAAAAATTTATATTTATATTAACTTTATACTATGACTTTTCGCACGCACACTGAGAAACTCTTCACTTCACATTAAAACATCCGCCATATTTGATTTTCATGTATTCGTGAAGTGTTGCTTTCCAATGTTGCCACAGTTTAATAAAACAGTCGGCACAACACAGACAATCAGAAAAACTCAATAGTTTTACCGTACTTAAATAGACAGCGTTGTATATTAATTATCCATAACATGTCACTGTCATAATATGACATATCGTCGGATGGTTACTGGTTTGCCGCAGTAATAATGTATTCTTCATGGTAGGTACAGACTTTGCAACTTGTTTACGCAACACTTTTCCGAATATTTTGACACAGACACTGCAACCTACAATGCAACCTATTAACATCGAAACATTTTGATATTTTCGAAACTTCAAATGCAACTTCGAACGCAACCATAAACAAGACTACGGACTATGTGACCGACAATGTCCCTGATTGCATAAGCACGTTGCTAATAGCTAATAAATCAGTGAATGTTTAAATATAGTTTGAGTTAATTTTCATTAAAAATTAAAATGTGTTTAAATACACTTTCATTTTTTCAGTGGTTAATTAAAGTTATTATCAAATTAAGTTGAAAGTACGGTAGCACTACAATATTATGGAAAGCTTTCCAAAAAACAGCTGTTCAATATAAACAAGAAAGTTGATTTATCAATTTGCAGAAAAGTGAAATAGCAAAAAACACATTTTATGATACAAAAAGAGCATCAGAATGCATTTTTCTATTTATATATTTCATGATATGAAAATATGTGTTACATTTGTTGTACATTTGCGAAAATTAAACGAAATTCATTTTAATATGACCACATGATGTTCATGTACGTACCTTCAAAAAACACACACATGCGCAAAACATATGGTGTGTTTGTAAAATTTAAACAACACTTAAGTCTACAGTGTTAGTGTTGGCTGTTTAAGTTTGATTTAATTGTGCAGTGAGAAACAAATTTTTGTGTTTAAATAAGATTTAAAAATAAAATACAAATAATCATTGACTGATTTATTAGCCCTAAGTCTGTACCAACCATAATATACTGTGTGGCAAACCAGTAATCACCCGATGTTATGTTATATTGAAAAAAACTTAGCTCTATTATCGGAAATTTTCAAATATGATAATGCTGAAATAAATATCTATAGTTGTAAATTTTGATTTGCCATTAATTTCGAATTGAAAAAATGTCTGTATATAACTGTCAAATCCAGTTGTTATTGAGATTTCAAGAACGAAAATTTTGTCGGAGTAATTTTTGACAATTGTGGCGGTAATAACCAAAATTTTTTAATAGACCAAACGAATCTAAAAAAATTCTATATTCACAGAATTAATTTCGATGTTGAATCTATAAAAAAAATATAATAAAAAATAAGGCTAAAAGGTCCTGTGCAATTAGATTTTCATTAATTTATCGTATTCAATAAACAAATTTATTTTGAGTTTTTTGCGTGTAGTGCGCTTAGAAACAATAATGATGAGCTCACCACCTTAAATATGTTCTGAACAAGTAGTTTCGACCTTAACAATTCAAAACTTTTATGATCTTCTTACCCATATTTTGAAAAAATTTATTAATTAAATAAATTAATTTTGATATTACAAAACAAAAAAATTATTTGGAAAAAATATCTCCTCATAAAACTATTCGTTTTTGAAGTTAATTCTTTCAAAGGTAAAATAAAATTTAAATTGTAAATTTACTCCCAAGCAAATAGTTTTATTTCCAACAAAATACGTGCAAGGTATTTCATAAAATTTAGGGCTTGATGTAATTATACACCTTGATTTAGGGTTTGATTTCTTCCCTGTGAAATGTCATCTATTTGACGTTTGATGTGAACAGTAACTGGCGTCTAAGTTTTTCTTTGTGTACTATTTGAAGGGACTAATACATAAATTTTTTAAAGAAAAACAAAATAAAAAATACATGAAAATGGATGGGATGTGTTTTTTGAAAAGATATCAATATAATTTTTAAATGATTGAATTTAAAATAAGAAAAATAAACTAAAAGTAGTTTTTAATGAGTAAGTATTTCGGAAACACTTCTGTCTACATAACTATGTATGTATATGTACATATCCATAAATATATGTACAGGTGCGGTCAAAACAATAGCTATCAATGGTGAAAGTTACTAATTTTGATTATCAATCTACACAATAATTAATTTTAGAATACAGTGATGAAAGTATTATTAAAGCATATAATTTTATAGCATATAGTTGTGCAGTATGACCGTGCTTATTTATGTACATATAAAATGAAGTTCTTTGTGTTTTTGGAAAAAATCAATATAATACAACGAAGACTGCACTGCGAACTTGTACATACAAATTCACATATGAGCTTATATACATCATACATATATATATATATGTGAACATACATACGGATACAGGGACTAAACTTACATGTAAAACTTACGTATTCACGATTGAAAATATTTACATATGTATGTATTAATGTTTAATCGTGCATATTCATTCCTATACAGTGCATGTTAATATATACATAAAAGTATGTAGTATATCTACTTGAACCGTGCAGCATATTTGGTATGTACGTTGAATATAACTTTTTTATACTATTGTATAATACATAAATATGTATATGTATTTATGTATATATGTATGGTACATACTTATATACATATATTTAGTCGAGTCGTTCGTCTTTTTTTCTTGCTTCTGCTTATTCTTCTTTAATATCATCTTGCAGCATTTGACATTTTACGCCCAAATTTTCATTTCATATTATACACAGGCAATGAACTATGGCTCCAAATACCATTATAAATGAATTTTTGAATGAACTACGATTTGCTAAAAAGTAATTTCCTTAATTAAATTTGTCTCATCAGATACCTATAAAACTTAATAAATATTGCAAGTGATATGAATGCAGAAGTAATGATATGTATCCTTGTTTTAATTTTCGGCTTAAACTTACATATGAATGTACCTATGTTCTTATTTAAATTTCAGAAGACGGGTGAAATTCTAGAACAACCAACATTTGTTTCAAAAGAAATTAATTATAGTTGGAAAATTTTAATTGATATACAAATCAATACCATACAAACATAATGGAGTCGGCGGTGTGTATTCCAGATGAAGGTGATTTTGATGGCCAAAACCCAACTATGCAGGAATATGGACAGTACACTACCGTGTATCCGAATGCTCCGTTATATGCAACAAAAGGACCTGCCAGTATGACTGTTGGTCGTATGGGTTCCCAGTGTACTTATCGAACGGATCATCCTTCTGCGAAGATACTTGGTTCGCAGAGTAATTTAACAAATTCTGTACAGGAACTTAATGCGACAGTTGGCGTCCCAACAGAGCAAAGTGGAATGATTGCTTCAAATCTTCGTTATATGCAACCATCACAGTACGAAGAAATGTCAGAATATGGTATTAATCCGGTCATTCCTTTTCCATCAGAATCGCAATACGGAGAAGATGCTCCAGTTGCGTATGGATATGTCTCGGAAGCCAATTATGTTATGCCTTCGGTAAGTGCCAAACAAAATGCTTATGTCTCGCGACCATCCATGTTTGACGATAACCGAAATGGGGCTGAAGTTGCAAGTGCTTTGGGCATAGCACAGCAGAGCTTCGAAGACGCGCATGATTTCCAGAATAAAATGTCACAGCTTACAATCAGCTCATTTGGTGTTGTATCCCAACACATGCGTAATGGTGGAAAAGATGAAATCGTAGAAGGCTCTTGCAGCGACATTTGCTCTACTATGCGGTGGAGGGATCCTAATTTATCGGAAGTCATCAGTTTCTTAAATAATCCAAATAATGCAATTAAAGCGAATGCTGCTGCATATTTGCAACATTTGTGTTACATGGATGATCCCATCAAACAACGAACTCGTATTTTGGGTGGTATACCACCACTTATAAGACTTTTGTCGTACGAAGCACCCGAAATTTACAAGTAAGTACATAGTTATGTAGCTGTAGTGTATGCCATTAAGAAATATATTTGAATTTTGGACAGAAATGCTTGCGGGGCTCTACGTAACTTATCTTATGGACGTCAAAATGATGAAAACAAACGTGAAATAAAAAATGCTGGTGGCTTAGCGGCATTAGTGAATTTGTTGTGTCGTACGCAAGAGTCTGAGGTTAGGGAGTTGGTAACTGGTGTTCTATGGAATATGTCTTCTTGCGAGGACATTAAACGATTCATAATTGACGAGTGCCTAGCAGCTGTTGTCAGTAATATAATTCATCCACATTCCGGTTGGGATCCAGTATGTCCCGGCGAAACTTGTTTTTCTACAGTATTCCGTAACGCGTCAGGCGTTTTGCGTAATGTCAGCTCCGCTGGTGAATATGCTAGAACTCAATTGCGAAATTGTGAACACTTAGTAGAATGTCTTCTGTATGTGGTACGACAAGCAATTGAGAAAAACAATATTAGTAATAAGACCGTTGAGAATTGTGTATGCATTTTGCGAAATCTATCGTATCGCTGTCAGGAGGTAGAGGATCCCAATTATGATAAGCAGCCAATTTCGATTCCCACTAGGGCTTTATCGTCTACAAAAGGTGCAAGCAAAGGTCTACATACAATTTTTAGAAGTTGAGTTGACTTAAATTTTCTTTCAGGTGAAAATCTTGGTTGCTTTGGCACAAGCAAAAAGAAAAAGGCTCAATCGCAAATAGAGCATTTGATCGAAAGCGGTGGAGGGCAGTCGGGGTCAATAAAAAATTCATCAGATTCTGCAAATCGAGGACCCTTGAAGGGTTATGAACATTTGTGGCAGCCCGATGTAGTGCAATATTATCTGGCTCTGCTGCAGAGTTGTTCCAATCCAGAGACTTTAGAAGCCGCAGCAGGTGCAATACAAAATCTTTCGGCATGCTATTGGCAACCAAGCATAGATATAAGAGCTGCAGTTCGAAAAGAAAAAGGCCTCCCAATTTTAGTTGAACTTTTGCGTATGGAAGTTGATCGAGTTGTGTGCGCAGTAGCTACTGCCTTACGGAATTTAGCTATTGACCAGAGAAACAAGGAGTTGATCGGAAAATATGCAATGCGTGACCTAGTACAAAAGTTACCCTCTGGAAATCCACAGCACGATCAAAATACCTCCGATGATACAATTACAGCAGTGTTGGCAACTATTAACGAAGTCATAAAGAAAAATGCAGAATTTTCTAGATCTCTTTTGGACGCTGGCGGCGTTGAACGTCTCATGAATATTACAAATCATCGTCAAAAATACACATCTTGTGTTAATAAATTTGCTAGTCAAGTCTTGTTTACAATGTGGCAGCATCATGAGTTACGAGACGTATACAAGAAGCACGGTTGGAAAGAACAAGATTTCTTAACAAAGTTTATAGATTCGCACAGCGCATCTGCTCATTCACCCAATAACTCGAATAGTACACTTAACAGGCCCATGGCGTCACAGGGACGTACACGTTACGAAGATCGAACCATACAAAGAGGCGCTAATAGTTCCAATCGAAGCAAAGACCAGGAACAACAATCACAACAACAGCAACAAAGGCCTTGCCAAGATCCACAAATGCTCCGACAAATGGTATCTTAATCAAACTTACAAAAGATTTCTGATCAAAGCAAGCTCTATCACAAAAAAAAATATATAACCGTAAGACTCCTCATTTCTGAAATGTGTTTTTCTCTTTATTTTCGTTTTGTAGGTAGATGAATTCTCGTTGAATGGTGTGGTCGAAGACACTTATCAACGGCCTTCTGCATACACTTCCGCGGTACCTATGTATATACCCAACAGCGAAAGTACCCGAAATCCGCCTAATTAAAATACATAAATACCGTAGCCCATCACATGTAATTGTATATACATATATTATATTATATTATATAGAAGGAAAACCAGAAAAACAACATTTTACTTTTAAAGTGCGCACATATGGGGCATCATCACAACATCATCATTTTGAATACATAAAAAATGAGATAATCGCTTTCGAAGTTTATGATAACATTTCAGCAATTTAAAGCATTGTCAAATTTTAATTGAACGCGAAAACACAAAATACTATACAATACAAATTTATATTGCATAACACAGTTAAATTGCAATAAATAAAAATTAATAAAGTTCAGGCACTTACACAGCAAGCCGAATCCAAAAAAATAAAAACAAAAGAAAAACTTTACCATTGCATTTAATAAAACACCCATAAATTCTAAAAAACCGCTTTTATTTCGATATTTATATTACATTATATACATATACATACATACATATACATATGTATACATATGTATGTATGTATGTATATATCGCACTTCATCAACAAGAGGCTATTAACTTGAAATTTTAAAAATTTCAGTAGAGACGAAAAACTGTTTGCGGTTACATTTTAGGAGAATTTTAAAATCCGATGGCTTAATATAAAAAGGGCGTATCTCAATTTTTTTTCGAAATCGCGATTTTAACGTTTTCTGGGAGACTGTAGTCACTACACTTATCACAAAAATGGCCTCAAATGTGATTTTCGAGATGAAAGAATAATCGGAATACGTTGAAATTTTTACAGTAGATATATATTGATGGTTTTAGTTGATTTCTTGTAAAAAGTGAAAATTTAAAAATATTGAGTTAATATCCTCTTGTTGATTAAGTGCGATATATATTTATGGATATAAATAAGTTCATCGTTTCATCGCTCAAGACTTACTTGTTCATTTTGCTTCGTAATAATGTGGGGCTAATTCAGACAACCATTCTTCCTTGACAGCAGTCACGTTCCTCATATACGTTTTGCTCTTTTCATAAAGTTCGCAATAAGTAATATATTTTGGCTGTGGCTGAGAATAAATCGCAGAGTCACGATCTATATACATATCAGATTTACAACGCAAGTCCCTGTAAACGCCGGAAGGATGTAAGTAGGCTATCTTCATGAAATAACTCGAGACGATGCATTTTAAAATTTGTTCAACATTGCCATGACACGATACCAAAGGAATATTGTACTTGTTAACTAACCGATTGGCGAAACTGGTGCGTGCACTATGCACCCACATTAAATTGCGATGGTTTAAGTAATACTTGCGGCAAAACTCTTTACTTTTATTGTTGCCAACAAAGGCGGTATATATGTTTAACAACGTTACCAAATCGCTTTCAGCCACCTCAAACGCTCGCTTCGCCACTTGTTTATGACAATCAGCCATATGATTATTGGTAAGAATAAATATAGGTTCCACCTGCAACATGAGAGCTATTGTTAAAATCTCCTCGGAGCACTGGAATTCTTTTGAATTAAACAGCGCCTTGCTCAGTTGTGGACAGAAAGGTAGATCAGACATAAAAAAGCCAACGGGATTTGTAAGTTGTCCCTGATCGTCTAAGGCACCTGTAAACAATTTTAGAATTTTTTTATTCAGGTATGTGATGGGAAACGATAGATCGCTTTCAAAAGGCGTGATACATTCCGATCTAGATTAGAATTAATTCAAAAGAATACTTTGAAATAAACATATAACAACTATCCATTTGTGACCCATAATATGCCTACGGAGACTGCTCGCTATTCAGAATTAATCAACCCAATTATAAATGTTCCCGGGGAATTTTTTCTATTCTCTGTTTTTTTTTCTTACCCAAAGCTATTCTAAATCTGGCAAATTAACCTATTCTAAATAACTGGAGAATAAGCAAATGCCGGAGAGAGTAAAATCTGGATCTGCTGTGATTCCGGTGCTTATTTAAACTTTTATAAATAAATGCTAATACTATTGTTTTACATTTTTTTATTAGATTTTTAAATTGATGCATCAGTGCTTTTCAGAATGTTTGGGTAGAAAACTCCCAAAAAAATTCTATCTTTTTTTTTCTTGTATTTAGAATACCTACTTTTTCGCAGCGATTTCTTCCCCACGGAAATTGTATAAATTCATAATAAAGGAAATTGGAAAAGGTGAACAAATTCCCGAGGAATTGTTATTCATTATTTGGTTGCACATATACATACATATATACATTCTGTCAATAATGAGTTTGCACTTTGAATAAAAACACTTTAGTTAAAATTATTGGTAATTTAATGGCTTTTCTAAATGTCTTATTCTAAAAAATATATGTACATATTTTTATTTATTTATTTATTTATTGTAGTTCAGTCAATAGACAAATAATCCTTACAGACTAAGATAACATTCAAAGATAAGGAACTAATACTAAGGTTGTTTATAAAATTTGTATTAAAAAAGAAAAAAGAAATCTATCACGGATAAACATATATATACATATATATATAATATTACTTTGAAAAGTTTACAATTAAATTAAACAATTAAATAGTTTTGAGATCACAGTTATTTCAATAAACTAAAAAGAAGCAATTTAAACTCTGATTTTTCAGTGCTAAATTCGATAAAAGATTTTGAATCTTTTTGAATATTATAATTTATTTCGTTCAAGAAAGAGAATGTACGTGATAAGGTGCCATTACGAGAATAATCTGTACGATGAAATGGAACATCGAAAAGTTTAGCGAACCTCATATTCCTGGGAGGTATGTAAAACCGTATGGCATAAAGCAAATCAGGGCAATCAATAGAACCATTGATAATATCATATAACAGCAAGGCAGATTGAACTTTTCTACGAGACGCCAAAGTACGTAGACCAATAAACAAGCATTTAGATTCATATGGAACGGATGATAAATAAAGTAACGAGCGCGTAGCATATTTGACGAAAATGCGTTGAACTCTCTCTATACGAGCAATACGATTAGAGACATGGGGATTCCAAATAACAGCAGCATATTCTAGTTTAGACCTAACAAAAGACGTATAGATATATTTCAGAGTGTATGGATCAGCAAACTCAGATCAAGTTCTCTTCAGAAAACCCAGTATTTTATATGCTTTAGGAAGTAAATACTCAACATGAGCATCAAACGACAAGGAGTTATCAAATATAACGCCTAAGTCAAGCTTAAGATTAGAGGTATTCAACACTACACCATCAATATAAAAGGCTACAACACTGGGGGCAACAGACCTATAGAAGGAAACATGCACACATTTATTAATGTTCAGACTTAAACTATTTAGGCGACACCACTCACTAAGATTATAGAGCTCAGTTTGCATAATTTTTGCATCATGAATCGAATCTAATTTTAAGAAAAATTTTAAATCATCAGCATATAATAAATAATTTGATTTCAAGAAACAACTACCGATATCGTTAATAAAGAGGTTGAACAATAAAGGACCGAGTATACTACCCTGAGGTACACCCGACATTTGCAGATAAGGCACAGAACTATAACCTTCAATATTAACGGAACAAGTTCTATTGGACAAGTAAGACGTAATCCAGACTAAGAAATTAGAATGGAACCCCATTAACTTCAATTTAGATAATAAGACCGAATGCGATAATTTATCAAAAGCTTCTGAAAAGTCAGTATAAATCATCTCAACTTGGGCGCCGTTAACCAGGGCCTCTAAACAGTATTCCTTAAATAGCAACAGATTCGTTACAGTAGACCTTCCAGCATAGAAACCATGCTGGTAAGGCGAAATCCAACTCTTTGTCAGGAAGAACAGTTTCTTATGAATGATGTGCTCAAAAATTTTAGAGACACAAGTTAATTTAGAAATTGGCCTATAACACCTAACGTCATCTCTCCTTCCATCCTTAAAAATAGGAGTGACCGTCGCATACTTCCATAAATACACCCTCCTTAAGTGACAAGTTGAAAATAAAAGTCAATGCAGGAATAAAAGACGAGGCAGCCTTCTTCAATAAATGAGTACATAGGCCATCAAAATCAGATTTGAATGAGATCTTAGCCTGAATGATTGCTTCAGATACATCATCCTCAGACAAAATAAAGAATCCCACGTTTAAGTTAGTATGAGTCCCTGAAGTATTTTGTTAAAACTACAATAAATTTATAGATGTTTACAGCAGTGTTAAAAAAAAACTTGTCATCTGTTCGAAACAAAAAAGATATACAACAAGAACAAATTTCTACTTTATTGTACATTGCCAATAAACTCTTTGCACAACTATGTTTTTTCTCTTGATATTAATAAACTCTTTGCACAACTTGTATTTTTTTATCTCTTTTCAAATTATCTTTTCGAGCAAGCCTTTAACTTCTTTAAAACAACAAAACGGCCTCATAATTGTAAGATTTTGAAAAATTTCGAGTTGGTATCTCAAGAAAAGGAGTGGGTGTCCTTGCTTTTGTGGGCTCAAAGATAGACGGGCATGAATATTTGGAAATTTTATGGACCCAGTTACTTAATAGTGTGCAGAAATTTGGACTCATTAGGGAAAACAAATCAAAATTTAAATTTTATCAAGACAATGAACCAAAACATAGCTCACACATGATTCGGATATCACACTTACTATATAATCGCTCAAGTCGCGATATCAATACTATTGGGAACCGAAGGCTGTTTTAAAAAAAAATCGCTAAACGCCAGCCAAAATATGACCAAATGAAGTTAATTTGCCCAAAGAAAATATTATTGTACCAAATATTAAATATTCGAAAATGAAATTTTAAATCTTTCCACTGAAACCAAATACGCAAGAAATTTTTTTTGCAAAGGGTTTCTTGGCAATGCTGAATGAATCAGAAATTTGTTTTTGTTGTGTTTACTTTTTGTTTCGGTCAGATTACAAGTTTTTTTCGACACAATCTCTACAAACACCTATAAATTTATGATATACATACATACATATATACATACACATATATGTATATGTATATATAAAAATATTTTTTAGAATAACAATGTCATTAAATTACTAATAATTTCAACTAAACCATGTTTGTTTTCAATGTGCAAACTCATTATTGACAGACTGTATGTACATATTATCAAGCTTTCGATAGTTCGCTAGCCTTTGGTTTTCTTCGTCAGACAATTTTATAATTTACAGTCGAAGTTAACCAAAGGCTAGGGAAATATCGAAAAGAGAATAATTAAATGACCTTGAGCTTGATAGAATATATAATCAAATACATATGTATTTATTTATTTATGTTTTTAACCCCCGACCCCAAAAACGGGATGTTATAAGTTTGTAATGTGTGTCTGTGTATATGTGTGTCTGTACGAGTCCACGTACAGACCTTTCAATCAAAAAATTAAAGATAAAACTATTAAAAGCAAATTTTGAAATGATTCACAAACACATTACACCTCTTTTTCGTTTTCAAATTGGTTTTGTGTCTGAATCGTTTTTTATCACATGCCAGTACGTCTTACGACGTAGTCAAAATACATAGTTTTGAACTAAAACCACTCCAGGTTAAAATAAAAAGTCATGCAAATATTTCAACACAATAACTACAAATACAAAGAAGATTTTAAATTTTTTTCGATACATACTTTCAAAAACTATTTGTACTTTTTGTAACGTTCACCATGCTATGATTTTCGCTAATGATAAACAACAAAACAACGCTTTTGGTTTTTTGTCAGTTACATAAATTTCAATTTAAACTAAAAACCATATTTTTAACTCTTTCCGAAACTGTTAAGGCCTTATCCATAAAAAATAAATTTGGTTTACAAAAATTTTGTTGTTTAATAAACGAATTTTGTTTTGTAAACCAAAATTTTTTGTTTATGAATACGGCAATTGAGTAATTGCATTAAATTACCTAAAGCGTACAAACTTTCCAAGGCCGATAGAACATTTTTGGCAGGTGGAGGTGACGGAAAATCAAATCGTAAAATGTTATCCACAGCCAACGTTTTTAAATACAGAATGACGGAACACAAATCTGTCCTACGCATACTGGCGACTGATCTTTCCGGTAAGTTATTAAAGTAATCTTTGGTGTACAGACGATAAACTTCGGCTTTCTGATATTTGTTTTGCCAGTTTGAACGTAGTTCCGCTACAAATTTACTTACTGGTACAGTTATTTTATCAGTTTTGTTGCTTTTCGCCTGGAACCATTCCACCTGCATAAAACCACAATCGATCACTGAAAAAAATTTAAGTATACTCGTATATGTATACATATCTATATATAATGTACATATGTATGTATGTATGTATGTATGTATGTAATTATCGTTACCTTAATATAGAAAAGGCCTAACTCGTTTTTTTTAATTGATTTTTTTTGTATATTTTGATAGAAGAACCTCTAATGAATCAAAAAAATGCAAAAAATCTTAATTTCAAAAAAAAAATAAAAAAAGTCAACGATAAGTGTACGACTATACGAAGAAATGGAATGAATATAGAAGTTTTAGGAACGTTTGGTTGGTTTTAAAATTCATTTAAAAGTCTTAAAATATCAATTTGACGCTCAAGACTCGGCCAGACTAGCGAAATAAACTCAACAGATATCTTATATAATTAATTGGAAACCTTATATTTCTTCATGAATATTTAGTTTAAAATTAAAAAAAATTTGCTCATTCTTGTCAAATCTTGAGTTAATATTTTTAAATTATTACAACTTATTATATATTTACCATAATTAATTCGATTTTGGGTAACTGAATCCTGATGCAAATCCTGTGTAAATATAACATTACGCTTTCCTTGCATTTTTGGAAAAAAGATGGCATCTTTTTCATTTTGATGTGAGAATTTAAAGTAATTAATATTTTTAATGTGATCCATATTGATGTAGTTTTTCAATAACTCTATGGCTTGATTGATTTCATCCTCATTAGGTAAATACAAAAGGATATCTCCACCAAATGGGCGTTTCTGATGGATGTTTCTGAGAGTTTCAATAGATTTACTTATATAGTCCGCACACGGTAATTTCAGATAATATACGGACTGTTTTATATCCACATCATCTATTGACAAAACTGCGCACGTAAGTTGACGATTCTTGTGGTTCTGCATATTGAAGTATTCAGCAAAGAAATTCGCTTCTTTCATATTAGAGACGAGTACAATCTTTAACGTGGTTCGTTTTCGCAGGATCTTTTTTAGCAACGCCAAAACGGTATCGGTTAAAATATATCGCTTGTGCACATTATTCACTATTATAACGCCATAATTCGACAGCAAGGGATCCATAAACAATTCTTTTAACAACTGATCATTCGAAATATGCTACATAAACGTTGAAAGTATTTTTCTGAGTTTTATTTTATTTAATTTTCATAATAATTTACAACTTACATCAATTTTATAAAATTCCGATGTTGCAAGATGCACGGGAAATTTCTCAGAATATGTAAGAAGTCCTCCGTCATTTTTTTGTTCTACTACTGCTATCTTACCTTTTTGACTCCAACCCAAATCCTCTAAATACTGAAAAGATTAAAATACATATGTATGTATGTATGTATTTACAGGCGGTACAAGGAAAAACTTTTCCAACCAGAAAAGACATCATCGAATTGTTTTATTTAAATAGGATAGAAATACATACGTTTTAACTTATTTGCGTTATGTGCAAATTTAATATATAAATTTTAAAGCATAGAATATTTTGAAAAATATTTTGTCCCTCTGCATGATGAGTGGGTACACTTGATATTTATACGTTCACATTAAATTTGCTTTTTATTATCCAAACTATTATAATAATTTATAAACAATACACACCCACTTCATATTTTAACTTTTTTTTTAATAATACGAAAGGAAAAAAAGAAATAATACATACGTACATACAATATAAGAGTTATTTGTTACAATAATATTAATATAAAATAAGAGTTTGTTTCTATGTTATTCATCAAAATGATGTTGCATTATCCCTGCCACCAGCACTAGTGTTAAATATAAAGTTATGCGCTTCTAACAAATGCATTTCTGTAACGCAAAAGCAAACAAGTAAGATTACATAGCCACTGTATTGAATGGCTTTAAGGAATTCCCACAATTTATCGCAGAATATGCTGAGCAAGAGGCAATGCAAAAGCGAGTGAACATTTACGATTCGCCACAACCAAGCCACACAGAAGAACCACGTTGACTTAAACACGATTTGTTGACGAGAGATTTGCAATGGTGTAACATCGTTTCTCTCAAGCATATCTTGATAGACGGCGATATAGCGGTTCCATGCTGTGGAGCTAAGTAGTAATTGACCCGTAAAACTGACAACTTTCTTTGCAACCTTGCGAGTGGTGGGCTTTAGTTTAGTCTTAGCTGATGCATCCGGGACACGAGTATCAACCATAGGTAACTGAAGATAGCCTCGTCTAGGTGGATTATTTTTTAGATAAAGAAATATCCCCAGAATAAGGGCAATACAGCCCAATCCATCACAAATGCCATCCACGTAGTATCCCGTTGTTCCCACTTCAGATCGTTCACCTCGAATATTCTTTTTTACGCGCGCTACATGACCATCCAGGTCATCTAGAAATGTACGAAACTGAAACATTACTACTCCTAGTCGCCTGTATCCCAAGCTATCTGACGAAACTAGTTTGCCGGCAACACAAGCCACGCCCACATGGAAAAATGATATCATATTTGCGGTAATGAACGTTGATCGGGAAAATCCAATAACATTATCAAAAATTGTGGCCAAGGGTGCAAATATATAGTGATTAGTATGATCCAGAAGTAATGCTTTTACCGTAACATGGCACAAAGGGTTTAAATCACATTTTATCCATGTATCCGACTCGTATGATATTTCAATACGCTGAGGTATATCTGTGGCGGTGTTGGTGTTGGTGGTGGTAGTACTGGTTTTATTGAAGTGATAATTTCTTTCTAGAGGGTAATTTTTTATGCGCAGGTACAGCTGGACATCCATGTATATGTAGAAAAAGATCAAGGCTACCAGAAGTCCCAGCAAAAGTTTACTGACTTGACTACTCGGTCCCACCATATTTTATTTATTGTTGTTTTGGAAGTTGTAATATGGATTACAAATGATTTTGTTTGATCGATTTGACTTTATTAATACTACTTGTACTAATGATGCTACACATATGTGGCAATAAAACTGTTTGTGTTGTGATCTGAAACAAAAATAAATAAAGGAAAGTCGTGATGTATTTGTATATACAAGTGTACCTACACATGTATTTATGTACATTTTATTTATTTATTTCCTCCTGCCTACACGCAAAATATAACTTTTTTTATCACTAACCAATTTATTAACTCTGTAAAAATTTTAATCCGGCCGAATTCGATCATGTCTTTAGCAAGTTTCAAGTTAGTAAAATCATATGTAATTACCTGAGGCAAACCAAGAATCCCTATACCAAATTCTGTGGCTAATATTGTGATTTGATATTTTTCAATGCAAAAAACAATATTATTTTTTGTTCTGTTTTTAACTGTGACATCTGAACCGATAGTAGACCTTATGTTCTGATAGCCGGCTAATAACTCTTCTGTATCATCTGTAATTAAATTTTTTTAATATTTTACTAAAATGGGAATTCTAAGGACATCAGCATATACACGCATGTGTATGTATGTATGTAACCTTTCTAAATAACAAAAACTTCTACTGTCCCTGCATTAATTTTTTACTTTTTGTACTTAATTATTGATTAACTTAAACTTACTACATACTTGAATATATTCCTTTCGAGTTTACGTCATATTTTTTTTATAGAAATTATTGTTTTATTATTTTCTAAGAGTGTCAGTAAAACTTCGTTCCAAAGGCAAATTTCTATTTATATGAATGTATATACTTGCCATATGGATGTCGCAGTATGGACATAAATATATATCTACATAGTATGTATATACATTTTTATTGAGTAAAATACACATAAAATATGTACCTGGCTTCAAAAAATTAACACTTTCACCATCTAATGTATTCATCACTGTTATTTTAAGAACATGGAATTATTTCCAATTTTCAAAAGTTGTAAAATAAATTGTTGCACATCAAATTAAAAGATTATTGAAAAAATAAAAGATAACACAATTATCTGTCACTTGCGAATGCAAATTATTTGTATATACATTTATGTATGTATATGAATATGTGTGTATAACAGGGTTGCATATCGAATATATTTGAAGGTCCCAATTTACACTATGGCTTTTGTAGCACATACATAAATCTACCCAGATAACCAAAGCATTCGTAAATAATATCGCATTCGAATGTTGCGTAATCATTTCTCGGACAAAACACTCGAGAACGGCTATCGTAAGCGGAAAGAGAAAGTGCCACAAAACATTTTTCTGTTTGTCCAAAGGAATAAAAAAAATTCTTATAAGGATATAAAAAAATTTATTGAGAAAAGCCTAAGCGTTTGCTTCTTTCAGTTGCAAAAATTTTGATTATTGCTAAGTCTGTACCTACTATTAGAAAGAAAAAAGAAGCACCAATAAATACACGAAAAACACAAAAACCGCAACCCTGTCAAGCTGGTGAATTAAGATCACCTAATGTGAATTCGCCTTGATGTTGACATCCAACATATATTTCAAGGCGAAGCATATATTCAAATTACAAGCGTCACCCCAAGGCGAGTTCACATAACGTGATCTTAATTCACAAGCTGACATAATTTCTCTGCTGTCAAATCAACCAAAACGTTAGGAAATATTCTGAAAGCAGGAAAGTTTACACTAACAATTATACAAGGCGAATACGCAGAGTTGCAAATTAAGGCCACCTTATGTCAATTCGCCTTGCGTCACCTGATCTCTTGCGACCACCTAGTATGGATTCGCCTTGTGATCAAGTGAATATTTTCGCCGATTCTAATTTGATAATCCTTGAAGGGGGAATTCATATGAACGTGCCTTGGTCCGTTAAAAGGCAATGTGTGTTGACATCCAACGTATATTCAAATTACAAGCGGCGAAAATAGTCACCTGATCCCTTGCGACTACCTATTGTGATTTCGCCTTGGTTTGTTAGTTGCCAACAGGGATGGCAAAATTGGTACAATTGTACCTTTTTTGGTACTATTCAAACTCCGAAAGTACAATAGTACACCAATGACTAATTTAGTACATTTAAGGAATGTCCTCGGGGTGGGGGGGGGGGGGTAATGTAATTCGATTCGAAACGAAAACTGTTCGAATTTGTATGTTATTAACATTGCAATTCGAACACATTTCCGTTCGACTCGGATTACATAATAACCCCCCAGTTTCACTCCGTATTTTTTTTCAAACGATTGCACATGTCAATTTTCACTTTTGAACCATGAACCTCATATTCTTCTCTTGAAAACAGCCTTTGAGAGCAAAACGCAGCGAGAAAATAAAAAAATGTGAACTCATTTTCCAAATAATTTTTCTTCTGGATTCAGATGCTAGAGCACATGCTATTAACTTGTATACGATTCGATAGCCAGAGCAAAATCTATTATTTTAATAACAACAAATACCTATGTAATTTTAACTAAAAAAATATTTCAGTACAAGGTCAAAAAAGTACAATTTTAAAATTATCAATGCCATAACTGGTTGCCAACACTTATTGTTACCAAATGCGTCAATGTAAGGATCATAGAAAATTGACCTTATTATGAGTGTCGTATTACGACTTCGGCGATTTAGTACTAGACTATTAAAGAAAATTGCAACCTTTTTTCTTTAATGTAGCACAAAATCGCCGTAGTCAAAATACGAAACTCATAATAAGCCCATTTTTTCTCAACAATCTGGAGGCGTTAAATCTCGTTTTTTTAATGTGATTCTCAATAAATAACACATTAAGAGCCTTGCTACAACCACATGAAGCTTTTAGCTACCTAATTATGTATTATAATTATTATACTTTTTTTTTTGTTCTATTTGCTTTGTTTTGGTCCTCGTGCAATTATAAAATTATTTTAAGAACGCTTGAGCCGCACTAGGACTAACAGTTTTTAAGTACTTTGCAGAAGAAATAAAATTCATAAAAAAACTCATGTTAAATTAGAACTTTTTTTTATTTTTTCGAAACTAGTGTTTTTAGATTTTGCTTAGGGAATCCTGTATAATTTTTTTAGTTCTCTTCAACTTCAGCCTCTTGTTCTTCCTCGAATTCGGCATCTTCATCGGCGGTAGCTTCTTGGTATTGTTGATATTCAGAAACCAAATCGTTCATGTTGCTTTCGGCTTCTGTGAATTCCATTTCATCCATACCTTCACCGGTGTACCAATGCAAGAAAGCTTTTCTGCGGAACATAGCAGTGAATTGTTCGGAGATACGTTTGAAGAGTTCTTGGATAGCGGTAGAGTTGCCAATGAAGGTTGCCGACATTTTCAATCCTCTGGGTGGTATGTCACAAACAGCTGTTTTTACATTATTAGGGATCCATTCAACGAAGTATGAGCTGTTTTTGTTTTGGATGTTGAGCATTTGCTCATCGACTTCCTTCATTGACATGCGTCCACGGAAAATGGCAGCTACGGTCAAGTAGCGACCATGACGAGGATCACAAGCAGCCATCATATTCTTGGCATCAAACATTTGTTGAGTAAGCTCAGGAACAGTTAGAGCGCGATATTGCTGGGAGCCTCTGGATGTAAGAGGGGCAAAACCAGGCATGAAAAAGTGAAGACGGGGGAAGGGAACCATATTGACGGCTAATTTGCGAAGATCAGCATTCAACTGACCAGGGAAACGCAGACATGTTGTCACACCAGACATAGTTAACGACACCAAATGGTTCAAGTCACCGTATGTGGGTGTGGTTAGTTTTAAAGTGCGGAAACAGATGTCATACAAGGCTTCGTTGTCGATACAGTAGGTTTCATCTGTGTTTTCAACCAACTGATGTACTGAGAGTGTGGCATTGTAAGGTTCTACAACAGTGTCTGATACTTTTGGGGAAGGTACAACTGAATATGTGTTCATTATTCTATCGGGATATTCTTCGCGGATCTTCGAAATAAGCAAAGTACCCATACCAGACCCAGTACCACCACCCAAAGAGTGAGTTAATTGAAAACCTTGCAGACAATCGCAAGATTCAGCTTCTTTCCGTACCACATCTAATACCGAGTCCACCAACTCTGCACCTTCTGTGTAATGGCCCTTAGCCCAGTTGTTGCCGGCACCAGATTGTCCAAAAACGAAGTTGTCTGGGCGGAAGATTTGACCGAAAGGACCGGAACGAACCGAATCCATGGTGCCAGGTTCCAAATCGACCAAAACAGCACGAGGTACATATTTTCCACCTGATGCTTCATTGTAATACACATTAATTCGTTCCAACTGCAAATCGCTGTCACCATGGTAAGCACCGGTAGCATCAATGCCATGTTCATCAGAAATAATTTCCCAAAACTAAAAATATATAAAAAAATAAAAAGTAAATTGAATAGGTATATCCTTACAGTATACATATATTGATTTTTCACTGCAGGTATGCACTATACATATGTACATATGAATATTCAGGCACACTACGTATGTATGTATGTATGTAAAATGTACCTACTTTAAAAATTTTAATCTCTTGAAGAGGGTGTGTTTGCTTGACTTTTTAAGCGAAATGCATCTTTGCAGACTTTTGGAGAGCTGTTGAGTAATCATGTCCTCATTTAAAGGGGTTGAAATAAGTGTATATAAAATATGCATGTTCTTATTTCCTTGACAACCAATAAAGCAGTGAGTCATTTTTTATTTATTACATACTTCGTTCGTACCACCAACCCATACTATCAACTTTTATTGATTTTTTTATATCTATATAGGTACATACTTTATTTACCTATTATGGTTGCACAAATTGACACTTAAAACAATTTAATAAATTAAAATAACAATTTAAAAACAAACAAAAAAAATCTAGTGTATGTTGGTGCTGACATCACTTCTTTTCCTTACTATTAGCCAAAGAACACCATATTTGGAAGACTGGTTAAATATTTACAAGTGCTCATACCTACAACTATGTATGCATGTGTGTATTCATCATGTGGGTTGGCTAAGCAGAGTTTAATAATAAAGCGACACATAAATATACAGATATATATGTATGTAAAACTGCAGCTGTTCTAAATTACCACATAAAATAAAAACAAGGTTTCTTGCAAGTAAAAGTGGGTGGGAGAATGTATTTGTTTTTAGTAAACTCATATGCCTACCTATTTATTACCGTCTGAACATATTTTACTTAAGTGAGTAATGATAAATCTCAGCTTCTACCATAAAGCTAAACTATGACACAATCAAGCGCAAGCAATTTAACTAACTTTTGCGGAGGTAGACTAATAATGTCGAATGAGATCACCATCTTTATTATACCATTAACCAACAACCATATGGCGTGTGATGTGTAACTATTTCTCAGTATGTACGTAATTACATGCATAAACAATATGTACTAATCGTCCTTACAAACTAAAAGCTTCATTTGCGAAATCTCGTTTCTATAAGTGCCTCAATCGATATATTTTGTTTAAAGGTAAAATAATTGAATATCATGAATTTTTATAGAAAAAGAACGACTTGTGGTAGGTTTACTCTGCAATTCAAAACGAAAGAAAATGCTCTCGAATTTGCCTATTAACTAACATTCAAATTCGAAAGTATGTACATATTTGCTTTCGTTTCGAATTACAGAGTAGACAACTTATTCAATTTCTTAAGCAGAAATGAATATATGACGTGGTTTAACCCACAACAGAAATTCATAAGAAACTATGATATTTTGAAACAATTTAAATTCATCAATAATTCTGAAAATTGCTCTTCTGAAGTTTCGATTAATTGCTTCGAACAGTTATGAAATAAAATAACTACGATAAGATTGATGTTTGATGCATTATTGATTGACTCGAGGTTAAATAAAATATGTATGCATTGAAAGGATAAATGCACATATTACTATATAGATACATACGTAAATTCATGAGATATGTATGTGCATACGTTTACTTATAGGAATATATATACCTCTGCACATTAATATATACATGTGTATATATGTATTATTTATTTGTATATATACCTACATACATACATATATCGCTCATTTACTCAGTCATAACTAAAAAAAAACTAGTTTGCCATACAACGAGTTTGTAGTTTTGAATTTACTAACAACTTAATAGAAAAATGTTTATTATTCTCTCAAGAATAGAGTATACAAGATTTCATATGAAATTTTTAAGCAATAGGAAGAACAACGATGAGTTGTATTTATGCATTAGTTGAAAAGTTTAATTTTTCGAATTACGACGTTATTTGAGTAAATGAGCGATATACATATGATGTATATAATATTGTCATTAAAGAACCTACTATTTAGTAATATAATACCGATTCAACTTTGCAGAAATTAAGTGCATGCACTCTATTTTCGACATTCCAATGCAAATTTTGCCCAATAAGTCTCCTCCTATACATCAGTTTTTAAAGTTGTAACATAAGAGAAAACCGCACCCATCTGTTTTCATTTCTTTACGTGGTATACATACATATTGTAGTGTAAAATGCATACCACTATGAATTATTACTTTTATATTCTATTTTTCTATATGGATGATTCACAAGATGTGTACATACATATATGTATGTAAATATCTACATTCAGATATGTAAATTTTGCAACAACTGTACTTGGCATATTTGAAAAAAAAACCTTTGAAATCTAGGTTACATATATCGATTGTTATTACAAGTTAAAACTTAAATATTTTTATACACACAAATTATGTGTGTAAACTTTAACCATCTTTAATGTGTAGTTTCCACAATGCAAGCAAACGACTTGTCTTAAGAAAATATAGGAAAAGCTCTCAAATTTTTGAGTGATTCCTATACAAATTTTGTAGACAAGTCGATCGCTTGCACTGTCGAAACTACACATAAATCATATCAACGTCACTAGCCGGTTTGTGAAATTGTTAACAGAGGTGAGACACAAAACAAGTTTTAAATATAGCGTCACCATTTTTATCTTGTAAAAATAGCGCCATACATATTGAATGCGAAAGCAAAAAATTTGGATAACAAAATGGCGGAGTGATGCTTATATAGCGAATTTATCAAAGTTTTTACTTCCAAAAAATCGATATTCCTCCGAAATCATTTCTCAAGTTCCATGTATATATATATGAACACATACCTTGGCTCCGATTTGGTTTCCGCATTGACCGGCTTGAATGTGTACAATTTCTCTCATTTTTATTTTTGAATTAATATAACAAATGTAAGATTCTTATTTAAAAAACTTTTACGCACAACCACAACGGTAAACTGTCAAACACTTTCTGAAATACCGACAAGCGGGTCAGTCGTATTTATGCAAGCAACCACGCCTTTGCAGAAAAGTCTGCGCTGTTGCAGATGCATGCATGGTTGCCAGATTTGACGATGTATCGTAAAAATAGCATTTTGACGACTGGAGGATTTTCGCTTTCAATACGACGATTTTATAACAATTATAAATTGGCACCATCTTTTAAAACCTTAAACCAGTTTTGAGCACAGAATATGAATTATTAGTGTATGGTTTTGAGTTTGACGAAGAACTTGGCAACTTTTGCTAGAATATGCAATAAAAATAAGGAACAAAATACAATCAATCTTAATTTTTTGTATTAATAATTTTGGAAATAAATATTTTTAAAACCTGTCATTGTACATATCAACTGAAACAACAGAAATATAAAATTAATTTCATCAAATTCAAAAACTTCCTAATTTATGAATATTTCTTTAGATTGTGTGTGTATTTTGTTGTTGGATTTTAAAGAAAAGCTACGATATTTTGCATTTACCCTCATTTGCATATTACTTCAAAGATAATTTAAAACCTTACTCCTACAATATTTTTGTAGAAAAAAATTCTTTTATTTTCCAAACGAGTTTTCTCATTTTGTAACTGAGATTTTTGAAAAAAAAAATTCATTATGAAGAAAAAGGACTATACGTCGGTTGGTTTCTAGCTTGCGGCGCAGTATATTCAAAATACATTATGTCTGCAGCAAACCAGAAACCAACCGACGTATAGTTAATTTAGACGATTATGACGACTTATCGTTAGAAATTTGACGAATTAATACCTATTTCATCTGGCAACTATGGATACATGGTTGATTGCTTAGTACAGATTTAATGCAACCAAGTAACAGCAATGTATATATATGTATTGAAAAGTTTTAGTACCGAACAAAATGCAACACTATTATTATGATTTACTCAGTGTTGCATATATTCATGACTTACACAGACCAGTTATTTATGAAGCAAGTCACTTACATATTCTTAAAACTATCTGTTTCCTTAACCACAGGCAGTCTGTTTTCAATTTTCTTTGAGTTCACCTAATTGAATTTGCTTTAATATATGTATATGCTGCTCGTTTTGAGAACTAAAAATACCTTGATATACCTGAACATGGAAATCGCACGTATTCACCACAGCAAAGAAGTATTTAGGGTAGTATATATAATCTAATTAGTTAATATCGATTTTGGCATTTGTTATAACAGAAAATTGTGTCATCTAGACACAATGGCCTGTCACACACGAGACTAATTTTTATGCCGCACAATTTTTGTTTTTTTAAGAACACACGAGACTAATTCATCCGACATAAAAATGTATGCGCATACACAGCTTTATGTGTTTTAGTGTTTTTTGTATGCATTTGATATTTGCTGTTTTTTTAAGTTATGTGTGTATTGGTTTTGTGCTGGTGATGCGGGGTTGTAGCTGGTTGAAAAATTATGCCAAACACGAAACCCCTCTCTTTGCCTCTCTCACCAACAAACTGGCATGTTATGCCAGCACAATTGTTCTCGTGTGTGAAAGGCCAATGAATCTGGCTTGAGCACAGCCATGATACAATTATACTAGGTACATGCACGACTACAACAATTGGAATTTTGTTGTATTTGTTGTTATAAACAAACGATAAATTGTCAGAAACAAATGTCTTTTGTTTATAAAAAATTGCAATTACAGGGCAACTAAAGTACAATTGCAGACGCGGCATTCCTGCATGATTATAGTTATTCAGTGTTGCCATTCTGTGTGTAGTTAAATAGTGTGTAATTTCTACTCACATGTGTAGGCCATGGAATTAAATTCTTGTATAATGTCTGTGAAATTCTACTTTGGGTTCTATTTGTATTTATTTTTCTTTTAATTTTAACCTACACAAAAGATGTGTAGTGTAATTTTCTTCAATGTTTAATTGCAGACACAGCCTTGTGTAAATTCATTGGCAACACTATAAACATTTTATTCACACACATACACTAACATTTTTGCAGCTTGTAAACAAAGTTTGACATTTATCTGCAATGTATACAGTAACAGGCTGGGCTTGTGCATGTACCTGTTATAATTGTATCATGAGCACAGCATACCAATTAATTATCAGCTGTTTCTGAACTGCCACCTTATGAAATGGAATACACTTCAGTTTTCTTCTACCACAGCCAAAAATCTCTTACATAGTATCTGTGGCAACAAGGAAAAAGTGCTTAAGTCAAATTTTACACTTTTGTAGGAGAGCACTTTAAAGCTTTCAAGTCGATTTTTAGAAATTTATTTCTTTTCACAGTAAAATTGGGTAATTCTCTTTTAACCTTTATTTTTTAAGCAAACATCGTTCTATATATATATATATATATATATATATATGTATATGTATGTATACCAAAGTATAACCTAAATTAAGCTATTGTTTCAAATGAGGTTAGACGTTTAAAAGAGATACATAACTAAGTGGCAAGTCATAGTGCTATAGCTTCTTGAAAAATCCCACAAATTGAGATTTTGACCAGGGGTACTTTCGAGTACGCAGATTACGGATTAGCTCAAAACCAGCTTATCTCGACTTAAGCACTTTTTTCTTTTTTCCACAGATATAAAGGTGGTTAAATTTTAATGGGCGACATCGGCCACCCACCATAAGCACCCTTTATATACATATCTGGGCATATATTGAGTTGCGATAATATGATTTATATTATATGTACATAATTGGTTTTTCACATTAGTGATTAATGACAGTGCGTTGAATACAAATTTACCTACGTTTTGTTGTAGACGTGAACATTTTGATTTACTTTGCACTTACAAATTAACAGCCTCATGCATATGTATGTATCAATATTGAAGGACCTGATTTTTTAAATTCTTTGTTAAGTTTGCCTAAATCTTTGACATTTGGAAACTTATCAGACAGATATATTCAGCCTCATTCATTACGGTTGGAGTATTTTGAGTACGCCTAGTACTAGATTACAGAAAAATTTTGCGGTTTTCAAGCTGATTATTCAGTTGGGAGATTAGCTTAAATGTCCAAAAAAAAAATTGGGATATTCTAGAAGGATATGTGAGACTATTCAATTAAAAAGGTCTCGCAGAAAAGCAATAGAATTTATATATACACACAAATATTTAAGAAAACACACATAAAAATTAAAGGCGATATGAAAAACTATAAATTTATAGTATAAGTCCAGGCTTAAACACTCTTTCATTATTGGCACTGAGTTAATAAAATAGCGGAAGTAATACTTAAAAAATAAAAAAAATAAACAATAAAGAATATTTCTGCATATTTTTGGGAGCAGCAAGTAGGTACATATGGAAGTACTGCTCCTGTATTTTTTGTCGCGAAAATACATAGATATTATAAACATATGTATGTACATGCATACGTACATACCCTCTAGTCAACCTAGAACCATATGTCTCTATGTCAACACTCTTTTCTCTAGCGACAATTGCACTAGTTGAAATGTCGACAATTTTCCTTTTATGCGCGAGTAGAGATACGTTAGAGACAACAGTTCCAATGTATTTCTGTTGATATTGCCAATGAACGCGTCAATAGTTTGTTTTTCTTTTTTATTATGCTATGCAATAATGTTAAAAACTTACGTACATATGTATGTAGGTATGTATGTATTTAAGTTTGTTGGCCCAACCCTTATTAAATTGTAGACGAGGGTCACTAAAATGTACTAGTGATTCTTTAGTTCAAATGTCTCCATATGGTCGTAAATGAATAGTGCTAAAGTCTACTGGTAGATTTTCAATGACAACATTATGTTATATGTCAATAGGCAATTACATTGGCTGCGGTACACCTATTCAGTTGTACTATTGACAATGTCATTAGTAAATCACTACAATTTTACTATTACATGGAGCGAGGAAATATCGATATTGTAGACTGGAGCCCCTAAAATTTACTAGTGAATCTTTGGTTCCAATGTCTCCATGTGGTCCCAAAAGAACTACTTAGTCAGTATTGCTACAGTCTAGTGGTGGATTTTCAATGACAAGCTAATGTTAAATGTCAATAGATAATTACATTGGCTGGGATACACCTGGTCAGTAGTACTACTGACAATGTCACTAGTAAATCACTACAATTTCACAATTCGCATTTTCTGCAGGGTATGTATGTATGCTTATGCATCTGAAATAGATGTCTACTTCTGTCGTATTGCATAACCGTTGTTTAAGGAGTTTCCAACCATACCTATTACAATGATTTTTGTTTCTTTATAATATGCATACATACACACATATGCATGTACTATGTAATAGGTACCTATAATTTCGAACAGATGTATCATGTTCTCAAACAAAAAACCGTGTGCATGGATTTTTCTAATAATATAATATTTACATAGATTATGTAGCAATAGGCACATACATACATACATATGTACATACATATTTATTTATTTAATTTAATAGGTACCTACCAATATAACCTAGCCATAAATAGGACATAAATGGTTACACATTTCTACTAAGATAGTTTACCTTCCCAGGTAGCATTTTGTATCATAATCCAATCGTTTCCGAATCAGCTTGACGGGAAAAATAACCGTATATGAGCTCATTTTTCGATCATAAATGATACTCCCGTTGTGAGAAAATGGTACCCTACTGATGAATCATACCAAAGAATCAGTTATGATACGATTTGCTGATTATTTTTGAGCAATTTTCATATTAAATCATTTAAATCACCTTTTTGCGGTTTATTTGCATGATGTTCCTCTATTTTCAAGAAATCATTATTTGATCATATAGATGAATCATAAGTAAATCCTCCTTCAATCGCCCAAGTGATAAATCACTTTTTAATCATCAAAAGCGATCTGTAGAGAATCATATAAGATATTTCTGCCAAAAATTATCACCCAAATGCTAGCTGGGTTATCAAATGTACATATATACATACATACAAATTAATAAACCGTAAAATATCACAAGATTATGTACATACGTATAGGCGAAAAATAAAGAGCTTGAAGTGTACGTTGAACGAATTTGCATATAAATTTTGACTAAAGCATGCTTGAAGTTCAAATTAATTTATTTTTTTGGATACGGCCGTCAACAATTAGAAAAGTTTGCTAGAACAATACCTATCACTAGAAATTAGTTTATACATTTACAGTGGCTTAAACATTGATGTAAGTCGGTGGATGCATGCATGCATGTTCACCACGGTTATGTTGCGAATGCATCTAAACCTGTTGGAAATTAAAAGAAGAAAAATACCTATTGCTTCGACAACAGTTTTATAAGATTTTTTTTTTCGCTATGCGCATTTGTAAGCCAGTTAAGATGTCATTTTTTTAATTAATTTTGTGTTATAAAAATATATGTATGCACATATGTATGTACATATATATATTTACATACATATATGTATACTACATCCATACATATGCATATAAATTCACACTATATGTACGGTATAGTGAATTAAAAGAAATGTTATCCGAAAAAACTTCTTATCAAAACATGAAGGTAAATTACTATTGTTAATGCAATATTGTGCAAAAATGTTTAAGTGAATGTGTAAGTATGTACATATGTATGTACATACATACATACTACATACATACATAGTAAGTACAAGCAGCATTATACAATTTTACGCTTGAAAAATAGACATTTTTCAAAAACGATTTCTCCACTTTATGTTTACTATTTCTGTGGAAATAAGCAACAAATAATTTGTAACGCTATTATCTTAAATTGATTGAGTTTTCCAAACGTAAAACAAATTATTTTTTTTTTCATAATCACGCTTAGAGTGAAAAGTCTCCTCTATGTTTTGTGCCTATTAACACTTTGAATGATGTCCAAGCTATACGATGTGCGGAGTTTCATCCTGATGGTAAAATTTATGCTGTTGGATCGAATTCGAAAACTCTCAGAATCTGCATGTATCCGTCACAGATCAATATTAGGTACTTATCACTTTGACACATTATTCATACATACACATACATACATACCGATGGTCACAAGTAGAAAGGCGTATTTTTATTACATTTCACACAAATTTATTCCAACAGTGTAAAAAATAACGCTCTTACAAGCAGTTGTACTGTTTCTATTATGTTTATACCTTCTCCTGTAGTTAAAATTATTTGAGTTAAGGCCTTTCTACTTGTAATCAACGATACATACATATGTACATATTAAAAAACTTAAAATTTGCTTTAAAGCCGTATTCAAATGTTTTGTTTACTTGCAAAAGATTTTAAAACAAGATTTGTATGGAAATTTGTTTAATAAGCCCTTTGTAAAACAAAATCATTTTGTATAAGTCCCTATTAGACTTAATAATCGATTATGAATATGGAGCATTGAAGGAGCGGTTGTCTATGTGTGTGTATATGTATGTATATATGTATGTACATATGTACATATGTAAGTATGTATAACATTGATAAGCTATTTTTCAGCAAATCCCAAACGTTTCAAACTACCGTCATTTTTAAACGTACCAAGCACCATAAAGGCTCAATATATTGTACTGCGTGGTCCAAAGATGGCAAGTTTATTGCCACAGGTTCCAATGATAAATCGGTTAAAATAATGCAATACAGTGATGAAAATAAGCAACTCGAGGGACGTGAAATTGAATTGACAATGCATGATGGCACAGTTAGAGATTTGTGTTTTTTGGAAGATTCTTCTAACGAAAGGAAACTATTGGCGAGTGGTGGGGCTGGTAATTGTAAAATCTATATTACCGACTGCAATGTTTTGTCACCACCACAAACGTTTGTTGGACACACAGGGCACATTTTTTCAATATACAGTTGGGAAAATAATTTTTTTGTTACCGGATCACAGGTTGGTACATGCGCACTTACATACATTTAAGTATACATGTACATAATACATACATACATATGTATACATATATCGTTACCTTAATATAGAAACGCCCTAACTTATTATTTTTTTTAAATCGATTTTTTTTGCATATTTCGATATGTACATATGTACAATACTCGAGTTCAAAAATGTAACGAGTTAGGGCGTTTCTATATCGATGTATTGATTGATATGTAACTATCGGCGGCCCCATTCCATAACATGCTAAGTCGACATAGCATGTTATGCTGGGAATATCATTTCTGAATTCATCGTTCATTACCTTAGATTCTGTAAAATTTTGATAGTAATCGGACTATTCTATCAAAAGTTATGAGCAAAAATGTACTTAGCATAATTTGTCAATTTTAAAAAACCTCCCTTTTAAATGTTTTAAATACACTTAGCATGATTTAGTTTGCAATTCAGTACTAAAAAAAATAAATAAAATTTAAAATTTTCTCCAAACTAAAACATGCTATATGTAGTTAGAGGGCCATTCTAGGTGAGAAAGGGCCACCAGATAGATGCTAACGCCCCTATATAAGCCGTTACAAAAATTGGCATAAAGTTAGCATAAGTGGCAAAATTGAATATTCACCCTTATTCCAGTTGTCGACGTCAACGTCACTTTAACACAATACCAAACAATTAGGGCTTGTTTACTCTTTATCGAGAATAATTTTGTGCTACTGACAGTCTATTTCCATTCCCTAAGGTGCAGAAAATAGCATAAAATTGCCAAAAGGAGTCAGTTGCTTTCGACAATGGGTACACAAGCGCCAATTTTTTTGGTATTGTGTTAAAGTGACGTCGATGTCGACAATTGGAATAAGGGTAATTATCTTAAAGAGTTTTGCCATGAAACTTCACATTAAAAATCATGCTAAGATTACTTAGAGTGGGTTAAAATTAGGTAATGCGACCATTTTTAATGTCAAATTGTATGGAGGAACTCGTTAACACCTAATGCAATTTCGTCACTTATGCTAACTTCATGCCAATTTTTGCTTATACATAGGGCCGTAAGTCTACTAAGAGGACAATCTTAAGTATTCTATGTCACTTTTAACTATGATCTACAACAAATTTAGAAAGTTAAAATAAACTAAAAAAATTCTATTGCAATTATTATATGATTACAAAAAGTCTCCAGTTTCTATCTTATAAAATTCCCCAGATATCATCAATAAACTTTGAAGGCGTTTATCTCAAAACTAGCTTTTTTTACTTAGCATGTTTTAGAATGGAGCCTTCGATATGTACATTTGTTTATAGCTTCCTTTTAGTTTGAGTTTATGTTTTTGAATGCCCCATCAGAGTTCGGGTATTTTGTTTGTTGTGTCAGTTAATTTGAATGTCAACCTTATATACAAAATAAAATAATGTGAGGGTGAATATAGAGAAGTCCGAAGAATGATTTTTAATAAAATGTGTAGATAGTAACATCGATATAAAAATGGGTGACCATTCCATAGAAACAGTTGAGAGCATGGGGATTATAGTAAGTATAGAACGATAGATACGATCGAACATTTATATAAAAATAAAATTATTATGTATGTTGCTTTTTTCTCTAAAGGAACAGGAAACTATTTTTTATGACTAAGAACTTCAAGCTTCCACTTTTTCTAATTTAATTTTTCATTAAACAAAGAATTTTATCTCGTAAATTTTTGTATTATTATTGTAGTAGTAGGATTATAGTAGTATAGAACGATAGATACAATCGAATATTTATATAAAAATAAAATTATGTTGTTTTTTCCTCTAAAGGATTAAGAACTTCTTTTTATGAATAAGAACTTCAAGCTTCTACATTTTTTTTTTAATTTAATTTTTCATTAAACAAAGAATTTTATCTCGAAATAAAAATATTTCTTAATACATACATAGTACATATTTGTTTGTGTAATTTCCTAATTTCTTATATTTACATTTTCTTCAGGGAAATATATTGCACTATGCATTATTATATTTCCCAGAAGAAGCTATACAAAGAAGTAGGGAAATATCGGATTTAATTTTAATATTTTTTATAAAAAAAAAACAAAGCTTTATTATTTATAAATGAATATATCGAATATGTTGCAGGACAAAACGGTGCGGTTCTGGGATTTAAGAGTAAATGAATGTATTAACACTGTATTGCCATCTTGCTATTACGACCAACTTGGATCTCCAGTAACTTCCGTCTGTGTCGATCCTACTGGACGCTTGTTGGTATCCGGACACGAGGACAGTTCATGTGTTCTATATGATATACGAAGAAATAGACATATCCAATGCTTCCAACCACATTCTGCTGATATCAGGTACGTGTAGCGAACGTGTAATTGTAAATTTACGCAGTCTAACACAAACTGCCTGGCTCACGATGTCGACAAGAAATTTTCTTTCCCTTATTTTGTTTTTGTTTTCAATATAAATAAGCGAAAGAAAATTTTTTGTCTACATCGTGAGCCAGGCCCAAAAATTATTTTGCTTAAACAAATTCCGTAAAAAATTTGTTAGAAAGGACTTTTAATAAAATTAAATACATGATAAAAATGCTTGTCATCAAATAAATAAATCAAAATATGTATGTACATATGTACATATATTGTTGAACATTTCATACAAACATATCGCACTAGTTCCTCTGAACAGCGTCAACTTAAAATTTACAAATTTTCAGCAGATGCAATTACTTCTTTTTTTAATTTCATATACTCGTACTAAAAAGAGGGATACAAGTGTACTTCCTTGTTGAAAGAGTAGAGAAAAGGATGGACGATTTTTACAGTGTATATATATGACCACTATACATCAACTTGTTGCAAAAAGTGAAAATTTAAAAATTTCGAATTGACTCTGTTTAGAGAAACCAGTGAGATATGTACATTAGAGTGGCCGTTAATATTTTTTTTATTTCTTATATTCTCTCCCCCTAAATCGGTTCAGTTTTTCAGTTTTTTTTTTTATTATTTCATACATATACACATAGTAAAAAAAATAAAAAACAAAAAAATACTTTGAATAAATGGGCTCGAGGGCCAACTTTGAGGGGCGAACGCACCCCCTAAAACACAACTTATCGATACGAAATTTTTTTGTAATTTTTTTTACATAAAACTGGGGGTCTACTCTGTAATTCGAAACGAAAGAAAATGCTTTCGAATTTGTATGCTTATAACATGTAAATTCGAAAGCATTTTCTTTCGTTTCGAATTACAGAGTAATTTGGGGTGAGAGAACATAAGAAATAAAAAAAAAAAACGACCACTATAATGTACATACATATGCACATAATTGAAAAATAAAAGTGTCTTATTAATCGGTTAAGCAAAAAATTTTTTGATATATTAATCATATGACAAACATACATACATATGTACATACTTTCAAAGTTTAATAATAATATATACATACATACATATTTTTTCATATGATCTAGATCAATACGTTTCTCACCTTCGGCCTATTACTTGTTAACTTGTGGATACGATAACAAAATTGTTTTAACCGATTTGCAAGGAAATTTGACCCAATCTTTACCATCTGTAGCAGTTGGAGAGCACAGTGACAAGGTTATATCGGCAAGATGGCATCCCCATGATTTTTCCATTTTAACCACTTCTGCTGATAAAACCGCTAAGCTTTGGTCCATACCAAATATGTAAAGAGATGAATGAAACACATTTTATACCAAAAAAAATAAAAATAAAAAAAAACAAAAGTAACTTTACACCTGGATTTATTAAGAAAAATTAAATAAATTTTGAGAGTTTAACTTCTCACCCTATTCTACATAAATTTATTAAGAACATAATATATGTACATATAAACGTATGTATATTAAATATTACTTGAAATCACGTTACGATGAATAATAGTTTGAAATAAAAAAACCTATAAAACTATACGTGGACTCGTACAGACACACAGATACACCGATACCAAGACACACACTACAAACTTATAGCACCCCTTTTTTTGGTCGGGCTTAAAAAGGAACATCAGGGTTCAAACTAAGGCATTAGATTTCGATCGATTTCCATACAAACACATTTAAAATTATATGAAAATTGTTTCGATATCGAAACACTTCATATGGGAACTAGTTTCAATTCAAGTGTGTTTTGTTTTAAGGATGTCTGATTTAAAGTAAATTGAATCCATCAACTTAAAAAGTGCTTGTGCATAAATCTAAAGAGTATAAGCCCAATAAATGCATTGTGATTATGTTTAAACATGAATATCAAATTTTAGCCTTTCGAGCGTTCAAAATTCAGTTAAACCTCTTTTACATACGCAAGTTTCTATTAATACCCAAATTTAAGTTTGCAAAGTATTTATTCAGATGGGTGAATTTATTTACCAGAGTTTGTACAAAAGAAGAACAAGATACATACAAATACTCTCAGAGAGTCTCTGTTTGAATTGAACAATAACCGCCGTATTCACAAAAAACATTTTAGGTTTATTACAGGTTTATTTGACAAATTTCCCATAGAAATATGTATGTCATATAAGCGCTTAATAAACCTAAAATATTTTTTATGAATATGTCAGTAAACATTTATATGGGCGGAGTAACTAGACCATATGCCCAAGATGTTATTAACAGTTTTTTAAAGAGTTTTTGTGACTGACTATACACGACATATGCCTTTACATAGGAAGTAGCAACGTGGTTGTAAACGAAATTCCACAAAAGAGCCGCCGCAAGATTATACGGTTATCCGCTCGCACTGGTTATCAGTCAACCAGTGCGAGCGAGACGAAAAACTATCGAAGGCCAAACAACACACACAAGCCTGATCGCACTTAAGAGAGAGTTGTTCTTTAGCCGAGAGCTGCTTAACGACTGAGCAATAAGCATTTTTTATAAAGTCGCACTAATCATTAAAAAATAATGGTGATTTTTTTTTCAAAGTATCATCAATTGTATCGAAAAAAATTAATTATATAAAAAGTTATTCGACCTTTATATGTAAGTACATAAAGGAATTAGAAAAAAAGTCAAATTTTTTTTGTGTAGTTGACCTGTATGATTTAATAGGGTTCATTTTGATCCCTGGTCAGTCCCAGTCATATTAAGATCACAGAGTTTCTGTATATCTCTCTGTCTCGCTCTTTCTTCTTGTTCCATAACTAATTAAATGATATATAGCATATGCTTATACTCAAGACCAGATCCGCTGAAAGAATGTAATAAAAATTTATAAAACCTGCCATTGCAGAGTTGTAATATAATACGCTTCTCTCTTCTTATCTTATAACTATTAACCATCTCTATTTACGCAAAAAAAAAGATATGTTATTGGGCCCAAGTGAGATGAAAATTACTTCGGCTAATTTCTTAAGAAGATGAAAGCAAAATTCGATTGATTAATTGTATTATTTGCACATTATTTTTATTAAGTGATTTTTGTAGAATAAACCTATAACAATTCATACTGACGAAGGTGCATTCTTTGAATTATATCCCGACAGTCATTGAATACTCTCTTGATATTCTCCGTATCCACAGCACATGTAAAATGTGGATAGCAATAGTGTTTGCCATCGCCACTTGCAGTAGAAATGCGCTGGAAATAAAAATATGCAAAAATTAAAGTTTTTTGTTAAAAATATTTTTTTTTTTAAATAAATACATAAATATGTACATATGATGGGCTTATTGTAATAACCAGGGAAACCGCAAATATGCAATTGCATGTTTTTTCTTGTATCACGTATTAATGCGGGGACAAGATATTTATCCGTTTCAAAACTTTTAATGAATTTTGGCATCGATTTTTTAGTGCATATTTTTGCATGTTTTCCCCTTTGAAACATGTTTTTGCATATATCAGTCTTACACGCATATTTTTAGCATATTGTCGAATTTTTAGAGCATAATTTACGCTTTTAGGGCATATTTTGATACTTTATAGAATTTATTTTATTTCAACCCGCTTGGCACCACCATCCTTTAAAAAAAATAATCCATTCCGAAAAAGATTTTTTATGAAATTTTGTTTTCTAGCAACTCATTAAAATTTCGTTTTCGAAATAAATATTTAAGTTTAAAAAAAAAATTTCCTGTGCTATCTGGGTTAATATGCTTTCAAATTATTTTTAACTTTCGCCATCTAAATCTCTGTTCCAATGTTCCATGTAGTGTATAATGTTTTTTATATATATCGCAGTTTTACGGACGTTAGTTGCAATACAAATTTAGTTTAGCTATATGTGATTTACTCTGCCCCGAAAAGACCTTGAAGGAACATTCTAAATGTATGAAAGTTCATTAAGATGGGACAGAAAAGATTTTTATTTGAAATTCTAGGTCAATATTTTGTTATTTATTGCAATAAAAATTATAAATTAAAATCTTGTCTTATTTCTCTAAAATACAGTTCCAAAGCCTTAATTCTGATATCGTGATCTTTTGAAATTAAAGTTAAATTCTTATGCATCAAAAAAAAAATAATTTGTATTATTTGTTTTAGTCAAAAATTTTATAGTAATTTTGTTTTAACCTGCACTTCAAACCCAGTTATTCTTTGTTAATTATGATTCCGTTTTTTGGTTATTTATTTTTTTCTTATTTTATATGCAAATGTTGTTGAATTTTTGATTAAAAAATATATTTTCATTTAAAAAAGAACCAATTTATTTTATTTTTAAGAGCATATTTTTTTACTTTTAAGCGCATATTCACAAGTTTGTAGTGCATATTGAATGCGCATAAAACACTTTTTTTAGAGCATATTTGTGGTTTCCTTGGTAATAACATTATATGCCACAAAAACATTATTTCGAGAAAATCAACTTTAAAGGGGCCATTCACATATTACGTAACCCTATTTTCGGAGTTTTTATTTAAAATTTTGAATTAAGCTATGAAAAATTAGTGTGGCAAAATTATAATTATTATGAAAAAATTCAAACAAAACAAAAAAAAAAAATGAAAATGTGAAAAAGTCTAATAACGAACTAATACCAAATTGGTTTAAATCTTTTAAGGGGAAAAAACATAAAACCATTTTTTTTAATTCGGGTGGCTTATGATGTTATTACAATAAACCCTTCATGTGTATATGAGGGGCTGAAAATAAAGAGTGAAAAAATCGAGTTAGATATGGGGCAGTCCAGTTTTAATACAAATATCACTCTGCAAAAATGCAGACCTTGCGTCATGACCCCAAACTGTCCGCTACTACGAGTAAACTTAATTACTCAAACGTTGAGATGCCCATCGGGAATGATTTTTTTAAATCCCGGTGTTGGGGAATTTGATATAGAATCTCGGGGGAAATCTAAGTCCCAACAATTAATTATAAGAAAGAAATGTACATACATTCATAACATATATAAATCATAAACTCAAAATTATCAAAATGGTTTTGTTTTTTTTTTCATAAAACAGTGCCTACAAGTGCCTCGTTTCTGTAATGAATGTGAGTACTTTTCGAGTCGAAAAAATCGTTATCACCCTGTGTTTGAAAAAAAAAACGGTTTTTGTTGATATGTTTTGTAAGTTTATATAAGTTTTTATGTGAGTAACCCTGTGTAAAATAGGACAACCAATATAATTATTTAATTTTTCTCGATGCGAGAATTTCTCACAAGTTACAGAAATGGGGTACAGTTCACTGAACGAATTTCCAATGACATGGAAAATGTCTTTTGCAACACAGTCTTCCTGAACAATATAAAATACCGTTATGCCTGTTTTAATGTTGCATAATTTGTATACTATAAACAGTTTTTTTTTGCCAATCCTCAACATCTAGGATTTTTTGAATTGTGACTGCTTATGATTTAGTGTGCGATATGTACATCGTCATCTGAAACGCAAACGCCCCAACTAATATTAATTTCTTAATACTAATGTTAATTTATTAAATTTGTCAATTCGTTTTCCTTTTTGATTTTTTTAATAAAATTTATATTTAAATTTTAATTTCTGACTTTTCGCGATCATAATTTTGAAGTTCAATAATATCGAGCCATAATTGCTAAAAACCCTTAACCTATACATTTTTTGGATCTGGTTTTTTTTTTACGAAAAACGATTTTTTACGATCGCAAATGATCGACTTTTTTTTTGCGATTATGACACAATATGATTCTGTATTTAAGTAAGTATGTACATATACATATATGTAAGTAAATTTATAAGATATTGCGAAGACATTAATTTCAAGAAGACTTTATTTAACTTACGTTCATTTGTTTTTAAAATTTTGTGGCATAGTTTGCACTTCGCACACGGTGCACCCATGGACGGAATATTTGTCTTTGTTTTTTTTTTTGTTTTGTTCTCCTCAAAGTTCATTTTTATGTAGATACATACAAACATATAGGGTTAATATATAATTTCTTATATTATTATTTGTTTCCACTTAAAATGCGTCCATGACACTGAAAATGTTATAATTTATGGAAAAAAAAAAGAAAACGGATTAAGAAATCCCGAAACCCTGGATTTAAAATTAAAAAAAATCTCGAAATTCGAACGGAATTCCCAGTTTGGCATCTCTACTCAGAACCTTATTTTTGCACTTGCAATCTTTTGCCCCTCATACATATTTACAAATGATAAAATATGTACGTACCAAAAACTCATCACGTATGAAATACTTAGCTCTTATAACTTCAGGATCATCTCCAGACTCGACTATTGCATCACCTGGAATAATCATTAAATAAAAATAATTAGAATTCAACTAGTGCTTTTTTGGGAGTCTTATATGTATATAAATACGGCACACATTTTTTGTCGTACACTTTTTAAGTATGTTATCGTCCACAAATATTGGTGAAATATGTATAATATGGTTTAAAAGGTATTTTTGTGTAGATATGCACAATATAAATAGTTTTTCAAAATTCGTAGCATAAAAGTGATAAAAAACAATTTAAATTTGCTTGAAAAAATAATTATTTTTTTTTTGTTTTATACATGCAAACACACAAGTGCACACATGTTTATGATAAACATATCGAGCCTTTTTTCCGATTGTATCGTAAGCGACATGTTATAGAAAATGTACTTTTTTATTGAAATTAAAATTGTATGGGCCTACCCTTGGTTTAGAATTATGAAAATGGCAAATTTGTTGATAACTTTTAAGATACAGGCTGTACAATTTTACCGCAAGCGACAATTTACGTACAAAAACAAATTTGAATATTTTAAAAAAACCTCCTCCTGAAAAATTTATTTTATATAAGTGGTATAATTTAGACCACCGGGCGATCCTAGTTGTTATAATTAAGTTTAAATTATTATTTTACTTATTCAATTAAATATTTTTTTATTACAAATACATTGAAATTGATTATTGAGGGGTTAGCTGGATCCTATGCGCATTTCACTGTTGCTAATGCAAATCATAAGTTAACATTTAACAACTAGAGATATTATGTTAAACTTATATCAAAGTTGAAAGAAGAAATCAATAATCAAAATGTTTTTTATTTTCTCACTTTACCATTGCTACTACATTGACTGACTTTTTTCAGTTCGAATTGTAGTTGTAAGAAGTATGTAAAGAAAAGAAATGTAAAAAACAGCAACAGCTATTCATTGCCTTCGCAAGAATAGAGTGTTGCCATACAAGTACGAGTATTTTTGATCGAGTGCAGTCAAGTTTATAACTAGTGCTTAAAGTTATGAAAAAAAAAATCATTCATAGCAGCATTTGTTCGACTCACTTGGTGTTTGATATTTATTAAATTCGGCAAAATAATCCGAAAGTTTGCTTTTTCCAGCTTTTATTTTCTCCGCTAACAAGTCTTGTTTGTTGAGAAATAGAATTACAGATATTGTACGTAACCATCTAAACAGTCAGAAGGAATAAAAAAAAATAAGTAAAAAGTTTTATTATTGCGAACGCTGTCTTTGTATACCTATTGTTCCAAATGCTTTTAAATAGTTCCAAGGATTCGCGTAAACGATTTTGTGTTGGATCTTCGCGCAAAACCATGTTATAACTAGAACATGCTGTCACAAAGATAATTGCAGTAACATCATTAAAGCATTGTATCCACTTTCGACGTTCATCCCGTTGGCCTCCCACATCAAACATACTAAAAAAAATTAAAAACACAAACGGAAGGAAGATTGGTAAAATAAAAATTTTTATGTGTCTTAGCTCACACAACTTACTGAAAATTGACTTTGTCAACTTGAAATCTTGTTTCAAATATGCCAGAAGTTAAGACTCGACACCGCAATATGTCTTGCTCGTTCGGTGTATAGTTGGGTTGTTTAATTATACTCACACGGTCCAAGAAGCTGTAAAGACAAGCACATTCAAACGGAAATACATACATACATTGTATGCTTGTTACTTATTGTTTAAGCAATACTTACTACTTTGCGCAATCGATTAATTGATACTCGTTTGATCTTTCATAAGTTGCCAAAACACCCTTATCTTTCCATAACTCTTCTGTATGCTCATAAAATTCTGGCGGATAGTTAAAATCTGGACCTATATTTATCGCATTAAATTAAATATATAATTTAAATAGTATAATTATCATTTTCGTTAAGAACTTTTTTTTTTTAAATGATGTTACGAACTTGAAGCGTAGTCCTGTATATATTCAACTCTAGCTTCATTCTCTTTTTTTTCCAATGGTATAGGTGGATTCAATGTGCTCATGGCACCAGTAATAGTCTAGAAAGATAAAACAAATTATATTTTTATTCGACAATGATGATAAAAATTGTATTATGTTTCGAAATGAAAATTGTATGCACTTGTGAAACAAGAAATAAAAAGACATACTGTTGGCGAAAGACATGACACACTCATGGAATGAGATGATCCTTTCGCTTGGATGTCAAATTGGTAAATATTCAACAAAATATACATATACATATGTATGTACATATGTATCTCTCGGATGCCTATTTATAGTTCGAAGTACACGAAACATCAAAAATATTACTAACCATTACATAACACATAAAGGAGGTCTGTGTATTTTCTTCAATCAATCGTTTGCCCCCAGGAATGACATTTGCATCTGATGCATTTCAGTACATTACGGACAAATACTTGCAGAGCTCGATGGAGCTTTTCTTTTTTGAATAATTGTTGTGATCATTGTGAGGCCAACTCTTCAGGCGAATTATACAAGGGAAGAGGAGGAAATAGCTCAGCAAGTCTTTTCTCAATCATGGCTTTTTTCGAATGACGCATACAATATATGTACATATTTTAAACGTCAATCAAATATCTGGGCCATGGAATACATTTATATGGTATTAATCCTTATCCTAAAAAGATACAAGTTGAATCGAATATATCGTAATCATTGCATTTCAAAACCTTAAGGCGATGCGTTCGTTATTGCTCTGATTTTAATATGCCACAATTTCTGAACATAAAACGTACCAAAAACTTTTGGAAATCTTAAAATAAAAAAAAAAAAATGTTCACTGTTGTCTCAGTCACATTTTTTGTTGCACATACATATGTATATGTATGTATATGTATTTAATTTTTTAAATTATTTAAGCACCGATCAACACGAGATAACCCCCTGTTTCCATAAAACAGGCAGACGACTCGTCTAGAAAATTTGTAGTAAATTGGATTACGCAAAAAATTTAGTGCTTTTGATGAAATTTTCTACTCCAGTCTACCGTCTGGGTTGTGGAGACAGGGGGTTACCCCTGGATTCCTATACAGAAACAGTAAATAAACATTGAACTTTTGAAAGATTTAGTCATTTCATTTGCATGAAACAAATTATTTAAAAAAAATGTCATAGGGATGACTACTGGCGTACTTACATACATATTTATTTACTTGTTACTAACTAAACTAAAGATTTTGTTCGCCATTACTTGACTGACATGATGGACATCATTTTCATTTTGAAAAAGGAAATATGTATGTAATTTCTATGTGTATCGCAAAAAGTTATTGTTTGTTGCTACGCTTTCACGACCAAACCGCTAAACCCCTTTTTAAAATTCTTTCACCAATGGGGGGAAGCTATATTAGCAGCGTCAAATATGGAATATTTTTTATCCGGTTCGGAACCGGTTTTTTATATTTTTCGAAAAACACATTTTTGGGCAGGTTAGGGTAATTTTCGTTTCGGATTTGATTGTTTAACAAGTTTCAGTAAAAGCTAGTACTATATACACAAACAATCCTAAGTAATAAATTTCATCAAGCAACCAATTCTAATGCCATCAAAATTCAGTCTCAAATCCAATATAATAAATAGATTACCAAAAATCATAATCTTCAACTTCTTCCTGGTACATATTAACAAAAGGTGTCAATTGTCTCTCATGCAATTAGTGGAAGCACAATACAATATCGATCATTTTCTGTCTGGAGTATTTTATAGATTTTGTAACTGAGAACCGTTTAATATAAAATCATTGTGCTAAAGGTAAAATCATATTCAAATAAATCACCTCAAAAAAATAAAACCAAACCGATTCAAGCGATTCCATAATTCAAAATTACGAAGAACATGTTTTTAAATGTATCTAAAAGTTATGAAACATAAACGGAAATAATATTAATTTAAAGACAAGAGCCTTCATAACTATTTTATGTTTGTGACTAAACTATTTGTAAAATCTTCTGAAAAAAATTTCATGTTAAGATCTTTTGGACTACTGTGACTTGCACTGAGTGCAGCTTTCGGTTCTTTAAAAAATTTCATGAAACACAATTGAAATAAAATTTTAGTCTTTCAAAACCAAAAAAAAGAGGTCAGTACATCCTTCTAAATTAGTTTAATATTATATACATAAATTGAGAGCATAGAAACCAACTATTTTTTTCACATTCCACGTTTGCATTCAGACTTACCAAAATTGCATCACGAATGTTCTTCTTAATGTCATCAATTTTTTGTTTTTTCTCTTGTTCTGAAAATCCGTCAACGTGTAAAATACGCATTTGCTTAACTATGGTTGATTTTCCAGATTCGCCTGCACCTAGCAATAACAACCGATGGGTAGCCCTATAGAGCTGTTTATCCTTTTGTAATTGTTTGGAAATGGCATCACTTCGACGCTTCTGACTTCTGGTATCTTCAGAATTTATATCGGATTGCTTCGAGCTTGGTGAGCCAAAGCAACCCATCGCAGACCAAGGTATCCACCAACACGCTTCGCGTCCTTCTTGGGTGCCGTCGGGAGACTCAGCGCCCCCGTTTTCTTCGTTTTGAGCCAGTCTAAATGAGCTCTAACTGTTTAAGTTTTTTTAAATAGTCTCTTCCAAAGCCAGGATTCTAGCAGTTTATTTTCTTTGTGCCGTTTTATAAATATTATTACAATATGTATATGTTTTCTTAAAAATATTTCGTTTTTATCCCTCTTAGATAGTACATGTACGTGTATAGTTGTTGTTATTACATTAAAATTACATTAGTTTATATTTTTGTTTATTATATCTTTTAAACTGCAGCTTTTTTTAAATTAATTTGCTATTGTTCTTGTTGGTATTTATTATTGTGCAATAATATTTGTGCTATGGCAATTCTACAAAAGAAAAAAAAAATTTCCACATTTATTAATATTAACAGCAATAAAATGTTAAATTTTACTTTTATCAATATTTATGTATGTATACGGCCCTATGTATAAGCAAAACATGGCATGAAGTTAGCTTAAGTGCCAAAATTGAACATGATCTTAAAGAGTTTTGCGATGAAACATCACATTAAAAATCATGCTAGAACTTAGAGGTGGGTAAAAATTAGGTAATGCGACCATTTTTAATGTCAAATTGTATGGACGAACTCGTTAACACCTAATGCAATTTCGTCACTTATGCTAACTTCGTGCCAATTTTTGCTTATACATAAGGCCGATAGTGTCTATATTACAAGCATTCACTTCATCTAGACAATGTATATGGAAAGCATTCCATATTTGGAGTAACTACCATACATACATATTTTCCAGGCGAGTTGAGTGTTTGTGATACGGAAACTATAAATTAGATAAAGACTCTTATTATTTAATCATAATAATAAGAATACAATAAGTGCTTCAATCTTCATATTAAGTACATTTTCAAAATTAAAAACCTTAAAAAAAATTTACCTTTGCTGTACAAAAATCTACAAAGTTTGAATACCCCTAATTAATAAATTAAAACGGGTACACTGAAGAAAAAAAAAACATTCTTAAAACTAGAATTTTTGGTTTTTGTTTTGAAAATGCTACATTTTTAAAATAAGAATGTTTCTTTTAAAATTTATACACATATTTATTTATTATTTACTAACTGAGCCCAGCAAACGTTGTCTTACACCAATTTTTTTCACTACAAATTACGCCACACAGTGGTCACTTATTGGGTCAGAAACGAAACCCTAGCGGGTATTGACTTGAACCTGTGTTGAAAATTGCGGCTCTGCAGCTCTCATAGTTCCAGAGATCATGTGTTACGAACAAAGCTTTTATATATGTATGTGTATACATAGATTTAAGGTTTATTTCTTCTTGATTTTAAAGCTTTTTTTTGGGTGTACATACTTTAAACTGACCTTATCTACTAAAAACAAAATACTAATTTTGATCCGTCGGACATAAGTGACAATGCTGAACAAGGGATTTAATTTATATATTCTACATAAATACATGTATGTATGTATATGTATAAAATAATTATGTTAATTATTGTACATACACACAAATAGGTTTTAAAATGAAGAAAAAACAATTTCAGTTTAAAAAGAAACTTTTATGAAGTAGAACCAATTTTGTTTCATTTTTGAAATAAAGTTGCACGTTTTTATTTTAAAGCTGCTTCGTTATACAAATAACAGTGTTATATGTCAATATAAAAAAGAAATAATAAAAATAACGATATACATGTATTTATGTATGGGAGAAGGCATGTCATGTACCCCGGTGGGTTACAGAACATCTTGAAGAATCAGGAAAGTAATGTAATTTATATTAATTTTTCAACTAGGTTAGGTTAGCTGGCTGCTGGTAAAGAGGGGTGAAATTTAGAGTCCAGCTCACTTGGGTCCAATAAAATGATCCCTTTGTGCTACCTGTGATAGGGAAGGGATAGTGATAGAGAAGACAGGTGGTGCAGTGCCTCTGGTGTCAAATGAGGCTTATTAAATTTTAACACTTTGGCTGGTACGTCGCACGTTTTAATGCGACACCCAAATGTTACCCTGAGGCCACGTCGCACGTTTTCATGCGACACCCAAAAGTTACCCTGAGGCCACGTCGCACATTTTCGTGCGATACCTAAATGTTACCTTGACGCCACGTCGCACAATTTTTTACATTTTAATATGGAATTTTACATGGAATTTGGATTCTCTGGCCTGTGGTGAACATTTTGGTGTATTTCCCACGGCCGCTGTGTATTTTAATGGTATTTTTTCGGTAATAAAAATCAATTCATTCACAAACAGAAAAGAACAAAAATAAGTTGTTGGCCTCAGGTGACCAAAATTGTTAAATGACATTGCTACTGAACGATTAAAATTCTAAAAAGGCTTTGGCAGCCAAGTTGTTAAAGCTGTGTTTAGTAGCCATTTTATTGTTTATATTAGTTCGCTTTAGTCTAAATTTGTATGAAAACTATGATTTAACGTACACTTCAAGCTCATATTATTATTTTTTGCTTAAGGGATAAATCTTTTAGTTACGGTTAAGACTTTAATCACCGTTAAATTTATTTCTTTTTAGTGTAACGTACTACATATCGTTCATTTATTGCAATATATTCATAACTCAAAAAGATGGTTTTGCAGAAAATTAATTTTAAGTGTTTATTTCAGGGACCGAAAACAACTGTTAATTTTGAATTTTTGATTAAAAAAAGCAACCTCAAGGAAATGTCGGAGAATGAAACCAAGTATACCATTTTGAAAGTCTTGGACCAAATTGTCAGAAAATGCGATGCTTTTTAAAAATATGATTTTTATTTTTTCAGGCAAAAATAACAGTTATTTTTTCATTTTAATTTTTTTGAGCAAAAATAACAGTTATTTTTGACTTTTATTATTTCGAGCATGAATAAAAGTTATTTATTGATTTTTATTTTTTCGAGCAGAAATAAAAGTTATTTTTGACTTTTATTTTTTTCGAGTAGAAATAAAAGTTATTTTTTTACTTTTATTTTTTTGAGCAGAAATAAAAGTTATTTTTGTGTTTTCAACCCCTTTGACAAAGAAATTATTATTTAATATTCCAAATATTCTTTTCTAAATAAGTAAATTTAACGATTCACTATTGCAAAAGCGCCAAAATTTATAATAAATATAATGAATTTATCACAAAATAACTTTTATTTCTGCTCAAAAAAATTAAAGTCAAAATATAACTTTTAATTTTGCTTGAAAAAAATAAAAGTCAAAAATAACTTTTATTTCTGCTCGAAAAAATAAAAGTCAAAAAATAACTTTTATTTCTGCTCGAAAAAATAAAAGTCAAAAATAACTGTTATTTTTGCTCAAAAAAATAAAAGTAAAATAATAACTTTTATTTTTGCTTGAAAAAATAAAAGTCAAAAATAACTTTTATTTTTTATCGAAAAAATAAAAGTAAAAAAAATAACTTTTATTTCTGCCCGAAAAAATAAAAGTCAAAAAATAACTAGTGTTTTTATGGGAATTGTTAAAATTTAAGTTTAAAATTTTTAAACGCACTAATAATCCCAAATTATTATTTTACTTATTAAGTAAAATATTTTTTATTAAAAATACATTGAAATTGATTATTGAGGGGTTTAGCTGGATCCTATGCGCATTTCACTTGTTTCAACTATGTTATTTGTTGTTAGGCTTCTCATTTGTTTAAATGAAAGTTTATAACATAATAACTCTAGTTATTCTAAGAAATTTGGGTAAAGGTTCCCTGATGATCTGCATTAGCAACAGTGAAATGCGCATAGGATCCAGCTAAACCCCTCAATAATCAATTTCAATGTATTTTTAATAAAAAATATTTTACTTAATAAGTAAAATAATAATTTGGGATTATTAGTGCGTTTAAAAATTTTAAACAAAAAATAACTTTTATTTTCTGACTTTTACGATAAAAGTTATAACAGTTACGGTCCCTGGTTTATTTTTCATAAGTACAACTACAAACAATAAAAATAAATGGAGTACTTCCTTACGAACCACTTTTAAATTACTTCGAACGTATCTAATGTATATTTTTAGATGGTAAAGAAGCTATTTTTAACCACATATCAAATGAAATTTGAAATTTGGAATAAAAGTGTTTGTTTTTCAAATCAAAAATTTTTATTCCTAAAAATAATCGTGACAATTAAATAAAATAGCAAAAAATTAAATTATTTAAATTTTTTTCTTTTCAAATCATATTCAAGTGATTTTAATCACTGGATAAAAATCACTTCTTTAACGACTTTTATGAAGTGAATTATTTTCACATCCAACTTTCAGATCTTTATAGCACCAAAAACATAATTTTTGTCCAGTTAAAAAAATTTCAAAAGCAAACCAATTCCTTCCAATGAGACGTCAATGTAAAATTAATTTGTTTTTTACCTAAATTCGAAGGGGTTTGATTCAGATGTGGTACTTTTTCTACTTCTTTTTCCTAGCTTTTTTTTGCTGGGTCAATGATGATATAAAAATATTTTCCTTTTCCAAGAGGTAGAATTTTATGAAATTTGTACACAAGATTACAAAAACTACATTGTAGTCAAGTCTTATAGCTAAGCTTATCACTTTTACGGCGTTCACACAATGCAAGTCTTATTTTTCAGCTCATATTTTTTATGCATAGTTTTGTGTATGCATGTGTGATTTTTTTTAACATTACGAATGAGAAAGCAAAACGTATTGACAGTACTTGAAGCTGAGTACCCGTTTCTTTTCCGCTCGTCTCCCTCTATTACAAACTAATCAGGGGGCAAATCACGGCATCCGATACGACTCGTAATTTAAAAATATTTCCATATAAACTCTATTGAATGCCGTGAATTGCCCCCAGCTTAGCAATAAGACTTGTATAGTGTTAACTAGGACTAATTAAATCTAATCTTAAAATTGTATTCCTAAGTCCTAGTTTACACGAAAGCGAATAATACATTTTTTCGCGAAAGCGAATGCAAATACTACAATTCGTTAAATAAATTTATATAAGAGTAGGTGTATATAATAATTAAAAATAAGTTTACGCAATGTTAGGCAATCCACCGTTTCGTACTTTAGCCCTAAATCCTGGTACTCTGTTCAACATTTCATGTGAAATGCTGTCAAATACATATGAAGAAAACTTGGAATGAATTTTTCCTGAAAAAATCTTACAGAAGTAGTACTCTGTTCATCTTGGAAAAAACATATGAAATATATCTTTAACATTTTAAGTTTTCATGAGAAATAATATGAGTGGCACTTGTTTCGCATGGAATTTACAACAAACAAGGACTAGTTAATATTGTTTGGATTTGAAATTTGTTGTACGAAGTAATGAATGGCGTTCAAAAGTTTGAACAGACTAGTCTCAAGCAAAAAATATTTTCGCGCAAATCAAACACCGTCTTTTCTTTTTCAAAACTGAAAAATATTTCCAAACACCGCTGGATTTGGGTTTCATTTTGATACTTATGAGAACTTATTGATAGAAAAGTTTTCCGCTAAAATATTATTGCTTTACATGTATCTTTTTCATGCTGGCTTAAAATAATTTTCGTCTTTAAATTTAAAATCGTAAACTATTTTCGTAAAAGAAATACAAATTTTTTTGTCTTTAGTATTCGCTTGAAATATTCGCATACATTTTAGCGAATGCAAATAGCAAAAGTAAGCGAATTATTTGCGAATGCGAACATTCGTTACTTCCCTAATGCATATACGTACATATACGTATACCTGTTATATATATCCTTACCTTAATATATTTTTTAAAAATCAAAGAAAAAATATATTGAGTTAGGGAACTTTCTACATATATTAAGGTAACGATATATATATATACAATATATACTTTTATACATATTAGTATATATATATATATATATATACATACCTGCGAATTTACGACATGTATGAATGTCCATACAACTTTATATATTGAATTATTTTATATATAAAAACAAATTGTTTTCAATATTACACTTTCGCATACTTGCTTGCAATTTTTGTCTAACCTCTGGTGGTTTTAGTCTTTTGACGTTTTATGTACTACATACATACATATATGTATATGTATATACATAGGTATGTATAAACATTCTTCTACTTTTATGCGAGTAATAATTATTTATGTTTGATATACATATGTACATATATTGCACCGTATCAATAATAATGCACGAATATATTATTGGAAATATTAATCAAATCCATTAGTTTTTTTATAACATTTTGTTATCTACCTACCAGTGTATAGATATAAATTATTTTTTACTTCTCTATTTATTTTCGTTGGCGTGTAGGGGACAAACTAGCACTGGTATTGTTATTTCACAGTAATATCGTTATTCCAGGCGTCCTGGATGGTACATTTTGTGTTTGCATGTTACCGAAAACCTTTATAAATATTTTTTATTATGAATTAAAAGGCTTTTTACAAAATTTACTCACTTTACTTTCCTAGTTTCTTCTATGTATTCATATAAATCACTGTGAAAAGTAGTGCTGTTAGAGTATTCAGTATATAGTGGCCGAGTACCAGGTGCTCGGTGTTCTACGAGAACGGAAAGTAGTCAGTTCTATCATAGTGTCCACACCTGATGAATTTATATCATGATGAATGAGCTAGTTTACACAAGAAAAATTTTTAAGCCGCACAATTTTTGTTATTTTCCAAATTACACGAGATTAATTCATTTCGCACAAAATGTATACGTATACACAGCTTTGTATGTATTAGTGTTTTTCGTATTCATTTAACATTTCCTGTTTTTTAAGTTGTGTGTTTATTGGTTTTGTGCTGCTAATGCGGGGATGTACCGAATTTGCTTACAAACTGCCATGTTATGCCAGCATAATTATGCCCGTGTAAATCAGCACAATGTCAAATTGATGTTATAATGCAAATTAATCGCATATAGAATCAATTTATTAATATTATATCACCGTTATGATATAATCATCCCATCTTTATTGCTACACGTATGCTGATGATGTTCAACTACTCGCATCATCGAGTATTCTGAATCACAAATTAGATATTTTTGGCAAGTATTTTTCAAATATTTGTTTGACTCATCATGATATAAAATCATCAACGTCTACCCCTTTGTGTTGATATTACGTCGGTTGATTTCTGGTTTGCAGCAGACTTAATGTATTTTGAATATACTGTGCCGCAAACCAGAAACAAACAGACGATTAATGAAAAAATTACAGTTGCTCTGCTGGCGTTATATTACGCGTTATGATATAAAATCATAAGGTGTGAACACTATGTATAGTAGGATTGATGTGACCGATTGGCTACGCGGTTGTGGCCAGACTGTTTGGAAATTTGACAGTGTAGTGACAGCTGTCAAATTGACAGTTCCAGTGGACAGTAACTCGCGTGGTAGAGAATATCTTTCTTTTCCTTTTCCGATTTCAATATGACGGTGCGTGTTGTGTTTCACTATTGAAAGTAGATCCAGGAAATATTTTATAATTTTTTGCTCGTATCTTTGTGTATTTATATAATTGTAGGCCGCTACTAAAGAAGCTGGAAAGAAGATCAAAAGAGATCCCGCGAAGAACCCTATGCGCGATCTGCACATTAGAAAATTGTGCCTGAATATATGTGTGGGTGAATCTGGCGACAGATTGACGCGTGCCGCAAAGGTAGAAATTTAATGAGTTTGTTTTAAAATTTTTATGCTGTGAATGTTTTAAATGCTTTTAGGTATTGGAACAATTGACTGGCCAGCAACCAGTATTCTCCAAAGCTCGCTATACCGTACGTTCCTTTGGTATTCGTCGTAATGAAAAGATTGCTGTACACTGCACAGTCCGTGGTGCCAAGGCTGAAGAAATTTTGGAGCGTGGACTTAAAGTACGTGAATACGAGTTGAGACGTGATAATTTCTCTACCACCGGTAATTTTGGTTTCGGTATCCAAGAACACATTGATTTGGGCATCAAATACGACCCTTCCATCGGTATCTATGGTTTAGATTTCTATGTTGTCCTCGGCCGCCCAGGTAATTTTTGTTTATTTATTTATTCAATATTTTTTTGCACTTAATTAGATGTCTTGATATTAATGTTGATTGCCATTGCGATGGTGCCGAACATGCTTTTCTTTTCAAGACATTCAGTCAATGTGCACAAAGAAATGGTGGACTTGGTCCATTTAAAGATTTGCTTAATGAGGTTTTAAACAAATTAATACAAAAACTCACGGTAATTTTTTAACATAAAAATAAAAAAATATTTTAATCGTGCTATATAAAGGGTGTTTTTTATAGAGTGACACAAGTTTAAATCGTAATAAAACAAGGCAATATATTTTTAATATTAAAGAAACAGGCTTCATTGGAAAGAAAATTTTATGAAAGGAATGTTTAAATATGATTTCTACCATGTGGCCTGTGATTTCTACCTAAGGACTAAAATTAAATAAAACAAGTGCATACATATTTAATGCGTGATTTTATTCTTTTATTATATCATTGGCCTGTCACACACGAGACTAATTTTTATGCCGCACAACTTTTGTTCTTTTAAGAACACACGAGGCTAATTCACACGGTATAAAAATGTATATGTACGTATACATAGCTTTGAGTGGGTTAGTGTTTTTTGTATGCATTTGATATTTGCTGTATTTTTAAGTTATGTGTGTATTCGTTTTGTGCTGGTGATGCAGGGGGTTGTGCCTGGTTGAAAAATTATGCCAACCACAAAACCACTCTTTGCCTCTCTCACCTACAAACTGGCATGTTATGCCAGCACAATTGTTCTCGTGTGTGAAAGGCCATTGAGATTGATAAAGAATCTTTTGTTTTTTAGTTTTGTTTCAAAAAACTGGTATTTCATCTCGTACAAACTTTCGGTCTGTGAGACCGTGCGCGGGTACATGTGTTATAAAAATTAGCGCGGGTATAGGAAGGTTAACAACCCCAAAGAAAATAATCCAATGGGGTTAAATCACACGATCTTTGGTGGCCAATTGAGCCATTAGGTGAAATTATTTTTCATGTTAGAGTAAATCAATTGCAGCGCTCGCTGTGCGGCATGTGGGTCCATCCTGTTGAAACTACATATCAGCAAGATTAATGCCACGTAATTGAGGTACGAAAAAATTTCGAATCGTGTTCCTATGTCGTTCGTTTACTGACAGTAAAATTCTGAACATCATCATTATTGAAGACATGGGCAACTGACTCCGCCACCCTATAAAGCGCACCAAACATTAATTTTCTGTGAAGTAGATGTGTTCGACTTAGGCTGAGTTTACATCTGGCATTTCTTGTGTGTCATTTGCCCAAAAAGCGTAACCAACTAACTACTAATGCCAAACTGTCTGATTCAGAAATATATTTATTTATTTAAACAGTTTCCAATCATGTTGGATTGTATAAAATTGTCTATTAGTTATGTATGGAACTATTTAACTTAATAAATACATGCCTGAATCAAAAAGTTTTTCATTAGTAATTAGTGGTTACGATTTTTTACGCTTGTGTGGCACATGGCGCACAGATGGAAACCCGGCCTAAAGCTTGTGGATTCTATTCACTCCAAATGTGACAATTCTGCTTGTTTACGTACCCATTTAACCAGAAATGGGCTTGATCGGAAAATGAAAGAATGCATACCGAGTTTGACGAATAGAAAAATTATTTTGATTATAAATTTCAGCAATTTGCACGCGTTGGTCTGATGTAAGTCGATTCATAGTGAAATTTTAAAGCAAACTAAACAAAAAGCAACTATCAGCTGTTAAATGGGTAATGCCAACGCAAAGTTGTGACACTCATTAAAAAAAACCCCTATATGTACAAATATATTTATATAGAATGGAGAATCAGGATTTTAGTAATTATTGCTGGTTTGATTTTGTTTTTAGTTGTACGGTTATCCCTTAATGTTTGTTAATTAGTTATTTAATAATTTTTATTTTGAATATGGAATAATGGGAAAACTGTTTTCATGATATGTAACTGTTATTTAAATACATACATACATATATGTATATGAATTTTTCAAATAGACAATTTTCGCAAGGTATCGTGCAGCTTTTGAGGAGAAAATCTTAAAGCTCAAAAGTTTGTAAATCGAATTTACTATGTCCGTATTGTCGAAAAATAGTAAAAGATAAGGTACTACATACTTTTTTAAAAAAGTTATTACAAAAGAAAAAATTGAAAAAAATTTTTTTTTCTAAAATGGGAATATACATACATATGTATGTACCTGGTCGTACTTCCTTTTCGAAAAGGAAATAAGGTTTATTGGACAATACTAATGTATTAGTCCTAGTTTACAATAAGCAAGTCTTATTGCTAAGGTGATTAAGTTTGAGGGAGAGAGAGAAGAGAATAGAAACGTTTTTTCCCCTAGTCTCTCTCCTAAAAAACTAATCAGCTTAGCAATAAGACTTGCATAGTGTAAACTAGGACATCAGCGATTTCGGGAAATTTGGATAAGTATGAAAACAAATCCTTAACTGTACCTGCATATTTAATAAAGTTTGAAGTTGCGCAGTGATACAGAAAATCAGTACGTAAAGTACATATGTACTTCCATGCTATGATCCTTCGTGGTGCAACTAAATAAGTTATTAATAGCAATTAAAATTAATATATACATATCGTCACCTTAAATGCAAACGGACGTATTCCACTTTTATATTTTTTACAGGAGAAACAAAAAACTTCAAAATCAATAATAATAAAATTTTCTTCGAAATTTACTTGTAGTATGGATACTTATAGTTTTTAACAATTTATTTCCTTTTTAAACATATTTAAGATTTTGTTACGTTACGTTCCTTGCAATAAAAAAATGCATTCATAATTTCGTCCGTTTAAATTTCTTTAATAAAGTCGTGATGTTTGTCTAAATATTTGCCTGAACATGTAGTTTGATAAAATAAACAAACCATAATCAATCAAAACAACTCAATTCCGAATTCTTGTGTAGTTACGTCCGTTTGCATTTAAGGTGACGATATGTGTGTATGTGGAGATCTATTTGAATAAGCGTTCCATTTTCCACTTGTTTATAAATATATATACATGTCTGTAATATATATATATGTATGTAGATTTACTTGTGCAAAGTATAAAACTTATCTCTATAAGATCTATGTTGCTTTTAAAAAATTGTCATTAATTTTCTTCCCTTTCAGGTTATAATGTTGCACACAGAAAACGCAAATCCGGTAAGGTCGGCTTCCCACATAGACTTACCAAAGAAGATGCCATGAAATGGTTCCAACAGAAATACGATGGTATCATTCTTAACAGCAAGAAGTAGATGGCGTTATTTATTTTGAAGTTAAATCAATATTTGTAGTAAAAATAAATAAAGTATGTATTTCTTAAACACACGAATGGTTCTCTTTACTTTAGGGAAATGCATGTGCATGTACATATGTACATACATACATGCATACATACTTCTATAATACAAATCTTTTTGTTTTAACTTTAAAAATATTTGAAGATACATTTATTGAAGAAATCTTTTCATTATGCTTAGAATACATTTAAAGTCTACCGGCCCTATGTATAAGCAAAAATTGGCATGAAGTTGGCATAAGTGACGAAATTGAATTAGGTGTTAACGAGTTCCTCCATACAATTTGAAATTAAAAATGGTCGTGTTACCTAATTTTACCCCACCTCTAAGTCCTAGTATGATTTTTAATGTGAAGTTTCATGGCAAAACTCCTTATGATCATGTTCAATTTTGCCACTTATGCTAACTTCATGCCAATTTTGGCTTATACATAGGGCCGTACATGATTAAGTTTAGTTTTGCTACTCGAATGGCTAATATAAAAACTCATCTTGCATTGCAGTGCAGCACGGTACTATAAATAAATGTCTGCAAGCATTTTTGTCATTTAGGCGGCATCTTAAACATTAGGAAGTATGTAAATGTTATAACTTTAAATAAAAGTAGAATTTTCGCTCAAGTTGTTACTGGGTCGGGTCCAATTTCCACCTTTTGTTACAGTAGTCGGTGCGCTACTATTCTAAACAGAAAATGAGAGAAAAAAATTTAAATTATCATGATATTGAGTGGAAATTGCAATTCTTGTTAATTACTTGAGAAGAGTCGTTGCAAGGTGAACTGGCCGGTTGCTGATTCACCGACGGGGACCTATTGCCATTGTTGCTGCCTTGTTTGTTGGAATTATTGGTTTGCATGTTGTTGGTGTTGGATTGCATGTTGGTGTTGTTGGCGCCCGCATTATTACTCGAGTGAGCCATCCACGAAAGAAAGTTCCCAGTCTGTTGGAAGGCAATGAATTATTGATTGTTAATAAAATTTACCGTTAAAAATTTGTACAATATATCAAGAATTTTACTTTTTGTCTAAAACCTATACAAATTTTTTCATTCTCAGGCATGTGACTAAAAACATTGCAACTTTTTTATTTAATCTACTAAAAAATTGTGGAAGTCGAAATACGGCACTCGCAATTAGGCTTAATATAATAAAAAAGCTGCGAAACGAATTTGATAAAAATGATTTAAAACAGATATGTAGGCTCAACGAATGTGAAAGCGATGGGCCTACTAGATTGTGGTATAGACCCTAACGCTGCAAGAAAAAAAAGAGAACAGTTTGGAAATATACATACATATGTATCTCTGATATAGGCGTTGAACAACTGCAATTTTTGAAGTCAACCATGGACAGTTATAATAAATATTTAAAAAATGTAATTGTTAAGCACTGTTAAGCAATTATGGTTCATTAGGAGCAAAAGCCATGCCATATATATTTCGGAAGACGTTTCTTTGGAATTTTAAAATTTTTTCTATTTGAAGAGCGAAAAAATCGAAACATGAAAACCAATTAAAAAGTTGCTTAATATTGGATGTAAATGGCAGTAACATTATAAATGGCAATTATATTTATTGATTGCAAATGCAACCTTAGACTTTAATTATTGCGAAGTTGCTCGCTCAATGGGTACTTATTGCAATGAACAATATTTGTTGATCATCACTTTTTCGTTTGATTTGAACTGAATTTGCCTTAATTTTAATTTAAAATTTTTGCAGATGTAATTATATTGTAATAAATAAGAAAATTAAAAAAAAATAGTTTTGGAAACTTGAACTGAAAAATATTTGTTTTCAATGTGTAAAATCCTTGACATACTGTACCTGATCTTGAGGTTGATTTTGAAGTTGATTTCCCAAAATGCTCCATTGATTAAGTGCCGCAGCCACTATTGCTGGATTCATTGGTAGGGAGTTTAGGTTCAGTCCTACCCCCAAAGAATTATTTAAATTTTGAGCTGATGCAGGTTTGGGACCCTGGGAATTAATACCTAATGTCTGCAGATTTGGCATGTCTAAATTTCGATTGTGGTTGTTATTCCAATTGTTGTTATGATTGAAATTTCCACGGTTTCCTCTTTGGTACGGCCCAGCCATGTCCGATCGATTTATATGTGGACCTCCAGGACCTGAATTGCTCCCCATGGACATACTGCCATTCATGCCGCCCATGTTGTTCGACAAAGGAGGATTGCCAAAACCGCTGTTGGCTCCTCCGCTGTAACTGTTAGTATTCATGCCATAACCTCTAATACCTATCATCGAATTTTGATTTATTGTGTTATCCCCCCTCCCACCCCCGTTAAAAGAATTCCTGGGGTTGTCACCAATTTTTCCGCCGCCACCACCACCACCGCTATGAGCATCACCATAAGCCATGGAATCTTGATGTGGTCCCATAGCAGCATTTGCAACGGGGGCATTTCGGCCAACAGCTTGATAGTTCTGCATAGAGTTTCGAATTTGTTCAGATTTTGGTGCAGCATTTGATACGTGAACAGAAACGCCTGTTGAAAAATAAAATATCTTTAATATGAACATCAAAACTAATATTCATTTTTTGAAAGCTCTTAGTTTACCCTTTACAATATGATCTTCACCACATAGCGATTGTGCCACTTCTGGATCCAAAAAGGTTACGAAACTAAACGCTCGAAATGGTTTGGGTATAAACACATCTGTAACTTCGCCATATTTTGAAAAGTAGTCTCTCAAGTCATCGGCATTAATATCTTCTGTGCAACGACCCACAAATACCTTGCAAGGCACTTGATGAATCATTCCCTTCAAAATGTACGTTATGTATATTAGGTTAGTGAATTAGAATAGAAGAAAATAGTGACGAACATACCTTTGAATTAGGCACTTTAACTTCACACCAACGCCCATCAATCAAATGTCGTGTAGATAAAACTCTTACTTGTACATCGTACGATCCAAATCGTACGAAACCAAAACCTTTCGACTGCCCCGATTTGACATCTTTCTTTATTTGTGTCATTAACACTTCGCCATACGTTTCGAAATATGTACGCAAACTTTCCTCTGTAGTCTTCCATGGCAATCCTAAAACAATCAAGTCTGTGCAACGCGATCGCGACTCAATGCGTTTTGTTTTTGCCGTCGAGTTCTCCAAGTGGTCATCACTTTTTCGTTTGTTTTCTAAAGTTTTATATTTGAAAAAAAAACACATTCATCGAATTGAAATCAATTTTTTGTGAATATCAACCAGTACTAAAAAACAAGATTGAATCAAACTATTCACCTTTGGGGAAAACACATTGATATACATGGGTACCCCAACCGGATTCTATATATGGTGAAAAGAATTTTCCCTCATTCGAGCGAACTCCTCGAAAGCATTTGGTTTCCTCGTTAATGTATTTAAGACCACAAGCACCTGGAAATTGTGCTTGCAATGTTGACAATAGCAGACTGCCGTCATCTTCCGTTGGCAGTTCAATTGGATCATCTCCATCCTCTTCCACTACTTGAATATATTCCATTAATAACCAACAATAATAAGAAGTTCAACTCCAAAAAATAATTATATCGATATCGCGTATATACACATAAGAGAAATTTTAGTATATCAAGTTTAGAACCCTTTTTTTTAACAAAATGCAGTGATGCCAGTTTTTTTCTAGAACTTATCCTTAATTTTTGATTTGTCATCCCCAAAAATTCCCAAATTAAGCTTTTTTGATTAAAATTTTAAATTTTGTGAAAAAATTAAAATTTTTTAAATTTTATTTAAAAAATAATGACAAAAATAACATATTTATTTAATAAAATTAATTTATATCGATATCTATGTATATTTACATTCATATTAATTTAATTTGTATATATAAAACATGTAAAGAAAAAATTATACATGGTTTAATATACACAAGTAATAAAAAGTTTATAGCCATTTCAAAAACTTCAGATTCAAATTTTCTGATTCATCAGCTTCAAACTTTGTTGTACATAGTATTGTTTGGTATTAAAAAGTTTTAGCATTTCAGCAGAAGGATTAAATTTGTCACAGCAAATTGAATTATTTTTAAAGTGTTTGTTTATTCTAAGAAGGAGTGCTTCCAACAAATCATATTACTATTACGTATTTTTGTTTTGGTAGTGTTCATTATTGCACCTACACCTGATATATTTTTATCATAACAAAAGTCAAACTTTATATTGAAAAACAATTTTTTTATGTTAGCTCTTTTTCCTATGGATTTTAGCATTTGTCATGTTAGAAGCATATCAGGTGTAGAGGTGGGGTAATCTGCTTTATATTTCTTCTTTATTAGAAATCATTCACTATAAATAGTAACATACAGACATGCCAGACGCATATGTATTTCTTGGCTCAAAAATCATTCCATCAGGTATAAAAAAACCCTAAAATTTGGTTATCATCCCCAACAAATCCCCAGATCCCCAATACGAAATTTTCATCCCCAATTGCGAAACAAAATCAACAATTCGGGGACGAATCTCCTACGATGGTAGCACTAACAAAATGACTTGGCCACATTGCCATATGTGTATAAATTTTGCTGACGTTTGACAGGGTTGCCAGATGGGATGTAGTGTAAAAGCGGCCATTAGATGTTGGTGATGGAAGTCACCATGTGCTGGTGTTTTAAAATAATATTTAGCACCGGAATTATTGAAATTTCACATTATTTCATCTGGCTCTTAAGTTTTAATACTTTTGCGCTTCATAAAAAAACATCTTCATGTTTTTTTTTCTGTGTAGAAATAAGTGCAAAGTCCCATAGTCGAAGTTAAAGCAGAACAGATTTTCTTTGAAAAAAGACAAGTGGGCGGAATAACATTGTGTGTTTGGATTAGTCACCCTTCCGCCTGGTTAATACACTTCGTTGGGAACATGGCTCAGCTAGAAAATATAAAACCTATTTTGCTATAACATAAACTAACCTAGGTTGTTAATTTTATTGTTACGGAGCCGTTTTTACATATGCATGGAAACGGATGTCATAGAAATAATAATATGTCATGTCATTCAATTGGTGTTTGTTATTTTCGTAATTAATAAATTCTTGATTTTTGTATATTTACACACTTTATTTTTAATCCTTTATCAATATGGAGAAAAGTGGTATTCCAGAAACGAAAACAAACAACGAAATATCTCAATCAACTGAAAATCATTTTAGCGAATTGGTTAATAATAGAAACAGCAAATTGAATGAACGAACTCAAGTGGTTGCTGAAGCTTTACGAAAAAAACTTGAAACTGAGTTAGTAAATATCGTCGTGCGGAAGTTATCTTCACGTAAATTTAGAAAATTTTATGTACGTTTAAGTAGGATGATACGTACCTGCAATAATTATACATACCAAATTAATGTTACATACGAAATTGCACAGATCCATAGATCTGATTATTGTTTTTGTTTTTGGAGATAGCTTTGGCACGAAGATTTGCCTATTTGTACATATATACATGTTTGAATTTTATATTATATTTAAAAAATAAATTAGTTCTCAGACTCCAGGTAAATCGAATATAGAAATTCAAGTGGAAAAAAGCGAATTGTATTTAGAAGAATTAAAAAGATTCGGAAATGAATTGGTTAACAATATTAAAGCTGCCAATGAGAAACAAGAACTGTTGCGAGGCCAATACAAACATGGAAAGGATATAGGTCAGTAAAAAAGTTGTTTATTGCTTAATCTTAATTACATTTCAAGTTACATATGTATGTATGTTAGAACTCCAAGAGAAACTCCGAAAGGAAGCAGACCTGTCTTTGATGCAATTTGATGATATTAGCAAAAAATGGGAAGAAATGAACAATTTGAAAGAACCTATGGCAATATACGAAGATATGCAAAAACAACGTGAAAATATTGCGAACTTGATGTCCAGCAAGGATGAACTTATAGAACAGTGTCAACAGGAACTGATTAATATTACAAACAAATATTATGAAGATATAGATAAACAGTCTACGGACATTTGCATACTTGTCGAAAGAGTTGACCATCAGGTCAAATTATTAAAAAAGTCTTACAGAATAAGTATTAATGAGCTCCAGAGCACTATTGAAACGGAAAAACAAAAAATTCTTCAAGTTGCTCAAGAGAAATGGGGCAATATATTCGAACATCTTAAGATAAGTGAGGATAAAAAGATAGCATTGGTTAAGGATAAACAAAATTTCTATGCTCAAGAGGTGGACAACATACGCAGTAAACAGGAGGAGATCAGCAGAACGACGAAAATAAGGCTCGAAAAAGATGCAGAAATATTAGAGCTAGAAATTCGTAAAACTCAAGCCAATATTTTAATGAATTCCGAAAAGATTGATTACAACTATCAGGTTTTGCAAAAGAAGAATGAAGAGAATATAATTATAAGCAATCAGCAAAAGAGACGAGTAGCAAAACTAAATGAATCCATTGTAGCATTGAAGAAAAAATTATCAGAGATACGAGAAAGCAACACAGGATCGATGGAAAAATTATCAGTGGATGTACAAAAACTGCACGGAAGTATAAATGATATGCAAGCCAAAGCCGAGTATTTTCGGAAAAATAACATGATAAAAGTAAGAAAACCTCCAGTAAAAAAATGACATAAGAAAAAATTGCAAACAATTTTCTTTTCTAGTTTACCAAAGTTTGGAAAATAAACTTCGACGAGATCAAACATTTGGTTACGCGGTTGTTTCAAATCGATCGCATCTTATATGAACAACAGCTGGGCCGTAAATGGATGAAACCGTGTTTCGATTTGTACAAACTTGGTTATACAAATGATTGCCAAGATGATGATAGAACCAACAAAGTAGCGAAAGAAACATTTAAGCCATTAGTAAGCTCAGCATATCAGAATCAGTTGCGTGACATTTTGCATAAAATATCTGATCGTGCTGGCTTTTTGGTAGAAGAAAAACTTTTAGAGATACTAAATCCATATACCGATAAAGACAAATGTTTGGTTAAAATTGAAAGTATATTTTCGGTAAGACTGTCCAATATACCAACATGTACGAATGTCTTTTCAAGTGCTGTAAATAATTTAGGCCCTTCATATCACGAATATTGCAATGGTGGAAAGCTTAATAAAGTATTTTGAGCCCTACACCTGGTGTCCGAAGTGTTCATCGGGGCCGATAGTGAGTTCTTTAATGTCTCTATGCCACTCCAATAGCCAATCTAATGGTGTAGAAAGTATTCCAGATGACAAGAAAAATTATCAGAATAAAACGAAAGCTGTAAGGTTACAAACAGAAAATATGTATATAGTACATGTCGCCAGAGAAAGTGCAAAGCGAGCGTAAAAAGAAGATTCAGTTTTTGTACTTCGATTTAAGAAACCTGAATCCGTAACATACATAAGTATATGGATGGGGTGGTTGCATTTTCGCTGACGTCATATCGTCGGTTGGTTATTGGTTTGCTGCACAATATATTCAAAATACATTAAGTCTGCAGCAAACCAATAACCAACTCGCATAAATTGCTTAATAACTAATTTAGGAAAACTTTATATTTTTAAGAGCTCCAGTGATGTTGTATGTGAGAGTCACACTCCCAGCGTGGAACCGACTTTGGTCTTAGCCGCCTTGAAGGAATTTATAACAAAAGAAATAAATACGCCTGACCGATCGGCTGAAACAAGGTAGTTGTTTGTTCTATCGATGCTTCCCAACTAAACTATGGCTACATCTATAAAGGGAATTCGCTAGATATACATACATACATACATACACACATTTTTATGTACATGTGTAATTTTTCATTATAACTTTCAAATATGTTAAAGAGTCTAAAAACGTAAAATTATTACGAATGTGATCAATTGAGTTACCATAGTTTAGTTGGGGGACGTTACTTTTATATACAGACATGCACATGTACATACATCTATACATACAAACATACATACATATGTACATATGTATGTATGTAACACAAATTTACATTTCTTTCATTTGATAAGGAAAAATAATAAAAAATTTGAAGTCGATTTACTTAACCTTGACGAGAATCATATAACCAGCTATTGGCAACAGTTCTCCTCGTACATGTCCAAGGAACAACAAAACTTGTGGAAATCGGTTGAACATGGTCTGAATCACTATCTGGAAGTGTTAAAAAAGAGAGCAGAAATCGATAGCCAGTGTGTCTTCTTACAAAAACAAAATGCCGAATTGAAATATTTGTTACAAAAATTGTAGAGTTTTTGTTTCTTACTTTGTATTTACATATGTATATATTTATACACATACGTACATACATACATAAATGAAATATACATACATGCATACATATAATGCAACAAGATGGCGTATTGCCAACGTCCGTTATTTTCTTTTGTAGCGATCAGCCAGCTGTTTCTGGGAGATAGACGTTGAATATGTGCAGTAAACAAAATATATTTGTGTATTGAAAGTGTGAAGGAATTAAAGAGAAAGCATTAAATACATTAATTAAAAATAAAATAAAAATTAAGTGCAAATGTAAGAATGAAACAACTCAAAACAGCGATACCCCTTTTTCAGGGACAACGTTTTCGTTTGGAGCTCCTCAATACTCGTAATATTTATTATGCATTGAAAGTTCTTTTTTATATACATACATATGTACATATGTACATATGCAGCCTCTGTCCCTTTATACAATTTTTTGCAAAAAATTTCTTAGATTCTTCAATTGCCTTGGAGTCAACGATATCAAATGTACACACATACTTATTCACCCTGATTCCAGTTGTCGACATCCAAGTCACTTTAACACAATACTAAAAAAGTTGGGCTTGTTTAGTCGAGAACTTTTTTTGTGCTACTGATAATCTATTTCCGTTCCCTAAGGTCTAGAAAATAGCATAAGCCTGTCAACAGGAGTCAGTTGTTTTTCAAAACGGATACACAAAACCCGCAATTTTTTGTTGTAGTGTTAAAGTGACGTCGATGTCGACTATTGGAATAAGAGTGATCCAAAATAATGTCATTAAAGTATATTTATTACACACAAGCATTTGCTTGCTCTTCTCTTCCTCTCCTAATTACCGCGCAAAATTAATTTTTAATGACTTCTGTCAAATGCATTTAGTCTCGCGCATTTTCCAAACAGTTCGGTTGTTGAGTTGCTGTGTCCAAGAAAATTAATATATGTATATTCTCGCTTTTAAGTAAGAGAAAAAAATAACTTATTTTTCCGGAAAATCAATACTGATATGTTATTTAATAGGTGTGCATAATATATTCCAAGGAAAGTTACATAAAGTTACGAGAAAAGCCTTTACAAAGTAATTAGAGTTTCTTTAATTTGTGTACGCCGGCTTGTGATCGCCTTTTATTCAATCGTTGTAGCTCGTTATTTCTATGTATATGGTACATAAAAAATGCTCGGAAGCTCAAATGAAATTGTAGGTAAGAATTTTTAATAAGGTTCGTGTAGTGGATAAATAAAAAGTTTGACATTTTGCTTCTTCTCCTATTTACCGCGCGAATTGATTTTTACTGACTTGTGTCAAATGCATTTAGTCTCGCGCAGTTTCCAAACGGTTCAGTTGATAAGTTGAAGTGCCCAAGAAAATTAATACGATATTCTTGCTTAATTAAGTAAGAGAAAAAATTAATTTATTTTTCCGTAAAATTAATACTGATATGTTGTTGAATAATATGTGTGCATAAAAGTATTGCAAAGAAAGTTATATAAATTCGAGAAAACCCTTTGCAAATTCATTAGAATTTGTTTAATAGTTTTTGTACGTTTGACATTTGGTTGCTCCCACAGCTGCTCTCTTGTGTAAAAATATTACATTGGCGCGTAAAGTGAAAGGCTGCAAACAGTGTTGCCTTCAAGGTATTAAAATAAGTGCTCCCTACTTCCTTAATCCCCCATATCGTTATTGTACTATTTCTAGTGATTACGACATTTTTGTAATAGATTACACAACACCGGCATTAATGTTTCTTTAATAAAACAGTGGAATCTCTCTTGAGCGGACACCGAAGGGACCATTGAAATGTGTCCGTACAAGGGTGCTCTCCGGTCAAGAGAAAATTAATTACCAATTTAAGTGAGTAAACTTTTTCGAAGATCGTAATGCATTAGACAGATTCACCACAGCAAGCTACCGACTACCAAATGTCAAGGATAGAAGATGATTATTTTGAAGACAGCAAGGCAACAGGGCGACAGGTTGTTGTCTATGCTGATTTTGTCGTTGTACTCCAATTAAACTAATTTCTATTTCTCTGGCTACAATGAGCAAATGCAGTGTTGCCAGTATAATACAAAATGGTGAATGAATGATATCGTACAATTATTTCATACTATTTACCAGAAATAATATCCAAAAATTGATGTAAATAATAAATTGATTCATTATTGTATTTTTATGTGAAATAACTACATTTTAAAAGAGTAATTAATTTTTATAAATGCAAAATATATGAAAGTTGCAATACTGAACTATGTATTTTTACTTGAATATCAGCGATAGATGGTGCTGCTGCCGTCTCCAAAATAATTAAGTATCTGGCTAAGAGGCGACAAATGCTGCCAGTGGCATTTGAAGTCGTGTTTTCTTGTAGCCTGCTGTGGTGAATGTGTTTAATGCATTAAACATAAACCTATAAATAGTAAAAATCGCAACAAAAATATAAATAAATTAACTGAATTGTTTTTATATTTTTTAATAAACTATTTTATTTTTATAAATGTGAAATATTTGAAAGCGGCACCACTGAAATATAAATTTATGGTGCTGCTGCCGTCTTCAAAATAATCAAATAGCTGGCTACTAGGCAACATTTGTTGCCAGCGGCACTTGTAGTCGTGTAGCCATGTAGCCTGCTGTGGTCTATGTGTTTAATGCTTTAGTTTTTATCCCAAAATTTTTTTACATAGAAAGTGAAAAAGTGGAAAAATTACTTAAAATAATAAAAAATTACCTAAAAAAGACTTTCCCAAAAGTAAAAAGTGGAAAGTTACCAAAAAATTACCTAGAACTAAAATTTGAAATTTATTTGCTGGCTCAGCGATGTTAAATTTTAAAACTAAAATGTAAAACAAAAAAGTTTTAATTTTGAAAAAAAAAAATCGTTTTTACGGCATTTCTTCGGTGTGTACAGGAATATTAAAAACAACTGCAAAAAAATAGATGACGGTAGATGCTCAATATACTGGTAAGTTGTATAAATTCGTACACATTAAAAATTATTTTATGTTATTTTATATTATGTTTATTTTAATCCAACAAAAATTCTGTCTGTATAGAAGGCTTTGTATTGTGTTTTTGATTTAGTATTTTATATGCATTACTTACTTATGACAAGATACATGTATTAATAATAAAGTCTTTGGCATGTGTTAAAGATGCTAAAGTTTCTAATTGCAGTATATTACTCATTTAACTTTTGATCAAATTTCGAACTGAAAACATTCTTCCCATACTTAATGAATAGTGAATAATATGTTGCATGCAATTGTTTTCGTTCGTCAATAGGAAGGAGTCCTGCCTCTTTATTCTGAAGAAATACAAAATTAAAATTTTTTAGCGTTACATGACGTTTTTTTTTTGGGTTTGGCGTTTTGTTTTGTTTTGCTACAATACATATTTTTAGTTTTAGCGATTTTTTAGTTTTAGCGATTTTTTTAGTTTTACCACTTTTTTCGTTCAGGCATTTTTTTTTGTTTTTGGCGATTTTTTTAGTTTTTTGCTGACCTTTTTACTTTTGGTGAGTTGTATGCATTTTAGCGATTTATTTTATTCATGGTAATATCTACTTTTCATTTAAGCGCTTTTTTATTTTGGCACTTTTTCGTTTCGGCAATTTTTTAATTTTGGGATTTTTTAGTTTTAGCGTTTTTGAAAATTTCAAGAGTTTGCCTCTTACGTTTTCCAAGATTCAGCAAGTTGTCAAAATTACATTAACTGATAGAATACCCTTTAATTTAGTTTTTTTTTTGTTTTTTTTTAATTTTCAGTGTTAATTGGTGCAGTCTGCTTAGAAATATAACAACTTTGAAAATTTCAATTGTCTATATACATACATATACATACATACATACATATTAATGCACAAGACCATTTATAAGACCTTTCAAGACGAGAGATTTTTCAACTGTTTTACTACAGCGAAATATTCTAAAACAAACGCTAAACAACACTGTTGGCAAGACATTTGTCTTGAAAAGTCTTATAAATGATCTTGTGCAGGACTTTAATACATATATGTATGTATGTATATGTATATGTATATCGTCTGTATATTACAATAAAATTTCAACATATTTTGTTGCTCGCTTAAGAACACTCTTTAATTTTTAACTATCATATATTTGTTGCTGTGGCGGGTACATTTTTTTATATTCTGTGAACATTTCAGGTCCGTAGCTTTTACGGTTCTCGTAAGAGCTACCTACATGTGACAGACATTCAGACTGACAGACGGACATCGTAGTAAAAACAATAGGGTCATTTTTACCTTTGGTGTACGTAACCCTAAAAAGAAATTCCTTTTCTGTTAAAATTAGGTATACATACATACATATGTAGTTATGTACATATGTATGTATGTACATACTTCTATGGGTATCAATAGCAAACCAATATCAGCTAAATAAAATATAAAGTAAAACTACTGTAAATTCGTTTTGCTTTCAAAGTTGTGTTTGTGACAGGAACAAACCACCTGGTGGTAGTCTGGAAAAAAAGATCACAATAAACTGCTTCAGCTTTAATTTCATTGGTATGCGATCCCTGCTGTTTTCATAGTACGAATATGTATTGGAAGTTCATATTTCGCACTTAAATAAAGTTATCATTTGCCTAAACATTAGTATCTCAATACATATGTATGTATATCGTCGGTTGGTTTCTGGTTTCCTGCAGCCATAATGTATTTTGAATGTACTGTGGTGCAAACCAGAAACCAACCGACGCTATGTATTTAGTTTTTTTTTTGTTTTGTAATTTTTAAGATTTATCAATAAAGGATATACACACGTGAGGGCATATTAAAATCAGGCCATCAAAGCAGGTCATTAAAGGAATACATTCATAAGCTTCTGAAGTGTTTTTAGTTTTTAAACAATATTTACTCGTTTTCAATTATAGTCATCAAACAGTAAAATCGTTAAAATACTTAATTTTTAGGGTTCCGTACACCAAAGGTGAAAAGGAACCCTATTGTTTTCGCTACGCTGTCCGTCTGTCCGTCACAGGCTATTTTCTCGAGAACCGTAAGAGCTACGGACCCGAAATTTTGACAGAGTGTCTAGATCTTTGGCCGCTACAACAACAATGAGAGATAAAAATTAAAGGGTGTTCCAAAACCAGCACCGAAAAATTTTAAAATCAAATGTAATATATGTATGTACATACAATTGTATATATGTATGTATATACACTTGAAATTTGTAAGGTTAGTGTATTTTTATACAGACTACAAAAATTAACACTAAAATTTCAAAAATTTTAAATTAAAGGGTGTTCCATCAGTTAATGCAAGTTTTATTATGTAATTTTGACAACTTGCTGTATCTTGGAAACCTTAAGAGCTAAACTCTTGAAATTTTCAAAAACGGTAAAACAAAAAAATTCCAAAATTATAAAATCGCCAAAACAAAAAAAAATCGCCCAAAACGAAAAAAGTTTCCAAATTAAAAAAAATTACTAAAACGAAAATAAATCCCAAAAAAGCGGAAAATCGCCAAAATTAAAAAAATCGCCAAAATGGGAAAAACAAAAAAAATCATTTCAGCTGAAAAAATGAAAAAAATCGCCAAAATGAAAAAAATCGCCAAAAACAAAAAAAAAATCGCCAAAATGGAAAAAATCGCCAAAAACAAAAAAAATCGCCAAAATGGAAAAAATCGCCAAAATGAAAAAAAAACGCCAAAATGAAAAAAAATCGCCAAAATGAAAAAAATATCGCCAAAATGGGAAAAAATCGCCAAAACGGGAAAAACAAATAAAATCATTTCAGCTGAAAAAACGTCAAAAACGCAAAAAAACGCCTAATTAAACAAATGCTCAAAGCCCAACGTACGGAAATCTTCGTGCGTGAGTCAAAGTTGCACTTTACTGAATTTATTATAATATAACGTTAACTAGTAAAAAAGCTTCCAAAGAAATCAATTAGATAACGATCATATTTGGATAATTTTTGGATGTTCCACGAAATCCGCTTTTTTGATACATATTCAGTAAATCCGAAGTCATGTTCGTGATGTCAAGGAAATCTAATTTTTTGTCTGTTTTTTTTAATACGTGCAAAGACTTAATTTTTCATAACTTTTATAGAGTTGGGAAAAACTCACCACCAGCAGAAATGGAATGCATATAGGGGGTGGCATTGGCTGTAGTAGTGAGCACGTTGACTACAATACGGAAAGTCCTTGATTCGAGCCCGGTCTCCGACAATCATTAAGATACTAATCCTAATGTAACATCAGAGCACCATTCTTCGTCGGTGAAGTAAAATAAGTAATAAATAACGTGGCTACTACAGCTTCGAAAATTGAATACACCTCATTGAGACCAGAGTCGCTGCAACAATGCATTATTAAATAAATTAAGTAAAGTGCGACTTTGACTCACGCACGAAGTGTTCCGTACGTTGGGCTTTGAGCATTTTTTCTAATACAGATTTTTACGCTTTTTCAGCTGAAATAATTTTGTTTTGATTATTTTTCGATTTTTTTTTTCATTTTGGCGATTTTTTTCATTTTGGCGATTTATTTCATTTTGGCGATTTTTTCATTTTGACGATTTTTTTTTTAATTTTGGCGAGTTTTTCATTTTGGCGATTTTTTCGATTTAAAATTTTTTTTTAATTTGGTGCTTTTTTTCGTTTTGGCGATTTTTTTTTTGATTTTGGCGATTTTTTTTTCGGTTTGGCGATTTTATAATTTTGAATTTTTTTTGTTTTACCGTTTTTGAAAATTTCAAGAAGTTTGCTCTTACGGTTTCCAAGATACAGCAAGTTATCAAAATTACATAGTCGAAATTACATTAACTGATGGTACACCCTTTAATTAAAATTTTTTAAATTTTAGTGTTAATTGTTGTAGTCTGTATAAAAATACACTAACTTTACAAATTTCAAGTGTATATTCATACAATTGTATGTATATTATATGGGATTTTAACATTTTTCGTTGCTCGTTTTGGCACACCCTTTAATTTCCAATTTTCATGTATTTGTTGTTGTAGCGGCCAAGGGTCTACACACTGTGTCCAAATTTCAGGTCCGTAACTCTTACGGTTCTCGAGAAAATACCCTGTGACGGATAGACGGATAGACGGACAGACGGCCAGACGGACAGACGGACTGACGGACAGCGTAGCGTAAACAATAGGGTTCCATTTCACCTTTGGTGTACGGAACCCTAACAAACGTGCAAAAAGCAGAGTTGTAAAAGAATGCAGCTTTCCTTTATCCCTTCTTTCATCACCTGTCTTCTCTATCACTATCCCCTTCCTAAATAAGCTAGCATCTAGTAATAGTAGTAGGCATTCATTGCCTGAGTGAACTTCTCTTAAACACAAAATAAAAAATTTTAAATTTTTAAATTGTTTATAAATAAAGATCGTTCATATCGTTCATGATATCGATTTAATTTTCTAAATTCATTATATGGATGTTATTAATAATCACTGCCTGCCTGGCAAGAATATCATTAAAAAATCTGCCTTTAAAATCTTCATTAACTTCTTCGTCAATTAGTTTTTAACTCTTTTGATATTGAAAGCAAAGCAGTCTTTTAAATCACTGGATGTGGCGCATTCATTTAATTGGTAATAAAATCAAAATTTTTTCATCTATTTTCATGATATATGGCTTGTTTTCTTTAATACACCTATCATCTCTGCGAGCAATAGTTAAAAAATAAAGCTTATTTTTGCAGTGTTGGATTTTTCATGATCTTTAGAAGGCAAAAAAAAAAATGATCTTCCTTTTGCATAACAGACCGCTATTTGTGGATACTAATTTATGAATAACTAAGAAATCATGGACTATAAAATAAAAAATAAAAACATTTTAAGATAGTAAGAAGGTAATTAGCATGCATCATAAGTTAATACTTACATATCGTTACCTTAATACAGAAAGGCCCTAACTCAATATATTTTTTTGAAATCGAGATTTTTGCATTTATCGATACATTAGATGTTGTTCTACCGAAATATACAAAAAATCCATTTCAAAAAAATAATGAGTTAGGGCCTTTCTATATTAAGGTAACGATATGTATTAGTTCTGCAACCATACAAAATCTGTAGCTGATACAAAAAAAAAGCGCAAATACTCCTTAAAGAAGTCATTGTTTTTTTCAAAATGGCCGGGGGGGGGGGGCGGAGGTGCATTGTCCCCAAGAATTGCTGTTGCCTAGAATTATTAGAAATTGCATGTAATTATTTATTTTAATATTATTCATGAAAATCACCAGTCATTATGCCAAAATATTTTGATAATTTCAGATTGCATAGAAGGTTTCATTGTAGATTGCAGTGTGTGTATACAATTTTTGAATTACGACGTTGTTCAAGAAAATGAGCGATATCGCTGCACATGGAAATTTTTGTACATATACATATGTATGTACACTAGGCATAAAAAGTCTGCGTACATATGCTTAGAAATAGTTTTATTTTCCAAATTATTGTTAAATACTAAAACACCTAATCTAAATTAGGGTTTTTTTAACAGACTAACTCCTTACTAATTTATTTATGGCAACTCTGTTTCACAATGCTCGGTAACATTCATTTTATCGATCTTAAATTGGGAAAAGTTCCATCTCTAGCTAAGAAAAAGTCTGCGTACATAAATAATCTAACGGGATTATTTAAGTTGTAATTATTCGTTGCATATAGTTTTTGTTTAAATTCGTGTTCTTACGTGTATTTGGTGTATTTAACAAACATTTTAATTGCATAGTTGTTATGGATCGCAAAGAAAAAGAGATAAGTCCCGCAGAGCGCGAAATTATCGTCAACTTATGGAAAAAAGGAGAAAGTTTTAGAAAGATCGGTGAGACTGTGGAAAGATGTCATTCTTCTATTCAAAGGGTGATAAATAATTACAAAGAAACTAAACTATTCATATCTAAGCCGCGATCTGGTCGTCCATCCAAACTTACTGAACGAGAAAAGAGGTTTATGATTCAATCTGTTAAAAAGAATCCCAAGGTAACAGCCTCAAAAGTAGCAAACGATGTTGAAATTAATTTTGGAAAAGTTATTAGTAGTGATAGTGTTCGAAAAGTGCTAAAAAAAATGATTACCATGGCCGTATAGCACCAAGAAAGCCATATATTTCACATTTCAGCCGACTAAAGAGAATAGCATTTGCTAAAGAGCATATAAACAAGCCTCTAGACTTCTGGGAAAAGGTAAATTTTTCAGATGAGAGCAAATTTTGCCTTTTTGGTATAAAGGGAAGGCAAATAGTGTGGAGAAAAGATGGCACTGCTCTTAATAAAGAACACTTATCTAGTACAGTGACGCATGGTGGTGGTGGTGTCATGGTTTGGGGGTGCATGGCAGCAAAAGGTGTTGGCCAGCTGCAATTCATTGAAACAACTATGGATAAAAGGGGCTATTTGGACATCTTAAGAAGCAATTTACAGCAAAGTGCAATAAAATTGGGCCTTCAGGGTCAATTTATCTTTCAGCAAGATAATGACCCTAAGTATACCGCTGATATAGTGAAACTATGGCTTCTGTACAATGTTCCTAAGCAATTGCGAACGCCTCCTCAATCACCAGATCTCAATCCTATTGAGCATCTTTGGGGTTTACTGGAGAAAAAGATCCGACAACATCAAATAACTTCAAAAGCAATGCTTAAAGATGTTATGCAGCGGGAATGGAACAATATAACACACGAAGAAACTACAAAACTAGTTCAATCTATACCAAAAAGATTAATGGAGATTCTGAGACGTAAATGCTATCCAACCAGCTATTAAAACCTTTTAAAAAATTCGATTTATAAATATATAAAAACGTATTTTGAAAGGCATACGCAGACTTTTTCGTACGTTTTTCAATGAATTTTTTTGTTTTTATTATCCTGTTGTTAACTGTGAATTACTTTTGCTTAAGTTTTACATTATTTTCTAAAGACTGATATGTATTTAATAAATAAAATTCGTTTTTGAAATAATATATATATATTTTTATAATTATTTTGTTTCTTTTTAATAGGCAAAGTTTATGTACGCAGACTTTTTATACCAAGTGTATGTATGTATGAGTCGCATAGAACAAATCAAAATTATTATTGTAATAATATGTAATCACTTATAATTGATGGAGTTATTATATATTTATAATTCCGATATTTGTGCTAACATGAGTCCCTTTTGCTGTCGCTCATAAGACCATCATCATCTACTCTTTGGTAAGACGCAGCATGGTTTTCAGGCTCGTTCGTATAAATAATTAAATTTATTGTAGGTATTAAACTATTTACGGTAAATTGCTCGAATTAAGGTTGTAAATTATTGCTTTAAATGCATTTAAAAAGCCTGAAATAATTTTTTTAAGTCTCGGTCTTGTACACTGATGTGAATGTTACTGTTCCTGATACAGACATACATACATATGTACTTACATACGATCTTAATGTAAAAGTACTCAGCGGGAACTAGAAGGAGTAAGGATGCCTTCTTTTGGATGTAGAACGCCTGCTCGCTCCATTCCATACTCATATCTTTTTTACACGCATTGTCATTGCGGAGCAGGCCTTCTATTCTTGCTTCTTTCGCCAGAGATTCTGGAAGGCCTTCAAATTAATGAATTTTGCGTTTGCTTTGGTAAAAAAACAAAACAAAACAAAACAAAACAAAACATCCCAGCAAAAATTACACATTACCATCAGAACTACTTGCCATATAATTTTTTTTTTTTTTTTTTTATGCATGAATTTTTATTTATTGTATCTTAATATATGAACTAACAATAAGTATTCAAATCTTAAATCTAAAAAGTATAATTAGGCCCGACCAATGTCGGACATAAGCTTAGTAGTAGTTATATATAATACATATGTAAGTAGTGATAATCAAAAGGAAAAAATAAATAAAAGTATTATCTCTTTGTTATTTTGGCCAGTATCCAGGTTTAAGTTGATTTCCTTTTAAGCTAATTGGGCCTAATATTTTAATGTAAATAAAAATCCATTTATTTACAGTTTTTCCCGACGTTTCGTAGATTTTTTGTCTACTTTTTCAAGGGATCGTCTATTTAAATAATAAAAACAATTATAATTTATTTGCATTGAAATATTAGGCCCAATTAGCTTAAAAGGAAATCAACCTAAATAAAAGTATTTTCAAGAAGTCCCATCTGGAGTGCTGTGAATAAGAGCCATTGTGTCCCTCTTTTTTAGGCGGATGTGTCCAGTAAAGTTCAAAATATTACGGGCAAGCGGATTAGGATGTAACTCGAGTTTTGTTAAATATTTGCCAGCGTATTTTGCAATTTCTTCAGTCACTAGTGGCATATTCAAATCACGATGTATATTTGAATTTTTGATGTACCATGGAGCCGATGTTATCATGCGTAAAATTTTATTTTGCCTGCGTTGAATTTTCTCTACATTTGAAGCTGAAGCAGTGCCCCATAGTTGAATTCCGTAGCACCATATTGGCTTTAAAAGCGACTTGTATATTAAAAGTTTACAGTCTAGGCTAAGTGTTGAATTTCGACCAATCAGCCAATATGGCCAATGCCATATAATGACTTACTTTTCTGATAACCAAATTTCATTACTCGCTTACAAATCACATTACCTAAAATTTAAAAAAATTATGTACAAGTTGCTAAATGAGGAGAATAATTTTTTTAGATTAAATAGATTACGTGAACAAGTTGCCAAATAAAAAAAGTAAGTACTTCTCAAGAATCGATTATTTTAGTCTCACTCCTTGTTAAAATCATTAAGTTGGTAATCCAGTAAGGAACAGCTTCCACCAAAAATGCTTAATTCCAAACCCGATTACCTTTTTTGAAATTTTTTGCTGGGATGTTACTCCTTCTATTTTCCATTCTCATAGAAGGGAGTGTGGAATGTGTATCGTATCTTTTATGCGAAAGAGTCCTTTAATAAAGGCCGGGGCACAATGAATCCGTCATGCGTTAAACTTCGCCTTTTTCAACTGACAGCTAAGTTGAAATACATGGTTTCTTATGAGGTCTGTTACATTCAGTACGTGTCCGTCAACGCAAAGTACAAAATTTGCTCAACTTTTAACTTTTTGCGTACGTTGAGTTGTTTTACAGATATTGGTTGGCTTTTTTTTGGCATATTCTGATTTAGATTTTTGTGTTTTGTTAGACAAAAGAAATAAACGAAATAAATACAAAAAGTTGAATTTAATAAATAAAATGGAGAATCGACCTATTGAAGCTGTTCAAATGCTTCCGTCAATAAAGTACTCATTGTGCCAACCTTATCCGTAGTTGCGTTAATGTGAGTTGAAAAAGGCGAACTTTAACGTATGACGGATTCATTGTGCCCCGGCCTTAAGGCCTGCACCAAGAAGGTCTTCTGAGTTTTACCGCTGGGTACCCTGAAGGAAACGTGGGGTTAAGTGTCCCCAAGTCATCACTTTTGTCGACTATTTTGGTGACATTGTCAACTTAGCGTCGACACATATTAATATTGTTTTTGATGCGTAGAAAACATTTTGTAGATACACACAACTATGCATCTTCTTAATGTTTTATTGGTTTATTGAAAATAAAAGAAGCGTCAAAGAAATTTAAGCGTTTATAAAAATTAGCTTAAGAAACCAAATTAAAAGGTTGATGTAGGTGCAAAAATAACAAAAATTAAAAATTTTAAAAGCCCATCCAGAAAAGATGTGATATCTTCTAAACGGCTGGACCGATTTTCTTCAAACATAGTTAAGAACCTTCTCGATCAAGTCACCTTTCAAACAGAAAAAACTAAATCAAAATCGGTCCAGCCGTTTGGGCTCTACGTGGACACGGACAGACACACAGCTACACAGACACACACTGCAAACTTATAACACCCCTTTTTTTGGTCGGGGGTTAAAAATAGGAAATTAAAAATATCAAGTGAAAGTGCTAATTATGGAATTTTTTGACCCTGTTGAAAATTTGCCGGTGGTGACAGCGTCTATAGTGAATCAGTACAGTTTTACTACTGACATTTCACACAGTGTGGTGATATCGTCAATGCGTAGAAAACATTTTGTAGATACAGACAACTATGCATCTTCTTAATGTTTTATTGGTTTATTGAAAATAAAAGAAGCGTCAATACAATCTTACTATTGACATTTTCGTCATATGGTCCCACAAGAACTACCTAGTCAGTATTGACGCAGTCTACTGGTAGATTTCGTAGGACAAGCATGTGTTAAATGTCAAAAGTAGATAGCATTAGTTGCGGTATAATTTGTCAGTAGTACTGGTGACATCGTCAATAGATAATCAGTATAATTTTACTATTGACATTTCCTGCAGGGTATGAGCAAATGTATGTACATATGTATGATGTCATATTTTGCTTATTTGTGTTGGCAAAAAAATAAATAAAAAATATCGCTTCAGGCGACAATCACTTCTGACAGAATTAAATATCAAAACAGGCTGCAGGCGAAATGGTCAATCCAGTGACATGAACGATGCGTTCATACGCTTAAGGACAGAAAAGATGCTCAAGATAAAGTTATGGGCTTAAAACGAGTATCTATGTATGTGAATATTATTATGCATAGTTATGTTCATACATATGTACATATATATTTACATATAAATATGAATGTACAGACATACATACATACATACATACATATGTATATGTATGGATGTGCACATAACATGTAACCAATTATAGATAAACGTTGTTGTTTCATATCTTCATTTAACTAACAACTATTAAGCACAGTGGCACTTAAGGATCATGCACATTTCACATACGTACATACATATCGTTACCTTAATATAGAAAGGCCCTAACTCATTGCAAAAATTTCGTTTTAAAAAATAATAATGAGTTAGAGCCTATTCACATATTCCGTAATGCATCAAGGGGGGGGGGGGGGATGGGGCATGGTTAAGCATTTGTTACGATTAAGAAAATTTATACTGAACATTTTGTAAAAAAATTTCCTTAAAGGGGTGGGGAGGGGTAGGGGGGGTGTTGTATAAAAACTCCGAAAATAGCGTTACGTAATATGTGAATGGGCCTCTCTATTACTACGTTTATACGCAGGGCTTATTTGCAAATAAAACTGTAAATTGTTGCCATATTATTCTCTTTATTGCGACTTACTAATTCAGAAAACTATTCACGATTAACACACTATTTGCAAATAAAATGCCTGAGGTTGCCACGCTTACAAATGTTTGATAACAAAAACAATAAATGGACAAATATTGCAACAAAAACCATTGTTAGAAGCAAATAATAACAATTAAAACAAGTAATTATTTGATATTTTGTGCATTTACACTTTCTTTTTTGTCAACATAAGTAAGCTTTCTATAGAAGTGCTACCAAGTTTGTGTACTTTTGCTATGCCGTATAAACAGTGAGTTAATTTATTTGCAAATAATTTTATTTGCAAATAGTGCGCGTATAAACGTAGTATATATTAAGGTAACAATTACACTGTGTGAAAAAATTTTGATGAAATCGAAATACTATTTAGTTTTACAGTTTTACTATTTTTCTGGTAGGTATTGTTGAGTATAACAACAATCTGTATTTGACTAAGACCTTTCGAACAATATATACATATGTATCTTGTTTCAGTAAATTTCAGATATACATATGTACATATGTCTGTCTGTATTTTATTACCAAATATAATTTTTCGACACTTTTTTACTTTGGACTCGTTCTTAGGCAGAATTTTTGTACTGAAACCATAACTTTATTTATAAAACATAATTGTTTAGGAGTAATTCGCAGGTTTGCTTAAAAAAAATTTCTCGGAAATTGACTGAGTTATTAAACATTTTATTAGAAGACTTTTTGTTACAAAACTAACTGTATGATTAACGTGACCAGAAACTTTTTACAAAAAGCGGGACACGATCGTTCAAAAAGCGGGATTTTGACGAAAATACGGCCAAAAAGCGGGATTTTTAAATAAACAACTATTTGAAAGCGGGATGTGTAATACGCACATAAAAAGTTTCGTATGTACTTAGGAAACACAGTTTTTAACTCAAAAGAATCGATTTTAAATAAACAAAAGTTTTTATTAACAAAAATTTTTATTTAGTAACGTAAAATAAATAAAATTAAAGATTTTTTGACTTCATTTACAAAACAAAATACGATTTTTATACATAAAATATTTTATGTAAATAATTTTATAATAATTTTATGTATAAAATTTTGATTTACATATGTATGTATATAATCAAAGAATTTTATTTCGAATTTTATTATTTATATATATATATATATATATATATATATATATATACATATATATATATATATATATATATATATATTTATGCGTATTAGTTTTTATTAAAATTTGTACTTTTAATAGGTGTTAAACTATTTTAATATATTTAATTAAACTATTTTTTGAGCTTGAGGTCTGTTTGTATTTTTCGTTCAATATTTCGTTAACCTTCGGTTAACTTCTTCAGGATATATATTGTTTTGATTTTTATGTTTTTCTTTTTCCTATTTTTTCTTTTTTCAATTATACAATTTTCAAATAATTTTCAGTTACATATTAATAAAAATATATTAAGAGATAAGAAATTTCAAAACTCTAAAAAGCGGGATAAAGCGGGATAAAAATTCAAGGCGGGATCAACCTCAGAAAAGCGGGATAATCCCGCCTAAAGCGGGATGTCTGGTCAGGTTATGTATGATGTATTTCGCGTTCTATTTATACGTTTTCGATGTATTTAAGCTGCCAGGATGATGAAAAAACAATTTAATAGACTTATATCAGCACAGAGTACAAAATTGGTGCAACAGTGGTTGCCAAACTTTTTTTCTTGAGAATCAAATTTTTTGGTGAAAAAATACAGATATTTATCTGAATTTTCACTGAAACAAGATATATATGGTTCGATAGGTCTTAGTCTCTTCTTTCTATATCCGCTTATAAGTTTAAAATCTGTTGTTATTTATCTTAGTTAGAGGTTGATAAGTGCCTATGGGTACGAAAAACCGGTTTCTTACCCGTAACTCAAGATTTTGAAGGTGTTTGGAAAATTTCAAATACAGATTGTTGTTATACTCGACAATACCTACCAGAAAAATAGTAACACTTCGCAGGTAATTTTATTTGTCACACTGTGTTTTGTATGCATTTAAAATTAAGAACGATTCTGAGTACATCATCGTTAAAACAGGATCACTTGTCATGTAGCATAAAACGCTTATGTATGAGAAAATAACATGTTCTACTAGCATTTCATCATCGGAAAATGGACCACATAGGGCAATGTTATCTGCAGGGGATATGGAGCCCGACTCACTAACAGACAACTTGGGACGATGTTCCTCTGGGCTTATGTGGAGTTTTCAGTTCTAAGCCGTTTGAGCAAATTATTTACCGAATAAGGATCTTCGATTGACCAAGTTGACCTTAATTATGTATAACTAGTAGGCACACTTAAATCAATTCATCGTTCACTGACTTTGTTCTCATGTAGCATGTGTGTCATTGAAAAATATGGAGGTTGTTCGGAACACAAAGCTTTTAGTTTAAGAGGCGGTAAATTAAAAAACGTATTTGAATGTGGTGTAATTCTTAAATTTTTTGCATGCTTATACCTATTCAGTTTAATCGACAAAAGCAGATATGTACATATGTATATTTATGTATGGATGTATGTATGTATGTATGTATAAACGCACACAGAAATACATATTCGAAAAACATATTCCTACAATAATTATTTCCTGCTAAAAAGCCAGTTTTAAAGCTAAAAATAATATTTAAAAATGCTACCGACCAATAGGTACAAATGGCACCTGCTTCGTTAAGTAACCAACAAAAAAAAAAAAAAAAAAAAAAAAAAAAAAGAAAAAACATGCATGTGTGCGATATTAAACATTTTAATAGCAAGGATTTGGGTCTTTGGGTTTTAATTAAAGAAATCCGACATAAAAAATAAAACATAATGCCAAAAAAAAAAAAAAAAAAAAATTATAATAAACCCAAAGGTACACTAGCAGCAGCCTGCTAGAAAAGAAAAGGAATTTAAGAAAACGTATTAAGAGGATGACATGCTTTTAGTACAATCCACTTCTACATATCGTCACCTAAAATCCAAAAGGCCGTAAGTACACTTTTTGCTATTTTACAGGAGAAGCAAAAAAAACCTTATAAACTTAAGACTATTTATTTGTTAGGCGCCAAATTGAATAACGAATAAAATCGGCATTTTTGAACATATGTATGTGAGCAATATTTTAAGGAAAGATGTATTTTCTTCGTGAATCACATCATAATCAATCAAAAAGTATATTTTGAATTTTCTGGTTATTACGGCCTTTTGGATTTTAGGTGACGATATACTCGAACATTGGAATATAAGAGAGAAATTCAATTTCGGTTTCTAAAGTTCCGGACGGTTTTTAGTGGCACTTGATGTACTCGTACAACTTACATATACACACTAGAGCGACTCAAGTTGTATGGAAAAAATGGTCCAGCTCACGGATCATCGAAAAGAGTTTTTTAAGCAGCATCCAAAGGTATGTAAAACTTGACCACTTGCGACCTACTAATTGAGATATTTAACTAAATACATATTTTCGTTTCGGGTTTTCATACAAATTCTACGTATTTTTTTAAAAACTGTTCAGCTCACGGATGATCAACGCAAGAATCAAAATATTTTGGGAATCATCATAAAACATATCAAGCTTTATTTTCAGAGGGGTAACAAAATCACTTTATTTTTTGAGTCGCTCTAATACAAACATATAGTGAAAATTTGAGCTGAATCGGACAACTCTAGCACGTGCCCATTTGAGGTCAAAGTTCAAATATTATGGAATCCACCATAGTTACACACAATAAACTTTTTTTCGCTGATTATTCATGAAGGCGCTGACCCTTTCATTATATACATATATTTTAAGTAGAATTTTTTATTAGTTTTAAGTTTAGTTGGTCGTACCAACCGCTGTTCCTAATATAAAGGCTGTTCCTAATAACATAAGCTGCTGAAGGATAATCTGCCAATGAAGTGCAGACGGCTATCCTCCAGAGCAGCACAGAGGCGGAAGAAATGCATAATGTCTTACTCCTTCTCTTCATCAATGAAACTGAGGCAGTATTCGTTGTACGTTGACCTTTAGCATGGGTTCTGAAAGCGCAGTGGGCGGTCAGTGTGGCCACGAGGTACCTCAAGTGTTTCCTAGTGAAGTTCATGAAATGTTTAGTTTTTCGATTCAAGAAAGGTAACGTGGAAGCGTCTCGACGGGAATCTCTCATCTCCCACATACTCTCTCTCTCTCTCTCTACGTCTTGAGCCGTCCGTGAACACCTGTACAGATGCAGTGGGGGGAAAAACCCTTCTGTCAATGAATTTCGAAAATTCCTTTTGCAGCAGGGTTTCGGAGTGCAGAAGTCTATGAGATCAGATATGTTATTTACTGTATCCAGAATGCTAGCATGTCCCCATGGTCTATGGTCGTAGTAATAATGATTTTATGATTTATTCATACATATGTATGTATGTAATTTGATTTTTTTTTTCGAGATCTTGAATAGGTATCAGTGATCCGGCAATGAACCGTTTTTTCGCTATTCATACTGACTCATAAGATTTTACGCACTCACGATGACATTGATTTATAAGTATAGGCTGAAATAAATATGAATGCGACGTCGACATCATATTCATACCACACTCACACTTCATAAATCACCTCAGTTTGATTTCTAATTTCAGGAAAATACTTATAGGTACTACTCACATTGATTCAGTTCACTGAACTCATGCATGTACATATGTTTATTTAAAAGTTTAGTCATTAAACAGTTTGCAAGCATATACATACATAGTGTACAATAGTAATAAATAGCGTTGTTTTTCAATTTGTGCAAAATAACAAAAAAAAAAAAAAAATCAGCAGAGAAACACATAACCTCGTAATGAGAACTTTAATGTTCGTATGCGAAGTTCGCATTGTGAATCATAGGGTGTATTTGTAAATGTATCACTGCTCTGCATCATACGTGCAAACTTTTATTTAAAATACAATACAAGTTCGCTTATAATCTGTTTTAGTAGTATTAATGTTTGTACACCGTACGTGACATTTATTGGTGCGTTATATACTTCAGTGAAACAGTTTAGAACATTTAAATTTCCATTTGCAGCGCAGTGATGCATTTACGAACAGACTAGACTTGGGTCGAACTCATTCAGTCGGTTGTATTTGACACAAACCAATGATCAAACCCTTGCAATTTAAATGGGTTTGATCATTGGTTTGTGGCAAAAATGAACTAGTGAACGAGTTCGACCCAAGTCTAGTCCATAGGCATTGAGTTAGGGAGAGTCGAAATCAACAATGTCATAAATTTGCTAAGTATGAGTTCGATGCGCACTTCAAACTTTCGAGTGAATATGATTCATATACAACATTGCAATAAGTATGAGTGCGCATTAAACTTGTATCGTAATCTTTCAGTAGCTCGTTTTATACACAAACCCATGATCACACCTATTTAAATTACACGGGTTTGATAATTGGTTTGTGTCAAAAACGAGCTACTGAAAGAGTTCGGTACAAGTCTAGTGCGCATAAGTACAATTCATGGTTCAGCTCTACACACTTTTTCACTACTCACTGCTGTTCTCTGATAGGTATGCATTTTTTTATTCATATTCAAATCTTGCGGCTTTTATTTCTTTATTCAATTCATTTTGCACTACCAATCACGGTTGGTAAATGTGGCACGATCGTGCCATTTTTGGCACAATTCAATGATTAATGGCACGATGGCACGCTCACCCAAATTTTGGCACTAATGCAACATCCAAAATTTTTGAAAAAAGTTTTTAATATTGTATAAAATACTTCAGCAAAATTTGTAAAATCTGTTGTAAAAATGTGTACTTCTAAAAGCTGCAACAATGAAAGTATTAGTTTTAAGTAACTTGAGGGTTAATGATCAAACAGAATTGGGGCATAAACACATTTTCCATACAAATTGACAAAAAAGCAGCCCCAGAAAGCAGTCGATAGATAGAATCTATTTTATTTTGAGGACGATTATTCTTATGCTCTCACATATAAATAAATATTCTCTCAAACATGTTACCATACTTTCAATAAATTTCATACATTTTGTGAACAAAACTACAAAGAAAAATAAGCACAAAAGAAAATATAACAAAAATTAGAGAGCATTTGAAGTTACTGCTTTAGATTTTATTATGGGCTTTGTTAATTTGACAGCGATTTTTCCTGAAGTTGCGGATTTATTCTGTTTGATCATTTACACGATCAACTTTTGCCTTTCAAATTTCAATACATTCACACTTTTTCACTAATACATTCACACATTTAGAATTTGATGCGACTTTGACTTCAAATTTTCTTTCCAATTGTGTATTCAAATTTATAGGCAAAAAACAACTGACACCAATTTCAATGAGCACACTTTTCGTTTTTATTTTGAAATATTCTGTCGGCATAGTATTTTTTTATTATTTTATTACACATAATGTAATATTCCTCCTAAAAACTTTAATTAACTTTAAATAAATATTATTAGAAATAAAAATATGTAAAAAATCTAATGATGTGTTGCGGTTTATAGACCTAAATAGAAGTCATGAAGTTGTGTGTTTAAGCTGTTTTCTTATCAACGGCATATTGAAAATAAATTTGCTTGAAAATTGCGTGCAGCCTACGTCACAGCTTTCAATTTAAATTACTTTTGACAACCAGTATGTGTGAAAAACTTGAAGGCAAATCTTGGTCGTGTAACAGTAGCGTAAATGACATTACATGTTGTTTTTTGTTCGCTTCTATTTTGTTCTCCTTGCCTAAATGGCGCACCGAGTCGCCTGCCTTTTTGTCATACATAGATTAGCCGCCGTCGAAACTATCGGTTTTTTTATATTTTGGCCAGTTTTATATCATTCGTTATATTCGTTCGTATATGTGAATTGTTCAAGATTCAACACAACTGACTCAAAAAACGAACAAATTCTATAAGGTCGCGTCCTTGCTAGCTTAAAAAAATCTAAAGTGGACGAAAATTTATTGTTGAAGACTGAAAGTTTTTTTTCTACTTGAATTGTTGAATTAAATAAATAAATAAAACAAACAAAAATACAAACTCAATAAAATTTTCAATTAATACAATATATTTCACCGTTTTCATGAGCCCAGCTGTGTATGTATGTACATTTATTTTTTGGCACTTTTTAAGTTATTTTGGCACTTTTTGGCTAACATTTTGGCACGAAACTAAAATTCTCAAATACCATCACTGCTACCAATTATCATTACGAGCCATAACCGCTAAAATAGCTTAAGCGACACATTTTTTGGACTTCGACTATTTACGATCGCAAATAATCGATTTTGGTCGAAAAATGAGGTTCGAAAATTGTGTCGCTTGAGCTATTTTGGCGGTTATGGCACGATTACATACATATGTAGTTCAATAAAGAAAAGTCTTAAACGAAAAGAGATTAGTAATTAGTTTTGTTTTATTTTATTTTATTTCCTTTATTTGTTTTTTTTTTTTTTTAATTATATTTAATTTTTGTTGTAGTTGTTAATACTGTGTGTGTACATATGCATATCGTACATACATACATACATATATAAATACACACACATGTACATACATACCTATCAATGGATGTCGTGCATATGCATGCATGCATGCATGTATGTATGTATGTATGAGTGAAGTTTTCATTAAACCAATAATTATAATCATCAATTAATTTTCAGTACTAATTATAATAATTTCAATAATGTTTAATTAAATATAATAATGCTTTTTCGTTTCTGTTTGTTTTTATTTATATGTACTTATGTAGTATGTATGTATGTATCTATGTATGTATGTAATAAACTTCAGGGGAAAGTACATAGAATAGGTAAATAGGTGTGTGTGTGTGTGTGTGTGTGTGTGTTATTTGTGTTTTAGCCGAGCATAAATAGTTATTTATAATTTTTATTTATTTATTTAGTTTCCTTTCATTAGGTTTGAATTAAAAAATATCTATAAATAAAATTTGAACTATACATAAATACAATTGAAATGAGAGAGTTAGGGCCTGATTTTGATTTTGGAAAACGCAACGCCAAGCGTTGACAAATTTTATGTGTTTTGTTTTTGTAATTTACATTTTTGTTTCCATATAAAATTTGTCTTTACAAAATAAGGGCCGGGGCACAATGAATCCGTCATACGTTAAACTTCGCCTTTTCCAACTGACAGCTAAGTTGAAATAGATGGTTTCTGATGAGGTCTGTTACATTCAGTACTTGTCCGTCAACGCAAAGTACAAAATTTGCTCAACTTTTAACTTTTTGCGTACGTTGAGTTGTTTTACAGATATTGGTTGGCTTTTTCTGGTATGTTCTGATTTAGATTATTGTGTTTTGTGGCAGCAAAAATAAAATTAAACAAAAGATATGAACGTAATAAATACAAATAGCTGAATTTAATAAATAAAATGGAGAATCGACCTATCGAAGCTGTTGAAATTCTTTCGGCAATAAAGAACTCATTGTGCCAACCTTCTCCGTCGTTGCGTTAATGTCAGTTGAAAAAGGCAAAGTTTAACGTATGACGGATTCATTGTGCCCCGGCCTTTAGGCCCTTAAAAGGTATGTGTGTGGTTGTGTGTATGCGTGTGTGTGTGTGTGTATGTATTCAGGTGTACATGTGGCACGTGAAATAAATAAATGTATAGCTAAAAATAGGAAGTAAACATTTAAAAATAATGAAAATATTATTAATAGGTATATGTAGTAAAAAATAAATAATAATGTATCTACAAAACTTAACATTTTAATTAATTGTTTATATTGTTATAATAATACATATTATACATAATAGGTTGTAGGTGTATGTACTTAGTTTATTTATAAAATAAAAATTTGCAATAAAAAAAAAAATAGTTTTGACATTGTAGTGAAACAACTAACAATTAATTAAATTAAAAAAAATATAATTTACACAATAGTTTAAGATTCGATTAGATTTTTCTTTTCTTTCCTTTTGCACACTTTCAACATTTTAGTTAAGTTTAGGATAATGATGCAGTCAGTAGCTGCCGGCAATATTAAATTTAACAATCAGGTTTTGCGGCATTAAGTCAAATTTCAATTGTATTTAGAATAAATTTGAGGGTTTTTGTTTTTGTTTTCTCAATGCATTTGGTATGATTATTGATTGGGGGTGGTTATTGTAATCAATGCCGACCGGTCGGCTACGCATCCTGGGGCTCTCGCTACTCTGTGATTCGAAACGAATTTACATGTTATTAAGATACAAATTCGAAAGCGTTTTCTTTCGTTTCGAATTAAAGAGCGGCCCCCGGACTATGATTTCTCTCTCTCAACAATTCTTCAAGTAAACGTTGCACAGAAGAAAGAGTATTTATACGTGTGTGTGTGTGTGTGTGTGTGTGTGTGTGTGTATGTAAGTAAGTATATGGGTGAATGAGTGAGGCTTTATGAGCTCGTGCATTAGCGGATAATTGTTTTTCTTTGTTGCACCAGGGTCGGTGAGTGAGTGTGAGTGTTATTGTGTGTGTGTGTGTGTGTGTAGGTGTTTTTCGGAAATCCTAGCCAAAAGCCATTTTATTAAAAAGCGTTTAAGCGTTTACCCACGTGCTATTCAATTCGAATTTGTTTGTCATTTTTGCTTTATTATACGAGTACTATTTTCAAATTTCTGTTTGTTCGAAAGGCACTAATTATAATTTTGCTTGTTGCATTTTGTAAGTTTTTTGTGTAACGAGCAGGCTGCTTGTGTATATCTATGTATGCATGTATGTATGTATGTATGTAAGTATGTATGTGTGCATGTGTATATGTATGTATGTATGTATGTAGTAAGTGATTAATTTATAATTTTTTTTTTGCCTATAAACGAACGAAAAGTTATTTCTCTGTGCATCGTTTGTCTTTGTTAACTAAAAGAAAGTAAATTTTTTATACACTTACATACATATAGTATTTTCATTTTGCTTGCGCGTTATACATACAAAAATATTAAAAATAAATTTTATGTATTTGTTAAATGTTTACAATTAGGTTGTTGTCTTTTGCAATGATTGTTTGTTTTTTTTTTTTTTTTTTTGTTAGGTAAGTTTTATGTTTTCAAGCATTTCAATTTCATATTTGTGAGTGAGTACATAATTTATATAACTTTTAAATAATTTCCTTTTTCCGAATAAATACATTAAAGTAGTGTAGGTATATATATTATTTGCGCTTAAGCGATTCTTATATATTTTTTTTATTATTATTTAAATACAGATACATATGTATGTATGTATGTATGTATGTACTTACATCGATGCCACTATGTATATACGAGTACTTACATAACTCCTTCCTTCTCAATATGACTTTGTGTTAAGTCTTTCATTCTAATTTAAATTTTTTTTTCTCTTTTTTTATAAAAAGCGATTTAAGCAGGGAACAACTTATCAGAAATATTTGTATTAATGTATTTATTTTAAAAGTACTTCCAGCCACATGAAAATTAGGGAAAATCAATAAAAACATGTGTGTTCCAAATCTATTGTGAGATAAAGTTACATGGGTTAATTAACAATTAAATTGCAATATACGAGTACATACGTATATTTTTCATTAGAAAAAGAAGAAGAATTTAATAGCTTGAAATTTTAAGTAGATTTTGATTTAGTATGGAAAATCTGTTAGATTTTTATCAAAATCTCTTAAGTACTAGATTTTGCTCAAATGTAAGCGCACTATTACATTTTGAGAAAAATAAATTTCAACGTTAATATTTTTCGTACTGGAATATCATATCAACATTTTCTTGCTTGCTAAGTCCTAATTTACGCTTTGTAAGTCTTATTGCTAAGCTGATTAGTTTGTTGGAGAGAGAGAGAGAGAGAGACGAGGGGTACAGAAACGTTTATTTCCCCCTCGTCTCTCTCTGAACCCTAAGAAACTAATCAGCTTAGCAATACGAGTTGCATAGTGTAAATTAGGACTAAAGGACCTGCTTTTGTTTTCGCTTATTCTTATTTAGTTTGTTCGTACTGTAAAGTATTCTTGGAGAAAATGTTCGACTGTAGGTTGATTCGCGAATTCTTAAAGCAGAGAATTCCTTGAAACGAAAACCACCATAATCCGAAAAATAGTGTCGTCACAAAACAAAATTATTCAAATTCGTCCAACTTTCAACGATATGGCAGCATTTGTTGCAAATATTTCATTTATTAAAATTAAATAATTTAATTAAAATCAAGGAATAATTTGGTGAAATACCCGTTAAAATAATTTTAACAAAGCTTGTTTCATTAATCCAACGCAGAGTGACGTCGATCGAATTTTAATGAAGTTTTTTGTTGAAATACGCAGAATTGAAAAATAAGATAAATGATATACATATACGAGGGTGGCAAGCAACAGCCACTTGACTCCAGTATAAATTTATATTTGGCATCCGTTGATAGCAGACTACCCCGCGTTTTGAGAAGAAAATGGAAAAAAGGGCCCATTAAGCACTATTTTTTGCGGACAAAACCGTCACTCACAGCAAGGCTAAGCTTGATAAATACCATCAATATCATTTGTAAAAAAGTGGTTTACCGAATTTCGTTGTGGCCGTACAAGCCGAACGAACGTTCTTGAAGCACAATTGAAGTCTCTACATTCGAAATATGTAATTGAAAAAATTCACGATATGGTTTTATCAGATCGGAGATTGTGGAAGCCATAGACATCTCACATGGTCTTAAATGGTCACTTGGGTATGAGAAAGCTATCCCCAAAATGGGTGCAGCGTTTGCTCGTAATCGACCACAAACGCATGTGTAGTTTCCATTGGCCTAGGAATTCCTCCCTCATTCGACCAATTAATTCTACAGATTTAGTCCCGACTGACTATTTCTTGCTCCCAAACTTGAAGAATCATGACGAATCATCTCACAAACAAATTCCTATTTTCATGACCTCGACAAATCATATTTTTCCGAAGGTATAAAAGAATTGGTGAAACGATGGGCTAAGGGTATTATAGAACTCAAAGGAGACTATGTTGCAAAATAAAATAACTTTTTATATAAAAACCTGTGCTTCCTCAAAAAGTCACTGAGTTAATAACCCACCCTCGTATATAACAGTTTTTGGTAGAAAAAGTCAATTATTTCTGAACGGAGTTGACTGATTGGATTGAGCTTGATTTTCCTTTGCAGAATATTAAAAATGTTTGCTGGGCTTGGATAAGTTGTCCAATGCTTGAGTAATTAAATGCATGTGTGTGTATGTGTGTGTGTTGTTGTTATGTATGCGTGTATAAATGTGTGCATGCATGTATGTATGTGTAATGTTATGCCTCAAAATGAAAAACTGAAAGCATGAAAAATAGTGCATACATACATATTTAGTTAAATTTATTTTTTTCATACACAAAAGAGTGACGAAATGATGAAATGATGATAGCTTTGGTGTTTTATGTAAGTCGACAATATCGTCGGTTGGTTATTGGTTTGCGGCACAGTATATTCAAAATACATTATTATGGCTGCAGCAAACCAATAACCAACAGACGATATGTATGTAAGGGTGTGTTCGTAAATGCATCACTGCGCTGCAAATGGAATTTTAAATGTCCTAAACTGGTTCACTGAAATAGATAACGCACAAATAAATGTCAAATATGGTGTATAGACATGATTACTACTAAAACAGATTATCAGCGAACTTGTACTGCATTTTTAATAAAAGTTTTCACGTATGATGCAGAGCAGTGATGCATTTACGAACACACCCTATACCATCGTATTTAATTTGCATTTGCTTTTTTCTTTGCTAACTTTTCCGATTTAGTAATTTTTCTATCTCTCCAGATCTCTCTATCTCTCTCTCTCTCTGTTTGCAATTTTATATAATATGCTACTAATACAATATTTAAGTTTTCCTTTTTAGTATTTGTTGTTGTTGTGTTTTTTTTTTTACTTAACAATAGATGTTACTGTTCAGATTAATAGGACTTTATTTAATAAATTATCTTTATTTAATTTTTTATATAAGTATATTTGAATAAACTTTTACATAGTATTTGATTTTAGTTACTTTTCTCTCAATTTAATTTAATTGTAAATTTGATTAAATGAATTATTTGTTAATTAATTTATATTTATATTTTTAAATATTTATTTTTATTTTCTTTCTTTCCTTCTCTAAATTCTCATAAAAAATGTAACAACTGGAAGTGGTGTTTGGTGTGCGAATTGTTTGTTGTTCTTTTTGTTCTTTTTTTTTTGGTTTTAAATATAAAAAAATTCCCATAGTACTTATAGATAATTTTGTTTAGAATTTTTTGTTTGTTTTTATTCATTTATTAATTGTTTTATCGCTTGAACAATAGAAAAAATTAACTTTTCATAGATCGTTGCAAAGTTACGCATTGTGATTATTCGTGTGTGTGTGTGTGTGGGTGCATGTGCATTAGGATGTGAGGCTGTGTGGGTGTGTGGCTGTTAGTGCGTATGTGTGTGTATTTTTCTATGAGAATGCGTCATGTTATTGTCATGTTTTGAAACGAGTTAAATTGTTAAACTCGTTGAACTGTAATACAATTATCCTGGCCGGGCATTTTATAAATGAATGCATCTTCTTAAAGAAACAAATGAAAAAAAAAAAAAATAAAATAAAAAACAATTGTTTTTTTTTAATTTTTTATCGTCTTAACAAAATTTTTGCATTTGTGTGTACCTAAGAGTTGGTTTCGATTTTGACTTAGAATTGTATGAAATGAAAATTGATTCGATGAATAATTGACAGCTACGCATAGTTGCCAACGTTGCGTAAGCGCATTATGCGTTTGCGTTCGCGATTAATTTTTATTTTAGCGATTCGTATCGATTCGGGTAGTGTTGCCGTTGCGGAGGTGGGCAAAAAGCCGCTGATTATGGTTAAACGACTGGTACTGGGTTTCACTAGTGGCTCATCGTTGTCGTTATTGAGCAAATCGGGATATATGCTTATGTTATCGATACTATCGATGTCAATATCGCCATCCTTGTTGCGCACATACGTGAGTTGATGGAACGGTGTGGCCAGCAGTCTTTGTGTTGATTTGCGCAGTGATTTTCGTGTGGTTAGAGGCAAGAGTAGAGGCGATTTAGTTGAAAGCACAGCTGATGCCGTCATATTGGTAGGGTGGATTTGTGGTTTTTCGCTGGAAAATGTTCTAGTTATGTTTCTTTCTGCAGGCCTTAAGTATTGCAGTGCCTTCGATCGTGCTGGAATTATCGAAGGGAGTGTTATAGATGTTCCTGAATGTGGGATACTTGATGTAGTTTCAGGGAAAATTAAGTTTTTTCCATAACTTATGGGTATTGTGTTTAACGAAAAGCTTGTTGTCTCCTTTGTTGCAACTTCGGCTTTGGAATATTTTATATAGTTTCGAGTTGAACGTTGAGTTGATGTAAATTCACTAGGTTTGTGTTTGTTTTTGTGATTATTGGCAAGGATATCAAGTGTAGTTTTCGTTGCCAACATGCAATCAGTCATGGATTTACTTCCGTTGGAGGTACAATTGTTTGTAAATGGTATTGTGGCGCTTGTTGAAGATTCGCTAGTTTGATCGCGGGGACTGTTTGAGGTCAGTTCTGCCATATTGGCGTCAATACTCGTTGTGTCATCGGCAGTAGAGTAGTCACTAGAAGAGGAGCTAATAGAGATATTTGCACCACTTTCGTTATCTTCTGTTGTGGTGCGCGGTATTTCTGCCGTCGAATATTCTGTGTCTTGTGATGTAGTTAACAATAATGTTGTATTCCCGGGGAATACTTCTTCATCAGCATTGAAATCATTTTGAGTACTTCCTAGTTTGGGAGTTGCAAATGTGCTGAAATTCTCCCTTTCAAAACTAATAGTTGCCACATTCTCATCCATAATATTGTCTTTTAGGCTGCTAGACCAAAAATCTGTTTGAGTGTAGGTTGAGGTATTTGTTGTTGTCATTCCTAAGTCTGTTGTTGCTGTTGGCGATAAAGTATCGTCAAGGCCATTTTCCGTTAAAGTTGTTGAGAACACTAATATTGGAAGTGGTACGGATGTCTGAGAAGATAAAGTGTTTTTAGCTAAATCGGCCACTGATGACGATTGCTGAGTTGTCGATAACCGCTTATCTGGATTTAGATCGGTTGCAGATGCAGTTGCAGTTGCAGCCGATGCAGAAGAGTCAGACAAATTATCCGAATCATCGTTGTATGAAGTTGATGAGGATGGATACCAGGTTTGCCAGGAAGGTAAGCTGGCCGAAGTTGGTTTAATCGATGATAACATAATGTCGTTCGTCATCCAGGCATAATCGGTTGAGCTAGTCATGTAATCTTCCCTATCGTCGAAGGCCGGCCCCAGTGATGAATATTCTCTCTCCGTCTCAATTCTTTTTCGTAAGCCGCTTTTGTGTAGTTTATCGCCCTTTCTTCGTCGCCCTTTACGTTTTGTCACAACTACTGTTGAGGTCATGGTGTCAGATGGTAAGACCGTTGATATTGCTGGAACTACACTGGTTGGACTTATTTCGGCGTAGCTGGAGGTCACTGTATAATGAGGTTTGCTAGAATTAATTATCTTCGTTGTTGCTGAAGAGTTTGTTATTGTTGTTGTTATCGCTGCCACTGTGGAAGGGGAAGGACTAGGTCGAACACGTTGACGCATTTTCGTTTTTTGTTTTTGGTCATGTTGTTGCCTTTTGGCTATCTTGTTGGGATCATTGTGATGATGTCGGACTTGATGGTACTGAGGCGGGTGGTGGTGGTTGTTGTTGTTGTTGTTGTTGTTATTGTTGCTGTTGTTATCTTTTCTATTTGTGTGATTATTTATACTATGCTGGCTTAAGACTAAATTTTGTCTAGAACTATTTAGGTAAGAACTATTTTTTGGATTGTTGAAATTGTAGCTATGGCCTCGATTTTGTTGATGCATCTCCTGATGCTGTTTTTGTTGCTGTTGCTTAGTGCCGTTACGCTGCTTTCTGAACTTTTTATTGACATTACCGCTGCCGCTGCCACTGCCACTGCCGTTTCCGTTGCCGCTGTGGTTATGAATAACGGAGGAGTCATTATCCTGACGACGTTGAGTCTTAAAGCGATTTGATTTTGTTCGCCCCTCTCCACTACCTCTCCCCACCAGTGTGGAGTACGGAGCGTGTGTGTGTTCTATTTTTGGTATTTTTGTTGTGGCAATCTTAGTTTTAGGTGTCGAAAAGTGTGTGTGTTGATGGAAAAATTGATCGGTTGGTATTTTGGTGAACATATAACAGGCATCGTTAACAGTTTTCTTGGGACCGACAGCTCTACCTCTTTGCGTGAAACCGATGCGTCGATGCAAATCGACCACAGACCGGAACACGAAATAACCGTGAACAATTGCTTCGTTGAAATAGCAGGTATCTTGGAGTTCTTTCTGCAAATAAAATATTTACAATTAAAATACATACAACATATACAAAAGATTATGAAAAGTTAAATTCCACCTGCCTTATTCATATAAAAACAATCTTGTTTTATACCATGTTTTATACATAAAACAAAATTTGAATGGACATCGGTTTTATAAAACTTTTTATAAAACAAAAATATTTTTTTATGAAGAAGTCCTTATGTATACATACATATACATACATACATACATATGTATTTGTGTATGTATGTATGATTAAATGGTTATGTTTATGTTAAAATAATTATTATCTCATAAAACTGGAATAGATTGTTTTCAAAACTGGGCATTAAATCGGTTTTTAAATTTGCGTTTTTTGGTTTTCTTTTTTCATATACGAGTATGTGCATAAATATTTAAGGAATCACTTTTAAAGGGTCTGAGTTTGACAATAAACATACATACATAGATCTTAAGTGTTGTTTGTTTACAAAATACTGGAAATGCGAGTATTCACAGCGGAGCCAATTTAGGGCTAGATTCAGCACCTTTACAGACATTATGGGTAGCACTCAGTGGGATATTCTTGATTAATTTAGTAACACTAAAACGTTCTACTTTTGCCGCTTTGCAGACAAACTGTTAATTATTTTTTTTTTTTACAAAAACCAAATTTATTTTTATACGATTTGAGATATTCAAATTTTTGGGGAAACATAATTTATCTCAAAAAGAGACAAAAATTAAAAAAATAGGTTGTTTTTTTAAAAATATATTTTTAAAAATTTTTATTTTTGATTCTTAGGAAAATTTAATTTTTCTTTATTATTGTTTTTTTTTATTGGTTTTCTGCTTGCCTAAGCTATCCCGAAGAAAAATTACGGACTGTTTCGTGCAAGAAGAAAAGCATCACACTCTCAAAAGCTCTCTCATTTAACCAATTTTCGAGTGCGGGAACATTTTTGTGAAATTAGAATCTAATTTAGAATTTAGAAAATTGGTTAAATGAGAGAGTGATGCTCTTTTTCTTGCACGAAACAGTCCCTAATTTTTCTTTGGGATTAATTATGAGATTCACAATCGAATAAAAATTTTTGTTAGGAATTTAAAAGTTTTGTTTGGGGATTTTTTTAAAGTATTTTCAATAAAAATATGAAGTTTTTTTTATCTTTTTTTTACTAATGAGTTTCCGGTTCTCACACTTTAGTTTTAATGCTCAATTTCCTCTAAACTTTCCCTTAAAGTTGTCTTAATGTTCACACAGAGAGACAAACATTGGATGCAATAAACTTTGTGCAGCAAAACAAAACGATTGTGCTTACAAAAGTAGTTCTGTATCAATTAACACTCTTCTTTCATACGTACATATGTACATGCATGTGTACATACTCGTATATAATACATAATGAAGAAAAGTGAGAATTGACATTTCCAAGTAGAATTTTTCTATTTAACCCCCGACAAAAAAAGGGGTGTTATAAGTTTGTAGTTTGTGTCTGTGTATCTGTGTGTCTGTCCGTGTCCACGTACAGGCCAAACGGCTAGACCGATTTTGATTTAGTTTTTTCTGTTCTTAATTTTGTTTAAAGAAAATCGGTCCAGCCGCTTAGAAGATATCACATCTTTTCTGGATATATCGGGGGTTTTAAAAATTTTTAATTTTTGTTATTTACTTACCATTCCAACTAGTTTCCAATGATCGTTGAAACAGAGATATCTTTGTGTCTCTTTTGCATACAGCGCTATTTTGAAATTGTTGTTCACAAAATCCGGGCGGCCAACTATTGTTATATTTTCTGCAATATAAGAAAAAAAGTTTTTTTTTCGACTTATGACGTTGTTTGAGTATAAGGAAATAGTACCTACAAATATGATGCACGAATATTCGTATTCGTATTCGAATTGTTGAATATTCGTCCACTTTTAGATATTCGTATCCGTATTCGTATTCGCCAAATTCAGGCGAATACGAATACGAATACGAATATTTTTCCAAACAAATTAAATAAATAAATGCATAAATCCTAAACGAAGTTTAAATAAATGGCTAAAAATATTAGTTTGTACAAATCCATTAAATTTTTTATAGAAATTTGTGCTTTGTATCATTTTTAAATATTATTTAATGACGATCATTAAAACTTTTTGCTAGTTTTTATTAACTTTAAAGGAGTATGAAGTCCTTTTTTATAAATTTTTTTTTTATTTCATATTGCAAGCGTAAATACAATTCTAATTTAATGTCTATAAATTTCACATACAATATTCGTATTCGTATTCGCGAATATCATTTCAAATATTCGTATTCGTATTCGCGAATATCAAAAATCGACATTCGTTACATCACTAGTACGAGGGCGGTTCGGAAACTTCTTAGCCTAGCACAAAAAGCGCGGTATGAACAGAAAAAAGTTAAGTGTTTTGGAAACTTCCATCTCTGCTATGAACACATGTTAAATTTTGTTTCGATCTGGCAACTACTTCATATAGAAACAGGTGTTCACAAAAGACGCATCCGCGATTTTTTAACAATGGAAAAATTGGAAATGCTTGGTGTCATTAAATATTTACATAAAAAAGGTTTATCGGGACAAGAAATTCATAATGATATGGTGAATGTGTTAGGTGAAAGTGCTCCTTCATATGCAACAGTAAAAAATTGGGTTGCTGAATTTAAACGTGGTCGTACAAGCATTGAAGATGAACCACGTAGTGGACGAACAAAAACAGCAACAACAACAGAAATTGTAGCCAAAGTGCATGATATGGTATTAAATGATCGACGAATAAAAGTGCGTGAAATAGCTAATATCATGGGCATCTCAAATGGTCGAGTCCATTTAATTTTGCATGAAGAACTACAGATGAAAAAGCTTTCTGCAAGATGGGTGCCGCATTTGTTAACAGTCGACCAAAAACGCATAAGAATGAACATTTTTCAAGCTTGTTTGGATCGTTTTAAGCGAAATAAAATGGATTTTAAGCGTCGTTTCATAACTGTTGATGAGACATGGATCTACCACTATACTCCAGAGACAAAAGAACAATCCAAACAATGGACTGAAGCTGGAGGAAGTGCCCCAAAGACAAAAGTGGCAAAAACAATTCAATCGGCTGGTAAGGTTATGGCAACGGTTTTTTGGGACTTCAAAAGTATTTTATTGATTGACTGTCTGCAAAAGGTTAAAACCTGTTCCCAAATCTAAAAAAATTCCTTGCTGGCAAGCGTTTTACCTCAAATGAAGATGCAATTACAGTTGTAAACCACTATTTTGAAGACCTTGAGGAAAACTATTTTAATCAAGGGATAGAATTGCTAGAAAAGTGTTGGACTAAGTGTATTGAAGTTTCAGGAGATTATATTGAAAAATAAAAATATTTTTGAAAAACTAACTATTCTCTTTCATTGATAGGCTAAGAAGTTTCCGAACCGCCCTCGTAGGTACTATGATGCATTTTACGTTTTCGTAGTGCTAGGAAATTTGTATAAATATCTGATTGTTTTATTTATTTTATTATTTTTTTTTTAGTAAATAAACAGATGTAAGTATATTATTACCATAGCTGGTAAAACTATTTGTTTATACAATTTATAAGTATGCAGTGTATACAGTGTAATGTAATTGTGTGCTGACGGTGCCATCCAGTACTTTTCATTTACATATGTACATACATACATATTTATTTTAACCACATCCCAGCTAGCATTTGGGTGATCATTTTTGGCAGAAATATCTTATATGATTCTCTACAGATCGCTTTTGATGATTAAAAAGTGATTTATCCCTTGGGCGATTGAAAGAGGATTCACTTATGATTCATCTATATGATCAAATAATGATTTCTTGAAAATAAAGGAAGATCATGCAAACCGCAAAAAGGTGATTTAAATTATTTAATATGAAAATTGCTCAAAAATAATCAGCAAATCGTATCATAACTGATTCTTTGGTGTGATTCATCTGTAGGGTACCATTTTCTCACAACGGGAGTATCATTTATGATCGAAAAATGAGCTCATATACGGTTATTTTTCCCGTCAAGCTGATTCGGAAACGATTGGATTATGATACAAAATGCTACCTGGGATGCCTTTCAACATCCAGTACGTTTCATTTAATGCACATACATACATACATACATACATACTATACAATATTATTTTTCTTGTCACCTCGTTTCGTTTCTATATTCATCACTCAGTGCGTAAGTGTTTGATCATGTATGTATGTATGTATGTATGTATGTATGTATGTCTGATGTATTGAAGATGCGAGTCTAAAGTTTACATATTAAATTTTTATTTGCATATTTCAACATTATGTTTTTAAACACAAATATTTATCTTTCATTTAGCAAAATTCATATAGCATTATGCACACATTAACATACATATGTACATGCATACATACAAACATACCCTGCTGGAAATTCCGTTAACTTTAAACTAACTTTAAGCTAACTATTTCGCAACTAGTACTGACTGACTTTTGGATTACTTTTCAATGTAATGAACTGACTATTTTAATATTGTCCTAGGCGGTAGTCAATTGTCTCACTCTGCATTACTTTTCAACTAACTTAAAGTAAGTTAATTTAATTATTTTTCGAACTGTATTTGTTTCTATATTCTTATGAATTATTAATGAACACCACACACAGTGGACCAAAACACAGAAGAACGCTGATGAGGAAGGTTTAGTGGCCTTCGAAAACGGCTGGCTGTTCCGTTCAACTATGTGTTGTTGTCAGAATATTTACAACTAACTTTGATGTTATTTGTTCATTAATAATTATCACATGTAATTTGGCTTAAAAAGCGTTCTATTCATAAGAATATATGTAGATAACTTAAAGTAAATTTTTTTGAGATCACCTGCTAGTCAGTAAATTAAAAAAAAAGCAATGTGAGTCCGCTCACAGGGGAGATGTGTAAACATCTAGTAATTAATTTTTTTTTAATATTGGCTTATGGTATCTAAAATAAGATATATAAATTTTTGACTCTAATGTATGGAAAAATGCATGTATAGTAGTGGAATTATTAGTTGTAGGGGTTTGTGGAGAATTGTTCATATGCAAGTGGAAAACGTCAAATAAAAATTTTGATAAAGCTTGCGACTGTGGGTTTGCAAAATTTGTATCAAAATCTCCATCCATAATGATTGGCATGAGATGGAGATTGTTACCCAATTGTTGTGCACCAGCTTCAGTGTAAGGCAACAGTACGTAATGAAGACATGTTATAATAAAATATTATAAATTCTTTATAAAGACTGCTATATATTTTTTAAACAAATATTTGATATTTAAAACGTTCTTTTATTTAAAACTTTATATTTATTTTATATTTTTCAACTTTTTAACCAAATTATCCCCACTGGCAACACTATTACACTTCACAAGCAATTTCTATTAAAATTAATTAATAATTGCTCCTGATGGTATGCTTTAAAATTCGCTCACACCGATTTGATAACGCTTTACGATCTTACTCAAAATTTGTGATTGTATTGTGAAAAAGATTTTCAACCCCTAGCGTATAGATGTTTACACATCAAAAATTTTCTGCGGTTCGAACATGTATCATCACAGGTTGTGTACTCAACGCGCTACTATCCAGCCAGCGTTACCATTTGTCAAGTTTTCCCTTTTTTTTTGGGAAGTTTTTGAGATGACAAACAGTTTTTTTGAAAATATAAAGTTTTTTCAAGTTTTTTTTTATAAATATGTCTGCAATAAAACGATCTAATATTTTCTCACTCCCTTATTACTGCAAGAGTGTCTAAAGGCTCAGTTAGCCTAACCATTTTCATTACTTTTCACATAACAATATCGATCAGCTGTTTTCTTTTAAAATTTTGGTACTTTTGTAGAAAAAAAAATTTTTTGTTTTGGAAAAAAAGTTTTATTTTTCAGATTTAGGAAGTTTTTTAAAAAATATATATGGTAACGCTGTACCCAGCTAAGGTGCCATCTAAACTAATAACAGCGAAATGTTAATATAAAACTGAAATTAGTTTCAAAGTAGCTGAGAATAAATTTGTTGGCTCTCACCAAATTCGATTACACACTCAACTTAAGAATTAACTTTGGATTTGTTCTGGATGACATTGCAGTTAGCTTTTAGTCAGTCTAAGAAAAGTCAACCACACATTATCCGACAGGGTACATATTGACTTACATACATACATACTCGTACATACACACGAACACATGTACATTTCACCTAATATTACCAGTTGGGTGTTTATTTTTATTTGTATACGTTTTTGAGATCAATAAACTATTTGAAAACAATAATTACTCAGTTTTCAATTTTTTTTTTTACAAAAAACAGGAGACTGTGATTTTCTTTTGGTTTAACACAATTCACTATTGCATCTTTTCTTAAAGCAAGTACATATTTATAAAACAAAGTCAAGGTTTAAGTCACTTGCGAGTAGCGGCGTGTGGGTAAATCAAACAAAACTCAACTGTTGTGAGTTTCGACAGTATAAATTTTTTGAAGAAATAGCGAATTAATGCTATATTTTTCATTTTTCCTTTTAAATACTCTTATTGTTTTACCAAATGGGCAACTAACTAGTTGTTAAAAAGTTGTAAGAAAATAGAAACGGATACAAAATGAAATGAAAATGTTCGTTGTGAATTTAAAATTTTTGTTTGAAGACTATTAGCTGATTATTTTTATATAGTACATAATTCTCAATAACATTTTGAGAGTTTTTATATAAACATATGATGTTTATTTTTAAAATTTTTTGAAGAATTTTTTGTTTCTGCTTAACAAACAAAAATTCTGCGTAATAAAAAGCAAATAGCGAAAAGCTAGCTTAGCTTTTAGCTTTTTTTAGCTGACAGGTTGCTGAGAAGAGAATGAAAGCTTTTAGCGCAATCGAATGTAAATAACAGGTTTCCTTTTTGTCACCACGGGGACTCTGCTTATGCGGAGTCCCCACATTCGAACCAACCCGAGCTCAATATGAAGCTACTAGTACGTTGCAGTTCAACACTGCAGAAAGTTTCCGGAACTCATGAGAGCCCATAGTGACAATTCTCCTTCCTTCCTTAATAGTCCAGGGAAGTGACACAGAATATTTTCCGCATTTTCCTCTTCATCGTTGTCTTGTCGGCTACGGCAAAAGCCATTGTGTTCGATATTTAACCTTTGTGCATGCCTACCTATGAGACAGTATCCGATTTCCTCTGATGTTAAGGAGGCGCTTCCGTACGCGTTTCCATACACCCATTGGGTTGTTTAAATTTTTTTTCTATGGGGGCCATTATGACTGGCGATTTTCATGAATAATATTAAAATAAATAATTACATGCAATTTTTAATAATTCTAGAGGGACAGCAGCAATTCTTGCTGCCAGAAATAAAATAAATCGCTAAAGTGAAAAAAAATCACCAAAAGTGAAAAGTTGGCGAAATACTAAAAAAATTGCCAAAAACCGAAAAAAGCCAGTCCCAGCTGCATCCTCCGTTTTGGATCCATCCGTATACCAACATAAACTTCTGGAATCCACATCGGCACCGTTTTCGTCCCACACTGCCCTGGGTGGAATTGTTACATTGAATCTCTTGTCGAAACTCAATTCACATTCCTAGCAGTCCTAAGTTGGACATTGTACTCAGGACCGACGAGTGCCCGTTGCCAGCACAACGAGCAGATGTCCCGAAACCCATCCTATGAGAGGCTCAATGGCTAAGGTTGGACATGACCTCATTGCGCCTGTTGCAAGAAGACACGCCAATCTCTGAACTTTACAGAGTTTAGTTATCGCCACAACCTGGCGAGTCTTTTGCCACCAAGCTATCGCGCCGTACGTTATCATTGGCCTAACAATTATGGGGCTCATGCCCCAGCTGCACCCAGCACAACTTCCCACCGCCCAGATCGCCCTAGTGGCTTTCTGTGTCACGCATTCAATGTATGTGTATGTATGTATGTATGTATGTCTGACAACAACAATTTGCGATATTTGTCAAGTTTGGTTGATGTTGTGACCTGAGCTGAAGTTAACTTTAATAACCAACTAAATGTGCATATGTATGTATGTATGTATTTATGTATGTACATTTGTGCATTCTATTCACACTTGTATGCACGAGTATGTATGTATGTAAGGCATTTACATACTTTTTTTATTATGTACGAGTATGCATGTATGTATGTATGTATGTATTTCTCAAAGTATGCAATAATGAAAAATGCACTCCTAAATATTGTTGTGTGGTTCTTATTTTTTTTTTTTTTTTGAATTTTCTTTATTATTATTATTGCTTTTTGTTGATGTAGTTTGCCGGTGTGTATGCATACATACATATATGTATGTACATATGTATGTACATATGTATGTATGTATGTATGTATTCTGGTTAACAATTGCGGCATTAGTTGGAGTTTGAAAAGAGAGTATATGGAATAAAAAAAGGACCTAGAAGTGGAATAGATCGTAATGTGGTTTAGGAATACATACATGCACCCATATTTACGTAGACACATACATACATACATACATACATACATACATATGTAGTATGTATGTAATATTTTGTACATGATTTTGCAGGCGGTGGAGGTGTTGGTTGGTTGGTTGGCTGGTAAGCATTGGTTGGCATCGCATACTTTCTTACAGTTTGCTGGGGTTTATGGTCGTGTTGTAGGTACTTGCTATTTTTTTTTCTTCCTTTGCTTTGCTGGCTTGTGGTGGTAATTAAATTTATATTCTTTGTCAAAACCCATGCGTTTTTATTATTATTATTTTTGTTGCTGTTGCTGTTGCTGTTTTGCCGTTGCCCGTTGTTATTATTTTTTTTAAACTAAAAGTCAGCATAATTGTTTGCACATATTCCAGCTTTTTGCACTGAGAAAAAAATATGTATGTACATATGTACCTATTTCCCAATGGTTATACCTAACACAGATCGGTGCATTTAATAACCATAAGCTTCTTAAGATTAATTTCTAAATTACTATAACATACGCTGTAGGATTTAACTTAAAATCCTTTATTTTTAAATTTTAACTTTAAAACATAAATTTAGGTTAAAAAAAAATTAAAATTTTATTATATAACACATACGCTGATACATTTTCAATACCAATGCTGCTTTAAAAATTTTGTTTTAGTTTTAAGCCAATTGCATTAGCTTATTGCGAACTAGAGCACTGCGTAAACATTCTTGAAATGTAAATACATCTTGCTTTTTAAATGTATTTCCGTGGCATATATTATACTATATAACACATGCGAAGCACCATGGATGTAGTGATGTCCGCGTATATGAGTGTTTACAATTGATTTCGCGAACAATTCTTGTTCGTAACAAACCCTCCAAATACCACAAGAAGAAGTAGTGTCTTCACCTGGTTACAAATGCTGGTAACAACTTCACTGCCACTGCGGATTTGTTAGATTTTCAGTGTTGCTGTAATTTTCCGGGAAAGTGCCGTCGAACTTCTGGGAATTTGGGGGTTTTTAGCTTAGTTTTGCTAACTTCCAATTTGGTTGGTGTCTTTGCTAAAAGGTTCATGACTTGGATAAGTGGTTCGTGGCAGTGATAACTGAATGAAGTCTCTGCTAAAATATAAATTATGTGTGTATGTATGTATGTACATGCATGACGTTTGTATACGCACCCATGCGTAGAAAAAAGCAAAACTTTACAAATTCCTTCGTCACGAAGTATTTTCTTCTTTACAAACAAATGACTCACAAACAGTGTTGTCCAGTGTTGAGTTTTGAAGACTTCGCTACAGTAAAGCATTGGAAAAATCCCTCGTCTTGAAAGTTCTTTTAAATGGTCTTATGCATTAATGCTATGCAATGATGTGTCTATTTCTAAGTAAATACGATTTCTCTGTTTTTGGGTTTGCTGCTTCAGAACTTCGATATTACGAAATTCCGGTTTTGTCTGAGAGGGTGTAACTATCGTTTATATGTATATGTATATATTTATTCCTTTTTATCCTGAGGATAGGTCCAGTAACTATCGTTTGGTTGTATTAAAAAAAAATTATTAGAGTCACTCATGAGCATTTAAAAATTTAAAATTATATTTCATGTTCTATGAAGACGAGAAGGTAACCTTCTAGGTCAACAGTCAGGCAGCGCTAAAAGCTTTGAAGGAGTCTACGAATCGGCATTAGATGAGGAAATGTGTGACAGATCGGTGAAATTACCGATAGGTCATTATTACAGGGATTCATTAAATGGGTTTAGAGCAGGACCAACCGTTCATGCGGAAGAAGGGAGGATTGTAGAATCTTGATTTATCACTGCTCGGCCAGAGCAAGGACCAGCATGGGGAACTTTGGCACTCCAGATTTCTGTAGGATGTGCGAAGATGACGAGGAATCAGAAACCATGAAGCATATTATCTGCCATTACCCGAAGGTGCAACGCCACAGGCTTAGATGGCTAAGCAGCCGTTTCCATGAGAGCATTAGTGATATCGCAAAGTGTAAAATGGAGGATGTTAGGGGCTTCATCATGGCGACTCAGTGGCTTAACGACAGGTAATTGGGGTTCTTCTGGGTAAAATTGGGCTTAAATTTAATTAATTTAACGGGTATTAACAGAAGAGAACCACAATGGATCCAATTTGGTCTCCAAGTGGATTTGTATTGCAGCACGAGCCTTCCTAACCTAATCTAGCCTTCATGTACAAAGCAATTCCGACTAAACTTTGCACACATGTAATGACACAATCTCGCGTTTAGAAAAGTGGCGGAGCTTTTCCTATTACAATTAGGTATAATACTTCGTGTTCTTATACCCAACTGATTCCAACACAAGTTTGAGCAATTTCGCACTTTCATATATATAAAAATTTAATTAATATTCTCTTCTCTCTTATCTATCTGTCATTTCACCATCTGTACTTGCACTATCTCTTTCCTACAAGCTCAGGTAACACAAAGGGACCTGTTATTTGGACCCAAGTGGGCTGAAAACTTGATTTATCTTCTTAGCAACATACATACCTAACCTCCTCTGGCACTCAATTGGTTTTTTGGGGGGTTTGGTATAATATGGCTAGCTACCAGGAGCAAAGTGCCAGGTTCTTCGACAAATAGAAGATTTCTCAAGGCCTCATTCGACCCACATCTTCACGTACGAAGTAGAGAATCCTAGACTCCACACCTAGAGAATAAATGGTCTCCACCAGTCAACGTCTTGTTTAAATTTGAGTTATATATGGTCCTCCACCAGGTTCTTCAACAAAAAATATTTTAATCCGGTTTCCACAAGTTTATTGCTCCAAAGTTCAATAAGTCAGTGTCCAAATATTAGAAAGTTCCTTCAAATCTCTTCTAGTATCACGCAAAATTGAGTTACATATACATATATGGTACTCCACCAGGGCCCAACACATTCACTACTCCACCATTGGGTGTTCTATTTGGTCTCCATCAGGTTCTTCAACAAATTGCACTTATTTGAATATTTCGTCAGATCAACAGGTTATTATATATTGAAATCAACTCAAGTTTTTAGAAGTTTTTTATTTTGTTGGATTAGTTTTAATATCGTTCAAAAGAAAAATTTACGGAGCATTGACTGACTAAAAAATTACTTCAATTTGAAACTCTACATGTAGAAATACGCTAATGTGTTACGTTACTTTCTTAAGCAATGTATAGAAAATGTTAAAAGTTTTTTGTCTCTCCTGTAAAATTTTGTTGAAAGGCTTACACTCTAACCCGACGATATACATATGTAGCTCTTAAGGATGTGTCACCGTATGATTCTAGAGATCGACCGAAGGCGTTTTTTTTGGCCGAAGCCGAAGCTTCGGCTAAAATCCTAAACTTCGGCCAAAACCGAAGCCGAATGTTTTAAATTTTAAAAATGATACTTACTTTTTATATGAATTAAGAAAAAAGTTTGCTTTTTTGAGATCACTGAAATAGCTGTAATATATATTGGATACATAACAAGAAAAATAAAACTATTTTGCAATTTCTAGATTGCTTTTTCATATGATCACTCACAAGAACGTCCAAGTAAAAGAAAATAGAAAGCAACTGGGTTGTATTTCAAAGCAACCCTTTCAAAACGTTAAACACAATAGAAACTGTCGGCGAGCAACGACCAAACATAATTTTATTTTTCAAGCTTCGAATGAAAAATATTCGGCTTCGGCTAATCGGCCGATTTTTGTCATAGGCCGAATGTTGGCCGATTACCAAATTTTGGCCGAAGGTCGAAGCCGATTAATCGGTCGAACTCTATATGATTCCTGTCAATACACGAATTGTTGTAAGAAAAACAAGATAATTTTTTCCAAGTGTCTTCAGTTCAATACACAACTACATATGTACATACATATGTATATGCTTACATAAATACATACATACATACATACATACATACATACATACATATATACATACATACATACATACATACATGTGAAAAGTTACTTACACATGTCTCTGTCTGATAAGTTATGACTGTAATTATGTATACACATACATATGTACGTATGTATGTATACACTTTGCAATCAAGGTTGCCGTTCAGGTTTGAAGGCTGGAGGAGCAATAATAGGCTATTTGTTTGGTTTTGTTGGCAAAAGAAAATCTATTGTTACGATTTACTTTTTGTAATGTCCCTGCAGGAAATGGAACTGACACAAGACTAATCACGTGATCGGTCTTTAAGTGATAGGGACCAGTCCGAGTTCTAACACTTGCTATGAAGCGGACCAGTCACTTTTACATGGGGATGGCCTAGGATGGAGTTAATTGATACTTTGTACACGACTTTTGACTTCATACTGAACTATCCCACAGTGACCTAATAATATAATTATTTAAAAATGTCATTCCGACACTTAACTGTAACAATGAAAATTTACAGTTTTTGTTTTTATTCTCACAAATTCAATTATAATTTATTTTTGAGCAGATATTTTTTGGGACTCGAACTGACAACCTCCGGAATAACAGGCTTGCACACTACCCACTCGACCACAGACTCACTCATATTTCAAAAGTATAACCACCTGTTAACCTTGTGTTAATATCTAAGTATAGTTACGAGACTTGTTTCAGAGTGACTTGACGGTCCATTTATATCGATTTATTGTCTTTCCCAGCCAAGTCTTTCTTATATATGTATATACTACACCAAAAAAAAAAATAAAATATATTCGTAATACATAACACATGCCCTAGCGGAGTCTTTCTTATATAGACATACTAGGCAAAAAAAAAATATTCGTAGTACATATAATATATAATATTCGTAATAGTGCTCTATTGAACTATGGATGAACTAATGGAGAATAAAAGTAAACGAACAAACATGTGTTCAGGTAACTTGTCCCAACTTGTTCCTAAACATACATCTTGATCGACGTCTTACGTGGAAACACCACATTGACTCTAGCGAACGCAAATGAAGCTTAAATTAACTCAGATACATTGGGTGATTAACTAGTAGAAATTCAATCCTAAGTCTAGATTGTAAACTTTTAATATACTTTTGAAACCTTTATGGTGCTACGGACTTCAGTTACGGGTAGCCTGATCACACATCCCGCTATTGAAATTTTCAATCTCTTATTAGTTTTTTCATTAAAATGTAACTGATACAAATACCAGCATTTGGAAAACTGGCACTCCAGATTTCTGTAGGATGCGCGATGATAAAAAAGGGGAACCAGAAATCATTAAACGTATTATCTGCCATCACCGAAGCTGCCACACCATAGGCTTAAATGGCTGAGCAGCTATTTCCATGAGAGCGTTAGTGATAACGCAAAGCGTAAACTGGAAGATATCTGGGGCCTTATCATGGGAATTCAATTAATGGCAGATAAGAGATTCTTCTGGGTAAAATTGGAGGTTAAATTTTTATTAACGGATATTAACAAAAGGGACTCACAATGGACCCTTCAGCCCTTCCTTCCCAACCCAACCTAACCATGGGAGCATGCTAATATCATAGTAAGTTGGAAGGTTTTTGATTTGCAAAACAAAAATTCGTTTGCGGCAACGTTGGCTGTCTACTATGAAAACGAAGTTCAAATAAACTTTTTGCAAACTTCTATTTATTTTTCTTTACTTTTTTTCTCTTGGAGATTTTATTTTTTTTTCTGTTGAATTTCTCAATTTCCTTTTGGTTTTTTATATTTGTAATCACTGAGCTCATATTTCATAATTTTCATATTCTTTTGGAGTTTACTGGGGAAGGTCTAATTGCATGTAGTATATGGTTGTATGTGTGTCTGTGTGTCATTTTATTTCCCTATAGGAAGCGTTAACAGTACAACAGTACTGACTTTGTCACCAGTACTCGGCTGCCGCCGCCGAGAGTGTGTATCTGCCAAAATGTTTTCTACTCATGAAAAGCAAATATTAATATGTAGACGCTACGTTGACAATGTGCCCGAAAATTCACCAAAAATAGTGAACAAAATTGGTGACTTGGAGACATGCATATCGTTATCTTAATATAGAAAGGCCCTAACTCACTATGAAATGTTTGAAATCAAGATTTTTGCATTTTTCGAAATATACAAAAAAAAACTCGATTTCAAAAACATAACGAGTTAGGACCTTTCTATATTAAGGTAACGATATACATAAATATGTATATTATCCCAAAAAACTACCAACCAACAACGTCAGTAGTATATTTTTAGTGGCACGCACATGTTAGATGTCTGTCTATAGCAAAAAACATTGCCTGGGGTACAATTCGTCAGTAGTACTGGTGACAAAGTCAATAATGCATCAATGCTGTTGACACTTCCTACAGGGTACATGTGCATATTGATTTGGGCATTTGTATTGGTGTAAATATTACAGTAGTTGCTCAATTAACAAATATTTTTTGATTTAAGATTTCCACGGACATCAGTTATTGTGAAAAATTATGTGCATATAAAACACCTATGTATGTATATATATATGTACATATCGCACGCTAAATCGTAAACAGTCACAACTCAAAATTATCAAAAAATTTTTTTTTTATAAATCAGTTCACTAAACAAATATCTAACAACCGTGAAACTTTTATTTGCAACTGCAACACAGCCTTATTGAACAATATGTTACATACTTCAACAGTTTTTTGCCACTCCTGAACATTTGGAATTTTTTGAGTTGTGACTGTTTATGATTTAGAGTGGGATATGTAAGTGCTTACATAACGCACGCACAAAAGATGACTTATTGATGCTTTTTCGATCTGTTTCCATCAAATACCAGATACATCCTCATACAAAAATTTTTAATGCTAAAATTACAATACATATTTCTAAGTTTACCTCCCGCAAAGCGGTAAAGATTTTTGTAACTAAAAATCTTGCAGCTACTGCGGCGTAAAGCAAGCACCAGGTGTAATGTGGTAACTACTAATGTGTCTAAGGAAAAGTTCAATTTATATTGTATTGTGTTTGCCATACATACATATGTATGTATATATGTATGTACATAGTGTGGTGTAGTACGTGGTAAATTGAGATTTGTGCTGAATAAGACCAATCGCCTGAGTGATTTTCTTTTTAGGAATTCGAGACTTGACAGGTAATAAACTTGTGGTCTCTTCAAATATGAATCATAATAACAATAGAGTTTATGACTCGAACACAATTTATATTGCTTCAATAATAATGAAGGAGTCAAGTCGACGGGTGACCACTGCATATTTGTGTTCATATTTGGACTCGATACTTGGACACATACCGACACAAATTCATATGAATCCTGCTTTTATCACCTTTTTGACATTTTAGCACAGAAACTTCATTAACATTGTACATTGTATGTACAGACATACAAATACATACTACATACATACATACATATGTATGTACATATGTACATAAGTATGTATGTATGTATAATAAAAAAAAATTATTTATTGTTTGAGCTCGAGGCATTATTTATTACGGTATAGAATAATGATATTAAAGTTGAGAACTTGAAGTTCATAAATCGTAAGATAGTTAATGAAATTTAATGTAAAGACAGGTGCGGATTATGGTACTCGCATTATTGATTGATAGAAGTACAATAGTATGCATTTACCTGCAAACCCAACATAAGCATGCGTGTACATATCGCACACTAAATCATAAAGAGTCACAACTCAAAATTATCAAAGTGGTTTAGCTAGTTTATAAACCAGTTAATTGAAGAAATCTATAACGACCTCAACAATTTCTTTTGCAATACAGTCTTCTTGAAGAATATAAAATACCGTTATGATTGTTTTTATGTCACATACTTGTGTCATTTGTACAGTAACTGCAGTTGTTTGCAACTACTCAGCATCTGAAATATTTTGAGTTGTGACTGTTTATGATTTAGTGTGCGATATGTATACCCAGCTAGCATTTGGGTGAAAAAGGATTCACTTATGATTCGTATAGGTATATGATCAAATATTGATTTTTTTTTTAAATAGAGGAACAAAATGCAAAGAAACCGCAAAAAGGTGATTTGATGATTTAATACTAGTAATCAGAAAATTCCTCAAAAATGAATCTGCAAATCGTATCATAAATGATTCTTTGGTATGATTCATCTGTAAGGTACTATTTTCTCACAACGGGAGTATAATTTGTGATTTGTGATTGAAAAATGAGCTCATATGCGGTTATTTTTCCCGTCAAGCTGATTCGGAAAAGATTCGATTAACTATGATACAAAATGCTAGCTGGGAAAACATAAAGTTGTATTGTATACATGGATGTACTACTCGTACATAATTTTATTTAAAATTTAAATTGAATCTTCAATTGCTCAAATATTTATTAAAGTATTACAAATTAATGTCCTGCACAAGACCATTTATAAGAACTTTCAAGACATGAGATTTTTCAACTATATAAAAGTGTCCAACACTGCAAAATATCTCGGTGTTATTCTTGACTTAAAGCTGAGATTCAAAAGTAATATTCCAGAGAGAGTGAAAAAAGCAACAATTTCACTCTATCTATGCAAAAAGTCCATTGGGAAAAATTGGTGTCTTACCCCAAAAATCGTTCATTGAATCTATGCTGCAATAGTACGTCCGATTCTCATGTAAGGCATCATCGTGTGGTGGCCGTCCCTGGAGAAAAAGACGTATCTACATATCTTACACAAGGTGCAAAGACTTGCATCCTTGTATATAACCAGTGCTCTTCGCACTACTCCTACGGATGCACTGGAAATGCTCCTTCATCTACTACCATTGGACCTAGTAGGGAAGGAGATGGGAACGTCCTCGGCAATCCGTCTTCGATGTACCTCTCTGTGGAACGGAAATGGAACCGGTCACTGTAGAATACTTGATGATGAAGTTAGGCGATGGAGGATTGACCAATCCTCCCCTGGTCTACTACACGAACGTCTTTATAAAACCTGGATACCATCCACAGAATTGTGGATGAATGGAACTCCAGGTAGAAGAAAAAGTGCTGATTTTTATACGGACGGCTCCAAAACACATGAAGGTGTGGGTTATGGAGTCTTTTCGAGAGCTTTAGGTCTTCGTATTGCTAGGCGACTTCCGGATCACTGCAGTGTCTTTCAGGCAGAGATCCTTGCTATAAGAGAAGTTGCGGATTGGTTGAGAGTGAATGTCACTTCAACGACTTTGATTAACATATACACCGATAGTCGAGCAGCTATTATGGCCCTCGAATCCCCGCTTCTAAGAACAACAACAACCCCAAAATGAGATGGCAGAGCAGTTTGATATTAGGATCAGCTGGATTCCGGGCATAGAGGCTTTCAGGGGAAATTTAGGGCTGATGAGCTTGCTAGAATTGGGACAACCTTACAGGTTCCACCGGATTTGGAATGCGTGTGTTTACCCCTACTCTCTTGCAAACTCAGACTTAGGCGCAAGACAGAAGATGAAACAAATAGAAAGTGGGTCACAAGAAATGATTGCGTGATCACAAGGCAGTTATGGACTCATCTAAACAAGGAAGGTACTGATTACTTAATTTTGAAGAATAGGAAACAAATCTCGATACTAGTGTCCGTGTTAACCGGACACTGTCTCATAGGTAGGCATGCACAAAGGCTGCGGGTTGAACACAATGATTTCTGCCATAGCTGCTGTGGGATATCGATGAAGAGGAAAGCATAGAGCATTTTCTTTGTCACTGTCCTGGACTTGCAGGAAAGAGAATAGCCATAATGGGCGCTCTTGAGTTCAGGGGTTGCTAGTGTTGAACTTCAACGTATTAGCAGCTTTATATTGAGCTCTGGCTGGTTCGACGGTGGGGACTCCGCATAAACAGAGTCTCCGTGGTATCACAATGGACCAAAACGGTCTAAGTGAGTCAGGGGTTTCTGACTGCCACCCCTAGCACATGTGGGAAACTGTTTCAATATATATGTATATGCATGTACATACATACATACATACATACATACATATGTATGTACATACATACATACATATATGTATATGTATGTACTATGGCATACATTTTTAGTTGGTTGAAAGTAAACTCACTATTCGATGGATTGGAAATTTCATTGCACTTTGAAACAAAAAAGTTACACAACAAGAAATCACACACAGAATAAAAGTTGTCACGTTTCCCAGAAATGAATTTGAGTTGAGTAGAATTCAATTTGAAGATGCAAATCAGTTATCGACGTTAATGTGAGTGAGAAGCTGACAAAGCCGACAATCCCCCCAGTGCATCGAAAACTAGAGCTTATGCAGTCACTGGCCTGTCCGGATGGATGCCAGATACGATTGATATGTATGTATGTACATACTTACATATGTATGTATGTATGTATGTATGTACGAGTACATATAACATCTGTTCGAATGCCGAATATAATCTTATAGATTTATTATTTCCTACTCACATGCTAATTGCATTTACACGTTTCACAGTTCTTTTAAAATTTAAATGCTCTTATTTACAATTAGTATCATTTTAACTGGTCTAATGTCTGTGCTCGTACTCCCGCGGTAAAAATAATGACTGGGAGACGTGATACATTTTCACTGTATGTGGGTATTTTGCTTTTGTTTTCTCTGGCGGGCATAATTTAATAAAAAGATGCGATTGTTGAGCTGATTGATTATTATGAAGATGATGATGATGATGATGATGATGATGATGATGATGTTCTTGTTGTAGGTTTGTTCTTTCTCAATACATTCATAGATATGTATGAACTTTTTTTTTGATTTTTGGAAACTTTTATTTGGGCGCCTGCAATTAATTAGCTATTTAACAATTTAACACATTTGTTTTAAATTTCCAGCTTTGAAATTCAATAGAATTTGGTGGAAAGAATAGGTTACACTTCAATGGTTGCTTGGCAAGATTAAAAATAAGTAAAACAGCCGCGAGGTGTGAAAAAGTTTCTCAGAATAATTGGAAATTTTCAAACAGAAAACAGATAGAAAAATAACCATGTAGAAATAAGAAAGGTGAAAACTTTAATATATTTTCTGGGGTGTAGTTGTTTCAAAAAAAAAAAAAAGCAATGTGCGTCCGATCACAGGAGAGATGTGTAAACATCTAGTAATTAAATTTTTTTTTTAAATATTGGCTTATGGTAACTAAAATAAGGTATATAAATTTTTGACTCTACTGTATTTAAAAATCTATGCAAAACTGCATCTACTCGTATATAGTGGAATTATTAGTTGTAGGGATTTGTGGAGAATTGTTCATATGCAAGTGGAAAACGTCAAATATAAAATTTTTATAAAGTTTGCGACTGTAGGTTTGCAAAGTTTGTATTAAAATTTACACCCATAATAATTGGCATGGAATGGAGATTGTTACCCAATTGTTGTGCACCAGCTCCAGTGTAAGGCAACATTACGTAATGCAGATATGTTATAATAAAATATTATAAATTCTTTATAAAGACTGCTATATATCTTTTAAACAAATATTTGATATTTAAAACGCTCTTTTATGTAAAAGTTTATATTTATTTTATTTATTTCATATTTTTCAACTTTTTAACAAAATTATCCCCACTGGCAACACTATTACACTTCCCAAGCAATTTCTATTAAAATTAATTAATAATTGCTCCTGAAGGTATGCTTTAAAATTCGGTTGAGTGTATTTCTATGCAGCTGTTAAGTTTCTCTGTACTTTTTGTTGTCCGTATGATTACACTAATACACTCACACGGATTTGATAACGCTTTACGATCTTACTAAAAATTTGTGATTGTATTGTGAAAAAGATTTTTACCCCCAGCATATATGTAGATGTTTAGACATAAAAAAAAACAAGTATGAAAAAAGCTAGTGAAGTGAAGAATAATTCTCCTGCAACACAACAGTTGAACTACTTGATACATTATACCTAAAGTGTAGTCAGTGACTACAACTTGAACTTGATATTTTGACTATGAGCGAGAAAGTAGTTCCAAGGATACAAGTATTTTTTTTTTTTTCAAATAAAATTCTTTAATTTATCATGACATAATTCTTCTTGTTCTCAATACGGTTCTAATACGTATAAATGTATAGGCAGCAAATCAAAAACCTCAACTGTTAAAGATTTAAGGCTTAGTTAGCCGACTGTAATGGAATGTATGTAACTGTTGCAGTAGGAAACAGTTGATCGATATTTTTATATGAAAAATAGGTTAATTTACATTACAGCTCTATAACCATTTGCATTACTTTTCACATAAAAATATCGATCAGCTGTTACCTACCGTTGCAGTTACTTTACATTACAGTCGGGTAACTGAGCCTTTAGCCGGAAAACAGGAAACAGCTGATCGATATTGTTATGTGAAAAGTAATGAAAATGTTTATAGAGATGTAGTGTAACGTAACCTACATTTCATATAAAAATATCGATCATATAAAAATATCGATCAGCTGAAGTAGAAATATATATTTTTTTGGTATTCCTCTCTCGCTCGTTTGCATTAAAAAATAAAAATTTGCTGCAACAAAAATTGCAAGTCTGGACGGGAACTTAGTACAGAACACATAATGTATATATGTACATATTTCTATTTCAACACTCTTCCACATATTCAAGAATTGCAGCAACAAAGATTGCAAGTCTGGACCAGGACTAAGCAAATAATATAGTATTATTGCGTTCATGTCTGTAAAGATACCCGCCTTAGCATTTTATTTATAAGAGATATGCAAGTATGTATGTACATATGTATGTATGTACTTTACCATGACACATATTTTTCTATTCCAGCCATTGCATTTTTGCCAGGGGGGAAAATTTCAACTGCACATTAAGAAATGTACAATAGACATCAGTGAATTAATGAACTTACATATATTTATATGAACAAGGTCCCGTAAACAAATGTAAATGATTGAAAAAATTAAATTATAGAAAATATTTGTTTGCTTTAATAATTCGTAATGATCTCAAAGTTGACTCTTTTTTGATTTCGATTTGAAAAATTCATGTTGAAAAATCACTTCACCGCCACATTTTGAATAAGTGAAGTGAAATTTATAGGAAAGACCGAGAGAAAACACTTTATTTAACGTAAATTATTAAGAAAGAAATTTTCGAATAGGAATTTCCGCTTAAAACAAAATAAATATTTACTAAAACAATTATGGACTAAATTTTTATCGATGAAACAGAACAACAGCAGTGACGAAAATAACAACAAAATCCCCCCAAAAAAAAGTAAAAATGTGATGAAGATACAAATTTGTTGTTACCAAATATAAATGCTTACAAATGTATGTACATATGTACATAAACATATGTATGTGAATACATATGTACATTCATACACACACGTATTTTTCTTATGTACATACATACATACATACATATGTATGTATGTATTCAGCTTTAGATCTAACGTGCGCGCTTACATGAACATGAGATACGAGTATATTAAGCCATGTATGCTCATACATAAATATGTACATAAGTACCCTCTAGCCAGCCTAGTGCCATATGTCTCTATGTCAACACTCTTTTCTCTAGCGACAATTGCACTAGTTGAAATGTCGACAATTTTCCTTTTATGCGCGAGTATAGAGAGATACGTTAGAGACAACAGTTCTAATGTATTTCTGTTGATATTGCCAATAGTTTGTTTTTCTTTTTTATTATGCTATTCAATAATGTTAAAAACTTACGTACATATGTATGTAGGTATGTATGTATGTATTTAAGTTTGTTGGCTCAACTCTTATTAAATTGTAAACGAAGGTCACTAAAATGTACTAGTGATTCTTTAGTTCAAATGTCTCCATATGGTCGTAAATGAATAGTGCTAAAGTCTACTGGTAGATTTTCAATGACAACCCTATGTTATATGTCAATAGGCAATTACATTGGCTGCGGTACACCTATTCAGTTGTACTATTGACAATGTCACTAGTAAATCACTACAATTTTACTATTGATATCGAGCGAGGAAATATCGATATTGTAGACTGGAGCCCCTAAAATTTACTAGTGAATCTTTAGTTCCAATGTCTCCATGTGGTCCCAAAAGAACTACTTAGTCAGTATTGCTACAGTCTAGTGGTGGATTTTCAATGACAAGCTAATGTTAAATGTCAATAGATAATTACATTGGCTGGGATACACCTGGTCAGTAGTACTACTGACAATGTCACTAGTAAATCACTACAATTTCACTATTCGCATTTTCTGCAGGGTATGTATGTACATACATATGCATGTATGTATGTATGTATATGGTATATAAAAATTGATTACCTACCGCATATCTTAAACCCTTGTAATACTCGTATTGCCAAGAAACAAACAGTCAAACAATTTGAACGACAAAAGCGAGGACGCACTAACTTACACCTTTAGCCACCTTTAGCTACACTGGAGCCCTTTTTGAAAACCTTATTGTGTGAATTTTAAAATATGTTTATGAAATTTAAAATTTTAAGCATGAACCCAGAATATATAACAAGTTCCTTCCTTATTACAAAATCCATCAGACCACAATAAGTCTCCACAATAAATGCTAACGATGTACGAAATTAAAGGACTTTTAATATGCAAATAGCACGTTTTGTTAAAATAAAACAAACAAAAAAGTACGTTTTGTTTTCAAATAAAATGCGAAAAGAACGTTTCGGTATGCATATTTTCGATATGGAAATATCGTAATTCGAAATATACATATTTTAATTAAAATCTTTAATAAAAACTCGATATATTTACAATTTTTGAGATTTTTTTTTTAATTTATGATTCTTTCGTGTTGCAGTATTTAAATTTCAAACCGCCTTTTGTATTTCTTCCATCTTTAAACTACATATGGGCAATTTCCACAGGAATGTCATTTTTTTGTAGTGTGCGACACCAAACAAATATGCAAATATTGTTTTTTTTTACTTCTTTATATACATATTTGTGTAGGCGGCCAGCAGTTCTACGTTAGGTAAAATTTTAAGAAAAATCAAGTCACGTTGTACATAAATACAAGGTTAATTGCTTGCTGTCGCACGCGACAAAAAAGTGGAATTTTTCGGACAAACGCCCATATATCTTTTAGACTCTACTACAATAATTTTATAATATAATAATATATAATATAATTTCTAGTTATAATGTAACAAACAAAAATAAATTGTTATAAAAAAACTACGTTTTGTTAAAATAAAAGAAAAAAAAACGTTTTGTTCTGCATAAATTCTTTAAGGACCAAATTTTTCTATGAGAAGGTAAGAAATATTATGCAAATAAGATTTTTCCAATACAACTTAGCCAAATGAATGCCAACAAATCAAAAAACATATTCTAAAAAAATTAAAATAAAGCACGTTTTGTTCTGCGAGTACTCATTTCATCTTTTATCCTTTTTAAAGGACTTAACATTTCTTAGGGTTGCATTTTTTAGTATATTATTTTCACATTAAGATAAAACTATTGTTAAGCAATATTGGATATCAAAGAAATAGGAAAACTCCGCAGAATTTCATAAAAATGTTTACTTTACTTCCCGTCAGCAAAAATAGTTTAAGCAAATATCCTTTAAAAATATATCCTTCCATATCCTTTTTAAAGTTTCCACACAAAAAAAAAATAATAAAAAATTATATGTATTTATGTTGTAGGTTCGAGCCAACTCTATAAGACCTCGATATTTTATAATTATATCTCTTTTAGCATAAAATTAGTTTTAAAATATTGTATGCTGGAAGCTTTCATTGCAAAACTTTCAAACTTCACGTGAGCGTTAGTGCCAAACTAAGAAAAAGCACTAAGTAGTGCTTTTAATAAATTTGTGTATTTCTTAAAATTACTTTAATAAAAACTTGGTATATTTATTTTTTATTTTTTGTAAAGCATAGTACCTTTTTCATTTGATATATTTCATTAAAGATGATGATACTATTGCCGAAATGGGGAATAGCTTAGAAAACATTATTAAACTTCACTACGAGTAGTTTGCATCTTCACTCGTTTTTCACGTTAGTGCGTTTGACGCCTTTTAGATCTCAAAATTACGACTTTTAGTGCTTTTTTTAAATTTTGATGTGCTTTCAGAGCCAAAAAAGTTGGCATCACTGGTATGTATGTATGTATGTACATACATATTTATATGATTTTTATATATTTTCTTAAAACTCTAAAATTTTAAAGAGCGTCGTGCATCATGACCTCGGTGTAAGGCCATGTGTCCATCTCGAAGCGGTAGCAACATCATTTAAATATGAAATGTAGTATGTATGTACGCTCTTGTTGTCCACTGTGTTCTGCATGTAATACAGTGAACTTGCTTTCCAGACGGTCCGAATATCGTGTATATCCGTGTATCATGTCCAGTTTTATTTTTGTTGTTTTAGATTTTATTTAATGTTACGAGTCTCTAAGTATCTAAACGATGGCCATTATTTATACAAATATATTTTTCAGTTTTTTTTTTTTTTTTAGTTTATTTGCGTTGTCACTATGTTGTTATTGTTATTGGGTTGTGGCCGTATGTCTACTTATGTATGTATGTAGATGCAGTAGTTGAAGAAGTTACTTGTAGTAACAAACATGGTGTGTTCACCGGTCAAAACGTTGACTAAACATTTAATGAACGATCGATGGATCCATCGAGAAAATGAACTTTTATTTTCTAGTTTTTTTTTTTTAAATGCGTACATATTTTTAAAGACAATCATTGATTTACACTTGTAAAACACTTGAGTTTATGGAGATTTTCAAAATGTTTAATGTATAATATGAGGCCATGTGTGTAAGTTGCCGTGTAACTATGAGTATGTGTGTGTACGTGGTTGTTTTCCCACAGTCGGCCGGTCAATGGACAAATACTACTTACTCACTGATAGGTATGTCATGCATATTGAATTGAATTTTTTTCCTTTTAAGTTTTTTGTTTGATTTTTATATTCGTTTGCATGGCGGCGGTATGTTTTTGATGCAGAGAAAAGAATGATGACGTTAAATGGTTTGAAATCACTACTCAATATGCATATTCATATTTTAAGAACATTGGTGCAAGTTCACTATCATTTGTTGCAAGGTGAAAATATGTGATATTGAAATATGTATGTACTTCTTTGTGGTCAGTGATGATTGGAGGGAGAAGTTATGAAAATTCGATTTGGTTTCGCAAATATGTACATATGTATATATTTCTATGTTTTTTTATTGCTTGTTTCTTTTTAAAGTTCAACGGAATTAAAGTAAATGTTGCTTGCTCACTAAATGTTTTGTAATTTTAAAAGAATTGTATTCGGTTACTTACCTATACATACATACATATCGATTGTCTCAATTAGAAAGGCCCTAACTGAGTTTTCAATGATTCCAATACATTTCACACAAATACACCTCGTCACAAAAATGTATTGCAATAGTGTAATAACAAAAATTACAAATTTTAAAAACCCCCGATATACATATGTATGTATCTAGAAAAGATGTGATATCTTCTTCAAGCATAGCTAAGAACCTTCTCGATCAAATCACCTTTCAAAAAGAAAATCAAAATCGGTAAAAAATAACGCTTTCAAAAGCAGTTGTACAAAAAAAGTTACATTTTGAATATTACACTTTACGTTTTTGTTTTGCTATTATTCATTTACTCCAATCGAGACAAAACGTTCGAAGAACTAATTCGCCATCACCAGTTCACACGAATTACATACGTGTTAAGGTTTGATTTCAATTTCTTTCAGGAAATCGTTTAGTATCGATCGTTGCAATTATTATTTAATTATTGTTTGAAAAAATTTGTTAAGTTTGTATATTTAAGTAATAATAATGGATATTTGGATCTGATATTATTATAAATTCTGTTATGTTTTTACCTTTTGTAAAGTTACAACAATTTACAAATTACAAATTACAATTTGAGTCCAAAAGTAACAATTTTACGAATTGAAAACTATAAATAGGTTTATATTCATTTATTGCGGTTGCTTTCGTAATTATGTTAAAAATGCCACTGTAAGACCCTTGAAGAATGACGCTAAGTTCTTGGTTTTTATGTTGTTGTTGTTATATAAATTTCTAATTATTTTTCAACAATACAAATAGGTACTTATATACATGTACATATGTACATATGTACTTGATTTGTTTTTAAATTTGGAATGTCTTCAAGAAGCTGAGAAGACATTAACGAGGAACAGGAGTAAATTATCAAACACTTCAAATAAGTCAATATCAAGATTGAATGCTGTGAACTCAATAAAGCGTTGAATAGATGCTGTGGCATGAGACTCTTGGATTCAATGAGTTTTTTTTTTCTAAATGCCTAGGGATAAGCAAACATCATCAATGACAACAATTCATTTTTATGTATGTACATATAGATGTGTGTATGTATGCATATTTTCAATTGCTGGGAAAGTTTATAGGCGCTTAACAAATTTCACATTTCACATTTCACAGTTTTGTATTGTACATAGAAAATCAGATTTGAATGAATTTAGATTGAAAAAGTCCATTAATAATATTAACATTTTGACATTCATACCTGTTCATAAAAGCATTAATATCTATCTGTTCATATCATTCATGCCTTATAATAAGATCAACTACATACATACATACATATGTACATACATACATAAATACAGTGGAATCTCCCTTAACGGACACTTCCTATAGGCGGACACCTCCTTTAGACGGACACTTTTGACAGGTCCCGGCAGCGCTCCATTTAAATGTTTAGTTTTCTCTTGACCGGACAGTACCCTTGTACGGACACATTTCAGTGTCCGCTCAAGAGTGATTCCACTGTACATACATTCAATATGTACATATTGCCGGGCCGTTCTAAGTCCACTACATTTATATAGTACGTATGTATATATGTATGTATATTATACACGACTTATTTATATTTTAAAGCCTGGATCACACGATCGGCACAATGTAACGATTTTCGTCGGCTCACTGAAATAAAGTCATAAGTAATAAGGTAAATTTGCCTTGTTTCTCAACTAATTGAAATATGTAATTACATAACTGCACCACACTGCATTGGTAATAAAGCCATATAGACTTATTCAAGAATTAATTAAGTAATAATGCCATTTTGGCTTATTAGTTATGACTTTATTGCAGTGAGACGACGAAAATCGGTACATTGTGCCGGTCGTGTGATCCATAATTAATTTAACATTTAAGAAATTTGTTATTCGACATATTGTCAGAAGTTTATTTTAATTTGAAATTTAAATTAAATTAAATGTATTTCCGTTTGCTCTTGCTTAACTTTGTTAGTGCAGTTCTATGGCATATTGATAATGCAGTGTATTATGTGTATTCATGCATATTTTATATTTATGGTATTGCAGTTTCCAGCAGAAGCATATCAATAAACCAGTGATGGCAAATAGAGTTTTCGTATCGGTTTAAGAAAATTTGTACAACATAATTTGGATTCGCTATTCCAATGATATAAAATTTTATTTATTATGAATTTTTTATTAAAAAAATTTATTTTTGGAAAATGTCAGAAAACCAAATCATATAAAAGTGTAGTACAATTATCGTCGGTTGGTTTCTGGTTTGCGGCACAGTATATACAAAATACATTATGTCTGCAGCAAACCAGAAATCAACCGAAAAAGTACGATCGCATCACCTTTCCATCCCTGTTATAGGCTGTGTTCGGTGGAGTTGCCACAAGGCTCTCAGTTTTGGGGATTTGTCCCCAGATATATGATTTTGTTTTGTGATTGGGAATAAAATTGTTGTGAAAATGTCCAGGAGCTTTTTCGGGGAAAATTCACTTTTCGCTGAGTATTTTTGGGAATACTTACTTATTAAAAATCTTGTTATTTATTTTTTCATTTTTATGTTTCTTTCAAATCATATAATCAAGTTATCTTATTGCTGGCGGTAACATACAAAAATATCTCAATACATGAAATTGTATGTATGACAAGTCTTAAAAGTGTGTTGCTCTTATGCAAAAACGATTGTTAAAGTTAAAGCATGCTTTCAAACAGGTTTTGCCATACAAAATTCGTTTGTTAAACCATATTTAAGTTTAACAATCGTTTTGCATAAGGGGGTGTGTCATTAATTATTGTGAATCAAATTTTGAATATTCATATTAACTGATTAATCAAAGGATTTTGATTCTGAAGTTTTTTAAATGATGAACGTTTGTACATAATTGTTTTATTCCTGTGTGTTTTTTTACGTTAGTCTTATTATATATGTATATACATATCGTCAGGTGGTTAATGCTTTGCGGCAGTAATAATGTATTTTTAATATACTTGGCGGCAAACCAGTAACCATCCCACGATATATATACGTATGTATAGATGTAAACTCACAGCACGAAAATAATTAGTTTTAAAACTATTCAGCAGAAATGGATTTAATTAAAGAAATAAATGTGTGCAAATTTTTCTTGTTATATGGTTTTGTTTTTAAGCAAATATGTGGATTTTGGGTATAAGAAAATAACTACTTTGTAGATTTTTGGGGATAAATACTTCAAAAATTGGAGAAAAGGTGAGAAGTAAGTCTGGCAACTCTCAATTCCCAGTATGTATTATAGTCAGTGTGACCAGATTTTAAAATAATATTAAGCTAAATCACGTTTGAAAAAAAGCTAAAATAAGCTAAAAAGTTACATTTTAGGCTAGAAAATAAAGCTAAACTTTTTTCCACTTCTTTGATCACTTTTCAATAGTTTCTTATTGCTAAACTAACATTAAATATTACACAAACATATTTTTTTATATGTTTATATATGTATAATATAGAATATTTGCTTAATGAAATTATTTATTAATTATTATATTTTAGATTCAATGAAGAACAAAAAAAAAAAGGGTTTTAAGTGAATTAATGCTATTGCAGGTAAAGCATGGATCACACTATCAGCCCAATGTACCGAGTTTCGTCAGATCAGTGAAATAAAGTCATAAGTAAAGATTTTGCTCTAATTTATCGACTACTTGAAATACAAGGACACAATTGCGCCACACTGCATTGGTAATAAGCCCATATAGACTTATTCCAGAATTAATTGAGTAATAATGCCATTTTGGCTTATTACTTATGACTTTACTGAGGTGGCCCGACGAAAATCGGTACATAGTGTTATCCAGGCTTAAGGCTATTTCAGGTTTTTGTTTTAAGTTAATTGATGCCGCTGAATGAACGTTCAACTCAAGTCAAATAATTTTATACCCAAAAAACTCAAAAAGTGTTTTGGCCACTAATATGAATTTAACTTTTTCCATTGGAATTCTAACCATTCTGCCATTATCTACTATTTTTCTTCTTTCCATTTATGTTATAAAATTGTCGTATAATTTACATTTTGTATTTTTTGTAAACTATTTTACAATGCTAAAAAATTATAATTTTTATGAGTTGTTTATGTTTTTAATATATTTTTAGAGAACACGCAATTTAGACTAAAAAAAGGCTAAAAAAGCTAAATAAGTTTTTAAAAAAAGCTAAAAAATAAGCTAAGAGCTAAATGAAAATTTTAAGGCTAAATCTGAAACAAATAAGCTAAATTTAGCTCAAAATAAGCTAATATGGTCACGCTGATTATAGTGTTTTATAATTCGGAGTGTTTTATTTAGTCTTTCCTAATATTATTGTTTTTCAGTGATAATTTGCAATTTTAGTTTATAATTTGTGTAATTTGTGATTGTTTATCGATATGAAATGAACATTCTCCAATGTGTACACATCAGTTTTTATGGTGTTTCTTGGTTTGTGGATTTTGGCAAACTTTTGCTCTTTTTCCCACGCTTTTCAAAACAAAAAAGGCGGAGGCTACACCATTTTACTAATTCTACCTTTACTCGGAGTGTTTTATTTAGTCTTTCTAAAATTATTGTTTTTCAGTGATAATTTGCAATTTTAATCTATTATTTGTGTAATTTGTGATTGTTTATCGATATGAAATGAACATTCTCCAATTTGTAGACAATTTCTTTTCATGGTGTTTCTTGGCTTATGGATCTTGGCAAAGTTTTGTACTTTTTCCCACGCCTTTCAACCCAAAAAAGGGGGTGGCTGTATAAAACAGGTATGTATTTACCCCACTTTTATCTCAAAATTAATATTAATTGTTTAATTGAAAATATTTGAATACTGTTTAATGAAGCCTACCAAAAAAAAATCCTATGTGAAAGAAAATTGAAGAGAATAAATAATTACCTACATATATGAAAACAAAAAATGTTTATAAGCCATATTTTACGTGCTATGGGCCTCTAGTTTTCATACAAAACCATGATTATTTCTCTAATGTGCAGGTCAATCAATATTCGTATCATTCAAAAACTTAGTTGTTTGCTAATCCCCGACCAACAAAGGGGTCTTATTAGTTTCTAGTGTGTGCCTGTGTATCTATGCATCTGTATGTCTGTACAAGTCCACGTACAGACGTACAAACGGCTAGATATTCAATATTCGTATCGTTCAAAAGCTGTCATAAATCTTATGTACTTAGTTGTTTGCTAATCCCCGACCAACAAAGGGGTCTTATAAGTTTCTAGTGTGTGCCTGCGTATCTATGCATCTGTATGTCTGTACAAGTCCACGTACAGACGTACAAACGGCTAGATCTATTTTAATTTGTTTTTTCTCTTCTCTGATCTAATATCTTCCATCATGTACTTGAAGAAAATCGGTCCAGCAGCTTGGTCTGGATGTATTTTATTTTTATTTAAATTTAAAATTTGTAACTCTGAAGAAATTTTGTTTCTTATTTCCCTTTATAGCTGGGGTCCGTTTCTCAAAGCTACAATTTAAAAATCTGCAAAGGGGCTTTGCACATAACGGAGCAGCTTACTGCATACCTACATATGTATGTACATACATATGTATGTTGCTTTTAATTGATACTAGTGTTGTCACTTCACATTCAGAAATGTAATGCATAATCGAAGTTTTATATGAGAACATCACAAGCCAATTTTACAGCACAAAGGGATCATCGTATTAGACCCAAGTGAGCTAGACCCCCAAAAATTTTCATTCTTCACTAGCAGCCTGCTAACCTAATCTATCACAAGCCCATAACTCGGAAAATATGTACTATGTATATACATATACATACATACATATGTATGTATACATATTTCACATATTCAGTAAAATATTAACTGCCGAATGTAGAAAATATAATTTTGGTTTACAAAATGTAACAAAACAAAATTTTTTTATATGTAGAAATTTGTTTGTTGAATAAGTACTTAATTGTTTAGATGAAAATACTTTTGAATTTGTGGAGGGGTATAATAATTTTCTATGCGAACTTACTTCACTATTGCTATTGATCGCAAAGACATATTTCTTAAAAGTCCTACAACATAGAAATATTAAAAGTTTAATTAGAAAAAATTTAGAAATCTGCATTGTTTGTATGTATGTACATACATATATACATATATATGTATGTATGTATAAGTAGTATCAAGACAGCAACCCAATAATTAATTTTTCCCTTAAAACATTATGCATTTAAATTTCAATCAATGAAAATGCATAGGTACAAAATTTATTTTTAAATAGTAACAATTTATTTGTTGATAGATTGAAAAGATAGTTTAGTTTGTTAATTTGCTGAAACCGAAAATACCAGAAGAGATTGTTAATATAGCAAATTAATTAGTTTCCGTAAAAAAATCATGTAATAATAAAAAAATTATTTAAATTCCCAAAATTATTGCTAATATAGATATTTTCTGTAATTAAATAACAAGTCATAATTCGAGAAACTTTTTTTTAACAACTCGATTGTCAATAAAACTAAAAATTTAATTAAAAACAAATGAGTTGATGATATTTCTTTAAGTTATAAATGTTGGCCATGGTTTTTTTAATGAATATTTCAATAGTACGAGTATTTATTAAAAAATTAATTATCGTTTGTTCATATTTTAAATTTTTTCTGTGCAAATAAATGACATAATGTACATGTCGTCCCTACCACGTCAAACTATCCAATATGCAAAATTGAACCTTTTAGAAGAGCTCAAAGAGTCGTCAATTGTGCATTTAAAGTCGGCATATTCCTAAAAAGTTCAGGATTAAAATATTTATTATTGAGTTATCTATCGTCTATGAAAATTTCAGCATTTTGAAATGAGTCATATCCTAGAAATTAGGGTACCAAGGTAACGAATCTTAAAAACGAATTTTGCATATTGGATAGTTTGACGATGTACATATATACATACATATGTATATACATACATATGTATGAAACGCCCTTCTAGAATATAAACTTTTGGAAACCGAAACATTTTCTGCTGCGTTTATTTCATTTTATTCGCACTAAAATTTATTTAATTAAATCTTCTGATCATTGATTATTTTTATTACACAAATAAAATTCAACAAGATATAAAACCAAATTCAAACAAAACATAAAACAATACCCTCATAATAATGTGATAATAATGCATTAAGTACTTGATTGATAAAACCCCTATAAAACTTTCTCCTAATGGTAGAAAGACCACAAGTGGCCTTCAAAATAATTAGGGATCGTTTTAGTGCAAAGTATGTATGTATGTATACTTGCAAGTATGTTTGTATGTATTGTTTTGAATGCGATTGTGTGCGTTAGCAATTGCAGCTGTTTTCTTCTTAGCATCTGCATTGTATGCAGATAAATTCATATGCATGTACATAAGCACATAAATTATGTGCTGAGCTCATCCTTTTTTTTTTGTTTTTTGCTAAATTGCTATTGTATCAAAACTTAGTTTGTTCAACTACCACAACGTCTATTGTTTTCTGGAAATTAGCACGAGCTAAAAAGCACACGCTCTGGCCAAAAACACACACACAGCCATACTCACAGAGGCATGCTAAATGCTTAACACAATTGGAAAAAAGGGCCAATGACAACAAAATGGAAGGACAGACAGTCTATTTTATTCTGTTTTACGTTTAAAACAGCATCAACTATAAAACACATGCATACATACATATGTACCCTGCAGGAAATGTCAATAGTAAAATTATACTGATTTTCTATTGACGATGTCACCAGTACTACTGACAAATTATACCCCAACTAATGCTATCTACTTTTGACATTTAACACAGGCTTGTCCTACGAAATCTACCAGTAGACTTCGTCAATACTGACTAGGTAGTTCTTGTGGGACAATATGGCGAAAATGTCAGTAGTAACATTGTACTGACTTACTATTGACGATATCACCACACTGTGGGATATGTCCGTAGTAAAACTGTACTGATTCACTATGGACGCTGTCACCACCTGCAGGAAATGTCAATAGTAAAATTATACTGATTACTTAAGTATGGATCTGAAAGTGTGACAAATCCTTAACTGATGGCACAAAATCTTCCACAGGGTCAAAAAAGATTCCATAATTAGCACTTTCACTTGAAATTTTTTAATTTTCTATTTTTATACAATATGGATTGTTATTTTATTTGTTCTTTTTTGTAATTTCTTTTATATAAATGTTTTTTTAATTATTGTTCAATACACCTTTATTAACCTTTTAATTTGATTTCTTAAGCTAATTTTTATAAACACTTAAATTTTGTTTGACGCCACTTTTATTTTTAACAAACCAATAAAAACATTAAGAAGAAGCATAGCTGTGTGTATCTGAAAAAATGTTTTCTACGCATCAAAAACAATATTAATATGATGACGCTCCGTTGACAATGTCACCAAAATAGTTGACAAAAGTGGTGACTTGGGGACACTTTACCCCACGTTTCCTTCAGGGTATGTACATACATAACGGTCTGCCAAATATTTTTAAAACGATTTTTTTCCGTTTGTTTCTGGTGGATAAATTTAAGGTAAAAACGAAAACCGTTTTTGCAAACAACAACAAAAATGCACACAAACGAGGAATATGTATGTATGTATGTATGTATGTATATTTATGCATGTTGCATTTCTATCTCTGTTTGTATGGGTGTTCTTGCTGGTGAGTATGCTGTGCCGTATTATTGAGAATACAGTTTCATTTTGTGTCATGCAGACTCTTGAGACTACAGGTGCAAAAATTACCAACTAATTGTTTAAAAACAACAATAACAAACAAAAATAAAAGAAAGCTGTAAAAATACACAAAGAGAAAGAAGTGGACAGACGGCCTTAGGGATGATATACATATGTATGTACATATGTATGTACTCTTACACATCTCTGAAGAATGCATGTCATATGTGTACATACATGTGTATGTATGTATATGTACATACATATGTATGTAAGTAGGTAAAGACACTAAAACAAATAATATCGCTTTTAGATTATTGTATAAGTACTTGTGCTATAATAACAAAACGTAAAATTCCATAATTTAGTAATTTTATCAGCTTCAAGCATTTACGAGCTCAACCTACGGTAGTGTGAAAAGTCCTTTTGTCAATTATACGCCTACTGTGATGACCAGGCCTCGTTATAAGGTATTGTGAAAGTAAATCTGCACAATAACCTTAATTTTATCTAAGTAGTTATTTTACAATGCAGGTTGAGATTGCAATAAGGTTGAAATAATCCTTGTGCTAAATACTTCACAGATTTATGAATGTATTCATGTAGTAGGTAACAAATAAAACATATTTATTTGTAAAATTTGTTTGTACGTACTACATACATATGTATCTACAAAAAGGTTTAGTTTTAGTTTTAAAATATTGAAATATTATTGGTCAATAAATCTTCTAGTGTTCTTTGCTATTTTGAATATTTTGTTAGATATCCATGTGCATATTTCACAACCTGAAAAGGACTAAGATTAGGGGTGTCTGTTCAAATTGGTTAAATTTTCAGTTAATCAATTAATTGTCTGCAAAACTACGAACAAATACATATATATTTTTTGAGTTATGGCGCTGTTGAAGTAAATGAGTGATATCAAAGAATATAAATCATAATATAATATAATAATAATAATAATAATAATATAATTTATATTCTTTGGTGATATGTTCTTACGAGTACATACCTACATATTTACTTTAATAATTTTTTTAATTATTCATTGATTTTTTTATTCTTGTCTTATATGTTTTACCCAGCTAGCATTTTGTATCATAATCCAATCTTTTCCGAATCAGCTTGACGGGAAAAATAACCGTATATGAGCTAATTTTTCGATCATAAAAGATACTCCCGTTGTGAGAAAATGGTACCCTACAGATGAATCATACCAAAGAATCAGTTATGATACGATTTGCTGATTATTTTTGAGCAATTTTCATATTAAATCATTTAAATCACCTTTTTGCGGTTTCTTTGCATGTTGTTCCTCTATTTTCAAGAAATCATTATTTGATCATGTAGATGAATCATAACTGAATCCTCTTTCAATCGCCCAAGTGATAAATCACTTTCTAATCATCAAAAGCGATCTGTGGAGAATCATATAAGAGATTTCTGCCAAAAACGATCACCCAAATGCTAGCTGGGTATGTACATATGTATGTGTTCAGATTGTTTAAACTTACGTGTTTGTGAGATATCGGTCACTGAGACTGTTCCTTCTGCAGCTAAGTTTATGGCTTTGTTGTGTGCACACTGTGACATTATTACATAGTCTTCTACTGTACATAATGCACCAGAAATCACCACCTGCAAAATAATAAAAAAAGAAGATTAATAAATAGTTATTCTTTTTCGTGTTTGTGTGTCCTTTTTTAATTATAAAGAATACAGATTTTGTTTGACCGAAACAGTAAAAGTATTTATGTTAGATATATCTATGAATGTAATCTTTTTTAGCTCAAATTATGGAACCAGTTTCACTGTTTCACGAAAACGTTAAAGGAGGTGGTCTAAAGCATTCACTCTTATTAATTCTTAAGTTTAAAAGTATTTTATATGTAAAATTAATTGAGCATTCAAGAAAATTATTATTTAACATGTTGTCATAATTCTATTATCGTACCTTTTCACAATGTATGGTTAAAAGATAACAGAGACTTTAACTGCAAGTTTTGTATGAAGAACTGTCAGTTAAAGTTCACGTTAACTCTACATTGTGAAAAGGGTTGTATAAGTGAAATTTTTTTGCTGATGGTTAACCATTGTCTATATGCATTTCATTGATGCTTTAATAAATCGCCAGTAGACTTCAATCACACATTTTGAACAGGCCACAAACCTCTTATCTTAAGCATATAGACAATGCTTAACAGCCAGCAAATAAATTTCACTTTTAAAATTGAGATAAAAATACATATATCACACTTGTTCCTGTAAAAGGAGCGACTAAAAATTTCGAAATTTTCAGTAGAGGCAAAAACTGTTTATTTTTTGATGTACATATCGCTCATTTATTCAAAGAATGTCATAACTAAAAAAAATGGAATTTTTGAAATGATGCAGTTTTAATCCTCATATATAAAAATTTCATACAAATATCTTGTTTACTCAACTCTTGAAACCTAAATAAAATTTTCTTTTTCTATTCATACTACGTTTATGCAAATAAAACTGTAAATTGTTGCCATATAATTGTTTTTATTGTGACTTACTAATTCAGAAAACAATTCACGATTAACGCACTATTTGCAAATAAAACGCTTGAGGTTGCCACGCTTACAAATGTTTGATAACAAAAAACCATAAATGGATAAATATTGCAACAAAAAACATTGAAAGAAGCAAATAATGACAATTAAAACAAATAATTATTTGATATTTTGTACATTTACACTATTTTTTTTTTTTTGTCAACATAAGAAAGTTTTCTATAGAAGTGCTACCTAAGTTTGTGTACTTTTGCTATGCCGTATAAACAGTGGGTTAATTTATTTGCAAACTATTTTATTTGCAAATAGTGCGCGTATAAACGTAGTATCAGTTGTGTGTAAACTGAAAACTTTAAACTCGTTTTTTGAGTTATGACGTTTTTCTTGACGATCTCTGAACTAAATAAGCACATCTTCAATAAAACTCAAAACATTACGGCTGATATAATTTTTTTCTTGCCACTGAATAGTTGCAATTTTTAATTTTAATTTATGTGTAAAAAACTCGAAACTTCGTCACATGCAACATTTATGATTGTGAGCGAGTTTAAATTTAACGGTATTTTTGTGTTATCGCATACATAACCTGACCAGACATCCCGCTTTAGGCGGGATTATCCCGCTTTTCTGAGGTTGATCCCGCCTTGAATTTTTATCCCGCTTTATCCCGCTTTTTAGAGTTTTGAAATTTCTTATCTCTTAATATATTTTTATTAATATGTAACTGATAAAAATTTATTCCAAATATTTTTTAGTGTAGTTATTGTTTATTTTTTTTGGATCTGGCAGCTCCTCAAATGAAAAAAATAAAAATACAAACGTACACACTCAAAGATCCTTTTGTTACAGTGCTTTATATGTGCAGACATTCTGCTGCTTTAGGAATTTATTACCAAGAGGGCTTATTAGGAGAATAACAACTGACATTCACCAAACTGTCAATAATAAAATAAAAAGTTCTTGCTTATTTTTTTATAAAGAGTTTGACACATTGGTGTAGTCAGTTGATGATTATATGGACTAACAAGGCCACTTGCTATCATTTGCCTTAAGTTTTTGTACATTGTTTTGTATAAAAATCGTATTTTGTTTTGTAAATGAAGTCAAAAAATCTTTAATTTTATTTATTTTACGTTACTAAATAAAAATTTTTGTTAATAAAAACTTTTGTTTATTTAAAATCGATTCTTTTGAGTTAAAAACTGTGTTTCCTAAGTACATACGAAACTTTTTATGTGCGTATTACACATCCCGCTTTCAAATAGTTGTTTATTTAAAAATCCCACTTTTTGGCCATATTTTCGTCAAAATCCCGCTTTTTGAACGATCGTGTCCCGCTTTTTGTAAAAAGCTTCTGGTCACGTTACGCATACAGCATCATCACACATACAAGTTTGTATTTGTTCAAGCAACTAATCGACCATACACCCACCAGTGTTGCCAGATTCGTCTATTTACCGTTACATTAAACATTTACTGTAGAAGTGCAAAAATTAGAAATACATACATACATACATATTTACATATGAAAGTACGTATGTATGTATGTATTAAAGTCCTGCACATTTATAATTTTTTGTTTCAGTTGTTTGTCTTGCCAACAGTGTTGTTTAGCGTTTGTTTTAGAATATTTCGCTGTAGTAAGGCATTTGAAAAATCTCTCATTATGTATGTATTTCTACATTATTTTAATTACTAGATATACCAAACGGACGACACAATCGTCCGCATTCTAAACAGAAACAAAATCTCTTTATTAAACTTATTTCAATATATTGAACTCTCGTCCTATAAGTTTTATGCAGCGTGACCGTTTGACCGACCACTTGCCACTTTTCTCCCCTTTTTTTAGAGTGAATTATATAATAATACATTAAAAATAAAAAATTTAGTGTAGTTTTTACGTCTTTTTTTAATTTTGCCCCTTTGTTTTGATAAATCCCCTATTTGGTGCAACTTTTTGAAAAACGTCATCGGCCACCCTGGTTTTATGGCTTTCATACAATAACAAATAAGAAAAAAAAATGAAATAGCATGAAAAATAGTACACAAATATACACACACACACACAGTGTAAACTAACAAATGAGTGTGTACTATGTTTGCATGTAGTAGTAGCAACTTTAAACGCTTATAGCTCCCAAAATCTAAACCGATTTCAATAAAATATAGATTCTGCACATCTGTGCAGAAATTCCTTTAAAATCATATAAATCTTTCCAAAATCGGTGCAGTAGTTCCGGCGTAAAAGGGATTACAAAAAACGTGTTCGCCTATTAATTATATAGAATAGATAGATCATACAGCATGGGACCAGAAAATGACTTCCAGCTTATCCAAAAGTTTAAATTTTTCCAGCCTTACAGTAGCTACAATTTTGACAATTATGTATTGTTAGCAAAAAATGTAAGTTATTCTGGAAAAAAAGTAAAAAAATAATTTTTCCTTAATGTTTGTAAAAAACTGCACGAAGAAATTATTGTTTTAGCATAAGACGTTAACAAGATTTGTTTGATAGACTCTTAGCTGCATTATTGTCATATTGTTTAGAGCTTAGAGCTATCAGAAAGTCTGCATTAGCTATCACCCTGATGACACCATTTTTTGAGGGCGCACTGATTTTCGAAACCTTTGGAGGCCCTTAAAAAAAATTTGACACCAAAATCGCCAAACTGAATATAGAGTTTTAATACACTTTGCTACTAACGACTCTATACTGTCCAGTCCGGGTGTTTTTCCATTTGTTGCATACTGTGATGAAATTGAAATTAGAATCCATAAACACATTATATCTGAAATTTTTTGCTTATTTTGTAAATTTTTTATTTTATTCGGATAACATACATGCAATTAATTATCTGGCAACTATGCCAGCAACCAAATGGCGAAGTGGTGAACGTGTTTTCATTAATTTTCATTCCTTATCGCACATTCTACATCAATGTTAATTATGAAAAACATGTTGTCATCAATTTGTTTTCTATCACAACAAATGAAATTAAATAAAATAAATTTGCAGGTGTATATATGAAGCTTTTTTGCTATCTTTTCTTGTCATCATCATGCATGAGTACCACATATCGTCGCTGTTTTAACTAACTGACCTAAATGACATTTTGTAAATTTTACAGGAGAGGAGCTTTTATGATTGTTTTCTACATGTATTCTTATGGAAACGTCTGAAATATTTTTACTGTTATAGGCTCGACAGTAATGTTTACAGTCATAAAAATTGTGGACAAGTTCTATTATGACTCATAAAGTCTAATAATGGACTTAACTCATTCTTCAAAATGATGTCAGTTAGGTCAGTTAGTTAAAACAGCGACGATATGTGCGTACGTACATATTTCAGGAATGGAGAATTGACTTGCACATTTGAGCATTTATTGATTTACTATTTGAAAAGTATGTACTTCTTTCATAACACTCATAATTTTTCGGTGTTCTACTTTATTATTATTTATGTATGTATGTATATGTATCTTTTGTCAAGAACTGAACGTCCTTAAAATCTCCAGTTTCCGTGCCTGATCTAATTATGTACATATGTATGTATTTGCCTTTCTATGTAAGAATGACTTAAGGCTCAGTTACCCGACTGTAATGTAAAGTAAGTGCAACGGAGGAAACAGCTGATCGATACTTTTATATGAAAAGTAGGTTACGTTATTTTTTAATTTGTTTTTCACATAACAACATCGATCAGCTGTTTCCTACTGTTGCAGTTACTTTACATTACAGTCGGGTAACGTAACTGAGCCTTTATATTGGATAATACCACTCGTAGTATTTCTAGGTTCATTTCCGATTAATACGGTCAGGCTGTTTCTGACCGTTATTTTTCATATTTTAAGGAGAGTTAACATTTGGAAAATGTATGCGAGCCGTGTGAACAAAACCATCAATAATTTGAAAATGACAACTTAATTATGTATAATACATACTTATGTATGTATGTATTATGTATTATATATATACATACATATGTACATATTTATATGTCTGACACACTTAAACTATTTTAGATAACAAGTTGAAATAAGAGTGTACCTTAAATGGATTGTTTTGGTGTTCCCTAGAAAAATTCCAATCGTAAACGAAAGAAATGTGTACATACATACATATGTACATGTGTATGATCATATTGTGGGTGGCATTATCTTTTTAAAAGGAATGTGTTAGAAAAATGTCGTAAACAAGAAACGAAATTCACTGCGAAATTGTATAGTATGTAAATTTTTTTAAGTTGAATCAGAATTTTGGAACCTTTGCATTTTTTTTATTTATTTATTTTTTTTGGATTTTCAGCTATTCTGTTAACTTTCAGTTAATTTTAACTGAAAGTTTGCACATGATTTAATGAAATTGTTCTTTCTGACTTCCTTCTCTTATTTATTTAATTGTTTCAGTAATAATAAGTTTGTCTCGTTGTTCTACTCGCCGAGTAATTTTTTTAACGTCCTATTTAAAAATAAAATAAATTATACTGAAGCTGAGATAAATGTTATACCTTTGAGATTTTTCTACTAATGTAAATCAAATGAAACGAAATCAAGGTTACAAATACCTATTTTTTTTTTGGAAAATTATTATTAATTTGTGCTAAATTTTGTAATTTTAGAGAAAGCCAAGGTTTATTTTGCTCTCCACTGTAGTGGCAAGAATGTTTGTGTGTGTATATACAAATAAGTCTTTAGCAAACACGTTGCAATTGCAATTTGTGCCAAAACAAGGACATTTATCAAGTGATTTATATTCAGATAAATGCCAACAGAAAATAAAATGTAAACAAATAGTTTAATTCCAACATATGGTACGAGGCAAATCTAGATTGGCTGCCAGTTGGTTGGTCGTTGGCCATGCTCCTTCCTTGCGATATTGTTGTATATGTTAACTTACAACACAATTTACATACACCACCATGCATACGAAGGCGGGTCAATTAGTCCGAGAATTTTTGAATAAAGTATAAGTTTTTGGAAAAAAATCATTTTATTTTTTAACGTTGTCTCTAATCTAATAGTTTGATATACATACACTTTATCCAAGTTTTCTCCAAATTCTGCATCCCTTTCAAAAAATGAGATTTGGCGAGGTTATCAAAATATGTATTTATTTGTGAGACGAATTCAGGTCTTAAGCCGGAAAATAAGAGAGATGAAGGAACAATTCGTACCCATGGTGCAGAATTTTTTTTCTTGGCCCAATAATTTGGCATACATTCTATGCGCCATTGATTGTTTGCCCTTTTGAAGGTAAATACAAACTCAGCTTGGCCTTCTTTGGCGCCGATTCACTCTAAGAAAACCACTGTTTTCAATGCTGCTTGGCTCTTGGCATGATAAAATAATATATGCAGGTACACACGAATCTACAACAAATAAAACAACAGCGATTATTATTGCTGTTTTGTGATAACAACTGTCAAAAAAACCAAGGGAAAACGAGATGCATTTACTTGCGTTTTCTCTTGTCTTTGCAAAGCTTGTTGCTTTAATAGGCACTATGCGCGTGTATTGGTAAAACATAAACAACATTTGGCAGATCACATCACGAAACAGGCAATTAAAAACTTATCAGCTGGCGCCTTGAAGTTACCCATATTATTTTACCATGGTTTCTGGTTACGAAACGGCGCAAAAACTTGTCCATATTGCGCTTGAACAACGCCAAACACTCGAAACTGCGAAGTTGTCACACGATTGCGTTTTCGCGGCACCTATCCTGCGGAAAACTTTTTTATACCAAAGTGATGATTGAAAATAAAAATCACTTAGTCATTTCAGAGGGTTATGGCTTCCACAAACGCTCTTTTACTTTCAATCTCCAATCGGCCAACGCCGTGCATCGTCAATTCTTTCAATTGTCTCGGGTGTAGAGGCCTCAATTGGGCGTCCAGAACGCTCGTCATCTTTCGTGCTTGAACGGCCACGGAATAAATTTTTTACCATTAAAATTGACGGCGACGAATCCCCACAGTATTTATCAAGCTTAGGCTTGATGTGAGTGATGGATTTTTTTCCACAAAAACAAAACGCTTAATGATCACACAAACTTCACTTTTTCCATTTTCTTCTCAAATCACGAGATAGTCTGCTATTAATGGCTGTCAATTACAAACAAGTTTGACAAGTATCAACTTCTGGCAGGAACAGTGTTGCCCCTTCAGTCACGTACTCATTGACCCACCCTCGTATATAGTCATTTGTTTATGAGTGTGTGTGTGTGTGTGTGTGTTTGTGTAAGTATGTGTTTTCCAAGTTTTATGCCAATTAACAGAATTTGAATTTATTTCATCTAACAGCAACTATTTTATAGGCAGCAGGTAAAGTAAAATTGTACTGTACTTGCTCATATGTATGTATCATGTAAAACGTAATTTACTGCACTCACACTACTATTTACACGTTCATAATTATTTTCTTATCTAACGATTAACACTATCGTTTTCAATATCGTTTCCTTTGGAACATTTCCATTCCAAGTTCAGTTCGCTTAGCAATGCGCCAGTACTAAATATTTAATTATTTATGACTGTTTCCAAACTGTAATAATAACCTCGTTTTCTGTGTGCTACTTCTCTTCGAATTCTTGTCAGGCAAACAAAAACATTTGTAACAAGAATAGAAGAAAAAAAAAACACTAACGAATTATTTCGTAGTTGTTAACAATGTAATAAATATATATTTAATAAAGTTAGTAAAGTGGGGGGAGGACGTAAACACCCTTTCCGATGATCATAAATTTAAAATATCAACTTACAAATAAATGGGTGTACTAGAATCTGAAATCGTGTAATGGAAGCAGTTTTGGGAATGGCAAATTTAATTAAAGTCCTTTTTGTTTTGAAAAAATTCAAATTCACTAACAGCCTTATGTATAAGAAAAAATTGGCATGAAGTTAGCAGAAGTGGCATACTAGGAAAAAAATACTCGGCGGCGGTATTAGTTTTCCTAAGCCGCCGCGGCTTAACCTGATTAGACGTATGCTTCGGATCGTTATCTTGTTGAAATATCAATGTTACTGGCATATTCTCGTCAGCATACGGCATCATTGTATCGCTGGAACTTATCCATATTTCCTTCAATTTTATGCAGCGGCTCAACATGACGACATAGCACCCCAAAGAATTATAGAACCTCTGCCATGCCTTAAACTGGTCCGGCTGTACTTCGAATCGAATTCTTTTAACTTTGGTCGGCGAGCATACTTTTTCCATCGGGAGAGACTCTTAATTTTTGTTTCGTCCGAAAACAATAAATACTCTTATTCCATATTTATAATTTCATCAGGCTAAAGTTCGTATCGGTTTTTAAGCCAAATTTTTCCATTCCACATCGGTCCAGTCGTGGTACTTTTTGTGAACTCTATGTAATCTCTTCTTTCGGTTCCCTTCAGACAATAATGGCTTCAGTCTAACTGCGCGCAATCGATCTTTTATGGTTTTGCCTCATTTTCCCCAGACACTGCGCACCGAATTTCATTTGGAGGCTTATGAGGACTTTGTTTCGACTAGAGGACGATCAGTGCATCTTCACGAACTGTCGTAATACGGTTTCTTTGATTACGGGCCACCTTTACTGTAGTAGAGTGTTCTCTGAAATATTGCACCGCTTTGAAAAACCATTGTTTTGGAAACTTTCAAAGCTGTTGCCAGTTTCCCGATAACTGATTCCTTCCTAATGCATTTGTACAATAATGTAAATATTTTATTTATTATGCAAATACTAAGAGCTTTTCAATAATCCGTGTAATCACAATTAATTGAATCTACCTTTAAAAACTTAACCTGAATTTGCAAATGTCAATTTATTTCACAAATTATGAGAAACACCAGAAATAAAAAATAACGGTAAGCATGGTGTTGCCATTAAAAGTTTTGGATTAACCGAATTGGTGTTGCCATTAAGAATTTATAATACACAGAGTTGGAAAAACTAAACAGTGGCAAATTTTAGCGGTTTATTTAATAAATATTACCTTTAACATGACGATTTAAATAATGAATACTAGTGTACTTGATTTGTTGCACGCAGCTGTATCTTCGTTTTCTAAATTATCCAAACAATTCAATTTAATTTTCGAAGGGAATTTATGCCATTTGAACAATTTATATTTGAAACATATTCGGGGGACTCAAAAGATAATCTTAAGTGTCATAATGTTTTAAATTATTATAATAGTTATGTATATGTAATTGTTTTTGGTTTTTTTCTTTCTTCTAAACAAATCCCCCAATTATGTTTTCACTACTTAAGACAAGTAGAGTCTTATTTCACTTATTGCAATGATTGCTCGTTTATACAAGTATTGTACATGTTTCGCAATACTTTTGCATATTTTATATCCATCAAAAGTTTGCAGTTAAAACTTTTTTAAGGCTTTCTATGTGCATATGTAACATTTCACTTAAGCGAGCGACCATGACTTTAATAATTTTCCTTTATTTTTTTTTTGTGTGAACATTTTCCTACTACTGCTAAGGCTACTGCTAGAATAAAAAATAAAGTGCCAAGTAATTGTTTATTTTCGGACACCCTCAAGGAAAGTAGGGCTCTTAAAAATAAAAATTGCTTAGCACTCAACTTGAGTTTGTTAACATTGAACCTTGCAAACTCAATATCCATCCACCCATACCAACCCACACTGCAAATCAATTAATAATACTTATTTTTTTTTATTTTTATTATTTTAACATTATTATTCTTAAGAGTAGTTTTAAATGCTATTTTTTATTATTTTATTATTATTATTATTAAATACTTTATTATTACGTTTTGTAAATTGTTGTTATTTTACTTACAAATAAAACAAACAGACTTAACTGATTCGTCATTCATTCGGTTAAAATTTACCATTGCATTTTTTCTAACTCAATCCATTCGCTGCTTTGCAGTAAACATTTTTGTTATTACAGATATTACTTATTTATATATTGGCCTTTTGTCATACTGATTGTTGTTTTTATAGTTTTCTTGTTGTTGTTGTTGTTGTTGCTGTTGTTGTTGTTGTTGTTGTTGTTGCTATTGTTATAATAGTATTTCGATTAGCATAAAAATTTTCGTTTCACACCCCTTTAAAGTAACACATACATAAATTTTGTCATGTAATGTGAAATTCAACTTTTTTTGTCGCGTGCGACAGTAAAGCTTAAATTAGACGTGACATAGCCATAACGCCATAGCCATAACCAAACCAAAATTCAATTGATTTCTATGGTGAGTGTGAGAGTGATAGTGAGAGAGACTCGCCATAATTCGCACCATAGAAACCAATTGAATTTTGGTTTGGTTATGGCTATGTCACGTCTAATTTAAGCTTAAGCAATTAACCTTCTATTTCTGAACAACGTGACTCGATATTTCTTAAAATTTTTCCTAACCTAGAGCTGCTGACGGCCTACAGAAATATATAAAGAAGTAAAAAAAGTTTTGTTTTCTTTGAAAAAAAAGCATATTTGCTTGCTTGTCGCACGCTACAAAAAGTTGACATTCCGGTGGAAATGCCCATATGCAGATGGAATTGCATGGAAAAGTGAAGAGCATACACGCACAAACACACACTGCGCTGCTGATACCAAAAAAAATAGGACATTATTTCATCTTATAAACTAATAAAGAAAAAAATAATTTGTTACCACAAAATATTACAACAACAATAATGCCCCTGATGTACAATTCCATATATGTATAAACACCCAGCAGGAAAAGGGAATAAGGATGCCTTCTAGACGGCCTTTGTACTCCTTCTTTTGGATGTACAAGGCCTGCTCGTTCCATTCCATACTCGTATCTTTTTTACACGCGTTGTCATTGCGAAGAATACTTATCGCTCTCACTTCTTTCTCCACAGAGATTCTGAAAGGCCGTCAATTAAAAAAAAACATAACAAAAAATTTTACTCATTCTTCTCTCCTTTCTCATGGAATGGAGTGTGGAATGTATATCTTATCTTTTATGCAAAAGAGTCAAGGCCTTCTGTAAGGCCTTCTTTAGTAGTAAGATATTTAAGATATAAGATATGTATCTGAAGTAGAGATCGGCAGCGTGTCGTGATTTGTTTTTCGTGACACGAACAAACACGACTTAACACAAAGATACGGAAAACGCGAAATGATTTTAGGTGTAAAATATGTATGCATTAATTTACAATAAAAAATTGTAATGGCCTGTTTCACAATAACGAAAGAAAACTTTCACTGAAAATTTATATTGAGAACAACATTAAAATATGAAAATTTGTTTTTGTTTTCAATATAAATTGTGAGTCGAAAGTTTTCTTTCGTTATTGTGAAACAGGCCATAATATTTTATATCGTGAAACACGCAAAAGCAGCAAATTTGTTGATAGTGTATGGGGCTCTAAAGCTTAAAGTTCTGAAATTAAACAAAAATTACGTATTTATTTGAATATAAACAAATTATTTTTTGCTATTCAATTTGATTTCGTATTGAGAAAATTTTTCGCGTGTGTATTTCGCACATGTTGGACATCTTAGTATTCGTGTTCGGGACGTGTCGAGTTGGAAAAATTCGACATGCGCCCATCTTTACTCTGAAGTAAGAAGGTCTTGTGAGTTTTCGCGCTGGGTATGTATGTAAATGATTTTATTTTATTTGTATATGAACTTGCACACTATCTAATAAATCGTTATATGTATATCGCTCCTTTATTGCAACAGAGACAGACATAAATAACTCAAAAAAGTTTGTTTTGCAGAAAATAATTTTTAAGTTTCCAATACAAAGGTGCCTGTACAAGCCCATTATATGAAATTTTAAAATAAGATTTAATAAGATACATATAAAAATGATTTCTGCATTATTAACTACTTTTTGAAATATCGCTCATTTACTCAAACAACGTCATAACCCAAAAAATGTAGTTTGTCAGAAAACTAGTTTAAAGTTTTCAGTTTACACACAGCTTAATAGAAAAAGAAAATTTTATTTAGCTTTCAAGAGTTAAGTAAACAAGATATTTGTAAAAAAAATTTACACAATATGAAGAACAATATGAGGATTAATTCTGCATCATTAACTCAAAAAGTCGATTTTTGGAGTTATGACGTTGTTTCAGTAAATGAGCGATATGTACTATGTATGTATGTATTTTTTTTTATTGAAAGGGAGTTATGTATTTGAATATGGTATTTTTATTTTTTTTTTAATTTTCTATCTTTTGAAAATTTATTGCCATATTTTTATAATTATCAACAACAGTCATAAAATCAACTGTTGGTTTGTTACCAGCAAATCACATCAAATCACATCACATCAAATCACATCACATCAAATCACATCACATTTGATGTTGTTGGATCACAACACATCATTTCTTCTTTTTTATCTCTAAAATTTAAAGTTTAAATCAATTTGGCCTGGGTGTTTTTCATTGTTTACAATTTATGAGATCCACAACACACTCTCTTTAAATAGATATTTGTATAACATTTTTTTTCGTATTTGTGTATCTTTTATGATATTTAATTTAAATATATTCAAGATTTTTCTTTATGTTTTTTTAATTTCAAAACGGTTATGTGTTATAAAAACTTGTAACAATAATGATGATGACGGCAATAACAACACATCAGCGACATTAAGGCCATTAGTTGTTGTAGTTGAATGGTTGTAGCACTATGGGCCGGCCATCATTATAATAACTCAACACATAATATCACTTTAAATCTGTTTGGCGTTTTGTGAACTGATTTAGACATTTGGGTGAGTGCAAGGCGTTGTAAACGTTTTGGTGGATCTGTCACGACTAAAACAAAAATACTGAACACCTCTTGTACCACTTTCAATGCCTTGCAGCACTTGAAACAACAGCACATCACCATCAAATCAAAGAAGCAAACAAACAAACTCTGGCTAAATATACATAATATGTATGACGAATCGAAAATAATGTAAGCGACATTTTTACTTTTCTATAGTCATCAATATGTGTGATGCTCTTATGTGTCGCTGCATAATTTTCTTTTCATATTTGTATGTAACAATTAAACAGAAATTATTTAACATCATCGATATTTGCAGCAGTATCACTACTCCTCTCCTACTAACAGCCACCCTCTCTCTCTCTCTCACCCTCCCTATCACTCTCTGTTGCAGCTGTGTTTAACTCTCTTAAACCAGTTGGTAATAAAATTTATTATTCAAAAGTTTGGTAAGGTCAGATGCATTCTCAAAATGCACTGGAGTTCGGTTATAACGAACACCAGGTAAAACTAATTATTCCCGTCCCAACAATTTCCCAGTAATCGTTCTCAATCCAGTTGCCATTGTCAACGTCGCCGATATAAAAATTTAGCATTCCACAACAAGATGGTGTCGGCGTTGACTATTAATTGCTTATGTCAATATATTAAATATACATCTGTAAATATATGAATCGGCTGGGTGGATTGTTTGATATTTTTGATTAAACATTTTATTAAAAACTAGCTTTTACCCTCCGCTCGCTTTCGTCGTTAAAAAAACTCATAAAAACCGATTTGGTCAAACAATCAAACCCGAAACGAAATTAACCCAACTCCAAATCCCTACCAAATAGTATAAAAACCCCATTTATACTATATTCGACGCTGGTAATGTAGCTTTCCATTGGTAAAAAAAAACTATGGACAGATTTTCCCCCCGTACTTTGCAATAATGAAGCTTTCCTCTATCTTCTCTGTCCTTTCCATCCTTTCCTAGAGAAGGTAACACCTAGCAGTAGTATTGGTAAGCATCTTAAAAAAAAAGGAAATAAAAATTTGCCTTTTCTTTGTTGAATTACTCCTAAAAATTAAATTATTAATTACATTGTATTTTTAACAGTTCGCCGCTTCAAATCAAACTGTTAAAATGGCGAAAAAACAAATCATTCACAATTTACAATCATTCACATTCAATCATTCATTTCTCGAAGCTGCCATATGTTCACGTTAGCAAATCTTACCATAGCGATTTTGTAAACGGGAAACAAAATCCGAGGGAAATTTTATTCACGATAAGTCTGATTGTTACTGTAGATGAGGTCGGTTTATTATTTTGATTACCAAAGTTTACATTTATTGTGAAATATTTTATTTTTATTTTTTAAACAGCATAATTGCAACATAATTGCTTAATAAATTAGGTTAAAGAAGTTAGTAGGAAATTTCTGAATACCCAATTCCCGAGCTGAAAAAACCCCGTCTCCCTTGCGTTTCCTACTTGCTGCCAAAAATCCTAAAACAGGTCATTGCGGTTGGTGTGCTTAATATATATTTTTTTTAGCAAGTAACAACACTTTGTATAATATAGACTAGACTTTTTGTATAGAACCGTAAAACTTAATCATCAGCTATTTATCAAACTTGTGAGACAAGAGTTTAGCCTGCCATACATAAATTATTTTTTTCCCTTAATTTTTACCAATTACAGAGCTTAACATAACTTTCAAAAATGACTTGTCTGGGCTGAAAAAAGCGATTAAGTAGGTTTTTAGCAAACATCTACATCTTTTTTATTTGTTTTGTTTTTTTTTTGGCATATATGTACAATCCTTTGAACTTGGAAATAGAATGAATTGTTTGTTCATCTTCTTCAGCGTCTGTCTTCACGTTTCAAGATATTTATTGGCGTCGTCTTTATACAGTTAAAGATGAAATACTCTTTATTGGCTCATTTATTGGCATCGCATATTTTCTTTTGGGTTATTTGGCAGAATATCAAGAACAATAATGTCTAGATAAAATACAATTTGAATTATTTTATAGTAAAGAGATTTCTTCAAGTGCACATTTGAAGTCAGACAGAAAGACGGACAGACAGACATCTTTAGTACAGTTATTTATTTCGTAAACCGGTAATAAAAACAAATTTTATAGACTTCCTGAAATAAATAAATGTTTGTTTAAAGACTCTTAAGCTTATTTCATTATTCCACAATTTCCTTCATCTAAATAATTATGACAAAGTTTCTTAAAAGTCAATTATTTCTGTGAATCTTCAAACAAATTTTGTTTAGTAAATATTTGAAAAATAACCAAGACTAAATATACATACATATAATCAATAGTGTCATAAAATGAGCGATTAATGTATGAATTAATTTTGAGCAAATACATAATTAAGTGACGTGCAATTTTTGCATAGGCGGAAGAGTGTCGAAATACAAATATATACATTTTGTATTCCCTTCTCGCTCTTTCTCACTAGAAAAAGAAAAGTTGCTGCAACAAAACTTCTAAGTCTGAAACATAACTGTCAAGTTTATTGTCAAACTGTTAAAGGCAGAATTCTTCCCTTATTTGCTTCTTTTTTAAATTTTATTTGTTAAGTTGGCAACAAATTTCAGCCGTCAAATAGCACTTTATGCCAACAAAAACTTAGTGGGCCTTATCATGTTTTGGCGTACTTCGACTGCGACATTTTGGTCCTAGATTAAAGAAAACATGTTGCGATGTTCTTTAATCTATTACAAAAAAAACATCGTAGTCCAAATACGCCAACCACGATAAGGAGGAATATCACTCAAACGCTTCCTCTCCACCATTTCAGTTGATAACTACATACATACATAGATAGACAAACTTCGATTGTATATTACGAAAGTTTAAGAAGGCCGCAAGCAAGAGTTTTCTGATTTCAGTGTAAGATTAATAAATTTTTTAAGGTATTTTTGTTCCAAATAATTATCATTTCTTTTTTTTCCGTTCATTGTCGCAAATATACTACATAATCATACACATGTACGAAAAGTATGTACATGTTTATCTTTGCTTAAAATATTTATATTAAAATTAATATTTTATCAATTAAACTAAATACGTAATAGCATGTGAAAGGTAACAACAAATAAATTTTATTAAATAAATAATAATGGACACACGCGTATTTGAAATTGAAAATACCTTAAAGTTGGTTTCACACGATATATTTTTTACATGTGATACTCGTATGCAAAATTTCCCGCTGCAAAATACATATCGCTCATTTACTCAAAGAACGTCAGGATTTAGTAGATCGTGCGTTTGTGTAGGATAGTGAGTGATGTCCTTAAGTGTGAATCTATAGAATATTTAAGGTTGTTTTGGCTGCAGCGTTAAACGCCTTGACTACCACGCGATGACTTTGAGTTCAATCTTTTCCGGGGAAGCCAAACATTAATAAGATACACACACACACACACACACATACTCGTATTTTCCTAATACCTGTGACAATACATACAATCATTTAAGTTAAATAATTAGTAAAATGTATTGCCCTTAGGTTAGGTTAGGTTAGGTTAGCAGGCTGCTGGTAAGGAAGGGTGAAATTTAGAGTCCAGCTCAAGGTAGAGGAAAGCTTCATTCTTTTTTTAAAACTCTGCTTTTTTTTGCACGTTTATTTGGAGTTTTGCAGCGCCTCTGGTGGTGAATGAGGCCTCTGGTGGTGAATTTTTAAGCTGTGCTTAGTAGCCATTTTATTGTTATTTTTACTTCGCCGATGATTCTGCTACACAACACCGACGAAGGAGGACGCTCTGATGTTACATTAGGATTAGCATCCGCTGAAGCCGGTGTAGTTTTAGTGAACAGTGCCTTATGCCTGCATAACTGAAACTTTTCCCACAACAACTGATACAAAGGACACTAATGTACATCAGAAAAATGCGTGGTGTTGTTATTTTAATGACTGTCGGAGACAGGGTTTGAACCCAGGACCTTCGGTTTTGTAGTCAACGTGCTAACTACTTCAGCCAACGCCACCCTCATGTAGTGGCGGTCGGTGATAACTACTCTCGATTCTTATCGAGTTTCCTCAGGGATCGCACTATAAGAGTTGTTATAGATGGGATATCATCAAATGAGTGTAAGTTAAATTCAGGGGTACCGCAAGGTTCCGTTCTCTCACCAACTCTATTCCTTATTTTTCTAAATAACCTATGTCAATCTTTCAACCCTATCTATTCGACACTTCATTCAGCAATAGACCCAGCCTGCTGGAGGTTGAGGCTATGCGACAAACAATGAATGAAACTTTGAATTATGATTTAGCAAAAATTTCTGAATGGGGTCATGCGAATAGGGTCGATTTTAACGTCCGTAAGACCCAATGTTGAATGGTTACACATAGAAGCATGAACGAAAATGCTGCTGCCTCTGTAACTATGGGGGGGGTGTGTGTATAAATATTAAGGATTCGGAAGCTCTTGATGTTCTTGGACGGACTGAACACATTTTTGAAGTCTCAAAAGAAGCATTCAAGTGCCTAGGATTTTTGAAACGGTGCAAGCGATACTTCACCCCATCTGATCTTCTTACTACGAGTATTTATACCACTTATATCCGACAGAAAAGGGAAAACAACTCTCATGTATGGGCCGGCGCTACAAAGTCTATTTTAGGGTTGGTCGACCGCGTACACGAGAGGGTGAAGAAGCTCATCGGTGACAGTAGGGTATCCAACTCTATGGATTCATTGGGGTAAATGCCCTTGTTCTATCGTTACTACAATGGAATGTGTTCTAATGAAATTAGGAAACTGGTGCCTGAAACCCGAATATTTTGCCGCACAACATGTGCTTCATTCAGGATACACCCTTTTGTGGTCGATTGGCCAATAAATCGCACTACGCATTACAGATAGAATTATTTTTTAGCCGTACTGTCACTTTCAACGTGGGAAAGTCTAAATCGGATGTCCACATTCACTACTCCCTCTATCCTCCTCTCCATAACCTATTTTCCTAGTTCTAGCACAATGCATTGCATGAGTAGGGTTATACCCGGAGTGCTGGTCCTATTATAAAAAAAAGTGAATAAATAAATTCACCTTGTTTCAACTTGAAAAAACTTTGATTCAACATGATTCTTCATTTTGATTTAACAGTTCTGGAAATAAAATTCATGAAATAAAGTTATTTCAAAAGGAAAAGTTTTCCTTGAAGATTACTGCAAATCATGTTGAATTAACATGAAAACGGTTGTATTAAAAAAAAACCTACCATTGTGTATGATAGTGAGTCCCAGCCTCAAACATGTAAGTTTGAAAGGAAACAATTATACATACATACATAAGTTGCTTGTAAATTGGTGATTTTGATGAAGTTCGATGTAAAATACATGTTGTGTACAACCAGCTTAAGGAATTCCCATTTGTCAATTTGTTATGTTACCAAAAAAATTAAAAAAAAAGAAAAATGATAATAATAAAAATAAAATAAATCGGAAAATGAAAAAATGTGCTATTAACTGATAACATTTTTGTATTGTTAATTGCGCAGCTATTCATTCTTTGACGAGTACCTCTTGCCACAATTGTTTTTGTTTTGGTTGCTCATGTTGTTGGTATTTATTTACGAGTACATACATATGTATATATGTATGTATATATGTACATACATATATATGTACATATGTAAGTATGTGCAGTGTGGTTGTGTGTCAAAGTGAATATGTATGTAAATGTTTTTTCTTTTTTTTTTTTTTTTGTAACAAGTGTTAATCGTAGTGACTTAGCGCCTGGCACAGTGCTGCAGAGTGAATTACATTTTGAGGAGAAAAAAAAAATTTGCCGAAAGCCACAGGGCACGCACGGCTTCAACTACATGAAAAAGTAATTAAATAGCATTACATATACGACGTTTATACGCGCACTATTTGCAAATAAAATAGTTTGCAAATAAATTAACCCACTGTTTATACGGCATAGAAAAAGTACACAAACTTGGTAGCACTTCTATAGAAATCTTACTTATACGTTGACAAAAAAAAATAGTGTAAATGCACAAAATATCAAATAATTATTTGTTTTAATTGTCATTATTTGCTTCTTTCAATGTTTTTTGTTGCAATATTTGTCAATTTATTGTTTTTGTTATCAAACATTTGTTAGCGTGGCAACCTCAAGCATTTTATTTGCAAATAGTGCGTTAATCGTGAATAGTTTTCTGAATTAGTAAGTCACAATAAAACAATTATATGGCAACAATTTACAGTTTTATTTGCAAATATGCCCTGCGTATAAACGTAGTAATAAAAATGCAGATGGCAATAGTTAGTTGGCACTAAACAAATGCAGAAGAGTTTGGCTCAACCAAAAAAAAAAAAAAAAAAATATGTAGTAAAACATTGTTAAGAAAAAAAAAACATATTCTAATTAAAAAAAAGTTGAAAATAATTTAGATTTAGTTAAATAAAACATTTTTAACATGTGTTACCCATAAGGCTATTCAAAGTCGGTGCCAATCAGGTTAAAAAGTTCTATTAACACCGAATTTGAATAGCATTATAGGCAGGGTTGGGCAGTATTTGAAATATGTATTTGAAATACAAATACGTATTTTGTATTCGTATTTTAAATACATGACGTAGAAGTATTTTGTATTTTGTATTTTAAATACATAATTTACAAAATACATTACATTGTTGGCGTTTTGCATTTTGATCGATTTATAATGTATGATTCGTCAAACCAATAACAAAATATTAGAATCGCTAAAAAAACATAACTATACCAACTCTTAGAGTTGGCATCACCAGAATTCAGTTGTCAATTCTGAAGCATCTTGTCACAAGGCGTTTTATTTGCAGCTGGTACTATTACAATAATTATAACAATACAAAAACAACATGGTTGCTTTTGCCTTGGGAGATTATGTTTTCAAGTCCTCGTCCAGACTTGCAATTTTTTTAAATTCTGCTTTGAAATTGCATAAGTATCCACATTGTCATTGCGAGCACATGCAACTCTGTAGCCCTCCCAAATCTTCTCACCAATACACTCAAGAAATGCAGCAACAAAAATTGCAAGTATGGGCGAGGACCAACATAATCACGTATGTATGTACGTGCTTCTAACTAGCAAGAATAGAGTGAGCCTGAACTAGTAACACCACCTGTAAAAACAACATACATATATACATAAATGATATGGAAGTATTTTGTAGTTTAAATACGTAAAAAAATTGAAGTATTTTGTATTTTGTATTTTAAATACATACATGACCAGCAAGTATTTTGTATTTTGTATTTCAAATACCGCAAGCCATGTATTTTGCCCAACTCTGATTATAGGTAACACATATAAAAATGTTCTATTTAACTGAATCTAAATTATTTTTAACTTTTTAGTGCTTATTTTTGAAGTCGGTTAAATTGTTTTTTAAATTTTGTTTTGTTAAGTTTTTAGTGGCAATTTTACATTTATCTCATCAGTTTCAGAGCTCAAGGTGTATGCCAAGTTGCGTAAAAATTGGTCAAGGCATGGCCCCGCCCACTTCTTCAAGCACAAAATTATGTCAATCTAGGAGACAAAACTCTTTTCCAAGTTTCGTAGAAATCGAAATGGGCTTAACTCGCCCACTTTTTTCAACACAAGACTCAAGTATTTTTCAGAGCTCAAAGTGTGTGCCAAAAATTCGTAAAAGTCGGTTAAGTACAATAACGTGAAATATAATATTAAATTTTAATGAGCGTGGCCCCGCCCAAATTTTTCGAAGCAAGATTATGTCTTGTTTTGAGCTCAAGGTGTGTGCCAAGTTTCATAAAAATCGGCAAACTAGAAGCTCGGGAAATATAATATTAAATTTTAATGGGCGTGGTCCTGCCCACTTTTTGAATACGAGTTTAATTATTTTACAGAGCTGAAGATGTGTGACAAATTTCGTAAACATTCTTTTTAGTACAAGCAAGTGAAATATAATACTAAATTTTAATAGGCGTGGCCCTGCCCACTTTTTTACTGAAAGATTGTATGTTATTTTAAGTTGAGGCTATGTGCCAAGTTTCGTAAAAATCGGTCAAACAGAAGCATATGCAATATATGTATGTAGTATTAAATTTTATTGGGCGTGTCACCGTCCACTTTTTTGACAATAGGACCAAATGGTAGCTATGTAGCATATCCAATCAGACAAAAATAATAATTTTTACAATCGGTACAGAATGTACCGCGTTATGAAGTAACAATGGAAAAACAAAATACAGACGAATAGATAACCTTTTTTTTTGAAGTCGTTTAAAAATCTAAATCAATACAGAAAAAAATCAATTTCAAATCACATGACTTGCTATCAATGGGCCTCAGTAAATATGTATATGTACATACATATATTGTATTGTATTAAAGTTTATTTATCTTTAAGGTTGGCAACACGTTTTCTACTAAACTTTTTACTTGATTTCGTTACACTGTGCTTGCGTTTGGCGGGCGCTATTTAACACTTAATAAATAAATACTTAAGTGTTGAAATTGTAAATTATTTTATCTTTGATGACAATAAAATAAAATAAAATTGACTTAAGCCAGTTGTTGTTGCTTTTCTGCTCAAATGTGTGTCGATATTAATTTAAGGCCTGCTTTTCTGTTATCAAGTTCCTACAGTCCGCACACTTATTACACGGAAACCTCTTTTCTTTTCATATCATTTCATTTCATTTTTCATGCAAACAATATTTTTTATATTTTATTTAGTAATCTACTATTAAACAATAAAAAGCCGCGCGAAATTATTTAAATATTTACGCTGAATGTAAAGTAATGACTTTTGTTTTTTTTTTTTTGTTCTTCATTTCAGTTAAATCATTGTACAATAAAATAATGTTGTGATACTTGATTTCACAAGAATCTTATGAGCCGAAAAATTGTCGGCATATACACAAAATTGTGTGTACGAAAGTTTTTGGTTTCTAGAAAAAGATTATTAATTTTATAACCAAATTGCTGGAGTTGTCAAAATAAAATATAAAAAAAGAAACAAACAAACAAACAAACAGTTAAAAGAAAGCCGCCAGCCAGCCACAATAAATATTTTTTTTCTTCTTAATTACGAGTAAAAGTCATTAAAATATTTTTTCACTCATAATTTAAATAATGCAATAATTAAAAATATCTCATCATAAGTATTTTATCAAATGCGATTATTTTTAGAGCCAGGTGACGTTTTCAACAATAAAGTGTTGACATTTAAGAGGGCTTCATTCATACTACATATAAATACTGAGTAATATATTAAATCAAATGAGAAATGTTATGAATCTGTTAAAAAAATAATTTCTAGAACTTTTTTTTTAACATTTGGATCAAGGCGCATCTATACGGTGACCCCATTTAAGGCCGGGTCACATAGAATTCATCATACGTTAAACTTGGCCTTTTCCAACTGACAGCTAAGTTGAAATGCAGGGGTGTAATCGTAGCTGATTCGGTAATGAGCTGATTCGATCACGTTTTTTAATTGTACTCGTACATTGTGAAAAGGGTCGTAAAACGTGTTAATTTATGAGTACCATTTGAATACCCCAAGTATATTGCGAGGGCCGTTATAACTTGTTTAGTTTAACATTACCATATTGTCGGTTGGTTATTGGTTTGCTGCAGACATAATGTAAAGTGTGTTTTTTATTGAGGTATAGAACTTTAAGTTGGCATCACTTTTTTAACTGGCGGCCATTTTGTCAGCTGTCAAGTGATTAATATTTAGTTTGGTTTGCCATTTCATCATGAACAGGTTGACAAAAGAACAACGCTTGCAAATCGTGCAAATTTATTTCGAAAATAATGGTTCAGTTCGCGAAGTTTACCGCAAGCTCCGTCCATTTTATGGTCGACATAATCGTCCATCAGAGCAATTAATTCGGTTAACCATGGATCGTTTTCGCACTACGTTTACTCTATGTGATAATACGCATCCGCAGAGACGTCGAACAGTGCGCACCGAAGAAACAATTGCCGCTGTAGAGCAAAGTGTTGAAGAGGACCCGAATGGATCGATTCGCCACCGTGCACAGCAATTGGAGCTTTGTCCATCAACTTTATGGAAGATTTTGAAGATTTTGAATGTGGATGAGTTGTGGTTCCAACAAGACGGCGCTACATGCCACACAGCGCACGTCACAATCGATTTATTGAAGGAAACATTCGATGAGCGCATAATTTCGCGGAATGGACCTGTCAATTGGCCACCAAGATCGTGTGATTTGACACCATTGGATTATTTTCTTTGGGGATATGTGAAGTCGCTCGTCTACGCCAACAAACCAGAAACGTTAGGGGACTTGGAAGCCAACATTCGTGGCGTTATTGCCAACATACGGCCCCATATGCTCGAAAAAGTGGTTGAAAATTGGACCTGTAGAATTGGCTTTATTCGAGCCAGCCGCGGCAGCCACATGCCCGAAATCATATTTAAACATTAATGGCATAAAATTATCCTTCCAATAAAGCCAAATTGATGGACATTAAAACGATTTTCTTGTGTTTTATTTCAATTCGAAGTTCTATACCTCTAAAAAAACACCCTGTATATCCCACTAAATATAAAAAAATAATTTTTTTTTAATTTTTTCAAATTAAATTTTCGAAAGTTCCAAAATGAGCCACTAAATTTGCTCTTTATATATAGTGGCACGCACACATGTAGAATTCTCCTATTTCCCACAATGAACACCTTTTCTTTCAAAAGGACGACATTTTTTTCAAACTAAGTTTCTATCCAAATGGTATAACCAGGTCTCGAACCATATTTTTCATTAATTTTTGTGTATGGTCTCAGTCCACTTTGATGGATTTTGCCACCAAAATAATATTCATTAATTTTACTAAGGCTGTTAAGTGCTTAACAGTCCACTGTTAACTGCAAAATGGGCTCTGCAAACATTTTTGGTTTTTGTCTCTGCTAGTTAAATTTAAGTTCATCTTCACACACATCTGTCCCCGTATTCTATAACTTACTAAAGCTAAATATTTTTCGATTTTCGGCTACGAATGTGACTTTCAAATTTATATTGCTAAATCAGGCATTGGCTCAAAAATTTATTGCGCCGAAATTTTTGGGTTTTATGTCGTCACCAAGCATTTTTAATTTTCTATTTGTTCAGCATTTTAGCGATAGAATTTAGCTTTAGCTTTAGCGACTTACTGAATACGGGGCCTGATTTCAGACTATGATTTTTTTTTAAGATTAAAAAAAAAACTAGCAGGCATGTGCACATTAGTACAGAACAAATAGCAAAGGCAAAATACCAATAATCAAAACAATTCCCGTATTCTATTTTCACAATTCGTATTCTATTTTCACAGTTTGTATATATATAAGGTATTTGTATAAGTATAAGGCTTAAGTTTGCATTAATTGACACTAAACTCAGTGGATGATGATGCTGCACGACCGACGAGAGCAGCATGTTGTTACGTTCTCCTAAGTAAGTTGTTTCTTAAATATTATCATATGGAATTTGGCTTCCTCAAAACACAAACTTTAGACGAATTGAGCCAAACAAATAATTTTTTTTATAAATTGAATTTTTATATGGCAAGCCGAGAACGTCAAATGTATGAACGTTTTGTGGTTTTGTGTGGGATCCAGAGATTAACGTAATGCGTCATATGGCAGAACAAGAATTGTTGCCCTTGAAAAATATGAAAGAATGCAGAGAATACAAAGCGATAAGAACTTTAGCCTAATCAAATCATAAATATAGAAACAAATTAAGTACGAACAATAATAATAAAACTAACTAAAATTAGTAGCTATGGGATTAAATAAAAAGTAAACATAATAGTAACAAACCAAAAAAGTTTATCTTAAGTAGAACAAAAATAAGCAAATTAACTAGCATGTGCATAATTAGTAAAAGAACAAACGACAATGGCAAGACTGTTATAAAATTGAGCTTTCATTACAAAAAAGCTTTCGGCAAATTGTAATACGATGAATCAAAACAATTCACATATTCCATTTGCAATGATGGCTGAGTATATAAAGCAGAAATCAACATCAACTGACACCACACTCAGTGGACCAAACACAAAGAATGCTGATGATGAAGGTGTAGCGAACTTCGAAAACAGCTAGTTGTTCCGTTTTACTAAGTATTTGTCAGAATATTTACCATTAACTTTGGTATTATTTGTTTATTAATAATTGTCACATGCAATTTGGCTTATAAAGCGATACGAACTTTAGCCTAATCAAATTATAAATATATATGTAAATGCAACCGTTCATGTTGCAATCAAGTCCTTTGGAGCTTACTTGAAGATCAAGCCAAAAACTCTTTGTTTAAGCCTGCTACGAATATGTTTTTATATACTCCTTACTCTCTGAGCCAGCATATGCCACCGGATTATTATTGAAATTCTTATAAAGTAAAAAAAAAATTGTTTAAGACATATTTTTTAATTTCAAGGTAGATTGAAAACTTTAAACTATTAAATTTATCTATCTGTATGAATGCACATGAATTCTTTCGAGTTTAAAAATACATACTTAAAATACTTTTTGTTTTGTTTTTTTGATAATCTCAGATTTAAGTGATACACACATACACGTGCTCTTCAGCAATAGTAAAGTTACAAAATGTTCTATTGCACTTAATAGTTATATGATTAGATTATCAGTAGAAAAACGAAATTCATTCACAAAAATTCCCCTTTTAATGTTTACACGGATTTTTATCAATCGATGTTTATCAATGTCATTCACATTTTTATTAAATTGTAAATTTTTGTCACTATGTGGAAAATTATAGTGAAAAATGCGTTAAGAAAAATAGAGAACTAGACCGACCCCCTGCACATGGCAGGGGGTCGGTCTACTCTGTAATTCGAAACGAAAGAAAAAATTCTTTCGAATTCTAATGTCAATAACATGCAAATTCGAAAGCAGTTTCTTTCATTTCGAATTACAGAGTAGACCCGCCGGGTTACAGTTCGCTTGCCAAAAATTAAATTAAAACTATGTGAAACAAAAGGCCTGTGAAAAAATATTATTCGGGAAAATATTTCTAGCGAAAAATTATGCACGGTTGCAATTTTGAACAAGTAGAAATTTATTTCGAAAGAAACAATTTTCAGGATAGGGGCAATGTACATATTAAGGGAGTTCACAACAGCGTTTTAAAATATGTCTTAATATTGCAACGTTTACATTTTAATTTCTTAATATGGGTTGGCAAGTTTGTTGTTTTTTGTTGTGTGTGTGAAGCAAACTTAAAAGTCTGGCAAGCATGTCATTTTCAATATGGCAACATCGTCGATTGGTTATTGGTTTGCGGCACAATACATATATTCAAAGTAAAGGGTGTTTTTTTAGAGGTATAGAACTTCGAATTGAAATAAAACACAAGAAAATCGTTTTAATGTCCATCAATTTAACTTTATTGGAAGGATAATTTTATGCCATTAATGTTTAAATATGATTTCGGGCATGTGGCTGCCGCGGCTGGCTCGAATAAAGCCAATTCTAGGTCCAATTTTCAACCACTTTTTCGAGCATATGGGGCCGTATGTTGGCAATAACGCCACGAATGTTGGCTTCCAAGTCCCCTAACGTTTCTGGTTTGTTGGCGTAGACGAGCGACTTCACATATCCCCAAAGAAAATAATCCAATGGTGTCAAATCACACGATCTTGGTGGCCAATTGACAGGTCCATTCCGCGAAATTATGCGCTCATCGAATGTTTCCTTCAATAAATCGATTGTGACGTGCGCTGTGTGGCATGTAGCGCCGTCTTGTTGGAACCACAACTCATCCACATTCAAAATCTTCAAAATCTTCCATAAAGTTGATGGACAAAGCTCCAATTGCTGTGCACGGTGGCGAATCGATCCATTCGGGTCCTCTTCAACACTTTGCTCTACAGCGGCAATTGTTTCTGTTCGACGTCTCTGCGGATGCGTATTATCACATAGAGTAAACGTAGTGCGAAAACGATCCATGGTTAACCGAATTAATTGCTCTGATGGACGATTATGTCGACCATAAAATGGACGGAGCTTGCGGTAAACTTCGCGAACTGAACCATTATTTTCGAAATAAATTTGCACGATTTGCAAGCGTTGTTCTTTTGTCAACCTGTTCATGATGAAATGGCAAACCAAACTAAATATTAATCACTTGACAGCTGACAAAATGGCCGCCAGTTAAAAAAGTGATGCCAACTTAAAGTTCTATACCTCAATAAAAAACACCCATTACATATATAGCATTCTTATTTTTTTCCACAATATCCAGAAATTTTGCTTAAAATATGATTTTTTTTTTTCAAATTAATTCTCCAAACTTTATTTGGTTTTTGTCTCTGCTGGTTAAATTTAAATTTATTTTCACAACAAAAAAAAATCCGTTAAAATCACTGTCAGTATTCTTCTTTTTATAAAATGATTTAAAAGTGAATATGATTTATGTGTATAAATATTTCAAAATTTTTCTACTTGATTTCCGTCTGCACTCACTGGCTTCAAGTACTCGTATAATATAAAACTACTTAAATTTTTTCAATGCCAACTATTTTTTTTTTCTGGCCTTTAAATTGAACTTTCAAGCCTTTTATACTTATTTTTTAACTGAAATACGAGTATTTTTTAACATTTCAATCTGGGTAAGTTTTTGCAATTTTATGGCAAAGAAAAAATAAAATATTGTTTGTATGGAAATTATATAATCCGAATCGACTTTAAGTTCGAGAAGTTTTTCTCTGAAATTTGATTTTAAGTGTTCGTTGTCCAGTTCCCACCGGCCGCTACCGGCCATTGAACGTTTTTGCTTGTCAAGTGTCTCTGTTCTGTGAAATTATTCGTATTGTTTTTCTTTTAGTACAAAGTTAACAATTCCAAGAATTTAATTACACTTGGAATTGTACTTGTTGAGTGAGCGACCCTTAGCTCTCTGGTCGTGTGAAGTGTAGGCGAAAGACACTTTACGAGTAGAATAGCGTGATTAATGAAATATGTTGATAAAAAGTTGTTAACTTATGGCTGGAATTTAATTTAATTAATCAAACATTTTGTTGAAATTATTTTTTCCAAAAATTTTAATAAAATTATGATATATTAATAAATATCATAAACAAAAATATAAAATATTGCCAGCCGTCAGTCAATACAATACACGTACATATCTTTACCTTAATATAGAAAGGCCCTAACACATTATTTCTTGAAATCAAGATTTTTGCATTTTTCTAAACATTGGATGTTCTTCCATCGAAATACACAAAAAACCCGAAATGTCAAAAATAATGAGCTAGGGCCTTTCTACATTTATTAAGGTAACGATATGTATTTTTAACTTGTATAGAGTGTCACAGAAAAATACTAAAATTAATTTAAAGCGTCTAGTCAAAAATATGCGAAGGTCAAGCCAAGTCAAGTCTAAAAAAAAATCGTTATGAAATTCCTTTAATTTTATTTCAAAAAAAAAAAAAAAAATTTAAAATTTATTGACTTCTTATTGCACTTTATCGTAAACGATAATTCATATCCATCAATTAATTTACGAGTACCGAGTATTTCATTTTTTATTTGTTTAACTTTAACTAATTTTTGTCTTCGCGCCGTTCGTTATGCTTTCGAGTGGCATCATGTAATTTAATGAGCTGAATTGCAAAACTTTTAATCAAATACTTAAGTTTCCTTTTGTTTATAATCTTTCAATTTTAATTGATTTATTGTTTATTGTTCTTTTGGATTTCATAAGAACTTTAGCGGAGAATGAATGCATTTGAGTTGGAAAACGGCGCATTTCGATAGCAAAATCAATAAATGAAAATGAAACGCGTAAATACGAGTACTCGTATTGTAGTGATTTGCAAAAATTATGGAAAATCTTTTTGAAACGAACGACAATTTATTTCAACTTCAGGCATAAAACACTGCAACTTCGAATGTATGTACATATGTATATTGGGGCGACTAAACTATGAATGAACTGAATGAATTCGGTGCACCCATTCGTTTAAGAATGTGCAGAAATAATTATATGGTGCAAGGTAAAAACATACAATATCCCAAATTTAGGGAATCATTCCCTAATCATTATCATGTTTTACAACTCTGCATGAATATATGTATGTACATATATAAAGGGTGATTTTTTTTATCAAGTTTCTTTTTGGCAACACTGTGTTTGCCAGCTGTTAAACTGTTAAACATGTACAGTTTGGTCTATAATTTAAGCATGGATCGACTTGCAAATGAACAACAACGCTTGCAGATTATTAAATTTTATTATCCAAATTCATGTTCGGCTAGGAAAGTGCATACGTGCACTTCTTCCATTTATGGTCAGTTTGGGCCGACCTTCTAAGGCGGCTATTCGAAATCTCGTAATTAAATTTTGCACCAAAATTACATTATTGAACATCAAAACCACCAACACGCATACGTAGAGTGTGGACGAGGGAAAATAACGCAGTTGTATCCGCCAGTGATGTTGATGACCGTGAATTGTTGATTCGGCGCCATTCGCAGCAATTGGGGCTCTGTTACTTTTTTGTTGTTGCCCAAAATGGAAGAGCTGGACTTGACTGACATGTGGTTTCAGCAAGACAATGGACCCTATTGAGAGGCGAGTTCGGTGAACAGTTTATTTCACGTTTTGGGGCCGGTCAATTGGCCGTCTAGATCGTACGATTTAACGCCTTTAGACTATTTTTTGTGGGGCTATGTTGAAGCTCATGTCTATAGGATTAACGCACTGGAAGACAATATTGAAGAATTTATTCGTGAGATACCGGCGATATGATGGAGAAAATGGGACCCAGCGTATGAACCATTTCAGACATATCCGCGTTCAAAATTTATATGAAATCATCTTTAAACACTAAATTATATACATAGATCGTTTCGAAAAGTCACAATATTTAATGACGAAATCTTTTAAATTGTTCCTTTAGGCAAACAAATTATTGTGTAAAAATTTCAAGTCACTATTTTAATATTTAAACGTGCCGCATTAGGGTCAAAGTTCGGTATAAATGGCTCAAAATCCAAGAAAAGTCTCATAACTGCCCCTGTAACCGTTCATAGAAGAGCAAAAAATATAAGACCGATCCCCACTGATTCTTTCTCCGCAACATTTTTTCAGAATGTAATAACACCCTATCTGCCCTCGTTAAGGGCGTTCCCATATAAAAATATTTTTATAAAATTTTCCACACCGTCCTAACATGGCCCAAATGTATAACCGACCCACATTAAATTTTTTCTATTTTTAACAAGCACAAAATTAATGTTAGGGTCATTATAAATGCATTAAATTCATTCTATTACAACTAAATATGAAATAAATAAAAGAAACCAAACCAGTGTGCAGTCAGTTCCGTGACCTTTCCGACCTTGTTTCAAACGATTCGTCTGTGATTCACAAAATGTACGAGTATTCAAGTCAAGTGCAGTTAGTTAAAATTATTATGTTATAAAACGTAAAGATAGAAATGTTGTGCGATTATTATCATGATTGAAATATGACAGTCGTCACAATCGATCGATCCACCTTCGCCGCAAGAACTATTTCAAGGAAATGTTTGACGGAGTGTTTTGTTGAAAATAAAACTTTTGTGTTAAGGAAGGTCAAGTCACATTATGAGTTTGTTCTAAAAATTTACAATACATTAAATATATATTTATAGAAATATATGTATGTTTAGGTATATAGAATTATATTTTTAAAGCAAATATGTATGTTTTTTTTCTCAACATACATATGTACATACTCGTATGTGCACCACAGAATGGCAATGAGTGCTCAAAAATATACATAAGTAATCAGTATTAATTTTAGCAACTGCGTTTAGTCATAGTTGTAGCGCAAACAATTTGTAAGCTCACATCTTTTCTCTCAAGCAACTATGACTATAGCCGATTCTAACACTCAAGAGCATTTCTACTTAAATACGCTACAACTAAAAATAAAAAGGCACATACGTATCAAGCGCATTGACTCTCTGCCATACTTATAATCGGAGTATGCTTTTACTCCGACTATGGATATTTAATCGGACAAAAAAAATATACGCATCATATACGGGATATGTATTCATCACTCACCACCGCATACATACACATGTAAATAAATAAATAAATAAAATATGTGTGTGTAAATAAAATAGCCCTGTATATACGCATATGTAGCTGATTAATAGTCAGAGTATTTTTATACTCATGCGTGTGATTGTAGCTCACACAGTCTATAAAATTTAGTTGCTGTCTTGTTTGTGCTGTGTAATTTAAAAAATGTGCATAAACATAGTTGTTGTATGTTTATAGTTATACGTATTCGGTTTAAAATTAATGCGTGTGCTTGCATATAAGGGTGTTTTTTTATATTTTTAACTGTACGCATTCATAGTTGTTTGACGGCCAATACTCAAAGAGTACTGAAAACAATACTTTTGTCATTCTCTGATGTACACTGCAAATCACTTAAATAAGGAATTTAATTTAGCAATTTTTAATGAATTTGTGTTGTAAACCAGATATTGTACGTGTTACTACGAAGACGATTGATTGATGAACAAATTAAACAATTTTGATTTTTGTCATGTTTGATGGCACAATTTGATGTGTTTCTTGCGTTTGCACATTTTAAATAAAATTTCAAGCTGCACAGAAGATTTAATTTGTTTCTTCTTTGAAACATCCACAAACATTTTTTCCTTTCATTCTATAAATTTGATTTCTTTCAAACACGCTGCCATTTTTGCTATTAATTTTTTTTGGGATATTGGAATTTTTATGTTATTCACAGCGCAAAATCTAATTTAATCAGCCCAATCATAAACAAAAACTCCGTTCGAGGTTTTTAACTTTTCCATTTTCTCTTATTATGAATTTGATTTTTTTTTACAAAATGCAGGAAGAAAAATATTCACCGGGAAGAGAGTTGGTGTTGTGAATGCAACTGAGTTTGTTTTTTCTCTAAAAACACAAGGGGGTTTACATAAAAATATAATAGATAAATTTGAGATGGTGGCGTTCGAACCCAGTCATCGAAAAAGTAATTTTTCTTATGAGCATTAAGATCCCTTTCTGCCAATTGTTGTAGGAAAGTTCAAGTGATGGTCACTTAACTATACCGACTTCAGGGGATACTAATCCTAATGTAACATAAGGGCGCCTTCCTCCCTCGTCGGTATTGTGTAGCAGAATCATCGGCAAAGTAAAATAGCCAATAAAATTGCTACTAAACACAGATTCGAAAACTTAATGCGCCTCATTGGCATCAGAGGCGCTGCAACACTGCCTTATTTAAATCGTGCAGAAGCCAGAGCTGTAAGGGAATGAAGTTTTCCTCTAATTCACCACCTGTCTTTTCTATCACCATCCCTTTCCTAAAGAAGGTAACAACACCTTTTATAAAAAAATCATGTTTTCTGGTTCGAAAAATACAAATAATGCCCAAATACATAATTTGTAAACTTTATTTTACATATTTTTTTTTTTTAATTTTTGAATCATAATAATAATTTTATTTACATATGCTTGCACGCAAAAAAGTGAGAAAACAAAATGTCAACAAACAAGCAAAACAGCTGGCTTGGTAATGCGGTGATGCCACTTATTATTATTTTTCGTTCCCAAGGAATTTATGATTGGAGGATTTTTTCTCGCGAAAATGAGTTTTCGTGAAAAATCATTCATGATCGGGCTGAATATCCATAAATTCTCCGCTTTTGACATTCATCATATGTGACGCGCAAAATAGAAAGGGACCTAAGGGTAAAAACCGGTTTTGTTCAGGAGAGCCATTTTAAAGATTTAAATACGTGTGTCTTTGGTGTACCATCACTGAGCGTGTTGGTATTGGTCTCATTTGACCAAGCGACACATCTCATGACCTTGAAAACGCGCCTAGGTCGTCCCTACCTCTTGTTTTGTGTAGTTTTCTGGTTTGTACTGTTTGATATCAATTTTGCTCGCGTTTTTTCGAATCCAGGTTTATTTTCTGAAATTATTAATTGTGAATTATAATAAATACTCATTTATAATTCTTTTAAATCGTGAATATCACTCTGTTAGTACGAAAATTTTTTCACTTATCCTTAGAATCGTCGACTTCAATTTCATAAAACGCTCATATCTCTGGGAATAAACACTTTTGGGGCATGGGATCGGTCTCATTCGATGCTCAGATGTTGTCCACATCAAAAAAAAAAAAAAAAGAGAAAATTGATTTTTTTACCCTTAGGTCCCTTTCTCTATGCGCTGTCACATATGGTGTTGACACCACAAAATCAAACTAAAAATGAATGCTTGACGGGTCATGCAGCATGTGTACATCAAAACGTACACGAAATTGACATCATGTAACATTATTTTCTATTCGAAGAATATTATATACTGTCATAAAAATTTAAAGTTTTATTTTGAATTTCCAATATGAAAGAATTCAATAAAATGGCAGTATTGTTGTCGGTTGGTTATTGGTTTGCGGCACAGTATATTCAAAACACATTATGTTTGCAGCAAACCAATTACATTAAAAACTAACAATAAATTTGCACAGAAAGTCCAATTCGTGTCCATTTATAGTTGAATTTAAATTAAACTGGAAACTTGCAATTAAACGAAAATCGTTTAATATAAATTTATTGATTAATCGATTGCAAATGATGCAAGTAACTGGAGTTTTAACGAAGAAACTAAATGCAATTTTAATAATGAAATAAAGTACTCCGAATATTATTTTTTAAAATAAATAAACAGTTAAAAGATTCCATGTGAAATGTATTTAATTTACTCGTACTTGGCAACAAGTGGACTGGTTTAAAAATAATTGCCTAATTTTCTTTCCAGTTAATATTTTGTATATTTCAATTAATCATACATATTTTTTTTTGCTGGAGTTTAATCAGGTAAATTTTTATTGGTGTTAATGACTGATCAAAAATAAGTTGCGTATGTTTTGTTTGTTTGTTTTTTGTTTTTGGAAAATTTTAATCAGATTTAGAAACAACTGCTATTCAAAGTATAAGTATCCAATGCAATAAAATTAGATCAACTGACTGCTGCGGCTTAATAAAACTTTTATTAGCCACATTTTCAAGTATTTAAAAAAAATTATAAGCGACTGAGTATAAAAATTCTCTTGGACTTTGTTCAATGATTTTGCGTGTTTGCTCTTATATTTTTTTTGAGTGTACCAAATTTCGGTTAATTTTTTTTTTTGGTTTGGCGTTTCGAGGAAAACAAATTGCATGTGATAATTTTTAAGAAACACCTTAAACCAAAGACAATTGTAATTGTTCTGACAAACGCTGACAAACGCCAGTATAACCGTAACAGACGTTAGACCTTCATCATCAACGTTCTAGTGTTCTGTCCACAGTGTGTGTGTGTGTGTGTGGTATCAGTTAATGCAAACTTCAGTCTTATCTAAAAAATTTTTTCAATGCAAATGGAATACGAGAATTGTTTTGATTCATTGTACCAAAATTTACCAACGGTAATTTACAAGAGTCTTGCCATTGTTATTTGTTTATTTACTTATTATGCACATGTCAGTTAGTTTGACATGTTTCCACTCCATAATCGACATATTTAGAAGCAATAGTTGCTTTATCTTTCAATTTATCTGCTATTTCCTATTATTCACGATTTAATTTGAAAGTGCGAAGAATACCGCTTGCAGTCTAGTCTGCTTTATGTTGATTCATACTAAAAGATTGGTTTTGTAAATAAATACTCGTATTTCTTAAATAAAAAATACTTTAAGCCTTCTTTTTAAACAGTGCCAAGTCTTTCAGATATTTAAAGAAGAAAAATAAAAGAAAGATTAACAAACTATGCAATTTTTTCCTAAGAAGTGAATGAAATACGAGACTTACAAACATTTTTTTTATCGCCATCGTAGAATTCCAAAAGTTCGCTTCAAGAGTCTACTTCATTGTATAGATAACCTGTTCATTTTAATATCTGTGTTTCATATCTCCTTCCTAGCTCCTTTGTTGTCTCGAGTTGGAAGTTTTCTAATTAAGTTACCTTTTGCAAATGTTCTACAATCGTATTCATGTTTAACAAATCACAGAAACTTTTGCGACAATAATTTTTTTTTTAAGTTTGTTTGAGTGTGTGTACTCGTACGAGTATTCTAAACGTTCTTGAGTTCGCTTATGTTTTGTTTTATTTTAGCTTTTATCTCAATTGTATTAAATAAAGTTGTTTGTTGTGTGGAGTTGTTATTTAAAAACTTAAAATTGGATACAAAATGGATCTGTGCTTCGATTAACGCGCTAAAAATGTTTTTAATGAAATTTTGAAATTGTGCTTTTAGGGTTCCATACTAAAGTCCTGCGCAAGACGATTTATAAGAACTTTTAAGACATGAGAGATTTTTTAAACGCTTTACTACAGCGAAATATTCTAAAAGAAATGCTAAACAACACTGTCGGCAAGACAAACAACTGAAACAAATGTCTTGTCAACGGTGTTGTTTTATAATATTTCGCTGTAGTAAAGCATTTGGAAAATCTCTCATGTCTTAAAAGTTCTTATAAATGGTATTGTGCAGGACTTTATTCCATACACCAAGTGTGAGAAGGAACCCTATTGTTTTCGCTACGATGTCCGGTTTTCTCGAGAACCGCCAGAGCTACGGACCAGAAATGTTCACATAATATGTAATACTTTGGCCCCTGCAACAAATATATGAGAGTTAAAAATTATAGGGTGTTCTAAAGCGAGCAACGAAAAATTGCCAAAATTAAAACAAAACCCTTAAATGAAAAATACCACAAAAAATAAAATAAATTTCTAAAAAGCAAAAAAAAAATTACCAAAAATTAAAAAAAAAACTAAAAAAATTCTCCAAAAAACTGAAAAATAGCCAAAACGAGAAAAAGCTCCAACCAAAAAAAATCGTCAATAGTAAAAATTCGCCTAAAACCGAAAAAAAATGCAAATGGTTTTAGGCGCTTTTTTTTAGATTTTAGCGATTTTCTTTAGTTTTTTGTGCGACCTTTTTGATTTTGTTTTTTCTTCATCTTATCGATTTCGTTTATTTTTGTTGCATTTTTTTCATTGTGGCAATTTTTTGTTTCGGCATTTTTTAGTTTGAAATTTTTTAGTTTGCCTGTGAGGCACCCCACCTGCTTGCAATATATATAATTGTGCAATTTTTCGTATTGTACAATAATATCGCCAATGTGTATGTCATATTCGAAGGTGGCAGGCACAATATATTGGCAAATATCAAAAAGCTTTTGATTTTTATTGTATGCTGTAATGTGGTGTCAACATGGTTCAATGTTGTTTACTTTTTCACTGTCGGGAAAATCGGGCAATATTTTTTTTGAAAATATTGGGCCATTTATTGTATAGTATGGATCAAAAAGCCCCAAAGTGGGCAACCTAGGGTTAATGAAAAATTAAAACCAGTGCCAAGCTGATATTTTTGATCTGATAAAAGAGATTTTCTGCAAATGGATTTTTGCTGCTATCCAAGAACTTAAAATATCTGCTACAATTATGGGTTTTCGCTTAAAGCTTAGGAAATACTCCAGAAAAAAAATTAATACCAACCCAGGGCCACTGTTCTGCTAATGGAGAAGTCAAATCTTGTTCGATTTGGAGATTTGTAACATTAAAAAAAATTTGGTATCAAAATCACAATTAAATCAAAATTTAAATTAAAATTTTGAAAAAAAAATACGATTTTTCGCCATGTGGATTAATTATTTCGTTATTATAGAAAAAAAGCAATATGAGTCCGATCACAGGGGATATGTGTAAACATCTAGTAATGAATTTTTTTTTAATACTGGCTTATGGTAACTAAAATAAGATATATAATTTTTTTTACTCTACTATATTTAAAAATCTATGGAAAACTGCATCTATAGTAGTGGAATTATTAGTTTAGGGGGTTTGTGAAGAATTGCACATTTTTTGATAAAGCTTGCGACTGCGGGTTTGCAAAATTTGTATTAAAATTAGCATGAGATGAAGATTGTTACATAATTGTCGTGCAACAGCTTCAGTGTAAGGCAACGTACGTAATGAAGATATGTTATAATATAGTATTATAAATTCTTTATAAGGACTGCTATATATTTTTTAAACAAATATGCGACATTTAAAACGCTCTTTTATGTAAAAGTTTATATTTATTTTATTTATTTTATATTTTTCAACTTTTTAGCAAAATTATCCTCACTGGCAACACTATTACACTTCACAAGAAATTTCTATTAAAATTAATATTGCTCCTGAAGGTATGCTTTAAAATTCGGTTGAATGTAATTCTATGCAGCTGTTAAGTTTCTGTGTACTTCTTGTTGTCCGTATGATTACACTAATACACTCATACATATAGCTCACACCTATTTGATAACGCTTTACGATCTTACTCAAAATTTGTGATTGTATTGTGAAAAAGATTTTTACCCCCCCTGCTTATAGATGTTTACACATTAAAAATTTTGCTGTGCGGAAGTTTATAAATTTGAGAGCGCAAGATAATTTCATTTAATTTTATGGAAAAGCAAAATCCCCCCCCCCCCACCAAGACAATTCGGGGAATATATGGTTCATTTTTTTAATTATCCTTAATATTGTTTGCAAATCGAGAGTTAGGTGTACACTCTCTCTCTCTCTCTCTCTCTCTCTCCTTCATAAACGATCGTAAATATCTGTATTTGTCAATGCGATATTGGAATAAATATTTTATTATGAATATTTATGTATGTGTGTACGCAGATGTATCTTTTTATATGCATGTTACTTACGTTTTGTATCTGTTTATTCTCGGTTGTCAGAGTTTACTAATGGGTTAATTGTTTCAACTTAATCTTATCAATTTTATTATTGATTAAAGAATAAATGAATAAAAAGACTACAAGCAAAGACACTAAGTGCCATTATTGTATTTTAACTAAATGAAAAAAAAGACACATCTTGTTGGTTTGTGACACCATCCCCTCTCCCCACCCCCTCTTCATCCCTTCATCCCGTGGCACACAGTTTTATTGTATAGAGCTGTGGTCGGCCAAGTTGTTTAAGCGAACGTGTAAAAAATATGGAATATGGATAATGTTTTATTTTCGCTCCTACTAAAAATATGTGTGTGGCGCTCCAAATAACTTGGAACGGTACGATTGAAAGCCAACATTATTCGTAACAGCGTTTGTGTTTTTGGTTTAAATATGTTACCTTAATGAATGAATGGCTTGGCTGTTTGGCTGTTTGCTGGGGCGCTTGGCTGGTTGGTTGGATGGATAGATGGATTGCTGGTTGTTTTGCTTTCGTTGTACCCATTTGAATTCTTATTCTTGTTTTTATTTTTTTTTGTTGTTATTATTGTTAAAAATGAAAAGATAAGCTTTTTGAAAAGCCATTTGTTTACTTTTAGTTTTTGTTGAAAATATTTTATTTTATTTGTTTACCATAAATTGTATTTTTCAGCACACTCACACTCACACTCACACTCACACTCACTCACTCACACACACTCACACATACAGCAAAATGCACTCACTATTTAACGTGTGCAGTTCGACGAGTATTGAATCGCTTTTGCAACATATTAGCCCAATTCACAATCTTTTGCAAATGGTCTTGCATCGTAGCATTTGAAAAATGGTATAGTATATTGATACTCACCACTAACTAAGAATTGTTAAGTTTGCATAAAGCCGAAGGTCCACACCATCCGTTTAATGCGTAGTTGCGTTTTATACATGTGTCAAAAAGTAGAATCAATAGAATTGTATGTGGCAAGTTATAGACGCATAGGAAGGATAAAGTAGGTTTAAGCCGAAGGTCCACACCATCCGTTTAATGCGTAGTTGCGTTTTATGCATGTGTCAAAAAGTAGAATCAATGGAATTGTATGTGGCAAGTTACAGAACAAAACGCAAAGAACGTATAGACGCATAGGAAGGATAAAGTAGGTTTACTTTCTACTTTTGTATCCGTCGCATGCATCGTGCTCTCTTTTGTAGCCAAATGTTCGTGTGGTGAATTTAAATTTTTTCTCTTTTTGCATTAAAACAACAAAAATAATTGCGCATAAGACGTATTGCATGTAACTTGAATTTAGAATCGGAGAGAATGTACAGAAACGCATATCACGCACATGCAAAGAACGGATGGTATGGACCTTCGGCTTAAGACTGTGAATTGGCCTATTAAGTTTATTGTAGTTGTTGCCACGAGTAAATACATGAACACACACACATACACACATAGTAAATGCAGGCATGCATAAGCATGTTATTATGTATGTACGTACGTTCGTTTTGTAAAAGAACTCGTTAATTTATAATTTATTTCCTGTGAATGCAGAGTGTGAAAAATGTCCGATTCTTGTTGCTTGGTTTAATCTAATTTATTGTCTCGCTGTTGTACAAATTCATTAATATTAAATAAGGTTTATTTTTATTATTATTATTATTATGTATTTTATTTTATATACTTAATGAAGTTTTAAATACCTTCTTAAATGGTGCTTTTAAGTTCGCTTTTGAGCGGACAGGCATGATAAATAAATGCTTTTTAATGTTGTCATAGATCAGGGTTGGGAGAAAATTGTACTTAATTATTTTAAAATGTTTTCCATGCAATTGTGCCAAATTAAGGGAGTGGGTGGAAATGGAATATGACATTTAATAAGTGCTAAAAGCTAAAAGTCTAATAATTTTCAAATGCCAGCATAGCGTGCTTAATGGACAAATGGACGGATGGACGGATGGACGGACGACGACGACAACGGCTGTTTGGACAGTGAGTTGAGTGGTACTGTCAGCATAAAAGAAAAATAATAATATTTCTTATTTCTTGTGTGGAATAAATTTTACTAGTGCTGACGTAATCATGTTGTGTTGCTACTTCAAATATTAATTAAAGGAAAGTGATATATTATTGCATGCACTTTTAACAATTGCCACCGTAGAGTACAGTTTACAAAAAACTTAACAACTTTCAACAATTAGAAAGCAGGCGGCCCCCCGAATTAGGTTTTATGGGCACGAACGGTTATAAACCTAGAAACCATCTTTTATTTTTTTATAAATAAATTTTATGACACAAATTCAATCCAACCAACAGCGCACATTGGGCAGTTTGAGCTACTTTTCAAGCCAAAATAAGTTTCAGCCAAAGTTTTCAAGCGATATGGCTGAAATTTGGAATTTATGAATTTTTCATGAGCACATACAGTTGGGTTTTTTGATTTTTGTAATAGTGGAAATTTTTAGGGTTGCCATCACATGAAAACAAAGTTAAAAAACCAAATCGGCCCTGTTGTGTAAACTGAATCCGAGTAAATTTCGCGTTTTCAAAAACTTAATAATGGTAATGCAGACGTGTTTAATATCATACACGATAATTTTCTTTCAGATATGATATTTGGGAATCTACTCGTATATAATAAAAAAATTCAAGAATATTTAAAAAAATATTTCTATTGGCGGAGTAAGTTTTCTAAAATAGTGCGATTTCAAATCGATCGGTTAACAGCACAGGGACGAATATCTCGAAAACGAGCGGATATATTTTTTTTTGAAATTCAGCACTATGAAAATACGCAATTTTCACAATTTTCTTTAATAATAATAATAATTTTGGAAATCTTTTAGTTGAATATCGTGCCCTTATATACATAAAAAAGCCTTCAAATTTTTAGTTATTAAAACAACCCTTTAGGAAGGAAGTAAGCCCTCCTCCCTTAGCCTCCTCTTGTATTTATATTTTTATTTCTTTGCATTAGGTTAGGTTAGGTTAGCAGAAATGAAATATAGGTGTCACTTGGCTCCAATACGATGATCCGTTTGTGCTACCTGTGAGTTTCTTGAGGAGAAAAGAGAATAAAAGAGAAGAGAAGTGAGTCAGGAAAGCGTCTAGTGTATACACTTGCCATAAAAGAGGGTTAACGACCATACCAGCCGCTGCCTCTAATGTATAAACTTAGGTTTCTGAGTCCTATTTCCGATAACTCAGATAGGCTATTGAAGGAAGCATAGACAGATGTCCTCCAAAGCGGGCCGGAAGCAGAGGAGATGGGAAATGCTTTCCTCCTCTTCTTCATAATTGCAACTGTAGCAGTAATCATTGTACGGGAGACCCATACGTTTGGCATGGGTTCCAGTTAGTGTGACCAAGAGATTCCTCAATTTGTTCCTGGTGGAGCTAATGAGGTTTTTAGTTCTGTGGATGTTTAGGCTAGGCCAAAGGGTTCTCGATATGACGCAGGTGGGCTCATTGTGCCATATGTCTTGAGCTGAATTGAGAAAGGCAGTATCGAAGCGTCTCCAGCAGGATGAGAGAGGTAGCCCGTAGAGATTGTCAATATCGGCTACTCTGAGTAGGGTTCCCCCTTTGCATTCGCAACTAGTATGTTGTCTGAATTAGTCCCGTGTCCACGCACTCAATACAGTGTGATAGATGAGTGCTTACAAGGACTTGATAGCAGATTGGCTGTGCGTTATTATATGGATATTTCTATTATGCATCCGATAAAAACTGAGCCAGTGTGTTGCTCTTTTAATGGCGGTTATCTCTGTACTATGCTACATTCGTTCGAGAGTATGAAGGACATTTCAATTCCGAATTCTGGAATATATACACCCCCTCCAACTCTTCCTCCACCCCCTTTCCGACGTCTTGAGCCGTCCGTGAAAACCTGCACAGCTCTGTCCATTGGGAAGAACCCTTCTACCAATGAAATACTAAATTTCCTATTGAAGTAGGGTTTCTTTGTATTAGTGAATCTGTTTTCCAGGCAAATGTGCTGACCTTGGAATAAAAGTAAATTTCCAGTATAATAGCAATGCCACTAAATTGTGTGCAATCGACATAAATAACAAATATAACACACATAAAGTTAATAACTAAATTGTTAATTTTGCACTCAAAATTAAGTCAAAGTAACAGAAAAATTAAATTATGTTCCGGCAGATTTTAAGAAAATTTTGCTAGGCAAGTTAAAATTGTTTATGATAACCCTCGTACTCAGCCAAGCAAGTTGGTAAATCTGATTTATACAGACTTGCTTGTAGCCAAGTTCTTGGATCTAGAAAGGCAACTTTTATTGAGTTGTTCGGCCAAGGGTGAGTGGTTTTCAGGATCATAATTTTTCTGTATGTGTTAATGAAAAGGAAAGTTGCCGATGTTTGTCCTTTATTATTTTTAGTATTATTATTATATCTTGCTAATAATATGTGCAAAAAAACCAAGATATTTATGTGTTAAACCATGTGAGTGACTCTTACAACCGCCGTAATAAAATCTATTATTAAAAATCGAATTACGCTTCAATTGTTGAAAACTCCCCGCCATTAATTAAGCGAGTAGAGCACAATTGCCTCTCTAACCTTAATTGATTTGTAGCACTTTTATTTTTTATTAACAATTTTGCTTTGAACAAATAGCAACAACAATTTTTTTTATCGTTTGCTAAATGGTAGTAAAATGCGTTGTTGTTAATAAAAGTGGGCTTGTTCGAGTTTAGCCACAAACATTTATTTTCGCTCGTAGAATCAAATCCACAACTAGACACATATTTATTGAGAAAAGATAAGAAATATATACATATTTTAATATAAAATGGCAAAGCGTTTGAAGGGAAGTGTTGTCAATGCAAAAACCTTGACAGTTGAAAAAAAAAATTTGCTTAAAAGAATAACATGAAATGGAGCAATAACTGTGCTGCTGGTCTCTTAAAAATAATTCACCTTCTTTCTTTACCCTGATCTATAACAATTTATTTACATAAATTACTAATTTAATACAAAAGTTATTAAAAATAAACATATGATATTGCAGGTCATTCCTGGAACTTCTCGCTCATTTCAAGCTGAAAGCTTTGGAAACTCCTTAAATTTTTGGGGGTTAATAAAAAAATTTAACTTTAGAATTCCTCAAATTTGCAGTATTCTAAATCAATCTTAAAAATCGATTTGAAAGAACTTTTCTTTTAACACTTTGGAGCCACATTTTTTTTTTCAAAAGCACAAAAAAAATACCCCAGAAAAGCACCAAATGGCAGCACTGCTATTATCATTCAGTTCAACACTCTTATTTCAATGGACTCATAGTCCACCATTACTGCTTCTATATTTTTCTTTCGATATCTGTTGAATTTATTTTCACATGAAAAAATTTTAAGAAATTTGCTTACGTAGAAAAAAATATATAATAACCGTGATTTTGGCTTGTGAGATAAAAATAAAATAAAATTTATGGCGAAAAAAATTTTAAGGTTTTACCTTAGGAATTGAAACAAATGGGAAAATCCATGGGCTTTTTTTTATTAATTTAGACATTTCTTTTGAAACAAATCATGGGAATTACATATTGGAAAAATGTACATTATTTCACAAAAAAAAAAAGATTCAATAAATAAAAAAGTACAATAGAAAATATTTCAATAGAGGAACTTAGTTGGTATAAATAATATTTTTATGAAAAGTTTCCAATATGAGCAGGGCAAAGGTTCGAAAGTTTCAACAAAAACACCAATTTTACATATGAAGAGTCGTGGGACAAAACGTGCTTTTTAATTTTTTTTAGAAAATGTTTTTTTGATGTATTTGAACAAAATTTCTTCCCTTCTCATAGAAAAATCTGAGGTCTAATCGTCGCTTTCGATAACGAGCTGAAAATCACTAAAATTGCTAATATAACTTCTCTTGATACCAGCGTTGCCAAATTTTATTTTATTTATTTTTTTTGCCGTTTTTTGAACAGTTGAGCAGTTGTTTTTTCTTTCAAAATTCAGTTTTTCTTTCCTTTTTTTTTCATATCAGTGACAAGCTATTTCAGCGCCTATTCTTGTCATAATCGTATAAATCAATAATCTTATAAACAGGTGGCAGCGCTACTTCAGCTGATAATTTTTTGCTCTATGTGCTTTGTAGCTGAAAAATTTCAAAAACTTCGATATTTTTTTTAAAGAGACTACTACTATTATTACTAGGTGTTACCTTCTTTAGGAAAGGGATAGTGATAGAGAAGACAGTTGATGAAGGAAGAGATAGAGGAAAGCTTCATTCTTTTACAACTCTGCTTTTTGCACGTTTTTAATGATGCAGTGTTGCAGCGCCCCTGATGTTATATGAGGCGTATTAATTTTTTGAAGCTGTGTTTAGTAGCCATTTTATTGGTTATTTTACTTCGCCGATGATTCTGCTACACAACGAAGGAGAGCGCTCTGATCTTACATTAGGACTAGTCTCTGCTGAAGTCGGTATAATTCAGTGACCAGTGACTATGCCTTCATCACTTGAACTTTCCTACAACAACTGATACGAAAGGACACTAAAGCACATCAGAAAAATGCTTGGTGTTGTTATTTTTAATGACTGTTGGATACAGGAATTGAACCCAGGACCTGCGTTTTTTTAGTCAACGTGCTAACTACTTCAGCCAACGCTGTGCTTTTGACATTCTTCGGTTCTTTGCACAGCTGTGGTTGCCCTATTTTTGTATAACAAATCCTTACGCAGTCACCTGTATAATTACACCATGGTATAAATCATCAAAAATCATATGAAAAAAAAAATATTAAAAGTTTCTTTTTGTTTTTCATACAAGTTTAAAAAGTTATGCAAGTAAAGCAGCGTATAAATTCCAATACGTTTCTTCAGTGCAGAATTTGTATGACAAACACACGAAAAATGTAAAAGTTTTAACATTTTCTTTTTGTTATCTAAACACGCAATTTTCATTTGGTGAGGATTTTTCGACGATTAGGCTCACACGTAACTTTTCTGCAGTATTGATCACATTATGCTAAAGTCTATTTAAATATATGAGTACATACATTTAAATAGAAAATTTGTTTCATTTAATATACGTTTGTGAATAAAATAATGTTATACTTATTTAAGACTCACAACGCCCCAGTAAAATTCGAAAACGCAAGCGAACATTATACGATAAAATGAAAAGTATTTTTTTCTTCCGAAAAACAGATTTTTTGTTCGGTATTGGCATTTTTCCCTCAAACGTATATGGCAACACTGCTTCATACTGAACATTCGATAACTGTTATATTCATTACCACTCCCTTTCTTCTTCTTCTTATAAGCATATTTTTGTATCACCTGCATTTAGGGTTGCCAGATACCAAAATTTCAAATAACTGGATAATGGAAAAAATTCACCTGGATTAAAAAAAAAAATAATTGGCCAATTTAAAAATGCATTTATAGTTAGTTAAAACAAAGCAGAGTTTATAATTTTATAAAATATTATTTTTTTTCGTTTTAAATTGTCAGTGATGTTTCTAAACTGCTCAACTCTACCTGTACTCTATCAGCTAAAAGTGCAAAAAGATACACTGTGCGCCCTGGTATGTGCATATATGTATGTATTTGGTTTCGTTACGTTTAAATATTTCCTTATTATTTTGTAATTTTTGGATACTCACCATCAGGAGGTAAATAATCTTGGCATAGACCATAAGCTGTAGAAACCTGCAAAAACAAATAGATTTAATAGCTTGTTAATTTATTTTTTTCTTATGTAGTAAATATTATGGGCCTAATTCATAAAAAATATTTTGGTTTTATAAAAGGTTTTATAAACCTCTTATAAAACTGAAAAATTTTTCATGAATAAAAGGCACTATATCTTCAGAATTAATTGTATACCTTAGATGAATATGGATTTGTTGAAATTGTGTAGAAGAAGCTGATAAGACCCGCCGAATAAGATTATTAAATGTGAAATGCTGCTTTGGATTTGGGAAAAAGTTGCATACACGCTCGACTGGCGCTAAAATGCCCCTTGCGAAAGATCATATTTACTCGTACGTAAAATATTAATCACTTTAAACATTATCGGACAAAACATTATCAATAAACAAGAGCGCGTTTGCAAGTCCATTTAAAAATCAACATCTCCTCTATATTCAAATGCAACATTGTTGTTGAGTACGATTTTACAAAATGTGAAACATTTTAACTGCCAACTCAAATGTAATAAATCATATTGACTTATTGACTGTATGCGCCCTACTGCGGGCAGTGAAAGTTTTAGGAATTTTTATGTTTATTTGTTTATTTTAAATGTGCTCTTTTAATTCAAGTTCGATTAAAACGATAACAATGGGTGGGCGTCTTGGGCTGGCTGGTGATGTCTGAAATTACACGTTTTGTTTTGTATTGTGACATCTACAGTTTATTGACGCCTTTCAAAGTGCCGTAAACTTAATTATCATATCAATGCAATCACTTTGGATACGAGTACATATAAACAAACGATTTTATGAGACACATTAAATAAAATAAAATAGGGGCATTCGACGCGTTTCACATTCTTTTAATTAATATTATCAAACGTTTGATACAATTTGAGTATTTATTGCTAAAGTGGGATTCCAATAATAGGCATCATTTACCCAAGTCAGCCGAAAATAGCCATTAAATCAGTTAATAACACACACACACACACACACACACACATTTTTCCAGTGTTAGAATGAAAGGGAAAGTGTTAAAGGTATTTTTGAAAGCTTCTTTCGTAGCCTTGTTTTTATTTAGTTGTTATCTTAACACTATCTGAGTTTTAGTCTGATATTAATAGCTAAATGTGAAATAAATATACATACAATATTAATCAGCTGAAAGTCCATATAACTCATTTCAAGTTTTCTTGCATCTTGTTGCAAGTTACAGACCACAAAACTTGGAATGTCCTAAATCTTAGAATGTGAAAAGCTGGTATACTTTCTACTTTTGTAAGCGTCACAGACAACAGACAGACAACTTTTCTATAAAAAAAGCGTGGTGTGACACCGAAAATCTCTTTTGTATAAGAAAAGTGTGCTGTGGCACAGTCAACTTTTTTTTATAGGAAAAGTGTGCTGTGGCACAGACAACTTTATTTTTATAAGAAAAGTGTGCTGTGGCACAGACAGCTTTTTTTTCATAAGAAAAGTGTGCTGTGGCACAGACAACTTTATTTTTATAAGAAAAGTGTGCTGTGGCACAGACAGCTTTTTTTTCATAAGAAAAGTGTGCTGTGGCACAGAAAAATGTTTTTATAGGGAAAGTGTGCTGTGGCACAGACACCTTTTTTTTCATAAGAAAAGTGTGCTGTGGAACAGAAAAATGTTTTTATAGGGAAAGTGTGCTGTGGCACAGACAATTTTTTATATGAAAAGTGTGATGTAGCACAGACAATTTTTTTTACAGGAAAAGTGTGCTGTGGCACAGACAATTTTTTTACAGGAAAAGTGTGCTGTGGCACAGACAACTTTTTTTTATAGGAAAAGTGTGCTGTGGCATAGACAACTTTTTTTTATAGGAAAAGTGTGCTGTGGCACAGAAAACTTTTTTTTTTATAGGAAAAGTGTGCTGTGGCACAGACAACTTTTTATACGAAAAGTGCGATGTGCCACAGACAAATTTTTTATAAGACTCTGTAACTGCTCACTCTACTTATAGGAAAGATGTTTGACTATGTCAAACTATGTTCTTATACAAAATATAGTTGACTGCCTGACTGCTCACAGTTTTTAAAAAGATTTTTGATTGTATGACTAATCGCAGTTCCTATTGAAAATATGGTTGACTATGCGATAGGTCATTCTTCTGATAGAAAAGATAACAGACGCTTGGGCTCTATACTGACAGCCACTAACTTTTCTTTAAGAAAAGTGTGGTGTGACGCAGTTAACTTTTCTGTCAGAAATGTGTGCGGTGCCACAGTAAATTTTTCTAAAAGTGTGCTCTGATACGTTCAACTTTTCCATTGTACAAGAAAAGTGTGCTGTAGCACAGCTTTCAACCACCGAATTGAATTTTTCTATTAACAATTTATTACTATTTTGTGTTGCGTTGTTATATTGATTTTTTGTTTGTTACCGCAGGCGCGAGTTTGGGCACTTGAGAAAGGCATTAGTGAAAGCATCAATTTGAATTAAGTTTTTTTTAACTTTAATTTTCTTTCCCTCTTCTTTTTTTTTTTTTTTTGTTAATAGTCAACGTGTCCAGAGTCCATTATTAATGATGATGAAAATTGTAGTCATTACACTTTCATACTTTGCATTGCTACAGTCCATTTGCAAGTTTATTTACTCCCAACACAAACAGAGAGTCTTGAGAGTTGCATTCTTTTAAAATAAAATTAAACTTTTTCTGCTGTGGCATGAGTTGTTCAAAAGGGATCAGAAGAATGAGTGTTTGGTTGAGTTCTCAGGACTTTATACTTTATAAACTGTGTTGTTATTACACTGCGCGAGCAAATCAAAAGTTTAGGCGGTTTTTTAACACAACGACCCTTTTTGTGCCATTATTGTTGTTCAGAAATTCAAAAGCTATTTCCTAACAGCAATCAAATACTCTAAAATCAATTAACTAGATAAGTGCAAAAATATTACCTATTTGCATTACGTGATTGCAACAGAAATTTTCAAAATTCATCGATTTATAAATAATTTACTGCTGGTAATTTTTTTAAAATTATATTTTCTTGTTTTTTGCACGACTACTTCATAAGATACTTGAATAATTTTAACAAATTTATTTCTGTTTGACGTTAATTGCTCTTTATGTAGTCAAATAAGTGGAAAAGGCGAAAAATTAAATTGAGGAGAAAAAAAAATTGTATAAAAGAAACAAACAAATTTCAAATACTACTCGTGTCTGCGAGTGTTGGAAATAAAATGGTTAGTAAAAAAATTTGTCTCCAAACGTTGTTGTTGTCAAAATGTGGATGCAGAGTCTTTAAATGCTGCATCGTCATCATTTTGCATGTCATCAACGTCATTTCTGTAGTCATCAATATTGCAAAATTGTCGGTTAATTGAGTTGTTAGCCACCACTCTTCAACTCCACTCCACACCACATCAGCCAGCAAAGCAAGCACACTGCTCACTCAGTCTTCCACAACTTACATTGTACATGTTTTGATATTAAGTTTTTTCTCTTCCCTCCTTTTCTTCTTCAAATATGTTGAGGACAACCGTCATTGGCAATGATGTCAATTGTGGCAAAAAAAAAAGAAGAAAAGTGTCAATTACAATTGACATTTGGAAATGTTAGGAACGTACAGTAAGGAACAAAATTGTTGACAAGACTACAAAAAAAAAAGAAAATATACATACATACATGAATTGAAAATTCTTAAAATTTAAACCTGAGAACTCCCTAAAAATATTACAACATGGCAACATACATTTTTTTTATGACACTACGGCAGCTCCTTTAGAGAATCACCGTTAGTTTTTATTTTGATATTACAATTTCAACATTAAAGCCGCCACCACGTGTGTGAACAATATTCACCCCTATGGTGAACATTTCTTCCCTAAAGTTACAATTGTGAATTATTTCCAGATGAAAACACTTGCATATTCGAAAACAATTATGGCATCGCCGATTTTTATTCCCGTGTGTGTTTTCCCCAAAAAATTATATGTGTTTTTCAGACTGGCAACAGCTGATTATTTTATTCCCTAACAATTGGCGATACCAATTTATTGTTCATGGGAATAAAATAATATTCCCTAGAATTTATTCCCTTGAGATTCCAGATAAATGTCAGTTAGTTTTCTTTAAAAAATTTAATAAATTTTAACGGCCTAATTATGTAAATCGTTAACGATGAAAATCTGGTCGTTTTTAGGGTTCCGTACACCAAAGGTGAAAAAGGAATCCTCCTATTGTTTTCGCTACGCTGTCCGTCTGGCCGTCTGTCCGTCTGGCCGTCTGTCCGTCTGGCCGTCTGTCCGTCTGTCCGTCACAGGGTATTTTCTCGAGAACCGTAAGAGCTACAGACCTGAAATTTGGACAGAGTGTGTAGACCCTTGGCCGCTACAACAACAAATACATGAGAGTTAGAAATTAAAGGGTGTGCCAAAACGAGCAACGAAAAATGTTAAAATCCCATGTAATATACATACAATTGTATGTATATGCACTTGAAATTTGTAAAGTTAGTATATTTTTATACAGACTACAACAATTAACACTAAAATTTAAAAAATTTTAATTAGAGGGTGTACCATCAGTTAATGTAATTTTGACTATGTAATTTTGATAACTTGCTGTATCTTGGAAACCGTAAGAGCAAACTTCTTGAAATTTTCAAAAACGGTAAAACAAAAAAATCTCAAAATTATAAAATCGCCAAACCAAAAAAAAATCGCCAAAACGAAAAAAAGCACCAAATTAAAAAAAATTTCTAAATCGAAAATAAATCGCGGAAAACCGGAAAAATCGCCAAAATGAAAAAATCGTCAAAATGAAAAAAAATCGCCAGAATGAAAAAATCGCCAAAATTAAAAAAATCGCCAAAATTAAAAAAATTGCCAAAATGAAAAAAAAATTGCCAAAATTAAAAAAATCGCCAAAATGAAAAAAAATCGCCAAAATTAAAAAAAAATCGCCAAAATTAAAAATCACCAAAACGAGAAAAAGCGAAAAATAATCAAAAAAAAAATTATTTCAGCTGAAAAAACGTAAAAAAAAACACTGTATTAAAAAAAATGCTCAAAGCCAACGTACGGAACCCTTCGTGCGCGAGTCAAAGTCGCACTTTACTGAATTTTTTTTTATAGAAATTGGTACAAGAAAACGGTTGGAATTTGCAAAGCCATGCGAAAAATTCTCGTATAAAGATTTAAAATAAAATTAAATAAAACTAAAATATCTATCATACTTTGTGAATAATTTGGCCCTTTACTGTATGTAGGCAATTTTTCGTTCTAAAGCTAGAACGTGTCTTTCACTGCACACTTGATATAAATCTGATTTGACAGTGTATTAAGTAACTTGAAATGTAACAATAAATTTGTCAGGAATATTGATACAAAGTTTTAAGTGAATATTTAAGGACAGCTGATAGATTGGAGTTCTTTACTTCAAGGTTGTTTACACCAAACAAATGTCTAAAACGGATAATTACCGAAGGCCTCTGTTTACAAAGTGCATGCGCTACTCCTTTACATCTTTCAGACAATAGCGAATAGAAGGATTACATAATATTTTTGTATTGTTGTCATTTAAGAGCTCCTATTAAAAATGCATAGTGTGAGAAGAACTCGTACTCGTATAGTGTATGCCAGTAAGTAGAAATGAAGCACAGCGGTTCTAAAACACACAAAACACATTAATGGCCACTCCAGACGATCAAATAGAAGTGTCAATCAGTGAATGTGTATTAGTATCCTTTAGTTTAATTGCGGTCATGTCTTCATGGGATGATGAGTTTTTGTCTTGATGGGATTGATGATTTTATTTGATCGTCTGCTGGATACTTTAGTGGAATAATGATTGGCTGCTCTGGAAACTCACAAATTATTTTGTTAAATTTAACCCAATTACCCAATTATATCTAAAGTATTCCCATGTCCAAGCTTTGATTCTTTATGAAATTGAGAATATTTTTGATTTGCTGCACCGCTAAGTTGACAACATTGATTAGTAAGAAAAATTGTCAATACGGATGAAAACATTTTCATGTGCGAATAAATTGTAACCAATGAATATAAACAAGTATAAATGCAAAAAGAAAAAAAAGAAAAAAATTAGAAAAAAAATTGTAGTACGTCTCACACTGTCGCGAGGGTGGCCAAAAATGAAAAAAATTAGTTTTGAATTAAAACGAACAAATTACTTTGTTGCATGTGCAATAATATTCCAATTAAGTAAAATAAAAACGAATTTTTTATAAAAGGTTTATTTTTTAAAGAGTTTTGATGATTGAAGGTCAACAGTTGGTTTTAGGCCAGTATGCAACCATTTGCAAATATAGTACGGACACATTCAAACTTTAACATGTTAATTAAACAAATTTTTAAATATTGCACTACAACTTCCAATAAAACAATATTGTTATAATATGGCTACAATACATTTTATCAATATTTTGTAACTGATATGCGATGCGCGGTTGCTTATAATGTGAATGGAAAGAAAAACATCTGTATATGAAAAAAGTACGAGTTCAGTGGTCTATAGAAAAAAAATGTAAAAAATACATTTTTCATACTTTCACATTATATTTAAATTTTTTTGTATTCTCGTCCACCTTTGTCCCCCTTACAATTTAACTTTACAATATTTTTTAAGTTAGAATTTGTATATTTTCAGTATATTATTTACTTCCAGGACATTTGGGAAGGACACTAGTCCTTTAAATTTAATTGGCCAAACTGTAGGTGTGTATTGTCTATATTGCGTCTAGTTAAACATTTAACTCACAATAAGTGAAGACAATTTTTTTATTTCACATTTTTGAAAAAGGACATTTTCTTAATTGACCGAAATTTTTACGAAGCATTAAATATGTTAAAATTAGTGTCTATACACAATTTCATTGAGTTACAATTATTTTTCTCTCTGTTATGGTAATTTTTTATTTCAGGATATATGGGAAGGACACGAATCCTTGGAATTTAAATGGCCAAATTTTATGCGTGATTATATTTTACTAATAAAGCGTGTGTTCCAAATTTCATTTCTTTACGATAACCCCTTCTATTTTTGGCCGCTCGTTATATGAACGCACGACACTGTGCGTCTTAGGAAAAATATTGTAATTTTGTGCGGTTCGAACGTATAAAGCGTGCAGCATTCAACAAATGGCAGGCTTGTTTAACACTATTAAAAATTGTTTTTTTTTTCTCCCAAAGTAGTTTTTATTGTTGGCGTCACATTGTGAGTAATAAAACAAAGACTGGCTGACGGACAGACGGACGAGAGTGGACGGGTGGATGGGCAGAAGCAATTTTAAGCTTTGCACGATCAATCGATCTTATTAACCATAAAAAAAGTGCGTCTAATCCTAATAAAATTGCCAGGCAGCCAACTGAACTAAACGGCTACTACTCGCAACAACGTCTTTGCAATGACACCAACAACCAACTGCAAGCAACATGCAAGAAGCGTGAGATGTTGTTGATGATGACGACATCTGAGCAACAACCGAGAAATAGATGAATGCAAAATGTAAATTTTTTTGTTCATTATTACACGTCAACGTCGTCGTTACTCCCTGTCATTGCAGCTTAAAATTTATCAGCAAATTAATAACGTTGCTATGCATACATGCGAGTACAACTCTTCTCACGCGCGGTTCTGGCTCACGTACCAGTTGCTTTAATTTCAGCTACACATAAGTACATAGATATGTATTTGCATTCCCATGTAAATACATACATATTTACATATGTATGTATGTATCTACCCTGCAGTCAGACTGGGGCCAAATGTCTCTATGTCAACACTAAAACTCTAGTAGTAGGTACATTGTCTACAATTTCTTTTCTATTCGTCAGTATAAAAGAAAGAGAGAAAACAAATGTGGTGTATTTCTGGTGGCTTTTGCAACAACTTGTCAATATTCATATAATTGTATGTACGTAAGGTATGGAAATGTACCACTAAATGTCTGGTTGGTATGTCTCCATGTTCCCATAAGAACTATGTAGTCACTATCTAGTCAATTGTTTTAGTGTTACTAGTAGATTTTCAATGACAAGCACATGCTAAATGTCTATAGCACAAAGTATTGTATGGGGATTAATTAGAGAGTAGTACTGGTGACAAAGTCAAAGGCGACTCAGTACATTTTCACCATCGACATTTCCTTCAGGGTACATATTCTGTCTAACACTACAACATTCTTTAAATAGTTGCAACAAACGAAACGTTGAGGTAGGCAACATACACAGCAGTGTGTACGAGTGTACGTGCGAGTGTTGTTGTTGTCATTTTTATCTATGGTTAGATGAAAAGCATTTGTGAAAATGTTTGAGCTTTATTTGGCTGACAGTCAGTGCAGTGAAGTGACTGGCTGACTGACTTGACTAACTGTCTGTGGGTATGTGTTATTTTCGTTGGCTGGACTGTGACTGTGACTGGACGTTTGATTGAGTTGGTTGTTGGCTTGTGTTGTTTGCTGCTGATGGCGCTGGCGCTGGCGCTGGAGCTGAAGCTGAAGCTGGTGCTGCTTCTGGGTTTTTCATTTTCACTTTAGCACAACAAAAATTAGTTAAACTAATCTCTTTCACATCATTTCCTAAACATGTTTTTAATAACATTTTTTTTAATATAATTTAATTAAGTTTTTCTCCATCTCTGCGTCTCTCGTATGTACATACATATGTGTGAGTGAGTGTATGTAGGAAAGAAAACATGTACGAGTATCATTGGAAAATCTTATCTTTAAGTTGGTCGATTAAATAAATTTATATGTGATAATCGGATGATTAGTATCTTGCGAGGATTAGCAATTATTCACTTGTTGTTTGTTTGTTTTTTTTTTAATATGATTTTCCGCTTAAAGAAACCTTAACGCGAAAGGATAACGTGGGAATAACAATTGATCAGCGATTAAATACAAATAAAACAACATGTATATATGTAACATATATGTATCTACATACATTCATACGTGTTTATAAACTCCTTTTTAACAACATGGACATATCTAAGGAAATATATATATTTTTTTTTTGAGTAATAAATGCAGAATTATTCGCCTGAAAAATTTCGTACAAATGACTTGTGAAATTGAAACACTCTAATAAACTAATTTTCTTTAAAAATGGTTTTTTTTTTGTTATGATTGCCAAAAAAAGCAATTTGTGTTTAACTTTTTTTGTTGCGGGGCTGAAGCCCCGAAGAGGTACCAGCACAAAAAAAAAGATTGTGAGTAAATAAATTTCAAATTTAGTTTTTTTTCTTTTAAAATTCCTGTTGGTAGTAAACCATAGATTATTTAAAAAGGTATTTTTCTCTAGATATTCATTGTAAATATTTGTGTCATAAAATCTTTAAAGTCGCAGAAGTTCCCCGAACAACACCGAAAACGTTAAAATTCCACAGCGGCAACGCTGAATTTCAAACAGAAATTCACCTTTCTACCAGAGTTTCACCTTTTTGTTTGTTGTTGTAAGGAACAAAATTGTTGACAAGACTACAAACAAAAAAGAAAATATACATACATACATACATGAATTGAAAATTCTTAAAATTTAAACTTGGAAACTGGCTAAAAATATTACAAAATGGCAACATACATTTTTTTATAACACTACGGCAGCTCCTTTAGAGAATCACCGTTAGTTTTTATTTTGATATTAAAATTTCAACATTAAAGCCACCACGTGTGTGAACAATATTCACCCCTATGGTGAACATTTTTCTTCCCTAAAGTTGCAATTGTGAATTATTTCCAGATGAAAACACTTGCATATTCGAAAACAATTATGGCATCGCCGATTTTTATTCCCGTGTGTGTTTTCCCCAAAAAATTATATGTGTTTTTCAGACTGGCAACAGCTGTTTATTTTATTTTCTCTAACAATTGGCGATACCAATTTATTGTTCATGGGAATAAAATAATATTCCCTAGAATTTATTCCCTTGAGATTCCAGATAAATGTGAGTTAGTTTTCTTTAAAAAATTTAATAAATTTTAACGGCCTAATTGTGTAAAGCGTTAACGATGGAAATCTGGTCGTTTTTTGTGATAGAAACTGGTACAAGTTTCTTTAATATATTACAAAACTGCCAAGATTTCCATCGTCAACGACTTACACAAGCAGGCTGTTAGTTTTGCCAGTGGATTTAGCAGCGGAACAAAAACAAAAAAACGGCTCTTAAGCACAAATTGCGAAAGAAAACGGTTGGAATTTGCAAAGCAATGCGAAATATTCTCGTACGGATATATGTAACATGGTTAGATGAGACAAAAATTAGTCGGGATGGATGGACAGCATATGGGATATGGATAGACAAAAGTGAAATATAAAATATTTGGTGCTCATTGATGGCTTGGGGTTGTTTTCGCGGGAACAAGGTTGGATAAAATCCCACTTGACCAAGACTTGTTGTTAATCAAAAGTACCGTTATTTTTTAAATAATTAATGAAATTTCGTGCAAATGTTTGTCGCTGCTTTGCTGGGTGGCGCGTTTCCAAAATAGTCCAGTTCACATCACCTCCATGTGAGATGGTCAGGCTCTCAAATCGCTCATGCAGAATGTTCAGCGCGGCATGAGACTTGCGTTATATCATCCAACTCTGGCCATACAGATGTTTCTTATCGTTCTCGCTTTCGATCACGTTTTTCCTTTTTGAGATTGTGGCATTCGATACCGAAGCTTATTATGACATTGTTCGATAGCGAATGCCATAATCTCAAACTGAAAAAATGTGATCGAAGCAGCTTCTTATCTTCTTATCGATTAGACCCATGCTAAATTCACTTTGTTTTATAATATATGACATTTTAATGCCGTTAGAAAGAGACAGAGACACCGAGACATCGACTGGCTAAAATATTTATTTTAATTTGAAACCCTATATGCCGAAAAAACTTGAATGTATTAGGCTAATTTCTTAAGGTATATATAGAAAATGTTAACATTGTTCGATTTCTGCTGTAAAATTTGGTTGAAGTGAGTTAGCAGGTTTACACTCTAAGCCGACGATATGTATGCTATGGAAATTCCATAAAGCAGCTACCAGCCGCACCAGAAAAAGAAAACATAATAAATTCATAAATATTTTCATAGATTAATCTTAATCCGCAGCTGTCGATAAAGACAAAATTATTTATTCATGCAGCCAAACCGTGCAAAATGTCGCTTGAAAGCTTAAGAAGCCAGTAGTAATCGGCTGTTAGTGGATAAATGATTTGAGTACTTGGACTAGAAAATAAGCGTACTCGTACATCCATGAAGTAATAATAATGAATAAATATGAACATTTGCTGGTTTCGTTTGTTTTTTTTTTTATTCTTTTTGACTTGCCTGGTGTTAATTTGAATAACAATTTTGCGAACATGCAACACAGCAAAATGTAGTGCCGCACCAAAAACTTTTGAGTTACGGGTCTCATGGCAACAATAAGTAGTCAAGTACATGTTGACAATAATTGTGTAATTTCCTGTAAGCTTAAAGAGAAGATGAGATAGATGTTGGCGGCTGCAGTCAGCATTAAATATTTTTCATGTTGCATTTTAAAATCTGAATAATCCTTGGTAGACTCACGCAATCATCATGTATGTAAATCGATATGGAAATGTTGCACTTGCTGCACTTGTGCACTGTGTTGTTTTATTTTTTAATTTTTTTTTTTATCAATTTCATTGGCGCTAACTAAACACTTGTTGTTTGTTCAGAAATCAACGCGCTTTAAATTCACACCTCAGTCAAGTGCGTGTGCATCCAAAATATCTCGATTTAGCTGATAATTTAATCATACGAGTATATTTAATGCTTAATAAATAATTTCGTTTGCAATTAATTTTTTAAGTAAATAAATTACGAGAGAGAGAGAGAGACAGAAAAAAAAACTTATGACTTAATCGCACACAAATTGCAGCAAATCCAGTTTCACTAATTGAGAGTTGCACAAAAATATAAAATATATTGAAATGCATTAAAAAATATATAAAAATTTAAATTTAAAATTTTTAAAAAAAGTTCTACTTACATCGTATTTATTTGGCCTCATTGTACCCATTTATTTTGCATGTAATTTGGATTCGCATTCGGCTACGGTTTCAAAACTTTGCCACTCAACATTTAATTATATTTTATATATATTATATTTTTTTTCTTAAACTCAATTTATTGCAGATGCTAATATTATCTAATTTGAATAATTTATTTCGTTATTTATTTATTTTACTTGATTATTATTATTATTACTATTATTATTATTATTGTTGTTGTTGGTTGGTTGTTGGTGTTGTTTCCATTGAAAAAACACTTGACTTATTATTATTTATTTTAAATTCATTTTTTTCATTTTAATTTCAAATTAATTTTTTTATCTTCTGCCTAAAAACAATTATTGAGAAAAATTACAAAGCGAGTGTTGCGAGTAATTTTGAGCAGTTGAGGGATTCAGTTTGCCAGCACAATTTGACATTAATAGTATTCCTTGAAAGCTGGTAAGCGTCAGTCGCAGTATATCCACATAAATAAGTGTGTTTATGTGTGACTGAGTGACTGAGTGACTGACAGACGACTCAATGACGGAATAAACGCTTGGTGTGTTTCGCAAAAATAACTTAAATTTATTCTCCATGTGACTTGTTTGTTTTGGCCGAAGGGTACCAACAACAACTTGCTTACGGTCATGTGAACACATGTGCTGCTTGCTGTTTGCTGGTGATTGGCAGTTGTTGTTGTTGTTGTTGTTGTTTTTCAATCACAGCAATGCGGCATGCGAAATTGTACAATAATTTAGTAAATCAAACAAATACTTGTTTGACAAATTGAATTCCAAGCATTTTTAACACGTTTTCTCATTCCGTTTGCTTAAGCAATTGATTAATGCTTAAAATTGGAAAGCCATTAAAATTGTTAATATGTTTGAGGAAATAAAATAAGTATAAAATATAAGTATAAGAAGCTAGAAGTTATTTTATATTTTATAGGACCGGGGGGGGGGGCAGAACATGTCAACATGTGTTCTGAGACACTAATCCTACGGCATTCATTCATTTTGTGACAATTCCTTGAGTTGAAATTTTTCTTAAAACTCTACTGATTTCATTCTACACAGAGAAAACAGATTCGTTGAGACAACCGAATTTGTTGCCAATCGAATTTTGGTGGTTGCAGCAACTATATAGAATTCTGGTATAACGACTGCAATTTTCTTGTGGTACCACTATATTTTAATTATAACCCTTAAACAAATAGTTGCAGCAACAGAAAAAATTGGTTAACAGTATGGAATTTGAAAAAAAAAAATTATTCTTGCTACCGAAAATGTTGTTAGTATAACTGAAACAATATCATAATTGGTACCTGTGAAAGAAAAATTGGCCTTCCTTGCTGAAATAAAATAAGCAATAAACGCAAATAAAAATATACAATTTAAGAAATTTATTATTTAACATATTGTCATAAGTTATTTTTAATTGAAATTTATTTATTTCAACCACACATTTTGAACAGCCACGAACCTGTTATCTTATGCACAGACTTTCAAAAACCATTTGAGAATTCATAAATCATAATGTCTTTGAAAGTCACAAAAGTTAATTTTTAATTTGCTGCAACGAGTATAAACTATGATAGTAAGCTCAACCTATAGTTAGTTGCAGCAACTGATAGAAAGTGTTTATTTTAACCTTAATATAGAACGACAATTTTTTAGTTGCCAATACCAAAAGTTGGTAGTAACATCCAATTCATAATATTTTATTCGGTTGTGTTATCCAATCAATGAATTAGTCATGGCAAAAGCATACGCTCGGTTGATGCAATCAATTTAAGAATTGTCAGAATCATATCTTTATTACAATTATGCCCTTATAGCAATAAACAATCCAGCAATAAGGTCAATAAGATCCATATTTGTTTGGCTTCCGAAAGTAGTGCAACTTCAATACACTGCTAATTATTTTTATATAGCCTTGTCCTTGCATGGCTATATTTCCGTGAACTTTCTTGAATTTATTTTTTATTGTTACAATGAAACCCTTTTTTCAACCTCTAAAACTCTGTTTACTCAAACATGTGTGTATAACTTAAATTAGAAAATTACTGAAAATCTTAACAACTTCTATTCCTGTAGGGGTCCTTAATCGATTAAAAGAAACCCTAAAATATGGGGTGTTCCAAGAAGACATTTTGAATCACATCACATGTTAATATGCACTTATTGCAGCCACCTGAAATAATAAAGCAAATAAATATTCATATTTTTTAATTATCCTCATCTACTGTAAGAAAAGTTTCCTCTTAGCATAAATTAATACTAAAAAGATTTTAGAGATATTGGGGAAAAGGATGCTATAAAAATTTAATATACATACTTCTCACTTCACTCACGCTTGAAATGAAATAGTTAATACAACTAAAATTAAAAAAATATATAATCAGATTTGCTTTTGAGTTCCCGGCAATTCCCAAAGAAATTTCACAAAATCCCGAAAATTTAAATTTTCGATATTTTTGCGGTATTTTTCTTAATTTTCGCCGGGCGCAGAGAATATTTTTGAAAATATTTAAAAACATATCATGTCCTTACGGGCCTGTGCTCCTTATAGGAACAACAGGAATTAATATATACATACATATGTATATATATCATGTCTTTGCTTCCAGCTTCGAAATTTGAGAAAAAAAATACTTAAATTTGATATTTATAACAAAAATAGGTCTAATTCGAAACGATGTGATTCCTTCAATAGCGAAAATTTCGAACAAAAAATACCTTTGCAATATTTCTTATAGTTTTATCTTTTAAATAAGTATAAATATGAAGTTGGTGTATTTTTTTTTTTTAATTTTTATAATATCGAAATAACTAACACACTTTTTTTTTGCAAAAAACGGCGAAAAATCTACTTATTTTTTTAAATTTTAATATAAATTGCGAGTAACTTTGGACTAAATTATGCTTTTGATACCAAAAATTTACAAACCGGACAAGATTTTACTTCTCCATTTGTTTAATTTCAATTGTTATTGTTCGAACTTCATTTGTTTCTATATTTATAATTTGATCAGGCTGAAGTTCGTATCGCTTTGTAAGCCAAATTACATGTGATAATTATTAATTAACAAATGAATATCAAATATTTCCCAAACTGTAAGCGAAAACCCATATACATACATATCGAGCCATAACCGCTAAAATAGCCCTGCAGGAAATGGAACTGACACAAGACTAGCCACGTGACCGATCCCCAAGTGATAGATACCAGTCCGAGTTCTAACACTTCCTATGAAGTGGACCAGTCACTTTTCCATGGGGATGGCCTAGGATGGGGTTAATTGATACTTTGTATGCACCTTGTGATTTATCACTTAACTATCTTATAGGGACGGACCTATTCCGTGTAAAATATAAATTATATATAAATGTCATTCCGACAACAACGCGAACTTGAACTTTTTATATTATTTTTATTTTTCAGTAAAAAAAAAATTTATATTCAAACTATCAACGGCATGGCAGGCTTGCACACTACCTACCCGATCATAAGGGCACTCATATTTCAAAAGTATAATTACGTACCAGTTAAGCTTAGGTTAATATCTAAGTACGGGACTTGTTCCAGAGTGACTTGGCAGTCTATTTATATCGATTCATTGTTTAAACTTCACAGTGAACAGATGTGCCAGCGAAGTCCTTCTTATATACATACATATGTATGTATATATACTCAACCAAAAAAAAAAAAAAAAAATTCGTAATACATAATTTATGCCCCAGCGGAGTGTTTCTTATATAGACATACTCAACCAAAAAAAATATTCGTAGTACATATAATATATAATATATAATATTCGTAGTAGTGCCCTATTGAACTATGGATGAAGTTATGGAAGTGAACGAACAAAAGTGTGTTCAGGTAACATTTACCCTATGAAGAGAGATAGAGAGAGATAGATAGATAGAGAGAGAGAGAGAGAGAGAGTTGTTCCTCAACATTCAGAAGTGGAATACCTTAGTATACACCTTGATCGGCAGCTTACTTTAAATTTGCCCTACCTACATATACATATATTAACATTTTCTCATGTTCGAAACTGCTTTTTCATATTTATTTTTAAATCCCGCTTTTTGAGGATATATTCTTCAAAATCCTGCTTTTTGCCACATCTGGCCACGATAGATATGGGGCAATGCTTCAGCTTCCAATGTAGAAAAAATCCAACGAAAAAAAGATATATTTATACTGTTTGATAGGTCCTGGACTCAGCCACATCAAACATGTTCAGTGCCGTTTACTACAATACTAGAACAAGTCCCAATTCAACAAAAAGGTGAATATGTAACCATTTACACGACATCTCCTCTTTTCACCATACACTACTCACTACTTTTGTTAACACTCCCATTTTCTCAAGTCATAGGCTGAGTACGCTTGGTTCAATTGTCACCGAATTTTCTGCAGGGAGATTAAGCGACACATTTTTTGGACTTCGTTTTTTTTTTACGGAAAGTGCCTATTTACGATTGCAAATAATCGATTTTGGTCAAAAAATTAAGTTGGAAAATTATGTCGCTTAAGCTTTTTGGCGGTTATGGCACGATATGTAGTAGACTTTTTTTAGCTCTTGGATAGGAAAATGTACTTTCAAACATATTTTTTTTGGTCAGATTAAAAGTATCAAGCTTGATATAGATCCACACAGGTCCACTGTAGGGTTTTGTGGCTTCCCCCCCCCCCCTCCTTGAAAGATAACAGCCGTATCAAAAAAAAAATAGTAATTAGAGCTTGAAGTGTAGTTTAAAACAAAATTTCCATAAAAATTTTGACAAAGTCCAAATTCCAAACTTAAGGTCACTAACACCTCAAATTCTGTATGAAATTTTATAAGAATTGGACGGCCCGTTCAGAAACTGCATAATTAATTCCATTTTTTTTTTTTTTTGCAAAATTCCCCACAAATGGCCACCGAGCTCTTGTGATTTAACATCTTTAAATTTTTTTCTTTGGGGCTACGTGAAAGACAAGGTTTAGGCGGTACTTGTGAAGTTATCTAGAGTTAAATTAACCTTTAATTTGAAGACCTTTGGGCAATATAAATTGGAAAATTTATCAAACAGTACCCGAAGGGAAAGGTGCTTCTTAATTGACTGCTTGTTCGCCGACGAACGACGAAAAAACAATTTCCTCTCTCTCTTTGCATACACAATAACCAACTTTATCAATTATGACAGCAGAATTCGGTGAGTAAATTCGTCGTTATTGTGCTTCATACGACAAATTTACTCAGCGAATTCTTATCGAAGAATTCGTCAACGTGAACGAAATTCGTCGTTCGTCCCAATTGTGTTTATAGCATTAAATGATTTTTAAATAATAATTCATCTCTATCGTGAATATATTTTCCCTTGAAATATCTCCCTTTTCCCTACAGTTGCAATTGTGAATTATATTCACATGAAAAAACTCGCTTGTTTGAAACAAATATGGCAGCACCGATTTTTATTCCCTTGTGTGCTTTTCCCCAAAAATTTTGTGTTGTGTTTTTTCACAAACGTTTTGTTTTGTTTGTTAAAAAGAGAAACACAATGTAAGTCGTTTTCTTTTTGTTTTTTTTTTCAATAGTAACAAATTATTAAGAAAATTATAAAAATACCCCTGAAAATAAAATTACATTAATTCACAATAGCATTTTCGACTTGCAACAGATGTTTATTTGATTTCCTAACAATTGGCGTTGCCAAGTTATTTTTCATGGGAATAAAAAAATTATGCCCTGGAATTTATTCCCTTGTGATTCGCGAGGTGATTATTTTTTATCTGAAAAGCATTTTTTCGCGCCTTATCAAAGGAGAGGTGGTTTATGTAATTTAAGTTAATTTTTTTTTATATATTAATTTTCCCACCTTTTTGTTTTAAAAACTATGCAGCAACTACTAAAACAACAGCTGCAAATATTAATTTGGCAACGCAACTAAAGTTCGGCTGCCATCCATAATCGGGCCATAAATGTATGCTGCTGATTTTGCAGCGATAATATATCCTTGCATTAAAAATATCTAAAGTAGAGCGTTGCAAGAAAATACTGAGGTATTTTTCCAGCAGTTTGAATCATAATACATACATCGTTACCTTAATATAGAAAGGCCCTAACGCATTATTTTATTTTTTAAATCGATTTTTTTTGTATATTTCGATAGAAGAACATCTAAGGTATCGAAAAATGCAAAAAATTTCGATTTAAAAAATTTAATGTTTCAGAGCCTTTCTATACTAAGGTAACGATATGTGTGTATGAAGTAGGGATGGGCAAAAAATATCGATATATCGAAATATCGATATTTGAAAAAATAAATATCGATATATATCGCCGATATTTCAAAAACCGATATATCGATACATCGATTCTAATTTACGAGTATCGGGTTTCGATATTTTTAAGAGCTCTATAAATTTTAACGCTAGGATGTTGGCATGACTGCTAGTGATGCGAACAAAAAATAGAGAAATTTCATAACAGAAAAGACGCATCTATAAGGTGACCCCACTAATCCAGCTGACGTTTATTTATTAACTTAGCTAAATGTCAAATTTGGTGTGGGTATAAGTCTCAAGGCAGAATTAGTTTTTACTTTCGGTTCTGTTACTAATCAGATGACTATTTTTTGTTTATAGAAATCTTATACAAGCCGTTAGTTTTTCTCTTTCGTTATATTCTGTTTCGGTTCAACCTGTGAAAATCAAAAAACTATTAAGTAGTGTAATGTATGTAGTAGGTGTCAGCATAAGTAAAATAAAAACCTTTCGAAAGGTTTAGGAATTTAGGAATTTGCAAGAAATTAAATTTTTACCAGAAAAACATAAAACTATATTGAAACATATCAATGGACGATGCAAAACTCATCACTATAGTTCCAAATTTATTACAGAAAAAGTAACAATTAAAATTTAGACACAGAACGGCAACAGAAAGTAAAGACTAATGAACCCTTAAGGAGCTCAATATCAACTTTGGTTTTCTTCACTATTAGAGTTCATTAAAATTTAAGTTAGATTAGATTCGCGATTTCTCTAAATATTAAATCATTATTTAATGGATGCCCAGTACATAGTTCTCGTATTCTGCAACGATGAAGTTTGAAGTGTTCAACACTGAGCATTCATAAAACAATTATTAAGAGCCTTATTTATAAAAATTATTAAGGCTTTCTAAAGGCTTAATAAGGAAAATTTTTTATGGAAATCTGTTTTAAAAAGCTTTGCAAAGCCTCAATAATTTGTATAAATAAGCATGTTAACATTTAAAATCACTAACAAAATATTAAGTTCTCAAAATGATGTCGTTTAAACTTTTTTGGCGGTTATGGTGCGATATTTTAGTATGTGTATTTATTTTAAACTTAAAAGATTTTTTTCGATGTATCGAAATATCGATGTTTTAAAAAAATATATATCGATGCTGTTCAAAAATATCGATACGATATATATCGATACATTTTTTCCATTTGCCCATCCCTAGTATGAAGTAATTCAAAGGACATGGTAATGTAGAAACTATGCCGGTTTTCCCTTAAATCGAACTAGTTCGTCATACCTTCAACCCATGATTCAAACACATTTTTGTCATGTTTTTTTTTTTTTTTTTGGCAGTTTATGTAAATTTACTTTCCAGATGGATTCAAAAGTTTAAGAAAACGGAAGTTAGTGTTTAAGACTTCTACGAGCTGGAAAATTCAGGCCATTATATTCAACAACAATTGTAAAATGTTCTCGCTGAAAAATGAGATAGAAAACGGAAAACAAAACCCCAGTGCAGTTTATTTCTTTTTTTTATTTTGTTTGTTTGTTTTATTTTTTCAAGGGTATTTATTTATTCAAGCTCCCTCCCGTGTGTAGTTGCTTGTTGATATTAAAGTGGAAAAGAACTTCCGTGAGCGCAAAACCACTTCCACTAATGAGTTTTATACAAAACACGGCCAGTTTGTTTTTTTATTGTTCTTTTGTAAAGCTTTTGTTCTTCAATGTGTTTTTTTTTTTTTTTTTTTTTAAATTTAAAATCCAAATGGATTAGTGTTGTTTTTGTCTTGTTGTTGTAATCCAAAGAATATTACATATTTCAGGTATTGTGCGTGTGTGTGTGTGTTTTCCATTTAAGTACGAAACACAATGAAAAACATACAATTGGAATTTTCTTTTTCGGTTCACCTAAATATGGGTCAAAAGTATACACTCACTCACTCTTTAACAATCGTGTGCAGCACTGCTGTATTTATTATTTAATGTGTTTTAGACTTTTTGGTTGTCATGTAATGCTGTTTTTTGTTTTTTTGGTGTTGTTGTAATTGATATCATTTTCGTTTTTGTCTTATGTTTTTTTTTTTTGAGAAAAAAAAAGGAAACAACAACAAGCAAGACTAAGAATAAAAAGAGTTTTCTTTTGGTTTTTTTTTGAAAATCAATAAGGAACAACGAGAGCACGTACACGCAATTCGGTCGATAGGTCAAACTGTCAAAAGAAATAAAATGTACAGACGTACGAGGACAAGAGTCGAAGAAAGGCAGAGGAGGAGGAGAAGGAGGAACAATAAAAGTGGAAACAAACTATATAAAGGATATTCTATTCATCAGAAGATTTGTTGTTTTTCATGTGTCATACTCGTACAACAAAATTCAATACACACTTTAGGCACATGCCACAAAACACTTTTTTTTTTTATTCGTTCATCTGCTAAATTAATAAAATGAAAGGAAATTGAAGTGCTATAAAAAGGTTCGCTAACAAATGACGCATTCTAAAGCCTTTATATGTTTAAATGGTTTTAATGACATTCAACTTGGAAACACAAATTGCTGGTAATTTTCAACCACAACGAATTCTTACTTTCACTTTAATTGCTACTCATTTCTTCCCTATTTTCGACTTTTAACCACAAAGAAAAATCCACCTTTAACAAACGCACTGCACTCACTCATACCAAGATTTACATATGTATGTCTTCAACTAAAATATTTATAAATTAAAAGTAAAAAAAAAAAAGAAAATAATAAAAAAAAGGATAAAACCACAACAACCACGTGAAAATGCCGGAAACAAAATCGATTGCCAGCAATGTTTGCAATGGTGCGGTTTCTCATATTCTTTGCAGTATTTAGGGGTGAATCTCCCAACAACAGCCCAGAGAGTGAGTGAGTGTGCGAGTGTGTGAGAGAGTGAGTGAGTGAGCGAGCAAATGGTGTGAGTGATGGATGGATGGAAAAGGGAAATATGAAACATAAACTTGCACCAAAGAGAAACTTATACACTTTTCAAGTATTATATTCTTTTTCATATATATTTTTTTTTTGAACTTTTATATCTTTAAATATTTGATAATTTTGAGTCACTTTCGTTTTGTAGCAGGGAATTAATTCATTTGCGGTTCATTGTCTTAAATACATATGTACATACATATGCAAATGCAAGTTTTATTTTCGTAATAAATTTATGTATTTTAAAGAAACCATACATATTCGTTTAGCTTTGAACCAGGAAACTATTGCATTATACGGATTTTATTTTTTCCCCTTAAGAGACAGACGTGCTTTATCGCGTGTACCGCCCGTTTTTTCATCTTATAAAAAAAAAAATCACGTAATAATTGATTTGTATGTCACGAATGTCACAAGTGTCAAAAAATGAATTTATAATTTTTTTTCCTTCTTATTTATGTAATTCTCTAAATAAAAATTAACTCTCTCTCTCTCCCTCGCTGTGTGATACATCTTCAACGTTGCTCTAGAGCAGATTGTATGCAATGAAAATAATCTGGAGAAAAAACATTGCTGTCATTCCGATTTGTTTCCCCTGCAAGGGGAAGCATGTATTTCTAAAATCTCTTTATTAATCTCTCTAGTTAAATTCATATTTTATAATTCCGTACCTTATGGCCTGTTTCACAATAACGAAAGAAAACTTTTCGAATTACAATTTATATTGAAAACAAAAACAATTTTTCATATTTTATTGTTGTTTTCAATATAAATTTTCAGTCGAAAGTTTCCTTTCGTTATTGTGAAACAGTCCTTTATTGTTATTCTTTTTTTTTTTTTTGAAAATTCTTTTGTGTATATTGTTACTTTATTATAAAAGGCCCCTAATTCATTATTTTTTTTTTGAAATCGATATTTTTGTATATTTCAATAGAAGAACATGAAAGGTAACGATATGTATGTGCATACATAGTATGTATGTGTTTCAATTAAAAATTTAATGGTGGCCAATTGAACTTTTTAATTAATTTAAATTTTAAACAAAAGCTTAATTGATTCAATTAAATTTTTAATTAAATGAAATTTCAATTAAATTTTTAATTGATTATTTGTATTATTTTTTTTCAATTAAAAGTGTTAATAGAAGAAATTTTTTTTCTGTGACTACACACAAAAAACTATTTCTCCAATCAACACTTTTAATTAAAAACCAAAATCAAATATCAATTAAAATTTTAATTTAATATGTTTTAATTCATAAATCCCTACATCTTGTGAATATTAAGGTTTATTTCTCACAAAAAACGACTCACTCGAGTATTATTGCAGCGATATCAAGGCAAACTTTTTGTGTGGAATGTTGTGCACAAATCAATATAAATTATAATTAATAATAAATTAATAACAATAAATTAAAATCTTTTACAAACTCGTTTAGTTTTACTGCATATTTTTGTATAAAAAAGCAAATCTGAATTCCGAAAAACTCCCAGCCTTGCATACTACATAATTTCAAGCATTTCGCGACTTAACAAAAATGTTGAGAAAATTTAAATTCCATAAAACTCTCAGCATTACATAACTTCAGTCATTTTGTGACTGACGAATACTTCTGAGAAAATTCTAATTTAATAGAACTACCAGCCTTGGTTATTACATAATTTCAAGCATTTTGTAATAATAGAAAACTTTTAAGAATATTCTAATTTCATACAACTCCCAGCCTTGTTTATTAATTTAAGAATATTCTAATTTCATACAACTCCCAGCCTTGTTTATTACATAAACGAGAAAACTGTTGAGAAAATTCTAATTTCATAGAACTCCCAGCCTTGTTTATTATTTCATTTCGACCATTTAGCGACTTTAGAAAACTTCTGAGAAAATTCTAATTTCATAGAACTCCCAGCTTGGGTTTTTACATCATTTGAAGCATTTCTAATTTCATAAAACTCCCAGCCTTGTTTATTACATAACCGAGAAAATTATTGAGAATATTCTAATTTCATAGAACTCCCAGCCTTGGTTTTTACATCATTTGAAGCATTTCTAATTTCATGGAACTCCCATCCCAGCCTTGTTTACTATATAATTTGAAGCATTTCGTAACTTTAAAAAATGTTTGAGAAAATTTTACCTTCATACAACTCCCACCCTTGATTATTACATAAAGCCTGATACTCTGTTTGAAGTTGTGAAAAATTTTCAGTGCCATTGGTTATTTCGCGTGAAAAATTTGACATGTACTAAATGTAGCCCAACTCGCGGTTTATTTTAATAAATTTGTCGCTTTTATTGCTTGAAAGTATGCAACATTGTTAAAATTCCGTGCGAAAAAAGCACTGCTCATGTTGTTTCGCAGCTAAACTAAAATGATGCCAGACTAATCTTGCATAGAAAGACATGCTTTTCCGTGTTTTTCACACCAAGAACAGAGTACTACTCTTGCGAATTTATTTCGCAAATATTTCATACCAAATACTTTTATATGTAGTTTGACAGCATTTCGCACGAAATTGTGAACAGAGTACCAGGCTTAAACGAGAAAAGTGTAAAAAAATTCTAATTTCATAGAACTCCCAGCCTTGTTTATAATTTCATTTCAACCATTTAGCGACTTTAGAAAACTTCTGAGAAAATTATAATTTCGTAGAACTCCCAGGTTTTGTTTTACATCATTTGAAGCATTTCTAATTTCATGGATCACCCATCTCAGCCTTGTTTATTATATAATTTGAAGCATTTCGTAACTTTAAAAAACTTTTGAGAAAATTTTACTTTCATGCAACTCCCAGCCTTGTTTATAACATAATTTCAAACATTTCGCGATTTAAGAAAACTTTTGAGAAAATTCTTTAGAAGTAATTTCAAATAAATGAAAATTTCTCTAAATGAAAAATGGGAAGCTGGCAACACTGCCAGGTCGGCCTGTCATCCATGTGCTAAGTTTTGTGTGTCAAGAGACAGAGAGAGAGAGAGAGAGAATGCTAGTTCAAACCAGGTTGACAGGTGAGTGCTCAAAACGCAAAAGAGATTGGCAATATAAAATTGGCTTTTGCTCTTGCTGCAAAAAAAAAACACCTTTTCTCACAATTTCTGAATCTCTATCTCTCACACTCCTTGAGCAGTGATAGAACAAAGTTCAAAAATGAGCACAAAAGAGTGAAAAGAGAACCTTGTTTTAATGTTTTGTAATCGTGGAGTAAATTCTACAGGGAAATTACGAAAAGCAGATGGGGTTGTAAATTTTTACACGAGGAAGTTGATTACACGAGATTAACTAAAGTTTTTTTTCTGTTTCTCTTTTTTTTTGTGAAAATTATATTTCCATAGTTATTTTCAAGCACAAAAAGTCACACACAAACATCTGCACATATAGTAAATGTATGGACATTTAGGAATGTGTGTATGTGTGTGTGTGTGTGTGTAAGCTTTTAAAGATGTGTATGTTAATGTGTGTGTGTGTAAATGTATGTAACAAATGTTTGTATGGCTTTTAAGAATTCCAAAAAAATTCAGAAAGTAAAGAAACAAGTATTTCGAGCAGCTCATAAAATGCATCATAATTATCACATATTTTTTTTACTTCTGGAATATTTTATTTTATTTTTTGTTACGGATTCTGAAGTGTGGCTTTGCTCCACTTTACACAAATTGAATTTGAAAATTCAACAAATTTTTGTTGTTAAAAACAAGGTCTGCTTTTCTTTGGACTAGAACTAAAAAAAAGAAAATAAAAGAATGAAAGAAGAAAATGTTTAGGATTAACTATTACGGCCGGACATAAGAACTTTTTCCTAAGGGTTACGTGAGTGACTTCTTAAGATAATGAATGCAATCATCATCGTTTAATCGATTTAAAAAACTAAATTTTTAATGCGGCATGATACTTTTCAGAATGAAAACCGATTTAAATTCATATTATGTAATAGGAATCCCACGTTATATAACGATCTTTTTTTCTTTTTGCTTTTTTTTTTGGTTGTCACTTTTCGTTAACAGTGGAGGTTGATGATGATGAACAAAACAGTTACAGTTGCATAGTTTAACGGTTATATATTTTCTATACGTTAATATTTATTGTTATTTTACATTGTTTATGTATTTTCTTTTTTTTTAAGTTTGTTTATTTATTTGTATTATTTTTCTTTAGTTTTTTTTTGTATTTAACACTCGTCATTTGAAATTGTCGTTTTATGTTTTCGATACAAAATTGAGTTGTGAACCCAACCAAATGCGACACGTAACTGAGGCACTGTAGAAAGCAACACCACACAATATCTTGGCCATGCAGCCAAGACAAAAAAAAATAAAAAAAAGTGTACAAAATAAAAGTTTAATAAATTTGTATGGAAAATACTCTGAACAGCGACCGACCGCACACTACACAACACAAGACAGTACAGAACAACAGCACACCGATGAACCGCCGCATCAGCCAATAGTTATAGTAGTAATACAAGTATGGTTGGCTCTTGGTTGGTTCTCCAGTCAGTCATCTGCACTCCAAACAGCCAGCCAGTCAGGCAAAAAAAAAAAAACAATCAAAAGACCCGGAGTGAATGCAGACACTCCACTACTGTTGCCAATTCAGCGATTTTTAAACACATTCTACTCAAAATTTACAACATTTGTGTATTTGGGTATTTTTCTTGTAAAAAAAGCTTAAATTTTTTTTTTTTGGTTTTAGTATAAAGAGACAACTTGGCGCACTAAAAGCCGTCGTTATAACTAAATAGGAAATACAACAGCTTTAATTTCATTTGTTGCACTTTGCACAACACCATCGCTCATTTACTATAACAACGTCACAACTCGAAAAAACTAGTTTTAGTGCAAACGAGTTTGAATTTTTCAATTTACACCCGACTTAAAGGAACAATCAATGCCCTAATGCTGATTACACATCTGACATTTCTTGTGGTGTCATTTTCAAAAGTATGTTTTTATACGGAAAGCAATGCCGAAACGAAACGAAAAATATTGGAAATGACAAACGTTGTCACTAGTACACACTATTGCGATGTCACAAAATGCCATAGTGTGTACTCAATATAATGCTAGGAACACAATTGGGACGAACGACGAATTTCGTTCACGTTGGCGAATTCGTCGATAAGAATTCGCTGAGTAAATTCGTCGTATGAAGCACAATAACGACGAATTTACTCACCGAATTCTGCTGTCATAATTGATAAAGTTGGTTATTGTGTATGCAAAGAGAGAGGGAAAATTGTTTTTTCGTCGTTCGTCGGCGTACAAAATAGAAATAAACCTATCTCAGAGTTCGTCACTCACAACGAATTTCGTTCTACGGTGGTGTTGTGTTCATTTTCATTTTATGACGAAAGTTCGCACCGAAATATTCGTCGTTCGTCCCAGTTGTGTTTCTAGCATAACTCAGTAAGACGACTTAGGACGTTTTTGTTTGAAAATATTTTTGAGTGCTTGTTTTTAAATTCCTCAAAAAGGGTTGTTGTCTTTGATAATGAAAAATTAAAAATATTGTTACCAGCAAAACCGCAAATATAGGTTAGGTTAGCAGGGTGAAATTTAGAGTCCAGATCACTTGGGTCCAATACAATAATCCCTTGGTGCTTACCTGTTAATTGAAGTGAAGATAGTGAGAGACGGTGATAGGGAAATGATAGTGATAGAAGAGACAGGTGGTGAAGGAAGAGATGAGGAAAGCTTCATTCTTTTACAACTCTGCTCTTTGCACATTTTTTGAGGCGTATTAAATTTTAAAGCTGTGCTTAGTAGCCATTTTATTGGTTATTTTAGTTCGCCGATGATTCTGCTACACAACGAAGGAGGGCGCTCTGATGTTACATTAGGATTAGTATCTGATGAAGTCGGTATGGTTTTTAGTGATCAGTGCCTTATGCCTGCATCACTAGAACTTTTCGCACAACAACTGATACAAAGGACACTAATGCACATCAGAAAAATGCGTGGTGTTGTTATTTTTAATGACTGTAGGTGACCGGGCTCGAACCCTTCGACCTTCGATTTTTGTAGCCAATGTGCTAACTACTTCAGCCAACGCCACCCTACGCAAATATGCAATTGCATGTTTTTTCTTGTGTGATTTATTAATGCGGAGATAATATATTTATCCATTTCAGAACTTTTTATGAATTTTGGCATCGATTTGTTGGTGCATATTTTACCCTTTAAAGCATATTTTTGCATATTTCAGTCTTGCAAGCATATTTTTAGCGTTTTTTTTTCTTTTAGGGCATATTTTGATACTTTATACACTTTTTTTTTATATTAATATGCTTACAAGCCATATCTCAAAGAAAAAAAAAAATTCGATTTGGAAGCACTAACAACTGAGGGAAGCAATGTATTGCTTACTTGATAACAAAACCTTCGAAAAATGCTTCCTTAAAGCACTAACGTAATTAGGACTCAGAAAATTTTTGAAACCAGTTCCTTTTGCATGTGAGTACACAAAAATTATATATTATTACTTCGGTGAAGCACTTTAGTAAGGCACAAAATTAATTACTTTTTAGAAGCTGAATGTATTGTTTCTAGCTGGCTCATTTCCAACCAAAAAAAAAAAAAATGTCTTATTCATGTGCAACAGCAAGTGATTCTCTAACATTGTCTCCCTTACAAAAAACACTTCTGGGAAGCAGTAATTTTTGCTAAGATGTTGATAAAAAAAATTTTATTTTTATTTTTCCTCTATGCATGTAGTTTTTAGTGTATACAATTGGCTCATTTATTACGCTATATATATAGTATAGCCGCTACACATAGTATAGAAAAAAATCTGAAAAACAGCTAATTTTTACAATTTCAAACTTCGAATTTCCGTTAAAGGATTGCAAGCTATTTCTTCCACATTTTAGCGAATTTCTATATAGAATAATTGGCAACAGTGGTCGAGAGGAAAAACGTACGAACAATTTCCAACTAACAGCAACACCGACAACAAACCGTCTGTGCTGCAACGTCGCAACTCTTCGAGAGCAGCACCAACACCAGGCAATAATGGCAAAACCTTTTTTTTTAGTTATTTAAGCTGCACAAGATTAAGCAGTCAAAGTTGTTGCCGTTTTTTGTAATTGAGGACTAAAAACTTTGTGTGCTTTGCTATATTGTTCGCTCTATTTTGGATTTTTGCGAGAGCCTGCACGGTTCTCCAATAAATTCTCTGGATGAAAATTATTTCTCATAAAATGTCAAACAGGAAATTCAATGGAAAATAATAGTAACAAATAATAGAACAAAACTTACGAGTCGAACATTATCGAACACCAGAAGAGGCCTTCCTGAAAGCTTTTATTTTGGCTTAATTCTTAATTTTAGTTGCATGTTGCTGTTGCATGTTTGTATTGCTAAAGTAATGTTGTTTAGGGTAGCCTGCTTGTAGCTGTCGGTGCTATTTGTGTGATGAAAAAAAATCAGATTTTGTTCAATAAATTAATGACAGCAAAACGCTTATACAATTATCCTGAAATACACATAAAATTGGGGGGGGGGGGCTTTGTACGACGAAACAATGCAATAAAAATTCATAAATTTTACATTGTTTCATTTAGACCTTTTTTAGGGTTCCGTACACCAAAGGTGTAAAGCCACCCTATTGTTTTCGCTACGATGTCCGTCTGTTTGTCTACCTGTCACAGGATGTTTCCTCGAGAACCGTGAGAGCTACGGACCTGAAATTTTCACAGAATATGAATAACTTCTACAACAAATTAAAGGGTGTTCTAATGAGAGCAATGAAACATGTTGAAATAGTATTGTGTATTATACAGACAATTATATATAGACACTTGAAATTTTAATAGTTTTTCTATGTTTTCTATGCAGATTACACCGACTAACACTGAAATTTAAAAAATATTTAAATTAAAGGGTATTCCATCAGTTAGTGTAATATTGACCATGTAATTTTGACAACTTGCTGTATCTTGGAAACTGTAAAATTTTCAAAAACGCTAAAACTACAAAATACCCAAATTAAAAAAAATGCCGAAACGAAAAACCGCCAAATTGAAAAAAGCACTTAAATGAAAAATAGCACCAAAAATAAAATAAAACGCTAAATAGCAAAAAAAAATCAGCAAAAGTAAAAATGTTGGCGAATAAAAAATTGTCAAAAACCGAAAAAATGCCAAAACGAAAAAAGGCACCAAAACAAAAAAATCGCTGAGAAAACGAATAAAAGTTGTCAAAACGAAAAAAAGTGTCAAAACTCAAAAATCGGTAACAATGAAAATCAACCGATAAAAACGCCAAAACCTGAAAAATCGTAAAAACGGAAAAATGCTAAAAAAAATCGCTAGAACTAAAAAAATGCATAAAAAAGATCCGCAAAACGAAAAAAAGTGTCAAAACTAAAAAATAGCGCTAACACTAAAAAACAACCAAATATAACGCCAAAAATCAAAAAAAAAAATCAAAAACTAAAAAAATCTCTAAAGCTAAAAAAATCGCCAAAGCGAAAAAAAGCTCTACAACTAAAAAAAAAAACGCAAAAAAAAATTTTTTATTTAAAAATATCTACATCAGGATATTCATATGTACACTAGATATTCAGGGTTCCGTACGGAACCTTTCGTGTGCTCGTGAAAGTCGCACTTTACTGAATTTATTGAATTTTAAATAAAATACTTAAAATAGAACTAGATATCGGAATCTGTCTTATTGCCCGAAAAAATAAACTTTCGGGCAAATCACTGTTCTGAAAATCACGCTGTTTTAAAGCACGGTGATTTCAAAAACAAACTATTAATAGCTGACTTGTTAGTGGGTTTTTATTGTATATTAAGTTTTTGTCATGTATAATACAATATTTTATTCCAACTTCCATCGCTAAAAATCGTAAAATTTACAAAAGCAATGATTTAGCTTCTATTAATTTTTTGAAATCACCGTGATTTGGCATGTCGAGATTTGCAGAACAGGCCCTTTTGTTATTAAATTTTTAAAACTATGTAATTTCATTCAAATCTTGGCCGCAACTACTCTGCACGTGGTCCCTTCGGGAAGGTCAAATTTTCTAGCGAATTACGCGAGCAATATTAGCTTCCAATTGTTGAATCGTAGATGGCTTATCTTCGAAGACTTCTGACTTCACACAACTCCAAAGAAAAAACTTCGCAAGGGTAATAGATATCGCACAATTTAGCAGGCCAGTTGACCAGTTGACAGGTCCGTAATGCGAAATTAGTTGCTGACCAAAAATTATTTCTCAATGACTTTACCATTGTTTCGCTCTCCATGTGCGCCGTAGCACCGTCTTGCTGAAAGCAAATGTTGCCGGCAAGACGGGCTTCAATTTTTGACACCTACAATAATAAATTTTTGAACAAATACTGACGGATGATTCCACGGGCTGGATGTGGATGCCTAGAACGGCTACCACTAGAACGGTGGGGCCACTGTCTCCCAAGAATTGCTTTTGCCCCCACACCCACCCTGATCTATTCGCTGGCGCATCCTCCAATATAAAGAGAATTTCTGTGCAACATTATATTCTATTCCAATTAAATTTCTTGCAAATTTATCTTCAGCGCTCCTAACAATCTGACTATGAAAGACTGTGAATACCCTTAACAAGTTTTTTCTTTTATTTATTAAGTAAATCTTAAACGTTTTATCTCTTTTAGAGTTTTATAACCTTCAAATATTTTTTTTTTTTAATATTTGTTAAATGATTAAGTTTTTATTTCATATTTTTCATTGTGTTGATGGTGTTGGGCGATTTTTTTTTTCTTATATATTTTTGGCGGAGTTGTCTTTTTTCGATTAAGATAAAGAAAAACATCGGCACTAAATTGAGTCTATTAATTGCCAGCCTATTGACATTTTTTATATTCACATTCATGTGTTTTTAACAAGGTGCGATAAACAACAAATTAATGAGTCGAGGCGAGCCGAGCCATCTTAACAATCATGTGACCATGCTGGGCGCCTATGAAAAGGGCGCTTGCTCAGCTGCTGCTGCTGCTGCAAGCCAAACAGTTCCTTCTTGCAACTACGGACACCACACAACCAATTCATAATTGTCATGTATTAATAGTGCTGTTTTACACCCGGTTATTAAAATGAAGTTCTCTTTCATATTGCATACTTCACTAACAAACAAAAAAAAAAATCTAAAAACAAAAGAAAATAAAATAAAATAATATATAATAAAGAAAAACTTGTGAAGGAAGGATCTAAAGTGAAAAGTAAAAAACCTGTAGGAACGTTTGAAATTTTGAAATTGTATCCTCAGCGAAGGACAGACAAGGCAACCTGATAGTCAATTTGATCGAAAGCTCTGATAGCACTCAGTTTAAGTGGCAGTTGATGCGGTCTTTACATTATAGTGTTCTTTCACCATCCACCCCCCCCCCTCACCACAACCCCCTTCCACACACTTTGTTAAGATATTTTTGGTTTTTACCGAGTCGGTCCATCCGTACGTGTGATTAAGCGTCAGCATCTTTGTAATGTAAACACAATAATGTTTGTGTGTGTGTGTGTGTGTGTGCGCCTTTAAACCTGATCATAAAAAAGTAATAGACATCATCTAGAGATACATACATACATATGTACATACTTACGTCCATCCATTCATCCATCCATCCATCCCCCGTCTGTTGGAATCGTAACAGCAACCAACGTGAGCAACAACAGTGACATGAGTACTCCGTACGTTACATGGTTGAATGTTGGTAATTCGTTGCTCAGTTTGTTGTTGCTGTTTTGATTTTGTTATTTTCTTATTTTTATTATTTACATATTATAAATACCGCCCGCCGAGCAGTTGTAGCGAATACACAGCAAAGTTTAACAAGTCATTCATACACACATCCCTCCATGACTTTAAATAACAAAATCATAAAAATACAAATCAAAATACTGAAACAATTTTAACGAGCAAATGCACGCATACATAGTGTACATATGTATATACATACATACATACATATGTACACTTTTACATACATACATACATACATACATACATGTTACAGAACATTCTGGTAATTAAAAAAAAAAAAAAAAAAAATTAAATAAACAACTCTCTAGCACAACATTGGACCCAACAAGTTCAGGATCAAATGGGGAGTCCTTTGAACATTAATGATGTCTCTATGATCAAATCAAACGCCACCAGATATTCCAAAGGTTTCTTTCACACACACACACACACACGCACACAAGCATCTACTTATGTAAGTGTAAGTTTATTTGATTGGACAGCTGAAGCGTCTTTGATATGAATTAGTTTCAAGTCAGTTGGAAACTAAGTGACATTTTTGTTCACCATTCTGAGAGTATAAATGTTTGCCAAACATTGTTAAGAAAACTGCCAGCATTCCTTACAAGCAAATTATGTATTTTGTTTCCACATTAGGGTGGTTCATAATTTCAAAGCGAAAGTAATTTTTTTTAATAATTTTTTAACTTTCAGCCATTAATTCACTTTAAGTCTCCCACAGACTCTACATTACACCACATTCCGTACAGACATTACATTACCTGATGTAGACATTATTTAAACAATTTTGAGTACCAGGTAAACTTTTTTCGGTTTTCAATGATTTATTCTAGTTTTGGCACATTTTCTTATTTTTTTTTGGGTTTTTTTTTTAATTTTTGGGATTTTTTTGGTTTTTGGCGTTTTTTAGTTTTGACGTTTTTTCAGCTTTTGGCGATTTAGTTTAGTTTTAGTGATTTTTTTTTGTTTGGCAATTTTTTCGTTTTGGCGATTTCTTCGCATTTGGTGATTATGTACATATCGTTACCTTCATATACAAAGGCCCTAACTCATTATTTTTTCGAAATCAAAATTTTTAAATTTTTCGATACATTAAATGTTCTGCTATCGATTTCAAAAAAAAAAAAAAATTAGGGGATTTCTATATTAAGATAACGATATGTACATACACACGGAAAAAAATACCAATGTAAAATCACCATGCAAAAATGTTGATTTAAATTTACAAGTGTGTTTGCTTTGTTCACAGCTGCAATACACGTTTGTGCTTAGGCCGGGTTTACATCTGTGTGTCATGTGCCCAAAAAAGCGTAACCACTAATTACTAATGAAAAACTGTTTGATGCAGATATGTATATGTGACCCGGTCTATGAAAAGGTGGCTTATGACCAGCGTTACCATATATATTTTTTAAAAAACTTCCTAAATCTGAAAAAAAAACTTTTTTCCCAAAACAAAAACATTTTTTCTACAAAAGTACCAAAATTTTAAAAGAAAACAGCTGATCGATATTGTTATGTGAAAAATAATGAAAATGGTTAAGGGAGTGAGAAATTATAAGATCGTTTTATTGCATACAAACATTACTTAATATTTTCATTCAATATACTGCAAGAGTTCAATTACGGACATATTTATAAAAAAAACTTGAAAAAACTTTATATTTTCAAAAAACTGTTTGGCATCTCAAAAAACTTCCAAAAAAAAAAAGGGAAAACTTGACAAATGGTAACGCTGCTTATGACTCGAAAAATAAGAACTACCGAGAAACTGACGAAATACATTGTTTATCTTTAACAGTTGATTTATCTTTAACAGCTGATTTTGAGTCATAAGCCACCTTTTCATAGACCGGGTCACATACATATATTGATTTACGGCCTGTCCCACGATGTCACCAGAATTCGTTCGATCGACAACTTGTATTGCAAACAACAATAACATTAGAAAATTTGTTGTTGTTTGCAATACAAGTTGTCGATCGAACGATTTCTGGTGACATCGTGGGACAGGCCGTTAAATAGTTTCCAATCTATAACATTTCCCATTAGTTATGTATGAAACTGTTTAACTTAATAAATACGTGTCTGAATCAAACAGTTTTTCATTAGTAATTAGTGGTTACGCTTTTTGGGGCACACATGAAACTCAGCCTTAGTTGTGTGAGTTGTTTTTGTATCGTTGTTGGTCATTTTGATGTTTGTAAACAGCCGGCAAAATGTTGCTGCATGGTAGTCATTGTATACTAGTCCTGTATTCGGAGGATCGCAGGTTCGAATCCTTGAAATCGATGAGTTTCGAGTTCAAATCTTGGCCGGGGAAGCCAATTACATACAAATAAATATTTTTCTGATGCCTGTGCTAAACACGCGTAAGTTAAATAATTAATAAAATACAATTGCTACATTAAATTAAATTCATGTTGTTTTAACTTGAAATAACTTTGATTCAATATGATTCTACGTTTCGATTTGAACAGTACGTAAATGTTAAATCAACGTGAAAATAAAAAATTGCTACAAATCATGTTAGATTAACATGAAACACATATGAAACAAAACAAAAAAACGAAAAAGATTCAATTAACCTTGTTTACGTAAATTTTAAGTTGAAATTTTTCTGTGTGTATGTATGTATCCATGTGTTTGTATGTAAGTATGGGTACATAAGGATGTGGGTGAGTGTGTGTGTGTGTGTATGTGTGTGTTAATACTCACATGTTTCCTCAGTAAAGGCTTGTGAGTGTGTGTGTGTGTGTTTGGTTTTAATTTTAGCAGAAAATATTTCAATTTTACTGTTTGTCATAAATTAGCAAAATTACGATTTTGTGTTTTTCTTTATTTCTGGATGGATCTTTTGTTTGTTTGTTTTTGTTGCTGTTGCTGTTGCTTGAATGTAGGTAAAATATAAAATAGTATAAAAACTTATTTTATTACAAACAAAAAAAAAAAAAAGTTTATGTTGATGTGTTGTGTGTGACGCCCAAGTTTCTTGGAGGCGCCCATATTCAGACTCCATCAGCATGAGTAAAGATTTGGCGTTTAGGTTTTTTTCTCGTTCTTTTAAATGTCGACATAAAAGTTTAAGCAGAAATTGAGTTTTGAGAAGCACACACACACACACACACACCCACACATACATACAAAAATGTATATATGTATATTTATGTAAGTATATGTATGTTACATTAGATGTGGTATGTACATATGTATGTATGTATGTAAATATATATGTATATATTTTCGCTGGTGATAAAATTTGAGGCCTTCATTGCTGCGTGTGATTGAAAAATATTGAAGAGTTTGGAAAATAAAAATAAAAAGTTACTAAAGTTTACAGTGATTCTAATTGTTAGACTATTGACGATTGGAAAGTTTTCGCAATAATATTAAAAGTGGAAAATGAATGACCCAAAGTAAAACAATATTTGCAAACAGACAAGATATTGGAAAGAATATTACTAAAATGTTAAAGTTGTGTAACATTGCCAGTTTCTTGTTTAGAAGATTAATTCAAATAGTTTTTCAATCATACAGAGATATTTAATATTCATAGAACGCTCATGCATAAAAAATGAATTACAATTACTTATAGTCGTCATTCCTTTCTGCAATTAAAATTTAGTTTTGTCAAGTAAAAATTCTCCTAGACAATGTGGCTCCATAAAATTTTCTTCACACTAAAAACATTGTTTTTTGCTTTCTTTACTAAAGAAAAAAAAAAAAAATACGAAAAAGCAAATAAACATGTAGCGACGTTTTGAAAGTTTACATCTGGATCGTATATTAAGGAGGATGGATGGATGATATTGTGGTGAAAGGGCTTCGGAAACCGTGCAAGTTTTAAATTTTATGTTCAGCACTTTTATGTAAAATTTTACAAGGAACATTTTTATGAAATATTTACCAGTTGGACCCTTTTTTTAAAGGGTGATATAAGTAGCCTTAAATGGGGATATAAAGGGTAATTGTTTTTTTTTTTTTTTTGTTAAAATATAAAAAAGTAAAAAAAAATCAAGAAAAGCAAATTGTTTTATTTTCTTGCAGACAAGTTTTGGTAGGATTTTTTTTTAAACTACTCCTTCAACAAACTAATTTTCCTGAATTATAAAAATGTTGAAGTTCAATTTTGTTGGAAAATAGCCAACAAATTCATTTATCACCAGAAAAATCGCCATGTCGCCTAATTTGATATTTGGACGCAAAAAAAAGTTGAAAAATCGCCACATTTGGCGAGAAGTCACCATATCTGGTAACCCTGGCTTGTACTGCCAATGGAGCAGCAGTGAATATTAAATTTGGTTTAGAAACCTGAATATCACTGTAATAGGCTATACTTGGCTCATTGAATCAAATACAAATGCAAACAGGTTTGCTTTCTAATGGATTTTTTTTTTGCTTTGCTTAGTTTCGAATTTTTTCGGTTTTTAGCGATTTTATCTAGTTTTAGCGAGTTTTTATTTTTGACACTTTTTTCGTTCTGGCAATTTTTTTCGGTCTTGGCTATTTCTTTCGGTTTTTGGCGATTTTTTAGTTTTGGCGTTTTTTTGTCGTTTCAGCGAGTTTTTTTATGTTTTAGCGATTTTTTAGGTTTGGCGCTTTTTTCGCTTTGGCGATTTTTTTGGTTGGCTATTGTTTTCGGTTTTTGGCGATTTTATCTAGTTTTAGCGATTTTTTTTAGTTTTGGCGCTTTTTGTAGTTTTAGCGCTTTTTATTCGTTTTAGCAATTGTTTAAATTTTTGGCAATTCGTTTTTTTTGCTTTAGCGTTTTTTTTTTCCTTTTGGCGCTTTTTTCGCTTTGGCGATTTTTTTGGTTGGCTATTGTTTTCGGTTTTTGGCGATTTTATCTAGTTTTAGCGATTTTTTTAGTTTTGACGCTTTTGTCGTTTTAGCGCTTTTTATTCGTTTTAACAATTATTTAAATTTTTGGCAATTCTTTTTTTGTTTTAGCTATTTTTTTTAGTTTTAACGATTTTTTTAGTCTTGGCGCTTTTTTCGCTCTGGCGATTTTTTTTTTGGTTTCCTATTGTTTTCGGTTTTTGGCGATTTTATCTAGTTTTAACGATTTTTTTTAGTTTTGGGGCTTTTTATTCGTTTTCACAATTGTTTCGATTTTTGGCAATTATTTTTTTTTTGTTTTAGCGATTTTTTTAGTTTTGACGCTTTTTCGCTTTGACTATATTTTTTTTTGGTTTTTGGGGAGTTTTTATTTATTTTTGACAAACTGTTTATATTTGGTGACTTAGCGATTTTTTTTGGCGAAATTTTTCATCTAAGCGGTTTTTAAATTTTTCGTTTCGACCTTTTTTTAATTTTAAGATTATTGAGTTGTAGCATTTTTGAACATTTCAACAGTTTGCCTCTTACGGTTTCCAAGATACAGCAAGTAGTCAGAATTACATTAACTGATAGAATACCCTTTCATTTTTATTTATTTTTTAAATTTCAATGTTAATTGGGGTAGAAGCCTGCATAAAAAATACACTAACGTTGAAAATTTCAAGTTTTCTTTTTAACAAACACAACACAACCCGCGAAGCGGTTAGCTTGTCTGCGGAAAACAACCACGGTTTAGGGCGGGAATCGAACCCAGAGGCTAGCATCGCTATCACTTAGCCAAAAAGGGCTCCCTGTCTATATATAATTAGGATTTCAACCTGCTTCATTGACCGCCCTTTAATTTTAACTGTCATATATTTGTTGTACATATTCTGTGAAAATTTCAGGTCCGCAGCTGTTACGATTCTCGAGAAAACAGCCTATGACAGACAGACAGACGGACGGACATCGCAGCGATAAAAATAGGGTTCCTTTTCACCTTACGGAACCTTAAAAAAAGCTCTGCTCACACTTATGATTTGATTGTGTAGAATTTCTCTAGATTCGATTGTTTTGAATATTAAAATTGAAACCTCCGATGGCGGGTTAACTTAAAGGACTTTGAAAAAAACTCTATTTGTTTCATTGCTTGTTATAAATAATTTATATTTCGTTTAGCAAGATTTTCAGTCTGAGACCTTTTCCTTAGTTTATTGTATGCACAACGTGGAAATATAGACAGGACAGGGGGCCATTTTGTGGGCGTGATACTTTTGAAATTGAGTTATATTTATGTATCCATAGTTTTCGTTTACGCTTAAATGGGAGTTTGCGATTTATTTATACGAGACTTAACATCACATAACTTATTTCACATGAAATATGCACATATGCACATACATACATACATACATACATACATATGGACGTTTGCATAGTGAAGACATACAAGTATTCCTTTCATGTCTGCGTACATTTGCTATACTCTGCCGGTGTAACAACATTGTATGCAGACACACTCGTGCTGCTGATTAAGAGTGAAGTATTCTGGGTGAGTGTAACAATTATAACCAATAGAATAGTGGGAGGCAAATTATAAACTGTAGTGGAACATTTTTAAATTTCGTACTATATCGAATGCGATAATTTGTGCCCAGCTAGCTGACTTTCGATATCGAACGAAATTTTAAAATGTTTCAATGAAATTTAAATAGAAATATTTAAAAAATTTCGTACCATATCGAATACAATAATTTGTGCCCTGTTATGTATATACTTTTTTTTTTTTTTGCTTCTTTCGACCAACATTCATTAACTTTGTTGTACATACATATATCATTTTATTAAATTTATAAATATTCCAAAGGCTTTTCAAGTGTACCTAATAATGTGGTCAGTGGTGCGCGCGTATCTTTGTATCCCGTCAGTTACATACGTGTTCGTTTATTTGTCTTTCTGATTTGTAACAACTTTAATTTCTTTACACGAAATGTGACTGTGCATACAATCAGCTACAAGTTCATTTGTTCCATCATTCAAATTTGTACAGTGCGAGTATAAAAATAAAATACACAGCTAAATGTCTCTACGATGTGTAGTGACCATACAGTGGCTGGCAAAACTTTCCATCGAATTAAAAAACAAAAGTATTTTTCAACAACCATTAATGGGGCTTAAGAATAAACGCAATTAGTTGTTATGGCTTACTCAGACACTTTTCATCTTCACTGTTAATCATATGGAAGTATGTGCATTTGCATGATTGCACGTGTGTGTGCGATTGTGTGCATTTAATGCACTTGTTTGTGGAGTGGGAGACTTTAAAGCGTGAAGTTTAGTTTAAAATTGAGTGAGTGAGTGAGTGACTGAATGACTGACGGCATAGCCTGGCCTGGCCTGGCTTGGCTTACTGGCTGGTTGGCTAACTGACTGTTGTTATAGCAATTTAGTTTGTTTTGGCGGCTATTTAAGTGGAACGCAAATATGGAAATTTTTCTATTCCACCTTTATGACTTCTTAAGAATGTAAGCGAAAAGAAGTTTGTTTCTTTTTTTTTTTTTTCTTCGTGAAATGGTAAAACTCAAATAAAAATAATAAACTCCAGCAACTCTAGGAATTTTGCAGAGATAAAGTTACTTCGTTGTTTTATTGAATGTTGGGGAGCATTCGAAAGAAAAAGTGTAAAATAAGTCTGGTATATGAGTATGTATACAAAACAAACTTAAACGATTTAACAGCATGTCAAAGTAACAAAATTATTCCACTGGTCAAAAAAATAGAAAAAAAAAATAAAACAATTTTCAAAATGCATCGGTAGCTTTTGACTTTGTTTTTTAATTTTTTTTCTTTTCGTTTTTTTTTGTTAATTTTGTTAGACAAGTAGCAAACAACAAAAGATATTAAAAATAAATTTATATAAAATATTCTTCAACTGCTGGCGCTTGTCAAATTAAATTGTTGACAGCAGCTGTATATTGACAGTGGCAGTGGTGGGCATGTCGCATTTCACAACAGATAACAACACCTTTGGCATTTTTGTACGGAATAAAAAAAAAAAAAACTTTAAAGATAATGCAGGCCATAAAATCGCAAAATATATAAAATCCATGTGTATGGAACGAATTCAATTTAACTTTTAAAAGTTGTGAAATAATAATAATAATGAATGAAGCCTGTGAGCGCTTCATTGCACTCGTTACCGAACGAAATTCATACTTGAATGAATGCTGTCGAAATATCAATTATTGAATGCCATTTTTTTTTGAAAATTAGATTATGCTCTTGTAGGGAACTGTGAGATCTACAGCCAGGTTTGCATTAATAAGAAAATATATCCCAAATTGCAGACTCAAGGGATAAATTAATTACACTGTACTGAGCAAGGCGAATTGATACGAGGTGGTCTGAATTTGCAACTCTGCGTATTCGCCTTGTATATTTGTTAGTGTTAAATTTCCTGCTGTCAGAATATTTCCTAACGTTTTGGTTGATTTGACAGCAGAGAAGTTATGTCAGCTGGTGAATTAAGATCACCTTATTTGAATTCGCCTTGGCATTGAGCTTCTAACGACTGACTTATGGCCATTATTATAACTTGACGTTAGTTAAAGGTAGGATTTTATTGAATGTATAAACATTTTTTCATTATAACAACTTCGCTTTAACCAAAAGTGGGCTACAAGCTAAAAGCAAGTTCATCCTACCTGTAAATTTTATCGTGATGTTCAGTCATTTGACATTGCCACACTTTATTTATTTATTTATTGGTACTTACTGTACAAAGTAAATTTGTAGAATATGTTTGCACAAAAATGGACGTGTGACTAAGACCATATCTCCATGATGTTATTGACAGTATTCTTAAAAATGTTTTTGTGACTGACTATACCCGACCTATGCCTTCACATAGGAAGTAGCAACGTGGTTGTCAACGAAATTCACACAAAAGAACCGCAAGAATATATGGTTATCCGTGTCAGATCAGTCAACCAGTGCGTGTGAGAGGAAAAACTCTCGCAGGCCGAACAACACACACAAGCCTGACCGCACTTAAGCAATAATTACGATGACGCGAGAAATGTTCTCCGACCCAGAGCTGCTTAACGACTGACTTTGTATATGAACAAAATATGACAAACAATAAAAACAATATAATACAAGTGGTCACGAGCAGTGACAATCTCCACCCGAAATGATTCTAGTTATTTCTTGCGCAGTTGGCTTAACAACTTCTTCACTGGGTAACACTATAGGCCATGTCACTGAGTTAAATTCCGTACGGAAATGGAATTCAATCAAGCCTATTTTCAGCTGTGTCCAGACTGTTGGGGGCGCTGGTTTGCTGAGTTGTACTGCGGCTAGGGCTCGACATCTGTGGCATGGCCGTATATCTAATCTAGCTATAATTTGGTGCGTAACCGAACATCAGATGTGAAGGGGAGTTTTTATGTATCTGAATGGGTTGCACGGCTATAGGCCAGTAAAACATTGGCAATCACTTTTATAATTTCTGAAGGTTGACAGTTAGTTCACATCATCTAATTTGTTCTTTATAGTTTGTTTGTGTGAATCTTTTTCGGCTTGTCCATCTGTAGACGAGTGGCTATGGTGTCTGCCCCCAGTTTGTGCAAAACACCATGCAGTTTAAAGAAACTCTAAAATTCCTCTAGTGTGAATCCACTAAAATAAAATTATGTTCTCTCTTGAACCAAAAGATTTTGCCGGGAAAAGCTGAACATATTATTTACCTCAAATTCAACTATTTTTTATACCGATTCATCAGCGGGAACTTACAAAAACTTTAAATACGCATATTTTTTTATTAGGTCTCCCCTACCAGTACCAGCCGTTAGAAACGTTGTATGAGAAAAATATGATTATTGTAACTGTTCGCGTTTATCTTTAAGGGTTTAATACTTTTCAAATGCTGCGGTATTCAACATAATCTACTTATGTCTGTATATTAAATTATTGACTCTTAAATAATACAAATTACCTGTAATTTGTATTAAAAGCTTCATTCGTTTACTTTTAATAGTTGGAAATAGTTAGGAAAAAAATCTGCTTCAAAGAAAATAGGAATTTGGGTTACTTAAGTCTAAATTATAGTGAAAAACATTTTACAACATTGAATAGATACAAAACAACACACAAAAAAAAAATAAACAAGTGGGATTTTTAGAAAACGCATAAAATACATTCTGCTGAATGTGTTTTTCTAATGCATATTTCTAACTATTTACAAACACAATTACAACTTCGATCTTGTTAACAAAAAAAAAAAATAACTGCACCTTTCGTTTCCATTAAGATTTTGTAAGATTGTTGTTGTTGTTGTTGTTGTTGTTGTTGTTGTTGTTGTTGTTGTTGTTGTTGTTGTTGTTGTTGTAATGATGTTTAAGCAAGAACAGAAAAAAATAACTTATTAAAGATAAGAGATCTGGGGAAATGAAATTTAAGTATTTTATTTTTGAAATTAGTTAAAGAATTCATATTTTGTTTAAGACTTCTTTTCTATTTTTAATACTTATTTTATGCTTTAGAGGAGGCAAAATGAAACACGCCCTATTTCTTCATCTATTATATGCATACAGTTTGCGAACAGAGAACTATGTACATGCAGCAGCGACTGTGTGAGACACTATAGAACGAAAATTATTTTATGATAAAGCTCGGTAAGCGTTTTCGGAAAAGTTCAGTTATAAAAGGGTGGGGGGGTGGGTCCAAAACCCCAAAAAATTATTTTATAATAGTTTAGGTTAAGTTAGATTGGAGAGATGTTCAATTCCATACGATGGTACACTTATGCCCAATGCGGCATGTTGTGTGCTCTCCCCGAAGATGTGGCTCCACAAAAAACTTATTCAATTAACCGGCCACGCCAATAAACCATTCTGTTCTATTAATTTTCTTAGGCCCCTCCAATCACAGCCCTTAAGACATTCCAAGTTCAGTACGTTGTTCGTATTGGAAAATTGTTCTTCCAAGCTGACTAAAAGCTGGACAATGACACAGTTAGTGCTCTAATGTTTCCTCCTACTCCTCGCATGTGATCCTACATCAGTCTCTTAGATGAGACCGCATCTCCGTGTGGCCGGTTAATATGCTAAACAGTTTCCTGAGTGTTGATCTATTCAATCCTAGAATCTCTATAGACTGCTCTTGATTCAGATTACCCCAAACTCTTTGCATTTTTCCCCCAAACTCCCTAATGTTCTTCAATTTTCCATTGTTTGAGTTCGTTTTTGAGTCTCTAAAAAGGTTTGTCGCTTGGCAGTGTGATGTTATTCAAAGATGATTTCATTGTGGCAAGCCTGTCAGCCTCTGCATTTGCTGTTATACCTCGTTGTCTAGGTAAACATATTATCTGTAGATCAAAAGTAAAGTATGCGTATGAGTTTATCTCATTTTTACATTGAAGAACGTTCCGGTACTCAACTTCCTCCTTCATTAAGAGCTTGACAACTGCTTTGCTATCCCTGAATATATGGGCTGGCATCCTATCATTAATTTCCTTTAACCATTTAATGCTTTCCATAATGGCCATGATCTTAGTTAAAAGAACTACTATGATTCGCCGTCATCTCAAATGAAGACTTGTGGGAGCGTGCAGCAGAAATTCTCATTCGCGTAAAAATTGCCAAAAGGAAATGGAATTGAATCGGCCACGTATTGAGAAGGCCAAATGATGACACAACTAATTCGGCTATTGAATGGAACCCCCAATGAAGTAGAAGGAAGGGACGATCCACCTTGACTTGGAGAAGAAGAGATAAAGTCGATACCACATCAAAGATCGTTATGTGAAAACTTTGTTATGTCCCTTTATTCCAATATCGAACCATAGCAGTCGATATGTACATATATATGAATATCCGCCAGACGATCATGCCACAGAGTCTGCTTCCCGCTCGGTCATCATTTTTTGAACCGTCTGTATAAATATCGGTTCCTGGATTATTCTCCGCATTCCTACATCTCATTACGGTTTTAGGGTTGTGCAATCAACCAATACAAAAAACGAGCTGCATTGTACTCTGGAAGAGTGCTTCTTAGTTTATAACTATAAAATATTGGGTGACAAAGTTCAAACGAGTAGGTATGAGCTGCCTAAGAAAACGCATAAAATGGTATGGATGATCCTTGCCTGAAGGTGTGTGACCTAGCTGAGGTTATATGCATTTCACCTATTGACCAAAGTTGAGAAAGCTGTGCCGTATTTACTCACAATAGAACAAAAAGAGTGCCGTGAAGATGTTTGAAAAGAGAGTATTTGACGGATATTTCACCGCAATAGGGTCGAGTGGATTGAGTCGACTTGTAACCATTGATAAGACATTGGACAGGAATGGGAGTTTCGTGTCCAAAACAGACGAGGATAGTTCCATATGTATGTGTTTTTTTGTGATGGGCGTGGGATAGTTTTTTTATTAATTATCTGAAGGAAAACCAACCAGCGGCGAGTATTAAGGAGATTATGTTGAGAAATAGGGAAACATTTTCCCCAGTTGGTTGTATTTTCTCTCTTAGGTCGGCTAGTTTTGGAAGCACCCTCCTTTCGATTTCTGACGGTGGAAATTGGTTTTTTGGTTGGTTGGTTGGTTGGTTGGTTGGTTGGTTGTGTTTGGTTATTTAGTTGGTTGGTTGGTAGGTTAGTTGCAGACTTGGATCGAACTCATTCAGCAGTTCGTTTTTAACACATACCTATTATCAAACCAGTTTAAATTATGTGGGTTTGATTACTGGTTTGTGTTAGAAACGATCCAAGTCTAGTTGGTTGTAAACTTGGAAAAAGCTCATTCAGTACCTCATTTTTGACACAAACTAGACTTGGGTCGAACTCGTTCACTAGTTCATTTTTGCCACAAACCGATGATCAAGCCCATTTAAATTATATCACAAACTTTTGATCGATCCCATTTAAACTACATGGGTTTGATCATTGGTTTGTGTCAAAAAAGAGATACTGAAAGAGTTCGATCCAAGTATAGTGGGTTGGTTGGTTCGTTGCTTGGTTAGTTGATTGATGGGTTGGTTGGTTTGCATTCAAGTAGAATCTAGATGATCAATTCACCGTATTCAAGTACTCTGATACAATGATTGGTACATTGGCGCATTGATATATCTTATAAGGTCACTTAAAACAATCTCTGGTAACTCGAAAAAAACGTCTAGTACATGGCTGACTAAAAACTTGTGTCTCGAGAAACGCAAAGCTGGGAATTCGCAATGAAAGTGGAAGACAGCCTCTTCTTTGCTTTCTTCATGGCAAATACGGAAAAACTCTGTATAGGACATGCCTACTCTTCTAGTTAGCATGTCTGTAGATCGTTTAGTGTCCCGTCATGACTGCGATGAACCTCGAAATGTCCCTACGACTTCTACTAACAGTGAACGTTATCGTTTTTTCATGTGAAACTTTTGTATTTTGTATGGAAAAAGCAAGACTTCACTTGAACAACATTTACTTCCCATTGCTTTAGCTTCACATTTTCTTAATAAGATCATTATAATTTTGAAAGTGGTCATTAGGAAAGTAATGATGCAAGTGCTAGTGCAGCAGTCCATGTCTGCTCATGTAGGGTAATGGAAAATGTTATTCGTCCGCCTGTTTGTCTATCTTCTAACAGATGTAATTGCAAGTTTTGAGATAAACACATCTCATTACTGGGATATTCAGTCCGCTTTGCTGTGTGTACTGCAAACCAAGATCACACACCACCACCACCACCACCACCACCACCATCACTAACATCTAAACGATCTATCGTTTAGAATTAAATGCCACATGATTTATCTTGTAGATTGATAAGTAGATCGATAAATTGCCATGTATCGTACAATCTTTTTGGTATCTCGTATTTTTTTCTTCTTCATTATTATTTATAATTTTTTTCTTCTTTGGCTAAAGTAATAATATTATAATTGAGAATAGTGCGCGCGCGCCTGCAATTACCCGCACCACTCGAGCGAACAAGATGACCAACCAACTAAAGAAGCCAACAAGGAAATTAAGTCAAATCCAATGGCAGTTTCTGAGATTTTAAACCTGAAACTTGTAAATTTTAATTCAGACATGGCCACCTCGCATGATACGCTTGATTTTAAATGAATGGAGAGGGAATAGAAAAAAAAATGCAATAAGCGCGTTTTGGTTGCTTTTGCGACGATATGGCCGGCCAAGGTATTTTTCGTTTTCTTAACTGCTGCCACAGACAGACGTTTTTAAAGTTCAACTCGAAATGAAACTAAATAAACTTGCATGTTTCAATGTTTGTCTGTCTGCCTGATTGTTGGCGCGTTTAGTTAGTTGGTTGCCTGTTCCGCTGTTTGTTCGCTAAGTTTTAGTTGTTTCAGACACAAAGAAAACAAAAATGAGAATGAAAAAAAGACAAGAACAAAAAAACAAAAACAAAAAAGACAAAGTAAGCGTGTTGATGTTGTTCAGGTGCAGACTGGTGCACTGAGTGGCTGGTAGTGTTGGCGGTAGCATTGTGCACCTGCATATTTCATATACTCTAATCTAGCGAGATAAAGCAGGATATTTACTAATTTAATAATACAAAAGCATTTAAATTCCTAATCATATCTCGTAAAAGCGGCCGCCTTCTCAATTCTCCAACTACTCAACTACTTACATACTACATTTGTATGAACGAACATTTTATTTTTCTACGGACGGATGGATGGACGGACGGACGGCATGCTTACGCTGCGATTTTCAGGTGGCCACGCTACGCAACACACTGCACACTGCACACTGCATAATCGAAGAGTATTAAAATGAAATCGAAGAAAAAAAAACTCCATTCACGTACACGTACGAGTACTATGCAAGTCAATTCAGTTGAATTCTTTTTAAACTATAATTTGGACCAAATATTCTCACCATTAAACAATGTATTCGTGTGTATGTAAAGGTTCGCACAAGATCGCCATCAACAGCTCCCACAGTTACAACACGCAGGCTTACGGCTTACGGCTTACAACAAGTGCTCTTCGTCCGCTGTCCGCTGTCCGTCGTGTTCATGTTCTTTTTAGATTTAGATTTTCTTGTAAAAGCAAATGTACGAGTAAAATTCCGTACGCCGCCGGAGCCGCCGCCGCCGCGTATCATCTCGTTGTAGTAGGCAACAAGCATCTCGTCTCGTATTTATTGCTCCTGGTTTCGTAAAGATTGTAGCAATTTGTTGGCCAACAAGTTTTAATATGTTCATGTGATGTTCATTTGTTGTTTGGTGGTTCGTTTCTTTTCTTCTTGGCTTTTTACGAGTATTTATTTTAAAATATATTTAGCTAAATATAACTTTATTTGACTATAATACACGCAACTATTTATGTACGAGTTTTTGCAAACACACAGGCAAAGCAAGAAGAGTTTGATGTTGATGTAAATAAAAAAAAAATAGAAAAAGAGATCTTATTTGATTTAGTCTAGATCCGATCGATTGATCAAACGATTTTGTCCAATTAATTGAACGAAAGATTTAGTCGATTAATCGATTTCACACGAGGCTGGCGAGATACAGAGTTATCAATTCCCCTTTTAATTTCATTACACTTGTTTTTTTTTCGTTCTACTCTTACTCCTAGTTTTAGTTTAGATTATATAAAAATATCTAAATGTGTAAAAGAGATTAGAAACAAGATTTGATGTTAATTAAAAAAAAAAATAGTTCTTGAAAATCCAATTCTACAATTCTGAATAAATTAATTGCAGACAAATTGTTGAATTGGCGGCTGCAATAAACCTACAGAGTGTTCCAATTTGATTAGCCCGCCATTTTAACAACAGCTGACAGATGACAAGTAAAAAAAATAAAATTGAAATGATTAAAATTTACTATAAAAATGGTGAAAATTTCGCGATCACAGTTTGCAAAAACTAAACTAAACTAAACTAAAGCATTTTTAGGTCATTGCACGCACGTAGGGGCCAAAATACGGTCAGGTCATTTCACGGATTGATTAAAAAAGATCAAGTACCCTGAAAATTGAGAGTACTTGCGTAAAGTTCATAAAAGTCTACAACAGTAGGCAAAGAATTAATGTCAAATAAGTATGTCCTAGTTTACACTATGCAAGTCTTATTGCTAAGCTCTTTGGAATGTAGAGAGAGAGAGAGAGAGAGAGAGAAAGAGAGGGACGAGGGGAAAAGAAACGAGTATGTACTTAGCTTCATGTACTGTCAATATGTTTTGCTTTCTCATTCGTAATGTTACAAAAAAAAAAAAAATACACACATCCATACACAAAACTGTGCATAAAAAATATGAGCTGAAAAATAAGACTTGCATTGTGTGAACGCCTATGAAAGTTTAAAGAAGGAAAAGTGAGAAGCTTAGTAATAAGACTTGGCTAGTGTGAACTGGGACTAACGCTGCTTTTGTAATCGCGCGTAAAAGTTGAACATTGTTAGAGAAAACTGAAAAAATAAGCAGATAAAAGCTGAAAGTTTTGCATTATAAAATCCTGTAACTCGTTCCTGAAAGGAATGTAAGAACTTTTAGAGCCGAAAAAATTTTTATCATCCTGTGAGTAAGAAAAAAACTACATTTGTTGGTAATTTTTGCAAGTTCATTTCAGTTTTTATATGAATATTTCCGTGTGTAAAATAGGACAACCAATATAATTATTAAATTTTTCTCGATGCGAGAGCTTCTTCTCACAAGTTACAAAAACTAGGTCCTGTTTCTCTCAAGTATATTTGAAAGAGGAATAAATCTAACCATATAAAAATCAAGTAAAGGTATTCATTCATACAAATGTTTTGCTTCAATTTGCTATCAAAATTATTTGTGGAAGTGTTTATGTTTTTACCCTTATATTCATAAAAAAAAAATAAAATGAATTTGAAATCCATTTTAGGAAAATTTTTTATGAAAAATTTGAAATAAAATACATTTCAAATTCATTTTAAATTTTATGAATATGGGGTGGTTAATGTTTATATTGGTTTATATTGAAAGTGCCAAAAAAATATAGATTTTCTCAGATTAACAAAACATAAGGTTATTAATTAAGGAGACATTTAATTTGTTGATTTTGCCAATAAGAAGCCCTTAACGACTTTCGCTAACACTTTTATTGCTGTTGTTTTACTCATTATATTATATGCTTTCATTAGAAATTTAGAAATGTCATGAATTTTTACGCGTGACTCATGCACTAGTCACGTGTGAGTCACGCATGAGTCACGCGTGATTCGGGGCTGTATTTATATAAAATAATGATTTAAAAAATAAAGCGTGTGATTTTAACAAAATTTCTCAGGCTTGTTAAAGAAAAACCCTATTTTTGGATTTTCCGTATCTGAAGTCATTCACGGATACACAATTCATCAGAAGCGTGCGTGAATAAAAATCCATAAATTTTTGCTTGCTTTGTTGGTTAAGCAGCGTTTATATGCATTTTGTTCCAGATTCGGTATGTCTTAACCAAACAAAAAACCATGTTTATCAATTAATTAATAATTACTTTTTTTACTTTTAAGAGAAGTAACACTCAGGCAATGAATGCCTACTGCTTTTACTAGGTGTTACCTTCTTTAGGAAAGGGATAATGATAGAGATGACAGGTGCTGAAGGAAGAGATAGAGGAAAGCTTCTTCTTTTATAACTCTGCTTTTTTGCACGTTTTTAATAATGCAGTGTTATGTGGGGGTACCCGTCTCCCCACTCCTTTACTCTCACGCATTTTTGGCAGAACATGCAGCTTGTTTAAGAATTGCTCCCCATCAAATTGATTTCTGAAGATATAGTAAAAATAATAAAAACTTTGTGTGTGGGGTACACGCCTCACATATATAATTGTATATGGGTGCTCAAAGAGCCACCCATATACAATTAAGTGACCCTCACTACTGTGATTGAGGAGATATGAATTGATTTGCGAAAAAGGGCCTTTGGCCCCACTGTGAAGCAGTGCAGTGAAGCACCTTCTCCGCCAGCAATTGTGAAACTGGTGGAAAAATTTATTTAAGTTGTTGGGTACAAATTAGTGATTTAAAGAATCGACCTCTTGCACATCACTTAAGAACAACAGAAAATATTGCTATTGTAGCCCATAGTGTTGAGGGAAATCCCTGATTTGTTCATTTCTCGTCGATCTCCTTTCATATTGGGCATTCTTCAAACAACAATACATGATATTTTGCTTAAAGACTGATGTCTACCTACCGACCATAAACAACGACGTGTCTTTGCTATTGGGTCCGTGAAATCCAACAAATTTGTACGGAATTTCATGAGTGATGAAGCCCATTTTCACCTCGGAGTATACGCTTGCAAGCATATTTATTGCTTTTTGGGCTTGGAAAACCCAAGAATTACTTTGGAAAAACCTCTCCCTACTGTTTGGTGTGGTTTTTACTTAGGCGGGTTCATAAGGCTGGAGCAACTGTTACGGTGAATGGATTGCGCTATAGAACGATTATCCGGTATTCACAGAAATTAAATTTTTAATTGTATTTATTAATTTGAGTGGAAAAATTTAATTACTATGTATTATCAAATTGTTTATAGGTGAAAATTTAATTAAATTTTTAATTGATATTACAAATATTTTAATTAATATTACAAAATCATTCATATTACTTTTTTCTGTGTTTGAAGACACTGAAGTGGACTAAGTTTTCTTTCAACAAAACCACATGGTCAAAAGTTTCCTGACCGTGTGATTTCTCGAAGAGGTCGATCACAATTGGCCACCTTTTACACATTTTTGTTGGTGGAGTTACGGGGAAAGAGCAAATGTATTCTAATGATTCACAATCGATTCAAGACTTCAACGATGGAATTTCTAAAGTTACCGCGAACATGAAAAGAATATGTTCGTGCAAGTGTAGCGTAGTTGTGGCGGCCATTCGCTGATGTGGTGTTCCCTTAAAATTAAATAACCATCCAGTTGGTTTTTAATATATCAAAATGAAAGCTCTTATTGGAGGAGCCTTTACTTTAATTTGTTTGGTGAAAACAAATGTTAAGCAATAAATTTCCATTGTGCATCACTTGTTGGTGTCAATTATAAAAAAGTGTGAGTGTGTGTTGGTTTTTTTTTTTGGGGGGGTGGGGGAAATTGAAAAGAAAAGCTTTGATATGCGTCTGCGGTTAAGTGAGTGCGTGAGTGTAACTGCGTGTTTTCCTCAAAAAAAAGCACAAAAAAAGAAATTAACTAAGAAATCTGTAGATTTATTTCCTTGAGTCAAATCAAATAAATTTCGTGTGCTGCTATTTGTCGTCTGGCTTTTGCTTGATAACATTTTCACTTTAATATTGACCGCCTTTATTTTGAGTTTTTTTTTTTTGTATTGAACAGCGAATTTCATTTTTATATATTTTTAAAATTTTTAGGCTTACACTTGAATATTTTTCCTTTTGATTTTTTTTTTTTTTTTTTTTGGTTTTCATGAACTTTTTCTATGGATTTCAGCCATTCATTCATTCATGTGCATCGGTCACTCAGAGTTTTATAAATTTTTTTCTTCTCTTCTCGTTTTCCATGAATTGATTTTCAAGTGGCTCCGCTAAAAGGCCAATCTTTTACTTCGTTGGTATTTCCGATAAGAGAAATGCTGGCAATGGCCATATTACAACACTTTGCCCAACAATTCATTTAGCCAGTCAGCCAACCATATAGATATTCACTCCACTGTATATTTGTTTGTCTGTCTGGCTGTCCGTCCATTTATCACTGTTTATCTGGTCACATGAGCGTCCGTGTGTGTACATTTACCCCATTTACGTCTGAGAAGATTTCACAGGTATTTTGTTGATGCAGCAGCACAGCATACATCATCAATACGAAAGTAATGAAGGAATAAATGAATGACTTTCATCAGTCTAGCTATTAATGAGTTTATACACATATTAAAATACAAAAACCTAAACCAAAAAAAAAAATCAATTGTATGTCCCAGTTGGCCACGTCTTTAAGACATCTTTGACGACGGGTACAAGACAGTGGTAAGTCGTATAAGACATATTGAAGACAGCCCCATGCTAGAGTTCGACCGATTAATCGGCTTCGGCTTCGGCCAAAAATTGGTAATCGGCCAACATTCGGCCTACGGCAAAAATCGGCCGATTAGCCGAAGCCGAATATTTTTCATTCCAAGCTTGAAAAATAACATTATTTTTGGTCGTTGTTCGCCGACAGTTTCTATTGTGTTTAACGTTTTGAAAGGGTTGCTTTGAAATACAACCCTGTTGCTTTCTATTTTCATTTACTTGGACGTTCTTGTGAGTGAATCATATGAAAAAGCAATCTAGAAATTGCAAAATAGTTTTATTTTTCTTGTTATGTATTCAATAGATATTACAGCTATTTCAGTGATCTCAAAAACTGAAACTTTTTTCTTAATTCATATAAAACAAGTATCATTTTTAAAATTTAAAACATTCGGCTTCGGCTTCGGTTTTGGCCGAAGTTTAGGATTTTAGCCGAAGTTCGGCTTCGGCTTCGGCCAAAAAAAACGCCTTCGGTCGATCTCTACCCCATACAAATCGTCGACGAAATTTTCATACAAATGGCGCTGAGATCACACAAGGCGAGATGGGCGACAATGTCGCTCAGATTGTCCTCAACAAAGTTTTATTGAAGACAAAACGATGGATATTGTCGCTCAGATAGTCATGAACGACGATTTCCTTTAAATTTTCGATTAGAAAACCTAATGAACAGGCGACATGTCGTACGTATGTACATTAATCGTCGAAGACAATGTCGTCTGTGACGATTTGGCCAACTGGGGTTTGTGTATAAATATGTATGTATGTGCATATATTTTTAAGGAATTTAAAAGACAAATACGTGCTGCCTTAAGATAAGAGAGAAAAATGTAAATTTTGTTTAAAAGTCATCGATGGAAGAATTTTGTTCATGTTCAAACTTAAAATGTAAATGAAAAGTGAATCATGGATTTGTTTGATGTTTCTTTTGTTTTGTTTTTAGAATACGAATGACAATTTTTAGAAATAAACTAATTTTTCTTTTTTGTTGTTTTCTAAAATGCAACATTTTGTTTTTTGTTCCACTCTACTAATCCATTTAATATTTAGCTGGAAAAGCCTTTCAGACCACATTTTTGTTCCCATTAAATTTTTGTACGTACATACTCGTATTAAACATACATATAAATTTATGGTTGAACACAATTTACAGAAATAAATTTAATAGGACTAAGGAACGATTAGGAAACAATAAAAACAATAGACACATTCTCGTAAGTGAAATTAAATTCACTCAATTTTTAATTGTTTATTTTCATTAATTGGTCGGCCAACTGTTAATTGTCATGGCATGGGATGGTTAACAGGCGTAACGCATTTTATCAATAATAACCTAAAATAATGGGCCGGGAGAAGGGCAGGAAAGTGTGTGTGTGTGTGTGTGTGTGTGTGTGTGTGTGTCGGCAGCAAAGATTTAAAACACATAAAAGCAATAATTCCTAGAATGATAAACTACAAATCCGTTTTCCAACATCCCCCAGAAAATAAACATAATCACTCACGCACACACACACGCTCACTTTGCAAAATAGGGCTGAACATTTCGTTGGTAGGTGTTGCCAAAAATTGTAGCAATTTTGCATTAATGTCCTTAATTTATTGACAGCTAAGGGGCGGGCGTTCAATTTTGCCAGGATATTACAATTCTCAACTTGTGCTAAATTTATTTATTGCTGTTTGTTATTTTATTATTTGTTTGGCTTCAAATGTGGCCTAAAAATTATTGCATTCAGCTGTCCAAAATATTTCTTGTAAATCGCTTTTAATGAATTTCTGAATTTTATTAATTTAAAAGCACGGCTGGTTCTACATGAATAGCAAATCATCAGTTTAAAGTAGGAGCGGGCGGGCGGGAGGGCGTAGACGTGGCAGCAGATGCTAGTGGCTTTGTTTTTGTTTTCACAGAAAGTGTAACAGATTAGCGAGAATTTCTTTAAACTTCAAAAACCTCATTTGTAAAATATTTCTAAAACTGAGCTAATCTTTATAGATATATACAAACATAGATATATGTATATCTACTGTACGTGTGTATGTCACTGAACTCCTCCTAAACGGCTGGACCGATTTGAATGACCGATTTGTGTATGCGTTTGGGTGGCGCCCTGTATGGTTTAGATTCCTAATCAGCCCGGCAGATGGCGCTGCAATCGTTAACTGCCCGGTAAAGATTTTTTCGGTTTTTTTTTTGGTATTTTTTTAGTTTTGGAGCTTTTTCTTAGTTTCGCTTTTCGGATTTTTTTTTTGGTTTTGGGCGATTTTTTCGGATTTTTGATGTTTTTTCGTTCTGGCGCTTTTTCTTAGTTTTGCCGCTTTTTACGCTTTTAAAATTTTTTTCGGTTTTTGGCATTTGTTTAGATTTGGCGATTTTTTGCGATTTATTTTAGCTTAAGATATTTTTTAGTTTTGCCGCTTTTTGCGCTTTGACTATTTTTTTCCTTTTGGTGGTTTTTTAGTTTTGGCGATTTTTTTGTTTAAATATTTTTAGTTTTAGCGATTTTGCTAGTTTTCATGCTTTTTTATTTTTGCCGCTTTTTTCGCTTTTGGGATTTTTTTCGGTTTTTGGAGTTTTTTTTTAGTTATGGCATTTTTTCGTTTTAGTGCCTTGTCTTATGCCGCGTACACACTTTGGAATTTTGTGACATCGCAATAGCGTAATAGTGTGGTGGCAACGCTTGTCATTTGCTATATTTTTCATTGTATGGCATTGCTTTCCATATAAAAAAAAACATAATGGGAACAGTGTTGCACACATTTTGGAAAATGACACCAAAAAATGACAATACAAGAAATGCCAGATGTGTACTCAGCATTGGATTGGCCCTCTTTTTTGCTTTTAATTTTTTTTTTCGTTTCTTGGCGTTATGGCGATTTTTCCGTTTTTGGCGATTTATTTTAGTTGTAGATATTTTTTTTTGTTTTGCCGCTTTTTTCCGTTTTGACGATTTCTTCCATTTTTGGCGGTTTTTTTAGGTTTTTGACGACCTTTAATTCTTATGGTGGGTGATATTTTTTACATATGAGCGATTTATTTTATTTTTGGCGTTATTTTTCATTTAAGCGTTTTTTTTTAATTTTTGGCAATTTTTTAGTTTTAGAATTTTTGACAATTTCAAGAGTTTGCTTCTTACAATTTTCAAGATACAGCCAGGTGCCAAAAGTATATTAACGAATAGAAAACCATTTAATTTTGATATTTTTTAATTTCTGTAGTCTGCATAAAAATACAGCAGCTTTGAACATTTCAAGTGTCTATATACATATGTATACCAATTGTCTGTATATAACATGAGGATTTCAATATTTTTTGTTGCACGCCTTGAACGTTCAAGCAGAAACGTCCGATTGAAACACCCGTTATACATATATACAACAATGCCTTATTCATAAAAAAATATTCTGTTTTATAGTGGTTTTATAAAACAAATTTTGTATGGAAATCTGTTTTATAAAATTTTTTTTATGAATAAGGCCTTTAATATATAATCGAGAACAAATAACGAGGAAGAATAGAAATATTACAATTAGTAATAAGTTTAAGACTTGTTAAGAAAAATGTAAATGTAATGAACAAAACTAATTCACGTATGCTATTTCCATGGAAAAATTTGCGTTATCAAACACCAAGCAAGTGCACGCCGATAACGAAAGTGGTGGGAGCTTTACTCAAAATCAGTCTATTGTTTCTTTTCCATTAGTATGAGTATCTTTCAGAATAATAAATAAAATTTTTATTGGCATAATTTGTTTTTAATTGCACAAACTGTAGCCTAATTAGATTAAAGATTGTTGAAAACTTTTATTGAGATTTTTAATTCCAAAAGCAATCGATAAGACGGCGGCGGCAATACTAAAACTAAATGATTTATTTTATCGATAAAAATTTTAATTACAAAATTTGTGATTGCTTTTGTTTTATTACACTTTATTGAACTTATATTGATAGTTTTTGAAATCCAAATCATTTGTTATCAGGGTAATAATTTGTAAAATATTTTGAAAGATAGTTTTTGAAAGCCTTGACTTTGATTGCAAAATCTATTCAGTGTCCGTCCGTTCAGTCTCTGAACAAATCTCTTGGTAAAAATAGTGTCAAGTGTAAATGTCCTTAGCACTATGGGAGTCTTTGTTTCAAACTTTGCCGCCTGTGATAATAGAAAAAGTTTATGATTTATATGTATATAATCTTTCCCTTTAATATTTTTCAAACAATGGCTTATTAGTTTTTTACTTTTACAAAACAAAAAATACAAAAAGATTATTTATGACGAAGCAATTATGATTATGATTTTGATTATTCTTTTTTTGAGTCAAAACATAAAATTGATTAATGGGCATTTTGGTTTTTGTGTAAATAGAACAGTTTTCTTGAAAAGATTAAAATGATTTACACGCAAAATTGTAATTTTCATTGACCACAAAACAAAACATGCGCTGCGCTTTGTTTTCAAGTTTATAAAATATTTTTAGAAACCCATTTCAACTCTGGAGTGTCATTAACGATGCCAGAGAGAATACCTGTTAATAAAAACAAAAACAAAAAAAAACAATGGAAAAATTTCAAATATCCTGGAGAAGTATACTTTATGATTATCACTTTTGTTTAATTAACAAACTTGGGGGGGCCACAAAAGAAAAAAAAACTGTCAACCGCATACAAAACAACTGTTATGAAAATGAATTTTCCAATGAAAAATACCGACTCTTAACAAAAAAAAAAAAAAAAAGGATAAACAAATTGGTTTCCACTAGGAGAACACACCAGATGATTTTTTTTATTTTTTTATTTTTTTTTTTTTGTGTTTAGGCCTTAAATGTGGAGACGACGCTTTAAGCGGCAGCAATTATAATATTTCTTAAATTTATAATTTAGTTGTTATCTAATCTACAAAGTATCGTTGGAAATACCCAAACGAACGAACGAAACGAGCGAGTACGCACTTATTTATGCATATGGCTTTTCATACGACTAAAACAAATATTTATATTTATATTTATATTCATTTCATTCTTATGCGAACGGATAAAGGCACATGTTGTTCTCTAACTTAATGAATAAATTCCCAATGGAGTCATTATTATTATGTACGAGTATGTATATCCTCCAAAAACCCAAAAAAAAAAATAAAAATACATTAAAAACAAACTTAGTCAGGATGACCTTCTGCTATAAATTGAGTTTTCAAATCTAATAAAAAAACTTCATCCCAATTCCGTAATATTTTCGTCTTGGCCATTAAACCTGCTTCAAAAGAAAAGGAGACGACCGGTAGATGCTCGTACATACTCGTACATACATACGTGTATATGTTTTATTTTATTTCTTATATTTTTTAATTAATAACAACACACAAAATTGATTCTACTTTATAGGAGTACGGTTATATTGCAACATGCCACACACACATACATACATACGACATACATACGAAATACATACATATATGTATACAAATACACTGACATCATCTCTCTTACAGATAAAGAAATTAAAGGCTTAATTTGTTAAACAAAAAAGGCAATAAAAAATAAATAACAATGGCAACACTGCTGGCAACTCTCAGCTTTCATTACAAAAGATGTTGCAACAATTTGTGCTACGATGAATCAAAACAATTCACGTATTCCATTTGCATTGAAAATTTTTTATATAAAGCTACGAGTGAGTAACTCCGAATTTAGAAAACGTTTGCATGAAATATTTATGAAAACAAAATGTAGTTTATTTTGTGGTCCCACTAAGTATGTAAATTTATTTCACATTTTTGTTTGTTCATGGAAAAACATGGTCACACTTAACGCAAACAAAATATTTAATCAGTGTCAGAATATAAAAACTCCCAGAAATTTTAGTATAAATTTTAAAGATAGTTTTTAGAGTTTCGTACCCAGAATATTAAAGGGTGTTCTAAAGCGCGCAACAAAACATGTTGAAATCCTATTGTATTACACAGACAATTGTATATAGACACTTAGAATTTTCGAAATTAAAGGGTATTCTATCATTTAATGTAATTTTGACTACTTGCTGTATCTTGGAAACTGTCAGAGGCAAACTCTTGAAATTTTCAAAAACGGTGAAACTAACTAAAAAATTCAGAAATCGTCAAAACAAAAAAAAAAGGGTCAAAACTTAAAAAATCGCTAAAACTAAAATAAATCATGCAAAACCGAAAAAATCGCCAAAACGAAAAAAACGTTAAAACTAAAAAAACGCCAAAACCGAAAAAATCGCAAAAACAAAAAAAAAACGCCAAAAACCTAAAATATTTCAAAAATTAAAAAAGGCTTCAAAACTAAGAAAAATCGCCAAAACCGGAAAAAGTTTACCGAGGAAATGCATCTAGACGTACTAAACCAGCAACAAATATTTTTTTAAAATTTATTTTCGTTTTTTTTTCAACAAAGTTCCAAAATATTCTTTAACTTTGAAGTTTACTTTGAACATCCAGTACCAAATGATTTTTGTGTTTTATGGACATTGTTAGTTAGTTCGAAATAAATTTCTTTAGCAATTCTTATTCCAGTTGTCGACATCGACTTCACTTTAAGACAATAACAAAAAAATTGGCGCTTATTTACTCGCTCTCGAGAGCAATTTTGTGCAACTGATAATCTATTTCCGTTCCCTAAAGTCTAGAAAATACCTTAAACCTGCTCACAGGAGTCATTTGATTCCGACAGCGGGTACACAAGCCTCAATTTTTTGGTATTGCGTTATAGTGACGTCGATGTCGACAAATGGAATGAGGGTGATTGTAAATTGCAAAAAACATCACAATTAAATGCAAATATGTAGTAAGCCAGCGTGCAGGTGGTTAGTACTTTTTTACAGGGCTAAAGAGGATAAAAATATAAAGTTGGTACTATTTGCCTAACTCTAAACTCTTCTAAAGTAAAAAAGGTTAGAAATGAGATTTGAAAGAATACAATTCTCTCCCAAAAAAGCTTTCAAACACGTTTTGGTATATTTTTGGAAACTCAAATTTATAAAGGGTAGTTCTCTTAGGTACTTTTTGATGTAAATATATTTTTTGTATGTATGTATGTATGTATGTATGTATGTATATAAACCGAATGATTTAAAATTATTTTATTATTTTATTTTACGAAACAAAAATTTATTAAGTTTCAAATGCAGAAAAAAGTAGTCTAAGTAATAGGTCCTTTTTGAAAATATGTAGTACTTTTTTAAAAAAGTACTTTTTCAAAAAAATTACTTCTTGAAAAAAAAACTGTGAAAATTTTAGTACGCTATGAAAGAAGTACTTTTTGGAAATATGTAGTAGTAGTCTTTGTAAAAAGTACTTTTTGAAAAAAGTACTTTAAAAAAAGTAGTTGTCTTTAAATACAATATGTACATAGTACTTAAAAAAAAGTACTTTTCTAAAAAAATAGTTTTTTTGTTAATAAACTTAAATAGTGAGTTTTCCGCCCTTATCCCTTTTAGTACATTTTTTATCCCCAAAAAGTATCTAAAGTTTCTAAGTTAATTTTTATATTAGTTGAAAGGAGCTCATAACAGGAATAAAACAGTCGGCCAAAAGTACTATTCTTACCCTATTCTAGCTTTCAAAAAGTACTTGAAAAGATAAATGGGTTGCCACAAAAGTACCAAAAGCATATTTTTTAAAATTTTCTTTTCCTAATTTACAAATCCGTATGTTATTTATTTATTTATGTGGGGTTTTGAATTTTACGTGTGTCTACCTTAGATCTGAGGATATAAAGTTATCATAGTAAACCGGCATTACAGCTTTTTATTCAAAAATCTTTTATTGGATTGATATATAGGAAGGAGAGCCTACATATACACCCTTATCTGGAATAAAAGGGAACATTTTCTTCACGTGAAATATTTTCCATGAACAAAAAATGGTGAACAAAATTTGAAAATATATAGTACACTGAATGACACAACAACAATGCAAAAATCCGCGTTTAAAACTTTAAGGAAAGGGAACACACATTTCACGTGAACTTTAATTCCCGATAAGGGTGATTATATTTATTTCCTTATAAGTTGGGTAATAAACGATTTTAGTTCAAATGTTTGTGATTCGTTCGAAAAGTTGGCAACACTATAAGCAACAGCTGTTATTGCCCACTGTTTTTTTTTTTTTTTTCTTAATAAGTATTCAAGATCAAATATTTATTTGCACAGAAATGCATAAAATGTTTGCTTTTAAAACATATTTTAGAAAAAACATTTAAAAAGTAAATGCATTGTGAATATCCTTATAACTTTTAAAAAAAATTAATTTTAAAATTCTATTTTCTTTTTTTTTTTTTAAATGTGTTATAAAATATATTGTTTTAAAAATCTACAATTACACTTTTTCCATGTAAGAATTTTAGGAATTTGTAGAATTTTTGCACGTGTATAAATAAAATTTCTTGGATATGCGAGTATGTATCTTGGCATGATATCGAACATTCAGCTCTTAATTGATCCTCAAACGCTGTATGATTTTCGAGATTCCTTAATGTTAAAGATCTCCTCCTCGCCGTCCGTCATTGAGTGGAGTTGGCTTAGCACTATAAAAAAGCATAAGCAAAACTGATGCTTATCAATTTATAGATTGTTGCTCTGATAACAGATAAAATATTTTTAATGAATTCTTTCATCTCTTTGGCCTTCTTCATTGATTTTCCATTTGCTAAGGCCGTAAAAATAATAAAAAAAAAAATTAAAATGAGAATAAAAAACTCTAGACCATAAAGAATTAATAGTTTGTTGAAGAGTCAATTTTGAGCGCTGTGTGGGTAATTTGTGTTTACATGAAATTAACGATAGATCTAACTATTTAGATACAAAATATGTATGTATATAGTTAGAAAAATCTGCTCACTCTTGCTTTCGCTTGTTTTTTTATTATTATTATTATTATTATTATTATTATTATTATTATTATTATTATTCAGGCGTTTAATTTTGCCTTCGAAAGACATGGTGGGCCACCAACGTTTAATATTTTTTATTCTTATTGAGTGAGTGTGCTTGCTTGGCAATTTTGAGCGATGTCTCCAATATATCTTCATCATTTTGATAATTTCCATTTTTTGTTTTAGTTAAAAATTTTTATTTTTGGCCAAGTCAATCATGTATTCAATCATTTCCAAAATAAATTTATCATAAATACCTCGAAACACTGTTTTAAACTTTTTTTAAACGAATGAATGTGTAGTTTTTTGCTTTTAATAACAACCGTCCAATAAATAATTTAAATGAAAAACGTTAAATGAAAAAAATTAAAAAAAAAACCAAGAAGAGTGTTGCCGCCCCTTGTATCTTAATTGCTCAAAAAAAAATACTTTGGAATTTTTAATAAGGTGCCATCGTAGCGCAGAGAGCGAGCGTAAAACGTTTTTTATGTTTCCTTTTTTTTTCCTTATGTTTTTGTATTTCATTGTTACTACGGCGAGCTGGACACATTTTAGTGCTTCTTTCAAGTCATCCTGGGTGATCTGTCAAAATAATGTTATAATAAAATGTAAGTCCAGCACATTCATAAAATATAATAAAAATTCAAAATATGAAAACAAAGCCGCCTTGCCTGCCTCTTCTTCGGCTGCACTGAATAAGTAAATATGTAGTATGTATGGTAAGTACATATGTAGGAACATATATAGAGAAACCGTCAAAACTGTAGAACACATGCCCCGCAGGATATTCGATACCTCCGTATTTATAATTTGTTTTCCAACCAAAAAGCCTCCAGACAGTTTTTTTCTTTGCAGTTTCATTTTCTTAACTTAAATTTAAAAGCGAAATAAAGGAAAAAACTTATTTTTAATTTATGTTTATTTTGACGTTAAATTTTAAAGATGTATGGCTATTTTTACTAATTTCATTACCCACCTCCCCAATGAATACATAAATTAATTTTAAATGACATACATACATACATACGAGTGCTTACAGATACATACATATATACATACGTCGATACTTTGTTTGTATTGGCAAGTTCTTGTGACTAATTCCAACTGAATTTGCATAGTGGAAATGTTTAAACTTTAAGGAAAAGCCATTAATTGTATTTAAGAACTTTATTTCACAAAAAATAAAATTCAAGCAGTCCGTTTTTATTAAAATATTCAAAATTAACATATTATTTGATCAGACTGTATGAAGACCGCGCCAACCAACCCCCAGGATAATAGATATTTCTTTGACGATTCTAAAACTGCAAACTGTTTTAATTTTCCTCACTTCTAAATACTTACCTATATAAATTTAGTAAAGTGCGGACCCTGAAGGCTCACTTAATGGTATGAAACAGCTGATCGATGTTGTTATGTGAAAAGTAATGAAAATATTTATAGAGATGTAACCGGAATGTAAGAATCTATACTTTATTTTTCACATTTAAATTACATGGGTTTGATCATAGGTTTGTGTCAAAAATTACCGGCTGAATAAGTTTGACCCAAGTCGTCTACTTTTCACATAACAATATCGATCAGCCGTTTCCTGCCGTTGCAGTTACATTGCATTATATTCGGCTAACTGGGCCTTAACTCGCACACGAAGGGTTCCCTACGGGCACTACATATTAGAGATCGACCGAAGGCGTTTTTTTTGGCCGAAGCCGAAGCCGAAGCCGAACTTCGGCTAAAATCCTAAACTTCGGCCAAAACCGAAGCCGAAGCCGAATGTTTTAAATTTTAAAAATGATACTTGTTTTATATGAATTAAGAAAAAAGTTTGCTTTTTTGAGATCACTGAAATAGCTGTAATGTCTATTGGATACATAAGAAGAAAAATAAAACTATTTTGCAATTTCTAGATTGCTTTTTCATATGATCTCCATATGATCTCTCACAAGAACGTCCAAGTAAAAGAAAATAGAAAACAACAGGGTTGTATTTCAAAGCAACCCTTTCAAAACGTTAAACACAATAGAAACTGTCGGCGAGCAACGACCAAAAATAATGTTATTTTTCAAGCTTGGAATGAAAAATATTCGGCTTCGGCTAATCGGCCGATTTTTGCCATAGGCCGAATGTTGGCCGATTACCAATTTTTGGCCGAAGCCGATTAATCGGTCGAACTCTACTACATATGCAATACTATAACAACTTTTTAGTTTTGGCGCTTTTTTCTTTTTGGCGATTTTTTTTGTATTGACGCTTTTTTAGTTTAGACGTTTTTTTATTTTTGGCGATTTTTTTGGTTTTTTACAATACATACTTTGAGTTTCAAGCGATTTTTTTAGTTTTGGCGTTTTTTAAATTTTTTGCGATTTCTTTTGTTGTAGTGTTTTTTTATCTGTTCAGGCGTTTCTTTTCGTTTTGGCGATTTTTTTTTTAGGTTTTTGGCATATATGTATTTTTTAATTTTTGGCGACCTTTTTAATTTTGGTTTTTTTTTTTTTGCATTTTAGCGATTTATTTTATTTTTACTGATATTTTTTATTTAAGTGCTTTTTTAATTTTGGCCTTTTTTCTTTTCGGCATTTTTAGCGTTTTTTATTGCTTAAAATTATTTTTAGCTAACAATTTGTTTGTTTAAGTTTAAAGCATAGTTTCGCCTTCCCAACGATGGAGTTGTTAATTTAATTTAATTCTAATATTTTAATAGTTTTAGTTTTACTACATTTTGCTTGCAACTATGAAGCAAATAATACTTGAAAATATCCTTGCAATTTAGCAACTGAAACTAACAGCGTTTAGTTGTCAATTGTCATACGTAATAACATTTTGGCAAAATGGCAACGCAACTAGATTTCGTTGCCATTCATAATTCAACCACAAATTAAAGGCCTGACCCAAGATATCGACAACGTTGGTTGGACTTGTCGCACACTTACATTTGAAACAACAACAAAATATTAAAATTTGTTTTTTTTTTTTTTTGAATGTAAGTGTGCGACAAGTCGAACGTTGTCAACATCGTGGGTTTGGCCCTAAGAGTTTTTATGCATCACTTGAATAAGGAATTCTTATATTTTAAAAATTTAGATCCATGTTTTATTGCAATTCTAATAAATTTAAAAATTTTAGTTTGAAATGAAAAAAATTGGACCCGCAAAAGCTCTTAACACTTGAAAAATTCGTTTAGAAATTAAGCGGTAAAGCCATCCTATATAATCCAGTGATATTATATATAAATGAGATCGTTTAATCCAGTGATATTATATATACATAAATTAGATCCTATAGTTCCCATAAGAAGCATAGGGCCTCAAAGGTTCTGGTAATCAATTGGTTTACGATGAGTAGCTGGTTGGGCTTCCGCATCGGATACTGGAACTGAGACTGCCAGCATGGCCTCCTTATATCACGTTTATAAATATAGCGAGCCACTCGTTAAAAGATCTGACGCCCGCTTCCAGCCACATCCAGCATGTGAAAATAGTTGCTGGCAGTAGTCGGTTGGTTGTTGGTTATTTGAAGGCGTCAATCACTCGCCTTTGCGTTCCAATTAACGCAGGCAATTAGAAAACCCTCTGAGACTCTCCACTCGAAACCGCTGATGGTCCGCAATTGCTTTAGCAGCTGCTCCGCATATCTACGGAGCTTTCCACTATCCGCAACCTGTGGACGCACTCGGTAACATTCCTCTCGACCGGTAGTGATGCTGAGCAGCATACATTTTTTATTGCCTCCTATAAAGACTCCTTTATATCAAATTGCTTTCCGTCATCGTATATTTTTCAAACAGGCCACTTCCAAACTTTTTTCATTATGTTAAGAGATCCGGAGAATATGGAGGCCAATTTAGAACTATAACTCTTTCATAAATAACAGACCTTAAGAATCGCAACAGTTAATCGGCTTTTTTTCTAAAACCATATCTGAGCAAATTTCTCGTTTTCAAAAAATTAATTATGGTCCTGCAGATGTGCTTAAAAAATAATACACGACAATTTTCTTTCAGATATCATATTTGGGAGTCTATATAATAAAAAAATTTAAAAAAAAATATAAAAAAAATATTTCTCTTGTCGGATTTAGTTTTCTAAAATCGTGTGGTTTCAAATCGATCGGTTTACAGAACAGGGCCGAATAACTTTAGCTCCAGGGCAAGCTTGAGCTTTTAATTAAGTTAAATTAAAAAAAAAAACAGATGTTTATCTCAACGCACAGACGCCAACTCTCGGCAAAAGCAAAATTCCAGAGAATATTCATTTAATGGAAAGAAAGTATAGAGTTACAAAAACGACTACTGGACTAACAAAAAACGTACTTCACTAAATAACTGCCTGAATGGCTAATAAAAGAATAAAATAAACTTTTCAATAGTCATGTTAAAATATTTTATTGGAAACTGTCAACATTTTTAGAAATAATAAATTTTTTATGTAAAATAAGATGTTTTCAGATCTGATACGATCGCTCACGTACACTCGCACACATAAATTTACGCACCTTCTTCAATCAATTGACAATTTCCATATCTCTGTCTCTGTGTGTGTGTGTGTGTGTATTTATGTTTGAGCGTATAAATTTACGACTGTGGACTAAATGAAAAACGAAATCAAAATTTATGTTTTTATAATTGGTGTCCAAATTTTTGTGTTCTTATCTCTGTCGAAAACAACAACAACAACAACAATGACAAACCAATGGCCCACAAAAGGCAAACAAAAAGAATAAAAGCTTTTTCCAATGCCGTCTGTTTTGCTGTTGCTATCGCCCCCCTTCCAATTACTTCTGACAAAGACTCGTCATCATCTTCATTCTCTTAATGTTTTGGGTGTGTGTGTGAGAGAAAATTTCGTTCTTTTTTTTTCTTCCCGTAATTATCGACATTCTTTGTCAAATTAACCTTTAACTTGACAGTTGAGCCCAACACAATTAAATTATGAGTTTAAAAGTTGGGGAAAAAAAATCTTTTTTATGTTGGAAATAAGAGAACAGCTGGAACGCACAACGATAAAAACTGTTTCGGCCGATTGAAGGTTAAATGGAATATGGATCTAACTAAATGGAATTTGTTATTATCGTATAGTTGTGATCTATTTAGAAATATGCTGGCAGCAGCTGTGTGTGTGTGTGTGTGTGTGTGTTGTTACAAGTTTTTGGCCGTTGTTGTTGTTGTTGTTGTTGTTGTAAAAGTGTTAATGGGCTGCAACATTAGAATTGGTGTTTAACGTTTAAAACCGGGCTTTGATATTTATTTGCTTTGTAAAGTTAACAGGAAAAATTGTAATTGAAAAAACAGATTGATTATGTTTTACATAAAAACATAAACTTTGTATTAAGATTTTTTATTGAGGCAGTTTTTTATTTAGGTAAAATTAATTTAACAAACTACGAGTCACTGCAACATATTTGAAATTAACTAAACCCTCCCAAAATTTGCAGTCTTTGATTCAAGTCTCGATGGCTGCCCCTGTGGATGAGTGGTAGCGATGCTAGCCTCTCAAAACAGAGGTCATAGGTTCGATTCCCGCCATAGACCCTGGATGTTATCCGCAGACAAGTTGAGTTAAAAATAAAAGCTTAATACTCGTATATCGACAAAAATAAGAAAATTTTGAAATTCGCCTATATGTATGTATGTGTGTGTGTGTGTATGTAGGTGTGTTACCTTCCTCAGCCCGAGTGCATTTTGTGACATCGCAATCAAAAATAAAAGTGGGAACTAGTGGCAACGTTTGTTATTTCCGATATTTTACGCATCTGATATAAACAGCTGTGAGAATAAGTTGGTAGCATTGCAGAAACAAAAAGAAAATGTCAGCGTGTTGACATTTTGTTATATTGAGTACATCAGTTGGCCAGATTGCCTTGCACGACATTATCATCTATTATTATTGTTACAACTAATCCTCTATTATTTAGTTTTGTAGTCGGCAAGTTAAAGGAAATCGTCCTTCACGACAAACCAAGTGACAATGTTTTGCATGTTGTTATGAAATAATAATTTGGGATTTTTAGTGAGTTAACAAAGTTACATTACACTTTTGGCTTTGTTGATGACAATCTGAGCGACAAGTCATGTGTTCAATCAAACACATGAATATGTTGGCCTTATGTTGACAAAGTTTTAGGTGGCGCCTAAAACTTATAAACATGCAGAATCAGTTCGAATCCCAGCAGTCAATAATTTACATAAATGAAACGGAAAATACAAGTGAGCAAAAAAAATAATTAAAGTCGGGGGGCAAATCACGTCATTCGATACGACTCATAATTTGAAAATATTTCCATATAAACTCTATTGAAAGATTTTTAAATTACGAGTCGTTATCGAATGCCGTGATTTGTACTATTTTCTGTTGATTCACAGTGTCGCTCAATAACTCACTACCATTTTGTGAACGACAATCGTTATGCATTGTGGAAATTGTCGTTTTTGTCAACGATTTATTTGAGCTGTCTGCCGTCAATATGCCTTCCACTATTTTCTATTGTCTAGTACCCAAATGGGTCTTTAAGGTACCCACACATTTGCAATATTATTGTGCAATAATTGATTTTTGGTATATGGCACAATATATTGGATAAAAGTCTTTTGATTTATATTGTACAACATTTTGTAATGTATTGACAACATTGTACAATAATAATTACTTCCAATCACCAATCATTATAATAGACCCTATTCATAAAATATATTTTTGATTTATAAGAGCTTTTCACATAAAATTTGTTTTATAAAGCCCTTATAAAATAAAATTATTTTTTATAAATAAGGCAGTATGTATTTTTCTTTTTTTATATATCACTTAATTAAAAATTATTTCATATGCTTATTTAGGATTTTGTATGCATCTAGTATGTATTACGAAAAATCAATTTTAAAATTTCTTAAACGTACTTGTGTGTGTGTAGCTTTTGTTAACTTTTACATATACATATTGTAAGAAAAATTGCACCATATATTTTTTTAAATATTGTGCAATTTATTGAATAGATTGCAGCAAATTGACAATAATAATAGCAATAAAATACTCAATAATATTGCATAGTCTAGGGGTAGCTTAATAAAGGAGAAAGTGCAGAGAGGTCGAATGGTAAAGTGTTCAATTGTTAAGCTTAAAATTCGTTTCACAGCTGTGCTTTTGTGCGTTTTGTTAATTTTTATAGCATCATTGCAGCGTCTCTGGTGTTAAGTAGGCACATCATAGACGCATAACCGAAAATGCTGCTCCTTCTGTAAGTATGGGGTGGTATAAGTATTAGGGAATGAGAAGCTTTTGATGTTCTAAGCATGCAAATTCAGTGCAATGTTCGGTGGACTAATCACATTTTTCAAGTTTCAAAAGAAGCATTAAAGTACTTTGGTTTTCTAAAGCAGTGTAAGAGACACTTCAGTCCATCTGATCTTCTTACTATTTATACAAACTATATGCATCCGAAATGTGGCGCAAAAGCGTACCAGTGTCAGAAGGGTATTCAAATTTATTTATTCATGAGTATCGACGCAATGTGGGTTGCACCTGCTTGATCCAATAAAATCAGATTACTTTTTATTAGAGCAATCGCACCAGGCATTACAAAGAAAATTCGTTTTTTAGCCACACTGATAGTGTATGGAATAAACTACCTGCAGAGATTTTTCCTATCGCTCTCCAACTTCAAATTGAAAGAACACAGACTCAACTGCCTCTATATTCCTACCCACAACATATTTTCCTGATTTCAGCACAATGTACTGCGTTAGTGGGTCCATCTCCTAAGTGATGGTTCTTTTTAAAAAGAAAATATTAAAAATAAATTGTGGCAACATATTTAAATCCTTTAAAGTAATAATACACTGCACCTTTAAGGAATCATGAGTCATTGATTTAGTCAACGGAAACAAGAAAGATTCCTTTAAAACAAAATTTTTTAGTCACATGATGACAATTAAGTTTTTACGAGTATGTACGTACATGATTATATCCTTTAATCCCTGTAATTCTGTATCAATTTTCTTGTAATTGGTCGTCAAATAAACATCCATCATCCCCTGCGACAGCAAGGGTCTGCCGTGGCAGACCACACTGTGGCAAAGAAATGCTTTATTGCCACTGCAGCTAATTAAGAACCCACCCGACGTACAACACAATAAGAGGAGTGAGTGGGCAAATGATTGGACTAAAATAAATTAAAAAAAACTATTTTATAGCAAATATTTAGTGAGTTGGCACTTTTCTAATTCTAACAAAAACGAACAACACAAAGAGCATGAATGGCAAAAATCAGAGAGAAAATAAAGAAAGAAAAGGACATGGATGGAGTCAAGTCACTGACAAACATTCATTTGATTTGATACACATATGGCTTCCAATCAATAGTTGGTGCTTCTGCAACATTTGTTAAATTTCTGCCGTAGTTCTTTCTTTGTTCTTTAAAGTCAAAGTAAAAATTTACAAAAAAAAAACAAACACAAACAAATACTTGGCAAAAGTATCAAAAAAAAAAAAAAAAGTACAAAATAAATTTGCGGTTTCAAAAAAAAAAAAAAAAAGGAAAAGACAAATGGAAGCGTGGTCAATCAATGTATTGGCGTATGAATACAACAGCGCAGCAGGCCATCAAAAACCAACAATTCATTGTAACCTGGAGACATCTGTAAGGCTTCAGGATATCCGATAGTACTTAACAGGAAGTTGTTTGAATTAGTTGTGTAAATAATTAATATTTATTTTATTGCTTTTGCCTGATTTTTATTTGTTTCCTTGTTGCCAAAAAAAAAATGCATGGCAAATTAATTTGTATTTAAAATATTATTACAAAATTTTGCAAATTAACAAAATTGGCATCTGTTATACGAGTATTAATCGGTTTCCCTTAGAGCATCTGTGATCCCAAAAAGCTTTATTCATATGCATGTATAAATTGCATTAAATATTTGCTATTTTTCCATCACTATGGTTCCAAGGCTATGGTTTAACTAATTAATAAAGATGGTTTAACCAGCTCTTTCAGGAACAAGCTAACTGATTTTGTTAGAGCAAGGTTGGCCTTGGCTGAAGTAGTTAGCACGTTGACTACAAAACTGAAGGTCCAGGGTTCGAGCCCGGTATCTGACAGTCATTAAATAGCAAAGCGTTAGTGTAGGAAATTTCAAGTGATGAAGGCATAGTCACTGGTCACTGAACTATACCGACTTCAGCAGATACTAATCCTAATGTAACATCAGAGAAATAAAATAACCTATAAAAAATGGCTGCTAAACACAGCTTTAAAAATTTAATTCGCCTCATTGACACCAGAGGCGCTGCAAAAAGCAGAGTTTTAAAAGAATGAAGCTTTCCTCTATCTCTTACTTCACCACCTGTCCTCTCTATAACTATCCATTTGCTAAAGAAAGTAACACCTATAAATATTATTAGGCAGTCATTGCCTGAGGAAGTGCATCCCACATTGAGTCGATGAATGATGAGTCAGGCACCGAAAGGCTTCAGCGGCCTCCATTTTGGACAGATATAGGTGGTATAAAATAAAAAGATCAGATGGACTGAAGTATCTCTTACACCGTCTTAAAAACCCTAGGTGCTTGAGTGCTTCAATTGGTTGGTTAATTGCTGAATGATAATGAATGGCAAATGCTGCTGTCATCCCTGAAAGAGTGGATAAGATTGGCAGTTTAACACAGGAGGACATTTAAAAAAATTGGGAAAAGCGTAGGAGAAAGAAGGAAGAATTTATCTTACTTTCGCCAAAAATGATGGATTAAATGACACCATATCTCCGAGAGTAGGGAAAGTAGGTCACAAGTAAAGCTGCCTCCACGAAAGCCTTACTACCGGTCGTTAAGTAAGCTGTTGTACTCTAGATGCCTCACGAGACAGAAGTTTACCATACTTTCCATCATTTTGGAAAGCAAAGAATATATTGGCATTGAGCGGTAATTTGCAGGATTTTAAGCTTCTCTTTTTTCAGGGATTGGCGTAATATTACCAACCTTCCAGCACATTGGGAACTCTCCAGCATGTTTTACTGTGCTGAAGAGGTTAGCTCATTGATGTGCTACCGTCGAAGAGCACTCAAGACCAGTTCTGTAATATCATCCATCCCAGAATACTTGTTCATATTAAGTTCGGACAAAAGCCTTTTTCCTGCACGAGCTCTATATAATATCTCAGCTGTAGTGACGAATGCTATTTAAAGCTCGAACAGAGGCTGATTGCTTCCCGGCAAGTAGGAATATCTTATATAGTATATTTCAAGCAGAAGGTTAGCGTTATCATTCTCTAAAAGAGCCGGAATTGGAGAACTAGCATTATATTTTACTCTTGCTTAGCGAATCAGCATCGGCATTTTGATTATTTCGCCAATTACTGGCTGCTCCCTGCCTAGATCTAACTACGTTTTCTCTCTGATTTCTCTCAGTACTTAATCGGAATTCGTTCGGATGGTATGGAAGCTTTCATTCCCAAAAAAATTATACTCTAAACTATTTTTCCAATAGCATTGCCATCATTGTCAAGAAAAAATAGTTTCCAATTGAAATGTCAAAAAAAAAAGTTGTTGAGCACAGGGCCAGCAGGCCTTTTCGCAGATGAAACGCTATGAATTTCTAAAGCTGAAGCTCCATACCATCCGTTCTTTGCATATGCGTTGTATGCGTTTCTGTACGTTCTCTCCGATTCTAAATTCAAGTTACATGCAATGCGTCGTATGCGCAAGTATTTTTGTTGTTTTAATGCAAAAAGAGAGAAAATTTAAATTCACCGCACGAGCATTTGGCTATAAAAGAGAGCATGATGCATGCGACGGATACAAAAGTAGAAAGTAAACCCACTTTATCCGTCCTATGCGTCTATACGTTCCTTGCGTTTTATTCTGTAACTTGCCACATACAATTACCTTGATTAAATTTTTTGACACATGCATAAAACGCAACTACGCATTGAACGGATGGTATGTACATTCAGTTTAAGATCGGAAAGCAGGCTACGTGCTCACTTCATACTTGTCAAGGTGTGAAGTGAGAAAAAGGTCGAGAGCATTATGTTGGGTGCCCTTAAACACTCGATATAAGAGCTGGTCCATTCATTCACAAGTTTAGACTGGTGGTTACAGGAAGACAGGAAAGAAGGCTTTTAAATCTTAAGAAAAAAATTAACACAAAATTCCCAAAGAAAATCTAACGAAAAACTTCAATATACATATTTCTAATGAGTTCAAACTCTTGCGATAGTGGCAACTTAAAGAGTTTTTAAGCATCAAGCTTGTCATGACGAAATGTTGCAGGCATTTTAACATGTTAATGGCATAACTATTTCCTTTAATTACTTTAGAGTTGAAATAAAATGGAAACAATAATAATTATTACTTACTCGCGCGAGTTTTTACAAACCTTTAGGTTTTTTTTTTTTTTTTTAATCGCCCACCAAACAACTTAAGTAACATTCCAGACAAGACAAGACAAGACAAGACAAGACCGTCTCACATCAGTTGAAATGCTTTCAACACAATTAATTGTGGCCGGGTACAAGTAAGTACTGATGGATGGATGAATGGATGGATGGATGGATGGACGGCAATATGAGTATCTGTGTTGTATTTTTAATGAGCAAATGTGCAAGTGAATAAATGTGGAATGATAAATTTCTAAACATTAATAATGATGTCGACACTCAAATACTGAATAATGTGACGACGGATGACGTTGGTGATTGGTTGGTTGGTCGATTGGTTGGCAGGCAGGCAGGCAGTACAATTCGTAGTTGTGTAGAACGAACGAACGAACGAACGAACGGTTTCTGTCATTTAACAAATGTACAAAATCTATGAATTTGACAAATCGTTGACACTTTTCATCAGCCATTAAACGGTAGTTAAGTTGTCAGTCACTCATTTAGTCAATGTTTCATCAGTTTTGTTTTATTTTCCTCTTTTGTTTCATATACAGAACAGAAGTTCTGAAAAGGGTGCACACATTCATACTCGTATCAAATAACTTTCTAACTCTGTCTCTTGTCGTTTGTTACTTTCAGCCAGCAGCATCGTGATGATGATCGTCATCGTGATCGTGATCGTCATTGCTATCAACGTCAATGCAACAAGCAAAAACTGGCGTTTCATTATCTTGGCAGTTTATCAATGAAATGACAGACGTTTATACCTTTTTAGGGCGATAAATCAACAACAAATCATTGATCGCTTTTAGGAGTGAAAATACCAAAAACGAAACACACCTTTTGATAACTACGAGAGTACAAAGTTGATTGTTTTGCGCAAAGATCAATCGAAACAGGAGGAGGAAATCTTAACAAATTACGAAAGAAAAGAAAAAAAAAAACAATTATTATTATCACGAAATCAGTTTTAGTTTTCCTCAAATAACTTTCAGCCGAAAATTACACACTTATTTAAGACAATTTGGCCACAATTACCTTTTCATTTCATTCATGTGCCAAAGACGTGAGAAGGCCAATGTGGATATACGTGTGCGTGCGTGTGCGTCTGTGTGTTTGTGTTACTGGAGCCCTAAATAATTTTACACACACATAGATACAATCATAAGAGAGTTTTCTTGTTATTGTTGTTGTTGCTGTTGTTGTTGTTGTTGCTGTTGTTGTTGTTGCTGATGCTGCAGTATATTAGACCAAGTCGGTTGGTCGTCGTTACGGTCGTAAATTGTCAATTACTTGAATGTTGCATGAGATTTGGGAGTGTGTGTGGTTGTTGTTGTTGTTGTTGTTGTTGTTGTTGTTGCTGCTGCTTGATTTTTGTGGAAATACTCTAATTATCGCACAACATTTGTTAAATTGCCTTTGAGTGTCAGTCAAAGCTGCTCAGAACAGTTGGATCTCCTTTCTTTCCTTCTATCTTCATTCTTTTTTTTTGCATTTTTTTTTTGTTTTTTCTCTCATGTTGTTTTGTTATCAGGACCTTGCAGCTGAGATTGTCCTGGTCTTTTGTCATGTTGCATGCCGAATATATTGATTGCGACAAAGAGCAACAAAAAAAGTCTTCTTGGTAATTGAGCACTTTCACCAGAAATTTAAAAAAATATAAATTGCCAAGAGAGTTTCCTGTGCCATGAATATAAATGATTATATCAGTTATTGCCACAATTGGCAAAATTTCTGTTGCCAAGTCTTGGGTAAAAGATTTACAATTTTAAGCAAATATTTGCATTCAGATTCCTTGCATCTCATGACATATTTTCTAAGGTAAAAATGTATGTATCTATAAAAAGTCTTTCAATGAGAGGTTTCATTTTGATGTGATAAAAAAGTATTTTAAGCGAAACTATAGCATGTTTATTTATTTAATTGCAAAGAGGAGGAAAGTAGTATGTCACTAATAATGGAAAACAATACCAGTGCAGTGACCACTTTTCATGAAATTTTCCATCACCAATTCACACATTTACGACTGCATTTTCGCGATAACTTCTCCAATTCCATCTTTGAGCTCTTGATAGCGATAGTAGGCCATTAGAATAGATCTTATCTTTCCCCTATCCACAAAAGAAAAAAGTCTAAAGCATTTAAATCAATCACAAGATCTTGGTGGCCAATTGTGATCTCATTTTCGAGAAATTACACTGTCAGGAAACTGTTCATGCAAAGCAGAGACTAGAGCGTTACTTGTGAGGCACGTAGCGCCGTCTTGTTGAAAATAAACGTCGCCCACTTCAATATCCCCCAACTCCCACCATACAAAACATTAATCAAAGCTCGATAACACAACCCATTCACCTTAACAGTTGCCTTTAGCGGCATTTTCGAAAAAGGAAAGTCCAATGATTCCGACAGACCAAAAACCGCATTAAAGAGAATGGAGAGGATTTTCAACAATAATTCTTGTTCAAAATTATGCTTCTATTTGAGCAAAAACAAATAATGAAATTTTATTCGAACAAATATAAAACACCAACAATTGAAAACAGTACTCAACGTTTTTGAAATGTGTATCAGTGATCGGCAATGAATCGTTTTTTCGCTATTCACACAGACTCATGAAAATTTAAATATAAGTGAGTAGACAGCATTTAAACTCAGCTACTCAGCTAAATGCGACGACAACATCATACCACACTCACACTCATAAATCACCTCAGTTTGATTTCTAATTTCAGGGAAATACTTATACTACTCACATTGATTCAGCTCACTCAACGCATGCATGTATGTTTATTTCAAAGTTTAGTCATTAAAGAGTTTTGCAAGTAGTATACAATAGTAGTAAAAAGGGTTGTTTTTCAATTCGTTCAAAAAAAAAACGGAAAAAAGCAACAGAGAAACACATAACCTCATAATGAGAACTTTAATGTTCGTATGCGAAGTTCGCATTGTGAATCATACTTATTTTAGTCGAAATCAACAATGTCATAAATGTGGCTAAGTATGAGTTCGATGCGCACTTCAAACTCTCGAGTGAATATAATTCATAGATAACATTGCAATAAGTATGAGTGCGCATGAGTACAAGAAATTATAAGTCATGATTCAACTCTACTCACTTTTTCACTACTCATTGCTGTTCTCTGGTGTGTATCGTTCGCTCCATGGCCTGTTTGGCAACTAATTCTACATATATGTATCTGCATCATAAATGTCAAAGCATAGTGACATTTGGCGCCCAAGAAAGTTAAAATAAATTCAGTAAACTGCGACTTTGAATCGCACACAAAGGAAGGGTTCTGTACGGATGTAGTGGAAGTGGTGCCTATATAACCGAATGGTACTCGGTAAACAATTTTCGGTTTTTGGCGTTTTTTTTTATTTTTGGCGCTTCTTCTTAGTTTTGGTCCTTTTTCGTTTTAGGGATTTTTGTTTGTTTTTGGCGTCTTATTTAATTTTGGCAACTTTTTCAGTTTTTGACGACTTTTTTTAGTTTAAGCGATTTTTTTAGTTCTGTCGTTTTTTTTATTGGGTTTTTGGCAATTTTTTGATTTTGTTAATTGTTGTAGTCTGCATAAAAATACACTAAGTTTGAAAATTTCAATTGTCTATATATTTTTTTGTCCGTATATTAAATTAAGATTTCAACATGTTTCGTTGCTCGCTTTAGAACACCCTTCAATTTTTTAACTATCATATATGTATTTGTTGTTGTAGCGGCCAAAGTTTTACCTATGCTGTGAAAATTTTAGGTCCATAGCGCTTACGATTCTCGAGAAAACCGCCAGTGAGGGGCAGTTGACATTTGTAGCGAAAACAATGTAGGGTTCCTTTTCACTTTTGGATCCAGAACCCTAAAAATGGCACCAATTAAAGTTATCACATTACTTTTGCGCCACCTTGTATAAAGCATAAAAAAATTAAAAATGTCTTCACTGTCTTTTGAAGATATACACACTGGGCCTAATTACGACAGATTTTGTACTAGATTAAAGAAAAAAGAGTTGCAATGTTCTTTAGTCTAGTACAAAATCGTCATAGTTGTAGTCGAAATACGACACTCGTAATTATGTCCACTATGTACATAAGTGAGAAATTATCGAATCAAATCAATGGGCCTTATTACGAGTGTCGTATTTCGACTACGACTACGACGATTTTGTACTTGATTAAACAAAATATGCTGCAATGTTCTTTAGGCTATTACAAAATAGTCGCAGTCGTATAATACGACATTCATAATAAGGCCCATTATTTCGTAAAAATGTTCAAACTTGAAATTCTTCGTTAATCAAATTTAAAAAAAAAATTTAGAAAATAGGCTTTAGGTCAGTTAATTCTGAAAACGCCCTCGTAGCATTTATTTGTGTTTCGTGGCGCCATATATGTTTTCATTGTATTATTATATTTTTTTTTTTAATTTTATTGTTTCCATGGTTGTACTTTGTATACTCGTATATAAAACATACATACATATGTACGTCCATATGTATGTTTGTAATTTTTTTTTTATTTATGAATATGAACCTGTCACGTTGATGTGTTAATTAATTTGTCTATATTTCAAAAAAAAAAAAAATATGTCAACAAAATTCACGTTTTAATGGCCATTATTTGACAAAGAGATAAACGTAAAATAAAATATCAAATAAGTAAAATTTGCATAACTAAACCTCCTCACATCTTGCTGCTTTTGAGACAAATTCCAAAATGTCAAAATAAAAACAGGTAGTTCTCGACGACGTCAATACCCGTTCACTGTTAAATGGGTTTTTAAATATTTTCTGTTTAACTGACAGACGGACAGACGGACACAAATAAGCACTCATATTAGTTCCGTGGAATTTCCGTTTCAACTCTTTTTTTTATAGATTTTTATTTTAAAGTTGTGTTTTTTTTTGTTTTATTTTAGTAAAACAAACAAAATTATAATGATAAAGCTAGAAATTCCTCTAAATTTTATTTTTGATCATTATTAAGATTTATTAATAAATAAACAAATACCTGTATTGACGAAATAACACAAGCCATAAATTATAATTAAATAATAATAAAAATAAATTCGTGATTCCAGAATCCAGAATAGCTTTCAAATGGAGAATACCCATATTTGCTGAGCTACGACGAGTACATGAATGCGAGTGATGTCAATATGACGCACAAAATATCCATGCATCATGCAATTTCAGTGTAAACACATTTTTAATAAAAACAAAAACATTTTTCAAATAATAACATTCAGCTACTCTTTCAGAGTCTGAACACAATGTAACGATAATTTATTGCGGCGCGGTTTTTCATACGATTTTGAAGTAAAAAACCGCAGTGCGGAACAGTATAAAATTAAGAGTCTGAACACAATGTACCGATAATTTATTGCGGTGCGGTTTTTCATACGATTTTGAAGTAAAAAACCGCAGTGCGGAACAGTATAAAATTAAAATCTATATTATTTTCTCGGCGGACTTTCTTATTCTCTCAATTTTTGACTCTCTTTCTCTTTCTGATGTTGCCATAGTTTTTGAATAATTATTGTGAACAAAAAAATGATTTTGAAGCTCAAAAACTTTTGTCATAAAATATAAAAGATTAAAAAATATATCAAAGATATATCTGCCAATGTATAAAATGTTATTAATTTCTTGTTTTTAGTTACTGCCATTACAAAATATTATATATATGTATGTATATATATACATATGTATCTATGTTCCCGTCGTTCGTATAAGGAGCATAGATCCTCCATCACAAAATATTAAACAAATAGTAAATTTTTTAGAAAATTTTATAAAAATGTATCCACAAAAAAATTAATAGAAATTTAAACAAACACTGACAAGTACTGCCGTAGCCGTCTTCCGTTGTATTATGTTTATTGTTTTCTCTCGCAACGAGAAATCGCACCGCACCGCAAACATTGTGTTGAGAGTCTTTAGACTCTCAGTTGAAAAAAAAGGAAACACGTTCATAAATATTTGTTTAAAATAAACATACACATACACACGCACACACACACATACCAGCAAAAAAAAAAGCTTAAACGACCAATTTTTTGGACCTCTTTTTTTTTGACGAAAAAGAAAAAAAATTAAAGAAATAAGTTCGAAAATTATAGCGCTTAAGCTTTTTTTTTTTGCAGATGTCGCTCGATATGTACTAGAGATCGACCGAAGGCGTTTTTTTTTTGGCCGAAGCCGAAGCCGAAGCTGAACTTCGGCTAAAATCCTAAACTTCGGCCAAAACCGAAGCCGAAGCCGAATGTTTTAAATTTTAAAAATGATACTTGTTTTATATGAATTAAGAAAAAAGTTTGCTTTTTTGAGATCACTGAAATGGCTGTAATATCTATTGGATACATAAGAAGAAAAATAAAACTATTTTGCAATTTCTAGATTGCTTTTTCATATGATCACTCACAAGAACGTCCAAGTAAAAGAAAATAGAAAGCAACAGGGTTGTATTTCAAAGTAACCCTTTCAAAACGTTAAACACAGTAGAAACTGTCGGCGAGCAACGACCAAAAATAATGTTATTTTTCAAGCTTGGAATGAAAAATATTCGGCTTCGGCTAATCGGCCGATTTTTGCCGTAGGCCGAATGTCGGCCGAAGCCGAAGCCGATTAATCGGTCGAACTCTAATATGTACATATGTGCTCCCTTTTATGGGCGGAAAATTACTATTAGGACGGTCTGTTTTTGTTTTGTATTCGTCCAATAAAGTTTTTCGCAATTATTAAGAAATTATTAAAATGCATTTCTGATTTATGATAAAGAAATTAAATTTCAAGTTCAATATTTATTTCAGCGCAGGCCAACAGCGCGGCGCCCTCCCTCGTGCACTCTTTTTTTTATCGTTTGCAATGCTTGCATATAATTCCATTATCTGAATCGACGACTAGTTATTTGAAAAAGGGCTCTTGTTACAAAAAGCAAACTTTTGGAAAATCAAAAGACCATGTCTCCATAAGGGCCGTCAGAGGGGTGTGCGGGGGATTTGTTACGATTTAGAAAATGTTTACAGCAAATTTGTGGGTGGGGTTAGTATAAAACTCCGAAAATAGCTTGACGTAACATGTGTACAGCCCCTTAGATAAATTTATATGGGTTTTGTTGATTATTTTCATTATTTTATTGAAAGCTTTTTACAAGAAAGATTTCAAGTGAATATTAAGAACTTTAAGAAAGGCGGACCAAATCCGCCTTGCCCAATAAATGTGTATAAAAAAAGCAGCTGACCAAATTCTATTAAAAATAGATAAAGGGAGCAAATTGCGGCATTCGATACGATTCGGAAATTTAAAAATATTTCGATGTAAACTCTATTGAAATATTTCGTAATTTCGTTCGATAACGAGTGCCGTAATTTGCACCCCCTTCACACAGAAACGACGAATTAACACAATAACTATCGATTTTTGTGACTAAAAGCTCTGAGGAAAAAAAAGTGACAAAGGGCCTTTTATAAACAACCCGAGCATTTATTTAATCATTTCATTAAATTAATCGCATATTTGTTGGCAATAAACGTATAAAATAAAATACACATTATTTGTGTGATAAATTTGAAACTAAATAAAATAAATTTCATGCTTAACTATGGCAAAAAAAAAAAACACTTTCGCTTCACAATATTAGACCAAGAGCCTTGGAACAGAGAACAGACTTCCAACAGTTGCGCTTAAACGGGATTTCATCTCCAGATTCCAATTAGACCTGCTGAGGATGTTAATATTTGCTCAGAACGAATCCTTGTAGGAACGTGTCATTACAAAAAGCTTTAAATAAAACTTTCAAGTGTCTTAAGTGTTACAGAGTCCTAAATTTAAATAAAACAAAGTTAAAGTTAAAGATGTATTGAAATTTTTTATTCGCTTAAAAGGCATATCGATGCCATTATATGTGACCTTCTCCGATAAAAGGGACCTCTAGTGTTTTAAAAAAATGGTTTTGGACTTAAGAGTGGATTCTGGTACCTAAAGGGGTGTAGAACAAGATGAAATGAGTTTTTCTCAAAACTTCATTTTCACACACTAGGTCCCTTTTCTCGGAGAAGGTCACATATATGGAATAAAACAACATGCCTACATGTGTATGCCTGTCGTAGCTTCTCCGGGCGTTGCAGCTTCGAAATGTCCAGTTAACACCACCTCTCTGACCAGGCTCCCAAAAAAAAACGCTTGTGCAGGATGAGCTGTGTATAACGCCGTCCTCTCAAAATCACATATTGTTGGTGTCCAAAAAAAGTTGTTAAAAAATATTTATGATTCCTTCGTCAAAGTTCATATCGCTCTGCAAGTCAAATTACATGTGATAATTTTTAACGAGCAAATAACACCAAAGTTAATTGAAAAATATTAGCAGAACGGAACAACTAGATGTTTTTGAAGTCCGCCGCACCTTCATCATCATCGCTCCTATGTTTGTTTGGTCCATTGTATGTGGTTTCAGCCATTTGATGCAAATTTCAGCTTTATATACAAACATACATATATTTAAGTGCAAACGGAATATGTGAATTGTTTTGTTTCATCGTATTACAATTTGATGAAAGCTTTTTTTTAATGAAAGCTCAATTGAACCATCTCTAATTTACAACAATGTTGCCATTGTCGTTTGTTCTTTACTAATTATGCACATGGCTGCTTATTTTTGTTATTTTTGTTTGTTGTTAAAACACACCTTTTATTTGGTTGCTTACTTTTCAACTGTACATATTTGTTTAATTTTTGCCACAAGCCCATGGCTTTTAATTTTAGATACATAATTTTAATTAGTATTGCTTGAAGTTTATTTGTTTCCATATTACATATGATCATCGGCCTATAGCGCTTGCAATCGTAAAATGGTTGAATCAATGATGAATCAATCGTGAATCAAGCAATCATGCTCACGAACAGTCATAAACATACTCGTACTCATGAATACTCATTTCACTGGCAGTACTGAAGATGTCAGGGTATCTGACTCAAATAGAACACATCAATGTGAACTTAATCTTGCAAGAGAAAAACTCAGGCGCTGTAAAATAAGGCCCGAGTAAATAATCCCCAATTAAAAAATTAAATAAGGCCCAATAAAATAAAACCAAAAAAATTAAATAAGGCCCAAGAAACAATTTATGAAAAAACACCCAAAAAATAAAAATAAAGTAAAGCTCAATCAATCTCAAGATGAAATAAAGCCAAAAATAAATGAAATAAAGTCTAATTAAAAATTCTTAAATGTTATTGCGCCTTATTTGGCGTTATTTCCTTGGGCCTTATTTCATAGCGCCAGAAACTCATGGGCTATTGACAGTTTTTCCCCGTACAAATCTCCAGCGTACAACAGCACCTTCACTTTGCAAATTATACAAACTGAGTCTATCTCTTACCTGCATTCCAACTAGCTGAAGGAAGACTATAGTAGTTTTTATGCCGAAAGCCGGTATAAGAAGCCTTTCGTCTTTCTTAATCAAAGCACTAAACATTTCCCATTTGTAACTCAGATTAGTCAATTAGAATTCAGAGAGTGTCAATTGTAATTCAGAGGGTCTGCTCTGTAATTCGAATTTGCATGTTATTAGTAGCATAGAATTCCGAGAGCATTTTCTTTCGTTTCGAATTGCAGAGTAGACACCCTGCTGAACTCTTGCGTTAGAGCGCAATAAAATGTAAACATTAAACAGCTGATTTAGATCTTACTCTCTCCTGTATTCGCTTATTTCCCGTGAACAAGTGATAGGGAATATAAAAAACATCCCGGGGAAAATACATAATTGGGCTGAATTTAAAATTAACACTCAGTCCCCATATTCTCATGTATGTAAAGAAGATTACACACGAGCACATCATTGATAACAATCCGGCAGTTGAGTAGCTGCCATTATTCACCTCTCAAATCATTTAAAAATACTTATTTAGATACATGAGTATTTTTTTTTTAACTTAATCAAAATCTTTATTTAATAAATTATTGTATTGTATTTTGTATGATTTAAACAATAAATTTAAGCGTATTGTCTTATTAATTAATACATTTAAATATAAAGACACACATTTAACCGGTCTTGACAAAATTTATTATTGTCATCTCAAGCCATTGAATCCATCGTAAATAGCAAATCCAACCATTAATTTATCTATTTAACGATCTATAGTATTTTTTTTTGTGTCGCCATTCGACTAAAGGTGGGCGTTACTCGTAAACTGATTTGAATTTTCTAGTTTGTTTCCGATTTATTTATTTTTTATTTTGCTTATTTATTATATGGCGCAAAGTAATACGAGTGTATAAATGAATAGTTTATGGAACTACTCCGTATAAATAAATTGGACTCGAAACAAGATTGAAGCTAAAACTATTTAAAACGAACTACATACGAAATTGTTTGGCCAGGAATTGAAAAGAAAGAGAAAAATAAACTCAAACCAGGAAGATCTCTAGACATTTCCTATACAAATACGAGCTTCAAACTGTATGTATGTATATGTTAAGAAAAAATTAATGTATATATGTATTTACATATCGTTACCTTAATATAGAAAAGTCCTAAGGCATTATTTTTTTGAAATCGATTTTTTTTTTTGTTTTATGTATATATCGATAGATGAACATCTAATGTATCGAATGAGTTAGGACCTTTCTACATTAAGGTAACGCTATGTATGTATGTATGTATGTATGTTTCTATCAATCAATCAATACCCTGGTAATTGTGTATGTTCGTGTGCTTGTGTGTAACCGCAACCATAAAAACTCGTAACATTACTCGTATTATGGTTCTCGTGTTATTTTTATAATTTGTTTCATTATTATTATATTTTGTTATTGCTTTTGTGGTTTTTACAACCACAACTGATTCTGCTAAATAAATCTAATATATTGATTATAAAGATTTAATTACATACATACAGTGGAATCTGCCTTAACGGACACTTCCTATAGGCGGACACCCCCTTTAGACGGACACTTTTGACAGGTCCCGGCAGCGCTCCATTTAAGTGTTTAGTTTTCTCTTGACCGGACAGTCCCCTTTCAATGGTCCCTTCAGTGTCCGCTCAAGAGAGATTCCACTGTACTTTAATTTGGCGTTAAATACTACACACACGCTTGTGCCGTGAACCGAAATACGGGAATCACACACTTTAATTGCTTTTACTCATAATAAAATTGTTTTATTTTCATTTGTTTTTTTTTTTTATTAGTTTCCTTTTAATTCTCATTAAGAAACAAATAAATATTTGCTTCGCTTGATGATGATGTTTCCGCATCAGTCCATAAAAATAAAATATACTATCTACACACGCAGTTGTCACAGTTTCACACGCTGCTGCTTTGCTTGTTTATAAGAATTGATATAAATTTTATATATTATAAAACAATCATGTTTGAATTGTTGTTGTTGTTGTTGTTTTATTGCTGCGATCACAGTTGGAGTTGTTGGTTTGATATTTGTGAGATTTATTAAAAACTCAATTTGCCAGTATCAAAGGGGATAGATAAATCTATGGTTTTAATGAATAACAGCGCATGTCCAAAAATCTATTTTTTTTTGTTAAAAAGAGCCAAAAGTAGTTCCTTCTGATGCCCTAATTCAGTAAGAAGATTTAGGACGTTTTTGTTTGAAAATACTTTTGAGTTCTTGTTTTTGAATTCTTTAAATTATTTTCTTCAAAAATGCTTGTTGCCTTTGATAATGAAAAATAAAAATATTCTTGCCATATTTTTAAAACGTAAAAATTAAATTAAAGTATTATACAATAGTTTGAAAAAGATATGATATAATATTTGAAACAAAATCATGAAGCAAATACACGAACCTTCTAGCATAGACAATAAATAATAATTGTTTTAAAGAATCGCAACTGCGGCTTTTATTTTTCTTACATAGATACATAAGACGATACAATCGTCGAAAAGAATTAGGGCATTAATGAGCGATATGTAATACTATATGAACGTTCATGAACGTCAATTCCGTTCGGAAACGGAATTGAATTCACCTCAAGATTTCGAGCTGTAGCCGGAGTATAAACCAACATACCAGCGCCCTCAACAGTCTGGACACACCTGACAAATTACCGTCTTTTAGATTTCTTTTTTAGACACTATCTCCTACAAAAATTTGAATTTCCGAACGGAATTGAACTCTGTGACATGGCCGATAATTACATCTCTGAATCATGTGTCCAATAGAATGAATGTATGAAACTGTTTAAGTTAATAAATACGTGTCTGAATCAAACAGTTTTTCATTAGTAATTAGTGGTTACGGTTTTTTTGGCACACATGAAATGGCAGATGTAAACTCAACCTTACTTGATTTAGCCTTTTTTTAATTTTTTTAGTTTAGGCGATTTTTCCGCGTTTTGGCGATTTTTTTTTTTTTTTTTGGTTGTTTTTTTTAAGTTTTAGGGATTTTTTAGTTTTGGTGCTTTTTTCGTTTTGGCGACTTTATTTTTTAATTTTTTTTTTTGCGATATTTTTACTTATGGCGTTTTTTTTTTGCATTTAAGCGATTTATTTTATTGTTGGTGACATTTTTCATTTAAGCGCTTTTTTCATATAAACGCTTTTTAATTTTGGCTTTTTTAATTTTGTGAATGTTTTAGTTTTAGCATTTCAATTCGTTGCCTCTTACGGCTTCCGAGATACAGCAAGTTGTCGAAATTGTTCAGTCAAAATTACGTCAACCCTTATTCCAGTTGTCGACATCGACGTCACTTTAAAAGCTTACTCGCTTTCGAGAACAATTTCGTGCTACTGACAATCTATTTCCGGTACCTAAGGTTTAGAAAATAGCATAAACCTGCAAACTGTCTAAATTTTTTGGTACTGCGTTAAAGAGACGTCGATGTTGACAACTGGAATAAGGGTGATTAACTTACAGAATATCCTTTAATTTATATATTTTTTTTTTAATTTCAATGTTAATTGTACACTAACTACAAAAATTTCAAGTGTCTATATACAGTGAACAAAGAAAAAACTTGTACAGCAAACGCTCCGCTCTTCTAATCAAAATATCTCTGTTGCTTTGTAAGATTTTAAGATAAAACCAAAAGCAGTTTCAAGACAAATTAATAAGCTTTCTATAGAAATCTTTAATTTTATTAAGAAATTTATTTTAATACTAAAAAAATAACCTAACATAAAATAACACTATTTTCAAGAGCCAAAAAAAAAACTTGTACACTAACTCTTCTTTCAGTAAGGAGCTATGAAATAAGGAATACACTAAAAATTAGTACTAAATGTGGCCACGTCTAGCATCTAATAGATTATTTTCATAGAGTGAACTGGGTTTTTGGTAATTTTGGGAGCTATATGGTCCAATATGCCCTGGAGAGCACTTTTGAGTTAATTCTTACACATAATCTACAGCTCGCGTAATTTTTTGTTCACATACGCCCACAGAATTTCATTTGTACTAAAGCCAAGGATCTAGAAAGGATGTTCCTGCAATTTTTTTTCCATTGAATGGAAGCCATTCTCTTATTATTGAAGACGAATGTTTCGGGTATTTAACTCTAACTAATCACTTGTCTCCACTTACATTTAATTTGGCAGCTAACTGTGCTAAATTATCTCTTAGTATTTTTAAATAATTCATTTTATTTATTGTACGTTCTATAAAAAGCGGATTTCATACACCACTCGATCCCATTGGGCCCCATACCATCATATTACACCCCCCATGCTTCACCGTGTTATTCAGGTTATTATCGTTAGATTATGTGTAAGAATTAACTCAAAAGTGCTCTCCACGGCATATTGGACCATATAGCTCCCAAAATTACCAAAAACCCAGTTCATTCTATGAAAATAATCTATTAGATGCTAGACGTGGCCACATTTAGTACTAATTTTTAGTGTATTCCTTATTTCATAGCTCCTTCCTGAAAGAAGAGTTAGTGTACAAGTTTTTTTTTGGCTCTTGAAAATAGTGTTATTTTATGTTAGGTTATTTTTTTAGTATTAAAATAAATTTCTTAATAAAATTAAAGATTTCTATAGAAAGCTTATTAATTTGTCTTGAAACTGCTTTTGGTTTTATCTTAAAATCTAACAAAGCAACAGAGATATTTTGATTAGAAGAGCGGAGCGTTTGCTGTACAAGTTTTTTCTTTGTTCACTGTATATTACATTATGATATCAACATTATTCGTTGCTCGCTTCAGAACACCCTCTAATTTTTAACTGTCATACATTTGTTGTTGTAGCGGCCAAAATTTTGCATATTCTTACCGAAATGCATCTAGTCCACCTTAAGGAAAGGACTCACTATAGCACACAATAGTACGACTTTTGAGAAAATACAACCCTGGTATGATAATAAGAAGAAGACAACAAGAATTCATTACATCAGGGGCCAAATTACGGCACTCGTTATCAAATGAAATTACGAAATATTTCAATAGAGCTTATATGGAAATATATTTAAATTTCGAATCGTATCGAATGCCGTAATTTGCCCCCAGGATTGTATTTTTTTTTAAAGTCGCACGACTATATAGAATAGTGAGTACTAGCCTTTAACGATTAAGGAGCAAAATTTCTACAATTGGTTTTTATTAAAGTGAGAATTAATTAATTAAATACACTAAAGCAAACAATACGAGTAATATTTTAAAAAATGTTAGGTTGGGAAGGGTGGTGCTATACCGCACCTGCACTCGGGGACTCAATTGGGTCCATTGGGAATCAAAAAATTTTAAATTCCCATAAATTACTTACTAGGAAACAGCAAGAGAGCGAGTGAGAGATAATTAACCACCCTGCAGAAAATTTGGTGACAATTGAACCAAGCGTACTCGTCGTAGGACTTGAGAAAATGGGAGTGTTAAAAAAGTGTGTTAAAAGAGTGTTAAAAAAAAGTAGGGCCTAGTGTATTTTGAAAAGAAGATATATCGTGCAAATGGTTACATATTATATATTTAAAAATGCCAAAATCTCGATTTCAAAAAAAAAATAAAAAATATGAGTTAGGTGGTTTCTATATTAAGGTAACTATTTTGTTTAATATTTTCTATACGCTGCATTACGTTAATGCTAATGCAAATTTATCAGAAAATGTCCTACCAAAAATTCTTGAAAAAAAATTGCAATTATATAAAATCTACCATAAAGTAATTGAGAATTACTAAACATCTTAAAAGCTAAAAAGCTTCAACAGACTTTTGATCCATCAAAAACTGTGATTTAAAAATAAATATCTTTAAGAAAGCGGGATGTGTAATATGCACTTATTCAGTTTCGTATGTACTTAAGATACACAGTTTTCACAGTTTCTAACATTAGAAAATGTTGATACGGGTAGAGCAAATTTAAAGTTTTTTGAAGAACTCCTGAAAACTCGAACTTCAAGAAATTCTGAGTATGCACGTTTTTAGAGGACCACTTGGGCATTAGTATATGATCAATATTATCCGACAGCATTGGCTTCTAAAAGTGTGTATCCTTCAGAAAATGGCAAGTTCAAAACTTGGCAATTCCAGTATCTAGTTCAAATTCATGGCCAATAATAAAATAGAAGCATTACTTTTTCCGTCTGGGTTGCCTAATTTACTGGAAAAGTCCTTTAGAAATGCATTATAGATTAACAGAGCTCTGTTAAGACACTAATAAAGCTCTGTTAAAGCACAAGGTTCGTGTCGAGGCTTATAAATCTATACAAGCGCAAACTTGAAATTACGCCTATTCCGACAGGAAATAACGCAGTGATAATTTTAAAACTTTTCATGACCTGTTATTAATGAGAATTGTGATGTACAAATTAGCTGAACTAGGAAGAACACCGGGATTTGGATAGTTAAGCAATAACTTCATTTAAAAAATATTTGCATTGAATTTGTATCAGTTACATTTTAATAAAAATCTAATAAGAGATTGAAAACTTCAATAGCGGGATGTGTCGTCAGGCTACCCGTAACTGAATTCCGTAGCACCATAAAGGTTTCAAAAGTATATTAAAAGTTTACAATCTAGACTGAGGATTGAGTGTGCCCCTGTGGCTGAGTGGTAGCGATGCTAGCCTCTCAGTCCAGAGGTCGTGGGTTCGATTCCCGCCATAGACTCTGGATGTTTTCCGCAGACGAGCTAATTGCTTCGCGGGCTGTGTTGTGTTAAAAAAAAAAAGAATTTCTACTATTTAATCACCCAATGTCTGTATCTGAGTTAATTTAAGCTTCATTTGTGTTCGCTAGAGTCAATGTTTTGTTTCCATGTGAGACCGTCGATCAAGGTGTATGTTGAGGAACAAGTTGGGAACAAGTATCTCTTTCTTCATAGGGTAAATGTTACCTGAACACATTTTTATTCGTTAACTTTTATTCTCCATTAGTTCATCCATAGTTCAATAGAGCACTATTACGAATATTATATATTATATGTACTACGAATATTTTTTTTTGTTTAGTATGTCTATATAAGAAAGACTCCGCTAGGGCATGTGTTATGTATTACGAATATTTTTTTTTTTTTTGGTGTAGTATATATATAAGAAAGACTTGGCTGGGAAAGACAATAAATCGATATAAATGGACCGTCACGTCACTCTGGAACAAGTCTCGTAACTATACTTAGACATTAACCTAAGCTCAACAGGTGCCTCTGTGGTCGAGTGGATAGTGTGCAAGCCTGTTATTCCGGAGGTTGTCAGTTCGAGTCCCAAAAAATATCTGCCCAAAAATAAATTATAATTGAATTTGTGACAATAAAAACAAAAATTATAAGTTTTCATTGTTACAGTTAAGTGCCGGAATAACATTTTTAAATAATTATATTATTGTACACCGAATAGGTCACTGTGGGATAGTACAGTGACAAGTCGAAAGGCGTACACAAAGTATCAATTAACCCCATCCTAGGCGATCCCCATGTAAAAGTGACTGCTCCGCTTCATAGGAAGTGTTGGAACTCGGACTGGTCCTGGCCACAGTCTTGTGTCTGTTCCATTTCCCTTCAGGGCAGAGACTGACAACAAAGGCGCCCCTATAAACAGCATTCGAGAATATTCAATAAACAAAACCTATAACTGAACATTTTATTTTTTTTTTATAAATTACCATGAGAATATTTCTTAAGAAACCAATGATTTTATAGTGATTTCATAGCACGTGTGAAGTTCGATAATGAGAATTCACCTTAATCTCTTGCCAATAGATTTAAGAAATATAAATTGCTTAAATCTGTTTCTTTCTTAGTTCTTAGAATCCACATTCAACCACTAATCAGTAGAAAATTAATGGTTTATCTTCGGGTTCAATACGCATTAGATGCAGCAGAGTATTAAAAAAAACTAATCAAATTTCATCATAAATATTCTTTTTGGTGTGTATGCTTTGATGTATGTATAGTTTTTAAGCCTTCTTTTTTCAGTTTTTTTTTATTAATTTTTTTGTTTGTTGTCTTGTTAACCAAATTCGTAAGCAATCATCACTGTTGTCTCTAAAACACTTTCTTGTGTGCATTTGCTGCTGACGTTTCATGTTATTAATTTCAAATCCAATAAATGACTTACAACAGACAGAGTTGTTTTCATTTAATAATTAAAAATAAAAGGAGAAAAATTAAAATAAACTTAAAAATTAAAAGAAACCCCAATAAAATGAAATTAAACGAAATGAAACAAAGCGAAACAAATTAAGCACACACACAGTTAAGGCCATTAAAAAGTCCATCCAGCGTTATTAACCACATCGATTTATAAAGATTTTGAAGAAGCCATGCAATGCAATCTTACGAGATAATGAGACAAAATTAAAAGCAATAAAACAAACACATGGCGGACGGTCAGTCCGCCTGTCAATCGGCCACCACCACATTAGAAACACCACAACAGCCGCATTTAACAGATTTATGATCCACAAAAAAAAAAAAAAAAAAAAAAAGTTAGAAATTAAACTTTTATTTTCTATGATTTTTTTTTATTTATTTATTTATTATCATTTTTATTTCTTTTTTATTTATTTTAGTTTTTTTTTTAATGATAAAGAAACTCAAACGAAACGCTATGAACCAGCTCATTAAAATGCTATAAATTATTTATACAAAATAATATGTTAAGTAGAAAGAAACCCCTTCCTTCTGGGCGCATTAATAATGTTGCATTTGATCCAGCAAACACACACATCAACAGTGCGTGCTCGAAATATTAGAACGATTGGCCAATACACACAGATGCATACATACATACATACGCGTATATAGACCAGAGGTTTCTAAATGTGTTAATAGAAAGAAAAAATTAAACCGACTAAAGCAGTAAAAATAGTTAAAAATATTTCAGATTCAGTTAAATAAAAGATTTTCATATGTGTTATCTATAATGCTATTCGAAGTCATTCTATTAATCGAAATTAATCGAAGTAGAAGTATATATATTTTAATATTAAGTTTTCATGGGCGTAGCCCTGCCCACTTTTTTGAACATGGGATTAAGTATTTTTCAGAGCTCAAGGTGTGTGCCAAGTTTTGTAAACATTTATAAAGTAGAAGCACTTGAAATATAATATTAAATTGTAAAGGGGAGTGGCACCACCCACTTTTTTAAATGCAATATTGTGTCGTTTTAAAAGCTCAGTGTGTTTGCAAATTTTCATAGAAATTGGTCTATTAAAAGCATGTGAAATGTAACATTAAAATTTAATAGGCGTGACCCCGCCCACTTTTTTTAATGCAAGATTGTGTCTTTTTAAGAGCTCAATATGTGTGCCAAATTTCGTAAAAATTTGTTAAGTAAAAGCACTTAAAATATAATATTAAATGTTAACGGGCGTGATCCCGCCCACTTTTTTAAATGCAAGGTTGTTTCTATTGTAAAATTGATTAAGTACAAGGTTCGTGAAAAACAAAATTTAAATTTAATTTTTTCAATGCAAAATTGTGTCTTTTTTTGTGCTCAGAGTGTGTGCCAAGTTTCGTAAAAATCGATAGCACGTGAAATATAATATTAAATTTTAATGGGAGTGGCGCGCCCACTTTTTTAAATGCAAGATTTTGTCAAGTTTCGTAAAAATTTGTTAATGCCGCAGTTGTGATTCTTTGAAACAGTTATTACATATCTATTGTCTATGCTAGAAGGTTCGTGTATTTGCTTTATGATTTTGTTCCAAACATTATATCCAACATATATTTTTTTTTTAATTTTTCTAAACTATTGTATAATACTTTAATTTAATTGTTATGTTTTAAAAATATGGCAAGAATATTTTTATTTTTCATTATCAAAGACAACAACCATTTTTGAAGAAAAAAATTTACAGAATTCAAAAACACGAACTCAAAAGTATGTATTTTCAAACAAAAACGCCCTAAATCTTCTTACTGAATTACGACATACATACATACATATGTATGTAAGTACATGCACGTGAAATATAAAATTAGAATATAATTAGTAGGCGTGGTCGCGCCCACTTTTTTAAATTCAAGATTGTGTCTTTTTAAGAGCTCAATATGTGTGCCAAATTTCGTAAAAATTTGTTAAGTAAAAGCACTTGAAACATAATATGAAATGTTAACGGGCGTGGTCGCGCCCACTTTTTTCAATACAAGCTTGTGTCTTTTTAAAAGTTAAAGCTGTGTGCCAAGTTTCGTAAAAATTGGTTAACTACAAGCAGATGAAATGTAATATTAACATTTAGTGGGCGTGGCCCCGCCCACCTTTTTTCTATGCAATATTGTGTTTTTAAGCTCGGGCTGTGTGCCGATATTCGTAAAAATCGGTCAAATCGAAGCATGTGAGATATAATATTAAATTTTATTGGGCGTGGCTCCGCCCATTTTTTTCAACTTCGATATTGTGTCTTTACGAAAGCCAAATGTAAAAGTTCCGTAGCAATCGAATAAGTAGTATGTATGTATGTATATCATAAAATTAAATTTAAAAAAAATTGTGTGCCCACTTCTTTTACAATGGGACCAAATGGCAGCTATACCCTTGCAGGCAAAAAAAGAATTTTTACAAACGGTCTAAAATGTTCCGAGTTATAAAGTAACATAACCAAAAAAAAAAAAATACAGATGAATTGATAACCTCCTCTTTTTTGAAGTCATTTAAAAATAAACTCGTAAGTTTCTAATCTTTTGAACGCTACTGTCGTTACCTCTCGGGCCTGTAGATTAATGCCATAAGTCCATTAGTTTTTTTTTTATAAGTTTATAAATTGAAAAGCGAATAAAAGGGCGTGTGAGTGGGAATTAACACACATGTTTAATAGTTTTATACTCGAAACAAAAAAAAAACATAAATAAATAAAAAATAAATATAAAATTAAAACACCAACTATGACAAAAATCATATTGAAATTTACATACGCCATAAAGGTGAGAAATTATGTAAATAATTAAGAAGACATTGTAGATATATTTTTTTTAGTTTCAAGCTTTTTTTATCTGTCTATACTATCATTTACATACATACATACATATGTTTGTACCTTCCCTTTTTTGTTTAAGTTGCATTCATGATGATATTGCCGTCACACCATAAACATATTGACTAACTTTGTTAGCATCTGTAGCTTTAGTACGGGGACTATACAAGTATGTATTTTGGAATGTGCGTTTGGTATCTGAAGAATGTGTGTTACCCATTTGGAGACCAGTTTAACCACCTGCGTAGTCAGCAATTTGTCATATTGTTTAAATACATTTTTTGAACGATTGACATTTTTCCATTTGTTATTAATTTGAAAAAGTTATTATCGGTTTTATACTTGCCACATCTTCACATCACAATACTGTCGTGATGTCTCAACATTAACTGATCAACTATTACGAGATAGAAAAGAAAGAAGAGACAAAAACATTAACAAAAGGAAAAAATTAGAGATCTTTTGTACATAAAAAAATATAGAAAGCCTAAGAAAAACTGAACAACTTCTTTTCACAGAAAAAGAAACAAATATTTAATTGCAAAGTATTTAACAATTTATATGTGAGAGGAATTAACGATGTTTTCTTTTCAACGCCGATTTTAATCGTTTGTTGTATGTAAGTAAGTGTGTGTTCCCGTTGACAGTATTGACATTCATTCATCGATGACTATCAACATACATACATATATGTATATATGTATGTATGTATGTATGGCCGGGGTTACAGCTGTATGTCATGTGCCAAAAAAAAAACGTAACCACTATATACTAATGAAACCTGTTTGATTAAGACATGTATTTATTGACTTAAACAGATTCCAATCATGTTGGATTCTATAAAATTGTCTATTAGTTGTGTCTGAAACTGTTTAACTTAATAAATACGTGTCTGCATCAAACAGTTTTTCATTAGTAATTAGTGGTTACGCTTTTTTGCTCACATGACACACATGAAATGTCAGATGTAAACTCAGCGTATGTTTGATATTCTGTAAGCAAAATTGGCATTGTTGTTGGTGTTCATGTTTTGTTGTGTACAAACAAGAATTGAAAAAAAAACAATTTAAATAATAAAATAAAAAAATTAGTAAAAATACTCGTAGTATAAAAATGCACAACATAATTAAATATAGAAAAAAAAATAAAAATTTACAACCAACTTGAAAATCTCAAATGAATTCGAAAGGCTGGCGGAATATTTAGAACAGAATCTCATCTCTAGCCCGAGAATTTTTCAACTAATTTTCCACGTAATTCTTTCTCCGGCTATCTCCACTCCTTAAGGATGTTCCCATACAAAAATATTTTTATGAATTTTTATAAATTCCCCGGGCCCACCCCCCGATGTAAACAGACCCAGAGTATCTCTAGAATAGCCAAATGTATGACCGACTCATTTTAATTTTTTCTCCGCTAAAGAGGGAATTGTACCATCGAGAAGCACACTGTGGATAGTTGGAAAGGTAGGGAAAATTAATAAAACATTATTTTTGTATGGGAGCCTGGGCCAAAGAATTAGGATGAGGGGAAGTTATGAGATTTTCCTTGGATTTTTAGCCCTTTGTCCCGAACTTTGACCTCGACTGGAAATTTTTACGTAATAATTCTTTTGCTAAAAGGAACAAGGGTTATGCATAACGTGACCAGAAGCTTTTTACAAAAAGCGGGACACGATCGTTCAAAAAGCGGGATTTTGACGAAAATACGGCCAAAAAGCGGGATTTTTAAATAAACAACTATTTGAAAGCGGGATGTGTAATACGCACATAAAAAGTTTCGTATGTACTTAGGAAACACAGTTTTTAACTCAAAAGAATCGATTTTAAATAAACAAAAGTTTTTATTAACAAAAATTTTTATTTAGTAACACTGGGTCTTCACGTAGCAATATCGATTGAGGCAATTGTCAAATTTGATTGCGTGCATGAAATTTCCTACGTGTAGACAGCGATTGCCATAAGTGTCAATCCATTGAGCAATGATTGCTGTGCTGATTGCTCGAGCAATTATTGCCAAGCAATATTTTGTCACTTTTGTTGCATTTTTTCATTAATTTTTGCAAAACAGTGAAATGGAGGAAAATTTAAAAGTACATCATCCGAAAACACAATATAAGAAAAACTAAACATACATTTTTCGTATTTTTGCATGGGAAATACAATATATTTTAAGCAATACCTGCCCTAAGAATGTGTAAGAATTGTGGAAAAATTGGCGTACGTGTTCGCCGCTTCAAGCATGAAGCGAAAAAAAAAATGGATTATTCTGCCGACGTTATTGCTTGTTCTCAGCAATGAAATTGCTACGTGAAGACCCAGTGTAACGTAAAATAAATAAAATTAAAGATTTTTTGACTTCATTTACAAAACAAAATACGATTTTTATACAAAACAATGTACAAAAACTTAAGGCGAATGATAGCAAGTGGCCTTGTTAGTCCATATTATCATCAACTGACTACACCAATGTGTCAAACTCTTTATAAAAAAATAAGCAAGAACTTTTTATTTTATTATTGACAGTTTGGTGAATGTCAGTTGTTATTCTCCTAATAAGCCCTCTTGGTAATAAATTCCTAAAGCAGCAGAATGTCTGCACATATAAAGCACTGTAACAAAAGGATCTTTGAGTGTGTACGTTTGTATTTTTATTTTTTTCATTTGAGGAGCTGCCAGATCCAAAAAAAATAAACAATAACTACACTAAAAAATATTTGGAATAAATTTTTATCAGTTACATATTAATAAAAATATATTAAGAGATAAGAAATTTCAAAACTCTAAAAAGCGGGATAAAGCGGGATAAAAATTCAAGGCGGGATCAACCTCAGAAAAGCGGGATAATCCCGCCTAAAGCGGGATGTCTGGTCAGGTTAGTTATGCATTAAATATTGACTTTTTATTTAGCATAATAAGTAAATTTGATAAATTTAAAAATTTAAAAAATTGTTGTTGTGCTCCAACGAGGACAACATCTTATAATTTAAATCTCCCTCAGATCTCAACACACATACATACATATGTACATATTTCAGTACATTTTCTGACAACCCAAGAAACTATTACTCAAGGCATAGTGAGGCTTGAAACAGGCTAAGCAATAAGGGAAATGCATATTCATATAACGTAGACTCGCCTGGATTCGCTTTGATAAAAAATTGTACTTGGGATGTAAAAAAAATTTACGTCTACACCTGATATATTTTTATTATAACAAATGTCAAACTTTATATTGAAAAATAATTTTTCTTATTTCTATATGGAATTTGACATTTGTCATTATAAAAATATATCAGGTGTAGACATAGGGTAAGGAAAATTTATAAAGGTGTACTCGGTCGGCGCACGTCGCCTTGAGAAATTTATACATTTGATGTCAAAAAATTTACTGAAAAATATGTATTGACATCTAACAGATATTTAAAATTACAAGCGGGGAAAATAGTCACCTGAGCAGTTGAGATCACCTAATCACCCCCTATCGTGGACCGTTTTTCCCTCGAAATATTTTCCCTTTTCCCCAAATAGCAACCTTCAATGATTATACCCCAGAAATGTGTTCACATTTCTGATTAAATTAAATGTTAAAAGTTATAAATATTTGTTTTTGGGACAAAATCAGTAAATAAAATTCACGATTGTTAACATAACTCGTAGTTCCCTGCAACCAATTTTTGCATGGAGTATGTGGTTCGCATACATTCAATTTAGAATTTTTTCCCACCACACCTAGAATATTACAAAAACACAACTATATACATAAAACATTTAATTTGAAATCCAAAATATATGCATATGTGTATTTCTTATTGTTAAACTTATTTTTTTTTTGCAATTAATTTAAATTTTCAAGCATTACAAGTCTTCTTCCCGATTTTTACATTCACTACGCATTGATAGCGGGAACAAATGTTGCCATAAAATTCGCTATTGCAAATTTCCCAACATGGGGAACAAAAATTTCACAGTTTCTTCACGATAGGGGTGAATAAATTCGCCTTGTTGACATTTTAGGCAGCGATGCCAATTTAGCGCGTTTCGCGCTAGATTTAGCGCGTTTTAACTACTCCAAACGCGCTTTTTTTCGTCTTAGCGCGTTTAATCAAAAAAGCGCTAACTTAGCGCGTTTTGGATAAAGTCAGTAACATCATTTCAGCTAAATTTTTTTTCTTCTTTTGTATAAATTTACCAATTTTCTAGTATCCAAAAGTCTGATAAAATTTTTTTTTTAATTTCGTAATGATTCAGCTGTTGCAAATTAAATTCCCTTGCCTGTGATTAGAATTAATAACGCATTTGAATACTGTAAATGGCAAATATCTTTAAATTTCACAACAATAAATATGTAGTCGTACTCGTGACCAAAAAATTATATATAACTTATAAAGCATCTGTTATAGCTGAAGTACAAAAATCATTTGAATCGCAAAACTATTCGACATTTTATACGAGTATGGTGTTACTGGTACAAAGTTTTGTTAAATAAAATTGAAATAAAAATTAAGGATTTCGATTATTTGGTGATTCTGATTCTGTATTAAATTATTTTAGTTATTTAGGATATAATTTCGAAGAAGCAATATTGCAAAATCTGAAAAAGAGTTGCTTAAAAAAGTATATTTACTAATACATACATCGACTTTTATTAAAATTTAATTTAGCGCGCAGAAAAATAGCGCGTTTTAGCTATAAATAGTTGACAATGCTGTAACTCAGCGCGTTCTAGCGCGTTTTGAGAAAGTGAATAGCGCGTTTGGGTTGTAAATAGTTGGCATCAATGATTTTAGGCATACCTACGTATACAAATTACAAAAGGCGAAAAAGTCCAGTCACCTCACATGAATTCGCCTTGAGGTAGAGTTTATATGTAATTGCATGTGTGGCTGTGCCAAATTGTATTGAAACTTACCTTTTATTTACCAAAAGACATATATTTTCCAATTAATTAAATACAGATCTGTATTGTACTATAATTTTTTCATATTTATTTTGGATTCTTTTTAATTTTTCACCGTCATCATCATAATCATTTTCATTATAATTATTATAATTATATTTGTTAGGATTGTTAATAAGTTTAATAATTTTTTGTTGTTGTTGTTGTTGTTGTTGTTGTTGTTTAAGTATATGCTGCTGTTGTTGGCTTAGAATTGTCAACAACTTGCTATTGCTATAAGCAGTAGTGAAAGGCATTAAAAACTTTTTTAAATATTCTTGTCTAGTGTTTTTTGACAAATTTACTTTTTTATCATCATTATGGCTAATACTACTATTGCTGCCTTTGTTGCTGCGGCTGCTGACATCGCTGCTGGCAGCCTTACTTCTTTTGTAACTATTAACTTTATTATTATGTTGGCTTTCTTCTTCTTCTTCTTCTTCTTCTTCTTTAACTATATTTATATTTTTGTTGTTAGTAATATATTCGTTAATTAAATTTCTTTTAGTACGTCTATGACTATGATTACTATAATTGGAAGTAGTAGTAGAAATTTTGGAAGCACTTCTACTACTGCTATTTTTATTAATACTACTAATATAGCTTTTGTTGTTGCTATTGCTGTTGCTGTTGCTACGGCTGTTCGAATTAGCTTCGAACTGAAGGAGAGTTGAAAAATTATTTCCATTTTCCGAATTTGTTGTACTACTAATAGGAGAAATATTTTCATTATTATTATTATTATTATTATTTTTGTTATAATGCTGTATATAATAATTGTTATTCGTATTTAGTTTCAAATTAAGATTATGGCTGCTTATTCGATCTAGATAAATTAGCTTAAAGCGATTTACCAAATGCTCCTGCTGTAAATTATTGTCTCTTAAATTCTTATTATTAACTAGAAGTCTATTAGAATTTTTATCATTTATGTCGCCGTCATTGTCATTGTCATCATTATTGTCACTGTTTACTTTTTGTTGTAACAATGTTAAAGGTAATTGGTAGAAATTGTGACTAGTGTGACTGTTGTCGGGGTCAGTTTTCTGCGTCTGTGGCTGTCGCTGTCGCTGTCGCTGTCGCTGTGACTGTGGTTGCGTTAACTGTAGTTCTGTTGTGGAATGTGAGGAATGGGTTAATTGCCCTTTTATATTAAAATCAGTCGTGCTTCTTGTAGTTGATTGCATTAAATTATTTTTCGACAAGTATTTTTTTGGCAAGGCAGGTATTGCATTAATATTATCGTTATTATTATTATTTTTATAATTATTGTTAACATTATGATTAAGTTTTAAATTAAAAGTATGGCTTAAATTATTGCTATTTATGCTACTACTGCTATTATTACGATGACTACTGCTGCTGCTTCTGCTGTATAATTGACTGTGTGTGTTAATATTTGAGTATTTATGTTTTTGCTGCTGTACTTTGATGGCTTCTTTTGTGGGAATGGGACTGGTGGTGGTGGTGGTGGTGATTGCATTCACTGGGGCGATAGTTGTTTGTTGGTGTTTTTGATGATAGTTGTGTTCATGGAGATGTCTTAGTTTGTGATTGTGGCTTTTTGCAGTGTTCAAGGGAACACTGTCATATTGGCTTTGAGCTTGTAGAGGAGATTGAGCTACTAGTTGCAAATCCATGGCTTGATGATGGCCAGCATTTGAGGAAAGATTTGTAACGCTGGTGTCAGCTGGCTTCTTTCGCCGTCCTCTTTTGCGGCGACCAGCCGCCAGCATTGCAACGATGTTTAGGGCAGATGGAGCCAAGGAAGCGGTGGCTGCCAAAGTGGTGGCAGCTACCGAGGGTGAGGCGGAATTAGTGGCATTAGGCATGGGCTCAGAATCTATGCTTTCGTCGTTTTTTTGTTGTTTTCGTTGTTGTTGCCTTCTTTGGTTTCTCGAGCGCAATTTGCGTTCTCTTTGTTCTCGTTGGTGCTGATGCCTCCGCCCCTCCCCGTTTCCCTGGTCGTGATGATGTCTTATTAAATTTTTGGGCTGCAATAAGCCACTGCCACTGCTGCCATTGCCAACAGCTGCCATTGCAGACAGTTTTGCATGATGTTTCCGTTTGCGTTGCCTCTGCCCCAGGACATCCCTATCACGCCATTGACGCCTTCTAGCCCCCGTAGCATTTACATTTTCACTATTTGTAGGAAGCTGGCGATTGCCGTTATTAGCGGACTTGGTTCTCTTATGATTATTACTGTTACTATCTATAATACTAGCTTTGGAATCGTGCAGTTTAGTTCCCTCCCTCAAAGTCACAGCTGCTGTAGCCTTGGTGGCGGGTGCAGCAGTAGTAGTTGTCGTAAATCGACTCCGATCAAAATGCTCGGCATTTATTTTAACAAATAGAAAACAAGCTCGTTTCAGAGTTTGCGGTTTTTTCCAGTGTCTCGGTCCTACGGGTTTTAAGCCCTTCGTAAAGCCCACACGCCACAGGGGATTATAGGCATTGGCATATAAAAAATAACCATGATCAAGGGACTCGATAAAGTGGCAGTCGTGTGTTAAATTTTTCTATAAAGAAAATGGGGGAAAAAGCGAAAGTGACAAATGCTAGTCATCATCATTTTAAATGAAACAAATAAACAAAATCAACCTTATTGGGAATAAAAGTTCAAGTGAAATGTGTGCCCTTTCTCTTTTGCGTTGTTGTTGTTGTGTCAGTGTCATTTTTCTAATTTTCTAATTTTGTTCATAGTAAATACATATTTCACTTGAACAAAATGTTCGCCTCTTATTCCCGATAAGAGTGATGGTTTCCATAAAACTAACTGACTGATTGATGTAGCCCAACTTACCATGCCAACCAATTTTCCTTCTCTGAAGCACAAATATCGTCCCACTTCCTTTGCGTACAGTGCAATTTTGAAGGTGTCGTTGAATATGTCGCCTACACTTTCCATGGAGAAAAATTCTGTTAATTACAAAGAAGAAAGAAAAAAGAAGAAGACAAAAAAAAAACATTAAATAACGGTTTCTTTTTATACAAAAGAAAGACATTAAAAGCACATCACGCACTTTAAAATACATTAAGATACATTACGTTTCATTAAAATACTCAATAAAAACACTTTGAAATAAATTAAATAACCGGCCAATCTGTCTCACACACACATACATACATACATACATACATACGTTCTCTAAAAGGTCTTGCTCCCAAAAAAAAAAAAATAAGAAGAAAAAAATACTTAATTGGCCGATAACCCAACTCAAAAACATGTTGACTTTTAAATTGAAGTTCGCAAAATTACATCGATCGAAGTGTAGCATGGCTCCTCATTTGCACGCGCATCCAGTGCAACCCAGCAAAACATTTGTTTGCTATATTAAATTGAAACAAAGTTTGCCCCTGGGCTCTACAAATGTTTGCTGGGTTCTGGCATATTTTTACTAGCCAGGCCTTAACACATTCATAAACTCATTCTTAAGTGACTTTTTATGAAAAAAAAAAACAAACAACAATGTTATTCATTGCTTTCTTTCATGCCAACATTTCCTTCCTTACGGTTTGATCAATCGCTCGCTCTCGATCCATCGATCGAATTGAAATCAAATGCAAGTTTGTCTCACCCATCTATTTCTCTCTATCCCTTTTGACCATTTCGTAATCGTTATCGTTCGTTATTATTTAAATGGCCCAGACATTTAAAAAACAATTCATACGAGTAAGTATATTAAACAAACAAAAATAAAAGGTTTTCAAGTGTCCTCCACACTTGCGAATAAGAGACATTTTGTGTCATATTTTTTTGCATTTTTTATTGTTTTTTTTTATAAATAAAATAATAACAATATGTGCATGTAAATAAAATTAATAAAAACAAAAAAAAAGTAATTTAATGACAATTTTCTTTCATGTTTTGCATGGAATTTTATCATAAAAATTTTAATGGGGCCTTATCGTTCAAAATTGTATGATGGTAACAAAGTTTAATTTTATTTATTTCTTGTATTCTTCTTCTTATTATTATTATTTATTATACAATATTTCTAGCTTAGTGCTGCTATTTATGTACATACACATATAAGACTTTTTAATTTATAATCATGTTTTGTTTGGCTAATACAAATCACAAATACATACTATCAATTATTGAGCATATGATACAACAAAATATAAAAAAGCCAAGTCATTTAAGGGGCTTTTTTTTATTGATAATTGGTACACAATTCTTGAAACTTGTCGATTTTATTTTAGCAACATTGATTGCTGCTTCACAAAAAAAAAAGAAAAAAGAGTAGGTACCTACATATCTAACATATGAAGATGACATGTGATTGCTACTTAATTTTATTTCATGTACATACGTACAAAATTGTTGATAGCAAGCAATTCATATGTGACGCATGTCATTATTCACAAGAACAAAAAAAAAAATATTGCTAAAAACTATACACCAATCATGATTTAAAAAAAAAAAATCCCATATTTTTATCTCTCTACCAGCTAAAGAGCATCAGCAGCAAAAAATTATAAAATCAATGAAGAAAGAAAATATAAAAAAAGTTAAAACTTTTGACATATCGCAAATGGCAAGTTTATTTATTATTGATTGCTTTCTTTATTATATCCAGTGCACCACACCACACCACACCACACCACTCCTTCCTTACCCACCAATTGTTAACCTCTTCGCTGCGTATTCACCTCTGCTGTTGTCATGACCTACCACACCTATCATTTAATTGAAATCTAATTACTGTTAAAATGTTCGTACAAATGAGTTTACATACAACAACTACATACACACAACGTTTCAAACAACAGAAAAGATAGACGAGGCCTGCTTGCATGCATATTCCAGCAACAACAGCAACAACAACAAATACTTATTTAAAAAACCAATAACAACAACATACAGTTGCAATAAAAATTATAGTACTTATAGTAGAAAGAAAGCATTATGGCATTATGAAGGAGAGAAAGAAGGAAATTGAAACGTTTGAGGCTTGAGTCATTTCCCTAAATACACACACTTGGTAACAATTGAAATTCCTCGCAAAGTTTTTAAATATTGAGACACCTTTCTAAAAATATTTTATAGTTTAAGCGAATCATTACTGTAATAAGATTCGTGTTATTGTTTTTTTTTTTTTTGGCTAAAAATAATTTGATTTTCTAGCAACGCGATAACAGGTACGAGTATAATCGTTAATAATAATAGCAAATATGTATTTGACAAATTTACTGCTGCTGGCTGCTACACGTGCTTGCTTATTTAGAATATTTAGGTTGCGAATCGAAATCGCTAAAGATAAAGCTGAGAATGGATAATTAAACAATAGTAAACTTTAATAAACATACATAATTTTGTTCGAAAAGGCAACATCTATCACTCGCTAATATGCATACAACATTGGATCCTACGAGCTTCAAAATCGACCCTATTCGCAGGCCCCCATAAGAGGTTGTTATTAAATGATAATTCAAAGTGTCATTTATATTTGGATTCACAGCCTCAACCTATGGTATTCTTGAACTATTGCTAAATGATAATGAATGGCGAATGCTGCTGTCATTTTCTAAAGCAAATGGGATTTTCATCAAATTCCTGTTCGCGCACCCCTTGTTAATTTTTTTGTCGCGGACACCCTTTGTAGCCTAGGACTAATATTGTTTTTTTGGATTGAATTAAAAAATGCAAAAAAGTAAAAGAAAAAAACAAATTTCATTTGTTTTAATTTTTCAAAATATTGTTTATATTTTCCTTGACATAATTAAGCTTCACTTTTTTTCTATCAAACTAAATAAAATGGCAATAAAGACAAATATCAGCTGTTTTTGATAATGATGGCAATAACAGGATTGGCAGTTTTACACAGAACGTCATTAAAAAAATATGGAGTAGAAGAGTATGAGAAAGAAAGAAGAATTTACTTTGAACTCGATTGATGAGATCCCACCTATAACAATTATTATATTGCGATATCTGAGGAAGCTCGATAGGAATCGAGAGAAGTATTTTGCAACATGCCTTGGAGATATCCAGAGCAGTGGTGGTCACCGAGACAAATTTATTTGTGTATGTATCTTAATTTGTATATAGGGTCAGACTGTTAGATTCTTGGCTACAGCAAAGTTGAGGGAAATGAAATTGCTTTATCAGCTGGCAAAAATAAGATCAGTGTTAGATGAGTGCAAGTGTGACAGATCGGTTAAATTACCGATGGGTAATTACTACAGGGAACTTAGTAATTGGGTGGTGGGAAAGACCAACCTTTCATAGGGAAGTAGGCAGGCAGGATTGTAGAGTCTCGAGAGCTATGTATGTGTCCAAAACTTGGCTCAGGAAGATCCGAATTCGGAATCCAGATTCGGAATATTACCTGTTGCCATTTAATTCGACACCCTTCAGTTCATGTCCCTCACTGCCTGTTCGAGGTGCAGAAAATGTGTGTTTCATATACTGTTTATCACAGCTTATAAAAACAGTTTAACATCTCAATTAAACATTCTTTTTTAATAAATAAATTTGCTTTAATTGCAAACATCACTTTGTAGACAACGAGATATTCAATGAATTTTTTTTTTAATGAAATTAAAATCTATGTACCTGTAAGCTTTACTTTTTTGAACTGTGCCGCTTTTTACAAAAAATAAAATAAATGAATAAAAAATAGCAAAAACAACAACAACAACAATGAATACATAAAATCACATCACTTGCAATCGGCACTTGATATTACATACTCGTATGTATGTATGTATGTATATTGAGTTGCATGCATAAATAGTTACGAGTAAATATGCAGTAGACATAAGTGAGAAGAAAGAACCCTTTCATATTTACAACCAGCCAGCCAGTCAGTCAGTCACTCAGTCAGTCCTATGCAAATATACCCACACATAAATACTACTTTAAACAATTTAAATGCAAATACAGTAGAACAAAAAAAAAAATAACAGGCTATCCCCCACCAAAAACATAAATTTCTACAGACACACTTGCATACATACATACATACAAACACCGTCCATAAAAGGCACTTTACAAAAAAAAAAGAAAAAAAAAAGAAAGACACTTGTTCGTGGCACTTGTCCGTATGCACGAGTATGTTTGTTTGCTATTGGATGTTTGTGTGTTTGTGCTTGTAGGTGTGTATCCTCTTCTGTTGTGAGTATTTGTTTAAAGGTGTTTGTGTGTGTATGTACTCGTATTTTATTAGGAAATTTACAGTAAATATTTTTTTATTTTACACAAAAGTGAGAATAGTCTATGTACCTGCATACATATTAGAGATCGACCGAAGGCGTTTTTTTTGGCCGAAGCCGAAGCCGAAGCCGAACTTCGGCTAAAATCCTAAACTTCGGCCAAAACCGAAGCCGAAGCCGAATGTTTTAAATTTTAAAAATGATACTTGTTTTATATGAATTAAGAAAAAAGTTTGTTTTTTTAAGATCACTGAAATAGCTGTAATATCTATTGGATACATAACAAGAAAAATAAAACTATTTTGCAATTTCTAGATTGCTTTTTCATATGATCACTCACAAGAACGTCCAAGTAAAAGAAAATAGAAAGCAACAGGGTTGTATTTCAAAGTAACCCTTTCAAAACGTTAAACACAGTAGAAACTGTCGGCGAGCAACGACCAAAAATAATGTTATTTTTAAAGCTTGGAATGAAAAATATTCGGCTTCGGCTAATCGGCCGATTTTTGCCGTAGGCCGAATGTTGGCCGATTACCAATTTTTGGCCGAAGGCCGAAGCCGAAGCCGATTAATCGGTCGAACTCTAATACATATGTATGTATGTATAATAATTTGAAATTCATATTGACGTGTGCGAGTGTGAGAAAGTTTTTCATGATACATATTTGTTGTAGGTACTTACGTGCTAAAGATATATCTGTTGCTGTCACTTTGCCGCTGGCATTGACATGTAATGCCCTCTCGTGATTTTTCAACATTATCACAACATCGTTTGTTTTCTTTAGAGATGCTGTTGTTGCAGTGGCAAACATTACCTAAAATGGACGATAGATATACAATTCGTTATAAATACTGCATACATATGGACATATGTACATACATACATTTTAGAAGCCATTCATTACATTTGCATATAAATTAAATAAATAATTAAATAATACATAATAATCTAGATTATGATGTGTAGTTTTCACAATACAAGCAAGAGACTTCTCTAGAAAATTTGTATAGGAATTACTCAACAATTTGAGTGCTTTTCATATATTTTTTCTAGACAAGTCGCTTGCTTGCACTGTGGAAACTACACATAAGGATAATAATTTCAAGTGTATAATTTACAAGAAAATTGTTATTAAATTACATAGATACACTAAGCATCATTTAAATAAGAAATATTTAATTTTTACCAATTCTGAACGATTATAGGTCTGTTCATTTATTGTCACTAGCAGAAACTAGCAGCGAGAGACTAAGGCAGTCGTTTACAAAAATTACTCTCAAATAAGAAAAATTTTTTAAATGTTTAAAAATCAATAACTAAAATGAAATAGTTTTACGATATGTATTATTATTTTATTGTATTTTGTAAAGTTACAAAATATCTTTCCTTTTTAAATATACATATTTTTCGAGTTAACTTTTTTCATACATATGTACATTAAAATGGTTAATTCTTGCAAGTAAAACTTTTACCAGTAAGAATTCGCAAGAATTTTTTCAGAGTCTCAATAGTTTACCCTCTTTTGATGCTCCTTGCAAAAGTTTTGTGTTAGTGAACACTTTCCGTTAACAACTGTTGTAAATTCGTAAAAAAAATTATGTAAAGCATTTCTCACATAAAATCCGGCCACATTTGCAAAATCTGTTTAGAAAAATTTAGTGGCAACACTTTAACACGATGTCGACGAGAAACTCTATCGATTACTTATACCTAAAACCAAAACAAATTTTCTGATTTGATTGTGGTTTTTGATTCAAGTTGGCGATTGAATGTTTCTGACCGATATCGTGGGTCAGGCCGTTAATCTAAACATAAATACCGCTAAAATGGTAAAGCATTTAATCGGTCCTAATATAGCAAGGGAAATTCAGAAAAATTGTGCACAAAATTTCTTGAAAATCCATATAACGTGCCATAACCGCAAAAAAAAGCTTAAGTGACATAATTTTCAAACTTAATTTTTTGACCCAAAGCGATCAATTGCGATCGTAAGTAATATATCTTCCTCCAAAAAAATTTAAGATAATAAATGTGTCGCTTAACCGCTTTTTGGCGGTTATGGGTCGATATATAAGTCGAGTTCGATGATGGCTGAAAAACTGCAGCTTCCAAAAAGTACAATAAACGATGTTATAAAACGATACAGGCAAACCTTAAGCACTGATCACTGCTCTCTCTTCGTTGCACAAAAATTTATTCCTTTCTTAAACAGTGGGAACAAAAGTTGTACTCAGATGGTCTATCGGTATTAAACTTATTTTCGTCAGAAAATTTTTCGTTCAAAATTTATGAAACTTAATACCTTATTTAAGTGATTCGCAGTGTATATATCGTCAGTTAAAATGGAAAAAGGGGTAACTAACAAAAAATTCAAAATCGAGTTTTTTTTATTGATTATTATGAATACCATTAAACTGCATGTCTTGACAAAATAGTACACTTCTGCGATCAAAAATTACGCTTTTATTAACAAATAACAAGGGGACTTTTTTTATTATTATTTTTATTAGTTATCCCTTTTTGCATTTTAGCTAACGATATTTATGTGTGTATAATAATTTATTATAGTATCGTTGTATATATTTCACTTTTATTATTATGATCATTTAAATGACATTTTCATAATTTTTGCATATTTTGCAGCTTTTTATTGTCGCAAGTTGTTTGTCGTTTCAATGTCTGACAAAATCTGCTGATAATAAAACTTTTGTAAAACTGATATATACATACATTTTGGTTTACAAAAAAAACTCTTGGAAAAATAAATAAAACAAAAAAAGTAAATATTAAATGTACGAGTATTTCTTTGTAAGTCGTCTTGTAATTTAAAAAAAAAAAATATGTATTTATTTATTTGTCTATCTTGTGAAAAGAAACATGCAACACATCATACAAAACGTATAACAGAGTTTATTCTAAAATTGTTCATTGCTTAAAAACTTAATCAGAAAGTACAGAGAAAGACCATTTGCATGCTGCTAATGCATACTTATATCGATAAATTAACCAGAAACATTTCTAATTTCCTGTGAAAAAACTAAACTTGTAAGTCAGACTTATTTAGAAAATATTTTATGCAAATTTTGTTATGAGTCACTTGCTTGCAATGTGCGAAATTCAAAAGACGAAGAATATTAACACTAACAAGAATAAAAAAATATTTCTTACTATTGCTTACATATCGCACTTGTTCCCCGAAAGGGGGTCATATCAAAATTTTGCAAATTTGCGCGTTTTACAGTGGGCATTTCTACACACTGTAAAAATATTACATAACTTTCTCTACTCTTTCGCTAAAAAAATAAAATACATGAGATATAAGAGTATTAAATAATTTGTCAAGTTTTAGGTCTGTTTATATATTTATTTTAACTAACTTCTTCAAGGGGAAAAAACTGATAAATAAATATATAAAAAGACCTAAAAAAATGGTCTGTTCGTAAATGTATCACTGCGCTGCAAATGGAAATTTAAAAATTCTAAACTGGTTCACTGAACCAGATAATGCTCACATAAATGTTAAATATGGTGTACAAACATGCTTACTACCAAAACAGATTATCAGCGAAGTTGTATTGCATTTTAAATAAAAGTTTGCACGTATGATGCAAAGCAGTGATGCATTTACAAACACATATATAAAAAAAGCTCGAAAATTAGATAAAAAATAATTTTTAATATAAGAGTATTTATATGAAAATTTTTATATTTGGAGTTGGAGCCGCTTTAGAGGAACAAGTGCGATATATAACAATAAACATACTTTGCAGAGTATTCAAAAGTCGCCTTGGGGTTTTTTTCACACTAACTTACTTCAACTTCTTGGGTGTAAGTAATCTGAAACGTTTGTTAGTATTTATAATCCTAAACGTAGACAGAAACAAATTCGAAACAATGTAATAATATTTGAAAAAAAAAATAAAACTTAAAAATGGACAGTAAACGAACAAAAGTGTAACTGAAAGATTTATCGACAACAAAAAGCAGTTAAGAGAAAGAAATTAAAACGTGAGGAATTTATTTTTTTCTTTTATAAAAAAGTGAATTTAATTTTGATTTGTAAAGTTATAATTTTCATTCTAGTATTTTAGAATACATACAAAATATTATACATATACACAGTGGAGTTCGTTTATAACGAACATCAGTTAAAAGGCATTAGCTCGTAGAGCAAACAAGTTCGCCGATCCCAGCATTTTTGCATATAAATTAAGACGCTTACAGAGAACTCCGGCTATAGAGAATTTTAACTTATAACGGACTCTTTCTTTTGTCTTGCATATATAGACAAAAAAATTAAAGTTATTGTCTGGTGTAGCTTAAAAGTAAATAAATTTTAATTAGTTTTTTTGGGAGGGGGCATTACGACCTGTGTTTTTCATAAGTAATATTAAATTGTATAACTACATTCAATTAATTAAAGAGTGGGGAAGGCATAAGGGTGGCGTTGGCTGAAGTAGTTAGCGCGTTGACTGCAAAACCGAGGGTCCTGGGTTCAATCCCTGTATGCAACAGGCATTAAATAACAACACCACGCATTTTTCTGATGTGCATTTGTCCCTTTGTATCAGTTGTTGTAGGAAAGTGCAAGTGATGAAGGCATAAGGCACTGGTCACTGAACTATAACGACTTCAGCAGATACTAATCCTAATGTAACATCAGAACGCCCTCCTTCGTTGTGTAGCAGAATCATTGGCAAAGTAAATAATCAATAAAATGGCTTCAAAATTTATTAGGCCTCATTTAACATCAGACAGGCGCTGCAACACTGCATTATCAAAAAATGTGCAAAGAGCAGAGTTGTAAAAGAATGAAGCTTTCCTCTGTCTCTCCCTTCACCACCTGTCTTCCTCTATCACTATCACTTTCCTAAAGAAGGTAACACCTAGTAATAGTAGTACGCATTAATTGCCTGAGTGTTACTTCTCTTAAAAAAAAAGCAATTCTTTTGGGGGACAATGCACCCCCCCCCCCCCGGAATGGTCCTTCTACCCCTATGATTTTTAATTGTTTTCTTCAATTTAACGAAATCATGTATTTAAAAGATTTGTTTGGAATGATTTTCCGCCATCGCATGTCAAATGTGGTTAATGAAAATACCAGTTTCGGCTATAAGCCACTATTGTCTTGAATACTCGTACTATTCCAGAGAACACTGAAGATGATGTCGGGTTAACGGAAAATCATTAAAAATTAATGCAAACCCTTTCGGCGTGATTTTACATTTCAACTGGCTTTATGTAACAGTCAAGGCCTTGAAATTCTCTCTTCAACGATAATGGGACACCAGCTTTATTTAACTGACTTAAAGCGACATTTTGCCGCCTGTCGCTCAATGTGTAGTTGCGGCAAAAACTTAGTTAAGCTTGTGCGTGATTTCAAACATGTTTGCGATAAAATCTGTATGTGTAGATAATAAAAAAGTTTATCACGATTTAGGAGTATTTACAAGTTAATAATTTGCACAACATTATTGATTAGATGTTAAAACAAATCAAATCTTATCGTACGATAGTTGCACGTTCTCCGTCAATTTAGTTTATGTTTTTTTTTTTTTTTTTTTTTTGCTGTTTTTGTTTTAATTAATGAACAGGTCGTAATCTCTGCGAAATATGTTAATAACTAACTAATAATAACAATAATAATAAAAGCTAATTACTTAACAACCGCCACCACCACCTTAAATTGTTTATCTTTGGCAAAAAAAAAAAAAATTAACATTTTGTTTGCCTATTTTTAGAGAAGTTAAAAACAAACAAACAAAGAAAAAAAGCGTATAAATAAAAAACAAAACTTACCATCATAAAAAAAATAATCCTGGCATTGAGTGTAAACTGTGGTAACCTGTAAATAAACAACAACAATTATTGGTTGATTAACGGCATAAATTAGCATTAATTGCAAAATTTTAACAAGCTGTCAATGCATGTGGTTGGCAACCATTGCAATGGGATGGTGTCGCAACCAGTGTTGTCAATCTAGTTAATCTTTTAACCACGACTGAACGAACGTTATTAATAATTAATTAACGAAATTGTTTCGCACAGTGAACGAGTGAGTGAGTGGTGACGCGAAATAACGCAACCGTCCGTCCGTCATTGTCAATAATCTCAATAATCTTTTTAATAATTTATGTAACATTTAAAATGGAAACGATAATTTTTGTCTTAAAAAAAAATACATGCACAAGAAATACTTCTTTAATAGCCAAGTTAGCATGTATTTAAAAAAAAAAAATCAATATTTTATATTCAAAAAATGAAACATGAAAATGCCACAAACAAAAGTAAAAACATTGAAATTCTTTTAACTTTTTGTTGTGTGCTTCAGCAGGATCAAGTTATTTATTTTTTTTTTTTTTTTTTGTAAATATAACATTAGAGCCTTGAGGAAATAACGTGTGATTCGTGCGATTCTTATCATTTTTCAATTTCGCACCAGACAAAAAGTTCTTTTTTTTTCTTTCGTTCTTTTAAAATCATGCAAACATTAAGGAAGGCAAGACGAGGAAGAAAAATAAACATTTAAATAAAATAAAATAAAAAAGTTTTTGGAAATTGAGATTTATTATTTGACATTTAAACGATTAATTTTTTTTTTCAAATATGTATTAAGTATTATTTTTATTAGTCGTACATATGTAGTATATGAAAACGTTTGGCCTTAAACAGCGTGGAAATGAGAACAACAGTAGGGACACATACTCGTATATTTTTTATTGTTTATTTTTTTTTTTTTTTTTTGTGTTTTTGTATCTTTGTTTAACACTCGTTTGTGCTTTGGCAAAGAAAATAAATTAAAATTTATTTTAAATACTCGTTTGCTTGTCCCATTCAAGTGACTTTAATAAGAAGATCCTGTGTGCTGGCTGGTTTTTGGCAAAACAATTCCTTTTGATTTGCTGTTTATGTTGGCAAAACCATTATTATTTTGTTTTCTTGTTATTGTTGTTGCAGTTGTTGTTTTATTTGTACTCATGTGGAGCATAACCCAGCAAACAAAGTAGTATATGGTTAAATAATCAGCATGAATATAAAACAAAAATTGAATTTAACAGCTAATGTTTGCTGGGTCTGTTTGTTGGGTGTATGTATGTATGTACTAGCATATAAAGAAATTCTCGTATATAATAAGGCTTATGTAGACATTCGCCTTGAGCACTATTTCTGTTCTTTTTTTATTATTATTATTATTATAATTTTTGTATGAATTCTTTTGGGAACTTTTCTTAGACTTTTGTCCTGTTATTTCAATGAAATACTCGTAAATAAAGCAAAAGCTCTGCTTGCTCTATCCCCTTTCTTGTTTTTTTTTTCTTGTCCTTTTCCGTTTGTTTGTGTATTGCGAAAAACAAACCCTTATGTGATTAAATAAAAGACAGCGAAAGCTGCATGCATGTGAATTGTGTGTGCGTGTGTGTGTGTGTGTCTGTGTGTGTGTGCAGCAGAAATGTGGTTGGGTGAGTGCGGCTGCTTCACAGGAATGAATGTATGTATGTGTGTGTATGTATATTTGCATATTCTAAGACCCATAACGAATATATTGGTTTGCGAATTCAATCTTTTAGGAAAAAAAAATATGTATTTCAAATAAAAAAAAACTATAAAAAAAGAGAATGTCTGTAAATGTTATTTGTAGTCTAAAAGAACGTAATAAAGATGTACGTTATATATAGTTATATAAATATATGTATGTATGTATGTAGAGTGTGTGTGTGTTTGTATAATTGTTTTGTGTGCGTACGTGTGTGTGGCTGGCTGCGTATGTGTGTGTGTGTGTGTGTATTTAGTCGTGTGCTTTTTTTCTTCTGTTTTCCTAAAGTTTATGCGCGTTCGCTTACATACGTTCGGGTATGACTGTAAAATGCAGAGATATTTAGTGTGCACGAGTATTTTTGTCAGACAATTGACTACACCTGAAGAAACTTAAGTTACGAGTACGTTCTAATGGAATACATTAAAACAACTTCAGCCGTATGCAATTAAAAAAGCTTATGCGCTTGTCAACATAATTGATGAATTTCATTTTAAAATTCTGTCCTTAATATGTATTTAAAAAAAATACCAAAGGCCGAGCTTCCAGTTGTAATCAAACCAATAGCAATATGCAAATATTATTTCTTTTAAGATCGATAAAATTTTATAAAAAAATTAAATTGTAAGCAAAAAAAATTATTTTATTCGAAAGATCAATTACATGGCATTAAGATTTGAAAATTATTGCAAATGGTGTATTTCTGGACTTGCAATTTTGAAAAATAAGATCCACTGATGCGTCCGTCATCTGCGTGTAAAACACATCAAACGGTTTGGTAATAGATTAAAGAAAAACTGTTGAAGTCTTCTTTAATCTATTACCAAACAGTCGTAGTCGTATTTGAAATACGCCAACCATGATAAAGCAGAATGTATTTTGAATATACTGTGCCGCAAACCAACAACCACCGGACGAAATATGTTTAAACAGCAAACAACTGTTTATGATTATGACGAAAGACCAAAGTTCAACTGGTTTCTACGATTATGGCTATGGCGTTGTTGCGAATCACCTATAATCAAATACAGTGTTGTCCATAAGTTTGGTTCGAACATCTGTTTTTTATGGCTTAATAGTTTAGTTGAAACAAACCCGTTAAACCAAACATGAGCTTCATTGAGAGGACGCATTTATCAAAACATTTGCTATATAAAGAAGAACTAAATGTTAGAAATATGTTCCTAGCCAGTTTTTGTTTTTTATTTCGCGATTTTTTCTTTGCCATTTGTTATATCCAGTATGAAATTAGGATAATATTCGCTTTAAAAGGTTGTTAATGTAAAATATTTGGACGTTCGTTATATCGGATTTTCGTTAAAGCGAGATTCGTTATACTGAGATTTGCCTGTACATACATTTTGAAGTGTGCTGGAGAATTTTTTATTGTAATTTTGGAATTGAAAACGTAATATGTTTGGCCACATGGACTCGGTCCATTGCAAAAAAAAAGTGTTTGGGGACACGCCCACAATTTTTTTATTTAATTTTATGATATTTTACTTATTCGATTGCTACGAAACTTATCCAACATATTGGGCTCTCGAAACGATACAATCACGAAGCTGAAAAAGTGGGCAGAGCCACTCCCAAAAAACGGAATATTACATTTTATATGCTTCTATTTGACTGATTTTTACGAAAAAAAGACACAATTTTGTATTAAAAAAAGTGGGCAGGCTTACGCCTATTGAAATATAATAGTATATTTCATTTGCTTGTACTTAACCAATTTTTACGAAACGCGGCACATACCGTGAACTCTTAAAAACCACAATCTTGCATTCAAAAAAAGTGGGCGGGCTACGCCCATTAAAAACTAATATTAAATTTCACATGCCTCTACCTTATCGATTTTTATGAAATTAGGCACACATTTTAATCTTTTAAAAATCACAATCTTGCATTGAAAAAAGTGGGCGAGGTCACGCCCACTATAATTCAATATTATATTTCACGTGCTTGTACCTAACCAATTTTTACGAAACGTGACACATACCTTGAGCTCAAAAACAGACACAATTTTATGTTCAAAAGAGTGGGCGGGACTACGCCCATTATAATTTAATATTATACTTCACGTGCTACTGTTTTATCAATTTTTACGAAAGTTGGCACACACCTTGAGCTCTGAAAAATACTTAATCTTGAGCTCATAAAAGTGGGCGGGGCTACGCCCATGAAAGTATAGTATTAAATTATGTGCACCACGAAACTTGGCAAACTTCGATATAGCATTATGGACAACAAATATAAAAATATTTTATTTAATTGAATCTAAATTATTATTAAAATTTATAGTGCTTATTTTTAAGGTCGGCTAAATTTTTTTTTTCAAAAAGTTTTATTTTTTGTCTTCTATGCCCAGAATCCATTGTTAGAACCCACGCAATTTTGGGAAAAGTTTGAAATTGTTGTACCGTGTAATTGCTTTTGATTTTTATTCTTGTTTCCTTATTGTCCTCTAAGCACCAAAGATTCTTGATTTATGTATGAAAAGCTTCTTGCCAATGCGATTAGGTTTTTTATAATCTATTTATTTTCGTTGTGAACTTTTTTCAAGTTATTTTCTTTTTTCGTAAATGATTCGTTTTATTTACAGTTTTTCGAACTTAACTTTATGTCCATAGAACAAGTTTATTTTCCAAAAATATTCGCTTGCAGACACATAAGCAAAGCAATGTACATATTTTAAGTGTGGCAAATGCTATGAAGGACATAAAATATTGTGTGTGTATCATGTCTTCGCCCCACAGCACCCCCCAAGGCTTTTTCCATACTCCAGATGGTACATGAAAAAAGTTACGTTGCTTTTTTAATAAATGAAAAAGTTTTTACATAAAAGTAATTTTACAAAAAAAAATTAAATACATTTTTTTTTCCGCACACTTCAAGCAATTTAAGTTTCCAAGGAAAAGAAATAGCAACAAAAATTTGCACTGCCAGTCTGGCTGGCTCCACAGAGAAATGGAAGTAGGCCAAAGAACAACAATAAACTCTGCAGGAATTCTTCACGTATTATTCATTTATTTATAGTCTTGTTATCCGTTTTTCATTTTTCGCAGTGTATATAGTATGTACATATGTAAGTTGTTACTTTTTTTGCTGTGTTCTTCAGAAGCACAAGCAAACATTTCGATCGATATCTGAAAATTCAAGCCCTTAACATTTTCAAGTCAAAGCTAAATATTTTAAATTTTGCTTAATAAGAACGACACACACACACACACACACACACACACAAAACAAAATTTAAATTAAAAATTTCAATTGTTAACTAATTTTTTTCTAAGGATTATTGTTAAAAATTTAATGAACAAAAATACTAAAAAGCTTCCAGTAAAAGCAAACCCCAACTATGTAACATGATATTTTCCATCATACAATTGAATTAATTGAATGTTCATATTATTTCTTTTAATATTCTTTGGCAGTATTTGAAAAACAAAATTTAATAGCTATGTAATTACCTGATTTTATAGACGCTCAAGCTGAAATTTATGCACATGTGTGTGTGTGTGTGTGTGTGTGTGTGTGTGTGCGTGTTTGTTTATTCTGACTATGGGAATCTATTAGAAATTTATTGTATTCCTCGGATACTCTTTTTTTGTTGTGAATTATTTATTCGTATGAATATGTGTTTGTTCTTGATTGTGTGTTTTGCATATTGATTAAAATGACATTGAATCACTCACTCACTCACACTCTCATTCACTGACTTACACACACACATTTCGAAGCTGAATTTGTACGAGTAACAAACAAGACAAGACACACACAATAATAATTACGACAATTTGGTAATTCTTTTCTTATTTAAATTTTTTTTTTATATGTACATATGTATATATTTTATTCTTTTTGTAAAAATAAATAACAAGACAACAAGCAAAATGTGAGCGAGTTAAGAATGAATGTTGTGAGGATTTTAATATTCTGTACAAATTCTTGGCAGACGGCAGTGTGGATGGTGTCATTTTGGATATTTTTCCTTTGTTATTCGTTGTTCCAACCACCCATTACCCATTACACATGCATGTACATTTGTACATATGTATGTGTGTATGTATGTACATATGTGTTTATCCAAGCATTTATCGAAAAATGTTCTTATTGCTTCTAATATTTATTTGTATTTAGGAAACGTTTAAGCTCTCCAGAGCTTAAGACGACTTTTTAACATTGTACGTGATGGAAAATAAATTGAAATTATATTGTTTAAACGTGACGTGATGACTGCACGACACGCCATGCCACCCAAAAATATATTTCCAAAAGAAAGAAGCAACAACATGCACACTGCTGCTACTTACGGAAAGAAAAAAAGTACAAAAACAAAACTATGTACATACATACATACAAATGTATGTATGTATGTATGTATGTGTCCGATGTTATTTCATTGTAAGTTCATTTGGAAATGACCTTTAAATGTTTTATTTTTCTTCCTCTCACACATACATACATACATACATATTACGAGTATTATTTCTTACAATGTGTCTTTCTTTCTAAATTAATGCTTCTTTGTACTTGCAAGACACATGCTTCACATTTTTTCTGTCTTCCTCGCTCTCCCTCTTGCTCTCTCTTCCTGTACACAATGTGCAATTATTACAGTTATTTTTAAAAAAAAATTTATCGCTCACCATGCTGCTGTGCTGCTTTACACACCTTTTCGCTACTTCTTCCCACTTTTAGCACCAGCTTAACAATAAAAAAAAAATAAATAAATATTATACATAATATGTCTATATATTTTCCTCTTCCGCCCTTCTTAAATATCATTCATTCCTTTGTTTTAGCTGTGAATTAAGATTTGAAGTATAATTTTCTGTTCGTTATTATTGCTGCAGCAATAAAGCAATTACAATGCATTTCAAATTTATTGAATGTTCATGAAAAAACAAAAAATGGTAAACCAAAAAAACTGCAATAAACCACCCCTTAAATAAACAGCTACGGCGACAATTGCTTATTTCTTGCATGTATGTAACCTTTTGACAAACGCGACACAAATTGTGCATTGCATTTACAATGCGGGCGACAAACAGCAACTTGAAGTTTTATTGCATTGTATATAGTGTAAGGAATTACTCAGCAAATAGTTCAAATTATGTCTTAATGCAAAACCAAATAAATTTTACTAGCAAACGAAGGGTTCCGTATGGACACTACATATAATTTTTCACCAAAATCAATTATTTGTGAGCTTATATAATCGTTTTTCATCAAAACAGCGAGCTCCAAAAAATTAGTCTGTTAAGCTTTTTTGGGAGTTATGGGTCGCTGTGAAATACCATATGTAATCAAATAATTTACCTGATGCAAACATTTTTTAAAAAATTCTTTTGTTTTGGCGTTTTTTTAGTTAGCTTTTTTCGTTCTGAAATTTTTTTACAGTTCTTAACAATTTTTTTTTAGTTTTAGCGTCTTTTTAGATTTAGCGTTTTTTTTAGTTTTAGTTTTTTTTTCGTTTTGCCAATTTTCTACGGTTTTTTGCTATTTTTTAATTTAAGAGTTTTTTAGCTTCAGCGATTTATTTAGTTTTGGAGGTTATTTTACGGTATGTCGATTTGTTCGACCTTGGGCCGTTTTTTTTAGCGATTTCTTAGACTTGGCCCTTATTTTCGTTTTGGTGATTTTTTTTCTGTTTTTGACGATTTTTTTCGGTTGTTTTAGTTTAAGCGATTTTTTAAGTTTTAGCGTTGTTTTTAGTTTTAACAATTATTTTTGGCTTTTGGCAATTTTAGCGTTTTTTTTTAATTTTGCGAATTTTTTCGGATTTTAACGATTTTTCACTTTCAAAGATTTTTTTTAGTTCAAGCGTTTTTTTTAATTTTGTAAATTTTTTCGGTTTTCGGCGATTTTTTAGTTTTAGCGGTTTTTTTTTTTTTTGTTTAAGCGATTTTTATTTAAATTTTTTCGATTTGGTGATTTTTTTGGTTTTTGACGATTTTTGTTCGGTTGTTTTTCAGTTTCAGCAATTGTTTTTATATTTTTCGATATTTCGATTATATTATGTTTTTGGCGACCTTTTTACTTTTGGTGATTTTTTTTGCATTTGAGTGATTTATTTATTTTTGGCAATGTTGTTCATTTGTTCGTTGTGGCGATTTTTTGATGTTGAGATTTTTTAGTTCTAGCGTTTTTCATAATTTCAAGAATTTCAAGATACAGCAAGTTTTCAAAATTACATTTACTGATAGAATACCCTTTAATTTTTGTCTTTTTTTCGTTTGATTGTTAATTGGTGTAGTCTGCATAAAACTACACCAACTTGAAAAATTACAAGTGTCTATAAATAATTGCCAGTATATAACATTAGGATTTCAACATGTTTCATTGCTCGCTTTAATTTTTAACTGTTATATATTTGCTGTTGTAACCGCCAAAGTTTTCGATATTCTGTGAAAATTTAAAATCCGTAGCTCTTCCAGCCTGTTGCAGACAGACAGACGTACAGACGAACATCGTAGCGCAATCAATAGGGTTCCTTTTTAAATCAAATATGAAAAAATCGTCATTACAGAAAATTCCATAATTTTTTTTATTTTATAAGTGATTTTCGTATTTAAATATCAAATTGATTCTTTTTGTGTTAAAAGCACACACAGAAAGAAATATTCCTGCAATAAACAACTTTAATTGGAAATAGAACCGAAAATCAATTAAAAATGTATTCATGTAAGTCAATTAAACTTTTCTTTAAAAATTTAATTATGTATGTAATTACAAAGTTTGTTTGACTCATTTACATTTTTAATTGATTTTTTGTTTGTTTTATTTATTTATTTAGGGTGTCCATGTGGCTGAGTGGTAGCGATGCTAGTAGCTAGCCTCTCAGTCCAGAAGTCATAGGTTCGATTCCCCCCATAATCCCTGGGTGCTTTTCGCAAAGAAGCTAATCGCATCGCAGGTTGCGTTGTGTTAAAAATAAAAAAATAAAAATATTTTCAATTAAATTTGTTTATTGCAGGCATATTTTTTTCTGTGCATGAATCCAGTGCGGTTTTGGGGTGTAGACTAGCGGAAATACGAACCTTATTTTTAAACGAAATTATATACGCATGTGTTATGTCTAATTGTTTTCGAGAAAGTGTTACTTCCCATCATTACTTATTTATCCCCTTTGGCCCACGTAAAACAGGGATAATTTTCTATGTCTATGTCGGCAGAACTAGTATGTAACAAATGTAATTACTAGTTTGTATTGTATTAAAGTTTTATTACACATAATAATATATTTTTAAAATTTTGTAGCTATTGTTATCTTCGAAATTTCGCTTAAAAGTATTATTCTCAATCGCTTAACGTTCGTTCCACGTTGCCTGCCGTTTGTACAAATCGCCTTAAATAAAATCGATTTGAAATCTTTGCAATGCCCTCGTCAACGGAAGAGGGGCGCAAATACATATGTATGTACGAGTATGTATGGCTTAAAATTATTTCACTTAATAATATAACAAAAAGTGCAATGTAAATATAACATTTATATTTAAGCCGATTTAATGAATGAATGATTGATTACATTAAGAGCAACCCTTATGGAAAGTGTTGCTAACAAGATACATTTGTAGCTGAAAGAAAAAAAAAAAGATATAACAATAATGCAATCTGCGCTGCTCGCAAACATTTAACCAGCAAATGCACATTAAACAGAAAGTGCCACTGAAGAGCAGAAAGCACAAAAGCAAAAAAAAAAACAATCACCCCACCACCTCACTACCACAACAATAACAACAACTCATGTGAAAAAGGAGTCATTCTGTCATTCACGTGTTGCCAATTACACTCGTAGCATGCGAATAGAAGAAGAATAAGTTGATTGTCACCAAATGTGTGAAACTTAATACAGACATTTTTTATTTTATGGCAGCGTTAGGTACGAGTAGAGAGAGAGAAGGTTGGTTGGTTGGTTACCAGCGATGCCAACTATTTGTAACACAAACGCGCTATACACCTTCTCAAAACGCGCTAGAACGCGCTAAGTTACAGCATTATCAACAATTTATAGTCAAAACGCGCTATTTTCCTACGCGCTATATTAAATTTTAATAAAGGTCGACGATGTATGTATTAGTAAATACAATTAATTTTTTTAGTAACGCTTTTTCAGATTTTGCAATATTGCTTCTTCGAAATTATATCCTAAATAACTAAAAATCATTTAATACAGAATCGTTTTTATTTTAATTTTATTAATCAAACTTTGTAACAACTTATATAAATTGTCGAATAGTGTTGCGATTCAAATGCTTTTTGAAGTACAAAAAGAATAGATGCTTAATAAGTTACATAAACTTTTTGGGTCACAATTAACGAGTACATATTTTTAGCTGTGAAAATATTTGCCATTTACAATATTAAAATGCGTTTTTAATTCTAACCACAGTCAAGGGAATTTTATTCGCAACTTCTGAATCATTAACAAATTTAAAGAAAAAATTAAATTTTGGATATTAAAAATTTTTAAATTTATATAAAAAAAGTAAGAAGATATTGAACTGAAATGATATTTTAATCAAGACGCGCTAATTAAGCGCTTTTTTTATTTAACGCGCTAAGACGAAAAAAAGCGCGTTTGGCATAGTTAAAACGCGCTAAAACTAGCGCGAAAGGCGCTAAATTGGCATCGCTGTTGGTTACTTTTCTTTCCGCATTTATGATTTTATCAAATGAGGGAAAAATTTTAACACTGAAAAAGGGAATGGAGAAAACTTTATTTTATATATGCACAGAAACAGAAATAATAAATTCAGTAAAGTGCAAGGCTTTGAGCATTTTTTTTAATTGTGTTGTTTTTACGTTTTTTCAGCTGAAATAATTTTTTTTTATTATTTTTCGCTTTTTTCTCGTTTTGGCGATTTTTTTTTAATTTTGGCAATTTTTTTCATTCTGGCGATTTTTTTCATTTTGGCGAATTTTTTTTAATTTTGGCAATTTTTTTCATTTTGGCGATTTTTTTAATTTCGGCGATTTTTTCATTTTGGCGATTTTTTTTTCATTTTGGCGATTTTTCCGGTTTTTTGCGATTTATTTTCGATTTAGAATTTTTTTTAATTTGGTGCTTTTTTTCGTTTTGGCGATTTTTTTTTTGATTTTGGCGATTTTTTTCGGTTTGGCGATTTTATAATTTTTAGATTTTTTTGATTTACCGGTTTTGAAAATTTCAAGAAGTTTGCTCTTACGGTTTCCAAGATGCAGCAAGTTTTCAAAATTACATAGTCGAAATTACATTAACTGATGGTACACCCTTTAATTAAAATTTTTTAAATTTTATTGTTAATTGTTGTAGTGTGTATAAAAATACACTAACTTTACAAATTTCAAGTGCATATACATACAATGTATATTACATGGGATTTTAACATTTTTCGTTACTCGTTTTGGCACACCCTTTAATTTCCAACTCTCATGTATTTGTTGTTGTAGCGGCCAAGGGTCTACACACTGTGTCCAAATTTCAGGTCCGTAGCTCTTACGGTTCTCGAGAAAATACCCTGTGACGGACAGACGGACAGCGTAGCGAAAACAATAGGGTTCCATTTCACCTTTGGTGTACGGAACCCTAAAAAGTAACTAAGAAGAATAAAGATTCAATTTAAAAACAAAACCAAGAAGAGTCAGTTAAAAAATTAATTAGTTTTCAACCAATCACAAAAATTGTTGTATTAACTGCGTTTTAAGTTGATTTTTTTTTAAATTAAAAAATATTGCATTAACTAAACTTGGACTTTGCCCGGATATCTAAGAAATATGTACATATATGTTTGTATATCTTTGAGTATCATAAATATTTTTGTGTCTGCCAACGGAAATGACTGCTTGCGAAGAATTTTTGATTTTATTTTTAAAGTTTTTTTTTTTTTTGGTTTAGATAATGAATTCTTTTTTCACAAATAATCTTATCAATACAACAGCAAGTGCGAATATATGTACGTAAACACTTTTTGTCAATTTAACTTTCTGCCTGGACAGATATTTGCGTATCTTTAAAAATTCTTAAAATATTTTTAAGTTATTTTCATAACTCACATTAAACAAAAATTTAACAGCCAACGAACGAACGTTGGCTGTCATCGGCACTCAAATCTTTACAATAAAAAGAAAGATTTGTGCAATTGTTATGCAAACCTGCTCAAAATAACACTAGTTTGCAAAACAAATGAATCTAAAAAAAACAACAAAATAAAGTTGTTTCCTAAAGTTAGGGTCACTTTTGAAAAACATTTGCCCAAAAGAAAGTATAACCAGTAAAGGCCGTGATACACTATCCTACACAATCGTGCGATTTTTGAGAAAATACAACCCTGGTATGATGGAGTCTATGAAAATTTTCGAAAGACAATAACAATTCATCAGATCAGGGTTGTATTGTATTTGGTAGGACGTGCGTTTGTGTAGGATATTGATGCAGACACTTTGTTATTAAGTTGAAATAATTGCCAATAATATTGGATTCCATGACATTGTCTATGAAAATGTTTAACTTAAGAAACAGTTATCTGAATCAAAAGATTTTTCTTTAATATTTAGTGGTTAACAACCTTATTTATAAAAATTAGTAAGGCTTTATAAAGAGTTTATAAAAGTGATTTTCATAAAATGTCCTATATGACATTCAGTTGTCTATCAATTTTTTTTTTTTCAAAAATCTTTCATTAACTAACATAATTTTTCTCCTTTTTTTAGGTAATATATGTACATACATAGATGCAAGATACTGTGGCGATCGTTGGTTATAATTCACTAACTCAGAGGCATTCCCATTAAGGTAAAAAAAAAGTTCTAAGATTTTCTCTGAATATTTATCAACAATCAATAGTATGAGCGAAATCTCTTTTGCCTTATTATCTTTCAATTTTAATTAGAAATAGTTTTCGACAAAAAATTCTCTCGCAGCTGTCAAGAATAGGACTGTAATGTAAAGTAACTGCAACAATAGGAAACAGCTGATCGATATTGTTATGTGAAAAGTAATGAAAATGATTAAGGAGGCTCAGTTACCCGAAATGTAAAGTAACTGCAACAGTAGGAAACAGCTGGCCGATACTTTTGTATGAAAAATAGGTTACATTACATTACATCTCTATAACCATTTGCATTACTTTTCACATAGCAATATCGATTAGCTGTTTCCTACTGTTGCAGTTACTTTACATTACAGTCGGTAGCTGAGCCTTAACACAGTTTCTTACCTGTCCGCCATTGTACACTACGCTATACAAATTTCAGGAAAAACACATACTAGAGACCTACCGGAGGTATCACAGATTTTATGTAGAGGACCTCATGTGGTGCCTCCTCAACACAACGGGGTCTCGACCTAGTAGGACTCATCACTGGATTTAGCATTCTATACAGATCTTTTTCATACTTTACATACATATCTGTCAAAACTTAATGTCACGATTTTACTTAATTGCTTGTACTCCACATAAACCAACCCATCAAAATCCACCATTAAAATACTCGTCACACAATCTCGAATTACAACAAATCACTTTTATTTTTATTTTCATTACTCGTATAATGGCGAATATATTTATTTATATATGTACATAAATTCAATGTTCGGTCAATGGATTTTGCTCACTTGATTTCTATTATAAAAATAGCATATCGATGAGATAAACCAACTGATTTAAAAACAGATCAAAGTTGTTTTTGTAATAATACTGTTAAAAAGAAAAAGTGCTTAGGGCTCCCTTAACCAGACACGAGCTCGTTTACTTTTTTTTTTTTAAGAAACACACTTCCACTTGTAATTCCTTCGATTTGTGAGAGCAAGTAAAGTAGAATGTAAAGGGTCTTCCAATAAGAGGTTTCATTTTTATATGTATGCAAAAAATATTAATACATATATACTTTCAAGCGAAATTATCGGATGTTTATTTTCTATTTTCGGAGTTTTACAATAAATTTTAGAAAGAACAAGCAATAATGAAACAATGTCTCAAGAAAAGCGGTAACGGTGAACTAAAAGCATTAGATAGAATATCTGCTCTAATGTCACTGTACTGTACTGTACGTAGCAATTTTTTGACGGTTTTACATTCTAATAAGAAATATATTGCTATTAAAAAAAAATTTGTGCAATTTCTTTCTTCTGAAAAGAGATTTTTTGTTCGCTTTGGGCAGTTTTTTCCCCCTCAAACGCATATGGCAACACTGAATACAAGATACAAGCCAATAGAATTCACACCACGTGTTCACAAACAAATAAATATTAAAAATTATGACACGTAGCGCCTTGTTAAAATAAACATCTTCCACATCAATAACTTCCAATTCCAGACATACAAAAGCATAAATCATCGTACGACAGCTCGATCTATTCATCGTAACAGTTGCTCCAGCCTCACTTTCGAAAAAGTAAGGTACAATGACCGAACAGTCACATGTACACAGACTCGATTCTTCACATCATTAAATTGTTCCAATCGCTCAAATTTTTCCTGGACTTAATTCACAATTGCTGTTCGAGAAGTTGTTTTAATTTTGCGAACAAAAATATTCAACATTTTTGTAGTGAACTTTTTTTAAATACATAATTTCAAATACATACGTTGTTGACAACCATTTATTTTTATTAATTTGACATCTGTCAAAATAAACCTTCTTATTGGAACACCCTGTAGTGTGTGAGTATGTGCTTGTGTCTATCTTACTATACTACAATAAATTAAAAACAAACAAACAAAATACCAACAACAATCGATAAGATAAAAATTATTGTATATAAATAAAAAGTTTGTTTTAATTTAAAATAATAATAAAGACAATAACAGAAACGAAAATAAAATTAATTAAAATTCTTTAGGCCAAAAACAATTTCTGTAAGAAGATAAATTCAAATGTTCAATTTTAGTTGGAGTTCAACAAATTCAATTTATACAATATACTTGTATTTATAAATTGATAAATTCTATTGATTGTCCAATAGAGATACCCGTACTCGTACTTATGCATTTGTATGGGAGTGTAAATAAAGCACATGCGATCGATCGGTGGTGATGGGAATGTGTGTGCGTGTGTAAAGTCGAGTAAAAAAAAAAGCTATTTGCCCAGTGCAGTTTGTAATTGTGTATGGCGTTCAAGTATTAAAAGCCCTTCCTGCCATTTAATGCAGCTCTTAAGCAAACAAATGGCTTCAACTTATAAACATTTACTATCTATCTGTGTTCGATTGTTGGTATTTTTTACTTTTTATTTTATTTCTTTAACATAAATAATCATAATTTATCAAATAAAAAACATCGAGCAAACTGTGTTGTAAATTAACTAGCCTGGTTGTTGTTGTTGGTGTTGTTGTTGTTGTTGGTGGTGTTGTTGCTTTTATTTTATCTCATACGACTTCTTGGTTTAGCTGATTTTTTAATTTTTTATTTTGTTAATGAAGGTAAAATTGAAAATGTACGAGTTTTTGTGGCTTGATTTGACGCATTTATTGTCTAGATGATGAGTTTTTCTTTGTGAAAGTGTTGTTGTTGTTGTTGTTGTTGTTGTTGTTGTTGTTGTTGTTGTTGTTGTTGTTGTTGTTGTTGCTGCTGCTGCTGTTTAAGTGCTTGTGCTGGCTGCGTAGAAATGTAAGCAGGCAGCCACTTGAACTTTGTATTATCAAATATGAGTAAAATAACATGAAATTCAATTTTGGTGTCCAGTTTATTTTATTTATTTATTTTTTTACTGGAAACTAAACTTAAAAATAATGTTTATTAAATATAAACAATAAACGAGCATACATACATACATATGTACATACATATGTATGTATGAATGTATCAATAAATGATACAACTGCATACTTACGAAAATTTATTGCACTGAGGTGGCAAAAAAATTAAAAATGTGTTTTAGGGCCATTTAGAGATATCGGGGATTTTCACATCAATCAAAAAACACTTCAATTTCGAATACGTGAAATAACACATAAAATTATGGCTAATAAAGATCTGTGAGGCAAGAACGTGTTCAAATATAAAACGGCTGGCATGTGATAAACAATCGCAAGCGTATTATAAATAATATTTCAACAAAACTGTAATAAAAACTTTAAATTTCAAATTCTCTAATCAAATATAATAATATGTACAGTATACAAAGTTCATATTCGTATACCCTCAACTTAAAAATAAAATAAAGAAGTAACTATAATTTTTTTTTTCTTGTATGAATAAATAAAAAAGGCTTTTTATAACAAATCAAATAATCAAAATGACATTTCAATCAATACTTTTATTTTAAAATAGCTGAATTAAGTACACTAAAATAATGCTAAAAATTTTATTTTAAAATGTAGTTTAAGTATAAAAAAGGCTAAAGATTTCTTTTGTAACTGTGTCAATGTCTAAACTGATTTTAAAAAAAAATATTTACATATGTCTACAAAAGTGAATTTATTTTAAATTAGTAATTGCTGCTTTTCTTTAAAAAATAATTTTTAAGAAAATATATTTTTAGTTTTTTTTTTTATTAAAAATACTTGTGTGGCAACACTCTATTCTTCTTAAAGCAGTGAATAGCTGTTGTTGTTTTTTACATTTACTTTCATCACATACTTCTTACAATTACAATTCGAGCTGAAAAGAAGTGAGCCAATAATGAAGTGATGGTTAAGTGAGAAATAAAAAAACATGTTGATCATTGAGTTCTTGTTTCAACTTTGATATTGTTTGAACTTCTCATTTGTTTCAATGAAAGTTTAACATAATAACTATACTTGTTCTAAGAAAATTTTTGGCTAAAGTTTCCCTCATGATCTGCATTAGCAACAACGAAATGCGCCTAGGATTCAGCTAAACCTTTCAATAATCATTGTATTTTTAATAGAAAAAAAAACTATTTTACTGAATAAGTAAAATAATAATTTCAGATTATTAGTGCGTTAACAAATGTTAAAAATATATTTATTAAATACAAACTCTATAAAAAAAATCTTGCGAGCTATAAGTAATTAAATTTATTTAATTTATTGCAAGGCAGTTTTTTTTTTATTGACGGTATACGAATACGAACTTCGCGTACTGTACATGTTTCCCTTACTCTAATCAAAGTTTACAACTTCAATGCCTTAAAATGCGTAAGATAAGAAGTTAGAAAAATTTATTTTCATAGTTTTAAGGTTAAAACTAACTTTGAAGCTATTTTTTAACCCCCGACCAAAAAGAGGGGTGTTATAAGTTTGTAGTGTGTGTCTGTGTATCTGTGTGTCTGTCCGTGTCCACGTACAGCCCAAACGCCTGGACCGATGTTGATTTAGTTTTCTCTGTTGGAAAGGTGACTGAGTGATCGAGATGGTTCTTAACCATGTTTGAAGAAAATCTATCCAGCCGTTTAGAAGATGTCACATCTTTTCTAGATAATTCGGGGGTTCTTAAAATTTTTAATTTTTGTTATTTATAAAAAATTATTTAAAATTTTTTTTTTACATAAATATTTAAAATTTTTTTAAGCGCTGCTCAAACTCTCAGTTGAACAATTAGGCCATGTGTGAGAATCAATTTTTTAAGTGCTTGCTATCAGTAAATTTCTATTTGTATGTGTTAATTTCTTTCAACAGTTCTAATAAATCTACAAATAGTTATTACAACAGGCGAACAAAGCGAATGGTTAAAAACTATTTACAAATATATGTACATATGTATGTACGTTGCAATGCGTAAGTGTGTGCACAGCATCATTTTACCACTTTTCTTTTATGAAATATTGCTGAAAAATAGTTTCACCTTAAAAATTATATGTGTATGTATGCATGTACATATGTGTGTAGATATTTACTCCAGTGGGTGTGGCCCTAACAACAATGGCCATACTTGATGCTTATGAACAAATAGTGAACTGCTTGCTCATCATAATCATCATCAATATGAGCATATGACGAGCATAGGCATTCTAAAGATTTCTAAATTTTTCTTAATACTTTCATATAAATGAATACATACATACATACATACATACATACTGGTTGCCATTGCAACGTTCATGAACACTCATAATTTTCTTATTATTAGTATTTTCATATAATATCATGTTTATTGATTAGTTTGATGTTTCGCAGGCAGGCAGGCAGACGGGCAGCAAGCAGCTTTAACTTATTAGTGAGTTAGTTTTTCTTTCATAAGCTGCTGCTGCTGCTGCTGTTCATGTACCATTCGGTTATGATGAATGTTTTCTGTACGTGCAAAAGATGCTGATTATGATCTTTCCTTCCCATCATACTCACAAGCAAACACACACACACACACTCATCCGTGCAACCGCATACAGATTTTGCATGTGTGCAACATTCGCTACTCACTGGCATTACCAGTGATGCCAACTATTTACAACCCAAACGCGCTATTCACCTTCTCAAAACGCGCTAGAACGCGCTGAGTTAGAGCATTGTCAACTATTTATAGCCAAAACGCGCTATTTTTCTGAGCGCTAAATTAAATTTTAATAAAGGTCGACGATGTATGGATTAGTAAATATACTTTTTTAAGCAACTCTTTTTCAGATTTCGCAATATTGCTTATTCGAAATTATATCCTAAATAACTAAAATAATTTAATACAGAATCAGAATCACCAAATAATCGAAATCCTTAGTTTTTATTTTAATTTTCTTCTTTGTACGAGTAACAACATACTCGTATAAAATGTCGAATAGTCTTGCGGTTCAATATATTCTTTTACTTTAGCTATAACAGATGCTTGATAAGTTATATACATTTTTTTGGTCACGAGTACGACTACATATTTGTAGTTGTGAAATTTAAAGATATTTGCCATTTATAGTATTAAAATTCGTTTTTAATTCTAATCACAGGCAAGGGAATTTTATTTGCAACAGCTGAAGCGTTAACGAAATTTAAAAAATTTTTATCAGAGTTTTGGATACTAGAAAATTGGTAAATTTATAAAAAAAAAGAAAAAAAATTAACTGAAATGATGTTATTGACTTTATCCAAAACGCGCTAAGTTAGCGCTTTTTTTATTAAACGCGCTAAGACGAAAAAAAGCGCGTTTGGCGTAGTTAAAACGCGCTAAATCTAGCGCGAAACGCGCTAAATTGGCATCACTGGGCATTACGACGTCTAGGTCAGCCAGATGATTAACGCATGCGTAACCTAAATATTTATTCAAAGTTGTGTGTGTGTTTGTTTTTTTTTTCTAAAAGCTCTTCTAAGTGTTAAACTGAATGTAATGAACTTACTTAAATGCAACACTGTTATTGTTGCCAATTTTGTTAAACATTATTTATTTGAAAAAAAAAGAAAGAAAAGAAGGAATTTTGTTTATGCGTCTAACAACAAATTATGTAAAGCAGTCAGAGAAGCTTTCAACCACGCTGTTCTTCTTTTCAACACAATTACATAAACTCAACAATTACAGTCAATGAGAATTACCATTTTATATGATTAATGGGATATACAGTGGAATCTCCCTTAACGGACACTTCCTATAGGCGGACACCCCTTTTAGACGGACATTTTTGACAGGTCCGGGCAGCGCTCCATTTAAATGTTTAGTTTTCTCTTGACGGAACAGTCCCCTTGTACGGACACATTTCAATGGTCCCTTCAGTGTCCGCTCAAGAGAGATTCCACTGTACATAAGCATACATACATACATATGTACATATTGCTCATTTACGCAAACAACATCATAACTCAAAAAATGCAGAATTAATCGTATCATCGCATCGTTCTTCATATTGTGTAAATATTTCACACAAATATCTTGTTTACTCAAATCTGGAAAGCAAAATAAAATTTTCTTTTTCCATTAAGTTGTGTGGAAATTGTAAACTTTAAACTCGATCGCAAATAATCGATTTTTTGTAAAAAAAAATTAATTTCGAAAATTAGGTCGCTTAGGTTTTTTTGGCGGTTATGGCACGATATTGCAATATATGACAAGACCTTTCATTTAGCCCGACATTACGTGAAATTGATTTAAGATCTCAATTCGTGAAAATATCGAGGACATACAGCTGCAAATGGGCAAGTTAAGGATGGAAAATTTCATGAAAGCTTTTCCGTAGCGGCCCTTTGCCTCATATTGTAACCCATTACAAATGCCATGCCCTCCTCTTTACAATTATATATAATCGTCCACTGATTTCGCTTAAAAATTTTTAATTTTTTTACATCAAAATGAAAGCTCTTTTTGGAAGACCCTTTATATATGTACGTGTATACATGCAGCCACAGACAACAGTATGCAAATTTAAATTCTGTGTGAATAGACATAATGTATTCATCAAACCATTTCCAAGCTGTTCTTAAACTAACACACATATTCCATAAAAATCCAGCTGCATCTAAAAAAAAAAGTTGTCTGCTGTTTAAATGTAATTGAAAATTATGAATGGAAGATTTTCTTAATGGAATCTGCAATTTTTCCAAAAACCTCAAACTACCTCATCAAATAATGGTTAGACAAAAACAGCAGTGATTTCTTAATTGAAGAAATTATGAATTGAAAAAAAAAAAAATAAAATGAAATAATGTCTAACTAATCGATAAAGATCACGTACTCATCACTGTTTAACGCCCATAATATTGCGGGCACTGGCTTTTTCCATTTTCATTTTTTTTGCGAATTTTTTATTTGGAATTTTTTTTTTTTTTTTATGATAAAATTGCCCTATTTCAGCCCAAAACATTCCGTCGCACTTAAAAACGTCGGCAGTCATAACATTAGTTATTAACGTAAAAAATAGAGCTGTACAATACCTTTTATAAATACTTTTTACTACTGTACAATTCATGTAAACCCTGTACCCCATTTCTGTAACTTGTGAGAAGTTCTCGCATCGCGAAAAAATTAAATAATTATATTCGCCCTTATTCCAGTTGTCAACATCGACGTCACTTTAACACAATACCAAAAAATTGGGGCTTGTTTACTCGATCCCGAGAGCAATTTTGCACTACTGACAATCTAATTCCGTTCCCTAAAGTATAGAAAATAGCATAAACCTACCAAGAGGAGTCAGTTGTTCTCGACAACGGGTACACAAGCCCCACTTTTTTCGTATTGTGTCAAAGTGACATCGATGTCGACAACTGGAATAAGGGTGATTGGTTGTCCTATTTTACACAGGGTTACTCACATAAAAACTTATATAAACTTACAAAAAATATCAACAAATACAGGTTTTTTCTCTACTCACCCTGTGTTTCACAGGATGATAAAAAAATTTTTCGACTCGAAAAGTTCTCACATTCCTTACAGAAAGGAGGCACTGGGCGGGGTTACTATCTCTTACACTACGCCTACACAAATGTCAAATTCCATATACGAAAAAGAGCTAACATAAAAAAAATTATGTTTCAATATAAAATTAGACTTTTGTTATGATAAAAATATATCAGGTGTAGACGTAGGGTTACTACGGTCTGTCTCTATTGAGGCAGAGAAAATATTTTTTACGAAAAACTTTCAGCTTGAATTGGTTTAATTTTATATTTTGTATAGATAAACTTTAACTGAACCGCCAATAGGTTAAATTTTTTTCACATAAAGTTGTAATGAGTTGCCCCATCGCATTGAAGAAAAATGCGCATAGTGCCGGTCCAGACTTGCAATTTTTGTTGCAGCAATTCTTGAATATGTGTGAGAGTTTTGAAATAGAAGTATATACTTTTTGCATTCCTCTCTCGCTCTTTTGCACTAAAAAATAAAAAGTTGCTGCAACAAAAATTGCAAGTCTGGACTGGGACATAGTAATTTTGTGTTTGTAAAATTAAATTAAAATTAATACAAATAACAAATAATATTAATATTAGTAATTAAACTTCTTTTTTTAACATCCGATCCGGTTAACTTCTTCAGAAAATTTTTTATTATTTTTTTTTTCTTTGATAAGAAATTTCCTGAAGAAGTTAACGGGAGATTAACGAAATATCGAAATAAAAAATTTAAAATATATAAAGAAATAAAGCTTAAAAAATAGTTCAATTATACGTACAAAAAGAGGTCGAAATTAGATTATTAAAAATATTAATATTAATTTTAAAATATTTAAAATACGCCAAGAATGTAAGCAATCGCTGCAGTACTACTCGTACCACCTTGTAAAACTAATAGATTTTGTTTACATATGATGGCAGCTTTGATTTTCCGGACAAATTTTTCGCAATGTGAAGTGAGTCCTGCTGCAGAAAACTATGACTATAAGTCCCGGTTCACACGTTTCAACTTTTGTTGCTCAACTCGTAATTCAGCTGCAAGAAAAAAAGAGATATTTGTATTTCCGTCTCTGTCATTCTTACAGCAGAATTAGGAGTTGAGCAATAAAAGTTGAAACGTGTGAACCGGGAGTAAGCAACAGATTTGTGGCAATTTTGTAACTCAAAAAGAGATTTTTTTTTTGCGCAGAAATAATGAACTGTTTTCTTTTTAAGAAAACAATTTATAAAATAATTGTCTTAGAATTTAAATAATTCCAAGTCAATACATTTTTCACATGCAACCATTTTCTTGATACATACATACATACATACATACATATATACTAACGTACATACATATGTAAATGATTTATTTATTACGAATAATTTATTGTTGTTTCAATTTCGAAAGGCTAAATGAAGGTCCAAATTTGGTCAAGCTATTAAATATTTTTTAAATAAATCATCTCAAATGGGAACCTCAGCGATAGCAGCGAGTGTAAAAGCCAAACAAGAAAAATAAAAAAAAATTCTCATATGTCTACATACATGATTCAACAAATAAAATTACTGCTGCTGGTAAATTAAATTATAATCTTGAAAGTATTTCATACAGCATCAGCGTCCTCCTCATCATCATCACGATCGTAATTGAATATATTTCAATAAAAAAAGCATTTAAGAAGTAATTAAGGGAACACAAAATGAACACTGAATGTTTTATTTCACCAGACTTAATTGAGAATAACCAAATGTTATTGTGAATAGATGGAATGCGCCCTACTGCCGGCCCACAACAAACACAAAATATAGAATACAACGAGTATTTCTACAATAAATACTTATTTATTATTGTGGCAAAGGGATCGAGAAAGTGAACGTGTGTGTGTGTGTGTGTACATTGTTGTTATCTGAAATATAATTTTATATTTTTTTTCTTCTTTATGAATTTAAAACCTAATAAAATGACATGGATTAGTATTTCATGATTTCAATATGTATTTTGTTTTTATTTTTTATTTTTATTATTACATTCCTTTGGGGTTTAATTACGTCGGCATTTTAATAGAATTAGTTATAACAGACAACAAGAAAAGTGTTATTCAGTCAGAGTGTAACCTCAAACAGAAAGAAAAAGAAAAATGAATGCATGTTTATATAAATAATTAAAGTATGACACAAATACATAAAATTGCATATTTTAGAACAGCCAAAGAGACAATGGACAGATAGATGGACAGACATACATATATTTTTTTTATTCGTATGAAAATGAAGTGTCAGTATTAAATTGCCATGCGACTGTAATTGTGCTGTGACTGGCTAAAGGAACATCAGCGTTTAATTATCCATAGTGCAGGCAAGCATGTTGTGGGTCTGCGGCGGTACGACTGAACTCACTTGAACCGAACAAAATACTCTTTTTACACTTGTTAATCAATTAAAACCCATATGATATCATATTTTTGTAAACTTGGCCCAAATATCTATTTAACAAAAAAAAAAAAAAGTTCAATGAATGAAGCAGGTCTTTGTATCTAAAAATTTTAAACGTCAATTACTGCCATCCTGTTCCATGTGTGCGCATTATTTGTTTGATGTCTAAAGGTTAAATTAAACGTGCCATAACGATAACCATACAAAACAGCTGTTCGAACCAAACTTATGGGCAACACTGCATTTGATTATAGATGACTCGCCATAACGCCATAGAAACCACGCCGTAACCATAATTGAAATTTTCTTATTCAAAATGAAATAAGTGCTTAAGTTGACTTAAGTTAAAATTGAGGTAATGACTGTTATCAACAAAATTAAATTCAACTTAACCTGAACTACATTTCAATTAATTAATTTTTACTAATTTTACTACAAAATGCTTTTTTGTTCATTATAAAAAAAAAGCTTTTAAGAAATTGTGATGAATCAAAATAATTCACGTATGCTATTTGCACTGAAGTTGGCATTAATTGACACCACACTCAATATACATACTACATCAAACATGTAACCGTCTTTAAAAGGATCATTTTCGTTTTGTTAGTATTTGGCAGAATAGTTGCACTTGCTTTTGGTGCAGTGAAAATACAAACTCTAGCCTAATTAAGCCAAGCAATTTCCCAAATCGATAGATGAGCTTCTACTCTATCGAAATATACTATATAAAAACCGATTAAAAAATAATATTAAGATAATGATATATGATTTGGAATAACATCTTAAATTGAATTTCTTCCTAAGGTACTATAAATTGACAGCAAAATAGGAATATTTAAAACTGCCCATTCTGCAAAGCAACAACATCAAACTTAAATACTTCTTCCCATTGACACATATTTGTTAGAGTTTTGACGGCGCTACGAACGCAGTTCATACTTGATTTAAATGCAAAACCTTATACGTTGGATATTTAAATTCTTTTTCATACTATTGAAGTCTGTATTAATTATACATATGTATGTATGTATGCACATTCATGCATATGTATGTATGTTTATATTTGGAATAATAATTTGGTCATGCATGCGAAAGTATAACTTGGTGTTGAGTTTTTTCCTGAGCTTTGACTTGTTTATTGCAATTATTATGAATGCTAAACACTCTGTACGCACTTAATAATGTTATCATTTATGCAAGCATTCATTTAACAAAGTGAAAATAAAACAATAGATACACTGGAATAGAATAGAATATTATTGCACATGTTCGGCTTAGTCCCTTTAAACTAGTGTGCTGTCTGAAAATTTTACGCCATGGGCATGCTGTCTTCTTGGTAAAAGGGGGTATAGAGCAATTGATTTATTTCATGTCATACACGTTCATACGAACATACATACATACATACAACCGTACTTAAATAAATTTACTACTCTTCTCATACATATTCTAATGTTCTGAGCTCAGGTATTTCTTCGTGTTTAATGTTTTTTTTAAGGGTACATGGAAAATTACAATAATAAAGGCAAACAAATTCACACAAAACACATTTTCAGAAGACGAAAAAAGTGTAGCAACAACAAACAACAATTATAATGAAATAAGGCAAAGAAACCCAAACAGGGGTTGTATAGACACACACACACACACACACACACATACACCCAACACACCATCTCACACCTATTCACCACTATGCACAACATGCACAAACACACATATTTGTTATTTTTATTTTGCTTTGCACAAGAAGTTTTTTACAGTTTTTTCTTTACAGCAAAAAGTATGCAATACAAACAAGCAAGTACGAGAGCACAAGTATAAATTTATGCAAGTGTGTGTACATACATGCATGCATAGAGCGTGTGTGTTCTGTAAGTTTATTTTGTTCATGTTAATGTTGCTAATATATTGTTGCTGTTGTTTATGTACATGTCAGTCATTGTTGTTTTGCGAACAAACACACACACACGTACACGTTCTATTTGCTCATTATGTATGGCCATATGTATGGCCGTATTTATGTAAGTATGTATTGTTATTAGGGTTTGCCTTATAATGTTGTTAAATTGTAGGGATTTCTTGTTGTTGGTGTTCTTATATCATTTTTTTCATATTTCATTTCTTCTCTTTATTTTAGTCATTTACGACAATCCTTTTCTTTTTTTCTCATGACACCATTATCAGCATACAAACAAACAAACAAAAAAAAGAAATAAGTTTGGCATACAAATGGAACTGATTTTCAATGCATAAATTATTTATTATCCAGCTTGAGCACGAATATCGTTTTTATTTTATTTTTTTAAAAATGTCATATTTTACACGATCATAATTTCGTAGAATTTGCGAAATTGAATATTAAGCTAAAAAATATTTAGTTGAAATTTCATATAAAACTAAAAATAATAAATTATTTCAAAAGAGGCATATTCGTTGTGAAATGACGTTCATCTTTGCATTAAATGCGCATTTTTAACTTCTATTTTTAAATTAAAATATTTTTTACAAGTTAATTATTACGTCAATGTCAATAAAATGATTTTTTTACATACCCACACACACACACACAGGTAGAAAAAATGCAAAGTGAAATGCTTGTAAGTTTAGCAAAATTAAAAAAAAAGTGATGGAAAATTAAATGTTTGAAACTATTCAGTTGCAGCAGTTCTCAAAACATTTAGAACTGAGTTGATTTACAAATTTAAATGTATGTATGTATGTATGTATGTATGTTTGTATGTACACATGTGAATACATTGCCTGCATCAGCATTTAAGTATGTACATATTTTGAAATTTTAACTTTCTATTTTTATTTATTGTTCTTGTTGAACAAATTGAAAAAAAAAATAACTTCATTGATCAGCAATAACGACAAATTGCTATTGCTGGCCGAGTTGAAACTGTAATTTTGTGTTTTAGGAAACGGTTAAAACAAGCGTAAGCTATAAGCCAACATTTATTTATTTATTACATCACCATTATTACTTTTAAAATCACATGTTGTTTGAATAATACGCACACTTAGTACATACATTCAAAACAAAAACAAATTTTAATATTTTTGCTTGTTGTTTCAAATGTAAGTGTGCGACAAGTCGAGCGTTGTCGATATCGTGGGTCAGGCCCTAAGTTTAGTCTGGAACCCAAAAATTTGACCTTAAAGTTAGAATGATGGCTAACCGTCCGTTGAGCGAAAGTATTGCAATTTTTTTTTTGGTTGGTCAAACAGTCCCACAATGCTGCATGTGCTACCAGTGTTGCCAGAAATAAAACAAGCTAAACTAGTTGTTGGTCTTTTCATTTCGCTTATTAAGTCCCCTTTGACACGCGTCAGGTCAGACTCGTCAAGTCTTGAGTTTTTAGGAGAGAGAGGAAAAGAAAATGGAGAGGGGTACAGATTTGACCGTACCAGTCAAGTTTGCTTTTTCGTTTTGTTTTCTCATTCGTAATACGACGACGCAAATTGATGAGACTTGATGACTTGACTTGACAGTGTGCATGAACGCAAATGCAGGTTCAAAAGATAATTGAACAAAAACTGCTCAGGTAAACCTGACGTGTGTGAAAGAGGACTTACTTCAATAGTGTCAATTTGCATTTCATGAAGACATGAAAAAATATTCTTCTCTGAGGAGTTGATGGATGGTACAGCTATTTATATGAAATTTTTACACATGATAAAATACGAAATGCCACATTATTCTGCATTATTAACTCAAAAAACTAATAATGAAGTAATTGCGCGATTTGTTTAATCAAAGTTTAACATTTTTTTATATGTACAATTAAACTATTTTTTTAAGCTTTAGCTATTTATTTATATTTATACAGCCTTATTTATAAAAACTATTAAGGCTTAATAAGAAAATTTTTGTGTGAAAATCTATTTTAAAAACCCTTTAATATATTTTATAAATAAGGCTGCTAGTTTTTATATTAAATATTTGGTTAAACTTCTGTTAACTTTTTCAGGAAATCTGTTTTATATTTTTTAATTTTCAATTTTTTCTTTCAATCACAAAAAAAAAATACTTTTAGAATTATAACAAAAAATATTTCTGGTTTTTTTTGAAAAAAAAAATATATATTTTTCAATCACCAAAAAAATATTTGCTTAGAATTATAACAAAAAATATTTTTTTTCTATTTTATCAGCCTTATCACGAATTCCACATGTGAAAATTTGCGAACAAAATTTTTTGTTCACATGGGGTTTCTTTTCGTATCATCAATTCCACTAAAATTAAAAAGTTACATATTTCCACTTTTTCCAACATAAAAATTTTTGTGAATAATTTTCTTCACAAATTGTCAAAATATTTCGCAATCGTATGAAGTTTTTTGATACCAATTTTTCACACGTTCGGAAATTTCCATGTGAAATTTTATTTATGATAAGCCTGTATATATTAATTTTCAATTTTTGCTTTCTATCACACAATAAAATATTTTTAAAACTATAACAAAAACCAAAAAAAAAATAATATTTATTTGAATTATAACATAAAATGTTTTTTTTTTTTTGGTTTTTTTGTTAGAATTCTAAAAAATTTTCTGATAGAAAGACAAAATTTAAAATTAATACATATATAAAATAGCAAAGAATATATTTTTATTTTAGAATCATAGCTGTTAAGTAATGATTAGTAATCGTAATGATTACTAATTTGATTACTTTTTTTTTTAAGGTGAAGTAATGATTAAATTACGATTATATTCAGTTTCGCACGATTACTAATTGATTACGATTACAAATAATGGAGAAGTAAACTGAATTACTTAAAATTACTAAAAATAATCAAAAGTAATCAAAAAAGATTACTTTTTGATTACTTTTGAATCTTTTTGATTATTTTCAGAAATTTTAAGCAATTCAGATTACTTTTCGATTATTAGTAATCGTAATCAATTATTTATCAGCAATTCTTTTCAAGGCAATTATATAATCATTACAATTCTTTTTAATCGAAATTTAACAGCTCTGTTTAGAATTATGACAAAAAAAATATATGTTTTATTTATATTTTTTATTTTATTTTTTTAAAAAACAAAAAAATTCGAAATATTGAAATTGAAAATTAAAACTATTTTTTGTTTGTTTTTTTTTTTTTTTTTTTTTTGTTATAATTCTAAACATATTTTTTTTTCTATTTCATACGTAAAATTTTAATTTTTTCTTTCAATTACAAAAAAAAAATATTTTTAAAATTAGTATAACCAAAACCCAAAAAAAAATTTTTTTTGAATTATAACATATAAATATTTCTTTTTGTGATTGAAAGAAAAAATTTAAAATTAAAAAATATAAAATAGATTTCCTGAAAAAGTTAACCGAAGATTAACGAAATATTGCATGTAAAAATTAGCAGCCATATTTATAAAAATTATTAAGGCTTTACAAGGGGTTTTAAATAGATTTTCGTAAAAAGTCTTTCTAATGAAGCCTTAACAAATTTTCTAGGCAAGTCGCTTGCTTGTATTTATGTGGAAATTGTTGAAAATTTTTCAGAAAAAAACTAAACCCTTGACTTCATTGTTGTATTAAAATAATCTAAGCTAATCGTTGTGCTCACAAGGAAGTGGATTATTGATTGTATTAGAATACTATAAATAAATTTTCTGTTTAATTATAGAACTATCAAATGAAAATTCGCTTTATTTATTTATTTTTTTCTGAGTTCTGATATCGATCACGATTAGTTAATAGAATTCACCAAAACTAAGGCATTACTAAAAAAAATTATTTATTCATTTAAAAAAATGCATTAAAGCTTCCAAAATATTTTGATTTATGGCCCAGCCAGCCATCAATCATGTGTTTGTTGTTTTGTAGTTAAAGTTAAAAATATGTATGTACATATGTGTGTTAACTTAAGTGTTCCTTAAAATGTCTCCTTAAACACACACGAGTACATACTACATATACGGGCCTGTTCTGAAAATCACGGTGATTTCAAATCACGTGATTTCAAAAGTAAACTATTAATAGCTGACTTGTTAGTGGGGTTTTTATTGTATTTTAACTTTTTGTCATGTATAATAGAATATTTTATTCTAACTTCTATCGCTAAAAATCGTGAAATTTACAAAAGCAGTGATTTAGCTTTTATCAGTTTTTTGATTTGACATGTAGTGATTTGCCTAACAGGCCCGATAATCTACATTATATCGTTTAACCTGTAAAAATATCCATATATAGTAAACGGAATAAACCTAAAAAAGTGTTCATTGCTGCTGTAATGTGACTAAAAATAATACGAGTACATACTTTAAAAAAAAATGCAACAAAAATAAAATGAATTTCTTTCTGTGTGTTTATACGTATGTAAATAATTTAAACCTTGTTTCATTATTCAGAAAATACGTACGCACACACATGTGCAGACGCAGTCAGATAGACAGACAGATGATATATTTTAAATGATGTAAGTATGTATTCAGTCGCTGGGTCGGTCGGTCCTTAGCTTAAGCAATCTGTTTTTGTCTCTATGATTTTTGAACAACAAATATATGTATACTCGATGAATATTTTTCTATGGTATTTAATGATGTTGTATGTTTACACTATCATCATTTATTCAGTTTACATTTTATTTTTATTTCTATTACCCTGAGTATAGTTTTTTTTATTGATGTGAAAAAAGCTCTTAAAAAAATCTAATAAATAAATGTGGTTGTTGGTTACGTACTCGCACTCGCACTGGTGGCACTCGTATGATACGTAACAATGTGCATTTACGACAGAACATAATAATAATAATAAAAAAAAAAGTATTTAATGTGGTGTGGTGATACTTACATCGTATACTTCTGGCCTCATTGTATCCCCCAGATTTAAGGGTTGAGTTTATAATCCCACATAGATTTTAGTGTAATCACGAGATAAAATCATTGACTAGTGTTGCTGTTGCTGTTGCTGTTTCTGTTGCTATTTCGCTGTATGTGTGTGTTTGGTGTTGGTTTGTTGTAACTTGTTTTGAATGTGCTGCAAGCTGCTGGCGAGTGTAGTTTTATAATTGTGTGCTGTGCTACGACGGCGACCACAGCGTTAATACAACATGAAAGAAAATTGAAAATACAGTATCCAAATATCCAAATGTTTGTTGTTGTTGTTTCTTATAGTTTTATATACGAAAAGGCTTTTCTTATTCTGGCTTTTTCGTTTGTGCTATTGATACTATCATCATCGATTTGTAACGTTTTGTTTAAACATTTGTTTTTACTCTCAAGTGCATTTTCTTTCCCTTTAAGGTTTTTTTTCTATTAGAATAAATTTGAAATTTTTTTAAGTTATTTTTTATTTTGTTCCTTTTTTTGTTTTTTATTGTTTTTATTATTAGTATTCTAGTTCTAATTGTAGTGTTAGTTAGCAGTGTGTAACGGTTTTATTTTTTAATTATTTTTCGTTCTTGTTTAAATTTTTTCACTCTTGCATATTCTAACTAATTATGTTTTACTTTGAATATCTATGTATTTGTTATTTTATTAACTCATTAACACTTTTATTTAGGTAATTTCGTTTAAAATTATAAATTTTTCTTTACAAAAATCTTATTTTGAATTGTATTGACTTTTTGCAGACATTTTTCGTTTACGCACTAAGCATTCAGTTGAATTTTTCAATTATAAGTTGTGATTTTTAAAACAAAATCAATTTTAAATTATTTTTTTTTCATATTCGAGCAGAAAATCTTTTGTATTCAAATATTTTACTTTAATAATTAGGGGAAAAAAAACTTTCAATTGGTTTAAAGTTGTATCGCAAATAAATAAATAACTTCATCAAGCAGCATGTCCAAAACTTTATTATTTGTTTGCTTGTTTTTTTTTTTTTGTAATTTAAACAAAAAACTATATTTTTTTTAGTTATTTAAATAAACTTTTATTTGTTTAAACATCTGTATGTAAAAGGCCAACAAAAAATATTTTCAAATTTAGGCTGGGCAATAATAATCAGCAGTCAAAATTATTTATTTCAAGCGTTCGAATGTTCTCAACGCGACGAATGTTGCTACAAAACTAATTTAACAAATAATCAAAACTCATTGATGTTTCAGACAGAACTAAACTGGCGGCCAGGCCAACGTTACGACCAACTGTATGTGAGTGATACAGCCAGCAGTAGCAGCAGCAGCAGCAGCAGCTAGCAAAACAACAGTAACCAACATCCATTCGTTCCTTTGCTCGTTCGTTCGTTCGTTCGTTGGTTCAATCATTCGTTTTGTTGGTTCTTCGGTCGCTTACGAACATTTTCCTCAATACAACAAACAAAATGTGTGCAAAAGAAAAAGATCCCAGCTAGTCGTAGTTATTATTGTTCTTGCTGTGGTGTATTAGAAGAATTGGTGGTAGTTAAAATATATAAATCTGTGTGTGTACGTGTATGGGTTGGTGGGTTCGTTGGTATTAAAATGTTGTATTGAATTTTACACACTTGGCATGATGTTTGTGTGTGTGTGTGTGTGTGTGTGTGTGTGTGTGTAAGTTCTTTGTATTATTAAATTCCACTAAGAATTTGCGAAATAGGAAACAAACCAAATACCTATTAGAGAGAAGAAAAGTTGTTTTATGCACATTTGCATATGTATGAATGTATGTTTGTATGTATGTATGTTGCACATCTGTAGGTATGCAATTTCTAATAATAAAATCTACGGTGAAACCTAATAATTGATATGTATACTCCTGATGTGATTATATGTAAGCTGAAGTTTCCCTGTTTCATATTAACTCAATAACGAACTAATCATACAATGGAGTTATACTTTAGAACGAAATGTAACACAAAATGATTAATACTTAAGTGATTAGAGGCAATTAAGTGATAAACTCTAAAGTGATTTTTTTTATAAATTCACACCATTCTTAGGCATTTACATATGTACATAACTACATAATAAAACTGTGTAATACACAGCACTGGGGATTTGGAAATGTAAAATTAGTAAATACAGGCAAAACCCGGTATAACGAACGATATAATGTCAGGCCCATTCGTTATACTGAAAAATTCGTTATATCGCAAAATTTTTTTCAACTATTATTTTAACATTCATTACTGTAGACATGATGCAATACAATAAAAAAATGAGAGCAAGTTTTTTTAAATAAGCTACCAAATACACTCTATCGGTGCCACATTTTTTTTTTTGGAAAAATGCTGCTGTAGATCTTGTTTAATTTTTTTGCCGTTCGTTATACAGAGCACACCTTAACATTCGCTATATAAAGTAGAGCTAAGTGTTAAAAATATGATACTAGCAAGTTTTTGTTTTTTACTTTGCGATTTTTTCTTTATCATTCGTTATATCCAGTATAAAATTAGGATATTTTTCGCTATATAAGGTTGTTAATGTAAAATATTTGGACGTTCGTTATATCGGATTTTCGTTAAAGCAAAGATTCGTTATGCCGAGATTTGCCTGTAGGTACATATCGTGCCATAACCGCCAAAAAAAAAGCTTAAGCGACATAATATTCGAACTGAATTTTTTGATCGAAATTGATTTTTGCGATCGTAAATAATCGGTTTTCGTTAAAAAACCGAAATCCAAATATTTGTCGGTTAAGCTTTGCTTGGATCCATATGCTTGTTGGTGATTCCATTTCTTGTTATAAATTACCCCTAAGATCTTTTTAGTTTTATTTTAAAATCGACTCGACTTTTGGAGTCAATCCTAATCAATTCTATTTCGTATTAACCAGGATCTTGATCTCCATAATAATCTACTTAGTCAACATGATTATTCAATTGTTACTAAAAACTACTAAAAGGGGCCATTATTATAAATTCCATGGTATGTATTTCATCAATAAAAGTGCTACAAAAAGATATTAAATTTGCGCGAACAAAAATACCAAATTTTATTTATTTTATTAGATTGTAAAAATTCGCATTAAACGCTTTAATATTTTCCATTTTAACATGTTTTTAGCGCTTCTGTAAAATTATGAAAATGTTAGTTAGGGCGTTTTCGTATTTCAGCTAAAACTCTACACTTTTTAATACATGCAAGCAGTGTTGCCAGAAATCCACGATTTACCATATATTTGATGACTTATTAAATTAATAATGATTTGATGTGGAAATATCATAAAAATGTTGAGAGTTTAAAAGATAATTTGAATATGCTAGCCTCGATTATATTGACTAAAGGAGCAATCAGTATGGACTCAATCCATTACAGATTGCACTCTCATGAATAATGTTTTGTGCTTTTAAAAGGAAATGTGGAGAGGTGGCAGGGGTGAGGGAGTGCCCAATAAGGAAAACGAAAACCCATCAAACTAGGTTAGGTTTCTCAATATATTTGACCTAATTGCGAGTGTGGTATTTCGGCTTCGACTCGACGACTTTAATGTATTAAAGAAAAAATTTTGCAATGCTCTTTATTCTTGTACAAAATCGTCGTAGTCGTAGTTGTAATACGACACTAGTAATTAGGCCCATTTTATTATTGTAAGAAAATATATTGAATTAAAGAAATTTGCTTGTTGTTGGTTAAGCACTTCTAGATGCATTTCGTTGCTACTTAATTAACAAAAGAATTTTTTAAATTTTCCTGAGTTTTGTCGCATCTGAATCTATATCTGGTATATTTTCCAAGTAGAAGATTTGTCGTCTGATTTGACTGAATGCAGGGCAGTGACACAAATAGTTTCCGAGAGTTCCTGGCAACCTCTAGCTGTTGTATCGTTAACAACACCCATGCGAGTCAAATGATTCTTTAGTGTGTACGTTTATTATGTTTGTTAATCTCAGAAGTGTAGGACTTTTCAATCTCAGCATATCGTTTGTCTTTTGTCTATTTGGGTTTCCCCAGACAACTTTGCTCACCCTTCCAACAGCAGAGTTCTGCCCATCTCTAATATGTTGCTCTATAAACCCATTGCTTTAGTTCATTTTTGAAATGTTTTGACATTTTCTATTTTGATGTTGTTCCGTAATGATACAAACCTCGCCAATTATTATTATATTAAAGGTATTTATTTAAAATTTATTTATTTACATACTTAGAAGTTTTTTGAAAAGTACATACTTCTATGTACATATGTATATGTACATACTTATATGTATGTATGTGTGCTCACTCTTGCAATATCAAAGTCTTAATGCGCTCACACAGTATGTACATATCGTCACCTAAAATTCAAAAGGCCACAAGTACACTCTTTACTATTTTAGAGGAGAAGCAAAAAACCTTATAAAATTTAAAACTATTTATTTGTTACGCGCCAAATTGAATAATGAATAAAATCGGTACTTTTGAACATACATATGTATGTGAGTAAAATTTTAAGGAAAGATGTATTTTGTTTAATCAAGTCATAATCAATCAAAAAGTCTATTTTGAATTTTTTGGTTGTTACGACCTTTTGGATTTTATGTGGCGATATATGTATGTATGTATGTATTTGGCAGTGAGAAACATTCCACATCAAAAACATATCGTGTGAAACCAGCTTTCATTGCAGTTTACATGTGTAATAGAAATATTAAATCTACTTATAGAAAATTGTAATTTGCTTTGAGATTCAATTTGATTAGGAGAAAAAAAAGACTTAATACGAAAATTCGAAAAAAGTATCTAGTGAAATTAAGACACAAATTGAATCACTACAGATCGTCATACCCAGAACTTTTTAGTGCATTTACGTCAAAGTTGCTTCGAAACTTTTAATTAAACAAGATATGATTTATATGCCTGACGTGCAAAGGCTTATTAAAACTTAAAATAAATTCTTAAATGAAATGAAATGAAATTTTCCTAAAATTGCTTTTTCAATTTATTTTTATGAGACATTTAACATATAAAAAAAACTAAATAATAAAAATGGCCGAATCCATGCAAATTATTTATTTAATTTTTTTTTTTTTTAATATACAACTCTAGGAAAATGTAAATTTTTTAATTGAAAAACATAAATTCATCATTGCACATAATTAACACACACTCACACACATGCACACGCACACGCACTGCACACATTTGCAATTGATCATAAATTTTTACAGGTATGTCAGGCAGGCATTCAATATGTTGGAGTTGAAAACCACACAAAAAAAATATCAAGCCTTTGTCTCATTCATGTTTGAGTATGAAGTGAAAGCCCTGCACTCACACATACGAGTGTGTGTGTGTGTGTGTTTGATTTATGAAATAGAAAAAGTCGATGACACAGTCACATCAACCCGAGTGCGTAAAGCAAGAAAATTATTTGTTTAGTTTCAGCTAGATTGTATGTAAACTTGTAAAACATAAAATTGAAATGAGCTTGAAAGCAGCGATGCCAACTATTTATAACCCAAACGCGCTATCCACCTTCTCAAAACGCGCTAGAACGCTCTAAGTTGCAGCATCATCAACAATTTATAGTCAAAACGCGCTATTTTCCTACGCGCTAAATTAAATTTGAATAAAGGTCGATTTATGTATTAGTAAAGGGCCACTCAGACTATTATACTTTGTATTAATACATGTCAAAAATCCAAATAGTACGTGCAAGTGCGATATTGTGAATGCAAAATGTCATAACGAATGGTAAATAATACGATAAAAATTTGACATCCCATAATACTTGACCATTTTTTGAAAATTTTCTAAACGATAATACTTTTCATCTGATCAGGGTTGCATTATTACAAAATCCAAACTAACAAGCCGTCTGTTTCGACGCCGATGCCGTGCCGTCGTTTATGTTATATGTCTTTGTATTAAAACGGATATAAATATTGAATGTGCTTATCGTATTGAATAATTTTTCGTGTAAGACATGTCTGAAAGTTAACGAAACTATCGTATTTTCTTTTTATTTATCTTATTTAAATCAACTACTTCAACCGCCGTCTATTTTCAGAGGCCGGCACGACCACAGCGTACATGAAACTGCTTTACCGCCGGAAGTCAAAGATTAATGTAGGCATGTTAATCCTCAACAGCTGTTTGCTTTATACTTGTGTTTTTAATGTAATATGAGGTGTGATGGTGTGAACATAAAATGTCAATTTACGTTAGATTTTTTGATAGTCGAAACAAATGTGTTTAGATTTCTTTTTCGTAAAGTGTGATGAAAGTCTTTATACATGTATAATAGTCTGAGTGGCCCTTAAATACCAGTACAATACCGAGTACATATTTTTAGCTGTGAAATTTCAAGATATTTGCCAATTACAATATTAAAATGCGTTTTTAATTCTAACCACAGTCAGGGGAATTTTATTTACAACATCTGAATCATTAACGAATTTAAAGAAAAAATTAAATTTTGGATATTAGAAAATTATTAAATTTATAAAAAAAAAAATTAAAATGATATTATTGACTTTAATCAAAACGCGCTAACTTAGCGCTTTTTTTATTAAACGCGCTAAGAGGAAAAAAAGCGCGTTTGGCATAGTTAAAACGCGCTAAAACTAGCGCGAAAGGCGCTAAATTGGCATCGCTGCTTGAAAGTAGACTTGGGTCGAACTCGTTCACTAGTTCATTTTTGCCACAAACCAATGCTCAAACCCATGTAATTTAAATGGGTTTGATCATTGGTTTGTGGCAAAAATGAACTAGTGAACGAGTTCGACCCAAGTCTACTTGAAAGTTACTAACTACATTACCCTAAACATGCAATCAATAATGAGATCATATCCCTGCAGAAAATTTGGTTACAATTGAACCAAGCGTACTCGTCGTAGGACTTGAGAAAATAGTAGTGTTAAAAAAAGTAGGCCGTAGTGTATGGTGTCTTCTTTTACATATATCGTGTAAATGGTTACATATTCACAATGTTCGTGATGTATCTAATATATTGAAAAATGCCAAAATCTCGATTTCAAAAAAAAAAAAATAAAAAATATGAGTTAGGTGGTTTCTATATTAAGGTAACTATGTAGTTTAATATTTTCTATACGCTGCATTACGTTAATGCTAATGCAAATTTATCAGAAACTGTCCAACCAAATTCTTGAAAAAAAATTGCAATTATATAAAATCTACCATAAAGTAATTGAGAATTACTAAACATCTTAAAAGCTAAAAAGCTTCAACAGACTCGTTGTAGTATTGTAGCTGAGTCCAGGACCTATCAAATAATATAAATATACATATGTTTTTTTCTTTGGATTTTCTCTACATTGAAAGCTGAAAGCGGGACATGATCCATCAAAAACTGTGATTTAAAAATAAATATCTTTTAGAAAGCGGGATGTGTAATATGCACTTATTCAGTTTCGTATGTACTTAAGATACACAGTTTTCACAGTTTCTAACATTAGAAAATGTTGATACGGGTAGAGCAAATTTAAAGTTTTTTGAAGAACTCCTGAAAACTCGAACTTCAAGAAATTCTGAGTATGCACGTTTTTAACCCTCGACCAAAAAAAAAAATGGGTGTTATAAGTTTGTAGTGTGTGTCTGTGTATCTGTGTGTTTGTCCGTGTCCACGTACAGACCAAACGGCTGGACCGATTTTAATTTACTTTTTTCTGTTTGAAAGGTGACTTGATCGAGAAGGTTCTTAACTATATTTGAAGAAAATTGTTCCAGCCGTTTAGAAGATATCACATCTTTTCTATATATATCTGGGGTTTTTTAAATTTTTAATTTTTGTTTTGGACCACTTGGGCATTAATCTATGACCAATATTATCCGACAGCATTGACTTTTAAAAGTGCGTATGCTTTAGAAAACTTCAACTTGGCAATTCGAGTATCTAGTTCAAATTCATGCTTTTCAGAAATAGATTCATGAACAATAATAAAGGAGGAGCATTAGTTTTCTCCGTCTGTTAAGCTCTGTTAAGACACTAATAAAGCACAAGGCTCGTGTCAAGGCTTATAAATCTATACAAGCACAAACTTGTAATTACGCCGATGCCGACAGAAAATATGACATGTTAATAATGAGAATTGTGATGGACAAATTAGCTGAACTAGGAAGAACACCGGGATTTGGATAGTTAAGCAATAACTTCATTTAAAAAATATTTGCATTGAATTTGTATCAGTTACATTTTAATAAAAATCTAATAAGAGATTGAAAACTTCAATAGCGGGATGTGTGGTCAGGCTACCCGTAATTGAATTCCGTAGCACCATAAAGGTTTCAAAAGTATATTAAAAGTTTACAATCTAGACTGAGGATTGAATTTCTACTAGTTAATCACCCGGAATATGTATCTGAGTTAATTTATGGCCTATTTCCCACCTGCGAAAGAAAACGTTCGACTTAAAATTTATATTGAAAACAACAATAAAATATGAAAATTTGCTTTCAATATAAATTTTAAGTCTAACGTTTTCTTTCGAATGGGGAAATAGGCCATTAAGCTTCATTTGTGTTCACTAGAGTCAATGTGGTGTTTCCATGTGAGACCGTCGATCAAGGTGTATGTTGAGGAACAAGTTGGGAACAAGTATCTCTTTCTTCATAGGGTAAATGTTACCTGAACACATTTTTATTCGTTAACTTTTATTCTCCATTAGTTCATCCATAGTTCAATAGGGCACTACTACGAATATTATATATTATATGTACTACGAATATTTTTTTTTTGTTTAGTATGTCTATATAAGAAAGACTCCGCTAGGGCATGTGTTATGTATTACGAATATTTTTTTTTTTGGTGTAGTAGATATATAAGAAAGACTTGGCTGGGAAAGACAATAAATCGATATAAATGGACCGTCACGTCACTCTGGAACAAGTCTCGTAACTATACTTAGATATTAACACAAGGTTAACAGGTGTTTATACTTTTGAAATATGAGTGAGTCTGTGCTCGAGTGGGTAGTGTGCAAGCCTGTCATGCACGAGGTTGTCAGTTCGAGTCCCAAAAAATATCTGCTCAAAAATAAATTATAATTGAATTTGTGACAATAAAAACAAAAATTATAAGTTTTCATTGTTACAGTTAAGTGTCGGAATAACATTTTTAAATAATTATATTATTGTACACCGAATAGGTCACTGTGGGATAGTTCAGTGACAAGTCGAAAGGCGTATACAAAGTATCAATTAACCCCATCCAAGCCATCGCTTCATAGGAAGTGTTGGAACTCGGACTGGTCCCTATCACGTGACTAGTCTTGTGTCTGTTCCATTTCCTGAAGGGATGTTATTAGTAATGCATGTAAGTAGGTTCGTGTGTATGAAAACATTTAATTCAATTATTAAGATTTTTAAACACTTTAAAATACTTTTTGATACACAATTTGTTTTATAAACCCTTCATAAAACAAAATTAGTTTTTATGAATAAATCAGATACTACGAGTATATACATATTTACTTAATTTTATTTCGAGATGTGTTTTTTTATAAATTGTGATGACATTGAAAATATCTAGGGCCGTATGCAAAAAAATATTTTACTTAAGCTTTAAAGTTCATAGTAGTTACCAAGCACTTTAAGCTAACATTGCTTTGTTAAGAAATTGTATGCAAAAAACAACTTTAATTATTTTGTAATTTAATAATAAATACTGGTAACGCCACCGTGTTCAACAACCACTTCACGGCTTATGATGTACAACATCGAATACAAATTAATTCGAGTATTCAAATAATTTTTTATTTTATTAAATAAATTTGTATTATCTTGAAGTAAAGCAACCTAATTTAAAAAGTATGAGCTTCTGACATGGAAGGAAAACAGATAAACATTTTTATGAAGTAAAAGTAAAAATAGTATGATGAACAAAGAAAAATTATGGCAATATATTTTATTCGAATAAAATGAGTATTTGAATATCCAGATTTTTTCCATTCGTTTTGACTGTATGTACATCACTAAAGCATTTTTGTATAATTGAATTTATTGTAATATTTTTTTATGGATTTTGCTATGTATTTCGACTCAGTTGGATAATTTGGTGATGTTTTCCATAATATAATAGAAATAATAAATTTAAGATGTATCATGAATCAATATGTGCTATATTAACAAAAATATTTGAAGAACAATATACACATTTTGGAAATATAAACTTAAAGGACCCTTAACAAACCTAGGTGCCTACTTTAGAATTTTGATATAATAATTTTTTTAGAATACAACTTTACTTAACATTGCTTGGCAAAGCTTTGTTAACTTTTTTTGCATACGACCCCTAGTATATAATCATTCGCATCTGGCAACCTTGTCAATATGGGTTATTATTTATTGTGAATGATTTCATATAACAAACACAATCTGATTCAATTTCATACAAATATGGTGACCAACTTTTTCTAATGTAATTGACGTGACCAACGAGGTCTATACAAGTGCGCAGGTGATTGATTTTTTCAGCTGATTCTTGTCAAATTTTTCATAATGCACTAAACTTGAATATCAGGTGCTGATGATGCTGCTGCCGTTTGCAGTTTTATTATATTAATTATAGTCATTAAATTGTTTTGAATTTGAATGAGAAAAATTTACAAAAAGTAATTTTTGGCGATTTTCTGGTAAATTTTTTTACTATTATTCTAAAAAAAATTATGTAAAAAAAATTATATAAAATAGATAGATATTCACCCCTATCGTGAATAAAATGTGATAATTTTGTTCCCATGAAATTTTCATTCCCGATGAAGGGAAATTTGCTATCGGGAACTTCATGGGAACGTTTGTTCCCGCTATCGATTCGCAGTGAATGTAAAAAACGGGAAGAAGATTTGTAAAAACTAAAAATTAATTGAAAATCAGATAAATTTATGTTTGATAGTGAAAAATACACAAATTTTTGCTTTCAAATGCAATGTTTTTAAGTTTAAAGTGGTATTTTTAAATATTTTGGGTGCAGTGGGAAAAATTCTTATGTATGACATCGCCATAAAATTTAATGCATGTGAACCAAAGATGTTCATATGCAATGAAAAAAGGTGTTGTAAGGAATTATTGTTATTAATTCTTTAATTTATAATTAAAAGTTATAATTGGAAGTTTAATAGTGAAAATATGTACGTGATGTATTGATCCAGTTCACCTGCAAAAATAAAGTGAACAAAACCAAGGAAAAAGTGAAAAAAAATCCATGTGAAAAATATTATTCACGATAAGGGGGAATCAAAAAAGGGAACATATTTTTGGGGAAAAATTATTCACGATTGCTATTTGGGGAAAAGGGAAAATATTTTAAGGGAAAAACTGTTCACGATAGGGGTGATTAAGAAAAACTACATAGAATTGATTTTGGCGATTTCTTAAATCAATTTGGCGAAATAGTTGGAAAAAAATTTAAAACCGTGGCAAGGACTAGCTAATCAGATAATTTTGGAGATAAAAAATCAAAAATTTTAGATAAGCTCTGATGAGTTGAAAACTGATGAATTATGTAGCTAGAGGAGCTTAGAATTTTACCAGTAACCACATCTTGACAGTACCTCAATAATCATCAAATTTTTATAATTAAATTTGGAATATTATAATAGAGTGTGAAGCTATAAACAGTTCCGTTTTATATATACATATATATTTATCAACATGCGAGAGTAATCGAGTAATATTTTTTTTGTGTACAATTTCTTTCGACATTTTATCAGAATGTGGAGTTACAGCGAATTCTTTTATTCACTTGCTAATTAACACGAAGATAAAGTTTGGATTACATTTTATTTTATTTTATTTTATTTCATTTTGAAAACTAAAATGAGTTGATGCTCCCACTTAGACCGTGAACAGTTTTCGTGTGTTATTTCCTCAACTAAATGCGTTAAAGTTCAACTTCCTTGGAGTGTTTCTTTTTTTTTTTTTTTTTTGCTTTCTTAATCACACTTTTTTCGCGCTCATGCTGATAAATATGTGGAGTTGAAATTTTTGGTTTTTTGAGGTTTCTTGTGGGTTTTTTTTTGTTGGATTTTTTTTAACGCCCACTTATTTTTTTTTTGTATATTTGCTTACGTGTTTTTTTTTTTTTTTTTGTTCTCTTTTTAATTTAAGTTACTCTGGGTCTGTCTTCATTTATTTGTTTGTTCTTATTTCTGTTGAAAAGTGTATTTTTTCGCATCAGATACTGGGTTGGCTTACTGTATTTTTTGGAGAATTTTAATTAAAATATTTCTCATGATACGACGAATATGTTGTATCTTTTTCGTTGCACACAGTGCCACAGTAAAAGTTATAAATTTGTATGTAAGCTTGTTTTGTGTGTGGCATAGTGTGTGTGTGTGTGTGTGTGTGCGTGCAAATGTGTTTGTTTTAAAGGTGTCTGAATGCTGACCTTAACGTTAATTGAAATCTAAGATAAAATGTTTTTTCCCTTTCGTGGTTTTAGCCTACACCTTCTCCGATGAAGGTTTTTAAACAAACATTTATTTATGTGTTTATGTGTGTGCACCACGAGTTTATGTACGTACATACACTGTGTACACGGTGAAACCGTTCCATTTTCTTTGAATGTAGATTTAAGGTGTTCCAAAAATTTCAATTGAATTTGTAAATTCGTTAATTAAATTAAGAACTTTGAACAATCTTGAGAATTGTTTTATTTTTATGTATTGCAGTGTTTTTTTTTTTTTTTTTGCTCCAGTACATGAATAGTACTTGGAATTTGTCAAGTGATAGATTCACAAAGGGTTGTGGTGCTATTGAATGTATTATGTAGTGGATATGACGCTGTGGCAATAATCAATTATTTGCTCTCATTAAAAAAAATTTGCAGAAAGTAATCTCACATAATATCCACTAGCATAATACTTATTTGTTCACATGTACCGATTGTAAATCGAATAAGTAGAAATAACTAATGTGAAGATCGTAAAAGATAAACAAGAATAGTTAAACATACATACATACTTGGGTAGAGTGATATAACTTCTTGCTAAACTGAATAGAAAATGAAAAAACGCAAAAACAGAAAATTAATAGTGATATGTACTTACAAATGTATTTAACAAAGGTAAATCAATTGCTCAATTCACAATCTATTGTAAGTGTACAATAGTTGTAAAAATGTTCTAGGTAATTTCTATAGAAAAGTTACTAACAGTGGGGATGATGACAAAGTCTAATATTTTTTAAAAATCGGCAAAACTGTTAGGAAACTGAAAGCATGCAAAAAGTCGCTTTTTTTTTGGTGAATTTTGCAAAAATTCGCGAGAAGTTGCAAAATCGGAATAAGTGATGGAATAAGTGATGGTCTTCTTCAGATTCGCCTGAAATTTTTTGATTTTTTATGAAATTGTAATTTTCCTTATTTTTTAATCCCCCGAATCCACCATTAACATTTCTGCAGTATATTTTTCGCCTAATGCCGATTTTTTGGTTTTTTTTTTTTGCTTTTATTAATTTTTAACTATTTCCGTTATTTTTATTCCTTCTCTTTTTCTTTTTAAATGTTCGACATGTTTAAAAGTCTAACAATACTTACAACAGGCCATTCACAACTACCATAGTTGTAGCTAATACCATCTACAATCTACAGTAGATTGTGAATTGGGTAAATAATTGTACATACAATATAATCATTTCTCATATTCCATTTCATCAAAAATTCATGTTAAATGCCTGATGTTAATAACACTCTCTACCCAAGTAGTAGATAGGAATGATGCTGATGAAGTGTGTAGCTAAAAAAAAATTCTTTAGAAAATCACATTAATTAATAAAAAATATTTTGTTCAATAAGAACTGAAAATATGTACCGAACTCAATAAGCCCGATTAAGAAACTAGTCCTGATTAAATAAAATTCCTTCTAATTCAATTAAAATTTAATATGTATCACTTAATAAAGATTATTTTTTATCAAACGTGCGTTATGCCGGCCATACACTACACAAGTTCAGTGCTCAAGTCTGGCACTGCGTAAACTAAGCTTGTGACACACACTATACAAGTAAACTGTGCATTTTTTATTTTAATTCGCCATAATGCTGGTGATTTCTTGTATAATTCTAGGAACTCTGTCCAGAATATTTGCTCTGCGCTCATTTCTTGTTGTGTGTGAACTCTTAAAAAATCACTACACAACTGAGCGTTTGCAACATACACTACACAAGTTCACTGTACAGTTTTCAAACTTGAGCAAATATCAAAATCATTTTGATATTTACTCAGTTCACTGCGTAAATAGCACAACCACCCCCATACACTACACAAACGCACTGTGCAGTGCCACACTTGTGCAGTGAACTTGTGTAGTGTATAATAGCCGGCATTAGTCTTTTCAAAGTGTTCAATAGCTGTTGCGTACTTTAAACTTGAAATGAATTTTTGTTTTTCTGAATTATGCCGTTTGTAGTCAATTTGATATTGTCTGCCCCTAACAGACTCACAAACAGGCTTTTATACACATGCATACATATTTATGTAAATTTTTTATTACTTCACACAAAAAATTTGCTTTAACACATTTTTCTTTAAGCTTCAAAATGTATTGAATTTTATAGAAATTAATTAAGTGATTAGCGAATTGCAAATATTTTACAAATGTACAAAACATTTACTCATTTAAGCAAATGATCGAACAACAACAACAACAACAACATTCGTTCGGAATGCAATTTGGAGAACTCAAGCCACACCAAATTTGCAGAACTAATCATACAAATTTAAATAAAATGTCTGATATTTTAAACAAACATTAACTGTAGGTTCACTTTTCTCTTATTTTTTTTTGTTATATGTATGTCAACTGATAAAATTTATTAAAAGCAAAGAAAGAAATAAATTCAGTAAAGTGCGACTTTGACTCGCGCACGAAGGGTTCCGTACGTTGGGCTTTGAGCATTTTTTTAATACAGTGTTTTTTACGTTTTTTCAGCTGAAATAATTTTTTTTTGATTATTTTTCGCTTTTTTCTCGTTTTGGCGATTTTTTAAATTTTGGCGATTTTTTTTTAATTTTGGCGATTTTTTTAATTTTGGCGATTTTTCATTTTGGCGATTTTTCCGGTTTTTTGCCATTTATTTTCGATTTAGAAATTTTTTTTAATTTGGTGCTTTTTTTCGTTTTAGCGATTTTTTTTTATTTTGGCGACTTTTTTTCGGTTTGTCGATTTTATAATTTTGAGATTTTTTTGTTTTACCGTTTTTGAAAATCTCAAGAAGTTTGCTCTTACGGTTCCCAAGATACAGCAAGTTATCAAAATTACATAGTCAAAATTACATTAACTGATGGAACACCCTTAAATTTAAAATTTTTGAAATTTTAGTGTTAATTGTTGTAGTCTGTATAAAAATACACTACCTTTACAAATTTCAAGTGCATATACATACAACACATTTTTAACATTTTTCGTTGCTCGTTTTGGCACACCATTTAATTTCCAACTGTCATGTATTTATTATTGTAGCGGCCAAGGCTCTACACACTCTGTCCAAATTTCAGGTCCGTAGCTCTTACGGTTCTCGCGAAAATACCCTGTGACGGACAGACGGCCAGATGGACAGCGTAGCGAAAACAATAGGGTTCCTTTTTCACCTTTGGTGTACGGAACCCTAAAAATAGGGGGAAAATTAAAACGGGCACCTGTGTCCAATATTCAAATATAGAATTTAGATAAATATGAACATAACTAGAGACAATAATAACAACAACTGAAAAGGAGTGGCAATATTTTATAATTTTATTTAATTTTTTTTTTTTTAATTTTATATTTTCGTTAAATTTATTTAAAAGAAAAAAATGTGAAAAATAAACAAAAAAAAAAATGCTTGTCACTTAATGCATTGGATTGCATAAAGAAATAAGAAAAATTTACATTTCGACTTCACACTCATGTGCGAATCACCAAAAAGTAAGTGACTGCTAAGCGCCGTTCGAACAGATTCGAACATTATTTTACAAACTAATGTTTACTAATAAATAATTAATAATTACGAACGATACTACAATGTTTTGACTCACAAAATCATACGATTATGAATTATTAATGAAACAAAAAACCAGACCAGCCTAGACCGTTCGTTGTAACTAAATTTCGTTTCGTTTTTTTTTTTTTTTGTTCTTTTGTGAAACTTAAATCCAGCCCTGCAAACAAACTGACAGTGCCCATAAATTGTAAAGTTATCAGGTTTTTATTTTTTTATTTATACTTTTTGTTCTCCCTGTAAAATATTTTAGTTTTTTTTTTTTTTTTTTTTTTAATTTTGCAATACAAAATACACAATATTTAAGCTTAAATTCCAGTCTTAATTAGGATCAATGTGAGAATGACTTGAGTCAATAGTGTTTTATTAATATTTGATAGAAAAGTTTTAACAGCGCCATATCTTGACTTTTTGAATATTGGCTGGAGGGGGGGAACGAAGTACAAGTATTTACTTAAAAACAAGTTACGAATATGTATCTGGTAGACAGACCCAGGCAGTTCTCTTATCTTGTCGTTGTAAGCAAGCAAGTGTCATGAGTTTTTCGCCTCACGCGTGATCTTGATTGAATTAAATTAATCACCCGCAAGTACACTGTAAGCACGTGTCAGTAGCATTTATTTATTTATTTTCTTAAAATCAAAAAAAAAAAAAAAACAAACAAATTCTTTGTTCTACCTTTTTCACAAGTTTGTTTTAGCTAATGTTAGTTTAGCAAGTGCGAATGCGTCACGCACTGCATACGTGTACTCGTTCGTATAGGCGTAGTTTTATATCAATTTGAATTTAAATAGAAAAAAGAAAACATTAAGAAAGATAAACAGAGTAATAGTGCGCATTAAGAATGAGTAAATATGTAGTTTGATCAAGCAATTAAATCCTGTGCAAATTGATTTTACACAGCAAAAAAAAAAAAAAGATTTGTAAATGCAATTAATTTTTTTTTTTTTTTTTTATATCCATTAAATAATTAATTGATTTTGAACCTACAACAATTTTTGTAAATACAATTAACAACACTGTAATATAAAGGAAAATCTAAAAAATATTTTCAATGAAATATATCAATAAATAGTTTGATGAAATTTATTTATTATTTCAACATTTATTTTTGTTAGATTTCAAAGTAATTTCAGTTCATAGCTGTTAAGTAGTGATTAGTAATCGTAATGATTACTAATTTTATTACTTTTCTTTTTAAAGCTGAAGTAATGATTAAATTACGATTATATTCAGTATCGCACGATTACTAATTGATTGCGATTACTAATAATGGAAAAGTAATCTGAGTTACTTAAAATTACTGAAACTAATCAAAAAGAATCAAAAGTAATCCTTAGAAGTAATCGGAATACTTTTTGATTACTTTTGATTCATTTTGGATTATTTTTAGTCATTTTAACTAATTCAGATAACTTTTCGATTATTAGTAATCGTAATCAATTATGTATCGGCAATTCTTTTGAAGGCAATTATATAATCATTAGAATTCTTTTTAAAATGTAATCTAATTGATTACTAATCGTAATCGAAATTTAACAGCTCTGTTTCAGTTAAAGTTTTTGTTATATTAACATATTTTTTTTTTTTTTGATATTTTGGTTATCATAATTGTTATATTAACAATGATTTTTTGTACACATTGACAATCCTCGAAACGAAAAGCACTAAATGTCTTTGGGCAGAATTGGACCGGCAACCTCAGGACTAATAAACTAACTTACTTACCTCTCAGCTAAAGAGCAACACAAAACATGATTTCTATGTTTTAACAAATAATTTTGTTGAGTAATTTAATTGATTACAAAAATTTAAATGAAGATTGCTAATTTTTAGATTAAATTTTTAACAATTTGTTTTGTTGTTTGCACTTCGATGATAGTTTTTTTCTGTGCAGCTGAGGGAATTGATAAAAAATTTGACACATTTAAAATTACTTACGAGAGCGGTATAGATTTTTTTATTTTAATTTTTTAACAAACACAACCCGCGAAGCGATTAGCTTGTCTGCAGAAAACACCCAGGTTCTATAGCAGAAATCGAACACACGACCTCTGGACTGAGACCGGTAGCATCGCTACCACTCGGCCACAGGGGCACCCCTAATGGCGGCAGTAGTTTGAAAAAAATATTTTGGTGAAAAGTGGCAACCTTACGAAACATGTGTTTCGTGCAATCTCAGCGAAAATTTGTGAATATCAAAAAAAAATTTCCACCCTTATGTAATTCAAAGTCCGACAATATTAAGGCCGAGCTATATTCTTCTTTGAAGGAGTCTGGCTTGTTTGCTTACGACTACAAAATATTGAGTAGCGGAGTTTAAACCAGGTCGACCAGGTGCTGAGCTAGCTGAAATGATAAGCACTTAAAAAAATTGCTATACATGAAGATATTTCTATAAAGTGTTGTGCGATATATCACCGCAATAAAGTCGAATTTTTGTATCGATTTGTATCCATGGATCTGACATAGATTCTCCACAAAGCAGTGGACTGGAATGGAAGCATCGTGTCCAAGGACTGTGAAATCAGTTCCATCTGTACGCAAGGTAATAATAGCGTCTAACTTCTTCGAATGCACGCGAGATAATTTTTATGGTAGAAGGGTTCCGTACGGACACTACATATGTATTGCGATACGTACTTTAGCCATAATCGAATATCCTACCTGATGTGGTTAGAAATTTTTTAAAAAATGTTAAGTACCCGGCAAACTTTTTTTCGGGTTATGGCCAAACCCTTTTTATAGTTTTTTTGGAATTTATCGCTGTTTGGCGTTTTTTTTTTAGTTTGGCCTTTTTTCTTAGCCTTGGCGCATTTTCTTAGTTTTAGTGCTTTTTATTAGTTTTTTTTGGAATTTATCGATCTTTGGCGTTTTTTTTTAGTTTTGGCCTTATTTTCTTAGCTTTGACGTTTTTTTTTAGTTTTGGTGATTTTTTTTCGTTTTTCGATTTTTGGCGTTTTTTTAGTTTTGGCGATTTTTTTGGTTTTTGACAATTTATTTTAATTGTAGCGATTTTTTTAAATTTTGATGTTTTTTTAACAAGAATTTGCTTTACGGCTTCCAAGATACAGTAATGTGCCTAAATTACATTAACTGATAGAATACCCTTTAATTTTGATTTTTTATATTTCAGTGTCAATTGGTGTAGTCTGCATAAAAATACCATTACGATAGGATTTCAACATGTTTCGGTGTTCGCTTTAGAACTTTCATATATTTTTTTGTAAAACAGCCTGTGACAGACAAACAGACGGACGGACGGACGGACATCGTAGCGAAAACAAGATGTTTCCTTTCCACCTTTAACTTACGAACCCTAAAAAGGATGCATTTGGCGAAAAAGAAACTGTTAAAAACGCGTAAATATACAACCCTATTCTGAATAACAATTCCCCGGGACTTTTTCCCCATTCCTAGTTCTACTAGTATTTTAAAAAATCATTTGCGAACTTGCAGATGATAAAATAAAACAACTTCGAAAATTTGAAATTCTTTCTCACTTTTTATTTTTCTCGCCATCTGTTGAGAATAGAAAAAAATTAACTCACTGGGAACTATTTCCGTTGGAATATTTGGAATCGGTCTAATAATTTTAGAAATTTTCAGTTACAGTTATGCCAAAGTTGCCACCCAAGTTTGTAATGCTCTCTCTCTCTCTCTCTCTCTCTGCATGAGAAAAAAATGGGATAAAATTTTATTCTTTAAATTTTTTGATCACATTATTTAAAAATATAATAAATTAATTAAAAAACTTCATTCTGAACTCACCGCATCATACTCGTATAAGAATCATGCAAATTGAAACCGAAATAAATAACCGAAGAGTATTTTTTCTCATATTCTGATAGCAGCGCTCACATTGATATTTTGCTGTCTAAGACTTGGATTAAAATAAAAAGATGAAAATTAATTATTCTTTTTTAATCATTGTGATGTGGTAGTTTAAATGAACAAAATCTATTTATGGATTTGTGCTTCTAAAAATTTATTTTAAAATTTTCAATCCACAATGCAACCATGCAGCAAAAAGTTACTTAGACAAAAAGTCAAAATCTCTACAAGTCATGTAAGTCATTCGTCTAAAAAAAAAAAAAAAAAAAAAAGAGAAGAAAGACAAGCACAGAACATTTATGGCCATTTGTAGCAACGGATGCAATTTGCATCTATCTGCTTTTGAGAGGGAGTTAAGAGTTAAAAACTCTAAATGATGTTGTCTTTAAACATCAGACATCGCTGCTAAAATTATCATTATGCGAATGAAATACAAATACTTTTTAAATCAACAGAACGAACGCACTGCAACTGAATGTGGGTAAAAAAAAATCCGTGCAACTGACTACATTTTGCTTTTAGACATGTTAGCACAGCAGCGTTGTCAGGCTTGACCTTCCGCTTTTTTTTTATTTGTGTATATTAAATATAAACTAATGTATCTTTCAGTTTAAGGAAATTACCAAAAAAAAAAAAAAAAAAACACTTAATTGACATATCTACGTAAATGCATGCACATGCATGCATATACATATATGATATGTAAAATAGCTTCGCCTGATTTCCAGATAGAAATGTAGATATGCAGAACGAGTTACAAGCCATTTGACGCAGTGACTCTGTGCACGAAATTGATTTTTGTAGACGATTTGCAATCAGCAATAACGGAGTGTTTTTTAATATGATGATGTTTGGATTTTATACAGCGCACAGTGGGGTTGCTTCATACATATTTGGTCAAAAACTATAGCAGTTTATCCCAGATCATTGAGAGTTGGCATCGACTAAATTAAGCACAATAATGGTATTTCATCAAAATCAGCCACACCTATCGCCCAGCTTCCATGCAATCCTTTCCCTATCCTAGCAGAAGTCTTTAAATTTGGTGCATTCAGTTTCGAGAATAAAGAAATAAATTCAGTAAACTATTACTTTGACTTGCACACGAAGTTTTCCGTACGGTGCTTGTTTCTTGTCGCAGTTTTTTTTTCGGTTTTTGGCGATTTTGTTCCGTTTTGGCAATTTTTTAATATTTGCGCTTATTTTAGCAAAAGTGAAAAATTTCCAAACAAATAAAATTAAAAAATGTTCGGGAAATTTTTCTGTTTTGCGGCTATCTAAGCGCTACCTAAATGGTGTTAAGAATCATTACTAGGAAGTTCATAAGTTCTATTGAGTTCTTAGGTACATTTTTGTAGTTGATTGTTTCCTTGAATTTTGAACGGTTTATACCTATGGACCTGAACAGGGGAAAAAATTTAAAAAAATCTAAGTTTTTGCGATTTTGATCTTGAAGATGAAGTTGTTTTGATTTTAAATGTTTACAATTTTTGTTCTTTATGACAAGAGCTACAACTTTGCCTCAAAAAGTAAAAAAGTAAATCAAAATTCCGAGTGTTTTGCAAGATATAAGCCTTAGAAAATGCAAGAATGACACCGACGCCCCAAATCTCTGAGGCCCATAAAAAAAGTGCATGACTTGGGGCAAAATTTTTTTTGTCTTTTATCACGTAGTGGTGTCTTTATTTTTTCGTGTTGCACTGTGATATTCTGTGAAAAGTTGAGTTCTGTAGCTCTTACGGTTCTTGAGAAGAAAAAAAAAACTGTGGCAGACTTTGATTTTGTTTCACCGAAATCGGCCACGCCCACCGCTCATGAAACCCATACCAAATATAGATAAGAGTTGGTTTTAATATTTTGCTTATCATTCCACAAAAAACTGTATTTATATAAATCTGTAATCTATATACACATATGTATATATATATATATATATATATATATATATATATATATATAATATTTCATTTCTTTGACTACATCATCATGTTCTAATCCTGTTTGTATGACTCATGTCTTAAGCTGATTATAAAAGGGACTTTTGTCCACTAATATTTGAAAATTAAAATTTAACTAGAATTTAAAAATAAGGCATTTATCAGCCGGCGGTCGTCAAGCGGTTAATTTCAAAATGTTTAAACAATTGCCTTAGTTGAAAAAAAAACATAATCGTTAGCGTTGGTCATACAAAAAGATCTGCACTTCAAGAACTTGTCTGTCTAATGGGGCAGCGTAAATGAAAACAACTGGAAATATTTGTAATTTGAATCAAACTACAAAACATCTCTAGAAACAGCTGTTAAAGCTTTTAAACAATAAATAATTATGTTTCATGGAAAACACAATAAAAACTTAAAGCAAAATTAAGTATCTATGTGTATAATATTTTTCAAATCTTAAGAAGAATAAAAATGGTGACATAATCATTATTTGTATTTGTACATAAATACAATGGGCCTTTGATACTTTTTCAATATTTTTTGTTTTGATTTATCTTTAATTTAACTCCACTTGTGATTGGCTCTCAAAACTGATTCATGAAGTAGTTCGAAATTCATCGTACCTTACCAAAACAATCTTAAAATTCTAAATAGTTATTGGTAAATCGGAAAGTTTTTTCTTGGAAAATAATAAAGTAAATAATTCAGGTATTTGATGAAAAACGGTTTGAGACACAAAACCGATTCCTGCATAATACTTGAGATTTTAACTTAAACTTGCAAGAAGGATGTTTGTTCTGTACACAGAGCATATACAGAGGTGACACGAGACCGAAGATAATTGTGTTTCTTTCGCTTGGTATTATTCATATTTTAACGTAATTTAATTTTTTACTTTGGGGTCTCATTCGCTGCTTGATTTTTAAAAGGGTAAAAATTAATAAATGTGACTGAAAAAGCTAGAAACGAAGTCTGTAATAATTTGAAAAGCAATTTTAATCACTTTTTTAATACTAATCATCTTTTTCACATTCAGCCCAATCATAAACAACAATTCCGTGCGAGTTTTTTCACTTTTCCCTTTTCTCCTATTATGAATTTGTTTTCCCCCTTTTTTTTATCAAATGCGGTAATAAAAAAAAAACTCCCCGGGGAAAAAGTAGGTATTATGAACGCCGTTGTACTTGCTTTTTTCACTAAATTTTTTGCATTAGTTCTCCTTCAAAATATTTTGGGGAGATAAGTCTCAAAAAATTCTCTCCCTCTCCCTCATATTTAGAATACCCACTTTTTTCCCAGGGAGTTTTTCCCGGGAGAAATTTTAATTCATAATAGGAGGAATGGAAGTGCTATTCACAATTGGGCTGAATTAATTTTCTTAAAGTTCGAAGAAATTGCCCGGCCAAATAGCAATTTATGATTAATCATATGAGTCGTCGAGTTTCCATATAGCACGCCTGAGCTACTGGTGTAGTCAATAAAAAAAAAAACTAATTTATTTAATGATACTGGCGAATTTATTTTTATTTTATATTTACAAATTTATTATATGTAATTTAAATTATAATAAACTAAAATGTATATAGCACTAGCTTCAGAGGCTAAATTTAAAAATAACTTCATCGTAAGCATACGAGAACAAGGCATAATCATATATAAAGTAGACTCGCCTCAATTCCCTTTAAAAATGCATTATTGGGATGTCAATAAATGTACAGAAAAATTTATGTTGACACCTGAGAGCGATTCAAATTACAACTGGCGAAAACAATCATCTGGGTTGTCAAGACCATCCCGCATGAACTCGCCTTTTACGTGAACATTGCAAATTTGTAAATGACTTTTTGTGAGAACGAGTAGAATGCATGATTGAGAGCTCTAAATGTTTCACGAAGATTTCATGGTTTACATATGAGTGAATGTATATTTAACCGTCTTACGCATTTACATAAATGATTTTTCTTTAAACTCTGTCACCTTCAGTGCATTATCAATGATGTGGTAAAGAGTGGAAGCTCTTTTAATCTACAACTACTCAGGTTTAAATTTTCTGTCATTACTACACCCAACCTCACTGCAAAGGTCCCATTCATTGTGGCAGGTACCTGTAAACAAAAAATCATTTTTGGTCTTCATGCACAGAAATTGGTAGAGGGTCTTTCATTAAGAGCTTCCTTCATTTATGTAAATTTAAATAAAACAAAGTGCCTGTGAGATGTATTGAAGGGCCTATCCGATGCTGTCAGGTATCGCTGCACGTGAAATGATCAAGACCTCAAATCGCCCGTGCGGAATGCCAATGTGGTTTAAGCTGTATGGCATGTAGGGCCGTTCTGTTGAATTAAATAAGCATTAAAACAAACCAATTCAAATGACCAGACCCTCAAATCGATCATGCAGAATGCCCATGTGACATATAGCCTTCCTTTTGAAACCATATCTCTACGGTGTCCATATGATTCAGTTCTGGTCAAAATGGATGTTTTTGATAAAACAATTTTATCATTTGCACGTGTTGCTGAAAGCCATATCCACATTGGCGGAGGTAAAAAATTTCTGGGGGACGACTTTCATGAGTTATATTAAAATAGATAATTACAGGCAATTCTTAATAATTTGATGGGAGTGGGGGGGTGGGGCGGGGCAGGGCAAAAGCAATTCTTGCTGTAACATGCTACCAACTCCTCAGAATTGCCTTTCCAAGTCTATGTACATATATCCATTCATGGTAATTTGTCAAAAAACAGACTGAATAAATGACAGCCAATTCATCAGACGGCCGCACAGTGAGACAACACCGGCATTAAATACAAGGAGTCATTGTAGAGCTTTGAAATTTGGCACAGGTTATTTTTGAGACAATTCCAGTTAAAAAAAAAAAATTCAACCTTCAAATTTGATATTTATCGTACTGTAATGTTGCATGCAAAAATTACAATAACACTCCCACTATTACGCCATTGAAATGAAATAAAAAAGAACAATTTTTCTTCATTCTGTCAATAATTTTTTAATAATAATGTTTATTATGTTGTTTAACAAAAAAATAATTAATAATTAAAAAAAATAAAAGTAAAGTAAACATGCTAACATATGTACGTATTAAAGTCCTGCACAAGACTATTTATAAGACCTTTCAAGACATGCGACATTTTTTAAACGCTTTACTACAGCAAAATATTCTAAAACAAACGCTAAAAAACATTGTTGGCAAGACAAAGAACTCAAAAAAAAATATTGCCAACAGTGTTGTTTAGCGTTTATTTTAGAATATTTCGCTGTAGTAAAGCGTTTGAAAAATGTCGCATGTCTTGAAAGGTCTTATAAATGGTCTTGTGCAGGTCAATAGTACGTATAGCGACAGAATGTGCGCGTTGCGTATTTTTTGTAGTATTTTGTATGTTTAAATTACTTTTGCAAACTTTTGCTATATGTCCTTTACTTCAAATGAAAGCTGAGACTTCAATCTTTTATTTGATATAAGTCTGCACCTAGGGCGAGGGGCTGCTCTATATTTCCTAGTCCATTGAAAATGCAAAATGTTAAATTTTTACACCACAATTCTGTTGTTAAGAAATTTTTTGTTTGTGTTTTTTTTTAATTTCTTCTTTCATCTACTCATTCTACAACAACTAAATTAATTAACAAAACACTTTAAAGTTATATTTATTATGTATTTTTTTATTAATAAGCTTTTGAATATTACATATTGAACTAACATATTTCAAGCGCGTTGGCATACCTCAACTTTGACTTGCTCTAGACCAAAAAGTAATGAAGTTATGAGGCTGAAATTTCAGGGAATTGTTACTCATATATCTGTTAATATACTGTGAAAATTTCATCCAAATTGGACGACACGCCAAAAACCATTTTTTGCCGCGGTTACTATAGGGCTGTCTGTCTCACTGTGGGCCGCAATCTTACCTCTCAAAAGTTCCGCTGTCCCTATTGGAATGTCCTATACTATATACGTATAATAAAAAAAAAAATGAATAAAAGTAGTGAAAACTTAAAGCCAACAAACATAAAAAAAATACGTAGTGTCGGTGCGTTAAAAGTTTTTCTTTCATAATCTGTCACGTCAAATCATTTAAAAGTTGTGTATGTTGTCTATGGTATTATCATTATTATTATTATTATGGCTGGAGCTAACCATATTTTCTTTTCTTCCCTACTTTTATTAAAACTCACAAGAAAGAAAGAAAGAAAGAAAAAAAAAAGATTGTGAATCATCGTTATTATTTCTGTTTTAAAAGAAGGAAAAAACTATTTTTTCTTATGAACATTTAACAGTTTTAAAGTGCATTCCTAACTGACACACACTTGAAACACACGTGAGAGTGTAAAATGAAATAATATAAAATGTGGTTTAAATTGATTGTGTATTATGGAAAAGAAAGGAAGAAAAAATAAAAAGAAACAAATAGCCAAACATAATTATAGAAATGTCTCCAAATAGCTTGAAATTTATTGCCAAACTCGCAAGATGCCTGCCACCTTAAAACTCCAACGTCATCTTTCTCTCCTGCAAAATATGTTTGTGTCGGTGTCGGTGTCGGTGTCCGTCAACGAATAGAAAACTTGAATTCAAAAAAAAAAAAAATAAATAAAAAATAAGAGAATCAGACGACAGGCGACATTGTGGTCACATTTGATTTCATTATGCTTCTCATGGCGACACACAGGATTTTTAAATAAATGATACTTGTATTGTGCATTATTTGCAAGCAGTCCATATTTCATATCACTGCACTAGAGTTCCATTAGCATCCTTCCTTCAATCAATTTACTCGTATGTATGCTAAAATATAAATCTTAAATTACACAATGCTCGTACTAGGTTAATTGCTTTTCGGTTCAGAGCAACTTCAGCAACCAACAAACTTAAGTATGTATGTATGTATCTATTTGTTGGCTTTTCAGCGTCCATATGTATATGCACACTTCTTTTGCATTTTCCAAGAGTGTATAAAATTAATTGGAGAAAAAAAAATAATGCAGTTCTTCCTTACCTCATTCGAGTAATTATATTGAAAAGAAAAACAAATAATAAATAATTAAAATTTGTCGTCAACCCTTCGATAAGATATAAAATGAGCTAATGTTTATCCATAAACGCACGACCTGTTAGGACAAGATCCCACTATCGGCGCAAATGTGTCGATTTTCGTCGGCTCACTGCCGATTTTCGTCGGCTCATAAGGAACAAACAACAAATAGTACGATGAAAGAGAATAGTTAGTTTTTCAAAAATATTTTTATTTTTCAATATAATCTCCTGAAACTTCAATACACTTAGTCCAACGCTTTTCTAGCAATTCTATCCCTTGATTAAAATAGTTTTCCTCAAGGTCTTCAAAATAGTGGTTTACAACTGTAATTGCATCTTCATTTGAGGTAAAACGCTTGCCAGCAAGGAATTTTTTTAGATTTGGGAACAGGTAAAAGTCACTGGGAGCCAAATCAGGAGAATAAGGTGGGTGGTCAAGCAACTCGTTCTTCAATTCGTTGATTTTAGCCATTGTTAAAACACTCTTGTGCGCTGGTGCGTTGTCTTGATCAAAAATAGTTTTTTTGTGTTGTAAGCCAGGACGTTTTTCTCGAATTTGTACATTTAATTGATCCAAAAGGTTGCAATAGTACTCTGAATTTATTGTTTTACCCTTTTGCAGATAGTCAATCAATAAAATACCTTTGAAGTTCCAAAAAACCGTTGCCATAACCTTACCAGCCGATTGAATTGTTTTTGCCTTCTTTGGGGCACTTCCTCCAGCTTCAGTCCATTGTTTGGATTGTTCTTTTGTCTCTGGAGTATAGTGGTGGATCCATGTCTCATCAACAGTTATGAAACGACACTTAAAATCCATTTTATTTCGCTTAAAACGATCCAAACTAGCTTGAGAAATTTTCATTCTTATGCGTTTTTGGTCGACTGTTAACAAATGCGGCACCCATCTTGCAGAAAGCTTTTTCATCTGTAGTTCTTCATGCAAAATTAAGTGGACTCGATTATTTGAGATGCCCATGATATTAGCTATTTCACGCACTTTTATTCGTCGATTATTTAATACCATATCATGCACTTTGGCTACAATTTATGTTGTTGTTGCTGTTTTTGGACGTCCACTACGTGGTTCATCTTCAATGCTTGTACGACCACGTTTAAATTCAGCAACCCAATTTTTTACTGTTGCATATGAAGGAGCACTTTCACCTAACACATTCACCATATCATTATGAATTTCTTGACCCGATAAACCTTTTTTTATGTAAATATTTAATGACACCACGCATTTCTAATTTTTCTATTGTTAAAAAATCGCGGATGCTTCTTTTGTGAACACCTGTTTCTATGTGAAGGAGTTGCCAGATCGAAACAAAATTTAACATGTGTTCATAGCAGAGATGGAAGTTTCCAAAACACTTAACTTTTTTCTGTTTATACCGCGCTTTTTGTGCTAGGCTACGAAGTTTCCGAACCGCCCTCGTAACTAATTAAAAAAAATAAAAAAAAAAAACCCGACTGCGACCAACTTTGAACCGTTAAATATCCTAACGGCCTTATGTATAATAAATCTATACATATGTATATACATATATATATACATCACAATGGACCCAATTGGCTCTCCGAGTAGAGGTGCGGTATAGCACCACCCTTAGGTTAGGTTAATCTGGGTGGTCAGAGACCTCGCATAGACCGCGATTGATCCTTAAGGCCGTTTCACACTATAATACAAGTATTAATACTTTTGTGGAAAATGCAACTCTGATATGTTGAGTTGCTATTGTCTTTTGAAATTTTTGAAACAGAAATTAGATTAGGGTTGCATTTACGTCAAAAGTATTAATACTTGTATTATAGTGTGAAACGGCTTTTAGCGATACCAGCAGATGAGAAGAGAACCTGTATGTATGGGAGCCTAGTTCGTGGTGCCTGTAACGAATGATTCCCACACAGATTTAACAAACTTTAGCACTCTCGATACAAGTTCAAGACTACAAAAAAACAGTTATATCTAGTGCGGCTTAGAGCCGGAGAGTGACACAGTAGATGTTCCATTGTCTCGATTACCTCGGGTTCCTTACATTTCCTGCAGGTACCGACAGGTATTCGAGCTTTTTTGACAGCATACGAAGAAGTCCAGCAGTGTCCAGTTAATACCCCCATTAGAAGTTTGCAGTTGCTTCTAGTTAGTGATAAAAGGAATTTAGTCGATTTGGTATCATAGGAGCTCCACATGATTTTAGAAGCTTTGCAAGTTTTCTTCTTCCCTCGTCTTAGAGTCTATGATCTCTTTAAGGCGTTGGATTGGTTTCCGGACATATACCGTTTCCTCAGCCGGTAAGTGAATTGCCCTTTTTGGCCAGTGTATCGGCCATTTCATAGGTAGGTGTTGCGTTAGTCCTTCGGAGTGGGATTGCGGGCTCTATACCCAATGAGTGAGTGAAATTTACTACTAGTTAGTAATTGTATTTGTAACATCCCAGCAAAAAATTACACATTACCATCACAACTAGTTGCCATATAATGACTTACTTTTCTGATTACCAAACTTCCTTACTCGCTTACAAAACACATTACCTAAAATTCAAAAAAAAAAAATTATGTACAAGATGCTAAATGAGGAGAATAATTTTTTTAGATTAAATAGATTACGTGAACAAGTTGCCAAATAAAAAAAAGTAAGTACTTCTCAAGAATCGATTATTTTAGTCTCACGCCTTGTTAAAATCATTAAGCTGGTAATCCGGTAAGGAACAGCTTCCAACAAAAATGCTTAATGCCAAACGCGATTACCTTTTTTGAAATTTTTTGCTGGGATATAATTAATAAGTAAAGGAAACTGTAAAAGAAACTACCAGGGATCGGAAATTGGCTCCGATGGAATCGGTTGCAAAACGGTCAACCCTTTCAACATAACGAATCATTAGATTTTTTATTTGTATTGATGACAAAATAAATATCCAGCGGGAAAAAGAAGGACTTTCGCCAGAGATTCTGAAAGGCCTTCAAATCAATGGATTTTGCTTTCGATTTGGTAAAAGAAAACCAAACATGTTTATATTTGTCTTTTTGCTTCTCATAGAAGAGAGTGTGGTATAAGTATCTTGTATTTTATGCGAAAGAGTTGGCATATGTATATGGCATTCTTCAGCAGTTAGATAAGAATAGTAATTGAATTTAAAAAAAAATCATTAGCATGCCTTTAATAAGGCCTGCAGTAAGAAGGTCCTCTGAGTTTTCCCGCTGAGTAAATAAATACTTGCATGTATGAAAATGTAGCACATATACACACATATAGAAAAGATAAATAGACAGAAGGGATTTTTTGTTCATCCATATCAAAAGTTTAAAATACATCCCAGCAAAAAATTTTCGAAATTTTGTAATGGGTAGTAGTACTCTTTTAATGGCTTACAAAGTAATGAGTGCTACTTATTTATCTAATTATTATATGTGCATAATAATGACTGTCCTGTAATGAATAAAATAAGAACTTATTTATATCATTACGTGAAAGTACTTATTTTTCGCATACTCTTCAATATACATATTCACATACTTTCTTTGAAAGACTATCAGGGCAATTATGAATAAAACTCCCAGGGAAATTTCTCCCTTTTCCAATTAGAATTTTTTGTTTTCCCTATCACTTGCCATTAGTTGGAATTGTTCCCTGGGAAAAATTTCCCTTGGAGTTTTATTCATAATTGCCCTGTATGATTTTTAACAATCCCAAAAAAGGTACATGTTTTATAATTATTACAAAACTTACAAAATTTGGTATATTTTAATTAGAAAAACTAGCAAATTAATTTAGAATAAGTTTAAGCAAAATTTAATCTATAAAATTACATTTTGAGTACTTTTAGGCAATCAGTAATATAATATATTTACTTTTGCATGTTTGTAGGCAAAAAGTATAGGGTACCGCATACTTTTTGAACTTCTCAAACAAAAATAATGGGTTATTCAGTAAAATTGTAAGTACTTACGACTGAGGAGTACATACACTTTTTTGCATTCTAGTAGGCAAAGTTTTTTGCTGGGATATTAGATGCAAACATGTGATGACAAAATTTCCTACAACCAGTAAGATATTCTTGTAAATCAATGATGTCGAAAAGTATTACATTTCTTCATAAACTAACAAATTCATATGCACACACACATACACATACACATACATTCCCTGCAGAAAATTCGGTGACAATTGAACCAAGCGTACTCAGCCTATGACTTGAGAAAATGGGAGTGTTAACAAAAGTAGGGAGTAGTGTATGGTGAAAAGAAGATACATATATCGTGTAAATGGTTACATATTCAGCTTTTTCTTGAATTGGGAATTGTTGTAAACGGCACTGAACATGTTTGATATGGCTGAATCCAGGACCTATCAAATAGTATAAATATATATTTTTTTCGTTGGATTTTCTCTACATTGGAGGCTGAAGCAGTGCCCCATAGCTAACGTGGACAGATGTGGCAAAAAGCGGGATTTTGAAGAATATATCCTCAAAAAGCGGGATTTAAAAATAAATATGAAAAAGCGGTATGTACTTAAGAGAAACAGTTTTCACAGTTTCTAACATGAGAAAATGTTAATACATGTATGTACATAGGTAGGGCAAATTTAAAGTTTTTGGAAGAATTCCTGAAAACTCGAACTTCAAGAAATTCTGAATATGCACGTTTTTAGAGGACCACTTGGACATGAATCAATGATCAATATTATCCGCCAACATTGACTCAGAAAATGCCAAGTTAAAAACTTGGCAATCGGCCGTGTTCTGTAAACCGAATCCGAGTAAATTTCTCGTTTTCAAAAAATTAATAATGGTCCTGCAGACGTGTTTAAAATCATACACAAAATAATTTTCTTTCCAATATGATATTTGGGAGTCTGTATAATAAAAAAATTTAAAAAAAATCTAATAAAATATTTCTATTGTCGGAGTTAGTTTTCTAAAATCGTGCGGTTTCAAATCGATCGGTTTACAGAACAGGGTCGAATATCTAGTTTAAATTGAGAAATAGGTTCATGGGCAATAATAAAAGAGGAGGAGGAGCACCTTGTCAATAAATTTTTCTTTACTTTTTCCGTCTCGGTTGCCTCATTTATTGCAAAAGTCTTTTCGAAAATAATTATATCTTAACAGACACTCATACAGCTCTGTTTAAGCTCAAAGTTTGTGTCAAGGATTATAAATCTATACAAGCACAAATTTGAATTGTAAGCCGTCGATCAAGGTGTATACCAAGGTATTTTTTCACTTGTGAATGTTGAGGAATAACTCTCTCTCTCTCTCGCTCTATCTCTCTTCATAGGGTAAATGTTACCTGAACACAATTTTGTTCGTTCACTTCCATAACTTCATCCATAGTTCAATATGTAAGATACTATTACGAATATTATATACTATATGTACTACGAATATTTTTTTTTTTTGGTTGAATATGTCTATATAAGAAACACTCCGCTGGGGCATGAATTATGTATTACGAATATATATTTTTTTTTTTTTTTTTGGTTGAGTATATGTATATAAGAAAGACTTCGCTGGGACATCTGTTCACTGTGAAAGTTAAACAATGAATCAATATAAATAGACTGCCAAGTCACTCTGGAACAAGTCTCGTAACTATGCTTAGATATTAACCTAAGCTTAACTGGTACGTATGATCGGGTAGGTAGTGTGAATGTAAATTTTTTTTTACTGAAAAATAAAAATAATAAAAAAAAGTTCAAGATTGCGCTGTTACAGTTACATAAATGTCGGAATGACATTTATATATAATTTATATTCTACACGGAATAGGTCCCTATAACATAGTTCAGTGATGAGTCACAAAGTTCATACAAAGTATCAACTAACCCCATCCTAGGCCATCCCCATGGAAAAGTGACTGGTCCACTTCATAGGAAGTGTTAGAACTCGGACTAGTATCTATCACTTGGGGATCGGTCACGTGGCTAGTCTTGTGTCAGTTCCATTTCCTTCAGGGTTACTGCTACTTGCACATCAGCGCCTGTCGTTTAAATTGTAATTCGATTACATTTGTATTTACATTGACAGGCGTTGATTGGGAGCAAATTATTGTACGAGTATGTATCCACAAAAATGTATCTCTATGTACATAAATACTTATGAACAATATTGAACAGCTAAATGTTTTGTAAGTTGAAGACTGGAAAACGAACGATACGTTTTAAAACATTTTCAAAATCGATTTTTATTTGCTAACTCCGGCACATTAAAGTTTGTAATAATATTCCACTCAGATATAATAACAATGACCTACAATTAAATACCCTACATTTTCTAAACTAAAAGATATGTAACTTTAAATGCTATCAACATTAAAATTTACAACCGCAGTAGTCTTCAGACCACAATAAGCAACACACATTTCCTTCTTCCTTTTTTTTTTTTTGTAACGGAAAGAAATAACTAAAATTGCATCCAATGGGAGCTGATGGCCTAAAGTGCTAGTCGCCTGTTGCACTGATTCACGATGCAGTGCTGTGTGTAGGGTGCCAAGGTACCATCTTTTTGGCTGAATTTTTGCAAGTATTTGTATACGAGTACGTTTATTTTTTTTTTTTATTATTTTTGCTTTCGCATACAAGACATCCTGCTGTGCAGTTGCTAATTGTAAAGTAAGGCGGCGGTATCATCTGCACAATAACGAATATGAGTTTCAACAAAAGTCATGGTCACAAGCTCCAGTTAAATACAAGAACAAAAATGTGGCAGACTAAGAGAAAATAGCAACAACAAAAGGAGGCTATTTAGTATTCGTAAATATATTTGGTATGTATTTACCAAATGAACATAAAATGTTTTGTTTGGCTTAGCAAATCGATAATTTACGGAAATTTTTTTAAAGCCTTTTTTTTAGTGCAGAGAAAATTTCTTTAAATGTTGGCAATAAAGTGGTTTGGAAAAAATTGAGAAAAACGCGCATTTTAAACTCCAATAAATTAAGGCAATTATACTCGCTCAAGATCCATCATCACATTACTGAATGCTGAAATACATATCGCTCATTTACTTCAATAGTGTAACAACTCAAAAAACCCAGTTTTGCAGAAAACGCGTTTGCAATGTTTTCAATTTGCAATGAAGTCAAGAAATAATCTTCTTCACTCAGCAGATGATGGTACAAGCTATTTGTATGAAATTTGTATACAAGATAAAATGCGAAATACCGCTTTATTCTGCATTATTAACGCAAAAAAACTAATTTTTTGAGTTATTACACTATTGAAGTAAATGAGCGATATTTAAAAGTGTATATTGTTGTATCCTGATGAAACGTAATATTCTTTTTTTATAAGTTTTCTTGGTGTAAAAGATATTGCAAAAATAATAAGGTTTTGAATGATTTTTTTTTTATTCTTAGTGATAATTTGCACAGACTTTTTATTGCTTTTCAAATACATGTATAAAACATGTGTATACAAATTCATGCAACTTAAATCGATTTTCCCTAAAAATTTTCTACCAAAGAACCAAATGACAATTTACGGTTATATAATTCTTTGGTAAATATGACGCCAAAGCCGGGATTTTCCAATAATAATTTTATACCATTGCTGTTTGGCTGATAACTCTGATTTGTAATATGTAGTTGAAAACGAACGTATGTACATGTGTAAAGGGTATTTCAAAATTAACGCAAGATTTTAATTAAATAGAAACACACATTTATTTTTAGTTTTTTAGTTGTTATTTTTCTTATTGAATCATAAAGTACATATCATATGGTTATTTAGGGAATAAAATATCGTGTAAATGGCCTCAACGGGTTTGCATGCAGATATGCACTCGTGTGTCGAAATTTTCCATGAACATTTTGCATAAATGTGGCTGATAAATAATAATTTGGTTTTATTAGTGCGTTAATAAATGTTAAACTTAAATTGTAACAATTCCAAAAAAAAAAAGTAATTATTAACTTGACTGTAATCGGTAAAAAAAAAATACTAGTATGGCAACACTTTTTATTCTTGCTAAAGCAATGAATAGCTGTTGTTGTGTTTACATTTATTTTCTTTACATACTTCTTGCAACTACAACTCGAGCTGAAAAAAGTCAGCCAATGTAACAATTGTAAAGTCCTAATTTACACTCAGCAAGTCTTAAGGTAGAGGTCCATAGCTCGCTTTATGCGCGTTACGCTTTCTATGCAATTTTCCAAAAAGTAGAATCAATGCAATAGTATGTGACAAGTTACATTGCAAAAAACGCAGAATGCGTAGGTGCGTTCAAAGCGAAAAGTAGGTCTACTTTCTACTTTTGTACGCGTTACAAGCACCATGAAAGAAATTCAGCTGTTCTTGAAAGCTAAAGACGTTAAATAATACTTTGTTTCTTACGTTATCGATAAATGTTATTTTGCCGTGGATAATTAATTTTAATTATCCACGGCAAAATTGATTAAAATTAATTAATTTTAATTAATTTTGCGTAAATAATAACTAATGCAAAACTGTTTTATTCACTCATGTATTTATTAAGTTAAATAGTTCCATACATAACTAATACAGTGGAGGCTCAAAAAAGTTAAGTAGTTTGTTTTGGGGGTGATGAACTTTTCCGAAATCTTAACTTTTCCGTAGTATGAAAAATTCAAGAGGTTATATGTGTATTTGTACATTATTTATTTATTTTTTAATTGACAATTAGAATTATATTCTACGACTAAAGCTTAAATTAGACGTGACATAGCCATAACGCCATAGCCATAACCAAACCAAAATTCAATTGGTTTCTATGGTGAGAGATATGGCGAGTCTCTCTCACTCTCACTCTCACCATAGAAATCAATTGAATTTTGGTTTGGTTATGGTTATGGCGTTATGGCTATGTCACGTCTAATTTAAGCTTAATTTCTTTTACAACCAACTGATGAGAGCAACTACATTATGCATATAAAATTCACAAAAAAATATATATAACGGTAACGGTTTTATTTTTGCATGTATACAGGCGTATATGACTCACTATATATATAAATATGTATTGAGGGTTTACATACAAAAGTTGAGATCATCTTAGGAAGAGAAAAAAACTATATATAAAAAAATTGTCTCAGAAAAGTTGAGAATTACTTAACTTTTTGGAGTCACCAATGGTGAATAAAAGCTGCTTAACTTTTCCATATACTTAATTTTTCTATGACTTAACTTTTTCGAGCCTCCACTGTATACAGTTTTATAGAATCCAACATGATTGTAAACAGTTTAAATCAATAAATACATGTCTGAATTAAACAGTTTTTCATTAATAATTAGTTGGTTACGCTTTTTTGGGCAAATGCACACAAGAAATGCCAGATGTAAACTCAGCCTTACATTAAAGTCAAGAACAGCCGACAATTTGCTGGAATAGCCCTGGATGAGTTCTTCTCAAGACTATCATATAAAATGCTGAATAAATAGTCAAAGACGTCTGCAGACATTCTTGTCGCGGTTCGAAATTGCTCAGGGTCAAAAGCTTTAATTTTTTTAAATGTGGTTTCAAAAAACCCACTTAAATTCCGTTCTAAATATAACGGCCGCATCCAAAGCCTTTTCTTTTTTTGAAATTGTACATAGGCATTTTTTGCACATAAAATTAAATATACAAACTCGACTAACTCCACAAAATCCTTTAAAAACTTGATTTCACTCTCCATTTTTTCTTTGTAAGTATTTATAAACAAACGCACACAGCTGATCAAAACAAAAATAAAATGGCGCATGAAAAGCAGTGCATGTAACTCAACGCGGACAAAGTATAGAAGGAAACAAGAGGATGAAAGGCGTGTAAAGCATAACGCGCAAAAAGCGAGCTATGGACCTCTACCTTTATTGCTAAGCTGATTAGTTTTTTAGGAAAGAGAGACGAGGGGGAAAGAAACTTATATATGTCCCCTCATCTCTCTCTCTCTCTCCTACAAACTAATCAGCTAACCAATAAGACTTGCTTAGTGTAAATTAGGACAAAGTAAGGAAATAAAAATCATGTTGATCATTGGCCTTTCACACACGAGAACAATTGTGCTGTCATAACATGCCAATTTGTGGGTGAGAGAGGCAAAGAGAGGGGTTTCGTGTTTGGCATAATTTTTCAACCAGCTACAACCCCGCATCACCGGATGAATTAGTCTCGTGTCTTCTTAAAAGAACAAAACTTGTGCGGCATAAAAATTAGTCTCGTGTGTGACAGGCCATTGAGTTCTTGTTTTAACTTTGATATTAATTCAACTTCTTATTTGTTTCAATGGAAGTTTAACATAATAACTCTAGTTGTTCTAAGAAATTTTTAGGTAAAAGTTCCCTGATGATCTGCACTAGCAACAATGAAATGCGCATAGGATCCAGCTAAACCCCTTAGTAATCAATTTCAATGTATTTTAACAAAAAATTATTCATAGAATAAGTAAAATAATAATTTGGATTTATTAGTGCTAATAAATCAGTCGAAGTTTAAACACTGGAACACAAATTTATATGTAGTTTAGACTCAACAGGAGTAAATCAGTGAACCATAGTTTAAAAAATAATATTGTGGCAGCACTAGAATAAATGTCAAAAAACAGCTGTTTTGTAGCAGGCTATCAATTCTTTACACAATCAAAGAGGCAAAACAGTTGAAAAATTTTAATTTAAGGTCGCCAAATTTTACTGAGAAAGGAATTATATTTATGCTTGGCGAAGTATAATAGTATAAAACAATAATAGAGTGTAAGAAAACAAGTCGAAAAAGATCTGAAGAAAAAGTAGAGGCTTGGAAAAATAAGTTGAGTGCTCCTTTAATGCAAAACATATGGTCTGTAAGTAAAAAAAAAAACATATGGCCTGTATTGGTAGTTTAACCTTCCCATATCCGCGCGTTGGTCTGTGAGACCGACAAAACGATTTTTTTAAAACTATCGATTTTGATGGCTTATTTATTAAGGACTAAAAATCAATAAAATAAGTGAATACATATTTAATGCCTGATTTTATTTTTTTATTATATCATTGAGATTAAAAAAGAATCTTTTGTTTTTTAGCTTTGTTTCAAAAAACTAGTATTTCATCTCGTACAAACTTTCGGTCTGTGAGACCGTGCGCGGGTACATGTGTTATAAAAATTAGCGCGGGTATAGGAAGGTTAAACGCCCAATTTTGTGCCTTTACAGATGGTTTAAATACTGTATTGATTTATGGGTTTGCTAGTTTAAACACATTTTAAACCAAAAATAGAGATTAACTTGAACTGATTTATTAGCCGTTAGTGCGTTAACAAATGTTAAACTTAAATTGTGGCTGAATTCCGTTGATGCAGCGTTAAATCTCCACAGAAATCGAATGATGTTAAATCACATGATCGAAGGGGCTAATTCTGAATACTACAACAAGAAAGCGCAGGACCTAAAAATGTCTCATACAGTAATAAATTGTTTTTGCGGGCAGTGGCACCGTCTTGTTGAAACCACATATTGGCCACATGAATATTATCAAATTTCGACAGAAAGAACTTTGTTATCATGTTGAATTATCGAGCAGCAGTAACAGTCACTGGTTGACCATACACATTTTCAAAAAAGTATTGTTCCATTTACGCCTCCCACCCAATATCCACACCAAACAGTGGCACGTTGTGGATGCATTTGTTTTTCGACAGTCACATGTGGGTTCGCAGAACGCCAAAAGCGTTCATTTTCAATAATCCACTCAACGAACTCTCTTCACTGTGCATGGACATTAGTCTAACCCCAAACTGTCAGCTGTAAAATTATTTTTATATGGTTTTCCAACACTTCTGCACAAATGGTGACAAATTCAAATCTTGCGTTAATTTGGACACACCCTTTATGTCTGGTGGAAAAGCGCAAAATTTATAATGCTTAAGTGACCCTAGCCTCTCATATACATATATGTATCTATGTACAGTATGCAAAGTTCGTATTCGTACACAAGCAATCAAAAAAACCCACAGTAAATTGAATTACTTATTTCTTGCAAGATTTTTTTATAGGTACTACTATATTTAATAAAACATTTAAATAAAAATATATTTTATTAAAATTTTTTTAATGAAAAAGCAGAATTTACTAATTTAAAAAAAAAACAAATTAATATTAGTACACATACATTTTTTTAAGAATCAGATTAGAAATTGATGCAATTTTACAAAAGGAAAATTAAACCTTTTTAGGATTAAAGCCTGGTAGTCTGTTCACATTTTCGCGCGAAATGCTGTCAAACTACATGTAAAAGTATTTGGTATGAAATACTCTCTCTCTCTCTGTTTACACGTAAAATTTATCTGTCAGCAAGTTTTTCCATGCAAAATGACACTAGTACTTTTTCGCACGGAATTTTAACAATGTTGCTTACTTTATAAAAAAAAAACGCGAGCACATGTAAAATGTTTCACGCGAAATAATCAATGTTGCTGACAATTTTTCACAACTTCGAAAAGAGTACTAGACTTAAGGCAGAATTAGTTTTTACCATAAAAACATAAAACTATATTAAAACATAATAATGGACGATGGTTCTGGTCAGAAACAGCTGATAAGTTGTTACAGAAAAAGTAACTATGTGTTAAAATTTAGAAACAGAACGGCACAGCACAGAATAGCAGCAGAAAGTAAAGAGTAATGAAGCATTTACTTTAGTGTACGAAGGATCTACAGTGAATTCCACTATTTTCTATTTTCATTATTTGATTTGTTAAATGGATCCCTTTTTTTTAATAAATTCATACAAGAAAAATAAAAATATTATAGTTATTTATTTAACTATTTTTTTAAAGTTGAGGGTGTACGAATATGAAGCTTGCATACTGTACGTATGTACATATATGGAAGTATTTTCCGACAAGGACTTTAATTAATATCGCTTGTGTTAGATATTTAAACATTTTTCTTACAACCACCTAACAACTTAATAAACCATACAAACATTTGAGGATATGAAACCGAAATCTTCTATTACTTCGTGGTCAGGTTACTGTAGGATGTACGTATGTATGCATGGATGTGTATGTACACATACACATTAGTGTAAGTATGTATGTATGTGCGTACTAGAGATGGGCACCGCTCATTTGATTTGCATGAATGTGCGTGAGTGAAACATTTACGTTACGTTTACACGTTAAAATCAATAATTCCCGATCCATACTTGCAAATTTTTGTTGCAACAAAAATTGGTAACAATAAGATTCGCTACTCCGTTCCTACAATCTGGAGATCCAATTTTCGATGACTTGTTCCAGCATTTGTGGCCGCAATAACGCTGTGAATTTTGTCCTTCAATTGGTCAGTCGTTTCAAGCTTATCGGCGTAGACTAGCGACTTCACATATCTCCACTGAAAATAAAATAGTCTAGCGGCGTTAATTCACAGGTCCGAAACGTGAAACTGGCACGATCTGTGTGACATGTTGCGCCATCTTGTTGCTCTTTCCGCAAAATCTTCCATATAGTGGATGGACACATATCCAATTCCTGTGCACGATGGTGGATAGTTTTCCTCTACGCTACGCTTTACAGCAGCAATGAGTAAACGCGGTGCGAAAACGTTCCATAGTTAATCGAATTAATTGCTCTGATGGATGATTATGTTGACCGTAAAATGGACGTATTGCTCGATACATATTTAGAACAGAATCCAGATTTTCAAAATAAATTTGCATAATTTGTAGACGTTTTTCAGACGTCAGTCTATTCATGTTGAAATGCCAAACCGAACTAAACCTAAATCACTTGACAGCTGACAAAATGACCGCCAGTTAAAAATGTGTTGCAAGTATTGCAAATGTGAACTAAGTTCATAGTTTTTTTTTTTTTTTTTTGTTTATTTCTTGATTACCTGAAGAAAAATAATTTTATGCATAGGGCGTTTACATTCGTCTATGTTCTGGCTTCCACATCGTTTTCACATGTTTTCTTGTGAGTTCGTTTTCACTTTTGAGCGAAAAATACGTATTCTTTTCACTTGTTAACAGGCTTGTGAAAGCAAAACGAAACAAAAAAAAAACAAAAAATTTTTGAAATCGTCCATTTCGTCTTGTGAAAGCAAAACGAAACAAAAAAAAATCATTAAAAAAAATTTTGAAATCGTCCATTTCCAAATTGTTTTCTTCTAAATTCGGATGCTAGAACACGTGCTATTAATTTGTATTTTCTAAATTTCCACTTAAAGTGGTGTAGCGTGTGTTTCAACTTCCGAACTCACAAGAAAACATGTGAAAACGATGTGAAAGCCAAGCCAGAACATATGCGATTATCTCGAAATTGTGTAGCGCGATTTCGAGCTACATAAATATTGCTCCTACTTACTAGATTTCCCATATAAAACGAAATTTATATTGTCGGTAGATTTGTAGGAAATCTAAATCTAATATTTTTATTTATTTTTTACTACCTTGTACAATATGTTTTTCTTAGATGAGTGAATTAGCTACGACCTGCTTAAAAAGGTGTGTGAATTGGTTATATTGCATTTGTTTGGTTGTAGCTTTGGAAAATTTTCAGTTAAAAGGTTGTGTTTTGTGTAAACAAATCTCGATAAATGTCAAAAAAACGTTGGTGTAAACGTTATAGATTTTCATTAAAAATTTTACGGCCTGGCCCAGGATGTCACTAGAAATCGTTCGATCGACAACTTGTATTGCAAACAACAATAACTTTAGAAAATTTGTTGTTGTTTGCAATACAAGTTGTCGATCGAACGATTTCTCGTGACATCGTGAGCCAGGCCGTTAATTAAAATCTGCTAGATTTGGGGGCATTTACTATTATTAATTTAATTTATTGTTTTTATTTATTTTAAAATATCTTCCCGATTTTCTGTAAAAATTAGTACTCGTATATTAATTACCTTCTTATTTTTGTTTAAAACTTTATGATTGATGAAGGAATTGTGGCATCACTATTGTCTGGTTTTCCATAAATTTTGATAGTAATAACTGAAACATTTCCTGAGTTCTTCGTGAGCCAAACACACGCTCATGAACATGTTTAACTTTTCTTTATATACTCAAGTGAACGTGAGCCAACAAACATGAACGTGCTTAAGTGAAAATGCATAGCGAAAATTTAGTCCCATCCCACGAACGTGCAAAGCGACCGCGTTATGCAAATCACTGTGATAAATTGCATGTTTTGACATATTTCTTACTCACCATGTAAGTATCTCCCAGGGTTATAAAATTATAAATAAAACGATTTAATTGAACAATTTACAAGGATTTTTGATTTAGTAACAATATGGGTTGTGCTTTTATTTCTGTTTTTTTTTTTTTTTGTTCTGGTCATTTGTAATTATTGCTGTGACTGTCACTGTAGTATTAAACATTATAGAGTTCTTGGAAAGGCGGCACATGTCAAGACGAACGACAACAACGATGAATTCTCATCTGTCAAACTTACATTACAGTAGAGACATTATTTTGCTGAATATTATATTCTTGTTTCTTTTCTATACATTTTGTTTATTTTATTTTGTTTTCTTGGTGCATTTTTATTGTTGCCATTCGTCGAGGTGGTCAAATACCGAAATTAGCATTTTTCGCCCCTCTTTTAATTCAGTACATGCGAATTTTTTTTTAATAAATGAAAAAATTGTTGCTGTCTGTCTGTCTGTCTGTCTGTCGAACTTACCGACCAACTAACTACTTGACTTGCTTACTTCGCTTAATTTTAGCATATTAAGTTTATGATGATCAGTGTTAGGTGATCTGTAAAAGAGCTTTTGTTCAAGTTATGGTTGCTGCTGCTGTTGTAGTTTTTGTTGTTGTCATTATATGTACATATGTATGTATGTATGCATGTACATAAATATGTTCATACATACGTTTATTCCCATATCAGCTTGTAAACAATACCAGGCAGGCGACAACGACAAATTGCCAACAATTACAACGCTCAACTGCAAAAAAACAGCAAACAAAAAATTATTTCTTTTATGCAGCATTACAATAATGAAAACGAAATAAACTGCACCATGCGTTGCAAAAGCATGAGCACAGATAAAAATCTGAGCGTTTTTCTTACTTTTCTTACACGGTGCGATATTAAGGCGACATTGTGTTATGGATGTAAATATGTACATATGTATGTATGTACATAAGTACATACATACATACATACATACATATGTATGTATGTAAATATATACCCATGACTGTATGTGGAGTAGGTCCTCTTTTAATTCAAACGATTTTTAGTTTAAAATCACTTCATTTCTTAATAAAAAATAAAAAGAAGAAAATGTGGAAAATAAAAATGGGACATACTTTTTTAGAAAATGTTGATTGGTTGGATTCCAAAAAGTACAAAATCTACAACAAAACACAAGCATACATACATACATACACACATACATACATACATATCGATGGTCTCAAGTAGAAATGCCCTAACTCGTGTGTTTTACGAAATTGGGTTTTTATGCGATTCCAATACATTTCACACAAATACACCTCGTCACAAAAATTTATTGCAATAGTGTAAAAAATAACGCTTTTACAAGCAGTTGTACAATCAGTTGTAGTGTTTATTTTTATGGTTTTACTGTCTCCTGTAAAGTTACAATTATTGAAGTTAGGGCTTTTCTACTTGAGACGAACGATATGTACATATGCCTGCTCCATTGATCCATTATGTACATACATACATACATATATTTCCCAGCAAAAAATATTCGAGACTTAGAAGCAATAAAAATGTCTATTGCATTTTTATAGCTTCTTTTTCTGTTTTTTATGTGTTCTTTCTATTGTAGTTTCTTATATCCCTTCGATAATAACATCTCGGAAGATGTAGTTTAATATATATGTAACACAAAAATAAGCGCTTCGGAAGCGCGGAAAAGCACACAGTGCATCCGCTTTACCTTACGAGGATGCGAATGACGAAATTTAACACAACCACCAGGGTTACCGCTAGGAATTTTAGAAAAGTCGCACAAAAGGTCGTTTGAGAAAATAAAAGTTGCATCTCTTTTTTTAACGTTTTTTATTAATAAAAAGCATAACAAAACAAAAAAACAATTGAAACAAAACAAAAATCTTATTGCAGAATCCATTTCTATCATATTTCACAACACATGCAGTTGCATTATACATGCTTATATATGTACCCAGCAAAAAATTACGCATTACCATATAATGAATTACTTTTCTGATTACCAAATTTCATTACTCGCTTACAAATCACATTACCTTAAATTTAAAAAAATTATATACAAGTTGCTAAATGATGAGAATAATTTTTTTAGATTAAATAGATTACGTGAACAAGTTGCCAAATAAAATAAGTAAGTACTTCTCAAGAATCGATTATTGTAGTATCACGCCTTGTTCAAATCATTAAGTTGGTGATCCAGTAAGGAATAGCTTCCACCAAAAATGCTTCATTCCAAATCCGATTACCTTTTTTGAAATTTTTTGCTGGGTATGTACATGTTTTCATGTACCCTGGAGATTTTAGCTAAAACTATTCTTTGCAACTTCTACTGAAAATTTATGAAACATTTCTTGAATACATTTTATACATGATATGCATGTTGCAAAAAAGTGGTAAAAGTGTTTCCAAATGAACAATAATCTGTGAATTGATTTTAAATTTTGCCGACGTTATTTTGACGATTTTTTTGATAAAAATAATCAAAAAATTTTTAGTTAATTATTATTTTTCGAACTGTATTTTGTTTCTATATTCTTATGAAGTGAACAGGCTAATGTTCGTAACGCTTTTTAAGCCAAATTACATGTGATAATTATTAATGAACAAATAACATCAATGTGTTGTTGTCAGAATATTTACAACTAACTTTGATGTTATTTGTTCATTAATAATTATCACATGTAATTTGGCTTAAAAAGCGTTACGAACATTAGCCTGTTCAATTCATAAGAATATAGAAAAAAAAACTTTTAATTTACTGCAAATTAACTGTTTTTTGAGAAGTTTCACAAAAAAGTGTAAAAAGTCGCAATAAAATTAAAAAAAGTCGGAAAAGTCGGTGACAAAAAAAAGTCTCACAAAAAGTCGCAGACCGCTAAAAAAGGGTCAAATTGCGACTTTAGTCGGGTGAACGGTAACCCTGACAACCACTACGATGCCAGTCGGCTGTTTATACTCAAACTCTCAAAGTTTTTTATAGATCATCCTCTCTCGCTGACCTGAATACAAATTTGGATGCGGATGAAATTTTTTACCTCGAGTTTTTATTTTTTAATTGAATTGTGTACAAAAATAAATATGTGCTTCGGTACAGGGTGACCGATGACATTTTTGAAAAAGTAGCACCAAAAGGGGATTTATCAAAATAAAGGGGCAAAATTAAAAAAAAAACGAGAAAACTAAATTAAACTTTTTATTTTTAATGTATTTCTATATAATTCACTCTAAAAAAAGGGAGAAAAAAAGTGGCAAGGCAGTCGAAAAAGTGGCAATTTGCCACTTTCGTCGGTCAAACGGTCACGCTGCTTCGGTAGTTCAGTGGGTAGTGTTCTAGCCTAACATACGGAAATCCTGGGATCGTATTTAATAGGTACATAATAAATATATAAAAACAAAATAAAGTATTCGAAGTTAATCTAAGAGTAGATATAAAATTCTGATCTAAAGAGCAATTTTTTTAATTATATAGTACATATGAAAAAGACATGCTTCCAGGTAGACGAATATTTTTGCTTAATTCAGGTCACTCTGGCAGGCCTGAAAGAATCACATTTTATCAATCCCATATAAAAATCATGCAAAATGTCATGCATCGGGTAAGCGCTTGCCTACCAAAAGAGCACTTATATAGGTGATTCTAGCGAAGCACCATCTTTTGTTGGGTTATGTATATGGAGGCAGTATGCTTGAATTATACGCTTATGTATGTATGTATATATGTACATATGTATGTACATATGTATGTATTTTAGTTATAACTACGTTAGTATAGCAGGACTTCAAAAGATTAAGCTCAGTATATGTGTGTACCATCATCGTTGACATTCACATGTGACATACACAAGTGATTTTGGGACAAAAATAAAGGGTGGGCAAATTTAAGGTTAAGAAGTAAATTGGCTTAAAAATACACTTTTTTCGGACAAATTCAATTTTATTGATACTAATCTAAAGTAGAAATATGGGAATTAATAATGAAATATGATATCGGGCAAATATCCATCTTTAGCAAGTCGCAAAATCTTAAACCACATTTTGCAACAAAGCTTCGCTTATCTCGTTAATGCAGCTCCGAATTGTATCTTTCACAGCGCCAGTTGTTTCTGCTTTGTTCACGTAAACCCGGTCTTTCAAATTAAAATTCATAAATTCCACAATTAAAATTCTTTGTTCAAGAGTGTAGCGTTCCATGGATAGAAGTTCCTAGTTTTTACAGCCAATTTACTTCCTAAACTCAAATTTGCCCACCATTTACTATCGCATGACGTCATAGCCACGTACACATTTATTTTAAAGTTACTTTTGAATACTAATTGTTATTTTTTTTTTGTGTTGTGTTTAATGCTATAAACACAATTGGGACGAACGACGAATTTTTCGTTACGAATATTCGTCGTAGGAAATAACACATTTGTGTATATGAAAATACACACACACACAATCAGTACGTTGGACGAAAGTTGCCGTGCATAACAAACCTGCGATTTAAGAAAAAATGCCAAGAAAATATCAAAGAAGTATATTGTAGTGAAGTGGTTTTAAAGCGTGTTTTTTTTAGAGTGTCACCGCTTTGAGTTGGCATCACTTCTTTATTTGAGCACCCATTTAACAGCTGATAGTTCTTTTTTGTTTAGTTTGCTTTGAAATTTCATCACAGAATACACAGAAGTGAAGAAAAAAAGCTCCAATCAGGTTTTTTAAAATTCGTGGAAAAAAGAGAAAAGTATAGTGTACATATTTGATACTGTAGTGTATTACTACTTACCAATTAACACAGCTAATAAAAAGCGTTGTAATTTTATTGCACTAGAAAGAAGAATCAAAACAAAAACGCCGACAAAATTTGAGAGAAAACGAGACAAACAGAAAAATATCCTTATCTTCCGTCTTGTGACACTTCTGTATGTTTTGTGACTTCATTGTGAAAATTTGAACAAATTTAAAAATTTTATTTTCTGATGAAGCCCATTTCTTGTTGAATGGGTACATAAATGAGAATCCACAAGATTTTGTCGAAACACCATTACATACACAGAAAATTACCGTTTGGTGCGCTTTATGGGCTGGCGGAGTCATTGGCCATATGTCCTCAAAAACGACGATGTTCAGAATGTTACTGTCAATGTTAAGTCACTTGTCTACGTCTATAAACCACAAACAATTGAATTAAAATACGGCCGCAAATGCTGCGAAATGTTTTTTTAAATCAATGTTTCCGATTGCGCCTTCTACGCGCCAGCCGTGGCGGCCACATGGCAGAAATCATATTTAAACATTCATTTCATAAAATTTTCTTTCCAATAAAGCCCGTTTCATTGATATTAAAAATATATTTCCTTGTTTTATTATGATTTAAACTTGTGTCACTCTAATAAAAAACACCCTTTATTACGACATCAAAGTTAAACAAAAACATTTACTAGACATTGCTGCGATGTTAACATTTTTTGTTTTTTGCTATTCATTTAATTTTCGGAGCGTGCTGTTTTTTTCGCTAACTTGCGATTTTTTGTTTACGGTTTTTCCGAGTTTATTTTATTTATAACAGTTTTGGCGATTTCTAATAAATTTTAAAGGTTATTTCCTATTTTGCAACTTCTCGAAAATTTTTCTAATGTTCGCGATGAAAGCGACTTTTGCAAGTACATATGTATTCTGCTTCTTCACAGCTTTCGCCAACCAATTTTAAACAATATTATTCTTTGCTATTATGCTGATGCTAGCAAGTTTTTGCGAAATTTCGCGATTTTTACCGAATTTTTAGCATTCCTCAGAGTTTTACCGTTTTTTTTAATAAAAATTAAAGCTTGTTTAAAATGTTTATTTTTTCGAAAATTTCTCTTAAATTTGGGAAAGCTATCATTTTTGCAAGGTTTTTCGCTTTCTTTATTTATTTTTATTTAGGGACTTAAAAATCTTCCATTTTTCAAGCTTTGGTGAATTTTCATAATATTTTATGATTTCTCCCGAGTTAATGATCTACCCTACAGTTTGAGCGAGTTGCATCAATTTTAGTTTAGGACTTGTTTCCAATATTGCGAATTTTTAAGCATAATTTGGTATCCATGGGCTACAAAGTATCCATAGCAATGCAGAGATTCTGAGTAGAACTGTTAGGGCGTCAAATCTTGAACGCAAATTCCTCGAAGTATGCGAAGTTCGTCGTTCGTCTTGATTGTGTTTATAGCACAATATGTAATAAAAAAAATAATTTAAATGTTTATGTATGTATATCATATTTAAATAGGTGTGTTATGAACTAACTAACTTTGGAAAATATTAAACAAAGGTAATGTTGCAAATAATCTACAATGAATGCAACAATTGCATTTTCAATGAAAGCATTTATTTAAATTTTAAATATGTATGTACATATGTATGTAAATGCTTTCTACAATAGGTAGGTACATCAAGTCGCAATAAACTTGTAAGAAAACCGACCACAACAACCGCAAAAATGTTTGCAACCAACAAAAGCGAAATATGTCAACACCCACACGCGTATTATGCATACACAAACATACATACATATGTACATAAGTACATTTATATATAGTACATGTATGTACAAACATACATATGTACATATGTACATTCATATATCGACTGAATGCACACAAAACCGCAGCAACAACTGCAACTGCAATTACACAATCACAAGTACACACATATGTATGTACATACACATACATACATATATGTACATATGTATGTTTGTACATATGTATCTTTATAACAGAATCTCAGAAACTCACTCAGTCTTAATAATATCAACGTGATTTTTGTTTATCGTTTTATTGCCCTAATCGTTTTGACTTGTCCCTAATAGTTAAAGCAAAATCTCAACACTCATGTAATAAAATTCTCAAGAAAACAGTGCACCGGTATTTTTGTTTTTATTGTAATTGTTGTGCTTAGCTAAACAAAAACAACAATGGTGGTCATAAATTGAAGAAAACATGTCAGGAGTATAATTTTGGCAAAGAAATATGTATATACATACATACATATGTACATAGTTATTCTCATTCAATTAGTCAGTCAGTCGTCAGTCAATCGGTTGTTGGGTTCATAATGTGCATCAGCAATGCCGTTAGTAACTACATGCCTTCCTTAAATGCATACATACATACATACATACATACACACATGCATACATATATACATACATACATACATACACATGCTTAGAAACTTTCATTTGTGATAACGCAAAGCCAATGCAAGATGTAGAAGATGTGGTCAGTGCTGCCACAACCAAAAAATTTTTACAACCAAAATTTAGTTTTAAAAGTTACCAAATGAGAAAAAAAATAACCAAATTTCAATATGTAGTATTTTTATTAAATAACATTTAAAACGCATGCACTTTGTGCTGCACTGCAACAAGAAATCAAGGTACATAAAGCTGACTTGCAAGCAATAGTTCAATGTTCATTTGTAAGGTATATGCCAGTCAGCAGCTGATTAATTTTTTCTCGTTTAGTTTTCCGTTTTATTGTTGAATTTTCTTTTTCTTCACACGTTTAGTTTTTGTATTTGACAGCCGAACATTATTTTTACACAAACAACAACTTACGTGCATATTCCTTATATAAATTTACTTTGTAAAATCTTTTAATTGAATGTTGCCGCCATTACAAAAGACATGTCATTTCTGTAGTACAGAGTTGCGATCATTTAGTAAATTTAAAAGCTGTTGACAGTGTTGTAAAAGTATTGTAAACAAGTGAGTAGCAATCAAGGCGAATTCATAACAGGTGGTTACACTAGCGATTTAAGTCACATCTGTTTTATTTTCAGTTGCCTTGGTAGCAATACTAAAAATTGAAGAACACAAAAGCTTAAAAAGTATAACATAAAAAATATGTACATGTGTATCATTACTTTGGCAAAAAAATAACCAAAATGAGAAAAATATTCACATCTCCACATTAAAGAAAAAAGTAACCACTTTTGGTTAGAAATAACCAAAAACGGCAGCCCTGGATGTGGTAGCAAGCACAAAGCATTCCTCAACAATTTTTACTACTTGTTCTTTCAAACACACTTGCATACATACACACACTGTCGTTAAAAAAATAAACTTCTTTTGATATCAAATGGAGCTGGACGCTGCTTATATTGATGATGCATGCTCACACCCGGTAACATACATATACCATGATCGGCAATGAATTTTGAATGAATGATACATATGTATGTATATGTACATACAGTTTGTAAAAAAAATCTTTGCACATAGAGAAAAATTAAAAAAATCTCAAAAAATTCATTAATTTTAATAAAAATAAACAAATTTTTTAATTTTTTTCGAACAGAATTTTATTAACACATGATTTGGTAATATAATATATAAAAACACTTTTATAACAATGAAAAAATTCTAATGAAGAATATTAAAAAATAAAATAACTAAATTTTCTTACTGTAAAAAAAATGTTTGCACACTTGATAAAAATTTAAGTCTAATGTTGATTTTTTGTAGTTTTGTTTCTAATATTTTGTGTGCCCACCTCGAGCATCCATTACTGCTTGTAGGCGTGTTCGCATCGATTGAATTAATTTCGGAATATTATATTCTAAGGGTATTTTTTCCCACTCTTCTTTCATGAAACGTATCAACTTATTAATTTTTTCGTTGGTGATCTTTTTCCTACCTTTTTCTTTAGATAAACCCACAAATTTTCAATAGGGTTTATATCCGGACTTTGGGCAGGAGTATCAATAACTTTGGTACAGTTGTATAGTAACCAGGACCTACATAAATAAGATTTATGCTTGGGATCATTATCTTGATAGTATTTGTATTTTAATTTATTCGGATTAGCCGGGTCTATAAAACCAAATTTTTTAACGCTGGCGGTCAGTTCATTTTTTAAAATATTAAGATATACTTCTTTAGTCATTATTTCGTCCAAAATTCGGATTACGCCAACTCCTTTGCTGGGTATACAGCCCCATACCATTACGGACAATTTTCCAAACTTTACAGTAGGAATAATATTTTTATTCTCTAGAGCAGTTAGGGGCTTTCGCCAAACTCTTTGCGGTCCGTCATGATAGCAAAGCATAATTTTTGTTTCATCTGAGAAAATAACATCGTCCCAGTACGCTGGAGGAAGTGAAACGTGTTCGGTGGCAAATCTTAATCTCTTTTCAACATTTTGAGCTGAGAGCAGGGGTTTTTTCCTCGCCACTGTGGATGAATATTTGTGCTTTTGAAGAATATTTCTGATGGTAGTATGGGAAACACGTAAGTCGAAGTCTTTTTCCACTTGAAGAGCTAATTTTCTCGTGCTGCATTGGGGGTTATCATAAACTGTTCTAATTGTTTTTCTTTCAATTCGCTTCGTCACCTTTTTTGGCCTGCCTGTGGATCCTTTCAAATCTAGTCTTCCTTCTTTTTCAGCACGGGATATGATGTTATATACAGTTCTGATTTTTAGGGAAAACATATCGGCGATTTCCTGGGCAGATTTGCCCTTGTAGTGATTGAAATAGACCAATTGTATTATATTTTTGGAGACTCGTTTTCCTGGCATTCTTAATAATCAAATATGCTGTCACTTGTTGCATTAAGAACGATCACTTTGTCACTAAAACTCTGTTTAACTCTTTTAAATTCTATTCTGTTTTTGAAAAAACCTAAATAAAAATTTTTTTGCAAAATAACGGCATTTTTTGTTAATTTTTAATCGTCTTCATTCAGTATGCAAACATTTTTTTTACACTTTTTATACTGAGTAAACTTCTTTTGTTGTGTCTGTTGTTGTAATGTGTATGTCTATTTAAAAAGTATTGGCGCCTTATAGTCGCAAACAAGTACCGTAATGAGATGTGTGCAAAACAACAACAGCATGCAAATGTTTTTTTGTTGAAATTCTTGAATAAAGATAATATTTTACATGTTTTTTTTCTGTGCAAAGATATTTTTTACAAACTGTATGTATGTTTTAAAGGTTTGCATTTGTATATCTATAAGTATAGCCAAAACAAACATACCATGTTATGTAAGATTACCCCAATCGAAGACTTTACCGTTATACGTGACGTCACACGTCTATTGTAAGAGTTGCCATAAAGGGTGGAAAAAAAATCGAAGGAAAGACTTAAAGCATAAGTATAGGTAACTAAGAAATTTAAACAAAGAAATCGCAACAATCAAATTCTATTCGACTTTATTTTATTTTCTCTACAAAAATATTTCTTGTTTGTTATTGAGAGTTTCTTTTAATTTTTTGAAATTCTACTTGTTTTGATTAATTTTAACAAAGCGCTTAATTTAGAATTTTATTAGTTATTTAATATTTTATGTGTTAATACATAGCATAACATAGTTCTGTTTTTCGTAAGTGCCTGCAAAAAAAAGTGGGATTATTATATGTCCACTTTTTTCACCGAACTTATCAAAACCAGTACTTGCATAGCGGTTGGCAATCCTGCATTCAAGAGTGTATGCTCTTCGAAATTACAATACATACAATTAAAAACAGATAACATCCTGTAGGAAATGTCACTAGTGAATCATTTGCTTATACAATAATTGCTTAAGAAAATCAACATCAAGAACTGCTGAATAACATATCTGTTCATACCAGAACCAATACACACTCAAAACTGATGCAAACATGTATAACTGTGCAGGCCTGTAATATGTGCCCTTAATTATGAAAGTGGTCTAAATCACATGCATTTTTGCTTCGAAATATTAAATTAATCTTGAAAAAATTCAATAAATATTTAACAAATGTTAAATAAACTTATATTAATCGAGACTAGTACAATTCTAAATTAAAATGTTGCACAATATAAAAATATATTTTGATTAGTTTAAATCAGAGCCCCCAAACGTGACTGAGCGCTTTTGTACGCATGTGTGTGATCTTTCTGCTTTTTATGTGTGTTTGTTGTTCTTTTTGCAGTTCGAGTCATCATCATCACACACACTTTGTCCGAAGTAGCTGACGTACAGCAACGAAACAACCAAACACACACCATCACACATAATTTGTACGAAGTATACGTGTGTCACCATAACGTCGACTGCGCAAGCCCATGGGCTTGCAAATGAAATTTTGAGTGGCTATGGTTTAAATGTAATTTAATAAATATGTATCTCTACCAAAGGAATATATGACTTAGACCACATTCAAAATTAAGAGCACATACATAGTATGTATATAGCTGTAATCAGTGCTGCCACAACCAAAAAATTTTTACAACCAAAATTCGCTTTAAAAGTTATCAAATGACAAAAAAATAACCAAATTTCAATATGTAGTATTTTTATTAAATAAAGGTGAAGTTACATAACACGCGTTAGTGCGCGTGCGAACTGTAGGCATCTGTCAAAAAAAGTTGAAATATTGATTTTGCATACGACAAGTTACATACCAAACTCTTTGACGCGTTTGCCGCAGATAGTTGGTTAATTAACTTTCAATTTTTTAACGCGTTGTGTTGTTTTGACAACTAATCAGCCGACAATAAGAAAGAAAAAATTAGAATCATGAAGGAAAATCTTAATAAATAGTTTGAAAACTATACAGTATTGCACATAAAAGGAATTGAAAATGTTCCAAGATAATTTTTCAATATATAAATATGTAAATAAAAAAGCTGAAAGAAAAGGCGTTTGTAACGCGTGTTGTGTAACTTGCCATTTTTCATGCGGTAAAGTTTTCAAACGCACGTTATTCGTCGACGAACAAACGCGTGTTATGTATTTCTACCTTAACATCTACAACAAGAAACTAGGGATGTAACGAATGTTCGCATTCGCTTTCGCACTCGCAAATAATTCGCTTACTTTTGCTATTTGCATTCGCCTTTGCATTCGCTAAAATGTATGCGAATATTTAAAGCGAATACTAAAGACAAAAATATTGGAAATATTTTCCAGTTTTTGAAAAAGAAAAGGCTGTGTTTGAATTGCGCGAAAATATTTTCTACTTAAGACTAGTCTGTTAAAACTTTTGAAAAATGGTAAGCACATCATTACTTCGTTCAAAAAATTTTAAATGCAGAAATATTAACTAATCCTTCTTTTTTTGCGAAACAAGTGCCACTCATATTATTTCGCATGAAAACTTAAAATGTTGAAGATATATTTCATATGTTTTTCCCAAGATGAACAGAGTACTACTTCTGGAAAAATTTTTCATGATCAATTCATTCCAATTTTTCTTAATATGTATTTTGGTAGCATTTTACAGGAAATGTTGAACTTAGTACAAGGTCTTAGGGCCAAAATACGAATGGGTTGATTGCCTAACATTTTGTAAATTTATTTTTAATTATTATCTATACTTATTTTAATATGATTTCATATATCTTTCAGTTTAACAATATTTATTTCTAATAAATTAATAAATATTTGCTGAATTCAAGACTCAAGTAGTACACAACTTCATGTTCTTAGATAAATTTATTTTCATGTGATTTTTTTAACGTATTGTAATATTTGCATTCGCTTTCGTAAGAATTAAAATGTATTATTCGTTTTCGCATTCGCTAAACTGGTATTCGTTACATCCCTACAAGAAACCAAGGTACATGAAGCTGACTTGCAAGCAATAGTTCAATGCTTATTGGTAAGGTATATGCCAGTCGGCAGCTGATTAATTTTCCGTTTTATTGTTGAATTTTGCTTTTCTTCACGCGTTTAGTTTTTGTATTTGACAGCCGAACAGTATTTTTACACAAACAACAACTTACCTGCATATTCTTTATATAAATTTACTTTGTAAAATCTTTTAATTGAATGTTGCCGCCATTACAAAAGACATGTGATTTCTGTAGTACAGAGCTGCGATCATTTAGTAAAATTAAAAGCTGTTGACAGTGTTGTAAAAGTATTGTAAACAAGTGAGTAGCAATCAATCATAACATGTGGCTGCACTAGCGATTTTAGTCACAGCTGTTTTATTGTTGCCTTGGTAGCAATACTAAAAATTGAAGAACATTAAATCTTAAAAAGTATAACATAAAAAATTTGTACATGTGTATCATTATTTTGGCAAGAAAAAAACCAAAATGAGAAAAATATTCACATCTCCACATTAAAGAAAAAAATAACCACTTTTTGTTAGAAATAACCAAAAACGGCAGCCCTTTCTGTAATGTTACTTCTGTTAGCTGTATTCTCTGAAGAGAAAGTGGTAGTTACCAATTAAAACAGAACAATTTAGATCACAAGAGTTTATTAATACATAACAAATAGTGAGGTAATGTTTGTAGCGACATCTTCATGTGAAGAACCAAGTGCGATGTATGCTCGTCTCTACTAGTAACACAGGGTGGTCCTAAGATTTTAAATTTTTTTCCACATTTTATTTAGTTCCTGTTTTGCACTAATCTAAACGGAAAATGACAAAGTAGATTTTTGTTATCTTCTTTCAAATAACATTTTCGTCTCTTCCAAATTTATGCAATTTTTGTACCTATAACAAAATATGTATATAAAATTGAAAATTCCTTGGCAATAAGGAATTTGATATATGTATTTTGGATGATTTATAAAGCCCATTAATTTTATGATATAAATATTAGTACTTTTGTATCAAATTTTTAATAAATTTTGGAAATAAATTTTATCATTTTTAGGGAAATATACCAAAAGATCTTTAATATCAGCCTTTTTCTCCTTAGAAACAATTGAAAGTGGCATAATTTTTAATTCATGCTCAAATACATCCTTTCATCACTAGAAAATACATATGTTTACACAGCTAAAGCAACAATATTTGCATGATGCTTTTAGTGTTTTGCCGTGTACAATTTCATTTGATGCAGTTTTATACGGTTGTCCAGATTCTCTCTGCTGCTTTCTTATATTTTTCTTCCATAATGCTGGATTTTTTTGTATTTTCTTTGTTGATTGGGATGTGTGAGCTAAAAGAAAAAAACATGTATGAATCTGTGCACAAATTTAATTAAATATACATTTTATAATTACCTGAAGGATCATATACTTCATGAGGAATAACTTCTTCATTATTGTTGGCATCACATTTGAACATACTATCTGGACACTCCTATGTCAACATATTCATCTGAATATGGCACTTCATGTGGAATAATAACTTCTTCATTATCGGTGTCATCACATTTAATTACATCTGGACACGATACGCTTTCTTCCACAATGTATTCTATATCTACATATCCATCGGAGTACTCATCTTTTTGTTCTTCATATGGAATAATAGCTTCCTAATAATCGGTGTCATCACATTTAAATATATCTGGACACGATACATTTTCTTCCACAATGTATTCTACATTTACGAAAAATCATTCTAAAACATACTTGCACAAAAATAAACAAAATTAATATTTCTTAAGAATACGGCTATTAATAATACTTACATAAATTCCTCAAAAGCCGATGGAGCTGACGCTGAATTTTCACCCATATTTAACTATGTACACTTTTTTATATTTCTTTTCAAATTAAAAATTAAATAAAACACAGAAGCGCGAATAATAATATTAATGCTTTTACGTGGGAAATGTGCCTCATATCCCAAAAATTGTCGATTGTGGAAATGACGCAAATTTGCACCTCTATATCTCCAGATATATTCAAGATATCGGAAAACTGATAGCGAATTTGGAAAGAGGCCACTTTATTCATATATAATAAATCAATGACTCAATTTTTTTAAAAATGTTCCATACATGAAAGCAGAAACCAACCGACAAATTGTTCTCGTGTGTGAAAGGCCAATAAGAACGATTGCTCAATTTGTTTTCGTATTTTTTTTTTGCACATGAGCACAACCCAAAGTATGAAGCCGATCGGCTGTAAGCCGGCTAACAGCCGTCGCTGGCCACAAACAATACATTAATCGTACGCAGTTAGAAAATAAAATAATGGAAACGTTTTGAAATATTTGCGGCGAATTTGACATCATCATATAGTATAATTTTATTGCATGAAATTTGTTTTATATAGCTAACGCTACATTTACACATGAAAGTACTTTCTTGAAATTTTTGTATACGTATTATGAATAAAAATTTTAATGAAAAAAGTTACTTTCATGAAAATTTCTTGTTCGTTTTCATAGGAAAGTGAAAGTTCATTTTAAAAATGTCGTCGAAATGAAAAGTTCCATTTCTATTGCTTTGTTTATTACTTAATTAGAGTTACCCAGATTATCGCATAAACACATTTATAGGGCAATAAGTTGGGAATAATTATTATTGTTAATATTTTAATAATATTATTGTTTTAAATAGACACGAATTGTCTTCTTCATGTATATTTGAAGATACGAAATTACAATTATTTAAATATTTATACAAAATAAGAATAATTTATAATAATTATTTGCCACAATCCTATATATTTGTACAAATCTTTAAAGGGGGTAACACAGTCAACCTTTTTTCATTTTACTTTCTGAAAACATCAAAAATTTACTTTCTTGAAAAAATCGTTGAAAGCTGAGTGGAAATTAAAAACTATGTGAGTGTGGTAGTGAAAAAATGTGATTGTGTTGCTACTTTCTTGCAATTAGTTTCATCTGTAATTGGTAGGTAAGCAGCATATCTCGAACCAGGCGTCCTAAGGTACCTCTCTTTTTATTTATATTTTAATTTTCAACCACATAGGCTTTTGTTATTTTTTAGCTGCTTTACTAAACTTATTTTTTTTTCTTATTTATATACTTCAGAGACGAACGAGACAACTTTTCTCACACATGCAACAATAGTTTTATTTTCATACGTATAATTACATATAATTGTTATTTTTGCCTAATTAATAAAAATTGATGAAAAACTCATGCCGATTTTCTTGACGATTTTCGAAATTAAAATGCCGATGATTTACAAAAAAAAAGTACAGATTTTTCAGTAGAATCTTCTGGCAGCCCTGCTTGTCTGTGGTGTGAATTCTTCATTGGACAATTAAAAATAAAAAACGAATTTTTAGAATGATATGGACTTGCAATCATTTTTAGAATTGGAAAAAAGAAGATTGGTTGAGGAACGGAGAGATTTGCAGGCTCAATTCCAAGAAAATTCCTCCGAAGTAGATTACGCTTCCATGGATCTGGAGGCCAAAGATGCTCAACAACCGAAGGAAGATGATACTTTAAATAAACAAACAAAAGACTGGATTAACAAACAATACAATAATAAGAAGACTGAATATGAGAACTCCTCAAGTAGTAATGACCGTAAAGAGAAAAATCAAGTAAGTCAAACATTTTGTGAGATTTATTTATTTATCACTCGCCTCAAATAGCTTATCTAATGCACCGCGAACAAAGAAATCTTAATCGAATTCCAGCCCTACATAGGGTAACTATATTCTGATTTTGGAAGACTTGGCTAATTAATATGTATTCATAATAGCTACAATGGACTTTAAAAATCCCTACGACTTTTTCATGAAAAACTACAGTGTCATAGGATATGGTACCATAAGTGTGTATGTATGTTATTCCGTTCTAAATCTATTCTATGAAATAATGAAAGCCGCTTAAGCTGGTTGTGGTGGACTACGAATATAAATTTATTTAGGAACAAATCTAGTTTAGGGTCACCTCCCCAAAATTAAAAAAAAAGTATCCCATCCTATAGTAAATTGAAAAATAAGAAAAAAAAATTAAATAAAAATATTGGCGTCGGGGCTTAGTTTCCGAGTTATGAGCCTCTGAAATTCTAGTACAATATTTTGATTATACGGTGTTTTTTCAACGAATATGACCAATATTGGTATTTCAAAAATTAAAAAAAAATTGCTTTCCTATAATGCAAAGTTTTCATGCCTAATAGCTTATTTCTGCGCTGCCGGCCTTCGGCCGCGCTTAAGGATTTTTACCACCATGGTGTTTCCCGAGACGGCGTAGCCTAGTAATGATTTTCTGCCTTGCAAATAATGTGTTCCTGCACTGCCGGGCTTCGGCCGGGCTTAACGATTTTCTCCACCATGGTGTTTCCCGAGAAGGCGCAGCCTAGTAATGATTTTCTGGATTGCAAAGTTTTCTTGCTTAATAAAATTTTTCTGCATTGCCGGCCTTCGGCCGGGCTTAAGGATTTTCTCCACCATGGTGTTTCCCGAGACGGCGCAGTCTAGTAATGATTTTCTGCCTTGCAAAGTTTTCTTGCTTAATAAGGTCTTCCTGCACTGCCGGCCTTTGGCCGGGCTTAACGATTTTCTCCACCATGGTGTTTCCCGAGACGGCTCAGCCTAGTAATGATTTTCTGGATTGCAAAGTTTTCTTGCTTAATAACATTTTTCTGCATTGCCGGCCTTCGGCCGGGCTTAAGGATTTTCTCCACCATGGTGTTTCCCGAGACGACGCAGTCTAGTAATGATTTTCTGCCTTGCAAAGTTCTTGCTGAATAAGGTCTTCCTGCACTGCCGGCCTTGGGCCGGGCTTAACAATTTTCTCCACCATGGTGTTTCCCGAGACGGCTCAGCCTAGTAATGATTTTCTGGATTGCAGTTTTTTTTTTAATTTTCTGTAGGATAGCATACCTCTTTAATTTTTGAAATACCAATATTGGTCATATTCGTTGAAAAACACCGTATAATCACAATATTGTACTAGAATTTCAGAGGCCTATAACTCGAAAACTAAGCCTCGCCGCCAATATTTTTATTTAATTTTTTTTTCTGATTTTGCAATTTACTATAGGATGGGATACTTTTTTTCATTTTTGGGAGGTGCCCCTAAACTAGATTTAAGCCTTTATTTATATAAATAAAAATGTAGGCACCAAGTAAACTAGTAACAAATGTTCATAATAAAACAGCATAAAATAACATAATAAAGCAGTCATAATATGATCAAATAAATAAAATTTAATTGTAAGACGGCACTGCATACACGAATTATAAGATGTATTGTGCCTGTATTAACCTATAGGCATATGTATTCACAATCTATAAAAGCCCTGCAGGAAATACGAATAATGAAATAGTAGTGATTTACTGGTGACATTGTCATTGAAAATCCACCACTAGACAGTAACACCACTGATTAAGTAGTTCTTTTGGGACCACATGGAGACATTTTCAGCAAAGATTCACTAGTAAATTTTAGGGGCTCTAGTATACAATATTGATATTTCCTCGCTTGATGTCAATAGTAAAATTGTAGTAATTTACTAGTTACATTGTCAATAGTATAACTGAATAGGTGTACCGCAGCCAATGTAATCGCCTATTGACATATAACATAGGGTTGGCATTGAAAATCTACCAGTAGACTTTAGCACTATTCTTTTACGACCATATGGAAACATTTGAACTAAAGATTGACTAGTACATTTTAGTGACCCTCGTCTACAAGGGTTGGGGCAACAAACAAATACATATACGTACATACATATATGTACATACTTATTGCATAGCACAATAAAAGAGAAAAACAAACTACATATTAACGCGCTCATTGACAATGTCACCAGAAATACACTAGAACTGTTGTCTCTAACGTATTTCTACTCGCGCATAAAAGGAAAGTTGTCGACATTCCAACTAGTGCAATTGTATCTAGAGAAAATAGTGTTGACATAGAGACATATGGTTCCCGGCTGACTAGAGGGAGGTTCAACTGTAACAAATGTGCAAAAAGCTTTTCTTTGAATGAATTACATATGTATGTGTAAAATGGAATGCTATTAAGATCGTGTTAATGAGTTCCAACATTTGGGAACTCGTACAATAAATGATCTTTCATAACGACGATTTCTAATAGGAAATAGAAGCTGACAAAACGTTAAATTCCTACGGACATAGTCTGGACGTTCTGTGAGCTAAGCTTTATGAAGTTTTTAATGCTACAACCCAAAAAAATCATTCACATACATATGTACATTGAAACATGGTCATTAATTCTTAATTGGTATTAGGTATAAAAACTGGTAATCTCACTTTGATGTATGTGAACAACTTAACATTTCGGATTAGGCATCAATAAGTCTTAATCAAATACCCTATATAAAACAAAAAAAAATATTTATAAATAGGTATATGTCCCATGTGGATAGATCCATATGTAAATAGTCATAAGCAAAAATCTTTTCTGTGACAAAACTAAACATGTTACTCTTAAAGCTAAAGTATGTATTATAGTGGAATGGGTGGGCTTATGGGAAGAAGAGTATTTGGTAATTATAAAAAATATAAATATGTGTTAAATAAAGTTTGGTGTGTTGGAAAATTAACAGACTGTAACATCTTACCTATTTACTTTTTTTGGGTTTTCAATAAAATTTTAATTGTATCATTGTTAAGAAGTGAATAGAAAATTATTTGGTTTAGTTGTTTGATGTCGTAAGTAGTAATCAGACGTTATTGTTTTCGGATATAAAAATTTTAAGTAATTCGTTTGTAATTTGATTATTTAAATTATTTATAGAGCTGATTGCCAACGCTGCTAGTGCTGTCTAATTAAATTTAATCATAGAATTATATTCTTTAAGATTAAATAAATAATAATAATAATAATAATAATAATAATAATAATAATTTATTTATTTTTCAAATGAATTCGAGTATAAAAGTGTTTCTTAAAAGAACACATAAATAAAGAACTAATGCCGAGTAAACACTATGTCATTTTGTGACATCGCAATAGTGTGTATTAATGGCAACGTTTGTCAATTCCAATATTTTTCGTTGTGTGGCATTGTTTTCCATATAAAAAACATAATCAGGGCAATTATGAATAAAATTCCGCGTGAGATTTCTCACTTTTCCAATTAGAATTTTTATCCTATTGCTATTGCTTGAAATTGTTTCCCATGAGAAATCTCACGCGGAATTTTATTCATAAGAAATGCCAGATGTGTACTCAGCATACGTATTAATTCCTTCGAATATATGTACCTACTACTTATGTAAAAGAAAACCTTTATAGGGCTGTTTGTTTAACTTTTTTAGGCATTGCACGTGCTAGTGTGTTGGTTGCAACATACAATAAATGAAGGTGTCTCATTCCTTTTGTTTATTTACATATATCAGCCAAAATCCGTTCTCCCTTGTCCTAGTTCTGACACGATTTTATTTTGCAAGAGTACTTTGTGATTTGCTGAGTTTAGTTGTTCCTTGTTGTGAATAATTTTGCAACTAAAATATGAGAAGAACTCATATATATTCTGTTAAAAAAAAAAAAAAAACAAGTACATATGTACATAAAAACAAATTATTTTTCATTCATTTTAGTATTTTTCGAACAAGCAGAAGGCTATAATAATTGATACAAAATATGTACCATAGTTTTATGATTGTGGTTAAGTTGTTATTATTATTGGCATTTAGCTTAATCCTAATTACATAAAAACCTTTTCATATTTAAATTTTTTGCAGGATGATATGGAGCAATGGGTATCAGATACTTTTTATTCCTATTTTCCTGGTTTTAACAATGAGTATCAGAAGCGGCAGAATGAATTGCAAAAAAAGCAACTGCAAAATCAAGACAATTTAATTAAGCATCAGGTAACAAATTCCCTGAATTGCTTGTGCTTGTTGACCTTCTAAATATGATTCTTACTTTACTACTATAGCTGTTGAATAATAACCAAAGTAGAAAAAACAAACATTCAATAGAAAATTCAAATAATGGCCGTTCAAACAATTCATCACTGCGCGGTTCCGGCAAACCTGACCTGGAAATTATAAACGTCAACAATCCGAATTACATTCCTTCAAAACACTCCAGTTACTCCTTGCGTCCAGATTCGGCACGTTATAGACTTTTACAAGATTTGCGTCACACAAATTTAACCAATTTGGCAAATGGCTCTGCTGAAGATGCAATGGAAATAAATCGAAGAAAAGCTGAGGTAGAGTTATAATATTATTGATTTGAAGTTACTTAATATACATACTTATTTTGTATAATTTTTCATTGCACTCTTTAGATTGAATCTGCACGCAAGAAAGAATATCAACAAGATCTTATGCAACAAATTGAAGAAAAACGGCGAACAATTAAATTATTAAGAGACAAAGAGTACGAACAAGAAGAGGCCTTAACCAGGTAATTTTTATAGTTTAAAAAATTTTTTTAGTAATTAAACAAAAATTACCTATAAAGACGCTTGCAGGAACAACTTAAAACTATGAAATTGGAAGAACAATTGGAAAAAGAAAGAATTAAGGCAGTAAAGGTATGTAAATTTAAAAAAAAAAAAAACAAATAAAATGAACACTTTCAAAATTATAATATTTAAACTCAACTATAGGCCCGCTATGATACAGAACAAAATCGTTTAACCAGGGAGCAACTATTAGCTAAATTAGAAAACGATTCCCAACTAATTTCGGGCGCCGATTTAAGTCCAACTGGTGGTTATAAAGAACCAATGAATCTTAACAATGGAACTGATAAGCAGAATAATAAAGTTTATAGATATTTCAGTAATTCAGAGAAGCGTGAATACAACTACCGCAATAAATCATCGTCGTTGCCAATGGAAATTGATTTAGAGTTAGATCACACGGAAATGGAGAAAATTGAACGTGAATGCTTTCATTTGAGTGAAAAAATTTGTCCTATGTGTGACGAACCGCTGAAGGAACTGGAAAACTTTTGCCTGCGCTGCCAAACAAAAATATCATTTCGAATAAGATCACCGCTGGCGGGAAATAATACAACTAAACAATGTACCAACCAGAAGCCGACAAAATCTGATGAAAACTCAGAGCAATGCGACACTGAATCAGGTCAACGAAGTTTCTTTCTGGTATGTGTAAGATGTGAGCGTTTATATTCGTGGTGTAAAACATGTACGAATAAAAGTGATGTATGTAAAGCCTGCCAAAATAAAAGAAATCTTTGCATGACTTGCCGCAAAACATTATGTTCTTTCTGTTTGGAGGAAATAGCTTGTGGAAAAGATACCGAAAATACACATATTAATGATAGTATTGATGCCATGGAAAACGTGAGTATTATATCTGATTTTGTCATGATGATTTTAATTTCCCAGAGTTATCTGGTGTCTCACAATTTCAGCAAATAACCAATAAAGATGATTCTCCAAAGGAAATTACTTTTCAAGTTATTAACAATAACAGAGAATATGAAAAAAATGATAATAAAAGCTCGTATATATCGCCATTGTCTGCCGAATATTGTTCTTTGAATAATTTAGACTTCATAAATGATCCTCCTTATTCCATAAATATAGATCAGAATTCAGTTTTTCATCCAGATAATAAACCCTTTTTATTATATTCTACAAATGAAGATAAAAACCTAAAGACTACGAATGTTGACGAAAAGAGTTCAACATTTTACAATAACAACCATTTTTTAAATTTTTCGAATAGTGATGATAAAAATATTGAAAAACTTCGTCGCGACACTGATAAAAGACTTATACGATATTTGAAGAATTATGGTGATTTAGCTTATCAAACGCGTGGTACTCAAACTACTCCTACTACCAGTGGACGTAGGGATATTGTAATACAAGGTGAACATGGTTTATCTATTCCACTTTTGCGAGAAATGCCGAAAATGACCCGCAAGGACTCAGCAACATTTAAAGAAAACTCAAAAGAACTGAAGAAACTGCTACAAAGATGGGATGTACGATTTTTCATGAACTATAAATTTTAACGAATATTATTAAAGGTATTTTCTACTTTTTAATTATAGGTTCCAGCTGTCCAGAAATTCACGATTTCACCTTTATCGCCTAAAGTGATAACACAGGTTGGTGCCATAAGAAAACAGTTGCAAATTCATCGACTATTTTCGGAGGATACTGACTCCTAATAATGAGAAAAAAAAATCATAAAAAATACATATGTACTTAAATTTTTGCGAACTTTTTTAATAATGTCAACTTTTAATATACTACATAAACATACGTATTAAATTGTATACTTGTAATTTTTGTATTGAATTCTAGAATAGATTTTTGAAATTTAGGATAGCTTGAAAAGAGGAGCCAATATGGACCCAATCCTTTGGTTCATAGCAAGTCGCAAAAATTTTGTTAATAACATCATGCCCATATGGTCTTCTTCGCCACTCCCAATTTTGTGCAGCCATATTTTGCAAATTCACCCTGCAAAATATGTTTAAAATAAATAAATAAATTTATATTTATTTATATATAATATGATAATATGTAATTTATGTATTTATAAAATACGAATTACCGAATTATTCTACATGGTTAACTCCAAAAACGCATTTTATTTTTGTTATTACGTGTAGTACATAGGCGTAGAAAGGCCCTTCTGGGTGGTAAATTGCCCCTCCCCCCAAAGAATTGCTGTTGCCTTCCCTTGAATTATTAAACAATGCGTGTAATTATTTATTTTAATATAAGGTATCCTCCCCCTGAAAAATTTATAGCTACGACAATGTACATATCGGCTAGGCTCAAGATGAGCAAGGGATGAAATATTTTATGCCAAAACAAATGAAGTTTTCATATTCAATATTAGTACCTTTTATTTATTTATTTATTTATTTATTAATATCAATACAATGAAAGCCTTCATGGCCAATATAAGATGTATTGTAAGGAGAAAAAATGTAACTATGTAAGAACTTACAAGGATAAATTAGTATTATATACATAGATAAGTTTAGCATTTAAAGATAAATAGATTTTTTATATATATTTGCTATGATTACGTCTAATTGTCAAACCCCATAAGTAAAAAGCAAGAAAATATGCTTTCACTTTTTAAGTCAACCTTTTGAGTGAAAACTCAAATGATATATGTACAAAAAATTGTGGTCTATAATGCAATATAACAAATAGTACCATTGCAAATTAAATACCCAAAAATACAACTCTGCTATTTAGCGCGCGATAATAGTCATGTAATGAAGAATATCAAAGAAAAATAGAATGAAAAGAAAAATCAGTTGTTGGAAAAATGGCTGACGGGTGTTAATTTTTTGGTATCAAGTGTTTTATAAAAATATATCCAATTTATATATAAAAACAAGTTATCAAGTTATTGCTTAATAAATGTTACAATAAGAAGTGTTGAAGAAAATAATAAAAATCATAAGCTTTTCATTAGAAAGGTAAAATCACATAAAATTTATCTAAACGATGTAGACAGAGTAAAAGGACAGTGTTAAAAATGTAGTATACATTCTATGTATAATGAAAAAAAAATAATCTCTTAAAACAAAATTAAAGGAATGAAATATGTCGAAGTTATTTATGGAAAAAATTAGCAATATTGATTGAAGTATACATTTGTTTGCTTTTAACTAATTTGAACTTATATATACATATATATGTATATATATATGTATATACATATATATATATATATATATACATATATAAATATATATGGAGCCGGTAGTATTCATACACATGTATATATGTATGTATATATTTTAACAAGTGATGCTTTGAAAATGTTACTTCCCAGCTAACCAAAACATTCGTAAATATATCGCATTCGAATGTTGCGTAAACATTTCTCGGACAAAACACTCCAGAATGACTATTGTAAACGGAAAGAGAAAGTGCTGCTAGAGCTTACTCGTCGCTCAGTTTGTGGCAGCAAATCTTTCGATTTCGATGTTTCGCTCTCGAATCAATAGCAAACCTTTAGCAATATCATTAGCAATCGATTTAATTGCTTCTAAATAGCAAAAAAAAAGTTCTTCCTCTTTTGTTGTACATGGAAAAAAATAAAAAATTGAGAGAAACAAATTGTTTCTTGTTGCTAAACTTTTTACGAGAATTGTTGGCTATAGCGAACATTCGTTTATTTTCGAAACTCAGGTTGGCTGGGTTATATTATTTAAGAGTTCTCGAGTACTTTGTAGACCTTTCATTTAAAGGGATTATTTTTAGCAGTCAGGTAATGTGAAATATCTCTTAGTAAGTAAAATTTCATTGTATTTAAATGCAGATATTTTCGAATCAAGAATAACAACCTTAGCGTTACAGTGCTTTAGATGTATAATCTTGCAACCAGACTTTTCGTGTGATCATTTCATCCCCATTATACAACACTAATAATTTTCAATATCAAATAATGATGAATAATCACTTTAATACCACGAACGTAACACAACATGGCATTCAAATGGCACAGAATGTAGCCAGCTCACCGCCTCAAGCAACTGCAGCTGCCTTGAACACATTCCTCAATGCACAGCAGCAACAACAACAACAACATCAGCAACAATTGGCCGCAGCGGTAGCAGCTGGTGCCATATATAGCGATTCCAACCAATTACAACTAAACGTGAATACTCTAGACAAAAACTATTATACAACCACGGCAGCAGCGTTGGGAGCAATGGGAACACAACGTTTCTACTCTACTCAAGGGCCGCCAGTAACTGGAGTTTCTACAAATCCTACAATAACAACAAATGTAGGACATCATCCAAGTACTATATTAATAACAAACAATTTTTCACACCAACAACCGGGTCAGTCGCAAAATTCTGATCAAGGCAACATAAGAATTGTCACATCCACTTCGAACCCGTTGAACCAATCGAACACAGCAAGCTTGGCAACCACGGCAAGTGGGTTTCAACATTCACAACATTTATTTAATTTGAACAGCAACAAACAATTGCAACATTTGTATCCCCAACATTTGCTGTCTCAATCAAGTTTTCAGCCACCAACAACAGAATTGCTGCAGCAACATTTCGCTACTCAACCTTTCCCATCACAACAAAATCACGTTGCAGCATCTGCAATGCATATGCCCCATTACTATGTGTCACCCGAAAATCCAATACCAGCCCCACTCAACGCAAATCAAAAAATAATAACAAATATAAATCCGAATAATGCGACTTCTGCCGTCGGCATTCCAACCTCTGCACCGTTAGTGACAAATTGCTCTAATCCAAATAATTCTACAGTCGTATTGGATCGCATAAATATTTGCATTAATAATTTATACACCGACACATCTTCATCTTCGGTCTCAAACTCACTAGCTTCTACACCAGCACAGCAGCCTTCACCTATTATACCTGCCATACAACACAAGCCCATTATAGAAAATGGACAACAAACAATGCCTATGGCCGATGTCTATGAATCGAATGTTTTGGTTATAGATGAACCCGATTCCACTACAACTGCAACAACACCACATACACCACCAACAACACCTGAAAGTACTCCTCCCATCCCCAATATCACCAATAATGCTAACAATAACATCATATCAACTACCAGCTCCATCAACAGCCCCAGTACATCGTATAATTATCAAAAATTGGAAAAGTCGAATGCTATTATGGCAACAAAACAAAGTTTTATATTGGCCGCACAAAATATTGAAGAGGCTGCAGAAGATGTCTCAAATTTCACACAAAGTTTTAACAGATCAGGAGGAATTGCATCAACAACAGCAAAAAGCACTCTCTCAGTTTCACAATCAAACACTTTTGTGGTACAAAAGCCCCAATCAGCACACAATATAACAACAACAACAGCAACAAAAACAACTCCCACTACACCATTAACTCCACCAACACCATCCTCTCCTGAAATGTCTAAAAATAAAGATTATTTGATTGAAACTGATGAAGATGATGAAACACCCATAATCGATTCTGCGCCTTTATTTTTAAATGGTGAAGACGTTTTCATAAAGCGCCACGATGATCGCTTCTATCTTGGCACAGTTATTGATACCACACGCAATCAATATTTGGTATGTTTCGATGACAAAACTGAAGTTTGGTGTGTGGCAGAAGAAATGCGGAAATTAGGTGTTTCTTCAGGTGCCAATGCAGAGGAAAATTCTGTTGCCCAGCCAATGTGTGTGTCCTGCAAACGTACTCGTCTAGATTGTACGGTGGAAACTTGCGAACGTTGTGGCCGGGGCTACCATCGCGAATGTACCGCCGAAACTTCACCGGGTAGTGAAATTTGGCTGTGCAAACGTTGTTCAAAACCAATGAAGTTAGACGAATCATTAGGGCCCAGTTCGGCGGAAGATGAATCTGAACCATGTCTTCAATTACATTACAGTGTTAGTGTTTATATTAACCATTAAATTAAAAAAAATATCAGACAATAGATAGATAATGTTATTTTTTCATACACATGTACTTAACATTCTTAGTTGGAATCTCTAACGTGGGACGATAAACATCGAAGGAATGTGCAACAAATATACTGTTATTGTGGTAAATCTGGTGAATTTGACCACAATATGCTACAGTGTTGGCGGTGTTTGAACTGGTATCACACCCATTGCACACAAAAGTTTAGGAGCAACATGTTAAGAGGGGACTGGTAAGTACGAACAAAATAATTTATTTTTTATTATTTGAAAGACGGATTTCTTTCGATATTTTCGGTTTGCAGTTTTTTTGTATTCTGTTGCTCCGTTTGTAATGAAGGCGATGAATATTTAAGACGAATTCAAGCAAGTTGGTTAGATTTGGTTCATTTAGTTTTATACAATTTATCCGCAATAAAAAAGCATAAGTATCATCATCTACTGAAGGATATAAATCCATACGCATTAGAGAAAAGACGAATACTACCCATACCAAAAGAAGTGAGATAAATGTTATTTAAAAATTGTATATAGGTATATGTAGATAAGTAATTTTAATATAAATTCATATTTTTCCCGTACTGATTCAGTGGATCTCGATGCAAGATAATGATTTTTTGGATAAAGTCAAATCTACGCTGAACGAAAATACACAACTTTTTATGTGTGGCAAGGAAATAAAACGCGATGCAAATAGCTTTGCTCTGCGGTCTCTGGAGCCACCAGAGGTTGCAAAATTTTCGATAAAATCGCAGGATACTTTCAATGATGAATTTGTTTTTACTAATTTGAAAGTCCCCCTACTAATCGCTGTCCCGGAAAACTCAAATTCTACAACGAATACAGAAAGTGTTCCCAACTTAAAACGAAAACTAAATGAAGATATTAGTTCACACGATGTGTATGAGTTCGAAGATACGTCTGATGATGAAATTCCGATTAAACATATGTTAGATAAGGTGAAGAGAACGAAAACTTCGCCATTATCAGAAAAAACACATGATGATATCGAATCCAAAGTTTCCAGCTGCGTGAATAATATGTCGACCGACATGCTCGAAAAAATTGATGTAGAAGATTATAATGCAAATGATGCGTTGCTAGCTTCACTGCCTGAAGTGGAAACCTGCGCAGCAGTGCCTACAATAAAGGGCAAAAAGCAACAAACTCCTAAAAAAGAGGGAAAAAGTATTAGTAAATCTCCTTTAAACGTTGCAAAAAAATATAGAGAGGACTCTTCATTAAAATCTAGAGAAGACGAAGAAAAGTCCAGATCGATAAATATAAAACAAATGGAAAAAAGTTCACGTAAACGCAAAGCTTTCACTTTATCGAAAAGTTATAATGCTGCCCACTTAACCGATTCTTCATCCGATGAGAACTCAAGTAGTAGCTCTAGGGGAACATCTTTAGATTTAATTATACCGCCACCAAAAAATTTTTTGGGGCAAAACAATCCATTTCGAATAATTTCACCGAAAAAGAACGTTGCAGATACCAACTTCTCGAAGAAATGCGTAAGCTTTGGTATATTCAATACAACATCGTTAAATTTTAGTTCAAAATTAGCTGCCCTGAAGAGCGCTGGCTTGTTTCCGAAATTAAGTACAAGCAATCTGGCCAAGGCTGCCGGTCAGCCAAGGACAGTTCGCACTATAAAGCGAAGACTGAGTGCCAAAGATATTACTATTGGCCCAAATAAAGAAGTGCGCAGAAGACGCACCAGAAGACTCTCCTCCAACATTGAAGTTAGTCAAGAAATTATATATATTTTTTATTTACTTTGAAACGAACTCGTATATTTTTCCAGGTCATAAGTACAACTACCATTAATCCTATTCCTACAAACTTTTTCCCCATACAAGCCAAAGATTTATTAGCAGCAGCAGCAGCCTCAACAACCAATGCTGCATCTCTCTTTACTGCTCAATCTAAGATAACATCGACATCATCGTCATCATCATTAAATGTAAATAATAATGCAAGCTCATCGGCATCCACTTCTCCTAATGCCGATTCCACCAATGCGGATGTCGCGACTGTACAGGCACCATCTAATACACAGCCAACCCATGGACGGCGTTTAAGACAACGGCCACAAAAGAACTCGCCTAATACAAGTCGACGCAGTTCAGTGTCCTCAAATCAATCATCGACTTCATCAGCATCTGCTGCTAGAATTGGTCATAGTTCCCAGATTTCTAATAACCCTCATCAACCTCATGAAGATTTGAAGCAAACCGTTAATAAATATTTTGGTATTGTTAATCGCATTGAATCGGGAGAACAATTCTCTATACGTGCCAAACGTCAACTAGCCAATGGACAAATGCAGTATTTAATAGAATGGGGAGAAGCGCAAAATGTAACTCTACCAACTGTTGCAACAGATCAAAATCTTTCTGGTCAATCAACTAACAACCAACTGATGGAAGAATAATAATCTACAACTTAATACATACACCTCATCGGTTTTGGTAAAATGGTTGCTGTTTTTTCCTTAAAAAAACAACTTGCTTTTGGCTTAAATGGGAGTGAGTGAGATTTTAAAATATGTACATATAAATATATTTTGGAAATATATTTTCAATATTCATTTTTACAGCTTTTTTTACATTTTGCTGCATCCCAAAAATGCTCTCGTTTAAATTATTTTACGTACCGTCATAAAGCTAAATTTGATTTTTTTTAACATAATGAACAACTAAAAGAACAAAATTATATGCTCCCACTTAGAAACTTCTTAACTTCAGGCCTTGCAGAAACTGCGAGAAATTTATTGAGGAAAAATTGTTTTTTTTTTTAATTAAAAATATTTCTAAGTGCTACAAGGAGCAACAGTATTGAAACTACTCACTGCCAACCAAATTATTTTGCTTTTGCTCTCACAAATACTCCAAATGGGCAACTAAGAATACTTTCTTTCTTATGCATATTTTCTTATTTAAAAAGTAAACGAATTACAGGATTATATTGTGCAATGGCAGAATTATTATTACATGTTTTATTTACTCTATAAACTTATTTATGGTGTTGATGAACATATTGCATATTTTCGAAACAAAAGCACCGCAACAATTATTTAAGAAATTTATTATTATTATTATATTTATGAATAATTTATAGTAGTATGTATACAAAATATTGAAAGATAAAAAACAAAAAAATTTTAGACAAATTCCTTTACAAAAATTACAAAATCTTAAAGATTAATTTGAGTATAATTAAGTCGGTTACAATGTTTTTTATTTTTAGTTTTATTTCTTTTAATTTCCTTTGAAGAAAATATGTGTGTAATGTATATTTTGTTGTAAAAATTGCATTTAAATTTTAATTATAAAATATATTGATATAATTAATGAATTTTATCGTCGCTATGTTATTTAAAAGTTGAAAATTTTTAATACGAAATACATATGTATATCGAAAATTTTAATGTGCATAAAATTATATTAAGTTTTTAATTTGTTTTCCTTTTTTAAATTACATCATTCTTTTATTTTTTTTTTGTCATTGCAGTTTCTTATTTAATTAGAAAATATCTACTTACATATACATATATACATATATATATCTTTTCCTAATACACATGATGTTGTTTATTACCGATTAATTTTTGATGTCATAATGAAAAAAAATATATACAAAGTTCTATATCGATGTGTGAATTATATATGTACGTTTAGTATTATAAAAGCAGGAAAACAATTAATATAACATTATTAAAATAACTAAATAAAAAAAATAAAACATTTTATGTGTACGGAAATGTACTGAAAACCAAGTCAAATTTATTTAAATTCGTTCGTATCCTCAATGAACTTCAAGTCTGTATTTTGAAGACTACATTTTAATCCGATGTTACATAATTATTCAAATAATTATTCCCTAAGATGTATATATTTTTTTCTTTAAATATTTTTATAGTATTAAGCCGACCACCTTGAAGAAATAAATAACTCCTTTTGGAACACTTAATGACAACCATAGCAACCAAGTAATATTATTATTATTATTATTTATTTTTGTTCCCTAAATATGTGTTTTTGTAGTATAAATCAATAGATATATATGAGATAAGACAGTTGGAAAAATTCAGGAGTTAAAAATAACACGTAATATAAAATTATCGTATAAAAATATTTATGTACAACAGCTAATGAAGGTTTGTATGCATGTACATATAGTATATGTAAATATATAACATAAATCTCTTATCTAACACATTAATTTGTATTTTTTTTATTTTGTTATATGCATGTATGTAAATATACATGTCATATCTGCAATATTTAGTAATAAATCCTCCAGAAATGTCATTGGAACGTCAATCGCAGCAAGTTAATTGCATACTAAGAATATTGCAGAACTCATTGGACAAGCTTCGCATATCTTTAATACTACCAGAAATATGTGAAAATATTATTATTGCACGACAACGTTTAAATGGTTCCAAGTATGTAAACTGTATAGATTTGGTAGAGGAGTATATAAAGGAAAAGGTACATAATTTTACATACATATCGCACTAGTTCCTCTAAAGAGCGCCAACTCAAAATTTACAAATTAATTTCATATACTCTTATACTAAAAAGAAGGATAAAAGTGTATTTGCATTTTTGGTGAAAGAATATAGGAAATATTAGATTTTTACAGTTGGTAGATATGGCCACTGTACATATTTTTCTTGCAAAAAGGGAAAATTTAAATATTTTCAATTTGCTATCTTTAGAGGAACCAGTGCGATATGTAAAATCGCATTACAGCTTTACATTTTTGACTTTATAATTTTTGCAGAATATCGTTAATGACTTGGATACAACCGAGACTCAATCACGAAATCAAAGTTATAGTTTGATTAAAATGATTGATTTATTTCACCAAAATACACCACTTCTGGATTATTTTAATGATTGGTTGGATGATTTAAGGCCGTTTGATAAATCTATAATAGACACATTCCAATTGCTTCTTAAAGTAACAGAGAAGAGATTAACAAAATCTGCAATATCCGAACTCGACAGAGAGAAAAAAATTCATAAAGTACATCAGGAAAATGATAGAATTGATAGGAAAATAAAAGGTTTGCATAATTGAAATTGTATGTGAATATAAATTAATTTATGGATGTTTCGTATTAGTTTTCAACGGGTTATTAAAAAGTCGTCATATTAATTTCAAATGGAAGCAAACTGCTGAAGAGATTTTAATTCAGAAATATGAAAACGACTTGTCTAAATGTAGATATGACAACAATATCAAGATAAAGCAGGAAATGTAAGAATACTTAGAACTAAAGGTGCAATCAGACGTGCGTGCCATAACCGTAACCATAGAGCCAAACCAATGGGCAACACTATTTGATTATAGGTGACTCGCCATAACACCGTAGCGATTACCATAGAAACCAATTGAATTTTGGTTTGGTTACGGCTATGGCACGTATAATTGCAGCTTTACAAATACACACATAGTACATATCGCTCATTTACTCATAACGTCATAAATCAAAAAATTCAATATAGAATTATTCCTCATATCGTTTTTCGTATTGTGTAAAAATTTCATACAAATATCATATTTTACGTGTACATATCTACGTATGTATCTAATCAACATATAGAATTCGATCCAGTCGTAATATACGACAAATACATGCCATCAGCGTCTTTAAACAAAAAGAGTTGGAAGAAGAATTTGAACGAATTGGAAACAGCTACGAGCGCTTATTGACGGAAAATGTGCAGCAAGAAAAGTCTGCCCAAGATGAAAAGTTTGTATTTTTTTATTTCAACAAATTCAATTACATTTTTGTTAAAATATGCTCTTTTTTAAACTAACTTTTTTATGTTTAGTACACCATTATTTATTTATATACATATCGCACACTAAATCATAAATAGTCACAACTCAAAAAATTTCAGATCCTAGGTAGTGGCAAATAACTATTGATACTGTACAATTAACCCAAGTAAGTAAAATAAATTCAGTAAAGTGCGACTTAGACTCGCGCACGAAGGGTTCCGTACGTTGGGCTTTGAGCATTTTTTTAATACAGTGTTTTTTTACTTTTTTTCAGCTGAAATAATTTTTTTTTACTATTTTTCGCTTTTTTCTCGTTTTGGCAAATTTTTAAATTTTGGCGATTTTTTTCATTTTGGCAATTTTTTTCATTTTGGCGATTTTTTTAATTTTGGCGATTTTTTTCTTTTTGGCGATTTTTTTTTTCATTTTGGCAATTTTTTTCTCGATTTATTTTCGATTTAGAAATTTTTTTTAATTTGGTGCTTTTTTTCGTTTTGGCGATTTTTTTTTTGATTTTGGCGATTTTTTTTCGGTTTGGCGATTTTATAATTTTGAGATTTTTTTGTTTTACCGGTTTTGAAAATTTCAAGAAGTTTGCTCTTACGGTTTCCAAGATACAGCAAGTTATCAAAATTACATAGTCAAAATTACATTAACTGATGGTACACCCTCTAATTAAAATTTTTTAAATTTTAGTGTTAATTGTTGTAGTCTGTATAAAAATACACTAACTTTACAAATTTCAAGTACATATACATACAATTGTATGTATATTACATGGGATTTTAAAATTTTTCGTTGCTCGTTTTGGCACACCCATTAATTTCCAACTCTCATGTATTTGTTGTTGTAGCGGCCAAGGGTCTACACACTGTGTCCAAATTTCAGGTCCGTAGCTCTTACGGTTCTCGAGAAAATACCCTGTGACGGACGGACGGACAGACGGACAGCGTAGCGAAAACAATAGGGTTCCATTTTCACCTTTGGTGTACGGAACCCTAATAAAAACGAACATAACGGTATTATATATTCTTCAAGAAGACTGTATTACAAAAGAAATTGTTGCGGTCGTTATATTTGTTAAATTAACGCATTTATAAAAAAACAAAATCACTTTGATCATTTTGAGTTGTGGCTGTTTATGATTTAGTGTGCGATATGTATTGCGTATGCAAAATGTACATAATAGCAGGGCCAACCGTTCACGTGATTTCGGTGAATCATGCATGCATGACACGCGTGAGTAATATTTTATAATGAAATTTCGCGTGATCTAGTGTGAAATATGTAAGTTCACTTCGAGTTATTATTTTACTCGTAACATTTTACATTTTCTATCAGGCCTGTTCTGTAAATCACGACATTTTAAATCACGGTGATTACAAAAAATTAATAAAAGCTAAATCATTGCTTTTGTAAAGTTCGTGATTTATAGCGATGGAAATTGGAATAAAATATTCTATCATACATGGAAAATATTTAAAATACAAAAAAATGCACTAACAAGTCTGCTATTAATAGTTTCTTTTTGAAATCACCGTGATTTTCAGAACAGACCCGTATAATTCCTTTTTAAAGAACTATTTTTCAAATTACACGTAATTGCAATTGGTTTTTTCAATTGCAGTTACATTCAATTGTAACTGAATTTTTCAATTACAATCGCATTTTCAATTAAAACTAAATGTAATTGTAATTGAAAGTTGCCATGATTGATTATTGAACTTTTATGATGTAAGTTGAAGTTATGCGGTTTTTCATGCAACGGGAAATTATGTGCGGTTTGTATGAAAATGGTAATGTATCTACAGCATAAAAAAAGGATTGACCTTATATGTACATATTCATACATACTTATTATGTATGTATGTATTAGGACAAATTGTGAAAACCGACTTTTACTTGGTTTTCCAATGCATGTTTCAGAAATAAATTACTTCTGCAATTGGAAGCCCTTATTAAAAAATTTGATCAAACTATGGAAGATAAAATCAAGGAGAACATGTACCTCCAGGACGAGTACAAAAAACAAAAGGAACTCTTCGACTTGTTTTTGGTTGAATATAAACGAGAAGAGGCTGAATATGATAGAATAGTACTCGTGAAGGAAGAGGAAGAAAAACAAAAACACGAACAGAAAATTCTGCTTTTTATGATGAATCGGTCTGCACGAGTTATACAAAAACATTGGCGTAGATTTAAGCGTGCCCAAAAAAAGACAGGGAAGAAAAATAGAGGTCGAGGAAAGCCTAAAAAAAAATGAGAACAACTAATGTTAAAAAATACCTTTTTTAATGTAAACTATTACTCATTGAATAAAATATCAGAATTAAATAAAATTACATAAATGTGCATGGAAAAAATATTATTTTTCGTTTCGAATGTTTGTAAAAAAAACAGTAAAATAAATCTTCTCGCACTTAAACCAAAAAAAAGTTTAAATATTTTTGTTCCTTTTTTAATTTTTGAAGTCCAAAATGTCTTATAACGATTTTGTTTGAATGTATGTATATTTTGAACCGCGAATACAATGCTAAATATCTTGTGAGAGTGGTTTCTGATAAATAGATAAAAAAATTGTATCAAATTTATGAACTTTGAAAATACATTTCCAAGCTAAGTTGTATGTACATATGTGTGCTTGAGATCTTTGTGCCTTTCTGAATATACTGCCAATATATGAAATCAAAAAAGGTAATTAAATATGCATATGTATGTATCTCTTATTATCACATTAACATTTTCACTATTGGAAATGAAAGAAATTCGAAATTATTTACTTTTGTAAGATCTAAGAAGTTTCCAATAAATTTCAACAGATTGGTTGACAAATTGTCTTGAAAATAGCAACAAATTCTTCATTTTCGAATTTCAAATTAATCACCCTTATCGCGAATAAAAGTTCACGTGAAATATGTTCCCTTTCCCTAAAATTGTGATCGCTAATGTTTGCGTTGTTGTGTCGGTATACTATTTTCTAATTTTGTTCATCATTTTTTGTTCACGGGAAATATTTCACGCGCGATAAGGAAGGGTGAATGTTAAGACCACAGATATAATCAGATATGGCAGCACTGACGTATGTCAAACGCCCGTATCAGATTTTAGTTAACCCCATTTTTCGAAGAGTTAAACTCTAAGTGGCATCCTGAAAAACAATGTGATAGAAGAAAAAACTATACATTACCAAGAATTTTGCCAAAAAAATGTAAACAAACAAAATGCAAAGAAAATTTTTCATTGTTTTTATTTAAAAAAATTTAAATATATAAAATTTCAAGCTGAAATAGATTTTTATTAAATTTAAATTTGTTCCAACGCGTTGGCTGAGCATCGGAATGGTAAGTACAATCTGAAAAACAAGTATTAATGTTTAAATAAGTCTATATTGCACAAAATTTTTGTTGACTTACAGGTAGAAGACAGATGCACGCACTCAAATTTGTTTTTTAGAACTACTGCCGCCGGACACAATTTTTAGGGTGGTAAGAACTCATTAATACATAAAAACAAGAAATTTAATAACAAATGTTATTTAATAGAATCATTGTGTACATTTTGTTTACGTACCATGCAACAGCACAAACGTGCCAATCAAAACTGGAACTCTTAACAAATGTGGAAGTTGGTGCCTTTGTCCAAAACAACGAGATGAACCTATAGCTCCAAGGTGCAAAGGAATGTGAATATCGGTATGTATCAAACATCTGAAAAGATAAATATCAAAATATTTAATTGTTTTATACCTACATAGGTACAAACTGTGCAAAAAATGACGAAGAAGAGGAAAATGGTTCTGTCCTATTTGTATTTGTAACTACTATTTGCATTAAAATTATATTTCTTTATATTTAAAATGTATTCCAAATACATTAAATATTATGATAGAAAAATTTGTCTGGTGTCCGTGTATTTTGTCAGTAAGTTGTCTTTGTTTCGTACGGTACGGTATATCTGCCAGCCAGACAATTATGTTGATGTGTATTTAGAAATACTGATTAAGGGAGTTTTTCTACTTTCCAAAAAACAAGCAGAATGGAATATCAAAAAACCACACACAGTATACAAAAATACAAATCGCATAATTTACTTTTGTATGGACATATATATGTACGTACAAATGATGAAACTACATACATATGTATCTATGTACATACATTGTTGTGTGTCTGCCGGCCAGACTCTTATTTATATGTGGAATTGTAAACACTGTTAAAGGGTTTGTTTTCTTTATTTCCATACAGACAAATATTAGCATATTTATTAATTTGAAATATAATGATATTCATCTGTATATTATGTATAAAGAAAACCAACTTACAGTATTAGCAAAAACACAAAACACATTAGCAACTTATGTATGTACATACATACATATATATTTGTGTGCCTGCCGGCCAGATCATTATGTGGATGTGTGTTAAGGAAGACTGTTGAAGGTTTTGTTTCCTTTATTTCCATACAGACAAACATGAGCACTTGGAAATTTCAAATATAAGTCTGTATGTTAAAAAAAAACCTAACAACAAACAGCATTCGATAAACACACAAAACACTATTGCAAACAACACAATTCTGGGTCTGCCGGCCACACCTTTATTGAGTGCCAATACTGTTTATCAAATAAAAGTATGTTCCAAATTCCAAACAATATCTGGCACTCATTGAATAAATATTTTTTCACTTAAAATTTCAAATACTAACCTTTCGGGATTCTTCGGGAACCGATGGAGCTTCTCCACATCTTGGCAGCCCTTTATGCACTTGCGACTCCTGTAAAGAGTAATGGGAATTATTATTTATTTAATTAAATCTATAAAATAAGTACTTACATGTTTATTTTCCTCAGAATTTGTTTTATACAGGATCTGCAAAAGAAATTTATAATTAAGAAAAGTTAAATAAATATAAACAAAACAACTTACCTCTTTGAAAAACTGCAATACAATGGCCACAACAATGGCTGCTGCCTTAAAATTTGGGGTGGAATGCAGGATTGCATTCATGAAAAGGCGCGAATTTATGCATTTTTTCCATAAATTTGCGCCTTTTCATCATTTTTTTAGGAAAAACTTCAATTGAAAATAAAAATATTTCAATTGACGTTTAACCTGTGAAAATGACAAAGAAAGGCATATGCAAAACAATATCATTCTGTCCTTTAATTAATATGGGGTTAAATGATATTGCCACTTGGGATGCCAATCGTCAATTTTTCGGAAAAATTACGTGGCAGTGTTTTCCCGTGTCCAATCTGCCTAACCTGTGGTTAAGACTGCACTGCGCAAAGTTTACTTTAAAGACTGCAAAGTAAACTGCGTGCGGAAAAGCCGTATAGTATATACAGTCAAATCCCGATAATTCGTAATCGCAAGGGACCGGCAATTTCTTACGAATTATAGGGGTTTTCGATTTAGCGGGGTTTCGATTTAACGGGGTTAAAATAAAATAAATACGAATTAACGGGGGTTTTACTAAAACTATAAAAAATGAACATAAAAAACAATTGTCAAAAATAAAATACAAAATAAATACATAAAGTAAAATAGCAAATTCATTTACTTAGCGTAAAATACGTGTAATTTTAATAGCAAATAAAAAACAATAAAATAAAAATAAAACTGACAAATTCATTTCATCATTCTTTCCATGTTTTTGTTGTTTTTATTACGAATTATAAGTGGTAGTTAGCAAACAATTACGATTTATAAGAGGTAAAGAAGAGTTTATTTGAAAAAAAAAATTACGAATTAGCGAGGGGACCAAAATGTATGGAAATTTTACGAATTAACGAGATTTTTCAAGGGACCGACAGTTTATTACGAATTATCGTGAATTACGATTTATCGGGGTACGAATTATCGGGATTTGACTGTAGTATAGATTCGTCAAGTTAAAGGCTCAGTTACCCGACTGAAATGTAATGTAACTGCAACGTAGGAAACAGCTGATCGATATTTTTATATGAAAATTAGATTACATTACTTTACATCTCTATAACAATTTTCATTACTTTTCACATATCAATATAGATCAGCTGATTTCTACTGTTGCAGTTACTTTACATTACAATCGGGTAAAGGCTCAGTTACTCGACTGTAATGTAAAATAAAGAAAATAAATATTCATAAATCAAGCAGTTAATTTATTTTTTAGACATAAATAACATTGAAACAACACGAATAAAGTTCAATACTATCTGGTTCCCTTAAAATTAAAATTTTTTATGTTATGGTGATACTTCTTTCGAGTTATAACATCATTGTTAGTGCAATTGTTTGAAATCTGCATGGTTTCATAAACATTTCGCAAAGTGAATACCGACCATAATACAGTGGTAGGTTTGCAAGATAATACGAAGGATGTTCCCAGCATGGATGGCATTGAGACTTTTCAAATTGTACCAACAACTTTCAAAAATTGTACTTTTTTCACCTTAATTGAACAAAGATTTTTTTAGTTCAAACTACATACATATTTTATTTGTTTCTATTGAAATAATCGACTTTGTTCATGCTGCCAAATCGTTTTCACAAATTTGCTTGTAAGTTGTGATATTAAAGAATATAGGTTACAAATGTTTAAGTTGAAATTTAAAATATACTAATTAATAGCATGTGCTCTAACATCCGAATTTATAAGAAAAATTATTTATGAGTTTCATTGTTCAAAAGTGAAAATTGTTATATGCAAATCTTTTGAAAAGAAATGCAGAGTGAAACCGGGAGATTCCTAAAAAGTACTAAATTAGTCCTTGGTGTACTATTGTACTTTCCGAGTTTGAATAGCACCAAAAAGGTACAATTGTACCAACTTTGTAATCTCTGGTTCCCAGCCTTGGTTATCACAAGTAGAAAAAATTTATCTTTTTGTAAACCAACTATGAGTGAAAAAGGGACAACTAAATAAGCATGAAAATAAATGTGCTGCCATACAATTCCATTAAATCTGAAATACTAGGTTTGATCCCGTACTTTTTGGGCAAAGTTCGGTAAAATGAGAACAAGCTATAATTTCTCTCAATAATACAAAAAATTTACAAAAGTACGGGAACAAGAAAAACAAAAAATGTTTACCAAAAGCCAAAGCACAAGCAGATACATACTTACACACATACACACGCATGCGTTTACTTACATTCTATGGCATAACTAGAACGTTTTGTTTCTTAATTTTACATAAAAACTGATAAAACTTAGTTCACCACTTGTTTATAAACCTTTTTGATACAACTTTTCAATGTTTATAGTGTTTAGGACAATTTAATTTTACTTTGTTATTGGTTATTTTTCAAACAGCTGACTGTTTTTCGGCTTGCCCAAATTAGCCCAAAGAAAAATTACGGGCTGTTTCGTGCAAGAAGAAGAAGAAGAGCATTACTCTCTCAAAAGCTCCCTTACTTGCCCAAACTTTGAGTACGGGAACAGTTTTCGGTAAAATTGGGATCCCGCGGGCTCCCAATGTGGAGTACGGGATCAAACCTACTATTTACATCTTAATTTTGTTATCATTTCGTCGGTTGGTTTCTAGTTTGCGGCACAGTATATTGAAAATACATTATGTGTGCAGAAAACCAGAAACTAGCCGACGATTTGCTGATGAGAAATTAAGTTAATACTTTGCTTAAACCATTAACTAGAAAAAGTAAATAATCATGTGCTGGCGCAATGCCTATTTATTAGGTCTATGCAACTCTACAAAAACACAGCAATACAAAAAAACAACTTTATGTTTAAGTTGTCAGAAACACACACAAACATGAACTAAAGTATATGGTGCAAACAACTTTTGACAGCTTAAACAAGAAAACAAAGAATATCATCAGGACGATTCCATTGACCTGATAAATAGGCCTTGTGCTGGCATAATCAAACATGGTAGTACATCCAGCATGACCGTTTGACCGAATAAAGTGGCGAATTGCCACTTTTTCGACAGCCTTGCCACTTTTTGTCCCCCATTTGTATTATATCTATATATAATGAATTATATAAAAATACATTAAAAATAAAAAGTTTAGTGTAGTTTTCTCATTTTTTTAATTTTTCCCATTTTTTTTTGATAAATCTACTTTCTGCGCCAGCAAACTTTTTGAAAAATGTCATCGGTCACCCTGAGTACATCGTCTTGCAAGCAGCGTGACGGTTTGACCGACTAAAGTGGCAAATTGCCACTTTTTTGACTGCCTTGCCACTTTTTTCACCCTTTTTTAAGAGTGAATTATATAAAAAATACATTAAAAATAAAATGTTTAATGTAGTTTTCTCGTTTTTTTTTTTTTTAATTTTGCCCCTTTTTTGATAAATCCCCTTTTGGTGCCACTTTTTGAAAAATGTCATCGGTCACCCTGCTTGCAAGAAATCTGGCATCTTGATCTTGGAATTTTTTGTCGTGGAAAATTTCCACTGAACTATCTCTTTCATTTCTAACCGACCGTTAAACGAGTCGAGTCCGTTTTTGTGAGCGGTCGTGAGTTGAAGAACACGGCTTATCACATTTTTGTGAAATTAAAAAAAAAAATCCAAAAAAAATATATAAAAGTAAAAAATTAACAAAAAAAAAATTGTAAAAAGTAGCAAAAATCGAAAAAGTATAAAAACGTAAGTAAAAATCAATAGATATGTATTTCTTTTATCTATACTAAGTAAAAAACGTGGTGTGGCACGCTTAAAAAAATGAGTGAATGCAATAGTCTTATAGAAAATGGTATGTGCTAAAATGAGAAAGAATTTTTCGATGGGAAATTCCAAAGAATTATTTTAATATTTAGTTCATTACGTTAAGAAATATAATAAAGTTGTAAGTTTTAATAAATCGGTAAAACACACCTTAAAACATGAAAATACTTCAATTATATTTTCCTTTGTTCGTCAAAGTTCAATCTTCTCGCATTCCATCAAAAATATTGGAAAGACTCATTGTGTCATTGTGATTGGTATTGCCATCGTTGCTAAATTAGTTTGGCTTAAAATCGCCATTGTTACACACACACACGCCATATATATACATATATAATCCATATAACTTTGTGTATATATATGTATGTGTATGTATATTAATATCCTGAATTTATTCATTCGCAACACTACTTAATTTTTATTTTCTTTACAGTTTCTTTGGATTTTTCCTTTGTGTAGTTTTTTCATACTTCGGTTATAGTTAATCATATCAAGAGGACGTGTCTTTGTTAGATTTCCTTTTTTGTGTGTTTAAAAAGAAAACATTTCAAAATACAAACTATTTAAATTTTTTTTGTAAAAAATGAACTCTGGTGGACCTAATTATCAAATGGCTTCATTGTACGTAGGAGATTTGCATCAGGATATAAATGAAGCTGGACTTTTTGAGAAATTTTCTGATGCTGGTCCAGTTCTATCCATTCGAGTATGTCGCGATGTAATGACACGTCGTTCCTTGGGTTATGCTTATGTTAACTTCCAACAGCCTGCAGATGGTAAGTAATGCAACATGTTTGTTTATTATTGCGTGTACCAAGAATTCATGTTCTTAAACAATTTAAACTTGCATCTGAAAAAATATATACACATACATAAAAAAATAACCATGTGCTACCATTTGAACATGTTTTTTCAATTTATTGAAAAATAAGAATATGTGCATATATGTACATAATTATGTACATGATTTTCGCTTAAAGTGGCAAATGCAAAATTAAGTAGGGAAAGCCTAAGTTTAATTGAATATAAATTTGTAGACGTTGCAATTTGTGTGCAAATGTGTGTATGCGTATGATTGCATTCACACATATGCTTGCATACAGACATGGAATGTATATACATAATTTTTTAACATTTTTTCATTAAGATACATACATAGTCTGTCAAGAAAATGTTTTGACATAGTTACCCTACGTCTACACCTGATATATTTTTATCATGATAAATGTCAAATTCCATATAGAAAAAAGAGCTAACATAAAAAAACAATTTTTCAATACAAAATATGACTTGTTATGATAAAAGTATGGGTGTGTTCGTAAATGCATCACTGCTCTGCATCATACGTGCAAACTTTTATTTAAAATGCAACACAAGTTCGCTGATAATCAGTTTTAGAAGTAATCATTTTTGTACACCATATTTGACATTTATTTGTGAGTTACCTACTTCAGTGAACCAGTTTAGAACATTTAAATTTCCATTTGCAGCGCAGTTATGCATTTACGAACGCACCCTATATCAGGTTTAGACGTAGGGTTAAAATCGTTATAAATTTTGATTTTTATCATAAATATTTTTATTTTTCTTTGCATTATGAAATTTTTGGTTATGGATTTCATTTTATTTACATTTAAGTGAACAAATAGTAGTAAGTTATACGCAAAATTAAAAAGTGAGAGCATAAAAATTACATGAAAGCTAAAAAAACTCAAAAATTTCTCTGTCAAGAAAATGTTTTTACATCCTTTGTATTATATAGTAAGAAAATAGGAAAAATTTTAAGGTGTACAAAAATAATTTTTTTTTTGGCTCCATTGGTATTAAATCGGCTTGTAAGACGACTTCTCATGGAAAAAAATTTTCTTTTCCAAGTATTCCGCCGAAATTTCTAATATTCCCCTCGTATTACTGTTTTAAACTCCATTTACTTCTTGAAATACCCTTTGGAAATACTATTTTTCAAATAAACCCATACATTTTGAATAGGGTATAGATCTGGACCTTGAGATGGAGTATCCACAACCTTACCGCAATTGAAAGGACACCATGTTCACTACAGTTCAATTAAATCTAAAAATGTCTCATTTAATTCATCATGGGCACGTGACAAAAATATGTTCACTTAGCGATCACTGTTCACTTGGCTATCACTGCTTCAGAATGCTGAAAAGCGAAGTCAACTGTAGAAAGCAAAAACAACAAAGTAACATAAAGCCACTACAATAATACTTATATGTATGTACCGATGGTGCATCGAATAAGTAAAAATAATTAATGTGATGATCGTAAAAGATAAGTAAGAATAGTTAAACATACATAGGTAGAGTGATATAACTTCGTGCTAACCTAAATAGAAAATGGAAAAACAGAAAATGAATAGTGATAGTTACAAATGTGTTTGCCAAAGGTAAATCAATAATTGTATACACAATTAATTCTCATATTCCATTTCATAGAAATTTAAGTTAAATAGCTGATGTTAATATAATCTCTACCCCAGTAGATAGACATGGGTGCTGATGAAGTGCGTGTCTGCACAGAAAAATATCGGTATTTCCCCCAGCTAATAAAGTTAGTTTAATTTTTCTTCTCTTCTTTAGATACTCACATTAATTAATAAAAATATTTCATTCGATAAGAATTGAAATTACTGAACTCAAGCCTGATTAAGAAATTAAAAATTATTTTTGTACACCTTAAAATCTTTCATATTTTCTTACTATATAATACAAGGATGTAAAAACATTTTCTTGACAGAGAAATTTTTGAGTTTTTTTAGCTTTCATGTAATTTTTATGCTCTCACTTTTTAATTTTGCGTATAACTTACTACTATTTGTTCACTTAAATGTAAATAAAATGAAATCCATAACCAAAAATTTCATAATGCAAAGAAAAATAAAAATATTTATGATAAAAATCAAAATTTATAATGATTTTAACTATGTCAAAACATTTTCTTGACAGACTGTATGTATTTATAAATGTTTTAGTGCAAAATATGAAAATAAAATTCGGTATACATAAAAACACGATACTTTATAATAAAAATTAATAAAATAATAAATAAATAATCTCAGCTTTTATTTTACGTTTGTATGGGAAAAATATATATTTAGATATGTATTTGTACTCGTAGGTATATCTTACTAGCTCGAAATTCACAGATAAAATTGATATAACTGGTAAAAGTTGAAGATGGCGAATAGACTTGGGTCGAACTCGTTCACTAGTTCATTTTTGCCACAAACCAATGATCAAACCCATTTAAATTACATGGGTTTGATCATTGGTTTGTGGCAAAAATGAACTAGTGAACGAGTTCGACCCAAGTCTAATGGCGAAGACAAAGTTTATTCGCACGGTTAGTGGTTTACTCGTTAGAACCTAAAAGGGCTATTAGACACGCATACTTTTCTGCAGACATGTACGGTGGCATACCAAAACTCACGTCTAATAGCATGTATACGAGTACGTCAGACATGTATGTATGTTGGTTTTAACAAATTTTTGATTTTCTGACATCTGTCACACCAAAAATACGAAGTGTATGCCGTTAGCGTTCGACAGTGTAATAGCATAATCCCAAGTATGCCATCGTACATGTCTGCAGACTCCGAAAACACAAAGTTGCTAGCAATAGGAGTTAAATTTAGGCCCTAACAGAGGAGTCAAACCCCAAAAGGTCCAGATTGAACTAAATATTATAAATTATAGAGGAAAAAGAGAAAATTTACATTTCAGATATCTTTTTTCCGCATTTTGATTTTTTCAAGTAAAATGTCGTATTTTGTTCTGTTAACAAAAATGATATTTGAAGTAATTACGCGCACACAGATCAAATTATTTATTTATTTATTTTAAATATATTTTGTAATACAGTAAGCCTGCAAGGCCAAACTCGTATTAATAGAGTACATTTCTATGGCTAAAATTATATACAATAGTTATCAGAAAAAAAATATATAACAATTAATGTGAATTTCGTTAGCATATACGTAAACAAAAAAGAATTTGTATAAATATATGTATTATTATATCAGAACAAAATAAGATATAATTGGTCGGAAAGTACATCTTTGAAAAAAAGGGCGAGCGGTGTGTTTGTATACCAAGTAGTCCATATAATTAGCTTAAGTTTCTGCAGCAATGGTAGTGAAAATCTAAATTGTTTTGATTTTCGTCAAGCTAACGTCAAACCATATGTGTGAGTTTTAGGCATGATCAAAATGGTCGCTTGTTAAGCTTGTTATTAGTATGTGTATCGGCCATGTTCTCAAAACCATTTCGTTTTGAAATCGCAAAATTTCAAAAATGGAAAACAGTGTTCTTTTTTTCAGATAATTTAGTGCATTCGAAATTAAGTTCAGATAAGATATTTCAAGCATATGAAACCTTAAAACCAAATACCATAACATACCAAAATTCAAATGTGTGTTAAGAAACATGAAAAAACACCGAAAACTAAAAATTTATCTTTTTTTCTACTGCGCTTGCTTCTTTCTATACAACTTCGGCAACAAACACCAATAATCGTATTTCAATAAACATGGAAACATTTTTGTTGCTGCAATTTTTTAATGTTCTGTTTTGATATTGCATTAGTGTCCACATTATGAAATTCTAGTTTTGCTTGGAACAAAATTCTATTACACCAGAAATTGCACTGAAAAATTAACAATTCTATTATCTTTTTGTTAAATTTTGTGTTTTCATACAACTGAAGAATTATTTCTTTTTATTTTTATTTTATAATAAAATGTCAAGTACAGCTACCAACTTTAAATTAACAAGTTTGAATTTCAAAAAATAATTGCACACCACATGAAACTGTGTACCCCTCCCCAATCTTGTCATCTCTCACACCAATAAACGATAGAATTGCTGCGAGGAAAATGTCAAGTTTGCACGGCGACATAGGCCCAATTCATACGAGGATTTAAAAATCTTGTTTTATTTTAAATTCTCTTTAAAAGTTGCTTCCAAAAACATTGTACATTCATACGATGATTTTTTCCATGTTTCTAGGTTTGTTTTTTTTTTTGCCTTCAAAAATGGTATCAGTGTTGCCAGTAGATTTTAAAAAATCCATTTCCCCTACATGTTAAAAAAGTGTTCCCATACGAAAATCTACAAATTTCATTAATTTTAATTTAAAAAAGATTAATTAAAAACATTTAAGTCCTCATTTTGACATACATATGTAGTTATTATGTATTAAAATATTTAAAGTGACTACTTCTGCGTTCGAAATTAATGCATACTTCTCTACAGATTTTCAGAAATTATCTTATATATAATACAAATTTAACATAAAGCTGCATTTGAGATTTCTCCATTAATGGAGTTTATTAAGATTTAAGATAAATAGATGTAAGTGTAATTTCTTTAATTATTAAATCATTGTTTAATTGATGCCCATATTCTATTTCCTGAGGTGCCTGCCATTAGATAAAAGTCTGTGTAATTTCGAGCAAAAACAAATTTTGAAACGGTTTATGAGCAAAAATATATTTTGATTATAGTTCTTTTTGTATTTATATACAAAAAATGCAATCTGAGTATAAAAAATACCTACGTTTTGTCAAAGTTTATTAATACTTATAAATAAAGAAACGTTTTGGCCAAAATAAAATATTTGTCCGATATTCCCTATACTCCTATATTAGCGACAAAGTAACACTGTTTTTTATTATAAAAAGCTGTTGTCGCATTGAATGAAAAAATAAAATAAAGCAACATATAAACTTTTCTACCTTAGGCTGGGGAGCCATATCAGTCTGCAAATTGTAACTTTATAAATAAATTTATTTTAATTTGTTATAAATATTTTTGTTATCTTAGATATAATTTATCAATTTTTGTAAAATATGATATTTTTTTCTACATATTTTTGTTTGTTATTTCTGGATTAAATTTTAATTTATAATGATCTCAGGTATTATAGTACTATATGCAATACTTTGAATTTTTGGCCTTTTAGGCTTGTATTGCATTTTTTGAATAAATAAATAAATAAATAAAAAAAAAAAAAAAAAAAATAAAAAAATGTGTGTAAAGAAAATTTGAAAAAAAACTCGGAAAACGGAAAATGTGATTTTTTTTCTACCCCCTTTGCTTTTCTATACCGTTCGCCTACATACTACAAAAATCGTGTTTTAAAAAATCATTGAAAATCAACGTGTGAATTAGGTAATAGTGTAAATTACGTCAATGTTTTTTTGTTTGTAAATGCACATTGCTCAATTTGATTTACATAATTAAATTTTTAGCTGATTTATGCTAGGAACACAATTGGGACGAACGACGAATTTCGTTTACGTCGCTGCGTAAATTCGTCGTGTGAAGCACAACAACGACGAATTTACGCAGCGAATTCCTCTCTTTTATTTTCGTTCGTCGGCGTACAAATTAGAAATAAACCTATCTCAGAATTCGTCACGCACGACGAATTTCGTTGTATGGCGGTGTTGTGTTCATTTTCATATGCACACACGTGTTTTATTTTTTATGACGAAAGTTCGCACCGAAAAATTCGTCATTCGTCCCAGTTGTGTTCCTAGCATTAGCCCGAGTTTACATCTGGCACAGATGTGTCCAAAAAAAAATGCAACCACTTATTACTAATGAAAAACTGTATCATTCACGGTTCCAATGTATAATTAAAAGCTAACAGGGACTTTAACAGCAAGTTTTGTATGAAGAACTTTCAGTTAAAGTTTATCTTAATCATACATTGTGAAAAGGGACCTCAGACGTATTAATGGATTTAAACAGTTTCCAATCATGTTGGATTCTACAAAATTGTCTATTAGATATGTATGAAACTGTTTAACTTAATAAATACGTATCTGAATCAAACAGTTTTTCATTAGTAATTAGTGGTTAAGCGTATAGTAAGTACATGGCATGTAAAAAGCCATATCCCTATGCGGCGATGACGTCATGGGAATTTTCTGCATGTTGGTTGCATTTTTTAAAATTACTAGTAGTGGCTACAAGCCGTAAAATGTTTATAGTATTTTTATTCCAAAATACAAATGTGAAACATGTGACCGAATCGAACACATTTTCTGAGGCAGCACATCTATAACCAATGTGGATATCTACATGTACATATGTTACTAGTATACGGCATTTAGCAAATGTAGCTTCGTGATGACGTCAAAATTACGTCAGAGCCACATGTTCATGTGGTTTTACGCTTTTTTGGACATACATATGTACATATGTGTGCCAGATGTAAATTGGCATTAAGATAAAATAAACATCAGCTCGACTTTTACCTTTCCATTTTTAATGCTTTCTAAATACATATTGCAAAAGTATTGAAAGTTATAGTTTTCTGAAGAGTAGAAAAAATCGATTCGAGAGCTTTCATAAATATGAAATTATTGTATACGAAAGGGATCAGAAAACTATAAAAATTATTAAAAATTATATCGTTCCGAAATTCATAAAAGGTTTAATGTTGTTTGTCAGTTTAATTTGAATCCATTTTTAATTGACTAAGATTAATGGTTGCTAGAATAAACATTAACTGGACTTACTGTTCCATTTCGAATACTTCTGCAATATGGCAAAAGTATAAAAGTTACATTTTCCTGAAGATTTGAAAAAAAACCATAGTCGAGAGCTTTAATAAATTTTGAAATTATTGTATTTATTGGAAAGAGATGAGAGAACAATATTATAATTATTAACAAGAAACTTATTTAGAAATTCTTAAATTCTTGCAACATCTACACATTGGTTAGTTTGATTAAACCCTATTTTTAACTGACTAAGATTAATGGTTGTTGGAATAAACATTGGCTTGATGACTTTACGTGCCATTTTTAATGCTTCTATGATAAGGCAAAAGTGTAAAAGTTAAATTTTTCTAAAGAGCTGAAAAACCAGAGTCAAGACCTTTAATAAGGTGGAAACACTAGAAATGATTAACATGAAACTTATTTCGAAATTCATATGGGGTTTAATTTTGCAACATCTACCCATTGGTCAGTTTGATTATACTCCATTTTTAACTGACTAAGATTAATTGTTGCTATAATAAACATTGACTTGACTTGCCGTGTCATTTTTAATGCTTTTAAGAAATGGCAAAAGTATAAAAGTTACATTTTTCTGAAGAGCTGAAAAACTAGAGTCGAGAGATTCAATAAGTAGGAACAACTATAGAAATGATTAACAATACTTATTTAGAAATTCACAAAGTCTTGCAAAATCTACCCATTGTTCAGTATGATTAAAATCCATTCTTAACTGACTAAGATTAATTGTTACTAGAATAAACATTGGCTTGACTTACCGTGCCATTTTTAATGCTTTTAAGAAATGGCAAAAGTATAAAAGTTACATTTTTCTAAAGAGCTGGAAAACAAGAGTCAAGAACTTTAATAAGTTGGAAATACTATAGAAATTATTAATAAGAAACTTTTAGAAATTCATATGGGGTTTAATTTTGCAACATCTACCCATTGGTCAGTTTGATTAAAATCCATTTTTAACTGACTAAGATTAATGATTGCTAGAATAAACATTGGCTTGACTTACCGTGCCATTTTTAATGCTTTTAAGAAATGGCAAAAGTATAAAAGTTACATTTTTCTAAAGAGCTGGAAAACAAGAGTCAAGAACTTTAATAAGTTGGAAATACTATAGAAATTATTAATAAGAAACTTTTAGAAATTCATATGGGGTTTAATTTTGCAACATCTACCCATTGGTCAGTTTGATTATACTCCATTTTTAACTGACTAAGATTAATTGTTGCTAGAATAAACATTGACTTGACTTACCGTGCCATTTTTAATGCTTCTAAGAAGTGGCAAAAGTATAAAAGTTAAATTTTTCTGAAGAACTGAAAAACCAGAGTCAAGAGCTTTAATATGTTGGAAAAATAATAGAAATGATTAATAAGAAACTTATTTAGAAATTCATATGGGGTTTAATTTTGCAACATCTACCCATTGGTCAGTTTGATTAAAATCCATTTTTAACTGACTAAGATTAATGATTGCTAGAATAAACATTGGCTTGACTTACCGTGCCATTTTTAATGCTTTTAAGAAATGGCAAAAGTATAAAAGTTACATTTTTCTAAAGAGCTGGAAAACAAGAGTCAAGAACTTTAATAAGTTGGAAATACTATAGAAATTATTAATAAGAAACTTTTAGAAATTCATATGGGGTTTAATTTTGCAACATCTACCCATTGGTCAGTTTGATTATACTCCATTTTTAACTGACTAAGATTAATTGTTGCTAGAATAAACATTGACTTGACTTGCCGTGTCATTTTTAATGCTTCTAAGAAATGGCAAAAGTATAAAAGTTACATTTTTCTGAAGAGCTGAAAAACTAGAGTAGGAACAACTATAGAAATGATTAACAAGACTTATTTAGAAATTCACAAATTCTTGCAAAATCTACCCATTGGTCAGTATGATTAAAATCCATTCTTAACGGACTAAGATTAACTGTTACTAGAATAAACATTGGCTTGACTTAAGCTTGAATTAGACGTGACATAGCCATAGCGCCATAGCCATAACCAAACCAAAATTCAATTGGGTTGTATGGTGAGAGTGAGAGTGAGAGAGACTCGCCATAACTCTCACCATAGAAACCAATTGAATTTTGGTTTGGTTATGGCTATGGCGTTATGGCTATGTCACGTCTAATTCAAGCTTTACCGTGCCATTGACAAATCAGAGTCTTGAGGTTTACCAATTTGGAAATTATTGTATGCGAAAGAGATCAGAAAACTTTAGAAATTGGTAAAAAGGATTTAAATCAAGGCGAAATGATACAAGGTGGTTTTAATTTTCAACTCTGCGTATTTGTATATTTGTAAGTGTAAAATTTGACAGCAGAGAAGTTATGTTAGCTGGTGAATTAAGATCACCTTATGTGAATTCGCCTTGACTTAAATCTAATTACCTGAGTAATATATATTTATATAGGGTGGTTTATTATTCTGATCAGCGTTGGAATAATTGCCAAAAAAAAAAAATTAAAAATTAGTGCGTTAGTTTCTTTTTTCAAGTTAACGGCCAGGCCCACGATGTCACGAGAAATCGTTCGATCGACAACTTGTATTGCAAACAACAACAAATTGTTTAAAGTTATTGTTGTTTGCAATACAAGTTGTCGATCGAACGATGTCTGGTGACATCGTGGGCCAGGCCGTAAGTTTTAGTATTCTGAAATCATCGGGTATGTTGTATACATACATATTTCCAACAACAATTATATGCCCATTTCGAAAAATGGGGCCAAAACCACGATGTCGACAACATTCGATCGCACACTTATGGCCTATTTCACAATAACGAAACGAAACTTTCGACTGAAAATTTCGTTTCGTTATTGTGAAACAGGCCATTACATTCAAACATAAACAAATTTTAATATTTTGTTGTTGTTTCAAACGTAAGTGTGCGACAAGTCGAACGTTGGTCGATATCATGGGTCAGGCCCATGAAGTTCATCAATTTTAATTGCTATAAATTAAATTTGTTTTAAATATATTTCTTTAAGCTGAACGCGCTTTGGATACAATGAATTTTGATCTAATTGGCGATAAACCAATTCGTATTATGTGGTCTCAGCGAGATCCTTCATTGCGTCGTTCTGGCATTGGTAATGTTTTCATAAAGAATTTGGATAAGGGCATTGATAACAAAGCCATTTATGATACCTTCTCTGCATTCGGAAATATATTGAGCTGTAAAGTTGCTACCGATGATAAGGGTCAATCTAAAGGTTACGGTTTTGTACATTTTGAAACAGAAGAGGCTGCAAATAAAGCCATTGCTAAAGTAAATGGCATGCTGTTGAATGGCAAAAAAGTATACGTTGGTAAATTCATTCCCCGTAAGGAACGCGAGAAGGAACTCGGCGAAAAAGCTAAATTGTTCACTAACGTCTACGTTAAAAATTTCCCCGACGACGTTAATGATGAAAAGTTGAAAGAAATGTTCGATCCTTATGGCAAAATTACCAGCTATAAAGTTATGACTAAAGAGGATGGTAAAAGCAAATGTTTTGGTTTCGTTGCTTTCGAGACTACTGAAGCCGCTGAGGCTGCAGTAGAAGCCCTTAATGCTAAAGACATGGGCGAAGGTAAGACCTTGTATGTAGCTCGTGCTCAAAAGAAGGCCGAACGCCAACAAGAACTTAAGCGTAAGTTTGAAGAATTGAAAAAGAAACGGCAGGACTCTGCTCTTGGGGTCAATTTGTACGTTAAGAATCTGGACGACACAATCGATGACGAACTTTTACGCAAAGAATTTTCAATGTATGGCACCATTACATCTGCTAAGGTTATGACTGATGAAGAAGGCCGCTCTAAAGGCTTTGGTTTTGTTTGTTTTGTTGCACCCAGCGAAGCAACTTGCGCTGTCACTGAGTTGAATGGTCGCGTTTTGGGCTCGAAACCTTTGTATGTTGCATTAGCTCAACGGAAAGAAGTACGTAAAGCTCACCTGGCCTCACAATATATGCGTCACATGGGCGGTATGCGCATGCAGCAACTTGGCCAAATATTCCCACATAATGCCGCTGGTGGCTTCTTTGTGCCTACCATGGGACCCGGCCAACGATTCTTGGGTCCTCAAGTGCCTACACAAATGCGTAACACTCCACGCTGGGCTGCACATGTGCCCCGTCCAGTTGGTGGTGGTCAAGCTGGCGCAGCTCCTGCTGCCGGAGGTTTCCAAAATGCCGCTATGGCACCTGCTGGTACTGCTCAGTATCGCCCACAAGCTGCAGGCGGAGCTCGTGGTCAACCACAAGCTGTTCAAGGTGCACACGCTGCTGCCCCCAACACCATACGTAACACCGGCGCTCGCGCTATCACTGGGCAACAAACTATCCCAGCACCTAATATTGCATTGGCTGGGCCACCTTTACCAGCTAGTGCTGCTCAACAGCGCGCTACAAACTACAAATACAACACAAATGTGCGCAATCCAACAGTTCAACAGGTTCCAGCACCTCAGCCTGTTCCCCAAATGCATCAAAAGGGTAAGATTGTTTTTGGAACAATATTTCAGCATTAATATTCTCATCATTTGTTTATTTTAAGGACAAGAAAAGCTTTTGGCCTCTTTGTTGGCAAATGCAACACCACAGGAGCAGAAACAAATTCTTGGTGAACGTTTGTACCCAATGATCGAACGTATGCACCCCTCTTTGGCTGGTAAGATCACGGGCATGTTGCTTGAAATTGAAAATTCCGAACTCTTGCACATGATAGAAGATCATGAAGCTCTTAAGGCAAAAGTTGAAGAAGCATTCGCAGTCTTACAAGTTCACAACGTTCGTGAAAATGTGCCTACCAACTAAGCAAAGGGAAATCTTAAAGGAAACAAAAAAAAAATAATAAATAACAACTACAGCCAATATAATTAAACAAAAAGTTTAGTAGCAAAATTCTTATAACCAAAACACTTTCTTAAGCAAGAAAGCTCAGCAAATGTTAATTAAATCTATCTTTGCATTTTCTCTACAATCACCATCTATCTTTAAATTATGTATTTTCTTCTTTTTATTATTTTAGTTTAATTTTCAATTCAATTACAAATCTAAAACAAGTTTCTCAAGAACTCGAAAGTAAATTCTTATTCTCAGAAAGAAATTATGATTCTGTTGTTGCAGCCTAATTTAATTGTCCTTACTAAAACTACTAAATTTTAATATTCATGAATAAACTTTTTTTGTCCACACTACATACTTGCTGAGTTTCAACAAAACAAATGATTATTTTGTTTTTTCCTTCAACGTCATTGATGATTTTTTTAAACAAAAAAATTTGAAAAAAAATCAACAAAAAAATCGAAAAATAAAAACTAAAAAATTGAAAACAAAATATGAAAATGCATAAAAATATTAAAAAAAATAACTTTAAAATGTAAAGGGAACGATTGTTTGCTACTTGAAACAAAAAATTTAAATATGTATTAAAAGAAAAAACCCTTACAAAAAAATCGTAAAATTTTATTAAAAAAAGTGAATAAAAAGAAACAACCTCAGAAGGTCAAAATATAGAAGAAAAATCACAAAAAAAAATACAAAAACATTCATTATAAAAAATCCAAGTAAAAATCAGTAAAACGAACTTGCAAAAAATTAAAAAAAAAAAATTACAAAAAAGCCAATACTTTTGGAAAAGAAAAAAAATAACCAAATCTGGTTTTTTCTCAAACAACATCATTATATATATTTTTTGCTTTTTCCCAAAATGTTAAAGTTATTCGTCACCTTAATATGTATGCTTTATTTATCAACTTGTGTGTCTGGAATATTTGTCACCTTTTTCCAAAATACACATCAATAAATTGTAACAAAGAATTGGAATTTTATTTTCACGACTTTAACATTATTTAGACACTCTTATTTACTCTTTACATTTATTATTTGAATTACATACAATTTTTATAATTTTATATGTAGTACATACTATATGTTTAAATCTTTAATTATCTTACATTATACGTTATTATATATACATAATGCTATAACAGAAAATTGTCTGAAATGTTTATAAATTTTACATATTAATGAATTGAAGAAATCCCATTGGAGACACACATTTTTAATAAAATAAAAATATATATAAAATTCCACTTCAGCAGAATATACTGTTTTTATATATTTGCTCCACAGACGGTTAATTTAGTGAACTTGAAAAATCAGCCAGTAAACCGTAAAAACTAAAGTCACACAAACAGAAGAAATGTTCATGGATCTGGATAATAGAAAGCTGCAAAGGAATTTCAATACATAATACTCGAATACATTCAGCAATGTTGCTAAAAAAAATTAATATTGAGCGAGACAAATGGAATAATCTGCAATTATTTAGAGTACGTACGTTTTTAGTAAATTACACATCATATTCAGTTACGCCCTTTTTGATTTTATACATATCGTCACCTAAAATCCAAAAGGCCGTAAGTACACTATTTACTTTTTTTACAGGAGAAGCAAAAAACCTTATAAATTTAAGACTTTATTTTTTAAGTGCCAAAAAATAAAATCGGCATCTTTGAACATATGTGAATAAAATTTTAAAGAAAGATATATTTTGGTTAATCACATCATAATCAATCAAAAAGTATTGGATTTTAGGTGAGCAAAACTTCAACGGAATGGAAACATCTCACAAAAGTACACAAACAGTTACCATCGTTGCGTTTTTAAAATTTTATCAAAAGCAAATTAAAAAATTTTTGATTGAAATGTTCAAAACGCTGACTAAAAAATTGCATTTGGCATTGTTAAAACGCTAAATTGGCAGCACTGTTGAAAATAAGCAACAAGGGAAAAATTAATTTTCTTCCACACAAACCACAGGGGATACAAACAAACAATTGGAAAGTGGCATCAAAATAAATTAAAAAATTGGTGAACAAAGTTGTACAAGTTTTATATGAAATTAGTAAAGAAACATTTCTAGATATGCTGGAAACATGTAAGTATATGTATGTATGTACATACGCTAGTGGCAAAAACTAAAGCGACTGAGCTGGTATTTAAATTCCATGGCCGTATTGTAAAAAAAAGTTTAAATAGGTTTAGAGTTCCTATTACAAACTTTTAGCGCTATGTTGACCTTTTACCACCAAATTTTTAAAAAAATTTTATTTAGTTAAAAAAAATAGCACAAAAATAAAAATAATTCATATGTGCATGGCAAAAAATAAAGCAACTAACATTAACTTATTAAAATTTTTAAATCTATTTCAATAATTAATAGCATATCCATTATTTTTCAACAACAGCTTCTGAGCATTGAGGTGATTAATTGATCAATTTCGCTTTTAGAAATGCTTTCTTGGGCTTTTTTTCTTTCTAGGAAAGAGAAGTTGAAAAAACTCAATATGAAAAATATTTTATTAAAAAAATTCTGTGAAAACAAAATTAAAAATATGGAAAAACTATTAAAAAATTGTGAAAACTCGTAAACGTTACAAATATTGTTGGTGGTAGCTGCCGTGGAGAAATATTTTCAAATTTATGTGAATTTTTATTATTATATACACCTTGATTGGAATGAAGATTTGAAGTCAAAGTCCGATCAAATTCTGAAAGTGTGAATGCATTAGTGAAAAAGTGTGAATGTATTGAAATTTGATAGGCAAAACTTGATCGTGTAACCCTCAAGTTATTTACAACATAAACAAAAAAAGGCGTTCACGCTTTGCCACAAAAAAATCATATTAAATTCAAAAGGGTTGTAAAAAAATTACGAAGCGTGAAAACCGCTTATATTTTTGAAGTTTTGGATGAACTACAACCCATGTTGTTTTTTCATTGTTTTTGTAATCCTGATATTACCTGGGGGTCTACTCTATATTTCGAAACGAAAGAAAAAACTTTCGAATTTGTATGTTATTAACATTAAAGCATTTGCTTTCGTTTCGAATTACAGAGTAGACCCCCTGGAAATGAATCTGCCTTGCTTGGGCTGGTAAAGTTCGTTAAACAGTTGTTTGCCTTCACAGGCTGGCGTTTTCAGTTGGCGAGATGTGTTGAGAAACTTGCGGGGTAAACGAAAGACGCTAAATTTGAATATTTTAAGTTTTAATGCACGATGGAGTGATTAAATATTTTATAAACTGTACATACTCGTAGGTATATAAAATTGTTTACAGTGTACTCGATTAGAAGCCAAGGCATCTCATTCACTTACCTCCAAAGACCCATTTCTCAAAACTACAGGTTACAAATCTACAAGTAAAATACTCAAAACAACAATTCTCATAAATTTTATTGTTGTTTTGTGTGTATTTCACTTGTAGATTTTTAACTTTCTAGAACATAAAAAACACGAATTTTGTTGGTAGAGAAACGGGTTAGTGTCATAATTTTCATGGCGCACACCTTGTGCAAATTTTGGACATTTTTCTGTTTTAGACTCAAAACCAGCTGGACTTGTGATGGTACCTGATTTAACTGCGTTAAATGTGATACACCCTGTTTTAACGAATCAAGGACCAAGTTCTTATTTCAAGATTATAGCCACTTTGTTATTCTTTTGTGTTCTTTGCATAAATATTCTTCAGGAATTTAGGCAAATCAATAGAAAATTTTAAATTTTTTCGGGAACAACACTATAGTTTATCTTCTTTCTATAAATTTTAGACTTGAAATTTGTTGAGTTAAGATGATTATTTCACGATTTTCGCAGCTGAAAGCTGTTGCATTTATTGAAAATTTTTCATCGATAAGACAACTTGGTCGTAGTATCAGCTCAACTCAAAGTCGCAATGCAACCCATTTCCGTAGTGGAGCTTTAAAGCCGAAACCTGAAGAAATGCCTTTTGGTATGATGGGAGTTGTTTGTGCTGTAATACCTGGCCTTTTTATTGGAGCGGCCATTAGTAAAAGCGTCGCTAATTTCTTAGAAGAAAATGATCTGTTTGTGCCAGAGGACGACGATGACTATGAGGATTAAATTTGCGACAAAAATTTTTAAAACTGCACACAATTGTTTAAAAAACGCACAAGTCTAGTAATATTTTTAAATGGTGAATATGAAAGAAAAAACCATGTATCGGAGCAATTCAATAGTAAAGTAATTTTTTAATTATCAACAAACCGCCCTCATACATGCATATTATGTAAATTTTTCTATGTACTGCTTGTCCAAACGAGTGCGGATTTTAACTTGCAATTCAGTAGAATTTAACGAACAGAAACGCTTACTCTACCAATAACGAAAATATTTTTTAAAATTAATCATATTCTTAAATTGTTTATTTTTCATGATCGTTCTATTTTATTTAAGCTTAATCTCCTTTGAATTGCAAAATAGAAATATTTATGTACATAAATAAAATAATCATGTTTAATTGAAGTGAAGATAAATCTACGAAATAAATTTTGTTTAACTGATTATGAATGTAGTGAAAAGTTTGTTTGTTCTGAACTGAGCTTGATTGTCAAAGCATATGCATTCAGTTGATGCTTTGCCGGCCCACTTTTTTATGGCGTAATTTTCATTTCTTTTAAATTTTTATTAAAAGGTATTGGAATTTTTGATTTGTATTCTTTTATTATTTGTCAGTTAACATACTACATATGTACATATACATATTTAACAGCATTCAGTAGAATAACTTGTAATAAGTTTAATTACAATTTTTTACATTTGGATATATATACTTAAGAGATAAAGCATTTTAATTTCGATAATTGTGTTACTAGTGAAGAAAATAAAAGGAAATCGCTCCTTAAATTTCGATTGTGTCCTCAGGAATTATAATAAGTGTGTTTACTGTTATCTTTTATACTTCTATATAGTTTAAAAATTAAATACATACGTTTAAACACATGACTAGGCGATGAAACAATAATATTAATATGTTTTAAAAGAGAATGTTGTTAGAATTACTTAAAGGGAAATAGTTATTTTAATTTGCAAAAGAAGTCTCATATATGTATCTAAATAGTAATTAAAAGATTTGTAGAAAAGACAATATTAAACTTTCATTAGCTTAAAAAAACACATTTTTGTACGTAAAAACCTTAAACTAGTTGTATAAAAATGCTTGGTTTTAAAATAACTGCTTTTCCGTTCAAGTTAAGTTTTGTGCTTGTAAATACTTGGCTACAATAAGAAAGAGAAATGTGCTTGTTAAGAAGATACTGCCAGGCAGTGATTGTCTTATAGGAAGATTGCCATCACGTTCCCGCTGAGCAAATAAAGCTAAATCAGATTCAAAACTCTCATAATTATCCCAATTCAGACACTTTCTAACAGTATAATCCCAGCGTTTATATAAAAGAGAACGACCTAAGAGAAAACATTGAGTTTTCATTGAACTAATTACGCAATAAAAACTTACGATTTGGTGTTGTAGTAGGACTAAAAGCATCTGAAGGTGGCATATATGCTATTTGAGCATATGTCTCATTAATAACATCCATAGTTGCCCCTGCCGCAATCATAGCTCCCAGTCCACTAGGTGACGTCGTTTGGGGTCTTTCCAATATAATGCCCACAATATCGGCAATAAATTGTACAAACGTAGAATTTTCGGAGTAATCGCCGCCGAACACGAGACGTTCATTGATATTTTTCCAATCCCAATTTTTCGTGTCACGTTTGAAAGCCTCGAAAACTTCATGAATTTGAAATCCGGTTGCTTCATAAGCTGCTTGTGAAACATTTTCCGCTGTCGTTTGGCTCGTTAATCCTAAAATCGTGCTAAAAATGAGGGAGTTCAAATTTTTTTAATGTCAACATAAGAACAAAGAAGAAATACTCGTATCGTACCCTCTAGCATCATAACGCCAGTAGGGAGCATATAAGCCATGGAAAGCTGGTACGAATGTTACTTCACATCTCTTTGCTGCTACTCCACATTCCGCATTTAACATGCCTGATGAACACGAAGATGAAATCATTGAGTTTTCTCCTAAGAATGTACTTAACACTTCCACAACATTATCGTTAGAGTTAATTTCAGTATTGATATGCAAACCATCTTTTAACCAATTCACTGTTGATCCAGCATTGCTTATAGCACCTTCTAGGGCAAAATTTATTTTTGCTTTTGGACCCAACTTATACGAAATTATAGACAATAAGCCATTATCAGATTCTACAAATTCTTGTCCTGTGTTAAGTATAACAAAACAGTTGTCATCAATCGAGCACATATTTTGTCCGGCCTTTAGTGAAAGTTGTCCTAGCAATGCGGCTGGCTGGTCTCCTATACACTAAACAAGGAAGATTTTAGTCAAGTAGTTTTATATAAAGTAGAAGGAATTTACACTAGCAATTGGTATATTGTTTAGAGGTCCTTCAATAATATAACCATATATTTCAGAATTAGATCGTATTCTTGGCAAAATACTCATTGGTATTTTATAAAACTTGCAAATATTTTCCTCCCATTGTAGAGTGTTCACATTCATTAAGCCGGTATACTGGGCATTAGTTATATCTGTAGCATGAACTCCACAAGTTTCTGAGCCAGTGAAATTCTGAAATATAAAAAGCCGATAAAGCTTCATTCAATTTAATATTAATGCTGTTAGATTCTTTAGTTGTGACAAAACGTACAAACATTAATTATTGAGTTTTACATTTTTGCATTGCTGGATGAATTCTGTCACAGGCATACTTTTCAAATTAGGCAATAAAACCAAAATATTTAAGTGCAATAAGAAAATGAGTCTATACCTATGCACATATGTATGTATGTACGTATTAGATAGGTTTTAAATAATATACTAAAAACATACCCATAATAACCATGAGTCAATAGTACCAAAACATAATGTTTCCTTTTCTAGAGAGTCACGAACAGATGAGTTGTTTTCCATTAGCCATTTAATTTTTAAAGCACTAAAGCATGTGCTAAGTGGCAAACCAGTAAGAGATCTAAGATAATTTACATTGCGTTTAACGCTGTTAAGCAAAGTATTTAATAAGTGGGTACATCGGCAATCTGTCCAACCTATAAACCAAAACGGAAGGAACTGAAAAATAATGCTTCGTTTTCAAAAATGATTACTAACCAATAGCGTTATGTAAAGCTATGCCAGTTTCTTTATCCCACAAGACCGTAGTCCCCCGCATATTGCAAATACCTATGGCGATGATGTCATGGGGGCTTATTTCCAATATTATGAGATTTTTATAAGCTACCTTTGATACATACAAATAAAAAAGGGTGTATTACATTAGACAATTAATTGAACACAAATTTACGTCAATACAGTCCAGACTGTTCTTCCATATTTCATTTGGATCGTATTCACACCAACCGGCATTGTGAACAATTTGTTTGATTCTTATTTCATGCGATGTTAATACCTCAGCATTTTTTGTAGAATATATCTGTGAATAACAAACGGAAATTTCTGATATATTTAAAAATGCTCCCTTCACAAGCCTTTTTAATTGAAGTGAAAAACGCTTACCATAAATTTACAATGAGTATTAGTAACGAGAATGACACCAATTAAAGGCCCAAAATTTCCGTATTCAGACATCTTAGACTTTGCCGCTTTTAAAAATAAAGTGTATTTATTGTCAGAAGAATATATTTAAAAGTACAAACAAATTTTACACTTTAAAATCACCAAAATATTTTTGTTTCATGGACACTTCTTCTCTTTTTTCGGCATCGATTGCGTAAAAGTTGAAGATAGTACCGATTTTTCCTAGTTAGATGTGAATTTTTTGCCTTGGTTTAATTCTATAGTTTTTTGTTGTGTTTTTGTTGTTGTTTTTAATACTCTGAACAGCTGTTTCAATATATTCCTGGAAAAAGTGTTTCCAAGTCAGGAAACAAAATAGCAAAAACGTCCCTACCGAAATAATACAACACAAACATTTTTTCACTAATACACTTGCAATAATTTAATTTAGTGAATTTAAGAGTGCCAGTCAATTTGACTGGTAGCGATGACCAACACATTTACCAATTATAGTTGCACCTCTCTAACATGTATGTTAGAGTGAAACAGCTAATGTACATTACCCAAAAGACATCGCATTTTATTGTAAAATATACAATTAGTTCGGTCGGTGAAGTTAAAATTTATACAAGTGTTAATGTTATGTCACGTCTGATTGTGCCTTAAGCAGTTCAGATATATGTGTTTTAATGAAGTGAAATTAATAAGTTAGAGAGAGAGAAAAAATCACACGTCCACAAATGTTTTGGTAATTTTTTTCACCAAGCCCCTAATAAACTAATTGGGGACTGTGACCGAAGTTGTGTTAGTCAATTGACTAGTAGCCTTGTTGTAGGGGTTTATTCGGAACAGACTATGACGCTGCTGAGCTAGAACTCGCCGCACTTTTCGGCGTCATTAAGTCGGCAATGTGATGTGAGATGTATTTCCTTTTCTTATATTTAACGTTGATTAAAATAAACTGAAACTATTCAATTATTGCGCTCTATAGGAAAACTAATCTTTTTGTATGAAAAATATTTTTAAAATAAATAAATGATCACATTCTGTGCATAATTTTCATCGGAAAGATATTCGGCCATGTTCTACAAAACGAATCCGAGTAAATTTCAAATATGATATTTCAAGTTCTAAAAAATAGAAAACTACAAAGTCTGAAAAAAATCGCTATTAGTGGATTTAATTTGTCTAAAATGAGCGTTTTTAAATCGACTCGATTTACAGAACGGGCAGGATTATCAAGAACTATACTCTAAATCCGAACGGCTGGATATCAGAAGTGTTTCGAATTAGAGAGATTACTGGTACTATAAATGCATTACATCTAAATCATTGATCACCAAAAGGCCGCCCGTGGGCACTTTGTTATGCTCTTTTTTACACGTACATTCGTGCAAGCATGCAATTTGCTCTCTTTTACATTACATATGTATGTGTTTGCTTATCATTGATCTAAATCAATGATAAGCAAAGGGTAGTTTCCTAAGCATTTCTACTCGGAAACCTTTAGGTTCATTATGGATCCCTTCTTCTAAGCAACACTTCCCCCTTCCCTTCATTAATTATTAAATTTTTACCAAACAATATATTGCATATTGGACTGGACTTTGTCGTATGTCCATATTTATTTATTTTTATATACATATATATTTTTATTTATGTATTTTCCACAAAGTGAATTTGCAGAATATGGTTGCACAAATATGGGCGGGGTAACTAGACCATATGCCCAAGATGTTATTAACAGTATTTTAAAAAAATTTGTGTGAGTGACTATACACGACCTATGCCTTCACATAGGAAGTAGCAACGTGGTTGTCAACGAAATTCCACAAAAGGACGGCAAAATTATACGGTTATCCGTGGCAGATCAGTCAACCAGTGCGAGCGAGACGAAAAACTCTCGAAGGCCAAACAACACATACCTGACCGCACTTAAGAAATAATTACGATGACGCGAGAGCTGTTCTTCAACCGCGAGATGCTTAACAACTGGTGTACATATTTATAATTCATATACTAAGATATGGATAATAAATAACAATTAAAAATTTTAAAACCCCCCGAATATACATACATATATAGAAAAGACGTGATATCTTCTAAACGACTGGACCGTTTTTCTTAATAAAACATAGCTAAGAAACGTCTCAATCAAGTCACCGTTCAAACAGAAAAATCTAAATCAAAATCGGTCCAGCCATTTGGTCTCTACGTGGACTCGGACAGACACACAGATACACACTACAAACTTATAACACCCCATTTTTTGTCGGATGATAAAAAAAATAAAAATTTATTTATTATTTTAAATATGTAATTATTTATTCTTCATTTGGTGTAAACATACATAAATATTTCTTATTACAAGCATTATATTTTTTTATTTGTGATTTGAATTTATACTAAACTTTGAAAGTTGTTACTCTTTTTCATCAAATCATATACATACAATACATGAATACATATACTTTTAATTAATTTATACTAAAATTTAAACTGGCTATCTTTAGAATAAATAATATTGAATGAAGGAAAAAACTAAATTAATGTTTATTATGGCAGCAAATAATTAATTTTGGGACGTTTTTTATTTGTACATACATTTATTCATTTTATAAATTATGTATTAAACAACTTAAAAACATAGAAAAAAATTTCACAAACTGTTCAATTAAAACAGATAATATAAAATCAATCAGATGGATGCAAATATAACATTTGATAGATATCCTTAAAAATTTTAGGTAGATCTTGAATGCATACTATGGGGTCAAAACAAATAAAAATAATACACATTTTAAGTACAAACTCTTACACACAATATCCATACGGTAGATCCGAATACTATAAAATAATTTTACTTATTATAACCATGGTTATTTTTTTACAAAGTGTATACAGTGATATTTTAAAATTATCATATTTTTGATTTTTCCTATAAAACTTCAAATGTGTCCATCAATAGCCAAGTCAAAAAATCGCAAATTTACTTTTTAAGATCAGCAGAATATTAATTTATAAGGTAACAGTTATTTTTTCTTTAAGAGAAACGAGAAACTTACTTGAAAAACACTAAAGGCCATTATTACAACTTAAAGTTAGTTAAAAGTAGGATTTTATAGGACGTATGGAAAGTTTTCCATCAGTACAATTTTAGCTAAACCTAAACTGAGCGCCAAGTTAAAGGCAAATGTATCCTTCCTCGTAAGTTAAATTAAATTTATAATAATGGATAGCGTTTTATACGTCCGACAAAATCCTACTTTTAACTACATAACTTTAAGTTGTAATAATGGCCCTAATAGGAGAAATTGGTTAAAAATTAAAAAAAAATATCGTTGTATTACAATATATTTTAATAAATTTAAATAATCCTTTCGATTATTTTTAATATTTAGAAAAGGGCTCAGCCCTTAGAGAATTGGGGAACGATTAGAAACATAGTGAAAATAAATGTTGTTTGAAGAGATAGGTACAAATTTAAATTATTAAATTTTTTATTGCTAATTAAATAAAGATTGGGATAAGGAAATAGTTTATTATATGAATCAATTCATCCTTGAACAATCAAGTTATAAAAAAATTATTTTAAATAAAGATTTGGTGTGTACATGTTCGGCTTGAAGTTCGTTTTTTATATAAACTTGTAATTTTCAACACCCCTTTTTGTTTTTTCCTAAGAAAATGTTTGATAATTTGGAACATGTAATAAGACATCTCTATCTGTGTTTTAAATTTTAAATCAAACAGATTTTAGCGTAAAATTTGAGATCTTTTTATATATTTGAGAAATTTTAAATTATCTTTCATCGAATTCAGAATATGTTCATATACATATACATACATCCATGCATACATACATGCATAAATACATACATATGTACATATGTACATGGTTCGCGTTCGAGAAGTATATTACATGTATAATATTTGTATTTGTAAGAAGGCTTGGTTTGGTTGCTTGTTTCGACAAATGTGCTAAAAGTTATTGTTTTATCGTTTTTGTTATGTTATGCAATTTTCACTTTAATGAGAAATTACTAATTTTCAAATTACACCAAGAAGAGGATTAAGGACTTTTATTTAAACTATTACAATATCAGTTGTTAAATGACGCAAGGAAAATACAGTAAGATAACACATTTGAATGGTGAATAACTAACTGCTCCTTGTGCTTATTAAAAAATATTTTCATAAAATGTCCTTTATTAATAGATATTAACACTAATATTTTATAAATTATTGTATTCAACGCTGCTTTAAAAAGTATTGATAATAATATGCACTTTATAATTAACTTGTCCAACTCCTCTCCAAAAAGAATTGTTCATATTTCAAAAGAATATATTATAATTTTGGAGTTTAATCTAAAGAATGGGCAAGAAATCTGTATCAAAACAAGCTAATATGTAGTATATTACGAATTTAAAAAGTTTAAACAATTTTAAATACGCACAAGCGTATATACATACATATACATATATACATACATATGTATGTACTTAAATTTATATCTAGATAAAATAAATTAATTACTTTTTTATTTTTACATAATATTTTCCAAATACGAAATTACACGTATGTACATTAGAGAGAATAAAAAAAAAAACTGATTTTGTTACTCCTCTGAAAATAAAGCTTGATATGTTTTATGATGAATCCCAAAATATTTTTGTTCTTGCGTTGACCATCCGTGAGCTGGACCATTTTTAAAAAAGGTATTTTTTCAGTTTTTCGAATTTTTTTGTACTTTGCTCCAAGACGACATAAATAAAATTTGGTATCATCGAAAAGCGTTATTGAAGCTGCATCTAATGGTATATAAAACTTTAAACACTTGCGACCTATTAATTGAGATATTTAACTAAACGCATATTTTTGTTTCGGGTTTTCATACAAATTCTACGTATTTCTCTACCATACAAGTTGAGTCGCTTTAATGTACATATGCATGTATAATGAAAATATTTATGAAAGTAAACTTACTATTTATCCATTAATATAAATTCGTCAGAAGATTGTCTTTAGAATTTTTCATTTTTATTTGAATTGCGGTTTAAATCCGCCTGTTCTTCTTCTCCAGGTCATAAATCGGGAAATCGACTAGAATCTTCAATATAGTGTTTGGGTATTTCAAAGAGCGATGGTGAAATATTGTCACGAAATTCGAACTTCTGAAATGTTATCTTAGCTGTTACGGTGTGCAAAACAGGGATTTCAACTTTCACCGGAAAACCGGGTGGCAGTTTTAGAGCAACGAATTCTCGCAATTTGCTGATGTGTTTAAAGGGGCCAATGACTTCTAATATATTCACTAGCATGTCAACGCTAAGTGGAAATTCTTTACTCATGGCAACGGTGGCTTTTAAAGATTTATTCGATTGCTTATGGACGGGCGTACGCCCCAGAGGAGGGCATTTGCCGATATCTGCATTTATGTATTGTTCCCATGTAATGGAGGGATTAGGTGGTGGCGGAAGAGAAGATCTTCTGGTGATCTCAACTGAAGCATTTCCCGAGCTAGTATCTGTAGAATTGCCGTTACTGTTTGTGAGGCTCGACCGTCGGCCTTGTGACATGGTAGTCAACATGGCTTTATTTTTTTGTATGTCATCTTGCGATAGATGTTCCCTCCGTTTACGCTGCTTAAGTACTAGCCCATGTATGGCATACAGTTCGGATTGATATTGACCGCCTACAACTTCTTTGCGATCCTCCCGAAAAATCCAACCGGACTGAGCGCGTGCAAACTGTATACATTTGGTTGACATGTGAGCAGCTAAAATGTCACTCGACATCAAAATGTCTACTTCATCTTCGATGTCAGAGTCTTCATAGTGCAAATGTTTATAACATTGATATTCATTATCTAACACTGTAATGGAATGGTTCATGGGTTGATCGCCGCGAAATATAAAAGACGTATCACCTCTTTCCCATCGCATGTCGTTGAAGTCTACTAGCGTTGTATCCAATCGCAACGAAGACCCACATTTGTGAATACGGCAGACATCAGAGGGTAGCATGCGAGAAACTAATGGAACCCATGATGTGAAATCCCATTTTAGTTCCATATAGAAATCCTGTATCTGCTTAAGTCCTTTTATCATAGTAGATCTTCTAGACTCCAAATGAGCACGTGACTGCTGCCTCAGCTTCTTAAGCAAATTACAAATGATATCTCTATCGCCATAAGAAATGGCCTCTGCCAATACTGTCCAACCTTCATTGTTTTTAATTTTTACAGCAGCATTATGAGTCAAAAGTAAATTAATACATTCTTTACGTCCCAACATTACAGCTAAATGGAGCGGTGTGTTGCCATGTTTGTCCTTTTGGGACAAATTTTCTCCTTTCGTTTCCAGTATCGTCTTCAATGCAATGTGGTCGTTAAGAAATATGCACTTATGTAGTGGCATTTCAGCCCCACCATCCAAATCTTTTTTCGGAAATGATCCAAAACTTGACTTGGTTGGCGTAGTTGGTGCTGAATGAAATTGATCTTCTGCATCATCGTCATCATCGTCTTCTTCCACTATATATGAGGATTTCAAAACTTGTTCAATTTTTTCACTGTAATTTTCTGTTGTGGTCTTTTGGTTGTCTGCCACTACAACCGAGTTTTCCTTCATACCACCCCCAGTTATTTTCGGTATTGAACCATTAGTTTTTATTCTTTTATTTTCTTTCACTTTAGACATTTTCATTATATGTTTAGCTTTTTACTTACAAATATATAAAATAAGTTATTTCACTCTTTAAAATTCAATTATACAAAGAATCATTTGCATTTGCACTTTTATTTAATAGAAAAGTAGAAAAAATATTGAATTTTCACACAAAACATTGAACACTAAATGACAAATAGAAGAGTTTGAAAGCATAAATCGAGAGAGCGCTAAAAACATTTCTGTATGGCAATAATACAAGACAATAAATAAGAAATACTGGTGGTAAGGCAGTGGAGATAGAAATTTACCATTGATTTTAAGTTATTTTACTGCAAATTTGTTCATGAAAATTATTAAAATATACATTATACATATATATAATTTTTAAATAAAAGCAGTCCTTAGCAACGTTAACTGTAAATCATAGTTATATGTAGCATACGAAACTTACCTTTTTGAGTTGTATGCACTGGGTCCCCCTAATACTATTTTGCGGTGTTTTTTGTTTTGTTCTCATTCTGCCTTCTGTAATTATTTTTTTGACAATAACAAATGTCTGATTTTTTGTGCAACTTTTCTTAATAATGTAAATAAGTGCATAGTATATACATACATAGTCCTTGCAGATTAGATTATATATACATAATGTTTCAAAACAAGTGGTTGTTTAGTAAAATTTTAATTTAATTTAGTATACTTTCTGTGCATTTTGCAAGTTTTTATTGGTAATGTTTGGCATTGATATTTTTAAGTTTCTCTAATGTTTGGACGTAAAAGAACTGAAGAAAAAATAGTAGATAATCAAAAATAAAATTGTCATACATATGTTAGGAAACATTTTTACAATAATTGGAGCTAATTGGAATCAGCATACAATATATTTACATATGTATATATACATATAAACCTATTTCTATTTGTAGATAAGTTGGACATTTGTAAATGAATATTTACGTAGCAGGTACGTACGAATATACATACATACATACTTACTATATGTAAATGATTATGTATGTACATATTGCAAAAGTTTCAAAGAAAAATAAAGTATCAATTGCTGTTTTAAAATTATATTTCTATTTTTTATATTCATACATACATACACACACACATATATTTATATATACACTTTCTCTTTCGTCCTTTCTGTTGCAGGTTGATACAAAATGATAAATCCAAAGCAATACAATACGAAACGTATAAATATTGGTCACCTCTTAAATGATCGTATGGCATATAACAACTTTGGGACTCATATCAGAAGGCAATTGCAGGCTGCGCCTCCATTCATAAATCGTCTAGAACAATATGGGATCTTAAAAGGACACGACGGTTGTGTGAATTGCCTTGATTGGAGCACAGATGGCCGTGTGCTTGCTTCAGGCTCTGACGACTTTCAATTGCGTTTATGGGACCCATTTCGTAAAAAACCATTACAGTGTATCGATACGAAACATTTTGGGAACATATTCTCGGTAAAATTTTTACCTAAACACAATGATACGCTCATTGCTACTGCAGGTGCAGACAAAACAATTATGCTATTCGACATTAATCATCCATCTGAATCGATATACTCGTGCCGTTGTCATTTTTCTAGAGTTAAAAGATTAGCCACTGCGCCAGATTCACCTTTCGTATTTTGGTAAGTAAATTTTATGAATAAATGTATAAATAAATGTAGTCATGTATTCGTAGAAATGTACATACTTATGCTAACTTCATACTTCTTATTATGTATAAGAAAAAAACTGGCATGGGGATAGCATAAGTTGGGAAAATTGAACATGATCTTGAGAAGTTTTGCCATAAGACTACACAACTACACATTAAAAATCACGCTAAGATTTAGTGGTGGGTTACAACTACATTATGCTCCGCAGAACTCAACACTTTGTTCAATTTCTTCACTTATTCTAACTTCATGCCAGTTTTTTCTTATACATAAGTATGTATGTACATAAGCCTGATAGATTTTATGTGTTCACTATAGGCTCCGTTGGGATATGTCTTGTAAATAATTAATTGAATTGCATCCGCAATGAAAAAAATTTAAGGAAAAAATATATGAACATATTAATCATATATTTATTTATTTATTTCAATTAAAGTAATATTTAAAAAGCCCCATTTGGCCAAAATAAGAATATGTATATATTAAAGACTAATTCACAATGGTTATCTTCAGACTTAATATTAGAAAAAAAAAAAACGATATAACAATTTATTCTGTTTTTAATTCTACATGTAATTCATTTATTTTTGGTTTATGGTGCAAAAAACAAGATGGATTATTACACAAAACTATAACTCGCTTTAGTTTATACGCATTCTTTGTCAGTGATTGATTGAAATAGTTTGCAAGTTTGTAAATATTATTGAATTTTGTGGTCAAGATAAAATAAATTTTCATACGATAGCTTTGTTTATACTTATTATTAGTTATTTATCCAGTAAATTAATGTTTTAGGTCCGCAGGAGAAGATGGATCTGTTATGCAGCTGGACCATCGTGAACAACATACATGTGGTTCTTTGGAAAATCAAGTGTGCCTTATTTATCTTAGATCTGAGATAGATGAAAATGCTGAAGCCAAGTGTATAGCAGTCAATCCTACACGTACTGAATATATCGCGGTAGGAGCTAATGATCCATATGCACGTCTATATGACAGACGCATGTTGAAGTTAGTTGCTTCGGGATACCGGAATATTGAACGTAGACGTGGTTGGTAATTTAATGACAGCAAATTAAATTGAAATAAAGTCGTTATTTTTCAGATACGACAGAATCATCAATACCTAAGGATTGTGTAACCTATTTTTGCCCTGGTCATATTAGTAAGAATAACACAAAACGTATTGAACATGAGTGCCGTGCTATTACCCACCTCACGTTTAATGCCAGTGGCACTGAATTGTTGGTAAATATGGGTGCTGAACATATATACCTCTACGATCTATATAATGCTGAGCAGCCGGTATTCTTAAATTTACCAGAGTACAAAACTCTCAGTTCTACAGAAATTGTTAATGGTGGTGATGCTGAAACAACTCCCCAAGCAAACAGTCGCAGAAAGTTGCCAGAAAACATAGAAGAATGCAAAAAATTAGGAAATGAATTTTTAGAAAATGAAAAGTATTATCTCGCTGTACGTACTTATTCGGACGCTATCAGTCAAGCACCGCAGTGGCCTGTTTTGTATCTGAATCGTGCAACGGCATATATGCGGCGACTATGGTTTGGTGATGTTTACGCTGCTTTGAAAGATTGTCATACAGCATTGAAATTGGATCCTACATATGTCAAAGCTCACTTTCGTTTGGCCAGATCATTATTGGAATTAGGACGGCCGCAAGAAGCCGATGAGTGTTTAAAGGAATTGATTCGGCGTTTTCCCAATTATGGCAACAACCATGGAGTTCTAATGTTGAGCAAAGACATTAAAGAAAATAGGCAGACTACACCTCAGCAGCAACAACAGCAGTCACCTGTCGGTGATATGCTGGAACGAGGAGAAATGACTGACGATGAGTTCTATTGGCGTTGTAAGGCTAAGGATTATTCTCAACGTTTTGTTGGTCACTGCAATACGACAACAGATATTAAAGAAGCCAACTATTTTGGCTTCGATGGTCAATACGTTGTTGCCGGTTCCGATGATGGTAATTTCTTTATATGGGAACGTAAATCTGGTAACATACGTAGCATCTACAAAGCCGACAATGCTATAGTGAATTGTGTTCTCCCGCATCCAGAAGTATGTTTGATGGCTACATCAGGCATAGACCATGACATCAAAATATGGACCCCCATGCTGGATGAAGAAAAATCTCACTTTGTCGACCCAGTTGGTCGCTGCGTGGAAGATAACCAACTAAAAATGAAAGCCGATCCATTTGATATTAGTACCCGAAATGCGTTTTGTTGGAATGGATAATATTTTGAAAAGACGACTGAATAAATAAACATCTCAAAATTTTTAACATGTGAAAGAGAATAAAAAAATCTTTTCGTTTAAATGCCATTCCGGATACTTTCTTTTTAAGGTATGTTGACTTTAAAAAATATTTAAGTAAACCAAGTCTAAAACTCCTTATACATATCTTTTGAACCGGAATTGCGAATCGAACTCACTTTTATAATAGGAAAAAACAAAAAAATATTTGAACGACATACTTTTAAAATTTCTCCTATAAATTTTTTATAATTTAATTCAAATGGAAAGACTTTATCTATAGATATGGACATACATACATATATATGTGTGTACATATTTATACCTATATAATCTGCTTAAGCAAGGTAATATACATATGTATGTAGGTATTCCATTCTAATCTAAGAAAAAAATTATAAACGTACAACATTTTTATATTTTCAATCTTAATATGGAGCTATTTGGTAAATTACGTAAAATGCACTTAACCGTGTTATCGTCTTACCATTTTTATCTCTGCTATAAACTCAAATAATATCCGATTTGAATTTAATTGAAAATGATTTTTAATCCGTATACTTAATAACTAATACGCTTTCAAAATACATATGGCAGAATTTAGTTCACCTTCAAACTTTGTTCGATCATGTTGAAATACATTGGATTTGCTCTACTTTTAACGACCATAATTTTTTCAACGACATTTGGTGCGCCAGAGTTGAAAAAAAATGATCAGCGTATTGTAGGTGGTCGTGAAGTGGATATTTCAATGTATCCTCATCAGGTAACGATGAGACGTAAAGGTTCTGAATCATCTCCTTACAGGCATCATTGCGGTGGTAGTATTATTAGGGATAATGTAATTCTGACTGCTGCTCATTGCACTAATGGACGCTACCCTGAAAATTTTATGATTGTTGCTGGTACAAATAATCGTAGAGGTGGAGACGGCGCTGTAGCACTTGTTCGTAAAATTGTCATGCATGAAAATTATAATCCATACATATACGATAATGATATTGCTTTACTGTTCCTGACAATGCCGCTGCCAATAAATAATGTCACTATAGCTCCAATTGCTTTGACAACAGAATCACCAAAACATGGTGCTAAGTCCGTCATAACTGGTTGGGGTACTACGTCATCTGGCGGAATTTCATCTAATAGGTTGTTAGAAGTTGAGGTGCCGATCGTAAGTAATGAGAAGTGCGATGCTGACTACGCTGCGTATTATGGTCCCGGTCGTATTACCGACAGTATGTTGTGTGCTGGGGTTCAAGGTGTTGGTGGAAAAGATGCATGCCAAGGTGACTCGGGTGGTCCTCTCCTAGTAAATAATAAGTTAACTGGTATTGTTTCCTGGGGTATTGGCTGCGCTTTACCTCAATATCCTGGTGTCTATGCTAATGTAGCCCGTTTCACGAATTGGATAGAAGCTAAAGTTAAAGAAAATGCCTAACAAAGTATAAATAGTAAAAAATTTATCAGTAATGTGCTTTCGCATCATTTCATTATATTTTCGGGTTAGAGTCATAGATTTTGAGTTTTTTTTCTAGTTTTCGTAGGTATATCCCCAACTTTCAAAAAAGAAATACTCTCGTAATTAAATAAATAACTATGATAGTTTTATTTTTCTTGTACGAATTTATAAAAAGAGGCTCTATTTATCAAATCAAATAGTCAAAATGACATTTCGATCAATAATTTCATAGAAAAGATCGGAATATACTACACTAAAATAATCCTAAGAATTTATTTGAAAAAAAAAAAAAATTATTAAGGGCGTACCTAGCATACTGCATTTAATTTTAGCAATTATTATACAAAATTTTAACAGTATGCTCACATAATTTGTATGTTAAAATGCATAGTATGTATTTATGTATGTACATGTCGCTCCTTTATTGGGACATACGCATACCTTAAAAAATACTTTCTTGGAGTTGATAATGCATATATGTATGTATGTATGTATGTGAGTACATAAGTAGTAGTAATAATAATAAATATAATCACATAGCAGTTGACCATTAGAAGCACTAATTTATTTTAATACAATTAAAAAAATCATAAATACTACATTTTTTTTTTTTTTTTTATGCATGAATTTTTATTTATTGTATCTTCATATATGAACTAACAATAAGTATTCAAATCTTAAATCTAAAAAATATAATTAGGCCCGACCAATGTCGGACATAAGCTTAGTAGTAGTTATATATAATACATATGTAAGTAGTGATAATCAAAAGGGAAAAAAAAATAAAAGTATTTTCAAGAAGTCCCATCTGGAGTGCTGTGAATAAGAGCCATTGTGTCCCTCTTTTTTAGGCGGATGTGTCCAGTAAAGTTCAAAATATTACGGGCAAGCGGATTAGGATGTGACTCGAGTTTTGTTAAATATTTGCCAGCGTATTTTGCAATTTCTTCAGTCACTAGTGGCATATTCAAATCACGATGTATATTTGAATTTTTGATGTACCATGGAGCCGATGTTATCATGCGTAAAATTTTATTTTGCCTGCGTTGAATTTTCTCTACATTTGAAGCTGAAGCAGTGCCCCATAGTTGAATTCCGTAGCACCATATTGGCTTTAAAAGCGACTTGTATATTAAAAGTTTACAGTCTAGGCTAAGTGTTGAATTTCGACCAATCAGCCAATGTACCTGAGTTAGTTTAAGTTTCATTTGAGTTAACTTAGAATCAATGTGGTGTTTCCATGTAAGTCGTCGATCAAGGTGTATACCAAGATATTTCACATGTGAATGTTGAGAAACAACTTGATTGTTAATCCGAATGGGGGAACAAGTATCTCTTCGTAAAGTAAATGTTACTTGAACACACTTTTGTTCATTTACCTTGATTCTCCATAAGTTTAACCAAAGCTCCATCTGGCTAATGTGTTCCTGGAGTTTGCGGGATGCCTCATCAGGGTTTTCATGCATACTAAGGCAGGCTGTATCGTCGGCAAATGTAGAAGTATGGATACTACTGCTCACAGGCATATCACAAGTATAAATTAAATATAAAACTGGTCCCAGTATACTCCCCTGTGGCACACCAGATGAAATTGTTTCAGGCCTACTTGTAAAGTCTCCTTCCGCAACAGTGAACTTACGGGAAATAATGTAACTTTCCAAAAGATTTAAAATGTTTATTGGTAAGTAAGTCTTCAATTTTAAAATAAGGCCTTCATGCCACACTTTATCAAATGCCTGGGAAACGTCAATAAACAGCGCAGAACAATACTTTTTTCCCTCAAAAGTTCTTCTTATAAATTGAACTAATCTGTGAGTTTGTTCAATGGTGCTATGCTGACTTCTAAAACCAAATTGATGGTCTGGTATGCACCCACTACTAATTAGAATTGGGGACAATTTTGTTTTGAGCAGTTTTTCGAAAAGCTTTGACATTGTAGATAGTAGACTTATTGGCCTATATGACTCAGCCTTTGTTATATCTTTGCCCGGCTTTGGAATCATTTTAACCTTGCCAAGTTTCCAGTTGTGTGGATAATACTCCAGTCGTAAAATAGCATTAAATATGAATAACAGGATTCTCATTGCAATACGAGGCAAGTTCTTCAGCATCTGATTACTAATTCCATCAATACCCGGAGCTTTCTTCGGGTTGAGTTCGGCAATTATTTTTTGTAAATCACGCGTCTTAAACTTTATGTGTTGAGGGGGTAGAGCGACTATATTCGGCAAATCAGCAACACCAGTACATATATTTGGCGTAAAAACGGATTTTAAGTGCTCAGCAAATATTTTACCTTTTTCAGTATCGCTTCTTGCCCAACCTCCGGTAGATGTGCGTAGAGGTGGCTTATACTCAACGGGTGTTTTAAGCTTTCTGGCAGCGCGCCACAAGGAGTAATTAGACGCCGGTGTAACATCAAGACCCTCCAGATAATTTTTAAGAGATGCAATTTTTTCAGATGCAAGCAACTCTTGGAGTCGTTTAGTGCACTCTTTAAATCTGATTTTATTTTGTGGTGATCTGTGCTGTTGCCATTCCCTTCTAGCCCTTCTTTTTTCACGTACGAGACGTTCAATGTCTGTAGAATAAATTTTATTAAACCCAATCTGCGGATGGGAGATAGTGGCATGTTCAGCAGCCTGTTTAATATTCTCGCTGAGATTGGCAATGTTCGATTCAATATCATCGGGTGTTCTAAGCGTAATGTTTTCCGTACAATGACTGCTGAGATATTTTTTGAACCCCAGCCAATTTACACGATTGATCATCTTCACATATGGGTCAGGTAAGTTACTTCTTAATGGGCTACAAATTGTGATGATCGTCGGGGAGTGATCGGACGAGAGATCAAGAGAAGCTTGAACTTGAATTAAATCCCTAGAGATATTTTTTATGACGCCAAAATCTATAACGTCCGGAATTTTTTGTATGTCAGTAGGCCAATAAGTGGGCTCCCCACTCAAAATGACATCCAAGCCCATTTTTGAAATAGTGTTGAACAATGCTCGACCTCTGGGTGTAACAAGGCGCGAACCCCAGAACGTATGTTTCGCATTGTAGTCTCCAGCTGCTACAAAACAAGGTCCAAGAGATTTGTAGAAATCCTCATATTGATTCTCAGTGATTGAAAATCTGGGAGGGGAGTAAATTGATGATATAACGAAATTTGAACAAAAACTTTCAATGCCAATATTTGTTGCTTGTAGGTATTCTTCACAAATGTTATCAAGAACATACTGCTTGAGTCTTGACTTTATTAGAATTGCTGATCCACCGCAAGCCCTTCCTCTAGGGTCCTTTGTATCATATATAGTGTAGCCATAAATTTTAAAAAGACTTCTTAAATACTACATATCGTCACCTCAAATGCAAACGGACGTAACTACACTTTTACATTTTTTACAGGAGAAACAAAAAACGTTTCAAAATAAATAATAATAGTGTTTTTTAAAAATTTCTTCGAAACTTACTTGTAGCATCGATACTTATATGTTTTTAACAATTTATCTCCTTTTTATATATATTTAAGATTTTATGTTAGTTATGTTCTTCCCAATACAAAATAGATGCATTCGTAATTACGTCCATTTGAATTTCTTTAATAAAATCGCCATTTTTGTTTGCAGATCTTTAAATATTTGCGTGAACATGTAGCTTGATAAAATGAACCATAATCAATAAAAAACTCTATTGCGAATTTTTGTGTAGTTAGGTCCGTTTGCATTTAAGGTGACGATATGTACATATATACATACATACATACATATTACATACATATGTGTGTAATAGCTTTTTGTTTTAGAACTTTATGGCAAACTCAATGCTTAAGGAGATTACAAGCTCCGTATGTGATATATTATCTAAATTATGGGAATTTTATTTTTTATTTATGTATACATATAAACATACTAACATACATATACATATGCGTATCTGATTTACCCTCGTCTTGGTGCGGCCTACTCTCGTAACCTGAAATTACTAACCTTCGCTGGACAAAGATATCAAAAGTCCTCGAAATTCTTATAGTTTGTAAAGCACTCAAGGCAATACAAAACTATGAAAGCAATCTATGAAGAGCTATATAAAGAAATATCTGTCAAATACAATTAATCAGTATTAGTTTGCCATAATAGCAATGGAGAGGTATAACATTTTATATATATTTGCTTTAACGTTCTTTGCTTCGTTAGCTACGGCAGCACCTCGTTTGGGAGGACGCATCGTTGGGGGATATGAAGCCGATATTAGGGATATATCATTCCAAGTGTCATTACAGGGGTCGTATCACTTCTGTGGTGGATCATTAATAGCAAAACGTTATGTTTTAACTGCTGCTCATTGTACAGATGGAAAATCACCTGAAAACCCGGATTTTAAAGTACGCTTAGGTTCCAAATATGCCGACAAAGGTGGTGTACTTGTTGAACCGATTGAAATATTTCAGCATTATGCATACAATTCTGTGGATATTACTTACGACTTTTCAATCTTGAAATTGGAAGACTATGATGATTCCTCCTTGCCATTCAAAATTCGATATGCTCAATTACCTACTGAGAGTGATGTTGAGGATGGTACAGTTATGACTGTTTCTGGCTGGGGTTACACAAGAAATGTAACTGAATCCCGTGAAGTTTTGAGGGCAGTAAAAGTACCTAAAGTTAACAAGGATGTGTGTGAAGCAGCTTACAAAAAATTCAACAAGGTTACTGATGTAATGTTGTGTGCAGGTCGTGCAAAAGGCGGTAAAGATGCCTGCCAAGGTGATTCTGGCGGACCACTCTTTAGAGAAAATATTATTTGGGGCGTCGTATCCTGGGGTTACGGCTGTGCTAAACCCAATTATCCCGGTGTCTATTCTCGGGTATCAAGTGTATTGGAATGGATAAAATCAACTATAGGAGAATAAATCGAAAGGATTAATAATACAATCAATAAGTATTTAATATCAAAAGAAAATGGGTTTTTTTCTGATATAAGACATCGTATCTTATATCCTTGGCGGTTGGGTAACTCTCACGGTAATTGCAGTTGTTATGTTGATGTATTAAAGTTTGATTCGTATTCAATTGAATGTTCATTTTTATAGTCCTAAATTATGTGAAACGACTTCACTGTGCCAAGGCACATTCACAAGGTAGTAGCGGAAATTCAGCTGAGCTATTTTTTTTTTCAAATTAAAGTTCATCGGAAACTTCAAAAATTGTTTACGAAAGAGAAATTAAAAGAAAACGTTAAAAAAAATTCAATATGAAAAATATTTTATTAAAAAAAATTCTGTGAAAACAAATTTATAAATATGAAAAAACTATTAAAAAATTGTGAGAAGTGCTAAACGTTGCAAATGTTGTTAGTGGTAGCTGCCGCGGAGAAATATTTTCAAAGTTATGTGAATAATTTTTATTATTTTTATGTTAAACAAATTCTATTTTTGAAGTTTTTGATGAACTACAACCCATGTTGTTTTTTTCATTGTTGTATTTTTTCATTGTTTTTGTAATCCTGATACTACCTGGAAATGAATCTGCCTTGCACTGTGCCATATGATAAAAATAAGTTTTGCATTTTCTGAAAGAATCGATAATCTATATGTATAAAGAAGAGAATGACCGACCAGCAAAGTGTTGTTACACGCTAGTTTTGATAATTTTTTCAAGGTGACTTATCAGTGATCAACTAAACTAATTAAAAATTTACGAAAACGGTTCATAGTGCGTCGTTTTACATGCATCTCTCTTAGATACTCAAGTTTTGATTTTGTGTGTGAGTGTGTGAAAGAGAGAGAGAGAGAGAGAGAGAGTGAGAGAGAGAGAGGGGGAGGGAGGGAGGGAGGGAGGGAGAGAGAGAGAGTAATATACCTTTGGTTTACCTGTCTTTTTCTTTCTGTTTAAATCTGCCTAAAGTTAACTTTTATAACTTTTAAAAAAGGAACACAAACTATAGCAGTGATTAAAAGTTGATTGTAACTTAATATTTCAAAATATCGTGTTGCTATTTGATGTTTTTAAAATAATTGTGGTATTGTACGTACATACATACCAAAACAAAATATGTAATTCATTTTGCCAAAAAACCGACTTCAATGCAAAGATCTGATATTAGAAGTTAAGAAGTACGTGAAATATGAAATTAAATTTTAATGGACGTGCCTCCACCCATTTTTTAAACACAAGATTGTGTGTTTTGTAAAAATCGGTAAAGTAGAACCACGTAAAATAAAATATTAAATTTTAATGGGCGTGACTCCGCCAATTTTTTAAATCAAATATTTTCTCTATTTTAGAGCTCAATTTGTGTGGTAAGTTTCCTAAAAATCGGTTAAGTAGAACCGCGTGAAATGTTATAATAAAAAGACTTATTGACGACTGTTACCGCAATTAGTGAATAATTTTATAATAAGGCTCCCAAATCATTTTATTAAGAATTTGCCTTGCTTGTTTCTCATTCTTCTTGAAAAATTTGCAGGAGGATTCTTATCGTTAAGTACAAGCAAGCATAGCCTGAGCCACAGTCTGTCTAAATGTCTTTAATTTTTCATATTATTTCTCCCAAAATATTTCCTTCAGGGTTTCAATAATAGCGTCGACTTATAATAATTTAAAGTATTGTAAACTCAAATTTTTTACAGTTTCCTTGATCTTAAAATTTTCACTACACTTTCAAAATCTTTTTCACTAATTTGGCGAAAAATCATTGAATTATTCACTTTAGGAAACGATTTGATTATTGCAATCATTGATACTTATACAAAGTATTCCACCTTCTTATAATATAGTGACAGGTAAGTCATTAAGTCTGTTTCAGTCTATAATACAACTGTCAATAGTTTTGAATTAAATGCCTCGCTGATCTAATTTCAGTTTCAAAAATTTCAAAAAACAATAACAACTCATCATGTCAGAGTTTCATTGTCTGTAAAAGTGTTAATATGTACTTGTATTATAGTCTGAATTTTATGGAATTTTTATGCTACTTTTCGTATAAATTTGAACAGCTCACATTTTTATTTTGTATAAAAAAATTATGCTTGTTTATCGGTGTCGAAGGAAATCTTTCTTTCTTACAGTTACATTTGAAACAAAAATAGAATCTTATATTTTTTTTTAAATAAAATTTTTAGAATGAAAAACTTGCTTCCTTCCCTGTATTAGGGTTGAAGCAGACGATGAAAAAGTTAAACAATTCATCGTGTAAGTTTAGTCATACAATCATTCATTGTAATATATCAAAAAAGAAAAAAAAAAATAAATAAAAATGTTGATATTAAAGTTAAACAGAATTATAATAAAAATTTCTTATGTGAATGAAAATTAATTTCACTGTCACTTACGCCACAAAACTCTATATATTTATGGGAAAATCTTTCCCGACGGGGAATTCCCAAACCCTAAATGGGACCAATGGGAAGTTATACCCTCTCAGACAACAAAAAAATTTTTGCAATCGGTTATGAAGTAATACCAAGTTATGAAGTAACACACATAAAAAAAAGAGACGAATTGTTAACATCTTCCTTTTTTTGAAGTCGGTTAAAAATCAACTTATTACATATTTTCCTGTATTTAATAAAATTTAGTATTACAAAACTGTTTAATGTCTCAATTCACACAGCCCATTGAAATTTTGCACGTTGCTTATATCGCGACTTTATTTCTACAGAATTTTGCAAAAGAAACAGTTTCAGGGAAATGAAATGGAACATGTCCTAAAAACAAAAAAAAAAAAATAAGCAACATATCACAATACTTTGTAAAACTAATAAGAGGCCATATTTTAGATAGCAGCAATAAAAGCTTATGATATACATATGGTTAAATTTTCTTTAAATAAAAATTGTGCGAATATATAAAACTCTTGAGTAAAGATCTTTCAAAAATACAAAGTATGTTTAACTAATAAAGAAAAAATTAGATAATAACTATTTTTCAAAGATTAATGTATTTTTTATTATAAATTCACAATATACATATGTACATATATTTATAAACAATATTGAATTGAATTCAATAATTTTCACCGAAGAAGACATATAAAGGCTTCTCGAAATATTGTTTATAAATAAATATTGTTAACTTAAAATAAAAAGACCTCAAGTTTAATAAAATAGTTATTATATAATAATAAAAGGCCAAAGAAAAGTGTCAAAGATCATTGAGAAAGAAAATTGTTTAATTGGTTACTTTTATACACATAAACAAGATTAACTTTTCCAACCCTGGAACCGTCCTTTTAATTTTGCTGATTTTCAATACCAACATTTTTTATTTATTTATTGATACATGTTATACAAATTAAAATTTGCATAATATGGTTGCACAAATATGGGCGGAGTAACTAGATCATATGCCCAAGGTGTTATTAACAGTATTTTAAAAAAGTTTTGTAACTGACTGTACACGACCTATGCCTTCACATAGGATGTAGCAAAGTGGTTGTCAACGAAATTCCACAAAAGAACCGCAAGATTATACGGTTATCCGTGGCAGATCAGTCAACCAGTGCGAGCGAGATGCAAAAAACTCGAAGGCCAATCAACACACACAAGCCGGACCGCACTAGAAATAATTACGATGACGCGAGAGATGTTGTTCAACCTAGAGCTGCTTAACGACTGTTCAATACCAATATACTTAGAACCAATTCTAACACATCAGTCCAGGTCCTTAGTTTTTCTGTGGTTTCGGGAAACCGATTTCACGTATAAATACACGGATGTCACTTATTCGATTTCCCTGTTCATAAGCACTCAGAATATGTACATACCTATGTACATGTATAGTTTATGGAGTCCCATATGTGTAAATATTGTGGAAATTACACACGGAATGACAAATGCAGGCATTGGCTGAGCTAAAAATTTTTCCCTGGGAGGGAGGGATGGGTATTACACCTGTTGATTTACATCAGTAATATTAAAATATATAATTACAGGCAATTTTTAATAAATCTTAAGGGGGGGGGTGGGCAAACTCAATTCTTGGGGGCCTTTCTACGCCTATGAATGAAGATGAATGAAGGATATAATAAAGCTAAGTATAAAATTAAGTTGGGAAAAACACAATAAAATTTAGAACATAATTATAAAATATTAGATGATTAAAATCAAAAGTGCTGAAACGGAAATCAACCAAAATGTGCTTTTGTGAAATTAAAATACAATGAGTCAAGATCAATTAAAAATAAAAAGAAAATGGTTAAGGTGTTTTTAATTATTGTTTTATTACATATACGAGTATGTACATACATATAAATTAAGGTTACACTATACATGTACATATCGTCACCTTAAAGACCTAATAACCTATCTGCAAAAATTTCCAAATTGAGTTTTTTTTTACGGATTATTATTCCCTATGTCATAACGCATATGTGTGCAAAATTCTGAACATCTAATAGGTATTACAAATGACCAAGTTATTCCCGTTTTTGTACCTAGAGGACCGTTACGCACTAAAAAAAGACAAAAATAAATCATCAAAAATTGCGACAAAAGTTTTTGTTGCATAGTGTAATTTAAACAAACATTAAGAACTTGTTTTTGCTTAAACCTGTAAAAAAAACTATAACTGTTATTATTTAATGTATACATATGTATATAATATTCATATGTATAAAGAAATTGTTATTTATTCATACTAATTAGTACTGCTGATAGGTTATTTGGTTTCAGATTTTTACAATTCCAAATAAACTAAGTGACATAACATAAGCTGTGTTTAGAAAACAAAATTTCAATATATATCTCAACCGATATACATATATTTCTGATTTCATTTTAATCAAAATATGTAATTTTCGTTTCAATTGTAAACTTTTGAAAACAGCAGATAGGTTATTTTGTCCTTAAGGTGACGATATACGGGTATGCATATGCATGTATTATAAATTAGCTACTTCGTTTTCAATCCACTCTTTGAAATAGACCAAATTAGTGTATACACCGGGGAAATTTACATTTGTACAACCGTAACCCCATGATATTAAACCTACTGCCTTGTTTTCATAAACTAAAGGACCCCCGGCATCACCCAAACAAGCATCTGTATCACTTCCAGCTGCACATAACATTGCCTGTGATATACGATTTTCCCCATATGACCGTTTGCAATACGAATCATCTACAGTTCTGACATGAGCGATTTGTAAAATTTCTGAAAAGTTACTTTGTACTGCCGAATCTGTAAGACCCCAACCAGCTATAGTAGCTAACCTGCCCACTGGAGGCATATGCGATGTTAAACTGATGGGAGCGATAATTTTTCGAAAGTTCTCCGTTAACTCAAATGATAATATTAGTAAGGCCAAATCGTTGTCGGTGAACCATATATTGTATTCTGGATGTATTATGTATTTCTCTACCAGATATAGATAACCATCGCCTTGTGTGCGATGACTCGATCCGGCCTTAACATGTAAATGTCCAGCGTTTAAGCCAATCAAGCATGTGCCTGTTGTAAGTATTACCTTTGTAGAGTAAATTGTTCCCGAGCAGCGATGTTCAAACGGAGTGCTACTATTTTTCTTATAACGTATTGAAACCAGATGTGGTGCGTTATAAATTTCAGTAGATATTCCTCCAATAACTCGGGTTTCAGTTAGAACTGATACTATCGAAGTTATTTTTAAAGTCTACCGAATAATGCGCGACATAATAACTAACGTACACCAAAGGTTTTGAAGTCTGTTTCAAACTAAAAAAAAAAATAATTGTAATAACTAAATTTATTATCTTAAAAATACATTATCTAAATTGTGTATTTTGCAGAACCATGATTTCCGTTGTCCAACTTCCCCTTATCTATTCAAGATAGTTCCATAATTTTTATTAGGTATGTACATACATACATACCTACATATGTATGTATATAAATATACCTGAATGACGAGTTTTTTGTGTATAAATCTATTTTAAAAGAAGCTAATCATAAATTAAAAAATATATCTTGTCGGATCGATGTTTTAAATTCATTATGTCAGCAATACAAACGATTTAGTAACAAATTAAAATTTACGTATCTATACATTCATAGTGGGTTTTCCTTTTATCAGCAATATTGATAGTGGTAGCTTTGAGCCAATAAATAAATCATTATGAGTTAGTTTTCTTGTAAGATTATCTAAATTCTTGGAGATAACGATAAGTGTATAGTCAATTTAGTAAATAAAATGACAGTTTCTCATTTCATATTATTTTATCTACCCACAACATTTTTAGCCGCATATGAATTTATTTATTATTAACAAAAATCAAAAGACTACTTAAGAACTATATACTCTAAAATTTATATGTATATGTTTTGGTTTTTTCTTGTAAAATTTGAATGTAACGTACGATTTTTTTGATTTTATATGACGATATGTATGTACATACTTATGTACATTAAAGTGAGCGAGTATTTTTTGCTAAACTTATAAAGTACTAGGTATACTATATTTTGCTGTTTCCGTTTCCGTTTCCGTTTCCGAAGTCTGTTTCAAAACTGTGATCTCTAGGATAAGGATAAAAACTATCTTAAAATGATTTCAACTATTTTAATCCATGGACTTGTTTCGTTATTGGCCAGTGATGCCAATTTAGTCATTTTCTGGCTAAATTTAGCAATTTTTCATTCCATTTAGCCGGAAGAAAAGTAAGTTTAGCTATTATGCAGGGTATACACGATACTTAATTCCGTACTTAGCGTAGTATGAGTTGTAGTACGGGTTTTCAGATACACGTTACTACAAATCATACTAATATGTACATTTGAAAGAAAATTTTTAAGACAACACACATGCGGATAAATGAATAATGTGGTGGATTTATTAATAATAAGTTAACTGCAGTTGAAAAGAATAAAAAAATAATGCAAATGTTTTTTTTTTAAATTAAAATGTCCGCTACATAAAGCTAATTTTAAAATTGAGCCGCAGAAACACTGCGTTTTCTAAATCAGCTCCTCATAAAACAAATTTTGCTGTATAACATCATGATACACAATACTTATTATCGTACTTAGCGAAGCTCCGCCCACAAAAATCAAAAATGTTTGATTTTCATAATACAAACTATACTTCATAAGTACGACAGCATGATACAGGTTGCTAATTTCATACTTGTACGATTTATCGTACGATTTGTAGTATCGTGTATACTCGCCATTACATAGCTATTTTTTAAGCCATTTTTATTAACCCCCGACCAAAAAAAGGAGTGCTATAAGTTTATATTGTGTGTCTGTGTATCTGTGTGTCTGTCCGTGTCCACGTACAGCCCAAACGGCTGGACGGATTTTGATTTAGTTTTCTCGGTTTGAAAGGTGACTTGATCGAGATGGTTCTTAACCATGTTTGAAGAAAATCGGTCCAGCCGTTTAGAAGATGTCACATCTTTTCTAGATAATTCGGGGGGTTTTAAAATTTTTAATTTTTGTTATTTTAATCTAGTTATTTTTCCAAACATGAAATTTGTTTGTGATTTTTCAAAACCAAAAAACAACAGAGTATGTAATATGTTATTGTTTTTTTTTGTTGCAGCAACTTTTTATTTTTGTGTGAAAAAGATATAGAGAGAAATACAAAATGTATGTATGTATGTATTTTTATTTCAAAACTCCCACAGATATCCAAGAATTGCTGCAACAAAATAGAGAGAAATACAAAATGTATGTATGTATGTATTTTTATTTCAAAACTCTCACAGATATCCAAGAATTGCTGCAACAAAAATTGCAAGTCTAAAAGAGCTTATACGATTATGAAAGAGATGGCTAAATTGGTAACAATAAGATTTGCTACTCCGTTCTTATAATCGTTACAAATGTTGTTATAAGTTGTCGGGTCTAGTTGGTGGTTTATGATATCAATAAAACAAGGGTCATTTTCGTTTTACACGAGTGAAAATAAAATATAGATTAAAGTTTAAATGAAAGTTTAAAAAATAGAAAATGAACAAAAAGTATAAAAAAAATTTCGCAAGGAATGGATTAGTAACGATTCGATGGGCCTTAGCCATTTTGTTTGTCTACATTTAGCCATTATTGGTGAAGGAATTCTGGCATCACGTGTTATCGGCTTTCAGTTGTGTATATTTGTGTATTTTTTTAAAGAATCGCAAGCGCAATATTTTTTTCTTTATCAGGACTATACATATACACATATACATATGTATATAAACATATATATTATACATACATATGTATATACCCAGCTAGCATTTGGGTGATCATTTTTGGCAGAAATCTCTTATATGATTCTCCACAGATCGCTTTTGATGATTAGAAAGTGATTTATCACTTGGGCGATTGAAAGAAGATTCAATTATGATTCATCTACATGATCAAATAATGATTTCTTGAAAATTGAGGAACAACATGCAAAGAAACCGCAAAAAGGTGATTTAAGGGATTTAATATGAAAATTGCTCAAAAATAATCAGCAAATCGTATTTATTTTTTATTTATATTTTTTTTATTTATTTTATTTTTCCCGTCAAGCTGATTCGGAAAAGATTGGATTATGATACAAAATGCTAGCTGGGTATAACGTTACCTAAATATAGAAAGGGCCTAAGTCATTATTTTTTAAAATCGATATTTTTAATTTTTTCGATACATTAGATGTTCTTTGATCGAAATATAAAAAAACTCGATTTCAAAAAATAATAGTTAGGGCCTTTCTATATTAAGGTAACGTTATACATATGTACATGCGAGTCTATAGTAGTCGCCAACAGAATTAATTATATTAATTTATGTACATATTCCATTACCGATTAGTATTTGCTTAGACTTTCATTATTGCGGCTGGAAAACGAAAAATAAAATTAAACTATATTAAATGGAAGAAAGTTGCATACTCCTTCTTGTCGGCACTTTATTCGCTTTAGTTGCTGCTGATCCTGCAGGTCGCATAATTGGTGGGAACATTGTCGATATTATTAAACATCCCTACCTGATATCAATACGCACTAGATCAGCAGTGAATGAAACATATCGTCATAAGTGCGGTGGAGCTATATATAATGAACGTGTTATCGTTACTGCCGCACAATGTTTAATAAACATTAGAGATGATGAAAATATGATGATTGTTGCTGGTGCCAATTCTCGTACAGGCTTGGATGGTATGCTATATCCAGTATTAAAATGGTTTTCACACTTCAATTATTCTTCGTGGACGGTTGACTACGACATCGGTGTGATAATTATTGATTATGTTTTTGATTTCGCAAACAGGAAGGTAGATTCTATTTCCATCGCGGATTCACGGCCCATTGACGGTAAAGTGGCTACAGTTGCGGGCTGGGGATATCGAGAAGAGTTTGGTCCATCTTCTTCGAATCTTGAAGAAGTTGAAGTACCGATTGTAAGCTCAGAAGATTGTACAAAGTCGTACGGTGTTGGGGAAATTACTGAGCGTATGATATGCGCTGGATATTTGAAGAGTGGCGCTAAAGATTCTTGTCAAGGTGACACTGGTGGTCCTTTGGTAGTAGATAATTATTTAGTTGGCTTAGTATCATGGGGTCGTGGTTGCGGTAGGCCCGGTTATCCTACAGTTTATACTTATGTTAGTGCCTTAAAACAATGGATTGATGAAACTATTGCTGTTTATGCTTAATATCGATCGTTTCATTGAGTTTTATTTCTTTTATAATATAAAAATATAATTAGCAAGCTACAACATGTACATTTATATGTATGTACATAACTATTAAAACTAATTTTTTGAGATATGACTATGTGCAATAAATTGGCGATATGAATAGCCCAATTCTCAATATTGTACATTTAAGATTGCAAATTTATGCAATTGTAAAAATTTCACATCCATTGTGAACATCGTTTTCTGGTTTAGCTCTCACACTAGTTTGTGGTTTCATTTTCATTTCGTTTCGAAAAAGTAGAAATCAGAAATTTATTTTTATTTCTGCTCGACAAAATAAAAATCAGATAAATATTACAATTATTTTTGCTCGAAAAAATAAAAATCAGCGAAAAATAAAAATTATTTCTGCTCAAAAATATACAAATCAAAGGAATATACCTTATAATAAAATATATGTACTTTTGATATATTTTATCAAATTATATGACCCCAAACTTATTTACTTTTATTATTCGTATCAATATGACATCTGATTTAGATAAGCTATCAATAAATATAGTACATATATTTTATGTACATTGTACATACATACATATGTACATAAATAAAATTAAACGATATTAAAATTTACTCGAAACCTTCATAAGTTTTTTATACTTTTTTTAATTAGCTAACTATGTTATACATACATATACATATGTATATGTATGTATATGTTCATATGTATATGTACGTATGTATGTATGTATGTATGCCAGGCAAAGGCAAACTAACTGTCTGTGTAAAACGTTGACGATGGAATCGTCATAAAGTTTTTCGCCTACTTTTGTAATTTTCAGCACACTTTTAATAACTCGTATATAAAGCTGTACATACATACATATGTACTGTACATACATATATATGTACATTGTACATACATATGTATTTTAATTACTCTTATTAAGAAACAGGTAAATAAGTTTATCATTTTTTAACAAATTTAACATATTTAAGCCCGTTACGTCTCTATTTTACAAATTTGTTATGAATTTACATATCCTCGGTTGGTTTCTGGTTTGCGGCACAATATATTCAAAATACATTATGTCTGCAGCAAACCAGAAAAAAAATAAATATTATGCACATGTGTATATATACATATATCTAGCCTTATTTTCGATATCTTAAGTGATATGTTATCGACATTTTTAATGGAAATTAAAATTTTATGGGCCACTCATAGTTAAGAATTATCACGATGCCAAAATTGTTGCTAACTTTTAAGATACGGCCTATACAATTTTATTCTAAAAGACAATTTACGTACAAAAACTTATTTGAATATTTACAAAAAAACCGTCTGAAAAATTTAATTTTTGTCGGTTACGATTAAATCGAAAATAAGACTCGATAAGTATGTATGTACGTTTACTAAAAGAAACAATTAAATCAAGAAAGTTAACCATTAATTAATTTATTTGTGATTATAAATATTGGAAACAATCCAATTTCTTAAAACTGCAACATTGGTGTATACACCAAAGTAATTTGGCCGACCACATCCAAGACCATATGAAATGATGCCAAGCAGTTCCCCATCTCTTACCAATGGACCCCCAGAATCATCTTTGCAAGCATCTTTACCGCCTCCATTGACACCGGCGCATAACATTGTCTCAGTTACCTTGTTGATGTCATTGTACTGTTTTTGACAAGTAGATCTATCCATAATTTGAACAGAAACATGTTGTAAAATAGAGGCATTTGGACTTTGTTCTGTCAATGCACCCCATCCTGTAATAACAGCAAATACTCCAGTTCTAGGAGCTTCAGATGCTAGTCGAATAGGTCTGGAAACTGCACTGAATGGAATATCGGAAACCAAAAAGATTAAGGCAACATCATTGTCAAAATTTGAGGAGTTATAATTCTCGTTCTGTAGAATACGTGTAGCAGGAATAATGTTTTTGATACCACCAATAACAGAAGTACCATATTGTACGCTGTAGTAGCTGGCTTTAAGATAAGGATATATACAATGAGCAGCAGTAATTACTATGCGTTCCGTAATAATACTACCACCACATTTATGAAAGTTAAAAATACGCACAGACACCTGATATGGATAACTTTCAATGACAGCATCTTCACCACCTACAATGCGGCCACCGGATTCTAGAAAACGCGGCATAATAACGCTACCATTAACAAAGATGTTTGTAACAACCAATAACACTATTAATTTTATATACATTATGACTTTTATAGAACCACCAGAAAGTCTGTTGATGCTCTGAAAAAAACTCTTCAATTTATAGCAAATGGTTTGAATTTGTTAATTCGTTTATTATCCTAATTTATTTGAAGGTCACCAAAAATTCTAAATATGACGAAATTAAATGCAAATTATTTCCTTATCTTATGAATTCTCGTTTTTGGTGTGTTATGGTGTCATAAGCGTAGAAAGGCTGTTGCTGGGGTGATATTGCCCCCTTAGTATTACTTTTATTATTAATGAAAGTGTGGTAACTGTCGCCAACAATGTATGTACCTATCGATGGTATCAAGTTGAAAGGCCCTAATTCGTGTTTTTTATGAAATTGAGTTTTTCAGTGATTCCAATACATTTAACATAAATACACCTTCTCACAAAAATATACATATATATTGCAATAGTGTAAAAAATAACGTTTTTACAAGCAGTTTTACAAAAAAATTACATTGTGAATATTACAGTTTCTATTATGTGTTACCTTCTCCTGTAAAGTTACAATTATTTGAGTTAGGGCCTTTCTACTTGAGACTATCGTTATGCACACATGGTGTTTATTTTTTTTAAGGAGAGCGGGGAAATAATTTTCTAAAATAATGCGCCAATGTATGGCCAAAGAAAGTAAATATTGCAAAGCAATAAATTTATATATAAATTTTTAAGGTTTTAGCAATCAACAAAAAAACTCACCTGTAATTTCATATGCATATTTACTTATGTACGTATGTATGTATGTATGTATGTATGTATGTATGTGTGTATGTAAATACATATGTACTTATGTACATATATAGTACCACGAGGTTTTGAAAAGCAGAATACCACTTTCAACATCACATAACTATGGCGAAAAGAATGGGGCGTAAGGTAAATAGAGTGCAAACTCCAATCATTTCCTGCCATAAGATGCTCATATTATACCCAAAAGGAATAAAGCTTGAGGTAAGCTTTATCAATAAATATGTTTCCAATAGACCTTTCATTGCATAAATTTTGAAATGTACAATCTGTTATGAAATCGAATTTTAACTAACGATTCCACTTGCAAAGCAAAAACGAGCACATTTTAGTGACACCTATATTTTAAAAACCTTACAGTGCTATAGAGCTGCCATCTACACGTTAGCTGTTCGAGAACTTCTTATGCAAAGTCTTGAGAGAACGGAAAAACAACTGCGGTGGCAGTATGTGTACTTTCACAGTACATACTTTCTTATACTTGGAAAGTCGTTATGTTGCCCATTCATTGTGTATACTTAATTTTTTGGGTATAGTGAATATTTGGCAAAGATTATTTATTAAAAAAATTCCGGAAAAAAACTAATATTTGTTAGCGCCATCTATAGGTGACAATTCCTTAATTTACCTGTGGCCGCATTTCGCAACGCCTAATTTTGAAGTGTTCACAAATTTCAGTGCTCACTTTCGATTTGTGCGTCCGCAACAGTGAGAATAAATTATTTGACAGTTATAGTGATCGCTAAAGCCAACATTTTTAGAATAGAAAAAGTGCAGTGAATTGTGTATGTTGAAATTTGTGATTATTTCAAAATTCATCACTGCGGAATCCAGCCCCTGTTAATAGTTATGACATGACTTTTTAGAAAATGCGACTCTACTCCAATGACTTGTTGTATTTTGAATATTCATAAGCTGTAGTGTACCGGGCATACAACTTTAACAAAAAATTCTCTTAGTGTATTTCTATTTTTTGTATTCGTTATCGAGTCTCTAGTAGTACAACTGTAGTGCTCTCTTTTAGTTATTCCACCTCATATAACTATCTCCTTCTAGCCAATTGTTTTTCTCGTGTTAGGAGTAAACTTGAAAGAAATTTGTAGAATTTTCATCATTAGTTGAAAAAAACGCAGAAAAGCCAGAAGCAGAAAAACATACCACATTATTGAATTTTCAATTATTCAGAAAATTGTGCAAGAAGTGTTATTGAAATTATTTTCTTTTTATTTGCAAGCTTGTTATAGAAATTTTGCGAGAAAATAAATCAAAATGTCTTTATTTGGCTCATTAATGGGAGACTTTGATGATGATATTTTTGGGTAAGTTGGAATAAAATGGAAGAGGTATTCAAAGGTGATTGAAAAAATGTGTGTATGTATGTATGGAAATGTGTATATGCATATGCAAAATGTTTTCATAAGTTGCTATTTGGGGCGTGTAAATCTTTTCTTAATTATAAGAAAGTCTTAAATTTATTTTTATAATTTCCATTGGGGAAAATTCTTGGGTTGTAAAGGTTAAACCGTTGTGATAATATGCCTGCCAGAAACTTGAAGTAAGACCCACACCAGTGACCTGCGCCGAGCAATTTTGTCGGCGGCGGCGGCTCATGAGAAATTCTTCGGCGGCGGCTGAAAATCGGCTGGAATTTGGCTGAGTCGGCTTCACTATCTTTACAATTGTGTCAGAGTAAATTCATATTAAAAGTGTGAATTTATTAGTGAAAAAACCAAAAACCATCACTTGAAATATAAAAAAAATCATCAATCGGCGGCTAATCTTAGCCGATTTTGAGCCGAGAAAAAATCGGCGGCGGCGGCTGATGCAAAGCCCTCGGCGGCTCGGCTCAGCCGGCTGTCAACCGGTCGGCGCAGGTCTTTGACCCACACTGCCCTTCGTATTTGGATAGTGTTATGAAAAATCAATAATCGGATTTTTTATACATATATACATACATACTACATACATTTGTATGTATGTACATACATTTGTATGTATGTACATACATACCAAGAGGGGAAAACACGACAGTTTAGAAAATTCAGGAAATTTAATTCAATTGTACTACATACTTTCGATCGTGTTAATTAGTTTGTCATATTTTCCAAGTTTTTAGTATAGATGTTTGTTCTTGATTAGATTTTCCAGGTACATGTACTTAATTATAAGTACATAAATTAAATTACATAGTTCCTTTCTTTTAAAAATCGATTATTTAATATTTTTGCCATTATTTCCAGAAACCAAATGAATGCTATGAATATGCAGATGCGCTCCATGAATCGTTTGATGAACTCATTTATGCCTGATCCTTTCAATATGTTGACTAACTTTGATGGCGGCTTTCAACAAAATGCTCTAATGGAACGCCAGAATCCCCATCAAATGGGATTATTTGGTTTTCCAGCTATGCCCAACATGAATCGATTATTGAGTGCAGGTAAGCATAGATATAATGAAATATGAAAAAACTTATTACTATCTAGAAAAACGTTTCTATGTGAATAAAGTCATTGATAAGGCATTGCACACATTCCTTTTGCTAAATAGTTTTGATTTCGTAAAAATGTAAGAAGAAAATCATTCAAAATAAAAGTGAAGAGAAAACTATGTAAATCAACAATTTCTTTTGCTTCCGCTATGGTACGAAGAAAACTAAACTAAGTTCATAAAAATTAATTTTGAATCGTCAAATCAGAGAACATGTTTTGTATTAACTATGTACATACATATATACATACATCTTTGCTTTAGATATTGGCAACAACAGCGGCGCTGCATTTTGTTCAAGTTCGGTAATTACAATGTCCTCAGGTCCTGATGGTAGACCTCAAATCTATCAAGCTACTAGCAGCACAAAAACTGGACCAGGTGGAATTCGTGAAACTCGTCGCACTGTACAGGATTCTGTGAATGGTGTTAAAAAAATGGCAATTGGTCATCACATTGGCGAGCGTGCTCACATTATTGAGAAAGAACAAGATTTACGTTCGGGCCAATTGGAAGAACATCAAGAATTTATTAATCTAGAGGAAGACGAGGCCGAAGACTTTGATAGGGAGTTTACCACAAAAGCGCGTAATGTGAGCGGACGTGGAGGGGCCAGGGCTATATGTGGAGTACCAACAGCACCACCACAACAGGCACTAACCATAGAAGAAATTGATGATGACGAGGACGAGGACGTTATTGAAACGGTTCCTCATATCCAAAAACCATCATCATCATCTTCACAACATCGTAGACAGCCAGCTCCTCCTCAACCTTCATCATCATCCCAAACTCTTCAAAATAGGTGAGTAAGAAACGTGTTAAAAATGCTCGTATTTACAAATTGTATATATACATACATGTAAATTCATTTTCATTAGTTTGCTAATTTTTTGTATATCAAGTCCTTAATGAGTACAACATATTTATTAGTATGGAATTAAACAAATGCTTTGCTCAAGCTAAAATTAAAAGTAATTGAAATTTAAAGGATCTATAGGCAAAATGCAAAATGATAATTTAAAAGTAACTTTGAAATATTTTGTCTACAGAATCCATTTTAATATACAAACGTACCGTTTTTTTTCTACAATAAGTTTTTGTTTTTACTTAAAGGAATAAATTTTGAATATTTGGTCTTTTGCAGATACAATCATTATTAATATAAAAAAATTAAACTTTCTTAAAGCAAATGAAAGCGTATAAGCAAATAAAAACACAACACTCCCAGCTACTAGCGATCTCTTCTAAATAATATCTCTTATCCAAATGCGCTATAGTTAAGAATACTAATGAAATACTTACGAACAAACCTAACAACATCCAAAAATACTAAATAAAAATTAAAATACTAAATCAATATCCAAAAACTCAGAGGTAGGCCGAAAAAATATTTAAAATTTATAGCTTTTCGTTTGAATCATTTATGAAAGATATTTTGTTTTAGCTTTTCTTTTGATTTAAAAAATTAACCACTAAACCCATTATTATCAATACATAGATATATTTCTTACATGCTTCCATGTACATACATTTGCAATCATTTATTCATTAATTAACTCATTTCAACTTTCAACCATTATTTTTTCAAAAATCCCGGATACAACAAAATTAAATTCAGATCATGTAAAATCTATATACCTTTATCAAATGAAATCTGATTGAAACAAATCAATATTTTTCTCTAAAATTCATCATTCAGCTACTCTTCTAAATTGACTTCATCTACTTGTTCATCGGCTACCGAAAAGTCGCCGTCGTCTTCTACGTCCAGAAATAGTATAAATGCCAAAACTTCAGTAACTACTTCGTCATCGTTATCAACATCATTGACAACAACGCCACCCAGTAACATCGACGATCAATATCTATCGACAACTTCAAGACGTCCTACGTATCGCGGCAATCATCATTTGACAGGAGTGTCAACACGTAGACCCCTGCGAACTCCGCCATCTTCACCGTTAGCCACAACACCAACACTCCACATTCATAGTACAACATCTACGCCAAGGTTTGTGTGTTTACCTTAACAAACAAATACAATTATCAAAAACAGAATTTACCAACATTTAAAATTGTGTTTACGCTTAAACTGAACATTTTAAATCAAAAGAACTCTGCGTTAAAGCTAAAAGTTTAGAAAAAGCGGAAATATTTCATTCGTGGTTTCGAATTTCGAATGCCATATTTCTTATTCATCATTAGTATATGTGTGTTGAGACCAGCAATGACAATTTGATTTGGTTAAGACATTCTTTTGACTTTATTTATTTTTAACAACACCAACAACAACAAGCTTTGTGCGTCCGCCTTACTAAAGCTTAACAATTAATTTTCCATCTAAATCTTTTAAACAAAAAAAAAAAAATCCAATCATTTAACATCACTTAGAAATAAATTAAAATGTCATTAAGAAAGAGCCAAATAACGATATGTAATGAGAAGAATGTGAAATGCGATATAGCGCAGCAGAAACCCAAAACAAAGCAATACAAATCAACACATTCTCCTCAATACATTTTAATATCATCGCAAATTGTTATATTACGAGTTTATCTGCACAAATATCTGGCACAGCTAATATACAACCGACGTGTAGTCGATTTTTCTCTTTTCTCATCTACTGAAAAATTTAAAGCAACAACGTAACTGACTACTGGGTCTACATCAACAAATTCCTACTTTGGTTTGATTGTCATAAACGTTTTTGTTTTTCTTATTTAATCCTTAATCCTTAATTAGACGTGACATAGCCATAATGCCATAGCCATAACCAACCAAAATTAAATTGGTTTCTATGGTGAGAGTTATGGCGAGTCTCTCTCACTCTCACCATAGAATTGAATTTTGGTTTGGTTATGGCTATGTCACGTCTAATTTAAGCTTTAGGCTTTAAATAAGTTACAATCTCTGTAATACGTATTGGATCATTTAATTTGTATGTAGTACAAAAAAATCAGTTATGTGATGGAAAACGATTTTAATAACGAATCGATGTAAAATGGAAAACATTCGATTTCCATCACGTATCTGTACGTTGTAAGACCGAAAATATGACCTGGTCGCGATGAAATTAAAATACGAATATGATGACGGCGACTGAGGGTGGTGGTAGCTTCAACACAGAAAAAAATTAAACAGAAAACTCCAATATTAAGCCTTTTAATACTATGTATTTCATTTTTATAAAATTTCATCAATTAAAAAAAGTAAAAAAACCTTCATTTAATTAGAGATCGGCAGTTTTAGAACTTGTGCATATACATACATATCGCACCTTATCAACAAGAGGGTATTAACTCAAAATTTTAAAATGTTCAGTAGAGACGAAAAACTGTTTGTGGTTAGATTACAAGAGAATTTGAAAATCCGAATCCATAGTAGTAATTAAATTCCACTTGAAAATATACATATTTGCATTGTTTTTATTTCAAAATGTTGGAATTCTTGAGAAAAAAATCTATGTTTTGAGTTAATACAATTTTTCTGAATTTTCTCGATATTTTTTTTTGTATTATATTGAGTTATGACGCTTTAGTTGAAATTTAAATAAAGTTTCAAAATATATATTTCAACAAAACAGTATCAACTCAAAATACAACAAAATTTAAATAAAACAATTGGATTATTTTTAACTTGAATAAAGGCTCAAATCAAAATAATACCTTTTTTATGAAAATATAAGATACATTTCTGTGTCCACTTTTGTACTAACTCAAAATAATACCTTTTTGATTATATAAAGTAGTCACTACACTATCACAAAAATGGTCTCAAATGTGGTTTTCGAGGTGAAAGAGTAATCGGAATACGTTGAAATTTTTACAGTAGAAGATATTGATGTTGTTAGTTGACTTCTTGCAAAAAGTGAAATTTGAAAAATTTTTAGTTAATACCCTCTTGTTGATAAGGTGCGATATGTATGTAGTATGTATGTGCCCATACTTATGAAAGTGGTCTGTCATTTATTTGTTGTTAGAAAAATTCAAAAAAATATTTTTATATTAAACATTTTAATTTAGAGTTGTAATAGTCTCGACTAATATAAATTTATTTAACATTTATTAAATATTTATTGAATTTTTTTTTTTAATATTTCGAAGTAAAAATGCATAGTTCCTTTATACCACTTTCATAATTATAGACACATATCGCACACTAAATCATAAAAAGTTACAAAAAACTGTACACATACATATGTACATACATTACAACGGTATTATGAGGGCAATCATGAATAAAATTCCGCGAGAAAATTTTCCCGCGGAATTATTTCAAACAATAGCAAGTAATAAGGAAAACAAGAAATCTCTAATTGGAAAAGGGAAAAATTTCTCCTGGAATTTTATTCATAATCGCCCTGTATATATTCAGGGCAAGCATTAATAAAATTTTTCCCGTTTCCAATTAGTTTCTTTTTGTTTTTTCTACTGCTAAATTGTTTGCCCTCATTTTTCAAGAATACTGTTTTGGAAAAAAAATTTTTCTTGTCGATATGAACTGATTTATGAAAAAACAACACCATTTTGATAATTTTTAGTTGTGATTCTTTTTGATTAGTGTGCAATACATGTAGTTTGGTTTATGAAAGCTATTCTTAAATTCAAAAATATTTTAAAAGATTTTGCAGTTTATTGAAAAGTTTCAAATTTAAACTCTTACGTCATCCTTAAAAATGATTCCTATATCGTGCCATTACCGCCAAAAAGCTTACGCGTCATAATTTTTAAACTTCATTTTTGACGATCATAAATTATAAATTTTCGAAAAAAAGAAAGTTAAAAAAATATGTTGTCGGTTAAACTTTTTTGGCGGTTGGGTCTCGGTATGTTGTAGTATACATATCTCGTAATAAGTGATCGAAATTGCAAAAAAAATCATATTTTACTGACCTCATTCTTATTTGACTTTCCTCCATCATTAAAAGGTAAATGTGTAAATTCGGTCTCGCACAAATTTAATTCGAAAATCAAAATCATATATAAGAATCAGTATAAAGTAATTAAGAAAATGAATCGTTGACCGTAGTCTCTAGTTAATATGTTGTTCTTTCTTAATATCAAATTAAAATATAACACCCTGCCCCAGCTTTGTAAATGGTGTGGTTGTTTAAACTCTGTGATTATTAAAGATTTCAATGAACTAAAGCTGACTAAAATATATTTATCAAGTAACAAAATTTCATGTATTTTTAGATTCATTTGTGTATTTCGTCAATGTTTCACTGTAAAATCAATTTTCACGTAACGTCATCGCATCTTACCTCGTACATTATTTTATATTCTTTTACAAACCCTTTAAATATTATTTATTTTTTTCTTATTAACGTGTATTAATTTATATTAATAAATATTATTTATTGGTAAATACAAAAAAGGAGAGAAATTAATGAATTTATTTTTGGATTTACAGCGTTCATCCACATCCTTATAATTCATCGGCTGCCAGACGCTCGCATCATCACCACCACCACCACCACAATCAGCATCGTCCTAAACAACACGCAGCAAAGCACCATGCACCAGCAGCGTCCTCGGCTAATACCCATAATGAAACAACTGCTGCAACATCGGCACAACCGAAGGTGGAAGAAAATCAATCCAAGTAAATGTGAAGATCTTAAGGAAATATAGAAGCAAATAACCACTTAAAAAAGAAAACCCCGAAGAAAATATTAGCATTACTTGTCGATAAATGTGGACAAAATTAATTTTTATCTCTATTTTATCGTAATTACACTTACGTAATTTAGTTTTAATTTCAACAATTCCTTCAGTGTGTGTATTTATGGGAGTACTCAACATAAATTCCAAACCTGGTTGTTGCAGAAAACAAAAAATGGTTTTTTTTTGTGTGGCTGGCCGCTTGTTAAATCAATCCTTGGTCAGCAAAAAATTACTAAATTTGATTTTTTTAATCTTTATTTTCTTATTTCATTCTAACCAATTTTCGCAGTTTTAAGTTATTTTTAAGCTTTCCATTTTTGAAAAAAATCAGCTCTTGTTCCAAATTCTTGTTCTAAAATCTTAATTTCACAATTTAAAATATTCATAGATTTGCTTATGTAATCTTAAAATATGATATTTAGTAGTAAAATGAAAAAGAAAACTAAAATTAAAAAATCTCTTACTAGAGGAAAATTATATGTATAATGTTTCTTGAATTAAAATTTTAATAAAACTCGAAATGAAATAAAAATGTTGCTAATGTTATTTCCTTAGATAAAAAGTAATGGCTGATGTGCGTCTGTTTGGAAATGAAGTGGGGCTAACGCACTACAATATATAAATTACAACTACATATTCACCCTTATCGGGAATAAAAGGCGAACAAAAATGGCGAACAAAGTTTGAAAATAGCATACTGACACAACAACAACGCAAACATTGGCGATCACAATTTTAGGGAAAGGGAACACATTTCACGTGAACTTTTATTCCCGATAAGGGTGATTGTAACTTGGCAGAGTTCGTGAAAACAAACTTATATTGAAAGTTGGGTTTTGTGAACTACTCTTCCGATAAATAAAAAAAACGTTTTTGTAATCGTATCGAGATAGCTTATATTTATTAAATTAATCTGCTTAAATTTCAGTTTGATCTAAAAACTTAAATAAAACTAGTCTTAATGTTCTAACTGAGCTTCAGACTCCCTCCAATTGCGTTTGATCATTTCAACAATTTGTTTAAATAAGTTTGATTTGGAGAAATAAAATCCAGCACAGGATAAAATAAACCACCAAGCCAATATGAGAACATAGTCTGTTTGACGTTGCACTTTAAGTGGTAATGGCGAGGGGTTGTTGTGTTTGGGCACTTCGGCTGGTTTAATTCCGGTATGGCGAGTGATGAACGAGTTTAGAAACTCTTGCGCACGATACTTTACTACAGGTCTGCCTTGATGGAATAGCAAAAGCGCAGGCAAGGCTACAATACCAAATTCAGTATTGAAACTGGGAAATTTATAGGCATCTATGGCTGCAACTGGTATTGTTTTGAAAGCATATGGCAGATCTTTTATGGCTATAGCCGCCAATGAGCAAGTAAAACAAGTGGGGGTATAGAAAAACACCAAGACGCAGCTGCCCGGCTGATAACGTTTTGTATTGTTACCTATGGGTTTCAGCAAGTCCACTACATCTTGAACATTTTCGATTATACGAAATGTATTGTTGCCATTAATAATTAACGGATGCTCCGGCAGACATTTGACCATTATGGGCGGTCGTCGCGTACTTTCAGAAGCACTTTCAGATGGTAACAAATGCAGAATAAACTCGTCGTCTATATGGCATTCATGAGAGTCCTTGTAGGTAATATAGTGCAAGAAATCGTAGGGGCACTGTCCTCTTGACACACCCAATTCATCCACGGTCATTTCTTCTGCGCTTTTTGTAGCATTATTAACATTATTGGGATTGTCCTTTTGTAAAAAATCAAATAATTTGTAGACACTCCCAAACAACGAGTTCTTAGTTGCGGCATAAGCCTCCCGTCTACAATATGCTGTTTGTATGAAAAGTATTTCAATAATTGATTTAAATATTTTGTATTCTTTCAATAATAACTTACATATGATTAGAATATATACAAATATATTGACTTTCATAATTATTTCACTGGAACAACTTTTTCAGCTTGATCTTTGTCACATCTATTTTGTTTATGCAGTTGGTTGAACAGCTGTTAACAGTGTGACCATATTTTAAAATAATATTAAGCTAAATCACGTTTGAAAAAGAGCTAAATAAGCTAAAAAGTTAAATTTTAAACCAGAAAATAAGGCTAAACATTTTTCCGACTTCTTTCGCTTTGCAATAGTTTCTTATTGCTAAAATAACGTTAAATATCTACACACACATATAAACATATTTTTCTTTATTATTTGAATTAAATATATTAAGGGGTTTCATGGGAATGTTCGAAAGTCTCGCAAACTGTGGAATTTTCCATTTTTACACTATTGTAAATAAAATGTCAAAAATTGTATAGAAATCTATTTACAAAAACCTGTTCAGTTTGCCCAATAATTGTGACTCGTAAACTTAAGCTGTGCAATTGTACATTTTGTAAACAACAACTTTATATTTTTATAGAAATATATAAATCTGTTTTAAATTAAAAAATTGCTTGAACTTTTCTTATTTTATTTTTATTAAATGAAATTTTTGACGTTAGTTTCAAATTTACATGAAATGTTTGCGCAAAAGTTCAAAAAGGGATTCATGAAACAAGTCTCGCAAGTTTGCCTAATTGTACAAATGGCAATTTTAAGAGTTCTCATGAAAACGCTTATTGAATAACTTTTTAATTAAATTATTTATTCATGATTGCATTTATGTTTTAAAGATAAACAAAATAAAGATTTCCCAAATGTAAAAGCATTTATACTAAAATATGAAACCTTTTTAAAGTGAATTAGTGCTATTTCCAGTAAATCTATTTCTAATTTTTTTATTTTAAATTAATGCATGCCGCTGAATGCACGTTCAACTCAAGGATAACTCTTTAAAAGTCTAATGGGTAATATTATTAATTTACCTTTAGCCATTGTAACTTCAAAATTGCAATCAATGTCTGCTATTTTTAAATTTGTCATTTCTCTTATATATAAAAAATTTACAATTTGTTTATTTTAAACTATATATTTTCTAATGGAAAAAATTTTATATTTTTAAATTATATTATAATTTTTTTTATGTTTGACATATTTTTTGAGAATATGCATGCTATTTAGATTAAAAAAGGGCGAAAAAAGCTAAATGAGTTTTTAATAGAAGATAAAAAATAAGCTAAGAGCTAAATGACAATTTTGAAGCTAAAGCCTGGTACTCTGTTCAAAATTTCACGCGAAATGTTGACATATTCCATACAAAAAAAGTTTACGTGGAATTTTCATGAAATAATGTTGCAAAACTTGTACTCTGTTCAACTCGTGAAAAATGTATGAAATGTATCTGGCAACATTTTCTTGCTATCTGTGAAATAATGAGACTGGCATTTATTTCGTGCGAAATATTGACAGCTGATGTTTTTGTTAACAAAAGTTGATCAGTGTTGCCTACTTCAAACCAATAAATACGAAATTTTTTTCCGAAAAAGTAAAATGGGCATCACTTGTTACGTGTCAAATTTTTCACGCGAAATAATCAATGTTGCTGAAAATTTTTCACAACTTCGAACAGAGTACCAGGCTTAAATCCAAAAAAATTAGCTAAATTTACCCCGAAATAACCTAATATGGTCACATTGGTTGTTAAGCAAAATAAGTAATCGGTATTCTTACCGACAGCGTGACCGTTTGACTGACTAAAGTGGCAAATTGCAACTTTTTCGACTGTCTTGTCACTTTTTTTAGAGTGTACTATATAAAAATACATTAAAAATAAAAAGTTTGGTATAGTTTTCTCGCAATCGGTCAGCCTGGTTACCGATTCCTCATTCCCAATAAAATAGTACTGCCAGGTGTGGTTTTTTATAAGCAGATGTTTTATATAAATAGTGCTTGTAAGTGAAAGGAATTGTAATCTTATTGCCACCATTCCTAAATTTTTGCACAATATTTAAGGAACCGGAAGCGTAAGTGTATATTTTATTTGTGTATTTATTATGTAGTATATTGTAAAAAGAATTTGCATCTATGTATGTATGTATTTTTCTTAGTATTCCATAATTAGGAATGTAACGTGAGGACTGTCAAAAGGACCAAAATATTAGTTTTTCAATGCTAAGAATTGTTTTTTCTGAAATATAATTTTAATGTTATCACTTTTAAAACTAGACGGAAATGGGACACATATTTCGAACACAGGGTGAAATGTGTAACTAGTCTGATTAAATTTCCGCTTTTGCTAAAAATATTAGATTGGAAAATGTTATTTCATACTTATACATACATACATACATACCTACATATGTATGTATGTACATATGTATATGTACATATACATATATACAAACAGGAATATATGTATGTATGTATGTACATATGTACATATGTATGTAGTAGGGATGTAACGAATGTTCGCATTCGCTTTCGCATTCGCAAATTAATCGCTAACTTTTGCTATTTGCAATCGCTAAAATGTATGCGAATATTTAAAGCGAATACTAAGGCAAAAAAAATAAATCAATAAAATATAAACATATTTACAAATAAAGCTTTAAAATTTTAGCTGAATAAATTTCTATCAATAAGTATCAAAATGAAAGCAAAATCCTGCGGAAATATTTATCAGTTTTTGAAAAAGAAACGGCTAATCTGTTCAAACTTTTGAAAAATGTTAAGCATCATTCATTACTTGTCCTTGTTTGTTGTAAATTCCACGCGAAACAAGTGCCGTTCATATTATTTAAGGAAACTTAAAATGTTGAACTTACATATGTACATATATATCAAAGATGAACATGATGAAAGGTTGAACTTAGTACAAGATTTTAGGGATAAAGTACGAATGGGTTGATTGCCTAACATTTTGTAAATTTATTTTTAATTTTTAACTCTACTTATTTTAATATGATTTGATATGTATGTATGTATGTACATATATCTTTCTGTTTAAGAATTTTTATCTATATATGCATATAAAAATGAAACGGTCCATGTATGAAATCGCATAACATGAGAACGGCTGGAGCGATTTGGCCGATTTTTTTTATTCGATTAGAAATTTTCAGGACATGGTTTGTAAAGAAAAAAAATGAAAAAAATGCCTACTATTCACTTCTCATTTTTTCTAAGCACAAACTAACAAAGGGGAGCAATCATTAGTAAAAAACATCCGAGCAAAGCCGGGGCAGTCAGCAAGTTTTTAATAAATTAATAAATATTTGCTGAATTCAAGACTCAAGTAGATTAATATATACAAAACAGCCTCATGTTCTTATACAAATTTATTTTCATGTGATTTTTTTAACGTATTGTAATATTTGGATTCGCTTCAGCATTCGCTTGCGCAAAAAATAAAATGCATTATTCGTTTTCGCATTCGCATTCGCTAAACTGGTATTCGTTACATCCCTAGTATGTACCTACTCGTGTATCAGACGTATTTATTTATTTACGGGGTAATACCCAAGCAATGAATGCCTACTAATATTACTAGGTTTTATCTTCTTTAGGAAAGAGATAGTGGTAGAGAAGACTGGCGGTGAAGGAAATGATAGAGGAAAGCTTTATTCTTTTTACAACTTTACTTTTTACACAATGAGGCGCATTACATTTTTTGAAGCCATTTTATTGATTATTTAAATCGCTGATGATTTTATTATACAGTACCGCAGAGGGAGGGCGACCTGATGTTACATTAGAATTATTATCCTCTAAGGACAATCGCCAATCGTGTTTAGTGACCAGTTACTATGGCTTTGTAACTTGAACTTTCCTACAACAACTAACACAACACACATTAACAATATTTTCAATAAATCAGCGTTCTAACACCATCTGCAAAGCGTTTGCAAACAAAAAAAAACAAAATACAAAAATTCGTTATATTCAGTCAGTGTTTCAGCAGCGTGTTTTCTAAAATTTACAGCATAAATAACACTGTGCTACAAAAGTTGAGAAAAAAAATATTCAGGGATTCTAATGTACCAATTCTGTTTTGTTGGAGTCCATGGATGACGAAAATATCGTTGGTTTTTTTAGGTCACCTCATAAAGTGATTTTATAACGGTAAATGTAGGGAAAAACGGGGTTTCTTAGCTTTTCAGTTTTAAACAGTTGTAACTTCTTTGTTTCCCAACGGATTTCTTTTAACTTTTCGTTGGTTAAAAGGCTCGAATATTATCTTTCAATAAAGATATATTTTTTGTAAATCGACTAAGAAATGGCTAAGTTACAGTCGTTGAAGTGTACAAAAAATCCATTAAAAAGTATTCTTTTGTAACTCATAAGCAACTTATAGCCTGAGGAAAACAAAATAATACTTTTTTAATTGGTTTTTTGTACACTTCAACGACTGTAACTTAGCAATTTCTTAGTCGATTTACAAAAAATATATCTTTATTGAAAGATAATATTCAATTCTTTTCACCAACGAAAAGTTAAAAGAAATCCGTTGGGAAACAAAGAAGTTACAACTGAAAATCTAAGAAACCCCGTTTTTCACTACATTTACCGTTATAAAATCAGTTTATGAAGTGACCAAAAAAAACCAACGGTATTTTCGTCATCCATGGACTCCAACAAAATAGAATTGGTACATTAGAATCCCTGAATATTTTTTGTGTATCACAGTGTAATTATTGTAATTTTGAAAACGAAACAATAACTGCTTCCAAAATTTGAATGAATAATGAATGCTATAACTTTAGTATTGTAATAAAACCCTTGCGGAAATTTACTCTGTAACTTTGTAACTACGAGCTTCCATTACAAAAATGCTTTCCGATACGATGATTAAAAATAATTCATGTATTATGTTTGCATTGACTCTTTTTAAAATAGGGCTGAAATTCCGTTAAAGGCCGTTTCACACTATAATACAAGTATTAATACTTTTGACGAAAATGCATCCCTAATCTAATTTCTGTTTCAAAAATTTCAGAAGACAATAACAACTCAACATGTCAGAGTTGCATTTTCCACAAAAGTATTAATACTTGTATTATAGTGTAAAACGGCCTTAACTGACACTGCAAACAGTGGAACAAGCAAGAGAACGCTGACTAAAACTTAACTAAAATCATTTATAAGTTGCAACAAACAATCTAATGGCTGTGATGAAATTACTACGTTTTAAGGAAACTCTATGGAAACAGGGATATATGTATATTTACTTCTTATTTTTATACATATATGTACATATACATATGTAGTCTTAAATACAAAAATTTTTTGTTTTAAAAGAAAAATTGTGCGTTATACCACATCTCGACTGTTCCTATACAGACCCACACAAATAGTTTATTGTACCTACAATAAAAGTATTTAACTAAATTGCAATTTATAAGCACAATATTATTTAAAGTACAGGAGAAGAGGGCGAAGACAGCAGTTTTTTTTCTGAGTTCTTAGCAAAAAATATATTTACATATATACATACATAGGAGCATATATACATATATCCAACAAATATATTCAAGATAATGATGGGCAAAACGCCAAAGAAAAACTAAAGCTATTTCTGAGAGATAAAAAATAATGTGTTTGTAAGCTTTAGTATTAAATTCGATCAACAAGGTTTTCTTATATTTTGGCAAACATACATACACACATACATATATATGTATGTATGTATGTATGTATGTATGAGTTTACATGCATATGCATTTAATAAACACACAACTTACATACATATTTGTATTCCTGACTAAAAATTTGTTAGCATCATTTTTTTTAATAATAGTAAACGGCTCGCTCTTTTTTATCTGAATTTATTTTTATTATTATTTTGTTTTGATTATTTAATTTTAATGTTCGTCAGGTAGGGGCATTACGACTGCTGATTTTCATGAGCAATATTAAAATAGATAATTACAGGTAATTTTTAATAATTTTAAGGAGGGGGGGGAGGGGTGGGAAATATATTCTTGGGGCCAATGTCAACCACCGGATTGGCCATGCTAAAGTTGCAATTTTTCCCAACTATCGTGCATATTTGACATATACATAATTTCAAGTTTCATAATTTGACAAGTCAGTTTCATTATCATAATATCAAATCAAAAGCAACAAAAAACAAATAAAAATAATGACGGACAATAGTCCTAACACGATCAAATTTTGCCTTTTAAGTTTAAGTACACTCGCGCTTTTTTACTAATACACTCATACTTTTAAAAGCTTAATGTGAACTTTGTGTTTCAATTTACAAATTTCTGGTTGACGTTCCCATGTAAATGCCTACAAGTAGCCAGCCCATAAGCGTCATGGCCTATTTCTGCTCTATACAGTTTTTTTTTGAACCGTAAAAAATATTTACTGAAACTAAATTTTGTTGCAAACAAACATTTGTTTGAATTTTTTTTGGGAATCATTTTTTTCTGTTTAGGCTTAATCTACCTACATACACATACATACAATAAGAACAACAATTTGCTCTTGTTAGTTTAATTTTATTTAATTAAATGAATTGCAAAAATTAAAAATTTTAAGAAGCCCCGACGTATTGACCTAACGGCTGGACCGATATTTTCTTCAAGTATAGGCGAGACCAAGTCACTTTTCAAACGCGGAAAAACAAAATTAAAATTGGTTTAGCCGTTTGGTAGCTACGACGTCTAAAACACACAGATTCAACTAAATATATCTAGAAAAGATGTGATATCTCTAAACGGCTGGAGCGATTTTCTTCAAAAACAGCTAAGAGCACTCTCGCTCAAGTCACCTTTCAAACACTAAAACTAAATCAAAATCGGTCCAGCCATTTGGTCTGTACGTGATGCACAGATACACACACACACACTACAAACTTTTAACAACCCTTTTTTTTGGTCGGGGTTTAAAAATATACATATACATATAATATAATTTATTTTTTATTTAAATTTATTTCAGCTTTCAAATTCCTTCTTCAACTGGCTCAATTTTGTTAAAAACTCATCGCGTTGCACTCTTCTTTGAGGCAACTTTTCTCTCGGCACCATTTCATCGCATTGCTTGGACAACTTGTCAAGAGTTTCTCCCGGTTTCATTTCAGGTGTGGGTTCATAAGTCTCACTTACTTTCAAGATTTCTGGACCAAAACGTTGCACATAATCAGCAATGCCATCAGCATTTAAATGAGCTGTCTCCAGCGGACCCAAGAATGCATAACGTAAGCCCAAACCCTGAGTCATAATCGTATCAACATCGGCTGCAGTTAAAATATCATTTTCCACCAAATGCCATACTTCATTCAAAATTGCATACTGTATGCGATTGGTGGCAAAACCCAACACTTCACGTGTTAAAGTGACGGGTTTCTGTTTAATTTCCAACATTAAGTTTTTGGTAAATTCCACAGAAGCCTTGCATGTCCAAGGAGACGGTACAATTTCTACTAAAGGTATAAAGTAGGGTGGATTTAAAGGATGTGATACTAAAATCTATTAGCCAAGAACAAGAAAAAAAAACAAGAAAAATTATCAAAAAGGAAACATATTGAATTTCATATGTATGTATGTATGTGTGTGTGTGTAACGAACAGGAAGGAGCATATGCATCGTGCAATTTGCGACAGAAATGTGCATATGTGTCGCTTGTGTCTCTCTGTGCTTGTCCTTACATTTTCTTTGTGCTTTAAATCTTGACTGAACAACGATGGCATAAAAGTACTCGTCGAACTGGAAATAATTGTTTTTGCTTCCACTATATCATCCAATTGTTGGTACAATGACTTCTTCCATTCAATACGTTCGGGTATGCACTCTTGTATGAATATGGCATTTTTAACCAACTCTTTAATGTCGGTGGTGGTTTGAATGCACTTAAATTGTTCTTTGCAGCCTAAATTCCCTCTAAGACTCTGTTTTTCTTCCAGGCGCACCAATTCTCCTTCAATATATTCCAAAGCGGATGTTAGTTGTTGTGGCAAAATATCATATAACATGACCTGATAACCTACGGAAGCAAATAACATGGACCACGCGCGTCCTATGAGGCCACTTGAAATTGCAAATTTATTACAATGTACATAGTTTTAATCATTTGAAATTATTATAACATGCACACATACCTTCCCACTATACCGATTTTTTCCATCTTCTTTTCCATTATTTTTAGACAAACTCCTCTTAATGACGGCCGCTACTTGAATGATTTAAGAAAAAAACTTGTGCACTGTACATTTAATATTGAAAAGTTTATTATTTTTTTCGTTGGCTGCAAAGTTGCTATCAAGTTCACTATTGGTTTTGAGGCAACATGTTGGACGTAATGATGCGTACGTTACATATCATATATGCACATATCGCACACTAAATCATAAAGAGTCACAACTCAAAAAATTTTAGATGCTGATAGTTGCAAACAACTGTCGATACTGTACAAATAACACAAGTATGTGACATAAAAACAAGCACAACTGTATTTTATATTCTTCAAGAATACTCTATTGTAAAAGAAATTGTTGAGGTCATTATAGATTTCTTCAGTTAACTGGTTTTATAAAAAAGCAAAGGCACTTTTATAATTTTGAGTTGTGACTCTTTATGATTTAGTGTGCGATATGTATATAAGTTTTTCAATGTATAGACAGAAATTAGTGCGTATTCACTAACTCTGCACAATTTTCAGGTAACCACCACAAGCTAGCTCATTATGAGTTTTAGCTAATAGCGAATCAAATAGGCTCGCGTTAGCCATAACTTGAATTTGCACAAGTCAGTCTGCTCTGAAAAGAAAAACAAAAATGTATTAGCGACTTGCCATTTTTAAATTAAAGTAAGTTTATTTTTGAATTGAAATTAAAATTCGATTACTCAATAATTTTACGGGCATTAAATACATATGTGACAGCGCATAGAGAAAGAGACCTCAGGGTAAAAAATAAAATCAATTTTCACTTTTTTTTTTTTTTTTTGATGTGGACAACATCTGAGCATCGAATGAGACCGATCCCATGCCCCAAAAGTGTTCCCTCCCAGAGATATGCGCGTTTTATGAAATTGTGAAATTGACGATTTCGACGATTCTAAGGTTATGTGAAAATATTTTCGTACTAACAGAGTGATATTCACGATTTAAAAGAATTATAAATTAGTATTTATTATAATTCACAATTAATAATTTCAGAAAATAAGCCTGGATTCGAAAAAACGCGAGCAAAATTGATATCAAACTCATGGAAACAGCGCGCTAGGTAGAAAACAGTAAAAACAACTACACAAAACAAGAGGTAGGGACGACCTAGGCGCGTTTTCAAGGTTGACCAATACGTTCCTGACGTCATGAGATGTGTCGCTTTCAAATGAGGCCAATACCAATACGCTCAGTACACCAAAGATACACGAACTTAAATCTTTAAAATGGCTCTCCTGAACAAAACCGGTTTTTACCCTTAGATCCCTTTCTATTTTGCGCGTCACATATGTATATTTAACATAGAAATTAATGGCATACATATGTTCAATGTATGGCGTTGGCTGAAGTAGTTAGCACGTTGACTACAAAAAACCTGCAGCCTGTGTTCGAGCCAGGTCTCCGACAGTCATTAAAAGAAAAAAAAAATAAAATAAAAAAATAACACCACGCATTTTTCTAATGTGCATTAGTGTCCTTTTTATCAGCTGATGTGGGAAAACTTCTAGTGATGCAGGCATAAGGCACTGGCCACTAAAAACTATACCGACTTCATCAGATAATAATCCTAATGTACATCAGAGCGCCCTCCTTCGTTGTGTAGCCGAATAACTGGCGAAGTAAAATAATCAATAAAATGGCTACTAAACATAGCTTCAAAATTTAATGCGCCTCATTTGACACCAGCTGGCGCTGCAACACTGCATTATTAAAAATGTGCAAAGAGCAGAGTTGTAAAAAAAAAAGAATGAAGCTTTCCTCTCAGTGTTGCCGAATCGCGGGTAATTACCCGAATCAGGTGTAATTTTTATGTGCAAGTGTAGCGCGTGGGTAATTGCTCTCAGGTGTAATTTACGGGTAATTTGAAATTCGTTTGTTTTATAATAATAAATCGTGTGTGTTCTGGCTTTCACATCGTTTTCACATGTTTTCTTGTGAGTTAAAACACATGCTACGCCTGCTTAAGTTGAAATTTAGAAAATACAAATTAATAGTATGTGTTCTAGTATCCGAATTTATAGGAACACGATTTGGAAATTCACGATTTCAAACTTTTAGATTTTTTCGTTTTCGATTTTCTTTTCACTTGTTAACAGTCTTGTGAAAAAAATACGAATTTTACTTGTTAGCAGTCTTGTGAAAAAATACGAGTTTTTTTGCTCAAAATTGAAAACGAGAAAATCTAAAAGTTTGAAATCGTCAATTTCCAAATTGTGTTCTTCTAAATTCGGATGCTAGAACACATACTATTAATCTGTATTTTATAAATTTGAACTTAAGCAGGCGTTAAGTTATCAGAAAAGTATTTGTGAAATCTTTTACTTAATACTATAAGAATTGAAAAGCTACAAGAAAAAACCCAAAATACCATAAAAAAATATAATTTAAGCCTGTCTGTAAGCCTCTTCCGAGGTGGTCAGCTTTGGTACTCTCTAACTCAATCTCTATTGTATTTACATAGCAGGGTTACACCAAATTTTCAATTTCATTGACTATAATCCGTCCATACATAATATTTCTATTGGATTGACAGCTTAAAAGTTATACGTATATTACCAATTTTTTTTTTATCGGAACACCTATGTACTAATATGTTAAAAGTGACCACATCTGAAAAACTAGCCATAGGATATCAAAATCCTTACGTGTTCAGCATGCCCAATGCAATAAGATATGAGGTAGATTTGCAATTAACTACTTATTTTTTTTTTTAAATTTTGGAAATTTACATGAGCATTTATTTTCACCAAAAAATTATACCTTTACATAGCGTCTACAACTGCGACTAACTCTGATATAATATGTGAGAGAACGTCGGCAGAATAACAAAAATAAAATGCCGATATTTCTCTTCATATCATATAATAGGACCACGTAATTTTACTTTTCTTATAACATTTCATTTTATTCAAATTCTCATCAAGTTAACATGTATTAATTTTATATAATTATTTATTTTGTTTTTACTTTTTCACACAAACTTTAACCTATAAATCAATTAAACATAAAAAATGCCAGAAATTTTGTAAAAACATTGTTTTTCATATATATTAATAAACACTCACACATGCATACTCATTTATTTTCATGTACGTGTAGTTTTTTGACAGTTCATATCATAAGATTGTTGTTATAGGATTTCTTATAACAACGCTCTTATAAAAAATATTATAAGATTGACATAACACTAATTTGAAGTCTACACGTAACATAATTCTCTCTGCGATTGAATTTGACGCTCTTATCTTACATATTATGTTAGGTGGAGACCCTATGTTAGATAGCAGAATAAAAAAATTTATAAAACAAAATTTTTTTTTTGATTCGAAATTTATATCACACATAAATATTCTACAGGAGAGTTTTTTGCCATCCGAAACTCATTTTGAGAAAATTTGAGTTGACGTATTTTGAATACACGTTTTCGATATGTTGCATTTCACTGGGGCTGATACCAAATCATAAGTAGACCTTAAACAAGATTTTTAAAATTTGTCAAATATTTATTTTAATATTGGGTGTAATTTTGAATATATATTTTGGTAACACTGCTTCCTCTATCCTCTATCTCTTCCTTCACTACCTGTCTTCTCTATCACTATAATTTCCCTATCACCCTCTCTCACTATCTTCTCTTCAATTAACAGGTAACACAAAGGGATCATTGTATTGGACCCAAGTGAGCTGGACTCTAAAATTTCACCCTTCCTTACCAGCAGCCTGCTAACCTAACCTAACCTAACCTATGTTCAATGTAGTTTGAACTAAAGTCGACCAGCTCGCTTATAAACAGAAGCTGTTCTTATCTTTTTTAAATTCTTTTCTTTTTCATTCATGAAATTAATTTATAGCTTAATGTTTTTTCTGTTTATAATTAAAAAAAAAAAAAAAAAAAAAAACAATGCTTGTGTTTATATACGATAGAACTATTATCACTTCCAGAGTGGTTCAATTTTTGGGGTCATTGGGCAGGCATTAAAAAAAACGTACTGAAATACAAAAACTTGTGGATTTAATAATAATTGACTTGTTTTACGACTTTTTGATTAATTAATTAAATTAATGGCACAGGGCAGGTGGTTGTAATTTTTTTTTTAATTATTTGATTGTCAAATCAAACATAAAATAATGCAAGAAGGAATTATTTAATTTTGAGGATATACATACAAATAATAAACAAACAATTTCCCAAATTTCTCTCTATTATCATGCAGGTATCGCGGTGCGAATTATGTTCCTGGGCACGTAGCAAAGGACTGGAAGTTAAGACAGACGAAACGCAGCTAGCTAGTTAACTTTACCAGGAGATAAAAATATATATGTATAGCGTTAGGCTCCCTAGGATTATAAATGTACATATCGTCATCGTAAAGACCTGATAACAAATCTAGAAAAATTTCAAAATTGAGTTTTTTTATGGATTATTATTCCCATATGTGTGTAAAATTTTAGAAAAACAAAATTTTCTCAACCGATATACATACATATATTTCTGGTTTCATTTTAATAAAAATATGTAATTTTCGTTTCAATATTGCAAACAGTTCCAATTTTTGAAAACTGCAGATAGGCTATTTCGTCTTTAAGGTGACGATACATACATAATACCTCTTGCCAAGAAGTTGGTCTTGGAGGACATTCTTTCACAAATCACTTTTGGGCCAAATCAGATAGTATCGATAGTATCTACGAGGATTTCGCGGTATCTGCCGGTGTGTTTGAGATTAAGGTTAGGGAGCTAGGAGTGTACGGTTTGCCAGGCGGAGATTCTAGCTGTCCTTAGGGCCACTGAATTCGTGCCCGATAACGTAATTGAAGGCGTGGAGGTTACTCCCTATTTAAAAATTTAGGAAAAAACCGCATTGTCAAGTCCAACCGGGCATTGAACGGGGTAATGAACAGGCATAGTGCAAGACTATCCTGGGTTGCAGGCCAATGTCATGTTGAGAGGAATGATACTGCCACGGAATTGGCAAGATTAGGATCAATGTTAGATGTGACAGTAAGGGAAGTTTAAGTAAAACCGTAGGTTAGCCACTTTTTAATGGAACTCAATAGAACCTGGAGTAATAGAGTAGTACTACAGGGTCTCGAAGGCCTTATGACCAAGACTTGATGTGACGAAATCAGATCTACTATTGAATGCAAATAAAATGTTTCTTAGGGTCCTGATAAGAGTTTTAAGTGATCATTGGTTGGTTAGAGTAAGGACTGGTAGATTGGAGGCTGGCTTCCCGTATTTTTGCAGTCCCTATGAAGATGAAGGGGAACGAGCAACATTGGAATAAATTGTGTGTCATAGCCCGAAGCTGCAATGCCACCACATACTTGGATGGCTACCTTGTCACAAAACATTGTATTCTGTGGCCTTGTGAGCTCGAGGATATCAGCGAATTAGTTATTGATTTCCATGACCGGTTTTTGTAACGACTGTGAGAACTATTCGAGCTAAAAAATTTGTTACCAATTTATTAAACACAGGATGAGTAAGAAAAACTTCTATTTGTTGATATTTTTTGTAAGTTTATTTAATGATGTTTTCTTTTCTAGGAAAAAGTGCTACATTTATTGCACTTCTCAATGAAAATTCGCAATAAAATGATTTTTTAAAATAGAGAGTTTATTAAAAAATATTTTATCATTATCTACTAGCGTAACGTTTTACTTTAAACGAACGCCGAATTTCATTGTACTTAATAAAAAGATAAAAAATTTTGCATTTTTTCTAGAAAAGAAAACGGCATAAGTTTTTATATAAATAACCTTGTGTACAATAGGAGAACCAAGATCATTGTTTAATTTTTCTCGATGCGAAACTTCTCACATACTAGAGAAACGAGATACAAGTGGCTTAAGCTTAAATTAGGTGACTCGTCATAACGCCATAGCCATATCCATAGAAACCAACTGAATTTTGGTTTTGGATGGCATTATGGCATGGCACGTCTGATTGGACCATTAGTGACAGGTAATATGTATCTGGAATTTCATCTTGGTTGTAGGGAATAGGAGATGCATTTATTAGAAAAGTTTCACAATGGACAATGCAAGTGCTTAGGCGCAACCCCTACAAATCTAATCCAACCTAGGTCTTGAATAAAATCCAATTCAGCAAAAATAGACACAAAAATTTTTGTGCCCACTTTCTTACTCTACAAAATGTTGGACTAAAAAAAATAAAAATTGTTTCTTAAGTAGTTTGGGGGCACTGAATTAAAATCTGTCCTCAGTTTTTTTTTTAATTTTCTCTAATTTAGTTTCATAGTTTCATTATATGTATCCAAAATTAAGGATTGCTTGAAATACATATTACAATTATATTTGCATATAAACCTGTTATTTATATTTATTTAAGAAAAAATCTTTAATCGGAAACTATATTGTTCTTAACTATAACTAAGGCTCCAATTAGACGTGAAACAACAGCTGTTCGACGCAAACAATAATGTATTTGATTAATGCCCGTAATTTCTACACACAGGTAATTTACCTAAGGTTTTTACCCACGAGTTTGCCTTATAAAATTCAACTTACACGATAGATATCTAGGCACCAAAGATATCTACTTGTAAAAATTACGGAGCTAAAGGTGATGTTGCCATAATACAGTAACCCGCAGGCCATACCACAATTGTGGACAGATGTGCAATGGCTTTGCGTGAGTGCCTGCCTTACGGCCTACCTCACGGGTGCCAAAGCACCGAGTCCAGTTTGGGGACGCCAGACCAACGCCCCCGTGAACCCTCACAGTTCACACCTATGCAATACATAGATGCGCCTTGAGGGACCACAGGTTGCAAACCTTATATATAGTTATCCCTGTACTATATTTAATTACCTTGCTTAGGTAATTGAGCTATCTAAACTCTGCTGCTATGTCCGTGTCCATAGCAGCTTCTGTTGATTGGCAACAGCACCTAGAATAGTGTCTGGCTGACCGCGTCATACCAATCACTAGCATTGATTTGGCACTGGGAAGCCAAGACTATTCTCCCAGCGTATCTTTTGGTAGCAACCACAGCCACTACGATAATTCTCAGGCTTCCATGCTATGGTGTTGTGTATACACCAATAGCGAGGTCCCCAAGAGAATTCCTCAACCATTGCCGGCACAGCTGAACCACCCTCACGAGAAGAAAGCAAGCTGTCGCCACCAAAATCCTGTGCCTATTACGATCAGACACAAAGTGCCAGTGCCCTGGGGTCGTATCCAGGACGTTCAACCTTTTGAACACAGGATTTTGATAGCCGCAATGCTTTTATCTCTGAGCAGCTCAGCTGTCGGGCAACCGGCACCCGTAGCACCAGAAGTAGCCTCTGGTCAGACCTCGCAGTTCCACCATAAAGGCTTCACTACTACTATCTTTTGAACTCAGGGGCAGTTCTAGGTGATCATGCACCTAACTGACAACAACGATCTTTAATTATTTGTTTTCCTTTTATAAATATGTGCACATCCTTTGCTCTGTTATTCCAGAGATCGGGTAGTAACACATAAGTTCTACGGGTAAGAGCCAAAGGTCCGCCAGCAGAAAAAACTACATTACCCTTAGCTGGGGCTCCCGGGATTGCCACACCCGTAGTCATTGACTCCCCTGGGGGTACCACAATTGTGGACAAGAAAATCACACACAGTCAAAGTTTAAATGTAACTCAGTGGACCATACATATCCTATGTGTAGTTTAAAAAATAATTTTGTGGCAGCACTAGAATAAATGTCAAAAAGCAGCTGTTTTGCAGCAGGCTATCAATTCTTTGCACAATCAAAAGGAGAAAAAAGTTAAAAAACTTTTAATTAAAAGTCGCCAAATTTTACTGAGAAAGGAATTATATTTATGCGTGGCGAAGTAGAATTCTGACAAATAACAATTCTTAGTGGTGAGTATCAATATACTATACCATTTTGCTCATGCAACGATGCAAGAACATTTGCACAAGATTGTGAATTGGGCTATTAAGTATTGAAATTATTTTGTTTTTTTTTTTTCAACACGAACATTTGACTTTTGATTTCATGACATTCTTATTTTGTTTTTTATTTTCTTTTCATTTACTTATTTTGCTTTTATTTATTTCTTACATGTTTGGTTGATGTCTGTATGAGATTTAAACGAAATTGTAGTCACTTGGAAAATAATAAATTTATAAGTTAGTGTTTTTTCGCAACTGATTATTTTATTTACTACAGGGTCCATTTTGTTACGAGTTTGTGTCTGTTTTTTTTTCTGTACCAAACTTAACTTCAGGACATATTTATATCAGGTATACTAAAAGAAGTGTGTTGATATCTAAAGAACATTCAAATTACAAGCGGAAAAAACATTGTCCCCTTTCACACACGTCAGGCCTGACTCGTCAAGTCTTGAGTTTTTAGGAGAGAGAGAGGAAAAGCGAATGAGGAGGGGTACAGACTTGACCGTACCAGTCAAGTTTGCTTTTTCGTTTTGTTTTGTCATTCGTAATACTCTACGACAACGCAAATTGATAAAACTTGATGAAACAAACTTGACGGTGTGTATGAACACAAATGCAGGTTGAAAAGAAAATTGCACAAAAACTGCTCAGGTAAACCTGATGTGTGTGAAAGAGGACATTCATTTGGGCTGTTGAGACGACCTTATGTGTATTTGCCCAGCTCTGGTTTTTAATGAGCTGTCAAAATTGTATTCTTTTAACAGCAAAATATTGCCACTGCTCTATTTGTGTTTTTTGGTCATACAAATTGTACAAGCATGACAATTTTGACAGTTAAACAACACTTGACGCTATCGTTTAAGCTTGTGTGTTATTTTAGCGCTCTTACGTACATATATACATACATACATACATACATATGTAGCGATTGTTTCAGCTAAAAATAGTGTTGGATGTCCACAACTAGAGCTTCAGTAAAGCTTCCAAATCAACATTCTTGCTTGCTGGGTGTGTGTGTATGTGTGTGTGTGTGTGTGTGTGTGTGTGTTTAAGGATGGATACTATTTACGCTTCGGGCATATTTAAATTAAAAACAAATTGCATTTCAAATGATCGAAAAAAAAAACAAATGAAAAAAAAATATGAAAAAATAGTAGAGAAGTAATAAATAAAAAGATATCGAAGGAGTAAAGTCGCATTTATTTACACACTTCTGTTAAAATTGTACAATTAGTCCTGGTCTAGACTTGCAATTTTTTAAAAATCTGTTTTGAAATTGCATAAGTGTCCACATTAGGAAATTTTGGTTTTGCAATTAAGTATTAAAAAATTCTATTTCACAACAAATTTGCCTAAAAAATTAACAATTATTTTTACTTTTTTTCATACAACTGAACAAATAAAATAAAATAAAATAAAATAAAACGTCAAATACACCTACAAACTTTAAAATAACAACTGCGAATTTTAAAACAAAAGAGAATTGCCGAGTACATGAAACTGTGTACCCCTCCCCAATCTTCTCATCCCTATCACCAATAAACTCAAGAATTGCTGCAACAAAAATTGCAAGTCTGGACGATGACTTATACATATATAAAATTGTATACAAGTATACATACATATATCCATATGTATATGTATATATACATATTTACACACAATTTATATATATATATATTTATTCCTTTAACTCCTACAAGGAGCATAGGGCCAATTTTAGTCAGAGTTTATGCCCACTTTTAATTCATAATTAATTAATGTGGTATATTTTTTTAGAGACAGGCAAACTTACGAATAGTTACGACTACCTGATGCGCCCTTCGTCTTGGACATGAACTGAAGGGTAAACACTATTATCATCAATTTAACAATTTGAAAATAAGGTATTTTCTTTATATACATACATATAATTCATTATCTCAACATAAATTTTTTGGTATGGCTACAATGAAGTTTACTTATGCCATCAATTTTTGTTTTTTTATTCTTTGTCCCTTTTTTAGCACTGGAAAAATTTAAGGGGTTTTTCTTCAACAGCCTGCCGGCTAAAGTAAATTGTAGTTGTTAGAACTTTGCAATTGATTTTATTTTTAAACTTTAAATTTTTTCCATGTTTCATTCTATAAAATAATGCAACACTACTTCATAATACATACTTATGAGGGTTGCAAAATTAATTGAAATGAGATGAAAAATCTCACACATGAAAATTTAAAATAGAAATATGTTTTTTTTTAAGTTGGCAGTTCAAAATTTTTACCATATCAATATTGCATGTGTAAATGCATTGCTGCGAGATCCTTAAGTACGCTACAAATGTGAAGAAAGTTCACCCTTCACGACCAGCGCTGGCGTGAAGCAGGGTTGTGTTTTGTCCCCCACACTCTTCTTACTTCTGCTAGATTGCGTAATCCAGCGATCAAACTCTGATGCACCTTATGGCATCCGGTGGAACATGAGAGAGCTGCTACACGACATCGATTACGCAGACGATATTTGCCTCCTAGCACATCGATTTGAGGACATTCAGCAAAAACTACTCGTCCTTTCAGAAAACGCCACTAAAGTTGGGCTAAAAATTAACGTAAAGAAAACTAAATTAATGCGTATTGGTACTAGAAACATATCACAATTAGCATTTCAAGGTCAGATAGTCCAGGATGTGGAGTCCTTCTCATATCTCACTAGCACCATTAGTAAAGACGGTGGTTGCTATGCTGATAGAATGGACAGAATCAATAAGGCCCGGAAAGCATTCCACTCCCTACACAGAATATGAAGCGCAAACAAAATCTCCACCAGCACGAAACTTAGGATCTTTAGCTGTAGTGTCAAATCTATTTTGCTATATAGTTGTACCACCTGGAGCTCCCCGCAAACCTCTCGAAGGAGACTACAAACATTTTACAACAAATGTTTAAAACAAATCCTACGAAATTTCTGTCCGAATTGGGTCACAAATGATCAATTGCTTTTTTTTAGCAAACTGTAATCCCATTGAATATCAAATCTGCATGCGCAAATGGACTTGGATTGGCCATATATTAAGAAGGCCTCCTGATGAGATTGCAAGACAAGCGCTCGAGTGGAACCCACAAGGCCATAGAAATCCTGGCAGCACTCGAAACACATGGATCAGGATAGTAAAGAACGAATGTGCATCTCGTAATATGACCTGGAAGAAATAAAGAAACTAGCTAACGATCGATCAAAGTGGAGAGCATTCGTTGACGCCCTTTCTTCTTCATGAACATTTACTAAAATGTGCAATATACAATTTGTATTTTTGTTTCTCTTCGGAGAGTTTTTTTTATCAATGCGAATCGTATATTTGAATTATATACATATGTGATTATTCACGGTTTAAGACTTTATCAGCACTAATGAAAGAGTAAAAAGAATACAAGCACGAATTTCATTGAAAAGCTTGCAACGAAAGTAAAAATAAAAGCAACCCGCCGCAACTAACAAAAAATTAAAAAAGACTAACAGGAAGTTAGCATAAACGATTTTTGCCATATAATTTTACATTAAAAATAAAATATTACATTATGCGTCGATTGTGAATGTCAAATTGTATGGAGGAGCTCGTTAACACCCAGTTCTATTTCGTCAGTCGTATGCATAGACTGAGTAATTTTAATTGATATCATAATTTAAAAGAAATCTCGATAAATAACTATTTTAATAGTATGTATACTAAAAATACCCCATCAACTCTATGCTTCTGCTGTAAACTTTTTCAACAACGTTGGGTAGGGCGGTTTTCATTTTCTGTAACGATATGTTCATACATGCTGCTGAAACAATGAACCTGCAGTCGAATGAGTAATATTTTTCAATTCTCATAAATAAATATCACTCATACTCCTTGATTGTAGTTACTGATACATAATATCGTGCCATCACCGCCATAAAAGCTTAAGCGACATAATCTTCGAACTTGCTTTTTTTTCGTAAAAAACCGATGTCCCCAAATATGTGCCGTTTAAGCTTTTTTTGGCGGTTATGTCTCGATATCTACGAGTATTTTTCGGCAGTCACTGTGTATTAGATATAATGGCTCACTGTGACACATCACAGTTTCTCATTTATAGTTCGAATTTATCTTTCTTTAGTGCTATTATTTTAACAGATTTCCTTTCCTGGTCGTCGTTTACTTCAAGGATCTACCTCGCACTTATTATAAAGGCACACACACTTTAGAGACTTTCCTTTCTAAAATGTAAAAATGTGGTTTAATTTTTTAATCTCTTTCATTGTCAAGGTAGGAGTGGTCATTATTTTACATGTCGTCTCAATGATAAACAACTATCAACATGACAAAGCAAAAAAAAAAAAAAAAAAGAAAAACATAAGAAAAACCAAGCAAAACAATTTAAAATGAATAAACAAAATGAGAAAACTTAGCTTAAAATATAAAATCTTTCTACACAAAATCATCATATAACAAGGATATTTTATAATGGCAATTTATATTGTTTTTGCATTCACTTACTGCCATGAGTGGGGGAGGTGGAGGTGGAAGAGTACTTGACAATTGTTATTGCTCTCCCAAATGAAAGTAAAATAAAGAAGGCAGGCGGAAAAATAAACTACAACATCATTGTGCCCAGACGACACTGTGAAAATAAGGAAATAATAGAAATTCTTTAAACTTAAATGGAAAAAAGCATATTTGTTTACATGTATGGGTGAATTTTAGAATTGTTGTTTGTATGTATGCACATATGTATGTGCATACGCGCGTCTAAACAGAGTCTGTATATGGATTTGTAGTTGCTACTGCATTAGCCAGCAAACGTGAGGACTTGGCTCGAAGAAGAAATGTTTGAAAATGATGGATGTCTTGGTATTATAAAGTTTCGGAAAATGTGTCTAGGAAAGATTAAGGGCGAATCGCTAAGCGTGACAAATTTATGCTTTGTGATATAATTTTTTCCATATACAATTTTTGATCACTTGGCGTTGCCTTTTACAAAATAAGGCCCTAAGTTTGGCATAATTTTTATGCAACTTGATAAAACAAAGGTTAGATTAGATCTGCTATAGAGGAGTCTTTTTCGAAATTTGTGAAGCGAAAAAATATTTCTGTCATAAATCTTAAAAAAAGCGTTATTTTTGTCCTTAAACCTTAAATTTAAAAATTCTTTCTAATTAGAAGTAGCTTACAAATGTTCTGTTCAGCAGGAATGGAAGATATTAGCGAAAAAAAAACAAATTAAATCAAAGTAAAAAATTAACTGCCATATTCATAAATATGTTTTAGGTTTATTAAGCGCTTATTTGACGGTATTTCTAACAGAAATTTGTCAAATAAACCCGTAATAAGCCTAAAGGCTCAGTTACCCGACTGTAATGTAAAGTAACTGCAAGAATAGGAAACAGCTGATCGATATTTTTATATGAAAAGTAGGTTACGTTACATTACATCTCTATTATCATTTTCATTACTTTTCACATAACAATATCGATCAGCTGTTTCCTACTGCTGCAGTTACTTTACATTACAGTCGGGTAACTGAGCCTTAAAACATTTTTTTATGAATACGGCGGTAAGGGTTTTAAAATTCAAAGGCAAATAAGCATCTTCAGCCCAATTATGAATATTCCCGCGGAGTTTTTCTCTTCTGTATGATTTGTTCACGGGGAATAATCCTGCTATTCTAAATAGCCGGGGAATAGGCAAATTTGGGAGAGAATTAAATCTGAATCAGCTGTTTAATGTTTACATTTTATTCTGCAATAAAGCAAGAGTTCAGCAATAGAAATTTAATAAACATTTTGTATTTTCATTGCAAATAAGATTATGTGTTAATATAAATATATTTTTTGCTTAAATAAGAAATAAATTAAACAGCGTAACAATATACAACCAAGCAGAATAACCCAGCAAAAAATTTCAAAAAAGGTAACCGGGTTTGGAATTAAGAAGCATTTTTGGTGGAAGCTGTTCCTTACTGGATTACCAACTTAATGATTTTAACAAGGAGTGAGACTAAAATAATCGATTCTTGAGAAGTACTTACTTTTTTTATTTGGCAACTTGTTCACGTAATCTATTTAATCTAAAAAAATTATTCTCCTCATTTAGCAACGTGTACATAATTTTTTTTAAAGTTTAGGTAATGTGATTTGTAAGCGAGTAATGAAATTTGGTAATCAGAAAAGTAAGTCATTATATGGCAAGTAGTTCTGATAGTAATGCGTAATTTTTTGCTGGGAACTTCATGCTGAGAAAGTGGTGCTAAAACTGTCCAGGTGCAGATGCGAATGGATTAAATTTCCAATGACTGTATGTACAAAGGAAATTGTAAATTGATATTAGAGGAAAACAAATCTTCCATTTACCTCATATGTTAACTTAAAGGAGGCGTGCAATTTTTAGTGTTTTAGTATTTTTTCCCAAAGGCAGAAGTAGTTCATGTTTTTGAAGTTGATGTGCGCAGGGCTTGGATAAAAATGCCTAAAACAAGAGAGAAATATAACATTCCGGTGCTTATTTAAACTTTTTGTTCTAAATGAATGCATATACCATTATTTTATAATATTTAATAATTTAATTTTTTAATTTTTGCATTAGTTCCCTTCAAAATGTTTGGGGAGAAAACTCTCAAAAAAATCTCCCTTTCCCTCATATTTCGAATACCTAATTTTTTCTCGGGAAAATTTTAATTCATAAGAGGAATGGGAAAAGGGAAAAATCTCCCGGGGAATTGCTATTCATTTCAGCATTTGAAAAAAAAACATCAAACCTTTGTTAGCCCTAACGTGACCATAATATTTTATTAAGTGGCAAATAACGTTTCAACAGTTTTTAATTTGCCCACTACTTTTCTGTTTATATATGTACATAGGTATGTAAGAGTTTTCAAGTGGTATCAATCAGGTAGTTTTTATTAAGTTATAACAAGGTGGCGAAATAGCACCACCTCCTAAAGCTTAGATTCTCCTCATTTTTTTTTTTAGTAAAACATTTTGTAGTCGGGTCAGTAATTCAAAGAAAACAAATTTATTTCCTGGGATTTTTAGGTAGCCGCCACTGTGCTATGTATTCCTTTGACAATAGTTTTACAATTACATTTGATATCAAATGATAAAATCAACTTAATTCGAACGATTACCTTCGTGTTTGTTGGGTAAATAAAATTCATACATATCGCTCATTTACTTTAACAATATCATAACTGAATGAAACTAGCTTTACAGAAAACGAATTTAATTAAATACAATTTAAAAAATAACAATTTATTTTGCTATCAAGAGCTGACTATAAAAGATATTTCATATGAATAACGATATGAAGATTAATTCTGCATTATCAAATCTAAAATTGCACTTTTTCACTTATGACATTGTTCAAGTAAATGAGCACAAAAAACATGCCTTTAAAAAAATTGTTCACAATATGTCTGGTGTTATGTTGTTTGTATAAAGAAAGTCTGAAGAGTAAATTGAATGGTGTAATATGTCAGTGAAAGACATACAAATATGTAGGTAAGATAAAGCAGGAGAATAAGGAGAAGAAAATGAAGAAGAAAAAAAAAATTAAATAAACTTATGTAACAAGATATACGAAATGTTTTTAAGAATATGAATATGAATATTTGTCATATGAAAAACATCCAAATACAACATAAATAAGAAAAATAATGATAAGTCACTAAATGATAAAGTTACAAAGAAATAAGAACGTATCACATTACGGCAGCTTGAACTTAGAAAAGGCGCCAATCGATTGCGTCATACAATATTTCAGATGAGATTTTTTTTTGTTACTAACCAAAATTTTTAAAATTAACTTTTAACTTTTTTATTCACCCTTATTCTAATTGTCGACATCGACGTCACTTTAACACAACACCAAAAAATTAAGGCTTGTGTATCCGTAACGAAAACAACTGACTCCTGTTGGCAGGTTTATGGTATTTTCTAGACCTTAGGGAACGGAAATAAATTGCCAGTAACTTAACATTTTTCTCGAGAGCGAGTAAACAAGCCCCATTTTTTTTGTATTGTGTTAAAGTGACGTCGATGTCGACAATTAGAATAAGGGTGATTAACTTTGTCCCTTGCAAATAAAAAACACGAAGATGTTCAGTGTGCTTTGTTCTTCAACGAACACAAAATTCTTTATTTACGAAACTTAAATTAACAGTTTTGTGCTATATGTCGTTGGCTGAAATGCAAAAATAACATAACTGCGTTTTTTTTTTAATTTTATAGGAGAGGGAAAAAACTAACGAAAAAAAAAATTATTCAAGTGAGTGTAAAGTAAAGTTTCTTTATTTTAATTTTTAATTCGGCTGATTGTTAGGATGAAGGTTTGAAAATTTTTAATATCCAATAATTAATTAAAAATGCCATTTTTAATTATTTGTTAGTTACGTAGTTTTGCATTTCAGCTGACGATATATGAGTAGATTTAAAAATACATAAAGTTATAGCGAGGCATTTGAGGTTTTATCATTATATTACGATTCCACTAAAGTAAGAATTTCAGCATTCGCAGTCCTGCATGTAGAGTAATTTTCAAATACATACATAGGCGTAGAAAGGTCATCTTGTGGGTGCATTGCCCCCACCCCCTCCCCCCTTCAATTATTAAAAATTGCACGTAATTATTTATTTTAATATTATTCATGAAAATCGCCAGTTATAATGCCGCCCCTAGAAATAATTTTTTAGCTACGCCAATGAATGCATAAGAAATTGGCTACGGACTTAGTTTGGAAGTATCATTCTAGTGACTTCATGATAGGGAAATAGTTCAACTTTGAAAACCGTAAATTAGAAATTCTCGTATACAAATGTTTAGTTAATTGAAAATTTAGCAACTTGTGTTTGTTGCAATAGATTTCATGGATGCCGCAGTAGCTACTTTCTGTCAGAAACTAATCGGTACAGGTATTGTGTGGCATGTTAAATGTGAAGTTATACTTAAGGGAATGCAAGTAAGTTTCAAGCAAAAGATGGCAAATTGTTTAATTTTCTATCTTGCAGTTCCTTGCGCTACGTCTCTGTTTCTTTTTATACAAATACATTCGGTTACACATTAGAAAACTTTAAATAGACAAATTCCTTACTAAGGATGACGATGATGCTGATGGAAATGTCTATGAAAATATGCCATTGAGTTTGTTTTCGTTTGGAAAAGAATGTGAAAATATTCCGTATGCGAGTATGAATTTCTAAAAACATAACTTTTTCTGACTTCATCGCATATTTGATTAATGTTTGTTTGAAAAAAAAACAAGAAAAAATAAATGTTTTTGTACTCGTTCCTTGAATTTTTTTTTTTCTGAAGAGAATTAAGCAAAGGAATTTGCTATACCCAGCAGTTGAAATCTGCTTTTGATATTTTTATTTTATCTTAATTTGAAAAATGTTTTCTCCATGTGCTTCAGCAATTGTTGTTGGGATGCCTCTCATTCCAAAGGTCGTGGGTTCGATTCTCGCCATAGAACCTGAGTGTTTTCCGCAGACAATCTAACCGCTCCGCAGGGTTGATTGCTACAAAAAGCTGTCTGTCCGAAATACCTGTTCCTTTTAATATATTGGTTTGCATATTTCTGGGAAATTTTCATAAGAATCTATGTGTGTGATTGTTTTTGCCCAATTGCTTTTACTCAAATACCAGACAGTAATGGTTTGCCTTAAACGAAATGAATTCATGTACTTTATAGTGGAGTTTGAAGTAGCAGGCTAGTTGTTTCGTAAGTCTTTTTCGTAGCTTGAGGCTCATATACTTAATGGGAGTTTCAAGGTTGCAAAATAGAGCAATTGTGACTTAAATTGTATATTTGGGGAATAAGGATTTTGTGTGTGTGGTAACAAATTATTATTATTTTTTTAACTTTTCAATTACATTTTGTTAATGTCCTTTTTGAGTTAAGTTTTGTAGAGAGAATAGAATGTATTAAAAGGATCCAATGCAATATGCTAAATGATAAGAGAATTTTCTTAGAAAAACTTTTACAATGGGCCTTACCGTTTTCAAATAATTCTTGAGTAACAGAAATAAAAGTATTTTGTTTGAAGTTTAGAATTTGTAAATAAAATTTCAAGAGTGGTCCCAATATTTTATTGAAGTAATAAATAAGAAAGCGCAATTATTTGCTTTATAATTATAAAGCACAATATTACGGAAATTATTGTTTCTATTACGTGAAGGACTGCCAAGAAAAAATACTACAATGTTCTTTAGTCTAGTACAAAATCGTCGTAGTCGTAGTGAAAGTCGAAATGCGAAACTATATGCGAATAATAATTTATAATATTAACCCACTTGTCGCAACCGTCCTTTTTTAAAGGACACCCTATTCCGATTCACAAATTAGGGAAAAGCGCCATCATGAACGTGTGCTTCTGTGGATATATTTTACATTATTATTGTTTATGCTTTATTATGTAGCCTCGCAGCTAAAAAACGTCAGTTTATGCAGGCATGTCTGCGTGCTTACATTTCTTATTAAGTGCCTTGCGAAAAGCGATTCTTTTCAATATTGCACAATGGAAAAACTTTTTTTAAGTAAATCATTTACATCCAGTTAATTGTTACTCGTAGTTTTTGTTTAAAATGAATTGTTGCAGCATCCTAGTTAAAACAATAAATAAATGGAAATCATACGTAATGCTGTGTAGCAGCGCAAAGCGCAAATGATGACCGATTCCACGAAAACTATAGGTTTTAAGAAAAGAAAATTATATAAAATTTTTTTTTAGAAACTTATTAATATTTCGAAATAAAGATTTTAGTTTCAAAGAGAAAAAATTGTCCGGCACTATATGGGTTAATAAATCTGCGTTCTTTATTCTCGCTAAAATTCAGAAATGCCTTGACGGGGGCAACATCTGCTTCCCCCCGCAGCCAAACCATCCTACCGATTTTTTTTAATTAAAAACATAACTGCATCTACATAGATAGATTTTTAAATAAAGTAGAGTAAAAAAATTTTTCATAAGTAGATGCTTACACATCTCCCCTGTGATCGGACTCACATTGCTTTTTTTATGTTAGTTGTTTTTCCTATATGGATATTGATATTTGTCATGATAAAAATATATCAGGTATAGACGTAGGGTAATATTGAAATTGCCTAACTTATGTCTCCTGAAACCCAATTGCTGCGATTGGGAATCACTTTAGTCTCAAAATTCAGACTATGATGTTGGGTGACAACTTGTTCTCATAATAACCTTTGCTTCTTCTTCTTAATCTTCATGCTAGATCCAATATTATAATGGATAAAATTTATTATATGCTTAAAATATTTCATGTTATAAAAAATACATACAAAATATTCAAAGATGGTTAAAAAATAATTGACAGTTCGATATAAAAAAGCCAAAAAAAAAAAGATGCTTAATACTAAATTCTAAATAAAAAAATCTGTTGAATTCTTGTCACGTACTAAAAAAAATTTTTGCTCAAAAATGTCAACAGAAAATCAGGATAATTGTGATTGATACAAAATTTATAGATTTATCCTAAAAAATATATCAACAATTTTAAAACTAAAGTAAAAATTGTGACAAGCAGCAAAAGTTAAGTAATTAAAAATCCCTTTTAAACAAATTGACGTTTTTAAAGCGAGTTGGGGATTTTCTACTTGTACTGATAATGACTTTATATACAAAACAAATATGCATCTTATAACTGAAAGGCAACTCAAATATTTCCCACCTTAAGTACTGAAATTAATTAAATAAAGTAAGTCAGCCAGTAAAATGTAGAAAAATATTTGTAAATAGATGAAAAAAAAAAATGTCGACAAAGACCTAAACAAACACACAATGCATAAAGATAGAAGGGATAACAAAGAGTCAAACTGTGAAATTGATATAGAAACAACCAGCAGCTGCCAGCTCAACTGTGGGTACTTGCTTTTTTCTCATTCAATTGTAACAGTTGCGGCCAACAATTTTTGTAGCAAATCTTTGTCACCAACACGACTTTCTGTTTTGTTGCTGTTGCTGCTGCTGCTGCTGCTCCTCCTCCTCCTTCTCCTGTTTGTTGCTACTCAAAAAATGTACGTTCAGGGGGTTTCCTGCTCATATGTACATACATACACCCAGCTAGCATTTGGGTGATTAGTTTTTGCAGATATCTCTAATATGATTCTCCTCAGATCACTTTTGATGATTAATCACTTGGGTGATTGAAAAAGGATTCACTTACGATTCATCTATATGATCAAATAAGGATTTCTTGAAAATAGACGAACAAAATGCAAAGAAATCGCAAAAAGGCGATTGTATGATTTAATACTACCAGAAAATTGCTCAAAAAGTAATCAGCAAATCGTATCATAAATGATTCTTTGGTATGATTCATCTGTAGGGTACCATTTTCTCACAACGAGAGTATCATTTATGATCGAAAAATGAGCTCACATGCGGTTATTTTTCCCGTCAAGCTGATACGGAAAAGATTCGATTGTGATACAAAATGCTAGCTGGGCATACATACATACATACATATGCTTGTATGTACATGTGTATGTGTGTTACTAGTTAAAGGATGAATAAATGGCTGGTGTAGAGAAACATATAAACAGCAATTTTCAAGGGTTACCTGGATAATAATCCGTTTTTGTTATTATATTGATTAAATATTTACATTTTCATTAAGTAGCTGCTGCCGAAGGTAAAAAAAAACACTTTATAAGGGACAACATAGTACAACGCATTTACGAGTATATTATCATGATGATGTCGACCGAACGATGTTGCTGCTAGACTAAAAGGAAGGGTAGAAAAAGCTCTGCTTAAATTAAATTAACGACACGGCATTTGTAAATAGAAAACATTTTGTAAAACCAAGAAGAGAAGTACAATTAGACAATATAAAAACGTTTTATTTGTGTTGCAAATTAAAATGTTTATTAATAAGAAAAGCAAATAAATAAATAATAATGAAAGGTATAAAAGAATAGAAGAGTAATAAATTCATTAGGCATTATGAAAGTTTATCCATTAAAATTTATTTACTCTTCCACGTCACTCATTGTCAACGACAATTTAAATATAAACTAAACTTTATTACGTCCTTTCCTTCTCCTTTTATTTTACATCAAACACATAATACAGTATGTATGCTTTCCCATAGACTTAACTTTTTTCTACATCTGTGTAAATAAAATAAAATTTATTCTTCGAAGCTACGAGTACCAAAAAAAAAAATTATATTTCAGTTAAATAAAATAATTAAATATATCTATGTATATATGTATACTTATGTAACCCGGTGTGGCTCGAAGTCTGTGCATTTACACAGAATTGTTGGCAGCGATTAAAATATTTTTAGTTTTTTAAGTGCATAATTTTGTTTTAAAATATTTTTAATTTTAATTTTCTAGTGGCTATTCTAAAAATCGTCCACTTTTAATGCAAATAATAATTTTTTGGCAAAAAATATAATAGCCTACACATCGTCCATTTTTTATGAAAAAAAAAGAAATTCTCCATTTTGCATGTAAAAAAATATTTCAGGAAAATAATATAATGCAAAAAATTAAATGGACTATACATCGACCTTTTTTCATCCAAAAAATTAAATGGACCATGCATCGTCCATTTTTCATGCAAAATAATTTTATATGAAAAAATTTAATGGACTATATACATCGTCCATTTTTCTTGGAAAAAATTTTATTTAAAAAAATTTAATGGACTATACAGCGTGCATTTTTCATAAAAAAAAATTATTGGACCATACAAAGTCTATTTTTCTTATTAAACATATAACAACCATACATAAATTTTTCATAAAAAAAATTAATAGAGTAAACATCGTCCGTTTTTCATGCCAAAAATTTAATGGGCTATATATTGCTAATTTTTGATGCTAATTTTTTAAAAAATTTAATAGACTATACGTCATCCATTTTTCATGCAAAAAAATTTTATTTGAAGAAATTGAATGGACAATACATCGTCCATTTTTCATGCAAAAAAAAAATGGACTATACAACGTCTATTTTTTATGCCAAAAATTTAATGGACTATACAACGTCTATTTTTTATGCCAAAATTTTAATGGGCTATATATACATTGTCCATTTTTCATGTAAAAAATTTTTTATGGAAAAAATTTAATGGACTATACCTCGCCCATTTTTCATGCAAAAAAATTTTGTATGAAAAAACCTTAATAATTTATTATGAACTATTTTTTATGGACTATTATAAAAATTTTAGTTGAAAAAATTTAATCGTCCATTTTTCATACAAAAAAAAAAAAATTAATAGACTATATGTCGTCCATTTTTCATGCAAAAAATTTAATGGACTATACATCGTCCATTTTTCAGGAAAAAAATTGTATGTAAAATATTTAATGGATTATACATACATATATATATATATATACATCGCCCATTTTTCATGCAACTAATTTTTAAATGAGAAAATTTTTAAGGAGTTATACATTGTCCATTTTTTATTTAAAAAAATTTTCAATGAAAAAATTGTAATACATCGTCCATTTTTCATAAAAAAATGGACTATGCAACGTCTATTTTTCATGTAAAAAATTTAATCGGCTATACAACGTCTATTTTTCTTGTTAAAAATTTAATAAACTATACATCGTCTATTTTTCATGCCAAAAATTTTGTTTAGCCCATACATCGTTAATTATTTAAATGAAAAATGGCCCATTTAGTTTTTTGTTTGAAAAATGGACCATGTATGGCCCATTTAATTTGTTTTAACCTAATTTTTTGTATGAAAAATGGACTATATGTAACGGACTGCGATTTTTAGTTCATTTAATGTTTTTGAATGACAAATATTTGTCTATTTATTCAGTTTTATTGACTTTTTCTTTTTATTTCCATATCGTTGGCTAATTCCACTTTTTATAAGAAATGACATTTTAAAGCCACATTCAAAAGAGAAAGATGCGGCGCATCGACTCGCTTAAATATTTATTTTAATTTGAAACTCTACATGTCGAAAAAAACCTATTGTATTAGGCTAGTCTCTTAAGCTATGTATAGGAAATGTTAACAGTATTTTAAAGTAAAATAAAGTTTGGTTGAAGTGAGTTAGCAGTTTTACACTCCAAGCCGACCATATAATAAAATAATATAATCCAAGCAGTACAACAATGGCAATGAAAGCTTAATAAAACTATCACTAGCTCGGCACCAATAGATTCACAATACAACATGTATGTATGTCATTTTTTCAATTTGAACCGAAATAATGTAAATCAGTGTCGTCGTATCTGGTGGTCTTGTGGTGGAATTGCAAATTGGCGTATTCTCGCTTGTATTTGTTGCTGTTACTTGTTTAACTGATGCCAATTTTAATTCAATTTATTTGATGATTTTTCAATATTTTCAAAATGTTTTTTATTTGCCGTTTCTTGTTTTACTTTATTTTATTTTTTTTATTTCAATCATCTTGTGGAGTAAGAACAATATAGAATTTTGCATAAAATTGGCAAGCCGTGCTACGTGCTCTACATTTTGAAATACATCATTACGGCAAAAATGAGTCTTCCCCCACTAACAACAGTTGCTGCAAACAAAATAAATAAAAATACAATGTCAATTATTCATTCATTTTTGTTAATTAAAAGAGTTTGCGGGAGTTGTTCTCATAATGTGAATTTTTGTTGTGGTTGTTGCTACTTTTATAGTTTTGTTTGTGTTTAAAGCCACAAAATTAAAAACAAAGTTAGCAATATGAAAATTTTCCATAGTGACCCTTTTGACAGTACTTTCAGGTTTATTCGAATGTCTGTTATTAATAAAAAATTTATAAAATAGTTCTACAAATTAAACGAGCTAATTGAAGCGGTTGAAATTGTCTCCGTACATACAAACGTATCCTACTGCTTGCTGGCTGGTGGTGTCTTATATCCAGAGATTGCTTTACTGTCTTTTGAAAAGGAAATTTTCTCAATGGCCAGGGAGACTAATGGCTCGATTATTAATGGCAACTTTGTCCAGTTGCCAAAAATATATCAAAAATACACGGATTGAAATTGGCCTCTCAATATATTAGAATTATTTCTTCATCAGTGTTCGGATGAAGAGTAGAGACGCCACTTAACGGACCATTCAAATTCTTCAAAATTTCCGCCTCTATTGTAAGTAAATGTTACTGCTCAAAATAATTTTTACCATACAATGTATCTTTTTACCTTTAAAGCATATTTTCGCCTTTCCCAAGAAGGAGTAGTTTTTTTCTTTAATTTAATATTGGTTTTTCTCAAAATTTCTCACCTTTTTGCTTGAAAGAAATATTTTTGTCAAAAATTAAAAATTTATGGTTGCCAATATTATTGCAATTTAGCAGCGGAAATAAACAGCTGTTAGTTGTCAATTGCCATACATACTAACTAGCTAAAGTTCGGTTGCTATCGATAATCGAGCCATAAGAAAAATTTTATAAAAATTGTAATGTACGTCATTTACAAATTCACTTGTCCTTAAACTAATTCCATTAAACATTTTTAGCAATAGAGAAATTAAACATTGTTTGTTAGTTAACCAGTTTCTATAAAATTTCTCTGCATTGATTTATTTTTGTTAGTCATTGTAAAGAGAATGTGAAAATCGATGCGTTTGCTTCTATAAACATAATCTCAATTACATAGAATAACATGTTTCCACTTGCAATAGTAAGCCCACAATTATTAAAATTTTAATTTCTTTTTCTATCACAATCTGCAACAAATCTATACATACATACATACATACATATGTACATACATATGTACATATTTATATAAAAATAATTTCAATTACAATTTTGTTGTTCATTTGCACATTTGTACTACAATTTAGTGCATTTTGTATTTTTTTAAATAATAATTTCGTCGTTGTTGTTTTAGTTGTTGTTGTTGTTGCTACTCCCATACGAAAGTACTCATTGCAGTTTTTATGATTATTGCAAAATTTGTTTACAGTCATTAACTTACTTTATGGACCAATGCTCCCAGGTCAGAAACTAAAGTATTAAAAAAAAAAAAATAAGCAACAAAACACAACTGCGCAACAGAACACATGTGTGTGTTTATAAACACGATAATTTCTTTTTTAAATATCTACTTTGGACTTGCACTTGCATGAATGAAAGTATGTACGAGTAGTTAAAATACAATCTGTAACTGAAAACGGTTGCAAATAATGGTAAAAATCTTACGAAATGTGTAAAATGTTTTTATTATCATCCCTCGCACTGCCCACTCACCGTTTGCAGTGTAAGAAGAAGCTGATGTTGCTTACGTTCTCGTAGCAACATCAGCTTGTTGTTGGTTGTGGTGTGTTTATATTTTGTTATTACTCCTTTATTGCAAAACATTTTACAATAAGAATATTTTTGATACGACTATTTGTGTCCTTAATTCTCTTCTTGTTGTATTGCTTTATTGTTTTTATTGTTGGTCATTCAAATATATATTTGATCGGTTTGTTTAATATTTGTAAGATAATGGTTAACATGTGGCAAGATACAGGAACATCTTTATCTTTATGATTTTTACTTTTGTTTTAATTAGCTGTTTCTTTCTTACAACAAAACTTCAAGACATAAGTTTTGAAAACTAACGGCCTGTCCCACGATGTCACCAGAAATCGTTCGATCGACAACTTGTATTGCAAACAACAATAACATAAGCAAATATGTTGTTGTTTTCAATATATGTAAGTATTCGATCGAACGATTTCTAGTGACATCGTGGGACAGGCCATAAAACTCGATTGGTGTGCTCGGGTACACAAAAAAAGTGAAGTGATTTCTTGACGTGCCATAACCGCCAATAAAAAGTTTAAGCGAGCTTATTTTTTTTTTACCAAAAATGTTTTCGTTAAGCTTTTTTTTACGGTTATGGCTCGTTGTATTGAATGAAAAAAAGTACTTTATCAATCACATCAAATAAAAAAATACAGTGAACAATTTTACACTGATTCAATGAAGTCTTTCACCATCTTACTTTAAAAGACAAATTTCATTTATTTCATGTAAAGCTTTATGGCCACGCTGAAGAGTTTTCTCGCAGGGTAACGCTTATACAAATCCTTCATTTACTTCAATAGTGTCATAACTAAAAATAAAAGTTTTTTGAGTTAATAATGACAAATAATTCGGCGTTTTGTATTTTACCTTGTGTACAAATTTCATATAAATAGCTTTTACTGCCACCTCGTTAGAGATGAATATTTTTTCGTGTCTTTATTGAGTTGTATGCAAATTGAAAACTTTAAACGCGTTTTCTGCAAAACTACATTTTTTTTTTAGTTGTGACACTATTGAAGTAAGTAAGCGGTATGTAATTATTACGTGATCTTAGGCCTCATGTGTCTGCTGACTATAAAAATACTTATGAAAGCTGCACAGCGGAAATTATTCACTAACTAAAACTTTCAATTGAAAGTTTAATATATTTAAAAAATTTTTTTATTGATTTCATTACTTCAATTGGAACAACTTAATTCATCATTAAATTTTCAATTAATTTTTAAGTGATATTACAAAATTTTTTTTCTTATTCTTTCCGTGTTAATAAAATTAAAAAAAATTGTATTTATTATAAAAATTCTTATTCGCTTTAATCTCATCTTCAAACGAATGGTCAGTGTAAACGCGAATTTTCCTTTATGTTCACTTGAGTGCAGCAACATTTCCAACACTAAAACTAAATTGTCATCGTTTATTTTAATAGTGAGGAAAAAGGTTTCTTCTGTTTAGCTTAATAGTAAATGAGCAAATTATATTTAATAGTAGTTAGAACATAATTTTCCTTCTAAATGACTAAAGAATTAAATAAACAAAAATAGAAATAGTTAACAGCAATAGTAAGTAAAATGGGAGATCCGAAAATTTAAAAGGTTAAAAAAAATATGTGCAAAATTATATATATGTACATACATACATATAGATATATATGTATATTTTTTTAAGTTCGATGAATACATGTACGTATATCTTTCAAATTTCAGAGCAAAACTATTTATTTTTTTTAATAAATTTTCACCTTACACCTTATGCTTCCGATTGGTTTTATTTATGTTTTTATCAAAATGAATAGCTTTTAATATAATTCAATGTTGACTTAAAACTAAAAAACTTTTTACTTCAATTGCTGTCATACATTTGCCCCCATCATGCTCAACACACAGATGAGTAAATATTGAATAAAGTTCAAAAAATTTTACTTACTTATTGTTGTTTTTTATTAAAGAGCAAACTTTTTGTTTGTCTAATTTGTCAACTTGTCTATAAGAAAAAAGTGTGCTGTGACAAAGTAAATTTTTCTGTAAGAAAAGTGTGCTGTGACAAAGTCAATTTTTCTCTAAGAAAAGTGTGATGTGACACATGAACATTTTCTCTAAGAAAAGTGTACTGTGACACCTTCAACATTTCTTTGAGAAAAGTCTGCTGTGACACATAAAAATTGTCTATAAGAAAAGTGGGCCTGTGGCACAGAAAAATTTTCTGTAAGAAAAGTGTGTCACAGCACCTTTTCATAAAAAATGTGTGCAAGTAAGCCTATCTGTAAGAAAAGTGTGTATACAAATAAATCTGCTGTGATATAGCAAGCAATTTTTTTTGGGAAAAGTGTTCTGCGTCACTGCCGGCAATCTTGTCTATAAGAAAGGTGTGCAGTGACATAGTCAGCAATATTTTTTAAAAGAAAAGTGTGCAGTAACAGATTAAAATTTTTTATAACACCAGTGTGCTGAAAAAAGAAAAGTTTGCTCTGACACGGTCAGCAGTCTTTTCTTTAGAAAAGGGTCAGCAATCTTTTGTATTAGAAAAGTGTGCTCGGATCCAGCCCACAACCTTTGCTATAAGCAAAGTGTGCTGTGACACTGTCAGCAATATTTTCTATAAGTAAATTTTACTGCGTCTGACACGGTTCACTTTTCTGTGAGACAAATTTGAAGTTTTGTGACACAGTAAACTTTTTCTGGTTAAATTTTTTAGCATTAAATTCCCAAGGCAGCATTATAATTCTCTAAAACTTTATTGGAATCGCAACTGAAATGAAACTGTCAAATAGTTAGCTGTGAGAAGAATAATGTTTGAATGTAGACTTTTGAAATTATACTTAAGGTTTGCAATATTTTTTTTTGATTAAATGGTAGCCATCATGTTAAACTGATTTTTAATGTTTTTGTAAAAAATAAACGCATAATATCAAGAGAGTCCTAATGAAAAAGTTCACCATAAATTTTACTGGCGCAAATTTTTTTTAGGATTTTTTAAGTTATTGCTTTATGAAATAGTTTGAGAATGCTCGAACTATAGTGAATCACGGTAGACAGATATGATATTGTAGGAGTTTTGTAGTGTCCGATTAAATAATCGGCTGCCCATAACCCTTATAATACTTCTCTTATAAACATTACAGCTTCCCCGGGCCATCTTTCTTATTATACATCTACATGATGAGTATGTCTATATCTATCTTTTTTTATCTGTGGGTAAATAATATTTTTTTCAAACATATTGTTTTGGCGCTTTGAGCCAACAAATAACTTTATTAGGAATAACTTTTTTATTTGGCTTTAAAAGCAAACTATATATGTATGTATGTCTGTATGTACATAATAAATCAACAATTCCCAACTCTGAGATATAATATTACGAAAAAGTCCCATTAAGTAAGTGTCATTGTTTTAGATAGAAAAACTAAAGCTAAAGTAAAAAAAAAACTGCAATATTTATTAGAACAAAGTACACAGTAGTGAATAAACAAATATGTATGTATGTACACTAACCCAACTTTAAAAATGTTTTACCTCTCACTCTTTGATTACATCAGAAACATTTAAGTATGTGTGTGTGTGTGTGTGTATTGCTGAACACATGGCTGAAACATATAGAATCCTACTTGCAATAAAATTGTAGCATACATTTAGGCTGTGCTTTTTTAAGTGGATGCCGGCAATCTGCTTGCAAGTGTGATATATTGTAAAATTTGTAGAAAATTTATTTGTTTTTTGATGACAAAATATTAAAAGCCCTTTTAAGGTGTTTTTGTTTTTAATTTTGTTATAAAAGGATATTTTCGCTTTATCGTCTGTCTCCATTTAAAAGTTATTTACTATTGTTATCACCATCAACAATGACAATAACTAATAGCAATAATGGCGTTAATCTACAGACAGAAATATGTACATACATCGGAGAATTGATAGAAAGTCCTTTAATTCTTTTTTCATCATACAAACTCCAACAACTCCCTTTTGTATGCAAATATTTAAACATATTTAAGCCATTCTGTGAAATTTGGTATTATTCATGCCAAAAGCGTTGGATACAAAAAAGCGTTGGTTGTGCTGCATGTATTTATGTATGGGAGCAGAGCAGAAATAAAACAACAATAATGATTAAATTTTAAACAACAAAAGAGAAAGTGTTGCTAAATGAATTTTATCAGTCTTTATAAAATCATAAATGGTCAGTTATTCAGTCTGTCTGTCTTTATGTATCCTTTGTTCTTTCACATCCATAAATATCTAACTTATTTTTGCTGTTTTATAACACTGTGCGTGTGATTTTGATAGTCTGCTGTTAGCACAATTATTTTGATGCTATTTTCAGTTAACAAAGAACTCAACAACAAAATGGAAGTAGTGATGAACATACACGCGGCAAAAAAAAAAAAAAAATTAAACGACAATGACGACAATTAACGATAAAAGTCTAAATTGATGGCGTGTTAAAACAATAAAACAGCGACATTTATTCACACAATTTTCCTGCTTCACACAGATAGTTTAATGTGCATAAACGAGCTCATGAGAATAAACATGACTGAATATTTATTCAATAAATAATATTAATTATTAGAGTTAGTGAAAAATATAATAAAGATTTCAGTTTTATAAAAAAAAATTGTTTTTATATCAGCAGTGCTTTTTTTTGAGCTGAAGCTTTAAAACTAATTTTTGTATATTTAGTAATTTTTAATTTTAAGGAGTTTGTTTCAAAAGTTTGTTAATGGCGTGGAATTAGCATTAACGAAATTCAAAGAAAACTGAGCGGACTGTAAAATATAAAGAACAAAATTTTTTAATTTCTATTTTCATTTTAAATGGGACCAGCCCCGTATTCTGTAACTCGCTGAAACTAAATCTCTATCGCTGAAAATCTATAAAGTCAATTTATCGATTTTCGGTTACAAATACAATATTCAAACGGGTAGTGCTAAATCAAGCAATGGCTTAGAAATTTATTCTGCCGAAATTTTTCTGTTTTATGACATCGCCAAGCATTTTAACGATTTTAACGAATTTAGCTTTAGCTTTTGCGGTGTTACAGAATATGATGACCCCTACTCATGTGCATGGTTGTCAGATATGGCGATTTCTCGCCCAACGTAGTAATTTTTCAACTTGTTTGCCATCTAAATTTTTGATTTGGCGACGTGGCGATTTTTCAGACGATATATAAAATATTTTGGCGATTTGTATTCAAAATTTTTGTAATTCAGGAAAATTAGTTTGTTGAAGGAGTAGTTTCAATAATAAATCCCACCAAAACTCGCCTACAAGAAACTAAAATAATTTCTTATATGTATATATTATATTAATTACAGTAGTTATTTAAATTTTGTTAGAAAAATGTACAAGAAATAATCGGGCCTGTTCTGCAAATCACGACATGTCAAATCTCGGTGATTTCAAAACAATAATAAAAGCTAAATCATTGCTTTTGTAAATTTCACGATTTATAGCGATGGAAGTTGGAATAAAATATTCTATTATATATGACAAAAAGTTGAAATACATTAAAAATCCACTAACAAGCCAGCTATTAAGAGTTTGTTTTTGAAATCACCGTGATTTAAATCGCCGTGATTTTCAGAACAGGCCTGAATTTTTGGCGATTTTCTGCAAAATTTATAAACGGTTAAAAAAAAAATTATATAAAAAACTAGTTTCTTATCAAAAAAATTATATAAATTGATTTTGGCGATTTTTAAAATCAATTTGGCGAAATAGGTCGGAAAATATTTGACTACTCTGCTCATGTGGACATTGGATTTGAAATTTTTCACGCTAAGATAAAGTTGAAAATAATTTAGATTCAGTTAAACGTATAAACTAAATTATTTTTGGCTTTTTAGTACTTAGCTTAGAAGTCGTTTACATTTTTTTAACTATTAATTTTAAGCTTTTGAGTGCCATGGCACCCGCCCATTTTGCAAACATCATTGGCCCCACTGTCTAGTGTCTCTGTCAGATCTCAAGATGCGTGTCAAGTCTCATAAGAATTGGTCAAGTAGAAGTACATAAAATATAATAATAAACTTTAATGGGCCTGGACCGGCCATTTTTTAAGCATACGATTATATCAATAGCTGCAAGTGTTTGCCAAGTTTTTTGGGAGTCACATGAGTAGAATTTAGTATAATATAATAATAATAATTTGTAATGGGCGTGGTTCGGCCACTTTTATAAATGCTAGATGGTGTCACTCTGAACGCTCAGAGTGCGTGCAAAAATCGGTTAGCTAGCTAGCACGTGAATTATAATATTCGGCCCTGTTCTGTAAACCGAATCCGAGTAAATTTCTCGTTTTCAAAAAATTAATAATGATACTGCAGATGTGTTGAAAATCATGCACGATAATTTTCTTTCAGATTTGATAATCGAGAATCTATATAATAGAAAAATGTAAAAAAGTCTGAAAAAATATTTCTATTATCGGAGTTAGTTTTCTAAAATCGAGCGATTTCAAATCGATTCGGTTTACGGAACAGGGCCGATTATATATTAATGGGCGTGGTTCCCAATATCTTGCTCATAAGAGTTGGGTTTGTATCAAGATTCGTGGGAATCGGACATAAATAAAATCAAAAGAAAGAATTTAGTGGACGCCCAATTTTTTGGAAATGTGACCAAATGGAAGCTATGCCCTCTCAGACAAAAAAGGATTACTAAAATCAGTCTAGAAATGACGGAGTTAACGCCCTTATTCCAGTTGTTAACATCGACGATACCTCGATACAATACTAAAATATTGCGGCTTGTCTACTCGCTCTTGAAAATAATTTTGTGCTGTTGAAAGTCCATTTCTGTTCCCTAAGGCTTCGAAAATAGCATGAGCCTGTCAACAGCGCACAGTGTCGTGAGTTCATAGAACGAGCGGCCAAACATAGAAGGACTTATCGAAAAGAAATGAAATTTGGCACATATGTTTTAATTGGTAAAATATAATCACACATAAAATTTGGCCATTTAATTTCCAAGGATTCGTGTCCTTGCCATATATCCTGAAATAAAAAATTATCATAACAGTGAGAAAAATAATTGTAACTTAATGAAATTGTGTAAAGACACTAATTTTAACACATTTAATGCTTCGTAAAAATTTCGTTCAATTCAGAGAAAGGATACGCATACCTCAAAAATGTCCTTTTTAAAAAAAGTAAAAAGCATCAAAACAAATTGTCTTCACTTATAGTTAGTTAAATGTTTAACTAGACAAAATATATACATAATATAAATCACATCTACAATTTGGTCATTTAAATTTCAAGGACTACTATCCTTTCCAAATGTCCTGGAACTAAATAATATACTGAAAATATACAAATTCTAACTTAAAAAATATTGTTAAATTAAATTGTAAGTGGGGAGAAAGGTGGACAAGAGTACAAAAAATTTTAAATGTACATACTTGTAGAAATATAATGTGAAAATATGAAAAATATATTTTTTTTATAATTTTTTTCTATAGACCACTTAACTCGTACTTTTTCACTCACAGATGGCTTTCTTTAAATTAATGAGTTACCGAATATAGAAAAAATGTATTGTAGCCATATTATAACAATATCCCCTTTATGTTTTATTGGAAGTTGTAGTGGAATATCTAAAATAATTTTTAATTAACCTGCTAAAGTTTGCATGTGTCAGTACCATATTTTCATATAGTACCATACTGGAAAAAAACTGTTGACTTTGAGTCATCAAAACTATTTAAAAAGTATACCTTTTTAAAAAATAATTTTTTATTTTACTTAATTAGAATATTGCACATGCGACAGAGTAATTTGTTCGTCTTAATTCAAAACAAATTTTTTTTTAATTTTTGGCCGCCTTCGCAACAGTGTGCGTCGTCTTCTTTTCTTGCAAAGAATTTAATAAACTATACATAATCCATTTCTCACGCAAAAAATTTTTTTATGAACAAATTTTAATAATTTCTCATGCAAAAATTTTTTTTATGAAAAAATTTTAATGGACTATAATCGTCTTTTTTTCAATTTTTTATGAAAAAATTTAGTTGACTTTAAATCGTCCGATTCATATGCAACAAATTATATAGACTATACATCGTCTATTTTTCATGCAAAAAATTAAATGGACTGGCTATATATACAAAATTTAATGGACTATACATCGTCCATTTTAAATTTTTTTATAAAAAATTAAATTGACTATAATTCGTCCATTTCGTATGTAAAAACTGAAAGGGACTATATACGTCGTCTTCTTTTCATGCAAAGAATTTAATAAACTATACATCATCCATTTCTCATGCAAAAAATTTTTTTATGAAAAAAATTTAATGGACTATACATCGTCTTTTTTTCAATTTTTTATGAAAAAATTTAGTCGACCTTAAATCGTCCGATTCATATGCAACAAATTATATAGACTATACATCGTCTATTTTTCATGCAAAAAATTAAATGGACTGGCTATATATACAAAATTTAATGGACTATACATCGTCCATTTTAAAATTTTTTATAAAAAATTAAATTGACTATAATTTGTCCATTTCGTATGTAAAAACTGAAAGGGACTATATACGTCGTCTTCTTTTCATGCAAAGAATTTAATAAACTATACATCATCCATTTCTCATGCAAAAAATTTTTTTATGAAAAAAATTTAATGGACTATACATCGTCTTTTTTTCAATTTTTTATGAAAAAACTTAGTCGACTTTAAATCGTCCGATTCGTATGCAACAAACTATATAGACTATACATCGTCTATTTTTCATACAAAAAATTAAATGGACTGGCTATATATACAAAATTTAATGGACTATACATCGTCCATTTTTAAAATTTTTATAAAAAATTAAATTGACTATAATTCGTCCATTTCGTATGTAAAAACTGAAAGGGACTATATACGTCGTCTTCTTTTCATGCAAAGAATTTAGTAAACTATATATCATCCATTTCTCATGCAAAAAATTTTTTTATGAAAAAAATTTAATGGACTATACATCGTCTTTTTTTCAATTTTTTATGAAAAAATTTAGTCGACTTTAAATCGTCCGATTCATATGCAACAAATTATATAAACTATACATCATCCATTTCTCATGCAAAAAATTTTTTATGAAAAAAATTTAATGGACTATATGAAAAAATTTACTCGACTTTAAATCGTCCGATTCGTATGCAACAAATTATATAGACTATACATCGTCTATTTTTCATGCAAAAAATTAAATGGACTGGCTATATATACAAAATTTAATGGACTAGACATCGTCCATTTTAAATTTTTTTATAAAAAATTAAATTGACTATAATTCGTCCATTTCGTATGTAAAAACTGAAAGGGACTATATACGTCGTCTTCTTTTCATGCAAAGAATTTAATAAACTATACATCATCCATTTCTCATGCAAAAAATTTTTTTATGAAAAAAATTTAATGGACTATACATCGTCTTTTTTTCAATTTTTTATGAAAAAATTTAGTCGACTTTAAATCGTCCGATTCATATGCAACAAATTATATAGACTATACATCGTCTATTTTTCATGCAAAAAATTAAATGGACTGGCTATATATACAAAATTTAATGGACTATACATCGTCCATTTTAAAATTTTTTATAAAAAATTAAATTGACTATAATTCGTCCATATCGTATGTAAAAACTGAAAGGGACTATATACGTCGTCTTCTTTTCATGCAAAGAATTTAATAAACTATACATCATCCATTTCTCATGCAAAAAATTTTTTTATGAAAAAAATTTAATGGACTATACATCGTCTTTTTTTCAATTTTTTATGAAAAAATTTAGTTGACTTTAAATCGTCCGATTCGTATGCAAAAAATTATATAGACTATACATCATCTATTTTTCATGCAAAAAATTAAATGGACTGGCTATATATACAAAATTTAATGGACTATACAACGTCCATTTTAAAATTTTTTATAAAAAATTAAATTGACTATAATTCGACCATTTCGTATGTAAAAACTTAAGTGGACTATATACGTCGTCTTCTTTTCATGCAAAGAATTTAATAAACTATACATCATCCATTTCTCATGCAAAAAATTTTTTTATGAAAAAAATTTAATGGACTATACATCGTCTTTTTTTCAATTTTTTATGAAAAAATTTAGTTGACTTTAAATCGTCCGATTTGTATGCAAAAAATTATATAGACTATACATCGTATATTTTTCATGCAAAAAATTAAATGGACTGGCTATATATACAAAATTTAATGGACTATACATCGTCCATTTTAAAATTTTTTATAAAAAATTAAATTAACTATAATTCGTCCATTTCGTATGTAAAAACTGAAAGGGGCTATATACGTCGTTTTCTTTTCATGCAAAGAATTTAATAAACTATACATCATCCATTTCTCATGCAAAAAATTTTTTTATGAAAAAAATTTAATGGACTATACATCGTCTTTTTTTCAATTTTTTATGAAAAAATTTAGTCGACTTTAAATCGTCCGATTCATATGCAACAAATTATATATACTATACATCGTCTATTTTTCATGCAAAAAATTAAATGGACTGGCTATATATACAAAATTTAATGGACTATACATTCCATTTTAAAATTTTTTATAAAAAATTAAATTGACTATAATTCGTCCATTTCGTATGTAAAAACTGAAAGGGACTATATACGTCGTCTTCTTTTCATGCAAAGAATTTAATAAACTATACATCATCCATTTCTCATGCAAAAAATTTTTTTATGAAAAAAATTTAATGGACTATACATCGTCTTTTTTTCAATTTTTTATGAAAAAATTTAGTCGACTTTAAATCGTCCGATTCATATGCAACAAATTATATAGACTATACATCGTCTATTTTTCATGCAAAAAATTAAATGGACTGGCTATATATACAAAATTTAATGGACTATACATCGTCCATTTTAGAATTTTTTATAAAAAATTAAATTGACTATACTTCGTCCATTTCGTATGTAAAAACTTAAGTGGACTATATACGTCGTCTTCTTTTCATGCAAAGAATTTAATAAACTATACATCATCCATTTCTCATGCAAAAAATTTTTTTATGAAAAAAATTTAATGGACTATACATCGTCTTTTTTTCAATTTTTTATGAAAAAATTTAGACTATACATCGTCTATTTTTCATGCAAAAAATTAAATGGACTGGCTATATATACAAAATTTAATGGACTATACATCGTCCATTTTTAAATTTTTTATAAAAAATTAAATTGACTATCATTCGTCCATTTCGTATGTAAAAACTGAAAGGGACTATATACGTCGTCTTCTTTTCATGCAAAGAATTTAATAAACTATACATCATCCATTTCTCATGCAAAAAATTTTTTTATGAAAAAAATTTAATGGACTATACATCGTCTTTTTTAAATTTTTTATGAAAAAATTTAGTCGACTTTAAATCGTCCGATTCATATGCAACAAATTATATAGACTATACATCGTCTATTTTTCATGCAAAAAATTAAATGGACTGGCTATATATACAAAATTTAATGGACTATACATCGTCCATTTTAAAATTTTTTATAAAAAATTAAATTGACTATAATTCGTCCATTTCGTATGTAAAAACTTAAGTGGACTATATACGTCGTCTTCTTTTCATGCAAAGAATTTAATAAACTATACATCATCCATTTCTCATGCAAAAAATTTTTTTATGAAAAAAATTTAATGGACTATACATCGTCTTTTTTTCAATTTTTTATGAAAAAATTTAGTCGACTTTAAATCGTCCGATTCATATGCAACAAATTATATAGACTATACATCGTCTATTTTTCATGCAAAAAATTAAATGGACTGGATATATATACAAAATTTAATGGACTATACATCGTCCATTTTTAAATTTTTTATAAAAAATTAAATTGACTATAATTCGTCCATTTCGTATGTAAAAACTGAAAGGGACTATATACGTCGTCTTCTTTTCATGCAAAGAATTTAATAAACTATACATCATCCATTTCTCATGCAAAAAATTTTTTTATGAAAAAAATTTAATGGACTATACATCGTCTTTTTTTCAATTTTTTATGAAAAAATTTAGTCGACTTTAAATCGTCCGATTCATATGCAACAAATTATATAGACTATACATCGTCTATTTTTCATGCAAAAAATTAAATGGACTGGCTATATATACAAAATTTAATGGACTATACATCGTCCATTTTAAAATTTTTTATAAAAAATTAAATTGACTATAATTCGTCCATATCGTATGTAAAAACTGAAAGGGACTATATACGTCGTCTTCTTTTCATGCAAAGAATTTAATAAACTATACATCATCCATTTCTCATGCAAAAAATTTTTTTATGAAAAAAATTTAATGGACTATACATCGTCTTTTTTTCAATTTTTTATGAAAAAATTTAGTTGACTTTAAATCGTCCGATTCGTATGCAAAAAATTATATAGACTATACATCATCTATTTTTCATGCAAAAAATTAAATGGACTGGCTATATATACAAAATTTAATGGACTATACAACGTCCATTTTAAAATTTTTTATAAAAAATAAATTGACTATAATTCGACCATTTCGTATGTAAAAACTTAAGTGGACTATATACGTCGTCTTCTTTTCATGCAAAGAATTTAATAAACTATACATCATCCATTTCTCATGCAAAAATTTTTTTTATGAAAAAAATTTAATGGACTATACATCGTCTTTTTTTCAATTTTTTATGAAAAAATTTAGTCGACTTTAAATCATCCGATTCATATGCAACAAATTATATAGACTATACATCGTATATTTTTCATGCAAAAAATTAAATGGACTGGCTATATATACAAAATTTAATGGACTATACATCGTCCATTTTTACATTTTTTATAAAAAATTAAATTGACTATCATTCGTCCATTTCGTATGTAAAAACTGAAAGGGACTATATACGTCGTCTTCTTTTCATGCAAAGAATTTAATAAACTATACATCATCCATTTCTCATGCAAAAAATTTTTTTATGAAAAAAATTTAATGGACTATACATCGTCTTTTTTAAATTTTTTATGAAAAAATTTAGTCGACTTTAAATCGTCCGATTCATATGCAACAAATTATATAGACTATACATCGTCTATTTTTCATGCAAAAAATTAAATGGACTGGCTATATATACAAAATTTAATGGACTATACATCGTCCATTTTAAAATTTTTTATAAAAAATTAAATTGACTATAATTCGTCCATTTCGTATGTAAAAACTTAAGTGGACTATATACGTCGTCTTCTTTTCATGCAAAGAATTTAATAAACTATACATCATCCATTTCTCATGCAAAAAATTTTTTTATGAAAAAAATTTAATGGACTATACATCGTCTTTTTTTCAATTTTTTATGAAAAAATTTAGACTATACATCGTCTATTTTTCATGCAAAAAATTAAATGGACTGGCTATATATACAAAATTTAATGGACTATACATCGTCCATTTTAAAATTTTTTATAAAAAATTAAATTGACTATAATTCGTCCATTTCGTATGTAAAAACTTAAGTGGACTATATACGTCGTCTTCTTTTCATGCAAAGAATTTAATAAACTATACATCATCCATTTCTCATGCAAAAAATTTTTTTATGAAAAAAATTTAATGGACTATACATCGTCTTTTTTTCAATTTTTTATGAAAAAATTTAGTCGACTTTAAATCGTCCGATTCATATGCAACAAATTATATAGACTATACATCGTCTATTTTTCATGCAAAAAATTAAATGAACTGGCTATATATACAAAATTTAATGGACTATACATCGTCCATTTTAAAATTTTTTATAAAAAATTAAATTGACTATAATTCGTCCATTTCGTATGTAAAAACTGAAAGGGACTATATACGTCGTCTTCTTTTCATGCAAAGAATTTAATAAACTATACATCATCCATTTCTCATGCAAAAAATTTTTTTATGAAAAAAATTTAATGGACTATACATCGTCTTTTTTTCAATTTTTTATGAAAAAATTTAGTCGACTTTAAATCATCCGATTCATATGCAACAAATTATATAGACTATACATCGTATATTTTTCATGCAAAAAATTAAATGGACTGGCTATATATACAAAATTTAATGGACTATACATCGTCCATTTTTAAATTTTTTATAAAAAATTAAATTGACTATCATTCGTCCATTTCGTATGTAAAAACTGAAAGGGACTATATACGTCGTCTTCTTTTCATGCAAAGAATTTAATAAACTATACATCATCCATTTCTCATGCAAAAAATTTTTTTATGAAAAAAATTTAATGGACTATACATCGTCTTTTTTAAATTTTTTATGAAAAAATTTAGTCGACTTTAAATCGTCCGATTCATATGCAACAAATTATATAGACTATACATCGTCTATTTTTCATGCAAAAAATTAAATGGACTGGCTATATATACAAAATTTAATGGACTATACATCGTCCATTTTAAAATTTTTTATAAAAAATTAAATTGACTATACTTCGTCCATTTCGTATGTAAAAACTGAAAGGGACTATATACGTCGTCTTCTTTTCATGCAAAGAATTTAATAAACTATACATCATCCATTTCTCATGCAAAAAATTTTTTTATGAAAAAAATTTAATGGACTTTACATCGTCTTTTTTTCAATTTTTTATGAAAAAATTTAGTCGACTTTAAATCGTCCGATTCATATGCAACAAATTATATAGACTATACATCGTCTATTTTTCATGCAAAAAATTAAATGGACTGGCTATATATACAAAATTTAATGGACTATACATCGTCCATTTTAAAATTTTTTATAAAAAATTAAATTGACTATAATTCGTCCATTTCGTATGTAAAACCTGAAAGGGACTATATACGTCGTCTTCTTTTCATGCAACGAATTTAATAAACTATACATCATTTATTTCTCATGCAAAAAATTTTTTTATGAAAAAAATTTAATGGACTATACATCGTCTTTTTTTCAATTTTTTATGAAAAAATTTAGTCGACTTTAAATCGTCCGATTCATATGCAACAAATTATATAGACTATACATCGTCTATTTTTCATGCAAAAAATTAAATGGACTGGCTATATATACAAAATTTAATGGACTATACATCGTCCATTTTAAAATTTTGTATAAAAAATTAAATTGACTATAATTCGTCCATTTCGTATGTAAAAACTGAAAGGGACTATATACGTCGTCTTCTTTTCATGCAAAGAATTTAATAAACTATACATCATTTATTTCTCATGCAAAAAATTTTTTTATGAAAAAAATTTAATGGACTATACATCGTCTTTTTTTTCAATTTTTTATGAAAAAATTTAGTCGACTTTAAATCGTCCGATTCATATGCAACAAATTATATAGACTATACATCGTCTATTTTTCATGCAAAAAATTAAATGGACTGGCTATATATACAAAATTTAATGGACTATACATCGTCCATTTTTAAATTTTTTATAAAAAATTAAATTGACTATAATTCGTCCATTTCGTATGTAAAAACTGAAAGGGACTATATACGTCGTCTTCTTTTCATGCAAAGAATTTAATAAACTATACATCATCCATTTCTCATGCAAAAAATTTTTTTATGAAAAAAATTTAATGGACTATACATCGTCTTTTTTTCAATTTTTTATGAAAAAATTTAGTCGACTTTAAATCGTCCGATTCATATGCAACAAATTATATAGACTATACATCGTCTATTTTTCATGCAAAAAATTAAATGGACTGGCTATATATACAAAATTTAATGGACTATACATCGTCCATTTTTAAAATTTTTATAAAAAATTAAATTGACTATAATTCGTCCATTTCGTATGTAAAAACTTAAGTGGACTATATACGTCGTCTTTTCACGCAAAGAATTTAATAAACTATACATCATCCATTTTTCATGCAAAAAAATTTTTTATGAAAAAAATTTAATGGACTATACATCGTTTTTTTTTCAATTTTTTATGAAAAAATTTAGTCGACTTTAAATCGTCCGATTCGTATGCAACAAACTATATAGACTATACATCGTCTATTTTTCATGCAAAAAATTAAATGGACTGGCTATATATACAAAATTTAATGGACTATACATCGTCCATTTTTAAATTTTTTATAAAAAATTAAATTGACTATAATTTGTCCATTTCGTATGTAAAAACTGAAAGGGCTATATACGTCGTCTTCTTTTCATGCAAAGAATTTAATAAACTATACATCATCCATTTCTCATGCAAAAAATTTTTTTATGAAAAAAATTTAATGGACTATACATCGTCTTTTTTTCAATTTTTTATGAAAAAATTTAGTCGACTTTAAATCGTCCGATTCATATGCAACAAATTATATAGACTATACATCGTCTATTTTTCATGCAAAAAATTAAATGGACTGGCTATATATACAAAATTTAATGGACTATACATCGTCCATTTTTAAATTTTTTATAAAAAACTAAATTGACTATAATTCGCCCATTTCGTATGTAAAAACTTAAGTGGACTATATACGTCGTCTTCTTTTCATGCAAAGAATTTAATAAACTATACATCATCCATTTCTCATGCAAAAAATTTTTTTATGAAAAAAATTTAATGGACTATACATCGTCTTTTTTTCAATTTTTTATGAAAAAATTTAGTCGACTTTAAATCGTCCGATTCATATGCAACAAATTATATAGACTATACATCGTCTATTTTTCATGCAAAAAATTAAATGGACTGGCTATATATACAAAATTTAATGGACTATACATCGTCCATTTTTAAATTTTTTATAAAAAATTAAATTGACTATAATTCGTCCATTTCGTATGTAAAAACTGAAAGGGACTATATACGTCGTCTTCTTTTCATGCAAAGAATTTAATAAACTATACATCATCCATTTCTCATGCAAAAAATTTTTTTATGAAAAAAATTTAATGGACTATACATCGTCTTTTTTCAATTTTTTATGAAAAAATTTAGTCGACTTTAAATCATCCGATTCATACGCAACAAATTATATAGACTATATATCGTATATTTTTCATGCAAAAAATTAAATGGACTGGCTATATATACAAAATTTAATGGACTATACATCGTCCATTTTTAAATTTTTTATAAAAAATTAAATTGACTATCATTCGTCCATTTCGTATGTAAAAACTGAAAGGGACTATATACGTCGTCTTCTTTTCATGCAAAGAATTTAATAAACTATACATCATCCATTTCTCATGCAAAAAATTTTTTTATGAAAAAAATTTAATGGACTATACATCGTCTTTTTTAAATTTTTTATGAAAAAATTTAGTCGACTTTAAATCGTCCGATTCATATGCAACAAATTATATAGACTATACATCGTCTATTTTTCATGCAAAAAATTAAATGGACTGGCTATATATACAAAATTTAATGGACTAGACATCGTCCATTTTAAATTTTTTTATAAAAAATTAAATTGACTATAATTCGTCCATTTCGTATGTAAAAACTGAAAGGGACTATATACGTCGTCTTCTTTTCATGCAAAGAATTTAATAAACTATACATCATCCATTTCTCATGCAAAAAATTTTTTTATGAAAAAAATTTAATGGACTTTACATCGTCTTTTTTTCAATTTTTTATGAAAAAATTTAGTCGACTTTAAATCGTCCGATTCATATGCAACAAATTATATAGACTATACATCGTCTATTTTTCATGCAAAAAATTAAATGGACTGGCTATATATACAAAATTTAATGGACTATACATCGTCCATTTTAAAATTTTTTATAAAAAATTAAATTGACTATAATTCGTCCATTTCGTATGTAAAACCTGAAAGGGACTATATACGTCGTCTTCTTTTCATGCAACGAATTTAATAAACTATACATCATTTATTTCTCATGCAAAAAATTTTTTTATGAAAAAAATTTAATGGACTATACATCGTCTTTTTTTCAATTTTTTATGAAAAAATTTAGTCGACTTTAAATCGTCCGATTCATATGCAACAAATTATATAGACTATACATCGTCTATTTTTCATGCAAAAAATTAAATGGACTGGCTATATATACAAAACTTAATGGACTATACATCGTCCATTTTAAATTTTTTTATAAAAAATTAAATTGACTATAATTCGTCCATTTCGTATGTAAAAACTGAAAGGGACTATATACGTCGTCTTCTTTTCATGCAAAGAATTTAATAAACTATACATCATTTATTTCTCATGCAAAAAATTTTTTTATGAAAAAATTTTAATGGACTATACATCGTCTTTTTTTTAATTTCTTATGAAAAAATTTAGTCGACTTTAAATCGTCCGATTCATATGCAACAAATTATATAGACTATACATCGTCTATTTTTCATGCAAAAAATTAAATGGACTGGCTATATATACAAAATTTAATGGACTATACATCGTCCATTTTAAAATTTTTTATAAAAAATTAAATTGACTATAATTCGTCCATTTCGTATGTAAAAACTGAAAGGGACTATATACGTCGTCTTCTTTTCATGCAAAGAATTTAATAAACTATACATCATCCATTTCTCATGCAAAAAATTTTTTTATGAAAAAAAATTAATGGACTATACATCGTCTTTTTTTCAATTTTTTATGAAAAAATTTAGTCGACTTTAAATCGTCCGATTCATATGCAACAAATTATATAAACTATACATCATCCATTTCTCATGCAAAAAATTTTTTTATGAAAAAAATTTAATGGACTATATGAAAAAATTTACTCGACTTTAAATCGTCCGATTCGTATGCAACAAATTATATAGACTATACATCGTCTATTTTTCATGCAAAAAATTAAATGGACTGGCTATATATACAAAATTTAATGGACTAGACATCGTCCATTTTTAAATTTTTTATAAAAATTTAAATTTACTATAATTCGTCCATTTCGAATGTAAAAACTTAAGTGGACTATATACGTCGTCTTCTTTTCATGCAAAGAATTTAATAAACTATACATCATCCATTTCTCATGCAAAAAATTTTTTTATGAAAAAAATTTAATGGACTATACATCGTATTTTTTTCAATTTTTTATGAAAAAATTTAGTCGACTTTAAATCGTCCGATTCATATGCAACAAATTATATAGACTATACATCGTCTATTTTTCATGCAAAAAATTAAATGGACTGGCTATATATACAAAATTTAATGGACTATACATCGTCCATTTTAAAATTTTTTATAAAAAATTAAATTGACTATAATTCGTCCATTTCGTATGTAAAAACTGAAAGGGACTATATACGTCGTCTTCTTTTCATGCAAAGAATTTAATAAACTATACATCATTTATTTCTCATGCAAAAAATTTTTTTATGAAAAAAATTTAATGGACTATAACATTGTCTTTTTTTCAATTTTTTATGAAAAAATTTAGTCGACTTTAAATCGTCCGATTCATATGCAACAAATTATATAGACTATACATCGTATATTTTTCATGCAAAAAGTAAATGGACTGGCTATATATACAAAATTTAATGGACTATACATCGTCCATTTTAAAATTTTTTATAAAAAATTAAATTGACTATAATTCGTCCATTTCGTATGTAAAAACTGAAAGGGACTATATACGTCGTCTTCTTTTCATGCAAAGAATTTAATAAACTATACATCATCCATTTCTCATGCAAAAATTTTTTTATGAAAAAAATTTAATGGACTATACATCGTCTTTTTTTCAATTTTTTATGAAAAAATTTAGTCGACTTTAAATCATCCGATTCATATGCAACAAATTATATAGACTATACATCGTATATTTTTCATGCAAAAAATTAAATGGACTGGCTATATATACAAAATTTAATGGACTATACATCGTCCATTTTTAAATTTTTTATAAAAAATTAAATTGACTATAATTTGTCCATTTCGTATGTAAAAACTTAAGTGGACTATATACGTCGTCTTCTTTTCATGCAAAGAATTTAATAAACTATACATCATCCATTTTTCATGGAAAGAATTTTTTTATGAAAAAAATTTAATGGACTATCATCGTCTTTTTTTCAATTTTTTATGAAAAAATTTAGTCGACTTTAAATAGTCCGATTCGTATGCAAAAAATTATATAGACTATACATCGTCTATTTTTCATGCAAAAAATTAAATGGACTGGCTATATATACAAAATTCAATGGACTATACATCGTCCATTTTTAAATTTTTTATAAAAAATTAAATTGACTATAATTCGTCCATTTCGTATGTAAAAACTTAAGTGGACTATATACGTCGTCTTCTTTTCATGCAAAGAATTTAATAAACTATACATCATCCATTTTTCATGGAAAAAATTTTTTTATGAAAAAAATTTAATGGACTATACATCGCTTTTTTTAAATTTTTTATGAAAAAATTTAGTCGACTTTAAATAGTCCGATTCGTATGCAACAAATTATATAGACTATACATCGTCTATTTGTCATGCAAAAAATTAAATGGACTGGCTATATATACAAAATTTAATGGACTATACATCGTCCATTTTTAAATTTTTTATAAAAAATTAAATTGACTATAATTCGTCCATTTCGTATGTAAAAGCTTAAGTGGACTATATACGTCGTCTTCTTTTCATGCAAAGAATTTAATAAACTATACATCATCCATTTTTCATGCAAAAAATTTTTTTATGAAAAAAATTTAATGGACTATACATCGTCTTTTTTTCAATTTTTTATGAAAAAATTTAGTCGACTTTAAATCGTCCAATTCGTATGCAAAAATTTTAAAGACTATACATCGTCTATTTTTCATGCAAAAAATTAAATGGACTGGCTATATATACAAAATTTAATAGACTATACATCGTCCATTTTTAAAATTTTTATAAAAAATTAAATTGACTATAATTCGTCCATTTCGTATGTAAAAACTTAAGTGGACTATATACGTCGTCTTCTTTTCATGCAAAGAATTTAATAAACTATACATCATCCATTTTTCATGCAAAAATTTTTTTATAAAAAAAATTTAATGGACTATACATCGTCTTTTTTTCAATTTTTTATTAAAAAAATTTAGTCGACTTTAAGTCGTCCGATTCGTATGCAACAAATTATATAGACTATACATCGTCTATTTTTCATGCAAAAAATTAAATGGACTGGCTATATATACAAAATTTAATGGACTATACATCGTCCATTTTTAAATTTTTTATAAAAAATTAAATTGACTATAATTCGTCCATTTCGTATGTAAAAACTTAAGTGGACTATATACGTCGTCTTCTTTTCATGCAAAGAATTTAATAAACTATACATCATCCATTTTTCATGCAAAAAATTTTTTTATGAAAAAAATTTAATGGACTATACATCGTCTTTTTTTCAATTTTTTATGAAAAAATTTAGTCGACTTTAAATCGTCCAATTCGTATGCAAAAATTTTAAAGACTATACATCGTCAATTTTTCATGCAAAAAATTAAATGGACTGGCTATATATACAAAATTTAATAGACTATACATCGTACATTTTTAAAATTTTTATAAAAAATTAAATTGACTATAATTCGTCCATTTCGTATGTAAAAACTTAAGTGGACTATATACGTCGTCTTCTTTTCATGCAAAGAATTTAATAAACTATACATCATCCATTTTTCATGGAAAAAATTTTTTTATGAAAAAAATTTAATGGACTATACATCGTCTTTTTTTTAATTTTTTATGAAAAAATTTAATCGACTTTAAATCGTCCGATTCATATGCAACAAATTATATAGACTATACATCGTCTATTTTTCATGCAAAAAATTAAATGGACTGGCTATATATACAAAATTTAATGGACTATACATCGTCCATTTTTAAATTTTTTATAAAAAATTAAATTGACTATAATTCGTCCATTTCGTATGTAAAAACTGAAAGGGACTATATACGTCGTCTTCTTTTCATGCAAAGAATTTAATAAACTATACATCATCCATTTCTCATGCAAAAAATTTTTTTATGAAAAAAATTTAATGGACTATACATCGTCTTTTTTTAAATTTTTTATGAAAAAATTTAGTCGACTTTAAATCGTCCGATTCATATGCAACAAATTATATAGACTATACATCGTCTATTTTTCATGCAAAAAATTAAATCGACTGGCTATATATACAAAATTTAATGGACTATACATCATCCATTTTTAAATTTTTTATAAAAAATTAAATTGACTATAATTCGTCCATTTCGTATGTAAAAACTTAAGTGGACTATATACGTCGTCTTCTTTTCATGCAAAGAATTTAATAAATTATACATCATCCATTTCTCATGCAAAAAATTTTTTTATGAAAAAAATTTAATGGACTATACATCGTCTTTTTTTCAATTTTTTATGAAAAAATTTAGTTGACTTTAAATCGTCCGATTTGTATGCAAAAAATTATATAGACTATACATCGTCTATTTTTCATGCAAAAAATTAAATGGACTGGCTATATATACAAAATTTAATGGACTATACATCATCCATTTTAAATTTTTTAATAAAAAATTAAATTGACTATAATTCGACCATTTCGTATGTAAAAACTTAAGTGGACTATATACGTCGTCTTCTTTTCGTGCAAAGAATTTAATAAACTATAGTCGACTTTAAATTGTCCGATTCATATGCAACAAATTATATAGACTATACACTATACATCGTCTATTTTTCATGCAAAAAATTAAATGGACTGGCTATATATACAAAATTTAATGGACTATACATCATCCATTTTAAATTTTTTATAAAAAATTAAATTGACTATAATTCGACCATTTCGTATGTAAAAACTTAAGTGGACTATATACGTCGTCTTCTTCTCATGCAAAGAATTTAATAAACTGTACATCATCCATTTCTCATGCAAAAAATTTTTTTATGAAAAAAATTTAATGGACTATACATCGTCTTTTTTTCAATTTTTTATGAAAAAATTTAGTTGACTTTAATTTTTTATAAAAAATTAAATTGACTATAATTCGTCCATTTCGTATGTTAAAACTTAAGTGGACTATATACGTCGTCTTCTTTTCATGCAAAGAATTTAATAAACTATACATCATCAATTTCTCATGCAAAAATTTTTTTTATGAAAAAAATTTAATGGACTATACATCGTCTTTTTTTCAATTTTTTATGAAAAAATTAAGTTGACTTTAAATCGTCCGATTTGTATGCAAGAAATTATATAGACTATACTTCGTCTATTTTTCATGCAAAAAATTAAATGGACTGGCTATATATACAAAATTTAATGGACTATACAACGTCCATTTTAAAATTTTTTATAAAAAATTAAATTGACTATAATTCGACCATTTCGTATGTAAAAACTTAAGTGGACTATATACGTCGTCTTCTTTTCATGCAAAGAATTTAATAAACTATACATCATCCATTTCTCATGCAAAAAATTTTTTTATGAAAAAAATTTAATGGACTATACATCGTCTTTTTTTAAATTTTTTATGAAAAAATTTAGTCGACTTTAAATCGTCCGATTCATATGCAACAAATTATATAGACTATACATCGTCTATTTTTCATGCAAAAAATTAAATGGACTGGCTATATATACAAAATTTAATGGACTATACATCGTCCATTTTAAAATTTTTTATAAAAAATTAAATTAACTATAATTCGTCCATTTCGTATGTAAAAACTGAAAGGGGCTATATACGTCGTTTTCTTTTCATGCAAAGAATTTAATAAACTATACATCATCCATTTCTCATGCAAAAAATTTTTTTATGAAAAAAATTTAATTTAATTTTTTTCAATTTTTTATGAAAAAATTTAGTCGACTTTAAATCGTCCGATTCATATGCAACAAATTATATATACTATACATCGTCTATTTTTCATGCAAAAAATTAAATGGACTGGCTATATATACAAAATTTAATGGACTATACATTCCATTTTAAAATTTTTTATAAAAAATTAAATTGACTATAATTCGTCCATTTCGTATGTAAAAACTGAAAGGGACTATATACGTCGTCTTCTTTTCATGCAAAGAATTTAATAAACTATACATCATCCATTTCTCATGCAAAAAATTTTTTTATGAAAAAAATTTAATGGACTATACATCGTCTTTTTTCAATTTTTTATGAAAAAATTTAGTCGACTTTAAATCGTCCGATTCATATGCAACAAATTATATAGACTATACACTATACATCGTCTATTTTTCATGCAAAAAATTAAATGGACTGGCTATATATACAAAATTTAATGGACTATACATCGTCCATTTTAAAATTTTTTATAAAAAATTAAATTGACTATACTTCGTCCATTTCGTATGTAAAAACTTAAGTGGACTATATACGTCGTCTTCTTTTCATGCAAAGAATTTAATAAACTATACATCATCCATTTCTCATGCAAAAAATTTTTTTATGAAAAAAATTTAATGGACTATACATCGTCTTTTTTTAAATTTTTTATGAAAAAATTTAGACTATACATCGTCTATTTTTCATGCAAAAAATTAAATGGACTGGCTATATATACAAAATTTAATGGACTATACATCGTCCATTTTAAAATTTTTTATAAAAAATTAAATTGACTATAATTCGTCCATTTCGTATGTAAAAACTTAAGTGGACTATATACGTCGTCTTCTTTTCATGCAAAGAATTTAATAAACTATACATCATCCATTTCTCATGCAAAAAATTTTTTTATGAAAAAAATTTAATGGACTATACATCGTCTTTTTTTCAATTTTTTATGAAAAAATTTAGTCGACTTTAAATCGTCCGATTCATATGCAACAAATTATATAGACTATACATTGTCTATTTTTCATGCAAAAAATTAAATGGACTGGCTATATATACAAAATTTAATGGACTATACATCGTCCATTTTTAAATTTTTTATAAAAAATTAAATTGACTATCATTCGTCCATTTCGTATGTAAAAACTGAAAGGGACTATATACGTCGTCTTCTTTTCATGCAAAGAATTTAATAAACTATACATCATCCATTTCTCATGCAAAAAATTTTTTTATGAAAAAAATTTAATGGACTATACATCGTCTTTTTTAAATTTTTTATGAAAAAATTTAGTCGACTTTAAATCGTCCGATTCATATGCAACAAATTATATAGACTATACATCGTCTATTTTTCATGCAAAAAATTAAATGGACTGGCTATATATACAAAACTTAATGGACTATACATCGTCCATTTTAAAATTTTTTATAAAAAATTGAATTGACTATACTTCGTCCATTTCGTATGTAAAAACTGAAAGGGACTATATACGTCGTCTTCTTTTCATGCAAAGAATTTAATAAACTATACATCATTCATTTCTCATGCAAAAAATTTTTTTATGAAAAAAATTTAATGGACTTTACATCGTCTTTTTTTCAATTTTTTATGAAAAAATTTAGTCGACTTTAAATCGTCCGATTCATATGCAACAAATTATATAGACTATACATCGTCTATTTTTCATGCCAAAAATTAAATGGACTGGCTATATATACAAAATTTAATGGACTATACATCGTCCATTTTAAAATTTTTTATAAAAAATTAAATTGACTATAATTCGTCCATTTCGTATGTAAAACCTGAAAGGGACTATATACGTCGTCTTCTTTTCATGCAACGAATTTAATAAACTATACATCATTTATTTCTCATGCAAAAAATTTTTTTATGAAAAAAATTTAATGGACTATACATCGTCTTTTTTTCAATTTTTTATGAAAAAATTTAGTCGACTTTAAATCGTCCGATTCATATGCAACAAATTATATAGACTATACATCGTCTATTTTTCATGCAAAAAATTAAATGGACTGGCTATATATACAAAATTTAATGGACTATACATCGTCCATTTTTAAATTTTTTATAAAAATTTAAATTTACTATAATTCGTCCATTTCGTATGTAAAAACTGAAAGGGACTATATACGTCGTCTTCTTTTCATGCAAAGAATTTAATAAACTATACATCATCCATTTCTCATGCAAAAAATTTTTTTATGAAAAAAATTTAATGGACTATACATCGTCTTTTTTTCAATTTTTTATGAAAAAATTTAGTCGACTTTAAATCGTCCGATTCATATGCAACAAATTATATAGACTATACATCGTCTATTTTTCATGCAAAAAATTAAATGGACTGGCTATATATACAAAATTTAATGGACTATACATCGTCCATTTTTAAAATTTTTATAAAAAATTAAATTGACTATAATTCGTCCATTTCGTATGTAAAAACTGAAAGGGACTATATACGTCGTCTTCTTTTCATGCAAAGAATTTAGTAAACTATATATCATCCATTTCTCATGCAAAAAATTTTTTTATGAAAAAAATTTAATGGACTATACATCGTCTTTTTTTCAATTTTTTATGAAAAAATTTAAATCGTCCGATTCATATGCAACAAATTATATAAACTATACATCATCCATTTCTCATGCAAAAAATTTTTTATGAAAAAAATTTAATGGACTATATGAAAAAATTTACTCGACTTTAAATCGTCCGATTCGTATGCAACAAATTATATAGACTATACATCGTCTATTTTTCATGCAAAAAATTAAATGGACTGGCTATATATACAAAATTTAATGGACTAGACATCGTCCATTTTTAAATTTTTTATAAAAATTTAAATTTACTATAATTCGTCCATTTCGAATGTAAAAACTTAAGTGGACTATATACGTCGTCTTCTTTTCATGCAAAGAATTTAATAAACTATACATCATCCATTTCTCATGCAAAAAATTTTTTTATGAAAAAACTTTAATGGACTATACATCGTCTTTTTTTCAATTTTTTATGAAAAAATTTAGTCGACTTTAAATCGTCCGATTCATATGCAACAAATTATATAGACTATACATCGTCTATTTTTCATGCAAAAAATTAAATGGACTGTCTATATATACAAAATTTAATGGACTATACATCGTCCATTTTTTAAATTTTTATAAAAAATTAAATTGACTATAATTCGTCCATATCGTATGTAAAAACTTAAAGGGACTATATACGTCGTCTTCTTTTCATGCAAATAATTTAATAAACTAAACATCATCCATTTTTCATGCAAAAAATTTTTTTTGGAAAAAATTTTACATCTTTTTTTAAATTTTTTATGAAAAAATTTAGTCGACTTTAAATCGTCCGATTCATATGCAACAAATTATATAGACTATACATCGTCTATTTTTCATGCAAAAAATTAAATGGACTGGCTATATATACAAAATTTAATGGACTATACATCGTCCATTTTAAAATTTTTTTAAAAAATTAAATTGACTATAATTCGTCCATTTCGTATGTAAAAACTGAAAGGGACTATATACGTCGTCTTCTTTTCATGCAAAGAATTTAATAAACTATACATCATCCATTTGTCATGCAAAAAATTTTTTTATGAAAAAAATTTAATGGACTATACATCGTTTTTTTTCAATTTTTTATGAAAAAACTTAGTCGACTTTAAATCGTCCGATTCGTATGCAACAAATTATATAGACTATACATCGTCTATTTTTCATGCAAAAAATTAAATGGACTGGCTATATATACAAAATTTAATGGACTATACATCGTCCATTTTTAAATTTTTTATAAAAAATTAAATTGACTATAATTCGTCCATTTCGTATGTAAAAACTGAAAGGGACTATATACGTCGTCTTCTTTTCATGCAAAGAATTTAATAAACTATACATCATTCATTTCTCATGCAAAAAATTTTTTTATGAAAAAAATTTAATGGACTTTACATCGTCTTTTTTTCAATTTTTTATGAAAAAATTTAGTCGACTTTAAATCGTCCGATTCATATGCAACAAATTATATAGACTATACATCGTCTATTTTTCATGCCAAAAATTAAATGGACTGGCTATATATACAAAATTTAATGGACTATACATCGTCCGATTCATATGCAACAAATTATATAGACTATACATCGTCTATTTTTCATGCAAAAAATTAAATGGACTGGCTATATATACAAAACTTAATGGACTATACATCGTCCGTTTTAAAATTTTTTATAAAAAATTAAATTGACTATACTTCGTCCATTTCGTATGTAAAAACTGAAAGGGACTATATACGTCGTCTTCTTTTCATGCAAAGAATTTAATAAACTATACATCATTCATTTCTCATGCAAAAAATTTTTTTATGAAAAAAATTTAATGGACTTTACATCGTCTTTTTTTCAATTTTTTATGAAAAAATTTAGTCGACTTTAAATCGTCCGAATCATATGCAACAAATTATATAGACTATACATCGTCTATTTTTCATGCAAAAAATTAAATGGACTGGCTATATATACAAAACTTAATGGACTATACATCGTCCGTTTTAAAATTTTTTATAAAAAATTAAATTGACTATACTTCGTCCATTTCGTATGTAAAAACTGAAAGGGACTATATACGTCGTCTTCTTTTCATGCAAAGAATTTAATAAACTATACATCATCCATTTCTCATGCAAAAAATTTTTTTATGAAAAAAATTTTATGGACTATACATCGTCTTTTTTTCAATTTTTTATGAAAAAATTTAGTCGACTTTAAATCGTCGGATTCATATGCAACAAATTATATAGACTATACATCGTCTATTTTTCATGCAAAAAATTAAATGGACTGGCTATATATACAAAATTTAATGGACTATACATCGTCCATTTTTAAAATTTTTATAAAAAATTAAATTGACTATAATTCGTCCATTTCGTATGTAAAAACTGAAAGGGACTATATACGTCGTCTTCTTTTCATGCAAAGAATTTAATAAACTATACATCATTCATTTCTCATGCAAAAAATTTTTTTATGAAAAAAATTTAATGGACTATACATCGTCTTTTTTTCAATTTTTTATGAAAAAATTTAGTCGACTTTAAATCGTCCGATTCATATGCAACAAATTATATAAACTATACATCATCCATTTCTCATGCAAAAAATTTTTTATGAAAAAAATTTAATGGACTATATGAAAAAATTTACTCGACTTTAAATCGTCCGATTCGTATGCAACAAATTATATAGACTATACATCGTCTATTTTTCATGCAAAAAATTAAATGGACTGGCTATATATACAAAATTTAATGGACTAGACATCGTCCATTTTTAAATTTTTTATAAAAATTTAAATTTACTATAATTCGTCCATTTCGAATGTAAAAACTTAAGTGGACTATATACGTCGTCTTCTTTTCATGCAAAGAATTTAATAAACTATACATCATCCATTTCTCATGCAAAAAATTTTTTTATGAAAAAACTTTAATGGACTATACATCGTCTTTTTTTCAATTTTTTATGAAAAAATTTAGTCGACTTTAAATCGTCCGATTCATATGCAACAAATTATATAGACTATACATCCTATATTTTTCATGCAAAAAATTAAATGGACTGGCTATATATACAAAATTTAATGGACTATACATCGTCCATTTTAAAATTTTTTATAAAAAATTAAATTGACTATAATTCGTCCATTTCGTATGTAAAAACTGAAAGGGACTATATACGTCGTCTTCTTTTCATGCAAAGAATTTAATAAACTATACATCATCCATTTCTCATGCAAAAATTTTTTTATGAAAAAAATTTAATGGACTATACATCGTCTTTTTTTCAATTTTTTATGAAAAAATTTAGTCGACTTTAAATAGTCCGATTCGTATGCAAAAATTTTAAAGACTATACATCGTCTATTTTTCATGCAAAAAATTAAATGGACTGGCTATATATACAAAATTTAATGGACTATACATTGTCCATTTTTAAAATTTTTATAAAAAATTAAATTGACTATAATTTGTCCATTTCGTATGTAAAAACTTAAGTGGACTATATACGTCGTCTTCTTTTCATGCAAAGAATTTAATAAACTATACATCATCCATTTGTCATGCAAAAAATTTTTTTATGAAAAAAATTTAATGGACTATACATCGTCTTTTTTTAAATTTTTTATGAAAAAACTTAGTCGACTTTAAATCGTCCGATTCGTATGCAACAAATTATATAGACTATACATCGTCTATTTTTCATGCAAAAAATTAAATGGACTGGCTATATATACAAAATTTAATCGACTATACATCGTCCATTTTTAAATTTTTTATAAAAAATTAAATTGACTATAATTCGTCCATTTCGTATGTAAAAACTTAAGTGCACTATATACGTCGTCTTCTTTTCATGCAAAGAATTTAATAAACTATACATCATCCATTTTTCATGGAAAAAATTTTTTTATGAAAAAAATTTAATGGACTATACATCGTCTTTTTTTAAATTTTTTATGAAAAAATTTACTCGACTTTAAATCGTCCGATTTGTATGCAACAAATTATAAAGACTATACATCGTCTATTTTTCATGCAAAAAATTAAATGGACTGGCTATATATACAAAATTTAATGGACTATACATCGTCCATTTTTAAATTTAAAAAAAAAAATTAAATTGACTATAATTCGTCCGATTCGTATTTAAAAACTTAAGTGGACTATATACGTCGTCTTCTTTTCATGCAAATAATTTAATAAACTAAACATCATCCATTTTTCATGCAAAAAAATTTTTTGGAAAAAATTTAATGGACTATACATCGTTTTTTTTCAATTTTTTATGAAAAAACTTAGTCGACTTTAAATCGTCCGATTCGTATGCAACAAATTATATAGACTATACATCGTCTATTTTTCATGCAAAAAATTAAATGGACTGGCTATATATACAAAATTCAATGGACTATACATCGTCCATTTTTAAATTTTTTATAAAAAATTAAATTGACTATAATTCGTCCATTTCGTATGTAAAAACTTAAGTGGACTATATACGTCGTCTTCTTTTCATGCAAAGAATTTAATAAACTATACATCATCCATTTTTCATGGAAAAAAATTTTTTATGAAAAAAATTTAATTTAATCGTCTTTTTTTCAATTTTTTATGAAAAAATTTAGTCGACTTTAAATAGTCCGATTCGTATGCAACAAATTATATAGACTATACATCGTCTATTTTTCATGCAAAAAATTAAATGGACTGCCTATATATACAAAATTTAATGGACTATACATCGTCCATTTTTAAATTTTTTATAAAAAATTAAATTGACTATAATTCGTCCATTTCGTATGTAAAAACTTAAGTGGACTATATACGTCGTCTTCTTTTCATGCAAAGAATTTAATAAACTATACATCATCCATTTCTCATGGAAAAATTTTTTTATGAAAAAAATTTAATGGACTATACATCGTCTTTTTTTCAATTTTTTATGAAAAAATTTAGTCGACTTTAAATCGTCCGATTCGTATGCAACAAACTATATAGACTATACATCGTCTATTTTTCATGCAAAAAATTAAATGGACTGGCTATATATACAAAATTTAATGGACTATACATCGTCCATTTAAAAATTTTTTATAAAAAATTAAATTAACTATAATTCGTCCATTTCGTATGTAAAAACTTAAGTGGACTATATACGTCGTCTTCTTTTCATGCAAAGAATTTAATAAACTATACATCATCCATTTTTCATGCAAAAAATTTTTTTATGAAAAAAATTTAATGGACTATACATCGTCTTTTTTTCAATTTTTTATGAAAAAATTTAGTCGACTTTAAATCGTCCGATTCGTATGCAACAAACTATATAGACTATACATCGTCTATTTTTCATGCAAAAAATTAAATGGACTGGCTATATATACAAAATTCAATGGACTATACATCGTCCATTTTAAAATTTTTTATAAAAAATTAAATTGACTATAATTCGTCCATTTCGTATGTAAAAACTTAAGTGGACTATATACGTCGTCTTCTTTTCATGCAAAGAATTTAATAAACTATACATCATCCATTTGTCATACAAAAAATTTTTTTATGAAAAAAATTTAATGGACTATACATCGTCTTTTTTTCAATTTTTTATGAAATAATTTACTCGACTTTAAATCGTCCGATTCGTATGCAACAAATTATATAGACTATACATCGTCTATTTTTCATGCAAAAAATTAAATGGACTGGCTATATATACAAAATTCAATGGACTATACATCGTCCATTTTAAAATTTTTTATAAAAAATTAAATTGACTATAATTCGTCCATTTCGTATGTAAAAACTTAAGTGGACTATATACGTCGTCTTCTTTTCATGCAAAGAATTTAATAAACTATACATCATCCATTTTTCATGGAAAAAATTTTTTTATGAAAAAAATTTAATAGACTATACATCGTCTTTTTTTAAATTTTTTATGAAAAAATTTAGTCGACTTTAAATAGTCCGATTCGTATGCAAAAATTTTAAAGACTATACATCGTCTATTTTTCATGCAAAAAATTAAATGGACTGGCTATATATACAAAATTTAATGGACTATACATCGTCCATTTTTAAATTTTTTATAAAAAATTAAATTGACTATAATTCGTCCATTTCGTATGTAAAAACTTAAGTGGACTATATACGTCGTCTTCTTTTCATGCAAAGAATTTAATAAACTATACATAATCCATTTTTCATGGAAAAAATTTTTTTATGAAAAAAATTTAATGGACTATACATCGTCTTTTTTTCAATTTTTTATGAAAAAATTTAGTGGACTTTAAACAGTCCGATTCGTATGCAACAAATTATATAGACTATACATCGTCTATTTTTCATGCAAAAAATTAAATGGACTGGCTATATATACAAAATTTAATGGACTATACATCGTCCATTTTTAAATTATTTATAAAAAATTAAATTGACTATAATTCGTCCATTTCGTATGTAAAAACTTAAGTGGACTATATACGTCGTCTTCTTTTCATGCAAAGAATTTAATAAACTATACATCATCCATTTTTCATGCAAAAAATTTTTTTATGAAAAAAATTTAATGGACTATACATCGTCTTTTTTTCAATTTTTTATGAAAAAATTTAGTCGACTTTAAATCGTCCGATTCGTATGCAACAAACTATATAGACTATACATCGTCTATTTTTCATGCAAAAAATTAAATGGACTGGCTATATATACAAAATTTAATAGACTATACATCGTCCATTTTTAAAATTTTTATAAAAAATTAAATTGACTATAATTCGTCCATTTCGTATGTAAAAACTTAAGTGGACTATATACGTCGTCTTCTTTTCATGCAAAGAATTTAATAAACTATACATCATCCATTTTTCATGGAAAAAATTTTTTTATAAAAAAAATTTAATGGACTATTATACATCGTCTTTTTTTAAATTTTTTTAAAAAAAATTTAGTCGACTTTAAATCGTCCGATTCGTATGCAACAAACTATATAGACTATACATCGTCTACTTTTCATGCAAAAAATTAAATGGACTGGCTATATATACAAAATTTAATGGACTATACATCGTCCATTTAAAAATTTTTTATAAAAATTAAATTGACTATAATTCGTCCATTTCGTATGTAAAAACTTAAGTGGACTATATACGTCGTCTTCTTTTCATGCAAAGAATTTAATAAACTATACATCATCCATTTCTCATGGAAAAATTTTTTTATGAAAAAAATTTAATGGACTATTATACATCGTCTTTTTTTCAATTTTTTATGAAAAAATTTAGTCGACTTTAAATAGTCCGATTCGTATGCAACAAATTATATAGACTATACATCGTCTATTTTTCATGCAAAAAATTAAATGGACTGCCTATATATACAAAATTTAATGGACTATACATCGTCCATTTTTAAATTTTTTATAAAAAATTAAATTGACTATAATTCGTCCATTTCGTATGTAAAAACTTAAGTGGACTATATACGTCGTCTTCTTTTCATGCAAAGAATTTAATAAACTATACATCATCCATTTCTCATGGAAAAATTTTTTTATGAAAAAAATTTAATGGACTATACATCGTCTTTTTTTCAATTTTTTATGAAAAAATTTAGTCGACTTTAAATCGTCCGATTCGTATGCAACAAACTATATAGACTATACATCGTCTATTTTTCATGCAAAAAATTAAATGGACTGGCTATATATACAAAATTTAATGGACTATACATCGTCCATTTAAAAATTTTTTATAAAAAATTAAATTAACTATAATTCGTCCATTTCGTATGTAAAAACTTAAGTGGACTATATACGTCGTCTTCTTTTCGTGCAAAGAATTTAATAAACTATACATCATCCATTTTCCATGCAAAAAATTTTTTGATGAAAAAAATTTAATGGACTATACATCGTCTTTTTTTTAATTTTTTATGAAAAAATTTAATCGACTATAAATCGTCCGATTCGTAAGCAAACAATTATATAGACTATACATCGTCTATTTTTCATGCAAACAATTAAATGGACTGGCTATATATACAAAATTTAATGGACTATACACCGTCCATTTTTAAATTTTTTATAAAAAATTAAATTGACTATAATTCGTCCATTTCGTATGTAAAAAATTAAGTGGACTATATACATCGTCTTCTTTTCGTGCAAAGAATTTAATAAACTATACATAATCCATTTTTCAGGCAAAAAATTTTTTGATGAAAAAAATTTAATGAGCTATACATCGTCTTTTTTCAATTTTTTATGAAAAAATTTAATCGACTATAAATCGTCCGATTCGTATGCAAACAATTATATAGACTATACATCGTCTATTTTTCATGCAAAAAATTAAATGGACTGGCTATATATACAAAATTTAATGGACTATACATCGTCCATTTAAAAATTTTTTATAAAAAATTAAATTGACTATAATTCGTCCATTTCGTATGTAAAAACTTAAGTGGACTATATACGTCGTCTTCTTTTCATGCAAAGAATTTAATAAACTAAACATCATCCATTTTTCATGCAAAAAAATTTTTTGGAAAAAATTTAATGGACTATACATCGTTTTTTTCAATTTTTTATGAAAAAACTTAGTCGACTTTAAATCGTCCGATTCGTATGCAACAAATTATATAGACTATACATCGTCTATTTTTAATGCAAAAAATTAAATGGACTGGTTAATGGACTATACATCGTCTTTTTTTCAATTTTTTATGAAAAAATTTAGTCGACTTTAAATCGTCCGATTCATATGCAACAAATTATATAGACTATACATCGTCTATTTTTCATGCAAAAATTTAATGGACTGGCTATATATAGAAAATTTAATGGACTATACATCGTCCATTTTTAAAATTTTTATAAAAAATTAAATCGACTATAATTCGTCCATGTCGTATGTTAAAACTTAAGTGGACTGTATACGTCGTCTTCTTTTCATGCAAAAAATTTAATAAACTATACATCATCCATTTTTCATGCAAAAATTTAATGGACTGGCTATATATAGAAAATTTAATGGACTATACATCGTCCATTTTTAAAATTTTTATAAAAAATTAAATTGACTATAATTCGTCCATTTCGTATGTAAAAACTTAAGTGGACTATATACGTCGTCTTCTTTTCATGCAAAGAGTTTAATAAAGTATACATCATCCATTTTTCATGCAAAAATTTTTTTAAGAAAAAAATTTAATGGACTATATATACATCGTCTTTTTTTCAATTTTTTATGAAAAAATTTAGTCGACTTTAAATCGTCCGATTCATATGCAACAAATTATATACACTATACATCGTCTATTTTTCATGCAAAAATTTAATGGACTGGCTATATATACAAAATTCGTCCATTTTTAAATTTTTTATAAAAAATTAAATTGACTATAATTCGTCCATTTCGTATGTAAAAACTTAAGTGGAGTATATGCGTACGTCGTCTTCTTTTCATGCAAAGAATTTAATAAACTATACATCATCCATTTTTCATGCAAAAAATTTTTTTATGAAAAAAATTTAATGGACTATACATCGTCTTTTTTTCAATTTTTTATGAAAAAATTTAGTCGACTTTAAATCGTTCGTATGTAAAAATTTTAGGGGACTATATACGTCGTCTTCTTTTCATGCAAAGAATTTAATAAACTATACATCATCCATTTTTCATGCAAAAATTTTTTTTATGAAAAAAATTTAATGGACTATACATCGTCTTTTTTTCAATTTTTTATAAAAAAATTTAGTCGACTTTAAATCGTCCGATTCATATGCAACAAATTATATAGACTATACATCGTCTATTTTTCATGCAAAAAATTAAATGGACTGGCTATATATACAAAATTTAATCGACTATACATCGTCCATTTTTAAATTTTTTATAAAAAATGAAATTGAGTATAATTCGTCCATTTCGCATGTAAAAACTTAAGTGGACTATATACGTCGTCTTCTTTTCGTGCAAAGAATTTAATAAACTATACATCATCCATTTTTCATGCAAGACTATACATCGTCTATTTTTCATGCAAAAAATTAATTGGACTGGCTATATATACAAAATTTAATGGACTATACATCGTCCATTTTTAAATTTTTTATAAGAATATAAATTGGCTATAATTCGTCCATTTCGTATTTAAAAATTTAAGTGGACTATATACGTCGTCTTCTTTTCATGCAAAGAATTTAATAAACTATACATCATCCATTTTTCATGCAAAACATTTTTTTATGAAAAAAATTTAATGGACTATACATCGTCTTTTTATCAATTTTTTATGAAAAAATTTAGTCGACTTTAAATCGTCCGATTCATATGCAACAAATTATATAGACTATACATCGTCTATTTTTCATGCAAAAAATTAAATGGACTGGCTATATATAGAAAATTTAATGGACTATACATCGTCTTTTTTTTAATTTTTTATGAAAAAATTTAATCGACTTTAAATCGTCCGATTCATATGCAACAATTTATATAGACTATACATCGTCTATTTTTCATGCAAAAAATTAATTGGACTGGCTATATATACAAAATTTAATGGACTATACATCGTCCATTTTTAAATTTTTTATAAAAAATTAAATTGACTATAATTCGTCCATTTCGTATTTAAAAACTTAAGTGGACGTCGCACAGTGTCGAGAGTTCATAGAACGAGCGGCCAAAAATAGAAGGATTTATCGATAAGAAATGAAATTTGGCACATATGTTTTAATTGGTAAAATATAATCACACATAAAATTTGGCCATTTAATTTTCAAGGATTCGTGTCCTTCCCATATATCCTGAAATTAAAAATTATCATAACAGTGAGAAAAATTATTGTAACTCAATGAAATTGTGTAAAGACACTAATTTTAACACATTTAATGCTTTGTAAAAATTTCGTTCAATTCAGAGAAAGGATACGCATACTTTAAAAAATTTCCTTTTTTAAAAAAGTAAAAAGCGTCAAAACAAATTGTCTTCACTTATAGTGAGTTAAATGTTTAACTAGACACAATAGATAATATAAATCACATCTACAATTTGGTCATTTAAATTTCAAGGACTACTATCCTTCCCAAATGTCCTGGAACTAAATAATATACTGAAAATATGCAAATTCTAACTTAAAAAATATTGTAAAATTAAATTGTAAGGGGGAGAAAGGTGGACAAGAGTAGAAAAAATTTTAAATGTACTTACTTTCTTTCTTTAAATTTACATTAAAAGCAACGGCACATCGCATATGAGTTACAGAATATAGAAAAAATTTATTGTAGCCATATTATAACAATATCCCCTTTATGTTTTATTGGAAGTTGTATCTAAAATAATTTTTAATTAACCTGTTAAAGTTTGCATGTGTCTGTACCATATTTTCATATAATTGCATACTGGCCAAAAACTGTTGACTTTCGAGTCATCAAAACTATTTAAAAAATATACCTTTTTTAAAAAATTCTTTTTTATTTTACTTAATTAGAATATTGCACATGCAACAGAGTAATTTCTTCGTTTTAATTCAAAACAAACTTTTTTTCATTTTTGGCCGCCTTCGCAACAGTGTGCAGCGGTCCGTTGTTTTCGACAGTGGGAAGGCAAGCAACAACCTTTTTTGTGGTATTGTATTGAGGTGACTTCGATGTTGACAACTGGAATAAGGGTGAATATAAAAATACAGTCGAATTGCGAACCTCCTTCTTGGCGCTCTAAAAAATAAATCTTCAATCAGATATAATATTACTAATTTTGAGGTAAAATTTTTGAAATTTTTCTTTTAATAAATATTTAATATTTTTTTTTTTAATTTAAAACATTTATGTGTGATTATTTTTAAATTAATATAAATGGAGGCATGTGTGCCTGCATGCCAAAACAACAATTTCTATTATGTGTTCATAATCAAATAGTTTATCCTTTTTACGATTTTTTATATTTTTATTATATAAATTTTGTCTGGCATTCAAATAAAAACATCAATTCTTTACATGACAGTGAATAATAATACATAATAATAATATTAAAGAAAAAAGTTTACATATTTTCAAAGATATTTCTTGCCAGGAATTTAGATTTTTTGTCCGTCCATGAAAAAATTGTTTGCAACAAAATTTCTTGGTCCTGCTGTTGCTAATTTCATAAAGTTTATGATGAGTGTGTGTGTGTGTGTGTGATAGTAAATGTTAGTGTACGTGCGTGTGTGTGTGTGTTTGCTAGTCTAAATGACTGTGTGTTGTCGTTTTCTTTTGCGGCAACATTGTCATTGACATTGTCTCTTTGGTATTTTGGCTGCACAATTTTATTTTTGTTACAACATTTCAACAGCGCTAGAGTGTTTGTGGCCATAGAGATAGTGTTTGTAAATTGAGTGCGATTTCGGAATTTTACCACATACATGACAACCATATGCTGCTGCTACAGCAGCTGATGCTGATACTTGTTATTTGCCTGTGAACTGTGTTGGGTTTTATGAAAAACATATAAATTAAAATTTATACAATTTACATTAAAACTTTGCTGGATTTCCTCAGGTGAGTGACTCAAGGTGAGAAACAAACATAGAAGCTGGCTTTTTGTTAAAGATTTTTCTATTAAAATTAAAAACAATTAATGTAACAGCAACACTAACCACCAAACAACATGCAACAAACTACATGGTATCATGCCGCAAGTGTAACCACATTAAACGCAGTTGCATGTTTAAATGACTGCAAGAGCGGGTACGTCCGTTGCAGCATAACTGACAACAGCTATAAAAACATTTTGTTGTACAAAAAACAAAAAACAAAGAAAACAACCAACCACAAAACATTTTGTGCTACCCGGCCCGACCCGGCCCGGCCCCCATCTTAACATCACAAGAAATTGTTGAATAAATTGCAAGTCAGGCGACAAGTTTAGTTAAAAGTTATAAAAGGTTATGTATGGCAATATATTTTCAATTTATTTTCTACAATATAGTATTTTAAATACCCTTCTTCATTTAGAACACCTACAAATTTGCCATATTTTTGTTGGCTGATTTCGCAAACTTTGGCGTCATAACACTATTCAAAGTTGTGCGTCTAATAATTCAACCACTTCGGCAGCAAGAACTTGGACTTGTGGGTTTGTTTCTTCACGTAGTTTATTTGCAGTAAATAAATATTCTGTCTGTAGCTTGTTTATAAGTTGTAAGTAGCAAACGTGTCTAGACACTGTTAAATACTCAAAGCAAAGGTGAACTCTTCATACTTTTCGTAAAGGAAAAACTAAAGCAATTGTATTTTTAAAAAGAAACTTTTTGCCAAAAGCATAAAGTTGCTAAACAAGTTCCTACTCTCATAATTTTCATGTTAAATATTTGTAAGAAAAGACAAGAAAAAAACCGGAAAAAACTTTATTGAATATGTCGAACAGCAATCGAGCACTGATAAAAAAACGGATTATAAATAAGAAATAGAACACATTTTTAAGCAAAGAATTTTCATACTTAAATTTTGCAAACAATAATAGTCCTTGCAATAAATAAAAATAAGCAAGTCCTTTAAAGTTATTTTTTAAAGTTGAAAAGTGCTCCAATATTTTGTTGTTCATCTTTATCATGATTAATAAGTGCTGCCGCTGCTGCCGCTGCTGCTGGACAAAATAATAATAAAATAGCCGAGTAACTAAATGACGACTACTGCTACTGGTGGTAACTGCAGCGTATTTTTGCTTTCAGCCAATTCACTTTAAAATGTTGCATGTAATTTCATTAAATTTTTTAAAATCCCTTCCATTTTCTGTGTCGCATGGTTGCATTTAGTAGAGCGCACCATTTACTTTGCTGGGGTTATCAACAAAAAAATTTTATACATAAAAAAAAAGTTATGTGCTGCAACCCTCGCTATTCATTTGGTTGTTTTATTTCTCATGAAAATAAAAATAAAATAAAATAAAATAAAATTCACCAAACTCAAAAGCAAATAAACTTTAAGAAGGGAAGGAACACAACACATGCAGTATTTTTTTTTGCTTCAAAAAGCATAAAACAAGTCCAAATATTATAGAAGTCAAGCTGCTTGCTCTCTGTAAAAGGGTGTTTCCACGATGTGGTATAATATTTGGAATAACATCTTTCAATACCCAAATTTTGAAATATAGGAGAGATTGTTTTTTTTTTCATAAATATCTTTAAGCATATGCAAATTTTTTTTAATATTTCACTGGCCAAATACATACATGTCGTGTAAACGTGCTTAAACTCTTACGTTAACAATAATGTTTACTATGGTTTAAAAATATGTAATTGCTGTACATAAGCTCAACATACGAGTATACGAATGTATTTTTAACATTGAAAAATTTAAAATCCTTGTTTTGTGTATTTATTAAAAATAATTCTGCCAAAAAATCGACTTCAATGCAAAGATCTGATAGAACTTTTTCGAAAAAAAAAAGTTGTGTTACCAAACTGGAACTCAACTCTTTGAAACAAAAACAAAAAAATTCGAAAATCTGTTGGTTAAGCAGAAGTACTTGTAATACAAAGTTAAATTTTAATGGGCGTGCCGCCGCCCATTTTTTTAAATGCAAGATTGATTATTTATGTTTTTCAGAGCTCAGAGTGTGTGTTAAGTTTCGTAAAAATCGGTCAAATAGAACCACATGAATTAATAAAATAAATTTTATTGGGCGTAACTCCGCCCATTTGTTCAACTTTAAAATTGAGTACTTACAATAACCGAAGGTGTTTGCTAGGTTTTGCAGCAATCAGCTAAGTAGAATATCATAAAATCAAGTAAAAAGATTGTTTTTTACAATGGGACCAATTGGAATCTATACCTTTTCAGACAAAAAAAGAATTTTTACCATCGGTCCAACATGTACCTAATTATGAAGTAACAATGACAAAAAAAAAATACAGACGAATTGATAACCTCCTCCTCCTCTTCTATTTTGGTGTAAATTTAAACAACACCTTTAGGGGAAATACACTCATACATATATAGTCTGGTAACTCTACTACTTTAGCTATAATTTATAATATATATAAGAATGCTTAGAGCACATCGGAAGTCAAAAAGGGGGTGGCAGAGAATGAGAGCAAAACTCATTAATGTGTGCTAAAATTTATGGATCAAAGGACTCAACAAATTCGCAATTAATTTCTACTACAAATCCCGTTACCGCTTAACAGTTTGTTTTTAGTTTTGGCACTTGTTCTTTTTTTTCCTCCGCATTTCTACTTGCATATTTTTGTTGTTTTTGTTTTAATAATACTTTTATTTCGTTACTACAGAATTTCGAGTAAAAATCCAAGGCAAAATAAAAAAAAAGAAAAATACTGAAAAGCAAAAAGCAAATTCGCAAAAATGTAAAACTTTTTCATTTAACTAAAAAAATTTGTTCAACTAAATTTGTTGCATGTACCTGATAATTTATTTTTTATTTTGTTCTTTTCTTAGTGTTCACTACATGTGGAAAGGGTGTGTGTATAAATTTTTCATTCTGTTTGCTACATCTGCTAAATCGTTAGATGCAGCCCAGCTAAAATACCCATCTACCGGCAGTACGCTTGTAGAGGAGAAACAGCTTAACTCCGTCTTACAAACTTGCTACGAGATTATATGATTTTTCTTTGTGTTATACAACTTGGTAGGTCTCCAGGTGATGCATTATAATCATGTGTTTTTTATATGACAATTTTTTTTTCTGCCGGAAAAAATTTTTAAATGAACTGTTGCCATATTTTCCGGTGAAGATGTGGTTAATTCAATAAAAGCTTTATGTCAGACATAAATATACGTACATATTTTGAATAGATTATAACACGAGACTAACATAAAAATAACAAGAAACACATAAGCCATAAGCACATTTTTTACAAGCAAAAGTAGTTGGCCTGCTTTGCAGTGTTGCCACAATATCAGAATATTAAAATTTATTTTTATCAGACAGTTGTAATGGAGGAACATTTTTGATACCACTTTATCGTCTACTTCAGCTAAAGTTAAATTCAACTATCACAAACTTTAGCGCTAAGTTGTAACGGTGGTCCTTCATGTAAAAAATTAACTTAACACTTTCTTTGGAAAAATATCACTTGATTGAAGAATGCCTGATAAAGGGTGTATAGTATTCGGTATGACATCATAAAATATTCTTACTTACTCTTCCAAAGTATGAGTGAGTAGGAATATTTTAAAAATTGTGGGCTTAGTTTGATAGTTTGATTGTATTAAAGTTCCGTATTTTTTTTTTTTTGTATTAACAGCTCTACATTTTATTATTTTGTTATACTGCAGCTATTTTTTGCTTCCATTGGTTCCATTGCTTGATATAAGTTCTTAAATCTGACATTTTTTTATGTATTTGTTTATTTCTTTTATTTTTTGCTGCAGGCATTGAAATCTCCTGCCATTTCCACTGAAATGCCGGGTAGGAAGGAGTACAAGTTTAAAATTGCTATGATCATTTATGCAATAAATTGTTTTTTTTTGTTTTGTTTTTATACTAAGGAAAAAGTACTTTTTTCCGATGGAACTATTGTTTTCAAATAAAAATTTTAGTAAAAAAAATTTATTTTTTAAAAATCGATAAGCTATATCTTGATTTTTTATTTTATGTATCATACCGCCTTTTAGCAATCCGTACACCAAATGGAAAAGGAACCATATTTTTTCGTTAGAATATCCGTCTGTCTGTCTGTCATAGATTGTTTTCTGGAGAACCGGATCTGATATATTCACAGCTACGATGTCCGTCTGTCCATCTGTCTGTCATAGTTTGTTTTCTCGAGAACCGGACCGGATATATTCACAGGATATGTAAACCTCTGGCCGCTACAACAGCAAATATATGTTAAAAATGAAAAGGTGTTCTAAAGTGAGCAATGAAAAATATGCAAATCCTAATGTAATACACATACAATTATATGTGACAGCGCATAGAGAAAGGGACCTAAGGGTAAAAAAATCAATTTTCACTTTTTTTTTTGATGTGGACAACATCTGAGCATCGAATGAGACCGATGCCATGCCCCAAAAGTTTTCCCTCCCAGAAATATGCGCGTTTTATGAAATTGAAGTCGACGATTCTAAGCGCAAATAGAAAGTTACGAAAAAATTTTCGTACTAACAGAGTGATATTCACGATTTAAAAGAATTATAAATAAGTATTTATTATAATTCACAATTAATAATTTCAGAAAATAAACCTGGATTCGAAAAAACGCGAGCAAAATTGATATCAAACTCATGGAAACAGCGCGCTAGGTAGAAAACAGTAAAAACCAACTACACAAAACAAGAGGTAGGGACGACCTACGCGCGTTTTCAAGGTTGACCAACACGTTCCTGACGTCATGAGATGTGTCGCTTTCAAATGAGACCAATACCAACACGCTCAGTGATGGTACACCAAAGATACACGTATTTAAATATTTAAAATGGTTGTCCTGAACAAAACCGGTTTTTACCCTTAGGTCCCTTTCTATTTTGCGCGTCACATATATAGACATCTGAAATTTGCAAGTTATATTATTTTTATGCAGACTACTCTGAGTAAGAGTAAAGCTTAGAAAATTTAAATTAAAGGGTATTCTATCAGTTAATGTAATTTTGACTATGTAATTTTGTCGACTTGCTGTATATTGAAAACGTAAGAGGCAAACTCTTGAAATTTTCAAAAATGAAATTTAAATGAAAAAGTGTTTATATGAAAAATATCACCAAAAATCGCTAAAGTGCCAAAAAAAAAATCACCAAAATCCAAAAATTAAAAAAATTCGATAAAAACCGAAAAAATTGCCAAGCGAAAGAAAACGCTAAAACTAAAAAATCGCTAAAATAAAAAAAGTTGTCAAAACAAAAAAAAAAAAAAAAAAAAAACGCCTATATATAAAAAAAATCGCCAAAAATTAAAAAATTCGAAAATCGAAAAATAGCCGAAACGAAATATAACGTCAAAGCTAAAAAATCGCTAAAAAAAAGGCGACAGAACAAAAAAAAAACGCCTAAACTATATATAAAAAATCGCCAAATTTAAAAAAAAATCGATAATAACCGAAAAAAATCGGCGAAACGAAAAAACTCCAAAAGTAAAAAATCGCTAAAAAAAAAGTCGACAGAACAAAAAAAAAAACGCGTAAACTATATAAACAATCACCAAAATTAAAAAAAATCGATAATAAGCGAAAAAAAATCGCCGAAACGAAAAAAGCGGTAAAAAAAATCGCTTAAACTAAAAAAGTCTCCAAAACTCCTAAACTATATAAATACATATAAAAAAATCGCTAAAACCGAAAAAAGCCGCCAAAACAAAAAAAAAAAACCTAAACTAAAAATATCATCAATACTAAAAAATCGTTAAAACTTAAAATGTGTATTGTAAGAAAACAAAAAAATTTCGCTAAAGATCGCGAAAAATCCCCAAAACTAAATATATCGTCATAATTCGAAAAAAGTCGCCATAAGCCGAAAAAATCACAAGAAAAAAAGACGAGTACTTTACTGAATTTATTTTTTTACGACATAATTAATGCAAATAAAATAATAACAAATCAAAAAAATAAAATATATCGCTGAAATGCAAAATAAAGCACCAAAAGTAAAAAGAAAGCCAAAAAACTAAAAAAAATTGCTAAAACTAAAATTGTGCATTGTCAAAAAAAAAAAAAAAAAAAACAAAGAAAGTATCGCCAAACCAAAAAATGTCAAAACTAAAAAAGGAGTTAATACTAAAAAAATCGCCAAAAATAATCAAGCGCCGTATGGAACCCTTCCTGTAGGAGTCAATGTTGCACTTTACTGAATTTAATCGCTACATTTGAATAAATAATGGAATTTCTTTAAAAATAAGACTAATAGTGATGTGAACCATCAAATTCGTGAAAATTCTATATTAAGAATATGTTCCTGCCAGCGCGTACCTGTGGGGATATTTCGCTGATATTTGATTTTCATTATTAACGCTACACGCTTCCCTTTACAATTTAAAAACAACCATCCCATGATTTCGCTTAAAAATACTCGTTCGTTTAAATATAAAAATTAAACCTCTTGTCGGACGACCCTATATATAAGAACCAAATTTTAGCAATAATTTCGAAATTCTTTACAACTTCGGAAATTTAAGAACTGCTGAAACTGAAGTTGACAAACAAAGGTCTGCGCTGTCTAATATACATACATACGTCCTTAAAGCTTGGACGTTGAGAACCGACCTTGAAATTTCAAGAGTTATTTTTTATAATTAGAAATATCAGCTGAAATTAAAAAAAGCTACAAATTATGGTACGATATAAATATAAAAAAAAAATGCAAATGTACCAACACTACTAATTATGTTGCTCCATATTAATTCCAGTGCAGCGCACAAATTCATCAACATCATCCTTCCACGGCACAAGTGGCATGGAGTTTGTTTTCGGTGTTGTTGAGAATTAAGTGTATTTTATATATTTTTTTTTGCCCGGTTCCTGGCAACTTTATTTAAACATTTTTTTTAGGGTGAAAAGTTTGTTATAAGTGAATGAAATTCTAAGTGGTCTTAAATACACAATGCAAGAAGGAAAAGTAAAATAAAAATTAAATAAAATTATTAAATATTTAATAAGAACTATTTAAGATTTAAATAGAAGTTTTGAATAGCAAGTGTGTATAGTTAGTTAATTGCAATAAATCATGTTGTAAAAAATACTTTAGAAATTTAAGTGCCACACAGGATATACTCGTACATACATACATACATGTATATTTTTGCATCGTAAATAATATTTTGCAGTGGCAATAAAGGTATTTTAAGCAAATTTGCCATAATGAGCTTAATGAGCTTCACCTTGAATTGATTTTCAAAATTCCATAAAGCACTTAAGCCTTCAGACTTCCACTATGCAGCAACCACTTTTGCTATTTTGAACTAAAGCCAGCCAGCATGTAGTAGACTGAAGCGAATTGTGCGCCAATTGAATGAATGTATGAAACTAAATTATCTCACGAATAAAAAGAGAGTGTGTGTGCAACATCTTGTTGATAGTTGAATGCGTTTTGTGTTCATCTTCACAGTTTTATTTTCTCTGCTTAGAGGGGTCTTCTTTTTTTTCGCAATACTATTATTGATGTTGTTGCTGTTGATGCTGTTGTTGCTCTTGTTGTTGTTATTGTGAAATTCTTTTGCAAATTTACTCAACCGCTTAAGTTATCTTTACAATTATGCGGAAGCCTTTGAGTTTTCATCCAATTTGCTGCTTACCACATTCGTTGAAGAAAACTTATTTCGAAAACTTACCAGACCGTGCATAGTTTAAAGCACACAATATTCTAGGAAAAAAGCCAGTCGAACCGGCAGCCCAGTATTCGTTCGGTATCTGCAGCAGCAGCAGACGCAGCAATAGTCAGCAACATTTTACAATAAACAGCAGCAGTAGAATTTTAAATAGTGATGGCAAAAGTTTAGTATCACTTGAAAGTTCTCGACCAAATTTACCAATTGTAATTGCACTATCGTAAAAAGAAAGAAAAAATCATCATCTGTTGATTTTTAATACTAATAATACTCGTATTGTATTTAAATTTGGCTTTATTTAAAAAATTAAAAAAAAAATATTTATTTATACTTTTTATAAATATTTTGTAACCTTTTTAAAAATAGTTTTTGTAAAATATATAAATGTACACACCGCGTGCATTGGCCGGAACTTTGCCAATGCACGCGGTTTCTTTAAAAAGAAACATCCTATAGAAAATTGTCTTGGAGAAGTTAAAGTGTTCTTTTTCGTGGAAAAACTCCCTGTTAAATAAAGTATATGTATATTATAATATTTGAAGCAACGTTCTTTTTAAAACCTATTAAAACAAGTGTGTTTTAAAAAAAAGACCTGTGAAAAAATTTTACCCTTTTAAAAAAAGTACTTTTTAAAAATAGTACCTTAAAGAAACCTTTTTCTAAAATTTACCTTTTTAAAAAAGTACATTTTAAAAATGTACATTTAAATGTACTTAAAAAAAAGTACTTTTTGAAAAACGTGCCTATGAAAAAATGTTAACCTTTTAAAAAAAGTACCTTAAAGAGAACTTTTTCAAAAAAAGTCTCTTTTCAAAAAGTATCTTTTAAAAAGTACCTTTTAAAAAGTACCTTTTGAAAAAGTAGCTTTTGAAAAAAGTACTTTTAAAAAAAGTACCTTTTAAGATAATTACATTTTAAAAAAGTACCTTTTAAAAAAATACCTTTTAAAAAAAATACATTTTAAAAAAATACCTTTTAAAAAAAGGACATTTTAAAAGACTACCTTTTAAAAAAAAGTACCTTAAAGAAAACTTTTTAAAAAATTTACCTTTTTAAAAAAGTACATTTTAAACATGTACATTTAAATGTACTTTAAAAAAAGTACTTTTTGAAAAACGTACCTGTGAAAAAATGTTAACCTTTTAAAAAAAGTACCTTAAAGAGAACTTTTTCAAAAAAGTATCTTTTAAAAAAGTATCTTTTAAAAAGTACCTTTTAAAAAAGTACCCCTTGAAAAAAGTACGCTTTAAAAAAAGTAGCTTTTGAAAAAAGTACCTTTTAAAATAAGTACCTTTTAAAAAAGTACCTTTTAAAATAAGTACCTTTTAAAAAAGTACTTTTTAAAAAAGTACCTTTTAAAATAAGTACCTTTTAAAAAAGTACCTTTTAAAAAAGTACATTTTAAAAAAGTACCTTTTAAAACAATTACCTTTTAAAAAAGTACCATTTAAAAAAAGTACATTTTTAAAGAACTTCGCTTTTAAAAATTATTTTAATAATGTACCTTTTAAGAGGCACTTAATTAAAAATGCTACTTACATATATACAATAAAACCACTTCTCATATTCTATTTCATTAAAAATTCGTGTTAAAAAGCTGGTTTTAATAACCAGTAGCTGCTAAAGTAGATACATATAAATGAATGCTGATGAATTGACGAAATGAATGACGAAAAATTACACCATTTCCTCCAGTTAAATCCAGTCTAAGTTGACTTGCCTTTTTTAGAAAATCACATATTATAAACAACATTTTTTATTGTATAAGAATTGCAAAATACTGACCTTAATCCTGGACTATTATTATATTAAAAAAAGTACTATTTTAAAAAATAAATTTGAAATACTTTTTTTCCAAATAATTTTTTTAAGCACTCACTTAAACACTTTTTTAAGCTTGAGGTCTGATTTTTGTATATACAGTGGAATCTCCCTTAACGGACACTTCCTATAGGCGGACACCCCCTTTAGACGGACACTTTTGACAGGTCCCGGCAGGCTCTCCATTTAAATGTTTAGTTTTCTCTTGACCGGACAGTCCCCTTGTACGGACACATTTCAATGGTCCCTTCAGTGTCCGCTCAAAAGAGATTCCACTGTATATATAAAAATATTATTTTGATTTCGATATTTTGTTTTTTTTTCGTACCTTCTTCAAAGAAAGAACAAGGTACTAGTTGTTCAACAAAGTACCTTTTCAATTTAACACAATTGTTCCTTCCATCTTTGGTGTCAATACATATTTGAATGCCATTATTATTTGGCGAACACTTTCAAAAGCTTAAGGCTCAGAACTTCATATGCAAAGATTTTTCTTAAGGGCGATTAAATCCAAATATAGTGTGAGAGGGAGAGCGGACATAAAACCATGCACAGCAAATGTGGTGTCAGTGTGCGTGTGTGTTTGTTTGTTTGTTTATTGACATAAAGTGAGTATTATGCAGGATCACAAATTAGAACAACATCAACAACAACAACAACACCACAAACAGCAATGGCAGTAACAAGTTGTGTAATGCAACCAATGTTTGGAACGGAAAACTATGAAGTGTTTAGAAATGATACCAATTTTAAACAATATTTTGTTGGGTACTTGTGAACTCATATGCATGCACACGCACACACACATACACACACACACACACACACACATTAACATAAAGAAGCGTAAGCATATACATACATGCATGCTTGTATGTGCATTCAAGTGAGAGGGTTTGGGTGTTTGTGTGCCTTCCAAACTCAGCATCACACTTATGTAAGGTTGTTAGTTTTATCTTAAGATGGCGTTACAAACTGTTACATTAAATCTTTTCTCTTTTGTAGGAATATACTCGTATGTACAAAAATAAAAATTTATTCATTTGCGCTTGCCACACAATTTTGTGAATCAAGTTTTTTTTTGGAACGAAGACTAGGAAATAAGGAAGGGAAGAATCAAACTTTAAAACTTATTAAAATTCGTTTTTCTTTTATGAGTTGTTGTTGTTGTTTCTTAAAGAAAAAAAAAATATAGAAAAACATAAACTTAAGTAGAGAATTTTCCAGAAAAATATTCTTAAGCACCTGCTGTTGTATGTAATTGACACTGGCGTGTGTGTATGTGTGAGTGTGAATGTGTGTGTATGTGCAGAGGCAGATAATCTGTTAAGCTGCACTCAAATACAATAAAAATTTTATTAAATAAAAAAAATTTGTTTTGCAAAAATCTGAAACATTTGCACAACATCACGTTCAGTTTTTTTTTTATAATCCCAACAATCAGCAGCAATTGTTAGTTTCATAATAATTGTGTTGCAACCACATACATATACATATGTAAGCAGAGCTCTTGTTAGAATTTATGATAAAATTAGTTTCTCACAGCCAATGCGAGTAAAGAAGTGAGTTATCACGGCTATAAAACGTTGCTCGCATTAAACAAGTTCAAGTTAGCGTGTTTTGTGAAATATTGTGGCCACTTTTTGGCTTTAAGTTAATGGTAAATGCTTTTTAAACATTTAAATACTTTTAAAAGCTTTACCTAAAGTATTACTTTTAGCCATGTTCCGTCAAACTTTGCCAATTTGTTTACTTTGACTGAGTTTTATAAATATGATTTCCAAAGTTGTTTAAAATTTTTTTTTGATTAAAATCAGGTTGCACGCTAAAAACATTTGTATTTCTTTTTTTACTTTGTAAAACGAAAAAGGAGATTATTGGCCTAAAACTTCATTCATCTAACCGGACAAAAAAAATAAAATAATATAACAAACAACATAAAGAATCACACCTAGCAACTACATAAAAAAATTTTCACTAAAATAGATAAAAAATCTGTTAGTAAAAACTATTATGGCAACATGCATGTCACGTATATAAAACACGTGACGACAAAATACGATTAAGCGGAAACGAAAATTGGCGCCTACTTGTGCTGCCATAAAAACAAAAACACTTCCACAACTCACTCACCTGCGATTTATACCAAAACGCCGAAAAATAAAATAAAAATTGATAAAAACGTATAAAATGATGGTGGTGGCATCAAGGTAAAAGTTTTTCCTTTTTCCATATTTTTTTTTCTCAAGTTTAGTACAAATTCGATTTTACATACATATATTCAAACGAATACATAGTCAAATTTTAAGGCAGTAGAAATAAAAAGAGAAAAATAAAAATGCCACATGTAACTTTCAAACTATTCAGACAACAGCAATAAAAAATAAAATCAAAAATTTTCATAAAGCTACTTTTTGACATGAAATCATGTCTTCCATACGTGAAATTTTTGTAATATATTTTTGTTATTGACAAATACTCATAAGAGTTATGTATTGCTTTTCGTTAGGGAGACATTTTTTCGTCTTTTATTCTGTGGCCTTAAATTAATGTCAGTCAGCAAATAGTGGATTTTTGTTTATGTAACGGATTTGGTTTATGGTCCTTCGAATTCAATTATTCACTACTTCTAACTCTATTATTCACTGCTTCACTTTTCTATATTCAATTCCTTTACACATGTTTTTTTATTTAAAATTAATACCAGATGAAATATTTAAAAAATTTTATTCCTCTACAAAGTTTTTTTTTTTTTGCTTTCATTAATTATTTAACAGATATTTTCCAACAGTTTATGTTTTGGATTTTTATTTGGAGTAATAAAATTCATTTGTTTAAAAACCATGAAAAAAAGGAATGGCTAAAATATAAAATGAACTAAAAACGAAAAATGTTTCCATGTCATGGATACTTTGTGATACACATCAGCCTTATTTGAATGCAAAAACGATGGTTTCGCAATTTAGCAACATTTTAAAAATTTTCCTTAAAAGTTAAAATTTTTTAATGGTCTTTTCACAAATCAATATTTTTTTGTTATATTCAGAAAATTAAAATAAGTCCATTAACATTTCAAACTTCTCCTAAAAGTTTTCTAACTTTAATCGATTTTTAATTTTTCTGCTTATTGCCAACAATAACACAAGAACAAAGATTTTTTTTACTTCAAACTCCAGAAAAAAAAACTTAAAAGCAAAATAAAGGAAATGTTATTTAATTTACGTAATGTTACTTTATGTGACCATTTGCAGTATAATCTGATCCAGACAGGATGTTTAGTTGCGAGCATGTTTTTGCATTAGTCACTTTTAATGCGTGCGTGTGTGTGTTATAGAGTTTCTACACACACAGTGTTATTACTCTCTAGTACCCATTTATTTTCGGTTTGAGAGAGTGTTTTATGTTCAGACTTTGTTTTTACAAAATGATGACGATGTTGACGACGATAATCGAAAGTGATGAAAACATTAAAAGCTTTCAACTGGCATTTTGAATTTAAATGGCTTAATATACAGAAAAATACGAGGGCGGTTCGGAAACTTCTTAGCCTAGCACAAAAAGCGCGGTATGAACAGAAAAAAGTTAACGGCCCTATGTATAAGCAAAAATTGGCATGAAGTTAGTATAAGTGACGAAATTGAATTAGGTGTAAACGAGTTCCTCCATACAATTTGACATTAAAAATTGTGGCATTATCTAATTATAACTCACCTCTAAGTCCTAGCATGATTTTTAATGCGAAGTTTCATGGCAAAACTCTTTAAGATCATGTTCAATTTTGCCACTTATGCTAACTTCATGCCAGTTTTTGCTTATACATAAGGCCGTAAGTGTTTTGGAAACTTCCATCTCTGCTATGAACACATGTTAAATTTTGTTTCGATCTGGCAACTACTTCATATAGAAACAGGTGTTCACAAAAGACGCATCCGCGATTTTTTAACAATGGAAAAATTGGAAATGCTTGGTGTCATTAAATATTTACAAAAAAAAAGGTTTATCGGGACAAGAAATTCATAATGATATGGTGAATGTGTTAGGTGAAAGTGCTCCTTCATACGCAACAGTAAAAAATTGGGTTGCTGAATTTAAACGTGGTCGTACAAGCATTGAAGATGAACCACGTAGTGGACGTCCAAAAACAGCAACAACAACAGAAATTGTAGCCAAAGTGCATGATATGGTATTAAATGATCGACGAATAAAAGTGCGTGAAATAGCTAATATCATGGGCATCTCAAATGATCGAGTCCATTTAATTTTGCATGAAGAACTACAGATGAAAAAGCTTGCTGCAAGATGGGTGCCGCATTTGTTAACAATCGACCAAAAACGCATAAGAATGAACATTTCTCAAGCTTGTTTGGATCGTTTTAAGCGAAATAAAATGGATTTTAAGCGTCGTTTCATAACTGTTGATGAGACATGGATCCACCACTATACTCCAGAGACAAAAGAACAATCCAAACAATGGACTGAAGCTGGAGGAAGTGCCCCAAAGAAGGCAAAAACAATTCAATCGGCTGGTAAGGTTATGGCAACGGTTTTTTGGGACTTCAAAGGTATTTTATTGACTGACTATCTGCAAAAGGGTAAAACAATAAATTCAGAGCACTATTGCAACCTTTTGGAGCAATTAAATGTACAAATTCGAGAAAAACGTCCTGGCTTACAACACAAAAAAATAATTTTTCATCAAGACAACGCACCAGCGCACAAGAGTGTTTTAACAATGGCTAAAATCAACGAATTAAAGTACGAGTTGCTTGACCACCCACCTTATTCTCCTGATTTGGCTCCCAGTGACTTTTACCTGTTCCCAAATCTAAAAAAAATTCCTTGCTGGCAAGCGTTTTACCTCAAATGAGGATGCAATTACAGTTGTAAACCACTATTTTGAAGACCTTGAGGAAAACTATTTTAATCAAGGGATAGAATTGCTAGAAAAGCGTTGGACTAAGTGTATTGAAGTTTCAGGAGATTATATTGAAAAATAAAAATATATTTGAAAAACTAACTATTCTCTTTCATTGATAGGCTAAGAAGTTTCCGAACCGCCCTCGTACACACTTGCAACTAGAATAAATTACCCAGCAAGCATTTTGTATCATAATCGAATCTTTTCCGAATCAGCTTGACGGGAAAAATAACCGCATGAGCTAATTTTTCGATCATAAATGATACTCCCGTTGTGTTAAAATGGTACCCTACTGATGAATCATACCAAGGAAGCATTTATGATACGGTTTGTTGATTAGTTTTTGAGTAATTTTCTGGTAGTATTAAATCACCTTTTTGCGGTTTCTTTGCATTTTGTTCTTCTATTTTCAATAAATCAAAATTTGATCATATAGATGAATCATAACTGACTTAATCCTTTTTCAATCACCCAAGTGATAAATCAGTTATTATAAAAGTATTAATGCTTTCTAGTTATTTTATGAAGTGGGTATTTACTTACTATGAAATAAAATTTTTATTTTCATTCAATTAATTATTATCTTGTCGTGCTGTCATTTTAAGAAATGTTTTTTTGGGATTACACAAATCTTATACAAATATTAAAATCTATTAAATGCATTCATTTTGCATCTAAGTCATGTGCATATATTTGCTTCAAAATATCAAATAAATAAAAAAAAAGCTTCCATAAATATTTAAAAAATAAAAACAACTCTAAATTAAAATGTTGCAAAATATAAAAATATTTTTTAAACTGTTCAAATTTAATCTACTAGATATCTCGACCAAAGAAATATATGACTTAGACCACTTTCATAATTAAAGGCTAATTAAATCATTTATCAACAAATACTGGGCCAATTGTTCTGCTTTTTTTTGCCTCATGTCTTCTCCGTGGCATCGATTATAATTCGTTTCTAATTTTTTTCTAATTTATTATAATAACAGCAATAGCAACAACAGCATAATTTTTCTATGTTCATCAGAAATTAAATTCTCCAGTGACCAGGTATTATAATTGAAATAATGCTAATTGGATTAAATTCAATACCACAAAATTTAGTATCATGTGTGTCTGAGGCGTGTGTTTGTTTCCTTCCCTTGGTTTATGGGAACGTAAATGATAGAAAAAACAGAATGCGAAGGAGTTCATGTGCAATTGTGAGCGCTTAAATTATATTATCCATAGGAGGATGCATATTAAACGAGGGTGGTTAGCAAATCCCTTTTTACTTGATGGAAGACAAGCAAATAGGCCAACTTTCACTGGTAAAATGCTGAAATTGCTGCACACATAAATACGTTTTCTGCTGCAAATTTTATAAACTGTAACGTATTTTAAATTGTCCATGTTGTGATTAAATTATAATAATAGAGGTTAGATATATAACACCTATACAAAAATACACTCGTACGATTATAAAGATCTATGTATGTGTATGTGCATGTGTATGTGTATGTGTTTACTCTTGTAGGGAAACGTTAATGCAATCAGGCAGTCAAGCAGTCAGGCTGCCATTAGTAAACTATTTATGGTGTTACCGAAATATTTTATTTTGCAGTCACCTCCTCCCAACACCACCCACCCAGAATACTTCCTTTTCATTTTATTATTCTAGTTTAGATTTAGTTAGAACTCGGTATATTTAGTATGCAATTTTAAAACTACTACACACACACATTTACAAATACTATTAAAAGATTTCAAAGGAAAACATGATGTGGTGTCATGTTTTAACATGATATACTCATGTACACATACACATTCACAAATATTATAGTTTTAGTGTGTGTATGTGTGTGTGTGGGCTGGGGTATTTCAATACTAGTGCAAATTCTAGACCTGTCAATTTGCATTGAATTGTTGTTGGCATAATATTAAAACCATAATTTATTACATGTACTTTACAATACTACAGCATATTCGAATAAACGTGCACAATAAGTTAAAAAAAAAACAAATAAGAAGAAATACATATGTAAGTAGTTTTAGCAGATTTGGAGCAGTTTCTTCGGGGGATTTAAAAAAAATATATATTTTTTTAAATATATTTAATTTAATCAGAAATAATTTCTTAATCAGGCTTAAGTTCAGTAATTTCAATTCTTACCGAATGAAATATTTTTATCAATTAATGTGAGTTTCTAAAGAAGAGAAGAAAATTTAACTAGACTTTTTATTAGCTGGGGGACATACCGATATTTTTCTGTGCAGCCACGCACTTCATCAGCACCCATGTCTATCTACTGGGGCAGAGATTATTATTAACATCAGCTATTTAACTTAAATTTTTTCTGTTGTCATTTTGCGGTGTCATTTTCGAAATGTGTGGAACTCCGTTCACATTATGTTTTTTATATGGTGGAAAACAATGTTACACAATGAAAAATATTGGAACTGACAAACTTTGCCACTAGTAAACACTATTGCGATGCCACAAAGTGCCACAGTGTGTAATCGGCATAACCCAGTTGGCCAAATCGTCACAGACGACATTGTCTTCGACGATTAATGGACGACATGTTGCCTTGCCATTAGGTTTTCTAATCGAAAATTTAAAGGAAATCGTCGTTCATGACTATCTGAGCGACAATATTCACGACACGACAATATCCACGATTGACGACAATCTGAGCGACATTGTCGCCCATCTCGTCTTGTTTGCCCCCGCCGCTATTTGTATGAAAATTTCGTCGACGATTTGTATGGGGGGGGCTGTCTTCAATATGTCTTCTACGACTTACCATTGTCTTGTACCCGTCGTCAAAGATGTCTTAAAGACGTGGCCAACTGGGAATCTTAATGGTAAAATTAGTCCATTCGTATCGTATTACTTTTGAAGTTGTGGTATCGTGTAAATCTGGATGTTAGTTAGTAAAAATGTGAGGCTGCCAGCTATATAGACAGCTGTTATTGTATTTCTCTTTGCTTTACATTTGTGTGTGTGTATGTATGTATGTAAGCCAGAAGTTGACGTGTGCCATGTAAAAGTCTATTTTCCACCTCACATACGTTACGACATGTTGTATTTATGTTACAGATTTTGTCAGCTGATCCGCCAACTCACGATACGAATAGACTAATTCTACCATTAGACAGAGAAACTTTGCTTTGCAAAGTCTCCAATTTATAGAAGAGAAGAGGGAAGACAACGGATTGAGAGTACAGGCTTTCTTGTGCTTGTAAAGTCACATTTTTTCTGGTTTTAGGGTTCCGTACACCAAAGTTGAAAACAAACCCCGTTGTTTGCGCTACGTTGTCCGTCTGTCTCAGCCTATTTTCTCAAGAATTGTACGAGCTACGGACCTGAAATTTTCAAAAAAAAAAAAAAAAAAACAAAAAAAACGCCAAAAACGAAAAAAGGGCCAAAGCTAAATAAATCGCTTAATTAAAATAAATCGCCAAATCAAAAAAAAAAAAAAACCAATAAGAAAATAAGTCGCCCAAATTAAAAAACAAAAAATTTAACAAGCCCTAAGAACCTAAAAAAAAATTACAAAAACGAAAAAAAGCGTCAAAAATAAGAAAAAATGACAAAATAATAAAAACACCAAATACCAAAAGAAAAAGCGCCAAAACTAAAAAATCGCCAAAAACCGAAAAAAGATTAACGACTACTTCAAATATGTATGATATTCGGTTTTATAGGCCAAACTTCGTATAATATTACATATCGTTAGCTAAAATGCAAAAGGGCGTAACTAACAAAAACATAATTTTACAGGAGAGGAAAAAAAACCAAGGGAAAACGCAAAGAAAAAATATGGTTGAGGTAACCATAATCAAACAGCAACATACTATGATTGAATTATATGGCTGCAGTCAAATCATATTATTTTCAATGGAAAAGCAAAGTTTAAATAATATTATTTTCTGAGTTAATAATAATATTATCTACAAAAACAATTAACTTTGTTGTACCTAATCTTATTATTGTAAATAAGTCAACACTATTGTCCATACCATGTTCCAACATTATAATAATATTGTTAAATACGACCATAGTATTATTTTATGTAATAATAATATATTGTTTTGTAATCATATATTTTATGGTAAATATTTTGTTTTTATTTGCTGTGCGGTAAATCCGAAATACAAATAAATTAATATTGTTGAAATAAAATGCATGTTTGCATGTATAGAAATGTATACTTACATATATGTATATACACGAAATACAAACACATCTGTATAAAGAGATATACATACATACATATGTACATATTATTTTTATTTATCCACCCTTTTGTTTATACTTTTTGTATTTATATAACACCACACGTGCACTACCGATAGCTGAAAAATATTTCTTTTAAGACTTAACATAGTATGGTTTTGGATAACATTATATTGTTATTTACATCATATTATTTTTACACAATAATACAAATTATATTGAAGTCATAAATTTCTAACAAAACTATATTGTTAAACTCTAACCATATCGCACTTTCTATGAATATAATAATGTAATTATTAAATTCAAACATTACTATGTTTATCGTAACGAAATTAATGTTTAAAATAACAATAACTAGTTTTCTAGAACATAATATTGTTTTCTCAGCAATTTTACAACTATTTCCTTTCTTTGCGTGAACTTGTAGTTAAGTTCCCTTGTTTTTTGTTATTAAATTTTAACAATTAAATTTTGAACGCCTGTTCTGTAAATCGAGTCGATTTAATAACGCTCGATTTAGAAATTTTTTTTGTAGTTTTCTATTTTTTAGAGCTTTAAAGATCATACCCAAAATTAATTTAATTAATGGGGCCATTATTTATTTTTGAAAAACGAGAAATTTACTCGGATTAGGTTTACAAAACATGGCCGGTACTCGTAGTTTAATGAATTTCATAAACAATCAATTAAAAACTCGATTTTGAATTTTTTGGCCTATATAATCGAATATCATATCCGATGTAGGCATTCTTTTATATTATATTTTCGGTTTTTTGCAATTTTTCTAGTTTGGGCACTTTTTCCTAGTTTTGACGCTTTAGAATTTTTTCGCCTTTAGAATTTTTTTCGTCAAATTAGCACTTTTTTAATTTATTTTTTTCTTTTTCCATAATACATACAGTGAAAATTTGTGAAAACAAACTTTACATGTCTCTGGCGATCTAGTGAAATAGAAATAGAGAACTTGTTCAGAGCAAAATTTTAAATTTTTTTATTTACTTTTGGTCGTCATGGCGGTTGAGACGAACCTAAGTAAGATTGAAAGCTTTTCATCCTCGAGTAACGTGTCTTGTTTTAATGAAATTCAAAACGATTGCATAATAAATAAGTTTCCTACACAATTTTCGTTTCAAGCATAGCAACAGCAACAATAATAACAACAGCAGGAAATTGCATTTAAATTGAATAGAAATTAGATGGTACATAATTTTTCTTTCTCCTCGGTAATAAATTTGAAATAATTGGTGGTTTGCAAAAAAATCCAAACAAATCAAACCAAAATTATTACAAAAAAAAAAAATATGTTTTGAAGTGTCTTTTATCTGTACTTTAGCAAAAACATGTTGCTGCTTATTTGCTATTTGGTATGCAAAATGTGTTGCTTCATTATGCTCAACATTTGTTTTTGGTCTTCAATGCAGATATTTTGTATCCTTAGCATTATTTTTTCCTTTATCTTCTACGTTAGACGACTGAGGACTATATTGTACAGTATTGAAGTTCAATTGCTTGCGAAATTATTTTCTTAAATATATTTCTCATTGCAGCTCCTGTTTAGCATTTATTTTTCTGTTGTTATGGGAGAGGAAGATAAAAACTTTAATGAGATGGTTGCCTGTCTGTATGCCTGTCTGTCTGCTGCGCTTGTGAAATAATATAATTTGGTTTTATTGAAATTTAAATAATTGTTCAAATATACTTTAGGTTTTTCAAAAATTTCCATGGTTATAGTGAGTGATTTCTTTTATATAAATATTTTTATTATTTCTTTGAGGATTCTATACGACATCAAATAAGTTAAACTGCTCGGCGGCATAAGAAATTAAAATTTTTATTAAAATACATACTTTTGAAATTGGATATTTGGAAACATGATCTGTAACTTTTTTCTTCCCCAAATCTTTTGAAAAGACAAACGAATTTTGTTAAATTTACAAACAAAACGACAAATTGATGTTCATGTCGTATAAGGATGCGTGTGTTTAGTGGAAAATAAGAAGAACATTTATGAACACTTTCAAATTAATTAAGTTTTTGTTGAAGTTTTTATTTTTGTTTGAAAATAAATTATTTTCATACCTCTTTTTCTGCAGTCTTATTTAATTTTTATTTAATTTGGTTTTTACCAAAACTTTCTTTTTTATTTGTTTATTTTTTATTTTCTTTTTAGAATTTCAATTTGTGAGATACCGGCAAATCCCGGTATAACGAACGACATAATGTCAGGCCCATTCGTTATACCGAAAAATTTGTCATATCGCAAAGTTTTTTTCAAGTGTTATTTTAACTTTTATTACTGTAGACATGATGCAATACAATAAAAAAAAATGAGGGCAATTTTATTAAATAAGATACCAAATACACCCTGACGGCACCACAATTTTTTTTTTTGGAAAAATGCTACTGCAGATTTTGTTTAATATTTTTTTTTTTTGCCGTTCGTTATACAGAACACACCTTTATCAAAACATACGCTATATAAAGTAGAGCTAAATGTTAGAAATATGATGCTAGCAAGTTTTTGTTTTTTATTTTGCAAGGCGTTTTTTTTGGCCGAAGCCGAACTTCGGCTAAAATCCTAAACTTCGGCCAAAACCGAAGCCGAATGAATTAAGAAAAAAGTTTCCTTTTTTGAGATCACTGAAATAGCTGTAATATCTATTGGATACATAACAAGAAAAATAAAACTATTTTGCAATTTCTAGATTGCTTTTTCAAAGCAACTCTTTCAAAACGTTAAACACAATAGATACTGTCGGCGAGCAACGACCAAAGTTAATGTTATTTTTCAAGTTTGGAATGAAAAATATTCGGCTTCGGCTAATCGGCCGATTTTTGCCATAGGCCGAATGTTGGCCGATTACCAATTTTTGGCCGAAGGCCGAAGCCGATTAATCGGTCGAACTCTAATATCCAGTATAAAATTAGGATATTATTCGCTATATAAGGTTTTTATTATAAAATATTTGGACGTTCGTTATATCGGATTTTCGTTAAAGCGAGATTTGCCTGTATTTTATTTTAAATTTATTTTCTCTTTACGTTTCATGGAATGTTTCCAAAGAGGCCTTAAGGTCGTAAAAGAAATGCGTATAAAATGTCTACACTTCATTAATTTAATCGAAAAAAAAAATATATATTTATAGAATATATTTTCAGAAAAATTTTTCATTACGGAAAATTGGAGAGGGACAAGTTCTGTCTTTATTTTTTTTAATAATAATGACAATAATGAGATTAAGTCAACTTTTTTTTTTGGAGATAATTCTGGGGTGGTAATTAAAATTATGTTTAACCTGAGCAATAAATATATGATTATTAATGCAAGAAACACAATTAGGACGAAGGACGACAAAAAAAAAAACATATTTATTTATATTACACACAAACATCAATAAGCGTTTGCTAAAATAAACAAGATATTTATTATTCCAATGATTTTCAGAAAATTTTAATATGTATAAATTTTTTTTTTTAAATTTGTCTTTTGTCGCAGAAATACTAAACAACTTTAGCAATTAAACTCGTCCTTCGTCCCAGTTGTTTTGCCAACATAACGTTGCTGTAGAAAAGGAAAGGATTTTTTTTTTGTAAACGCATATCCTTATGCCAGTTTCCATACATTTTCTCCTGCACAGCATTAAATTTCACTCTAATAGAAAACTGTTGCTCATTTAAAATTTATTGGGTCATAAATTCAAATGCTTTTGAGGTATCTGACTTTGTGCTTGTATGTACGTCATATCGTTTATCATAATCATTAATTTTTTTTTTAAACTAAATCAAGTCTATGTTGCTACATATGAACTGAAAGTACTAAGAAAGTTTTCAGGATTAATGTAGCCCTTATTCATTGGAATAATTAATATCCTTAATAAAGATCATATGACAATTTATAACAACAATTACAACAATGTAATACTTTTTCAACCTCTCTGACTGCTAAAGGCTATATCACTCCTAGACAGCTAGAGCAACTTATAAAGGAGGTCTTCTATGATGCCTTGTTAAAGAAAAACAAACCCCTTTATTGTGAATGGCACATTTCCACTTCAAGTATGACGTTTCTCTTAAAATATTGTAGATGAACTCCAATGGAGTATGTTCACAATCTTCAATGGAATGCGCTATTGCATTAGATCGCTAATAAATTTTCTAGAAGTGTGACGAAAAAAAAACTGATTGTCATGTCAAAACTCTGAAGGGCGATTTTCGCAGTGACATGCATTGTCCACAGTAAATTTATCATTTCTGACATCAGAATATTAGGTAAAATATTCTGTTGGTCTATACCCCCATATAAAAAGCAACAAAAAAAATATTAGCTACTATTTGGCAAGCGGTAATAATGTGTCTAGTGTTCCAAAAAGAAAAATTCCAAAAAGGTGTTGCGTTGCATTAGTTCCGCACAATGGCCTGAGAAAAGTAGAAGTGACTGAAGAGAAACAAATACCAATTACCATGAGGCTGATGTATGTACTCGTATGTTATGTGAGTTTGAAATGAATTTATAATGACTCAAAACTGAACTACAGCAGGAACATTTTACTTCCCCTTATGTTGCCATTGCCATTCCCATTCCCATTACTGTTCTGCTATTTTGTTAATGACATTCTAACCATCATGATGGGGCCAATTTAAAATTTCATGAATATAAATTGGATTTTCAAAATACATTAAATGTTTTATTATTTAAGAGTTTGTGGACAAAAAAAAAAAAAAAAGAGTCAAGCATACGCAGTAAATAATTGCTAAAAGAGTCTGAGGTAAAAGAAAGAATGATTATGTTTTGAAATACTCGTACATTTGAAAGGAAATAAACACTGAGAGTTATTAATGGCTTGGAAGGTGAGCTTGTCTTACATGTTGTTTTAAATTTCTAGTTCAATTTTGTTCACTAAAGAAATTATTGCACAACAGTCCTGCCAACTAACTTCGAAAACTATGTACGCGTATATTTAACAAAAATTTATTTTGTCAGTGTATGTGTGTATTAATAAAATTAACATTGATTCCTCAATAAAAAAAAGTTTGATTGTCTGAGGATTGTCTGCGAACATATTGAAGATAAACTTCCATATTCACAAAATTTAAAATGAGTTTGAAATGTATTTTATGGCAAAATTTTTTTTAAAATAGATTTCAAATATATTTGATTTTTGTAAGACTAAGTGCCAAAATTTTCACTTTCACACTAGTTTTTCATTTCAGTCTGAGAGTTAAAATATTGAACAATTATTTTTAAGTTAAATGAGCAACTGATTTTTAAAAAAATAATGAAATAAAATAATTGTATTTTTATTGACACAACCCTTATAAGCCTTATTAGCTCAAATGAAATAATCTATGTTAAGAAGTTTAATTGAAAATTTTAAATAAGTTTAAGAATTTTTAATAATACCTGGTACTTGTTAAGATAATATTTTCCATTAGATGCCAGACAAAGTCAGTTAATGGCCGAGAGTACTTGGCTTGCATTAGTTTGTATTACACAAATCTTTATTATGCTCTAAAATAACTGGAGAGATCAGAAAAATTTTGAAAAGCAAGTGGTGCACAGTGGGATGATATCATACATTTTTTTGGTTACAAAAGTTGCTGAGAGTGGTCCTTGATTATCGCAAGTTGACTCACACCGAGCAATGTATCGACTAAAGGAATTTCATCAAATTTGGCAATGCCTATCGTCCACCGCCCATACAGTTCAAATCGTTGTTTTTCGCCCATCCAAGCAGAAGTCTTCAAATTTGGTATACACACTTTGTGGAATAAGAAAAAGACGCACACCGTGTTTAATTAAAATATGCCACGCCCACTGCCCATGAAATCCCTACAAATTATGGATACGAATTTTCTTAATATTTTGTTTATTATTCATTTACTTATAATTTTTTGACTGCATCGCCACATTCCAAATCCTGCTCAAGTCCTAATTTACACTATGCAAGTCCTATTGCTAAGCTGATTAGTTTTTTAGGAGAGAGGCACGAGGGGAAAAGAAATGTTTCTGTTCCCTCGTTTCTCCCTCCCACAAACTAATCAGCTTAGCAGTAAGACTTGCATAGTGTAAATTAGGACCAAATGGCTTAAGTCTTAAGCTGGTTACAAAAGGGTCTGATAAAATCAGTGAACGATGATAAATGTCAGTGATTGTCGAAATGTCTCGGGTATGTTATGCATTCCACGTGAAATTAAAACGAGCGGGATCGCCATAACATTGTTGTTACACATGCATATTTCCAACAACAATTCTATGGTAATTCCGCACATTTTAATTTCACGTGGAATACAGAACATACCCGTCTATTGCATTTTCTAAAAAACAACCTATACTTTTGGAAATGCATAAGAATTATTTTTTAATCGAAAGAAAACATCTCCTCCTTGCGATTTTTTGAAAGAGTACTTTGAGGGAAGTGGGGATGCATTATTTTTTTTTTTTTTTGTAAGCAATCAAACATTTTTAGATGCTTATAGATTTGGGCACATCTTCTCATGTGTATCAGAAATGATATATTCTTTTAAAATATATTAAAGTCGAATAATATAATGCTACATTTACATATGGATTGATAAATTACATGAAAGTATAATCCCACTATTATTGTTCTCGACTCAATTCAGTTTGGTTGTCTCAGAGTCAACACAGTTTAGGCCTTGGTATTGCCATTCACAACTTAAGTAATGGTCGATTTTGTAGTTGCCTTGTGCCACAACACTTTCCAAAATAAATCATAAATAAAATTAAATAAAGTTTTGCAAAAAAAAAAGCATAAGTTCACATTTCATATTTAACTATTTCTCTATAAAACTGCATCAATCGATTTTTTAAATCGAGTGGTAAACTATTGGGGTTTCGACACCAAAATCTTACTAAGCGGAGTAATGTTAGTGATAGAAGTGCAAAGAAATTGCTAAGAGAAGGCAATCGGCTTAAAGATACCAAGAAAGATGTAAAAATACCAAAGCTAATGTAGATAGTTTTAAGGGAGAGTGTTTGGGCAGCCTTTCTTACACCTTTAATTAAATTTTAATGTATTGCAAGGAGATTTTCATTATAAATAGTTAGATAAAAATAGAGCGCTTTGCAAAAAATAAAAATTTCATATGTATAGTTTAGTTATAAAACGAGAGATATTAACTGAAAGTTGAAAATTTTGCAATAGCATAAGAAAACACTTTGATTGGAATTTAAAATTATATTAAAATAATTCCCGATCACTTGGCAGAAGTGACAACTGCACATGTTTTTTTCCGCAAAAATTACAATCTTAAAATGCTCCTGTATTTATTTTATTAATTTTGATTTATTATGCTGTTTTATGTCTAAGTTGAAAGTTGCAGTGATTACAATGCCGTATATGCAAAGAAAGGCATCATGTATTAGAGCTTTTTAATATCTTTCTAAAAATACTGCTTCGCTTGAGTCGACTTAAGCGATTATTTCACATTGCCAAAAATTTATTTATTTATTTTCTTTTATAGCAGAAAAGAGGTGAAGAGGTTTTTAACTACTTTAACTTTTCGCCATAATAAAGTGTAAATTCTTTCAAAGTTTTATTGCCTTTTTGAAAATATTCAAATCTCAAAAAGTTTGTGGGGGGAAATTTTGTTCTATTTTACTAGTTGGTTTCCATACAAAATTTTATTTGACTTTTCTTTTCTGGCATTTACAAGCACCTGTGCAAAACAATAAAAAAACTTCTCTGTTTCCTAGAAAAAGGACAACGTTTATAGTATATTCTTTTTGCTGTTCTTTAATTTTTATAGAACTTTCATTTACAACTGACACTTGCAGTATGAACTTTTCCTCTTCTTGTTAATGTATTTGAAATGTATTATGCTCCTCATCCCTCCCTCCGTCACCCTCACCATCTGTCATTATATGCTTTTTTATATACAGTTGAGCCTCGATTATCTGGGCCTCTATCAAATGGCTACATTTATTATCCAACATGCTGTCATTTTGTTTCTCCATTATCCGTGCTTTTACCTTTATTATCCGTGCTGGCATTTTTAATATTCGAGCAAAAAAAAAAAATAGTATTACAAGTAAAATAGTTCACACAAAAAGTAATATGAATAATTTCCTAATATCAATTAAAATATTTGTAATATCAACTAAAATATTAATTAAATTTTCACATATAAACAATTTGATGATATCAATTAAGTTTTTCCACACAAATTAATTCATTAATTAATTGCATCAATTAAATTCTTAATTGAAAATATTTTTTCACAACTATTTTCTCTGTATTACAATCGTTGTAAGTTTTGAGAAACGGGCCCTGGTCCCCTCCGATCCGCACAATCGTGGTTCAACTGTAGTTCTAAAGTGAAATCATCATGCTTTCTAATGTCAGCCATTCACTCCATTTTGCAATACGTAGAAAATATGTAACTGAATCTCTCTCTATATATCTCTATATATGTATATTATGTGTGTGTTTGTGTGTTTTTTCTAGGATATATGATTGCATGTCCAATGTCTAGTTGCCGCTTAATAGAAACATTTTGCATAGTTGGTTTATTTCAACAAGGTGTAGAAAACTTTATGCGGTTTTTTCCAACTGTTGGGCAACAAAGCCAGAAAAGCAGGAATGGAAAACAAAATCTATCATGAATATACCACGATTTGTTTGGTTAAAGGGTGTAAAAACAAAAGAAAATATTTGAAAAATGAACTATTAGAAATAAAAAGAAAACCTGAAATCATGATATGGTTTATGGCTTGAAAAAAAGAAAACAACGCAAAGTAATCGAACGAAATGAAGTTTTACTACGAGTATTGTGCCACATTTACCTCCATTTCTGGTCTGTTCAATGTTCTTTAAGTGTAAATGTGTTAGTGTGTATAAATGTTTGCTTGTGCGCTTCTAAAAAAGCTGCTTTATTTTGTGTCTTCGTAAAGTTCAACATGACTCCTGCAGTTTCGAATTTCTAATATATGATGTTGTTGACAACTGTGATAGAATATGGCAATTGGAAGAAGTGTATACATATTTGCCACGAGGACAAGTATGATAAGTGTCACAAATTGGATTTATAAAAACTAGAAATTCACTCTTGATTAATTCACATCACCATTGCGTATTTCAGCGTATGTGAATAACTAAATTTTAGGGAGAACTTTTTTTCTTTTCACAGCTGGTTTTTTACTTTTACAACGTTTGCTTGAATTTTCTATTATAAATGAAATTTTAAGCAAATTTAAAAACCTACAATGTGGCGCATATTCATAGTTAAAATAAAGTATACTTTAAGAGTGTAAATCCAGCATTTTGTGTGATAATATTAGTTTTAAATTGTTACGCTCATATGCAAAAAAATACGTGTGCTTGAAGTGTACGTTAAACCGGTTTTTTATGCACATTTTGTTTTAATCTGCACTTCAAGCACACGCTGTTTTTTTTTTTGCATATTTGGGTAAAACCAATATTACTATAAAAATACTGCTTTTAAACACTTAAAGCATACTTTGTTTTGACTATGAATATGCGCCTGTTTTGCAAACCCTGATAGCGAAATTTTCACCATATTTAAGTGAATTTTAATATCTTAGATGAATTTTTGAAGCATATGCACTTTATTTTTTTTTTATTTATGGGTGTAGTTTCACTTGTCATCTGTCAAGTAGTTACATCTAGAGTCGTGACAACTGTTAAATGGGAGGGCTATTGAAAATGAAACGTCTTATTGGAACACTCTGTAGTTTTTGCAGCAAAAAAATTTGTTTATGATTTCTACTGAAGACCCTCGTACTAAATAAGCACAGGCAAATAATTTTAAAACTACAAATAAATTTGAAATATTAGCTTACATTTGCAAATACAAAAAAAGAGGGAAAAAAGAAAATCTATGATGAACATGCGTCAATAACATTCATTGGAGTTAAGTTAAATGCGACTCAAGGAAATCTTAAGTAAGCAAGGAAGCAAATGCAAAATTTACAGGCAACAACTTTAATAGAAAATACACTTTTATATTATAGGACGAAGTCGTTGTAAAGAAAAGTTTTAGTTACTGCAAATAAAAACTAAATAGTTAGCATCCCTGCAAAAAAATTGCAAGTCGTTCTTAAGGAAGAAATCGATATTTTTATAATGCCGATAGGTAAAAGCAAGTATAAGTTTATTTCAATCCTTGCGAAAGTTTGGCTACGTATGTTTTCAAGAAATTTTCTTAGCATATTCATATACAAAAGGTTTGTATGTGTTAAGGCGCCACTTGTAACTTTTATTTAACGCTACAGTTACACGACCAAGAATTGCATTCAAGTTTTTCACAAATACTGGTTGTCAAAAGTAATTTAAATTGAAAGCTGTGACGTAGGCTGCACGCAATTTTCAAGCAATTTTCAAGCAATTTTCAAGCAAATTTATTTTCAATATGCCGTTGATAAGAAAACAGCTTAAACACACATTTTCATGGCTTCTATTTAGGTCTATAAGCCGCAACACATCATTACATTTTTTACATATTTTTGTTCCTAATAATATTTATTTAAAGTTAATTAAAGTTTTTAGGAGGAACATAAAATTATGTGTAATAAAAGAACATAAAAATACTATGCCGGCAGAATATTTGAAAACAAAAACGAAATATATGCTCATTGAAATTGGTGTCAGTTGTTTTTTGCCTATAAATTTGAATACACAATTGGAAAGAAAATTTGAAGTCAAAGTCCCATCAAATTCTAAAAGTGTGAATGTATTAGTGAAAAAGTGTGAATGTATTGAAATTTGAAAGGCAAAACTTGATCGTGTAACCCTCAAGTAAGACAACAACTCAAAAGCGAAATATTTATTTATAGCCCCAAAAGTATATCAAAGAATTGTTTATATTTGCTTTATTTATAAGAATATTTTTAAAGTCTCACTTTCACCCAAATATAATATAAATACATTTAGCTTGCCACTTTCGTGTGAATTTGGGTATTTGGACACATCTTAATTTTACACAAATTCCCTTAAATAATTGCTTGTCCTAAACAATTTTTTAAAGTTCATTTAATGTATAACAAACAGCTGGCTTAAAATGTCTTAGAAGGAAATCTTTTCAGCTTATTTACATTTTGTAAGAGGCTTCCAGTACAATCTATAGAAAAGCTTTTTTAAAATACATATTTATATATGTATTTGCTGTAAACCACAAACTAGACAGAGTGTATCTTTTTCATGTTTAGTTTTTGGCATATTTTGTCTCTTTATTTTTGGGATTAAATACTTTGAACCTTAAATGTGTAAATAATACTGAAAATTTAACATAAAATCAACCATTAAAAGTTTAATTGACCAGAACTTGAATGAAAAAAAAAAAAAATATATGTATGGACACACGTACATAAGTATTTATTTATAACATCCGTATGTACAATGAAACAAAAAAGTATGAGTACTCGAACAGACTAGACACACATTTGCAACAGCAACAAATAAATAAACATTCATTGTAACACACAATGATCATTTGGTTGAATTAAAAAAATGCTCTAGCTAAACTATTTAGACACGATGCCAGAGTTGAAGATATATCGTCTGAGAGTGTGTGCGTATGTAAGCCAGTATGTGTGTATATGTGTGCGTGTGTAAGTGTTTACAGTGATGCATGTTTATATCATACACATTGACTCAATATGAGAAATTACGCACTTCCGCTTGCACTGTGTGCTTTACTTAACTATTTGTGCTACAAATACATACATTCGTTACCTTAATATAGAAAGGCCCTAACTCAATATTTTTTTAAAAGCGAGACTTTTGCATTTTTCGATTTATTAAATGTTCTTCTAGCGAAATATAAAAAAAATCCCGATTTAAAAAAAAGCGAGCTAGAGGCTTTCTATATTAAGGTAACGATATGTATATCTAAGTGTATTTAAACAGACATGCCCAGGCCCATGCACAATCATGCCCAAAGACATATTATTAGCAGCAGTGGTAATGTGTGTTTGTGTGCATAAATGTAAAACAATAGACATATGAATGATGTTGCTTGGTATTAATTTGAACAAGTTGTTGGTTGTGTACGTTTGTGCAAATAAGTATTTGTTGGTTGCTTGGTTTTCCATTGCATAAACGCAAATACATGCTTGCATCCACATACACACAAACACTGACATGAATTATATTTGTATATGTTTGACTGTTTGCTTGCGTTAGTGTATGTACAACAAGTTTTTATGTCAAAATGAAGTACCGGTTATTGTAACAGACATTTAAACAACAACAAGAACAACAACAATATGAACACTAACATTCAGATGATTGTAGAGAAAACTAAGAACAACATTAAAAATACCACAACATACAAAATACACTTGACACCATAAGCTAAGCAATGGCAATAGCAGCAAAAATAGCAGCAACATTAATAAATGTTTAAAAGAAATGCAAAAATCTTGTTGGCAATTAAAATGTCACCAACTGAAGCTAAAAAAACCTTCAACTGTTGACAGTTTAGTTTTAGGTTTGACATTTTTGCACTTTTTCTCAATATTGATATTTTATTTCTACCGTTAAAATATTTCTGTTAGATTCTATTTTTGTTTTTTTAATAAACATAAATTGACCGCGAACATATTAAGCAAGCCACAGACCTTGCGACCGTTGGTAGAACATGAGCAGGTTGTATGTATATGAGATTGTAAAGTGTGTGGGGTCGTCGGATGAAGTTGTGTCTCGGTTGTACGAAAGATTAAAAAGATTTGATTTTTTGGCAAGTTGTATAGACAGGTTGTAAAATTTAGGAGTTGGTTGTACAACTTCATTTCATTTTGTTTGTATTTTTGTTGTGGTCATATAAAAAACGTTGCGCACGAATTCAAACTTGCTTTTGTGAATGCATCGGAACCTTTAATAAAGGTAATTAAATACTTCGTCTAATATCCACGTGTAATTTTTGTTCTCACTTTCTTTTTATATTTTCAAAAGTTTGCTGTTAGCATACATTTCTTTTTATATAAACCAGTCCTTTAATAAAATTCTTTTTTTCTGTCCTTTTTTACATTCTTCTTCTTATTTTTTTTTTCACCAAAAAACATTCCACTACAATACGCGACAGGGTACACGATGTCATGTTTACTAAAAAAAAAATTAAGAAATGAAGTTGTACGCTAATGTTGTATAGTTTGTGCGCAAAACACACAACTTGGTAATCCAACGTGTTGTACTAACGGTCGCAAGGTGTGTGGCTTGCATTAAGTTGTTGTGATTCAAGTAAGTAACGGGTTGCGTATACGTAACGTTTAACGCTTGATATTAATCATACGCCACATGTACTCATTATTTTCTCTTTAACTTGGATAGACGGATTAAGGTGGACAAGTGGATGGACATTTTAACCATGGAACGCGACACTCTTGAACAAAGAATTTTAATTGTGAAATTTGTGAATTTTAATTTGAAAGACCAGCTTTACGTGAACAAACCAGCAACAACTGTCGCTCTGAAAAATTAAATTCGGCCCTGCATTAACGACATAAGCGAAGCTTTCTTCAACATTTTTTGAAAAGCGCGGACGCCTGCCCACGGACTAAAGGTGGATATTTGCCCGCCATCATATTACATTATTAGTTCTAGCAATTTCTACTTTACATTGGTATCAATAAAACTGAATTTGCCACAAAAAAAGTGTTTGTGTTTAAGTCAATATACTTCATAGCCTTAAATAAATTATATCGATTTGAAAAAAATCGAAAGCAAAATTCTTGAATTGAATAGTCTTTTTAACAAAATCACACAAAAAATATTTATGGCACGAATATTTTTAAGACCAAAAATCAATTAAAAATGCAATGGAGTCAATTTAACTTGTGCTTAAAAATAAAATATTCCTGCAATAAATAACTTTAATTGAAAATAAAACCGAAAATCAATTAATAATGTAATTTAGGCAATTAAACTTTTTTTCTTTGAATATTTTTTTTTGTGCAAAGAGAATTGAGTATATATTGTTGTATTTATTTAAAGCTAACTCGGTTGGTCTCACTTGGTGTTTTTTTTTTAAATAAATGATTAAACAGAATTGCGGTATAAACACATTTTCCATTAAAATTTAGATAAAATTTCAGCCACAGAAATTAGTCCAGAGATAGAATCTATTTTATTTTGAGAGCGTTTTTTCTTATGCTCGCACATATGTATATTACGGATATAACTTATATGTATATTAGGGATATAACTTTTTAACAATTTTTTAAAATATCAAAATTGGCATAGCACAGTCTATTAGAGCATAAAAAACTATAATAAATTTCATGCATTTTGTAAACAAAACTACAAAGAAAATTAAGCACAAAAGAAAATAAAACAAAAATTAGAAAGCATTTGAAGTTAACTGCCGTAGATTTTTAGGGGCTTTATTAATTTGACGGCGATTTTGCCTGAAGTTGCAGACTTATTCTGTTTCATTATTAAGCTATAGAACACATTATTGAAATATCCCATTGCTCGTGCATATGCTTGCATTTGCACGCTCGTACCAGTATTTCAAAATTTATATTTATTTAAGTTTTGACTTTTAAATAAAATTAAACAGTAAATATACAAATTAAATATTATGGTTTATTTACATTGTAACCTCAACTCAATGTTGTTTTAAGTACCCACAAAGATTTAAACATAAAAATAAAATACAAAATTTAATATAATGTCTGAGTGTTTGTCTAAGTGGCGTTGACTGACATTCAGTTTATGTAAATTTTCACATTCATGTTTGATTGCATGCACTTGAAGATTAATGACCAATATGTTTGTCTGTTAGTCCTTTTGCTTGACCCGGCTCCTTAATATCTGTCTGCCTGTCTGTCAGTCTATTTTTTCTCCTTTCTGGAGTCTCGTATACAAATTAAATTTTCCCATTTTCTGTTTGATATTTAAGCATGTGAGATAAAAATCCATTAAGTGTTTTATTAAAAATTATTTTATATGCACTTTAGCAAATTAATAGAGCACTGCAAAGGAAATTGCAATGTTTATGGGTTATATTTTCTTTTTATATTACAAAAAATCGTTATTATTGGAAAATATATATGTATAGCGCATGAGGGTTTTGAAAAAAGTCTATAATTAAAGCACAATTGTTCAATTTACTTAACTATTACGCTTTAAAATTCTCGTATTAAAATTCCATTTCACATTCTAACTATTTACTGAGTGTGTCCAAGCGGGCGGCTTTTTAAGATATTAAAGAGAAGTAGGCGGCGTTAGGCCCAAAGAAAATGAGCCGAACTGATTATTGATGAACTTATTTTGGGGAAAACATTGCAATTGTGGTTTAAGCCAAATTTGTTTCCTTTTTATCTTAAAGTCTAATGGTTAGTTTAGAGGAATCAGAACTAATATTTCCGATAGGTGTGTGTATGCGTGTGTGCGTATTTTAATAACTGTTTGAGTTCATTTAAGTTTCCCAATGTCCTTTTACTGTTTATTATTGCACACGTTCTGCACATTTGCGTTGCTGCTCTGATACGACTTAATATTCATGTTTACCCACATCAAATCATGCACATTCAAATAAATGCATCACTGCGATGGTATTTGTAGTCATGTGTATGTGTGTGTAGTACATTTGATGTTTGTGTGTGTGTGTATGTGTGTGTTGTGCAAGTGTGTGACATTGTAACATTTTATGGTTGCTTTGATTATTATTATTTTTTTCTTAATAATTTTGTATTAAATTTTATGGTTTCATGCAAACGTGCCTCACTAGTGTGTATATCAAAATAATTAAGAAAATATTTTCTTTTCAATCAAAAATTTTGCAGCAAGACCAGGGGCTAAGTTGGCAGGGATTGCTGCCGCTTATTTAAAATAAGAATACATATATCTACTTGATATAATTATCGCGAAGGTATAATAAGACTTTGGGCCAAACCCGTTCAGTCGGTAATTTTAAATACAAGCCTATGATTCAAGACATTTCATTTTTATGGAGTTTGATCATACTTGTGATTTATTTTTAGAGAAATTTGTAATGGAGAATAAAAAAAATAGAGAATAAAACCGTGTTGCCAGTTGAGGAATATTTTTTCTTCATATAGAAATTCTCAAGAATATTTCATGTTAATATGTCATCTTTCATTTAGTTTTTTCTGCTGATACTGAAAACTGTCTATCATTTTGTCTTGATTGGTTTTTAGATTTTCTCTTATACAACTTTTAGACATTCGTAAGCTGCATGTTGCAAGTTAAATGTTGTATGTTTTCTTTTAGTTACATGGAAAAAAAATTGGAATACAAAATCTATAGCATTCCTTTGCTTCCTTCTTCCTTTTAGTTTTTTTTGCATAAAAAGCTTTGCCAAATAAACTTTATTATACAATCAGTCGTCCATTTTGTAGTTTTTACTTTATCTTAAAATATATTTTTTTGAATTTTTTTGCTGGTACCCTTAAGTCGAGTTTGTTTGTTTTTTTTTCTTAGTCTGTCTATTAAAATACATTTGTAACACTTTAATATGTTTTGATGGAAAAGCCAATTAAAAGAGATTTTGTAGAATAAAAGCAGAAGAAGAAGAAGAAGAAGAAATTACAAAACGAAGATTATCGAAAACACATCAAGGACAGACATTCATGTTGTTTTTACAACAAAGTGTAGGAAAACAGATAAAGTAGATGAACGAAAGAAACAAATTAACAAAACTTCATAGAAAAAATATAATTGAAGTTTGACTACAAAACATATTGCAGACAATCAGCCAACTTTATTTGGCTTGGCCATTGTAATTGCTGTTTCGTTTCTCTCCTGCAGCCCGCCTCCATCACAATGATTTGTTTTAAACTTTTGAAGTTTAATAAAAGTGAGTTTATTTTTTTTTTTAATTCAAATGTTATTTCTATTCGCTTCCAAATAATAAAGTACCAAATACCACCAACAAAAATCATGTAGTTCATTTCTTAGTGTATTACTGCGGAAACACAACGTAAACTTTGTAATGTTAATCACTAGTGAAAGGAGTGATTATGAAGCGCAACAACATTTCTCATTTCGAATGAATTTCTTTGTTGTGTCTTGTGTGAGAAATCTTTTTAATTAAGTTACAACTTATTTAAAAGTTTTCCAGAAGTTTGCAATTATTTTACCTACACTCGATAACCGAAACTTTAATTTTATTACAAATAAGTTTATATATTTTGAGTCATGACCTGAATACTTTGTGTATAATTTTATTATTACCTTCACCACATATCTTATGCCTAATGGGTTTTTGCTGCTAGAGGTGGCTGGCTGGTTGTCATCAAATTTGAATTCGTAACAAACTAATTTATAAATGCTCGTATGTATGTATGTATGTACACAAGTTTAGAACTTATGGCTAAAAATGAAACAAGGATTCCTGCTACACTACAAATATTCGCATGCACACATAGACAGCTGTAAATTACAATACAAAAAGTGGGTTAAAGCATTGACATACATATAAAAGGTGACCGTATTTAAAGTTAAAATATGTATCTAGTATAATGTTCTTCTGTAATAGCTCTACATAAGTATTGAAGGGAAGGAAGGCTTGTGTTTGAGTTGAAACGGAAATTTGATATGGAATTATTAAACATTTACCATACATGGTTAGCACAACTATATTTGCTCAATTCACAACCTGTTGTAAGAGTCGTAGTTGGTACAAACGTTCACAAAAGGTGTTCAGTTTTACCGTAGCTACAACTTTGTAAAATATTTTTAGCAAAAATTTAGGAGTTCCTGTAAGTTATGCCAAAAAAAGTTGAAAAAAATTGTTTTTTCTTAATTTTTGCAAAAAAAAGTGTACGGACAAATAATTTTTTTGGCATAAGATGTTTACAAGATTTGTTTGGTAGACTCTTATAGGGCGTTTACATCAGCACAAAATCTAGCATATATCGATTAAAATCTTTATGAAAATCTATACCGTTTACATCAACTTTTTTTTGACATTTATCAAGATTTTTTTTATCCAAAACAAAACCCATCAACTGAATTGTTTCCAAAACTACAACCAAGCAGCTGAAATTTAGCCAATTCACACACTATTTTAAGCAGACCGTAGCTAATTCACTCAGCTTTTGTTGTACAGGGTAGTAAAGAATAAGCCCTAATTCACACGTTGATTTTTCAATGATTTTTTGAAACACGATTTTTGTAGTTTGTAGGCGAACTGTATAGAAAGGCAAAGGGGGTGGAAAAAAAATCACATTTTCCGTTCTCCGAGTTTTTTTTCAAATTTTCTTTACACATATTTTAATTTTTGGTATGTTGCTTTATTTTATTTTTTCATTGAATGTGACAACAGCTTTTTTTAATAGAAAACAGTGTTACCTGTAGGCATTTTTGTCGTTAATATAGGAGTATAGGGAATATCGGACAAATATTTTATTTTGGTCAAAATGTAGGTATTTTGTATTCTCATATTGCATTTTTTGTGCATAAATGTAAAAATAACTATACGCAAAATATATTTTTGCTCCCTTTAAAAATTTGTTTTTGCTCATAATTACATTATCATTATCTAATTATTTTGTTGTCGCAGTGCCTGTATTTGGATAGGATCTTCCCTCTATTCTTCTAATGGCAAACACCCCAGAAAATAGGAAATGAGCATATATTAAACAATGATTTAATAATTAAGGATATTACTTACAACTATTTACATTAAATCTTAATAAACTCTATGATTGGAGAAAACCCAAATATAGATATGTGTTATATTTGTATTATAAGATAATTTCTGAAAAACTGTAGAAAGGTATGCATTAATTTCGGAGGCAGAAGTAATCACTTTGAATAATTTAATGCATAATAATTACATATATACATACATACATATGTCAAGTTTTAAGTTACCTACTGTAGCTCCAAATATTCAGAAGAAATAATTTTGGTTTACAAAAGGTTTACAAAACAAATTTTTTAACATGTAGGGAAAAAACGAATTTTTTTAAAATCTAATGGCAACACTGATACAATTTTTGGAAGAAAAAAAAATCAAAACTAGAAACATGGAAAAAATCATCGTATGAATGTAAAATGTTTTTGGAAGCATCTTTTAAAGAGAATCAAAAATAAAACAAGATTTTTAAATCCTCGTATGAATTGGGCCTAAATAAAAACATTAGATTTTTATTAGATTTCCTACAAAAAATTAGATTTGGTTTTGTATGGGAAATCAGGAAAAAAGCAGCTTGATTTAGCTCGAAATCCCGAAAGTACTAGATTTCGAGACAGTGTAATTGCATTATTAGCTACATTATTGCTATATATAGATAAGCGGTATCACTAAGTCTGAATTGGCTTGGCTGTTGGCCAAAAACCGATGACACCATTTTTTAGGGGCACACTGATTTTCGAACTCTTTGGAGGCCCATAAAAAAATTGGTCACCAAAATCGCTAAACTGAGTATAGGGTTTTACTACCCTTTGGTAGTACTGTCACAACCGTGTAGATTTTTCACTTTTGCACAGTCTTACTAATGATAAACATGTATTTATTGTTTTAAACAATTTCCAATCATGTTGTATTCTATAAGATTCTGTATTAGTTATTTATGAAACTGTTTAACTTAAAAAATACGTGGCTGAATCAAACAGTTTTTCATTAATAATTATTGATTTTCAGCTAATTCAGGCATTGTTGTATTGAAAACAGCGAAGTTAACATTGTGGTATTCTAGCAGCAAATAACTTAACATTGTGGATAAGAACACGTGAACACTTATCAAATAAAAGCCCTCCTAAATAATTGTGTTGGGTAAAAAAAGTGTTCTAAATTAAATTAAAACTGTTTACGAATGACTTTTTTATTTTGCTTGCCACACTATGAACTTGAACAAATAAACGTTTCTCAAACAGTAAAAACGTAACACTATAGTATATTAAATTGTTTTTTTTTTTAATGACATTTAGACTTATCGTATAAATACTTGTTAAGTGAAAAGTATCAAGGACTGGTCACCTTTTTAAAACAAGAAAACACACATTTAATGCTGGTATTTATTGCAGCTATTAAAGGCAAAAACTATGAATTTAATTATAACACTATTTATGCAAATACACCCACCCACACACGGTCCGTAGCAGCAGCACTATTTATTGTATTACATCACTGTACAACTGTAACGAAATACTACACAGATAAATAAAATATGAAGGCAAATTTTAACCGCCCTCCCACATAAAATGTGTAAAATGTGTAAATGGGGGCAGAATGACAGATACGAGCACAATTAAATGTTGATACAAAAATACATGTTGTAGATAGATAATGTTTACATTTAGTATTTGGAACATAAAATGTGTGAGAATTTTGTGTGCTTTTGACAGTTTCCAAATTAAGACAGAGCTCAAGAAAACGTCAGGTTATGTTAAAAGGATGAATAAATAAATTTAAACACACTCAAACACGCACGCACTAACACCACACTTCCGTTTAAGACTGCAAGCAATAGCGGAAATACTTCTTGTACAAGTTACAAGTTACAGTGTGTTCGTGTGTGTGTGTGTGTTTGTAAATCCTTCTAAAATAAAAGAAAAGGGTATTCCAGGGAGTTTCACACAAAATTTACCTCGTTTCTATACACAATTTCAAATTACCATAAAACTGCATGCAAATAATCGTACCAACGAACATTTTGTGGTTTCAACAACTTTATAAAATTTAAATGTGATGTATGTATACATACATACATTTCCTGCCACTTCTAATGAGATGTTCATATGCCACACATTTTTTTTTTGCCGACATCAATAAAGAGGGCTGGGGGGGGGGTTAAATCATAAGTGTCCAAATAAATTTCAAGCTGGAATTTGTTAAAATTTTGAATAATATATGAACCGGAATTTAATGCTGTTAAACACAGCAAATCAATTCGAAAATGAAAGGATTCTTTTTAGGCTTCCGTATACCAAATGTAAAAAGGAACCCTATTGTTTTCGCCACGATGTCTCGTCTGCTCGTCACAAGCAGTTTCCTCGAGAACAGCAAGAGCTACGAAGCTGAAATTTTAGCAGTGAAAAGTTTAAGGGTGTTCTAAGGCGAGCAACGAAAAATAACGAAATCCTAATGTAATATACGGACAATTATATATAGACACTTGAAATTTTCAAAATTAGTGCGTATTTATGCAGATTACAACATTTAACACGGAAATTTAAAAATCCAAGTTAAAGGGTATTTTAACAGTTAACGCAATGTTTCCTATGTAATTTTGAACTTACTGTATCTTGGAAACCGCAAGAGGCGGGGCACACCCTTGAAATTTTCAAATAAGCTGAAGCTAAAAGATCCCAAAATAAAAAAATCGATATAACGAAAAAATCACCAAGAACCGAAAAATATTGCAATAACGAAGAAATGTGCCAAAACTAAAAATAATCGCTAAAATTAAAATATATCGCCAAATAAAAAAACCCCAAGATTTAAAAAACGGCAAAAACCGAAAATATGAAAAAGGAAAATAAACTTCAAAGCGAAAAAAGCGCCAAAACTAAAAAAATTGCTAAAACTTACATAAATCGCCAAGACCAAAAAAAAATCGCCAAAATTAACAAAAGCGCTATAACTAAAAAATTACTAAAGTTTAAATAAATCACCAAGTCCCAAAAAAACCCCAGAAAAAAAACGTCAAATTAAAAAACCGATAAAGACTAAAAAAAACTGCCAAAATTAAAAAAAAAATAAACGACAAAACCCAAAAATTAAAAAAAAAGCAAAAAAACTAAAAAAGCGCCAAAACGAAAAAACCAAAACAAAAAAACGCTAAAACTAAACTAAATTGCAAAAATTAAACAAAAGCCAAAAACGAAAAAAATAAAAAAAAAACAAAAACCGAAAAAATCCCAAAAACGAAAAAAGTGTCAAAACTAAGAAAAAGTGCAAATACTAAAAAAAAAACGCCAAAAACCGAAAAAACCCAAAACCAAAAAGCGTCAAAAATAAAAAAGCGCCAAAATGAAAAAATGCGCTAAAACTAAAAAAATATCTAATACTAAAAGAAAATGCCAAATCCGAAAAAAATCGCAAAAACAAAAAAAAAAAACGCCAAAATTAAAAAATAACGCGAAAAATTAAAAAAAAAAAACTCAAAAACAAAAAAATCCCAGAAACAAAACAAGTGTGAAAACTAAGAAAAAGTGCCAAAATTAAAAAGAAAACGTCAAAACCCGAAAAAATCCCTAAGATCAAAAACTAAAAAAAATTGCCAAAAATATAAAAAAAAATTTATCGGCAATTTAAAATTAAACAAATAATTTGTCTACATCAGCATCTGGATTCAGTAACTTTCTGCTAACCGAGAATCGTAATATTTATCGATATTTTAAATCGTTTGTAGTAACGATAATGGTATTCTCTAATTTATTTTTATCGATAATGTACAAATATATCATGTGGCATCTCAGCATACAAATGTCAAAACAAGCGAATAGCACAAAGAAAAATAAAAAACTCGTACTCGTATTTTAATTTTTGATATTATTGTTTTTTGGTTCCACTGACAGCGAATATCGTTAAAATGTGTTTCTGGATAGCAAAGTCGATAAGTTTTTGTTTTATTATTATTATAGCGATACAATTATCGTAATAAAAGTTAGTGAATCCAGGTATAGGTAGAATATTGAATTATATATAGACCAAAGTGCGTATTACATATTTAGGGTCCGTAGGGAACTCTTCGTGCGTGAGTCAAAGTCGCACTTTACTGAATTTATTAAAATGTTTAACAAGTGAAAGCATGATGAAGTCTACTGCGTTTCTTTGAAGGTTCTGAGTTTGCTGTTTCTTTTTTCTTCTTAATCACTCTAGTATACAATATTTCATTTGATTACGTAAAATTCTCTTTGACTATCTGCAATGAAATCAGTTTTATACTCCCGCTTATTTATTTCACAAAAATATATTTTCTGTGCTGGGGAGAAAATCTCATTAAATGAAATTTAATACTCGAGCGTATAGCTTCCACATGACAACTATAAAATTCGTTTGATGTTTATGTCACCGTCATCATCATTGTCAAATTTGTTCTTTCAATTTCATCCCCTCTTCTCGCTGTCAGTAATTTCCTCTTTTAATGTGTTTTTTTTTTTAATCTCTTACTTCCACCCTTTCAACTCTCTGTGATACCCCCCCCCCCCCCACCTTCATAATTTGTTAACCATTAATGGCTTTTAGATTTAATTTATTTTATTTATTTTTTGTGCCACAAAAAAAGAGGTTTCTGGCAAAAAGAAATGAAACATTAATGAACAACTTTTGGTAATGGCATCTTTAAGTGATTAGTGGATTTGTAATTTCAGCTGCAATTTAATTTTCTGCCCACCCCTCAACAACTACTTGATGTTGTCTTTAATCAATTAGATATCAATTCAAGTCTTTAAGTAGACATTCTTTTTTTTTAGTTTTCGTTTACTCCTTTGCTTCAAGGACTACCGAGTATTATTGTTTCCCCCACCCGCAATGAATCAGTTTGCTTGTTCATCCAAGGATTTTTCGTTAATGTTTGATTTTTGCCATGCACTTTACACTTCATTATACGCAAGTGTTGTTGCTGGTACAAACAAGTTTTTGTTGTTTTTATTGCTGCTGGTATTTGCCCCAGTTGGTTGAAGCTTGAAATGGCAAGATATTAGAAAATTTTATAACGAAAATGCCAAAGATGCGGATGAGTAGAGTAGAGTTTTTTTCTTTCCTTAAGATGAATTTGATGTTGTCATTTCAGTTAGTTGTATTTTGTTGTTGTTGTTGTTGTCTTTGTTTTAAGATTGTATTACACTCTACTCACAGCTGATGTGTAACAGCATTGTCATGATATGGGTTACACTTTGCTTTACAATACTTTCATTGATGTTATGATGTGTCCCATATTTGTTTTAGCACTCTTTGTTAATTTTTATAGATCAATCGAGCCATTCAATGGCTGGTTGTAAGGTTATTAAATAAAATGAAAAAAAGGATAAAAAAAAATATATATGAAATAAACGCAGATGTTGTTGACACATTGTTTGAAAAATTGGGTTAAGTTTCATGTTGTTTCTTTCATTAGTTAAAAGTTCATTGAACTGAAAAGAAAAATGTTGTAATGAAGTTTTATATAAATATAATGCCGAGCTTTAAGATTTAAAAAAGGAGCATATAGTCTACCGGAAATAAAAAATAATTTTTTAGTCAGTATTTATACATGTCGTTCTAAAGCAGGCTTTGTGGAGATGTAGATGAGATACCAGCATGAAGTTGTATTTTTTGTGGAGCTGCTCGCTGGGTGGACATTTGAATTTAACTTTAGATTTAGAGCCATAAAATGTTATGCTGTAATGTGGTTCGAAGGACCATAAACATGGTGAAATCTGTAATTGTGCTGAATGTCAAACAGAGTTCATGATTTTCAACCAAATGCCAGTAAAATAGGGTGTGCTCCTTTACGCGTTATTAGCAATGTGTTATCCTTTATAAGGCATAAAAGTTTGTATTTTATTTTTTCTAAAACACGAAGTAGTTATATAGAATACCAAAGATCTTGGAAATTTTTGTCCAGCATGCCAAATCAATGTTCTTAGGCTTTCACAAAAGTTCTTAGGTTTGGTCTTGATGTTTTAATTTTGCTTCGAATAATTTTTTTGTTTTATTCATGCCTGAAGTAGAAAAAGTGGGTTGGCTTAAAGCAAACAAGGGTCTTCGAGAGCCCGAGCTGAATGTTTGGCCAGACTAATTTATATCAACATATCGTTTCCTTAATATAGAAAGGCCCTAACAAATTATTTCTTTGAAATCGAGATTTTTGTATTTTTGATACATTAGATGCTCTTCTATCGAAATATACTAAAATATCGATTAAATATATATATATATATATATATATATATATGTGTGTGACCTTCTCCGAGAAAAGGGAACTAGTGTGTAAAAATTAAGTTTTGAGAAAACCGCATTTAAAAACTAAAATTTTAATGTTTTTATAATTTTTATCGATTTTGACACACACCCGTTTTTTGACACACTAGGTCCTTTTTCTCCGAGAAGGTCTCATATATATATGTATATATACATATATACAGTTGATAGTGGCCATATTGTTGCAGCTACATCTGTGTAATTATCTGTTATTTATCCATACAGAAGTGTCACGAGACGGAAGATAAGGGTATTTTTCTGTTTGTCTCGTTTTCCCTCAAAAATTTTTTTGGGCGTTTTTGTTTTGATTCTTCTTTCTAGTGCAATAAAATTACAACGCTTTTTATTAGCTGTGTTAATTGGTAAGAATTTTAAAAAACCTGATGGGACCTTTTTTTACCTGTCACTTTCTTCACTTCTGTGAATTCTGTGCCGTAGTCAATTTCACATGAAGGTGGTGCGAGCTGGATATTTGAAATGCTCGCTGCCAAGCGTAGAAAAAATTTCAATGACATCTCACACACAATTGTTCATTTAAATTTAAAGATATGAAGTCATTAATGAAATGCCCTTTATTAATGTTATTTATTTCAATTTCTTTTTTAAATGTTCAGAAATGGAAATAATTTGTTGTTGCACTAAGCGCTCTTTGTTTACTATCAAGTTTTTTCTACAAATTCAAAACTTGTGTAAAGTTTAAAATAGTCTTTACTTAAGATTCCTTCAAAATTTGATAAACAAAACAACAAGTAGCCCTTAAGATAACAAAAAAAAAAAAAAACACTTTAGTTTCTAATTAAAGGGTTTCATCTCTTTATTTTTATACAATTTTAAGTCAAACGAAAAAAGTGCTTCAGTATAATTAAAGCGTTTTCCCATAATAAAAAACACATCTTTTTACATTTAGTACTTGAGCTCAAAGTGCATTTTCTTTAAAGTTGAAAGTAAAGTTTCTTTACAAATGTTTATAGCCTACAACTTTCCCAAATTTCTGTGAATATTATTTTTAGCTGCCCCAAAAAGATCCTGTTTGTTTTAATCAAGGTTTATGTTTCCATTAATTCGGCATAAATTTCATTTTTTTTAGTTTTCTAATCCCCTGCTTAAAATAGAGCTTTAAAAATTTATAAAGATTTATAAGGACATCATAATATTATCATCTCATTAAAAACGCGCCTCTAGTTGGTGCTTGTACGTTGTTGTATCTTTTTTTTATTTTTTCTTTTTGTGAACATTCTGCTGGCCTTTTTTCTATGTTCTACTAGATGGAAGAGAGCGGTTGTATGTGTGTCAGCGTTTTTCGACTTAATCCCAATTCAAGGCAAATCATTTAAAATGCACTTACATTTTAAAGTAGAAAGAAATCTCTGCAACTACTGAACTGAAGTATGTACAATATACATATGTATATGCAATTGAAAGAGGCAACACAAACACTTACACACATACTCACACACTTGCACAAACTAGTACTTTTAAACATGATGAGAAAACAAGTTGGTGCTTGTTTACACACACACACACACACACAAAAGTTTGTATAAATTTAATGTTGTTGTTGTTGTTGTTGTTGTTGTTGTTTTTGCTGCTTGTTTTTCGTATCACTTTCTACTTCAACCATTGACCCATATAATTTAGTTGTAAATTAAGGCAAGAACAACAAAAATAAAAAATAATGATTTCGGACCCCAGAATTTAGAAAAAAAAAATGAAAGAGAGATAGAAAAAAAAATAAACATAATAATGAGAGCTTAGGCAGATGTTGTACTTGTTTGCATTTTAAAAATATTTTTCGTCCTGCTGCTGCTGCCACTGAGAAAAGCAAACTTTCACTTGTACAACACAACTACTTAGATGTTAATACGTATAAATATTCTTTTTTATTTTTTGCTCTCTTGAACATGAATGCATTTTGTATAAATTTATATTTGCAACTGCTATTATAAAAAAAAGGAATAGAGGAGGAGGAGGAGGAGGAGATTGCATGAAGATTAAACTAGGTTGGTTGGTTGCTTGCAAGTCTATAATTTTGTGGCATATGATGATGTGTGCTGCCTTGCCTGATGATGTACGAGCTACAGCATATATTCATATGCAGATGTTGATCTTGTTGCAGCGCAGGATAATGATGAATTCTGTTATATGAGTTGAGAAATTTTTGTTTGTCTACGGCTTATTTTCTGTTTGCTTTTTTTTTTTTGTTTAATAAAATATTTTAAGCAGATTTAATGTGTTTCTTTTTTTTTAATAATTTAATGCCCAGCATGATTATCAAGATAAGAATGATGATGTTTGCATGTGTGTTTTTGCGAAATTACAACACATTCATATTTGCTTTTTATGAATGTGTCTTACATGTTGCATTTCATTTTTTTTTCTTTTTTTTAATAATAATGTTTTGGCATTCCTAAATCATGATTATGCATGCTGCCTGCATACGCCTAAATGTGGAACAAAGATGTCATGTGAATTTGCTTGAAATTTAAGATAAAATTTAATGCAATTATTATCAAATTAAATTCTTAAGAGAAACATTTAGCAAAGTTCAGACAGACAGGAAATTAAGAAAATCTTTAAGAGCTTCTTTGAACTAATGACTTAGAGAAAGCAAACAAATTTTTTTTGAAAAATAAACAGTTTCCACTGAAAATCTCTCAAGTAAACAAAACTGCGAGTGCCACAGTGTTTTAAAAAATTTAATTTATCCTGCATATAAGGAAAAAAATTTGTTGAGATGACTAAATGAAGCAGCTTTTTAGGGTTCCGCACAGCAAAGGTGAAAAGAAACCCTATAGTTTTCACTACGATGTCCGTCGGTCCGTCCGCTGTTTTCTCGAGAACGGTAAGAGCTACGGACCTGCAACTTTCATAGAATATGTACAACTTTGGCCGCTACAACAACAAATATATGACAGTTAAAAGTTAAACTGTGTTCTAAAGCGTGCAAGGAAACATGTTGAAATCATATTGTATTATACAGACAATTTTCAAAGTAAGTGTTTTTTACGCCAACTACACCAATTAATACTGAAATCTAAATTAAAGGGTATTCTAGCAGTTAATGTAATTTTATCTATATAACTTTGACAGCTTGCTGTATCTTGGAAACCGTAAGAGACTAACTCTTGAAATTTTCAAAAGAGCTAACACTAAAAAATCTCGAAATTAAAAAAATTCCGAAACGAAAAATTGCCAAAACTAAAAAAGCGCTTGAATGAAAAATATCATCAAAAATAAAATAAATCGCTTAAATGCAAAAAAAAAAACACCAAAAGTAAAAAGGTCTCCAAAAACCTATAGAAAACGCCAAAATCCGAAAAAACATCGCCAAAACGAAAAAAGCCCCAAAACTAAAAAAAAACGCGTACACTTAAAAACAACCACGGGGATCGCCAAAAACCGGGAAAAAGGCTGACATGAAAAAAGGGCCAGAAAAACTAAAAAAGTCAAAAACCGAAAAAAATCGCCAAAACGAAAAACAGCCAAAAAAAGTCGCTAACATTACAAAAAAAACCGAAAATGTCGCTCAAACGAAAGAAAAAAATGTCAAAACGCAAAAAAGCACCAAAACTAAAAAAATCGCCGAAAATCGAAAAAAAATCGGTAAAACCAAACAAAAATTTAAAACTAAAAAACCCCAATCAAAATTTTTTTTAAATAAATCTCATGTAAGATATTCGATTATATAGGCTAAGGTTGGTATAGTATTACTTAATGGCATTTCCACAGGAATGTCAACTTTTTGTGGCGTGCGACACCAAGCAAATATGCTTGTTTTTTCAAAGATAACCATTTTTTTTTACTTCTTAATATATATTTGTGTAGGACGTCAGCAGCTCTACGTTAGGTAACATTTTAAGAAAAATCGAGTCACGTTGTTCAGAAATATAAGGTTAATTGCTTGCTGTCGCACGCGACAAAAAGTGGAATTTCTCGGAGAAATGCCCATATGTAGTGTTCGTATGGAACCCTTCATGTGCGAGCCAGAGTCACACCTTACTGAATTTTTTAAAATTTGACAGAAGTCAAATGACAGTTGCCTGCACAGAAAAACTGATTTCCAAAATATTTTCAAACAAATATTTATTTGAAATAAATTTTAGTCTCAGTAAATACATTTTACTGCTCCAGTAAATTGTATGCAACACGATCAATCAAAATTAAGAACAACAAGAGCACAACAGTACGTTGTACATATCCACAAAAAATATAAGCACCAACACACCTAAATTACTGATTATGTCAGCCGAAAATTGTTATCAGGATCTACAAAATTATTTGTAGGTACGCATTCATATAAAATATTTACTGAATCAATGAATTTGGTTAATAAGAGTAGAATTTTTTTCTGTGTGGTGCGAAGGACCATAAATGACGATGTAATCTTAAAGTACATTTGTTTTGCAGACCGAACACAACTACCAAAATAAAAGATATTGATCATGTAACATCCTTTGTGAACTTATTCCATTTTATAAAAATTTCAGCAACATCGTACATCAAAAGTCTTCCACATTAATTCTTTAAGAATCGCCAGCCACTGCACTTAACGAACGCCAAATTATAAATGCGAAGTTTTTCGCTAAAATGTTGACTTCAAAGTTCCATTAATAAAAAGTGAAAATGCTTTATTGCCATCCAGCTACATATTTTCTTTAATGAACTGGAAGGCCAGTGTTTTGTAGGAAAACCGATGAAGTTGTAGTTATAGTTTTTCAGAAATATTTCTATGAGTCCTTGTGCGTCTGAAAGCAGGCATCAGGCAGGCAATTTAATTTCCATTTAATCAAACAGTAAATCAGTGTCTACTCACACACACGCACACACACAGACACACACACACACGCGCTCATGCATGTATTCTAAGTATGTGAGTGAGTACGTGTAATTTAGTTTTAATGTGTTTAAGTATGTTGTTGTTAAGTCTGTGTATTCGTATTTGTTAAAGTACTTCAGACTCTTATTGATTCGATTGCAAAAGTCAAAAGCATGTGCTCATCTAGATACTCGTATATGCAAAAATTTTACTCTCATCTTAATGTTTTAGTTTTTTTTTCATTCCATTGAATTATTTTTTTTTTGAAGGGAAACCGGGTAGACCGTCTTTCAGTGAGGATAGTGGAAATTTAATTAACTAAAATGCAAGACGGCATAGTATAGTGGAAGGAATGCTGAAAAGTAAGTTAGTTGCAATTAAAAAAATTCCATAATCATTTAATAAAACTAAAATTCCAAAAATAAAATGATAATAAACTAAAAGTTAATAATATTATAAAACTCACTAGCTGACCCGGCAAACGTTGTTTTTGACACATAAGCTATTCCTAGAAAATTTCAATAACTAACTCATTGTAAGTACATCGAGGATGTAGTATATGAGTTATAGAGGCAGCGATTGTTGCGAACGATGGCGGAATATAAAAATAACAAAACACCAAGCATTTATTGTTTTAAGTTTATTAAAATTTATACTTATATTAATTATATCCAAACTAACTCATGCCAAATTTGAAGACACTTGCTATTATAGCTTTTAATATATACATATATATAAGATTTTTATAATTACTTTGTATAGAGGGTGCGCTCCTTCCCGCGGTGCTATTCTCACAATATCTTGAATAATTTTGCATCTTGCTCTCAAAAGAGTCCATAGCAAATTCAATGACTGCTGCTATTATAGCTTTCAAAATTATTTATAATTATTTTGTATGGGGGATTAGCCTTCCCTCCTCCTTTCTATTCTACCAATATTTTGAATTATTTTGCCCCTCGCTCTCAAAAGAGTCCATACCAAATTTGAGGACTCTTGCTATTATAGTTTTCAAAATATATTATTATTAATTGCGGCGAAAAATGGATTAAAAAATTTTGCTATTTTATGCCTCTGAAAATCCTTTTGCCTTCAGTGTCAAACAACAAATAGAATATTTAAATTTAAATTAATACAAGTTAAAAACAACAACTGCTTTATACATACATAATTAACTTAATTTGAAAAGTATCAAACAAATTACACATTTATATGGAAAGTGCCTGCTTTTATTTAATTAAAATGTGGGTCAATTTTTCCGAACGCCAGGCAAAGCTGTCATAAAGAATCTCATTAAGTCAAATATGACAAGCGAACGACTGCATATTTATGTAGACGTTTAGCGATTCTTTTTTTCTTCGATTGTCTAGCCAAACGAAGAAGAAGTGATAATGAAAAAAAAATAAAAAATTTAGTTTATGTGTCACTTTTTGGAAATTTGTCAAAAGAAAAACAGCCAAAAGACAACTGGGGCAAAACAAAAATTTTATTTATTTAAGTATGTAGGTATGTATCTATGTATGTTATGTATGTATGCGGCACGAGTAAAATCATTAATCTCTTGTGGGAAATATTTACATATGAATATATGCATACATACAAACATACTTATTTAAGTATACATATGTATATATATATACCATAAGTTTTTGATATAGATTGACAAGCATACATAGACAATCAAAAAAGTATTATTTGGTTGGAGATAGATTATGATGGATTGCAAAATAAAAAAGTAATTAAAATATTGTTTGTGAAAAATATTGAAAATGCCCTTTTTTATTTCACTAAATAACCGACTAGATGATGAACATTTTATTCCGGCATTAGCATTCCATGCAAATTGCATTCAATGAACATAAAATAAATAAATAAAACTTGTACATATTACACATAATATTTGAAAAAAGTATTCATTTGGACAACAGCTCTTTCCGAGTAAAATCTGTTGTGCAGGAAGTTATAATTTTTCTTAAAAAACTAAACTAAATTTTTTCAAGAACAAAATAAAATAAAATTAATTCAGTTTGATTGTCTAACTTTCATTTTTAGGGCTCCGTACACTAAAGGTGTCCGCCTGTCGGGCTGTTTTTTCGAGAACCGTAAGAGCTAAACTTTAGCCGCTACTTCAACAAATATATGACAGTTAAAAATTAAAGGGTGTTCTAAAGTGAGCACCGCAAAATGTTGAAATCCTAATGTATTATACAGACAATTATATATAAACACTTGAACTTATCAACTAACATTGAAATTTAGAAAATCAAAACTAAAGGGTATTCTATCAGTTAATGTAATTTTGACTGTGTAAATTTGAACAACTTGCTGTATCTTGGAAACCGTAAAAGACAAACTCTCCAAATTTTCATAAAAGCTAGAACTAAAAAAATCCCGTAACTAAAAAATGCCCAACCAAAAATCACCTAAATGAAAAATTCACTTCAATAAAAAATATCACCATAAGTAAACTAAATCGCTTAAATGAAATAAAAATAACCAGAAATCAAAAGCTCGCCAACAAATAAAAAAAAAAAAATCAAAATAATCGCAAAAAAAACGGAAAAAAATCGACAAAACGAAAAGAAGCGACAAAATTAACAAATCGCTAAAATTAAAAATATGTATGTATTGTAAGAAAAGAAATATCCGAAACGAAAAATCGCCAAAATAAAAAAAGCACTTAAATGAAATATAGCACCACAAGTAAAATAAATCGCTTAAATGAAAAAAAGGCACTAAAAGTAAAAAGAACGGCAAAAAATTTTAAAAATTTCGACAAAAATAAAAAAAAAATTGTCAAAACAATAAAAGTGCCAAAACGAAAAAATCGCTCAAAATAAAAAACAACCGAAAAAATCGCCAAAAGCCGAAAAAGGGCGAAAAACTAAAAAAATCGCCAAAACTAACTTAAACCGCCGAAAACCAAAAAAATCGGCACAACGACGAAAAGCGTTAAAACTAGAAAAACCCAAAATAAAACTTTTTAGTGTCTACATCAGTTAAGATAATCGATTATATGGGCTAAAGTTCGTATAGTAAAGGGTGTTTTTTTAGAGTGTCACAACTTTGAGTTGGCATCCCTGCTTTGCTTGAGCACCCATTTAACAGCTGATAGTTGCTTTTTTTCCCATTTCTACTTGAATGGGTACGTAAAAATTTGTGGTTGAATGGATACCTGAATAAGCAGCATTGACGCATTTGGAGTGAGGAGAAGCCACAAGCTTTTGTCGAAACACCATTACATCCACAGAAAATTACTGTTTGGTGTGCTTTATAGGCCGTTGGAGGCATTGGTTATATATATCTTCAAAAACTATGATGGTCAGAATGTCAATGGTGAACGGTATAGGAACATGATTCGAAATTTTTTCCTACCTTAATTACGTGGCATTAATCTTGCTGATATGTGGTTCCAGCGCCACACAGTGAGCGCTAGAATTGATTTACTCAAAGAAACTTTTGATGAACAAAAAATGATTTAACGTAATGGCCCAATTAATTGGCCACCAAGATCGTGTGATTTAATCCCATTGGATTATTTTCTTTGGGGTTATGTTAAGTCCCTTGTATACGTCAATAAACGACAAACAATTAAACACCTGGAAATCAACATTCGAAATGTTATCGCCGAAATACGGCCGCAAATGCTGCGAAAAGTTGTTGAAAATTGTTGTTCCAGATTGCGCCGTCTACTGCCATCTTATAAATATGTATGTCACAAAAGTCTATATATACATATAAGTGAAATAACATGTACTTTTAATTTCCCGTTTTCAGAAGAAAATGTCAAAAATTTCCCGGAATTCCCGATTCCGAAACCCTATACCTAATAACAAATCTCCTCTTGCTGAAACTAAAACTAATTCAATTTAAATAAATTTTTCGGACACTGAATATTTTGTATGTAATTATATTTTTTTCATGAGATACCGCTTGGAATTTTTCTTCTCCCATTTCATTGAAAATACCGCCAATAGTATATTGCGTATTTCTGAAGTTGCCAGGCTAACTAACTTGACCTCTAAAAAATCCTTATCATCACTACTATTATTTTGAACACTGTTGTAAAAAACGATAGGTATTATTTAAAGAATTATATGGCTCTGAAATTTTAAAAACCTATTCCTAATAAATTTTCACTTCTTTTTGAAAAGGCCAAATATGCTGCCCTTATTTGACAATTTTATATCCTATACTTAAATTTGTATTTGCCCCGCTTCTTATTGTACCAGTGCTCTCTTTACATCTTCTAATTATTTACCACGATTAACTATTTGCCTTCATCAGGCCGTTTTTACAACAACTCACGCAACATTTTCGAAAAAAATAAAGGAATTTAAAAAAAATACATTGTCGGTGCAGAAAAACTAATATTATGCTAGAAAATATACATACACTTACCAATTTACCTCCTCTGGCAGGACATTGGCATACCTGCACATGCATGGTGGTGAAGTGAAAGAACGAACGAACGAACGAACCACTTTAAGTGTCACACATACATATTTTGGTGTCATTTTCCTTGGATTTTCTTTTATTTTCCTTTTCTTTTTTTATTTCTTTTCGGTTTGTTTGGTATGCTGCTGATATTGTTTGTTGTTTTGTTGCTGTTATTGTTCCATCCATAAATAGATTGTACAACATTTTGCCATGTCTTTAGTGTACATCTACAGCCACCGGCTGTTCTTGATAACTGAAACGTGATTTTACTGCAAAAGAAAAAAAAAAACAAAAACAAAACGAATAAAATTAAGTTTCATTCTGTTCCAACACTTTGCGAGAAGGAGCCAAAAGTAACAACGACAAGAACTTAATGTTCTCAAGCGGTTGTTTGAGCACTATAATTGTGTATGTGTGTGTGTGTGTGTGTGTGCGAATGATTTGAGGACAATATCCACAATAGTGTTGCTAATGAAGATTCCAATGAGCACAACTCTGCAGAGACAGCAATGTTGCATTAAAGCAAAGTTTGGAGTGGTGTCGAGTGTTGTGACAACATTGAAGTGCAGCAGTATGAAGCAGTGAAGAAGAGACCCTCCAAAGTTTTTTCTCTCTTTGTTTTATTTGAAAACTTAAAATTTTCTAAGGAAATTTTGAAAAAAAAATCCAACTAAATAAATGTGTTGAGAATAAAAACATCATGTTCGCTTATTTTCTTTTTTTTGTCAAAGACACAATTATCTGCTGCTACTGGTGCAAATGCACATGCCGAGTGTAAATTTGAGTTAATTTAAGTTACTTATTGTTTTCTTTTTTCTTTTTTTTTTTTTTGTTTGCTGTCTTGTCTATTTTTATGGACTGTTGCGAGTTGTTTGCTTTTCTTTTTTTTTTTTATATTTTTTTTTAATCACACGTCGGCGGCAAGTCTTTTCATGTTTTCGTTTGTCATTAAGCGTATTTTTGTTTGTTTTTGTGCGTTTGTGTCCAAAAGTATCTAAAGTTGCACAACACTATTTACAACACTTGGTGGCGACATTGAGTATTTGTGTTATAAAAATAAAGTAGATTTAAATTGAAATTTATTTAAAAAAAAAAAAAACAATTTTTATGGAAACACACAAACTATTTTTACTTGCAGACATGATTATTATTTTTTTTTCTACATGCGAGTACCTATAAGAGTTTGCAATGAATTCCGAAATTACTTGTTAATTGCTTTGTGATTTTTTTCTTCAAAAATATATTTTTAAATTAAATTTTTGTGGTTCCCTGCTCGTTACAATACCAATTGAAGCACAGCCGCGAATAACGTTGTAAAAGACATTTTTTTAAAAAACCAGTTTTTTCACAGATTAATATTAACATAACTCTCTTGCGTTGTTCAAACATCAAACCATCCAAAATTATGCATCTTATCGCCGTCAAAATACAATTACAATCCAATCAGTCGATGGAACACTTTGTAAGTAATTAATAAAATCATGCAAACGAAATTGTCGAAAATAATTGATAAATTTAGCAGAGATACAAAAAGAAAAGCTAATGCTAGTTATCATTATTTTCAATAAGCTAAAAAAAAAATTAACGAAAAAAGCAATCTTGCTTCAAAATACGTTTATTGGCTCTCCTGAAAAATTATTATTTTGTCACTTTAAATGTTATTCGCGGCTAACCTTCAATTATAATTATCAACACAAAGGTGAAGTAAGCCGCCTTTTGGTATTCAAAACCAAATGGAGCTGAAAGTCTTTTTTGCACAGAACTTTATAGATATAACAAATTAGAGCGATTAGATAATTAAATAGTTTGGACTTACACCACTTTTGCGCTGATGGCCTCAAATGAGCTTTGAAAATTTTGGTTCGATAATTTCTCTAATATACATACATATTATGTAGAGGTACGGATTAGTAGATTGTTATGAACTTTCTTTGTCCTTTTAACTACTTACACAAACTATAAAAAATAAATATAGTATGCATACTTTTAGGCGCGATAGAAACTTTTTGTTAAATGCGTACAACATGTATATCGTGCCATACTTAAGCTTAATTTATTTACAATTTGAAATTTATTTGCTGGTGGTTCAGCGATGTCTATATGCATTTCATTGTTGCTGTAACAAATCGTCAGTAGACTTCAACCACACATTTTGAACAGTCACAAACCTCTTCTCTTATCTTATGTACAGACATAGATAAGACATAGACATCGCTGAACCACCAGCAAATAAATTTCAAATTAAAATAAACTTATGACAATAAGTCGAATAATAAATTTCTTAAATGTTAATTTATTTACGCAAATCGATTATTTACGATCGTAGATAACCGATTTTCGCCAAAAAACGAATTTATAAATATATGCCACTTAACTTTTGTTTTTTTTGGCGGTTATGACTCGATACAAGAAATTCGCATATATCGTGCCGTAACCGCCAAAAAAAAAAGCTTAAGCGACATATTTTTCGAACTTAATTTCTTGACCAAAATCGATTATTCGCAATCGTAAGCATTTCATGTTCGTCCAAAAATTGTGTCGCTTAAGTTTTTTTTTGCTGCTACGCCACGATATGTTCATCCAATTTTGAAATTGCTAAGTTAGGCTAATCTTTTTTTTTTTTTTGTACTTACCCACATTTGATGGAATCATAGAGATCATAGAGATATGATTCCATCATCATGAGGGTGGCGTTGGCTGAAGTAGTTAGCACGTTGACTACAAAACCGAAGGTCCTGGGTTCAATCCCTGTATCCGACAGTCATTAAATAACAACACCACGCATTTTTCTGTTGTACATTAGTGTCCCTTTGTGTCAGTTGTTGTAGGAAAGTTCAAGTGATGAAGGCATAGTCACTGGTCACTGATCTATACCGACTTCAGCAGATACTAACCTAATGTAACATCAGAGCGCCCTCCTTCGTTGTGTAGCAAAATCATTGGCGAAGTAAAATAATCAATAAAATGGCTACAAGACACAGCTTCAAAAAATTAATACGCCTCATTTAACATCAGAGAGGCGCTGCAACACTGCATTAGTAAAAACGTGCGAAAAAGCAGAGTTGTAAAATAATGAAGCTTTCCTCTATCTCTTCCTTCACCACCTGTCTTCTCTCTCACTATCCCTTTCCTAAAGAAGGTAACACCTAGTAATAGTAGAAGGCATTAATTGCCTGAGTGTTACTTCTCTTTTATAAAAAAAAAAAAAAAAAAAAAAAAAAATATTAAGTAATGCTAGCCTTGGCGCAAATCATAAATACATACATATCTTACATCTTTTTTATGTGTTCGTCATGTTCTTGTCTTTAATTACTGCAAATCAATCATCACCAGCAAGATTTTCCTCATACTTAAATATCCTCTCATGTGTTCTTAATCATTATTTCATGTAACTCTACAAGTAGAAATTAAAAATGAAAAGAACAAATGTGTATGATGAGTTTATTTTCCCCTTCTTGAAATGTCTAAAAAAAGCTAAAAATGTACATGTAAGCAAGCAAATGTTCATAAGCGCACAGTTTGTCAACTTAATATTTACTGGGGGCGAAGAAATGTTGTAAATTTTATTTTGGGATGTGAACAAGCATTACAGACACAATTCAATTTATAAAATGAAATGATAAGGGCTTCGAGTTAATTAAACTGGTTTTCAAAAAAATTTTTTTATGGAAAATATTTGGGAAAGAAATAATAATAATTTAAATTATAATAATAATAATTTATATAATAATTTAATTCTTGCTCATATGAATAATTTGGAATTTTTAAATTATGTAAAATAAATTAGGGCTGCTGTTAACAATGTGGGTGGTCGAAATTTGTTAAAATAAAAAATATGAAAACACCGTCGAGAGTTATATTTTTCCAAAAAATTTATATTTTGAATACTTTTGCTAGAAGCATTTCTAAAAAAATCAAAATTAATAAATTACTAAGAAAATAGTTCTTAAAAAAATTTCATGTAAAGTAGATTTATTAATAATTTGATATAATAAATTTTGAAGAACATTTATATTTTGAATATTTTTGTTACGAGATTTTTCAAATATTTCTTAAAAAATATTTTGTGCAAAGTTAATTTTTTAATACTTTGATATAATAAATAATTTGGAAAACTATCGACCACAATGTTTTACAATAATTCTCAATTTTTGTCTACCTTTTTTTTTTTTGGATGGTCACCTTATCAGAGTTCGAATCTCTGGAATTTGTATTCGATTTTCCTCTGACATGCGCATATCTTTTTTATGCTCATTTCTTATTTTTTTTATTTTTTACTTAAGCGTTTAAATACTGGGATATATTTTGTGAATAATTTCGTTGCCGCTGTCTTACCTGAACAGATTCAAGAAAACAACAAATAAAAATAAAACTAAAAATTGTCGCAACATAAAATTGTTATTTTATCTGTACAAGTGTTTGAACTAAAGGCCAGGACCTACATTCATAAATTGCCTTTTTTGTAAGGCGAGTTTGCTAAAGATTTCATATAAAATACCATAAATACTATTTTTGGGCTGGGTAGCAGTTTAACAGAGAAATTATTTAACATTTGAGTAATAAGTTCTGAAAAAGATGGGATGGGAAAAAGTAATGATAAGACTTTTCCATGTTGTTATTGAATATGACAGATGCCTGTATTTGATTCTATGGAACCATAGCTATAATATTTTATTGAAGGCTATTTTTAAGAATAAAATGTGTGTACAGTCTTGTCTGGCAGTATTTGACAAACTCCTGTGTTCAAACGATTTTAGATTAGAACTTGTCTTAAGAATATCAATACAGTTTGTTTGGCTAAATCCATTTCTAATATACAATACAATATCTTATATGCCTAAAAAAGTTGAAACTATTCAAAAATATTAATTGAAAATTTCATAATTTGTTCCAAGCTCCTTGATGAGTTTCTTCACACTTAAACCTTTTAAATACCAAAAGAAAATAGCAATTTGTATGAAAAACGATTTTCCTAAAAATTCTTTGTAAAACTAAATTCAATTTATTGTATTTTAATGCAAGTGTTTTCAATATTGTTCACAAATTCTTCTATTACTTGCATTTCATTTTATTTTATTAAAAAAAAAAATAAAATAAAAGAAAAAAAGGAAGCATGAACAATAAGAACAATTACCGATTAAATGATTTTTGAATGGTTTCCATTGTAGTAATTACAATTCAATTAGAATTGATGTATCATCAGCAATAAAATGACAATGAACAATCACCCACTATAAAATACATTAACGAAAACTCATGCCAACCAACCACACACGCTCACACACATATATACATACATATAGACATGCAAGCTTTGAAGAGGAGACAATATATTTACAATTTAACACGCATTTGTAGTTGTACTCTTGCTAACATTAACATTAAGTTTTAACAACAAATACAAAACTAACACTAACTACATAATTCAATAAGTCATTATTCATTCATTCACTCATTCACTCATTCACTCACTCATTTATTCCTTCAATCATTCACTTAAGTGGTCACACTCACACTACAGTGATCGGCAACAATAATGACTGTAAGGGGCAACCCAGCAAACAATTCCGAATAAAACGTATCATTAACAGGCTTAGGAACTTTTAAGCATTTTGTTTTTCAAGTTTTGTTCTTATTTCCTTTTCAATTTGTTTTTATATTTTGGCAATATTTTTTTCTAGAATTTTGTGTATGGGTGTGTTCGTAAATGCATCACTGCTCTGCATCACACGTGCAAACTTTTATTTAAAATGCACTACAAGTTCTCTGATAATCTGTTTTAGTAGTAGTCATATTTGTACACCACATTTGACATTTATTTGTGCGTTATCTACTTTAGTAAACCAGTTTAGAACATTTAAATTTCCATTTGCACGAGCAGTGATGCATTTACGAACAGACCCTATTTTTGTGTTGGGGATATTTCTCCGCTAGAATTATGTTCTTAAAATTTTTTGTAATTGCATTTTGGAATTTTTTTTTCTTTGCAATGGCGTTCTTACGTTTGGCGAATTTTTTTTATTCAGACGGTTTTTATCACTTGGCGGAGTTTTTGAGTTGAAGATATACTTTTTTTATTTCACAAGATTTGTACTTTTTAAGGGTTTTTTTTTTATATTTTTGTCAGCCTTTTAGGGTTCCATATACTAAAGTTGAAAAGAAAGCCTATTGTTTTCGCTACGATGTTCGTCCGCCCGCCCATCTTCTGAATGTCACAGGCTATTTTTCGAGAACAGTAAGAGCTACTACGTACCTAAAGTTTTTACAAAACAGAAGCCGCTAGCAAATATCTGACAGTTAAAAATTACAGGGTGTTCTAAAGAGAGCAACGAAAAATTTTAGAATCTTAATGTAATATGCAGACAATTCCATATGTATATACACTTGAAGTTTTCAAATAATGTATTTTTATGCAGACCACAACAATTAATTTAAATTAAAATTAAAGGGCATTCTATCACAAAATGTAATTTTAAGAGGCAAACTCTTGAAATTTTAAAAAATATCAAAAAAGTACCAAAACGAAAAATCGCCAAATTGATAAAAAGAAACGCTTAAATGAAAAATTATCACCAAAAATAAAATAAATCGTTAGAGTAAAAAAAATCACCTTAAGTTAAAATGTCAGCTAAAACTTAAAACAAATTGTAAAAACCGAAAAAAATCGCCTTAACGGAAAAGAAGCGCCACAGCTAAAAAATCGCTGGAACTAAAAAATTTAGGCAAAATGAAAAGAAGGGCTAAAACTAAAAACAACGTTGAAACAATAGCTTAAGTAAAAAATATCACCAAAAATAATTTAAATCGCTAAAACAATCACCACAAAAGAAAAAGGTCGCCAAAAAAATAAAAAAATCGCCAAAAAACGAAAAGAAATCAAAAAAAAAAAAATTAAAATCGGCAAAACAAAAATTTTTTTTCGAAATGTCTACTCGTACATTATGTAAGATACTCCACTATATAGGCTAAGGTTGGTATAGAATTACACATGTAGTGTCCGTACGGAACACTTCGTGTGCGAGTCAAAGTCGCACTTTACTGAATTTATTTAGATTTTTTTTTTTTTTAAATTAATAATATTTGGTGATTTTTATACTTTTTTCAAATTTTTTCATATGGATAGTTTTTTTAATTCGAGAATTTCTTAAATTTAAGCTCTATTTTATGTTCGGCTATTTTTAATTTTTTTTGTTTAGGGGTTTTTCATTTGAGCAATATTTTCCACTCAAATTTTTTGATTAGTTTACATGGCAGCCCGCTTCACACAGTAGAATTCAAATGATTACTTTTTGATATAAATTTTTAAATCTGCTATTTTTTTCAGTTTTGCGATTTTTGGGATTGAGCGTTATTTTTTGTTTATATATATATTAATATTTATATTACTTGCAGCGTATGATAAAGTATTTTATCTGATGCTTTAATGATCAATAAAAGTTTTGCTGGGTAATAGTAGATATTCATGTGTTGGAGGAAATACATTTTGCATTTTCTAACATAAAACAAACAAACTCATGTACTCAAACTGAAATTGCAGCAAGCAGGAAACATTTTGCCCATACAACCATACAAGTTACCAACAGTCCAAGCAAACATTAAATTCATTCCATGCACTTGAGCATTTAATCCTTTGACCATCTGTCTTATAACTATGTGACTAAAAATTGTCAAGTATCAGAGAATAAATATTATTGCATTTAATCTTGAATTCTTAAGGAAAATGAAATGTTCTTAAAAAGCTTAAAAATATTTCGAATTGTTGAAATAATCTGAAAAGATTACGTAAAGTATTAGGGAGATTCACAAGAATCAGTCAAAATATGTTAAGTGCTTCAAATAAAAATGAAAAATAAAAGGAGTTTAAAGTAACTCTTTTCAAAAGTTGTCTTGCCTGCTCTAAACGTTGTTGAATAAGGACAATTTGATTATTTATATTTCAAAAACCTTAATTATTGCAAAATTGTAAAAATAGAGATTTTTTTTGTTTTGCCTCTTTAGCTCTCTCCCAAAGGGTTCTCGGCATAATAGCTTTGCATATATATCAAGGTTATTTTTATAAAATTCAGCCATTAAAAAATTAATTAAAAATTAAATTGTGTCAATTAATTAAACTTTTAAAGAAAAACTTAATGTGCTGAATTCAGTTTTTAATTAAACTTTTAATCAAATAATTTTTTAAGCAAAAGTTTAATTATTAGTGTTTTTTTTTTTTTGGGAATTGTTACAATTTAAGTTTAACATTTGTGAACGCGCTAATAATCATAAATTATTTTATGCCAGCTGGATCCATTTAAGGTCCTCAATAGTCAATTTCAATGTATTTGTAATAAAAAATATTTAACTGAAGAATTAAAATAATAATTTGGGATTATTACTCGTATTATTGCATCAAAAAATTTTCAATTTAAAAAGTTTAATTTGCTCAATAAAATTGTTAACCAATTAATTTTTTAAACAGAAACTTGAATGAAGTTTTTAATTAAAATTTTGATCATTTAATCTTTTAAACAAAAGTTTAATGAACTCGATTATTTAAACTTTTAATCAGTTAATTTTTTTAGAAAAACTTTAATCGACTCAATGATTTTTTTAATTGATTATTTGTTGTATTTTAAATGAAAGGTGTTAATTGGGGAACATATTTTTTTTTGTGTAGGGTTGAGGCATATTAACCTTTTTCCTCTCTATAAATTGATACACCCACCTACTCGCATTCCTTTTGGAAGCTTAGAAAAATATTATTTACATTTAGTTGGTTTTATTTACATAAGATAAATAAACAAAATAATCTAATTTCAGTTATAAATTGTATTGTTGACTTTAGGTATGTACATGGTGGCGCAAAAGTAATGTAATAATTTAAACTGGTTGCTAACTAAAACAAAAATGTTTAAAAATCAAAAAAGAAGAGTTGTTTTTATAAAAAAGCTTTCTGGAAAGTATGAAAAAAGTATGATGCATAACTCAGCTCATTTTACAGCATTTTGAATTATTGCTCGCAAAATATTTGGCTGCAATGGAAGAAGTGTGGTGCTGTTAAATCTGGCGATTTGGATGGATGATCACAAGCGACAAGAGCGTAAGTCGAAAAACACAGTTTCGAGGAAAACACTTTTTAACCTACGAACATTTTTTAATTAAAATGGGCAAGTTTAAACAAAATTTACGTAAAGTTAAGATCATTGTACTGACAAATATGCACAAGATTTAAAGAAAATGTAGTTTTTATGTCAATATTGTTTTATTTATAACTTTAGAGACATGCGGATTTCCCCTAAATATGAATTTACGTTTGTAGTAGTTTTTTTTTAGCATATGCACACAGAAAAAAATACCAATGTAAAATCACCATGCAAAAACTTTGATTCAAATTCATTCAAATTACATTAAATTTATAAGAAATAATATGTTGTTTAAGTGTGTTGGAGCTGGCTGGTAGGCAGTGTATTAGTCTTGCAGTCGGAGGATCGCAGGTTCGAGTCCTGGAGTCAAGTCAAAGTACTTTGTATTTTTTTTAACTAAAACTTTTCAAATAAATTGTATGTTAAATGATCAATGAAATAATGTTGAATTAAAATTTTATTCATGATGGTACTCGTACATATTTAGCGTGTATCTAAAGAATATTTAAAGTTGTTATGGATGTAGGGGTAAGCGCATTGACTACTACTACATTAAGATGAGTTCCGAGTTCAAATCTTGGCCGGAGAAGAGAAATGTTCTTTGAAAATTACTATAAATCATGTTAGATTAATATGAAACACATATGGAGCAAAATCATTGCCAAAAAAATTAAATTGACCTTGTTTACGTAGATTTTAACTTGATATTTGTCTGTGTGTGTATAACACAATGTTGTCTTAAGTCTACTTATGCCGCTGTCGCTCTTAAGCATAGTAAAAGTGCTAAAATGGCAGCCAATTCAAATCATGACATTACTTTTGCGCCACCTTAAATAAATGTGTGTATGTATGCATGTGCATTTAATCTTTTTTGCGAGTTCATTTCAAATATTACAAATTATAATATAAAAATTACAATAATTATAATAAATATAAAATAGATTATGGTTATTTGTGCACAATTTAATATTAGTTTACATTATTGCTATTAATAAAGAGATTATAATTATTTATTTATTAAAAGTTATTTGCATGACTTTTTCGCAAAATGAGCTTTTTGTTTGGCAACAATATAATTTATTATTTACATGTGTATGTTATTTGTTTTAGGGGAGGATGAATGGCAGAGTGCACAGCATAACTTTGGCATTAAATTAATTTAATTTAACGAAAAGAACAAAAAAAAACAAGAATGATTAACAATAAAACAACAAAATAATTAATTTTAACAATATGTCAAATATGACAAATATGTATGCAGCACTTAATGGCAAAAGGATTCATTTCATTCACCAAAAAAATGCATAATGTATAGAAAGAATTTTTGAAATTGAAAAATTTAGTTAAATTCCTCTAATGAAAACTATACAAAATTGTTGTTTGCATATGTTAATTTTATTTTGTTGTTTAGCAAAATGCTATGCATAGGGACAATACATATCGCTACCTAACTCTTTATTTTTTTAATCGATTTTTTTTGTATATTTCGATAGAAGAACATCTAATGTATCGAAAAATGCAAAAATCGCGAATTCAAAAAAAAAAATTATGAGTTACAGCCTTTTTGTATTAAGGTAACGATATGTATGTATTCATATCAAGTTAATGATCTAAGCCTGCCAGCAAATAGACAGTTTGACTGTAACTTAGGTTCCCCCCTTTCCCCAAGGATTTCTATTGTGCCTTTCAAAAACTTGCATGACCAGAGCTTTTGTTGTACATTATAACTGTCTTATTCCTTTTATGCATTTCCAAGTGGTGTTTCTTGCCTGCTTACTTAACTAGAATTTTAGTCTTATGCAAATAATACTGAAGCAAAACTTAAGCAAAATACACTGCTTGTTATTGCTAGAAAAAATTTTGACCCACATTTCTGATGGACTAGTCAAATACGTTTCATGTATTTTATTTCGTTCTTATTTATTTAGTTCTTTCATTCATAAAGGGAAAAAGATCTGACTAATCTCAATGTAATAATGATGACAGTTTATATAAAATATTAAATTAAATATTCACAATGCAATTACCCCCTTTTTTGCCCCAAACTTCTCATTGTTGCTTTTTTTTTGAAAATAAAAATAAGGCAACAGGCGGCTGTCATGCACACAAACACACACATACACATCCGCTCATTCAAATTAATATAAAATGCATAAACAAACACTCACACACACACACACACACACACGCAGCAACAAATATGGCAGAGTATAAATAACGGTAAAAATTTCCCACTTTTACAAAAATTGGGTTTAAAATTTAAATAGAGAAACAGACCGATGAACAACTGAGAGTCAGCAGGGAAATTATGGGAATTTCAAATAAAATACTCTGCTTTTGTGTGTGTGTGTGTGTGTGTGTGTGTGTGTGTATGCGTGTTGTAGTCAAAAAAAAAAAAAATATGTGGGAAATTACGACAACTTCAGCAAGTGAATTGAAAATTTAAAACACCGCACAAGTCAGTACCAAACGACACCTTAACAAATACGGACGGCCTAAGCGGATCATATAAAAGCGACTTGAAATATTAAAGGATTTAATTTCAGAAAAAATAAACGAAACAATTAAAAAAAAATCGAAAATAATATTCAATTGTTGGAAAGAAAAATAATGAGTTTTCAAATAGTTTTACTGCTTTCCTTTTAAACTCACTTACAAACTTCAGTTCCGTCTTCTTTTTATTTATTTTTTAACTGTGTGAACGTGTTTAATGGAGTGTGTATGCCTGTGTTTAATATAAAATAAAACATAAAGCAAACAAGAAAAGGCACAACACGACATGTTACTTAATGTAATGCTACCCGTACGTTAAAACACATTGCATTGGCATTAAAGTTTAATGTCTCCACTTATGCGTAGGGAAGGCATGTTGGATGGCAGCAACATCATGCAGCAATAAAATTTTATAGTGCAAAGAGTGAGAAAAAAGTGACATTTAAAATAAAATGCGAGTTGTCCAATAAAATCGCATTTAAAGTGAAAAGTTCTAGGAAAGTAAAAGAAGAATAATAATAAAAATCAAATAAAAATAAAAATAAAAAGCGAATTGCTAAAAAAAAGTCATATAAAAGTAAGCAAACCTAAAAGGGATATCCCTTGATATATACAAATAAAATAAAGTTTCAAAAAAAAAAGGTTAAACGAGTTTTATAGTTGTTTCTAACTTTGCTGTATTGCTGGCTTTCAATTACGATGAAAAGGCCACCAGCAAAAATGTTTTTTCAAGTGCTTTTAATGTATACTCTGCTATTGCTGCCCCATACACGGGCCATACCATCACCTCTGCCTGCAGCAGGTAATTCTGCCACATTTTATAGTTCTTCGGGTTTCATATCAAGTCCTTCCATTTACTCATACACGGTGGAAAATCAACTACCCTCGAATCAAACGGCTACAATTTATGAGGTTAAACCTTTTAATCACGTTTTGCAGCCGCAGCAAAAGCAACAGCCCCAAAAATATGTGCTGGGTTCAACTAATCGTAACTTGTATTATACCAGCTCGAATGGTAATAGAAAAGTTTTTGGTTCTGCAGTGACCGCCAGTACAACGACTGCTGCAGCGTCCCCATCTCTGCTGACATCTGCTGGCATAGAATCTACCCAGCCGGCACCAATAAGCGACTGCACTTTGGATCGTTTGGCCGTTTACAAGGTGGTCTTGCACACTTATTGGACTAGGGAACTATTTCCCAAGCATTATCCAGACTGGCGACCGACAGCGCAATGGACTAAGACATTAGGTGAGTGTGTTTTTATGTACGATTAAGGATTAAAGTTTCATTACTTTTAAATGTTTTTCTACGTGCAAAGTATTTTTTGAATATATCAAGCCATAGCCGCCATAAAAGCTTAAGCGACACATTTTTTGAACATCGTTTTTTGATCGGTTTTGGTAAAAAACGATATATTTGAACCTTTTTAATACTTTCAAATATTTTTCTGCTTGCAAAAAGTTTGTTGAATTTATATTTGAATATTTTTATTGCTCGTTAAAAATGTAGTTTCAATTAAAGTTGTATAAAACATATATGTACTTTAATAATTTGTAAATTTAGCTTGTGTATCCCTAAATTTCAAGCGAGTTTTAAACGTTTCCGTTGGCATAAAACCATATAAGGCTTTAAAAAATTAATACTTGGGATGTCACAAAATGTACTGAATATTAAAATCTCAACGATATTCAAATTAGTCAGCTGGGCGAAAATAGCCAGCTGGTCTGTGGAGACCACCTGCTAGGTATTCTCCGTGCTTTAGTTTTCCATTGGCGTGCACTTGTTAACATGTAAGATAGGGATCAAGGCGAATCCATATCAGGTGGTCGCAAGGAATCAGGTGACTACTTTCTCCGCTTGTAATTTGAATGTAGGTGGGATGTCAACACACATTTTTCAGTAAATTTTTTTGACATTTAAAGTATAAATTTTTCAAAGCGAATAGAGCTGAGTACACTTTACTCTACGTCTACACCTGGTATATTTTTATCATGACAAAAGTCAAACTTTACATTGAAAAATATTTTTTTTTATGTAATCTGTTTTTGCTTTTTGTTGAAATATATCAGGTGTAGACGTGGGGTTATATGAATTTACCTTGACAGGGATATTTCTTCAGTTAAGTAAAGATATCTTATCGATTTTATACTTTAATAAATAACTTTAAGCCCATAAAATAATTTATTTCGATAGTAACGTGGTATAGTAAACAGGATAGAAGTGAACAACTATACAAACAACAACAAATACATATATTCTGCTAGTGTACACATTTTTTTGAAGCAACTACACACAATTTCAATAGAAATAAGAAATAAAAAGGAATGTAAAAAATTTTGATTTATTTAAATACACATCTATACTTGGACAGGCATGAAATTTAAAACTCTTCAAAATCGGGAATAGAAGGCCAACAGTCTGTTCGAACTTTAATTGCATTGCCTGTTGGCAAACTTTTATTACGTATGACAACTGACAGCTAACAGCTGTTAATTTCAGTTGGCAAGTTTGTAAAATTAAAAAAAAAAAGATATCAAATTATAAATAAGTTAAACAAATATACTTTCTCATCTTTAAAAGCATCTTTAAAAGCATCAAAATTATTTTAAGAATTAACAATTAATTACTTGCAATAGAAGCGCCAATGCTAAAGGATTTGAATAGTCCCCTAAGTGTTGTCCAATAGATTCAATTCTTCATCGAGAAACTATTCCACTGAACTAAATATGTCATAGTTTTATTTTCGATAACTTTTTTTGTAACAAAATATTCATTTTAATTTCAGTTGTGTTGCCATTTGAAACGGCAACTGAAGTTCGGTTGCCATCCATAATTGAGTAATAACATCAACTATTTCAAAGAATTAAAAGAAAAAAAAAATGCCAGCAAGCCATCATATAAATAATTTTCTCTGTAATGATTCGATATTGATGTTAAAAGTAAATTTAACTATACGTTAAATATAAAAAAAAACACTTTTTTGTATTAAAAGTTCTCGCCACTCAATAACTTGAAAATTTCATTGAAACTAGTGTAAACACTGGCAGCATTTTATACAGAAGCCGTGTTGTCAACTTGGATACATTTTTAAAGGCTTATTTATATCGCTGAATTTTTAAGAATTACACTGCGAAAAAAGCATTAATAAATGAAAGTTTTAATTAAAAGAATTAGAAGTTGAGCCATAGTGCAACGAAATTAAACATTTAGGGCGTTAGTTGTAACAAATAATTTTAATTTATAAAACGAATTTACATACAAAATTTGTTGTATGAACCAAGGCAAAAAAGTCTTTTATAGTTAAATCTCTAATGGCTCAAAAATATTCTTTTGTGAATACGAGAGTTTTACTGCCAGTTTATAGAAGACGAGTAAAACTTCGTGTCTGTAAATAGGCAGACGAATAATTTTACTTAAAATATTCATGATAGTTTTGTGCCATTTTCGAAAAAAAATTAAATTTTATATAAAAATTGTGACCAATTTCGGATTTTTTCAAAAATGTATCAAGTCTTTTGCTTCAAATGATTGCATATGCAATTTTCTTCATTACTGATATTTTAAGCAAATTTTTTCTTTATTTATTTATTTGTACTTAAACTAAAAAAACACTTGTACTTCATTTAAAAATTTGAATTAATTAAACTTTTGTTTGAAAATGAATCGATTAAAGGTTTAATTAAAAATTTAATTAAGGCAATTAAAACTTTGGTTTGAATATTAAATTAATTATAATAGGAATATAATAGAGACTAACTAGTAATCAATTATAACTTTACTAACTTGTTAGAAATTGTAAAGATATTGGCGGTATTCGATGTTTAATGCAAATTGCCTTGCATCATTGTAAATGCAAAATATCGTAGCTTTTCTTTAAAATCCAACAACAAAATACAGACACAATCCAAAGAAAATCTACGATATTTTGCATTTGCACTTACGCAAGACCATTTGCATTAAACATCGAACAACGCCATTGAGTGATTTTTGTTACATTTACGTGTTGTTTTCAGAATGCAAGACAGTGACTTGTAAAGAAAAAAATTTATAAAAACTGGAATTTTTGAGTGATTCGTATAAAACTTTTATAGACAAGTCAAGCGACTTGGATTGTGGAAACTATATCTAAGGAAATCCTTGTTGGCGTTTCCATTTTCATTTGTATATATTTTTTACGAAGATTTAAAGTTATATACAAATAATAAAAAGAACAACTCTACTTTTTTTAATAAAATTGATGCAGTAAGTTTTTCTACAGAAGCACTTTTCCGTCAAGAGAAGTTTCAAAGTATGCAGTTGAAATTAATTAATGTGTAATGCAAGCAAGCGACTTGTCTAGAAAATTTCTATAGGAATCACTCAAAAATTTGAGTGCTTTTCATATATTTTTTTCTAGACAAGTCGCTTGCTTGCATTATAGAAACTACATATTAGTTTGAGCATTACAAATAGTCAATTCATCTAGAAAATTTATATAAAAAGTTTCTACAACCCGGAAGGTCGACTTGAGCAGAAAATTTTTTGAGTGATTTTCATAAAATGTTTTCACGTGTCGCCTGGCTGACTTGTGGAAACAGATTGTAAAGAAACAAATTTTTTTCGAGTGATTTCTATACAACTTTTCAGACCATATTTATCCTGAATTTCCTGGTTTTTCCTGTAATATTTTCTTTTTCTTTTTTTTTTAAATTCTCTTGTTATACACTTATAAAAAAGAAAACAACTTTACTGTTGCTCAAAGCCAATTTCAATTTATCTAAAACATTTCCTCATTTTTTCGGTAACTTAAAATCCAATTAGGAAACGTACAATCAAAAATAAAGATTGTACTTTACTTCTTTTTTTTATCTATATTTCATAAAACAAAATCTCATTAGACAACAATGCATTGATTCAATGTCAGCAAAAATCTTTATTTTTTATTTTTGGACTTCTAGTACTGCAAATATTTTGCCAAGAATACTTGAAAAATAATATATATTTTTTTAACAAGTGCAAGTAAATGATAAACAACTTGAAGCTATAGAAATAATCATTCAAGAACTTAAATAAAAAAAATGGACAAAAGTAAGGAGAAAATATAAATATAGACAGATAGACAGACAAATAGTAATACCAACGGATATAGAGACAGACTGAAGAACACAAAATATATGCGAAGACAGAAAAACCAATATATACTCCTTTTACAAACACAAATAGAAAACATAACAAGAAAGTCAAAACATGTTAAGGATATTTTGTTATCATGAAAATTATGACAAACAAAAGCCAAATCAGGATATAAATGTAAAACAACAGCAACAACAGAGCGCACAAAAAAGAAAACAACCTCACAAAACTGAGCATTAGAAAATAAACAACACTCACACATACTCGTACATATATGCTTAAACACACAGTTAGCTGCCCTGTCCACCCACTTTATAGAAAGATTGGGAGTTAGATCATGAGTAAAGCAACAGTGCTGGTCTATTTCGTTGTACTCCCCCCGGCCGCACATGAAAACATGCAAACCCAACAAAGTACACTTGGTTGTCAAAATGAATTATTTATAAATAAAATCAAATAAAATAAAGTAAAATAAAGTAAAAAATGGGCAAATGAGCTGAGAGGGAAGTGTATGTACAAAAGAATTACAATAACACATAATAAATACAATATCAAATAATTTGTTACGACTGCAGCAATGAAAACAAATAAATTTAGTTTAAGGCAGAGCACAGAGAAAAAGTAGATGCATTAAGGTTTTGGAAAATATTAATACAAGATTTCCCGAAGGGTTTCTTCAAGCTTGTGAAGAAATCAATAGTTTATTTCTATCCGAGCCATTTAAAAAGAGGAAGAGAACTCACAGAAGATAGTTCTACTTATTCTGTTACTATCTGTTGATGTCATCGTTGGCTACGGTAGTTAGCATGTTGATTACAAAACCGAAGGTACTGGGTTCGAGCCCGGCCTCCGACAGTCATTAAATAACAACACCACGCATTTTGTGACGTTCATTTGTGTCCTTTTGTATCAGTTGTTGTAGGAAAGTCACTGGTCACTAAAGTGCTTCAGCAGCTTCAGCAGATGCTAATCCTAATGTAACATCAGAACGCCCTCCTTAGCTTTGAAAATTTAATACGCCTCATTGACACCAGAGGCGCTGCATCTATGGATTATTAAAAACGTGCAAAAAGCAGAGTTGTAAAATAATGAAGCTTTCCTCTATTTCTTTCTTCACCACCTGTCTTCTCTGTCACTATCCCTTTCCTAAAGAAGGCAACACCTAGTAATAGTAGGCATTAATTGTCTGAATGTTACTTCTCTTTAAAAAAATAAAATAAAATAAAAAACATACAAAAAAACCAAAGGCGTTTGACTATCCGTTGTTGAAAATAATTAACAGCTACTGACAGGCTCATGCTCTTTTCTGGACCCATTGGAAAAGGAATAGACTGTCAATAGCATGAATTTGTTCTCGAAAGCGAGTAGATAAGCACCATTTTGTTGGTATTATTTTGTCGGTGTCGGCGTCACAGGAAATATATTTCCCTAAAAAATCTCTGATTCCTCAAGATGGAGCATTATGAACTCTTTATAATAAAGAACTGCTGGACCCTTTGCTGCATGCTATTAAAAGTTTCTTTCCTGTCAGTTAGTTTATCATTTTATCAGCTGATGCAAACATTTCTGCGAGGCAAGCGGACACACAATCGCAGTGTTCTCTATTTGATGCAAATTGCCTTGCGTAAGTGGAAATGAAAACTATCGTATCTTTTTTTTTTTTTAAGTCCAACAACAAAATACACACAAAATTCAACAAAGAAAGCTACGATATTTTGCATTTACACTTACGCAAGACCATTTGCATTGAACAGCGAATACCAGCATAATTTCTGCAAAAGCTGCGGGGCAGACATAATAAGTTCGGGTTAGCTCCCACTTACGCTCTTTCGATAATTCTCATAATAAATAATTTTCTTACAGCTCTCTGACAAGAGGTCTTGACTCAATGGAGTGTCATAGCCTTGGGCCGACTCGTTCACTATTTCATTTTTGCCACAAACCGATGATCAAACAAATTTAAATTACATGGGTTTTATCATATATTTATCTCAAAGATGAACTAGTAAACGAGTTCGACTCAAGTCTAGAGTGTCAGTTTTCTTAACCGTTTGATGCACAAAATTCAAAGTGTCGGTTGCAACCTGATTTGTTTTGGATGATGCCAAAACTTTCGCATATACAATAACTCTTATTCCAGTTGTCAAGATCGACGTAAATACTGAAAAATTTGACAGGCTTCTGCAATTTTCTAGACATTAGGGAATACAAATAGACTCTCAATAGCATAACTTTTTTTAGAGAGCGAGTGGACAAGCCCCAATTGTTTGTTGTTGTATTGACGTGACGTCGATGTTGACAACTGCAATAGGGGTGAATGTCTACATCGACGCCTCACTCTCCGTTAGTCAACTAATGAAAAGCATTCTCAATGTTTTCGCAAAATATAGGGAATAATCTATTATTCTGCTGGATTACATTTGAAGAGCTTTCAAGTAACAAATATTTTATGCTTGAATATTTTATTAACCTTACAAAATATTTTGCAGCTGTTTAAATCTCTACTGCTGATACAAGTAAAAATTCAACATGTGGATAGTGCATAAAGGGATTAACACTCCTGTTGTAGGAATACAATTTTGCCCTCATCTAACAATCAAGCAAACACGTCCACATTAGCAAAAACATCTTGCTCAGATAATAATAAGAAATTCATCATTATTCAAACGTAAAAATAGAAATCGATAAGAAAATGTAATTTTTTTTCTTAAAGCAAAAAAAAAAAAAAAATAGACACAGTTGATATAAAGAAAAAAATAGTGATAAATATGAAAGATATAAGAAATATAAAGAAAGATTGACATGAAGTTTAATGCAATAGCATATCGTCATATAAAAGACTAAAAGAATCTAATCTACTTTAAAAAAAAAATCAACAGAGATAAGAAACTTATGCCGTTTTCTTTTCTAGAAAAAGTGCAACATTTTTTAAATCTTTACAAAGAAAAATTAAATTTAAAGCAAAATTTTATGCTGAAAGGGGTGATACAATATTTTCTAATAAAACGTATATTTCCAAAAATCGTTCCATTTTTTCATTGAAAAGTTAAATTAAATGTAAACTTTTAACTTCTATATTTGTGATTTGATTAGGCTACAGTTCGTATCGCTTCGTAAGCCAAATTACAGGTGATATTTTTAATGAACAAATAACACCAAAGTTAATTATAAATATTCTGACAAACACTTAGTAGAAGGGAACAATTAGCTGTTTTCAAAGGCCACTACACCTTCATAATCAGAATTCTTTGTGTTTGGTCCACTTTTTGCTGTGTCAGTTTATGTTGATTTCTTTTCTTTTTTCTTAAATAACTCCATTAAAAATTATTTTTTTTTTTGGTTAATATATTTTGAATTAGTACTACTGAATATATATGAGTAGTTTTTATTATCACAATAGTTTGCTTTCTGTTAAGTTTTTTTATCTCTTCTGAATAAACTATTGAAAATGATATTAGACCCGTTTGCAGTTTATATGACGATATGTACGTGGTATGTATAACAAGTTTTTAAGGCTGGGAATATCTAAGCAGATATTTCATATTCTATTGTATGAATTTTCCCTGTATAAATTTTTACCAGGCAAATTCATTGACCGCTTAATAATTTCTTATTTTTAAATATTTTTTATTTTTTTATCACATCCCAATTGCAATTTTTTTTGGTAACAATTGAAAACCTTCGTGATAATTTTTCTCAATATATTTTTTTAAAAACTGTCGTTTTTACATTTAAAATTAATTTTTTATTTATTTTATTATCAAGGAAAATCACTCAAGAGCTGTTCAGACTGTTAACACATGTCAAAAGTTCAAATTTGAGGTTTCATTAACCAATTAGTTTCAGATAAGCAGGTGATTGGCCCACTGTATCATATTCTGATGATGGCACTGCCATCTAAGCCAACAGACTGGCTGAGTAAGTATCACATTTACATAACGAACCGCTTGCAGCAGCTCCAACTGGGGGAACAGACGCTGCAATCGTGTCTCACATGAAACTTGGAATGCTGCCACTTGGGACCTGCAAAAATGCAAGTGTTCGTGAACCGCTGTTTTCACAAGATCCTACGTGTATTCACGTACGCTTTGGCGAAGAAAAACCCATCAATCCCTATCAATTAAGATAAAGAGACGGAAATGGCGCTGGATTGGCCACATCCTTAGAAGGCACATTGACGATATTACTAGAATTGCCGTAGATTGGAACCCTCAAGCGAATAGAAGAAGGGCACGTCCAGCTCACACATGGAGAAGAAAAGTTGAGGCCGAAGTAAACCGCAGTGGCAAAAGTTTGGTGAAGAAGTGAAGGCGTTGGTGCAGAATAGGGATATGTTCAGGGATTATATTGAGGTCCTATGCTCCCTGTATATATAAAATAACACTTCCAACTGCAATTGGTGTGAATGCAAAATGTCATGGCGAATAGTAAATACTACGATACAAATTTGATATCCCGTAAGACTTGAGAATTTTTAGAAATTTTTCTAAACGATAAGACTTTTTATCTGATCAGAGTTGCATTATTGGAAAAACTCTAGTAATAAACAAACTGACAAGTCGTCTATTTCGACGCCGATGCCGCGGCGGTAGGCGTGTCCTTGGTCCAATTTTTTTTCAAAACTTGAATTTTGCTATTAGATTTGTACAAACATTTCAACTTTCATGAAATTCTGTTAATTTTTGTAAAACTTATTGCATATTTTCTTCAAAGGACACTTGACAGGACGAAAGGTCCTTTTAACAGTTACGGTAAAAACTAAGCCACGAGTTGCGAATAATGTAGTTACAAAAAATATAAGTTTATAGAGTTTTATTTTGAAAAATATAGCAAATTAAACATTTTTGACTTTTTACACCATGGGCGGGCGGTAGGCGTGTCCTTGGTCCAATTTTTTTCCAAACTTGAATTTTTCTTAACTAATGTGAATGTATGTAAATACTGTAACAAATTTGAGAAGCCTAGATCAACTCCTTTTATTTTTGTGCAATCGTTATATGGGAACAAAGCACTGTGTGCCGTGCCGTCGTTTATTGTATATTTCTTCGTCTTAAATCGGCTCTAAATATTGAATATGTTTATCCTATTAAAATACATTTCGTGCAAGCCATGGCAAAAAGATAACAAACTTATCCAATTTTTTTTTTCCTTATCTTATTCAAATCAACTACTTTAACCGCCGTCTATTTTTAAAAGGGCGGCACGACCACAGCTTGCATGAAACTGCTCAGCCCCGGAGGTCAAAGCTTAATTTAAGCATGTTAATTATAAACAGCTGTTTGCTTTCTACTTGTGTTTTTAATGTAATTTAAGGTGCTATAAGGCTACAAACGGCCTGTAATTGCTATTTAAATAAGTTTCAATAAGTTTTCAAAAGGATACAAAAGTTTAATTAGACGAGCTGAGTTGAGTCTGATTCCTTGACTTTTATGACAAAAATTTACTTAGAAGTATAATACTCGTACCAAAAAGAGCGCGAAAGAATATTCAAAATGTTTTTATACAAACGTTACCTTTATGCTTTGACATCATTCGATTGCTGTCAAGTGTTTCTTTTTTTTTTTTAATTTAAACTGATGGAGGGGAGACCCTTGGGTACAACTGATTTAATTTAGACATCTCCACATAAATAAATTACTTGATTTAGCTGTGGGTTGAATTAAATTTTCTCTAGTTCAAGGTTTGAAAAATTTTCTTGTTTTATTTTCCTTTTTAAATTACTGCCAGCCAAGACAAGAAATATTATGTAGGTTCAGGCATGTTAAATTCTTATCTTTAATTCTTAAGCAAATAAAATGAAAGAGATTTAAACCATTCAGATACATTTATTTTATATATTTTTTTGTCCATTTTTTGCACATGTTTTTTTTTACCTTGAAGCAGTTTAATCCTTTCCTTTTTTTTTCTTTCTTTGTGTGTGTAGACAAATCACATGTGTATAAGAGCAGCAGCATATGGACGGCTGCTCGAATGTGTGTTAATGCACTACGAGTGAAATGAGTGTGGAGTGTGTGTGTGTGTTAGTGTGTCAGAGACACATATGTGTTGAAGTTTGTTGGAATCTTAAATGGGTTTGTGTGAATGTGTGTATTTTAAAAGGATACCATTTCTTTTTAACATACTTAGGCTCTACTTTCTTTATTCTTTGTGTATGTACTTCTTGGTAATTGTTGTTTAAAGGATGTTGGGAAGAAGGAAATAAAATGAAAAGGTCCTTTAATATTATAATGTGATTTGTACGTGTTTAACCTAGTTTTGTGGACTTATTCAAGAGCTTTTATTTATTTTTTGCTCGCAAAATATATTGCAACATTCATTTTATTTATTTTTTATTTTGCGACCAATTTCTACGTTTAGTGTGAGTAAATTTTATAAAGATCTCATAAAAGCCTTTGCAAACTTGAGGCCACTTATACTATGTGAGCAAATGCCAGCCAGCCGTTAACTTCTTGAGTGAGTCAAGTCACACACACACACACACACACATACACACACACACACACACACACTCAGTCAGTCAGTCAGTCAGTTATTCAGTCATGATTATTTTAAAAGCACTTAAATTGTATAAGAACCTTTTCATTTTTTTTTTAGAAACTTAAACGGGGATTATGTGCTGAAAAAATTTTATATCCAAGTGATTCAAGTGGGATTAGACAAGCAATTGTGAGAATCTGTTAAGTTAAAGTATTTTTAGTAAAGGTATTCACCTCAAAAGTTGCACTGAAATTGTAAAGTTTTCATAGAAAACTGACAACAGCCACATAGACAACTATTTAATTAAAATTGTGCAAAATTATCATTGTGTAAGTAAAATCAATATTATCAGAGTAAATTTTGCAAAGTTGTGCATATTTTAATGGTATTGCCAGGCCAAACAAAACGGGGCAAAAAGTACTTATAAAATCAACTCTACATAAATTTAAAACGCAAAAACACCTGTATACGTTAATACATATATATATATATATATATATTTTTCTTTGAAATGGAACAAAACTACAATTGCTTGAAGATGAGTTGATGAAAAATAAATAAATAAATGAAAATAAAATTAAAATATTATAAAAATTCTTGACATGTGTCTGAATATATGTATGTATAACCCTCGAAATTAGGATAACGATTAATTTTGCTTTCCTCAAGAGATTTAGGTCTCAAGTGAAGCTGAAATTTTCACAGAACATGTAAAACTTTAACCGCTTCAACAACAAATATATAAAAAATACAGGGTATTCTAAAGCGAGCAACGAAAAATTTTGATATCCTAGTGAGATATATAGACACTTGAAATTTTCAAAGTTAGTGAATTTTTATGCAGGCTACAACAATTAATATTGCAATTTAAAAAATCAAAATTAAAGGATATTCTATGATGTAAGGTAATTTTTACTTTTTGTTTTTAACAACTTGCTGTATCTGGGAAATCGTAAGAGGAAAACTCTTGAAATTTTCAGAAATGCTAAAACTAAAAAATCCCATAAATAAAAAAATCGCCAAAATGAAAAGAAAACAGCTTAAATGAAAACTGTAACCAAAAATAAAATAAATCTCTAAAATCCAAAAATATCACCAAAAGTAAAAATTACACCAAAACTATAAAAAAACCCAAAAACCATAAAAATCGCCAAAAATTTTAAAAAATCGCTTAAACTAAAATTAATCGCCAAAAACGAAAAAAAATCGAAAAACTTGAAAAGACACCGAAAAAATTAATAAAACGAAAAAAGCGCCAAAGCTACGAAAGACCAGCAAAACTAAGAAATAAACTCGCTGAAAACCGAACAAAAATTTATCGGGTACTTACAAGTTTTTTAGAAATATCTATAGCAGGTAATATACTAGATTATATAGGGTAATGTAATTTTAACTATGCAATTTTGTCAACTTGTCGTATATTTGAAACCGTCAGAGGCAAGGTCTGAAAAATTTCAAAGTCGTTAAAACGAAAAAAAACACAGTTTAAAAAATCGCCAACAACAAAAAAAAAAACGGAAAGAGCTCCAAAACTAAAAAAATATCTATAATAATAATAAATTATAAAAATTACAAATTTTAAAAAACTCACGAATATATTTAGAAAAGATGTGATATCTTCTAAACGGCAGGACCGTTTTCCTTAAAACCTTCTTGATCAAATCACCTTTCAAACAGAAAAAACTAAATCAAAATCGGTCCAGCCGTTTGGTGTGTACGTGGACTCGTACAGACACACAGATACACAGACACACACTACAAACTTATAACACTCCTTTTTTTGGTCGGGGGGTTAAAAGTTAAATAAGTCGCCAAAAAACCGAAAAATCACCAAAATGAAAAAAAAACGCTAAAACTAAAAAAACGTCAAAACTAAAAAAATGTCAAAAACCAAAAAAATAGCACAAACAAAAAACCAAAAAAAGTTTACCACGTACTTATTTTTTTAATGTCTATATCAGGTAAAATATTCGATTATATAGGCTAAAGTTCGTGCCCGTACGGGATCCCTCAAGTGCGGGTCAAAGACACACTTTACTGAATTTATTTCAAATTAACTATACAATTAAGCAGCAAGATTCGACATACATACATATTAACAAAAACTTTTAACAATCAGCAAACATATATATATTTGGGGGATTCAAGAGGTAGTCTTAAGTGTTATAGTGTTATAATGATTAAAAATTTTTGTTTGAGAAAAAATTATTAAAATAATTTAAAACATTATGACACTTAAAGCTCACTAAGCTCGCCTTAAAGAGTTCAGTTTTTTAATTTGCACAGAGTTGCAGGAGTTGACGGGAACACCTTTATTATTCTCAGTTTGCTTCAAAGCAAAGTATGTCGTCATTTAATGTCTATATGTATTTACATACATATGTATGTATTTATTTGCTTGTATATTTCTGAGTTTGAATTATTAATTCGAAAATTAATTTATTTTCAAATGCATGCTTTTACATTCACTTCAACCACATTTACATTATCTCTTGAAATGAATCGAAATGTAAATAGATGAACATTAAATATTTAAGCATCCTTGAGTTGTCACGTCACCGCAACTGTGCTTGTCTTTGCTAAGCAATTCATGTGTTTAACGGCAACGCTTGGAGCGGTAAACACTCGAATAAATATTTAAGCTCACATCTATACTTCAATTTAATGTAATGATAACTTGCAGCTAGAATTAAATTTTACAATTTAAAGGCATAATATTGACACACATGTGAGTACTCGAATTTTATTTTATTTTTTATTTTTGTAAATCAAGTGAGTGTACATTTACCCTGCAGTTCTGATGTCAATCACTTTCAACTTAATATTTAAGCTAGAAATGATATATAGATTTTAGAATTCCCAACGGCCTCGCAATAAAATATTAAGATAATAATAAAAATGTTAAGTCATTAATGATATACATATGTAATTTGCAAACAACAGTCTCCTATAGGATACTACCAGGTTGAAATATATTTGAACGTAAGAAATATGCTGCTCACTAGGAACAACTTTGTTTTAATTCTTTTTTTTTTATTAAATTTATTTTTTGTCAAACTACCTTTCACTCATGTTGAAAACGAAAAACAAATAAAAACGAAAAGAAACGAAACCCTTATGTCTTAAAGTCAATTGAATTATCTTTTGTTCTTTTTTTTTGTTCTGGTAGTTTAAGTCGAGGTTTTATGGCACAAAAGTTTTGTAATTTGTAAAATTTTTAGCTTCATTTTATTAGATTTTATTACTTTGGCATTTTGTTTTAATGATAATAAATTAAAGCAAGTCCTTGACAAACATTTAAACGCTGACATACACATACATGTAAGCGTGTGCGTGTGCGTGTGTGTGAGTGTTTAGTAAACGAAAGAAAAAAGAGTGACGGTTAAAGTGCGACAATATTTAACAAAACAATGCACACCAACACCAAAACTAATTTGTTGTGTACGAGCATTTTTTTCCCTAACACTTGTTTCCAAACAATCATTAAAGAGGGAAGAAGGGGAGGAATGAAACAACCAGTGCAAATAGCTTTAACCCGTATCTAATTTTGATAAACACTACAAATTGCCACCACCACCAACAACAACAACAATAAAACTGCCACAGCACAGCACAGCCCTGCACACTTATTTATACAATAGCAACAACACAAACACTGACACACCACTAGTGCCACAACAATAACAACAACAACAACAACAACAACAACAACTATCAAGCAATTGTTATATTTCCAATCTATAGCGTTGAGGAAGGATCTTCCTCTATGCATGTGTGCTTGAGCGTGTGTGTGTGTGTGTGTGTGTTCCTAAATTTTTTCGGTTGGACATTATTTTATTTGCTTGGTTTTTATTGTCCAATTCAAAATGTTTATTGGCCTACAAAAACCTCAATTGACATCTGCATTCTACGTTAAAACTCATACACACACACACACACACACACACAACACAGATAAAAACCCATTGAAACGTTTCCCCGCCACAAGCCACCACACTCAACTCATGCACAGACCACACGGCCGGTATTAAAACTACTAACCCAAATTTCCAATATACGAATATAGAATTCAATATGGATTTGAAAATTCTTTAGCAATTTATTGCCATTCGTTTTTTGTTGATGTCAATTATTTGTTTCCAATTTTTTTTTCGTTCAAAGACTGCATGAACACACATATTCATACATACATAGAAATATTCAGAAAGGAGGCCTGTATAGTTGTTTGAGTTCTTTTTGGTTTTCATGTTGCAACAGAAGAATTATTTTATTTGTGTTTGGACTTGATTGCCTTTGACTTTTAAGTTATGATGCTTAACGTTAAAGCAACGTTAAGGTATTCTGGTCACTCACCTGCCTTTGCTGGAATTGCATAACCCTGCTTGTTATCTAATCGAATTTGTAAATATATCTTATATATGCATTTCATATTAGAAAAAAATTGGATTAAAAATCAGATTTTTTTTTGGCGTACAAAATATTTTATTGTGTATTGGCAATGTTGTGCAATATTTTCTTGTTCAGGCAAACTGTTTTCATGTTTTATTCCCGAGTACTGGCTGAAATTCAAATGTTGTACCTCATATGTATATAGGGTCCTTCATTAAGAGCTTATATAAAAAGAAGAGTTATAGCTATGCTGCTTAGCTATACAAAGCAAAATTTATGTGTTAAATAGCACTGCAATAAAATTATATTATATGATGATGTCAAATTCGCCGCAAATATATCAAAACGTTTCCATTTATTTCCCATTATTTTCTTTTCTAGCGGCGTACGATTAAATAAATGTATTGTCTGTGGCCGGCGGCGGCTGTTTGCCGGCTTACATCCGTTCGGTTGTATTCTATGGTTTGTGCTCATGTGCAAAAACAATACAAAACAAAAGCAATCCTACTCATTGTTTTTGTTTCACTCACTTCAAAGAACGAAAAAAAAAACAAAATCAAACAATTTGTTTCTTTTATTTTCGTACTCTGGTTTTAAGTACAAATAAATCAAAACAAAAATAAATTTATAACTGCAATAGTATCGATTATTTTTGTTACAAACATCACGTCATAGCTCCTGTGTCGTGACATAAATAGCATGGCTATAACAAGTCTGTGTGAGATATCATCCAACTTTTTTTATCCCCTGGAAATGTGTGTCAATGTCACTTTGCGGAATGGCTTGCATCCGAAATTCTATAAATATGGCTTCTATATCAGGCCAAATTTTACAGATGCACTATGTGTCCAAAAACCAAAATTGTGGGAAAAATTATTCCCAAATGAGAAAGTATCAAAGAACTTGGTGTAGAGACCCCTGTTACTAAAATAAGCATTTAATAATAGTTGGCAATAAACCTCCATCCCAAGATGGATAGATCACTGCTCACATTTTCTTGTGGCGCCACTATAAGTAAATTTTGGGTAAGCAAATATTTGCTTAGCTGCATGTGGCTGCAAGGAAATTAGTATGACATGAAGCCTGAGCTTCCTACAGATAACTACATATACATATTTATATTATTCCTCGAATAAATACGTATAACGTAAATTCTATACCACAAACAAAACAAACAAAAAACACGAAAATTTAAAAGTTGAATTTTTGCCTCTAAAATTGAAATTGTGTACATAGCGCGATGTTATGTGTTATGGTTACTTTGAGGGGTGCTGTAGTTTGTAGCTTCTTCGAATGGTCCTTCGACTCCACAAGAATATCACAAGAAACAGTCTATTGTGGTCAATTCCCTGTCGTAAATTATAATTTGAAAATTGTCTCAGAATCTCTATATTTTGACAAGAAGTCAAGGTGTTATAAGTTTGTAGTAAAAGTCCATGTACAGACCAAACTGGCTGCATCGATTTTGATTTGGTTTTTTCTGTTTGAAAAGTGACTTGATCGATAGTGTTCTTAGCTTGAAGAAAATCGGTCCAGCCGTTTATAAGATAGCAAATCTTTTTTAGATATATTCTGTTCAATGTGTGCGTCTTTATATTTAATAATATTGAAGAACTTTTCACAATTTTTCAATATTTTTTCATATTTTTTGATATTTTTTTAAATTGTTTAAAAAGAATTTTTTTTATAAAATATTTTTCATGTTGATTTTTTTTTTTAAAGAGAAGTAACACTTAGGCAATTAATGCCTACTACTATTACTAGGTGTTACCTTCTTCAGGAAAGGGATAGTGAGAGAGAAGACAGGTGGTGAAGGAAGAGATAGAGGAAAGCTTCATTCTTTTACAACTCTGCTTTTTGCACGTTTTTAATAATGCAGTGTTGCAGCGCCTCTCTGATGTTAAATGAGGCGTATTAATTTTTTGAAGCTGTGTCTTGTAGCCATTTTATTGATTATTTTACTTCGCCAATGATTTTGCTACACAACGAAGGAGGGCGCTCTGATGTTACATTAGGATTAGTATCTGCTGAAGTCGGTATAGTTCAGTGACCAGTGACTATGCCTTCATCATTTGAACTTTCCTACAACAGCTGATACAAAGGGACACTAATGCAAATCATAAAAATGCGTGGTGTTGTTATTTAATGACTGTTGGATACAGGGATTGAACCCAGGACCTTCGGTTTTGCAGTCAACGTGCTAACTATTTCAACCAACGCCACCCTCAGCTTCTTTGTTGTAAAAAATTTATGAAGATTCCGGGTAACTTTAATTTAAAAAAAGAAAATAAATCAGCTGGGTCATCGCTACTACCTGGTGAATATACATACCTTGATGTTTACGTTAAAAAGGCATTTCTTAGCTGTGAATTGATGTAGAGTTGATTTTACAAGTACTTTTTTCCCCATTTTTTTGTACCTTGCAATACCATTAAAAGCTGCAACAAAGCTTTTCAGAATTTACTATGATAATCTTGCTCTTAGTTAGACCCTGATAACTTTGGCCGAGTTTACATCTGGCACACATGTGCCCAAAAAAGCGTAACCACTAATTACTAATGAAAAACTCTTTGATTCAGATATGTATTTATTAAGTTAAACAGTTTCATACATAACTAATAGAGAATTTTATAGAATCCAACGTGATTGGAAACTGTTTAAATCAATAAATACATGTCTTAATGTGAAAATCTTGGTCAAATTCCTTGAAATATTATATTTTCTAAAACAACCAAGAATTTCACTATTTTTATAATATACGAAATCATTTTACTAAAGCGCTGCATTTCAAAACATGTTTTACAAATTAAAATTTATTTAAAGTTTTTTACGATTCTTATTTAATATAAATAGTTTCTTTTATTTCTAACCATATTGAATTTCATATTTTTTTTTATTTAAAGGCAAATTTTGTAAATAGAAACGTTTTTTTCGTTTTGAAATTTGTATGGAAAAAATATTTTTTGAAACGAATTTTCGTTATTTTTCATACAAATTTGAAATGTTTAGAAACGAAATTTTTTACAAAATATGCCTATTAATTTAAAGTTGACAGTGGCAGTTTTTAAATAAATTTTTTTATATTTCCTAATTCGGAGAAAATTATTTTCTATTTTTATTAAGTGCTTTTTGATTGTCTTGTAAAGAAAACATTGAAATGATTTTAGTTAAACTATTTCTGCATAAATATTAATAACGAAGAAATGTGAGAAAATAAAAATCAGGATTTTTAGACTTTTAAAATTTGTGACATTAAATGGCACTAGAATTAACAATATGACAAGCAGATGGTGCAGATGGAAATGGAAAAAAACGATTTTTATTCAAATATTTAGTGTTAAAATTGCAGTAGAACGAGTATCTTCAGCATTAACAAAAACTTATTTTAACCTTTTAACAAGTAATTTTTATTTATTTAAATAACACTTTTAATTTTGACATAAGCAACTCTTAAACGAATTTAAAAAAGAGCGTTTCCAAAATATAAATTGATAGGAATTAAATCTGTTACGGTTATTAAAACAACTCTCGGCTCACTTACTTAAAAACGACAACAGCAACAGCAACAACCACAAGCATTTATTATATTGTAATCAAAACAACAATTTCAAACATCATTTACAAAATAAGCCGACAATGTTTTCGTGCCATTTACAAAAGGAGAAACAACTAAATTAACACAATCTACTACCACTCCAATCATTTTCACACACATTTTATAACACCAAGTGATTGTATGTGAAAATATTTGTGTTAGTGTGTGTGTGTGTGTGTGTGGGCATAATGTTCAACCACTAAAATGGTGCATCATTAAAAACAACAACAATACTAACAACAATACAAAATATATTGTACTTATCCTTTAAAAAAATAGCAGGCAATAAGTAAACATACCAAAATGTGCACAAGGAACAAAACAAGAGGAGCAAACAGTGTGTGGAAAAAGTTTTCATACAGAGTCGGTATTAGTTTTACTAATAGACAACAACAAATCAGTTTTTCATTTCATTTTCACACGCGTTAAATAAAAATATATTTTTTATTTTATTTATGAAATAAAATTAATTTTATAATCATATTTTTGCCGATTTTTGTTGTTGTTGTATTTTGAAACAACCTTTTCTCTATTACTACAAAACATACAATGGGCTAAAAAAATATACGAGGCGATGACAAAGAAGACAAGTGCAGAAACTTGAACAAAGAAACAACACTTATTCCTGAACTCTTAACCCAAACCGAAAGTAAAACCATAAAGTTACATAAAACAGAAGTAATTAAACTGAATAGAAAAAACTATTTATTATTAAATAAGAAAAGAAACCAACAGCATTTAACTGGTAAAACACAATTTGGCTGTATTTTTTATTGCCGTTTACGGCCTGTCCTACGATGTCACAAGAAATCGTTCGATCGACAACTTGTATTGCAAACAACAATAACATTAGAAAATTCGTTGCTGTTTGGAATACAAGTTGTCGATCGAACGAATTCTGGTGACATCGAGGGACAGGCTGTTAAAAAGTGGTAACAAGTTAAGGACTTTTGCTATGGTATATATTTCAAAGTTATTTTAAATTTTAAACTCTTAAACTCAGTATGACAGCTTGTTTCAGATTTACCAGAGGTATCGTCGCCAAAAGATGCACTATTGATAAAGAGTATAATTGTAAAGTTTTCAAAGAATTTTGCACAAATGATAAAAAATTATGTATCAGTCTCCAAATAATTTAATGGCATTGCCAACCCAAACAAAATGGGCAAAAAGTACTTATAAAATCAACTCTACACCAAATTAGGACGCAAAACATCTGTTTAGCGTATACAAGTACTCATGTTCTTCTTCGAAATAAAATACAAATAGGGTTCCGGAAGAAAATTTCAAATCACTGAGATATTCCAAAAAATGCGTTTTAATGTAATGGAATAATATTTAGCGATTTATTTGAATCTCTCAATATCATTTGAATCGCATCGAGAAAAATTAAATAATTATATTGGTTGTCCTATTTTACACAGGGTTATTCACAGAAAAACTTATAAAAACTTACAAAAAATATCAACAAATACAGTTTTTTTCTTACTCACCCTGTGTTTCACGGGATGATAACAATTTTTTCGACTCGAAAAGTTCTCACATTCCTTACAGAAACGAGGCACAGGATACATATAAAATTCAATAAATTGAAAAATAAATTATGGAATTTGGTTCTCTTGGTAATTTCAAACTATTTATTTTTATGTCCGATACAATATTGTTTGAATTTTTTTCGGCTCTACGCTCTATAATATGAATTATTTTAATGTGCTGCACTTTTTACATAAGGATGTCATCTTTCTAATGAGGTTCTATAATTTGAGGCTTCATAATGTGATTGTATTCGTGTTGTAAAAAAACTAAAAACTAGAATCGTTTGCTTTACTTTGCATTAAAAAAAAGCACATTGAAGTCGGTCACTCAAAAGGTCACGATCAAGGTTCTAATAAATACTCGTAATGAGAAATTGTAACTCTTGTTAGTTTAACTTTTTTGTTTTTCGAGATTCAACTGTATATAAATATTGCAGTTTACAATATGATTGTATTTATTTATTATGTTTTAAATAGAAACTTATCTGATACTATTGAACCTTGTGCTCTTGGAGCCTACTAAAATTTTTACTGTTCTCAGTTTAAGCAAACAAGACTTAATGACCGTCGCATTTTTTAAAGAAAGTAATAGCACAGTGCAACTTTGAAAGAGTTCTGACTTAAAAGCCAAATCCGTTTAAATATTTTTCACAAAATATCATCTACATACTGTTACGCAAATACTCCGTGAACTGATGTAATTGAAATGTTTTCCATAAAAGCATTGACAACAATTATAACGATCCTGATGTTATTAGCTAAATATAAAATATAGCCAACCACTCAAACATGTAAAAGAATGCGGTCATTATTTATACACAAAATGCTTCTTGTTAGTATTCGTCTGGAAGCAGTCTTGTAATAAGAAAAATTTAACATTGTGCTATTCCAGCAACGAATAATTTAACATTGTGTTTTTAAAAGCTCTTAATAACACTGTTGGGTAAACAATAAATAAATAAATAAAGTTTTCTGATTAGATACAAACTGTACACAAGTGACTGTTTATTTAATTGCGAACATTATGTATACTTACATTATCTCAAGTTTTTATTTCTAATAAAATGTATTCTTCAATTTTACAAAACAACGTAGAATTAAGATGACAAAACTTTTAAATTCAACAGCATCTTAAAGTATGAATAACAAAAAAAAAAAGCAATAATTTTCAATTTTACAAATGCCATCTTTAAGGGCCAGCGGGAATAAAGTTTCAAGCAACAAAGTTTTTGTTGCCTTGTAAATAAAACAAAGTTTTGGATAAGCTTAAGACTTTCCGGCAAAAGCAATGGTATAAAATAAAGTTTTGTTGCTTAAAGGATATACTCAAAAGGATACTTAGCAGGACATTAGTAATTAAAACTAATGTTGGACTGTTGTTTTTTTTTTTTATTTTTTGTTATTCAGCATGCAAAAAGGGAAAACACCAATCAGCTGCCATTAACTTGGTTGGGTAAATAAATTATGAAACAGCCTTAGCGGCGTTTTCTGCTTTAAAAGTTTTACTTTTTATTTTATTTTTTTCTTTTGAATAAAAAGGACAAATCTGGAACACTATTTAGTTGCATAGAGTTTCTAATAAGCTTTAAAGCACAACATGCTCTGCAACTTTAATAATTTCACGTACAAATTGCATTTTTATTTTCATTTTATGCTTTTCTTTCTTTGCTGCTTTATAAAGTTTTCTTGGATTTAGAGAAGGTAGTTGTAAAACAAGGATCTTTTTTTTTTGTCTTGTTTACTTTCTTTTGGTTTAGTTTTGCTTGAGTTTGTTTTATTTTTGTGCTAGTTTTTGGTTTTCTTAAGGTTTTTATTACACTTTAAGACCTTTTTATACACATACATATATTCAGTGTATTTGTGTGTGTGTGTGTGTGTTTGTTTTATGTGCAATTGTTGTCGAGTAGTTTTAAACACCAACCACAATCTAATACATCCATCTAGTCGACGGTACCAGTAGGAGAAAAATAACAACGTCAGCGCAAAACAAAATGCTAACAACACAAGCACCAAAACGGCAACAACATAAAACTAGTGAACATATCAAAAGTAATGGCCAAAAGTTTACATTGTACAGAACTAGTAAAATAACCAAAATTGTTTGCTATAAATAAAATTTATAAAATAATATGGTAACTTAATGTTTAAAATACGAACACCTTACTGTGGGTAATATGAGACATCTGCCATGAAGATATACATATTTAAATTGTAACTTATTTCAACAAACAAATCAATCTGAAATTCTCACCAAACAGCAGGTTTTATTAAAAAAATGTGACAATCTAGAGCTTTTGTTTCCCTCAGTGTAGTAATGCAGAGTTTGATGCTTAACTGTATCGATTTTCAGACATGGTTTGATGTCTTTTATTCACAAACTTGTGCAAATGGTCTGGCATCGTAGCGTGTGATACTCACCACTTAACAATTCTTAGTGGTGAGTATCGATATACTATACCATTTTGAACATGCTACGATGCAAGACAATTTGCACAAGTCTGTGCATTGAGCTATTATATATCCCTAATTGTTATAATCCTAATTGTTGCAAGTGAAAGCAATCTCCTTTTCAAATCCTTGAGAAAACAGCTCAAGACGTTATTGAGATGGCAAAAAGTGTCATAAACTCAATATTCTTCCACTATCATTCATCAATCTGTTGTACTTGGGAAGAAAGCTGAGAAAGCAATTTCTTAAAATCCCCCATCTGCAGTTGCTTTTAAAAGAAATTTAACAAATTATGTTTTTATGAAAAACTTTTCGTTTTCTTTTTTTTTTCTTGTCTTTCAAAAGTAGTTGTGATTAAGCAAAAAAATAAAAAACAAAGTAACCAAAAATGGGAAGCAGCAGTATTTAGCAATAAATAAAAAAAGTAACTTAATAAATCTTAACACGTAAAGTGTTTCTTGCTTCAACTTCTTTTTTCAACAAGAAGAACAAAAAAAAATTAATAAAAAAGTTGCCAGCAACACTTGCAAAATGTCCTTAATAGCAAGTATGATATTAAGGGAATTCGGCAGCAGCAGAGGTTTTTTGCTCCACAACAAGCGGTTTAAAGTCGCATAAAACTTTTGTTTCTTTTATAAATAATCCTAGAATACTGCTCACTACAAAATTTTTGTACGTTGCGGTCGGTTAACGTGACAATAAAATGTTGTCTACTCTTTCCCTTGCAATCCTGCAAGCAAACCAGCCAACCATCGAAAAAGAAAGAAGTTTTTTTCCTTCACATGGTTTTTTTTTTGCCAAGTTGTTTTTCTTTATTATCTTTAGTGTTATTGTTGTTGTTGTTGCTGAGTTTTTCTTTTTTTAAGTATTGTTTATTACTGTCCTCCATTAGAGGCGTTTTCTTTTCTTCTTTTTCTATTTTCTTTTTTTCTTTTCAAGGAAAAGGACATTGACATGCTTCGGTGCATAAATATGTTGTATCATATGCCTTTTTTGAGGGAGTAGTAGGGGAGTTTGTATGAATGTATGGTTATTTAGTGGCAAAGTGTTATTGTCTTATTTTACTAGTTGATGAATAAAATATTTTGTGAAACATACTTCCATTTATATAAGAATGTTTGTTTGTTTGTTTGTCTTTTCTTTGCAAAAATTTCTGCACTCGAAATCTTTTTTAGGAGCAAAAATGTAGTTTGCAACAACTTAAGTGTCAAATAAATTAGTTTGAGAAAGCAAACAAGAACCTTTCAATAAAATAAACTTATGACTAAAATAAGATTTTTTGTTGATGGAAATATGGAATAAATAATATGTTTAAGCGATTAGACTGGAACCACACACGGCAAGTTTTGTTGAGCAGTCTTTTATAGCAATTAATGGCAAGAGAGGAAAATATGGTGGCTCCCTTCTTCATTACCTTTACCTTTATCTTTTTTTCTTTAATAGACTTAAAAGTTGCTCGACGCAAATTGCCATATGTGAACTCAGTCTAAAGCTCTGTACACATGGTTGCCATATCTTACAATATTGTCAGATGTGGCAATGTGCTGACAATTTAAAAAATGCCAGCAAAAGGAAGTTTGGCAGTTCACACGGTTGTGCCAAATTTGTCAGAAAAACTTACCAATTTATTTTCAGACGATATGCTGGCAATAGCATCAGTGAAAAAATTGTCTATTCACAAGGTTGTCATATGCAAAAATTGTCAGATTTGTTGTAGGGCATTGCCAGACTCGAAACATTTCACTTGTGTTAAATGTAAAAAGTGAAGATATCAGGATTATAAAGAAGCAGTTGGAACATAAATTTGTGTACACAAAATGGAATAGAAAAAAATGAGTGTGGGAGTGTGTGGCTTTTTGAAAGCATGATTTATGTATGTATGTGTGTAAATAAAATAGCCCTGTATATACTCATTTGTAGCCGATTAGTAGTCAGAGTATTTGTATGATTTTTGACTATCTTTAGTTAATTTGATTTGTTTTCTCTATTGTTAAATAAAAAGTTTCATCAAAAATTTCACACGTTGCTGAAGTTTTAGGCCTTATATGACATTCTTAAAGGAAATGCCTATTTTTCCTTTTGTTTATTTCAGGTATTTTCATAACTTTATTATGTTAATTAAGTAGAGTAATTTTAAGCTGAAGAGCAATTTAAAGTAAAAAAAAAATAATTTAACGTTTAAAAAAATATTCTAAGAATATATTTGTATCTGCCAATATTTCCCATAGCTGCGGGAGGGAAATCTGGAAGGTACAACCAACCAAACAACCAACTTCTTTAATTTGTTTAACAAAGTTTTTATTTTCTTGTAAATATTAAAAAGTTTTGATGAGTTTCTTCGAGATACACAATATGTATAATAGCAGTAATGAAATAGAAGACTGTTGCTTAAAGGAAACACTTGTAAGGCACAGGATACTCCCACTAAGCAGGGCATTGGCAATCGAGGGGTGTTATTGTTGTTTTAAATAGTTATTTAAGAATCATTAGATTTATCAGTTGAATATGTAATTCAAGTTGTTTGAAACTAAAATCAAAAGTTGTACTAACTATTCTGTACATTAATAAAAACAAAAATGTGGTTATTATAAAATTGTGGAGGAGACTTATTGGTATGATTATACAATAGTTTCGTGAATTTTTTAATTTTCCGCCTCTTAATTAAAAGAACAACACTGTTTCTGCTAAAAAAAACAGCTGTCATTTGACTCAAAGTTTTTAGTTTTTGTTTGACAGCTCTGGAAAGGGAAATTCGTGTGCTCATTATTTTTGTCCGCAAAAACCATCACTTAAAGCATGGTACTCGGTTGGAAGTTGTGAAAAATTTTCAGTGCCATTCGTTATTTCGCGTGAAAATTTTGACGTACTAAATGTAGCCCAACTCGCGGTTTTTGAAATAAATTTCTCGTTTTTATTGCTTGAAAGTATGCAACATTGTGAAAATTCCGTGCGAAAAAAGTACTGCTCATGTTGTTTCGCAGCTAAACTAAAATGATGCCAGATTAATTTTGCATGGAAAGACATGATTTTCCGTGTTTTTCACACCAAGAACAGAGTACTACTCTTGCGAATTTATTTCGCAAATATTTCATACCAAATACTTTTATATGTAGTTTGACAGCATTTCGCACGAAATTGTGAACAGAGTATCAGGCTTAAGCCAGGACTAAGATTGATAAAAACTATGGGGATTAATCAGCATCAATGCTGCAGTTTCATAGGGAAAACCTTTTTGAAAAAATCAAGAAGAAAACTTTTAGTTTTTATGAGGATATCTTATTGATTTTTTCAATAAAAAAAATAAAAAAAATTGCGTTTTTATTCTCTGTACTTATGTATTTTCATTTAAATTCTATACCATATACATATGTATGTATGTATGTAGTATGTTTTAGATGTTATTTATTTATACATACATACATACACATTATGTTATATTCTTAACTAACTTACTCACCAAGTATTGAACTAGCAAACTCCTACCTGATATACAAGCACTCTACCCAATATGCTAACAAGCAGCCTCAGTAACCATTGAAATTATTGTGCAAACATTCTTATAAAAAATTAAAAAGATCATGAAAAAAAGTGTCTCTCTATTTATTTATAGATATGAAATAACAAGACACCTCATAAAATCAAGAAGATTTCCTTATTACAAAAATCAATAAGATGCTTAACACATAATCATATAGGAACCTACTAAAATCAAGAAGAAAACCTTATTGAAAAAATCAATAAGAAATCCGTATAGTTTACAATTTATAAGAAAACCTAATAGAATCAAGAAGTTTTTCTCTATGGATTTTTTTTTGGTGCCAAAAATAACGGAAATTGAGTAAAAAAAAAAGTTGTGAATAATAAGATTTCTTCTTGATTTTATGTGGTTTTCTTCTTGATAAAATTAATAAGATTTACCACATAAAAACAATAAGGAATCTCTATGAAAAAATATTCACTTCTTTCTGCTGGGATACCCCTTAGCCTAAAAACGTTTCATAGAGAAAATCTTCTTGATTGTATGAGGCAGTTTTTTCTCTGTGTGCGAAAATTATTTTGTTTGAAGGTAAATGTACAAGTGGCCTTATGCGCACTTTGGAAAAAATTCACATTTTTTTATAAAGAGAAGCAACACTCAGGCAATGAATGAATGCCTACTTACTATTGCTAGCTGTTTCCTTCTTTAGGAAAGCAATAGTAATAGAGAAGATATTTCACCTAGATATAGGAAAGCTTCATTCTTTTACAACTCTGCTTTTTTGTACGTTTTTAATAATGAAGTACCGCAGCGCCTCTGGTGTCAATGAGGCGTATTAAATTTAAGATATTTTTAGCAGTAATTTTATTGATTATTTTACTTCGTCGATGATTAGGATTAGTACGAGTATCTGCTGAAGTCGGTATAGTTCAGTGACCAGTGACTTTGCCTTCATCACTTGCCCCTTCCCTACAACAACTGATACAAAGAACACTAATGCCTATCAGAAAAATGCGTGGTGTTGTTATTCAATGACTCTCTGAGACCGAACTCAATCCCAGGACCTTCGATTTTGTAATCAACGTGCTAACTACTTCAGCCAACGCCACCCTCACACACATTTGGAATGGAATATGTAAAAAACAGAGAGACAGACATTGGAAAAAATATTCTAATAATTCATATATGATTTTAGTATTTATAAGACAATACGTGAATTGGTTTACAGAAATTTTAACAGTTTATATAAATATTATTTATATATGAATGTGTAAGTATTTTACTACATTCACATTTATTGGTGGCTTAGCATGTCTGGCATCCACTTCGTTGCAGCGTTAAATAAAAATAAAATATTGACGAGAAAAAAAATAATAACATTAAAAATGGCATTTGATAAAATTTTGTATAAACAACTTCAACTTTTGTTGATCAATTCGTAATTCAGCTGTAGGAAAAACGGAGAAGGAAATACAAATATCTTTTTTTCTACCAGCTGAAGTAAAAGTTGATCAGCAGAAGTTGACGTGTGTGGAACGGGACTAAGTAGCGAAAGTTGTGAAGTCTGGAAAATTTTTGCTGCAAAACTCTCCGTAGGCTATTTTCCATAAATAGAACTGAAATAAATTTTTACGAATTTAACTAAACGAAAATCTCATAACTACTTAATTTAATATGTCTGTTCTTTAACTGGCAGCCAGCAATATGTTGTCTCCTATAATATTAAATAATTTTTTAACAAGAACTGTTGTCGTGTTTAGTTGTTTGCTTATCATCTCCAATTTTTTTTTTGTTTATACTTTTCCATATTTTTTTCAAATTGTACACCCTTGCCGTCATTTATTAACGAGAATAAAAACAAAAACCATGCTTGATAGCGAACTAAAACAACAACAAAGAAATATATCTACGGGCTTTTTATATGACAAGCCACCAACAACTACACAAACAAAACTAAAACCGACAAAAAGAAATATGGGAAAGAAAAACTTCAAAAGACTGAAACGTTAAAGAAAAAGCACCCTACAACTTTTTTTTTTTGTTTTAATAAAATTGGCGCCACATTTTAAATAATAAGCGCGACGCCTTTTTTTCATTTTAATTTTAAAGAGAGAAAAAAAAACACCAGAATTTTGTAAAGGAAAATTAGTTTCCGGCAAAATGGGAAACAACACCGATAGACGGTAGACAGTTTTAATGTTTGAAAAAACAAAACAAAAAAAAAGTTTCTCCTTTGAAAACCTTTTTGGTGCGGTACTGAGTTTTTGTGGTAAAAATTTTGCCAAGAGAGTTTAGTTTAAAAGTTAACTGAAGAGTAGCTGGGGTGTCTTAAGCGTTTAGTTCTACTTGACCTGAGATTCGATATAAATTAATGCTCACTAAAGCAAAGAAATCTCGAAACAAAATTGTTCGTTTTGTTTACGAATTTCAAAAAAAAAATCAAATGTTCGCTGAAGCGAACTTTTCTCGATAGTTTCTCGAACGTGTAACCATGGCCTAGTGGTTGTGTGCTAGTCTATTAGTACTTCTAGGTGCTCGAATTATACAGCGTAAGTTAAAGAATTAAAAAATAAATAAAATATGTTAAAAAATAAAATTCCTTTTTTTTTTAATATTTCTTTCTGTTTTCTTTTTCCGATATCGAAATTAGCTCGATATTGGCTTACTTTTGATATTGCTAGCAAACCTTTGAAATCGAATGTTTTTTCGATTAATTTTTGAGTATTATTCTCGAAGTTTTACACGATAAATGTTTGAGATAAATTAGAAATTAATATCATTAATGAAAGCCTTGGTCTAGTGGGGTATCCAACGTTTTTTTACTTTTTATAGTAGGCAGGCCAAGGTAAATCTATGTCAGGTAGTCTGAACACCTTAGGATACTATTTTCAAAGCTTGAAATTTGTATATCCCCCAGTTTATATTTTTCACAAGTATGAAATTTTCAAAGCGAATTGAGGCAAGTCTATCTTGTCTGAATATGCAAGATTATACACTGAAACAAACAGCAGAACAATCCCTTGTTAAAAAGAAAACATTATATGCTTAATTTTACTTATTTCTTCTCTCAGTTATGTTTTCATTATTATGTTCATTTATATTTTATTTTGTTTCTATTACAAATTATTGGTTATTAACAATTTGTTTATTGGAGCGCATTAAAATGGCCAAATTTGAACATTTTTCAATAAAGATAATATAAATTTTCGTCATTATCTCTCACCCCGCCATCAAAGTTATTTCTCATCACAGTTGCTGGTTTAGATTTGAATTTCTGATATTGATGATAATATTATATGTTTGTATGTGTGTGTGTGTGTGTGTGTGTGTGTGTGTGTGTGTGGCGTTTATTATTTTTGTTATTGAAATATTAACGCTTTAATGATTTTGTATACCAAACTTATCGATTTTTTATTAAAAGGATGTTTGGCTCCCCTCGTTTATTTCCGGCTTTTCCTTAAGCCGCACACAGACGCACCATCCCCATAATAATCTGTTTCGCACAGACTTCTTCTCTCGTATTCTTTGCCAATCGACAAATGTATTATTTTTATCAATAACAAATTTATTTGTCAATATTAAAGTAATAAACAAACGAATTTAAACTGTTTTAAGTATAATTTTGTAAAAGAAGTGGAAAAAATTTAACAGTGATTTGTTTTTTGCTTAAAGCTTAATGTTTTCTTTATCAATAATTTTAACCTTTTTTTTTTGCTTTGGCGTAAAATTCTCTGCTGAATTTTTGTACAAGATGTTACGAGACAGGTATTTTTCCCCTAGTGCGTGATATTTTTTTTTCTTATTTTTTGAGAGAGGATTGCCTTTAGCAAGAATTTTCGTGTTTGCTGTAACTTTTCAAGGATTTCTTTATATGAAGCTTAGCACAAAAATATCCTGATAGAAATGTTGATAAAGGAAAACTTGACGAAAAGTTAAACACATGCTCATGTTTTATAAATAGCTTCTGCAGCAGCAGCAGCAGCGAGGTTAATGCTAAGGCGGATTTGCTGGAGAGAAGTAAAAGAATATGTTGAGTATTTAGTTTAACCCTTTAAAAACTAATCATACTTAAAATGCAACTAGTGGAAAGAAAGAATAAAAAAAATATCTAAGGAAAATCTAAACGAACGCAGTCTAGTCGGCCGAATTCGAGTTAATTTGTTTTCCACGAATTCAAAAATTATCGATCACATGTACATACAAATGAACCTCGATTATCCGGGTAGCACGATACCAGGCAATCAAAATAAACGCTTAATAGGGGTTATATAAAAGCCCAAAAGAGTTTATATTAAAGCATGAAATCTTATTTTTCACACGAATGATAGAGGTATAAGAAAAAACGGAAGCACGGATAATGGAGGTCAAGTAACTAAGCTAAACAGCATGCAGGTTAATAGATAGATGATCAGAGGTTCAACTGTTCGTTCTGATAAACGATGTTTCTTACGTTTTTATAATTTTGCATAATGTCAGCAATAAACAAAAACATACCAAAAGTCTACAAAAAAGTATGCAATACAGAGTTTATTTCAATGAAAACATTGCATTGCTTGAATAAATAACTTTTGTTTCAGTGTAGAGAAGGGACATTGCAGTTGGCAATGACAACCACCATTACGGAATTCACAATGAGTGTTTTGAAATTTTAATGTGGCAACATTGTGTCATCTTATCATCTTATCATCTCATCATTGTGAGCAGGCAACGATAAAAAACTCAGTATATTGAAGTATTAAAATAACAATTTTTTTTTTATATTTATTAATTTTAAACGACTTCAAAAAAGGAAAAGTTTATCGACTCGTCTGTATTATTATTTTTTTGACATTGTTTCTTCATAACTCGGTACGTTTTGGACTGATTGTAAAAATTCTTTTTTTGTGTGAGTCTGTATCTTTTCCAATTAATGCCATTGTAAAAAATGTGGGCAGGGACACACTCACAATTTTTTTTATATTTGATTGCTGCGAAACCTAGTAAACTACTGTCGTTCTTGAAATTATACAATCACCCTTATCGGGAATAAAAGTTCACCTGAAATGTGTTCCCTTTTCCCTAAAATTGTGATCGCCAATGTTTGCCTTATTGTTGTGTCAGTATACTATTTTCTAATTTAATACCCATTTATGTTCACGGGAAATATTTCCCGATAAGGGTGAATTTTATAGATGAAAAAATGGGCGGGGCTGCGCCCATTAAATTTATTATTAAATTTCACATGGTTCTGATTAACAGATTTTTAAAGAAACTTACCACACAATTTGAGCTCTAAAATATACAAAATGTTGCATTTAAAAAAATGGGCGAAGTAACGCCCATTAAAATTTAATATTTTATTTCAAGTGGTTTTTCTTTACCGATTTTTACAAAACTTAACACACACCTTGGGCTATGAAAAACACACAATCTTGCATATAAAATTTAATTTAATTTTATATTTCACATACTTCTTCTTAACCAATAGATTAAAAAAATTTTTTTTAAAGATTTTACTCTCAGTTTGATCCCATAAATTTTCTTCGAAAATGTTGTATCACATCGATTTTTTTCGCAGAATCATTTTATTCTATATTTTTTTTTTGACTTGAACAGCCTAAGGTTCGTTCGTATCGCTTTGTAAACCAAAATTACATGGCATAATTATTAATGAACAAATAACACCAAAGTTAGCTGTAAATATTCTGACTAACAAGAAATAGTTGAACGGAACAACTAGGTGTTTTCGAAAGCTACTAAACCTTCATCATCAGCGTTCTTTTGTGGTTGGTCCACTATGTGTTAGTCAGAATATTTACAACTAACTTTGGTGTTATTTGTTCATTAATAACTATCACATTTAATTTTGGCTTACAAAGCGATACGAACGAACATTAGCCTGTTCAAGTCATAAATACAGAAATAAATGAAGTTCGAACAATAATAATTAAAATTAACTAGAATAATTTTATATTTTTTCATCAACTACAGCTGCGCGGACAGTTTTAACCTGTTTAGTTTAACATTATCATATTGTCATATTGACAATGAAATTTGACTTTCCAGACTTTTTAATTTAAACAAAAAACAACAACAAAATAAATTTGCCAACCCAAATTAAGGAATTAAAATGTAAACGTTGCAATATTAAGACATATTTTGAAACGCTTTTGTGAACTCCCTAAACATATGCTCGTATGTTTGATTAAGAATAGCTTTTGTTTATTTTTTTTGTTTGATACACGATGGAATTCTCATTTAGTTGAGTTATAAATTAATATAAATATTTAAGTTGTCCTGTCAATCAATTAACGCCCTTATCACATTTTAAGCAAAGTTTGGCTTCCCAATTGAATTTGCAACTATTTAAAAATGTATGCCCCTTGGCAGATACATCCACCGGCTGAGTATGGGTTAATAGAAAACTTTTCTATTCAGAATATTTTTACAACTACTCTTGAGTGTTGCTTTAAAAAGCTTCTAATATTATTTTTTCTTTCTACAAAACTTTGTGAGTGTTTTTATTATATTTTTGGGAACATCATTTTTTTTTTTTTGTTAAAGGAAATTTTAAAGTCAAAGCAAAATGTTGTGTCAAGTTCTGCTTACTTAGATAAACATACATAAGTAATGGATAAATATTATAAATAATAATGCATTACTTTAACACAGTTTTCTATTAATAACAACAATTGCTGGTTCACAGTGCAAAGCTTTTCGTATTAATAATGCAATTAATATGCACTTGAATGTGCTTTAAACATCCTTCCTTTTTTTGCTTTTTTTTTGATGTGTCAGTGTGTGAAAAGTTATAAATAACTGTTAATGTGCACACACACACACACACACGTATTCACTTGTAAACCCCGTTAGGGTAAAAGTTTATTTGTATGAGAGCAAAGGACAACAATGTGCTGTAATCCAAATCGTTGTTGTTTATTACATAAAACAGTATTTATTTACGAACTTAATGTGTGAGGAGGGGAGAGGAGAGGAGACCGTGTACAGGAAATAAAATTTACCAATTGTTTACTCCTAGTGGAATTAAGAAAAAATAGCAAAGCTTAAAAAAATAATATTTATAATTTGTTTTTAAGACTTAGATAAGCGGGAAGAGAGCTACAGCCCGTTCAACAATATCGCCAGAAAATCTAATCGATCGAACGCCAATCACTCGATATCAAGTCAATTTGTGTTCAACTACACCGTTACTGTTCGTTCGCATGCATGTACATGCAAATACATTTTAAAAATTCACAAATTTATTACCTTATGGCTTTTGTGAACATATTCCGCCCGCTTCCTTTTATTGTTTTTGCGACGTGGTCAATTCCTCTACATACTTTATGCGTTATTAATTCCTCTTCATATTTCAGAAATACTTATTCCTTTTGGTATTTGTTTCTTTGTGGGTGTGTGTGCTTTTGAAAAAGCTTAACTACTAATCAGTTCCTTTTTTTACATCTGAATGGGCTCAAACGTTTGTTTTTTTCCAATATTTTCATTGAAATGATAATAATTGGATTAATTTTTCAATGCACGTACATATGTACATATTTAATGTTGCAAAGCTGCTGCATCTCTTGTTTTATAATTTTTTTTTCATGCTGATTAAAGAGCAAAAAAAAATGTCGAATTATAAAACTTGACTACATCAATTGTTAAACATATTAATTAAAGAATTCAAAAATTATTTTGGATCAAAGCTAAGGTTTACCCATGAAAAGACTATAAATGTGATTTTTGGCAAAACAATTATAAACAGGACATTATTTGCCTGAATGATGAAGTTTGATTATGGGTAGTACTTTTTTTTTTCAAAATATGTCTCTCAGTGCTGTTGAAGACTGGTAGTGAGGACTATTAGTCGTGGAGTTTTAATTTTTTTTTGGTTTCTTTATAATATAACAAAAGCCGTGGTCTTGATAAATAGTTTAAAGACCAACAGTGATTATTAATGACACAGATTTTTTTCTATAAACACTTTTAATTTAAAAAAATCAAAATAATCAATAAAAAATTTAATTGTATCAAATAAACTTTTCAATTAATAAAATTTTTACAGACAAACTAAGGGCCTGTAACACGATGTCGACAAAGTTCGAATTGTTGCGCAGTTACATTGAAAACAACAACAAAATTTTCAAATTTATTTTTGTTTTGAATGCAAGTGTGCAAGTGGAGTGCTGTCGACATCGGGGGACTGGCCCTTCATTGGCTTAATTAAATTTGTTATTGATGTTTTAATCAATTAAATTTCTAAACAAAAGATTAATTGGCTAAATTAAAGTTTTAATTAAAATTTTAATCAATTGAGTTATTCATAAAAATATATTTTTGATTTTTAAAAAATTCACAAAACTAAACTTTTACCGCAAATTTTTTAATGTTTTATATAAATATTTTTTATGCCTAAATTCTTACAGCCTTATTAACAAAACTTATAAAGGCTTTATAAAAGGTTTTTACAACAAATTTTCATAAAAAATTTTCCTTAAAATACCTTCATAAAGCCTTAACAATTTTTATAAATAAGGCTGTTTCATTTTCACTTAATTCAATATTAAATATATTTAAATTCTCTTATTTAATGGTGTGTCCTGCTTTCACACACAAAATGTCCTTGATATGGCCAATTATATAAAACTGTTGAATAAACTAAGCAACAAGGAATTTAAATGTTCAGCTTAACAACAGCACACCCAAATAAAATTAAGTTTTTAATAATTCATAAGCAAAAATATATTTTAATGTTGTTTTATAAGCAAATTTACTAATTAAACAAACACACACACACACACACACAGACACACACACGCACACACAAGTGCAAATAAAAGCCAACACTAACATACGAGTAATATAATAAATTTTGTTTAAAAGGTCCATTTGATACTCTTTTTTATCGTCGCCTTGGTAACTGCAGGAATATAATTTTTAATTAAAAAAACAAAACCTGCTTGAATTGGACTCATAAAAAATGCATGTGATTTTCATACCCCAACAAAAATAAATTAAGTTGTATTTTATATCCTCCTCTGGGCGACTTTCATTCAAACTTTTATTTATAGAAACTTTTGCTTTCACATGCTCTGGCCTTTTCTGTTAAAACCCGGATGTTTTACCTTACTGGACCGAAGTGCTTTCACAGACTTTCATATGCACACACACACACACACACACACGCAGCCATAGAGAAACCCACCCACACAAACGTAGAAAGAAACATTATAAAGTGTGTACACCAGCATAAAGTTGTTAAAATATTACATTTTGCATTATTAATGAAATGAACACAAGAACACAAAAAAAAACATTATTTTCAGGAAACATCATTTAACATACTCACACTTACACACACCTACTCGTAAATATAAATGTGTAACTTCACTTTAATTTTTGGGTTTTTAAGGACTAAATCCTTGAAATTTTGAGAATATTGTTTTGTTTAAATTTTAAATGTTATAGCAAAAGTAAAACACTTTCAACAAGCTTAGAAAAGTTTACTGCAGACTTTTCTTATAGAAAAGTTTAGTGTGTGAATACTGGTCTTGGATTATTGTGAACTTTAAACTTTTATACAATCCGCATCAGTCGACCAAATTAAAGTCGATGGAGTTAGTAAAAGAAGCCATTCACTTTTTTATGTAATACGTAAAAAATCCTGCTAAAGCTTTTTTATAATTTAATTTAAAAAAATGCTAATTACAAATTCATATTCTCCTAGAGTCGTTTATGTTGGTAGTACGTATTATAAATTTATGGCCATTCAAGGATTATTAATAATTCCGTATCATATATTGAATATTTGGTACGTCTTTTATTAAGGAAGCCGTTTAGGGATTAAAATCAATCGCTTTTTTTCTTGAACAATTAAAATTGAAACAAGAAAAAAAGTTGTATTAATTTCAAGGAGGGTGGGCCATGTTTCCTTCCACTTTAATTGACAAGAATGTAGCGAAAATGTGTAAAAGCTTTTGGGTGAGTGTGAGTGTCTGGATTTATGAATTGAATGAGTTCTTGAGTAAATTATTTGTTGCGACAAGGGTTGATTTGCAAAGACTTTATTGCAGTTTGCAAGTTAAACCCAAGTGAAACTCAATATACAAATTATATTGAATTTAACTGTTTTAGTTGCTCACGTACTTGTAAGACACGTACTTGAGGGGTGGGATTCTTATTCTGCCAGCAGAAGGGAAGGAAATGCTTTCGTTTGGCAAATAATTTATGAAATGGTGTAGTAATTGTATATAAATTGAAATATTATCAATATTTGTTTATGCATTGAAGTGAAAAACGCCCTAAGAAAGTTGTACATATGTATGTACGCATTGAGACATGTAAGACTCTTTGGACTCGTACTATTTGTTGAGTTCCTTTTAATTATTTGTAAATATTCATATAAACACAAACGTAGTTAAATTACAATCAATACTTCTGGAGACTTTTGCCTAAAACGATTTTATGAAGAATTTGCCATTGACGGGATTGACTAGATAGTTAATAATTAATAATTAATAATTTTTATTTAATTAATGATTATGGAGTTTTAGCTAAAAGTAAAACTAATTAAGACGACTTTTACATACGTAAAGTTTACTTGGCAAGGCCTTGACTTTGTAGCAGATAAGGGTAAAAAGAGTGGAAGCTCTGTTTCTCTTCTCTCCAACAAATTCAAAATTTTGCAAAAGAAGACTTTGCAAAGTAAACTTTGTGTGTGTAAAATCTGTCTAATTTAAAACCATAAGCAAGTTGAAATATAGGAAATGGTCTTGAAGCATTATTTAATTCTTAAGCAATTTAAAGCCAATTTTTTTTATAATCAAGCGTAATTTTTTGTCAATTGAACGGGCGCACAGTGCAGTCAAAGGTCTTTATATGCGGTTCAACTCATATACATATATCTCCAAACTTGCAACAGTGAGGGTCACTAAATTTTATATGTGTAGCTCTTAGAACAAACTGCATATTCCAACAAAGTTTTGGTGATATAGTAGGGTAGAGACGGGTACCCTCACATACAAAGTATTTAATATTTTTACTATATCTTGGCAAGTACAAGTGTGCTTCACTCTAAATTTGATGTGGATAACTCTTAAAACAAACTACATATTTCATTAAAATCTTGCGGGTATAGGAGGAGGGAGGGAGGGAGGGAAGGGGGATGGTACCCACCATTCCATAAGTAATTATTAAATAATTTATAAACATGATTTCTTATGCAAGAATTGTTGAAGCAAAAACAAAATGCATAAAAACTTAGCCAACAAAACAAGCAAAAATTCATTATTACTTTTACTTACACACGCTCCTGATGAATTGCCTGTCATTGAATGACTTCGGATACAAATTATAGAAAAATAACGAGATAAAGTCACACACGTAATTTTTTAAAATCATTATTATGTATAAATACAACCACAATCACGCGTGACTAGCAAGTGACTCACGCATAAAAAAATATAACATTTGTATATTTCTAATGAAAGCACATAAAACAATGACAACAGGGTGACCGATGACATTTTTCAAAAAGTGGCACCAAATGGGGGATTTATATAGAAAAAAGGGGAAAAATTAAAAAAAAAACGAGAAAACTACACTAAACTTTTTATTTTTGACTGTATTTTTATATAATTCAATCTACAAAAGGGGGACAAAAAGTGACAAGGCAGTCGAAAAAGTGGCAATTTGCCACTTTAGTCGGTCAAACGGTCACGCTGAATGACAAACATAAAACAGCAATAAAACTGTTAGCAGAAGTCGCGAAACGCTTTTTATTGGTATACTCAACGCGTGAAGCTATTTTGCTAATTTGTATATAACTTCTGAGAAGCAACGATACGCAGCATAATTATTTTTTAAATAACGCTTTAAAATTATATTAAAATCTTGGCCTAATTGAGCCAAATTAATAACTTTATGTCCTTTTAAACTGAGAAAATCCATTTTTTTTGCACTTCCAATATAAACATTAAAAACAAAAGCACTTTCACAAATAATTTTGTTAGCAAATTGAAGCAAAACATTAGAATAATTACCTGGACTTGATGTATGCTTGGTTAGAGTTGTTAGCAGGGAAACCGCAAATATGCAATGGCATGTTTATTCTCGTGTGGTGTATTAATGCACGTTTGAGAACTTTTTATGAATTTTGGCATCGATTTGTTAGTACATATTTTTGCATATTTCTGCATGTTTTACCCTTTAAAGCATATTTTTGCATATTTTAGTCTTTAAAGCATATTTTTGCATATTTTAGTCCTTAACGCATGTTTTTAACATTTTGACGAGTTTAAGAGAATATTTGATGCTTTTTAGGGCATATTTATGATACTTTATAGAATTTTTCTTTTAATATGCTTGCACGCCATATGTTGGTAAGAACTTTTATTTTTCTTTTTCAAGAAATTTTTATACCATTATGAAGTTAGATTAAAAAAAATAAATAATTTCTGCGGCTCCTGAAAAGTTATGCGTCATCGGCGGCTTGTATAGACTTCAGGCGAATAAATTTGTTTAATGAATTTCTCATAAAACAAAATACTGAAAACTGGCGTCCTGATCAGTTTATTCAGTTTTTAAAATTCATTAAAAACATATTTTTATTACCAATACAATGAATTTATATTATTTTTAAGAGCATATTTTTGAGTTTTTAGTGCATATTGAATGGGAATAAAACACTTTCTTTAGAGCATGCTTCTGGTTTCCCTGGTTATTACTTTTTCAAAATTACTTGAATAAAAGAGGACTTTTTTTTCATCTCACAATGTTCAATTTTAACGCGTCACTACAAAAGTATCGTTAACTTCTTGACATTTATTTTTTACCTAGTGATGTAGAATTTTATGCACTTTCAGAAAATATTTTCAGTTTTCACGGTACTTGAACTTTTTTTTAATTAATTCGTGAATTGAACGCCTTTGAACGCTATGTGGGGCGGTGCTTCTTAAACTTTTGGATGGGAATTAGCTGACATTTTCCCTATATTTATATATCAAGGGTTTACCAGTCACTCTGGTATTCATTATCTCGATTCTCTATCTCGATTATCTAATCAATGTGTAAGCTCTAGTAGAAATTTCTTTCTAACAAAGTGTACTTTGGCATCTGCTGTAAAGAATTTTAGCAGTTTCAATTCTCCTCAGGTAGCCTTAGAACGACTGACAGTTTTTTTATATGACAATTTTGGAAACTTCGTGACTGATAGCAGCAGTTAATAGAAAACTATAAGCCCAGAAATAAACAATAAATTTTAATTCACATTACACTTCTTAAGCAATAAAATACAATTTCTCTTAAATAGTTTTAAGATAAAAAAAAGAGTTCTCATTTAATTTGAAAGCATAGTGTGCTTTTGTGGTGCTAAATTTTTCTTTATGCTACTAATTCCTTAAATCCTTTAGTTCTAGTTCGTCTTATTTTTTATTTTTTTTTTAATTTTTTTGAAATGCTTTTACTCGTATTGCTCTATTAAGTACGTTTGGTTGCGCTTTGCCCATTTGAATATTTGAAATTCCAATGCAAGTCCATATTCAGTCTTTGGCTGTAGCTTTAGCTGCTTGCCAACAAAATATTTCCTCCATTAAATCCAATGTTTATTTTTCAAAAGAAAGACACACACACTGACACTAAAACACACTGTCAATGTATTTGTTTCAGTTTGCCTTTATGCAAAAGGAACAAAAAAAAAAAAACGCTAAATAAAGTAAGTTTAAAGGCAAAACAAAAAAAAAAAACTGAATACCAAAACAATTCATAAAGATAAAAAGAAAATTTATGTGAAACCACAATAAAAATTAGGTTAACGATTTTAATGTTTTTCTTTTTTCCTATTTTTCCCCCATTCTTTTATTTTCTTTTGCACTTTGATTTTGTTTTGTTTCGTTTGTAATAAAATATCAAGACAAAAACAAAGAAATAGAAATCAAAGAAGCAAAAAAGAATTTTTTTTCTTCTGTGAAGCCATTTAACATCATTCACAAAGACAAATCACTCCACTTTCAGAGCTACTTTAGCCGCAGACATAAAAATATATATATAGAGAGAGATAAAAACCTTAAAAATGTAGCGGAAAAAGGAAGAAATACGAGGGAGGCAGAGACAAAAAAAACTGGACATAATAATTTAAGAAAAAAAATCAAGAAATCTATAGGACTGCATATCAATCTTGAAAAGACTTCCACTGTTCTTTTCACCAGCAACTGCATTTAGTAAACTTTATCACTTTAATTGTATTGCTAAAATACAAAGAAAGTATAAAGAAAAACTTATAGTTTTTGCAATTCAGTAACATATTTTAACAATAATCGCTGTAAATTTGAATGTAGAATTGATATTTCAAAATACATTTCTATCCAACAATTTATATATTCAAGAGAAAAATAAATTATTGCTTTGGATTCATATTTTTCACATACATTATCGAACGAAAATTCTCTTTTCGTTTTGCATAAACGGGCAAATATTTTGAAGCATACTTGTAGGAGCAACAAAAAAAGTAGTTTTCTTTATCAAAATCGCACGCGATTTTTAAGGAACGTTGAAGTTGGCTTTTGCTGCAACAGTTGCAAGTTTCTTCATAAGACTGCTGTCTAAAACCTACAAGTATTTCAACATATCCCAGCAAACATTTTTCAAGATTTTGTAATGTGTAGTGCTCTTTTAATGGCTTACAAAGTAATGAGTGGTACTTATTTATATCAGTACGTGAAAGTACTTATTGTAGTACTTTCCAGTTAATAATGAAGTATATATAGAGAAAAATTTATTACAAAATTTAAGTATTTTTGCATATTATTTAATATACATCTTCATATATTTTCTTTGCAAAATTATGATTTTTAAAAAATTCTATTTATTTTTATTAGCAAAAAATTATTTTTGAACAATTTTAGGCAAAAAGTAATCCACAAAATAACCCATTAAATTTTGAATACTTTTAGGCAATCTTTAATCTATTAACTTTTGGATATTTGTGGACAAAAAGTATAGGGTACCGCATACTTTTTGAACTTCTCAAACAAAAATAATAAGTTATTCAGTCAAATTGTAAGTACTTACGACTGAAGAGTACATACACTTTTTTGCGTTCTACTAGTAGGCAAAGTTTTTTGCTGGGATACTACGCTTAGCACAATAATAATAATATATACTTTATTTAAATAATTCAATACCTGAACCACCCTCGTTAAGTTAAAATTATACCAGCATACAGCGACTGGGTAATTTACAAAATAATCAGAGGAGAAAACAAAAACTCTACAAGACAAATGCTACAAAAAAACAGGGAAAGTAGAGATAATTAATCTACACACAAACTGCTTTTATACATAAAACGTACAAACAAGCTTTAGCTAGAAATATTTTTTTTAAATTAGTTTCTTATGACAATTTTCTAATAAGTAAATAGGAAAAAAATGGCAGTGAAAAATTATTTTAAGTGTTGGCAGTTAAACAGTTTTCAGTACAAATACCAGAGAGATCTCAATCTTTCGTCCGTCCACTGGCAAACAGAGAAGCAAGCCGACCAAAAAATTTCGGCGGCGGCTGAAAGACAAATATTTTCGGTGGCGGCGGCTGAACGGCTTAACGCCGATTAGTTTAAGCATTTAAACAATTCTTTTAACCCAGTCCGTTTCTGGAAAAGTAGTAGAGTTATTGAATCACCACGTTGTAGAATTATTTATTTTCTAATAATTTGAATATTGCAGCAATTGATGTCATATTCTAGACTATATATAATTTCATTTAGGCTTTCCGTTTGAATTAAAAATTAATTACTTTATTGCAACACTGCTACGGATGAACGAAACAAAAGGTTTGATCAAATAGTTATCAAAAAGTCGCCAATATGCTGCGACAAAAAATCTATGTAAACGTGCATGGATTTAAAGATGCAATAAGAGGTGCCATAGCCATAGCCATAGAAAACAGCCGTACGAACCAAACTAATGGGCAACACTGTATTTGATTATAGGTGACTCGCCATAATGCCGTTAAATAAACATTCTCTTTCTATGTGGAAGCAAAAAAACTTTCTTTCAGGGACGCTTGCTATCATATTCAATATATAAATAAAAACTATACGCAACTTGAGTAGACACAATATTAAAAATAATTCAAAAAGTACGTATAATAAAAATTAAAAAGAAGACAAAATATCGGCAGAGTATTAAGCCGCCGATAAGCCGAGTGGTTCGGCGGCGGCTCGGCTTGTTGGAAAAAATCGGCTGAGCGGCTAGCCGCCAGCCGCGCCGTTACGGCTTGCTACTCTGCTGGCAAATGGTTAATGTTAAGAAATACAAAACTTGTTTATTTATATATTTTTTTTTTTATTAACAAAGAAGGAATATTTTTCAGCACAAATTTCTGAAAAGGATATTTTTTTTAATGTTTTATTTTTTAAGTTTGTCTTGTCATTACGCTCAAATGGCTGCTTTTAAGGCGAGAGTGGATATTTTGACAGCATTTGGAGCAGTGAAAAGATGAAAAAAAAATCATTTTGTACTTTTATTTTCAGTTTGTGATTTTCCTTCTTTCAATATTTATATTTATATTTAAAACGCTTCGTTTTTTATTTTTATTTTTTTTTTTGCTTGCTTGTGACATGTATTGTATCTTTATTTATGATGATGGCAGAAAAAGAAACAGATTAAGTGCATGTAAGAAAAACCAAGCACTTCAGTGTCTTTTTTCGGGCTAAATGAGAAATTGCAAATTAAGTATAATTTGTTTTAATTATAAAAAAAAATTATTATCAAAAAAGGCAATATTAAAGACAGCCAAATTCGAAAGAAGCCTTCGCTATATGTGACCAGTCCCTTAGTTAATAATTAATTTAAATGATTTTAGGCTTTTCTTCAATAAATTGTCTTAAAAGAAGAACTATTTTTTTCTTAATAAACCGACTTTCTTGGCGTTTTCAAAACAAAATATCCCTCACGAAAATAACGAGTTGCACACAGCACCGTCAAAGCGAAGGTTTTTACATTTGAGCATTATTATTTTTTAATAAATAAATGCTTAAGTTGTGTGTTTAAATATAAAATGAACCATGTTGCAATAAAGTGCTTAATTATTAGGTTTCCATACTTCGAAGGTGAAAAGGAACCCTATTGTTTTCATCGTAGCGTCCGCCTGTTCGTCTGTCTGTCACAGGTTGTTTTCTCGAGAACTCTAAGAGCTACGATCCTGCAATAACAGGACAGTTAAAAATTAAAGGGTGTCATATAAAGGGAGCAACAAAAAATTGCGAAATCCTAATGTAGTATACAGGCAATTATGTACATTAGAGCGACTCAAGTTGAATGGAGGCGAAATTCGTGCAAGGTGTACCCCCCCCCCCCAATATTAACATTGGTATTTTTTATGACGACATTTAAAATATTTCGGCTCCAGCTTTGACCTCTCGTGAGCTGGACCATTTTGAAAAAGGGTCTATTTTTGCATGTTTTGTCAATTTGAGAATCTGTTTCCTTACCAACATATACAATATGCGTATCATACGAAAGGTTTTTTTAAGGTATATACAATTTGTCAAAGGACGACCATCCATGTCCTTTTTTTAAGGATATTCTGCAAAAAAAAAACAGGTTTTGAATTTTTTGATCGGGGCTGTTAGTAATAAAAATGCCAAATTAACATATTTTAATCTTTAGTCGATTTAATTAAATACGGGTCTCAGCTTTTTTTGAAATTCGCGCTAGCTCGCGTTTTGACAAAAATGCAATGGGGTGGTGCTATGTTAACACTTATTTTACTTTAATTTTATTAAAATAAAATCAAAATTATAGTTAATTTTAATTATTATACGAACTCCATTTGTTTCTATATTTGAAAATTGAATTATAAAATTTTTTATAAACATACGCTCGTATTGTGTTTTCATTTGGAATAAAAGTAAAACCATTATGTTTTACAATTCCAAAATACAGATAATTAGAGCAACTTAATTTTTTAGAGGATTTTTAATATGTGATAAATTCGCAGGTAGTTTTTTTTTAGAACAGTTTTGTAAATATAAACAATAAAAAAACTAAAATAAATCGCCCAAAAATCACGAAAAAAATCGCCAAAAACCGAAAAAATTTTAAAATAGCAAAAAAAACAAAAATAAGCCCCGAAACTAAAAATTAATCGCTGTAACTGAAAATATCGTCAAGGTCAAAAAAAGTAGCCGAAACGAGAAAAACTTCTTAACTAAAAAAGCGTAAAAGCTAAACAAAAATCGCTAAACTAAAAAAATCACCAAAACCCTAAAAAAATCGGCAAAACGAAAAAAGCGCTTAAACTGAAAAAAAGCCAAAACAGAAAAGTGTTTTTTTAATGTCCACATCGGTTAAGATAAATCGATTTTATAGGTTTAAGTTCTTATAGCAGTAGTGTCCGTACGGAACCCTTCATGTGCAAGTCAAAGTCATACTTAAATGCTTTTTTATTAATCGATCCTCCAAAAACAAAATTTTCTCTTCAAGCAGCCTGTATGAGAAACTGAACATTCGAAAAGTACAATGCTAAAGGCTAGGATTCACTATCCCACGATTTTTAAGACAATAGAGTCCTAGTATAATGGAGTCTATGAAAATTTTCAAAAGACAATAAAAATTCATCAGATCATTGTTGTATTTTTTAGTAAGTCGTACGATTGTATATGATAGAATAGAATAGAATAGAATAGAATAGAATAGAATAGGGGAAGATCTGATCCAAAGATCGGCACTGCGACACCTGATGGATCTTGTGTAGCATAGATCTATGAATTAGATTAATTCAATCTCTGTATGACCCTCCGTATGAAGGTCAGTACAGATATTGGAGAAGCCCGCCTAATATCATCTGAGCACAGAAACTCAGAATGAAAAACACGCCTTCTACTGTCACACAATACGATGCACTCACAAAGAATGTGTGTCGTTGTCTCGTCATCTTCCAAACACAAGCGACACAATGGTGAACGAACTTGGTTACTTTTCCACAGACGATAGTTCAGTCCAAAGTGACCAGACAGAAAACCAGTAACAAACCGTAAATTATTCCTGTTGCAAGTTCAGGATGCCATTATATGTAAATGGCTGCATCAAAGCTTTGGCCTGTCTTAAACCAGAAGAAGACAGCCACATCTCCTTAGCGGTCAAAGAAGATGTCACTTTGATCAGAGACCTCACAGTCGGCCGACTTACGCCACAAAAAGGCTCTGGGCCCATAAAAGAAGCAGCAGAGGCCCTCTTGGCCAGTTCATGCGCTTCCTCATTCCCTGGATGACCGCTGTGCCCAGGTATCCAATAAATGGAAACCTTGTTCCATATGGATAGGTTTTGTAATGAGTCAAAGCTCTCTAAAACTAGCCTGGAACGGAATTCCCATGAAATGGAGAGACTTAAGAGCTGCCTGACTATCGGAAAAGATAGCTAGCTATATGCGCACCTCTAATGCCCGTATTTAAATTAATGTCAACACATTTGGTGATTGCCTGTATTTCTGCCTGAAATACAGTAGGCCATTTGCCCAAGGGTAAAGAGGTTTTTACGTTGGGCCCAAAAACTCCAGCACCAACTCCATCCTCCGTTTTGGATCCATCCGTATAACCAACATAAACTTCTGGAATACACAACGGGACCGTTTTCGTCCCATACTGCCCTGGGTGGAATTGTGACATTAAACCCCCTGTCGAACCTCAGTTCACAATTGTATAGATAGCTTTTATAAAATTTTATATGGGAAATATGAAAATTACAACAACAATAAATGTATGTATATATAAAATCTGTCAACGTTTAACTATCCGTTTTACAATATAAAGACCTTAAACATTAATACATCAATAAAATGATACAATTTAGTTAAAATTGACTTAAATATTTTATATAAAAAAAAAAAAATACGTAAGACATTAATTTGACTTCTGACTGACTGACTGACTTCCTTATGTTTGTCAGTGTAAATGTAATTTTGTTTGCAACAAAAATATTTATACAAAATGTAAATTTTAAATTATTAACTTTAGCTATAGATGTAGGTGTGTGTGTGTGTGTGTGTGTGTATAGTAATGATGAAAATATTATACAAACACTCACTTATACCAACAACTACTTGTTATAAATGTAAATAAAACAATCACAACACACAAACGAACAGCAGAAAGTAAAATCAATAAAAATATTATGTATGAAAAATAAATAAATAAATAAATAATAAATTGTGTAATGGAAATTTATGAGGAAAAATATATAAATAAAAAAAAAACCAATTGCATACATACACATGTATGTATGTATGTATGTATGTGTTTGTATAAATATACAATTAATTCCAAAAGTACACACACACACCCACATAAACGAAGAAAAACTATTTTGCACAAATGTTGGTTGTTATACAGTGTTTTTTGTTATTTGTCTTTTTATTTTGAAATGTTCATTAAACAGCAAAAGTATAAGTTCGACTGTTTCAATATCTGCTAAAAGATACATTTACAGTCAAAACCCGATAATTCGTACCCCGCTAAATCGTAATTCCCGATAATTCGTAATAAACAGTCGGTCCCTTGAAAAAATCTCGTTAATTCGTAAAATTTCCATATACATTTTGGTCCCCTCGATAATTCGTAATTTTTTTCAAATAAAATCTCCTTTACCTCTTATAAATCGTAATTTTTTGCTAACTACCACTTATAATTCGTAATAAAAACAACAAAAACATGGAAAGAATGATTTTTTGTTTAATGCTATTTTTTGGGTTGGTTTTTGCTTTTGCTTGTGTGTGTGTTTATTTTTTTAAGATCAGTTTTTTACGCATAAAACTCTGTATGTGTTACAAAAACAACAAATTTAGTAAATAAATTGAAAAACCCCGTTAATTCGTATTTATTTTATTTTAACCCCGTTAAATCGAACCCCCGCTAAATCGAAAACCCCTATAATTCGTAAGAAATTATAGGGGTTCCTTGCGATTACGAATTATCGGGATTTGACTGTATATGTATGTCTGTTTGTGTGGGTGCGTGTGTGTTTTATTTTTACTTCAATATTTATGAAGGTTTAATATAAATAATTAATATTCTGCATATCGAATTATTTGTGATATTAACTTTCAACATACTCCAGAGCATTGATGAAACATTTTAAATGTTCCGAAACAAATCGAATAAAGTAAACAGAGCAGAAAATTTTACTGTTGAATAGCAATAAAAAATGCAGTTTTTTTTTTTAATTTAAAAAAGAATTGTTCCGGCTCAAAACTATAAAACATTTTTGTTTAAAAATCAGCTTTTTTGTAATAAAAATGTCTCCTTTTTAATTCCTGTTATTGCGTATACGTATTACTCATACTTTAAAGCAATGAATACGTATAAATAAGGACTGTCTCCTCCTTAATCCCATTTAAGTAGCCAAAAGCTACTTAAATGTCTAAACTCGCTAAAGGTGGCGTATACTTAATGTAAATATTTTTTTTAACTGATAAAAAGTTTCTTACTTACATACATAGATACGTGTGCGTGTTTATTAAGATGCGATTAATTTCCTTTGAAGTTCCCATAAGCGTGACATGACATTTATATGTCAATGCCTCAGAATAATCTGCAATAGATATAAATATAAAAATACTTTAAGAGAGTGTGTAAAAATAAAATGATAAAATTTTTATTGTTTATAGCACTTTGCAACACTTTTATATTTTCAATTTGCGTTTATTTGTTAGAGGTTCTTATATAAATAAATAAGAAAAATAATAATTTATTCATGTATGTACTTATGTATTTTGCAGACATACACACACATCTTGCTTACAACAAAATACGTACGTATGTAGTATGTGTATTGTGGCAAAAAAATTAAAAAATGTCAAGCTGCACACGCGAATAAATCATAAAATATTTTTATTATATATATATTTTATAAATTGATTTTGTAAAGTATATCTTAAATAAATAAATAAATAAATATTTTTATTATGAAGCAGTGCCATTAAATGTATAAACATATAAAAGCCCTGCAGTTCGGGCTTGAAATTCAAGTCTTAATAGATTTTGAGACTCTGCTCAAAATTTCACATGAAAAGTTGTCAATATATCGAGCCATAACCGCCAAAACAGCTTAGCTGACACATTATGGTATCTCGCTTATTTACGATCGCAAATGATCGATTTTGGTTAAAAAAATTTTACTCGAAAATTATGTCGCTTAAGCTTTTTTTGGCGGTTATGGCACGATATACATATATAGCATTTGGGTCTCAATTTAAAGTTTTTAAATTCTCTTTTTTTAATACGCTGTTTTATTTAATGCTTTTAAGCTTGTAAGTTTTATTTTAATTTTCCATTCCCATTTTTGACACCAATTGTTACATTTTAATTTTTTTTAAATGTTGTTTTTATGGCTCCGAATACTTTCAATTAAATGAAAAGTCATTAGTATACAACAATTCTTGTCAAATCAGATACTTTATTTACTAAACTAAGAGCTTTTAAATACACAATGTTAAATAATTCACTGCTAGAATACCACGATGTTAACAACACAGTTCTTTATATAGCTCCGTTGTTATTCACACAGTACTGACTCTGCTTACTGACTCGGATTACACAATAATGCTCTGACTTAGTAGAAGGAGTATTAGATGCGCTTTTACGATAGCCAGGTAATTCTTAAGTTCTTTCATGGGAATTCCGTTCCAGAGTGCTTTGACTCCATTACAAACGCTACCATATGGAACATGGTTTTCATTTACTGAATGCCTGGTCATAGTGGTCATCCGGGGAACGAGGAAGGGTATGAAATGGCTCCGTTTATGGGCCCAGAGCTGTTTTGTGGCATAATTTAGTCGAATGTAATATCTCTGATCAAAAAAGATGATACTTCGACTGCTAAGGAAATGTGGCTGATTTCTTGTGGCTTAAGGCAGGCCAGAGCATTAATGCAGCTATTTTCATATAGTGGCATACTGAACCTCAATAGGAATGATTTACGGCTTATTACTGGTTTTCTTTCTAGTCACTTTGGAAGTAACCAAGTTTGTTAACCCTTGTGTCGTTTATGCTTAATAGATGACGAGACAACGGCACACATTATTTGCTAGTGTATCGTCTTGTGTAACAGTAGAAGATGTGTTTTTCATTCTGAGTTTCTGTGTACAAATGATATTAGGCGGGCGTCTCCAATATCTTTGCTGATTTCCATTAAGAGAGAATTAATTGAGCTTGATTTAATTTACAGATCTATGGAACAAAATATCCATCAGTTGTGGCAGTGCTGGTCTTTGGACCAGATCCTCCCCCAATTCTATTCTAATGGAGGACTTCCAGAAGAATGTAAGACCGCTTTTTTTACAAGCAAAGTCTTGAGTTTAAAGGAGAGAAAAGAAAAAAGAACGGGACCTCTTCCTCTCTCCTTTCTCCTCTCACTCAAGTAAATTATGCGTGTTGTAAGAACCGTAATAGCAACGTTTCCGCACAATCAACAGCCTCTCAATAAGATCTTTCCATATCATCATTAGTTCGTATCTATGTTGGTTTGTGTGTATGTACTTTGGCAGTAGAACATCATTGTAGCAGCAATTACAGTTGTTGTTGTTGTTATTGTTGTCTGGATTCTGCATTGGCTTATGTTTTGGTGTGTTCTTACTTTTCTTAATAAATAGCAAGTTTAACATTATAGTTGTTATTGTTTGCATATTTAGTCTGCATGGGCTTATGTATTTGTGTGGTTGTACATTTTTAAAACTAAAAACTCAACATAACTTTGTCTACGACAATTTTCCACGCAAATAAGTCATGTTGCTGCCAGCCTTTAAAGAGTTTTGATAACGCTGTGCTATTGTGCATTTCCAGCCCCCCACAACTACCGGGCGTTAATTCGCACACACTCCAAGTAACCTGCATATAAAAATATGTCAATATTATGACAGCTGACATACTTCTTGTTTGCTTTCAATTCAATTCATTTATGTATGCTTTTTTATATTCTTGTATGTATTTTGTTTTCCAAACTTTTTGTTCGTTCCACATTTTACATTTATTTAAGTGAATCGTCTCGGGATAAAAATTGTTGTTTGTACTTGTAAATTGAAATGCATTTGAAATGTATTTATTTCACTAAGTGGAAATGTTCAGCTGTTGAAGTTATTTTAAGTAAGCGTTAAAAAAAAGGATTTTAGACCGAGAGGGATTTAGTTTTAATTATAAAGAATGCTCATGTCATGTCGCTGTTTGTTTAATATTTTTTTGTAATGGAAATAGATTGAAATTAAATGCAAGTGTTTTTTAAACATTTTCACATCTCCTGACAGCGATTTAAATTCTAGGCCGACAAAGAAGATAGTTTAATTTTCTTCTCAATATGTTTAAATACTGTTGTAGGAAGAAACACATTTATCTATTATATATTATAAAATATGTATTAAGAGTCAAATATTTTTCAGTTGTTGATGTTGGCAAAAAAAAAAACACCACATGTTCTGGTCATAATTTAACTTGAGAACAAATAAAGTTCTTGAAATTATTTTATTATTATTTTAGCAAAGAGTTAAATTTAAAATGAAATGTGATGCAGCAGAGATAAGAAAAATAAACGCACACGCATGTTTTTCTAATTAAAATTTGGGTTTTTTTTTCTTCTTTCAATAACATTAATGTGAATCATTAACAACGCATGTGTTCTTTAAAATGTGATACTTGTTGGTTTTTCTATTCAATATTCGTGAAAAATTTTTTAAATAAAAAAGCAATACACCTTAGAAAAGTATCTTATCCATTCTCTTCCCACACGCGCACACAAATTTAAGGCATTTGGCCAAACAACCAGTCAGCCGACCACACATTCATCAAACACACACACACACACAAACACACACGCACACACACATACACACACAACCCGGTGCACACTTTAATTATAATTTTTTTTAAATCATTAAATGTGGCACGAAAATGTTTAAAATTTCAAATATTTCTTGTCACTTTTTGAATGAATAGTTGCGGTGCAAAAAATAAAAATCTGAAAGAAACAAAAAATTAATCATCAAGATTTTGGGCAAAATGCCAAAATTAAATGACACTCAAGAGAAAAACTTAAAAAAAAAACATTTTAAAGAAAAGTAATAAAAAACAACACTTATTACTTTTCTGCATTAACAACGAAATCATTATAATTTATGTAAGAAAAAAATATAGAAGAACTCATGCACGTAAAAGCATTTTGAATTAATGCATCATTCAACCACATGCTGCATGCATCATGTGTGCATTTAAGCAGCTGCCTCATCGGCAACATCATCATCGACAACATCATCATCATCATCACTATTAGTGACCGCAAAATGCACACAAAGATGCCGCGATTATCAGTTTTAAATTTAGAGCACAAGATTTTAAATGAATTATGATAAAACAGAAGACAGTCACTGCATGGGCTAGTGGACCGGAAATATTAAAAAAAATAAATATTAAAAGTAAAAATTTTTAAATATACTAACATCTCAATTTTCGCTCCTTCCAACTTCAGTAAAAAATTGAGTTTGTAATTTTTTAAAAATCTTTGGCCTATTTTGGAAAAATCTATCCTTCTCCAGCAGCTGGCAGCAGTTATTAAGCATATGTATGTGTGTGTGTGTGCATACGTACGTACTCATATGCATAACTTGACGCCATCTTAATCACCCTCGTTGCTCCCATTTAAATGATGTCTCATCAGTTGCTGCTGATGAGGAAATCAAATTTGAATGATTTCATTTAAAAATATTTCGATAACAGCAAATTTATTTAATATTTTATATTTTTAAGATTAATTTTTCTAACAAAAAAAATTTTTTAATAATTAGTTTGTTTTGCCGGTTTTTGAAGATTTTATTTCACTCTTAACCCCTGCAATGCCAAGTTTTCTTTTTTATGAAAAATAAATTTTTAAAATTTATGTTTTTTTATATAATTCTTAAAGTATTCATAAAGTAGCTATAATATATCTTATAGTATGTTTCCAGCGACTTTAAAACAAGTAGGATTAAGTAAATCACTTCAAAGTGTTTCCACCGAGCTTCTGAGTGATTTGTTGTTCGAATTTTCGTACTCAATTTATGCACGGCTTTATAAGGTGGGCGCAGCAGCTGTGATGTGAATTTTATTTACATGTAGTTGACATTTAAAATTTATTAAATATTCCTTAATGTTATTTTTTTCGAAATGGTCAATCACTATTGATGGATGACCCAGGGATGGAGTTTGTAACTTTAAAAGCAACGCAGGGTTGCATACATAAATCGAGTTCGAAAAATAGTATTTTCGACATTATTTAAAATAAATCAACCACTTTGAGGTGATTTATCCATATGAAAAATGTATGGTAAATCATGTATAAATGAAAATGATTTGCACAAATCATTATGATTTGTATAAATCATGCCGGTGAAAACATACTATTATACGAGTATGTTGTCGAATATTTATGTTAGACCAACTGATTTGCTCGTGTACTAGGGCAAGAGTAACGTTGTTGAATGGTGTTTTAAAAACTTTTGATATTTCGAGCGATCCAACTAGTGTAGTTTCTCCTTCGTTCAACACACCAGAGAATGTCAAAAGTATCGTATTAAGTACTTTTTGAGTTTTGGCCTTCAAAAAAATATAAATGCTTACAGTTCAAAATAAATATCATACTTTTAAACTCATACTCTCACACCCATACTTCCACTCAAACTTATACTCATACTTATACTCATAAACAAACTTATACTTATACTCATACTCACACTCATACTTATACTTATACTCACACTTAAACTTACATATACTCACACTCATGCTACTACTCATACTTATACTCACACTCATACTTATACTCATACTCACACTCATCCTTATGCTCACACTCATACTCATATTTATACTCACAGTCATGCTTGTACTCATACTTATACTCATACTTACACTCATAATCACACTCCCACTCACACTCGTGCTCACACTCATACTTATACTCATGCTCACACTCATACTCATACTCACACTCATGCTCATACTCATACTTATACTCACACTCATACTTATACTCATACTTATACTCATATTCAAACATAATTATCCATTTTGAACTGAATACGAATAACGTTGTCTACACTGTAAAATAAGTGCTGCAAAGCTTTTAATTTTGTTGACGAAGGGGAAAAGATGAATGGATAAGAGTGTTATATTTTCTGTACATGCAGTTCTTGTTGACTATCTCATTATTTTAAGAAATATATTAACGGCCCTATGTATAAGAAAAAATTGGCATGAAGTTAGCATAAGTGACGAACTTAAATTAGGTGTTAACGAGTTCCTCCATGCAATTTGTTATTAAAAATTGCTGCATTAGGTAGTTTTAAACCACTACTAAGTCCTAGCGTGATTTTCAATGTGAAGTTTTATAGCAAAACTCTTTAAATCATTTTCAATTTTATGAATTATGCTAACTTCATGCCAGTTTTTTTTTATACATATAAAAAAAAATAAAAAAAAACCTCCTAGTATAGACAACGTTTGTTTTACCGTACGAACGGGACTAAAATCAAAATTTAAAAATGTATATACTGTATCAGCTACAATCATACACACAGGTATAAAAATACTTTGAGTATTTATTCGGCTACACCTGACTATATATAGACAAGTATTTTGTTTGCACACACTTTAAAAATCATTGCTATCAGAAAAGAGAATTGGAAAAGGCAACGATGTTCAGCACTATGCATGACAGCGATACAAAATGCGATTTAATAATTCTTCACTGTGATAAAAACTAAAAATTTAAGAGAACTACTTTTATCCCATTACAAATTACATAATATAATTTCATTAACGATTTTTATTAGCAAACATTTTAGGAAAAAAGTTATAAGCCGATATCCCATTATCGGAGTAATGTATCGATTTTGGTCGGCTCACTGCATTAAAGTAATAAGTAACAAGAAATATGGCCCCAAGATATTTCAAATTAAATATTTGCAGCGTTATGTATAAGGAAAAACTTTATGACAGTGAGCTTAAGTGGCAAAATTTAACATGGTTTTATTAAATCCTAGCGTGATTTAAAATGTATAATTGTGTAGCATTGTGTTACACTCAATAATCTTAAATCTTTTTATATTTAAATAATATTTTTATTCACTTAATGTACTCTGCGGTGCTTAATTTATTAAAGTTTAATGTTTTATCACACTTTTTCAGTTTTCATAAAAAAATAGATACAAGCAGAGCAGCTGTTGCTGACACGAATTAAAAAAAAAAAAAAGAATATGTGTTTATTACAAAAAATATTGTAAATAAATGATAATAACCGACGCTAGCATTTTCATGCAGTGCTGGTCAATTAATTAAGGGTAATATTTGGTAGTGAGACATACAAAAAATTGTGTTTTCTATGCTTTTGTGGAGGCAAAAAGTATTTAAACTTCCAGTCCCTAAAGTTTTGCAATTCTTGTAAAATTTCTATTAATAGTCAAGATAGAGTTTAGAAGTTAGAAGTTTTGTTGTCACTTTTGTAACACGTGTTTGTTTAATGAACATTCAACCCCCTGTTTCCGCAAGCCAGCCATTCGGGTCGTCTAGAAAATGTTGTACAAATTAAAAAAAGTGTTATTCAAATAAATTTTCTACTTCCACTTCTAGTCGACCATCTGCTACCTCAAATTTAACACTGTCCTTCATAATAATGCCACAACTGTTCGTCATATTATTTATATATTTGATTTTTTTTACTGGTCTTGTTAATGCTTTGTTATTGTCGGCTTATAATCATAATGTATTTGTTATCTTGTGGCCATAATATGTCATAAAGATAATTTTTTGTAAAGTTATTCTTTTTTTTAACTATTAAAACATAATTTTTTTATTAACATTTAATAGGGAAATTTAAATTAATGAAAAATATGTTAAATTATGAAATTTAAAACTTAATGATCAAACAGAATTGCGGCATAAACACATTTTCCATACAAATTGACACAAAAAATCAGCACCAGAAAGCAGTCGATAGATAGAATCTATTTTATTTTGAAAACGTTTTTTCTTAATGATCAAACAGAATTGCGGCATAAACACATTTTCCATACAAATTGACACAAAAAACTACATCCAGAAAGCAGTCGAGAGATAGAATCTATTTTATTTTGACAGCGTTTTTTCTTATGTTCTCACATATAAATTAATATTCTCTCAAACATGTTACCATACTTTCAATTAATTTCATATATTTTGTGAACAAAACTACAAAGAAAAATAAGCACAAAAGAAAATAAAACTAAAATTATAGAGCATTTGAAGTTACTGCCGTAGATGTTATTATGGGCTTTGTTAATTTGATAACGATTTTTCCTGAAGTTGCGGACATATTCTGTTTGATCATTTAATATTAAAATTAAAACAAAAAACTCTATTACTTTTTCGATTAGGTGGAATTTCTTCAAAGATTTATTTGTGCAAACAAAAAGCTTTTTGCCAACAAATCAAAAATATTAGGGGCCAAAGTTTTAGTTGCATTTCAGGTTTTTTGTGGAGTTACGTTACTGAAGTTTATAAATCGAATCGTTAAATTTAGATGATTTAAATAAAACAGTCGATTCAGTCGATAATTGAATATAAAAAAATTCCGAAACGGTAAATTGCCAAAACTTAAATTTGAAAATATCAACAAAAATAAAATAAATCTTGAAGTCCAAAACCAAAAATCACCGGAAAAAATATCGCCAAGAACCGAAAAACTTGCCGAAACGAAACAAAATGCCGAAACTAAAAATATGAACTGGAAAAAAACACAGAAACAAAACGCCAAAACTAAGAAAATCGCCAAAAACCGAAAAATCGCCGAAAGAAAAAATCGTCGAACTAAAAAGCTAGTATAGTATCACATATGTGGTGTGCGCGTCAGAGTCGCACATTACTGAATTTTATAAAAGATCCCAACAGCCTGTTTATCGATGTCGACCACGTTCGAAACTTGTCGCACACTGACATTCAAAACAAATAAAAATTTAAAATGAGTCATATGTTTATAAACAATAAAAGTTATTGTAGCATCGGTTTTTATAAAATATCCTAATGCCCTAATTCAGCAAGAAGATTTAGGACGTTTTTGTTTGAAAATACTGTTGAGTTCTTGTTTTCGTATTCTCTAATACAAATGGTTGTTGTATTTGATAATGAAAAATAAAAATATTATTCCCATGTTTTTAAGCCATAAAAATTCAATCAAAGTATTTTACAATAGTTTGAAAAATATATGGAAAAATGTTTGGAACAAAATCATAAAGCAAATACACGAACCTTCTAGCATAGACAATAAATAATAATTGTTTTAAAGAATCACAACTGCGTGTTTTTTTTTTTCGTCCACAGACAAGACGATAGATACAATCGTGGAATCTATTCCATTGTGAGGTAAAATGACCTTTTTTTCGTATGACTAAAAACACGCCGAAAATTTATCACCAGAATTCGTTCGATCGAATACTTATATTGAAAACAACAACAAATTTTCTAATTTTATTGTTGTTTGCAAAACAAGCTGTCCATCGAACGATTTCTGGTGACATCGTGGGATAGGCGGGAATTCTTTTTTTCTTCTCACTTTCATGTTACAAAACCCTACAAATATTTTCGTTCGATATTTTGTAAGAACTTATACACTTATTCGTTTTCGAAAAACAGGCTGTAATTCTTTTTATCAAAACTCAGAAAAAACTACACATATGAGTTTTCTAGATTTTTTTTTTGAGATGGAAATATTTAGAAACATTTTCAATTTCTATATTTGTTCGTTCAATTTGTTTATATTAAAAAAAAAAACTAATTTACTGTCTGAGCAAAAAATTATTCGGCATATTAATATCTAAAAAAATTGTTGTTTTTTTAGCACTCAACACATTCTCAACATTTTTATAAAGATTCTGCTTAATATTATATACATATATATATATATATATTTTTTTAAATGAAACATTTTGATTAAATTCACTTTAATACTTTATTGTAACGGTTTATTTATTTATTTTTTTCTTCTTTGTAGGTCGCACACATGACTCAACATTTGCCCTGTATCACATTGGCCAGCAGGCAGCGGCCGGCGTTAAACAATTTGCCGAAACGGGTAAAAGTGATTTATTAGACACATTGCAAACTGAACAACAGCAGCAACAACAACAACAACAACAATCTTCGAAACAACAACAGCAAGTCACAACAAGCAGCAATAAATTCACAACACGCAGCAGTACAATTTACAAAAGCAACAACAACAACAACAACTACAACAACATCAACAGCAACAACAACAGCAATAGAAACTTAAAAGAACGCAGTGTCTTTGATGAATTCAATATGCCACCGATAACGACCGGTGCCGGTCGCACAGAGGCAAAATTTTTTGTCGACAGCAATCACAGTTTAGTGTCATTAATGACACGAATCGTACCCTCACCCGACTGGTTTATAGGGGTTGACTCATTTCAGGTATGATTTGCTTTTCCGTTTTGCACCCAAAAAAAAAAAAAAAACCAAATCGGAAAAGTAATAAAAAAAAGAAAGAGATTAGAATTCCTTAATACATATTGGAGTTGGTTAATTTATACTTTGTACAATTTGCATGCGAAATTTAACAGATGTCGTCAGTCATCAGCTCTAAAAGTTACCGCAAATGCAAAACCACAAATTGCTTGAATATTTTTGATGAGCAAAAAGTTAGACAGAGAAGAGACAGACGTAAGGAAACGAAATAAAATTAAACGATATTTTTCGTTGAATGAACATAATCAGTGTGCAAGAAAAAAAAAACAATAACATGACATTGCTCTTCTTAATCAGGATGAAAAGGAGTTGGTGGTAAAATCTAACTGAGAATTATAAAAAAGGGGAGGAGCCAAAATATTTGTAATAGAAGTTGTGGTTAAATGGAGCAATTACAGGCGGAAGTTACAGTGGTAGTATAACAGGAAAATTTTTAGCGATCTGCAAGCATATTTTCATACAGAAGAATTATTTACTACCATAACATCATAACTCCAAAGATTGGATTTTTTTTTATTTCTGTGAAAGTGTATATATTAAATTTCCTTTTTTTTCTTTTAAATAATTTTATTGTTATAAACAAAATCTAGCAGATTTTATTTGAAATCTATATGAAAATCTAAAGCGTTTACACCAAGTTTGTTATGGCCTTTATCAAAATTTTTTATCCAAGACAAAATCCATTGACTGAAATTTTCCTAAACTATAACCAAACAACTCCAGTTTAGCTAGTTCACGCACCTTTTTAAATACATAGGCTGACTTTTTAGTATAAATTTGAAAAAAAAAACGTATTCGCAGCACTTAGTTCCACTAGGTTTTAAATAGATTTCGAAATGATGATTTTTTAAGAGCTTTCGGATTTGTTTAGAAAAAAAAACATATACAATTTAGAGAAATGTATGAAAATCTTTATTTGAGTCGGTAGAACGATCTATATAATTCAATGTTTAAAGATGATTTAATGTAAATTTTGACAGCGGCTACGTCTGAAATGGTTCATACGCTGAGTTCAATTCTGGCTTACTTTCTACCAACATATCGTGCAGTATTTCACGAATAAATTCTTCAATATTGTCTTCCAGTGCGTCAACCGTTGCGGGCTTGGCCCTGTAGATATGAACCTTAAGATAGCACGATCTAGGCGGCGAATTGACCGCTCGAGTACAAGTACTTATACACTTATACTTTAATTAAATAAAAATTACAAATACACGTACATTTTACCGTATACCGTAGTGAAATTGAATGTCCCTTTTACCGTATACCTGAACAAAGCAAGACATATACACACACATGCAAACGCCACCACTGATTGAAACCAAGCCACAACATGCCAACGAAAAGTATGATTCTCACTCAGATCATGTTATACTTGGCATAAGTAATCAACGTTTGCACACAATCGAGGAACACCTTACGACACCGTACGAACGCCAAATACAAGCAAGCCACTTAAAGGTGTCGTCCGCAAGCTTTACCGATTGTTGTTCCAAGTATTTAATCCGTAGATAAACCGTAGTTTAGCGATAGTAAGATCTACCGAATTTACCTTTCATTATTACCGCATTATTAATATTATTTTGTACAGTAGCCGAATACGAAGTCTCCCGAATTTGCTTCGTACTCATTCGTATTAATTGTAATTCGTGAATTAACCGGACATAATATAACCTCTCGGATTCACTTCATACTCTTCACTTTTTAATAGTCTAGACGTCAGAAGTCGTGAGTTCGTATATAAAACTGGTTGTTTTAGTATAACAACAGCTCTATACTTACTATTCAAAGGAAGCAGACCTTTGACTAGACCCTGAGTAGACTGAGTCATACCCCAGCTGAAAAATAAACTGCATTACAACTGTTCACTTGTTCAACTCGCCTCTCAATTGAGCCATTGTTTCGCGTGGTGTGTGGCATTTGGCATCGTCTTGCAGAAACCACGTCTCAGCCAAGTCTGGCTCTTCCATTTTGGGCAAAAAAAGAAAAACAAATAACAGAGGCCCAATTGCTCCAAATGGCGCCGAATCGATAATTCACGGTCATCAAAAACACTGAAGGATACAGCTGCGATATTTACCTCTGTCCGCACTGTACGTATGAGTGTTGGTGCTTTAATGTTTAATAATGTAATTTTTGCGCGAAATTTTGTTACAAGATTCCGACTAACCGTTTCAGACGGTCGCCCAAAGTGACAATAAAATAGAAGAAGTGCACGCACGATACACTTTCTTAACCGATAATAAAATTTAATAATCTGCAAGCGTTGTTCATTTGTAAGTCAATTCATGGTTAAATTATAGACCAAACTGAACAGGTTTAACAGTAACATGATACACGAAAACAGCTACTATAAGTTGCCAAAAACAGTGCTGCCCTTTCTTTATATGCGCCCATATTTAAACGCACTATAATTTCTATATTTTTTTTTTTCTTTAAGTCTATTGACGAGTTTCTTTAGCAGAAACGTAATTCATATAGACCTTGTTTAACCAACAAACAAACTAAACTTCTTTATAGATAAAACACTAACCCCCTGTTGCTACAAGGCCGACGATAGTCTTGACTAGAGAACTTGCATGCAAAGCACACATTTCTTTTTTTGGGTGATTTATATAAGAATTTTATTGACTAGTCGACGACGGCCTTTGTTGTAAAAACTGGAGCTAACTTTCAAATAAATATACTTCGGCATTCTCATAAGCAAATTAAAAACTTTAAACTCCATTCTTTTAACAATAGTGTTTTTTGAGTTATTACATTGTTCTAGTAAATGAGCGATATATTGCCAATTTTTCGATCATAATTTATGTCTGAGGCAATGAAAATTTTGTGTCATCAACTCAATTCATTAAGTAAAATAATAATATAAAATCAAGATATGCTGTCATTAAGATTTTTGTATGCCAGCAATTCAGCAGCAGCCAGCAATAACAAGGATGATGATTACAACACAAACAACGACTATAACAACAGCAATGACAATCTATCTCATCGTTGTCATTATATAGACATTGACATTCTCATCATCTGCAGCATGACGGGAAACCACAACAGTCGACATCACTGACAGAATGTATCAACGCAACAGAAAAAAAAACTTAAACCAGGAATTAGACAAACTATTGACAGCTCAGCATAAAAGGAGTGACAGGGAGGGAGCAAATGACTGACAGTGGTGGGAAAATTGGAAATTGTTTTACTGATAGACTAGCACCAAAAAAAAAAATCAATACCAGGCAAAACTCTGTAAAATTGGTTAAAGTTTTTGGAAACTTTATTTTTGTTCTTCTTCTTATTTTTCGCTACGCAGCAAGCAATTGTTTTAATATATTTTAATTTTTTTTTTAATCTATTTTCAGCTTTGTGTGGGCGGCTCCTGGATTGATACTGTAACAGTGGAAATGGATCCCTTGGATGCTGGTACCGATAATGGTTTCACATTCACCGCACCAAATTGGCCCACCTCCCCACAAGGTGTTATTTATCGCATAACCTCACGCTATCCCGCCCATCCAGCCGGCAGCTTTTTCTATCCAAAAAGTAAACGCTTGCCGCCCATAGCAACATTTCAATTTATCAAGGTGAGTCTACTAGTCTAACTGCCTTGCCCTGCCCTGCCCTGCCCTGCCCGCCCATTGCGGTTTGTAGGATTATTATGTTAATTGAAATCTCTTAGTCATACTCGTACATTTTATTGACTGGTTGGCTGGCGTGCAGTTGATGGCGCCTAATCCTTGCCACAACTTAATTAGCAACAAATTAGCTAAACTTCCGTTGTTAAATGTTCTTGTTTCTTGTGTTTTTTTTTTTTGTTTCCTTTTTCAAAACTAAATTTGTGTGGGAGGGGGTTGTACGGCATTTGCAAGCAAAATAAATAAAGCAAAAGGAAGATGATGGTGTGCGAATCAAGTGTTGCTTTGAAAATTTACAACATCATTAAAATAGAAACACAAAAATACTAATGATTCATTAACACGAAATCTGTTGATGTCTATCACAAGAAAGTTGCAACATATAAGAAAAGAAGAATGAGAGTTGTAACAGTGAGTGATGAAAAAAAAGCAACACCAAAAAATTTATAAACAATTTTGTATTTTTGATTGTTGATTGGATTTTCTGATCCTGATTTATCACAAGTATTTGCAAAAATTCCCCTTTTAAATAGGATCCTTACATGAGTTTTCCATGTATAATTTAGTTATTTTTTTGGTCTCCTGCGCCAGAATCACACATTAGAACCGTGTGATTCTTTTCGTTGTCGCACAGTGTTGTTGATGGAAGAAGAAAAACAAATCACTGCCTAGTTAATTACATTTAAAATGGAAATTCGTTTATACTTAACGTTTAGTAGATTGTAATTGTGGGTGACTGACGTGAGCAGGCACATTCATATTAATTAATTTTTTTTATGTTTCTTTCCCTTCTTGTTTTCACCACGAAATACAAATCATGTTTTTATTTCCTGTTTTCCTGCATTAAAAACCAAATCAAAATTAATGTTTATTTCGGCTGAAGGCGCAAAGGGTTGCCAAGTAAATAAGAAGTTTAAAAATAAACTGCAAAGGGGAAAAGATTTTTAGTTTAAATTTTGTAATATATGAAACAATGCGTTCTTATTATTATTATTATTATTATTATTATTATTATTATTATTATTATTATTATTATTATTATTATTAGTTTTAGCGAAATTTTTACTTTGTGTGTAATTTTTCATTTAAGCGTTTTATTTTATGCATTTCATTGTTACTGTACCAAATCGTCAAACTTTCAAAAACTATATGAGAATTCACTAATAATAATATTAGTTATTGAAAATCACAAAAGAAAGATAAGCGTAGAATGCTTAGAAAGTCTGTGCATAAGATAAGAGGTTTGTGACAGTTCAAAATTTGTGGTTGCAGTCTACGGACAATTTGTTACAGCAACAATGAAATGCATATAGACAATGCTGAACCACCAGCAAATATTTAGTTGTTTATTTACACGAAACATATAGTTTTTTCAACGAGTATGTTTGGTTTTGATTAGATTAGTTCTATTTAATTATAATTTTTTTATAACTTTATGGTTATTTAGGCTAAAAAATATAATTACCCAGCAAAAAATTTTCGAATTTTGTAATGGGTAGTACTCTTTTAATGGCTTACAAAGTAACGAGTGGTACTTATTTATCTAATTATTTTATTTGCACACACAGAAAAAAGATTGGTTGCAAAATGGTTAGTCCAATAAAATATCATTTGCATAAACTATATTTTAGTTTACACAATCAATTTTCTGTTAATCCAATAAACAATCCATGTTTATTGCCATAAGGGCATAATTGTAATAAAGATATGATTCTGACAATTCTTAAATTGATTGCATCAACCGAGCGTATGCTTTTGTCATGACTAATTAACTGATTGGTTAACACAACCGAATAAAATATTATGAATTGGATTTTACTACCAACTTTTGGTATTGGCAACTAAAAAATTGTCGTTCTATATTAAGGTTAAAATAAATACTTATTATCAGTTGCTGCAACTAACTAGAGGTTGATTTACATATCATAGGTTGAGTTTTTACTCGTAGCAGCAAATTAAAAATTAACTTTTTTGTCTTTCAAAGATATTATGATTTAAGAATTCTCAAATGGTTTTTGAAAGTCTGTGCATAAGATAACAGGTTTGTGGCTGTTTAAAATGTGTGGTTGAAGAAATGCATATAGACATGCTTCACCAAATAAATAAATTTCAATTAAAATAAACTTATGGCAATATGTTAAATAATAAATTTCTTAAATTTTGTATTTTTATTTGCGTTTTTTGCTTATTTTATTTCAGCAAGGAATTCCAATTTTTCTTTCACAGCTACCAATTATGATATTGTTTTAGTTATACTAACCATATTTTCGGTAGCAAGAATAACTTTTATTTCAAAATCCATACTGGTAACCAATTTTTTCTGTTGCTGCAACTATTTGGTTAAGGGTTATAATTAAAATATAGGGCACCACAATCAAATTGCAGTCGTCATACCAGAATTATATTGTAGTTGGTGCAACCGCCAAAATTCGATTGGCAACAAATTCGGTTGTCTCAACGAATCTGTTTTCTCTGTGCATAATAATGACTGTCATGTAATGAATAAAATAAGAACTTATTTATATCACTACGTGAAAGTACTCATTGTAGTACTTTCCAGTTAATAAGGAAATATGTATATCTAGAGAAATTTGTTACAAAATTTTATTCATTTAAAATAAAAAAATTAGAAAATATAGCAAATTAATTTTGAATAAGTTTAAGCAAAAATTAATCTATATTATTTTGCATATTTGTACGAAAAAATTACCCATTAAATTTTGACTACTTTTAGGCAATCAGTAATCTATTAACTTTTGTATGTTTGTACCGCATACTTTTTGAACTTCTCAAACAAATATAATGGGTTATTCAGTCAAATTGTAAGTACTTACGACTGAGGAGTACATACACTTTTTTGCATTCTAGTAGGCAAAGTTTTTTGCTGGGTAATTAAACAATACGTTGAAGTTTTAGAATTAGAATTGAAAAGTCAATTATTTCGTTAAAACAAACTTACTTTAGTTTTGCTCATCATACACTGAAAGAATTTTCGGCATAAATTCTATGAATTTCGTCATTAATCTAATGAAAAAGTTATTAAAATTCAACCAACGTCACACTTCGTTGGATTAATGAAACCAGTTTCGTCAAAATTATTTTATTGAAAACTTCATCAAATTTATTTGTCAGTGTAATAACTTCATCGAAACTATAACTTCATCGAAACAATAAAATAATTTCATGAAAAGAATGAAATAACTTAAATATAATTTAGAAAATATTGTTGTCATAAATCCAATAAAATATTCTTACGAAACCAGAATACCAACGAAGCAATTCCAATGAAATTCTTTCACAATATTCATGAAATTTTCATTGTTTTTGTGAAATTATCATTAGATTTGTGAAAAAATTTTAATGAAATTGTTTTATTGGACTTATGAAGCAAAATTTTTTCGGTGTAATGTTTATAAAATTCAAAAAATCGGAAAAGTCTCGTTTGAGTAACGTTTTAAAACGACACATAAGATCAATGGCGCGTAGTCATAGTCCATACAAAGTACACTTTAAGAAGTTAAAACCAGTATTACCATACTTTGTTTTGACTATGACTACGCGCCAATGATTTTATATTGAAATGATAATACGGTACCAGGGTAACACGGTACATTTTCAATGTAAAACTAACGTTGTTATCTGTTGTTTTAAAACGATATTCAGACGAGACATTAATTCTATTCATTATATTAATGAATGTTCTATTCTACATGTACATATATTGTGAAATGAAAAATCAATCAATAATCTAAAGAAAAATTTTATGCCCAAAATGAAATATTATTAATGAAGCTGCTTCATTAGCTGAATGAATATTTTTTCTCTAAGTGTAGACATAATGAAATCATTTCAAAGACATATTTCTAATTTCTAAATACAATATCTAAAGTAATATTTAAATTTTCGAAATAAATTATTACTAACACTTAAGTTTTTAACACTTTGCAATTTACATGACATTAAAGTGGCACTAATTTTTTCCAGTTTCGGACAAAATCTTTATAAGAAACTTGGCAATCTTAGTTTTAGATTTTCGTTTTGCTTTTAGTCATACAGCCGCATTTCGAGACTTAAAACGTTACATTAATAACTACGAAATTATGTGCAGTAAGTGTGTGTGTGTGTGTGCGTGTGTGTTTAAAACAAAGAGGAAGAGGTAGAGTGTAATAATTTACAACAGGAAATAGAAAAAGGAAATTCACATATAAACACAATAGGAAATTGTACATTAACTAATACAACAATAATTTACAAATGTTTTTCTGCACTTTATTTCTTTTCATTTCCATTTCCAAATGGAAAAAATGTATCATAAAAATAATTCACAACATTTTTTTCAGTATGTATTTGAATATTACGAGTATATTTTTGTTTTATATAAATTCATTGTAAAATTTAATAGAGCAGAATTTTTTTTAAGGCATTTAAATAATAATAATAATAAAGATTTTTCTTTTATTGCACAAAAATAAAAACTTATTAAGTGGAAATATTATTTTTTTGGCACATTTACCACATGATTTTCCTTTTCACAGCCAATAAAAATTTGATAATAAGCAATGAGGAGTATAATAATAAAGAATTGCTCAAACATAAATTCAAAATGTATTGAATATTTATTACAAATACCTGAAATTTGCGGTTTAAGGATGCACTGTGGTTTTCTGTTAAATAATTATTATTAGAAGAAGACAAAATATTTAATGCTTTTTTTTATGAGGATAATTAAAAGCATATTAAATTAAGTGGGAGTGACATAATCCAGCTAAATGTGACTAATCAATACGATTAAAAAAGTTATTCTGAAAAAAATTTATTCAGGCTTATTGGATTATTTAGCAAAAGACTTTTCAATTTTAATAATTGGCCCCCACACCAGAGTTTTTTTTCTAAAGTTGTACAGTACGAGCTCGATTTAAGCAATCGCAAGCAAATCGAGGTTGTTGCTTTTACCGAAAAATTGCAATAAACGACTACTAAAAACTTCATATAAAATAAAGTATAATTTGGCATAAAATAATTTATTTGCAATAGTTAAACATAAAAAATTCATACATGTGATTAAAAAAAGTTATGAAATAATGCCTTATACATACATAAATTGAAACTTAAAAAAACAAGTCTTCATATTTTGTAATTTCCCATATTTGAGTTCTACTTATATTAATTTTTTTATAAACACAAATTATTTTAAATTCAGAGAGCAAAGCGTTTTGAATTTACTAAAAGAGAAAAGGTTGCGCTTATCGAGTTCGTACTGTATTTACTTTGGTTTTTCTTTGCGTTTCGCCATATGATTTCTGTCGAATTGTGAGACGAAACCTTTTTTTTTGCTTTTGCTTAAGCAGTTTAAGTTTTGTCGCAAACCACACTGCCGACTTGAAAAGCTCTAATTTTTTTGAGTAATAATTTCCTTTAGTGTTTAGTAAAGCGTAATTATGAAACCACAGTGTCGCGTCTTCTTGGCAGAAAAGTTATTTAACCAATTTAAGCATATCAAATGCCAATGCCTAAGCAAAACAAATACCTTAAGGTAGTTTTAGTGTTTTTTTGTAAAGAAAAAATTTTCTACCTTTGTTATTTAAAGCCTTTTCATAAAAAATGTTTAAAGGAATTTCACCCTGGTACTCACACACACACGCACATAAAACAAACATATTTATGGGATTATGGTTTTTAATGCCATTCATGTCTAAAGCAATATTAACACCCTCAGTCTAGGCTTGAATTTCTATTGTTGAAAACTATAACAAAAGAATAAATAACGACTGAGAATGTCTGTGAAAAAACGGCAAGAAAATAAGCAACAAAATTTAAAATTATTGATGGTATACTTTGTACTTTATTTTTTGTGACTAGAAGGTGTCAACTTGCTTCATAAGAACACATACAAAAAAGTGTTAAAAAGAGTTTGATATTTTGTATGTAAAATGGTATTTTCAATGACTAAGAAGTACACTGAGGGAAAAAACAACGTTGCAAAATTAACTTTTGCTTATTGGCAACGCTGGCTGCCAACTTTTATACATTCGCTGCCAATACTTCATTGTAAGGTTGACAGTGGTGTGTACAATTATAGTAAAAACGTCTTTGGTACACTTTTGACAAGGATATTGATCAGTTTGAACACGTATGGTTTAATTTTATCTCTGAGTGTATATATACAAAAGTTCTAAAGTCATATTTTTTTGGAAAAATCTCAGTAGATCGTAAATTAAATGTTTTTTTTAACTAAAGCGTTTCCAATTCTTTAAAACATATCGCTTATTTACTCAAACAATGTCATAACTTAAAAAAAACTAGTTTGCCAGAAAACGAGTCTAAACTTTTCAATTTAAATACAAGTTAATGGAAAAAGAACTTTTATTTTAGTTTCAAGAATTGAGTAGACAAGATATTTGTATGAAAATTTTTATACAATTTAAAGAATGATTTGGGTTTTAATTCTAAATCATTGACTCAAAATTTCTAGTTTTTGAATTATGACGTTGTTTTAGTATGAATAAATTAAAAAGACGGGAAACACAGTTCTGCACTGTGACCAAAGTATATCTTTTGTATCCCTTGCCAGGTGCTAGAAGCATGTCCAATTAGCTATATTTTCTGTGGCATAACGCTTCACAGTCCTTCAGAATATGCTCTGGAGTTTCATCGTCATAATCAGAGAATCTGCACAGGCTGTTACTCTCAACAGTGCCAAGTCTGTTGAGGTGTTTCCTTTGGCCTGTGAAGATTTCTTTCAGTAAGTGAGTGGATATGTGGAAATTGTTTCAACTACCATTTCACCTAAACTAAGAGCTTTGTTTACCTTGGATTTAGCGAATTTCAAATTTACTTAAATAATCTTCTTTCCTTCACTTAAATCACGCAATCATACAAAGAAAAAAAATATTATCAGATAAAAAAATACCAGTTTTTATTAATTAAGTTCGCAAACTTTTATGCCATTTCAGCTCAAGGAGTACGAATTGAGTGAAGTTTTCAATTTTGCTGAAGATGATCGCAAATACGAAACTGTTCAGACCCAGACGCACTTGGAAATGGAACACAATCATGTTGAAATGAATAACGAACTGTCGGCGAGCATAGAGCGTGAGCGACAAAACGAAATAACGCCACAGCCGACAACAGTGACGGAAAAAGATCGCATACGATCCAAGCTATTGGAGAAAATGAATCCAATGTAAGTATAAAAAATAAAATAGATTTAAAATAAAATAATTATTAAGCTGAGGCAGAACTCGAAAAAATCTAGTTTGCAGAAAATAAGTTTTAATGAAATAATTCAGTAAGAAGATTTATAAAGTTTTGGTTTGAAAATATTTTTAAGTCTCATTTTCTTAAAAAATGGTTGTTGTCTTTGATAATGAGAAATAAAAATATTAATACCATGTTTTATAACATAAAAATTATATTAGAGGGCATTTACATTATCTTGAAATCTAGTATTTACGAGATTTCACGCTAAATCTAGTTGATTTTTATTAGATTCCCCATACAAAACGAAATCTAGTTTGCCAGCAGATTTGTAGAAAATCTACTCAATATCTAATATTTTTCTTTTTATTTATTTTTTACTACTCTGTAAAATATATTTGTACATATCGCAGATTTTGTCAAAAAAGCTTAATATAAACGATATAGATTTCGATAAAGATTTCAAATCAAATATACTAGATTTCGAGACAATGTAAATGCATACTGCAAGTATTATACGATATTTAGAAAAATATCTATAACAAATTATGTGTTGCATATACATACATACACACATAATAGTTTGGAAGAAAAGGGGAAAGCATATACACGAACCTTCTAGCATAGACCATAAATAATAATTGTTTTAAAGAATCACATCTGTGTCTTTTCCCCGTCAATAGATAAGACGATTGTCTAACAGAATTAGGGCATCAAATTTTACTTCACATACAATTCAATGAAGATATTAAAAATGTTTTCTTTTCTCGCGAAGTGCGAGATTTAATATGATATAACGGTTTTTTTTTTGCATTATTAACTCCAAAAATAAATTTTTCAGATATGTCTATGTTGCAATAAAAGAGCGACATGTAGTAAATTGTTTTTAATAATTAGTAATTATTAGTTTTTAAGGTTCCGTACACCAGGGGGTGAAAGTGAAACCTATTGCTTTCTTTACGATGTCTATCCGTCCATCCATATGTATGTTTGTCTGTTCGTCAGTCTATCTGTCCGTCTGTCTGTCACAGGCTGTTTTCGCGAGAACCGCAAGATCCACGGGCCTGCAACTTTCACAGAATATGTAAAACTATGGCCGCCAAAAATCGAAAAAGTAGCCAAAACAAAAAAAGGGCCAAGACTAAGAAAAATCGCTGAAACTACAATATTTCGTGAAAAACCAAAAAAAAATCGCCAAAACCAAAATAAATACCAAAACTAAAAAATCGCCGAAAACGGAAAAAATCTGAAAGTGGAAAAAATCGTCCAAACTAAAAAATCGCCAAAACAAAAAAAAACGCCAAACCTAAAAAAATTGCTAAAACTAAAACAATCGCCTAAATTAAAAATAGGCATTGTAAAAGAGCAAAAAAACGCCAAAACGCAAAAAAATCACCAAAACGAAAAAAATCGCTTGGCCTAAGAAATTGTCAAAAAAACTGAAAAAAATCGTCCAAAACCGAAACGTACTTTAAGCATTGATTTAATTTTCTTTTGTGAGCGTGTATTTGTGTATCGTTGAACTGCGAGAATTTGGGCCAGATTTTAAAATAATATAAAGCTAAATTATGTTTAAATATTTAGCAAAAGAAAAAGTAAGTACCTTTTTTTCCAACAATACGTAATTGAAGCGGTAGCAGGGGAAGCAGTACCATACAGAACATTTAACCCAGTCTTAATTGATTAGATATTAAAGTAAAAAATTCAATTTAGAAAATAAATTTAGAAATAAATATTTTATCATAATTAAGCACTGATTGATTTCTAATAACTTTCTTATCTTTCTGAATATTTAAAAAGAAATAATATTAAGTAATCAGACAACTAATTATAACGTTTGCAAAATATGTGGACAAAAAAAAATTTAGTCATAAACTACAAGTCAACGTTGCAAGCAGAATTGGCAGAAAAAAGTAAAGCAAACGACAATGCCTCCTCCTCCCGGTCGTGTAGGTTTCAGTGGACGACCTGGCTGGGGTCCTCCGCCGCCATACGGCCGACCCGCTTGGGGTCCACCACCACCACTACCCAGACCAGGTCCAACTGTAGGGGTCAATATAAATGTGGGAGCCAGACCACCACCGCCTGTGGGAGGTGTAGTAGTTGTAGGTGGTATGGCACCGCCACCACCACCGCTTGTTGTGGGTGCAGTAGCCGCCCCAGTTGTTATTGGCACTCAAGCGGCACAAGCAACAACTATGTTACTTAGCCCACCGCGTCCACAATCAGTCGTTTATAGCAGTGGAGGTTGTTGCATAATTTTGTAGTTGTAAAATTATTTAGAATCATACATTTATATGAACAAATTTGTTATAAAAACTCGAATTAAGTGATATTTAAAATTTATAATAAATAATAAAAAAAATTATTTAGCAAAATTTAGACATCCAGTACACACAGCCACAGTTCAATCTTATTAAATAAACAATAAGGACTGAAGCAGTTAAATTATTCCAGTTAAAATAATAAATAAATAAACTAACATTTTAATTTAAATAAGTTTTTAATGCTTAATTGAAAACGTTGCAATATTTGCAATTCCAAAACATAATTTGGAAGTTATACCTTGAAGAGTCAATAAAAAATGTTTATGTAAATTAAAATTCTTTGACTCTTCATACAGATATTCGAGCTTAAATCAATGTTTGAACTCTGTTAAAAAAAAAAAAAAAACTAGTGTGTGCTAAATTCTCTTATCAAAACACACTAAGCAAAATAAGAAAGAAAAAAAAATCTGAATTAATATGACAGGGTTGGTAAACTTGCTGCTCATCACATTGGATATAATATTTGAAAAAGTATGAGAGCGGAGTTCCCAACTGTATATAAATTGATTTCAGACAAAAAGATCTGGAAATTTTTGGTAAGAACTACAAAAGCATACAAAGGAACCACATCATTTGCCTATATAAAATTCGAATTAATTTAGAAAATAATCAATATTTATTCCTCTATTTTAAAAACTATGCGCAAGCTTTAAGGTAAAATAAGAGAACTGAAAACAAAATACCGAGTATGTATGTATCTTGGAAAATTCTCTCTCGTTTTTAACCGACTTCAAAACAAGGACGGGGCTATCAATCAATTCGTCTGTAATTTTCTTTGACATTGTTACTTCATTATTCGGTAAATTTTAGGCCAATTGTAAGAATTCTTTTTATGTCTTTCAATTTATTTGCTAAACCTAGCAAACACCTTTTGTTCTTGTAATTATACAATTTTAAAGTCGAAATTAGGGGGAGGGGGCTACGCACATTAAAATTTATTATTATATTTCACGTGGGTGTACTTAACCGATTTTTACGAAACTCTAACATAGACACAATCTTCCATTTAAAAAAATGGGCGGAGTTACGCCCAAAAAATTTAATTTTAAATTTTACATACTTTTTTTAACCAACAGATTTACAAAAAAAAATTTGTTTTAAAGAGTTCACTTCCAGTTTGGCCCCCATAATTTTTTTTTCGAAAATGTTATATCAGATCTTTGCACTGATGTCGGTTTTTTTTGGCAGAATTATGTGTTTCTCTCATCATCTGTTCAAAATAGAAGAATTTTATTCTCTGGAAATCATTAATTCCCTGTGCATTATTTCAAAACTTAAAGTAAAAAATTAATTTTAATTTTTTCTTAAATAAATCCTTTTTGAACTAAAAATATTGAAGTATTTAAATTACTTTTAATATGCCTCAAACCATATCTGAAACTTCCCGGTATTAAATATTTTTTTTTTTTGAGTACAGTGTTTACCATCTCTGGGACAGCACAAAAATTGACAGCATGTTGGAGGCAAAAAAAAAATTATCTGAAGCAAAGAGTCATGCCACAAATAGAAATGCATATTTAGAGTTAAAATACAAACCCACTGGTATACAAATGAAAACACAAATCCAATCATAACGGACGGACAGACAGACAGACAGACAGACAGACAGACAGACAGACAGAGTGACATTCACACAAAAAGCATACATGTCAAATATGTAGAAATTAACATGAATATGCAAAACTGCAAAAAATAAATAAAAAAAAAACATGAAAACGACACTTGCACAGTGCAACACAGTAAAATACAACAACAAGAAAAAAAAACAAAACATTAAACAAATGAAAAAATTGGAAATTATTTTTGATGTTTATGCACACACGCAAACAGACACACACACACACACACGGACTAGATAAATAAAACACGAACACACAAATTGAATGAAGTGAAACATAAAAAAACAAGGACAAGGACACCGCGCAAGTGAAATTTTAATGTGTGTGTGTGTGTGTGTGTGTGTGTGTGTGTGTGTATTTTTAATTTGCAAAAAAATACCTTTTCTGTATTTAATTAATTATTTTTTATTTTTTATTGCATATTTGCCTTGAATAAATTTATTTTAAAATTTTTTAAAATTCTTTGAATCGTTGCAGGATAAATACTTCATCACCAAACTCAGGCATCGTTATACCGAAAAATGATAAACGGGCAATTATGCAAAATATTGCCAACAGCTACAGACGTTCGCAGGCGACATCTTCGTTCTATGACAATACAAATCGTAGACGTCGCACGAGGCGCACTCGCGATTGTCGTGTCAGCCACTGGTCCGAGTGGTCGGACTGCAGTAAATCATGCGGCATCGGCGAAATGCATCGATATCGTAAGGTCATTAAGCATGGTAAACGTGGTGGCCGTCCGTGTCCGCCCTTAAAAGAATCGAAATGGTGTGGTTCCGAAAAGGGCTGCCATAAACCCGAGACTTATTTCAATTGGTGAGTATGGATTAAAAATTAAAGGATTAGTGGACACTACAGCGGGTGGTAGGATGAAAGATATTCTAATGATGAATCTAAGACTGAAAAGTAATTTCACCCACTCCTCGATGTAGCGCCCATTTGGTTTTTTGTATATTGCGCCTCCATTTTAAGTCTGATCGTAAGGTTTTTTATATAGTTTTCAAAAATATTTTTTTCAGATATTCGGTTATGTTCTGTATTCCACGTGAAATTAAAAGGTGTGGCATTGACATAGAATTGTTGTTGGAAATATGTACTTATAACAACAATTATATGACAATTCCACACTTTTTAATTTCACGTGGAATACAGAACATACCCGATTATTTTTTTCAAAAAGTAATTTTTCAAATATAATTTTTTTCAAAAGGTACCTTTTCAACAACTACTTTTTCAAAAGGTAGTTTTCAACAAGTACTTTTGCAAAAGGTACTTTTTTGAAAAATAATTTTTCTTCAAGAATAATTTTTTTTAAAGATATATTTTAAGAATTATTTTTTTCAAAAATAATTTTTTTCAAAAGGTACTTTTTTTTAATAATTTTTTTTCCAAAAAGTACTTTTTTTAAAAAAATACTCTTCAAAAAGCAACTTCTCCTGAAAGTAGTTTTTCCGGTGTCTCAAATTTTTTCCTATTTACCCTTCTCGGCAAATTTTTTATACCATTCAAGAAATTATTTCCAAAATAATTTTGTCTTTGTTATCGTTACTATTCTGCAGATCCCAATATGTCAAATCATGGTAAACATTAATAAAAGATGAATACAGGCAAATCTCGGTATAACGAATCTCGCTTTAACGAAAATCCTATATAATGAAAATTCTCCCCTCGTATGGGGGACACTACAGCAGGGGGCGGGATGATAGATATTTTAATGTTAATTTTGAAAGTGGAAAATAATTTCAGCCACGCCTCGATATACCGCCCATTTTGTTTTTTGTCTGATTGTAAAGTTTTTTATATCGTTTTTGATCGTTTCATTTTGCACTTGATGAATGTTCAAAATAAATTTTCAGAAATAAGTTTTTTAAAAAAGTACTTTTTCAGAAACATTTTCTTAAAAAGTCCATTTTTCAATAAGTACTTATTCAAAAATAAATTTTTTCAAAAATTACTACTTTTTTTCAAAAATAATTCTTTTTTAAAAAGTAATTTCTTTCAAAAATTATTTGTTTTAACAAACACTTTTTTCAAATAAATAATTTTTTTTAAAAAACTTTTGTCAAAGGTATCAAAATGTACTTTTTTCGAAAGGACTTTTTTCAAAAATATTTTTTTCGAAAGTACTTTTCTTTAAAAATAATTTTTTAAAACGTACTTTTTTCAACAAGTACTTTTTCAAAAAGGTAATTTTTTCCAAAAAATTATTTTAAAAGTATTTTTTTCAAAAAATAATATTATATAATATTAATTATTTTTTTTATCATTTTTTCCAAAAAGTACTTTTTTCAAAAATAATTGTTTTCTAAAAGTACTTTTTCAAAAATAATTATTAAAAAAAGTACTTTTTTCAACAATAATTTTTTTTTACCAAAAAGCCACTTCTCCTAAAAGTACTTTTTCCGCTGTCTAAAATTTTATAAAAATTTGTCTCATACTTTTGGATGACCGGAATTTTTTTCGTATTTACCCATTCCGGCAAATTATTTATCCGCCTTCAAAAACCCAACTTTTTCTAAAATAATATTGTTTTGCTTATGGGGCCTGTTATGCAGATCACAACAAGTCAAATCATGGTAAACATTAATAAAAGTTAAATACAGGCAAATCTCGGTATAACGAATCTAGCCTTAACAAAAAACTTTGTAACGAAAATTCTCCCCTTGTATTGAATTTTATAAAAAAAATATTATTTAGATTTTATTAAAATACTTCCTTTAATCTTTTTTTTTAGGTCTAATACATGAATATACACGACCAACCATAAAAACCTCTAAAAAAAGGCGTATTATTTTTAAATTAAATAAATAAAATTTATCAAACCATTATAATTCTGACAACAACATAAACAAGAAGCCCTTAAATAAATAACAAAAAAAAAAAAAAAGAAGTAACAACCACAAACTTTGCTAAATAAATATTTCACAAGGGAAAATAAAAAAAAAACTGGCAAAATAAAAAAGAAAGAGAAATGAACAAATATTTTTAGTTTTATAGTCGGTCAAACAAGAATGCAACTTAAAATTTAATTTAATTTTATAACCAAACAGACAAAAGATTTAACAAAAAAACATTAACATTTTTTTAGTTTTTGCCAACTGAAAGTCAATTTTAACTCTACAAAAATTTAATTTCTGTTTAATTTAGTTTTGTTTACCAATTTTTCTTTTTCTTTTTTATTTTTTCAAATCAGTCACTTAAAAAAAAGAGACACTATGGACAATATTTAAACAAAAGTTTAATTAAAAAACTTGATCGGGATTTGAAAAGCAAAAAACAAATACAGAAAAATAAATTGGTTATAAACAAAAAAAAAATAAAAATAATTATTATTCCAACTGAAATAGAATGAAAGAGAAAAAGAAAACAAAACAAAACATTAACCTGTCATTAAAAGAAACAGATATGAAAGCAATTCGTAATGAAAATCAGTTTATTTAAACCGCATACAAACCAAACAAAAAAAAAACAAGAAAATTTAATTATTTAAAAATATGTAAGTGTATAAAATTAAGCTTAAACTAAGAGAGATAAATTAAATCAAATATTTTCATAAAAATAAAATACAAAAAAAAAAGGAAAATCACAAAAAAAAACAAACACAAATTGTATATTTAATTAATTAAAGTAGAAACTATTAATGATGTCCTGCCATAACTGCGAAAAGAGCTTAAGCGGCATAATATTCGATTTTTAGTTTTTGCTGAAAAACGATTATTTACGATCCTAAAGAAACGATTTTCGTTAAAAAAAATATAAGTTAAAAAAAGTAGTTTTAGCTTTTTTTGCCAGTTATGGCTCGATATGAAGAGAAAAAAAGAGTAAAAGTTTAAAACAAATAAATTTTATCAAGATCTGTTTATTTGTGCTACACTAAATGTTTTGCGAAAAAGTTTTTATATTTCCAATTAGACTCAAATGAGATGAAAATGCCAACGTTAAACAGGGTATTACAACTTGGCTACAACTTAGAAAATTTTTTTTTGTATAACAATTCGCTGAGAGTTTTTTCTGTATTCCCTGTTTCCTGTTTTAAAAAAACATTTGCAAACTTTCAGGTAAAATAAAACAACTGAAAAGAAAACAGCTGATTTCGAAAATTCGAAACTCGAAAATTCGAAAAATCGAAGTTCGAAACTTCGAAAATTAAAACATTTTCTTAAAATTTGGAAAATGAAACAGTCTTATTCTGCGTAACAATTCCCGAATTCCTTCTTTTTATGTTTAAAAAAATTATTTGCAAATTTTCAGGTAAAATAATATATTTGGAAACAAAGTAGCTGAGTTCGAAATTTAAAAGTCGAAAACTCGAAATTCGAAAATTCGAAATTCGAAAATTCAAAATTTTTAAATTCGAAATTCGAAAATTTGAATATCGAAGTTTTCTCTCTTAAGATTATATTGCCGATAAACTATTTCCCGAGAAATATTTAGAATTGGTGTAATACCTATTTTCCTTAGGAATTTTTATTTGCTTTAATTTTTCTTTCTTTTCTTTGAGATTTTTGCAGTTCAACAAAAGTTGTTAAAAGGCATGTAGTTGCATTACAGATTGTTTTATTTCGAAGGCTGCTTGCCTGACGTCTTTTTATTTTTATTTTATTTTTCTTTTGTTAAAAAATTCCGACATTTAGTTATTTGTTTATATTATTATAATTTCAAAGGGGTGCAAATCCAACACAAAAATTAATTAAAACAAAAGATGACATTAAACTCTCAAAAAGACCAGCTTATATAATATATTTTAAATGCGAAAACAACAAATTATATTTCTTGAAAAGAAAATAGCATGAAAAAAAGGAAATGATGTACATTTTTTTTAAGCGAAAATCATTTTTTTAAAGAAACCAGGTAACCTGAATGTTTACTGTGCAATTTCGCATAAAATTTTATAAATTCTATTGCATAAAACTTTTTCTATTAATTCATTCGAAATGGAGATAAGAGAACAAAAAACCACATTTAAGAAACTTTAGGATAACTTTTAAGCTAAACTGCTTCTCTATGACTTCTATTAGCAAATAAAAAAAGTTGCAAGTAACAAATTTATTATTATTATTTTTTTTTTCACGAAAAAGTTTTATTTTGCCAAGAAAAGCATATTTTTTTAAGATTTCTTTTGATTACTTAAGTAAAATATTTTTTTTTTGAACGATTTCATTCAAAAAGTTTTTTGCATTTTGAGAGTATTTTGGAAAAATCTTTAAAAATCGAACAAGGTAAAACGTATTTTAAGTCCAAAACAATATTTTATGTATTTAAAGAATATAAATCCAAAGATTATAAAGTATAGTAAATATAGAATATAAGTAGTTTAAGCCTTGAAATAAACAAAAAGCTGACAATTAAAAGAAAAATAAAGAAAACCCCTCCCTCTTCCCTTAACACAAAAAATATTAAATAAACATGTTTATAATATACATATACATATATAAAGAAAAATTAAACAAGTTAATTATCTAAACTTTAAATGTAGATAATGTAACTTTATTTAAAATAATTCAGAATAATTAAACATAAAAAAAATCAACTTGATAATTAATGAATCCTTAACGAATCCTTAACAAAAAAAAAATAATAACAATTAATTGCAGGATGAATTATAATGAAACCTAAGAAAAAACTAAAGCAAAATCGTGCAAGAAAAGTGCAAGCATGAGTGCATTCTAAATAAAATAATCTAAAACGTCTACAAGAGCCTTGAGAGGAGTTTATAATTTTACTTTTACAAGGATTATTTGGGAGAGCTTTCATTTAACATAAAAACATCGCATTCAATATTTTATTTAGTTCTTTAACTTTTTTTAGTTTCCAATAATTGTACAAATCATTCATAAGCAGCAATATTTCTTTCTTCCCTCTCTCTCTCTCTCTCTCTCCCTCTCCCACTATTGGTCTTGAAGTCTCTTCCTTATACAAACATAAACCGTTTGAACCATAAAATATATACGAGCTCGTGGTATCCATAAAATGCACTAGAGGCAATCAAATAAAACCGTAAATCAGCGTATATGTGCAAGCGTAGTATGCTTGACGCTTAAAAGTAGACGTACAAATAAACACATCAAGCAACACGTCGCTCATTCACTGAAACAACGTCATAACTTAAAAAAACTTGTTCACAATTTACCCAGAACTTAATGGAAAAATATATTTTTTGGCTATGTCACAGAGTTCAATTCCGTTCAGAAACGGAATTCAATCCATCCCATTTTTTCAGGACACCATGTCTAAAAAAGAAAACTAAAATACGGAACTTTGACAGGTATCTGCAGACTGTTGGGGACACTGGTATGCTGGGCTATGCTCCGGAATTGAACTCTGTGACATGGCCGAATATATGAAAAACTCAAAATTAATCCAGAAATTCTGTTTTATGACCTACTGCGCTGTTTTGTCCGTCTCTACACTTTTCCTTCTTTGACAAGAGTTATAAAGAAACTGATGTTTTTGATGTTTGATGAAATAAAATTATTAAAATTTTTTGATTTTCATCAATAATTACCTACAACCCGTACGTTTCGCCGACAATAATACGATTGCATACACACAACCATATTATTGATGAGTTTGCTTGACCCTCTGCAGGGCACTTAAAAACAAGCAATTGATTTTATTGCAAGTATTTCGCTGATACATACTTTTCTGGAAGTGCGATTAATTTGCCAACTTAAAATTTAAACATTTTATGGTTTGAACAAACACATTTTTTTATTTATTTATAAATTATTTTAACGTATGGAGAAAAACTTTATTTAAAAAAAAAACAAATGAACTTTGGAATTAACAAAAAATAAAAATTCTATCATGAGAATGTAAGTTTATTGAAAAAAAAAATACAAAGAAAAGGAAAACAAATCTTATTATTTATGTAATTATCAGTAATGTTTTGTATAAAATATTAATAAAAATTAGAATAAAAAAATACTAATAAGATGTTGGTTTTGTTACTTAAGTGATGAGTAAAATGAAAGTTTGCTTGAACAAAATTCTTTAAGAAGAAGGGTAAGTATGGCTTAAAAATCTTTACATCACATCACATCACACATCATTATTAAAATTATTAAACTAATTACAATTCGACAGAGACATTAAAACAAACGTAAAAAATACATTTTATTTTGTTCCCCTAAATATACTAAAAGGCAAATTTTGTAAATAGAAACGTTTTTTTCGTTTTGAAATTTGTATGGAAAAAATATTTTTTGAAACGAATTTTCGTTATTTTTCATACAAATTTTAAACGTTTAGAAACGAAATTTTTTACAAAATCTGCCTATAAATTTAGTCTAATCAAAATTATACAGTGAAACAAATGAAGTTCAAACAACAAATATTAAAAAAATTAAATTAATAGGCACGGGTTTGTGACAAAAATTAAACAGAATATACTTAAAAGTAACCATCAAAAAAAGTTTGTCTTAAGTAGAACAAAATAAGGAATAATAAGTAAGGAACAAACAACAATGGCAACTCTAATGTAAATAAAAAAAGTTGGCAAAATGAAGCTTAAATTACAAAAAAAGGCAATGTGAGTCCGATGTGTAAACGGGGGGTGATGTGTAAACATCTAGTAATGAAAATTTGTTTTTTAATATTGGCTTATGGTAACTAAAATAAGATATATAAATTTTTGACTCTACTGTATTTAAAACTCTATGGAAAACTGTATCTATAGTAGTGGAATTATTAGTTGTGGGTGTTTGTGATGAATTGCTCATATGCAAGTGGAAAACGCGTCAAATAAAAATTTTGATAAAGCTTGCGACTGTGGGTTTGCAAAATTTTTATTAAAATCTCCACCCATAATAATTGGCATGAGATGGAGATTGTTACCCAATTGTCGTGCATCAGCTTCAGTGTAAGGCAACAGTACGTAATAAAGATATGTTATAACATAATATTATAACTTCTTTATAAAGACTGCTATATAGCTTTTAAACAAATATTTGACATTTAAAACGCTGTTTTATTTAAAAGTTTATATTTATTTTATTTATTTTATATTTTTCAACTTTTTAACAAAATTATTCTCACTGGCAACACTATTACACTTCACAAGCAATTTCTATTAAAATTAACATTGCTCCTGAAGGTATGCTTTAAAGTTTGGAGTTAAGTTTCTCTGTAGTACAGAGTCTGTACTATTTGTTGTCCGTATGATTGCACTAATACACTCATACATAGCTCACACCGATTTGATAACGCATCTTACTCAAAATTTGTGATTGTATTGTGAAACATATTTTTACTCCTAGCGTATAGATGTCTACACATCAAAAAGCAGCAAATTGTAATACGGTGAATCAAAACAATTCTCATATTCCATTTGCACTGAAAAATTTGTATATAAGGCTGAAATTTGAAAATTTATATTCTTAAAAAGTCTTGCAAATCAAGCATAAAATGCCTGCTCCACATTTTCTTTAGAGATGGTTTAAATTTTCATGAATTGCAAGGCATTTTTAAATTTAAATTTAAATTTAAGTCCAATGGCAAAGTTTTTTACTTGAATTTGTTTGTTTTTATTTTAATTAGGGTTTTATACTCTCACGTTCCTTTTTTTATATGTTGCATTTCATTTCATTTGGTGTGGTTTGTTAATTATTTCACTTTCGTGTGCTATCTTTCGAAAGTTGTATAAAAAAAAAGAACAACAATTGACAAGCACCCACAGTACAAACAGAAAATCCTGCAACAACAAATGCGGCTATATGACTGCCGGTAAGATCATTTAAGATTCCACCAGCTGTTGTGGCAGCAATTACAACAGAATTCATGACCAGGACCGTGAAATCAAAAGCACGTATGCATGCATGGAAGCAGCCTCGTTATGTCGAATAAAAAGAAGGCTTTGGGAAAAATTAACATTAAATGCAACAGAGACACACAGCTGCACAGTCAGGCAGCTGGCCAAAAAAAAAACAGTAACAAAAAAGTATAAAACGGGCTGGCTACTTGCAGCAAGAGAAAGCAAAAACACATAAACAAACATAAGAAGGAATAAAATTAAAATTGCATACGTTTACTTAGTCTCATATCCATAAAAGTACAAGCGCATCCCTAAACACAAATACCGGCAGAAGCGTGCACAGACACACACAAACACATACACGCACACACATATGCCAACCTTTATGAAGCTGCATAATTAATAATGTTTGCTTGTGGTCATTTATTCAATGACAATGAATGTTTGTGTGAAAATTCAAAATGCAGGCTGATGATGATGATGATGATGATGATGCATGCAAGCGTGTCTCTCTCTCTCTCTCTCTCTGATGTAAGTCGTTATAAAACGTGCTTGATAAACTCATGCTGCTAATGGGTACGAGTGTTTTCATTAAAGAGGGAGAAGTAAAAAAAAACAAGAGATACAATTTTACAAAGAGATATTTATGCAAGCTTTTGCAAATACACCAAGTAAAATTTACCTGCAGCAATGCCGTAGTACAACGAATACAATACAGAAATTGAAACCAAATCACATCGAGGCCCATACAAACAACAAACAACAATTCCACTACCACAAATGTAAGTTCTATAGTTACAAAATTTTAATGCAACAAGACCAGATGCATTGTGAAAAATAAAATTTGAAAAACCAATGGTGGGTGTAATTAGCCTGGCCAAAGGATACACACGCACCAATTTGTGCACGCTCTAAGCCCAACCACAAGAAAAGAAATGAAAAAAAGAACAGAATAAATTTTAATGAAGGAAATTGAAACGGGAACGTTTTAATGGCACTTGTAAAAATTAAGGGCACACAAAAGTTCTTTTCTGTGCAACGCAAACTTTGAATTAGAATTTAAAGCTTCTTTGAGAGCTTGAATATCATTTATGAAACGCTTTAAGTAACCACAAGACTTCCTGGTGGAGCATATTTCAATCATTTCCAGTACAAATACTGGCAGGAGTTTAAAAAGGCAGCAGTTTCAAGAAAATAATAATTCAAAGCAGCAACTTTGTTGTTGGTTAATCACGACTAGATGCACATCATTGGTGCTTAGGCCGCTCATCAGCGGAATTTAATATCAACTCAAGAAGTCTTACAAGCGAACTTTTTAAATTCATTTTCATTATGAAACGCTTTAACTAAAAATAAGAAACTACGCAAGTAGTTTTTTTTTAATCCTTTCACAATTTAAATTTTACGCAAATCTTTTTTTAATGTACCTTTTTCCTTCATGCCTTTTGGAAAAAGGACTTTTTACAAAAGATTACCTTTTGGAAAAATACATTTTTAAAATAAAGTATATTTCCCAATAAAGTACCTTTTGAAATAAACAACTTTTAGAAAATCAAGCAACTTTTAGAAAAAAGCTTTTTTTTTAGAAAAGCAGCTTTTTGGCTAAAGCAAGTTTTAGAAAAAAATACGTTTTGAAAATAATATACTTCTGGAAAAAAATAATTTGTGGAAAATAGAACTTTGTAGGTAAATATACCTTCTGGAAAAAATTAATTTCATAATTTCAAAAAAGGACTTCTTTTTGGAAAAATAACGCCTGGAAAAAAATATCTTTTGGAAAACAAACTCTCAGAAAACATACCTATTGGAGCAAAGTGGATTTTTTTTAATAACTTTCAGAAAACTTGACATTTAAATAAAAGTACATTTTACAAAAAAAAAAAAAAATACTGTCTTTGGAAGAGATAACGCATTCGGAAGAGGTGAATTTGGGAAGAAATGACTTTTTGGGAAAATATACCATTTGGAAAAAAAGTACCTTTTGGAAAATATACCATTTGGAAAAAAGTACTTTTGGTAAAGAAGGTATTTGGAAAAAGTACATTTTGGCAAAAAGTACCTTTTGGAAAAAGGTATCTTTTTGGAAAAAAAGTAAGTTTAAAAAAAAGTACTGTCAGAAAACATACCTTTCGACAAAAAAACGTACTTTCAAAAAACGTACTATTTGGAAAATGGTACTTTTAAGAAAAGCAACTTTTAGAAGTATTTTCAGAAAACGTTCCTTTTGAAAAAAATACTTTTAAGTAAAAGTACTTTCAGAAAATGTACATTTGCGAAATAAAGTCCCTTTGGGACAATGACTTTCAGAAAACGAACCTTTTAGAGCCTTTTGAAAAAAGTACCTTTTAGAAAAAGCACTTTCCAAAAACTTACCTTTTGGAAAAAAATTATTTTTTTGAATAGAGTCCCTTTTAATTAAAACGTACTTTTTGGGAAAAACAAATTTTTGGTAAAGTAATTTTTAAGCAAAAGAGACGTAAAGTACTTTTTGAACAAAAGTACTTTAACAAAACTACCTTTTGCATAAAAATGTACTTAAAAAAAAAACTCGTTAAAACCCTGCTTTTTCGATATATGTTTGTATTACTTTTTCATTTGGTATCCTCTTGCAAAAAAGAAAATCATCTTTTGTAAAACAAATATATTTTTGAGAAACTAACATTTGCAATATTTTATATCCGTTGCTTTATTTTACAGTAACTTAATGTAGAATATATACATATCGTTAGCTATAATGCAAAAAGGCGTAACTAACAAAAATATAATTTTACAGGAGAAACAAAATACTAATATTTATTAATAAAAGCGTATTGTTTTTATCTCAGAAGTGTACTATTTTGTCAAGACATATAGTTTAATGGCATTCATAATAATCAATCAAAAGCTCGACTTTGAATTTTTTGTTAGTTACGCCTTTTTGCATTTTAGCTGACGACATATAATGTATGTGTATTAGTTTGTCATAATATTACAGCTTTATTTATACAAATTATGCAGGCTTTATAAAAGCTTTTTAGATAAATTTTGTATGAAAATTTGTTTTAAAACCCCTTTACAAAGCCTTAATAAGTTTTATAAATAAGGCTGGCTAATTATTAAACTGAAGCTGTATCCAAATCATTAACAACGGTATTCAAAGCTTTCCGATCAGGCTTTAAATGGCGACTTAAATGGGCAGATATTTTTTTTTCAGTTTGGAAAATGCACGCCTTTAATCGATTCTGTTGCGTATGATTAATATTTTGTAAAAATCGACTGTGATGCGTATGATTAATATTTTGGAATAATCATACGCACCACACTCGATTCTTTCAAAAGATTATTCATACGCAACAGATTCGATTACAAGCGTGCTAAATTGAGTGCGGCAGCCAGTCACCCCTAGCATGATAGATACTTTGATTACGATTCTAACGATTTGAAAGAAATTGTCTGCTACACTTGCAAATGCAACCCATTCCCTTCGCCGTTCAGAACCTGATCGGAAAGTTTTTATGGCCATTGTTAATGCTTTGGATAGATATAGCTTCAGTTTTTTTCCCCTTGGTGATACGGATACTTTCCCCAAAAATGGCAAATTTTTTCCCTGTGATTTTGATGAATTATTTTTCCATATGTGGGAATATATCTTGGAAAAAAAAGTTTAAATAAATCTCCAGTTTCTTAAAGGGCAGTCCGATTCTTACAAAATTTTATATGACATTTTATTATTATTATGTATTATTTGGGTATTGTTTTCAGTTTGTATTTTATATCTGTAAGGAGCGCGGACGTAATACTGGGTCACCAAGAGTTTATGAAAAATTCTTAAGTATGCCAAGCTAATGTTTCTAATGTGATAAAAAAATTTTTTTAAGTATCCCAGAGCTAAAAAAAAGTACTGCAGCTATTAGTTTCCGCTTACAGCTTACAAGATATTCAACTAAACAATATAAATTGTAACTTTTTTACTCACCCTGATCCACACTATTGTGGTGATGGAGAAATCAAATCGTGTCTGAGTTGTGAAAACTTTCAAAAACTTTTTTTTAATACTCAGTAAGAATAAATTGTTTAAAAAAATATAAGTCAGTGAAAATTTATATGCATTTTTATTTAAAATTTTAAAAACTTTGACTTTTTCTTAATTATTTCGTAATTTAAAAATAATAAACATATGATGGAGGTGTAGTGGCATTCGAAAAAAATCTAGTTGTTCTGTTCTAGTACATCTTTGTCAGAATATTTACAATTAACTTTGGTGTTATTTGTTAATTATTAAATTATCACATGTAATTTGGCTAACAAAACGATACGAACTTTAGCCTAATCAAATCACAAATGTAGAAACAAATGAAGTTCGAATAATAATAATAAAACTAACTAACAAATTTACACATGTATATCCCATATTTATACCTATTTGAGAAGCATTGATATAAGACATATAACAAAAAAAAATTAATTTTCGTTATTGGATGGGACCTATTTTTATAGTAAATATCGAACTTGAGGCCTGATTTCTTAAATTGTAGGGCTGCTATAAAAAAATTTATTACGCCATCTTGAAGCCTAATATGCTTTGAAATATTTCTAAAAAGAAATATTTGTGCATAGTCAAAAATATTTGGGTCTTTCAAACCACAGTATTAAGTATGATGGTGTCATACTCTTTAAAAATTGTTTTTAAAAATGCAAAAACAAATATTTTAAAATAATTTAAGACATTATGACACTTAAGATTACCATTTGAATCCCCCAAATAAATATACAGTAAAAATACTATTTAATACCATTTTTGAGATTTTTGGGGTTATCTGAAGCAAATCTCCACCATTGTACAAAAGAATGAGGTTTCATAATAAATAAAAAAATATTTTAAGTGTTATAAGTACTTTAAGTTGTGTTAGTTTAAAATTTAAGCAAAAATAATTTATTTCTTAAAAATGATTTTTTTAACAAGCTAAGGTTGCGTTGCAAATAAATTTTGGAAAAAAATTTCAGTATCAGATTTTTCTGATTGGATTTTTTTTTTGCTTCAAAGTTAACAAATCTTTCAAATTGCTCATTTGCAAGTAATCCTTTTAAGTAGATAGTTTCTTCATAGTAACAAAAAAAAAAAGAGAATCATTTTATTTTCATCTATACAAAAGCATTTGACAAAATGTTTATTATAGTCTGCCAATTGTTCAACAGAAAAAGGAAAACTATTTGTTAAGAAAAAAATAAAAATCAATTTAAAGTGAACAAGTAAAAGAATATTCGCTAAGATATGTGTATGTACACTGCGAATCACTTAAATAAGGAATTTGATTTGATAAATATTTAATGAATATATTTTTGACTAAAAAAATACAACTTTGATTTTCACAAATTAAGAAAGCAAAAAATTTTTTCACAATGTTGAAGACACAGCACGGAAGGAAGACTGTGTTGTGGTATGGGATGACAAATACCACTGTGGCACTATCGGCTTGATATTTGACTGATAAAAATGGTGGGGGAAATTAGTTTAGAAAAAGGATAGTAGATGGCGCGTTTTCATAATTTAAAAATTTATTTGAAGTAACAATGTGGACTTGGCAATACGGCAATCCTTCAATTAATACTGCCAGAGCTGTAAATCAGTGAATTCATGAGCAAGATGTAAAACTTCTAAATTGGCCTCCATGCGCAGAAAAAAATTTACTTTGTATTCAATTACAAAATCGAATAACTAATTGTGGGGGGGGGGAGGGATTCAAAAGGTAAGATTACTTGCGTGTTTAAAAATTTTTGTTTGAAATTAAAAACAAAAACAATTATATTAAAATATTTTAAAACATTATGACACTATATCACTTAAAACTACCGTTTGAATGCCCCAAATATTTTTATTGAAATAGGTCCTAGCACAGAATTCGTAAAACTAAAAACTAAATACCAAAATTCGTAACAAAAAATTTGTAAAATAATTAGAATGAAAAACACTCACTATATATTCATAAAACCAAATGAAAAATATATAAAAATTAAAATCAATTTCGTGAACATGTTTGTTCATACAAAAACTTATGATATTATTTTTTCTGTGCATTCTCTGGATCTTAATATAATTATAATTAATATATAATAATATTTTTGCTAACTCTTTTTAACTGACTTTTTGACATTGTTACTTGAAAAAATGGGCGGGGCTATGCCCTTTAAAGTTTACTATCATATTTTACGTGGTTGTACTTAAACAATTTTGACGAAACTTACCACACACTTTGAGGTCTAAGATAGACAAAATTTTACATTACAAAAAGTGGGCGGATTCACGCCCCCTGAGCTCTGAAAAACACACAATCTCGCATATAAATAAATGGGCGGAGACAAGCCGAATAAAATTTTGTTTTAAATTTCACATACTTTTGTTAACCAAAAGATTTTGAAAAAAAATGTTTTGTTTCAAAGAGTTTACTTCCAATTTGGTCACATACATTTTTTTCGAAAATGTTCTATCATATCTTTGCATTGATTTCGGTTCTTTTTGACATAATTATTTATATTTCAAATTCAATTTTCCCTTTCATTCTTACCTTATTTAAGTGATTTTCAGTGTACAATCAATAACATTTAGTTGCAACTAAATTGCTTTTCTTAGTTCAATCATTTTCTTTCTATAAGACTTTTTGATACGAGTATCATGTAGAAAAAAAGCAGATACAAAAACTTTAAATTCCAGTATCAAATATTCATGTACACACACACACACACACATCCAGAAAACTTCCTGCTTGTTCTCTAACGAGACTTGCAAAATGATGAAAGCGAAACAGGATTTAGAATTCAACGGATCATATTCGCTTAATAACAACAAATGCTTAATGGTTTGTGTGTGTGTGTGTGTGTGTGTGTGTCTGTGTGTGTAGTTTATTTCATGTGTGGGAGCAGGTTTAATAATGTACGTTTGTACGCTAAAGTTAGTGCAGTAATGGCGTATAATTCAAATAATCTTTTTGTAACTTTGCTAACAACAACAATCTTCAAACAACTCAGGCACAGTGGCACTGCAGCGCATATAAAAATTTACTATTAGTCTTGTTGAAGAAAGTAATTTTATAGTAAAATTTTCAGAACACTGTGTGTGTGTCTCATAAAGTGTAAAGGGGTATGCAGCTACAACATTCTTCGATACACATGACTGTGCCTGTATGCGAGCAGGGGCTGAGCTGCATGTGCGTCTGTGTGTGCGTGCGTGTGTGTACAAGCAGAAGGAAAATCCTGTTGGTATGCAAGTAATCGAATTTTAAGCTAATACTCTACTACTACACTTCATTAGAGAAATGCATGTTACAATAAAAAGGGGACACACAAACAAGCAGACATGCTTTCGAACAAAAATTTTAAAATAGCAAGAGTATACACACACACACACACACACAAAATACATATAAATAGAAAAAACTGCAATTTCATGTTAAATTTGTTGCTTTTTGGCTTGCATGTTTATGTTTGTGTGTGTGTGTGTTTGTGCGCTGCCTTCATAACATGTTTCCTTTTTAAATTTTCTTTGGAGTACGTATTTTACAAGGAAACTGTATAGAAATCATAAAACCTCATATCATCTGCATTTCCGCCTTGATGAACACCTTTGCTAAGCTGTGTGGGGAAAGCATCTTAAAATAGCATATTGATTTTTTGTTTAATTTTCCTCCGCTGATTTTATATTTTTAGCTGATGAAGTTGCAGGCAGCAACAATTTATCTTTTATAAACTTGCTGGGGAATATGATACTCGTATAGCGTCAGCTGGCACATAAAAAGGACTTAACAGCCTCAAGCTTCAAAATTTAGTTTTTGATGACAGAAAATTCAGAAATACATAGGGCAGGCATAAAAATGTTCTTTATTGGAATTTCTAATCTTTGTTGGAGTAGTAGCAAATAGACTCTTGATGATGGAGTCGTCAAGGTAATTTCTGGGCAGATTAATGCCCTAATTCAGTAAGAAGATTTAGGACGTTTTTGTTTGAAAATGCTTCTGAGTTCTTGTCTTTGAAGTCTCTAAATTATTTTCTTCAAAAATGGTCGTTGTCTTTGACAATGAAAAATATAAATATTATTGCCAAGTTTTTAAAACATAAAAATTCAATTAAATGATTATACAATAGTTTGAAAAATATATGAAAAATATGTGTTGAATATAATGCTTAGAACAAAATCAGAAAGCAAATACACGAACCTCCTAGCATGGACAATAAATAATAATCGTTTTAAAGAATCCAAACTGCTTCTTTTTTTTCGTCCATAGACAAGACAATACATTCGTCGAACAGAATTAGGGCATAAATTCGGCTCAAGCAGGCTTGTTTATCGTCTGACTTGATTCGTCTTGTGCGGGCTTCTGGTTTGGTTCGGCTTGTTGGCGAGATGATTAGATGGCTGGAAGGCTGCTCTGCCTCTTAAATAGTTTCGTTGGCTAGCTGGACGTTGAGATAGTAGACCAAGGGGAAATCGGCTCACGCCTGGTTAAAGGTTTTTACATTCGTCCATAAGATGTCGATATCGGGTTAGTAAAACACATAATTTTTACTATACTAACAGTTGTTGCTTATCATGGGAGACAGTCAAACCGTTGTGAGAACAGTCAAGCAAAACCACTTTGAGACCAGTCAGTCGAGTGCGCTGAAAAAACAGGCAATCGAAACCAAAGTGCCTGTGAGAACAGTCAGTCGAATTCGCTGTGAGAACAGTCAGTCGAATTCGCTGTGAGAACAGTCAATCGAAACCGCTATGAGCACAGTCAACCGAAGTCCCTGTGAGAACAGTCAGCCAAAACCACTTTGAGAACTGTCAGTCGCGTTCGCTGTAAGAATAGTCAGCCGAAACTGTTATTCTAAAACACTGTGAGAACAGTCAGCCGAAACTGCTATGAGTACAGTCAACCAAAGTCGCTCTGAGACCATTCAGACGAAGCCGCTGTGAGAACAGTGAACCGAACTCGATGTGAGCACAGTCATAGTCAAAGTCGATTTGAGAACAGTGCGTCGAAACTGCTATGAGAACTTACTGTGAGAACAGTTAGCCGAAGCCACTGTCAAAATTTATTGACTTCTACCTTAGCCGAAGTACTCAAGAAATTATTGACAAAACTGTGACACTAATTACACAACAAACTAATGCAGTGTGTGTGTCGATCGGTAGGGAAGTACGATGTGTATGTTTGCTAATTTATCATATTTGCTTTTGTTTCTTGTTAAGTTTGTAATTATGTACGGGGTGATCATGAGCTTATTTAAGCAAACTATTTCATTATTCGCTCTTTCATACGTCCCAGTTTAAATATTTTCAGCAACATTGATTATTTAGCGAGAACAATTTTGACACGTAGCAAGTGATGCCCATATTACTTTTAAGGAAAAAATTTTCGTTTTTATTTGTTAGAAGTAAGCAACATTGAACAACTTTTGCAACATTATTTGATGAATATTTTATGTAAACTTTTTTATATGGATTATGTCAACATTTCGCGTGAAATTTTGAACAGACTACCAGGCTTTAGATGATAAAATTTTTCCTACAGAAAGTCTCATTTTGTTCATTTTGTTCTCTCCTTAGTTATTTCAACCCTTAAAAGAAGAGCGTAGATGTTGCGCTCTTCTTACACTCACATCTGTGTTTGCAAAAAAAAAAAAAAAAAAAACTTCTGCAAGCAAAATTTCTTCGTGTAAACTGGCACTATTTCTGTTTAAAATCTCAAAGAGAAAGAAGGCTGCTTTATCTTCCAGATACATATTTTATGTTCTATACAAGAGTGTTTTAATAACTTTACTTCTTCATATTAATAATTTGAAATTTAAAGTTTCAGCACCATATTTATCCCAAACTTTTTATACTTAATAAAGATTACACCAAAAAGATTTTTCTATTTTATTTTTTAGCTGCTAAAAACTGTTTGTTACTTTTGTTGCTCAACTGCTCAAAATTGTTATCATCGGCAGCAGAAAAAAGAGAGATGTGTGTGTTTTGTTTTTTAAAATTCTGAAAATGCAAGAAAATCTACCGTCAAAAATTCAAGTACGCCAGTCAGAGTTTAAGCACAGTTTTGTTTTTGTGTTTCATTTTTCATCTTCAAACTTTATGAATTATTTGACATTTTCCTTACAGATTTTTATGTGGAGCATGAGAGTTAGAAGGAAAAAAAACCTTTATTATTTTATAAGTACATACACATTTATATTTTATAAAATCAATGTTTAAGGCTTTTAAATATTTTGAAAGAAAAATGTTTAAAGGTTTTAATTACTTCCTTAATCCATATTAGTTTTAAACGAATGTCATGAAATTTAAACTTTCTGTTCTTCGAAGCACTTGCAAAAAAGTTTTTTTTTAAAGATTTTACTTCTTTGTTTCATAGAATTTAAGCTTAAATCACATTTTTCATTAATTATTTGTAAAACAATTTAAATTTTTCTCTTCAAGCAAAACTTTAATTTAATGACTTTAAGAGCTCAAATGTTAAAATAACACAAAGAAGAAAAGGAACAGAAATAAAAATATATTGTACAAGTTCAGATGACATTAATGAAATTAATTTCACATTCCTTCAGCGGAAACACACAAATGAACTTCAATGTGTCGTATTTCCGTTTAAAAGGTAAACTGAGTGTATTTCATTTTTCCTTTATTCACTCAACATTTCACGAGAAATTGAAGCGAGTGCCTGGAAACATACATTTACTTTAGACTTGCAGGCAAGTTAAGAGGCAGTCTGTCATGTTGTCTGTCTTGCCGTCATTTATTGGGAATGTCTCAATTTCAAACAGAGTAAAAAAATTTTTCTTTTGATAAACGAATTTTTATACAATGTTTTTTGAAGGATTTTTTTTTTTTTTTTGAAATACAATCACATTCATGCTCTTCCTCTAGGAGTTTGCACTCACAAATCACTTTTTACAATAAATAAATGGAAGCAAAGTGTGAGCCGGAAATCGTTTGATGTAGTCGAAAGAGGCAATTGCGATTAATTTTAATTTAAGGATTTTCTTATTAATTTATTCTTTTAAAAGTGAACGCTCAGCTGATGGATATTTCAAATTAAACACTTTTCTAGTGATTTTTATTACACAAAAAAAAAATTAAAACTCAACTTATTCACTAAGTTGCAAGCAGAGTCATTAGTTTGGTTTTTTTTTCAAAAATTGGCTTTTATATTAAAAGAGATAATTTACATTGTCATTGGCTGCAAGAAACGCCTTCGTCTTATTAACAGTATTCCTTGGTCATCAATTCTTCTGTATTTTTTGTTTGTTTTTATTATGTTACTTCACAACTCTACCTTTTAGACAGATTTTAAAAATTCTTTTTTTTTTGTCTGAAAGGCTACAGCTGCCATTTGGCTCCATTATAGAAAAGTGGGCGGAAACACGCCTACAAAATTTTTTTATTTTAATTTTAAGATATTCTCTTTAATCGATTGCTATAAAACTTACCCAACACGTTGGGCTCTCGTAACGACACAATCTCGAAGTTGAAAAAATGAGCGGTGCCACGCCCAATAAAATTTAATACTATATTTCACATGCTCCTGTTTGATCGATTTTTACCAAACTTGGCACACGCGCCCTCAGCTTAAAATAACATACAGTCTTTAATTAAAAAAAGGGGGCGGAGCCACGCCTATTAAAGTTTAGTATTATATTTTACTTGTTTGTACTCCAACAATATTAACGAAACTTTACACAACCCTTAAAACTTTTAAAAGACACAATCTTGCATTTCAAAAAGTGGGCGGGATCACGCCCATTAAAATTTAATATTTTATTTCATGTGCTTCTACTTTATTGAATTTTTACGAAGCTTGGCACACACTTTGAGCTCTGAAAAATACTTAATCTTAAATTAAAAAAAGTGGGCGGGACTACGCCCATCAAAATTTAACATTATATTTCACTTGCTTGTACTCAAACGATTTTTACGAAACTTGGCAGACACCTTAAGCTCTAAAAAAATAGTCTCGCATTTAAAAAGTGGGCGAGACCACGCCCATTAATATTTAATGTTATATTTCACGTACTTCTACTTTATCGATTTTTATGAAAATTAACACACATCTTGAGCTCAAAACAAGACACAATCTTGTGTTCAAAAAAGTGGGCGGGACTAGGCCCATTAAAATTTAATATTATATTTCACGTGCTTCGAAGTTACATCTTTTCACGAAACTTGGCACACACCTTGAGCTCTGAAAAATACTTAATCTTAAATTAAAAAAAGTGGGCGGAACTACGCCCACTAAAAATTTTAAAGTGAAACTTAAAAAAAATAAATTAAACCGACTTCAAAAATTAAGCATAAAAAAAAATTAAAAATAATTTAAATTCATGTTAACAAAATATTTTTATATGTGATATCTATACAGATATTCAAAGTCTGGTCTATCGCTTTGAGGGGCTTTGATTTTTAGAAAACGAGGCTGGAGCCACTATTACATTAAGTGGATTATGCTATCCGACAATGATTGCAGATTTTGTTTGACCGGAATTGGAAGATATTGATGCTGGCAACGTATTTTTTTCAACAAGACTGCGGTACGTGCCACACAAGTAGCGATGCCATCACTCTTTGCCGTATTAAGTTTTTTTCATGAAAGACAATTTCTATTTCAAGGGCCCACAATCGATTTAAGACCTTAAAGATGGAATTCGTGAACATCTCGAAGACATACAACCACAAATGTGGAAATCGGTGATGGAAAGTTTCATGAAAATAATATGCTGTGGTGGGCATTTGGCTCATATTGTTTTCTGTCATTAATGGGATGTCCTCTTATTTATAAATAAATGAACATCTGATGATTCCGCTTTTTTTTCATTTCAATCTGAAATTTCTTATTGAAAGATTTTATACGCACTCTCTGCAAGTGAAGTTTTCTACAGCTGCTTCAGCTCTCAAGACCACAAAAAATTTAAGCCGTGGTGTCTGTCTGTCAGTAATTTAAACTTTACACATTCCTAAAAATATTTCTTAAAAAAAACATTTAATTAACCCACCCTAGTGGCTCTAGTTATAAATTTGTTTGCTCGACAAATTTTTTAGATTAAAAAAATTGTTCACTTACTATTTCACTCTTTTTAAAAGCTGACTATCTATTTAATATTTAATTTAATTTTTTTTTTTGCAATTTCTGTTGAAAACACTAATGAAAAAATATAGAAAAATTTCATGTTTCTAAAACATTATTTATCACTACATGTTGCGGTTTTTGGTGTTTTGTCGTCACTGCTTCAGTGGCTCTACTGATGCTAATGCCGTTGCCATTTACCCCAGCTGCCGCTGCCGCTGACGGCGATAGCAAATGCTGCTGCTTGCTGTCACTGGTGGTATTATGTGGCACAGACACACCGCAGGACATTTATATTTAATTATCTCAACAGGAAAAATTGAATGCGTAGGCAATTTTAACTATCAAACCGTAATCATACCCATTCATAAAATAATAATAATACACGTAATAATAATATAAAATGCGGACCAAAAATTAAACAAAAAAAAAAATAAAAATCCAGAAAAAAAATCCAGAAAACAGCTTCGAAATGTTTTTAATGGAACACAGAATGTACGCTAAACTGCCACAGAAATGTACAATTAAACAAGAATATAAAATATAATGAAGAGAAAAATTTTAAATAATTTTTTTATTTCTCTCTCATTCATAGGAAAAAAATATAATGAAATTCTAAATTGTGAGGAGGATAACAATCAAATCACAAAAGAATAAAGGACCTTTTTTTTTAAATCGAACAAGGAGCAAAGATTTGAAAAATGAAAAAAAAAAGAATGGTAAAGCGACAACTGTTAAAATTAAGATGTCATTTGCAGATGTGATATTAAATTTGTCTTTAAAAATATTTAAGTAAATTTTCAAAAATATATTTTTTTAAAACTGCATAAGAAAAATTTTCATTTCATTACCATGCAGAGGTACATATGTAAGTATTAAACCGTACAAAATATTAAGGTCAATCCCGCCCAAAATCGCTTGCAATCAGCCTCATTAGCGCCATAGTGGAGTTTGGCATTAAGAAAGAAATGGCTGTGTGGATAAATTAAAGAATTTGCTTACTTTCCCACTATACCGGCCCTGTGCTATCTCGAGGATATACATATTTACAAACCCTGCTGAAATGTTCACAGTACATTAGTGATGTTCTGGAAGAAGTAATAGACTATATCTCGCTCATTTACTCAAACAACGTTATAACTCAAAAAATGCAATCTTCGAGTTAGTGATGCAAAATTAGTCTACGTATCCTTTTTCTTATTTTGTAAAAATTTCATACAAATGTCTTGTTTACTCAACTCTTGAGAGAAAAAATAAGTTTTCTCTTTTCATTTCGAAAACTTCAAACTCGTTTTCTGGCAAACTATTTTTTTTTTTTTTTTTTTTTTTTGAGTTATGACGTTGTTTGAGTAAATGAGCGATATGTTTAAATATTTTAAGTGGGCGTGGCACTTCCCATACAGAGGAAATATTTACTTTAGGACATTTATAGAAGTAATGCAGCTAAGGACTTGAAATTTTGTGCGAGTGACACGTAATAATATTTTTGGGATATTATTAAGGAGGCGTGGCTCCTCCCATATTTAGCAAATATTTATTTTGATATTATATCTTGGGACATAATACGGTAAGACACTTGAGATTTTATAAAAGTTACACCATAGATTTCATAAAGTTTTCTAAAGAAAATTGTCGGAATAAAATAACTGGGCGTGCCACCTCCCATATATGTATATAGGAACTACTTATTTATTATGAAACATCTTGGGAAATGAAGCCGTAAAACATCTGATATTTTATAAAAGTTACTCTCTTCATGTTATGAATTTTTGAACGAAAATAGTCGCAATAAAATAAGTGGGCGTGGCACCTCCCATACATATATAGTAAATTGTACTTATTTATTTTAAAATATCTTGGGAAATAAAGCCGTGAAACTTCTAATATTTTTTAAAAGTTGCTCTTTTCATTTTATGAATTTTCCAACGAAAATAGTCGAAATAAAATAAGTGGGCGTGGCACCTCCCATATACATATATAGGAAATACTTATTTATTATGAAAAATTTTGGGAAATAATGAGGCAAAACATGTGAGATTTTATAATCCACTGATTTTATGAAGTCTTCTAAAGAAAAACAATCGGAATGAAATGAGTGGGCGTGGCACCTCTCATAAATAGCAAATGCATATTTATTTTGAAACATCTTAACAAATAATGCGGTAAAGCATCTAAGATTTTATTAAAATTACTCTGTTGATTTCATGAAGTTTATTAAAGAAAATATTGAGATAAAAACGAGTGGGCGTGGCAGCTCCCAGAAATAGCAAATGCAAATTTCTTTTTAAATATTTTTCAAAATAATGAGGCTAAGCATATAAAATTTCATACTTTTATGGGAGTTACTCCATTGACTTCATAAATAGTCGGAATAAAATGAGTGGGCGTTGCAAGTAACACATAATTTGTTCTATTTTGCAATATCTGGGGAGAAACTTGAAATTTTGTGTGAGTAAACTGTCAAGCTTCTTATAATGTGCTTTCTCATACAAAATAAAAGTACCAATTTGCCATGTATGTATGAGTGGCACCCCCACCCTATATTAAAAGAACTAATCAAGGGAGAAGCTTAAACTATTCCCTCTTATCGTTTTTGGCGTATTTCAAATTCGACTACGATTACGACGTTTTTGTAATAGATTGAAGAACACTTCAATAGTTTTTTTTTTAAATCTATGACCAAATTGTCGTAGTCGAAGTATAAATACGCCAACCACGATAAGGGCAATTATCCCATTTGCGAGGACAATAAATAAATCCCAGAGGCATAGAAACGCCATTTAATGGGGTTGGGGGCGTTATTACCCCCTTTGAATAATTAAGAATTTTCTGTAATTATCTATTTTAATAATGCTCATGAAAATCACTAGTCGCCTAGCCAGCAAAAAATTTTTTAGCTCCACCAAAGCCCAGGGTCACACTTTATAAGCCCAGTACATCCAAGTTTTTCACATGGACAGCGTAACATGTAGCATCATACTCCCTTGTAGAAAGGTTATACGTTTTATACATTTATAATCCAGGAGCACTAGAGTGATTTTTTAGTTCATCCCGAGGCACTAACTAGAGTGCTTTTATTGTTATCACAATAATTAATAAACTAATTAATTTGAAATAAAAGCAAAATATTGAAAAAAAAAAATTTAAATTAAAATGTATTTTATTTTTTTCATCAAAAATATATGTGATGTGGTATTTTTATAAATAAAAATGACGAAATTTCATTATGGAAGGAGACACAAATATTTAATCAACATTTGCGTGTTTTTTTATATATTATTACTTTAATTTGTAGCCCGAAATGTGTGTATGTACAAGGAAGAAAATGTAATTATTTTAATTTTCCCAGAAAGCTTTTTTAAAGCAAACCTTTTTTTTTGTATAAATTTTGTTTTTTTTTTCAATTTCATTACTACTGTCCTTTACATAGATTTATTTTGTTTTTAGCTGTTTCGCATGAATGCTGCTAAGCTTCAGCCAATTTTCAACACTAACATAAATTTTTCACTGCTTGACAGCTAGATATCCTGCAAAGTGTGCTTTCATATCCTTTAAAGCGTTGGTTGACTGTTACCCAAAAAAAGGAAAGAGAGGGAGATAGAGTGCCCAAAAAAATTTAAATCAAGTTCTTTTTACATAAAGAATAAATAAATGTATGTGCGTGTGCTAAGGTCTCATATTTCTTGTTCGTTTTTTTTTTCATTAAAAATATTATAAACCCTGTAGTTACATAAGCACACACACACACAAACACTTATACCAACTGTTGCCCCTAAATATATGCAACACTTTTTTTACATGCTCGTTTATTTAATATAAATAAAAATGATGATGCTTTTTATACAACTAGTTTTGGCTTTATTATAACAATAAAAAGAAATGCTTTAACGAGAAAAGAAAAATGTTTTCTGCATATTATTATAGACTTTCATGGTTTCGTATGAAATATTGCACAAAAAAGAAAAAGATAGAGAGAGAGAGAGAGAGAGAGATGTTAAACAGAACACAATAACAGCAGCACAAATAGAATAGCGAAAGTCGTGGGTCGTTGCGGGTTTCTTTTTAAGTAATTTATTTCTCTGTCTGTTACTCCTATTAAAACACAGGAATCATGGACATACTTACAGAATTTTTAGGAATTATGGTTTAAAAAAAAAACAAAAAATTTTTGGCAGGATTTATGATGGACTACAAAAAGTAAAAGAAAGCAAGTCACAAATTATATCCATATGTACAATATAAGAGAAAGATATAATATAAGAATATGTATATTCGTTATAACTTTATTAATATTAGTAGCAAAGCAGAGCAGCTTTAGAAAATCAGCCTTATCCTTTTGCTTGGTAATTGACATTTCTCGTAATTAAAGCAAACGAAAAATTTTGTTTATTAAAAGTTTTCCTACAGCAGTAAATTAATATTTGTTTGTTTACTTATGCCGCACTATAAAAACTAACTAACAGAGCAAGAGGCTTACATAACTTAAGCGTCTTGGGAAATTTTCTTCTGTGCTTTTCTTCTGTACATATAAAAATAAAATTCAATTAAATAGAAATAAGTAAAATTGTGCTTTTCTTTTATTACCTTGGCACTTGCAGACAATTTCAGCCAAAAACCAATAACACTAAAACAAACAACTCTTGCAGGCCAGTGCTGTGCCCAGCCACACTTACACATGTTCATTAACAAAACAACACAAAAAAAAAGGACAGTAAGGAGTCCAACTGTAGCACTAATCTAATCTATTATTTTTTTTTAACTTGAATATAGAAATTGTTTAAAAGTCTAATTTAGCAGTTTTTGAGCAAAGCACTTTTAATCCTTAAGAGCCAATATCACTAACTTATTTAAATATCAATTCATATATAAAAGTAATTTTTCTATAAAAAAAATTAATGAAAAGCAACATTTAAATATGAATTGATATTTAAATAGAGTTGGTGAAATTGGCCCTTATGCCGGCCATACACTAAACAAGTTCACTGCACAAGTCTGGCACTGCACAGTGCGTTTGTGTTCTATTTACGCAGTTAACTGAGTAAATATCAAAATGATTTTGATATTTGCTCAAGTTTGAAAACTGTACAGTGAACTTGTGTAGTATATGTTACAAACGCTCAGTTGTATAGTGATTTTTTAAGAGTTCACAACAAGAAATGAGCGCAGAACAAATATTCTGGACAGAGTTGCTAGAATTATATAAAAGATCACCAGCATTATGGTGAATTAAAGTAAAAAATGCACAGTTCACTTGTATAGTGTGTGTCACAAGCTTAGTTTACGCAGTGCCAGACTTGAGCACTGAACTTGTGTAGTGTATGGCCGGCATTAGTCATGTTTTTTTTATGGTATTTCTATTTCTGTAAAATATGTAATTTAACTGGCCCGATCCCATAAATTGTAGAACTTTATATAGAAGTTGTAAGTACATATACATACATACATATGTATGTCTACCTTAAAAAAATTTTGTACTTAAGCATTTCATGTGTACCAAAAAAAGCGTAACCACTAATTACTAATGAAAAACTGTTTGATTCAGAAGAAGCAGGTATTATACATATTATATTATAAAGGGAATTTCACGCTTCTACTTGACTTAGTTAGTTACAAGCCAGCAAGCATAAAATCCTTACCCTTGTTTACATAGTCTTCATCCTTATTTACCTCTCGGCTAGAGTGAATTATATAAAACTTACAATATAGCAATAAAATCTGCCAAAATAAATTCAACATCATATAAAAGCTTTTTGCATTAATAGATACCCTTTCACACACACACACGCACTCACACTTTAGATATGTGTAATCGTAAGGACACACACACACACCTACACACACATATGCGTGTCCAAACACCCACATAAGGATATAAATAAATGTCTAAATATTTGTGTGCGATATTTGTATACAAATAAAAATAAAACACACTAGAAATGCGTGTTTAAGGATGTGCGCTTAAGTATGGCTGTTGTTTTCTTCCCGATGAAGCATAGGATTATTTCACAAAGTAGACCAATTCTCTTTAGGCTTTAATACTCAAAAAGGAACAAAAACAAAACGTAACTATATACATATGTGTGTACTGGCCATTTTGTGTAATTACAAGTGTGGTGCGTTTTCTATGGTAAATTTTTTATGACATTAAGCCACGGCAATGAAACTGATTATGCTGTTTGTATAAAGAGCCTTAATATTATTGCCAAAGAGAAAAACAACAACAACAACGAAATAAGGATTTGCACCATAAGCTGATGTATGTTTTCAGGCCTCCTCCTCCTCCTCCTCCTCCTCCTTCTTCACCAAATGGTAGAAGAAAGTGTTCATGTTTGTTTGCCCCTCCAGGTTGATGTGCCATAAAGTACGCCTTTAATGTTGTTGTTAACATTTTACAACCAACAAACCGAATAGCCAGCAATTTGGTCCTTGTGAAATGCCTCAACTTGGAAAAGCTTATGGCATATCTAATGTTTACATTTCATTCATACATATTTTTGCTCATTTGCCTGCTGCGTGCTCTAAGTGTTGCCCACGCATACGATATTGTTTAGCTAAGCAAGTTTTTAATAAAGTACCAACACATGGCTGCTGCCACCCATTTTCAGGATTTAGGATTTAGGAGTCACATTCGTACGAGGAGGCGTATATGAAAGAAAGTATTGGCATAATAATAATAAAGCATGCTAAATGTACAAAATACATTAAATCTAAAAGCAATTACTGACGGAAGACCTTCTTTTGCTTAGTTAGGTTGGTGGTGGGGGGGGGGGGGGGGGGGGCGACTATAAAAGAAGTAGAAAAACCTATAAAAAATATAACAAATATTTTTACGATTTTAGGGCATTTAATTAAAATGGAGATTTCAACACTTTTAGAAGTAGTAAAAATTAATGGGACTTCTACTAACAACAATTAATCACAGTACACTTACACTTCCATACACAACAACACAATGTCCTGCATTATTTTTGAAAGAAAAAACGGAATAAGTTTTTTAAGAACTCCGACCCAGCACCTTTCCTTTAGAAATTCTCTTATATGGGCAAATGTTTGTGTTGTCGTTTGTTAAGCTCAAAACTAATTTTATTTACAAGAATTTTTATTATTATAGTTCTATCTGAGCAATTAAAGTGCATTTAATCTAAACACCAATTGACAGAAAAAAATTATATGGGAATGAATACAGTAAAGTGGGACTTTGACTCGCACACTAAGGGTTCCGTTCGGCCACTGCATATGTAATACTAACTATACGAAATTTAGCATCAACTCTTTTTTAGTTTTGCCAAATTTTTAAGATTTTTGGCGAGTTTTCTTTTAGTATTGGCGTTTTTTTTCAGTTTTGGCGCTTTTTTAAGTTTTTGTAGTTTTTCGCTTTTTTTTAGCGATTCTTTCGGTTATTGACGATTTTTTAGTTATTTGGCGAATATTTTTTTGTGCCTTTTGTATATTGGCGATATTTTTGGTTAGGTGCTTTTTTATTTGGCGATTTTTCGTTTTGGCAATTTATTTTGGATTTTTGACGATTTTATTTAATTTTGCTTCTTTTTCTTCGTTTTTGGCGCTTTTTGATGTTTCCACAGTTTTTTTTACCTTTAACGCTTCTCTTCGTTTTGGTGTGTTTTTTACGATATTTTTAGTTACAGCGATTAATTTTTAGTTTTGTTTTGATACATCATTTTAGTTTTAGCGATTTTTTATGGTTTCGTAATTTTGTTCGGTTTTTGGTCATTTTTCTTTAGTTTTTTGGTGACGTTTTATTCTTTTGGTGATATTTAGCACATTAGCGATTTATTATACTTATTTTTGGCGATATTTTTTCTTGGTTTTGAGCTTTTTTTAAGTTTAAAGTCTTTTTTTTATTTTGGCGATTTTTTTTTTTCGTTTTTTGACGATATTTTTAGTTACAGCCACTAATTTTTAGTTTTTGCACAATTTTTGTCGAATTTTTTTTTTTTTTTTGTATTGGCGCTTTTTTACTTTAGGCGTTTATTTTGTTTTGGCGATTTTTGTCGTTTTAGCGATTTTTTTTTTGTTTTTTTTTACAATACATAAATTTAAGTTTTTGGCGATTTGTATTTAGTTTTTTGCCGACATTTTTTTGGTGATTTGCTTGCTTTTGCTTAGCGATTCATTTTATTTTTTGAAATTTCTGTATAAATTACATTAAGATAAAAAAATTTTCTTTGCTCGCATTAAAACAGCCTTTGATTTTTACTTAAGTTTTACATATTCTGTGAAAATTTCAGGTCGGTAGCAGTTTCGGTTCTCGAGAAAACAGCATGACACAGACAGACAGGCCAGCAAACGGACGTTTGCACGGACAACGTGGCGAAAAAAAATAGGGCTCCTAAAAATTATCTGAAGTACCAAAATATTGCAAAAGTTGTGCACGTTTTGGGATCTTCACGTAGCAGAGTTAATTAAATTGAACAATTTTCCATTTTCAAATTAAGTTTTAATGTAAAAAAAGGCTTTAAATTTTAATAAAAAAAATTAATTTTTTTGTATCCTTGAATTGAATTTTTGTTCTCAACAAACCATCAACCTGCCACAGAAAATACTTAATTATATCAGCATAAGTGTGCGACGCATTTGTAAAAAAAAATCCCTCTTATTAAAATAAAATGCATCGTAATGCTCGCCCAGAGTTACAAAGAAAAAAATAGTATTAAAAAAATTAATTTTTTTTTGTAACCAATTTTTTGTTTGTTTTGAGGGTGTAAACAACAAGTTTCGAAAATTAACACAAAATAACAATAATAATAATAATAAGAACAAATTTTTTATTTTTGTTGCAAGTTAACAAGAACCACGTCAACGGTACCGTTTCTAACGTATTTTTTGGACTAAAAACAAATACGAAAAATAATCTAATTTTAAGCTCAAGTAGGTGTGAATTTCCCTGCCCCCCTCCCCACGCTTTTTATAATACGAGTATTAAGTTTTTTTTTCCTGTTCTTTTGTTTTTAATAAACAACTCAAAATACACATTAAGCGTACAACAAAAGTTGATTTTTTCTTTAGCAAACACACCAGCGTATACAAATAAAAAACAGCAGGATAATACTTAGTTGTACGGCTATAAGTTTGTATGTATATACAAATTACAGTGTTATAGACATACAACTGCTCTCGTTGGAGCTGAAACGAAATGAAACTTACAAGTTTCAGCAAAATAAAGTGATTTTTGTTCAGGTTATTAATTTTTTCACTTTATTTTTATTACTTCAAAATGAGTTGTGCTTTCAAATAAAACAGATGTTGAGCTTATGATTAGAAACGACAAGGTCCTGTGACCTTTTCCTTCTGGTCAAGATTATCTTAATAATAAAAGTAAAATCTTGTTCAAATAAATTTGACACAATAAGCTTAAAAACGAAAGTTTTTCTGTAAAAATAAAGTCTTGTTCAATTAAATTAGACAAAAAAAAAATAAACATAAAATGTTTCCCATATTAATATATATTCAGGAGCTGAACAATATTTCATTATCCTGTTACAAAATTTAACTTAAGAAGAGCTTTCAAGCGAAAAGTCTATGGGACAAAGAAGCACTCCTGCAACTGCTTTTCTTATTTAGGGTTCCTTTCATACACCAAAAGTGAAAAGAGACCCTTTTGTTTTTGCTACGATATCCGTACGTCTGTCTGTGAGTATGTATATCTGTCACAGGCTGTTTTCTCGATAATCGTACGAGCTAAGGACCTGAATATGTAAAACTATGGCCGCTACAACAAAAAATATATGACAGTTAATAATTAAAGGGCGTTCCAAAGCGAGCAACGAAACTTGTTGAAATACTATCGTTATGTACACGCTAGTATTTTTTAAGCAGACTGCACCAATTACCACTGAAATTTAAAAAATCAAGATTAAAGATATTTTTTCAGTTAATGTAATTTGATAATGAAATTTTGGCAACTTTCTGTATCATGGAAGCCGACTCTTGAAATTTCCAAAAGCCCTAAAACTAAAAAAATTCCAAAATTAAGAAAATGCTAAAACGAAAAATCGCCAAAATTAAAAAAGCGCTTAAATGAAAAATATCACCAAAAATAAAATAAATCGCTAACATTTAACCAAAATTAAAAAGATCGCCAAAAACTAAGAAAAATCGCCAAAAACAGAAAAATATCGCCCAAACGAAAGAAGCGCCTAAAGTAAAAAAATGGCTTAAACTAAAAATATGTATTGTAAGAAAAAAACAAACAAAAAATCGCCAAAGCGAAAAAAATGCCTAAGCTAAATATAGCGTCAATACTAAAAAAATCGCCAAAAACCGGAAAGTCGCAAAAAATATCGTCAAAAAAACTAAAAAAAATGTATACACCAGGTAAGATATTCGTTTATATAGTGGACCTTATCGTGATTGCCGCATTTCGACTTTGAATACGACAGTGTCCGTACGGAACCCTTCCTGTGCGAGTCAAAGTCGCACTTTAATCAATTTATTAATATTTTTGTTCATGAGCCATAGTGCGATGCCAAATCTATGTAGAGGAATTTGACAGCGCCCTAGAGCCGCACTAATCAACAGTTATCTTTTCTATCTTTTCCTTATAAGGACTTTGGTTTTTAAATAAAATATATATAAATACGGCACTTGACCACTTCCTTTTGCATAAATCAGCTGGTAGTTTCCGCCCTTTGAAAAAATAATAATAATTGGATTTTTTCTTATAAATAAATTTGAAGCAAAAAAGATATAAGATATTGGACTTTTAGTTCGATTCGGACATATCTGAAAGTTTGGTTTTTTCCCTTTTTGATTCTTTTGCACTTGAGGTTCCATTTTCGGTGAAGTCAGCCATTTTGAAAACCGACGATACTGAGTCTATACATTTACAATTTTTATTGCACTTTTTCCCAAAATGAACATTTTACTTGTTCGCTAAAATAATAATTATTTCTTAAAAATATATTAAAATGCATTATTTAGAGTTTTAGCCAGTTCCCTAGCTGATTTCACTGTTGCTAATGCAGAACATCACGGGAGCTTGAAACAAACAATTCTGAAAACAAATGAGAAGTTCAACTAATATTATAGTTGAAACAAGTACTCAGTAATCAACATTTACCACTACTACACAGACTGTCTTTATTTCAGCTCGAATTGTAATTGTAAGAAGCATGCAATTGAAAATAAATGTAAAAAACCACAACAGCTATACATTTCTTTAGCATAGCAAGGAGAAAGTTTTGCCAAACAACAAACAACTATTTTTGACCGCTTGCTAAAAAGTTACTCAAGCAGAAACCAAATGCATATACGAGTAGACAGTACTTAGCCCACAAAACATGCAAAAATGTTTAACACATAAAATATATTTAAATTAAAATTAATTTCACTTTTACGCCTTTAAAATAAACATTTGTTTTATTCATTCTTAGCACTTGTTTTTAATATGTTAAATTTAACAAATTTGTTTCCTTGGAAAAATTAAAACAAACGCCTCATGTTTAAATGAAATAAAATATTTATACTTACATACATATGCATATGAATATACATATATTTATATGTGTTGTTTTCCAATGAAAGTGATCTTATGTAAATTTTTTACATTGAAATGGAAACTCAAAAAAAAAAAGGAACAAGTACCAAGAGTGTCCTTAAAACCCATAACTTTTGCTATAACTGTCATCATACGTAAAGAGGGGAGAGAAAACAAAACAGTATATGTACTTCTCTGCAACTGCTTGACAAGTTGTGTGAATTTTATGAAGTGGCTTAAAATAAACTTACACACACGCGCTTGGCAAATAAGTGTATAATTATAGAATTATTCTAGTGCACACACACACACACACACACACAAACAGAGACGCATTTGATGAACATGGAAACTGAATAAAAATAACCACAATTCACTCATGTACGCTCTCTCCCTCTCACAAAAAAAAACAAATACCGTAACATTTACTCGTAACCAGTGCTGCCACAACCAAAAAAATTTTACAACCAAAATTCGCTTTAAAAGTTACCAAATGAGAAAAAAATAACCAAATTTCAATATGTAGTATTTTTATTAAATAACATTTAAAATGCATACACTTTGTGCCGCACTACAACAAGAAATCAAGGTACATGAAGCTGACTTGCAATCAATAGTTCAATGCTCATTTATAAGATACACTGCGCGTCATCAGGTTAGCGCATATCTTTTACTAGTCTGTTTTTTTTCTCTTCTCCTATTGCACGCAAATTCGTAATTTTTGTTTTAATTTTGCAATTATTTTGTGTCATTTCTCTTACAAAAAACTAAAGCTCGATAAAAGAAACGTTCTAATATATTCATTGCTATTTTGTTTTATTTTTGACGAAAATTTTGCGTCATAAGATTAGCACCACCAAATGCATTTTTATTTATCTCGTTTATTTTGGCAATCACTGTTATAAAATTTTTTGTGTAGATTAAACTAGTATTTGTCTTTAAATAAACGCATAAAATGGGGAAGAGAACTGTTTTATCTTTGGAAGGAAGACCAAAGATTGAAGCCTACTATGATTCTGTACTATCCTTCCATAAAATTCCTGCAAAAATTGGAAGACACAGAAAAACTTTTTCAAATTTTCTTAAAAACAAGGAAAACTATGAAAAACTTCAAAGGTGGTAATAATCGAGGGGTTTCCCAAGAAGACAAGCGAGTTATACTGAAGCAAGCATCGAATTCACATGACCCTTCCGTCAAAATCAGAGAAAAAACTGGTTTTAATGCGAGCTTGTCAACGGTTCAAAGAGTTATTATTAAAGCTGCCTACTTACAGATAACAAAACTTAAAAAAGGAAATGCGCTTAAATTTTGTTCGAACGCGCATGACGTGATCTACTCAGTGGCATTACGTTGTATTTTCAGAGAAAAGAAATTTAATTTAGAAGAGCCCGATGGGTATAATTATTATTTTCATAAGCTTCGCAAGGAGGAACATTACTTGTCTTTAACATCGCGTATGAATGGGGAGAAGTACATCAGCGTTTTGAAAATGGCTTTTCGCCAATTTCAAAACTTATTAGAATATGTAAAGTAGCAATTCCAGCATGGTAATGCTCCAGTTCACTCTGCCCAAACCCTGAAATCGTGGATTCAGCGCCAAAAAGTTAACTTCCTTGTATGGCCACCATACTACCCCGACCTAAATACCACCGAAAACATATGGAGATGGCTGGCTAGAAATGTGTATGAGTCCGAAAAACAATATAGCACAAAAGCCGAATTGATAGAAGGCATCAAACACGATTGGTCCACAATTTCGTTGAATTACATTGAACAACTATACAATTCAATTCCTAATCGAATTTTTGAAGTGATTTCAAATAAAGGAGGCATTACACATTACTAGGGAAAGGATTTTTATGCATTTAAAATCACATTTTATGTACATAAAATATGCAGTAAAAATATAAAAATATGTATTTAAAACTAATGAAATATGCATTTATCAATTTTTTTAAGCACTTAATAACATTTTAACAACTTAAAATAATCAGCTTCATTTCTTTCTCAACAAACAGTTTGTCATTAAAAACTTAAAAAAACATAAAAAGCTCTCCTTCAATGCTTTTTAGGGTTCCGTACACCGAAGGTGAAAGGAACGCTATTGTTTTCGCTACTCTGTCCGTCTGTCTGTCACAAGCTATTTTCTCGAGAACCGTAAGAGCTACGGATCTGAAATTTAAACACAGTGTGTAGAACCTTGGCCGCTACAACAACAAATACATGAGAGTTAAAAATTGAAGGGTGTTCCAAAACAAGCAACGAAAAATTTTAAAATCCCATGTAATATACATACAATTGTATGATATACACTTGAAATTTGTAAGGTTAGTGTATTTTTATACAGACTACAACAATTAACACTAAAATTAAAAAAAAATTAATTAAAGAGTGTTCCATCAGTTAATGCAATTTTGACTATGTAAGTGCCGGTCCAGACTTGCAATTTTTGTTGCAGCAGTTCTTGAATATGTGTGAGAGTCTTGAAATAGAAATATATACTTTTTGTATTCCTCTCTCGCTCTTTTCCACTAAAAAATAAAAAGTTGCTGCAACCAAAATTGCAAGTCTGGACTGGCACAAATTTGACAAATTGCTGTATCTTGGAAACCGTAAAATCCAAACTCTTGAAATTTTAAAAACCGGTAAAACAAAAAAATCACAAAATTATAAAATCGCCAAAACGAACAAAACGACATATTAAACAAAATTTCTAAAACGAAAATAAATCGCGAAAAACCGGAAAAATCGCCAAAATTAAAAAAATTTCAAAATTAAAAAAAACTGAAAAAAATCGCCAATACGAGAAAAAAAATTATTTCAACTGGAAAAATGTCAAAAACGCAACATTAAAGAAATGATCAAAGCCCATCGTACGGAACCCTTCGTGCGCGAATCAAAGTCGCACTTTGCTGAATTTATTTAATAAATATTTTTTTCAAATCATGGAATACAAAATAAAGTTCAGTCGAACTTTTATTTATGTACATGAGTGAATAAATGTTTTTTTAACTTTTATGTAAGAAAAATTAACGTTCCCCGTCAGCAGAAGTATAAATGCTACTATTTCGTTCTGAAATATTCAGTTTCTAAGTTTTCGTTGTTAGAATTATAAACTATCGATACAATTTGTTGCATATATTTTAAGTCAATATTTTTTTATGTATAACTATTTATAATTATTTTTATCTCTGGGGTCAGACCACATTTCTTTACCGCATCTTCAATTAATTCAACTTGAGGTGTTAAAGTAACGAAAGCCTCTATAATTGGGCTATAGTGTGAATAAGAAAGCAATACTACGAGTATGTGTTCACAAATATCAATTTAGGCAGAAAGCTGTCGGATAAGCGTTGACAAATTTTGTGTGTGTTTAGTTTTTGTAATTTAAATTTTTTTCAAATAAAATTTTTGAATGCTAAGCGTTGCGTTTTACAAAATTTGGCCCATATTCTATTAATAAAATTAAGAAAATTTTAAATTCAAAAATTCAAGTGTACGTTAAAACCAGATTTTGTATGGAAATTTTGTTTTAACGTACACTTCAACCACACGTTATTTTTTTGCATATGGCGGAAAGTTTTTTTGACTTTAAAATTTATTTTATTTTATTAATATTATATTTAAATTTAAGATTGGAATACTTATTGTTAGTTCATATTTGTAGATACAATAAATAAATATATTTATTAAAAAAATTTATATAGTATCCGACAGCCTTCTGCCACGTTCCCAATCTAGTTATTATAGGATGTATCCGTATCATATCACTGAATATTTTTCATTAAAGGGAGAAACACGCAAAGGAACTTTCAAAAGCGGAACCAGAAAAGAGCGCTGAAAATAATTACACAAACATTTTGGGGTTTAAGAAGGCTATTACCCCATACTCTTGCTTTATTTTAGTTTTCAATGGTATTGGTATTCTTGACCTAAGACAAGGTATTGAACTTTTCAAATGAGTTGAAGGAGTCCTACGGTGTTTTGAATCGAATATTATATCGATGATATCGAATAATATCACAAAAAATGCGATCGTAAATTTTTCTCGTTTTCCTCTTTTTTTTTTGTTGTTACAGAGTAGTAAAAACTGAAGCTTGCAAATACTTTACATTTAATAAAAAAACCCAAAATTTGATTTATACCATGAAAAAAATAAAAAATGTATTAAAAATATACATTTATAATGAAATATGCAAAAATATGTATTTATTATAAAATATGCAAAAATTTGCACTAACAAATCGATGCCATTTTGTCGCAAATTTGTTGATTCGCAAAGATATATTATTTACGTTGATAAACGACCAACGACAGAAAACATGTATTTACATGAAAATCCTTTCCCTACACATTACTAATGAGCCTTAAAACTAATTAAAATTTAATAAATAAGTAATTAAAAACCATATAGTTGCTCAAAATACTAATTAAAATAAAATTATGACAGATGGCGCTATCCTGATGACAAATTTTCACTACGTTTTTTATATATAGTTTTTCTCAAAAATAAATTAAAATATTGTCGTGAATGTTAACAGCAGTCATTATTGCTTTATTTTAAAGAGTATTTATGGGAGTTTACTGAATAAAAACTATAAGGCTATAGATTGGTTTTTTTCAGAGAATATTTAACATTAACTATTATGGAAAGGGGGGCCGCTAACCTGATGACGCGCAGTTTATATGCCAGTCGGCAGCTGATTAATTTTTAGGGTTCCGTACACCAAAGGTGAAAATGGAACCCTATTGTTTTCGCTACGCTGTCCGTCTGTCCGTCTGTCCGTCTGTCCGTCCGTCCGTCTGTCCGTCACAGGGTATTTTCTCGAGAACCGTAAGAGCTACGGACCTGAAATTTGGACACAGTGTGTAGACCCTTGGCCGCTACAACAACAAATACATGAGAGTTGGAAATTAAAGGGTGTGCCAAAACGAGCAATGAAAAATGTTAAAATCCCATGTAATATACATACAATTGTATGTATGTATGTATATTACATGGGACCCTTGGCCGCTACAACAACAAATACATGAGAGTTGGAAATTAAAGGGTGTGCCAAAACGAGCAACGAAAAATTTTAAAATCCCATGTAATATACATACAATTGTATATATGTATATTACATGAGACCCTTGGCCGCTACAACAACAAATACATGAGAGTTGGAAATTAAAGGGTGTGCCAAAACGAGCAACGAAAAATGTTAAAATCCCATGTAATATACATACAATTGTATATATGTATATTACATGGGACCCTTGGCCGCTACAACAACAACTACATGAGAGTTGGAAATTAAAGGGTGTGCCAAAACGAGCAATGAAAAATTTTAAAATCCCATGTAATATACATACAATTGTATGTATGTATATTACATGGGACCCTTGGCCGCTACAACAACAAATACATGAGAGTTGGAAATTAAAGGGTGTGCCAAAACGAGCAACGAAAAATTTTAAAATCCCATGTAATATACATACAATTGTATGTATGTATATTACATGGGACCCTTGGCCGCTACAACAACAAATACATGAGAGTTGGAAATTAAAGGGTGTGCCAAAACGAGCAACGAAAAATGTTAAAATCCTATGTAATATACATACAATTGTATGTATATGCACTTGAAATTTGTAAAGTTCGTGTATTTTTATACAGACAACAACTAACACTAAAATTTAAAAAAATTTAATTAAAGGGTGTACCATCAGTTAATGTAATTTCGACTATGTAATTCTGATAACTTGCTGTATCTTGGAAACCGTAAGAGCAAACTTCTTGAAATTTTCAAAAACGGTAAAACAAAAAAATCTCAAAATTATAAAATCGCCAAACCGAAAAAAAAACGCCAAAATCAAAAAAAAAAATAGCCAAAACGAAAAAAAGCACCAAATTAAAAAAAATTTCTAAATCGAAAATAAATCGCGAAAAACCGAAAAAATCGCCAAAATGAAAAAATCGCCAGAATGAAAAAAATCGCCAAAATAAAAAAAATCGCCAAAATAAAAAAAATTGCCAAAATTAAAAAAATCGCCAAAATTAAAAAAAAATCGCCAAAATTAAAAAAATTTACAAAACGAGAAAAAAGCGAAAAATAATCAAAAAAAAATTATTTCAGCTGAAAAAACGTAAAAAACACTGTATTAAAAAAATGCTCAAATCCCAACGTACGGAACCCTTCGTGCGCGAGTCAAAGTCGCACTTTACTGAATTTATTTCTCGTTTAGTTTTCCGTTTTATTTTTGAATTTTGTTTTTCTTCACACATTTAGTTTTTGTATTTGACAGCCGAACAGTATTTTTACATAAGCAACAACTTACGTGCATATTCTTTATATAAATTTACTTTGTAAAATCTTTTAATTGAATGTTGCCGACATTACAAAAGACATGTCATTTCTGTTGCGATCATTTAGTAAAATTAAAAGCTGTTGACAGTGTTTTAAAAGTATTGTGAACAAGTTAGTAACAATCAAGTCGAATTCATAACAAGTGGCTGCACTATCGATTTTGGTCACAGCTGTTTCATTTTCAGTTGCCTTGGTAGTAATACTAAAAATTGAGGAACATAAAAGCTTAAAAAGTGTAACATAAAAAATATGTACATGTGTATCATTATTTTGGGAAAAAAATAACCAAAATGAGAAAAATATTCACATCTCCACGTTAAAGAAAAAAGTAACCACTTTTGGTTAGAAATAACCAAAAACGGCAGCCCTGCTCGTAACCTCTTAGAAGCAGACATTTTGTTTATTTGTTTGTTGTTTGTGTACGAATGACTAGTGTGTTATTGGTCTTGATATGTGTGTGAATGTATGTATGTGTGCGAGAGTGTGTGCATAACGAGTCTTTATTGCACATTTATTTATACATATACATGTGTGTGTATGTATGTATATTAGTTTTTCATTATGGTTTGTGTGTCAGTTGGGTGGAATACTTGTTAGTTTTTACGTATTTATAAAGCAAATGAATATTAAGTACACAAGTTTTGCATACAATTTGTTTTGTTTTGTTTTGTTTTTTATTTCTCAACACTTTTTACACTACTTTAATACGTATAACACATTCTCCGTAGTGCATGCCGTTGCATGCAATTGTGCCTTAGTAAATTAATGTACATATGTGCGTATGTGAGCGAGTATAATATATTCCACTTGCGGTTTTCATTGGCAACGTTTGGTTTCCTTAAATACATAAATGCATTTCAAAAGCTTTTCTAGTGCTTCAAAAATTTAATTTAATTTAATGTTAAATTAAATAACTAAATACAACAAAAGCTGCAAGCAGCAAAATATTTAAACAGTCACATTTTCAACAAATTTTATAAGACCAAAAATATGCTAAAAGGGCATAAATATTTTCTAGTTCTCTTTTCAATTTAATTTTGACTGTCTCCTTTTCTATGCAAATGTGTATTTAAGGGAATAAATTAAAATAGAAGAAAAAAAAAACATACGTATCGATTTTCAATTGCAACAACCATTTAACTAAATACTTTGTAATTTTTATTTCTATTGCTTCTACAGATTTTCTGTTTTATAATTCCTTTCTTTTTTTTTCTTTTTTAATTTTGCATTGTTGAATTTTGTGGGTTGGAGTAAGCGTCTTCAGTTGTGTAAATACAGATGGAATGTTAAATTTTCGCTTAAAGAACAAGAATAATAAGCAAGGGCAGACATCTGAAAATAAGTAAAACTTCTCGGTGCTCAATTTCCAATAATGTTCTAACAAAGCGAAATGTTCTTTCCAATCACAGATAATGTGTATTTAGATACTGTTCATAATGTCGATTGAATTTTCCTTTTCTCTTTTTTTCTTTTTTTTTTTGATGTCTGCCGTTTTGTTAGTGTTTGCCTACGTTTGATTGTACTTTTATTGGTAGTGTTGTCGTCTGTTTGCAAATAACATTGATATTTAAACGTTCTTTAGCCAGCCAGACAAATTGCGGGAGGCACTTCTCACAAGAGGTTTAGTATGACACAAGAAGCAAAAAAAAAAACCAATCACAAATACTTTGCGTATACATTACAATTTATTGTAATTGCTGTAAGAAAATTTAGACTGCAGTAACATTACTTAGTATATTATAAATAAATTTAAGGAAACTTTATTCAAATAAAGCTTACTTTTTTTTAAGCTTTTTGCTTTATTAAAATTAAAAGAACTTCGGGGCATAATAAAAGAACTTTTCCCATAACTTTAGCTTGAAGGATTAATTGCTTTTTTAGCAATAGTTATTAAAAATTTTTAATGGATTTTTTACACAAGGTGTTCAAATAAATTATTTCAACCCATCAACAACATACAGACTGATAAATGAATGCATCATACATCTATGTGTGTATGTATGTTTCTATCTTTTTTAAATTTCAATAATTAAAAAATAAACGCTGGCACGCAGAATGCTTTTGTCTGCAATTCAAGTGGCAAATGGTGTCATTTAACAACAAAAATATGCAAGCACAATTGAATTCACCATAAATTATTTTATTAAATTAAGCGGAAAAACAACAGCACTTGCAAATGTTTCAATATTACGAATACAAGCAGCGGAGTAAGGCAATGTAGCAAAATAACATTTACAAATATTGTTAATGAACTAGAAAAATCAATTAAAATAACTCAATGGGAGAATGAATATTTTTATAAATGTGAATAGTTTGTTAAGTAAAATTATGCCATTAATTACGAATATATAGTACTAGCCTACACCCGGTGTGCTTCGCTACCCCGATCGAGTTTAAAATTTATCCTCATCGTCTTTTAAATTTCATTTACATCGATTTGAAAGTGTCAGAGCAGCAAAAAAAATAAATATATACATACATATATGGCATTGGTGGTGCAATATGAAAATTGGATTTTGCCACGCCCCCCCCGCCCGCCCGCAGACCGAAAATCAAAAATCAGACTTCACAGTGTCACCCGCCTGAATATTCTGAGGATTCCCTGAAAATGTCATCAAAATCGGCCTAGCCCTTTTGGAGTCCATACGTTACATACATACACACATCCAGTTTTATATACATATATAGATTCGATATTATTTCAAGGAGAATATAGGTTAGGTTAGGTTAGCAGGCTGCTGCTAAGGAAGGGTGAAATTTAGAGTCCAGCTCACTTGGGTCCAATACAATGATCCCTTTGTGCTACCTGTGAGTTGAAGAGAAGATAGCGAGTGAGGGTAATAGGGAAGGGATAGTGATAGTGATAGCGAAGACAGGTGGTGAAGAAAGATATAGAGGAAAGCTTCATTCTTTTACAACTCTGCTTTTCTGCATGCAGTGTTGCAGCGCCTCTGGTGTCAAATGAAGCGCATTAAATTTTGAAGCTGTGTGTATTATCAATTTTATTGGTTATTTTTACTCTGCCAATGATTCTGTTACACAATACCGACGAAGGAGGGCACTCTGATGATACATTAGAATTAGCATCTGCTGAAGTTGGTGTAGTTTTAGTGACCAGTGCCTCATGCCTGCATCACTGAACTGATACAAAGGACACTAATGCACATCAGAAAAATTCATGGTGTTGCTATTTAATGACTGTCGGAGACCAGGCTCGAACTCAGGACCTTAGTTTTTGCAGTCAATGTGCTAACTACTTCAGCCAATGCTTTAAATAATTTTTACTCCACTGCGCAACGCAAAGAAGGATATTGTGTTTATCAGTCTATGTATGTGTTTTCTTTTGCGGTACTATATAAACCGAACGCGTGGACCGATTTTGATGATTCATACGTCAAACGATATGTCTTAATCCCGCGAGTATCACCAAAGATATGTCAGTTGTCAGACCATTTTGTAAACACAAGAAAAACAAAAAGTCGGCGAACTATATCAAAATGGGTGTCATACGACAGATATGTTAAAATCATCTATAGGTTTCTCTTATGAGTTTTCATTTCGAATGACCATTTAGGATATTTAACGGTTCAAAGTTCGTCGCAGTCGGGTTTTTAATTTTTCTGTATAAATACTTGTCTCTACAGTGTTCAAATATAAATTAGTAATAGCAAAAAAAAAAAAACAACACTGCCTTATTAAAAAAAAAAAAAACTGCAAAAAGCAGTTGTAAAAGCATGAAACTTTCTTTCCTACATCTCTTCTTTCCTCACCTACCTGTCTGCTCTATTAATATCCATTTCCTAAAGATGTTAAGACCTAGTGCTACCAGTAAGCATTCACTACCTGAGTGTTACTTATTTAAAAAATAAAAAATAAATCAATTTAAAAATAAAAAATAACGATTTTGAATTTTTTTTGTTAATCACGTGATTTATACATTTCAGCTGACCATATACATAAATATAGATAATAATAAAAGTAAATTTCTCTATTACTGTTAATCTTTTTATCTCCTCCACTGTCAGGCTTTCGTGCCATTGAATACGAGTATAAAAACAAATTAATTAATTGAATACGAGTATAAAATGCACAAACATTAAAAAGATTTTTTAAACATTCAACATTAAAGAGAAATACGCTAAATAAATAATTGATTAAAGTTTTGTTAGTTTTGCTGTTGACATTGTCAAGAGATTTATGGTGATCACAACAAATTATTTGCTACCTTTCTCTTACTTTTTTGCAGTCCTTTGTTTGCCTGGCTTTCAGGAACTTTGTTTTGTAACATTCTCAAGATTAATGATTAGTAGTTTTTGTTTTCCCAAAAAAAAAAAAACAAAAATAGGTACAGAAGGCATAGAACCAGTAGAATATAAGCAAAAGAAAAAATTGATGATGGAATAAAAATAAAGTGATTTATAATGGGACAACTACTGAAATTTGTAACAAAAGAGACACATATTTTGGAAATAATAAAACAAAATGTATGTATGTATATCCCAAAAACAATTGAATAACAAACAGCAACAGCACGACATGATATTAATGATTTCGTTAACAATGAAGAGGACAAAAATAAGGAAACACGAAAAAAAACAGGACCTTAATCTTTGATAAGGTTGCATCAACTCAAATACACACACACCACACACACACACACACACACACACACCACACTCTTACATATTCCGGCAGTTAAGGACAAAAAAGCTTAAAAGTTTCGTTTAAAAAAGAGCAAGTCTTGTAATCTTTTTTGTTTTTAATACAACTGTCTGTTATTTTTGTTTTCCAAGACTAGTGTGTTAAATTGAATAGCAAACAAAATATATAAATGATTTTCTTTTTAGGGCGGGGGAAGGAATGCCAGGTCACAGTCTGCAGGAGCAGGAGCAGTAGCAGTAGTAATTCCCAGGAGAAATTAATTTGATTTATTCGTCACTTTCCGCAGTAATTTAATAATAAAACACTACACGACTCTGCTAAACTTTATTCTGTTGATTGTTGATTTTTCACTTTAGTGTTGTTGCTGCTAATGCGAGTATTAGAACAGATATATTTTGTCTTTCGAGCTGTTAAGGTTTGTCTATTTGTAGCAGTTTGTTTGTGCTTCCTCAGTGCCAATGAAAAAAGCAGACAAAGTTTAACTAAACACAACTCTTTTTGGTGTTTTTGTCCTTCTGTTAAATAAAAGAAGAGTAAATAGCATGTGCATACATACGCTTTTGTAAAACTTCAGCAGCCAATTTTGGTAATTTAACTCCCGCTTTTGTTTATGAAGTTTTATTTATTTTCTATGTATCCTGGATGTGTGTGTATAAGGTGGGCATAATTGATGAATAACTAATTTAACTTAATTTTTGAGTTATGGAAAGCAAAAAAAAAAAACAAGTAAATTAAATATTGAACATTCTATTTGTATGTGTACACCGAAAGAATTTTTCTTCATAAGTCTAATGAAACAATTTCATTGAAACTTTTTCACAAATCTAATGATAATTTCACAAATCCAATGAAAATTTCATGAATATTGTGAAAGAATTTCATTGGCATTGCTTCGTTGGTATTCTGGTTTCGTAGGAATATTTTATTGGATTTATGACAACAATATTTTCTAATTATTAAGCAACCCCTTTATATTTAAGTTGTTTCATTCTTTTCACGAAATTATTTTATTGTTTCGCTGAAGTTATAGCACTGCACATTAATTACACTGTTAAATAAGTTTGATGAAGTTTTCAATAAAATAATTTTGATGAAACTGGTTTCATTTGGTTGAATTTTAATGCATTTTTCATTAGATTAATGTCCAAATTCATGGAATTTATGCCGAAAATTCTTTCAGTGTATATGAATTTTCTTTAATTACATTATATATAATCAATCAAAAATAAAATATTTAATTTTTTGTAAGTTTCACTCTTTTTGAATTTATATGACGATATGTATGTATGTATGCAAGTGTACACATACCGGCTAAATTTTGTTTACTCTCCTTTCAGCTTCCCCCTTGCCGTTTGAAAACAATGTAAGTGATATGCTTTTAAAAATACTTTTAACTTTTTTTCCTTTTTTTTATATTTAATTTAAAAGGGTTTTATTTGCATCATCTTTTTTGGGATATTGTAAACTTTTTATTATGTAAAAGTTGGCAAAATATGTTTGTATCTTTATAGAGATATTGAAATAACAGACAACATACAACAAAAACGAATGTGCAATATGTTTGCTTTCATGCTTTAAAGCATTTTGGGTTAAAATGGAAACGGCAGCAACAAAAACAAAATTTTAACCAAGAAAAAATTAGCAAAATTGCAGAATACAAAAACAACAATAACAATAACAGCAGGAACAGCAACAGCAAGCAGCACCAACAACAACAAAATCCACTCTGAATGGCACCAGAAACAGTAAAAAAAAAGCGGACATACGAAAAACACAAACAGAAATACTCACACAAACTTCCAACACATATACATACGTACGTGCAAACACAAACACATACACGTACACACATCTACTAAGCCACGAGCCATTTACTGAAAAAATTAAATACACTGGACCCTGGATTGGCGAAATGACTCATATCGAACAAGTTTCCACTTTATCGTGGTGGGCGTATTTCGAGTTCGGCTACGTCCCATTATTTCTGCGTAAATCCTTTGATTTTCATAATTTATTTTATTAACTCAATCATAGCGCTTTTCATTGGCAGCTACTTTTGCACTTTTAAACACTAGACAACTAAAGCTTAAATTAGACGTGACATAGCCATAATGCCATAGCCATAACCAAACCAAAATTCAATTGGTTTCTATGGTGAGAGTTATGGCGTTATGGCGAGTCACGTACAATCACATACAGTTTGGTTTGAACGGCTGTTTTCTATGGCTATGGTTATGTCACGTCTCATTGAGCCTTAATGCCGAGTTTACATCTGGCACACATGTGCCCAAAAAAGCGTAACCACTAACGAAAAACTATTTGGTCTAAACATGTATTTATTGATTTAAACAGCTTCCAATCATGTTGGATTCTATAAAATTGTCCATTAGTTATGAATGAAACCGTTTAGTGTTTACGCTTTTTTGGGCATATGTGAATTGAAAAAATCTTCATATAAAGTTATGAACTCAGTCCAAAAATCCCCTTGGTATCAAAACAGATTTAACCATATATCACAAAAAGAATGCAGATCGCAACAATTTAATTCCATTCAATTCAATCCATCCACGCAAAACTAGGATCTGGTGTACAAATCATAAACTGCGTAGGGGTGACTGTGAATTTGTTATTTTCAATTCAGACGACGGTTTTTTTGTTTTTCGTCTACTTTTTTTCCAAACAGTCATTCGTTCAAGTTGGTATTTTGAATGATGATGGCCCGTAGTGGTCGATGCAACGTCATCATTATCTGTTGGTCGCTGCCAAAAACAGCACCATGATGCTGCTGTTACTGTTTCTGATGCTGATGCTGATGGTGATGCTGACGCTGATCATAGTGATTCAGTCACACAGATGTTTTTGTTCTCAAACCCAAGTCAACATATACTCGTACAAACAAACTAAAATTTGCGTAAGCAAACATATACAGCGGTCTGCATATGTGTGTGTGTATAGTTCGTTGCACATACCCACATGCATCTATGTATATGTACGTTTATGTCATAATGTTGTTTGTTCCCTGTTACATGTTTCCTTTTCTTTTTTTTTTTTTGCAAAACTTTCCTCTTTTACTCACATGTTCTACTCGTTGTAGAGATGTTGCTTAACATTTCCTGTTTTTATTAACTTCTTTTTTGTCGGTGTTTGTTCACTTTTTTTTTTTTTTTTTGTTAGATTTAGGCATATGTTGTATGTTGTTGCATTTAAAAAGCAAAAAGTTAAACAAACAAAAAAAGAAAGTACGAGTAAAAGAAGAACATTGTGTGTTGTTGAAGGAGTTTTTGTTGCCATTATTTATTTTAACAGCCACCGAAAGGGCAAACTGACTTTTTAGTGACTTAACGCAGTTTGTTCTCGATGTCTGTAAAAAAAAAAAATTAAGGTTTTTAAGAAGCTTATCGTAATTTTTTATTTTGATTGAAAAGCACATCAAAATGAATACAAATTAGTCTAAATGCATTTAGTTGCAGTGGACTTAAAGCACAATACAAAAGAAAGCTTATAAAACCCTTATATTTATAGACAAAATCCCAACAAGTTATTGAGAATTACAAATTTTAAAAATAAGGCATTTTAATTCTGATTAAAAGAAACATTTTTGAATATTGCTGGCAAAAGTCTATCGAGCTACAAGGAGCTTATGTTTGTGTCAGGTTAAGTTTGACATGGCTCAGATGGCTGAGAAGAGAAATTAATATTTCAGCTTATTTAGGTGAAAATAACAGGTGTCTTCGTATTGCCTGAGAGTAGGAAAGGGATTGGACAAGTACATATCTGGTGCTGTGTGTTTTATAAATTTTTATAGCTTCGTTGCAACGCTTCCATTGTTATTATTTATTTTTTTTTCGGCAACGATTTATTGGTACAAATACCTAGGAAAGAATTTATGGGTATATGCCTCAGCATAGACTATAATTCATATCAGAAAAAGCTACGACGATGATATGACTGGGTGAGGCCAAGGATTGAACTCGGGCTCTAGAAGACCGTGACATGCTTTATAGTCAACGCACTTAATACTTCAGCCAACAGAGCCCTCTTTAAAAGCATTCTGATTATACATACGAGTAACATTAGGCTTTTGGCAAAAAGGATATAGGGGAGGTAGAACATTTTTGTCCTCGAAAGCAGAATTTTAAAAATATTCCCTAATTTTTAGTGCATTCTAATAATAAATGCAGCTAAAATCAATTTTTTGAGAAAAAGGATATATGGGAGGTAGTCATATCCTTGCACTGAATGAATTACTGCAGAGCTGAAACGCATAATATTAGAAATATTTACTAATTTTTAATGCATTCTAAACATAAATGCAGCCAAAATTAAATTTTTTAAGAAAAAGGATATACGAGAGGTAGTCATATCCTTGCACCAAATGAAACGAAGCTAATAGCATAAGCTAAAAAGCATAGTTTTAGAAATATTTATTAATTTTTAGTGCATTTTAATAAAAAATGCAACTGAAATTCTGTTTTTGAGAAAAAGGATATATGGGAGGTAGTCATACCTTTGCACCGCATAAAACCAAATCTTCAGCAGAGCTAAAATGCATAATCTTTTAAGTATTTATAAATTTTAAGTGCATTCTAATCAAAAATTCAGCAAATATTGAGTTTTTGAGAAAAAGGACATATGGGATGTAGTCCTGCCCTTGTACTGAATGAAACAAAATTTAGAACAGAGCTAAAAGGCATAATTTTTGACATTTCTATGAATTTATAGTAAATTCTACTAATAAATGCAGCTAAAATCTAGCTTTTGACAGAAAGGATATGTGAGAGTTAGTCATGTCTTTGCACCTAATGAAAAAAAAAAATTTGCAACATCAGTAGAATAATAAATTTTAGAGACAAATAGAAATTCTTGTTGCATTCTGCTAATAACTGTATCTACAATTCAAATACATATACAAAAAAAAAAGGATATGTGAGAGGTAGACATGTCCTTGCACCAATTTATCTCAAACTTGAAATTGTTCCTAGTTTGGCCAGTTCGTCATCGCTAATCGTGAGCACTATAGGTCGATGATTAACAATTTCTTTTGGCCAGAATTAGATAATATAAATACCAAGGACATGTGAATTAAACAGGATAGCACTACATGAAGGTAATGTTAACTCTCCACCGAGATCGTGTGATTTAACTTCATTACACATTTTTTGTGTGGAATTTTTTTCTTCGCAGATCTATGCGAATGAGCCATAAACTTCAGCAGCCCTCAAAGCCAACTGGCCTGATACTGTCAGCTGGGCGTCGTGTGCCTCGTTTCTATAACGAATGTGAGAACTTTTCAAGTCAAAAATAAATCTTATCAAACTACAAAACACGGGATGAGTAAGAAAAACTCTATGCGGTGATATATTTTTGTTAGTTTATTAATGATTTTATATGTGAAAACTTCTAACAAACTACAGAAACAAACCCGTGGCACTTTTTTGAGGGTTCTCCACCGATCCAGAAGTTCTTGAACACCAGCTCGTAAGTGTTGACTATTGCTCAGGTCACAAAATCCAATATATATATCACCGACTCATCATTGAGTTGCTGGCTTTTAAATTAAATTAGATTAAAACTCTACCCATTTGCTTTTAAAGCTAACAAATCTGTTAAAGCATTCTCAAATAATTTTAAGTTTAGTGGGAATGTTAAAAAAACACTTAAAACCCCAACGTAGTGAAATAAGCGAATTAAATACTTATGTCATTGTTTCTAAAGCAACATCGAATCCCTTTGCTTGTTATAAAACAATGTACGGATGTACGTATGTACGTATGTATGTATTTGTGTGTGTGTGTGCACATGCATGGTTTTGCCTGCAAGCAAAACTTTTTAAATCCTTATTAAAATTTTCTAATTAATATTAATCATACGTACGCTGCAACAACGTTTGACTGAATTAATATCACTCATACGCCATTCGCCCCCACCAGTGGAACAGAACAGAGGCTTCGGGCGCAACAAAATTATTACTATGTATTACTTTTAATTTATATTTTTCTTTTAAGCAGATTATTTTCATGTGGCTGTTGTTTTGTTGTTTTTGTTGCAACTTTTTTCTCCCTGAAGTGTATTTTTGCAAAGGCAAAACTTAAGTATACGAAACTATTTCTTTATTTAAAGAAGGTTTTAGAGGGGGGAAAACACGCAGAGAGCATTCTTAAGATTCATAGACTTGCAGTGCAAAATGGTGAAAAACTTTGCAAAAGTAATTACAATCAGACAAACGTAATGATTGCATTATGTGGCATTTACAAACTCTAAATAAGTTTTGCTGTTTAAAATAAAAGAAAAATTCCAACGACGACATTGAACTTATTTAAAAAATTCTTTTGGGTGAAAATGTTTGGGCTTCTTATATTTTTTAGATAAAACTTGTTTTGTTGGTATTAAAAGCAACACGCAAAAGTAACTAAAAACCGAAATAAACTTCTTAAAAACGGGAATGTTTGAAGTTGTCAATTTATAATTTGAGAAAAGTGCAAAGTGAAAAGCAAAATTTTAAAGGAATGTAAATTAAGTTTTGTCCTTTTAAATGGAGTTTTAGTGGCAAGGATTTTAGAGCATATTGTTATGTTATATTTACATTTAACTTTAATTGGGCGGCCATTATTTCCCGCTTATTAGTTTACTTGATTATTTGCTATTGTCTAAACACCTTCTTTATTGGTGTTATTCATTTGCTTTACCTTCTATTTTTTTTCTCATAAAATCCATTTAGCGGAATTTATTTTATATTCATCTCTTGGTTTTTAAACTTACTGCTTAAGTTTATGCCCTAAAAATAGTCCGTCTACTAAACAAACTTATCCAAAGGAGCTGAAAAGTTGTTTATTTCCTTTGCTTGTTTGTTGCTGTTACAAGCTTGTGTGTGTGTGTGTGTGTGTGTGTGTGTGGGAATGTATGTGTGTTAATGTTTGTCTGTGGGTATTTGTTTAAATACATATTTATTATTATTTATTCTAGTCACGCGTTTTATTTTCTGGGTTGCTGCTACTTTTTTTTTGTTTTGCTTTCTTCTCTATATTGTTTGCCACAAGTCCTCTTAACTTTTTGCTTAATATTCATTCCTCCACTTATTTATACCCCTCAGTCCTTGTACGATTTTTGCTGCTGCATATTTTTGTTTTCAATACCTCATTTTCACTGTTAGATTGAGGCATTTGAGGTTGGTTACTTTTTCATTTGCCAAAAAAAAAACATACAAGCAGCAAGATTTTGTTAAAGAGAACGTCTGTGTCTATGGCCAGAGTTATGCTATTCTCCAGCCATGACTGTTACTAATTTAATTTTTTATTTAGAGTCTTTTTGTGTTAACTTTTACGTTCACTTTTTTTGGTGAGTATTTTTGAGGCTGAAGTACAAAAGGATATAAAGTGCAAATTTTTATTTGCACGGACGATTTGATATGAATTTTTATGGAGACAAGTGCTTATTTGGCTGACTGACGTTTTCTAATTGAATTTATTGCCTAATGAATATACCAGCATTGATATTTACTTTCTGAAATGATGGTATTTCCAATTGTTCATGAGATAGGCCGAAAAGCTCGGTTCGAAGGACCATAGAAAACTTTTACTCGACAATCGCAAGATTAAGCATGTTGCTTAACTAGCAAATAGCTCTACTCGACGCCTGAAAGTCTTAATAAAGTATAACGTATAACAAACAACTTAAACTAAGAACAAAACAAAATACCAATGTAAAATCATCATGCAAACATTTTGATTGCAATGAGTTCAAATCTTGGCCGATGAAGCCAACACAAAATCATTTTCCTGATGCCTGCACACAATCAGTTAAGTTAAATAATTGATAAATTAAAATGGCAACATTAAATTAAATTCATGTTGTTTCAACTTCAAATAACTTTGATTCAACATGGTTTTTCATGTTATTTCAGTATAAAATTTACTTGAAATAACTTTGATTCATAATGATTCTTCATTTTGATTTAACACTACTTAAATTATATTTAATCTACTTAAGTATATTAAATCTACATGAAATAACTTCAAAAGGAAAACTTTTTTTGAAAATTATTGTAAATCATGTTGAATTAACATGAAACACACAGAAAGCAAAATCATGGCCGAAAAATGCTAAATTAACATTGTCCACCTAGATATTAATGTGAAATATTTCTGTGTGCAAAAGAAATTTTACTTTTAATGAAAAAAATTAATGTTCTTTTAATGTTAATTCGTAAAGATAAATAATTTAACTATACTTGGCCGTTTACGATTGTGTAAAAAATGGTTGTTAGTATGTTTTTTAAGAAGTTTTTTTTTCTTCTTCTGCTTACTTAGTTCTAAGGAACTTTTTGTTTGGAGCTTTTATTTTTATTTTTATTTTGTGTGTAAAAGTTTTAGTCGCAAATTTTCATCTAGTTATACTTACCAACAACAACAACAACAACAACAACAACAACAACAACAACAACAACAACAACAACAATGAGAAACAGTAGCTAAAATAAGAAAATTTTTGGCTTTAGCTAATTGAATTTCTTTGTCAAATACGTGAGAGGACATATTGTTCAACTCTTATACTCGCCCTGAATGTAGGCAGCAGTGCAAGTGCGTGTGTGCGAGTCTGTGTTAGAATTTGTTAAAAATAAATAAAAGTATGTATAAGTTTATACTAAAATTTTATTAAGTACGAACTTATTGTTGGTTGGCTGAAAATTTGTTTTTATTCTCTTTTTGGGGTTTTTTTCTTCCTATTCCCCATCAGTATCAGATGCTGTAATTTGTTTATTCTTTAAAGAACGGAGTTATAAAAAAAGTTGATTATTTACTTCTTTTTTTATTTTTCCTTTCTTAGCTAATTTCTTGGTATTGTGTTATTTATTTTAAATGTAATTAAGAAAAGCTTGAACTGAATAGTCGAATTTTAATTAAATTTGATTAAAAAAAGGTCTTGTCCTGAAGAGAAAACCAAACAATATGACTTTAGTAAAATGTTTGGTACAATTTCACAATAAGTTTGTTGTACAATAGAAATGAAATAAGAGAATTTCACTAATTTAAATTTTTGCTAATTAACAAGTTTGTTTTTTTTTAAAGGTTTTAAAAAAGTTTATAGCATTTCCAACTAATTTTTTTGTAAGGGAAGTCACACTCAGGCAATGAATGCCTGCTGCTATTACTAGGTGTTACCTTCTTTTAGGAAAAGGAATATTGATAAAGATGACAGTGGTGAAGTTAAAGATAGAGGAAAGCTTCATTATTTTACAGCTCTGCTTTTTCCAAGCAGTGTTTATTAGCCATTTTGTTCTGCATCAATTATCAATTAAGAGTAGGGTTTTTTAGGGTTCCGTAAACCAAAAATGAAAAGAGACCGCAGTTTTCGCTACGATGACCGTGAGTCCGTCTGTCTGTCAAGGCTGTTTTCTCAAGAATCGTACGATCTACAGACCTGAAAATTTTGCAAATTATGTACAAGTATATCACAGCTAAAATTTATAGGGTGTTCTAAGTCGAGCAACGAAACGTCTTGAAACCCTAATGTAATATACAGAGAATTATGAATAGACACTTGAAATTTTCAAAGTTAGTGTACGAGTATTTTTGTATAGACTATACCAATTAATACTGAAATTTAAAAAATCTAAATTAAAGGGTATTCTATCAGTTAAGGTAATTTTGACATCTTACTGTATCTTGGAACCGTGAGACGCAGGCTCTTAAAATTATGAAAAACGCTCAAACTTAAAAATCCCAAATTAAAAAACATGCCGAAACGGAAAATCGCCAAAATGAAAAAAGCGCTTAAATGATAAATGTCACCAAAAATAAAAGAAATCGCTAAAATGAAGAAGCACCATAGATAATAAAGTCACCAAAAATATAGAAAAATCGTCAAAAAAATAAGTAGAAAAAAAATCGCCAAAAATATAGAAAAATCGTCAAAAAAATAAGTAGAAAAAAAATCGCCAAAACGAAAACACGCCAAAAGCAAAAAATCGCTAAAACTAAAAATATGCATTGCGAGAAGAAAACCTGCTAAAAACTGAGAAAATCGCCAAAAACAAAAAAAAAAAACGCCAAGACTAAAAAAGCGTCAATACTAAAAAAATCACCAAAACCGAAAAAATCGTTAAAACTAAAAATATGCATTGCAAAAAAATAAACAAAAAAAACTTGCCAAAAACTAAAAAATCGTCAAAAAGGAAAAAATCCCTAAAAGGAAAATATCGCCAAAACCGAACACATCGCTACCATGAAGCAAGCGCTATACGGAACCCTTCGTATGTGAGTCAAAGTCGCACTTTAATGAATTTATTTCCATTTATTAAAAGTTACACTACACCATCAAATTGCTCCAATCGACCCAAAAAAATAAAAATTTTCAGCTATTCTCAAATCTTTGAAAGTGTGCTGTCACTTAGTCAACCGTATTTTCTACAAGAAAAGTGTGCTGTAACACAGTAAATATACAGTAGAAATACACAAAATGCCCTCATCATGCATATAATACATGAATGTTTTTCTTATCCACGCTGTTCACCAGCAAACTTGAAATACATGCCTTCCTAAACAGGGAAAAAATTCATAATTCAATTCTTCCAGATTATTTGAAACCACTTCGAAACTGATAAAATCCGATTGCACATTTTATTGTAAGAAATTATTTTTATCATCCAACAGCAACATTAAAATGAAAACAATTCGTCCTTATGAAATTTTAGTTTCAATATAAAAAAAAAAACATTTGCCGGGTAATGGTCAGAAATACGTGGTTTTTAAGCAATTGTAAAGCAGACTTCAACAAAAAATTAAAAATTTTGCAAAAGTTTGAATGTTTTTTATACATTTCTCCACCAGTCACATCATTTGTTTTCATAAAAAAAATCTTTGAAAGCTTCAGCTAGCAGCAGCTGACCAACAAGCACACATACATATATAAAACAAATTTTATATAAAATATCAAATTAATTATAAAAAAAACCACACTTGGGAAAAAATTATTCATAAAAACACACACAGCTGTAAGTTTACTCTTTTTCACTTAAAAAAAAGAAACTTTGCGAAAAATTTTATAAAATAAATGAGAACAGAAAAAAGTCCTTATTAAAGTAAATATAAAATGTTTTAATGGAAATCCAATCCATAAGAAAAAACTTTAATTTCAATTTATTTTGCACTTGAAATGTAAAAAACGAACGAACGAATCCTTCATCATTGTGTCAAGCGTTCGTTGGTGGGTTAAACACGGACAGCAGATGGAAAATTACAGCGTGATGCAAAAGGAGAAAAAAGCAAATAGAGTAAAAATTAATTAAAATGTCTTTATTTTAAGCCACAAATTTTTTAATCAATAACAAAAACGTTGACAACGAACGGATAAATGAAAAAGTAAAAAATAATTATTAATTCTCTTAAATTTTATCTTTTGTGCAAACGAAACGAAAAGTGTCAAAATGAAATTCTCCAAGCCAAGCTCTATAATGCAGTTGTGTCAGTGTTAGTGAGTGTGTGTGTGTGTGTGTGTGTGTGTAATAAGCCCTTAAATGTTCTGTATATATGTAACGCATAAAAAATTAATGTAAACACTTTTACGACTCATTAAAATAAAACCTTTGATAATCAGACAAAATGTATTAAAGAAAAGCAAAAATCCTGCACAAAATAATTTTTGTCTCTTTTGCCACAAATACGAGTATTTCGTGTAGTTGCATGCAACATATGCCTCTGCCTGTTCACGATCGATGTGGCATGTCAAGGCATCAGGCATCATTTTAAAGAAGTCACATATTTTAACGAGTGCATGGCGTTTCATTAATAAAAAGAATTATTAATTAATAGAAAAACTTTTGCAGAAAAAGCGAAAAGGGATTAAAGTCGAAAAATAAGGACATCATTGTCAAACTGGAAGTGTGTGCTTAATAAATATTTAATTAAAATGTGAATACAGCCATTAAAAATTGCATTCTTCAGGTCTGGATTAAAGTAAAATTTAAATAAAATTTAAAAAAAGTGGATTGAAAAAAATTAAGGAAATTTTTATTGGAATAAGATTCGTATCATAGGGAACCCAACCAAGTGTATATCATCATCAGTATCACGTAGCCCTTCAAATATATTTTCTTTGCATCATAAACATAAATTTAATTTCCTGCTCTTTAAAGGGCAAACAATTTAGGCTTCAATTTTAGCAAAAGAAGTTGCTGCACAGTGGGATAATTTGAAAATCACTGGAAATAAACCATGCGGTTTAAAAAAATTTTCTATCTTTAAAGTGGGCGCAGACACAATTTCCCAAATTGGGTCACCCCTCTAGCTTATAAAAAATTTATTTGCTATCCAAGAGTTCAAAATTATATTTATTATTATTTAACAGTTTAGGAGATATTCTACAAAAAAAATTAAATTTTTAAATTTTTACTCACCTTGTGCCACTCTTGTCTTAAAGGGGAAGTAATATCTTCAAATCTGATTTGCAAAAACATACTTTTCATAGATATGCTACTTACGCAAATATTCACTGCAATAAAAAAACAAATATAAATTAATTTTTTGGAATCATCAGCTGCATCACTTAAGATACGATAGATTTATAATAAGAAGCGATAAAAGGTCTTAAACATAAGTATAAATTTAAAAAAAAAAAAATAATGTTTTTAAGTTTACGGAAATAAATTTAACCTTTTAACCTCAGTAGCAATTACTCAAATAATATATGAAATTTTATTAGAATCGAACATTACGTTTAGAAACTAAAAATTTACTTCAATTTTTCCTGCCACACTGTGGGCCATTAGTCAAGCTTCCTGCTACACCAATAGTCTGAGATGACGCTCTTAAAAATTGACACACACGAGAGAAACTTCTCTCATCGATTAAGGGAATCAATAATTTCTTTAAATAATTTTAATCATTAGTTTTAAAAAACCAAACACAGATTTAAAAAAATTATGCACCCGTGATAATTTTTTTAAATCCTAGAGCAGGAAAACATTTTTTTCAAATAATCGTTTAAAAACGTTTATTTTGTAGGTTCGAAATTTGCAATCAAATAAAAATTACAAAAATAAAATTGTTACTGTTATTAAGAACTTTTCAGCACACAATGTTAAATTATTTATTTCCAGAATACCATGATGTTAACATTATGGTTTATACATCAAACTTTTTATGCTTAACACAAATCATCCAGTAGCATTTTAACAATATGCAGTAAGTATGAATGCATTCAGTTTCTTTCTTTAGAAATTAATTAATAAAACTATTTCATATAATAAGAAAGAAAAATACTGAACTTAAGATCGATTAAGGAAATTATTACGGATTGAAATTCATTCTAGTTCAATTAAAATTTTAACGGCCTTATTTATAAAAATTATTAAGAGTGTTTAAAACAAATTTTCATACAAAAATTTTCTTATTAAGCCTCTATAAAGCCTTAATAATTTTTATAGCTATGCTATTTATGTAACGACACAGGCGACACTATTACAGTTAAAAATTTATGTTTGTTTTGATTTCTTTATATTTAAAACCAGAGTACGAAAATAAAAGAAACAAATTGTTTGATTTTGTGTTATTTCGTTATGCGAAGTGAGTGAAACAAAAACAATGAGGAGGATTGCTCAATTAGTTTTTCAATAGTTTTTGCACATGAACAGAAACCAGAGAACACAGCCGATCGGATGTAAGCCGGCTAACAGCCGCCCTCGGCCGCAAAACCCTACATTAATTTAATCGTACGCCGCTAGAAAATAAAATAATTTGAAATAAGTGGAAACGTTTTGAAATATTTGCGGCGAATTTGGCATCATCATATAATATAATTTGTTTGCATTCTTGTTTAACATATTAAGTTTGTTTTATATAGCTAAGCAGCATAGCTATAACCGGGTGTTCTACGACACCTTTTTCATTTTATAAATAAGGCTCTGTAAATATATATCACCTGCTAATAGCTAATAGTATCTGGCATGATTTCAATCTAACCGGAACAAAGTAGCACCAGAGCGCCGAACATCAAGGGGCATCTTATATAAAATGTATACGCGAATATATATCGCTAGTGTTTCTCTCGGTGGACAGCACACTGATTCAAATATTGTTAATGTTTTTATGGAAAACATTTGCTGTGGTTCATCCATATTTTATAATCCCCCTTATTGTGAATGATGGCGGCGTCGACGTCGCATCAAGACGACAGTAAATATTGTTACTTGTCTACTCTTTATCGGCAACAATTGGCTCTTATTGACAATCTCATACTAGTTAATCTCTAAGGCTTTATAAATTAATGTATTATATTATCAAATATTTTTATCTAATTTTTCGACCTTTTTTTCTGTGAAAATTGAACTATAATTGAAGAAAAAAAAGGAAAAAGAAAAAACAAAAAAACAGAAAAACCAAAATACAATAAACTATATCCTGAAGAAGTAAATCGAAGGTTTACGAAATATCGTAATAATAAATACAAAAATTTAAGAACTGACCTAAAGCTCGGAAAAATAGTTTAATTTTTTTTAATGGATTATATTAATAGTAGTCAATTGTTGTCGACAAAGACTAGACAAGTGACAATTTTTACTGTCGTCTTGATGTGACGTCGACGACAGCATTCACAATATTGGTAAATAATTTTTTTTTGTAACAGTTTCCACTTCAATAAATAGAACATTTGCGATCATGCACGGTTTCGCCTTTTAATATAAAAAATTTTAAAGCTTTTAAAAGGAAACTTAGGCAGCTTGAGGTACCCCTGCCAAATTAAAGCAAAAAGTATTCATCATAATTTTTTTCATATAAAAAGAAAAAACCATTTCAGCCATTGCCTTTACTTACACCTCACCAAACTCGAAAGTGTAACATACGTGGCCAACATAATAAAATTTATATATTTATTAAGTGACACTGTAACACACATACACGAACACCTCAAACTGTCAGTATTTTTTTTTTTTTATTGTACAACACACTCTCGCAAAGCAACAACAACAACAACAACAACCACAAGAAGAAAAATATAACTTGACGCCTAAAAATAGGTTTTATATATTTATACAGTCGTTCTTGTTTTTCAGTTCACTTTGTGTGTAGATGTGATGATAGCGTTCATTTTTTCCCGGTTTTAACAGTTCATTACCCAGAGAGAGAGAGAGAGAGAGAAATATGTAAGAGTATAAAAAAATATACTCGCTTGAGTTTTAAGAGGAGCAACATGGAAAATTTAATTTTTTTTATGCATAATTTTATACAAATTGTGGAAAAGTTTTATTTTGCATCGAAGGGTGAAAGGGGTTTCTCTCGTTTTAATTTTTTTTTATTGTAGTTTTTTTCGGCGACAAATACAGTGTGACAGGTATAATTGAGGCTATCAGCGCAGAAATGGTGTAACCCACATTTAGTTATTTAAACAATTGCCCTTTTTAATTATTTAATTGATTTATTACTTTGCAATATTATGATATGTGCAAAAACAATTTTCAGCTCCATTTTCTTTAGAATACCAAAATGTGGATGTCTCTACTTTTATTTTTTATTATTTTTTTTTTTTGATAGTTGGTAATGTAAATAATGTATTTATTATTAAACGAATGTGGGTTACACCACTTCAGCGCTGATAGCAGAAAAGTAAAAAAAAAATCATATCGAAAATATTAAATTTGATTTAAATGTTTAAGTTTCGAAATAATTTATGTTTTTCACTCTTTAGCACTCTTTCAACTTGTAGTAGAAATTTCTTTACATTTTTGTTGTTATTTTTTTCTTTTGCTGGCTTTTTATTTATGCCAAATAAACTTCAAATATTTCTAGTTTGAAAATATAATAAAAAGGCACAAACTCAGCCACTTCAACTCACACTTGTGGTTATATAAACATGTGTGTGTGTGTAAGTAAGTGTACGTATGTTTGTGTGAGTGTGTAAGTGTGTTGGTAGTACTTAAAATAATATGAACATGAAGGAGTAAATGATGACACTAAGTTGATGTTGAGAGTAGACTGCAAATAAAAGAGGAACGAACATAAAAAGTGTGAAAGAAAGTAAGGGAAAATGGCAGAAAATATATGCTACGAGTTTTCTAGTTTAGCGAGTTTTCAAAAGGATGCAGCCACACAAGCAGTTAAAATGAATGTTGTCTTTTTAGATTGTCTACAGTTTTGTTGTCATTTTGGCGTAAGTGCTGGGTTGCTTCAACATACACACACATAATGCTGCTAAATATAACAATAATAATAATAATAAAAATAACATATCTGAAGCTTTTTTAGTTCTCTTCAAACACTTTAGAAACAAAAAGGCTTAAGACTTCCATATACCAAATTGTTTGCTTAACCAAAATAGAAGCACAAATAACATAAAAACGAAACATTTACTAATGATGACATTCTGCGGAAGTGTTAAGATACATATGTACATTATTTTTTATTTTTTTTTTCTTCTAGGAAACTATTTACAAAATATTTTCAATTAATTTGCATAACATACATAAATGAATATAATAAATTCACTCCTAATACGAGTAGGCATCTGATTTGCATATCATTCTCTAGTTTAATTCTTTAGCATTTTGCTTCAATTGTTAATGTGGCATTGCAACTGCTGCAGCAATACCCACAACATCAACTGAAAACTTGAACTCTTGCTGTCAGCAGACAAATAATGTTTTTAATTGAATTCATTTTGCAACAACCAGCCAGTGTAAGTTCAAACTGAGTTTCTGTGGTCAATTGTAATCAGTTGGTGTATTTAATTGGATGAGCACTTTTGAGCCTGGCAAAATGTATTATTTCCAATTCAAAGGATGCTTCCATATCCATTCCATTCAAATGTGGGTTAAATATTGGCATTTCAAAATAAAATATATATTCTTAGAGGATGATAATAGAAGAGATAGATAGAACACTTTCTGTTAATTATAGAAGGCGGGTAAAAATTTAATAGATCAAGTAAATAATCAGCAATCACGTCGGTTATGCAGACGAGGAGGCACAGTGGTATAATTGCATACATTTTTGGGCAAAAATTATAAGAAGTGTCACCAGATCATTGAAAGCTTACTAGATTAAAAAACATTATTTAACCTTAGTTGAGTACAGGCCTAGCAATTCAGATCAATGTTTTCGCAAAAAAAATTTATCCAAGCAGAAGTCTTTAAGTTTGGTACACACACTTTATAGAATGAATAAAAAACGCATGCCCAGTATAGTCAAAATCGGCCACACCCATCGCCCATAACTTTCTAACAAAATATAGCTTAGATTTTATTTTAATCACTCCTAACGTGATCATATTTTTCTTCGAAATAGTTCCCCTTTTCATCAAATTGCAATCTTGAATAATTTTTTTCCGTTTTTGATTGCCCCTTATCATGAATAATTTTTTTCACGGGAATTTTGTTCACTTTTCTCTTGCTTTTGCTCAACTGAATTAATATAATACATCGCGTAATTTCACTTTTTTTTCCTAAAATTTGCAAAAACTATAAAATTCCAACATTTAAAAAAAATCCGAAACGAAAAATCGCCAAAATAAAAGAAACGCTGGAATAAAAAATATCATCAAAAATAAAATAAATCGCTCAAAAGCAAAAAAAAATATCACCAAAGGTAACAAAGGTCGCCAAAACAACTAGAAAACCGCCAAAAACCGAAAAAACTCAACAAAAGGAAAAAATCGCCAAAGTTTAAAAAAAATCGCTATAACTAGAAATATGTATTGCAAAAAAAAAAAAACAAAAAAAGGTTGCCAAAAAAACCGAAAATTAAATCGGCAAACCGAAAAAACGCCAAAAATTAAAAACTACAAAACTTAAAAATCGCTAGCTATGACTAAAAATTTGTATTGGCGGCAAACAAAAAAAGAAATAAATCGCTAAAATGAAAAAAAAACACCAAAAGTAAAAAGGTTGCACAAAAACTAAAAAAAAATCTCCAAAAACAGAAAAAAATAAACAAAACGAAAAAAACGCCAAAAATAAAAAAATCGCTAAGACTAAAAATATTTATTTAAAAAAAAAGAATTTTGTCAAAAACCGAAAATAAAATAATAAAATCACAAAATAGGGGGGGAAATCGCCAAAACTAGAAAAAAGCGTCAAAAACCGAAAAAACGCCAAAACTAGAAAAAGCGTCAAAACAAAAATTCAGCAACTCGAAAAAAAACGTCAAAACTAAAAAAGCTTCAAAATAAACAATTTCTCCAAAAACCGAAAAATAATCGCCCAAGTCCGAAAAAATCGCCAAAAAGAATCAAACACCACAGCTGAAATTTCTTAGAGTATTACATATCGCTCCTTTAATAAAACAACGTCATAAATACAAAAAAAAACTAATTTGCCAAAAAACGAGTTTAAAGTTTTCAATTTGTACACAACTTAATGGAAAAATAAAATTTTATTTCGCTTTCCAGAGTTGAGTAAACGAGATATTGGGACTACGCATACGACGATTTTGTGTTAGATTAACGAAAAAAATGTTACAATGTTCTTTATTCTAGTACAAAACCGTCGCAGTCGAAGTCATAATACGACACTCGTAATAAGGCTCATTTATATGCAATTTTTACACAATATAAAGAATGATGGGAGAATTAACTCTCAAATTTTTTTTTTTTTTTTTTTTTTTTCATATACATCTTTATTTATTGTATCTTCAAAAATGAACTAACAATAAGTAATCAAATCTTAAATCTAAAGATAATTATTAGGCCCGACCAATATCGGACATAAGCTTAGTGATAGTTATAAATAATACATAAGTAGTGATAATCAAAAAGAAGTATTTTTAAGCAGTCCCATCTGGAGTGTTGGGTATAAGAGCCCTTGTGTCCCTCTTTTTTAAGCGGATGTGTCCAGTAAAGCTCAAAATATTACGGGCAAGCGGATTAGGATGTGACTCGAGTTTAGTTAAATATTTGCCTGCGTATTTTGCAATTTCTTCACTCACTAGTGGCATATTTAAATCACGATGAATATTTGAGTTTTTAACGTACCATGGAGCAGATGTTATCAAACGTAAAATTTTGTTTTGCCTTCGTTGGATTCTCTCGACATTTGAAGCTGAAGCAGTGCCCCACAGCTGAATTCCATAGCACCATATTGGCTTCAAAAGCGACTTGTATATCAAGAGTTTGCAGTCTAGGCTGAGTGTTGAATTTCTGCCAATTAACCAATATATTTGAGTCAATTTAAGTTTCATTTGGGTTAACTTAGAGTCAATATGATATTTCCATGTAAGCCTTCGATCAAGGTGTATGCCAAGGTATTTGACTTGAGAATGTTGAGGAATATTTTGATTGTTGATTCGAATGGGGGAACAGGTATCTTTTCTTAGGGTAAACGTTATATGAACACACTTTTGTTCATTGACTCTAATTCTCCATAAGTTCAACCATATTTCAAGCTGGGTAATGTGTGCTTGGAGATTGCGGGATGCCTCATCAGGATTTTTGTGAATACTCAAGCAGGCTGTATCATCGGCAAATGTAGAAGTGTGGATGTTATTGCTCACAGGCATATCACAAGTATATATTAGATACAAGACTGGCCCCAGAATACTACCCTGTGGCACACCAGAAGATATAGATTCGGGTACACTCATGAAGTCTCCTTCCACAACAGTAAACTTTCTATCGAGAATATAACTTTCCAAAAGCTTTTGTATATTTATTGGTAGGTATGTCTTCAATTTTAAAACTAGGCCTTTGTGCCATACTTTGTCAAATGCCTGAGAAACATCAATAAAAAGGGCAGAACAATACTTCTTTTCTTCAAAAGTCCTCCTTATAATTTGAACCAATCTATGCGTTTGCTCAATAGTGCTATGCTGACTTCTAAAGCCAAATTGATGGTCCGGGATGCACCCAGTATCAGCTAAAATTGTGGACAATTTAGTCATGAGCAGCTTTTCGAAAAGCTTTGAAATTGTTGAAAGTAAGCTTATAGGCCTATATGACTCAGCCTTGGTAAGATCTTTGCCTGGCTTTGGAATCATTTTAATCTTGGCAAGTTTCCAGTTATGTGGAAAATACTGCATTCGTAAAATGGCATTAAAAATAAATAGCAAAATTCTTATTGCAATATGAGGCAAGTTCATCAGCATCTTGTTACTAATGCCATCAATACCTGGAGCTTTCTTAGGGTCGAGTTCAGCAACTATTTTTTGTAGTTCATGCATCTTAAACCTTAAGGGACGAGGGGGTAGAGAGACTACACTCGGTAAATCGGCAGCACCCGTACATGAATTGGGAGTGAATACAGATTTTAAATGCTCAGAAAATAAGTTACCTTTCTCACTATCGCTTCTTGCCCAGCCTCCGGTCGAAGTACGCAGTGGTGATTTGAGATCAACGGGTCTTTTAAGATTTCTAGTAGCGCGCCATAAAGAGTAATTAGATGTTGACGTTACATCAAGACCTTCTAAGTACTTTTCCAGTAATGCAGTCTTTTCCGACGATAGCAGCTCTTTGAGTCGTTTAGTACATTCTTTAAGTCTGATTTTATTTAGGGGTGATCGGTGTTGTTGCCATTCTCTTCTAGCTCTCCTTTTTTCACATACGAGACGTTCAATATCCGTAGAATAAATTCTATTAAAGCCAGTCTGCGGATAGGAAGTAGTGGCATGTTCAGCAGCCTGTTTAATATATTCGGTAAGATTGGCAATATTAAATTCAATATCATCAGGTGATCTTAGCTGAATGTTTTCTACGCAGTGACTACTAATATATTTTTTGAATCCTAGCCAGTTGACCCTATTAATCGTTTTCGCATATGAGTTAGTTAAATCACTCCTTAGTGGGTTGAAAATTGTAACTATTGTGGGAGAGTGATCGGAGGACAGATCTACAGAGCCCTCTACGTGAATTAAGTCCCTATGGATATTTTTCGTGACGCCAAAATCTATAACATCTGGAATTTTTCTTACGTCAGTAGGCCAGTAAGTAGGCTCCCCACTCGAAATGACATCTAAGCCCATTTTTGAAATTGTATTAAACAACGCTCTACCTCTAGGTGTAACAAGACGCGAGCCCCAGTACGTATGTTTTGCATTGTAGTCACCAGCTGCCACGAAACAAGATCCAAGCGATTTGTAGAACTTCTCATACTGATCTTCGGTAACTGAAAATCTGGGAGGTGAGTAAATTGATGATATCACGAAATTCGAACAAAAATTTTCTACGAAAATATTCGTAGCTTGCATATATTCTTCACTAACGTTCTCAAGGATATAGTGCTTGAGTCTTGACTTAATTAGAATTGCTGATCCACCGCATGCTCTCCCCCTCGGGTCCTTTGAATCATATAGAGTGTAACCATTTATCTTAAAGCAGCTTCTCGAAGTCAAGTGAGTCTCAGAGACCATCATTATATCAATATTTTTTTCCGTGAGGAAGTGCTCAAGTTCATTTTTATGTTGGCGAATGCCGTTTGCGTTCCAGAAACATAATTTTAACGTGTTCATGGTTTGTTGACTAATGCTTGAAGCAGAGTATTCTGCATTCTCAGCATTTCTTGCATCATGCTAGTCATATTTGTTGTAAAGTTGTTTATAGTTAGCACCAGATTCTCAATAGTAGCTTCAAGACGACTAAAGTTAAAAGTAGAGTTTGCATTCGTTGAATTACTTGGCGGTGGAACATTTTGTGTGGGAATAGAACTAGTCTTAGCAGCATCGGCATACGATACACGTGAAGTAACTAGTTGGCTAGTTTGAGGAAGAGTGGCGGAGTAAGCATTTTCTGATTGAACTGGAGCTAATTTAGATTTTTGACCCATAGCCTGTTTAACGAAAGAATATACAGGGCATCCTCTGTAATTAGCGGTGTGATTTTCTCCACAATTACTGCATTTTTTTTCAGCTTGTACTTTTGGCTTGGTACAGTTAGCAGTACCATGCAATTCACCGCAGATAACACAAACTGTAGGTAATTTGCAGTAGGTTTTTGTGTGGCCATATTCTTGGCAATTATGGCACTGTACGGGACCTGAACGCTTACGTGGCTCTTCAACTGTGATTTTTCGGTGTAAAAGGTATTTTAGACTATAAATTGGGTGCGTCTCATTTTTTTTTAACTGTATATCATTCGGCTCCAGTTCAACACGAAATAGAGGCTGGGGAATCTTCTCTCTATTGATTATATTGGTAACATTTTTTACCTTAAATCCTTGTTCGATAAGTGCACATTTTACTTCTTCAGGCTCAACATATGAATCTATGCCCTTTAATACTATTTGTAGGCCTTTAGCACTCTTAAGTTGATATGTATAAAAATTTGTT